>OY730192.1:11613759-14183759 GCA_963422505.1 Pseudognaphalium luteoalbum | reverse complement strand
TTAATCCAATTTTATTCTAATGGAGGCGTTTCGATAGACGGTCATTTCAACACCTTGTTCTCAACTGAACTAGTAGACAGACGCCTCCGGGCATTTCTCAAAAGAGTTAGCTCCGCCTAATCAATGTAGTAGTTCAACTATTCCTTTGACAAACAATGAAAGTTTCTGTCACCCTCCATGATTCAAGCCTGTCACCAAGCCTTAAGTCAAAAGCTCAGGTTTCAAGCCCTTTAGGGGCACCAAGTGAATCAAAGCAAGAGCTTACTCAGAGCTCAAACTCTATTTAAATCATATTTCTCTTTATCGAGAAATAGAAGAAGCCATACAAGAGTTTTGGCAGGGCTGTTGTAATTCTATGCTACCAGCGGGAGTCATCCTTGAAAAGGCTCTATGGCTTTTTAGAAGATCTCGATCGGAGCGGATGAGCCTACGTAGTATTAGGTAGTTGGTCTTTGCCAGTAGTGCCATCCTCCCCGCTGGCTGTATGGGCGGGTTGTCCCTCGTTGCTGCGTTCTGTTAGGCTATGGATTACATGAACAAATGTAGTTGAATGGAACAACAGCCATCTCTATGGACGAGAGTTTCGGATGCGCTAAGTGACAATGACTTGGCTATGAGTTGCAGTCTTTCACACCGAGAAGAGGGATGTGTACCTCCAGCAACAAGAAGATGGAACCATAGGCTTCTATGTGATAAGCATCAAATATATAATATATTTTATAGTAATTTATCCCTATATTTATATATATTTTATGCATTTATATGATTTTAGGTACTTATTTTGTTAATATTTGCATAAATGTATTTTAATTAAAGATTGAAGAAAAAGGAACGAAAATAAGACCGAAACTGAAGAAATTAAAGCAATTGAAGAAAGGAAGATCTAAACCTTAAGAAATGAAGACTAAAAAGATAATATTGAAGATTTGGGCCACGAAAATAAGTAAATCCGTTTAAAGAAGAAAAAGATGTCCAATTTGAAGCCCAAGCCGATTTTGGAAGATTCTGAAAAATAAGCCCAACCGGCGGTTGGATTGCCCAATCGGCGGTTGGGGGCTAAAGGATCAAACGGTGGAAAGAACGCAGAGTTGGAGTAATACTCAAATAACTCCAACCGGCGGTTGGAGGTCCCAACCGGCGGTTGGAGGGTCGGCCAGGAAAACTATAAATAGAGGCTTGATTTAAGCTAAACCATATACGATTCTTAGAATACAAAGTCAAATATTAAGGTTTAAGGTCGACTAAAAGTGCTAATTTGGAGGCTAAGGAGCTAGGGTTTGAAGGTTTTCAACTCTAGGAAAAGCTAGTTCGTCAACTTGGTTCGGTTTCTTTATCCTTGTAGCTTCACTAACCTTTTGGGTTACTATGGATATTGTTTATTTGAATTAATTCCTTATTAGATTTTCATTATGAATGTTTAAATGTATGTTTATTATGTTTATTATATGAATTATATGTTTATGTTGGAACTATATTATTGAATATTATTATGCAAGAATTATGTGTTATATTATGTTAATAATCATAGTTAACTTATTTATAGATAAACTGCAATAACCTTTTGGGTTTTTAAATTAAGTGATTATGTTTTATTAGATGTTAAGTAGCATTATGATTCAACCGACCCTGGAATTGCATGAATAATATGTTGATAGATCTTAATAAATAGTGATACTTACATAACCTTTGATGGTATTGCTATATGAGAATTGTCATAACCTTTGAGATTTTCTACATTAGTAAATCACAATAATAATAGCCAACATGCAAATAGACATAAGTTGATATAATAAGTGTAATAAATAATAGTTTAAATAGTCATAATCTTCTATCCAACTTAGTATTCTTAAGTTGTTCTTTAAACTTATTTATTAAAGAATTGGTATCAATGATATATATATATGTTCGATCGGAACTAAAACGTCCCCCCTATCTTATATATTATTGTAAATTATTGTTTATAATTGTGAATTTGTATATTAATTGTAATAATTGTAATTAGGATAAATTAATAGTTAGTAAAAGATTAAATCACGTTCCATGTGTTCGAATCTGGACTTACTCATAAAACTATATTCTATGATCAGGATAACACTTGCCTGAATTGTGTGATAGTATTATTTAGTATTTCCTTAATTAAACTTGTGATTATAATTGCCTATACTTAGCACACATCACTATGCTGGGAGCATTTCGGGGTATATGTCTAACCAATGCTTCCCCGGTTTGGTGGATTAATTGATTGGATACCCGAGAACCATAATCTTTCCTAGGAACAGCTTCTACGACAATAGATAGGGGTCAGGTTTGTCTGGTGTGCTTCCTGCTCGCGAGGAAAGAAAGAAGAGCGACAAGGTTAAGTTCAGATTTGACTGTTTGCAGCATGGGAGCAGATTACCCAAAAAATACCTGGGAACAATGAAAAAACAAAAAAAGTAATTTCTGAAATATATACATTTGAATTAGAGGTGACAATTTTAGATCCATTGGTTAATTATGGGTTAATTTGGATAATATTTAGTAGGGGATGAGTTTGTTGGGTCTCCTCCCCATTTTTGGTATGAGTCTAAATGAGTTTTCAATACAAACTCCAATTATGTAACAATTAACCAACGGGTCTAGTGGGTAAAATAAAATTTTCACCTCATTTCATTTTTTTCATTTTTCACTGAAATTAAAAGAAAAAAGTTTGGTAAAAATCCGATGACCCGACCCGAAACCCATTAGACCCGGACCCGTTTAGACTGCATCCTTCTAAATGACTTATCTAAACTTGAACCCATTTAAACTCAAACCCATCTAGACACATGACCCGACCCGACCCATTCTTGCCACTTATAATTTGAATCATTAAATTATACTACTGGAATAAATCAAGATCTAAAATTTATATTATTCATGGGCCGGGTATCGTATCAAGTATCCACCACTAGAGTGAATGATACTACTGGCTAAGTAAGTGGCTAGCAAGCAGTTAGTTTTGTGTAAAATGCTTGCTGAAAACCCAAAACATAAACTTGGTTTACTTCAATTCCATGCAAAAGCCCGAACCAAAATTCAAATCCGTTATTAAAAACATAAATACCTTTTAAAAGATGTTATAAAAAGTTATCTTAAATAATAATAATAATAACAAAAAGAAGAGCTTTAAGGGTGAAATTGAAAACGATATACAAAAGGTAATAGCTAAGATAACAATTTCAATGCATGATACCGTTCTCGTATACTTACAGAAACAACCTAAAAGAAAGTACTTGTTATGCTTTTATGTAAAATATGAATTAAAGATACTTGTAAAAACAATCCCAAGCTCATTAATGCTTGACAATTTGACAATTAGAATCAAAGTAAAATACACAGCCTTTTCAAACCGAGATACTCATAAAACAATTACGATTTTCAAGAGTTTCTACTAAGCTATAATTTTTTTGTTTTTTTTTTTTTTTTTTTTAAATACTCTCATCTTAATTGTTCATGTGTCTAGTTTGAGATATATCAAAGTAATTGTTCGGATTTTGTTCCAGTATCATATTGTGTTTTGAGTAGCTAAACATGTTTTTTTTTTTTACTTTTAACAGTGTTAATTGTTGTGCTTTTATATAATTGTACTAGTGTTGAACTCGTCCATTGGACGGTTAAATATAATAACTTTTAATGATAATAACATATTAAATACTAAATGAAATGTTAATACAATATATTTCAAAAGAAATGTAGAATAGTATTTCTATGGTATAAAATAGCTTATCTATTTATACAATTATTAGTTATGTGTGTGAAGCACAAACTTTTAAATTGAGAAAACAAATTGAGAAAAAATTAACAACAGTTTCCACTAATTTCATTTATACATGACAGTGAGAAAATAATATGCTACATTATTAACTTTCTATAAGATATAGTTGACTACTATTTGATGTGTCTAAACTAATAATATAAAGTAAAATCATTCTGTTAATCATGCATATCATGATAAGGTATCAGCGTTTCTCAGCATATTCATGTAAATTGATGTTATAAACTAAATGTTTGTATTAATTAATATATTGATTAACATGATTTCCAAGTTTCTATCTCATGATCATCATGCTCATCGTTAAAAACGTTGAAAAAATCTCATCTTATAACAACATCATACGATATTAATCTCCCAATCAAAATCATCATACAATAAAATATAAGAATTAATTGACATTGAAATGTGTAAAATAATATACAAACACAAAAAAAGTGTTTGAAGTTATAAAAACAAGTTTGCTATGTTTTGTATGTCCTTTTAGTTGCTCTTATTCACCGTTTTGGTTTCTTACTATGTGTTCTTACTATGATTAATTTTTTTCCTTTCAAAACCTTCATTTTTCCTATACACAATATTGTATAAAGATGAGGAAAAATATGGATGTTACATGTTCTTCATGATTTTACTTTATTACATGGAATGCAAAAAGGATTGTGAAGAAAGAAAAAAATAACTAAAGTTAAAAAGATGTTTTACATTTAAGTTGTTAGACATCTTATTATTATATCTTCAATTCTACATAAATTGTGCAACTAAAAATAGTTAAATCATTCATTTATCAATAGTGGTGTAAGTTTCTAGAATAATTTATTTATGCCAACTTTTTTTAAAGCGAATATATTGTCATATAAAACTTTTTAATTAGTTACTTAGATAAAAAAATAATTTACTACAATTTAACGTAGTTGAATTGATATTATAAAGTAACATTATTTCTTTCATCATGTATATTATATATGAATTTTTAAAATAAAGACCTTGCATAATTGTAGGTCAAATTACTCTATGAATGTATTAAGAAAAACTAATTACCGTCTAAACTTATAGATTTGAATGATGTGGTAAAATATATTTACCAAGCAAATAAAATGACTACACGTAGGATATTTATTTAGATGTCAAATAAATTAGTATGATATTAAATAAAATAAATTAAATCTGGATTAGGGATAATTATTGACTTAAATATAGTAGGATACTTTTAATTGAAAATGAAATTATATGTTAAAAAAATCTGAATTTTTTTGTTGACTTTCTAAAACTAATAAGTTGTGATTGGGGAAATAAATTTCATACTAAAAATAAGAGATTCACGATGAGGTATCGTTTAATTTAAGAAAGTTTATAAAAGATTGACACGTAAGCGAAAATCTTAGGTGGCGAAAGGAGAAGCATGCCACATAGATAAAAAGGCTTTTCTATTAGTATATGTAAAGATATATTTATATAGTAGACAATCAAATTATGACGAATGAAATGTATCATATTATTGATTTTTTCACAATGTTAATAAAAAGTGTGATATTGCTTGTAGGATTGTATGATCTTATGATCCCGATATTACAAAAAGAATATAATCACTTTGGGCATAGGATCAATTATATGATCGTTAACATAATCTGCAACAAGACCTAAAGTAATGAAATATATGGTAGGTTTGTTTTGATTTTAGATTTTCCGTTCAAGTGCTTATATTACTTTTCACAAATAACATTTTATAAATGATTGATAGACAGGTATGTTGATTTTAGGACGACGCCGACTTGAAAACATTAAATTTTGATACAATTGATATGATCTTATAAGTTTGAATTTATTATTCACTGCCTCATAAATGTGATACTATATACTATGCCAGTGACAAGTTATGAATAACATCATGCATTCATGGTCACTAAATGAATCTTTTTATCATATTAAATTTGGGCATCAATAAATACACTAACAAATTAACTTAATTGATTCAATTTGTATGGTGAATTGAAATGGTTAATGTACATGCTCATTCATTTTTCACATTTGAGTAGTTAGGAATTTGGATTTCTCGTGTTCATGAATCATGATCATGTCATTTTAGTGACGTTTGTTATTCAACTTTCCGTTGTCGATAATATATTTATATGAAATTATGTACCCTTTTTTTAAACTTTACGACTTGAGTGATTAATAAAATTGCTTATATGTTTGAGCTTACTTTCATAAGCCAGAGCTGATCTTGATTTTACAAAATCCTAATCGACAAAATGAGGTGAGTTAATTACATTACTATTTACTAGATTAATTACACTTACAAAATGTACATATAGCATAACTAACGTGTTTAAAATTAGGTAAAGTAAAAGTTTTTTTGCAAAAAGTTATCATGTACTAATGCATAAAGTCACATTCTATATTTATATATACATACTCTGTTTCCCATGTTTATTTATTTCTTTATGTATGTATACTCTGTTTCCATGCTTTATATATTGTGTGAATTACTGATCCAAACAAAATATTGTGTGAATTAATATTTGATATTCATCAGGGGATGACCAATTATAAATTTTGGATCTTAGTCATCGTTTCAAAGTTATGGTTAACAAATTCTTTAATTACTACTCGTAATAAGATTAATGAAAATCTAATAATACTGTTAGCTATGCTGAATCATAGTCTACACTCTACTAATAATGTACTAAGTATGGCATAATTTTATAAGTGTGTACTTACGAGAATGAAAATAAAATACTCTGCTTTCATAAAACAACTATTTATATCTATTCCAAAATATTCCGCTTTCATAATAATTATCATTAATTTCTTGAAACTTTCTTAAAATAACTAGCCTCATTTATTACTCACACACAAATATTAATTTCTTAAAAATTTCAGTCAAAATATAATGGGCAAAATTAACATCTAAAGTTGGAGGAAGGGAGTAATAATTTTCATTCTCTTTAAAAAAGTTTGGATGTAGCTTGGCGTTGGAATTTTCAATGGGTATCAAACCTAAAAAAGGGGTTATCCCTCGAATCAAATAACAACGATAGTGAATTCGAAATTTAAGATGACCCGGTAACACCAATATTTTAAATTTTATGACTCTGTATCATAAACAATGAGCGTAATAATGTATTTTTTTAATATATTTTTTATTTTTTAGAAAGTCAAGTTCCACACATATCCACATCACAAATATTTACATTAATCTATAAATATATATAAATTGTCCACTTCTCAGGACTCGAACCTTCAACCTCTTGATGGGTATCATAGGTTCGACTGCCAAGTCTCAAATAGCACATGTTGACATTATGTTTATACCAATTATTTGGCTTTCATGACATACATTGATTGTTTCATCACGTAATAATTTTAAAACAAACAATTTTAAGACAAAGAAAATGTATGACATATACGTACATGCTCTAAAATTAAAAATAAACGGTAAAGGTTAATGTTCAAATTTATGCGGTAAACTTATAAATTTATAAATGAAAATGTATGCTGTTCAGAGGGGCAGAATTCTCAAGAGAGGCAAACATAACATATGCATCCTATTGTAAGGATCAAATGCGATATTGTTAAGATTCATTTTTTTTATGATATAGTGATATTAAGATACAGTAAATTTAAGTTGTATATCAAAAAGTTAAAAGATAAGATTGTTTATCCCTCATACCCTCTCTAAAGGTTTGCCCTTTTGGTGGTGGTGGTGGTGGTGGTAGTGGTAGTGGAGGTGGTAGTTAGGGGTGTTAATCAATCAACCCGACCCTAATAAGAGTTAGTCGGGTCGGGTTAGTCGGGTTTTTCAGAAATAAATATATACCCGCAACCCGACCCTATTAGGTAATCGGGTTCGGGTTAGTCAGGTAGCGAGTTAGTTGGGTCAGGTTAATCGGGTTGCGGGTTAACCCGTATACCTTCACAGTTTTCTAATAATTCTTAAAATAAATATATACATGACTTTGAATATTGGAATACTACACCAAAATATTGAATGAGATATGAAGTTGAAACAACTTGAATTATGTAAAAGTGAGTTTGTTTTAAATTGAATATAAGTATTGAATTTCAAAGCGGGTCTAAGTATACTTGAAATGTGAGTCATATGTATATCTTTCAAAAATTGAAGAATGTAGTTACTGCACTAACACTTTGATGAATGAATACTTACAAGTTGTGTTACAACTAATATACAATACTAAATCTTGAGTTCTTCATAATCATATTCATATACATCGCTACACTTTACACTAATGTAATTATATGGTTATAGATATTATTATTAATAAGATTCTAGTCTTAGACTTATATATATATATATATATATGTAGAAAAATATCTCCACATTAAATTATCATATTCAACTTATATTATTTTGTACGAAAGTTAACTATAAAAATTAATAGAAAAGGTGATACTTGGTTAAATCGGGTTAATCGGGTCAACTTGTACCCGCATAAGTCTCTATTTTAACCAGTAACCCGACCCTAATAAGCATTCGGGTTAATCGGATTAACCCGCATAACCCGATTAAACTTTCAAACCCGACCCGAATAGTCTCAATATGGTTTGGATCGGGTCAGGTGTGGGTCGGGTCGGGTTTTTTGACACCTCTAGTGGTGGTGGTGGTGGTGGTAGTGGTAGTAGTAGTGACAACAGCAGTAGTAGTACTAGTACTAGAAGTAGTACTAGTAGTAATAATAACAAAATAAAAAATAAAAAATAAAAAATTAATAATAATAATAATAATAATAATAATAATAATAAAAATAAAAATAATAACAGTAATAATAATAATAATCTTTATATATATATAAAACAAAATACAATGGAGCAATCTGGACCTTAGATTAATTCCATCCATAAGGATCCTACGGTTAAAATTATTTCCTTCATTTTTTTCAATTTTTATAATGTGTACCCACAACTATTGAAATTGACACTTTCAATACTTCCTTATTTTTTTAGTCTTTATAGTTTAAATATGATGACATTTCAAGTGGTAATTTATAAATAAACAATCGTATTTGAAATATTTATCTATATTGATTAATTACATGAACTTTTTATCAACATTTTGAAATAAAATCTGTTCATCCATTTAGCCAAACAACCGTAATATCATGAATACGTTATAATCGTAACTAAAATATTTTACGATTTTAACTAATAATCCTTTAATAATGTAACTAAGATATTTTATTATTTTAACTGATAATCCCTTAAATAATATACATTAAACTAAACAATAGACATATGTTATATTCAACCATAATAACATTGTTCTATTTTCATTTTGTGATTCATAGATTTTATATTTTTACAAGTTTTATTTAAAGCATTATCAAAATAAAACTTTCGTTTTACTATATAACTATTAAATGATAAAGACCCTCTTGAAGATCATGAAATTTCAATAAATTTTGATGGTATTAAATTAAATGTACATTTTTATATTAAAATATTATTTTTCCTTTTCATACACACATCTATCAATTTATAATAACAAGTTTTAAATGTACTTGATAATAGATATGGTATCGAGCGTTTTATTGATTTGCTAAAAATTAACGCCTACAAAGATCAAGTTGACGAATATGGATTTTTCTTATCTTTATACAAAATCTATTATTATTGCTTATACATATGTGTATATATGATCACAACAATGTTTGATTTGAATAGAAATTTAGGTTTGAATTACAAAATACAGTTATATGAGTTACACTGAATTCATAGTTAATTTAAGTTTTAAAAAACTATTTTATGGGTTACAATAATTCTATACTTCCTTCTTATTATATGCATATTATATTAATTAATGTTTGACTATCCGCCCGTTCATAAAATGAGTAACTGTTATAATTAAAATGTTTACAAATTAGATAATATATAATTTACAACCGACATGTATTTTTAATAACTTAACTTAAAAAAAATTAAAAAATCCGAACCGTACCAAACTGATAGAGTATCAGATGTTATTGGTTGTCGATTATATTATAAAAAAATCCAGTTCATGGTACAATTTAATTTGACTTAAATTTTTAATTACACAATTTATAAAATTAAATGTTGAAACTCCGCGTAGTCGCGGAACCTCACCTAGTAGTAATAATAATAATAATAATAATGTGAAACTATGTTACTTATGCTCCTTTTTCACTGAAAGTGATACAATTATTTAATGTCTAATTTAATGTAATCTGACTTTGTTAAATTTTCTAGTTTGCACTTTGCAATGTGGATATATGAAAGGGGCGGTTATTGAGTTGTACACGCTTGATGCTCATTTAGTTTTCGAAGTAATTAATATTTATTTTGCATTTTATTATTAACAGAATATATGACACTAACTTACCTTAAAATTTTAAACATATGTATAGATAGATATAGGTGACGTTAAAAGTTTCATCTATCTTGTTTATTGCAATTTGCACTGAGTTTTAACAATTTAAAGACATGAAAGTGTAATAATTTCTTAGAAAAATTGTACTTTGTTCGTTACAAATTAAGTATGAACTATATCAGATAATACAATACAGAGTTTAAAAAAATTAGAGAGCATCACATATGAGCCAATAAAATCAAATGTTGATCATTGAAAAGCATTCTAATCGTTTAAATTTTGAACATGAATACTTATTTAGTAATAAACCAATATAGATAGATGAACATTTAATTTGGTACGAGTAGAATAATTGATTTACTTAATATAGGTTACGCATGTGGTGTATATTAACAAACACGTATACCAAACCATTAAATCTACATCCGATAAACCAGTCGCATATGCATTCCTTTGTTGTTCAATTACGATAACGTATACGAGTTATTTGATGATCATACGTGTAGCTAGCTAGAAGCATACATGATCGAACTCCATCGTATACTCTTGAACTCATGTTTTCACTTTTTTGGAGCATATAAGATGCATGTGTTGATTAGCTGCCCAAATTGCCAAATGTCTTCCCTTACAAAAATGGTGCTCGAGCAGATTACACGCCGTCACTCCTCGATCTCCCTGATCGGTCTGATCACAGAATGAGCTACTTGACTATTCTGAACTGAGCATAGAACGAGCTACGACTTGACTCATCTGAACTGATCCTTCTAGTCTAGTTAGAAATGGGTCGTTTTCTTTAATAAGTTATAGCCAGGGCCCTTATATTTATGGTCAAGTAGATGATAGCTAGGCCGGGTCAAATTATAAAGTTGCACGATTGAACAAAGTCTTTGTATGGCTGCGTCACAGATATAGCATTGAATGTGATTAACCCCAAAGCTGGCCTCAGCTCCACTGGCTCAATCTACCCTACATATATCTCGTGAAAAATAAAAATATGTCTATAAATATATAACTATAAACTTAACGTTGCAACTCTCAACCGTACCATTAACTAACACAATCAAAAAACAGGAATTAAAGATGGGCCACAAACAAGAAACTAATTCCGGCAAAGAAATTACATGCACAGGTTTGTTTAATTTGATTATTAGATCATTTTTCCAAATTCTATGTTTCCAATCAATCGCAACGATCAAATTATATACGTATGTGTTGTTTAGAACGACAAACACTCACACATTCCGGATCATCCGATCCAAATATATATTCAAAACGTACAGCCCATAATATATTATATATGATTTTACCGATTTTACGTGCATGTTATGTGAAGCTGCTGTGGCGTGGAGTCCTGGGGAGCCCTTCTCTATGCAACAAATTCGGGTACAACCGCCTCAGAAAATGGAAGTCCGAATCAAAATCCTGTTTACTTCGATATGCCATACTGATCTTAGTGCTTGGAAAGGCCAGGTACGTTCATATATTATTACAACAAAAGTCTTTTAACGCGCATTTATCCGTGCACTATCAAAATCGGGAATTACTTGCTAAAATGACTCGTTTTTCTTAAGGATCGCCGAAAAGGTGTACACAAATTAATCATATACAGAATATGTTAATTAACTTATAGTGTGTGTATTATCATTTTTGTCTAGTTCACTTGATAAACTACTTATATGTTTACAGAATGAATCTCAGAGGGTGCATCCTCGGATTTTTGGACATGAAGCCTCCGGGTACGTAACATTTGAACTCTTATCTGAAACATATATATAGAATTATTAATTAATTTTCTATTTTGGGATTAGAGTTGTTGAGAGTGTAGGGGAAGGTGTGGAGGACATGAAGGAAGGAGATCATGTTCTTACCATCTTTAACGGCGAGTGTGGTGAATGTGTTTATTGCAAGTCGAAAACCTCGAATCTATGTGAAAAATTTCGGGTTAACCCATCACAAAGTGTAATGCGAAATGATGGAAAAACGAGGTTTTCGACTCTTGATGGGAAACCGATCTACCATTTCTTAAATACTTCGACTTTTAGCGAGTACACAGTGGTTGATTCGGCATGTGTTGTCAAGATTGATCCAAAAGCTCCCCTCAACAAGATGACCTTACTTAGTTGTTGTCTCTCCACAGGTTTGTGCATGATCTATTAATTACGAAAATGATATTTAGGCCTAAAGAGTTGGCCGGCTTAAAAAATACGGAGTAGTTAACTTTTTATGCATATTCATTGCTATTCTGGATGATTGACATGTGACATTAGGTCAAATTTTAGATCAAAATGTGAAAGTGTTTTTTAATCCGTATGCATTTGACTTTCATTGTGTATACGTAACAAAATTGACTGCTATTGTATGTACAAAATTATTAATTTTTGTAGATTGTGAGTATTTTGGTGACGTATATATTATCAGTTATAAGGTTACACATGACATCTTTACAAGTTGACAAATCATCAAAGTACACACAAAATACAAAAACTAATTACTCGTAGTTTTGTACATACGATGTCGATCAATTTTGTCATATACACATGCGTAATGAAGGTTAACACATAATTATATATATTAAAAGCCACTTAACCCATCAAAATAACACTTTTTTTATAAAATAATACTCCGTAATCTATTGGCTATAGTTTAACTAATGAAATAATTTGTATATATATGTATATGTGAAGGATTTGGAGCCGTAGTGAATATGGCAAAGGTGCACCAAGGCTCAACGGTTGCAGTTTTTGGTTTGGGTGCTGTTGGATTAGCGGTAATGATAGTAGCTACGTGTCCATAATTTGGTGGAATTAACTATAATACGTGATTAAAACGACACGTGTTAATTTATTGGTTTTAATGAGCTTGTACGTGTATCCTAATTTGATTTTATATAAGCAGGTGATACAAGGAGCTAAATCAAGAGGAGCATCTAAAATTATAGGCATCGACATTAATGACGATAAGCGTATCAAAGGTACCACACATATATACATCTATCTATATCTACTATCTATCTATCTATCTATCTATCTATCTATACATTGATATAAAACAAAGATTTAAATGTATTACGTTGAAAAACAAAATCTAAACAACCCTCTAAACAAAGTCAATTGTTTTAGTAATATGCACTTAATATGAATTACTTTTCTTAACTATGACAAATCACTACATTATCTTTCCTCAAAATAAGTTATCATACTTTCAAGTTATCAAGTTTTGAAAATTCTAAATTCTTAACAATTTGCAACCTTTTATTACGTGAGAGTCCTAATTCAAATTATTTTATTTTTCTATGTTATTATCAGTTCCAAAATAAACACATCCAAATGTATAAAATTTTGTATACGTATAATTATCCTTATTTTGATTGATCACTTTTTATAAATCATAGTTGATTGTGTGTTTACTATTAGGAGAGTTAAAAGCAACAGTGTATGAAAGGTCTTGATCGATTTGTAAGAAAGAAGCAAGTCATCAACTTCACATGACATCTACAAAGAAGCTTTGCATTATTACCATTTACATAATTTTGGCTTATATTATTTCATTATACTTTAATTATTAGAATTTAATTGGTTTGGTTTATGTTCCTAATTAATTAAAAAAAATTATAGTTGCACCTTTTAAGTTAATAACCTAATTTATAAAGATACTAACAAGTAAACATATAACAATAGTTTATAAATAATCATACATCACGTAAGCTTAAAATGTAGGTATTTCTATAAACTAAAATAAAAAAAATTAGAATATTACTTGCAAAATGTATATGAGACCCATAAAGCATTAAATGTGAATCATGTTAGATTGTCTACAACATTTTTTTTTAAAGGCAGATTGTCTACAACATTTACTTCATCTTATCGATATCTCTAATAGTTGGAGTTGATCGAGAAGATTAATTAAAAACATCTCAACCAACTCAGATACAGAGAATTTTTCTTTAACTACACAAGTACATAACTATGTCATCAAAATTAGCTAGCAAATACATATAGTGAAAAAGAAGATCACTCTACTAAAAGTATCTAAACTGATCACCTAAAACACCATACTAACAACTAATTGAGCAACACCTAACACCTTAACGTACATGGAAAAACCTAATAAACTTAAAACACCAAGATCTGAATGAACCAAAAAATACTTTGAACCTAACAAATTAATGGCACACGACAAACCACTTCTCCATAACGAAACAAATTACAAGGGCATTTGACCAGGGGCGTCTCAATGATTTCGAGTGCCCTATTCAATAACTATGTATAGGCTTTCATACATAAAAACATTATTTATAGATAACATAACAATAAAGTAGAACCAGTTGAATAATTAATGTTATGCGAGTGATATATATATATATATATATATATATATATATATATATATATATATATATATATATATATATATATATATAAATTTAAAGACGATGACAAATTAAGTGTTCTTAACTTACATGGTTATATTCATGATAATTTATCATCTGAATTGAATATATACGTAATGAGTATTGAAAGTTTGGACCCCTTATAAATCGTGGGCTCTGTGCAAGTGCTCGCCTTGCACATGCTCAAACCCACCACTGCATTGACGAAGCAATTTAATTAAGCGCCTTGGAACACCTTAGTTAACCCCAGAGTAAGATTTATTTCATTCACGGAGAGGCCTTTCTAACTTTTGACGGTGTACGTTATGTGCATCAATTGCATGCAAGTGGATGTATTTTGGAAAGTTTTGCATTTAGTTATCATTTTATCAACTTATGTACGTTTCCTTCTAGATTTCTACACTCATATTTAAGTCAAGGTATACGTATGTTAATTCTATGAATTTTATGCGTCTATTCTACCTAGGGGCGGATGTAGAAAGGGCATGGGGCAGGTACACCCTCAAGAATTTTCAAATCATGTAAAATAATTTTTTTAAAGGCATATATAATTCTTCATAGGTTTTGCCTTCCAAAGATGAAGAAATAATTAAAAAAAAATATTTTACTCCCACTATATTTAAATCCTAGCTCCTCCACTAATACTACCATTCTATATTATGCTCTTCAGTAATTTTGCAATAAGAAGTATGTTTAACAACTTTTTGCTTAAAAATCCTAATTTTCTTTTATATATAGAAATAAAATAGATAATTAAAGTGATGAATGACACTTGAAGTTTTATGTCGACAGGCCAAACAATGGGAATGACAGACTTCATAAATCCAAGTGATCTAAAGATACCAGTACATGAGGTAATACAACTTGTTTAAGACATATCTTAATTAAATGCTTATACGTCGATAACTATTCGTGATCAATATAATGCTAATGGTTTTACAGAATATAAGGGAAATTACAGGCGGAGGGGTAGACTTCAGCTTCGAGTGTGCAGGAAATGTAGACGTTCTTCGTGAGGCCTTCTTGTCTACGCACGATGTATGCTAGCTACTTATCGGTTTAGATCATCTCAAGTACTTGGAAAAAAGATGTGATACTTAAGTTATTTATTATCATCCATGCATATGTCCTCTGAAAAAAATTGTGTTTACGAATATATACATGCATTGTATTCGTTCATCAACGCAGTGTTTATTTGAATATAGGGATGGGGACTGACAGTAGTATTGGGGATTCATCCAACACCAAGAATGTTGCCATTGCATCCAATGGAGTTGTTTGATGGACGAACGATTACAGGTTCGGTGTTTGGTGGTTGTAAAGGGAAGACCCAAATCCCTCTTTTCGTCGATGATTGTATGAAACTGGTATGTTAAATGCTAATGTTATATACTTATATACATGTATAATAGGAATATGAATTTATGAATATAACGGTATGTGTTCATACGGATGGATGTTTCAGGAGGGGGGAAAGTTGGAGGAGTTCATAACGCATGAGCTTCCATTTGACAAGATCGATCAAGCTTTCGAGTTGTTGATTCAAGGAAAATCACTACGATGCTTGCTTCATCTTTGATTCAAGTATATATACATATATACATGTTACATGGCACAGAGTGAAAAATAAGTGATGCTGAAATCACAATTTCGCTATAAACCTTGAGTGATGTGTTGTATACATTGAAATTGATTTGGTTCTTTTTATTATTGGAGTGGTTAATTGATGGTTGACTTGTAGCAAGTTACAAAAAGTGTTCGATCTAAAATTTTGCTCGGGTATCGCGGTATCTATGGGGATGGCAAAAGCACCCAAAACTGACGGGAGAACCGAGCCCGAAATGTTTAGGGCAGGTTAACGGGTTTGGCTACGGATTTGAGTACAAGTTTATTTTTTAATTCGCAGGTATGGATATAGAGCCGTATCCATACCCTCATAATTGTTATTTTTAATTTAAGTTTTTATGTAACATATAACCTTTTTTTATATATATGAAGATAATGTGCATGTTAATCGATGAACCTTGTACAATATGCTATTATATTTCAATTTTTATTATTATATTATTACATTTAAATTTTGCATGTTATAAAAATATGAAATTAATTGTTATCTAATGTTTATAAATTATAATTATTTAATTAAATAGTCAAGTTGCTGACTTTAATATTTGAAATCTTGAATATACTATAGTTTGTGGTAATTTGGTATTGTTTTTTTGCCGTGTTACAAATTTTCATCCTATTTTCAACCTCCAAACACTTTTTTGTTCGGCTTAAGTTACATAAATGGGAAAATTGAACCCCGCGGATAAGCTCGGAAAATCGATAAGTAATACTATTTGGGTACCGCGCATATATTGAGCCTGGTATGAATACGAATATTTTAAATGGATATGGGTACGAAAACAGTAAAACCATTCCGAACCTGACTCATTTATTATTATAGACACTAAAGGGAGATATAGATTAATAGATTATATGACTTGCGAATTTGTTTTTATTTTATCGTACAAGCAAACTTTGAGCATAATTAATTAAACCTAATATAACGAAAGTACACTTCTAAGCTAACGCTGATATTATATTTCAACTTTCATGTGATTCACTTGAAATCTCCGAATCATTATTATTAACGGAGAAGACTTTAAATCGAAGAGAAATTGGTGATAGATATTAAATAAAAAATCAAAACGACTTAGCATTACATGTGTAGTTCCTTCTCATTGCTCCAAGCTTATATGTTTCTAAGAGCATCAATGATGCTACAAATTTTAACACGTAACTACTTTATAATCTAACAACTTAGTTGAATATTTTCATTAAGTTGAGTAACAACATAATTCTCTATTAATCCATTATACTTTTCCCTGTTCAATATTTGGATATGTTCGTATATATTTGCGAGCTGTGAGTTGCGACTTTGCGACTGTTTTCCAAGTAATTTGACCCGTTTTAGATCGATGTTGTAAAAACAATAAGTTTAGTGGGCCTAATGGGTCCGGCCTATGGAATATCGGAAGCCCATAAAAAGGAATACAGGCTGACCCACACCCATCATCTGGAGCCCAAAAGGCGACGGACGCCACACCACTCAAAATTACAATTTACATAACACCTTCCCCTCCTATTTCAATTTCTTTCTCTCTTTTTTATTTATCACAATCACAATTCCGGCTACTTTCACGTCCACAGAGAGATTTAGACAGAGATATACATACATATATATACATATAAATATATACATAACAATATATCTCAAATCATAATCATCTACGAGCTCAATACTTCATCAAATCAAAACAATCAATCACACAGGACACCGTTCAAGATTCATTTTTACTTCTTCCGTTCAACTGGTACAAATTATTATCCAATTCCCTTTTTTTTAATCCGTTTAGAAATGTTTTTAATATAGTGATATTTGCTTCTTGCAATTGTGAACGAGTTATACATGGTTGATGGGTTAGTGGGGTGTAATTTTGTTTTATTTGGGTAGTTAGTGTTTTTGGGGTTTTTGAGAACTAGGGTTTGTGATGAAAAGCCGATCGCATAGGTTACCGACGATTTCGGACACACCGGATGACTGGGTGGATGAGTCATGGGTGGTGGATTGTGTCTGTGGGGTTAATTTTGATGATGGGGAAGAAATGGTTGATTGTGATGAATGTGGTGTTTGGGTGCACACCAGGTGTTCGAGATATGTCAAGAGTGAAAAGTTGTTTGCTTGTGATAAGTGTAAAAGTAAGAGGCTCAGGAAAGAGAGTGAAGAAACGGAAGTTGCACAATTGTTAGTTGAATTGCCTACTAAAACATTGAGAATGGATAATCCATATCCGATGAGTTTCCCGAGTCAAAATCCGTTTCATGTTTGGACCGAGGTTCCTATGGAAGAAAAGGTGCATGTGCACGGCGTGCCTGGTGGTGACCCTGCTTTGTTTAATGGGGCTTCATCGCTTTTCGGTCCTGAACTTTGGAAATGTACAGGCTATGTTCCTAAGAAGTTCAATCATCAATATCGGGAGTTCCCTTGCTGGGATAATAGGCACGATGATGACGTTAATGATGATAAGAAAAGCAAAGAGGACAATGAAAATCGTGCTAACAATGGGGCAGATGTATTGTTTTTGTTGTCAAAAGAGAATGGTGAAATGAAAACTCAAGTTAATGGAGTAGGTGGGTTGGATATGGGGCCACCAAGTGGTGTTACGATGAAGCAAGAGGTTGAAATTTATGAAGGTAAACGAGTGAGAAAGGAAAGGAGTTTAGTAAAGCCAATTGTGTTTCGTTCAAGCAGCAACAAGAAAGATTTGAAGGATCAAAACAGGAAGAAGAATGCCAAATCTATAGATGGGGATACTAAAAAGAGAAAGCATCATTCTTCAGATACAGGTATTCTTTTGATTTTTATGTTGATTATAAGCTATTACCCCATATTAAAGTTTTTTTCATGTTTAAGTAGTTTTGAGATTTGTATGACGATGCATATGCTTCTATACTCTCTGATTAAAAACGCCTTATATATGTTCAATCTACTATAATACTAGTGCCCACCACATCAAGTGATGCAAAACAATCAGAATCAAACGAAGGGAAAGCTCTTAAGGTTTTCAAGACTGATAAGCAAAGATACAGGCATGAAAAATCAAAAGTGGATGTGCAGAACAATCATAAAACAGACGATAACAATCCCTCCTCCAGTGGACAACCTTTAGAGAATGCAGATGGTTCAAGACCTAGTCCCTCAAAAGAAGCAAAAAAAATGGAAGAAAGTGATGGAATTCAAGTTATTTCAAGTGATCAAGTTTCTCTTAAAAAAGAAGATGGCATAAAATCATCGATAATACAAAGTCCAATGGAAACTAGTACCACGAAACATGAGGTATGTAACAGTGTAATTAATATCTGTATATATAGGTTAGTTCATGGTTTTGAAGAATAGGAGTCCAAAAGTGTCTTAATCTACTAAAAGCTTAATAAATAGAATAAGCTCATCTGAACACTGTCTCCTAAAGCCTCTTTTATTACATCTGATTATAGGATTTTGTCAAGTAATCGCTTTATAACACATATCTAAAGTTCTAAAATAGATGAAGCATTCATTAAATATGCTCTTTAGCGTGCCTATATAATTGTAATGAACCGCTAGGAGGCGAACAGTAATTGTTTTCACATAGGTCATAGCTTAGCCAATTTGATATACTTGTGGTAGAAACCGTTACATATAAGAAAGTATATGCCAAGAAACCTTGATTCCTGCATGGAGCACACATGTGGTATTCTTCTGAAAACCGAAGAACCTAGGGTGTGTTTAGTTGTGTTTCTAATTTTCTAAAAGATGAAAAGGGTTTTCCTTCTCTAGGCAAGTGTTGAGAATCTGGAAAACGTTTTCAAATGTTGTTGCATTTTACATTTTGGAGAACTTTGAATGTTTTGTGAAGATTTATAGAAAAGTGAAAATAGAAAAGTGAGAATCCTTGTTTTCCAACTTCTAGTTATAATATGGAAAAGTGGGTTTTCTATTTTATTGGAAAATATCTTTAGAAAACACTCATTTTGAATACTTTTTTTTTTCAATTTTCAAGTTTGCATAGAGAATTTTTTTAGAAAAGTTGGCCACTTTTCTCTAACTAAACACACACCTAACTTCTTCTTCTTTTATGGTTGTTGGTGGTGGTTGACATGTACTGAAGCTGTAGTAGTATCCGGTATTATAATCTTATATCAATGATGATATATCTATAAACCCCCTGGATTGTGTGCTTGGGGTTAACTTTAATTTCTTAACCAGATTCGTGAACATCTAGAATGCTTTGAACATGACATGGATGAACTTCAAAAAATATATATCATTATATCTTTGCCTATGTGTAGTATGGTTTTCTATGGTTAATATGGGTGTATGTAAAGCTTATCAAGTTGTTAGCCACGAAATTCTGCTTGATATCATATTTCAGCTATGACTTTTAAGACAAGGTGTCATTAGGTAATTACAAGCTTGATTGATTTTTGGTTATTTCTAATGTAGTTAGGTTGTAATATGAGGTAGGTGATAGCCATGAGATTCTGCTTGATATTATGTTTCAGCTATGACTTTTAAGACAAGGTGTTGTTAGGTAATACCAAGCATAGTTTATTTTTGGCCATTTTTAATGTACGCAAGTTATAATATGAGTTTATAGTAAGATATCAATGTCATATTAGTTGTATTGGAAGGGAAGGCATATAATTGTGAGCAATACCTGAAAATAATGTGACTGTTGCTAGGGAGTGGGCTTTACGACCTGTATAAATGCAACACAAGGATTATATAAGTATATTACTTTGACAATCATAAATGTGCTGCACGAATAATTAAAAATATTATGTAACTAACTGTATTATAATTTCTACTATCAGTCTCTGTACTAGGATTAAGCAAAAAATAATTACACGTTCACATTTCAACAAATGTACAGTTTAGATTTTCATTTGCACTTATTCATAGAGAGATGAATTTTTAATAAGGAATCTTTTTTTAGTGTTGATTTTACCTTCTCACTACTTTTGTTTGAAGCTGAGTTTTGTAGTTTTATGTGAAGTACACTTAGTTGTAACGTTGTTCTGATTTCCTTTTTTAGGATGGCAATGATGCTAATGACAATGGAAGAAGTAGCAGCAGAAGTAATGGAAGTAGGTCTAATACGAACAATGTGGAAAAAGTGGACTCGGCCACAAATGGTGAACTTCATGCTCAAATTGAAGTAAAAGCAGAAGAAAATAATCACTCTGTAAAGACTACCAATACTCAAAATGTTCCTCCCAGTGATTTAAAGCTGCATAACTCCAAAATCTTGACCCAAGATACAACAGTTCCTGATGATCCCTCTTCTGCGAGTTTTGAAGTGAAGAAAGAAGCTGTATCTGTGTCAAAAAAGGTGCAAACCATTGACAAAGACCTGTCACACATTGATTCTAAAGCAGATGAACCTGGTGAGTCGTCCTGTGGGCCCAGCCAGCCCAAAGGACCAGTGAAGGGATCGGAAAATTCCACAGTAGCTCGGAGTTCTTCTGAAACCCAAATTAAACTACATGGAACAGCTTCAAGTCCAAAAGGTGCACCTAGTCATCGTAAAGTGACAGTATCGAGTGTAGCAAAATCTGTTGGAAAACCTTCTTCAAAACCATCTGTTCCTGATAAGGCGAGATATTCTAACCCTGATGATTGTAGTTCAAGTGGCAAACAGAAGGCAGCGTCTGATAATATTAATAATAATATCAAGATCAAAAAAGATAATAATGGGGACGCTTCTGAGAAGCCGAAGAAATCAGTAAAAGACCTTCCAAAATCATCTACATCCGCCCTAAAGTCTTCACATTTGAGCAAGTCCTCACATGCTCCTGTTTCCAAGAAGAACTCATCTGATTTGAAGGATTCTTCAGTCTTATCATCCTCTAAAACTTCTTCTGCCACCCGGGACTCTGGTGATTCTGCCAGTTCATTGAGAAGTGATAGTGGTGCACATGAACAAAACAAAACTACTTCGGAAAAGTTGACTCAGTTAAATAGACATCATGCACCAAAGAATCATCCACCTCATGTTCATTCCCTGCCATCAACCAACTCAACTGCAACCTTAAGTGATGAAGAGGTATTAATGGAACAATATACCATCATTTATGAATGATTGAAATATACTATTTCTAATGTATTATATGTTTACTGGTCTGTTTTTTTACGCAGCTTGCTTTACTTCTTCATCAAGAACTGAATAGTTCTCCAAGGGTTCCACGGGTGCCACGTATGCGCAATGCTGGCAGCTTACCTCAGCTAGCTTCCGGTACGTCTACTAGCACACTTATGAAACGAACATCTTCTGGAGTAAAGGATAACGGGTTGGTATCAAGAAAGAAAAATAAGGATTTAACAAATAATACGGTGACTAATTCCCGTGAGTTGGATGGAGGAAAAAAAGTGGATAGAACACCTTCTGTGGCCTACTCGAGGAGGCATGATTCTCACAAAAATGGTTCAGCAAAAGTGGTACAGCCTCCTGCCTCAACAACAGTTAGCAGTGGTCCATCTTCTTCTAACGAAGTTAATCAAAATGCTTCTGATGGTGAAACCGGTGCAATCACCCATCGCACTTTACCAGGTCTGTTTTCATAAGTTGTTCTCCAGTGACATTAATTATAAGGTTTTTTGACATTTAACTTTTCTTAATGCAGCATTGATTGCTGACATTATGAGCAAAGGTAAGCGGATGACATATGAAGAACTCTGCAATGCTGTTTTGCCGGTATAATTCTTTGCTTGAATATGCTTTTATTGTTGGCTCTTCAAGTACTGCATGCTAGTTTGAGCTGACCATAGCAACCCATATACATAGCTACGAATAGGTCAATTTGATACGAGTAAAATAGTAAAATTAGCTTAAAGGGAACTGGTCAAACATGTTGAAAGCTAGTACTCCCTCCATCTCAAAATTATAGTCCACGTTTCCCTTTTCGGACGTCCCAAATTAATTGTCCACTTCCAAAAATAGATAGTGAAGTTTGGTCGTGATTACCATATTACCCTTGATTGAAATTATTATTACACACTTTTAAAAAAGCAGTAATTAATTGGTTAAGGGTAAAACTGTTCTTTTGTAAAAAGTAAGAAAGAGAAAGCAGTAATAAGTATGTTTTTATTAAACTGCATGTTTTTTTGTCAGGTGACAATAATTTTGGGACGGAGGGAGTATATTTTTAGTGTATAAGGTTTTCCAATTCGTTGTATCCGAAGTACTTCATATTATATAACTATTAAAACGATGTAACCAAAAGGCTTTTGACCTAGGTATCAAAAGATTGTGACTTATGGGTTGTATTGTCACTTGAGGGTTTTATTTTCATTGGAGACAATGTGTATATATTTGTGAATGTACATAATAGGTGGGATAGAGGTGGGTTGTTGTTAAATATTCATTGAAATAATGTAAATAATGTGATCGTCTTTGGCATGAACTTGTGCAAAAAAAATTTGGTTAAACCTGACCTGACCTATTTTGACCCGTATCAGAGACCCAAACTCGATTCGATCGATTTACCCATCACACCTAACTTGTGTATTTTCCCACCTCCAATGTTAATGATAATAATAATACAGAGTAATGATAATGCCAATGTTTTTTGTCTGACGTCAATTATCATCTATTGTTTTCTAGCACTGGCCTAATTTGCGTAAGCATAACGGGGAGCGTTATGCATATTCTAGTCATTCGCAAGCTGTTCTTGATTGCTTGAGGAACCGGAGTGAATGGTCCAGATTGGTTGATCGTGGTCCTAAGGTACATATGTCAAGCATTCTTGTATATATTGCATCGAAATTTGGTTATTAACGTGGTCAATTCGAATGGTATAATAGTTAATACATTAATGCTTGATATGCAGACAAATGCGGGTAGGAAAAGACGCAAGTCTGAAGCTGATGCACCAAATCTTGAATCAGAGGATGATGATGATTATAGCACAGACAGAAACACAAAGGATGTAGATATTAGCAATGGAAAACGGAAAACAAGAAAACAAAGGCGACTTGCTCTGCAAGGAAGAGGAATAAAAGATGTTAGAAGGAGACGGAAAACAGAAGTTAGTGATGTTGAATCGTCTTCTGATTCTAGTGAAGAAAGCGAGTACAGTGATGAAGAAATGCAAGATGGGAGAACATCAGGAGGTCCAAACGAGGCTTCTGCTAGCTCAGATGAAACGGAAACGATGTCATAACGTTGTTAATAACACCCTTTTTAACGGTAAATGATTAGGATAAAGGGCTTGTTGTATTCTAGCATTTGGTACAATTAATATCTTGAAAGTAGGATAACACTAGTATAAGAGTAATCAGGATGCTTGTTAGATGTGAGTTGGTGACTTTGAAAACTCATTAGATGGATGGAAGATGCTATAATTTTTCTAACTCCCAACCTCCTCCTCCATAATATTAATGTTGCGTCTTGCATACTTTTTTTTCCAAGTGTAATTGCAAATGTAAATATATGAAATAAAAAATGGTTATAAATTACAGGGTTTCATCACAAAAATGATAAATATGTAATATTAAATGTTTAAAACAATAATATGCTTCTAATGAAAGAATTGTAATGACATAGCTTTTTCTCTACATGCTACTCCTACGGTTGTCCAACTTTAGCTCCCTTCTTTTCCATCTTTATTTATTCTTCCTCTTTATTTGATGCTCTGATTAAACATTTCAATAAATAAAAAAGGCTTTTCTTAACAATCAAACATGGAACCCCATTGAAATCCAACCCATCGCCAATAATACGACGATTCCAATACTGTTCTTCATAACACTTCTTTCCTGGAAAAACACAAAAAGATGTCAATATTTTTTCAACACTCGAAAGGGTATGAAACTCCATAAAGGTGTTTCATTTCGCCATTTTCGATATCCTAAAGCGGCAAGTACCTTTTCAAATACTTAGGACAAATCATTTTTGTTAAGACAACGAGTTGCATGTCTATTATACATTTTTTGATACAATTTTATCTCAAATAATACTCGGTCTCGTAGAACTCACAATCTGTTGATTGAGGAGCCATAAAATATACCCCGCTGGTTCTACATTGTGGAACTTAACAGGGGAAAGGGGGGTTGTGACCCCCAAATAGTATATGTTAATTTATAAAAGCATATCTAATATATCGTATGATTTTATGTTCCAACGATTTTTTATCCTCATTTAAAATGTCAGTCTTGCCACTAATTACAAACAAAATGTAAAACAATGACTAAATAGAATATTTTTCGTTTTGTGACTAGATTAATAATATGCTCCGTACATCAGGTATATAATCACCCATGACCAGATAACTACTTTGCAATTTTTATCACATTAACTATTTTGAAATATAATGATTCTCATGCTTCTAAAATAATACATGCTAAATTTATGTACATTCATAGCAGGGATAAAAATATATAGACTACTTTATAAACCAAAGTGAAGGGAACAAAGCGTTAAAAGAAACTTACCACAGAGGAGATTGACATATACCCGTCGGAAGGATTCTCCGGCGTCAAAACAAACGGCGGTGGCAATGTCCCAGTCTTATTATGACCAGAACTTCCTCCATTCGAAATCCCAGAAAAACCGAGATCATAAGCCGGAGATCCATCCGGCTTAAACAATCCATAATTCCTTTCAGAAGTTGGCCCAGGCTTTAAATTCTCATTAAACAAAGCGAATACAAAAATATTCAAATCATAATCAGGCATTGCTGGTGTTCCTTTTTGTTTACTGACAATTTTTAGTAGGTTCCCATTATACTTCTTAGCATTTTCAGGTGATGCCCCGATTTCATCATCGTCTCCCTTGGATGGCCATCCTGTTTCAGATATTTGAACCTGAAGTTTCTTGTAACCTAAGGAACTAAGAGCTGCATATACAGCATCAATTTGTGCGAACAACATGTTGTCGTAATGCAAGTTGGTTTCTGAATCTAGGATTCCATCATTTGGTTGAAACAGAACGTAATCTAGTGACACCTGCTTTGAATTACCTGCAGATAATATATAAGCAAATGTAAAACAATCAATGCTTGTTTATGAGATATGTCATGGCTACTCTCATAGTCTCAGGGTCGTCCCGTAGATTTCAGAGGCCCTGTCCCACATTTATGAAATAGGTCATTTTAACACCAAAATGCAAGCAAAATTTGGTATAACTGAATAATTATCAATATTTATGAATACACAATGTGAAATGAACAGAGTTGTTGGTTATCAACGTTTTTGCAAGATAAAGTAATTTACTTTTGAATAGTGCCATTCACATTGCATATAATCAAGAAATGTTATCTTATATTTTAGTACATTCTCATGAATTCAATAAGTAATCGAGGGTATTGCATTAATTTATATATTACCTTTGTATGCGAAGAAAGGATATGCATTGATTAAAAAAGGGGAACATGTTTCCGAAAGAAATTCTAAAATCGGAGTAAGACAACCGATTAAATCTTGCCTGAAAGTTCCTGAAGACGGGGGATAAGATGTTGCTAGAACAGCTAAAGAATGTGGGGTGGTTACAGTAATTTTTGAATCTAGTTTCATGTTAACTAGAGCAGTGTGTATACTTTGCATAGCTGGAAGTAAGTAGCCGGAGAGTTGTGTCTCGTTAAATGTTAAAACTTCGTTTCCAACTGCAATGGAGGTGATTTTAGTTGCCGGAAGGTAAGGTTGAATGTTTGAGTTGACCCATGATTGACCCGCATCAGGGTCTTGTAGTTTTGATAAGTACTCATTGCCAATCCCGACCACGAATTCAACGTTGGTATTGGCAAATGCTTTTAGTACTTTAGGATCAGCGTCGTAGAGTTTGACTTTATTGACACCGATGGATTTGACTAATGGGACTACTTTTTCGGGTGATGGAAGGTTATTGGCTATTTGGCCGTAATTGATTCCGATTGAAGATACAAAGACGATTGGAGGGAGGAAGAGGATGAGGAGGACGAGGGCGGAGAAGTGGAAGAACTGGGTGGTGGAATTTGACATTGGGTGGTGATTGAAAGTTGTGGTGGAGGTGTTAAGATAAAGCTAAGTAGTAACACTGGGTTGAAAGTGTTGCATTTAGATGTTTACTTTCTTTAGGATAAATATTCCTAAAGTGATACAAACAGTTGGTTTTGTGTTTTTCTATGTCGCTTTTGATGATAATAATATATCAAAAGAAGGGAATAATTGAAGATGAAGAAATGTGTGATGGTCATTTGATGTAGATCATAGTCTGGATTAAATGACCCTTTTAATGAAATAGTAGTGCATATACAACTATTTTACATTTAATGGACACTTGTATTGAAGTCGACCTAACTAGATATTTCGAGCGGTCCAAAAGCGACACCATGTGTTGTCACTCCATGTTATAAAATCGGACGCAGTTACCACAGAACTAAATGATATAAACGAATATGCAAAAAGTAAGACACACATGAAACAAATAGGAGAAAGGAAGGAAGGAACATTAGGATTCTTTAACATATTGAATTCGTGTTGTTCTATAAGCTCACAGTATAATTGTTTTTGTTCCAAGTAAGGAATCGCCTGAATTGACTGAAGTTGAACCTTTCATGTTCTGAATTCGTTTATTGGTGATGAGACTTGGGTTTTTGAGGTGAGTTTTCATGTGATTGATTCGAAGAGGGAACAACTGCACAAGTATCATGTTGGTGATGGAGGGTTATACATATCGTTAAAAACTTGTAAATGTTCTTATTACTAATGTCTTAAATGTTTTATTACCACCTTACCAGATTTGTTGATATAAAAATCAGTAACACTAGCATTAACCTTTTTCATCATGTTACAGTTTTCCTAAAGTATGGTTTTGGAATCTTGATTATATCTGCATTAGGTTGAATCTGGAAACAAGTGATTTCCTGAAAAGTAAGCTGCCAATCTCCATTTTAGTTTCTTCATATCTCAGACCAAACATGAAATATTTCTTCATCACCAACTAATAACAACACCTTCATGCTAATAACCCAAGACATGGAGTTTGTGGGCGCTAAAGAAACTATATTAATAAGCCATTTAAGATAAGAAACTCAATTACAAGCAACCAAACTTTCAAAACATATCTGGCCCATATAGAAACGTGCAGCTTCGGGTTTGTACATTTGACCCAGTTGATCCTGGCGGTTCTGCAAGTTTGCACTGTACACTTGACCCAGTTGACCCTGGCTAATCGTTATCAATGGATTGAAACAGACTAAACTGAGCTGCTCAAGTAGATAGTAATTAATATTATCACATTTAGTTTACATGTTCAACAGCTTTCACTGCTGGCAATAATAGACGACACGTCTATGTAACATCAGCAAGACACAATAAACATCGTACATTTGTATTAGAAAACCCATGATATACTTTCGAAAGATGTATGGGTAACACAAAACATGAAACATAAGATTTGAAGACCTATCAGCATACCATAGTTGTACCTAGTAAAGTCATGATTGTTAACTGTAGGGAGTATCTAATCCGAAACGAAAACAAAATAAACCATCCACCTTTTGAATCCATAACACAAATCGAGTCATTAAGATGTCTTAACAACATACAGCATGCTCAAATAATACAATGATACACTCGGCGCCCATCAAATGGGATCTTACATCAAAAAGAAAAGAAT
Source organism: Pseudognaphalium luteoalbum (assembly GCA_963422505.1). Lineage (NCBI taxonomy): Eukaryota > Viridiplantae > Streptophyta > Magnoliopsida > Asterales > Asteraceae > Pseudognaphalium > Pseudognaphalium luteoalbum. Next base: position 14,155,053 of record OY730192.1, on the reverse strand, counting down.
TAAACCACACCAACTCAAAATGTTACAATCCTACAACCAATTACTCATTGTTTTAATTGCAACTTTGGCATGAAAAATAAGCACAGATAGGTCATCATCATCATCTGTGGGCTGTCACCAATGTCTCAATGAACCTTAATCCATCAAATCTAGGTGCAAATTTCTCCTTCTCTAAACTCATTTCCCCACCTTTCCTCCCTCTCAATTCCTGTATATCAATTATTGCATTCGTTTTCAGCTAAATAACCAAAGACTGAACTCAATTAAATAATAAATTTGAGGAAAAACTGTGAAGCCAAATCAACTATTACTACATTCATGTTCTACAAGTTCACTAAATTAACCAAAAACTGAACCTTAAAGGAGCCTTAATTTCTTGAATTTGGGGAAAACCGTGTAAATTACACATCAACAGTTGCATTCATTTTCAACAAATCGACTAAATAATCATAAAGTTTCAAGATTGAGGAAACCTCGACGTAACTGTAAAGACACGTCGATTCATACTCTACTACTTAACCAAACAAAGAAAAAAAAAGCCTAAGCAAACCCTATATATCAAAATTCAGGAAAAACCATTATGTAACTTATATAAATCATAACCAATAACTACATTCATCTGCTACCAGTTAACTAATAAAAACAAATCTGCACTGACCTAATTTTATAAATTAATTTGGTAAAACCTGATGTACCTGTACGGAGGCGTTAGAATTGGACGAAGACAACGCCGCCGTGGATGCGGCGAGAACCGATGCGACGAGGGCGGAGGAAGAAACCTTGATCATGTTGCCGGAGACAAATGAACGAAATCCGACGAGCGTCGCCGGATCTCGCAGTAAATATTGTTCAAAGGGAAAGAGGCGATGGGCAGGTAGTAGTTTTGTATATATTGGTCTGTGAATTAAACCAGATTTAATTGTAGTTTGGGTTCCGCATACGCGGCTACCCTAGTCCCTATACACAGTAAAGTACAAGTGGTGGCTGCTTCGAAGGAGGCTCGGTAAAAGGGTTGTCTTCGGATATTGATAAATACAACACACAAATTCATTCATATATTAAAGTTGTAGTATTATCAGGGGCGGAGTTAGGATTTAGAAGTATGGAGAAAAAAATTTAAAATTACTTGTTCATGTTTTCAGGGGGCAAAACTTCTGAAATATCGCAAATACCCTTAAAATTTTATTTTTTACATGATTTGAGAATTCTTGGGGGCAGCTGTCCCCCCACCTCTACCTCCTCCCCTGAGTATTATACTACAGTTTGCTTTACCTGTTGTACACTATGTTGTATCAATCAATTTGGATGTTTTATCTATCACCTCCCTTGTTTTGTCTTCTACTCCGTGCCCACTAATTTTGGTATTTAAAATAATTTACTTACCTACAACATAAAATATCATTCTAATACTTCATCCATCTCAAAATAGTCTCAAAATAATTATCCAGTTGTGACATTTTAAAGTTTTGTTTTTCTAACCTTGACCTTAAATATTTTTGTTTGTGTTATATAATATTTGATAAAAATTATATCAATGAAATAACATCTAAAACCCAATCCATTCATATATTTTACATCAAATAATATATAACACAAACAAAAATATTTAAAGTTAAAACTGAAAAAGAAAGACTTCAAAATGTCAAAACTGAACAATAATTTTGAGACGAAGGTAATATTACACTTGTTTCATTATGAATTGTCACAAATTAATTATCCACTGTTGAATATCAAAAGCAAATTATGATCATACTAGCAAATTACCTTCACTTTATAGTGGTAACAAATGAGTTAAAATATGGTGACGGTCAATGTTGATAATAGTTAGAAGTATGTTTTTGCTGTTTAATAATTAAGAACATCGCCAAAAATGATAAAAGATAATGTTTTAAAAGCAAGTTAAATTAATGTGACAATTACTCCATTTTTTCATTTTTCTTAGTAAATTTTTTCATTTTTTGTTCTTTAGAGACATTGATGTAATTTTTTATCTTGAATAATGTAAGACAATTAAGGAAATGATACACACTTTACAATGTAAAGTTGTATATAAGTTACCATATTGTCCCTTCATTGAAATTAAATTACAAAAGTGAACAAAAAAAATCAAATTAATTGATTAAAGGTAAGAATGTCATTGTGTAACAAGTAAATATTACTGATTGTGTTTCTCTTAAACTCCATTAGACAATTAATTTGTGACTAAAGTCTTATTGTTTTATAAAGTATGTGCACATTATGCAAAACTTCTCACTAAACGTTAATCGTTGTTTTTATATACGGTTTGTCAGTTGACAGTTCTTCTAACAAGAGGCCGATCTTGTGCCACTCCATAGAGTTTTCTAGTGGAAAAAAATCTTAAAAGTATTTCTAATGAAATCTTATTATCTACTAACTTGTATCTATGAAAATATTTTTCACCCCAGTGGACTAACAAAAGAACTTTTGAAGGATCGATCAACTTATACAATCCTATTCAAAAAAGTACTACTAGTATACAGAGAACTTGAAAACCCTTTTTCTTTTCTAAATATATTCTCAAATAAAGAGACCTTTAAGAAAAAACTTATCATTGGAGACAGATTATAGTCATTATACATTGTACTCCTTTAAATAATTTGATTAAATTAATGATGTATTATAGTCAATATAACACCCCATCTTTTAACACATTATTTAAATTTAAATGTATTTTACATCGGAAGCGTAAGTTCAAAAAGTACATCTCATATTATATATATAGAGAGTCAAACCGTTTCAATATACAAATAGGTTTAACCCTATAAATTTGAAACACAACTTATGGGTGCTATATAATTTCTGAAATATACACTGAATTATACAAATCAGATATCAGAGTAGACGTCTGGTTGTCAAACATACCATTCCAATCAACAACTTGTTGCCCAACCCGTTATCTAATAATAACCTGCAAGAAGTAATGTGATGATTAGCTCAATGCTAAGTGAGTAGACATGTAACCAACAGTCTAACTTAACAATAACAAATCTTACAACCAGATAATCGTAAACACATAATATCAATGAGGATCGATGGCTCTTGAGAAACCCTACTGCCGCGGTGGCTCTCAAAGAACCCTTACCGTCAATCTGTATGGCCAATACATAATAGACCGATAGCTTGGTACTAATTTCATACGACCTAATTTCCTTTTAACGATATGTACTACGAAATTTCTATCGTCTAACAATAGCAACCAAGCCCAACATCCTGCTACCTCAATAATCAATGCTCAAAGGCAATATATCAAGTGATCACATATTCACATACTTATCATTGCAATGTGTCAGACTTAATAGTCTATCAACAATATTATTAATATTATTACAATTAAACCATAATCATCATCCTAAACTAACACAGTAATAATACGTTTACCCGTTGTAACCAAATCTGTTACAATTAAATCACACTGAAGGTACAGATCCACTCACCGTTACCTCAGCCGCAAGCTCATAAGTCTAATATTACTGAGCCTTATCCGTATCTGAGAATACAATTAAATAACGAGTTAGTACTCATTTCATAATCGTATAACTTATTTCAATACCGAGTATCAAAATAATAACAATAACCAGGTTATAATTAACAGTCATAACAACTCATTATTATGTATTCAATTTATATCTTAATTTATCTCGAACTTATAATCACAGAATTACTTTTTTAAAAGCAAGTTTCTCAAAAGGGTTTTTTGCCGAAAAATGAATCAATAGTTCAGTTTTTTTGCATTTTCGGGTATCAACTAATTTTTTTCTTTAAAAATGAACCACTAATTTAAAATCGATCATTTTCGTGTATATGCTAACATTTGAAACGGTCGCCGAGGATTATACAATTGGGGATTTTTACTTAAAGATGTATTTTGAACCGATCATAAGCGTTTGAGTTGCTATTTAATCCTCGACGACCGTTTTAAATGTTAGCATATACACGAAAATGATCAATTTTAAATTAGTGGTTCATTTTTCGGCAAAAAAATCAGTTGACACCCGAAAATGCAAAAAACTGAACTATTGATTCTTTTTTCGGTAAAAAACCATTCTCAAAACAACAGATAAATTGTTCATCAATAATAATTATATAATTATCATAATCATAGCATCATATATAAAATGTTAGACAAACTGAAACTCAATTGTCTCATACACTGTACAATTAAATAGAGTCCAATTATAATTAATAATAGAGTCAAGAAGTTTTGAGTCCGCTATAACTAAACGGAACTAAAATTACATAGAGTCCGGTCGTATACAAATGACCCGGTCCCTTTTTGAGAAATAAGGTCCGGTCAAATATCAAATAGAGTCCACCCAAAAATATCATATAGAGTCCGGTCAAATAACCGGACCCAAAGGCCCATTTAACTGGACTCAATATAATACAAGCTGAAAATATGCCAGTACCCGCCTGATTGAGGAGTTACCAGCCGGGTAACCCTCAAATTCCACTTACCCGTCGGGTAAGTAAATAATCAGTCGGGTAATGACCAAAACTAGATTACCCGCCGGATATGATGTTACCAGCCGGGTAAACATCATCTTCCAGCGACCTGCAACTTTGTTCAAACCCAAAACCCGAATTTTTAACCTCAAATTCACAAACACGGGTTTCTAATCCTTACCAACACATCAAATAACAGTAAACAACATCAAGTATCACTTTTCAAACCTCAATTTCATACTTAAATCATTAACCTAAATGATTTAAATCAAAATCAATCAAAACTAAATTCATGTATAATTAAACAAGAATACTTACAATTTAGATGGTAGAAACAAGATGATGAAGATGATGAAACTCTGATGTATTTGAATCAAAACAAACCACAGCCCTCATGTTTCTATTTTCTCTATGTTTTCTTTGTTTTCGTTTTGCATTAGGAAATATGGGAAGGGTTTGGGAAATTTAAAGAACATAAAAACCGACCCAATATAACCAATGTAATTTAATTCCCTTTTTAAACCTATTATCTAGAACATAGAAACCATTTACGATTTCAACAATTTTATTTTACCTCTAACTGTAAAAAGTTAATTTAATCAATAACTTACTAGTCGCAATAAGTCATTTGACCTTTTGACTAATCATTCACATTAAATTTAATAAAATAATAAATTGATTTCCTAACATTGCGAATAATAATTTAAAATCAGAAAATTACTAAATTGCCATTAGGCCCCTAAGGAGGATGTTACACTTAAGTTGCAATATATTGCAATAGTCTAAAGGACAATTATGTCAAATGTTATACTAGCAAACTCTAATAAGAATCACCTAAATGACTCTACTAGTTAAGCTACATACTCTGCTAAATCAATATATCAACATCTTATGTATAATAGTTCTCAAATCAGCTTGGGACCAAACCGTCCTCAATTGTTACCAAAACAGTTTCAAATGGGTTGGTCCACCGTATCAGAACTGTCGACCAATGTTCACCCCTAGTTCACTAACAGGGTCGAGCCTAACCCACCAACTACAAAGGAATTTGAGTTGTTTTCGTCTAGTTATATGGTCAAGCTGATCCGAGTGACTAGGAATAAAACATTTGGGTTTATTGTTTCGTTATGTATTAAACTTTACACATTTTACTATAGTATGAGATGAACTTGAGAACTTGTGTTGTATGTATTGAACTTGTAAATATCGTCTATTATATGTAAATTTTGTTTTTTGGTAAGGCTAAAAAAATAAAACTTTCTTTTTTTAACCTTACCCCAAAAGGAAAGTTTATGTATGATAAACGATATTCACAAGTTCAATACATACAATAGAACAAATAAAAGTACGTCTTATCCAATAATAAAAATATATATATCGTTCGATACATAACGAAACAATAAAGCCATAAACATTTACTCCTATTATTTACCTCAAAAGACGATACAACTTAATGAATAGCCCTTGGTTGAAAACTTCGTAAGACCGATATATATATATTATTAAAAAAGACAATTTCAATATGTATGGAAAGTGATTTAAGTAGATAAAACTAGTTGTTGGCCTAACCATGTACTAGTATATGTTATGTCAGTTATAATTTCAAGACGTGATCATTGCCAAACAAGGGGGCATGTGAGTCTTTTCATATATCATTATTCTATTTTCTTTTCTTTTTCATTTTTTCAGTGTAACTTGTGCAGTTTTACGTGAAAACAACTTTAAAATCCAAAACCGAAAACAAGGTGGATCCAAACAAGCTAGCAATTGGAGCGGTTAGGAGTTCCAACTTCAAACGCGCATTTTGGCAATGTTTTAAGACCCGGTTCGACCGGTCCGGTCGAACCGGTCGGACCGCACTTTTAGAGTTTTTCGGGCCATTTAAAACCGGGTTTTTCAATATGTTGACTAGTCAACGACCCGGTTGACCCGGTCGGTCGGACCGGATTGGACCGGGACCCGGAAACACACATTGATCCGGGTTTCATGTTTTTTTTTTTTTTTTTATTTCTATGTACATTTAATCATTTATATTTAGGGAATGTTTATTGATTGTGTATTTCAAGAATAATAAGGGTAATAAGTGAATCTTTGACTGATGTGTTATCACCATTTATTACTCTATGGATTATATAATTATTATATTGATGTGTATTCCAAGAATAACAAGAGAATTGATGTGTCATCACCCTTTATTACTCTATGGATTATAATTATTATACATGATGATATAATTAATAATTATATTTATAATTATAAAAAAATAAAAAATTCACTAAATATTACTATTGTATACTATTATTAAATCCGGTCCGACCAGAAAATAACAATTTTCCGGGTCGACTAAAAATCCGGATTTTAAAACATTGCATTTTGGTATTAATTATTAGCTTTTTTTATCAATATGGAGGGTACCTCTGACCGCGTATCATATTTTAATAGGTTAATAATGTTTTAATCCTCAAAGTTTCAATTTTTTTTGTTTTAACCACTCAACTTTTTTCCTCATGATTTAATCATCCAAGTTTCAAACTTATTGTGGTTTAACCCTTTAAGTTTATATTTTATAATGTTTTTGATGGTTTAATCCCTAACGTTTAGTTTTCATAATGATTTTGCCCTTTTAAAATTTTCCTTTTTAATCATCAAACTTTCAATAATTTAATGGTTTAACCCTTTATAAGGTTAAACGAATAAGTCTATGCAAACTTTAAGGATTAAATCATGAAAAAAAGTTGAGTGGTTAAAATGAAAAAAACTTGAAACTTTGAGGATTAAACATTAACCCTATTTTAATGGTAAGCTTTTGTTTCACCTTAATGAGAATAAACGTGGGATAAATCACATGCTCTCATATATGCTTTATCAACCATGTGTCACTTTAAATTAAATATATATCTAGATCTAGATTATTGTCTACCTAAAGTTGTGTCAAATAATCAAAGGTTCATATATGGATTCATAGTTCATACATCTCAATATATGATCATTTTTGGTAGTGGGTACGTTTGAACAAGCATGTTGCATTGTCTGTCCAGATTCTGTAATTTATCAAGAAAGAAAAAAAACAACAACTGTAAATTAAGCTTGATTGGTGGCACTTGGATGAGTGGGAAAGTAATGCAAGACCATGTCTTTGTTGAATCACTATTTAATTAATTTATGCTAATAAAATAACATGCTGCAATCCACTGTGTATGGTGTCTTGTCTCCACGTTCATTTGACTTCATACTTCAAACCTCCCTCTATTTTAAAATACAAAATATTATTATTGATTATTTTTAGATATAATATATATATATATATATATATAGTCTCCCCTCTCATTCTTGTTCATAACTTACGACCAATTCAATATCCCCATCTCATAATTTTCATCAAGGTATCAACTTTCTAATCTTTTTTCAATTGGGTGTCTGTTAAAAATTAGAGTTACATATATAGTCTTTCTTGTTTATAGATTTTTAATCTTTAGTATTTTGATCCCACAAGGAGTAAGGACCTTTAGCTGAAGTTTTGATTGTTTTAGTGAAAACAGTACGTATGTGATCCTGTGTTGATGAATGATGATCTATCTGTAGTTTTGTAGGCTAACAATCATATTACTCCAATTTGAAAATTAGTATGATATGATCAGTTCAGTTTTGTCATTACCTATTAAAAACTTATGAATTATATATACCTCCTTGTAGAGAGATGAGTGAACAAAAGCGTCCAACTCCCCGTTTGAATGAAAGAATTTTGTCGTCTTTATCAAGGAGATCTGTTGCTGCTCATCCTTGGCATGATCTTGAAATTGGTATCTCCAATCAATTCTCTGTTAATCATAACAAGTGTACCCATTTATGTTCTCAAAGTAATTTTGTGATATTAAATAATTAGAATCATATATATAGTCAACTTCAACCTAAGAGACTACATAAAAAGATAGCGCTTCGATGTGTTTCTGTTTTTTGATGCTGTAATAATCAAAATTGTCAGATTTTCGAGTTATTTTGAGAAATGAAAGTAGAATTCCCTCCAGTTCAATCAAAATAAAGTGATATTACGCAATGTTACAGTACTGTTGGATAATTAGCTTTGTTGCGGTTTACACGAAATTGATTATCTACACGTATATAATCATAAATGTAAATGGTTCCTCCCAGCACTACAGACTGATTATATTTGATTACATTACTGACACTTCCTTGCCTACATAGGACCTGGAGCACCCCAAGTTGTCAATGTGGTATGTAATATTCTGTCAAATGCCAAATCATACATCTATTATCTATATATATAGTATATATGTGGACATAAGACCTGTTTTGCTGATGTTCATTAATAATTTGGTTTTGGTAGGTTGACTTCGTAATATTTTGTACTTCTCATATAGGTTATTGAGATCACAAAAGGAAGTAAAGTGAAATATGAACTTGATAAGAAAACTGGACTCATTAAGGTATGATTGTCGACTGCTTCGTACACAATACGTATGATATGATCATATGAGCTAAGAATTACGTTTTCATATTAACGAGCAGGTTGATCGCATCTTATATTCATCAGTCGTTTACCCTCATAACTATGGCTTCATTCCTCGTACGCTATGTGAAGATAATGACCCTATGGATGTACTAGTCCTAATGCAGGTATTTATACATTTTTATTAGCATTATAATTGTACAGTTCTGTTTCCATACACAATTAAGAGTTTACAAATATAATGACTGGATATTTAGGAGTGTGTTTGAGATTAAGTTGCTTTACTATAACTGATTCATAAAAGTTTTATTGCCAATTAAGATCACAATAATCAAAACATCTCCTGAAACTTGCAATATTGTGGCTTGTTGCAGGAACCAGTGCTGCCTGGATGTTTTCTTAGAGCCAGAGCCATTGGATTGATGCCTATGATTGATCAGGTGCTTCCATCATCGTCGTCATGGTTGTTTGTTTCCTATTTATGATTCTTAAAATGAAATAAAAAATCTTATATGTGGATTGTGAATCTAGGGAGAAAAAGATGACAAGATTATTGCAGTATGTGCTGATGATCCAGAGTACCGACACTACACTGATATAAGCCAGCTACCCCCTCATCGTCTGGCTGAGATCCGTCGATTCTTTGAAGATTGTATCCTTTATTTAAATTAATTTCATAAATCTGTTTTACAGTAATATTCTGGTATATGCGGTATAAAGAATTAGTTAACGGGGTAAATGTAACAAATTTTCTTAACAAATGAAATAAGACAAGAAGAATGAGAACAAAGAGGTTGAGGTTGATGAGTTTCTGCCTTCAGGAACTGCTCATGATGCTATCCAATACTCCATGTAAGCTTTTGATTTGATTGTTTTCACGTTTATATAATAGATGATGATAATAATAATTGTAAGGAAATGGTGATTTTGGGCTGATGCAGGGATCTTTATGGGGAGTACATCATGCAGACTTTGAGGAACTAGATGCTGCAGACTGGCCTGGTCTTTATACGATAACATTACAATACCACAGATAACCAAAGAGCGATTTTCCCATTTGTGTCGATTTTAAAAGGAGATTAACTCCTTGTTTGTTCTTTCTCTTAATACTTGTATTGTACAACTATTATTCAAGAGACAAATTATACTTGGTATGATATTACTTTTTTTCTGAGTTATACCTCTGCTTGCTCAGTTGATCTCTTTTGGATTTGTACTTATGAGATTTCTTTTAGATGTTATTATACATATATTCATTAGTAGCCAAACTTTTACTATTTACAGGAGCTTTTATTTGAGGTTTGCATGTTCAGAATCATAACCACAGATTTTTACTACCACATGGATTTTTACTAGTTGATTTTTTAAAACTCTTTACAAAATTGACACATCTCAAGGGTATTTTAATAATTTACAATAAACATTTTTTCTTTTGATATTTTCTAGAGTTTGATATTTTGACAAATAAATATTATAATTTTAATCATTTATGTTATCCCCATTGTATCTTGGTTGTCAATGATTTGTCAATCTTAAATCGTAAAACATTCACTATCTGGTTGAATTCAGATCATGTTTTCTGCCCCCCTCAGGCCCTTACAAAGTAGCACAATAACAGATTACAGGAGTCAGACTGAAAGTCTCCCAAGGTGTATCTATAATCTATACAAGCTCAATCTTGTTTATTTTCACAAGAATTAGATCATTTCACAATCATCTTATCATTTGTAATCAAAAAAATTTCGACTGGCAATAATTTTGACATCCAGGCCAATGCTGTCCCTATCAAGTGTTTCCACCGATTGAAATTTGCTTAAATCAACAAGCTTTCTTTGAGATTACACTGCATCCAGAATCACCTTCTTCTTTTTTTTGTTATTTAGCATCACAAAAGAAGGAAAAAAACGAGCAGAATGCAGTAATTTATTTGAATGGTTTCAGTTTATGTGCTCTAAAATCATAATAATCAGCCAAAATGGGTTCAACATTATTATGTGCAGACTGTAGATGCATCAATCACAACAAAAACAAATGCATACTACAACAACTGAACAATGTAAACACGGCGTTTTTTGAACCCCCAAAAGATACAAGTAACACAGAGCTAACTAGGCAAAACACATGTTATCTGGATCAGTGAGGAACTCACAAGTGACAAACACATTATACCCCTTGTGTATCAAGGTTTGCATTTCTAAACCCTGTTCGTGCAGCATGAACATTTTCATCTCCTTCGGGCGTTCTCTATGAAATTTGTCCCCCATATCGACCACTCTCAAACTCATCAGCAGTAGCAGTATCATGAGACCTGCAGGGACCAAAGTTGGAAGGACAATGAGATACAATCTTGTGACTACTCAAGAGTTAAGACAGGAGCTGGCTAAATGGTGATGGCCAAAACCTTTGAATGGCTGAAATAAATTGATATAGAAACATTCAATATGTTCAGCTCGATTTACCCCTTTCCTAATTATACATGATACTGGAACCTAGGTTATTTGAAAATCGAAATGAGTTTTGCTATGAATACAATTTTTACATGTACTTGAAATAAGTTCGACTATCGAAAATAATCTTTATATATATATACGAACTTTTCGATCTACGCTAGAGTATGCAATAAAGCTCGCCGAACTCAAGCTCTACTTAACTCGTTTGCAGTCCTATGTCTGATCCATTAGGGAAATAAAATAACAAGAATTGAACCCATTCACAAGTAAATGGGTACAAAAGTGCCGCCTCTAGTTCAGACTGATGATAGGACAAAGCCATTTAATTCCAACATTCTCATTTTAAAATATAAATAAGAGGATGGTGCGGGCCCTTTTAACGATGAAAATGTATTTCACGTTTCACGCATAGTTGAATAACAGTTTTAATATTAAGCAACTAACATCACGAATGCTTGACCCTGTTGATATCTCTTACCTCTTATGCCGAGCTGTTTCTGAAGAAAGGATGATCAAGAGCTTCTCGAGCAGTAAGACGCTCCGCAGGATCAAACTTTAATAACCCATACAGCAGATCAACAATCAATGATCTTGAACCTCCAACTGAAATACACTGTGATATCATATTCTGCAATGAAACAGGAGAACAGCATACTTAATTTATATGGCCAAAAATATGGAACACCAAAGCATACATACACATGGCCAAAAACTTGGGAGTGTTGCCCATATAGACGTGAAAATGCCACTAATAGAATCATGCAATAACCGAGCTTAAAATCCAATTAAAAGGAAGAAAAAAAATGGTGTGCGAGTTCTTTTATGAAAAGCAGAAAACCTTAAGCCGGTCTAGCTTCCTCACAGCCCTAATACTCTCCCTAGAAACGGCACCTTCAGGCCAATTTAATCTTGATCGTCTGAAGTACTTCTCCGCACCCCGGCTGTTATAATCAGCAATAAGAAAATAATTAATGATTTTTTCTATCAGCATGCTTACAAAGATTTTGTAAGTACCACACGTGATATCTTATCTAACAGCGATCTTGATAGTCCTTGGTTTTTCTACTGCCACTTTCTCATCTTAAAATAGAAGAATATGTAAAGCTAGACAATAAAGTACGTTGAGCCATAAACATATTCAGAGAACTGATATAAGTTTATGAAATGTTAATGTCGTTAACATTATCATGAACAAAAGCACACAGCATTTATTTGACCTTTAATTGTGGTTGATATTTTAAAATTTTTAACCCAATAGAACATGGTTGCAGCTTTATTTTTCTTATCCTTTTCCGTGCGTGTCAGATATGCATCGACTTTGTTATCTAACAAAGTAAATTTAAACCAGGTCTTACTTGGCTTTTCGAACCATATGGTCAGGTAAAGCTCCCAATACCCTCTCCATCATTGCCAAATGTTCTAAGTTTTCATGAGTCTGAAACAAAGCTTCACCCTGAAAGATTGTATCATGTTTATAAGGACGCATTCACTAATACATGACTACTTTATTGCACGTACATGAAACGTTCCAAGAAAAGAAGATATACCGAGCATAGTTCAACAAGTATACAGCCAACACTCCACATATCACATGGGTAGCTCCAACCAAGCCCTGAAGTAATAATAAACCCACTAATTTAAAAATATATATATATTGCAGAACATGTAAGGCAAATGAAAACCTCAATCTAATCTAAATATAATGCAACATTTACGAATTACAAATAAGAGATTAGGGTCAAAAAGATCAATCTGATAACTCATATGTCATTTAGTGGATAATACACTCATAGGAACTGAAATTGCAACTCAGAAAGAGGCCACGGGGAAGGAAAAAGGAACCAATAAAGACTGCATAGCAGTGATGCATGCTCATTTCAGTTAATACAGAGACCCAAGAAGTCTCTGCTAGTGCTGGTCAACAACTAGTTACCTAGAATAACTTCAGGTGCTCGGTAGTGCCTTGTAGAAACAATGGAGCTATGATTTTGATTATCATAAGCAGTACTACCAAAATCAATCAACTTAATCTCACTCGACTTTGGCAAGCACCTAAATACTGTTTCACCCTGTGAAGTCCTCTGCAACATTTCAAAAAATTACTTAATAAAACCCTTCCACCAGCTGCTCAATGGTTCAAACCTCAATAGGCCATCTACCTTGCAGCCAGGAAGCTTTAAGTAATCAGCAGATACAAGAAGTATATTTTCCGGCTTCAGATCAGTATGGATTAAGCCTAAACTATGCATATCTGTCAAGTATGATAGATAACAAAGATGTTACACAAAAAAGATTGTAATAAGACCATGTCACCAGGACCCATTGATGACCACAAAATAAAACAATAGATTTCACTATAAGGCCAAGAATAATCTACACACATGCTACAGATTCCAAAAGCTGACGTCCAATTTCCCGAACAAGATCCACAGGGAATGGGCAGTATTTATTTCTCTTTAGGAAATCAAATAAACTTGGTCCAAGCTTCTCAAACACCTGATCACCAGTCAAATGCATTCAAAGGAGGTTTCACATTGAGTGACAGTGGTATGAATGACACTTGCAATCAGCCTCCATCTATTGATATTCTAACAAACATAGCATATACTACAACACCTCATAAAACAGTGAATGTAAAAATGCAATGAATAATATCATGAGCTACATAAAAATGCATACAATCAAAAGATAAGGTAGTCATTAGGACACTTACTATGCATATATGATTGCGATAATCAAACCAATTCCGGATTTGCACGCAACTGCAGAAATCATTTGAACGAGGAAATAAGATATCATTCATGAGTCATGAAACCTACACAAAGTGAAGAAAACATACTGTGATCTGCCTTTGTCATTCTTAGCAAGTTCTTTCAGTACATCAACTTCAATCATCGCTGCATCACGGTATTTTCTTATGCTTCGAACTACCTTGATTGCTACATATTCTCGGTTTTGACGATCCCAACATTCCAAAACTCGACCAAATGTGCCTACAGCACTAGCAATTTGCTGATACCCACAAAAGAAGAATGATAAAAATATAAGATTTTGCAGACACCGGACACTTTACTGCTAACCTTCACCCATCTTGCTCAGTATTTTATCTGAATCAGACATTCAATAAAATTTAACTGTCAGTTGTTAGATAAAAGATTAATATCACAAGCACAGGGCATTTTATATAATATAAATATAACATGAAAAAGAAATGAAGGCAACTAAGCTAGAAATAAGAAGGGCAACTACTAGTCCATATTTCATTAAATCTTAATCTTCACAAGCAAAAAGCAAACTTTAATTTCAGTTTAACAAGCTTGATACAATTTTGTCTTAATGCCCAAATTTCTGTAATGCAAGTATAGATTTCTGTGCTCCCCTACGGTTCATATTAGTATAAGCATATATTAATATATACCAGTAGCTTTTAAAGGAAACGCTTCCTTCGGGTTAGTAACCAACTTCCTGATTTTTATTTGAAGAAACTTTTCAACACACAATTAGCAACACAACTAAAAACCAAGATTTATGTATTAAAGAAAGATTGTTTGTTGAAAACCCAAACTTGGATTCAAAGTTATGGACTTACGGACTTAAATCTTAACATATATCACACTAATTTGGTTTGTTTGTTTCTCCTTTTCATAAATAAATCCATTTCAATTATATTAGCGGTACTTTTAATGAATACACCTTCTAACTTAACTCAAGTATATCATTTTATTAAAATAGAGCCGATTAAAATAATAAATAAACAAACTCACATCTTGGAGTTAAATTCTCCCCAAGAGTATACGTATAATGGCCCTCACGATCATCTTCTCTTTTAGGCGGAGAAATATGATGATACGGCTGCCGTACTTCAACCTGCAAATTCAATTCAAAATCACATAATAATAAATAAAAAAAAACCTAACCCTAACCCTAATTTCTAACGTCGTCATTAAATTAACTAAGACGAACAAACAAACCACTTGTTGTTGTTCTGATGGAGATGCAGCTACATCCCACGTAAGACGCCGTCGTTTGGTGTTGTGTTGTTGCTCCTTTTCGTCAACCATTATAATTTGTGACGAATCAATCGGAATCATTTATCGAATTCTGCAACCAAATAAAAGGTGAATTTGTCGTCGAAATAATATTACATAAATAATATTTGTTATTATTATATTATATGAGAGTATATGGGAAATGGGAAATTATGGATTTAGGGTTTGTAACGAAGCGGGTGTTTGACTGGTTGGGGCTTATTTTGATACTTAATGTTTATGTTTATTTGCCTAGGAGATCCACAACCACAATGATAAGTTTTTATAAAACTTTTTATGTATCTTGGGTAGAAGCTTTTTCTAAAAGTTTTAGAAAAAGCTACATCTCCATTCATAAAAAGATTTTCATTAATATATAAAATAATAAAAATGTACAAAGTTGATAAAGAAAGTGTAAAGCTTTAGATTTTAAAAGCTTTTCATCCTCTCATCTAATTAATTTGGTACATTTTTATTGTTTTATATCGATGAAAAGCTTTTTATCAATAGAGGGATAGTTTTTTCTAACGCTTTTTATAAATGGAGAGAGAGTTTTTTCTAAAGCTTTTAAAAAAAAGCTCTTACACAAAATACATAAAAAAGCTTTGTAAAGACTTATCATTGTGGATGCCCTAAATAAGCTAACATATAAAGGAATTGGAATTTGTGAAACATTGAAATTTGAGGGAATGGAATCTTTAATTTTTATAATCTTGTTTGGTTGGCAAAATTTATTAAAGGAATTGGAATGTAATTAACTAAAAATGACAAATTTACTCTTTTAATTTTTTTATAAACATTATTAACTAATAAACATTTCACCTGTTACCTTTTCATATAACTTAAAAATTATATATGAATGATTATAGAGCATTTATTAATTAATTTAAATTTGGTATCAAAATACACTTTTGTTTGAGTTGTGTTCAAGATAAAATGTTTTTATTCCCAAGAGCATGAAGCAACCTCCACTACCACCGACTCATCACTATCTGCACAACGTTTCATATGGATCGTTAAAAAATATATAATAATTTTGAAGCAAGTTCCATCACCGTATCCCCACCTAATACCAAGAAGAACTATAAAAATTGAAACTTCCGACCACTAGATCCAATTTCTATCACAACCAAATCAAATCCCATGAAACCCTATCACTACCACCACTATAAACCAGTATCAAATCGATAAATCTCTTGAAAAAGGTCAAATAAATAAGCCCTAGAAATACAACAGATCCAAAAGAAAGGGGGATAAGAAGAAAAAGGAAGAACATCGAGAAATGTCAGAGGGGTCCTGGAGGGAATCGGTGGTTACCGGTCGATCGGAAGAAATGACATACTTTTTATATATATGAGAAGTTAAAAGAAGGTTGTGATTTGTTTATTTAAAAGGGGTTTTTTTTTGTTATGTACAAAGAATAAAGCCCGTTTGGTTCGCAGAATGTTTTTGAAATAATTGGAATCTGTCAAAGGAATTGGAATAGAAATTGGAATCTGAATGAATTGGAATTTGAAAGAATCTGAATGTGCTGAAATCTGTCACGTTTGGTTGACAGGAATTGGAATGGAATTTGAATTAATAATAATCATAATATAAATAAATGATATAGGCATAAAGTTAATTACAATCAATTAAAATATGTAATAATCTAATATTAATAATTTATATATATATATATATATATATTTATTTTGTTTATATATTTATATTTAATAAATAACCGGTACTAATAGTAAAAAAAAATAACTATTAAGTTTATTTAGGTTATAATTAATTGCATATAGAATTGTGAAATGATAACAAGTATTAATGATAGAAGGTATTATTCATATAAATAAAATATTGTGATAATATTGTTTTATACATAATATTAAATTATAATATAAATGTGAAATTAAATTTCATATTTAATTAAAAGTAGTATTAATAAAAAAATTATAAAAAAATTTAAATATAACATTAAAATAATATTTAAATAATAGTAGTAATAAATAAATAAATAATCAATCAGAATCTGAATTCCATTGAAATAATAAGTCTTCCATCCAATATGGTAAGCAATCTGAATTCATTTGACTAATGGAAATCGAAGGATTCCAATTCCTTCCAATTATGTGAAACAAACGCAATGCATTGGAATCTGAATTCCATTCTGTCAACCAAACAGGATATAGAAAGGAATTCAGATTCCAATTCCATTAGATTCCCATGAATTCTGTGAACCAAACATACCCTAAGGGTTTTTTGGTGAAAATTAAAACATTCCTTTGAATTCTAAAGTTTCCTTCAATATATGGATGGAATAGTTGAATTCCACGAGTTGAATGAATTTGTAGGAATGTTTTAAATTCCAATTCCATTGTACTCTCCAACCAAACAAGAAAATGATGGATTTCAAATTTCAACTTTGAGGAATCCTGCGAAACAAACACGCTCTAAGTGTTTGGATAAGCCAATTATGTGAAACGTATTTGCTTATTTCTACTTCTTTGTGAGCGGACTCAAAATAAGCCCCAAATTTATAGCTTATTTGCTTATAAACAAATAAGCAATAAGCATTCAAATAAGCTCCCTAAACATCTCCGAATAACGGGTATGGGGAAGGAATGGTTAAATTAGGGATTTTGACTTTCTCTCTTTTTCTTTTTCTATTTTCATGATTTTCTTTTTGTACTACTCGATTTGCTACAAGACCAAAATTCTTTTTTTCCCTCAATCAATGATCAATTTCTTAAGTTTCATATTTATACGAAGGTTTGTGGGCGTATGATGTATGGTCTGTTTAAAAAATAAAAAGAATTTGAGCCCGTGTGAAACGTGATCATTTAATATATTTGTATATTTATTTTTCAATGTCTTAATGAGTTAGTATTAACTGATAATTAAATAGTATAAGTCAATTTATAAAAAGTTAAAAACTACAAGTAAAAAATGAATCATAACTCCTCACAAAAATAGAAGATAGTAGTTTGTTAAGAGTTTAAAATGTCAAAAACTTTTAATATGACGAACATTGGTAATTAGTTAGGATTAAAAAAAAAATAATAAAAAATATGTGTTATAGCTATAAAGCCTTAACGAAAATGTAATGTGATAGTACGATGTTGTTTAGAAGCAATAAACAAAATTCTTCTTCTTTTTTTACCTTTTATTTATCAAGACACAATTTAGATTTTTGTTAGGAGTTTTCTAATAAAGTCACAATTTTCTTTTTGATTTGGAACACATCATCCTTTTAAAAAAATTGTAGTCAAGTCACCAATTCAAGTTAATTACATTTAAATAATAAGCCAATTATCTTAGTTTTAATAACATAAATAAATAGGTTTTTTTTATTTTAGTAAACGCATCCATCTATCTAATCTAACTAAGGATGAGACCTCAAATGATTTGGCTCAAATGATTTGGCAACTATTTACCTATGTCACATCACCAAAAATACCATGCGTCATCATTATATTAAACAAACTTGATGATGTGATTTCTCAAACACTCACATGGTAAATAAGGTAATATTTTATTAAATAATTGAATTATACTTAATTTAATTTAATATGTAATTATTTATGGACATAAATACTACAATAAACATTGATAGGTAAATCAAGCTTATAGCATCTTTTAAAGGTTTTATTAAACATAATTTTTAACCTTCCCAAATTATTGGCATATTACGGGAGAAATAAATGACCTTCTTATGTTATTTTTAAATGGTCAAAACTTATAAAATATCTTTAATATCAGTATAATAATATTATTTATCCACAATTTAAAATTTTATAAGGGGTTAGCTGTCCTTCATTCCTTAATACTTACTTAATATTATTTTTTAAAAACGTTATAAAAAATGATTATACAAAAGGAGGTGATTGATTTTGAAACCACTTTTTTAGCCGTATAGCCCAAAATATATCTTATAGTGTTTTACAATACAACGCCATAAATCATAGCAGATTGTGTGAAAAAAATACAATGTAATAATCATATCTCTAGTGTGTACAACATAAAATTCAATATCATAATTAAAACATAGATAATGCTAACCATAGCCAAAATTTTAAACAATGTTGAATTAATTACAAAGTAATGAGTTTTCTTTTTTAATAATAACTTTCCTTATTTAAATCTGGTAAGTGTGTATTCGTTTTAACATTGAGTAATAAATATGAAATTAAGGAAACATGTTATGCTTAACCATAGCCTTTAGGGCTATAGTTAACATTTTCCTTAAAAAAATTTATTTAACATTTTAGATTATAATTACTCTATTATGAAATTATATATTATTGTCGTGTATCGCACGAGTTTAAAACTAGTTATTAATAATGGTTATTATTTTATGTAACACCCCCGTCCTGATAACGAAACGAGAAACGAGAGGTCACATTTATTGCTAAATAATAAATGTACTACTAATAGTTTTTTTAATAATAATAAATGACAATGTCTATTAAATGATAACCTAAATAAGTTTCAACTATAATAAATGGTAATCTCTATGGCAAATCCAAATCTTGAAGCTCTTGCACTCATCCCATATTACCCTGAGTACCTACCGCAGGAAAAGAAAATGCGGCTGAGCTAATTGCTCAGTGCGCGAATGTAGACAGAAATAAATAGTGATAATATTTTTTTAAAATGAGAATGAAACGAAATAAATAATTTAACTTTCCAAAATTCACCCTTCGA
Source organism: Pseudognaphalium luteoalbum (assembly GCA_963422505.1). Classification (NCBI taxonomy): domain Eukaryota; kingdom Viridiplantae; phylum Streptophyta; class Magnoliopsida; order Asterales; family Asteraceae; genus Pseudognaphalium; species Pseudognaphalium luteoalbum. The sequence goes on along the minus strand of OY730192.1, from coordinate 14,134,951 downwards.
GTAACACCACCCTTACACCAGAGTAACAAATGAAATAAAGGCTGAAGCGACGAGGGGTTGGGTTATCTTTATACCGACTACCCTACAAATAAAATATCCACTGCACAACACCGATGCTAAATATCATATCTCACAGTATATCATATCAAATCATATATCGAAATAACACACTGGTCGCGACTCCAGGTGTATATATCCCCTAATCGGAAGGTATGTATGGCACTACACTACACGACTGCTCTACACAAATCATATCATATCAAACGTATCATCGGATGCATCTATACGCCTCTCATATAATCAAAAAGCTTTCCCGCAAGCATAAATCAAAAGCTCTCCACGAGCATCACACAATCACATAATATCAGTAGAGGGGAGACGCCGTGGACTAATCCTACCGTCACGGATAGTGCGACGTTATTGGTGCCGCAATGACGCCCATGTGGTCCTCCACAGGAAGCTGACTCGGTATACCTATATCCTGTCTACAAAATCTAGGGTTCTATGGTTGCACAGTCGACATATAAACCAACCACACACCAGAGTATGTCCACCATGCATATGGAACATGAATCAAAGACAGATCGCAATAATGAATTCCCCAAGTTTTCCAAAATCATTTTCACGCGATATTCTCAAAAGTTTCCACAATTTATCAAATCTCAGTTAATGGTTTAGCTCAAAATAATTTAGCTCAAATAGGGGAATTCGATCACATAAATATCAAGATACCAAATGAATCACAATGATAGTAAAAGAACGCAAGGATATCAACAAGGCATATCACGATAACGCTTAAAGAAGATTACGGACATCCGTACTTGAATAAGTGCTTAAATAACTCAAAGCCGAAAGAATGTACCACAGTTCTCCACAAAGTCTACATAAAATAATTCATTTAATTCATAATACTGATTTCGAGATTAGTTCTTGTTAAATCTATATCCCAATTCCACCTTATCATTATTTAGTACTCTTATATTATGTTTATAAGTTCTTTTGAATCAGATTTTATAGTTTTAAAATATTAAATTCATTAGTTCAACATCTTTAAAGTTGTATTCGTACATATGTAATATTAATTACTCAAGTTTAAGTTTTAACACAATCAAGTTATCATTATCTAACATCCTACTCCCTCCGTCCCAATTTTATCGTCCCCCGACAAAAAACACGCAGTTTAAGAAAAACATCACCATCTCTCTTACTTTTTGGTAACAAGACAATTTTACCCTTTACTTTTTACCTACCTTTTTGTCTTACATATATAAATTAGGGACAAAATTGAACTTTATTTCATTATTCTTTTCTATTTATGGAAATGGACAATTAAATTGGGACATCCCAAAAAGGAATACTGGACAATAGATATGGGACGGAGGGAGTATGATATATTTTGAAAGAATATAGATTATGATGGCCTAAGTGAAATCTCATAAAACTTAAGGGACCAAACTATAATTATAGAATCCTCATTATTTATTTTGTAATCTTCTACATAGACCATGGTGTAAAATGGAAAATCATAAAATTCTCTGATGACTCCATCTTCTTCGTTAACTTCGTACGTAGAGAACATAAGTTGAATTTTAATTCTTTTGACTTGGTCATGTAAGTTCACAAAATCGTTGTATTACTTTACTAAAACATATTACAATTACCATGTATCAAACATGAGTTTGAGATTCCGATTTGCTGCTAAACGATTTATACTATAAGACCCGAAACTTCCCGATATTGTCATCGTATAGGGTAATTTAAACTAGGAATTTAAGTACATATGTTGAATTAACTAAGAGTTCATATCATTTAGACATCCCATCATTAGGTATTGTGACAACAGATTGCAAGTTACCGTTTACTAAGATACATATTTTGTTAACCGCAAATTTTCGCTTAATCTCCATGTATAACTGTATAAGCGATAATATTACAGATTGATATTTTATCATTCTAACTTAATAAGAAGATTAAAATATTAAGCAAGCAATACAAGCGATTATACGTGATTAACAGAAGTGTTGGATTGAGGCTTACTTTCGAAACGAACTCGAATTTTTGAACCGAAAACAATTACGTAAAAGCTTATTCCTATTTCAAACCCGCTGGCCTCTATCGATGTGCTTCTCTCAATTGCTTTTCCTTAATTTTGCTTTGTTGGTGGATGTATGTTTTACGGGTGAATGAGTATTCTCAGTTTTGAGTTCGGTATATAATGTGTTACTTTGCTCCGATAAATCTCTACACGCCTTTAGAAGTGGGATTTGAGTTTATCCAGTATGACCACGTCTCTATCCCATATAGACTCATTCTCTCAATTCAAATGACAATATTACTCTATAATTTATTAACGTTTAAAGATTAACACTGATATATAATAAAAGTTTTGGTGCAACAACATTATTTATTAATATTGTTACCATATATTTTATGATAAGACTTCTTAATACTTGATGATATACATAATATACGATTATTTAATTACTTAAACTATGTCACATAATTTAATATTGGTAATTATTAAGTACTTATTATAATTTCATTTAATTACTTCATATTACTTTTTGTAGCTTAGATATTTCCAGGTCATTATATTTTAATTGTGTTTAGTAAGATAAGTTTTTATGTGGCATAAGCTACAACTGATTATCAACATTGTTTTTCCAATTTCGTGACACGTCATACTAATGCGTTCCTGAACATTCCACATAAGCTATTTAAATTGTTGTTTTATAAGTATAGATAGATATATAGATATATTAACTCTCGACTCAACTCGTAATTCGAAAATTGAAGGATCTGACCCGGTCAACCATCTTTCGTTTGTGAGCCTAATTTATATGAAATAATAGCAACTGTACTAGCCTCATCCGTAGTTGTTATAACTTACACGGATCTAAGGATCCGACTCGATCTTATTTCTTTCATTTATGAGCCCTAATCAAGATCGTCATCTATCTAAAATGCAATATAGGAAGAAACGCTGTCGAGGCTATTGTAGTATCAACATGTCTATCAGGTACAATAATTAGTGATTTTATTTGATTTATTGTAAGCATTTATACTAAGAATACTTTTGATTACTTTATATCGGTAATTCAGCAATCGATCTTGCTGTTTTATGTTTATGTTCACTTTATTGAAGTTTAATGATCAATTTGTATACCATACTCAACGGTATAAGGTTTAGTATGTTATTTTTACTAGATAATATCAAGTTCCCTAGAAGAAGAAAAACTAAATATCTAAGAACAAATGTATTCCGAATTTATATACCGATACTCAACATTTTGGTCTCATTATATAATTCTAGACATTGATACTCATACTTAGCAAAAAAAAATTTAAAAATCAATGTTACATTATTTATTTAAAATAATTACCTAACAAAAAAATCCACCAAATTTTCCTATATCACCTTACCTTTTAAAATTAGGTACATTTTTTTAACAAATAACAATATTACATTATTTATATAAAATATTTACGGGTTGACCAGCCGAGTTGATCCAGATTTTAAAACCTTGCTCAATATTGCAATCATAAGTATTTGACCAGACACCTAATTGAACCAATCTCACTTTATTGATTGAAACAACTTAAACTCTAATATATAAAAGTTAGACTAATCGACTTTCAAGAGGTCAATAAGCTCTACCCCGCAATTTACTTTCAAGAGGTAAACCAACTATCCAATGATATCAAATTACTAATGATGTTTGTAACAAAACAAGCAAATTTTTACCCGCGTGTTACGACGTAACAAAAATATTTATATTAGTTTATTTTATAATTTCATATATATGCCAATTAAAAGTAGTCAAATTCAAGTATTTTCGAATGATTTAAAGAGCTATGTATGGATATAATTTTAATGTTTAACGATCATTTACTTTATGACGTGACAATAAAAGTACATTTACAGTCTTTACTTTAGAATTAGATGTTATAGTTTTAATTTATTGAATATAAAATAAAAAAAATTGTCTAATGATCGTATATAAATAACACTCAATATGAAACAAAACACATCTAAACTTCTTTTTAATTTTTCATATCAAGTTTAACGATTGATTAACATTTAATGCAATTTACAATACATATATACATATAAGTATTAAAAGCTATAAATAAAATAAACTGATCTATAAAATACTGGAATTTGTAAACTAAAATAATATTCATAACTATCTATAAGTTTAGTGTCAAAAAATAACAATTTTACTATTCATATTACACCAACATGTATGTGTATAATTGCAAGAACTTAGATTAATAATATATTTTTATAACTTTTTTGTAAAGAAAATCTATATAATTTTGTGTATTTAAATACTAAAGTAAGACACTAAAAATATTACGGAGTATAAACTAAAACATTTTTTTCTATTATTAGGATTTTTTTTTTGAAGAAAACATTTTTTTCATTGTTAGTAGAATAATTTATAAAAAAAGGAGGAAAATTAATCATTATTCATTTAATAGTAACTTATTTAAATGATAAAGTAAGACATTAAATATAGCTATAACAATTTTTGCTATTATTATAATTTTTTTGCTGAAATAAGTATTTTTTTGTTGTTAGTAGAATAATTTAAAATAAATAGAAGACTAAATATTACTCTCTCCGTCTCATTTAAAATGTCCACTTTGACTTTGTATGTAATTTTAGGATTCCCCACTAACTCCATTTCCACCAATCAAATATTATATCTACCCACTAAAACTTTATTTGATTGATTAAATATTGAAGTGAACACTTATAATAGGACGTTACATTGCATGTAGTTTTAGGATTCCTCACCAACTCCACTTCCCACCAATCAAATATTAAATCTACCCACTAAAATCTTATTTTGATTGATTAAATATCAAAGTGACCACTTATAATGGGACGTTATATTGCATGTAGTTTTAGAATTCTCCACTAACTCCACTTTCCACCAATCAAATATCAAATCTATCCACTAAAATCTTATTTGATTAGTTAAACATCAAAGTGGTCACTTATAATGAGACATTCTAAAATAGTAACGTGAACATTTCAAATGGGAGTGATACAGTATAAGCTAAAATAAATTTTGCTATTATTATAATTTTTTGGCTGAAATAAACATTTTTTTTTTGCTAGAAAAGAAAAAGAAAAATGAAGTCACTATTCATTTAATAGTAACTCCATTTAACCTTCCTATTAAATGTATGGAGTTTTAATCTAAAATCATAAAGCCCTATATAAATCCTTAACATGCTTCTTAAAAGTATCCCTAATTAGATAACGTTCTAATAATACTTTCATAATAATAATAATAATAATAATAATAATAATAATAATAATAACCATCTAACAATATTATCCCTAATTAAATTATTCAATAATGAGACTTACTATCATCAGAGTGTCCTAACAATAAAATAATATGAATCGTATCACACTAATAGTGGCAATATGGGTGGCTCAAGTGGTTTTGGTAACGGGTTTCTACAAGTCATTTTTTGTACGGATCATAACAAATGGCAGGTGTGGTTTCTTTGCTCATTTTCATTGTTATTTGAACAATGGATGCGGTATAATATGTAGATCAATACTGCAAACCCTTAAACACAACAATTTCAAAATTCATATGCATTAGACTCGAATTTCAACTCATTATCTTTTAACTAATTTATGTGATTTTACCCATTTTATCCTTTTTAAAAATATCACAAAACCCACATTGACCCTTCCATAATCAAATGGTATCTAATTAATATATTGGTTGAAACAACTTAAATATATTTGTTATATTATTTTTTTAAATGTCCTAACGAATTAGTGTAAATTGATATTTGACCTGACACCTAATTGTACCAATTTCACTCTATTGATTTAAATAACTTAAATATATTTGTATGTTTATTTTTAAATGCCCTAATGAATTAGTGTTAACCGATAATTAAATAGTATAAGTCAAATTATAAAAAAATGAAAATTATAAAGTAAAAAAATGAGTTAAAACTTCTCACAAAATGGAAGATAGTAGATTGTTAAGAGTTTATAAATGTCGAAAACTTTTAATATGACGAACATTAGTAATTTGTTAGGATATATATATATATATATATATATATATATATATGTCATAGCTATAAAGCCTTAACGAAAATGTAATGTGATAATACGTCGTTGTTTAAAAGCAATTAAAAACCCTTTTTTTTACCTTTTTTTTTATCAACACGCAATTTAGATTTTAAATTTTAAAACTAGAAAAATCATTAAAAGTAGTTTTCAAATTTTTAGTTTTAAAAGGAAAAAATTAGAATTTTCCTTTTCTTTAAAAAGTTTTTCAGAAAACTCATATTTGAATACGTTTTCTATTTATAGTATTTTTTAAAAGGTTTTATTACATATTTTTATAACCTTTCCAATTTATTGACGTATTGTGGGAGAAAAAATGTTGTTCTTATTTTTTTAAAATGATCAAAACTTACAAAATATCATTAGTAGCGGTAATAAAAATCTATTTGTTCGCCATTTAAATTTTCTAAGGGGTTAGTTGTACCTCATCATTTGATACTTACTTAATATTATTTATTTATTAAGTGTTATAAAAAATTATTATATAAATGTAAGTGATCGATTTGAAAACCATTTTTTTAGTCGTATACCCCAAAATATATTTTATAGCGTTGTACAGTACAAAACTTATACAAAAGAAAATTCAAAATCATAATTAAGACATGGATAATGCTAACCATAGCCAACATTTTAAACTATTTTGAATTAATTACAAAGTAATGAGTTTTCATTTTTAATACTAACTTTCCTTATTTATATTCGGTAAAAGTGTTTATTCATTGTAACTTTGAGCTATAAATATGAAATTAAGGTAATTATGTTATGTTTAACCATAGCCGTTTGGGCTATAGTTTGCAGTTGCTTAAAACATTTCATTTAACATTTTAGATTATGATTGATCTATTATGAAATAATATATTTCTAGCAGTGTATTGTACGGGTTTAACAGTAGTTATTAATAAGGGTTATTTCTTAATTGTGTTTAGTAAGACAAGTTTTTAAGTGGCATAAGCTACAATTGATTATCAATATTGTTTTTCTAACTTTGTGACACATCATACTAATGCTTTTCTGAACATGCTACATAAGCTATTTAAATATTTGTTTTATAAGTATATATAGATTAACTCTCGACTCAACTTGTAATTCGAAAACTTTATTTTTAACTCGCGACTAGTAAGAATTGCTATTTTACAATATATATATATATATATATATATATACACACACACACGTATATCTATATGTATATCCATGTTTATAATTTATTTTTTAAAACGAAAGTAAAACATGGTGTCAATCAATAACCAAGTCGTTGATGAAAAATAAATCCATAAGTTTAATTTAAAATAGATTATAGTCATTTACACTTCTATTTAGTAATTTTATTTTTTGTATTACATACATAAAAAGTTTTACGTGATTTTATGACTTGTAAAATTCGTACAAGATTCGGAAGAGTCACTAAACGACTCGTAAAAATAAAAGTTATTTAAGAGTCGGTGCTTGAGTTGCCTCATTTTTTTAGCATTGTTGACTCGACTCGTAAGCATAAAAGTTTAACAACTATGGTACATTTCCACTTAAATTTAATTATTTTGTTAATTATTTATTTTCCAATTTGAATTACCATTGATGTTTTGTTATCGATAGATTTGACATGATTCTCGTATAAACATTAACATTGCATGTTTGAATGAATTATATAATATTCAAGTTTGTGATCAGATGCATTTAATAATTTAGATATTTCTTTAAATATTAAAATTTATATAAAAATTAAAAGGATAAATATTAGATTGAATATATAAATGCAAATTTTGATATATTTGTTTAAAATAAGTGTATTAAATGCATTTTATCATATGGCACATAGGCACGTATAAGCAAAACCGTCAAGTTATATTATTATTATTATTATTATTATTATTATTACAAAAGAAAAGTTCAAAAGATAATGGTCAATATAATTACTCAATTTTAAAAACCTATTTCTATACTTTTAAATATATATATATATATATATATATATATATATATATATATATATATATATATATATCACAAACCGTATGTCTATAATTAATAAAAATTGCATATTCGAAATCAACTTATTCTTCTATTCGATTATAGATTTTACAAGCTATATTTTTGACATTTTTATTGTGTTTTAAAATTTGTAATGTTAAATCACATATTATTTAACACTAAAAAAGTACCACATACACTTGTATAATCAATTAAACATTAATTTTACATCATTGATGATTTATAAAGATTTAAACATAAAAAAATAGGTTGTAATCACATGCGATTGAACATCAAGCTATCAATCACATGTGATTGAATAGTAATAAAATATGGATTATCAAATATCATATATGAATTATTAAATATCGGTAAATTGTTCATCAAATATCAATTTTTAAATGAAAATCATAAGTGATTATATACAAAATTATATGTGATTATATAAAAATTAACATGTATTTAAATGTACAACTAACAATTACATATGATTTTAATGAAAATAAATGCATTTTCTAATACTATATTTATAATTATTAATGTATATATGAATATTAAGCTATAATCATGTATCTATTAACATATACCATTTAATAAATAATCGTGAACAAATTTAACTTTTTATCATAAGTTAAATGTGATTATATTGTAAAATTCGGTAAAAATAGAAAATAAAAAATCATCAAAAGTTTAGCTTGTGAGATATTTAATCGAAGAGAAAAATACGTTGATTCAGAATATGTAATTTTTATAACTTATGGACATACAATTTGTGAGATATTTAATTTTAAGGGTAAAAGTGAAAGTGAATTTTGTAAGAAAATGAAACAATCTTATTGATGAGATTGTTTAGGTTTACATAAATTTCACAAACAAATTTTCACAAACAAATTTTCACATAAGGTGGACATAGGTGGAGCAATCAAAGTTGTTTAACTTTCTCTTTCATGTTTCTCATTAGTCCAAATCATTAAATGAATATGTTTTTGTAAAATATTAATCGGTATAAAATTTCTTTATATTGATTCTCTTATTCCATACTTTTTAATGTTTTTATTTAAATTCACCCTATTACTGTATATTAATAGTTTATGTTAAAAAGTACGTAAATAATTGATCGTCTCGTGACTTTCACCTGATTTATTACTTGTTAATGATAACTAAACATCTAAAAAGTTAAACCTATTAAAACTTGTAAAATGCATCGAACAATGAACATTGATATAATTATATGTAAATGAACTCAAACATCATATCGTATCAGTTTCAAACATATATATCTTGTGAAAATTATGATTAAATTCATTTTCGGTTCCACCCGATTCCCCTTGTTTTGTTGATATCGATATTTTAGTGTGAAAAATACATACAAATCCTAGACTTCAATTATATTTGGCAAATAGTAGATCTGTGGCATGAAGCTTATATAACTATAAATTTGAGCAGAGCCGATATTATTTTGAAAGTGTTTGATAGAGTAGATATAGTTAGAGTTTAACAATGTAAATCGACATAAAAGAACAAAAAGATACAATTTATCTATGTAAATAAATATATTATAAAAATGCAAATTCGAGGTATATAATAGTAATGATCGTACATGTCGATGTTTCTGAATATTCTTAAACTGTAATCGACTAATATATATATATAATTGTATAAAAAGAGCAAATTAAATGACATAAGATATGCAAGCCAAATCAAATAAACTTTGTTACAATTCAAAGTTACAAAACACGCATCAATACTTCATTGCTAACGTGTTGTGTGAATCCAACGGATTTTAGTGATGCATGAACTAATACACTCTTAAACAAGAACTATTATTCATCTCATTATGTGGTATTCTTATCCAAAATATATACACTCCTTTCAACTCACTTCAAGTGTCTACCTTACTATTTTTAATTGTCATAAATAAGTAAGTGCTCACTTTCGTGTAATAACCAATCAAAAGAGACTTGAGTAGGTATATACTTTATTTGATTGGTGAAAAGTTTAGTTTATAGAGAATATTAAAATTGTGTGCATAGTCAAAGTGGACAGTGTAAATGTGACGGGCGTATACTTTTAAACGAAAATATAAGAAAGAAACAAATACTTTAGGGGTGTTTGGTCTGGCTTTTTAAGAGGTTTTTTTAGCTTATTGCGTTATGATTCAACTAAAAAGTTATTTTAGAGGTGTTTTGATGAGCTTTTCTGAGGAAGCTTTTCAAAATTTAGAGGGTGAAAAAATTAAAAAGCTAAAAAGCCCAAGATTCATGACTTTTTAAATAATGCAAAAATTAAAAAGTTTAGATCATCTTCAATGAGGTTTTTTTAAAGCTTTTCTCAAAGCTTTTTTATCAAAATGTGTCATAGCTTTTTATATAAAGCTTTAGAAAAAGCTTTTAGCCAAATGATAAAAAGCTTTATAGTACATGAACTCCAATAAATCAATATTAAACAATACAAATAAAGAGTATTTGGGGTACCAATGACTTGAGAAATTTCAAGCTTTCAAAAAAAAAACTGCACTACAAAATGAAAAGCTTTTCCAAAAGCTTTTTATAAAGCTTTTTCAAATAGTAAAAAGCTTTGAAAAAAGCTTTACAAAAAACCTCATTGGATATGCTCTTAACTCAAGCGAAACATCCTCTTAAACTAGTGTAATACCCGGGCGGTGCCCCGGGAACCCATTTGGATAGTTTAATCGGATCGATGTTTACATTAGGAACTAAATATTTTTAATTTATTGAACGTCTTAAATATCAAATATAAAGAACATATATTTTCCTTGATGATTACAACTTAATAACTCTCTTATAATAACCAAACAACAACTTCATAACATTATGTTATATTAACAAAACAATGTTAAGCAATATTACACCCGAGGCATAACATATTAAAATGACAGAGTACCTAAACTGTAATAACCTGTCCCACATCGAAAAAAGATAAGAATTTTGAGTCTCTTATAAATCTAAAGTTGTGGCTAATAGATATTTTCTACCATGGTTTTTAGCTGAAACCTGAAGGTATCTGGTTAGCTAGTCATGACTTTAGCTTTGCGGGACGTTACATAAACATTTGGTTTTTTTTTACACAAGTGTTAATTATAAAAATGATTTATATATAAAGTTATATGTTACTTTAGTTGGTCTACAAGAAAACATTCGGGTAGTTAGTGTTTTATAATGTGATGATAATCAAAGCATACAATATAATAGTCAAATCGTAACAATAATTATATCTGGGATAAAAGGAATTGATGAAGCTACTAACAAAATATAGTGAATATATATAAATGGCAAAATAAACTAAAAAAATTAGGTATTGAATTTCCTGAACCAAAATATATACTCGTAATTACATATATAAAAGCATGCACATCTCAATCTCCCAACCTGTCAATTACCATATACATTCATTGGAAATAATTACCAAAAATTAATTCTAAAGTTGTAGGAATCATGGTTGGCGGTTAACATACGGCCTCATATATTTACATTTATTATTTGACGGTTATTTTGTAAAATTTAATACGAAAACTACCCATAACTGCAAGTGGTACATTATATAGCTATGATCGAAAATCAATGATATTTAAACGGTTCAAATCTAATGATCAACTGTGACGGTTGATTCACCTCCGTCAATCTCTAGGAAGAATCTTAATTGGATTCTCTACGGATATAATATTAGCAAAGAAATTTGCAAACAGCCCACAGATTTTCTTCGAATATTTCCTGTGTGTAGTTGACGAATTGGACTCCATTTATTAATTATATCCAACAGAATCAAAGCGTTCCCCCCACGCGACACCCCCAACAGCCTATAAATACAATAATAAAATTGAAATTAGCATTTGCAGTTTCAGATCAGAAAGAACGAAGAAGAAAAATGCAGAGTTTGCAAGAAAAAGCTTCAGAATGGAGTGGCGTTGACCAGGAGGATGCATTTGCCATTGACCAAGTTAATCTTTACCACAAATTAGGCCTGCAAACTTTCATCAATCTATCCACCGATTTCTACACCAGGTAATATTTCTTAAGTATTTGATATTTTAATTGATGAATAAAAGTATCTAATTTGTTGAGATTATTGTTTGACTTATGAAGTCAACCAGAATGTTACCCTTTGGGATTAGTAACAGATTGTTTGAATTTGTGATTTAGTAAAACCAACACAACACATGGATTATACAAGTTTTGTTTGTTTACTGATGTGTGAAATTATTATGCATCTTTGTTTTTATTTTTAATCGATCAATTATCAAGTTTGTGTTTTGTTTGTTTGGAGATCATTTTAATGTATTTTGTGTTACTGGGAAAATTTGTTTGTTTTGTTTGTAATTCTGAAAAATGACTTGACTACGATCAAGATGATTATTTAGTTTCTTTCTTTGAATGTAAATTAGGGTTTATGATGATGAAGAAGAGTGGTTTAGATCGATTTTTGCGAACTCGAAAAAGGAAGATGCAATTCAAAATCAATACGAGTTTTTTGTGCAAAGAATGGGAGGGCCTCCTTTGTACTCCCAAAGGAAAGGTAATAATCTTACTTCACCATATCGTTAAACATATATAATCATCATCTATTACAAAACAGGTTGCAAAGCTAGTGTTTGGATGTGCTTATCATGTTAGAAGCTGTGATAATTAGATAATACGTAGTAAGTTGTTTGAACGATAATTCGGCGTTGTTGCAGCTATACAAGTATACAACCACACAACTTTTTAATACCAAACACTGAAAACTGATTATATACATCTTGAAAGTTTGATATATAAATATCATTTACAAAACGTAATGTCAAACACTCTCCTCTCGATATGTTACTCGTATTATCTTATTCTTGGTTATTGCCCACCTTTAAGTTACCGTTCCTGTTTTGTGTGTGTAAAAGTAACAAAATGAGAGTTGTAATGGTTGTGGATTCACATAAGCTCGTATAATTTTGGAAATGTGCAGGTCACCCTGCTCTGATAGGTCGTCACCGCCCGTTTCCAGTGACTCATAAGGCGGCAGAGAAGTGGCTACACCACATGCAACAAGCATTAGATAACGCTTCAGACATTGATCATGATTCAAAAACCAGAATGCTAAATTTCTTCAGGTAGAGCTCACTTGATAGATTGCATGGTTCTGCATATTTTTCTCATAAAATGTTTATATATTTAACTATCTTTGATGATTTTGCAGGCATACTGCATACTTTTTGGTGGCTGGAAATGATTTGAAAAATCAAAGCCAAGGAGCTCCACCTTGTAAGCATGGAGCTAACAAACCAGCTGCAGTCTAATCCTATTTTTCCTTATTATTTAGAAAAATTTGATTCAACCAGATTTACTACTAGAACAAACCAGTCATAAGTGTCATGTAACTTCAGATAATATAGCTTTTGATGATAACTTCTAGCTACTTGTCAACTTGTGTTTTTGTTGATATTTTTTAAGGAGTGTTGGGGGCATATGTGATTACCAACTCTTATGGATGCTGTGATATAAGCTTATACTATACATGGTTGATTATATAGAAGCGATTAGATAATTGGCAGACATGTTATGCCTGACGTTGGAAGTTTATTTACTCGAGTAACAATCGACATTTGCATAAAACAGATTAGGCATATATCATTTCTTGATGACAACAAACTTTTATTCAGCTTTTAATTTAGCCACTCAACTTTCAAAATCACTAACCTTCAATTGGGACTTTTAAAATTTGTTCACATTGGGAGTTTAGTACGGTTTGTAAAACTGTCCTGGGTTTTACCAACAAGAAAGGTGCCTTCAAATTACACAGTTTTTGTTGAGTTAATTCAATAACAAGATGCATATCCTTGATCATACCAACACAAATGTGGTTAGTTTTTGTTGAGTTAATTCAATTCCAAGATGCATGTCCTTGATAATCTTTCTTTGTCAATTTAAATAGAACACGTAGTTTTACGAAAAGTGAGTTGTTTCCACATAAACTGAAGTCATATCATCCCCAAAACGGTTAGCCAATTAGCTCAAACAAAACTTAAGCTGATAAAGAACTTGTAATAATAGGGTATTGAAGGAAGATAAAATTCATCAGTGTAAAAGATATTTTGAATTTGAAGTTAAAAATTTGAAGGAATGCCACACTGATGGACTGAAAATGTGTAATGTTGTGGATCTTAGCCAAAACATGGGTTACTCATGAACTCATCAATGGATGATGTTGGGCTTGTCGTTGATCATCCGAGTTCCTTAAGCACTCCAAAAATAAGAAAAATTATCGCTCTATGAATTACATTTATAGAAAACGAAAGGAAATTGAATTAGATTACGGATCGAATAAGGCGGTGCTAATGGTTTTTCACTTGATCAATCAAAGGAGGATATGATCATATCGACAATACGGTGAAGGCTATGTTTCACACTCGTAGGCCGAATTTCGCTTTCAATAGCTAGCAAAGGCATTTAAGAGAAGTAGAGTGAGCATTTTTCAGATTTTATGTGCAGCGTTATGTCGTATAGAAAACTTTGTTATTCTGAAGATGCAATCTATTTTTTACAAAAAAAAATCAATTTTTTTAGATTATTATTTTAATATTAGAAAGTTAAAAAATAATATAAAATTTGAAATAGGGAGATAATTTAGTGGCCAAATTATAAAAACAAATACTCCGTATAAACCAGGAGCCTTTTTCTTTTCTCCCAAGTTATTACTACTCTGTTACTATTATCCGACGAAACTTCCCGGCGTCCGTCTCAAACTCCGATCTCCGCCGTCGATACTCGTTAACTCCGGTATTTCTTCCATTTAGTTTTATCTCTCTTTTAGTTGCTTTAAAATAAGTAGTTATTATTCTCATTATCTTCAATTCAATATACGGAGTACAAATTACTTACTGTTAGCGGATTCAGTTACATCATCTAGTTCAACTTGAATTCCGATTTCGGTTTTTTACTCCAAGATACGTTTACATTGCTATAAATTATTGTAAGTATATTTCTGTATATTAATATTATCATTTTCGAATTTGATGTGACACTAGTAGCTAATTTGTGCTTTTACGTTTACGATTTAGGGCTTTTAAATGTTTTATTCTCAACTTTGATCTGGTTTGAATAGCCTACCTTAGTATGTGGTTGTAGCTGCTCATTGATGTATCCCTTGCATATGTTATTAATCTGTAACATTAGATTTTAATGTATTTTGTATAGTATCCGAATCGAGTATGTGCATTGTTTGTATACAAAACATTAGCTCTTGCTGCATGCTAGGCTGTTTAGCTTTTTGAACTTTTTAGTACATTAATTCTTAAGGCTTACAATTATAGTTTTTACACGGAAATTGTATCTATATTGGTCAAACCTGAAAGTCAAATGTGGACCAAATGTGACATGTTGTGGTGAAAATTCTGTAAATGAACGTGAAGATCGTCATTACTTGTATGTCTGGGACCGCCTGGGGGTGCTTTGGGGTCGTTTAGCATACTTATATCTTTGGTATCGTATGTTGTTTTTTGCATTTGTTGATGATATTAATTATTAAGAGTACTTAGAGATAATATTATGTTTACTTATGTAACACTGGGATTTGTAAGAACTGCATATGAAGTTCTGTGTAGTGTAGCTTCGAAAAACTTTGTGCATTGAACTGGCTTGTTTTTAGGTTTAGCTTCTTTATCGTGATTGTTCATTCTTTCTCGTAGTTTCAGCATAAACATGTCGTCATCACATCTTCCAGCCACATCAGAATCACTTGACCTGGCTTCAGAAGCCAAGAGTCGACCTGAGGCTGTCACCATACTCTATCGGGTTCTGGATAACCCTGCAGCTTCTTCTGAAGCTCTACGGGTGAAAGAACAAGCTATTGCAAAACTGTCAGAACTCCTCAAGGAAGAAAACAGAGGAGAGGATCTTCGTGGTCTTTTGACCACATTAAGACCGTTCTTTTCACTGATTCCGAAAGCTAAAACGGCAAAAATCGTAAGGGGAATTATAGATTCAGTTGCCAAGATACCAAATACCACCGATCTTCAAATATCACTG
Source organism: Pseudognaphalium luteoalbum (assembly GCA_963422505.1). Lineage (NCBI taxonomy): Eukaryota > Viridiplantae > Streptophyta > Magnoliopsida > Asterales > Asteraceae > Pseudognaphalium > Pseudognaphalium luteoalbum. Next base: position 14,118,853 of record OY730192.1, on the reverse strand, counting down.
TGTAAAGAAATGGTAGAATGGACCCGCTCTGAAAAGCGTACTTTTCTGAGGCAGCGAGTTGAGGCCCGTCTTGCTGCATTGTTAATGGATAGCAAGGAGTATTCAGAAGCTTTGACCCTCCTTTCAGGTTTGGTCAAAGAAGTGAGAAGATTAGATGACAAATTGCTTCTTGTTGATATAGACTTATTGGAAAGTAAATTACACTTTTCATTGAGAAACCTCCCAAAGGCGAAAGCTGCACTCACAGCTGCTAGAACAGCTGCAAATGCAATCTACGTCCCTCCTGCTCAACAAGGCACCATTGATTTACAAAGTGGAATTCTTCATGCTGAAGAGAAGGATTATAAAACAGCTTATAGTTATTTCTTTGAAGCTTTTGAGGCATTTAATGCACTTGATGATCCTAGAGCAGTTTACAGTCTCAAGTATATGCTGCTATGCAAGATCATGGTGAACCAGGCTGATGATGTGGCAGGAATAATCTCATCAAAAGCTTTGAAGTTTTTAGGTCCAGAACTAGATGCAATGAAAGCTGTTGCCGATGCTTATGCAAAGAGGTCGTTAAAGCTCTTTGAAACGGCTCTTCAAGATTTTAAGGCTCAGTTGGATGAAGACCCGATTGTCCATAGGCACTTGTCCTCCCTCTATGACACACTATTGGAGCAAAACTTGTGCAGGTTTGGATTATTGTCATCTTGTTATTACAATTACTAGAGGTGGTAAAATGGGCAGGGCTGGTCAGGCAGGTTAGGTAATAGGTCAAAACAGGGTTGCATCAGATTGATCTACTATCATCTTTTTATTAATTTATTCGTTTTTAATTGCATCAAATTGATCTCAAAAAACGATTTTTTCTGATAATAATCGAACTTTTTAAATTAATATATTTAAGAGGCAGTAAGCTTTGAAAGTCCATTCTGGGTGACTCTCAACCCGTTTTAATTTATCATATGACATGTCAGGGATAATCCTTAACCTAACTAAATCGAACCACTAACAAGTAAATGTATTGTGATCTTCAGCTATTAGTAGGAAACTGGTAATCGTATTCTGTTATGAAGACTTGCAGAGGAAACACTTGATGGCATTTCTTTTTACTAATTAGAACATTGGTTTAGGGGCTGTATCTTGATTTGTTCGTGTAATAAACTCGTGCAGGTTGATTGAACCGTTTTCAAGGGTTGAAATAGGTCACATAGCAAGTCTGATTGAGCTTCCATTGGAGCATGTGGAGAAGAAATTGTCACAGATGATATTGGACAAAAAGTTTGCTGGAACACTAGACCAGGGTGTTGGGTGTCTCATCATCTTTGAGGATCCAAAGACGGATGCCATCTTCCCTGCAACACTTGATACCATTCAAAACATGGGCAAGGTTGTCGACAGCTTGTTTGTGAGATCAGCTAAGATAATGGCATGAAATGTTACAAATTGCGTGCTTTATATACTTTTGTAATTGCTAGAGATGTTGATTTGATTCAGAAAACCTGGTTATATATGACTTTGTTAGATGGTAATTAATGACTAGCTAATCTCTATCATCGTGATACTGAAAATTATATAACAGACCCCTTAATTTGACGTTGCCTATATTTGGGGGACTGGGGTTCAGACAAAGACCTTAGAACCTGTTCTAGCTTCTAGAGCAATTGAGAACGGTTCTTCGTGGTCCTGTCTGTCATTCTTATTTGAATTTTTTTTTCCTTTCAAATCCGAATGTAGGCCGTTTGAATATCTAAAACCTTCAAATCAAATAAAATTATGAGTTTGTAACTGGTTCAAGGATCGTTTTGAGACTGAACAGGTTTGAACAGAAACCGGGAATGACAGTAAACTAGTTATATATCGGTTTCTGTTTGGTTATTGTGTAACTTCTAGTTTGAATAGTGTAGTGCGTTTTGACCTGATGAACCCTTGCAGTTTTTTGAAAAATCACTGGTTTTTGGTTGAATGATGAGAAGGTGAGTTTTCTTGACATTAAAAAAATTACGTTTGCATGCTAGGCGCATGTTCTAAGTTAACTGTGAAAACATAACGTGGTTAATTAAGTTAATTTATAACCACATGTTGGAAGCAATGATAATACAGATTTTAAAGTATTTAAGGTGAACTAATAACTTAATATCACTAGCAATATTCTCAAGTACAATATGCTACACGAGTACTTCGAATACAAGTTCCAACTTACAATTTACAAACTTTGATCAAATACAAATACTAAAACATCTTCAACATTAAAAGATCTTTGATAAGTCTCCAAGAACTTAACCTAACATACAAAACAAAATAAAAGAATCCCATTACATGTTCCTTGATGGATTAGCAAAGCGAGCAGAAAAAGATCGACATAAAAAGTCACTGTTTCTCCTCTCAGCCCCTTCATCAAAATTCTGCATATAACCTTCTTGGTCATACGAGTATACAAAACACGTCATTTTTTTCTTGTTTTTCTTCTTTGTATCGATCCTTTTCGCGATCTTTCTCCAAAAACTTGTCCATTTCGCCTCAGCTTGAGAAGTGGATTCTCTTCGAGAGTAACTCTGACCCAATCGGAGACTCTGGCTCCGAGATATCTGCCACCTCTGAATGTCCATTGCCGCAACAATAGAGAGCAAAAAATTTGTTCCACAGTTGTGAATGCGTTTGCTCATATATATAGTAACTACAGTGAACTCCTGGTCTTTTAAAAATATTACAAAAAGCAAAAGTATGTTAACAGAATATATGCCTATAGAATGTGGGATTTATTACTTTACTCTCAAAGCTTTAACTTTAGTTTGATTATTAATAGAGGAAAGACGCCAACCGTTTAAGATTGGCTTGTATTTGGCTTAGTTAATCACATAAATTTCCTACACACAAAAGCAAAATATAAGAAACTACGGTGTGCGATGTGCGTTTAGTTACAGAAAACTTCCCACTTTTTCATCAAAATCTAAGAAAACAAGAAAATCAGAAAACGTGTTCAAATTTGAATTTTCTAAAAAACTTTCCTAGCAAAAGGAAAATCCTTGTTTTTTTTATAACTACAAAATTGAGAACTACTTTTGATGGTTTTCTGAATTTTCCATCTTTACTCTTCCTTGGAAAAGGAAAACTCCACCCTTTGCAACTAAACACGTTATTTAGATTTTTCATGTTTTTCTAAAGAGGTAAAACATTTCTCATTCTCTGAAGATATGGAAAAAGAAAAATTGAGAAATTTTTCTGTAACTAAACACACCCTATACTTTCTATTGACAGTTTGATGCCTTAATACATAAATAGTTTAGTGTTGGCACGTTGTATGAATGACATTGTAAGAAAGTTGTCACATGCGTAAACACTCTGCTCAGTCTGGAGCGTATACTTTATCATTGTGTTTTCACAGATTGTCTTCGATGACGCAAGTGTGGACGGGTCACTGATAATCAATTATGTTTTTTCAAGAATCAAAGTATCAAACAAATAAAATAGTAGGGCTGATCATGGGGCGGTTATGGCCTAAATCCGCCCCCATAATCATTTTTTGGTTAATTGAGAATTTAGCCATTCAGTTTTGGTTAAATATCGGTTAAGCTAACGGTTAAAGTAAATGGTTTGGTTCAATTTTTTTTATTAAAACGGTTAATAACCAAAGTAGCACAAACACACAAATGGAATGTACTCGAACCGAACAGAATTAAGCAAAAATCCAAAAGATAGCATTTGCAGAAGTAAATAAAATGATTTGTTTAAGTGGCCAAAAGATGAGATACATGGCTAGAAAAGCTGACCAGCACCAGCTCAAGCCATGCCAAGCCAAAGTAAGCTAAGATATAAAGTCGATTTAAAATATTCCAGAGTGTATGCATGCATGCCGCCGAAAGACACCATCAGCTGGTGGTTACAATCATCAAAGCTCCAACAAACACCATAAAATATACTCAACATTTTGTACAAGTTATCACACCAATACACCAAAAGAATAATAGTAACTTATACCTCAAGCAACTAACTAAAGTTGCACCACGGACTAAACAATTTCTATGTAACAATGAGGCTGCATGTGCCCAGAGATACAAATGGAATTAACAGCTTAACAAATTATTACCTCAAAATCCTTTTTCTATATATTTTGCAAAAATTATCACATCAATTCGCAACTCATTTTTGCGAATCGGAGAAAATCCACAAGAGATCAAAACCCTCCTTGCCATATTACCCTTTATTGCGAAATCTACCTTATTATGCAAAAGAAAACTCCTGTTTATAAACTTGTGATTTTCCCTATCTTCAAAATGGATTTAATTTAATGGTGTGACATTTTGTTAAAAAAATAACAGATTTTGGGGTGTGATAAATTGTTATGTAAGGTAGTTTTCCCCAAAATTATTGGTTTGCAAGATAAAAAGTCTGTCCATGATTATCTTGCTTGTACAATATGTGGTCCCATGATTGTACATGTGAATAATGCATCATGTCAAGTTTTGGACACCTACCCTTACACAATACCAACTTGTACAAACCCATAAAAGTACAAGTTGCTAATGCATAGATAAGAACAAGCCCATACACAATGGATTAAATTCACCGATTGACAATTGTAAATTGCATGTGTAGTAACACCAATAATTGCTTAAAAGCATACCTCCTCACTTGCAACTTGTCCAAAAAGCTAGAATTTTTACAAGGGTTTTTTAAGCAAGCATCTGTCTACATTTTGTAAAACTGTGGATACAACATGGACCATTAAACCATAATAGGACCAAGAAACAACTTAACTTAACTTCCATTCTGGCGATTTTGCGAATGCACGATCGATCTCAACCGTTGATATGAATCACGACACACATGAGAATAATCAGACATAGCTCTAAAAAGCTCAGGCAACCGAATCTTTAAACTCCCTAAAGATTTATCCCTCACTTGAACACAAAGCTTTTGATGAGCTTCCATTTCATCTTCAAGTCTTTTCTTTAATGACTCCACAACAAACTGCCTTTCTGAAACTGGATCTGTACCACCCGTGACCCGGTTTGTATCCGTTTCATCTTGCGGACCCCGTCTCATAATATACTTTTGATACCAATCTTCAAAAGCCTGATTCTTTCTCAAGTACTCCTTTCTAGTTTCGTCCCATTTATCTTTAAGCTTCATTTCTTCCTCCTGGTGATGCACAATGGTCTCAATAACTGCAGCAAATGACGAAATTGCACTTTTTGCAAGCTCATCCGGAAGCTTCTGAAGATGGTCATGCCATGAATGGAGAAGGGTTTGAATTGGGGGGTGTTGGATTCGGGGTGGGGACGATATTTTCTCTTTCAAGCTGCTTTCAATCGGCACAAGGTTTAACTTTAACCAATTGTTTAGGGCTTGTACATAATGTTTTTGATGAGTTACTAGGGTTTCAAAGTGCGAGTGCCACCCTTGAACCACGTGATAGAGCTGTACAGTTCGATCATAGTGGTGTTTAGTGGTTTCTTTCGGGGCTCCCGAAACGTCAAGAGATTTGAGGTCGGTTACAATTGTTAACTGGTTGTCGTGGTGTTCGCACATAGAGTCCCACATCTTTGACATCCTACACGATGTTAAGGGGTATTTTAGGTATTTGTGAAACTGGTAAACGAACAGCAAAGGCCATAGAAGTAAACAAAATCTATCAACTTTAACTTTTTTGATAGCCTGCACTTTAAATACTTAATCTGCTATAGAAGTCAAACTTAAAATTATCATCTTTGACATCCTGTACTTCTGTTCCATGCTTTTAAAACTTTTTTTAATCATATATAAAATCTGGATTTTGCAAGTAAATTACTGGGACAATGACCTAAGCTAATGAGGTGAACATCAAATCGTTACCTTCAGACTTTTGGTGGTGACAATACAATCACTATTTTTAATTTTTTTTTGTAAAGAAAAAAAAAAGAGGCGAATAATGGAGAGACAGACTAGAGCCTAGGACCAGTGGTGGTAATGGTCTGGTCTCTGGTGAACTTGTACTTCAGAAGGTAATTAACACACAAATGGAAGCTGTTACGTATTCTGGTCTCTGGGCTTTGTTGGTTTCACTATTTGCTGGCTTCATTTTGGCCACACAAATGACCCGAATGCATAGTTAGGTGGCCTGTTACGTATTTTTATAGTTTAGCGGCCTAAACGACACTTTTTCATTTAAGTATCAATTTATACATTGCATTAAACTAATCCATTTTAAACTGAAAATTCTCAATAACCTAAAAGCCACACGGCTATTTTCTTATGTCTAATAGGGGTATATTATATAATTTACGAATAGCAAAAGACACTGCTGCAATATAATTTAAGACGGTGTATTGAAGTTGTTTATGTACTTTCCTATTAATAGATACTTGATCCCTAAAAACTAAAGCTAGAATAAATGTACAACTTCAATAGGTAGTCCTCTAATAATTCAAAGATACCTCAAGCGAAGTAAAGTAAATCAAAACAAAACTAAATTAAGAACTAGAAACTTACCCGTCAACCAGAGCCACAAGTTTTGGATATAACTGCTTATCACGTATGTCATTCACTTCCGAAACAGTCGAATCCAAAGACTGCATATCAACAATATATCTCGTATGTAAATGACTCACCGCCGCCTTTGTTTTTTCTAATGATTCGGTACTTGCACCACGCTTTTTTAACTTGTTAAGTAATCCAACCTTCCTCTGATACTCTAGCTTCATTAGCTCGCCAGCCTACAAACACAAACAAAGAAAGCATATGTGAGTTTTAGAGCTATAAAATCATTAGGATGTAGGATGTTACGTGCAAGATTTTCTTTTACTGCTGAGTATTAATGTAAAATTACCTTTTCTGATCTTTAGTAACAGTTACCAAATACTAAAACGCACCTTCACTTCTTCATATAGCTTTTTCTCCCATGCTAGAAGCTTATCAAGCACTGTGGCATGTGTTTCATGTTTCGCCTCATCATATTCATCGTTCCCATTTTCACCATTAGTAGCACCTTTAAATGATTTATTCCATGTGATTACACGCATCACTCTTGCAGCATGATCAATGTGACCTACCGAATCACACAAGTTATAGCGTGTATAGGTCAGGTCAGGTCCATATGACTACTAAAAGTAACCAACAGTAACCAAAAAACAAAAATAACTACAGAATAAAAAAAGAGAAGTTTGTCACCTCGATTATCGGCAAAATTGGAGTGATAATGCAAACGTGTGGCCTCAAGCATCTTTGAAACCTCTTGTGCACTCTCAGAAGCCTTCAAGAAATGATCATCAATTTCTCCCAAAATCTTTAACAGATTCAAACTGCTTGATCCAACAACCATGCCGCCGCCGCCACCACCATTTACCATTCCTCCTCCTCCTCTTCGATTAAGATCTGGTGGTGCGGTATTAGAATGCATGTATTGCTTATCCTTCATTCCCACCATCACCGGTGTCTCCTCTTCCTCCGTTGTAAACCCCTCCATCACCACTTTCTCCGGTGTTTTTGGCTCAACCTGATGATGGTGATGATGTACTTGGTGATGGTTCTGGTGGTGGTGGAGGTGGTGCTCTTCTTCTTCTTCCTCCTCCTTTTCGTCAGTAATATCATAATCATCTTCCTCTTCGTCACTCAAATGCGTCACTGGCATATTAACATCTGTAAAAAAATAATCCCAAGCCATACTTTTAGACTCTGGTGGTGGTGGAGGAGCCACCGGAGTCCTAGGTAGTGGAGATGGAGTCTCGTCCACGGACCCCATCCTGTTGCTACTTTTCCGCCCCTTTCTCCCTCTCAAATCACTAACATGATCTTCCTCTTCTTCCTCTTCCTCCTCCTCTTCCTCTTCCTCAAGTATAGCACCATTATTTATCTTCCTACCATTCTTTTTCGTAACCGGAATCGCCGGCATTGTCACTGACCGCTGAAGTGGTGTTGTCGGGGTCGGTGAAAAGCTAGGCATTGGCGGCGGAACAGGGGAATAAGTAGGCAACGGTGGTGGTGGTGGCGGAAGCGGTTGCTCCATAATTGGTGGTGGCGGAGGTGGTGGCTCCGACGACTCAACTCCACCGCCACCGCCATTACCACCACCAACGCCCAAATGAGGATGGTAAATTTCATCAGCCTCCCCTTGTGCATAATCACTTAAAGCAGCACCAGTGTTTTTTAATGCCATAGCATAGCCAGAATGGCCGGAAGCGAAAGCATTTCTTGCTGTCACGGCTTCTTTCATAAAATTCCGGCGATCCTTACATCTAGCAACAGATTCCTCATTCTCAATCTTTGATTGAGCACAGCCCATTTTTAGATTAGCCAATAATTTAACTAGGGTTATCCCTGAAACATAATGTACAATTAGATACATTTTGATATATGCTGACACATTAACAGCTTAGATTCCACAACTTTTTACAAAAAAGCCATAACTTTTAACATCCATGTATGAATCTTTTACAGATTTACAACAAAAAAAGATTAGATTTTTTTTCACTTTTACTTTTGTGGGTTCAAACAAAAACACCAAAAAACACAATCCTACATAGGCATACCTTCCGAGATAAAAAAAGCTAAAATTTAAGCATAAACAGTAAAATTATTGTGGTTTGAAAACATAAAACCCACAAAAACACAAACCTATATCATACCTTCAAATAGACAAAATGTTAAACCTTTACAAAAGAAGGAAACTTTTTATTGGGTTTTAAACATAAACAGACAACAACAAAAAACACAAACCCACAGACATACCTTCAAAAAAGATATAAATGCTAAAACTTTCATAAAAAAAACTTTGAGACTTTTTTGTGGGTTTGAAACAAGAACACATATTAACACGAACCCACATGATTACACCTTAAAATAGATAAAATTGTTAGAAATTTGAGGATTTAACGAACCCCAAAATAAAAATGAGAACTTTATACCAACAAAGCATAAAATCAAAGATTCACAACATAGATAGATAACAGAAACATAGATTGAAGAAGAAAACATACCTTTTAAATCATCAATTGAAGAGAAAGCAATGGGCTTTGTGGTGCAAGTAAGGTTGAATTGATGTTTACTATATCAAATTTAAAGAAAAATAATAAATGTAAATAAACACATAAACATAGAGAAGGAATCAAGAAATGAAGAGCATGATGAAAAAGGGGAAAGAGAGAAAATTGAGAGTGAACATGGAAAGCACGAGAGAGAAAGAGAATGGGTACAGTTTTTCAGGGTTAATTTGTACATAAACACTGTGAGATGTCAGTAACGCTCCGGTCATCTGCGCGTGACTACTACGCGCCTATTTAAAATGATCCTTATTAGAGCACAACGGTCACATATTTCGAGGTGAGTTATACGACGCCGTATGCTTATTATATTTTGGATTTTTCCGTGTAAATGTGTGTAATTCTCCCTTTTTCACCTTTTTACGGTAAAAATAGTAATCTTTGTTTGGACGAGGATTAGATAGGGTGTGACGGTGTGTTTCTCAACAATATTATATTATATCCGTCTCAAAATAAATGTTTCATTTTGAATTATATATAATTTTAAAAAAGTTACTATGTACCAATATTATATGATCTTTACCTACTAAGATCTTTTAAAATTGGCTATAATAAAATCTAAACACTTGTTTTGGTACAATCCAAATTAATAAGTGAGATAATTATTTTGAAACGGAAGAAGTAACAAATTTTATAATATCGAGATTCTAAATTTAAGAACAATCATCTACAATTTATATTTTACATCAAGTAAAAGTTGAAATTGTTAGGAAAATAACCTTTTTGAAATATAGATTCTTGAAACTAGATTTTAAAATAGTCTTCATCTTCACCAATTTTGCAAAACATACTCATTGTGTTTTTTGTGACAACTCTCCAAATTAGGTAATGATTAACATTTAAGCATGTGCATTCTTACGCTAATTTCCTGATTAAGTTTAAAACAAAACTTAATGATGTGATGTAAGCCTAGCAGCCCAGTACTTTTAAACAAAAAGTATTATTAATACGTAAGTATTTAAAAGTTACGTACAAATGTGTTGGGACGAACCCGACAGATAAATACCGCAAAAGTTGGTGACACAACATAATTAATAATTCAATTATTAATTACGAGTACTATTGTATCTATAACCTATAGATAAAACGGGTTAAAAATACGTTTAACATAAAACGTATTATAAAACGAACAGAAACAATTTTAAAATGCATTCAGAAATCAAGATGAGGAAAATTCAAATTTTCTCATTCATTTGGAAACATTTGTAACATTACCTCAAAATATGAACCCGAAATTCGACGGAAATTTGGCACTCAATTAAATGTTAGCAGTCCAATGCACAAATTTTACAACAACCAAAAATAATGAAAACATCATTATTCCGAATTTAAATAACGAACCAGGAGAGCATCTACAAAATAAAAATATAAAATGTTTACTTTTATATTGCTATAATTATACCCGTACCCGAAACTAACGGGCTAAATATCCCACCACCTCAAATAATTGAGGAGGCAGTATGATTATATACTGCAACCCTCGTTTGAATTTCATACACTTCCATCTTCTACTTCTGTGATTTCCTTTACATCCACATCTACCATCATCACCATATATCTTCCTCTTCTTCTTCCTTGCTAAACACCAAGCAGCAGCAGCAACAAAGGCAGGAGATCATCAAGCCAGAAAACATCATCCATTCAACATAACATCATCATCCTCTTCGTACATCATCACCACTATCAACTTCACTTTGTAAGGAACTTCAAATCTTTTGATTCCCATACTTAAATTTCGTTGTATAACATGTATATATATCATAATCTATGTATATAACATAAAAATTTGATGGTTGTTTGAATTGTTTTTGAAAGGAGTTGTATGGAACCAAGCTAAGAATCACAAAACATGTATATGAAAGTTAATATAAATGTGATGTAATGACATGAAAATGGTGTGAAAATGAGCTAAAACTCGTAACAAAACAAGTATATATACGTACATATCGAACACAACTCAAGAACAGAGTGCAAACGACAGGGACGAACCAACCCGATCGGTTGGCTTGGGCCAGCCGATCGGCTGGCTATGATGATGTAACACCCCCAAATTTAATGTTGCGCGGAAGCAAGCTTTGGGTGTTACTAATCAATAATCAAGCACCAAAGTATAGCAAACGACTTCTAAATGAGACGTTTGTAAAATAGTTCCATACCATTATAAAATAGAGTTTGAAAACATAACGTTTTCGTTACAAAAGTAAGGTCCCCTAGAGTCCGCGTACGTAACGGGAGATTCTATTACATAACCATAGTTACAAAAGATAATGCTAAAGAATCTCCGTTAAATGCAGTTTGGAAATCATGCGACTCTAACTAGTAATCTTGGAGTAATCCTACTCCGTACGTGTACCTGAGAATACATGCTAAAAAGGGTCAACACGAATGTTGGTGAATCTCACAGGTTTGTAAGTAAGTAATAGTTTGAACACAAGATTTTTATCAGTTGTGCCCGTAGGCGTAAATCAAGTATCTGCAACCAAGCAAATAATAAGTAAATATGTATATACCATTGCCATGAGCTCATAGTCGAAGCTTAACCCGTAAATCAGTGGTACAGCCAAGTACCATATAGTGCCCCCGCGAGTGCCCAATCCAAACACTCGTACGAGACAAATAAAAGTCGCCCGTTTATACATAACGGTTCGTGGTAGCGCTACTACCCCGGGCGGAGAGGGTCAGTCCCTAATGGATCCATTAACTAATATTCGCGCTTAAGTCCATAACTAACGAAACTATGATGGAGGGACTTTAGTGGATTAGTAAGTAACTCATGCAAGCCCGTATATGAAAAGTAAGTAATTTAGCACTTGTTTTCAAGAAAAATATAAGCAATGTATCTCACCCCATAAGTAAAATAGTAAAAGTGGGGCTGTAAGACTCACCTGAGTCAAGCAAGCAAGCGTTTAACTTAATAAACGTAAAGTCCAAAAGCAGTAGTAATCCGTAGGTTTCGCGAACCCGCAACCTTCTAATGCCCTAAGCATATAAGGTTGTATGTATAAGTGAATGTCTCAAAAGATCATTCATGCTAGTTGTCCACTCAACTAGTTATGTCCAAATACATTTGGTTTGTGTTTGAAAGTGTGTACGACCCGTTGGTGATACGTTTAGTTTTATTTGTAAATGTTCCGTAAGGTTTTCTTATGGTTATACATAAGTGTTTGTTTGGAGAATAATATATATATATATATATATATATATATATATATATATATATATATATATATATCCGTGAATGTTGCATCCGACAATAGTCTTTCGAAAAGTATATATATTTATTCCGTGAATATTTATTCGACAACAGGAGTCTTATTCAAGTGTTTTATTTATCCGACAATAGCAAGTTGGATCCGTGAATAAGAAGTCACGGATATATTTTTATCCGACAATAGCTAATCACGAATACTACACATGCGTCAATATGTATTCTCGGAGTTTTTATTTATACGATAATAGTTATGCGACAATAAGGATTCACGGAGTAATGTTCATGCGACAAAAATTTCACGAATTTACTGTTCATGCGACAATGTGATTCACTGAGCACTTGTTCATCCGACAATGTATTCACTGAGCACTGTTCATCCGACAATGTATTCACGGAATACTTGTGATTTTTATTTAAAATAGTAAACGTTATCAAATCGTTCTGAAATTTTTACACATAGTTCCTACATATGTTATGTACTTTCTGTAATTTTTTTGTCATTTTTGGAGGTCGTTTGATATTTTATAAAAATTCACAAAGTGGCAGTGTCCAGTTTAATCCGAGATTAGACCACTTCTCACAAATCAAATTTTCTGGAGAAATGAGGGCATTTCTGGAATGAGCCAAAGAAGAACTTTTTGTATATAACAAAATTACCAAGATTTCCCAAGTGGTCTCATACGTTTTTGAGGTCTAGAACTCAAGATATGGTCTCAAGAAGGAGGTCATTGTCGGAGGTCATTGTCGGATTTTTACTATTGTCGGACCTATATTTTACCCGTGTTATAACATAAATTTGGTCAAGTAAAACTTAACTAATCGTTATGAAATTTGTACACAAGATTCCCCTATGTCTTAGCTTTCCAAAACGTATTTTTGCATCGATTTTAACTAAGCACAACTCGAGATATAATTTTTACAAAGTGAAAGTGGTCCAACAGCTCTTCTAGTTGACATATGTGTACCAATCTGGTCATATCTAAAGTTTTACAAAACTTCACAAAACGTTCCAGTATGATTTGGAAAGCTAACAAAATTTTTGATCTTTTCCCGTTGGTCTAAAGTTCTAATTCGTTCCATAGCCCAAGATATACTTATTTTGAATTGGTCAAGATTCTGGTCAGCTTCATCAGATCATCTATGTACTTTTATTTCAGTAACTAAAAATAGCAAATGAACTTCAATTTTTGTGAGGCTTACATATTATGAAAGTAGACTTCTTATACTTGATTTTAGGCTCAAGAAACGTCCATTTTAGTGTTGTAATGATTTTTATAAAATTCGGGGAAGTGGAAATAGAATCTGGACAGGAAGGTTAACTTCCTGTTTTCGAGTTTTAATTTGTGTTTCGACTTATCTTTTGGACATTAGCTAGTTGAATAAGCAACATAACATGTTAATACATGAGTTATAAGTAAAATACAAGAGTTTTGAAGTCTCACAATGGCGTATGAAGGAACGGAGATGGTAGAAGTGTTGTACACGCGTAGACGGTCGTTTTGGTGTCTTCGGCTTCATTTTTCCTTCAAGAATGAGGTGGTGGCCGATGGTGGATGGTGGTGGTGTTATGGTGGTGGCCTGGAATTCGTGGATGAGAGTGTGGGGGAGAAGGGTTTGAGTAAAATGGAAGAATAGGTGGAGTGTGGGAAAATGAATGGAGGTATGGTGATATTTCATGTCCACAAAGTCAAGGAAGTAACAAGATAGGTATGGCTTGCCATTTCCCCCCTCCTAGCTGCAGAATTTCGTGGGTGAGGGCCCACCCATGGGTGTGTACATCTTTTCCTCAAATTTGCACTTCGTGCGGTGTTCGTTTACCCGTTCGTTTTGCGTTTTAATTAACCGTATAACGTTTTATTTAGTATGTTTTGTTAACGATTACAACCCGATATTTTTACTTGAAGTATTTTATTAACATACTTAATAATATGATATAAGACATACTTTGCCTTTATTTCACCCGTCGGGCGCGTTTCACGCGTTTTTCGTTGCGTACAGTTATGTTTTGATAAAACGTAAAATCGTATAATATATTAAAGTAAATATATTAAAGTAAATAATGTTTGTTTGGATAAATCCACATTATTTTTAACAGTTTGTCACCAACGTCCATAGTAAATAGTGTCGGACCTCGTCCGGTTCAAGTGTGTATGATTTAAACAAATCATATAACGTGTATGTAATTACACAGAAAGTTACATATATTTAGATTAATATAATACTAAATACATGTAATTACAAGTAGTTAGGCACTAATTAAAGTCCTAAATTAGCGGGTGTTACAGATGAGCCGAACGGCTCAACAAACTGAGCTGAACGGCTGGTTTGTTTGAGCCGATCGGTTTGTAATGTTTCACCCGAACGGATGGGTTAGAATGTGGACTGGACCGAAACAAATGATGGACTAATGAATCTGGACTGGATCGAATGGGCTTTGGTTTGGGCCGGAACCCCCAGCCGAACGGCTGAAGGCCCAAGCCGAACGGCTGGCCCAAGCCGATCGGCTGGGCTGGATTGTGACGCATACTGGGCTTTAGTCGCGAGCTGGGCTGAACATTTATTGGGCCTGAGACTTTGGGTTGGACTGAAAATTGTAAAAATAAAAAAGATGAGTTAAATAAATGGGCTATTGGGCCAAAACTTATAAATGGGCCAAAAGGACTAGGTAATCGGGTTAAGTTATTGGGCCGAAAACAAAACTAGTCGGGCCAAGCCCAATAAACTTCTAAAACATTTCAAAACATTCCAAACATAAGAAGCGACCTAATTTATTTCACGGAAGGAATATTTATAAAACGGAACGTTTATGATTCTATATATATATATATGAATATATATATACATACTTTATAACAAACGACAAACCTATATGTATACTTCATATATACATACGAATGACGACTTTTAAATGAAGACAACATTTATTAGTTATTTTTATAAACGGAAATAAATACAATAAGAAGTTTTACGACAAATAAAACTTATATACATTCTAATACGTAAACCACGTGCTTAGAACTGATATATATATATAAATATATATATACATACACACGACTTACATCATTAAGAAATCAACAATTTCTTCAAACAAACAAACCGTTAACATAAGTTGATTAAACAAATCAAACGTACTTATGTTAATACATTTATTGTATATAGGTTAACATACCTTGGGCTATTACCTTTCGGCTGCTAGCTTTCCTTACCGAGCACATCACAGTGAGTTTACAACCCCTACTTTTAAATGTTTTCTGCTTTTAAACACAGGGGTGTTAAACATAGAAATTGCATGCCAACACATGCAATCAAACTATAAATGCTATATTGCTTTTATACAACTGTTGATTTGTGACATTACATATTCACTGTTATTTTGGGAATTTAGACAAGGTATCCTAGTACGGACCTAGACTTGAATTGTGTGCATGAAAGACCTCATGACATGCTACTGTAACCATTAGCTAGGTGACTCTAGCCACTGAGTATATGGATAGTACTATTGCCTTGACGACCCTCCTACGGTGGAGCGTATACTTAAATGTCCGTTCAGGCAAACAACATAAGTTCTGGTTGTGGTTTGGTTATAGGGTTAGGTCGCGTTACTTTAACCTGCGAGGTTTAGCTCACCTTTCAGGGGATCACCGTCTAAGTAAATTCCCACATACTTTTAGGAAGAACGAATCCTACAACTGTTAAACACCGGAAAACATACCGGTAACTTATTTTTACACTGGTAAACAACCAGTAACACATTTTGGGACGACATCCCACGTATAACTATACTTTAGGGTAACAACCCTACATGACTTGTATTTTATAAATGAATAACAAATCATTTATACAAATTTGGTTTAACTAACCACATACATATATAAACCTGTAAATTCACTCAACATATTTGTTGACGACTTTCTCTATGTTTTTCAGGAAATTAGCTGGGTAAGAAATCGCATGCATTCAGGATGGACAACCCTGGACTAATTAGGATGCCACATACTGTCGGGACCGCTTTTGGGGATTTCATTTGTATAACTGCAGACATTGCGGTCATACATATGAAATCTTACTTTAAACTTATGTATTATTGTTAAAACTAAAATGTTTTAAACTCCACTACTATTGTTACGACTTACATAGTCGTACTACTTTTGTAACAAATGTTTGAACTGGCATCCTTATCTATTATGTTGTGCAATAACCATATGCTCTGAGTATGTATGTATCTGTTGGTTGAAATTACTATTCGCAGCTCCGCCACGTCATTAAAGCTTCCGCAAACTAAACATAACTAATTGTAATTACCGTTTGGCGGGGTGTGACATTTTTAATCACTCATTTTCTTGTAAAGGATTTTTAATCACATTTTTTACCCAAATTTTTTTAATTTTTGTAATTTTTCTTTATATTTGACAGATAAATCTTTGAATCAATGTGAAATGACCAAAACATCCTCTATCCTCTTCCTTTTCATGTTATCCCGCTTCATTTTCCGCACAAACAAAGAAAAAAAAATACAATATCTGTTTCCTCTCATCATCTCACAAACTTACTAAAAATCACTAGTGAGACCTTTATTTCTAAAAACACAAACCAACCACTAGATCTTGCGAATATACACAGACCCACAACGATCATGTGGTATTTAATAGAAATCAAATCAAACCTAATTATCACAACCTCCATATGTTATCAACACAAATCCAACCAAACCAATAACAAAAACGACACCTTCTGGCACTCAACCAAGTGATTCGGTGATTTTCATCAAAAATCATATCAACAAATTAGAAAATTTTAACAACTGCACAAAAGAGAGACTTGATGGTGGTGATTTAACCAACAGACGGTGCTGGTGATGGTTACCAAGTTAACGAGTTAAAGACGGTGGTTGATAATAACATAGACAATGGTGTTGGTGGTGATGGTTCCAAGGTTAGGATGGTAGTGGTGTTTAAATCAAACCGATTTGATGTTTGGCCCAACTTAAAGAACATCCAAATAGTTGAGAATTTTCTAGTTGAGATCCAAATGTAATATCCCAATTTTTGGTAAGCGTATTTTAAAATAGAAGAGTAATTTAAATCGTTATGTTAACAATTGTAAGAAAATTTGTAGTTGCCAAAGTAGAAGTATTGAGACTTGTGAACTTAGTTAGTTAGTTAAATTGTGGTTAAGTGGATTAAGAGACTTTATATGACAAAATCATGAAAGTAAAGGGGTGTAAACTGAAAAAATGTTATAAACCCCTATATTCTTGAGAAACCTGGAACAAAATAGAAGGTACGTGTGTGTGTGTCGACAGAGAAAGAGACGAGATATAAGGAAGAAACGAGAAGCAAAACTCTTAAATTGAAGCATAATTCTTGTGAATTTGAGTCCAATAAGTTCATAATCATCATCTACAAGGTAAGTACTATCCTCTGACATCTTCAACTTGTAGTTTTGATTATTTTTTCGTGAACCCTATAAATGGGTATTTGTAGAATTGTTAAGTAATTGGAAGTATAAATGTTGGGTGATGATTATTGTATGTGGAAGAATATGTGTAAGTGTAGAATTGTGAGTTTTATTATGAAGTTTGAGTTTTTATGATTTTGATCAAATTAAAGAATTTGGTGTATGATGTCAGTGATGATTTTTATGTATTAGTAAGCCTGTATAGAGGTTAAATGATGAAGTTTTGTTGTAGAAATGGAATTGTAATGAGTTTTCATGATTTAGCTCAAATGAGTAATTTGTAGGATGATGATATAGTGTTATGAAATTGTTGAGTATTTTGAAGAAGTATGAATGCCAGATGATGATTGTCGTATGTTAGAGAGTTTATGTTGTGCAAGGTAATGAGTTTTATTATAGTAATTGAATTGTGAGTATTGTAACTAAATTAGAGAATGGTATGTATGATGATGATGAATAGTAGTTAATTGTTATTTGTGATTATGTAATAAATATTCTTGATAAACTGTGTAGTTTTTATGAGTCAAAGAAAGAGTGTAATTAGTTGGTTAAAAGTGAGAATTTGTATCTATAAGGTTTTCACATGAATGGTGATTAACCTTGTTTGTACGCTTATGTAAGTAGGTGATAAGAATAAAGGTTGAGCAAATCATGGAGCTTGAGCATTCACACATGAGGCAAAGGTAAATAGTAGGGATGGTAGTTTCATAATGAGTAGATTGTTGTAAGCATGGCATATGAGTATGTTATGTATGTAGTTGGATTGGTTGATACCACTGTAGTGTTCTTTGATGAAGAACAATGTAGTAGAAGATCCTTGGTACTACAGTAGATAGATCATTCGAGAATGGATCATATAGTAGGTGGTTCATGTGTACATGATCACCTAGTAGCATTGTAAGTTGTAGTATTGTTATCCTATACTTACTAAGCATGTTGTGCTTACTCTGTAGTTACATTGTTGCTGTGTAGGTGAAAGCAGGTAAAGAGTCATATTGCGCGAAGAAGATGAGGATGTATTTAAAGTGGATATATTGCCGAGTTTGTAAGTTGAACTCTTTATTGGTGGTAATTATGTTCTCGGTATAGTTAAAGAAGCTCCATGCGAGTTGAATATAATTGTTTGGGGTAAAGTTGTAGTTTTGTACGTTTTAACCCGTTTGTAGAAGTTGAAGTATAATGGTATGATTGTAAGTCGGGTCAATTGCAATTTGTAGTAACTCGTAGAGTATGTCAAACTTTGTTAAAGTGTGTAGTTTGAAAGTAAACCAACTGGAATTCGGTATGAGTTGAAAAAGTGGTCAAAACGACCATATTTTGGACTACGGGTCAAATTTGTCGTTAGTGTAGATTTTGAGAAAGTGTAAATTGAGAAACCTTTATTTTGTAGTATGAAAGGTACCTACAAAATTTAGCAGATTAACTATTAACGAGTAAGAAGTTATGCATGTTTGAAATTGGTTTAAAATTTAAGTTTGGTCCAAAGTTTGTGCAGCTGCAGACAATACACGATCCCAGTATGTAGGTAGGATCGCGTATGTTAGTTAAAAATGGCCGCAACCCCTTTTTGCTTGTTAGTACGTGATCCCAAGAGTATATCCAGATCGAGTAAGATAGAGGAAAAGTGTCGCAATCGATTTCCAAGAGTAAGTACGCGATCCTGGAGTTTTGGTAGGATCGCGTATGATTGAAAGATTTGAGTTGTTTTGTGTTGAGACAAATATTAACCTCAAGTTATGTTTTAAAGGTTACTGAACTTATGTATTGTTCAGTGAGACATTAATAAAGTAGTTTGAATGTGTAGCAAATGATATTTGGTTCGACTTTGTGAAGTTAGTGTATTTGAATTTACTGAATCATGAGTTAAATTTACTAAATCGAGTGTAAATGAAGTATAAAATAAATAAAAAGTTCGGGGTGTTTCACAAAATAACTTCTTCGTTTTCACATAACCAGACGTATAGTATGACCATACAAAATAACCCAATGGTTTTAATAATAGGAAAAAACAAACTTATGTTTATAAGAAGATGTCGTGCTATTCTCAACCTTAAAATATCTCAATCTCTTCATTCCAAATATAGAGTATAGAACGATCATAAAAATTCATTAAATCTAAGGGATATATATGTTTTATGCGTTCATAAGAATGATTTGATCTTCTTGTCTACTTATTTCATAGGAATTGATGATTATACATGGGATTTTACCTTGTAACATTAAGTTGTGATTAGAAGTGTTTCCAACTTCTTTAGCTAATCGGATGACTTATCATATTTATTGGATTCTCTTATATATGTCACTAGAATTTAAACCCGTGTATACACACGGGACAATTATCATCACATTAGTATATTAAGTAATGCGATAAAATTCCATGGTCTTATATAAATTATAAATGAAGTTTAAAATTAATATATATATATATATATATATATATATATATTAAGCATTTAGTTAGTTGCATATTAATGTTATTGTTTTGTATTTCATATTAGCTGGAACTGTTTTTGTTTGAAGTTACAAGTCATGTCTCTGTATACGAATATAGAATTGTAGAGAGTGTGATTGGAATATTAATGATAGAAAATGTAACTTCAAATGTAAGAGAAGCAATTATGGAATTGCTTCTCATATTATGAAATTTACAACTGATTGTGAGTCGGTTTGGGTTACCGGTTATCAACCTTCTGCCACATTAATAAAAAATGGTATAGTTTTAGGAATATAAAATCACATAAGAAATTAAGAGAAGCAACTAAAAATAACAAATTGTAATACAGGGCAATAATTATATTTTTTAAGACTTCTTTATACACTACATTGATTGTCTTATTTACGTATCGGTCATTAGCAAATAAGAATCTTTTATCCTAAATCAATGTCATTTATGATTGCATTAATTTTTTTTATTACGATAAGAGTCACAAAGCACACCATTAGATGCATCTGTCCCTCACAATTATATGATATCTTAAATCAACTACTATTATTATGTAGGAGAATCGTGACCGCCTTGACGTCAATTGTTAATTACTACAACAATTATACATGACAAGTGTGACCATATCAAAATCACATTTATAGGTTAAAAACTCAATTGTTAGCGCCAAGAACTCTTATTTTACATTGTACCTTTCTAAATTTTAGAAACCCACATAGTATTTACAAAATTTATTGAAATCAAAGCTACAATAAAATAAATTAAAGGATAGACACGGGTTATAAAATTAAGTGAAATACAAAATTTGATTAGTTTATAGACGATATTAATTTGGTGATTAAGAGTATAATTATTTGGTTTACGGTTTATGTTTGATGAAGTAAAAGAATATGATTGGTTATAGATGGGTTGTTTGTAAAAATCTTTCATTACCAAGGTTTTCCTATACTTTTGTATACATAATTAAAAGATAAAATAATAATATATAATGTTCGATTCAGAGGAATTCAGAGGGGTATGTGCATTTTGATGGGCAGAAATGACAAGCGAAAGATATCATCTTACGACATATTTGTAAGGGTAAGATGCATACTGTGAAGATGCAGTTTTATTAAGATGTAGTGTTGGTTATATGCAATATCTTTATTATGCAATAAATCTAAAAGGTAGATAAAAGAAATCAAGGGTTAAGATTGTTTGTCCATTCTGCCCTCTTTAAACCACCATCATATATGATCTCAAATCGAATATATGTTATAAATCATATTGGTAAATAGTTTAAATTATAAAACTAATGGGTAATAAATTGCTTTAATTTTACTAAAATTATGGATATAATGACGCTATAAATTATAATTTGAATTTTTTACTTTATAATTTTTTCATAAATTATTTGACTATATTTAACATGGATATCTTATACTAGTAACATTTATTATTATTTATTAGTTACTATAATTATAAATGAATAAATAATACAAGACTTATCCAGATAGTTGCATGCAAAAATTTAAAGCAAGCAATGATTTTTAAACCGAAAAGATTTAATTAGAAAAGTATTAATTAAAATTACAGAAGACACATAATAATGCTCAAATTATAATAACGTGGACGAGCTAAGAGATAAATTATCTAATTCAATTAAATGGAGTTCTTGTCTAATTCAATTCAAATATAGCTATAGATTTCAATATTTAATATTAACATTAATAGAATATAGATAGATAATACTGGGGTAGAACGTATCATCTAAAAAGATCAGAAATCATTTAATAATAAAGTTCAATTGGGCAAGAGTTTAAAATAATGGGGTCTGATTGCTTAATTGAAAGTTTAATTGTAATTTGTTTTGATAACATCATTAAGGCGAATGCAATATCATATTTAAGATTATAATATAATTATAAATCATACATGTCGTACGAGTTTCATAAGATTTAGTAAAAGGCCAATGTCAAGCAATACTTCTAGATAAACCACCAATTTCTAGTAATACACCTCCTCAGGGTTGTATTTGGTGTGTGCTCCAACTAACTTTGCAGTTTAGGTTGGATTAGGAATTGAAGTGGTTAGAAAACGTAATAAGTCACAACTTGGTATGTCTTCACATCTAAATGTGTTGAAATTATGCTCAAAATATATTTTTAACATATAATATGATTTGAATTCATTTGTATAAAACTCACTGATAACTAAGTTTGTGATTGTTATTCGCTTTCTCTGAAGTTGTCTACCAGGGAACATTAACGGATCAAAAGGAATAAAGGTTAAGGTTGCACATCGAAACAACCTTTTTGTAAATATCGATGTTATAGCATTATCTATAATCTATGGTATTGGTTGTTTCTGTAAATAACGATGTTATAGCATTATTTATAATCTATGATATTGATCAACGTATATATGCATCATTTTGCAGAGCTTCATGTCTCAAATATATGAACAAGTCCGTTTATTAAAATTGGCACCCACAAAATTCGATGAAAATGAGAACAAAAACAAGTCTACAAACTAAAGTCGATTACTTTTGACAATGGAAAGTTGTTTGCAAGTACTTTTTATAAGCATGTTGTGAAAAACAAATAGCTGCATTTGAGAAAAAACCTAATTGTGCTATTCAAATTTCCAATAAATTTCAGTTATTGCAATTGCATTTTACTCGGCTCCTTGGAAGCCTCTGTATCTATATCCCTAATTGGGTGTTTTTAATATATTGCTGCTTATAAAAAACATAAAATAAAAATAAATAAATACATATAAATTAGTCGCATTTATAATAAATTTAGTTGTGAGTTTGGCTTGAGTACTGACAAGTGAATATACCACCGAGTCAGCTACGTGCGCCAAAATAACCAATTATAGTTATCATCAAATCCACAACGATCTCTTTTTATAGAAAAACATAAATGACGAAGTACACTAATCATTTTATTCAACGAAACACCTAGGGTGCGTTTAGTTGAAGAAAAGTGTACCACTTTTTCAGGAAATTTTTCTAAGAAAAGTGAAAAATTGAAAAACGCGTTCAAAATGAGTATTTTTCGGAAAAGTTTTCCAAGAAAATGGAAAACTCATTTTTCCATGATATAACTTGAAGTTGGAAAACTCATTTTTCAAGTTTTTCACCTTTTTCCTTTATACATCTCCCTCCCTTTTTCTAGAATTTTCCAAAGGCCTTCTCCTAATATCATTTTTCCAAAATGAAAAATAAACAACATTTGAACACATTTTCTAAAATTTTCAATACTTTTCTTGAAAACAAAAACTATTTTCATTTCTTAGAAAATTGGAGATAGAAAAATTTTCCACAACTAAACGCAACCCTACCAGTCCATTCCATTTCGCTGCAAAAAATATATAAAAATCGCAATAATAATAACATTAAAGCAATATTAAAGTTTGGCAAGAATAACACTTTATATTCATTTGACCATTTTCTAGAAGTATAAAACTTGAATACATGCAATCATTATGCAAATATTGTCTCAGTTAATGAGAGCAAATATAGTACTGAAGAGGGCAGGCTAGACTATTCAATGGTACTGATGATTTTCTCTAAAAATGTTAACCATAATCTGAGGTGGCAATATCAATAGGCTGACAGCTTGAATGACAGGTCAAGCCTTACTAAAAACTTAAGCCAAATTGGGTAAGCTCAAAATACTTAAATTTTTTACAAATTTTCAACAACTATCAGCATGTCAAATAGAATTAAAAAACTACAAGAAGGATAGCCTAAACTGACTCATTCATAAATAGTTGGGTTGAAATTGCCACCTCTTACCATAACTCTTTAGATTAGATGAGATTCAACTTTTATGTGCTTAAAGGAAATAAACAGAAAAAGA
The DNA here is from genome assembly GCA_963422505.1 of Pseudognaphalium luteoalbum. Taxonomy (NCBI): domain Eukaryota; kingdom Viridiplantae; phylum Streptophyta; class Magnoliopsida; order Asterales; family Asteraceae; genus Pseudognaphalium; species Pseudognaphalium luteoalbum. Next base: position 14,094,889 of record OY730192.1, on the reverse strand, counting down.
CCCCACATCATAGATGAATTTTTTGTGAGTAAAACTAAATCTACAGGGAAACAAAGGCTTCAAGAAAAGCAGGTACTAAACTAGATCTAGATGATATCTTTGGGTCTTCAAAAAGATCATGAGGTTTAAATGAAGAGTCACCAATAGATATTGAACCTCCAGCAATCATACAGGTTTTGCCATGCATCAAAATGAATGAACCGGTCCTCTGTGGCTCTCTAATATGGTGCTGTACAAAACATTTTTGCTGCAAAACAAACAATTGCCATAAGCCCAAATGCAAAAATTACTTGACAATCTGTACATATTAGATGCAACGACAATACATCTAGGTCGTTACGTAAACAAAAGTAAAAATAAGTAATATCTTAAAAATAAAGAAATTACAAATTACGCATACCTCTAAGGTATTTCATGCAAGACTGCAATGTCAGTGAACTATTAACAAAAACACTCATCCCATGCAGCAAGCCTACGAAACCTCATGCTCATTTTTGGAGGACGGTCATAAGTTTTTCCAACTCGCGTTCTTGTTGCTAAAATATAACAAAATTAAGAGTTTAATGAACAAAAAAAATGGAAGGAAACAAGATAGATGAGACACAACATCATTTGGTATGTGTAAATGACCTAAAGTTAATCAAACCTCGTGAAATTTCTTCCAACAGTTGGTGGACCTTGATCGTAGTAAACACCACTCCATTGCCATATCATATTCAATAGTATTTGGCTGTGAAAAATGAGAGGTCGATACAGCTTCTTCCTGTACAATGGCAAGATCACTAGTGAACATGGAGTATATACATATATAGATATGATTCAAGACGGAAGCAATAATTTCGGGAGAAGGGGGAAGTGTAATATTCATCACGGACCATCTTAACTTTGTCAATACAAAATTAAAAAGGAGAATTAATTTTATTATGAGTAAATAATAATCAAAACCGATGCCATAAAGAATATATTAACTGATGAAATTCATTTTTAAGTCATAATATAAGTTTGTGAATATTTATTTAATAAATTGTTAACATTCATTATAATGAATGTTAACTTAACATTCTTTACAATGAATGTTAACTAACATTCACCTCGGTGAATATTAACGATTTTAGATATAATATTCATTAATTGATGCTATAACCTACAAAAAAAAAAATTATCAAGGAAGCTTACATAGCATTGATTCTGATCAACATTCATTAATTTTCACTTTTTATTTTTTGACATTTGTATTGACGAAAATTAAATTGCATCATGATGAAGATTACACTTCCCCCCTTCCCCCAAAAAAAGTGCTTCCCCCTGGATCCTAACAATACACACACACACACACAACAATGTATGAATGGGATGAGAGAGAGAATACCACCTCACGATTATATTGATTCCTAGCTTTATCAAGGTTAAGGTGGCCAAAATAATTGGAATTTTGCTTTGTTGATAAAGGAGGACAAGGGGTACCAACAAGAGGCCTACAAATAATAAACAGTGAAAGATGAGGGATATTATAAAATGACCATTGTAGCATGTGATAGACATCTCTTACAAGTCAACATGCAGATTATTCAGGCTTATGAAACTTATTTTTGCATAGCGTAGTAATATAATAGTGACCATTATAGAATGTGATAGACATCTCTTACAAGTTACATGCAGTTTATTCAGGTTTACAAAACTTATATTACATGAATATCTACCTTCCATTTGATTTTAAAATCAAGCATTCTTCATCCAGTTTGGTAAGGACCCTCTGTGCTGCATCTTTCGTTTTGAGTATGATGAGAGCTTGAGCTAGAGATTACAAGTATATAATTAGTTTTCGTTTATGCACGAAAGGAAAGTGGAAGACACATAACAAATAACCAAATAGCTCAACACCAGCTTTTTTCATCAGAAACATACCATAATGTGGGCTAGATAATGCAGTCCTCTGTACAATCTCAGCTTCACAATTTTCTGTAAAAGCGTGCCATATTATATCCTGAGATGCAGATTATAAACAGTCAGTTTACCTACAACAATGACTACTACGTAGTTCTAAGAGAAAACAGCTCCAAACCAAAATAGTTCATTGACTACGAAATGTCATCCGTCAGAAGACATTCCCAGTCAACCATAGTCCAATGACTACTGACCATGACATTTAGGATAAATAATTTTTTATATATAATGACATAGGTGAAATGAATATTCAATCCATTGCCTAATTGGTATGACATATACCTCGACTTCTCCTGATGTATAATCTGGATCCACATTATGGAGTAGGATGGCTGTTCCTTGATTATACGCATTTTTAAACCTTTCCTCCCATGGCTATATAAAAACACATCAAAATAAAAAGCATATTACAAATACAGACTTCCACGATCAAACGTACTATAAAGAGGAAATAAATAAGATAAATAGAGCTGAATGAAAAGAAACCGGAAGAAGAAATAGTATGAGAAGAACTTACAAGTCGTCTAAACCAACCACTTTTCTCCTGTTAGAATTTTTACAACATTGATGTTAGTAATAGCCTTCAGAAACATATAACACAGATACGACATCAATGCAGATAAAATGACTTAAAATCGCGTGAAATAGCCAGGGCAAGAGTTCAGAAACATATGACACAGATACGACATCAATGCAGATAAAATGACTAAAAATTGCGTGATATGATCATTCATGACAAGAAAAATAAAGGAAATAGTCCATGTCCAAAAATCACTGACTCATTAAAACTGTCCATGTCCAACTTTATACATCTTTTTTTGCAAGAATTCCAACAAAAATCACTGACTCATTATCAGATAACCCACCTCCATAAAAGAGAATATTTTCAACTTTAACAACAAAAATGAAACCACCACCCAAATACCCCAAACTTAATGTTTTGCTACCAGAAAGAAAACCGTCATGCACACTTTTCCATGCGAAGCCAATCTTCATATTAGTTCCCTCTACCTAGGTTGCTCAAACTTTCTTACGGGGTTTCAACTCAAGCTAAAATATTGTTTAGATGATAAGACAAAATTTTATAAAAATTGACCTGCAACATGTAATTAACTGTCAAATATGCTGACACAGTGTGACACTAGTGTAAAATTGTAAATAGACTAATGTGACGTGCCAATTGTGTAAATCTGTAGGCATGGCCTATCAACAAGTATAATATATTGGGCTCTATATATATCTCTATATATATTTACATATATATTTACATAAGACAATATAAATATATTGGGCTCGGTTCCACAGACCAAACTTATGGAGAGCCCATCCGGCCAGATTGGTTCGCTCTGCTGGATTAATTCAAATCAGGCCGAACGGTGCACATCCTTAGGCACTCTTCTTTAAAAACCTAATTTTCATTTTCCACTTATCTTGAAATAAGAAGTATTATAAGAGTTATTCCAGACAATGAACTTACAGAATTTGGCTTTGGACCACACTCAAATTCCTGGTACGCTGTTTTCACGTCTCTATCAGTTGACGGAGCGGACACCTTGAAAGATTTGCTAACAGAAAGCTTCCTTTTACTCTCACCTGGTTGCTCCTCTTTAAGCTCCTTCTTATTCACAATGGAGTCCTCAGCAAGTCCAGCTTTTGATTTTCCTTTTGATAATTCAGAGTTCACTACCAAATCTTTCTCGTTACCGCCCTTATTACTAATGCCCAGCTTCGTATTATCTGGCATTTTAACAGAATGATCATCCCTTGTTTTCTTTAATGATTTGCTTTCCAATTCACTTGTCACTTTTGCTGAGATCTTGCCATTCTTCTGGTTTGGTTTTTCTCCAGTTGTTCCTGAAGCTTTCAAATTATTAACATCACCCGGTAGCTTGTCTTCATGTTTCGATTTACTAACAAAATCTTTCCCGTTACCGCCCTTATTATTCACAGTGGAGTCCTCAGCAAGTCCAGCTTTTGATTTTCCTTTTGATAATTCAGAGTTCGCTACCAAATCTTTCCCGTTACCACCCTTATTACTGATGCCCACCTTCGTATTATCTGGCATTTTAAAAGAATGATCATCCCTTGTTTTCTTTAATGATTTGCTTTCCAATTCACTTGTCACTTTTGCCGAGACTTTGCCATTCTTCTGGTTTGGTTTTTCTCCAGTTGTTCCTGAAGCTTTCAAATTATTAACATCACCCGGTAGCTTGTCTTCATGTTTCAATTTACTAACAACTGTTGATTTCTTGGAGGACAATTCCGTCGATCTCTCAGATGCCCGTGCACCTTCAAGTTCAACCTGGCTTCCATTGGGTGGTTTTCTATCAGCAACCTTGATTTTCTTTGAGGGTTGATCAAGTAATTTATCAGATCCTATAGGACTCCTTTTCCTCTCCTTATTTTCCACCATATCAGCCTTACCAGTTTTACCCATTTCTGAATGCATACCAGATGTTCCTGAAGACTTGACATTATTAACATTGATCGGTAACTTGTCTTCATGTTTTGATTTACCATCATCAAGTAATTTGATGGAATTCTCAGCCGTTGATTTCTTTGAGGGCATATCAGTCAATCTTTCCGATCCCTGAGCAACTTCAAGTTCAACACTTTTTTCCTTGGGTGGTTTAGCATCATCGGGCTTATGTCTCTTAAAGGGTGGATCCTGTGGATCATCAGATCCTTTAGGTGTCTTGTTTCTCAATAAAATATTGCAAATATTGTTGTCTTGAGATTTTCCTTTTTCAGCATCTTTAAGCTGGTCACACACATTTGTTGTTGCAAGCTGTAGTGGTTCACTAGAAATAGTGTTTAAGTTTTCTTCCTTCCTGCCAAAGGTACTTTCAGGGAAACCCTCTTCTCGGTTATATACATACTTAACTGTAATAAAAATATTAATGATAAACATATGAAAAAGAACTGAAATATTACAAAATCAAGACGTAGTATAGATTACAATAGTTTGAGTGTGAATGTTGAGCAGACATACTTTCAAGCCCACCAACTTCGTCATCAAGTTTATCCAATACAGTACAGCTTTGAACGTCAAAAGTGCGATAAAATATGAAGTCTGCCGCTTTAAGTTCCTCATCTGATGGTTGGGGGTTTCTGCTGTCCTTCGATATGCAAACTACATTGCAAGGGCCAGCAATTGATTCCTGATCAATGAATGTCGAGATTAGCGCCACAATGACCTCATAAAGAATTTCAACCCTCAGTTAGTTTATGCTGCCTCCATACTCATATTGCACCATGGCAACTTCATATCATAAGCCTTTGGTGGTTTGTGTTGACAGATAAAGTGCCTTTTAAGACGATTTGAGACGCTTGAATGCACAAAACGTAGAACACAAGCAAATAAAGGGCAAGCCCGTAAAGGAGTAAAGTCATATAGGCACATAGCCTATATTTCTTACAAGAACGTAGACAAATAGGATTAAAGAGAATACTAGAGACTAGAGGTGGCAATTTCAGACCCATTGGTTAATCATGGGTCAATTTGGTTAATTTTTAGGAGGGGATGAGTTTGTTGGGTCTCCTCCCCATTTTTTGGATGGGTCTAAATGGGTTTTTCAATATAATCTATAATTGTGTAACAATTAACCAACGGGTTTGGATGGGTCTAGTGGGTAATTTTTTTTTTCCACCTCATTTCATTTTTTTCATTTTTCACTCGAATAAAAAAAAAAATTTGGTGAACCCGATAACCCAACACGACCGAGACCCATTTGACCCGGACCCGTTAGACCCATCATTCTAAATGACCTATCTAGACCCGGACCCATTTAGACCCAAACCCATCTAGACCCGAGACCCGACCCGACCCATTCATTTTGCCACCTCTACTAGTAACAAACAACTAATTATAGGCTGAACTTACGCTAGTATCCTAGCTCTCTAAGATGCGTACTAAATCAAATATATGTGTTGGACAGTAGCAATTAAGCATTAAAATTTCCCTACTGATTAATTTTGAACTCCAAGCATAGATCAATAAATCCCGCGTCATGTGAGGGTCTTAACCTACTTTTCTCGCCCACACAGGCCTTATTATACTCCCACGGTGAAAATCTGGAATTTTTGTGTTACTACCAAGAGCTCCTACGTAGCTTCATACTTGGGTATATGATACGACGAAGCTATAATTGATGAATGGAAAAACCCACATAACCACTAACAGATAGACTTCATGATGTCAAATCTAATCCTTCACTCAATTAAATTTATCAAATTCAACTTATGAGGATAATTTTCCTGATCCATGCTTTTATTGTCATACTAATAACCCTAACTTAATTTGTATACCGATTCAAGACTTGTCAAAAAATAAAACTAATAAAGAAGAATACATCTGGGCTGTATCAGTAAATTCTTCCAATGAAATAACACCTTGTCTATGTATGCTCATTGTCAAACTTTATCAACACCACAGACTCCATGATCTCATTGGTCAATGTCTATGAAAACTGTTGGGATACACATGTGATCTTCAACAAATAGCAGTAATAGTGAGGTATGGAACACATTTACAGCCAATAAGGACCCTCGCCAAACTTCTCACAAGCCTGGGTAGTGGGTGGTTGAACAGATTCGGTTTGAGCCGAGGTAGTAGGTTGTTGGACAGAATTGGTTTGGGCCGAGGATGATGATGATTCAGTTTGGTTGGAGGTTGGTGAGTTAGATTTCTAACTCTGACTTGGCTCTTGGAGACAGTCCTTTGTTTGACAATCCGGTGAAATTTAGGCAAAAGTCGGGGATTTACAGTACTTAACTCTTACCAGACCTGACATAACCTTTGCGGTCAACAAAGTCTCAGTTTATGCACTCACCTACAGAATATCATTGGTCAGCGGTCAAAAGAATTCTTCGGTATCTTCACGGGACATCTAGTCTTGGTTTGGTGATTCAACAAAAGTCAGCTCCTGTGATTCATGCCTACACCGATTCTCACAAGCAGTCTCTCACTGCCTTTTCTGATGCAGATTGGGCTGGTTCCCTTGATGACCGTCGATCCACGGGGGGATAAGCCATCTACCTTGGGTCCAATCTTATTTCATGGCGTGCTCGTAAACAACGTCCTGTCTAGATCATCTACAGAATCCGAATACAAAGCCCTAGCCGACACTATTGCTGAGCTAACTTGGCTTGAAGCACTTCTAAAGGAGCTTCATGTTTCTATAATATTGCCACCTGTCTTATGGTGTGATAATCTAGGCGCTACTTATTTATCAGCCAATCCTGTTTTTCATGCACGCACAAAACACGTGGAGATTGATTTTCATTTTGTCCGAGAAAGGGTCGCTCAAAAACAACTCTCAATACAGTTTATCAAAACAGATGATCAAATTGCAGATGTGTTTACAACCCATCCTCACAACGATTACTATTTCTTAGGTCCAAGCTAAAAGTTGCTACCCGGCATTAGCTTGAGGAGGGATATTAGACAGAGATTTATGTATTATTTATATTAATGATTGTTTCGATAATTAGGTTGTAATTGTTCTAAATATAGAACCTCCTATTGTAAACAATTATTCATTAATTAAATACAATTCACAATTAAATACAAATTATAGGATACTACAGTGACTTTTCATTGAACAAATGCTATATCCATATGCAATTATGCATCATTACCCAAAGCCAAACTTGTCATTAGACACACCATTCAACCCACAAGGCCCCACGACAAGATGACATGTCATTTTGCTCAATGTTACATCTAGCCCTCATTAGGTTTAAAAAAAAACACGTTTAGCCCCAAATGAAATATATCACCCTTTAAAAGCCTGTTTTTTTATCCTTGCACATCCTAATATCCATCACTTGTCATTTGCAAAAACCAAGGGTGTACAAAAATACTACAAAACAAGATCATAAATCCTAGCCATGCCATCCCATACCGTTGTACAGGTACCGTCCTAAAGCCTTACGTCAAACTTCTAACATTCTGCGTGTCTCTTCTCTTCGCCACGTAGTGATGGTTGATGAATAAAATAACAGTACTATTTCATTGTTCCAACCTATCCGACCTTCCTATGCCTTAATCCTATCCATCCTAGAAAACTGTTCTAACAATGTCCATGAACCTCTTATGTCTCTTAACTTTTCTTCTAGATTCTTATTTTGAGTTTCAGCTTTTCATTGGTCCAAAGACTAGCTAACAAGAAGCAACGGCACGTACTATTTATATGAACAATAAGTTTCACTACCGATGATATGAGCACACGTTTAAAAAGTAGATTAGTCCTCCATGATGCCTTCGTCAAAATAGGTACGTATATCATGATAAGCAAGAACTCTAATCACTTGTTTCACCTTCCTATCAAACTCACTACGCCTGAAATATTGAGGTTGGCTTCTAATAAATATAATTCAACTTACAACTAAAAAGCAAACCAAAATGGATATGCTTTCGCCTAATGACACTTTATCTCTTGAGCAAGGTTGTAAAATTCGCTTGGTGGGGAACTATTCGGTCTGGACCTTGAAGGGACTAATCGGCCATGTCGGGGACTAATCGGATTGTACTTTTTTCATTTATATAATTAATTTCAAAATTATGTGTACATATAGAAGACTAGAAGAAAACCAAAAATATAAACAAAATTTGACTTTGAACTTTCAAAACCATGATACTAAGCGATATTAAATTTTGACCAATTTTTACTTTGACCTTTTTTGACCAAATAAAACCAACTTTAACCGAAGATATCAGACTTTGACCCGTTGACCGATGTTGACTTGTGTTGACCAACTTGTTTGCCCGCCTTAGACCGAGTCGCATCGGACTACTTCTGAAACCCGACTAGTTGGTCGACTTAACCGATTTTTAGAGCACTGCTCTAGAGAGCATGAATGGCAACTTCGTATGCTACATTTTAGTATAGCTTGGTCAAGAAACCATCACTTCGTATAAAACTGCAAAGATCATACACAACGACTATTCGGCGATGTACTTCACGGAAAAAGAAGATTAAGGTATTGGCGACGTACTTCACGGAAAAAGAAGATTAAGGTATATGTTATCCTATATATATCATCTTTATTATATATATACAATCGTTTACACTAACATGCTTAGTAATGAATTTAAAGTCAACTTCAAAACTATTTTTCACATAATTTCAAGTTCGATCTCTAATTAGAGCTACCTAATATAAGAACTACAAAACCCATGACATGGTGGTCCCAATCCTTGGGCAATACATATTACTTTTCATTGTATCATTCACGTGATACAAAAACAATACCCAATTCTTTCTAGTGTGGGGTGCGGGGGAGGTAAGATGTAGAAAGTCATACCTCCCCCAAAAGTACGAAGAAGGGTTCCGGCAAGTGTGTGTGTGTGTATGTGTTAGTAAGTAATATGTATACATGTGTATTTAACTATGTGTGTGTGCGCGCGCATGTATTAAAGAATAAGAGTATATGTATAACATATCATTATAAGAATTAAGGCATATAAGAGTATATGGGCATATATCAGTCGATGTAGAGGGAACGCGGCAACCTTGTGACTAGTTATATATTTGTATTGCTATACCTATATGTAAAGGCAAATATCTACACGTAGGGACACTATGTCGCCTAGAAGGTCTAACGGAAGCTACCCTGCAAAGGCAAACCACCTAAGTATCCTACTATTCAATTGTAGTTCTTTTCAAATATATCCCCCAACCTAAGTCCTGGTCTACCCCATTCCCCTCAAGTCGTCAAATGTAGAGCTTCCACTCTCCTCCAACCTAAGTCTTGGTCTACCCCATCTCCTGAAGCGTTATATGTTGTCTCTTCCTCATATATCCATACCATTTCAACCGTCCAGCTCATAGTTTGTAACTGATGGTCGTGACTGCAAGTTCCACACTCCAGTATCTAATATGATTTTACCACATGTACACCTTAGCATCCTCATTCTGCCACTTCCCCCCTATTTCCTTGAGCCTTCATCATCGGCTTACCCTCTAACCCGTACAACATAGTTGGTCTTCTTGCCACTCTGTAGAATTTTCTTTTCATCTTAAGATGTACTTTCTTGTCACACATGACTCTTGTAGGCTGTAGCCGCCCTCCACTTCGATCAGCCTACTTTTATACTATGGGTCACTCTTATATCGGTAGTTAATGCAAAAAAATATTCATAACCTATTGTCACAACTTTATATCGTTAGAATACTTCCTACCAATGCAATTTAGGGAAAGAAATTGTATAGTTTCATTGATCACATATGTAGATTCAGTGGATAGGCCTAAAAAGATTTTAAATAGGGTAAAGTATAGCTTGACCACAACTAATTGATCCACATACCTTATTGATGTGTATAAATGCACTACCTTCATAGTTATCCGTTTACAAAGTTATTAGAAATGTTAGGTACGAGACAAACTATATAACACCGCAATATAACAAGTCCTACAATGTTGTGTAGAATTTAATAGCATCCTAGATTTGATCATAGTTGTTATCACTTGCTAACAATAGCACTTCGATAGTATGACAATGTTATAAATGTTTTTAGGAAATTACAACTCGTAACATGTGAAAGTAGCATGATTTAGAACTTGTAAGAGTGATTATCACAAGCTAAGTAATTAATGACTCTTACAAAATGCAAATTTCTATCCCTAAAGTCATATAACGTAGTCTCCTATAGTTTATAATTCGCACACATTATCGCAAAAAGGAAGAGATATAATAGAAAATAGATTGTTTGAAATTGCAATTACCAATGGATTAATATTGAATAAACCATGACCTTCACCGGATGCAAGAAAGATTTCATTTTCGAGAGTCTTAGTCTCTCTAAGCCATTTTGAGATCTCTTCGGGACGAAAAAACCAATGAATTTTAACTTTCTTTGTCTTGTCCGGATGCTCCCATACTTTCGTCAACTTGCCAATGTAAGGCTTTTGCAGACCTTCCTTGTACATATACACACAATCATATAGCATGTACTTCACTCCATCATATTCGAAAGATTCATAAAATTGGACATCCTTTTTCTTCCCACCAACACCTCTCTTCCTAAGCCATTTAAATTCGGGGTTAGGATATTCGTCAACTTTTTCCATATAAAATATGCGAGCCTCCACACACTTGATGTAGATTCAAGCAAATTCTAAACCTGAAAAACACACGACATAAATTTGAGCAAACATCGAAAATCTAATTCTATGGTCACTTTGACCAACTTGATGTCCCTCTTCAACCATCGTCGAATCATAAGCATTCGCGGTTTGATTAACCTTAAAACGTAAACAAACCGCAAATCCAATCTCATCTAAAAAGTTCGAACCTAATTCCAATCTCTTAGCGTTTAACCGACTTGTAGTTAACATGTAGTCCACTTCGAAAGGAGAACCTTCATAGTCATTACACACATGTCATGGATGTACTATTTAATAATAAATAACAAACGCATCCATCACCTCATCAGAATTTTCTTGATATTGTTTTCATATCAACTATGTAAAGAATAAAAAACATTGAAATATAAGCTACAAAATCTCAACAAAAGAAAAAACATAAGAAAATATAGTTTGAACTAAAGCCATACATAAAGTCATCCTTAGTAAGGTAGACTTGCATATTACTTTCACCTTTATCTCAATATGGTACATGTACCTTCGGTTTCTTGTTTAAGTTTTACCTTAAAGAAGGTGATGATGGTCATTAAGTGACATCTAAACAAGTAACATCAAAGTTACACGTTATCGTGCCTTTTGTCCCTTTGGAGACAATTTATTATCTAATTTCACATTTTTATATGGATTCCTTTTACAAATTATAAAATTCTCTATTTCATTTATGTTAGCATTTCTTACAATGCATTATGATATTTCTTCTTGCTATTATTTTTGTTAGTATAGTTAAAACAAAAAGCACTCCGTAAAATCTTAAATGACATACTGAAAACCCAAACCCTTTTCGTCTCTCACCACTACCCATCATCACACACCATCACTTCTTTATAAAGAAAGCAAACCACCTTCATATACCATCGATTAGGTAATTTTAGGTGTGAATCCATCTCTACGAACCAAATCTTCATACAAACACCTTGATTTCTTTAAACACAAAGATTTAGGTCAGTACTTTGAAACAAGTTGGGTGGAGTGTTTGCGTTAATTTTTTTGTTTTACCAAAAGGTCATGATGGGTGGGGAAGGATTTTATGGGTAATTACATGATGGTGGAATAGGTGATGGTATATGAGGGTGGTAACGAATAAGGAGATTATGATTTGTTGATTAAATAGCTTAAGGGTGGTTGAATATCCAAAACCTTTTTCAAGGGTTTGTATAACCAACTTCTATGTGGTTGGTGGTGGGTGGTCATCAAGATGATATGCATTAAGGTACAATGAACAATCATCATCATAATATATTTAGAAATCCATATACTAATAATAAAAAATTAGAACCAAAAGTTAAATATAACTAAATGAGTTGATACAATCATAAAATTTGAAATCTATATATAGATCTTACAATATTCATAACCGTAATATGTATCAATATTTATAATCAAAATTTTAATATATATATATATATATATATAACAAATCGAGAACAAAAATACAAATATAACTACATAAGTTAATACATATAGATGAAAATGATGAAATCTCTATTATAACTCAAATCTATATATAGAACTTACAATTTTTGATAATGTTAATATGTATATATATTTAAAATCAATTTTTTAGAATATATATGTGTATAAAAGACAAAAAAAAAAGTATAATATATTACTCCATAAATGATATTTGTTACATAATAATAATATGATACGAATTAGATATTTTTATTATAAGGAAATATATTATGTTTATTATTTAATTATTTAATATTTTATAAATAGGAAAGTATTATAGTATCTTATTTAATCAGGGATAATCTTAGGGAGCAAGTTAGTGTTTATCTATATATAGGACTGATCATTGTAATTTCTATTATGTTGGAATAATATTGATTTGGTTATCAATTAGGAGTGTTGGTTTACCTCTCGAAAGTAAACTGTGGGAGAGTTGATCGATCTCTTGAATATCGATTATTCTATTTTTAACTGTTTTTGTTAGTTTTATCAAGATACAAGCATTGGGTTCGTATCAATTGGTATCAGAGATGTTCGATTCTAGGGTTTTCAAAACAAACAAAAAAAATATTGTTCATCCGAACACTGTTCACGCCGAAAGTACTGTTCACCAAGGAGTTGTTGTTTTGTCGGAATTACTGTTCATCACCGAATCGCTATTCATCGTTGGATTTACTGTTTATACTGGAAGATACTATTCATCAAGAAAAGATAATTTTCTGAGTTTGTGTATTATTGGCTCACACATGGCAGGCCATAATGGAAGAGCATCGAGCGAGTATGCAAACATATTATAAGGTCCATAAGGAGACGGTGAGATCCGATCTAAGGATGGCGATAGCTCAACAGGGTATTGAGATGGATATATGGGAGATCAAAGAACAACTTGCTAAGAGACGAGATTTGATGATGGAAGATTTCAAAGATATGAAAGCTCGGGACTCGGATGGCAAGTTTAGTTCTTTGCTGGCAGTAAATCGAGCTGAATCAAATAGGCAACATGAGGAGCTGAAGATGATGATCCTTAACTTAGTTCCAAAGCAGATTCCAGAATCAATAAAGGTTAAAATAAAGGAAGAAAATAAAGATGATGAAGTTGGCAGTGATGAAGAAATCGAACCTGTCTTGCCAGTCGATACCAAACATAGTAATTTCAAAACAACCTGTCACCGGCAGAGACGACGAGGTACATCAGGTAGGTGGCGAGCACAAGATCGATGAGTTGAGCCTTAACAGTGACAAGGAAAAGGGTAACATGTGCCCTCATCTTCAATCCGACATAAACAACTTCTTTGTTTCGGACCCAAACATAGGAATTATAAAGTTTAATTCTGGTCCATTTAAAGGACCAATTTTAGGGCCAGGAATAGTCAACAATAAAGGAATCCACTATTGGGTTTTTGCAGGGAGGCGACAAGCAAAACAGCAGTGAGAGACCCAACATCACAGCTTTGAAAAATATTGTGTGGTATACGAGCAAAAAGTGTGAAACTGGGGTTGCTATGAAAAGGTTGAATGCCAGGCTGCATAAACATTTTAATGGGTCGATCTCTGGACAGCCTAAGACTCTTTTTAATGGTCACAAAGTGCCTACTGCTGCGTATGATTGGGGACCTCATTATCCAAAGCTTACAAGAAGAATATTTCAAAGAATGACTTGGGATCCTGGAATCTAGATTCTTTGAAACAACACCTTGAGGACAAGGTGTTTTTGGGGGCGGGAGTAATGATACGAATTAGATATTTTTATTATTAGGAAATATATTATGTTTATTATTTAATTATTTAATATTTTATAAATAGGAAAGTATTATAGTATCTTATTTAATTAGGGATAATCTTAGGGAGCAAGTTAGTGTTTATCTATATATAGGTCTGGATCACTGTAATTTCTATTATGCTGGAATAATATTGATTTGGTTATCAATTAGGAGTGTTGGTTTACCTCTCGAAATTAAACTGTGGGAGAGTTGATCGATCTCTCGAATATCGATTATTCTATCTTTTAACTGTTTTTGTTAGTTTTATCAAGATACGAGCATTGAGTTCGTATCATAATACTAACAAAAATGCCAACTCGGACCATTTTAACATAAGACATTTAGAATACCAGTTGCCTAAATTCATCCTTACATCCGCATTTAACTCCATTGTAGCATCTCAACACCTTACCTACTTCCATAACGACCATAATGTCACATTGATTAATACTCCGATATCCACACCGGAAAGTAAGAGTACCATACTAGGATTTAGATCTAAATTAAGTTATTATTCTAAATATGTTATGGGACGTTAATTATTTACCTTCTAATATAATAGGAATTTTTGTAACTTAATTCATACTCAATAAAAATGCCATTACTATATCTATGCATATATATAAGCATATTGGTTCGATTTGTTTTACCTTTTTTAAAGCACACAACCTAATTTAATAAGTATGTGTCTCTAGATTTTCCAATACTACTATGATCCTTACTAAACGGTTAACTTTAATCTCAAATCAGCTTGTTCCTTCCCAGTTACAGTTACGTAGATATCTTTATCGCCCTTAGCGAGAACACATTACAAACCTACCTAAACCCGGCGATTCTCCACATTTGTAAACCTACCTAAACCCGGCGATTCTCCACATTTGTTTACAAACAAAAAAAGGTCATAAAGCATCCTTTGATGCCAAATGTCAACATTTGAGTAGGTTGAACATTAACCTTGTTAAAATGACTGATCTACATGCAAGCTTGTAGAGATTTAGCTTGTCATTTTAACAAGCATGCATTCTTGTTCAAATCTTGTATCAAAGACGCTAGACTGATCCTTAACCTTGTGATAAGGAATTTTGGATCACATGGATATACGACTCGGGTCATACCTCATAGTTACATCACAAGATACCATTAAAAAGATGATGTAGCGCTTGCCACTATTTTTGAACCAATATATACACAAGATCATTCAACATATAAACAAATTGCAATTGACATTAGTTATGGCCACAAGCTAAAGCTAATCCTTGTTCTATAATCAAACTACTATAATGTTCTTCACGAGTGTATTAACTTTTAATTTGTTACCTTCTATAATCCTTTCAATGTTAAAAGACCGTAACAAACCGTATGTGTGTAACAAATGAATCTACATAAAGAAAAAAAATAAAAGCGACAATTTATCTCTAGAACGATGCCCAAAGCACCAACATAATACAAGTTACATGATAGTTCAGACACTTGAACCACGAACACATCAAAATAATTAAAGGTTCGACCTAACCACGAACCAATCAAAAGAACAAAAGGTTCAACCGGTCATTATAGACATCAATTACATGATTATTATCAAACATTACACTAAACTTAATGTAAGAAATGAAATCCAGTCACATTAGTTGTTGCAAACTTCTTATATGGTAAAAGCTACGAAGCTATCCATAGCTTTTGTCTACACATTAAATTGACTTCTCCTTGCTCTTTTTACTATGGCATGTGCTTTAGCAGCTAGCTCTTAATCTATGTTACTATTGTGCATTTGTGCTATTTAATGTATGTTAAAACATTTATATTATTAATATTAATATTACTGTTAAACTAAAAAAACTTCCGATAGAACGTTTTCAACTAGACGTTTTCTAAAAGTTCACCCACTTTTTTGTACAGATTAGTACTTTTCAAATACATATCTTTTTTTTAATAGCTATATATTATTGAGTTCAATGACTGACCGGTGGATCCATCTAACATTATTTGACATCAATAGCCTCGTCTTAAAAAATACTTTTGTAATATGATGAAAGTAAAGCTCCCCGCAACGACAAAAGTTGAGCAGTCATCTTACATATGTGTTTTTTGTCATACGTGGGTTGATGGTTCTGCCATGAATCCAATGTCTATATCACTAGTATAAACCGTAAACCCTAAAACAAAACAAACCCTAAGAAAGCAATTAACTTCAATACAAATAAACAAAAACATGTACAACAAAAAACAAAGTTACGATAATTCATTACAAATATTTCAATCCCTAATAATTCAAATGTAAATTAAGCAAAATATTTGAATATCAGAAAAGAAAGGCATAAGGTCGCCTGAAAGAGAATTAAACTAAGTAATATCGTAGGTATGCGTATAAATCATGAATGCAGTAAAAAGAGCATCGAAATTAGGTTTAGATAACTAAAATTAAGAAGATGGAAAGTTTATTAATTAAAAAACTCTGAAAGTGAAAGTGTAGAAGAATCGGAAACTACCTGAAAGCAGGAAAACTGACGGCGTGATAACAATTAGAAACGAACGAACAAACCCTAGCCCTAATTCTGCTTCAATTTTCGCCCTGCCGATGAACCCATACAATTTAGGGGTAACCGAATATAAAAGGAAAATCATATATGCAGGTTTAACTTGTGCATCCGTAAAATTACATGAATCGTCCTTATGGTTTGTTATAAATTACATTTATTTCCTTTAAATTTGAAAATTATAACAAATGTCCGAAAGTTGTTAGAGTAAATATCTTCTGTTTACCACTTAACCGTTTTTATGAGATTTTGCACATAATGTTAAACCTTAGCTAAAAGGATTAGCTCTTTGTAAAAAAAAAGTATATATTTGTCCCTCTCATCTCACACAAACACGCCATATTTTCGGTTAGGATGTGCAATATATGAACGTCACGTCAAGCTTAAAAAACAAACATATATGAAATGAAAAAATATGTTTGACAAAAAATAATTACTCCATTTGTTCTGGAATAAGTATTCATGTCACTATTTTTTATTGACCCAAAATACATGTCCCATACTTAAAGTAATAATGTCTAACTAAATTTCCAGTTTACCCTTGATTATTAAACAATTAATGTTTAAAGGAAAATGAGTGTAAATATAAAAGAATAATAAATTTTTGTGGCAAACGAAATAATATATTGATATGGAGATTAAGCAAATCTCCTGAAATGATACATATTGAGACGATACATCATGAACCATTTGAAACTAAATAACTAATTAAACTCCAAAAACAATCAAATGTAATTAAACTACCACCCTAGACTAAAGATTGAATATCCTGTGAGAATTTTTTATTTGTGAACCGATTAAACAGATCTTGGGGAAACACCGCACCCATCAACAAATGAAGCATCGAATGACAATAACAAAAGTTGAACCTATAACCCATTGAAGCTATGAGTCAACCAAAAAAACAAGCCTAAATGGAATGGTTTGATTGTAACACCCTTCTTTTAATACATCAATATTATATTATTTTACTCGAAAGCGTATGAATTTAAAACATATTTATATACTGTACATTAAGATAATGTACATACACAGTTACATATTCAAAACATACCAACTTAGAACTGTTTAAACTACATATGTCGGGGTATTATATATTACAAAACCAGGTTTATAGCAAAACCATATCAGGTCATAATCTGTCAGACATTCCCTGCTAAAGCATCCTTTCCTGACACCCACATATATATCAAAAACCTGTAGGAAGTAGGATAAGGGATTAGCACGAAGTTAAGTGAATGAATTTATCACACACAATTCAACTTAGCTTAATAATCTGTTTACAACAAATACTAGTAAACACATTCTTTTTCAATGAGGATCGGTAGCTCTTGGGATATCATAATACCCGGGGATTCCCAAAGAACACTTAACGTCAATCTGTATGGCCAATACAGAATAGACCGATAACTATTGGTTATTAAACTCATACACAAGTCTCAAACACAACAAATGAATCAAAACCTGTGTAATTCATATAATAACCAAAAAGTCCAACTACACGTTGACCTCAATAATCTGATACACATAGATTCACATATCACGTAGATTCATAATCAATAACACAGATTAACAATCGTATAATCAATCTACGTATACTTGTTGCAACCAAAAAGTTACAACTAAATCGAATGGTGAGTTCTAAATCCACTCACCGATACCACTGTAGAATCCACACTCAGTTTCTAGTCACTTGTAACGTCCTCGTTTTGGGCCTAGTAGAAATACGGTATTTTTCACTACTTTCTTGTATTTAAATTGTATTTGGAAATAATTGATATTATTTGGATAATTTAAATTAATAGGTCAAATGATCAAATGATTTATTGTGCTATATGAATTATTAATTGTTTTAAATTAATTTAGTTGACGGTATAATAAAATGTATTTCTCGCAAATAGTTTTTAGGTTCCAGACAATAGATTTGGAACGGGTAAATGATTACACTGCATGTTAATTGGATTTGATGGAAATGTCGACCATTTTCCATTTCTTCAGTTCTTATTCTCTCACACTTTCTCTCAAGAACACATGCACCTAAAGAAAACTATTCTCAATCTGATTTTCATCTGGTTGAAGCTGTGATTTGTGTTACAACTGAATTCACCATCTTCTTCTTCTTCGCCTTGTTCATCTAGTTCCTTCCTCTACATTGTAAGTAATTGTTTTGTGCTCTTGAGCTAAATTAATGAGATTAAGTGGAAAGATTGATGCATGTATAATCCAATATGCTTAAATGAATTGTAGTTACTGAAATCATCATCTTGTTCTTGTCTTGAATGCGAATTTCTAGGTTTGAATGTGTGAAATGGGTTTTGGTTAAATTAGGTTGAATGAGTAATGCATGTGTTGATTTAGGACTTGAATGATTATTGTTTGTTGTTATAACATGTTTGTGGTTGATACTTGTGATTAATTTTCTGTCAAAATCGTGTTTTACATTGGCATGTAGTGGATTTGGGTTTTAGTGTTCGTGCTGAGCTTTAACAGGTCTGAACCATTGCTGGAAAGCTTGGGAACGCGATCCAGCTCAATTGCCCAGATCGCGTTGCTATGTGTAAAATGGTCACAGCACGTTTTGCTCTTACAAACGTGATCCTGACACGACTCACCGGATCGCGTTGGTCAGTTGGTTTTGAGTCCGTATTGAGTTTACTCTTGGGAACGCGATCCTAGCCACTTGCCCGGATCGCGTTGCCAAGTGAAAATTGGTAACAGAATGTTTTGTACTGTGGAACGCGATCCAGCCAATCCCAACCCGGATCGCGTTTGCTAGTTATAATCTGACGAATTTGATAATGTGTGACTTGTGTACTTGTGTTATTTAAATAGTGTTGAATGTATCTTATGAGTATTTAAATAACCTTATATGTTTGAATATTATACTATGAATCATAACATGAGGATCTAACTTGGGTTTTGATTATATTATCAGATAAACCGAAGACTCAATAAGATAAGACCTTTGAGTGGAGACGGTAATCGTCAAGGGTGAGTGGATCTTGGACTCTCAGTCTAAGTTAGTTGTAACAAATGGTTGCAACTGGTAAATTGGTTTATTGCATTGATTGCTTTAATATTATACTGCCATGATGGTATTCCTTGAATGATTATTGGTGTCCTTTATACTATGTTGAGTTGTGGACTATTTGAATTTGGTGGGGGTCAACTATGTGTTGGGTTTGTTTACTATTACTTTGGACAACGCAATGGAATTGTACATGTGTTGGACACTGAACTTGCGTTGTATGTAGTATTAGTACCAAACTATCGGTTAAACCACTGTTTGGCCTTCAGTTGGTTATAAGTGTTACTTGGGGAACCACCGCGGCATGAGGGTACCTCAGGGACCACCGATCCTTCTATGTTACATGTTGTAGACATTTGCTAAGCTAATTTAGATTGTTAGTTTTGGATCTATTCACTTAGCTTCGTGCTAATCCCACCTCACTACTTCTTGCAGGGATAGCTTTTGATTGTGGGTAGCTTGAAGTATGGGACGAATGAGATGTTTGACAAACCTACTCTGATTTAGTTATGTTTGGATTAAACATTTTATATCAGATTTTAATATAACACCTAAGTATGTATTTAGCAAATTATGATAATTTGGTATTAAGGTTGTATGTATTTTGGGATTGTAACACCCACTTTATGGGTCCAGTATTTTACTATTATTTCTTGACTTGAAATGGTTAATTGAAATGTTAGGAAATATTGTAAATTGGTAATTGAAAATAAATAGGTAAAAGAGTCAAATAATTTATTGTGATTAATAAATTATTAACTGTTTTAATTTATTTCAGTTGACGGTAAAATAAAATAATATTTCCCCGTAAATGGTTTTTAAGTTCCAGACAATGATAAGTACGGGGAATGAAAATTAACTATTTACATAATATACTCCATATGTGGAGTCGGTTTATAATTAAACTTATCATATGCATACGTACGTACGAATATACATACATATGAACAATACATAGATACAAACATGACGAAATCATCAAATTGGAGCTTCATAATTCGAATTCAAGCTTCAAACTCACGGATTATCATCTTCTAATCATCCTAATCAAGTTGTAAGTCTTAATTTCTTGATTTCTAAAACCTAGAATTTGGGGTTTTTGATGTTCTTGACCTTAAATTCGAAATTAGGGTTTCAAATGATTAAATTGATGTTAGTTAAGCTTCAATAACCTGTATTCATCATTCCATCATCATGATAACATGTTGAAATTGCTAATTCTTGATTTTCATGTAAACCCTAGAAAATGGGTTTTGGGTAATTCTATGAATTAGGATGAATTTCATGGAATTAAAGCTTGTATTGGTAATATAATTACTAGATATTGCTTAATACATAATTATAGGTTAAGCCATAACCTAGAATTGAAGATTTGAACGTATGTTCATGATAAAAGTGTATGAGTTAGTTGATAATTCAAGAATTGAAGTTTCTAAGCTTAGAATAATGATGTATGATTGATAAGTGTTGATTAAGGATGATTTGAAGAGTTATATAATAAAATTAGTATTGGTTACTAATTAGAACACTTGATCGAGTTAAATATCATGTTGTTTACATTGTAGTATTATGTTATAAATACTAAAGATAGTAGTGATTAGTAACTATGAAGATTTTAGTTACTAAATGTGTTAACATATTAATAATTGTGGTGATTGTGCTAATTCATGTGAATTGAGTAATTTAGATTTGTTGGCGTAAATCTATTGATACGATGTTATATAGAATTTGAGACAAATGACTAACTTGTGTTATTTATATTGTATTCTCAGATATGGAGAAAGACTCAGTGACATTAGACTACTGAGTGGACAACTGAGGTGTCGGTGAGTGGATCTTAATCCTCAGTGTAATTTAGTTGTAACAAGTTTGGTTACAACGGGTAATCGTATTATTACTGCTTTTGGTTTGCCATGATTAATTTGGTTTGATAGTAATAATACTGTTGATAGACTGGTTAGTCTGACATGTTGACTTGATTATATATGTGAATACGTGATCACTTGATAGTTGGCCTTCGGGCATCAGTGTATTGAGGTCAACTTGTTGGTTGGTTGGGTTTGGTTACTATTGTAAGACGACAGGAATTTCCTTGTACTTATCGTTAATAGGAAATTAGGTCGTATGAGATTAGTACCAAGCTATCGGTCTATTCTGTATTGGCCATACAGATTGTTGGGTAAGTGTTCTGGGAGAATCCCCGGGTATTATGATATCTCCAGAACCACCGATCCTCATTGATATGTTGTGTATTGAGATGTTATCTCATTGATATTATGTGGTTATTGTTGGTATTCTTGGTTGAAGGTTTCCCCAAGAACCATCGATCCATTGTGATGTTATTTGTTTACGATAATTTGCTGTAAACAAGGTTGTTATGCTAAGTTAGGCTGTTGGTTATGTATTCCCTCACTTAGCGTTATGCTAACCCCACCACCCCACTTCTTGCAGGTTATGGTTTTGATATAACGGGATTGTCAAGAAGTTGTTCGGGACGGAATGTTTGACCAAGCCTACTCTGATATTTGATTATACAAATCAATGTTATTTAGTGATTTGAAAGTAACACCCATGTTAATAAACTATGTTTTAAATTAGGTTGAAATTGAAATGTAACTTGGTATTGTTTAAAGTTAGACTAACGCTTCCGGATTTATTATATTTAAATGATGTAAATTGAGGGGTGTTACAGGGATGCACTATGGAAACGTATTACACGCATCCTATGATGTGTATTTTAAATATTCGCTTCCGTGATAATAATAATAATAATAAAAATGTCTTGAGAATTTGTAAGGTGTTACAAGTTGGTATCAGAGCCTAGGTTTGGGTGAATTGGACAATAGTAAATGTTCAATCCCAAATCTATTGTGTCAGTCAAACATCCAAGGGTGTGGGATTTAGCTATGATAGGATAATTGCTTAGTATGTAGGTACTAACGATTAACGGGTGGTGAGATGTGTTGTAATGCAGGATATGGCAGATAATGAGAACCCGACCGTTACTTTCATCAATGTTCCGGTACCCGATATCTCTCCTCCTGAAACCCAAAATGTTAGTCAAGTACAAACTGGTACTTCCTTCGCGGCCGAGGATATGAGCCAAGAGGATTATATGTTACACTTAGAGGGGGAAAATGTGAGACTTAAAGCTATCGAGCAACAGTTTTTAGAACAACAAGTCCGATTGTCTCAACAGTTTCCTCAGACTTCACCACCAGTTTATAGCACTGTACCACCTACTCTTGTGTCATCTCAGAATCCCTCATCATTACCGCACTACCATCAGCAGCCTCATGGAAATGTTTTTCAGACATCGGCCCCATTTGCATCTTATGGGCCATCGGGATTTCAGTTTTCGGTATTTCCTCCGCCAATTCACCATAAAGTTTGTTCTTTTAAGACATTTAAATCTAGTGGACCATCAGACTATTATGGAAGTTCAAATCCCTCCGTAACTTTGGATTGGTTGAGGGACGTAGAAAGGAAATTTGAGGTATGTAGGTGTGAAGAGGAAGTCAAAGTTCCTTATGCGGTTCAGCTTCTCAAGGGTCCGGCTATGGGGTGGTGGGATTCCATTACCTCCCATTTGACTCCTCAACAAAGGGCATCTATTGGATGGTCCGATTTTTATAATGAGGTTTGCAAAAAGTATTGCTCGGGATATGATATGACCCATATTAGACGTGAATTTTTGGATATGAAATTGACGGATAATATGACAATGGACGACCTTATTGCCCAATTCTCTGAAAAGCTGAGGTTTGTGCACCAATGGGTGCCGGATGAGAAGACAAGAATTGATCACCTTGTTGGTACGTTGCCCCATGCTTATCGGACAACTGTTAGACTTGAGGGTACTCTTAACCAAGCTTTTGAGTTAGCCCGTTCTGTGGATGGTGATGTTAGGGCTCAAGGATTAGAGGCGAAAGACATATCCCCAGTGAAATCCAAGGGGGAGACTTCGAATAGTCCGGGGAAGAAAAAGTGGCATGGTTCTTTCCGTAGTAAAGGACAAGGTTCGAGTAGTGGTGCTATAGCTGATAAATCTAACTGGTGCACTAATTGCAAATCAAAACATACGGGTTCTTGCACTCCACAAACGGTTAGGTGCATCAAGTGTGGGCAGTTTGGCCATGATATCAAAGATTGCACTTTCCCTAAGCCTGTGTGTTGGAATTGTCGCAAGGAAGGTCACCGTTCAGGTTTGTGTCCGGAGGCGGGGAGACAGAACACGGGTACGGTCGGAGGTTCTTCATCTTCTGGCCAGAAAAGAAGGAATCCTCCTTTGGCAACGGGAAGAGCTTTCCAAATGACAGCCGATGAAGCTGTCAGGACAGAGGACGTCATCACTGGTACCTTTCTTGTAAATTCTGTACCGGCATGTGTCTTATTTGATTCTGGAGCTAATTGTTCATTCATGTCCAAGTCTTTTTGTGATAAATTGAAATTGACTCCCTCTGTTATTACAAATCCTATTGAGGTTGAAGTAGCGGATGGTAAAATGGTTCCGGTTACCACATCGGTGACTGGAGCTAGTATTTTGATTGAAGTCCATAGTTTTCCTGTCTCTTTTCTTTTGATGCCTATCCCTGGATTTGATGTGGTATTGGGAATGGATTGGTTGAGCCAAAATAAGGCCAACATTGATTGCCATAGAAAGCTAATAAAACTTCCTATCTCGGATGAGTCATATGTCGTGGCTCGGGGTGAGCGGGTTAGTGGTAGTATTCCCTTGATTTCAATGATGAAAGCTAGAAAATATTTAGTTAAGGGGTGTGAATCATATTTGGCCTATGTTGTTAACGCTAAATTAGAAAAGAAAAAGGTCACAGACGTCCGAGTGGTATCGGAATACTCGGATGTCTTTCCCGATGAATTGCCCGGCTTGCCTCCTATTAGAGACGTAGAGTATAGAATTGAATTGATTCCCGATTCTACTCCTATAGCGAAAGCTCCTTATAGATTAGCACCCTCCGAAATTCGTGAAATGATGAGTCAAATTCAGGAGTTGCTAGATAAAGGTTTTTTTACACCTAGTTCCTCTCCTTGGGGTGCGCCCGTGTTATTTGTGAAAAAGAAGGATGGCACCTTTCGGATGTGTATTGACTATAGGGAATTGAATAAAAGAACCGTAAAGAATAAGTACCCTTTGCCCCGAATTGATGAGCTGTTTGACCAATTACAAGGGTCCTCGTGTTTTTCAAAAATTGATTTGAGATCGGGTTATCACCAAGTGCGGGTTTGTGAGGAGGATATTCCTAAGACAACCTTCCGCACTAGATACGGTCATTACGAGTTTCTTGTTATGCCTTTTGGGTTGACTAATGCTCCAGCAATCTTCATGGATTTGATGAATAGAGTTTGTCGACCTTTTCTTGATAAGTTTGTTATAGTGTTCATTGATGATATCTTAGTGTATTCTAAATCTGAGACTGACCATGAGATGCATTTGCGAATGGTTCTTGATACTTTGAGAAAGGAGCAATTGTATGCTAAATTTTCGAAATGCGAGTTTTGGTTACATGAGGTACAATTTTTGGGTCACATCATTTGTGAGGATGGAGTTAAAGTAGATCCATCTAAAATTGAGGCCGTCATGAATTGGCTAGCGCCTAAATCACCTTCTGAAATTAAGAGTTTCCTTGGATTAGCGGGGTATTATCGGAAGTTCATAAATGATTTTTCTAAGATTGCGGGTCCTTTGACTAAATTAACTAGAAAGAATATTAAGTTTCAGTGGACTGAGATGCAGGAATCGGCTTTTCAGATTTTGAAACGGTTGTGTCAGGCTCCGGTTTTAGCATTGCCTGACGGGTCCGATGATTTTATTGTATATTGTGACGCGTCTTCTGCAGGTTTGGGTTGTGTTTTAATGCAACGAGACCGTGTTATTGCCTATGCTTCACGTCAACTGAAACCTCATGAGATTAATTATCCTACCCATGACTTGGAATTAGCGGCAGTGGTTTTCGCTTTGAAAATTTGGAGGCACTACCTTTATGGCACGAAATGTGTCATTTGTACGGATCACAAAAGCCTTCAGTATATGTTCACTCAGAAAGAGCTCAATATGCGACAAAGGCGATGGTTGGAACTGATCAAGGACTATGATTGTGAGATTCGTTACCACCCGGGTAAGGCCAATGTTGTGGCGGATGCGTTAAGTCGGAAAGGAAAATCAGAAAAGGTTCGTTTTATGCGTTTGGAAGTTTCTTCGGATTTGATTGATCAATTGAAAGTGGCTCAAATAGAGGCATTGAGGGATAATAACTTGAATCTGAGGTTATGTTAAAAAGGAAGGATTTATTAATTGATGATTCTCGGGGTTTGAAGATCTTTCAATCCCGAGTTTGGGTTCCCTTGCTTGGAGGACTTCGAGATGTGATCTTGTTGGAGGCACATAAATCTAAGTTGTCGGTTCATCCCGGAAGTACTAAGATGTATTATGATTTGAAACCATTGTATTGGTGGCCTACTTTGAATTTGGACGTAGCTCGGTTTGTGGAATCTTGTCATATTTGCTCGCAGGTAAAAACCGAACATCAAAAATCACATGGAACTTTGAAGCAACTTGAGATTCCCGAGTGGAAATGGGAGCATATAACCATGGATTTTGTAACCAATTTGCCTCGAACTGTAAAGGGTAACGATATGATTTGGGTAATTGTTGACAGGTTAACCAAGAGTGCTCACTTTCTTGCTACTTGTGAGACGGCATCTTTGAGCAAGTTAGCACAGTTGTATATTAACGAGGTGGTTTCTAGACATGGAATTCCGTTGTCCATTGTTTCCGACAGAGATTCACAGTTTGCATCGGGGTTTTGGCAAAGTTTACAGCGGGAATTGGGTTCTAGAGTAAATTTGAGTACGGCTTATCATCCTCAGACTGATGGTCAGTCTGAGCGGACTATTCAGACCTTAGAGGACATGTTGCGGGCATGTGTTTTGGAATTTGGCGGATCGTGGGATTGTCACTTACCTTTGATTGAATTCGCCTATAATAATTCTTTTCACTCTAGTATAGGAATGCCACCTTATGAAATGTTGTATGGTCGTCGATGTAGAACACCCACTTATTGGTTAGAGGCGGGTGAGAAACAATTTGCGGGTCCAGACTTAGTACAAATTACTGCCGACAAAGTAGCCATAGCCCGTGAGAAATTGAAGGCGGCCCGTGATAGGCAAAGGCAATATGCCGATCCGCGTCGTCGACCCGTGTCTTTTGTAGAGGATGAATTGGTTTATTTGAAAGTTTCACCTTGGAAGGGTGTCATTCGGTTTGGGAAATGTGGTAAGTTAGCCCCTAGATATATTGGACCGTTTAAAATTCGACATGTCGTCAATGATCAAACGGTGTCGTTAGATCTTCCTTCAGAATTGGCGGGTATTCATGATACCTTTAATGTGTGTTACTTAAGGAAATGCAGTGTGGATGACCAATCTCTAGTTCTTCCATTGCGAGACTTGCGTGTAGACTTAAGCCAGAGACTTGTAGAAGAACCTCTAGAGTTGTTAGACCGTAAGGTGACTAAACTTCGAAAGAAGGATATCCCAATGGTGTTGGTTAAGTGGAATCATAGTTTGGGCCCGAACATTACTTGGGAGACCGAGTCTAGCATGAGGACGCGTTATCCTAGTTTTTTTTTTAGCATGGCGAGATTTCGGGGACGAAATCTCCTTAAGGAGGGAAGATTTGTAACATCCTCGTTTTGGGCCTAGTAGAAATACGGTATTTTTCACTACTTTCTTGTATTTAAATTGTATTTGGAAATAATTGATATTATTTTGATAATTTAAATTAAGGTCAAATGATCAAATGATTTATTGTGCTAAATGAATTATTAATTGTTTTAAATTAATTTAGTTGACGGTATAATAAAATGTATTTCTCGCAAATAGTTTTTAGGTTCCAGACAATAGATTTGGAACGGGTAAATGATTACACTGCATGTTAATTGGATTTGATGGAAATGTCGACCATTTTCCATTTCTTCGGTTCTTATTCTCTCACACTTTCTCTCAATAACACATGCACCTAAAGAAAACTATTCTCAATCTGATTTTCATCTGGTTGAAGCTGTGATTTGTGTTACAACTGAATTCACCATCTTCTTCTTCTTCTTCGCCTTGTTCATCTAGTTCCTTCCTCTACATTGTAAGTAATTGTTTTGTGCTCTTGAGCTAAATTGATGAGATTAAGTGGAAAGATTGATGCATGTATAATCCAATATGCTTAAATGAATTGTAGTTACTGAAATCATCATCTTGTTCTTGTCTTGAATGCGAATTTCTAGGTTTGAATGTGTGAAATGGGTTTTGGTTAAATTAGGTTGAATGGGTAATGCATGTGTTGATTTAGGACTTGAATGATTATTGTTTGTTGTTATAACATGTTTGTGGTTGATACTTGTGGTTAATTTTCTGTCAAAATCGTGTTTTACATTGGTATGTAGTGGATTTGGGTTTTAGTGTTCGTGCTGAGCTTTAACAGGTCTGAACCATTGCTGGAAAGCTTGGGAACGCGATCCAGCTCAATTGCCCGGATCGCGATCCTGACACGACTCACCGGATCGCGTTGGTCAGTTGGTTTTGAGTCCGTATTGAGTTTACTCTTGGGAACGCGATCCTAGCCACTTGCCCGGATCGCGTTGCCAAGTGAAAATTGGTAACAGAATGTTTTGTACTGTGGAACGCGATCCAGCCAATCCCAACCCGGATCGCGTTTGCTAGTTATAATCTGACGAATTTGATAATGTGTGACTTGTGTACTTGTGTTATTTAAATAGTGTTGAATGTATCTTATGAGTATTTAAATAACCTTATATGTTTGAATATTATACTATGAATCATAACATGAGGATCTAACTTGGGTTTTGATTATATTATCAGATAAACCGAAGACTCAATAAGATAAGACCTTTGAGTGGAGACGGTAATCGTCAAGGGTGAGTGGATCTTGGACTCTCAGTCTAAGTTAGTTGTAACAAATGGTTGCAACTGGTAAATTGGTTTATTGCATTGATTGCTTTAATATTATACTGCCATGATGGTATTCCTTGAATGATTATTGGTGTCCTTTATACTATGTTGAGTTGTGGACTATTTGAATTTGGTGGGGGTCAACTATGTGTTGGGTTTGTTTACTATTACTTTGGACAACGCAATGGAATTGTACATGTGTTGGACACTGAACTTGCGTTGTATGTAGTATTAGTACCAAACTATCGGTTAAACCACTGTTTGGCCTTCAGTTGGTTATAAGTGTTACTTGGGGAACCACCGCGGCATGAGGGTACCTCAGGGACCACCGATCCTTCTATGTTACATGTTGTAGACATTTGCTAAGCTAATTTAGATTGTTAGTTTTGGATCTATTCACTTAGCTTCGTGCTAATCCCACCTCACTACTTCTTGCAGGGATAGCTTTTGATTGTGGGTAGCTTGAAG
Organism: Pseudognaphalium luteoalbum; assembly: GCA_963422505.1. Taxonomy (NCBI): domain Eukaryota; kingdom Viridiplantae; phylum Streptophyta; class Magnoliopsida; order Asterales; family Asteraceae; genus Pseudognaphalium; species Pseudognaphalium luteoalbum. The sequence continues at coordinate 14,065,571 of OY730192.1, read as the reverse complement.
TATGGGACGAATGGGATGTTTGACAAACCTACTCTGATTTAGTTATGTTTGGATTAAACATTTTGTATCAGATTTTAATATAACACCTAAGTATGTATTTAGCAAATTATGATAATTTGGTATTAAGGTTGTATGTATTTTGGGATGCACTATGGAAACGTATTACACGCATCCTATGATGTGTATTTTAAATATTCGCTTCCGTGATAATAATAATAATAAAAAAATGTCTTGAGAATTTGTAGGGTGTTACATCACTGAGTCTTTGGAATATCTGAAATATCATAAAACACACAAGTTAATAACTTGTTAGCAATGAATAATACTTGTGTAAACGAACATATTGCATAAGTAATTATTTCATTTTCTGAAAGTTTATTGTCTTTGAATTATATGGTATTACACATAGCATTCAAGTATCACAACTAAATTAACTATACATGGCAAAAGAACATATAAGACAAACTAATTTGATCATGTTTTAGCCCATACCCGATCGGCTGGCTGATCATAGCCGATCGGCTAAACCTTTACACCCCTTCGACTAACGTTTATATTTTTCCTCAGGTCAAGTTCTGTGGTCGTTTTAGTCTAGCTTAGGTGTTCGGCTAAAAGAAGCCGTTTGGCTCAAACACATATACCCGATCGGCTCAACATGGATAGCCGATCGGCTAATACGAATATTTCAATGTTCTTATTTCGAAGTCAAGTTCTGTGACATATTTTAACTAAAATACCCGATAGGCTAATTTTAGCCGTTCGGTTCAAGCTTATATACCCGATCGACTCATTAGTCTCAGCTGATCGGCTGAATGGTAAAACCCAGAAAACATGTAACCTGTTGTTGCATAATTCAGTCCTGACTCTCACTCAAATTCACATAGGTTCAGGTATATAATCAAGCTTATGCATAATCCTACTATCTCTAACATTTACCAACTTTGTAGAACAGTTTTCAAACCTCAATTTTATACCAATCATCATTTGTACCTAATGTTCAATATAACCCAATTTCATGAATATATATATGTATACAACTAACAACTTACTTAAAATCTGATGAATACCAAAGTGAAGATGATGATGAAATTGAGAAGCAGCTCTTGAATCCAAAGTTAATCAAAGATTGGGGTTTATCAAATTGACTTTAGGTTTCTTTGTCGCACCCCCAAATTCGGGTTGCGAAAGCGAATCGGGTCGGGGCGCGACTAATCAATATACACAGCACAAAAGATATAATGAACGACCACTACATGCGTCGTTTTACATTGATATTGATAAAACAAAAGTTTACATCAAAATATTGTTTACATTAGCCCGGTTTGAAATTGAGAGATTTAATTACATAATTAACCTATACAAAATATAATAATGCAGCTAAATCTCTGATTGTTTGCATGCTGACTCGAGCCAATAGTTCTTGATTGAGCTGTCCAACCTACTGCTGGTCACCTGTGATACATGTTAAAATGGATCAGCGAAACGCTGGTGAGCTCACAGGTTTGTATGTCAACGCATATTTGTATGAACCGCAAGATTTTATAATATAATTTAATTTAAAATGCAATTAAGCAAAATAAAAGTTATACAGCCATGAGCACATAGTCTGAGCTTAACTTGAGTGTCAGGTCCAATTAAGGAAACCCAACTAAGTTGCCTCCTACGAGTGCCTAATCTACACTCGTCTTCCCAAATGCTAATACGTCCGTTTGACCAGTTAGTGCGTGCTAACCCGGACGAGGATTGTCAATCTTATATGATATCATATACTAACATTCACGCTACAGATGTATTACCAGACTATGCTATGGAGGGCTTTAGTGATTAGTTGAAAACAACTCATGTAGTATTTGATTGATTGGTACTTGCGTTCAACTTGTAAAATAAAACGAGCAATAATATCACACCCCTTAATGAAAACAGTAAAATAGGGGCCATGAGACTCACCTGAGCCTTGAGTGTTTAAATTAATAAACTTGAATTGATTAGCGGTGGATTGATGTCCGAAGACTTGTAACCTGAGGGTGTCCAAGACACACAATGGTTATAATGTGAGTAGGCATCTCGAAAGACTGCCCTTGTAGTTGTTCGTCCAACTTAGAATGTCCAAATTACTACGATTTGGTTGATTGAATTATCCAAATTACTACGATTTAGTTGTTTGACTTGTGTTTTGAAAACGTGTACGGCCGTCGGTGAATTGGTTGTTGAAATAATCTCATTATTACTTTCCTGATTTTGAAGTGTTATACTTAAAAGTAAGTTCCAATGTGTTTTAGAAGTCATGTCGCATTCGTGTTTGATGTTATACAAGTTTAGCACTTTGTGTGAAAGTTTAGATGTAACACTGTTACTCGTGACCCTAGGGTAAGGGCGAAACCCGTTAATGACGGGGGTCCGGGGGCAGCGCCCCTGGTAGCGGGGTCAAAGGGGCAGAGCCCCTGGCTGGATTTTTATTTCTACTAAATTGCTTTGGTGAAAAACGCATCTGGACTCGAATTTGGTTGAAATCGAGTGATAAAATTTTAGGTCTCGACACTTAGTAAAATTTGTGTTTTCTTGGTTCTGTTTCATGCGACATAGCGTGCGATATACGGCTTTGTGTTGCTAAGTGCGACATAGTCTGTTGTGTCGCAGATCATATCTGCGACATAAGGGCTTGTGTCGCTAAGGGCGACATCCGCAATTTAATGCGACGTAGGGCGTTGTGTCGCTATATGCGACATCCGTAATTTCTGCGACATAACGATTTGTGTCGCTATATGCGACGTTCGTGATTAGTGCGACATAGTGGCTTATGTCGCTATATGCGACATAAGGTCTGATTTAGCGACATAAAGGCTTATGTCGCAGGTGGCCTGGAGCCTCTGCGACATAACGCGCTGTTGGCCGGAAAATGGGCCGAAAAGGTGTTTTCCGGCCTCCGTTTGACCTGAGACTTTTACCCAACCCAATTTTGGACATTTTAAGCTTAAACTAACCATATACATGTAAAAATAAGTGAAATCGATGAGTTTCGAGAATTTGCCGGAAACTTACGAAGTGGCGAATCAAGATTCCGGAAAGGTAGGAGTGTAGATCGTTGCGTGGTGATCGTTTTCTTCTAAATGAGTCTCGAGATTTATGGTGGTTTGGTGGTGTTATTTGGTGGAGGAAGGTGGTGGTGTTGTGGTGTTAGTTAGAGAGAAAAGAAGATGAAGGAAATGAAGAGAGAGAAAGGAAATGAAAAGAATGAGGAGGGAATAGGGGTTTTGGGGCAGATTTTTGGGGAGAGGGAAAAGGGTTTTCTCCAAACTTTTTAGTCCCCGTGTTTGTGCTCCGTGCGGTGTTCGTTTTCCCGGTCGTTTAAACGTTAAATAATTATCTTATACGTTTAATTAGGAGTTTTAAAATACGAATATTTATTCAAAATTATATTTGAAGTATTTCATCAAATACTTAATAATTGGGTTATAAATTGTAACTTTAACTTTATTTCGGTTGTACGCGCGTTTATTATTTTAATTGCGTAATTGTTGTTTGAACGACACGAATTTGAGTTGAAATATCACATAAATAATATTTTGGATTAAATAGAGTTATTAAATAATGTCATATTATTTAATAAAATTGTTCACCAACGTCCGTATTAATTGAATCGAATTACATTCGATTTGAATTGCGTACGATTTAATCAAATCGCATAGTTGTATATATTCATCAATATATATTTCGATACATTAATTAGCCTATCACAAAACTAATTACATGTATTAACAATTGATTAAGCACTAATTACTAGTCCTAATTTGACGGGTGTCACATTCTTCAAAGTCTTTGCTAATTTAGGTGAAATGAAGAACAAGGGTTTGAAAGAAGAAGTAAGTCGACTCCTTATAAACCGACCTCAATTATTTGGGTATTTTATTCCCGTCCTAAATCTATTGTCTGAAACCTAATTATTAATTGCGAGAAACTTATTTTATGATACTATCGACTATAGTAAATTAAAACAACTAACAATTACTATTCACAATAGGTCCTGAGACCTATTTATCTAAGTTTCATAATAAACAATTAATATCAAATAATTTCTAAAATAATTAAATAATCAATTTAAATAGATTATTATCAGGCCCGACGAGAGGATGTTACATTGATAGATCAATGGTTAGCTAAGTCTTTTATGAATTCATCAGACGTTTTATCATTCTGAAAATTCTTTTCATTATCCCCAATATAGATTCTCACATGTTTTCCTAAACTTTGAACATTATGATGTTTTAAAACTAAAAGCTTCATCTTATGAGTTATCGCCATCATAGACATCACTAAGACTTGGAGTCAATCGGTGCTAGATAAATTGCCCAATGGTTCTTCAAATTCCCTTTTCACTTTAGTTTAGCCACAAGACTGACTCTAAAACTATCGGATTTGAATTCCATTGGAAACTTATCTTTAACTCAAGAGTAGATAATCCATTCCCATACAAATTACTAACTCAGGAGTAAATCATCCGTACATTTTGTTGCTAAACTAAGTACATTTGTTTTTATTTCATAAAGGATATATACAAGTAGATTACGTTAAAGAACGAAACATTTGATTTTTTGTACATGACTGCACATATGCTTCCTTCTTTTGTCTCCTAACCTAAATGAAAAACCACGTCATCTTTTAAACTTCTATCGCAATCAACTTGCAATGATAGGCATCCTTGTCGTTCCAATTTACCCTTATTGATATGTGAAGTATGACAATTATTGTCACCATGAACTTTCATGATTTCTTTCATGCATACTTATGTAAAGTTAAAAACACATTGTTAAGTTCACATATTTATTACAAAGTTTTAACGACATTAACCAACTCGTTAGTTGTACCTAAAACTTTTTGTTCTTGAAGTGATTAAATTGCTTAATTAAAACGGGGATCTAACACAATAAGATATGAACCTTTTGTGGCCTCGAAAATGCAACCGCATACCAAACCCATCTCAAGATGCTTCATGAAGCAACTCGGCAGCATCAACATTGATATGTGACTTTGCATTGTCTTGTCGAATATAAATCGGACACTATGATCTTTAGAGCATGTAGCTATAATAGAGGGTAATACTTATCCTAATAACCACGATGTTGATACATCTTCTGTTAACGATGAAATAAGTGTCGTCTCCAATGTTACCACAACACGATTCTTACCTTAACATTTTGCGGGTTCTAAGGTTGTGATCCGAAATATACCTATCTATCTTGAGATAACGTTATCACCCGATGCATCAAGTGTTGGTTGAGCAACTGAAACCATAAACACAAATTTTGTGATGAAGTTTTTGGATTTACATGTTCTTGTTGGCTCATATTCCCAGGAACAAGGTAGTGACGTCTCGATGACATCAACATGTAAAATATTTCTCATGAATGTGAATGATGTTAATCATATCATAAAATGTAGGGCTACCACTTGAAAAACAAGGGTTAACCGTTGACAAACAAATCTCTAATCTTGTTATTCTATTTTCATTGGTCAAATGTGGCTTGACGACATTCGTACCTAGTTTAAGTGCACCATATTTGATTTGTCTATGCATGAATGATTTTTGGTATTTTTATTGTTATTTCAAGAGACTGAATGTTTGTGCAAAGACATAGTGGAATTTGTGAAACTTGAGTTAAATTGATTTGTATCCTTTTCCCCCCAACTATTTGGCTTCTCTGAAGATAGATCAACCATTGATCCATGCAGGCTTTGAAGTGTAGCTCGTTGCCAAATACGACTAATGGCACACCTAATTGGAACTCTTTTGCAACATATATTAATTGATTGTTTGTCGCCGGTTGTTAGTTAATCACGTCTTAGTGCATGGAGCTGTAAGTAGTTCAATACCCACAAAGATAATGGAGTAGTACATGTGTTTAAAAAAAAAATCTATAACGGAAGAATGTAAGTGGACAATTTACTGAGTATGTGTTATGGGAAAATATTAGGTGTTGTTAACATCAACTAAAATTAGGTGTGGTTATTGTTAAATGGATAATTAAATACGTACATATGAAAATTTTAGAGGGTATGAAGTGTAAATTTAATTCAACATGAATGATCAATTGCACATAAATATTGTGTTGATAGCACGTTTGTCATTCTCATGTGTTATTGTTTCAAACTATTTGTTTCAATAGATAGATAGTTGCTCCAGAGATTAGTTGGATGGAAGAATGGAAGAAAAGGCTTAGAAGAAGTTGATGTGAGCAAGTTTGAAAACAAGTTGATGATGAGCTCTTTTTCACTTAATGGACTAAAAGAAGTGGTAAAATTACCTCCATAATTTAAGTTAAAATACTTGTATGTTTAAAAGTTTACAGGAAAATAGAAAGATGAATCATCTTTTAGTTGGAGTGAAAATAGAAGATACATCTGACCTTTTAGCCCAACAAAATTACATAATGAGTACAAATAAATGACTATGACATTAATATGTGAGTAAGGGATGTTAGTTTAGAAAAATGGAGGCTTAATTGGTAAGAAAGATATATTAGGGCAAAATAGTCATTCACTCATTCGGTTTATTGAAAGTGAGTTAAGTTTATCGTAGCATCTTTAAACTTTATGCAATTTTGTATGAGACATTTAATATGCAACATAGCGAGTACATTAAATCTAAATTTGTCACACGTGTTTTATTGTTTAAAATAAATTTTAATTTTTGGTAAAAGAAACCTTTAAGCAACACTGTATAAGACATCTAATATGCAACGGGTGGAGTACATTGAATCAAAATTTGTCACATGTGTTGTATTGTTTAAATCAAATTTTAATTTGACAAAAGAAAAATGATATGTAGGTATAAATTTACATGCTTAAATCTTATCATAAAAAGGTGACCGGTGGGTATGTTGATTAGTGATAATAGAGAGATGAAAAAAATTAATTTTGATGTGTCAAACGATAATTGAACTAGGCTTATTTTTAGGGTAATAGATTGATAGCTTGATACTCACTCGTACATGTAATGTAATATGTAATAATAAAAATATAAGGTAAATTTTTTTAGTAAAGTTTTAAGTATAGTCCTTCAAGTTTTTAAAAGAAACATAAATTACCCTTTGAATATTAAGTTTTGATTTTCCCCTATTTGAAACTTGAAATTACCCAGTACCCCACATAAAAGATTGATTACTTCTAAAGTGGCCAAGTATTGGCGGTCTTCAATTAAGTTCAAATCCTTTGAACACTCCGACGAGGGCTTATATGAACTAGGGCTCAAATCGCCTGAATCATCTTTATGTAACAAAAATGGCGTCAGATGATTCATCACGCTCTCGCGTCGATCAGGTCTGTCTTCATTTCTCTCCCCCAAATCCCCATTAAACCCATAAACTTTTATATGAAATAAACACACACATATTCATTTATATATAAGGAATTAGCGTACTTGCAAGCATGCGTCTTTAGGGTTTTTAAAACTGCAAAACCTGAATTTTCCACGAATATGTGTTTTTCTTAGTGGGAATGAATCAATCGAGATTACAGCATGCTATATTAACAATTGGGTATTGTAAAACCGTAAAAGACAGTAGCTTGCGCTGGTTTTGGTAACAAAAAATAATGTCACGGTTGTTGGGGTGGAATATTTAGAAATTAAAGAAAGGTCTGTGTTCTTGATGGTTGTTGTTTGTGATTCTTAAATCATAAGAAATCTATATAATTTGATATTCATTCTTGTGATAGTTTGATATAAGGAATTAGCGTACTTGCAAGCATGCGTCTTTAGGGTTTTTAAAACTGCAAAACCTGAATTTTCCACGAATATGTGTTTTTATAGTGGGAATGAATCAATCGAGATTACAGCATGCTATATTAACAATTGGGTATTGTAAAACCGTAAAAGACAGTAGCTTGCGCTGGTTTTGGTAACAAAAAATAATGTCACGGTTGTTGGGGTGGAATATTTAGAAATTAAAGAAAGGTCTGTGTTCTTGATGGTTGTTGTTTGTGATTCTTAAATCATAAGAAATCTATATAATTTGATATTCATTCTAGAGATAGTTGAAGTTATAGAGCCAACAGCGGGTTGGCCACTTGGTTATGAATGTAATTATTTCACATTATTATTATATAAAAAGGGACACCGTTTGCTTTAAATATCGCATATTTCATACAAATCTGTACTATTGATGGACGTTCGCTGTTGGGAAATTGTTACTTGCTTAGGTGTCACTGACATTTTCTTTTAAATACATTTTGATGACAATGCTATGTTGGAATTAGTGCTTCTAGCTATTGAGTTGGTATACAAGTAAGTTTTAGTAAATAATCTTCGATTAGAGTGACTTCTATGTCCATAAACATTAAAGATGAGTTTACTTTAAGCTTTTTATATGAAGCATTATTGGATTATAATATTTGTTGGGTATAATGTATCAAGATTTCAATAGAATAGAAGAAACACAACAATTTTACACAATCTGCGACACATCAATTATTTATTGGTTATATAATGTGGAGTATATGAGTACCATTGAAACCATGGCAGGTAGTTTCTTACAATATCAGTTTACGTGGGTACATTAATATTGGAAAATGGACGAACAAACCTCTCTGACATTGTTACGTTATTGCTATGTGCAGTTTTTCTCTGCAAAGAAAAAAAAAAAGTTTGTATCACCTCTTACAAAATCAGGGAAAGTTGAACAAGATGCAAAACGTTCACTTGAAGTGTCTCCTAGTGCTAAGGGTTCTTTGTCCAGCTATTTAGTTCCTTCACCTAATGAAAAACGTCCCGTTAGCACTTTATCTACAGCTTGTGCACCATCTGATAGACAAGATCAAGTAAGAAGAAACCTGACATCAGAGATTGAATCATCTGTAAGAAATGAAGATGGTCTTCACTGTATCCATTCTAATTCTGTGCACGGTGTCGAGAACTCAGAACTGCAACAGTTTGCAACTAATTTTTTGTCATTTTATTGCCGGTAAGTAACTTATTTTCGGGGTAGTCGTACTTATTAAATTTCACTAATTATATACAAATGACTGCTGTAAGTAGTTAGTTTGTCACTGATCTATAATACATGTTAGGGGTGGTAAGGCAGTTGAGTAAGGGGTTCAGGACTTCAGGTCAAAATTGGTGGCGTCGGTTATGTTTGGGTTGACCCGATATGCTAATACTTCCAGAAATTGCATCTTTTTCATAAATCAGCAATGTGTTAAGTGTCATTACAATAGCTATATATTGAATTAATGGTATAGGAGGTTTTACGCATTAAATATACAAGTTGGGTGGCTTTTGACCCATTTGACCTGTTTCCTTGTCAGCTATGTTGTTGACTATACCCGTTTGACCCTTCAGAGATAAACCGTATGCCGAACCCACCACTAAGTAAAGGAAACTTGACACATGCTTTCACGCATTGGTTCTCTGTTGCATTGTTTTATATTGTAGGTTAGTTTATATCTGAATTTTCTTTTACTGATGCAGAGAACTTCCAACCACAAAAGTTAACACAAATAAAAGGCCAGGTATTCCATCTGTGATAGATTTGGAAGATGAATCAATTAAGAAGAGACGATTAAGTAGTGCTGGAACCCAGTCCAACGAGAAGGAGCTTCAGTTGGGTTTGAGGAAATGCAATAGAACATCCACTGAAGATGCTGACATGGCGTTATGTAATACACCGGGCCTGAAGGTAGTCAAAGTTGGAGCTGAAGAAACTCCTCAGTCAATGCGCGGAAGTTCCATATTTTCACCAGGTGACACATTCTGGAAAGAGGCAATCCTGGTGGCTGATGGTATGTCCAAAGGAAATGCTCTGTTTATAGCAGATGGCAAAAATGACTTACGCAGTAATGTGGATGCTGACTTGGCATCTTCAGGGCAGAACGATGATTCTGAACACAAAGAAGTATCACCGTTACCCGTGAAGCATTTTGATTTTTCTCGTGAAGACAAAAATATGGTTGTGGATGCACCAACCCATTGCATTGTAAACAATATGAGCACCCCTTGCAACCAAGTTCAATCTCTGTCTAAATTGCAGGACACAACATCGAGTTGTGTAATTGCCAAAAGGAGAACAGATGTATTAAATCAACCTCATGAGAATAGGACATCTGGTAGTACACCAGGTACAGACATTAAAAGTATCAGTGTAAATGATTATAACAGTGTAGAAAATACTCCATCAAGTTCTGTACAGCTCAATGATCGTTTAGATATTGGCAATTGGCTCCCTTCTGAATTATGCAACGTGTATAAGAGACGCGGGATATCAAAGCTTTATTCTTGGCAGGTACTTTTCTAGGCCACAATTGATATCTAGTTTATATCATTTGATGTTAAATCTTAATCCAATTGTCATCTTCCAGGTGGACTGCCTTCAGGTGGACGGAGTGCTACAAAAAAGGAACCTTGTGTACTGTGCATCTACAAGGTATTGCCATTTTGACAAGGGAGTCACCAGTGGATACTGTGAATTGGGTGGGTTGGGTAACTGGTCAAAAGGGGTAAATTTGGTATTAGTTGATCCAATTATTAAACTTTCTTTCTATAATTAAAGAATTTGCATGTTATATACTCCATAGATATATATAACTTCAATATTTATCGTTGGAAAATGATGTAGGAGGTCCAGGCGATAAAATACACCTTGCGTTAATAAAGGACCATCTTGGCTCATTCAATTCATTTGACCCGATTCACGTTAACTATCTTTATTATCGGTTTGACGTGTTAGAGATAAAACACAATCTGAATTCACCTTGCCATACTCAAGTTGGCAAAATTGATTTCTCTATCCGACAAAGCTGACAATTGGTATCTTTTGATTTTTTTGCAATGTTTGAACATCAAACGGGTTGTGCTAAATCTTTTTCTAGTTAAGCCATTAAACTTTCTTTGCTGGCAGTTCAATCTGTATTGTATATCTTCTCCATCCGTGTCAATGTTTTCCACTTACTCTTTCTTCTCACAACTTTTTGCTTTTTCTATCATAGTGCTGGGAAAAGCTTTGTTGCAGAAATTTTGATGTTACGTAGAGTACTATCAACAAGAAAAGTGGCACTTCTTGTTCTTCCATATGTATCAATCTGTGCCGAGAAGGTGCAACTATTGTGTTACTTCTGCATTTTATCTATTGCATGTATATCTATGTTTTATAGTTTCATTATATGTCTCTAATTGATGCAGGCAGAACATCTTGAAGCCTTATTGGAACCACTTGACAAGCATGTTCGTAGTTATTATGGAAGCCAAGGTGGAGGATCGCTTCCTAAAGATACCTCTGTTGCTGTTTGCACAATTGAGAAGGCAAATTCTCTACTCAATAGATTGCTAGAAGAGGGGCGCTTGTCAGAAGTTGGGATTATCGTAATTGACGAACTTCACATGGTAATCTTTGCATCTTTGAACAATGCAATACGTCGTAATCGCTAAGTGGCAATTGTGACCAATTTACTTATAGATGGGGTGGTTCTGGGTGACGTTGTATATCTAACAGGAGAAACAGGTAACAAGTAATATGGCTAAAAGGGAAAAGCTTTTAATCAAGCCAAAACTTTCTCAAAGTTCATCTTTAATGTGCAAACCTTCTACATCTCTTTAGTCAAAAAGCAGGTTGCTATTGAACAAATATAACCTTTTGGTCATAGTTGACATGCTTATATCAATCATGATTTTCTAAATGTTAATTGACAAGAAAAAATACCGGATGTGATGCCACCCATTTCGACTCGTTAGTCATATCGACCAGCCCACCCATTCTGCCTAATCTACCTTCTACCATGCTTTGGATCATTTTTTGTTGGCCAGGTTGGAGATCAGCACAGGGGATATCTCTTGGAACTCATGTTGACAAAGCTTCGGTATGGAGCTGGTGAAGGCAGGGTAGAATTTTCTAGTGGAGAAAGTTCTGGAACAAGCAGTGGGAAAACTGACCCGACTCATGGTCTCCAAATTGTTGGGATGAGTGCGACTCTACCTAATGTTGGTGCAGTTGCTGACTGGCTTCAAGTAAGCTGTGATACAACTGTCCGTGTATGCATTTTGTTAACTCTTACGTTATTACTGATTTAAATTTGATATATTTCAGGCAGCACTATACCAGACAGATTTTCGACCTGTTCCACTTGAGGAGTATATTAAAGTTGGTAACACAATATATAATAAAAAGATGGAACTTATAAGGACTATATCAAATAGAGCTGAGCTTGGTGGTAAAGATCCTGATCATATCATAGAATTATGCAATGAGGTGCGAAATTTGAAGTCTTTATGTTTTAAGAAGCTGAATATCTATCTTTGCATATACTGAAAGGACATATTTATATTATATTAGGTTGTTCAAGAAGGCCATTCCGTGTTGATTTTTTGCTCCAGTCGCAAAGGATGTGAATCCACTGCGAAACATGTTGCAAAATACCTGAAGAAATTTTTCATGAATACCCCTAATGGTGAAAATGAATATCCTGATATTACTTCTGCCATTGATGCATTGCAGAAGTCTCCTGCAGGATTAGATCCTGTACTAGCTGAAACACTTCCCTCAGGTGTTGCCTATCACCATGCTGGACTAACAGTATGTACGCTATCACCTCCAACATTCATATACCAATACAGTCATTGGCATGTTTGGTTTGCTGCTTGCAGAGTTGAATCTAATTGGAAATTAATTTAAATTTTTTAAATTTTGACGAAAACATTTTTCAGAGAAGTAATTTGTATTGAAATATATTATTGAATAAATGCATTCTAATTTATTACCTGCTTTAAAGCAATTTTTACAAATCAAGCATAAATATACAAAGGAATGGAATTGAATGGCATTCCATTCTCTGTCAACTAAACGTAATGCTTGACAAAGCGTAATTCCTTTGACGTATTTTAATCCTTTTAAAAGAATTATGCGAACTAAACGCCCCAAAGTTTTCATTCAGCGATTGCCAATTTCATCTTTCCCAACCAGTTATAGTTTTATGTGTTTGAGATCTTTCCCTTTGTTACGCAGGTTGAAGAAAGAGAAATTGTTGAAAGCTGCTATCGTAAAGGTCTAGTACGTGTCTTAACTGCGACATCCACCTTAGCTGCTGGAGTGAATCTACCTGCAAGGAGAGTTATATTCCGTCAACCTCGGATTGGTCGGGATTTCTTAGACGGGACAAGATACCGCCAGATGTCAGGGCGTGCTGGTCGCACTGGAATTGATACAAAGGGAGAGAGTGTACGTATATCTTTTTAGCTGTTTTGTATGTAGATCAGAGGTTGCAAAGTTGACTGGTTGGGTAATGGGTGTACTTGGATATATTTGGTACATATCGAAATGGATTGGGTTGACCCGAAAAACTTTGCAAAATTTTTAGAAAATTATTAGTGTGCCAGAGGGTACATTAAGCATTGTATCTGATAGTTATTAGGAGGTTTTATGCATCAAAATGTACACTTTGGCCGACTTTTAACTCATTTGACATGTTAAGTGTTAGATATTAAACATAGTCTGAAGTGACCGATTGATAAGTAAATGGTTTATATTGTCTCTTCTTTGTTTTTATGTAGACTGGGATCTTTGGTTTTTGTATTTAGAACTCTAAATTCATATTAGTTATCTAGATGTATATTATATATCTTCAGCATTTTTTGAACTTAGGTGCTAATATGTAAGCCTGAGGAAGTGAAAAGAATAATGGCACTCATTGGTGATAGCTGTCCACCATTGTATTCTTGTTTGTCAGACGATAAGAATGGAATGACACATGCAATCTTAGAAGTCGTTGCTGGTGGTATAGTTCAAACTGCTAATGATATTCATCGATACGTTAGATGCACTCTTCTCAATTCAACACAGCCATTTGAAGATGTTGTAAAATCAGCAAAAGATTCCTTGATGTGGCTGTGTCATAGGAAGTTTCTTGAGTGGAGTGAAGATACTAAGTTATATAGTACTACACCTCTAGGCCGGGCTTGTTTTGGCAGCTCTCTTTGCCCTGAGGAGTCTCTTGTAAGTGTCTTGACCTTTTCTTATTATCTCGATGTGGGTTCTTTGGATAAACAAATTTTGTTCCAATGAAATACCGTATTTGTCCTAGCTGCAATAAGAAGTTGTTATTTAAAAGTAAAATAGAATTATCCATCCACTTCTAATTCAAGATACACATCTTGTTTCACTAGAACTTACTTTATTGGTCATTTTGTCTCTAAGATCTTAGATAATAAGAGTTTTGCAAACAATCAAACAACTCATCAACTGGTTTTCACTACTTTAAGCAGAAAAATCACATAAGAAAACTATCTCCTATAGTCTGTTTTATTGCTTTTGTTATTCGATCCTGATCATCCAACATCACGTAATCACTTTTCAAACTTAATCCACCACTCCTGTATTTTTTTGTTCTCAGCATTTTCCCCCAAATTTATGTTTTGTTGCCGCTGTAGATCCTTCAATTTAGTCTTTGATAAACAAAAAGAAGTCTTTGAGCAGCATTTTTATTTTTATTTTATTTTAGATTGTGCTGGATGATCTTTCAAGGGCGAGAGAAGGATTTGTGCTTGCGTCTGACTTGCATTTGGTATATTTAGTAACACCAACTAATGTTGATGTTGAGCCAGATTGGGAACTGTACTATGAAAGATTCATGCAATTGCCTGCTCTTGATCAGGTATGTTTCAACTTTCGATTGTAAAGTTCTTGAATTTAATGTCTTTGTTGGTTCCATTTTATGAGATTCATCTATTCGTGAATTGTAGTCAGTTGGGAATCGTGTTGGTGTGCGAGAGCCTTTTCTAATGCGCATGGCTCATGGAGCTCCAATTCGCACTTCAGAAAGATCAAGACATGATATAAAAGGGCTTGGGGTGTCAACCAATGGCATGCTGACAGATGATCAAATGCTTCGTGTCTGTAAGAGATTCTATGTTGCACTCATCTTGTCCAGACTTGTGCAGGTTGGTAGTTATGTCTCAAGATCGGAATGGAAATTTTGATGTTCACATTCCACTGATATATGTTTATCTACAACGCACTCTTGAGCTCTGTACTCATCCATGTGGTAGCTTTTATATCTCTAGGTGAAAAAATCCCTAGTAAAGGTGGCAAAATAGATGCGCAGGGTAAGGGGTCAAATTGGGTTTAATCATAAAGGGCAACTTTGGTCTAAGGAGGTTGAGTAGTTTAACCCAGAATATTGAAATGGGTTTGGGTCATAAGGGCAACTCTGGTCAGAACAGGCCACGCTAGGCATTTCTTATATGTAAATAATTTGCGTCAGATATGATTACAAAAAATATTATCTTTACAATAATTTAATATATGAATATGAATATAGTTATTCAGGAAAGTATGTATTCTATATATATATATATATATATATATGTATTATTCTACTTGTTTGACCCGTTAATAATTAACATAACCCAAATCGGCCCGTCAACCTGTGAGTGGGTCAAATTTGCCATCTCTACTTCCTAGTCTTGCCACATGCACAAGTTCCATTACTTTTGCTTGACTTGAGGCTATTTTTGAATAAAGGAAGTACCTGTGGCAGAGGTTTGCGAAGCTTTCAAGGTGGCTCGTGGAATGGTACAATCCTTACAAGAAAATGCTGGAAGATTTGCCTCGATGGTGTCAGTGTTTTGTGAAAGGCTTGGTTGGCATGATCTCGAGAGCTTGGTTGCCAAGTTCCAAAACCGTGTCTCATTTGGTGTAAGAGCAGAAATTGCTGAGCTTACCACCATTCCATATATCAAGGTTTGTTTATAATTTGGTCTGTGAGGTATGATTTAGATAGCCTCACATTCCCAAGGCCTGAAAGTACCTATCGAGTTATGCAACTCTTATTGATTATGATTGTATATTGTAGGGTTCTCGAGCTAGGGCCCTATATAAAGCTGGCTTGCGCACTCCGCAAGCAATTGCTGAAGCATCCATACATGAAATTGCCAAAGCAATTTTTGAATCTTCATCATGGGATGCACAAGGTAATATTTGCTGCTGACGAGTTATCATCTACGCTAGAATGGCAATTTTGACACATTTACGTACTTATAAATAGGTTGATTTCTATGATGCTCTATCTCTAGCGGTTCATATCGTGAATATTAACTGAAGGGTAATGGTTAAATGGGTTAAATAAGTTGAAGGGTTAAAAGTCACACGAAATGTATATTCAATGGAGACAGCCTCATAGTCACTTTTAATTCGGTAGTTAGATTATCATTGTTATATTACACCTTCTTTTTTTTTTATCACATATAGATGATATAATGCATTAGTATCTTATAAAAGAAGTATAGAAAGGACCATATTGACTAAAACTTAAATGTTTTTTCACCACGTTACCACATATTGTGCTATCTCCAGTTCTTAGTTGTGTCACCAAGCCTTTCGTGTAATGCTATAGTTAGTGTCCTACTACCATGATAAAACTATCCTTTAATAAGTTCATGAGTGATATTGAAATACTTCTGCCCATAAGTTATATAACCGAAGTTTCTGTTTGAATCAGAAAACACAGCACAAAAACGTATACAGTTGGGAGTGGCCAAAAAGATAATGAATGGGGCCCGCAAAATTGTTCTTGAGAAAGCTGAAGAAGCACGGGCTGCTGCTTTCTCGGCTTTTAAAGCTCTTGGAGTTGAAGTTCCTCAGTTTTCACTTTCCAAATTACCAACAGCTTCTGCAAATTTCACTAAGAAAGAAACAAGTACGTCATCACGAGAAGATACCACAAGTAGCTTTGTTTGTATGGACCAAAAAGATGTAAAATCAGACTCTGAGGGACTGAAGGAAGGAAAACCAGCAGAAGAAAACTCAGATGATACCACCTTAAGTAACTCAAATGCCAATAACTCACTTAAAGCCAATAACTCGGTGGCAGCAGTGGATGGTACGAAAGGAAAGAATGTTGATGAAAATATTCCTCACAAAGAGCATGCAAATGAGAATATATGTGTGGGTAACAAGGAGAGGAACTCTGACAAGGGTCCTATGAGTGCAGTCAACACTCCCGGTGGATTTGATTTGTTCTTGGATATGTGGGACACCACACACGAGTTCTTCTTCGATATTCATTTCAATAAACGGTCTGAATTTAACACGACTGCCCCTTTTGAATTACATGGCATTGCAGTCTGTTGGGAAGATTCTCCTGTTTACTATATCAGTATCCCCAAGGATTTATTCTGGTCTGACAGTAAAAGAAACAAAAATCCGATTGGTAATAATCTTGAGATGGCAAATCAGAGGTGGCTTCGAGTTAGTTTGATAATGGGAAAAAGGCAAGTGAGAAAATTTGGGTGGAATTTGAAGATTCAGAATCAGGTGTTGAAATATCCTGCTGTTTCTATTCAGAGATTTGGTGGCATGATTCATCCAGTAAAAACTATCGGCGTGGAGCTCATTGAAAATAGTTTCTATATGTTCTCTCCTGTTCATCTAAAAGATGTCATTGACTTGTGTGTTGTAACTTGGATTCTTTGGCCTGATGAGGAGAGAAGTTCTAACCCTAATTTGGAAAAGGTATTTCTATACTCTATGTTGTTAAGGGGTGGTGTAACAGGTTACAGTTGACTTTCAACCCATTTTACTTATATATGGGTTGATTTGAGTTGTGTTTTTATCTCAGACGTGTCAACTAAATTATCTTAGTAAAAGTTGAAGGATCAAATCGGTCAAACAGGTTGAAAGTTGGTCCAAAGTCTATTTTTATTATTTAATATTCAAAAACTTAGATTATTATTGTTTTTGTAATGATAATTAGTGCATTAGTTTCTTAGCAAAAGTTTAATTTTTTATTACTATTATTATTTGATGAATGTAGAAATTTCTTGATTGGAAACGTGAGCCAACTCGTCTGACCTACACATCTAGCTGAAATGCAAAATACCCTTGTAACATAAGGAAATTTTAAAACTTATGTTTTGTATCTAAGGATCTCTGAGGTTTGCTTTATCATGCATAGTAAATGTTGTATTTTACCATACAGGAAGTCAAGAAAAGGTTAGCTAGTGAGGTGGCAGCAGCTGCAAACCAGAAGGGTCGGTGGAAAAATCAGATGCGAAGAGCTGCACATAATGGTTGCTGTAGGCGTGTTGCTCAAACTCGAGCATTATCATCTGTTCTCTGGAAGTTGCTAACGTCTGAAAACCTTCATGAACCATTAGTAACTACCGAGATGCCACTGGTGAGGATGTGACAAGTTGCAAAACATGGTGTGTCTATCAATAAGAAAAATGTTCTCTTTAACCTTTGCTAATTTGTTTTTCTAGGTAAATGTTCTTGCTGACATGGAGCTCTCCGGAATTGGCGTTGACATGGATGGTTGCATTCAGTCACGTTATGTATTGGGTAAAAAGCTAAGATATCTTGAGAAGGAAGCTTACAGGCTAGCGGGCACTCGATTTTCCTTATATACAGCAGCAGATATTGCAGATGTACTTTATACACGGTTAAAGCTGCCAATTCCTGATGGTTACAAAGGGAAAAACCACCCCAGTACCGATAAACATTGTTTAGAATTGTTAAGGTAAACTTTGTAAGAATGATACGGAGTAACTTATATATGTATGTTACTTTATTGGAATCATGATGCTAAAGTGAGTGCTTATTTTAGGCTTGAGCATCCTATAATTCCTGTTATTAAAGAGCATCGAACTTTGGCCAAGCTCTTGAACAGTACATTGGGTTCAATATGTTCATTTTCAAAGTTATCCATGAGGACTCAAAGATATACACTTCATGGACATTGGCTCCAAACTTCAACAGCCACAGGACGGTTATCCATGGAGGACCCTAATCTTCAGGTGTGTCCTCTTATCTTTCTTCCCATTATTTTTAGAGGTGGACTCAGAACTCTCTTTGTTTATTGATTATAAAACCTTCAATAAATAATTAGTGTATCAAATACAACCATATATTGTTTCAGTGATCACCTTTTTTATTTGAACAAAATGATTTCAGGATACTCCCAACTGTTTAAAAGCAGTTTTTTTTCTTCTTTCAGAGAAAACATAACTCGAATAAACCCATTCGTATGTAAATGGGTAAAAATTGCCACCTCAATAATTTATATTATATTGGTTCTTCATCAGCTGAAATTGTGTTGTCTGTTTACTGAAATATATCAGTGTGTCGAGCACATGGTTGAGTTCACAATAAATCGTGATGAAAAAGAGAATGGTGATTCAGACACAGATCATTACAAAGTCAATCCTCGTGATTTCTTCATTGCTACTCAGGTCAGGACTTATTTTTTTGATATGTAGGTTGTTTCCAGATACATGGTTGTCACTTACTAGTAGAGTAGTAGAAATGGCAAAACGTGCTGGTAGGGCAGGTTCGGTCTTGTTAGCCAGATGAGAACTTTTCTCCAAGATTTTTTAATTTCTACTTATCGTGTCAAATATTATGTACCAATATCATTACTGGAATGTAATCTAACTTTTTGAATGAATAAGTCAGTACTTTTTATGAATTAAAAATGATTATATTTTCAAATAAACTTCTTCCCCCTGTTTGACCGTTCGTTTTATAACATAACCGAAGTCAACTCGTTCATCAGGAAATGGCCACCTCTACTCATAAGTAGCATGTAAATGGTACCAAGTGTCTCATCTCGCTTATAATATATATGCGTGCAGGAAAACTGGTTACTAGTAACTGCAGATTATTCTCAGATAGAATTGAGATTAATGGCTCATTTCTCTAAAGACCCGTCTCTAATTGAGCTCCTTACAAAGCCTCTTGGTGATGTCTTTAACATGATTACTGCAAAATGGACTGAGAAAGCAGAGTCTTTAGTGGACCCTAAAGAACGAGAGCAAACCAAAAGATTAGTTTATGGCATTCTATATGGTATGGGTGCAAATTCTCTAGCAGAGCAACTGGAATGCAGTCCAGATGATGCTAATGAAAAAATCCAGAGCTTTAAAAGGTCGTTTCATGGTGTTTCTTCTTGGCTTAAAGAAGCTGTGACAGTGTGTCGTCAAAAAGGGTGAGATAGTTTACTGCCTATGAATTGAAGATAGAGTATAAGGAAAGCACAAAAAATGTCATGATTAGAGGTGGCAAAACAGGCGGGCAAAATATTTTTTGTTCTGGTCAAACCGGGTGGCAGGTTATTCCAATAATAATATATTTTTTCTTTTCAATTTTTTTTATTTACACGATTCTGGAGGGTTTATGTATGATTAATACACTTTTGCCGTCTTTCAACTCATTTGACCCGTTGTAATTAAAAACATAAATTGGTTTAATGCTCACAAGTAAATGGATCAAACTCGCCACCTCTACGAAATGGATTATCTTATACACTTTTAACCAGTGTTTATATGATCACCAATATATCATGCAGTTGTTCACTTGTTCTATGTATGTTATGAGGACTTGTTAACATATATTGTTGGTTTTCTTCGAAGAAAGTAACATACATTGGTGGTGTTGTGTAGTTACGTGGAAACCCTAATGGGTAGGAAACGATTTTTGGCGAAAATAAAATTTGGAAATGCAGAAGAGAAGTCAAAAGCTCAGAGACAAGCTGTCAATTCCATTTGTCAGGTATGATATTAAGATAGCTTCTCTTTCTAATTTGATATCTTAATTCAGTATTATTGGTAAGCATGAATGTTTGTGTTTTTGTAGGGATCTGCAGCTGATATAATCAAAGTTGCAATGATAACTATACACTCTGTAATAAGTGAAGGTGCTGAGAAGTCAGAGTCTAGTTCTCAGTTTGCAGAAACATTCCACATGCTTAAGGGTCGTTGTAGAATCCTTTTACAGGTCAGATTCTATATTCAGATTTTCTGATGATATCAGATTGTTCGGATGTATTTCATCATAATATGAAGTAACTGCTAACATTTTTAATTTTGTGTGATATCTGATGAGATGTTGAAGATTTCATAAATTTTTTGTCAGGTACATGATGAGTTAATACTAGAAGCTGACCCTTCTGTTGTGAATGAAGCTGGATTGTTGCTAAAATTGAGTATGGAAAGCGCTGCATCCCTTCTTGGTGGGTTATCTATCACTCTATATTACTGTTTTTTCTCTTTTGTTGTTAGTTTGCGAACATGCTAGTTTCTGAAACTTAAACCTTTCTTAAAGAAAGACTTACAAAACCACTATTGACGGGGTTAACGGCTACAATTTGACCCATGTACTTGAATGTGTCAATTTGGGTTTTAAGTTTTATGACTTTTATCACTAACGGGTGAAATACACTGATCAACAAAATAAGTTGGAAGGAAAGGGTTAAACAAGTTAAAAGTCATAGAAAGTGAATATTTAAAATCATATAGCCTCATAGATCGTATTATTTAAAAATAGATTTTTACTATACTGAAATCATTTATAGAATTTTTAAATCAAGTGTTGAGGGTTTCGTTAACCTGACCTTAGCCGTACGAAAGATTACTCGTTTTGACACGTTACCGTGTGTTCGACTCACATTATACACAATTTTAAGATGTGAACAAAGGACAATGACAAAAAACATAGGCTTATTGAGCTTCAACAATTTAAATTGTCATCTGAAAGTTGTTTGCACTTGATTAAGTACACTCAGTTGACTGATCCAGTAGTTAACATCAATTTCTTTCAGTTCCATTAATCGTCAAGCTCAAGTGTGGAAGAACATGGGGATCTTTAGAACCTCTTCTAGTGCCTATGTAAATACAAAGTATCAACATCATATTCGCTATCAGATGGTTATTGCAACGACCCCTGCTTGTAAGTAAGTATCATTTACACCACATTCATATACCCTCCATCCAATGAAAATCATTCCTGTAGGATTTTCATTTTCTAAATATTTATTTGCCATAATCAGTGGCACAATTTGAGAACTTGTTGTATAATAGAAAAGAAGAAATGGTGGTGTTGAGGGATCATGCCATTGTTTGTCTTTGAAATTAGTGGGAAAGTTGCATAGGAGAGATGAATTTTGGACACATGTAAACATATTCTTTTTTTTCTTTTTTTTGCTTATCAAATGAGTATGTCATGCTTTGGCATGAGCTGCTTCGTTTCCGTGGTTAAACATTTATAGTATTCAGCTATTACAGTTGTATGAATCCTTTTGCTAATGTAAGAGTGCCTTTTTTTTTTGAATCTGAAAATTCAGAAGTAAAGGCATTATTCAGAAATAAAGAAATTAAAAGTTGTCAACAATTTTTTTGATTGAAAATGATAATAGGAATAACAAGCTTATTTTTAAATATCATGACTAATACTATATATATTTTTGAAGCACATTTTAGATTCTGTAATTTTTTTGTATGCTTTATATTTGGAAATAACAGTATTCTTAATTGATTGTTTCTTTAGTTGTTATAATTTAGGAAAGTTTATGCCCCGTTATCAAAACCCATTCACCTTTTAATTTAATTATTGAGTTTGGGACAGCATCGGAGTTTAATTTAAGCAATTTAGTCATGAACTAAATTTTCTAATCTTTTGTTGAAAATGTAAGTATGCAAGATGATGAATCCACTGGTCAAAACATCAATCAATTACTATACGTCCATATCATTATTTTGTTACAAGTTTTATGTGCTACACGTTACAATTACAAAACAACCAAACATTGATGTGATTTGTAGAATGCAAGTAGCATTTTACAATTATCTAGAATACTACTGTAGTTGTCTATATACACGTCGACTCCCTGATGATCTAGAGGCACATATGTCTCTTGTAAACGTATGCCATTTCGATCTATATTAAGCTTTTTTTGAATGATAACTTTCTATTCATTTAACATTGAGTTTGTTATGATTACGAAACTAAGGGTAGAAATCTGAAATCAACTCTAGTATTTCAAGTAATATGAATGATAACATCGATCAATCGTATAATAATATCACCATATGTAAATCAAGTACAAAGATATGATCATAAACAGTCTCTAGTGTACATCAATGGCATGCATCTCTAATGTATATTACAAGCCCTAAAATAAAATCACACCATATGGGCATTATTCTCTATATAATTAATTTTATAGTATTATATTTTTGTTATCAGTAAGGGATCCAAACAACATGATCTTCTGGTAAGAAATGACAAACTGGAGTGGTACCCGGTTTGACATTCAAAACCTTAAACGCTAGATGTTTAGGGTTCCATTTTGCAGTGTCTGTATGACACACTGCAATTGCTTTAGCTTTTGTACCGTCTTCCCCGACCAAAGAGATTGCGTATGCTTTGGTGGTGGTGGTTTTGTGACAATAGAAAACCGCATACGGGTACTTCTGTTTGTGGCAAACTACTGCTTCATTGGCGGCCAATTTCTTAGCTCCTTCAACTATGTACTTCTGTAATGGAGTACGTTTTCTAGTGTTTACCTCTGTTGAGATAGCCTTCACCTTTTTACCCAACTCAGATGTACTGAAATCAACCATGGCCTCTAATGAAGTAGCACAATACTTCTTCTCACCTTCCATGCCCTTATCCTCACATTCGTTGATTGTTTTCTTCATTGAATCAGATTCTATTGTATCAGGTTTAATGGAGAAACGAGTATATAGTTCTGGGAGCTTCTTTGATGTAAAGGGTATCTTGTCAGCAACTTCACGAGGTAAGAAAGTTGATGTTGGATTAGTGGTTTCCGTAAAGTGCAAGCTCATTGCTTTGCCTTGATGCATGTCTTTTTCCAAGAAGAAAAGCGCAACATTTGGATTGTCCTTAAGTTGATCGTTGGTCGCAGCATACTTGTAGGAAAACGGTGACACCTCTACATCTACGGGCTTTTTCTTGTTATGACAACGGACAACAACACCTCCTTTGCCAACAGTGACCTTTGCACAATTCCCTTTCGGTTTTGGTTTTGGAGCATGAACAGATACGCCACCTTTGCCGACACCAACATGGGTTCTAGGGGCATGAACGGATACACCAACTTTTCCAACACCAACATGGGTGCCAGGGGCGTTAACCGATACACCACCTTTTCCAACACCAACATGGGTGCCAGGGGCGTTAACCGATACACCACCTTTTCCAACACCAACATGGGTGCCAGGGGCATTAACAGATACATCTTTTCTAAAACCAACGTTGGTTCCCGGGGCGTGAACGGATACACCACCTTTGCCAGCGCCAACCTTCGTGCCAGGGGCATTAACGGATACACCACCTTTGCCAGCACCAACCTTCGTGCCAGGGGCATGAACCGATACACCACCTTTTCCAACACCAACCTTCGTGCCAGGGGCATGAACCGATACACCACCTTTTCCAACACCAACATGGGTGCTAGGGGCATGAACGGATACACCACCTTTGCCAGCGCCAACCTTCGTGCCAGGGGCATGAACGGATACACCACCTTTGCCAGCACCAACCTTCGTGCCAGGGGCATGAACTGATACACCACCTTTTGCAACACCAACATGGGTACCAGGGGCATGAACGGATACACCCCCTTTGCCAGAGCCAACGTTCGTGCCAGGGGCATGAACCGATACACCACCTTTTCCAACACCAACATGGGTGCCAGGTGCATGAACGGATACACCACCATTGCCAACACTGACGTGGGTACCAGGGGCATTCACAAACACATCTTTGCTAACACCAACGTTGCTAGGAGCATGAATACCTTTACCAACTCCAACGTTCGTGCCAGGGGCATGAACGGATACGCCACCATTACCACCGATATGTACGTTTGTGCCAGGAGCATGAACGGATACATCGCCTTTCCCAACGCCAACATGGATATCAGTGCTCTTATCTTTCATTCAACCGAGAAGATAATAATAAAAAAAGAAACATAATTACCATCAGTAAAAGTGATTTTTTGGATTATCGATATATAAACGCATTTGTAGCTATATAACTAGTAACTTATCACTGATTAGTAAGTTATATGTCCAACAAATTAAACACATGCTTCACTAGATGGGTATCAAAATCCAGGTTATTATGAAAACCATCTAAAAAGTTTTTTTTTTTATAACTGAAGTGAATATTTCTGGCAACCAACCATTATGTAGAAGATCAGTGACTGCTTTGGGCATGGGAGTATTTGGCAACACAGATTTCCAATATGTTTCTGGAGTCACAGATGCATGGCTCACAACAACTGCCAACTGAAAATAAGAAAGAAAAAAAAAACAAGAAATAAATGAGGTAATCTACATATTGTACAAGCTAATATATATTGTTAATGTATTAGGACATGATCATATGCTTCTTTATATTAATACAGACAGAGTGAATCAGATTATATATACTCACAGAAAGCAAAGTGAGGATATGTAGGAACCCCATTAATCTAAGAGAACTTGGAAAAGACCTGAAAACAATGTGTTTTATGAAAGAAGGAAGAAGGAAAACTAGGCTGCATATATAGAGGAGGAGATGTTGACAAAAAAACATTTACCAAGAAAAAAACATAAAATGCCTAAGATGATTATTATTTGGTGTATGATCAGACCGTCAGCTGCATTATTTTGTGGGGAAGGAAGGGTATGTAATCTCAGTCATTGAAATCTATCATCAACGATTCAAATTCGTTACATTTTAACAATAGTGCATTGAAATCTATTATTCAAATTTGTTACATTATAATAACAGTACATTTTACGTAAAAGGTTCGTGAATCTAAATAAACCAAATGTAGTTAAGTTAATTAGTAATGGTATTTTATGTTAAGTTATATGTCATGTGGAAAGCTTTGATTAATTAGTCAAATTTTCATCTTCACTTTATTCACATATTTATTATAAAAGTACGGTATTCCTAGTTTCCTACCGTTCAAATTCAAGCGTTCGTATTTAACTGACGGACTCATAAAATTTAGTCGTCGGTGTGATAAATTTTTTGAAACTAACTCCATTTGTTAGTTTATTAAATTTATCTACATAACGAGCTACACCACCTATATACTAGCATACCACCCGTGCAATGCGACGGTAACAATTAATATATTTATTTTGTTAGTTCGTTCAATAAAATGTCATTATGGTAACATGACATTTTTTCATCGTTGTTTAACAGTTAATGATTCAATTAGTTAAAATACCATGTCGCATGTTTTTACAAATAAATATAGATATGTTCTCACTAATTATGCTTAATATAGTGATATTTTATTCTAACAACACAGAAATTTAAATATATAACTTTGGAATAAAAACTTTCCTATTTAAAATGATTTTCATTTGTTAGTGTAAAAGAGTAAAAAAATAATTTAATTATTATTTAAGAATTAAGATTCAACAATTTGAACATGCTTTATATGTATTATAGATAAGTGATAACACCTTTATAAAATCAATAAATTTTCAACTAAATTTGTAAATAAATCGGCTTAATTGACTTGTATCACTTATCACCCTTGACTATAACGTAATCTTTTAGTATTAATTTATATTTTGATATATCTAAAAAAATGTCCATTTTTAGTAGTCAAGTCGTGGGTCAAATGCACCATCATTCATGATTTAATGAGATTGTACACGTAATTACAGTGCCTTGTACGTGTACAAATTTAATTGTATATCAAACTTTATGTTACTTTGACTCACGTTCAAATGGGTCCAACTCTAGGTTATTTTTAGTGTATATATATGTTTAAATTGTTAACACTGATTACTAGATGGAGTACACCAATTATATAATTTATGAATCGAAAGGCAACAAAATGGAAGCTTCTATTATAACACTATGAAATTAACTTTATGAAATTGCTACATTCATCTTTGGGTAAACGTTTTAAGTTTATACCTTTTAATATTATATACATTCATATTTTATATATTTCGTTGTATCTATTACACTTATATAAAACTAGTGTTAAACTCGTACGATGCACGACTAGCATTATAAAATGTCATTATATGTGAATCACAAATGAAAATGATATATGAAATGGTGAAAACTTTCAGATTATAAAAGGAATTTTTTTATCGGTATTAGTGATACTTAATAAATATTAACCTCTCAAAAATGAATTAATAAGAGCATATTTTCCTCATAATATATCAATGAAATAGGAAGGTTAAAAAATATGTGTATGTTATAAATTGACATTTTTCTAGCTAACAAAAGTTGTCTAGTAATTGTGACCTTTCCATTTCCTATAGTTATAATATATTATCCTTGCAACAATTAATAAACAATGTGTACGTTAATAGTCTTGGGAAAATAAATTATAAAAATCACTATAACAATTTAGACGTGTTATTGAATAACTAATGTACATATATATACACAAAATATAAATCATTCTACAACAATCAAATATATACCGACATTATATAGATTTGAAAAGTAATATAGAATTAATAGAAGTGCACATCTTACCATTCGCATACTGAATTGTAATTAAGTTGTGTGAGATTAAAAAAATTGAAAAAATTCTTTAAAAAATAGATGATGACCTTGATCTGTCTATCCATAAAGCTTGTATTCAGTTTACTAAATAATAGAAATTGATTTCCCTTAATCAGTAAGATGATATTAAAAAAAATTCAAATTAACAAAACTTTAATGAAAGATATAATTAAAATTAAAAGTAAGTTCTCATAATTTAATAAAAGTTTATTTATTTATTTTTTTAAAAAAAGAGAAAGTTAGAGGAATGAGAGTTAAGATTAAGATGGAAAAACTAAAAGACTAAAATTAGAAGGAAAAAGTAGATTAAAGGATGTCATGAGTTTGGACCATAATAAAAAGTTATAAGTGCTATTACAAGAAACACTATTTTGAATTGAAATAGTATAATTTAATTTTATTAATTACCTTGTTAAATGAAAATAGTTATAATATAAATTTTAATTGAATATTACTTTATGTGGAATAAGGGTGTAGGAAAATCTACATCATCAATTTTTTTTTTATATGGTGATGACATATAGGATTTGTATGATGTGGCATTTGTATATATTTGACAAATAATTAAGGATCTTCTTCCTTAATTATAAATATAGATGTCAGATGTATGTATGTATGTATACCGAATCCCGATACAATATAAAGTTTTTTTAAAATTTCGTACATCCAACAAAAACTATAATACATACGCAGTATATTAGATTCAAATCGCACTGGCATCATATTTTGGGATGGTCAGTGAAGGGGCCGAAAACGGTCACACAATAACCTAGTTAAGCCACGTAAATCTAAGTAAAATATGTTTATCATTCCCAAGTAACCTGAATAAAGAATATTTATCCGTTTAGGTATTTTACAAAGTTTAATACCCTACATGTAGCTTTGAAAATTTGATACTTATATACAACAGTAAAAAGTGTCGTACAATTTCAAAACATTAAGGTTGTGTTTAGATGTAGAAAAATAGAGGAGTTTTCTATAAAAAATTTCTAAGAAAATTGGAAAAAGGGAAAATGTGTTCAAAATGGGTTTTTCTATAAAAGTTTTCAT
Source organism: Pseudognaphalium luteoalbum (assembly GCA_963422505.1). Lineage (NCBI taxonomy): Eukaryota > Viridiplantae > Streptophyta > Magnoliopsida > Asterales > Asteraceae > Pseudognaphalium > Pseudognaphalium luteoalbum. The sequence continues at coordinate 14,037,210 of OY730192.1, read as the reverse complement.
AGAAAATAGAAAACTCAATTTTCTATGTTATAAGGGGGAGTTGGAAAACCATGATTTTCACTTTTCCATTTTTTCCTTTATAACACCACCCCCACTTTTCTAAAATTTTTCAAACCCTTCTAACCTTAACTAGTTTTCCAAAATAGAAAATATAACAACATTTGAACACAATTTCTAAATTTTCATCACTTTTCTAGAAAATGAAAACTCTTTTCATTTCTTAGAAAATTAGAGATAGAAAATTGTGGAAAAATTTCCACAACTAAACGCAGCCTTATGGTGTATTTAGTTACAAAGAACTCTCTACTTTTCTAGAAAATTTTTCTAAGAAAACTAGAAAATTAAACGTGTTCAAATTCGAGTTTTCTAACAAATGTTTCTAAGAAAAGGAAAATTCTTGTTTTCTTTTTTATAACTACAAAGTTGAAAATTATTTTTAATGGTTTTTTAAGTTCTTCATCTCTGTTCTTCATTGGAAAAGGAAAACTCCACCCCTTATAGCTAAACACGTTTGCTAGATTTTTCATGTTATTATAGAGATGTAAAACACTTCGCATTCTTTGAAGAAATAATGGAAAAGAAGAAATAATGATTTTTTTTTCCTGTAACCAAACACACCCTAACAGCCTAACTCTTTCATCTGTTATCAGGCGACACTATTAGAATACCCACTTTAGATAAACTAAAATGCTTAAATTTGGATAATAATACGTGTATATATATATAAGTTGTACTTTTATATATATCGTGTTTCAAAGAAGCCAATTTCATTTGGTTTGAATTTATATACATTTAATTTAATGTTTTTTATGTGAAGGGCACAAATGGGTAAATAACATGTATATATGATTATGGATTCCAGATGTTGTTGTTAAAGCGTGAGGGAAAGAAGAAAGGTAAGAGATGATTAATGATGACTGAAAATGAAAGGATATATGATTATGAACATTTACTTGGACGTTGGACTTTTGTCTAATAATCTTATTTACCAAACACTTAAATTTAATCTGGTTGTTGAGAGTTCATATCGTAGTAGCTACGTACTTATATTCATTATTATTCTTATCTTTGACACTCCAACTATTTTTATAATCCCAAAAAAGAACATTAAGATAAACAGCAATGGCTGTTACTTATAGCAAAGACGTATGCTAGTTATGTTTGATAAATGTTATAAAGGGTTTTAAAAAATAATAAAACTTTACTATAAAAACTAAGTTAATTTATCAGATTATTTTATTGGGTTAATAATAGTTTAATCCTTAAAGTTTTAATTTTTTTTCGTTTTAACCACTTAATTTTTTTTCTAACGATTTAAGCCTTGAAGTTTACATAGACTAATTGGTTTAACCCTTCAAAGGGTTAAACCATTAAATTTTTGAAAGTTTAATGATTAAAATAGAAAAATTTAAAAGGGAAAAATCATTACGAAAGATAAACTTTAGGCATTAAACCATCAAAATCATTATGAAAAATAAACTTACAGGGTTAAACCACAAAAAACATTGAAACTAGAAGCATTAAACCATGAGGAAAAAACTTGAGTGATTAAAACGAAAAAAATGAAACTTTGATGATTAAATCATTATTAACCCTATTTAATTTTTAATTGGCCTAGCAAATTAAGGGTGTAATCGAGTCGATCAAGCTAACTCGTGAGTTGCTCGGAATTATCTCCAAATTATAATTACTAGAAATTGATTCGGTCTAAAGTCAAGTTGTACTTCGATTCAAGTTCAAGTAGATACTCGTCTTGAAAAGCTCGTGAGTCTTATTGAGCTTGTAACATTTTACCCTTTTAGCTTTTTTAATTGTATATTAACATATTTAGTTATTTACCATACATTGTTGCGAAATATAATTGTTTTAAAGTAGCATGCAAGTCATAACAGCTCGTGCAACAAGTATATTTATTAATTAAAATAATGAGGTTTGACATGATGGAAAGAACTCTGCAGGTATATCAGTATATGTATATGTTAAAGTCATTTATTTTTAATTTATAAAGTACTACCGAACGTCAACTTATGGTGTGTTTGGTAACAACGGGCTGGGGCTTGTGGCTAGGGCTGGAGCTTGAGCTTTTTTCACAAGCCACTTCAAAAAGCTTCTTGTTTAGGGGCTTCTAGAGGCTTATTTTTTCAAGAAGCCCCACTTTTTTTATGTTGTCAAACAAAGCTTATAGCTAGGGCTTATAAAAAATAAAAACTCAAACTCTGAAAAGCCGCTAGAAGCCTGTCATCCAAACATACCCTTAAAAAAAACATATGCAATAAAGGTTTGTCACCAACCATCTTATATAACGTTTTAACTTTTAAGGTAACTACGATGATAGTTAAAGGTGAGATGTGAGATCATGCATCCAAGAGCTAGCTAAAGTACCTCTTGATTCTAATCCTAATATAATTTAACAAAAAAAGAATGCATATAGATGACGTTTATTTGATTTAAGCTAGGAGGGTATAATTAAACCTTAAACGAACCATAGTCCATAAATACACATCGTTAAATGGCCCGGCCCGTTAGCTAGGAAGAAGCTTCATATGGGCTTAAGAAAAGTACACCAACATCACATTATATGAGTTTTGATAACCGAAGTTCTTAGACTCTTCAATTGGTTAAAAGTTTTTAATATAAAGAAAACAGAATGTCAATCCAATCAATGAGCTTCCACGAGTTCATGCAAAACATGAGAGATGATGAGGACTCTTCCGTCAAAAAGTAAGTTCGTTTAGATCGTTGTATTGTGTTAGCAACAATTGTTTTGGATCTTTGCTTGTTTAATTTGCATGCATGGTTATGGTTAAGTGAAAATTTCTATGCTCAAGCTGCTTTGATTTTTATGTCTGTTGATGGATTTCATTTTCAAGATAGACGTTGCAAAGGAGCCAGTATGATTTGCGGGGTCATCTTTATCATCTTGTTCAGTTTCAAGTTTTCGTTTTCATGCTGTTTTAGTATCTCCTTATTCTAGAGTTATTCCTCTCTAGCTAGCTAGTTCTAAGTTGTTTTTTGGTTGGTTCAGTAAAATTTCATTAGTTTCATGTATTTCCTTTTTCCTATTCAATAGTTGTTGATTTAGGATGTTTCAATATATTTATTTTATTTTTCGGAAAAAAAAAATGATTAAAAGTTTAGGACATACATTAACTATAACAATTTTATTGTCTTCCATTTATTTTGGACATATGAATTTTTATAAATGTACAAAACTTTAATACATATCTGAAAGCCTTAGAAAATGCCCTATAGGCTTCCTTTAGCAAAACCCCAATCTATATTACTATCCTACATATCGATAAGTGGCGGACCTACAACTATGTAGGGTATGCACTTGCATACCCTATGAATCCAAAATGTAATGTTAAAAATAGTATTCAAGAGAAATTTGTCAACTGATTTACATAGGTTGCATACCCAACTCTAATTGACAGTCTCCAAAACGAATACTACTCCTCGAAATAAATTACTCCCTCCGTCCCACTCTAAATGTCCTATTTGACTTTTCAAAGTCTTTATTTTTCAATTTTGACGTTAAATAATTTTATTTGTGTTATATAATATATTATGAAAATTATACCAATGAAAACACATTTAAAACCCAACTCATTCATATATTTTGCAGCAAATATTATATAACATCAACAAAAATATTTAAAGTCAAAGTTTACAAAAAAAAAAAAAGATTTCAGAAAGTCAAAACAGAACACTTTAGGTGGGACGGAGGTAGTAATAAATTAATATACTCCTTTGTATTCAATCGGCAGTCTTCAATTATATATATAGTCATCATCTTTTAAGGTTTTCTTTATTATTTTATGTCATTTAGAAGTTAGCTCTTAATACGTTTCCATGATTTTTATTTTTAGCAAGTTGTTATGTTATTTTTTCTCTTACCATTTCTATGATCTCCTTTAAGTTTTCAATAAACTTGTTTATCTAGGAGTTTTTTTTGCTGCTAGTTACTAAATTAAGTTCGTATCAAAAGCGGGAATATAGTCATTTGTTGATTGAAGAGTTGAACTCTTAATCAAAAGTTCGTATAGATTAACCTGAAGACTCGTATTCGAAGGAAAAACCTAAACCGGGGACCCGTATTTGAAGGAAAAACCCAAACCGAAAACTAAAATATATGTTTGATTATCATATAAAAAAATTATACAAGATAGTGTATATCCTTGTTCGGATTCCTGGATCCGCCACTGATATCGATCAGTTATTCGAAATCATAGTTAATCGACTCTCATGTTGTTGTACTTTGTTGAAGATGAGAGCGTTGGGTTCTACTATATATAAACCGTAACGCCTTTTGCAACACACTATGCAACAATTTTTTTCTTTTTTCTTTTTGGTAAAAAGAGCATATATTAGATCACAAAAATATATACATAGCCAAGCAGTTACTCGTTCGACTATCCCCAAAGTAAACCAGCTTGACCAAGCAAGAAAAAGGCAATCTATACAATTTATCCTAACCACAAAGCTACCAATCTTATTTATCACCATATTGTTCCCATACAAACATATAGAAATATCTATACTTAAACTATACCTACAAAAGTTCTTCCGTCTCTGCATAGAGAGTTTTTTGTAACTCCTACTATTATCGACACAAAATCTATTAAATTAGCACATAATATTCACCGACTTGACGTCCATATCTAATAAAATAAATTATTGTATAACGCAAGTATGCTGTTTTCTTGTAAAGAGATTTTTAATCCCCATCTTTTAATAAATAGAGGGGTTTTTATATTTATGAATAAATGGGCAATTTTTTTTTGAAGGGGCGAATATTAAAATCATTATTTTTTTCTTCTCCTACTCTTTTTTCTTATATTGTATTCTATTCATTTCAATTTAAATGTCCACATTAGTATTTTGTTATATATCTCAACAAAATTATTCTCTTGTAAAAATAACTTTAAATTGTTTACATCCTTTAGTATAAATTATGTGGAGAGGTGAGTTTACTACACACCACCCTAGCTAACTCTGCCTCTAAATCTTCGTAGCTTCATCTTAGGATTATAAAGGTAGTAAGGTACTAATTAAACGTTTTAAGAAATTAAAGATGACTAGTTATAGGGGTGTTCAAAATATACCGAAATTGAAAAACCGAGCTGAAAACTGGTATATGCGAACCGAATTTTGGTTAACTGAACTGACTTTTTTTCATTTTTCAATTTCGGTTAACTGAACTGATTTTTTTTTGGTTTTTCGATTTCGGTTCATGATTTTGAGATGATCGTGATAAATGGTTAACCGAAAAAACTGAAAATGTTATATATAGTTGTAAATATTTGTATAAATATTGTACATTTTATATTTATATATAGATATTTACAGTTGTATTTTGATAAAATCATTCATATTTCCTTTTCACTCATTTTAATATAATTTACTAGCTTAATTTTGGCATAATATGGTAACTATTACTACTAAGTTTATAATTATATTTAGACGATTTATGTACGTATAACTTAAATACACAATTATAAAGAGTAAAATGGTTATCGTTTGATATTTCTATCATCAAAATATTTTAAATATAGTGAACACTAAAAAATAAATATATATTTGTGTGTTATTAATTACTTTTTAAAAATATATACTAAAATAAATGGTTAATTTGGTTAACCGAATCGAAAAAACAGTTAACCGATTTCCGGTTAACCGAAATTCGATTTCGGTTTAGGTTCAAAAATATTTCGAACCGAGACTCCGATTAACCGAGTCTCCGGTTAACCGTCCACGCATCAAATCATAATTCATAATCATAAATAACAATATAATATATCTTATTCATAAATATTACAAATTACAAGGATATGATGAAGGATACATACATCAGATACAAATTAAGATAGGATCATACATTACAAATTACATCAGAAGATATTGTGTGGCATCTTAATTCTTAAGTGCACATGATTACACGCCCTAACTAATACTCCCTCCGTCCCAAATCTATTGTCCCCCTGTTGACTTTGGAGTCTTTCTCTTCCAACTTTGACCTTCAATATTTTTCTTTGTGTTATATAATACTTGATGCAAATTATACCAATGAAAATACATTCAAAATTCAATCAATTCATATATTTTGCATCAAATATTATATAACACAAACAAAAATATTGAAGGTCAAAGTTGGAAGAGAAAGACTCCAAAGTCAACAAGGGGACAATAGATTTGGGACGGAGGGAGTATACAATAATACCAAATGAGCAGTTATTATTCTCTGGATCATTAACTCATTAAATACTAATTACTCCTTAATTATAAGGTACCCAAAACAACGTGATCTTCAGTAGAACATGAAAATTTGGAGAGGTTTCATTTTGTGAACGTTGAATATCATATCGGTATTTTGTCTAGGCGAGCACCGGGTACCCTTCTGTCTTCACGTGCACCAGGGTTTTTCTGTTGACGAGCAACGGGTGCCCTGTCTTGGCGAGCACCGGGTACCTTTCTATCTTCACGTGCACCAGGGGTTTTCTGTTGACGAGCTGAGCAACGGGTGTCTTGTCCTGTCGAGCGCTGGGTCTTTTTCTGTCTTGTCGTACACAGCGGGTACCAACTTTGTCTTTACCCATTTTGTCTTGGCAGCGTGCACCGAGTGTTTTCTCTTGACGAGCACCGGGTGTTTTTCTGTCTTGACGAGCACCAGGTGTTTTGTCTTGAAAAGCGCCGGGTGCGGTGTCTTCGGGAACACGGGAAAAATAATACCATAAGTATAATTAATGACTAAGGGTATAACGATTCTTCACAGTTGCCAACTAATATATGTTGCAATTTTCTTTTCAGTACCGGTAAATATCAAAATTTATCATATATTATCACTACTGAAATTAATAGCATGCAGGAGAAACCATAAAAACAGTAACGTGTATTTCATTTCACTAAGTTACAAATATTCTAATACTAATTTATCTTATATCAAGATTAGCAAATATATATATTTCATATTTTTATCAGGAGTGTTAAGTGTGTATGCATGCATCAAAGTTTACATATAATTTTACTGCATATGTTTGAAAATTTATATCGTATATATTAAATATTTAGCTTTTCTTATTGTATTTAAACAATATAACCATATAGGTTGTCATGTCATCGTCGCGTCACCGTTGACAACTTAGACGAAGTGGTCAATTATCGATAGTTGAAATTAGTAAAGTTACAATAATACTGCATTGTTAACTGTTAATTAGATAAATATAAATATAATTTTTATTGTACAATGTACACCAAAAATGTACAATATTAACATAAAAAATAAGACGGTTTCTATTAGAAAAACTACGAAGAAAAACGGTTGTACTTTTTATGAAAGATCTTAAATGAAGTTTATTAGGTAACTAACCAGTATTGGTATGTTCAGTGACTGGTTTAGGCAATAGGCATGACTTTCGATATATTTCAGGACCCACATGTCTTCCATGGCTCAACATCATGGACAACTGAAAAATAAGAAAAACATACATCAACTATAATTGGATAATATTAGCATGTTTTTTTTAGAAGCCACAGACAAATACCAATAACCCAGAAAGATGCAAGGTTCACATAATCCACAAAGCATCACAACCAATTCTATATTACAAGATGTAGTAATACACAATTAAAACCACTAACGAGCAAAGAAGCAAACCCAATAATATTAGAATGTCACGATCAATGATCGATCATATATATAGTGCATGCATGCTTATACAAGGAGATTTAGCAAATTACTATGTACATAATTAAATGATTACATTCACATAATTGATGTATATGGCCGGATTTGAATAGAAACGAAATAAACTTTAATATCTATAGACATATATCACATATGTTGCTAACAACACAGCCTTAAATATCAGATGCCGTTAACAAAGGGAAACCCTAATTACAGATAGAGTTGTTTAATTACTTACAGAAAGTAAGGTGAGGATGTGTAGGAACTTCATTAAGATACACTTGAATGAAAATTAAACTTACAAAAGCAATGTGTTTTGGTATGATGACGATATTGGGTGTTGCTGCTTTTATAGACAAGTAGATGTACTATATAACTCACAAGATCATTCCCAACCGTGGTTGAACCACTTCCAAACCACTTCCGCCACATCAGTGCCACATCAACTTTCCACCTACTGATTCAAAACCGATTCAAAACTGATTTGTCCCTGCCAATAGTTTAACCACTTCCAAACCACTTTATTTTCATTTTAATTATTTAATACAAAATAAATTACAATTATTAATGTATCATGTACAACTCCACTAAACCTTAAAAAGTTATTTTATTGCATGGGTCACAACTTTTGAAGTGGTTTTGAAAGTGATTTGAATCACTTTACCGGTTGTAACCGGCTACACCCCCAAACCGATTTGGAACCGGTTACCAATGCCATTCCACTAACCAACAGGTTGCAACCGATTGGTGAAAGTGATTTGCCGTTGGCAATGGTCTAACAATTGTAAAAGAAAAACCAAGTAAAACATACGTAAATAATTGAAGAACATGTTGATTTTTATTTTAACCTTTTTAGAACACCACTAGGACTCATTTTTAATTCCTAGTTGGAGCACCTCCTTATTTTGTTGCCTTACTGGACCCATGATACTCTGAAATTTGCTCCAAGGTTAGAACATTTAGAAAGTTAAGTGTCAAATATCTTGATTAATATTTTGAATTATTTTGTATAAGTGTTAATTTTCATGTAACAACGCAAGCAAAAGAAATTTTAGTGGGTAGAGATGTTATGAGATTGGTGAAATTAGTGAATTTTTTTAAAAATTGTGTGGATAATCAAAGTGAACACTTTAACTGAGATAGAAGAGATATACACAGAGGCGAATCTACATGTTAATCAGGTGGGTCAAATGACCCCCATACTCCGGTAGAAATGGAAAATAGCTACAAAGCCCAAAGAAATTATAGTTGGACCCTCCTTGAAATAATGCTTGGAACCCCCTTAAATCCAAACTTCTTTAAAAAATAGCTCATCCATTAACAAAAATAGCCCAATTGCAATTATTATTATGTCAATAGAAGTACAGTGGATATAAATACTTTATCTATGGTATTGCGAATGATTGTATGTACATACAAGGATATGATCTGTTATATAAATAAGGGTTTACTAATATAAATAGAAAACTAGAAATGATACTCCCTGTATAATTTTCATGTTCTTATGTAATCACTAATCTCCTATATATTTGTTGTGAGGTTCTTCGATTGATTATTTTGAATTTCGTGATTCATATTGTTAATGTTTAACTACCAGAATATAGTTTTGCAATTTGGTTTGGTTTATGCTAAGAAATTTAGGTTTCTCTGCTTGAAAAGGTTTGAGTTGTTGATTGTGACAAATATATTTATCATCCTTTCATTCGCAATATTAAAGTTATAAAAAAGAGAGGAGGAAAGTAATAAAATCTCTTCACTATGATTTACATTTATTTCAACTCTTTAAGACTATTGTTAAATTTATATTGCAGCATTGCTGACCCGGCCCGACCCGATCCAGTGTGAATCAAAACCCCACATACGATTTATGTCGCTTTAGCAAAGTTATGTTCTCACTGACCCATGTAAGATTGAGTTCTAGATTCGCCACTGGATATACATACTAGCTAGTATACTACATCTCCTGTGCCTATATCCTTCTTGGCAATGCAATAAGTATCATCGAGAAAACTAACTAATTAAAAGATGTTAAAAGTTTAAAAGTATATATAGTTTCTGCATACTATAAGCTTGAAAAAAATCGAGTTCAAGCTCCAACAATTAAACTGAGAACAAGCTCGAGTATAGCATAGCTCAGACTTGGCTCCAACTTACATATACAAGTATTGTTTTGGTTTCTTAAAGACATTAATGCACGTGCATGATTACCACAAATATATACATTTATGTGATGCGAAAACTTGAACTCGATCACAACTTAAAAGTTGTTTGGTTATCTCGATACCAGCAATTTCATTTGATATAAGGTAGCCTATATCAAAATCGATGTAGGTTATCTCGACGCTACCCCTCAACAACACCAACCTATATATACATTACGTACGTTCTTGACCCTTTCGGCAATCTAGAGTCTTCATCCAAACTTTAAGTTATGTCATCTCTATTGATTTATGTGTAATTATATAAATCATAATAATCTATTCAAATAGAGATTAACAGCTTGTTTATGCCTATCTGTTGTATTATAAGCAAAAGTAGTATGTAGCATTATTGATACGTTCTTAGCCAAACATTGACTTATAGTAATAAATATAGTTAGAATACTAATAATAATATTCGGTATCTTTTAGTAAAGTTGAAATATTTCATGAATATTATTTATCATGCATGATCGTACTACCAAATATAGGGGTGTTCATAAAACCAGAAAAACCACGAAAACCGGTCGGACCGTGTGAACCGGTCCGGTCCGGACCGGTTTCATTCTTGGCGTCTGGTCCGCGGTTTCAAAAATATGAAACCGGATTGAACCGGTCCGGTCTACGGTTTTTAATAAAAATCGGCCGTTTAAACCGGACATGACCGTTTACTAATTTAATATATATAATTATGTAATTATTGTATACGTGTGTGTTTATATAATATTTATATATATATAATGTTAGTTTAAAAAATATATTTATCACATAAATTGAGTGATTTGTAGTTTATACTACAATGACAAGATATAAACTATCTAAATATTATGACTACTTAACGAAATCTTCTTATCGGTTAGAAGCTAATTATACTATATTTATACACATTGTTAGTTATATCTATTAAGAATCTATAAGGAATAAATAGGTTCTAATTGTTTTTTTCTAATTAATTATGACATCGTTATGGAATATTAAGTAATAGCATTACATTATTTACATTTATTCAAAAGAAAATATTTTTAAATTTTCTCACAAAAAGACAAAAAACCGCAAAACCGGACCGGTATTCGCGGATTGGTCCGGTCCGGTTACGTAAGTTAAATGGTCCGGTTCAGTTTGGATTTTACCAAACCGTCAAACCGCGGTCCGATTTTGAATTTTATTAAAAACCGGCCGGACCGGACTATGAACACCCCTACTACCAAAACACTATTATTGGTTAATCATACAAAATCTGACTTTTCATTTGTCCATGCATGTGAAATATCTTTGCCAAACAAAAGAACCAAATGTAAGTTGTTTTAGCATTAAATAATATTATACTAGCCTTTTACCTGTGCAATACATCGACGACAAAAGATTTTGCTCATAATAATTTTGTTTAACGACATGTCATACTTGAGTAAAGGGTAAAACAAAAATACTATTCCAATTTGACCATTATTTTGTATGCATTAAATCTCAAATAATTCTACATGGCAGTGATAATTCTCGACACAACTTGAAATTTTATACGGAAATGAATGAGGAAGAGTTGTATTCTCAAGTCTTAACACACCGACTTGTTTAATTTATCTTATTGGGTTTGGGTTAAAATTCAAGTCAACGGGCTGGCACACGAACCAAAACAATGCATGTCATATTCGAGTTGGTTACTTTTGACTCGTTAATCCGTTTCTCAAATTATTCAGGTTTAGATTGTGAGCTTTAGACCTCCAAACCTAATTATAATAATTAAAAGTTAAAAGAAAATTAAGATACAAATATATAATATAGTTATAAATTTCTTTCAGTTATGCATTTAACGTTGTATAACTAATATAGTAATTTCTACTTTTTTTCAAAATCATAATGGTTAAATCCGTTATATAGTAGCGGTATATTAACTTTTAGAGTTAATTGCATGATTGGTCCCTGTGGTTTACACACGGTAAAACATTAACTTTTAGAGTTAATTTCTTTCAGTTATCATTTCTCTTGGAGACGGCATTTTTACAAAAAATATTTCGTTTGAGTAATCTAGCCGTTCGGCTATAAAGCTCTAGCCGTTCGGCTATAAAGCTCTAGCCGTTCGGCTATGGAGCACCTAGCCGTTTGGCTATGGGAGTCCAGCCGTTCGGCTATGAAGCACCTAGCCGTTCGGCTGATCTAATCCAGCCGTTCGGCTCATCAATTCTAGCCGTTCGGCTCATCAATTCCAGCCGTTCGTCTCATCAAATCCAGCCGTTCGGCTCAGGGACCAGTTTCAGGTCTGTTCGTGAAATCAGTTGGGAAGACGAGTATAGGTTTGATTTTTGGACATAATTTACTTGATAGAACACTAATACATGATGATATATGTTATTTAAACACGAAATTTAAAAGAAAAGTGAAAGATTTCTTACGAGTAAAAATGAGGAACGGATGATGGTGATGATGCCGAAGAAGATGAAGAAGATGATGAAGATGGAGATGGTGATGATCCTTTGTGGTTGTTGCTTATTGTTGTTGTTGGTACCCGAGAGAGAGAGACCGAGAGATAGAGAAGAGATGGAGGAAATGGAAGAAGAAAATGAAGAAGAAGGAGAAGAAGTAGTCGGCCAACTCCAATTATTGGAGTTGGTTGGCTCCCACGCGTAGTATAAAATACCCGTGTTTTTGTACCCGATCGTAAAAGTAGTATAATGTTTTTAATTGATAAATTTCTAAAAATGATATCGTATATACTTTTATTCGAAGTATTTTATAAAAATACTTTTAGCGAGATATAAAAATATATCTTTGTTTTCAGTTTGAATGACGGATATTGTTCGAATGGTTTCGTCGCGTTTGAGTAAGATTGAATGAAACGAATATGTTTTATTTTTGTCTAATGTAAATAATAATTATTATTTCCAATAATAATACATTTTTTATAAATTTTGTCGCGAATGTTTTACATTTGTTCGATACGAATACTATATATATTATCAAAATAATATATAATAAATATGAGGGTATTAAATAATAATTATATATTACTTAATACTTATTTTCACCAACACCGTATAAATGAATCGGATTCAGACCGATTTGAAAAATGCACGATTAACTTTAATCGCGTACTGGTATATATTCAACAATATATATATTGATACATACAATTAGCCTAACATAGAACTAATTACATGTATTACAAAATGATTAGGCGCAAATTCCTAGCCCTAATTGGTCGGGTGTCACATATAACACCTATTTCATAACTAAAACACCTATCACAGTACATAACATTGCCACAACTCCAATTAAAACATCAAAAACAAAGTCAAACATCTTCAATTTTGATTTCACTAAAGTTGTCTCCTCCATCATCTTTAAAAGCTCCATCTTTGTCTCTGTAGCTTCATGTTCCAATTGCTCATACCTTAAGTGGTTGTTCGTTTCCATCCTCAAACCATAAATAATCTTCTTATAATAATCCGATAGCTCCTCGTCAAGAAAGCAGTATCGAACACAAAATCGGGATTTAACCTAAATTATGAAAATACAAAATGAAAACAAATCAATTCAAACAATCTGAGAACTTGGCAAGCTGGAAACATGAAGAAACAAAATAATTATGTCTGGGGAAAGTTGTTGAATTTACATTTGGGCACTTGACAAACCTTCTGTAACACCCCTCATTTATTAAATCTATATTATATTTATTGTACTCGGAAGCGTAGGAAATTTAAACATATTTATATACTGTACATTAAAATAATGTACATACACAGTTACATATTCAAAACATACTAACTTAGAATTGTTTAAAAACTACATATGTCGGGGTATTATCTAATACAAAACCAGGTTTGTAGCAAAATCATATCAGAGTCATCATCTGTCAGACATTCTCTGCGAAAGCATCATTTCCTGACACCCACATATATATATATATCAAAACCTGCAGGAAGTAGGATGAGGGATTAGCACAAAGCTAAGTGAATGAATTCTTCACACACAACTCAACTTAGCTTAACTACCTGTTTACCCCAAACAACCGTAAACATGTATTACAACTAGTCAACAATATAGTAATGAGGATCGGTGGCTCTAGGGATACCATAATACCCGGGTGGTTCCCAAGAACACTTACCCAACCATATCCGTTTGGCCATAACGGACGAGACCGATGACTAGTGGTTACTATACTCAGACACAGTATCTATACACACAACAAATGAAGCAAGACCCTGTGTCATTCACACAACAACCAACTAGCCCAACCAACCAGTTCAACCTGTTGACCTCATTAACAACTGATGCCCGAAGGCCACACATAGCACGTAGATTTATAATCAACTATGAATATTAAATACAACTACATATCTACGTTTACTTGTTGCAACCAAATAGTTACAACTAAATCAAATGGTGAGTTCCAAATCCACTCACCGATACCTCAGGAGTTGCAACACTCAGCTTCTAATCACTGAGTCTTTGGTTTATCTGAAACACCACATAACACACAAGTTAGTAACTTGTCATCAACAATAGTACTTATGTAAATAAACACCTTACACAAGTAATTACATTTCAATTTATCTCATACATAAGTAACAATACAATATAATCATAAACATACACTTTGAGTTTACAAATTATCTTAATCATCAAAATTATACAGGCAAACGCGATCCGAGTCAGGGTTGGTGGGATCGCGTTCCTCCTTAAGAAAAGTTTCTGTTGTCAAAATACACTGAGCAACGCGATCCGGAAACAAGAGCTGGATCGCGTTCTCCTTTGGAAAACTTTCTGTGACCAATTTACACTAGGCAACGCGATCCAGGTAAATTCTTGGGATCGCGTTCCCAAGAACAAAACTCGTCCAACTCAAAAAATAACTGATGAACGCGATCCGGGCTAGGGTTTGGGATCGCGTTGAGCTGTTCTTCAGCTCAAGAACAGACCTGTAAATACACAGCTCGAACCCAAATCTCATTAACACTTTGATTCAGTCACCAATTCGACTTATAAACCTTTCTAGCATCAAAAGAGCATTACATATGATCATATATCATCAAGTAACCTCATATAATCAATAATCAATCAAATTTTCATACTCAATAAATATAACTCATTTGGTTTAGCCCTAAAATCATAGCTCAACTACTAATCAGTTTAAGGACTCATCTCTAATGCACCAATATCATATATCTACACACTTCAACAATAACAATTTAGAGTTAGTTAGGTCAAATTGACACTTACAATTACTAAGAAGCAAGATGAAGGAGATGAACAAACTAAAGAGGCTTATGAGGATAATGATTGTGATAAAGTTCTTGAATCCAAACTCCAATTCAATTGATTTCACTAGCAAGCTAAGTTATCAATTTCTTAGGTTAGGTTATTTGAGTTTAAGATAGAACAAGAAGGAAATTATCATTTTAGGAGAGTAACAAAGAGGGAGGTCGGCCCTCTATTAACCGACTTCAATTATTTCGGGTATTTTATATCCGTCTTAAATCTATTGTCTGGAACCTAATTACCAATTGCGAAAAACTTATTTTATTGTACTGTAAACTATAGTAAATTAAAACAAGTAACAATTTACTATTCACAATAAGTTCTGGAACTTATTTATCTATGTTTCACAATTGAATAATAATAATAATATCACATAATTCATAAAATCCTTAAATAATCAATTTAAAATTAGAAATTACCAGGCCACTGGAGATGATGTTACACCTTCGGGCCGGGTTTTTTTTTCGTCCATGAGGTTCGAACAAACATCTTCTCTCCACAATGACAATAATAGAAATGAGGGTGGAAGGTTTGATTTTGAGATGATGAAGAAGACGCCATTTTAGGAGGGGCATGAGTATTTTGAGTTTTACAGAGAAATATAGGTAGGTGAAAGGGTACGGGTTTGGGTAGTGAGAGGGAAAAAAGCTATAAAAAGATGGGTTTAAATGAAAATGACGATCGTACCTTCATGTGCGATGCATGTGGTATCAGTTAACGAAGAAAATAGACGAAGTTAGGGTGAGGGACGAATCACGCAACATCTTTTGCGTTTTTGGACTACGGGTGAAAAAAGTAAAGTATAAGGACAAAGTGTGTTACTGTGTGTAAACCACAGGGACCAACCATGCAATTAACTCTAACTTTTATATATACTTGAATTCATTTTAAATGCTTAAGTGTTGAATAGCATATTTAAATGTGAATTAAATAAATTATAAGAATTTATTTTTTATAGTTTAAAACTTGGTGACGAATTCTTAATATATACTAGTATAAAAGATATAAAAAATAAAGGTGAAGTATAATTTGTAGATAATATATGATTTTTCATTAACACTTATATTAAAACAATCTTAACATATGTTTAAATATTCCTTAATGTTTATATAAATTATGAAAAAGACAAATATTTATGGGATTACATTTGTTACCGATAAATAATTCTTAGATATTAATTTGTATAGTAAATTACATTAAATATAAGTGTTCAAAAGTTGAGAATAATAATTAAAATGGTGTAATAGTAATTTACTATTACTCTTTTTAAGATAATGTTTCACAGTTTTTATAACATAGTATAGATTATATTAATGTGCAATTAAAAGAAAATATTGATTAGATTATAAGGATATGATTTCTAAAGGAATATAAAAATAACCTCCATTAGTTATTTGCGAGCTTCATCAAATAAGATGTTAGAGGCTTCAATATAAATAAATAGCTTTAAATATTATCAAGTGTTTTTCTCCTTTTTTCCATTTTATTGTTGCAAAGAAGAGCATTATACACAAACTCAATTTAATTGTACAAACATATCTTCACGAGCTTTATTACGATACAAATAGTGACGGATTCAAAATTTGAAAGGAACGTAGTAATAGTGACAAATCCAAGATTTAAATTTTATTATAATAAATGAAAACGCAAATTTTTATAGAATATTCTATAAAAATGGAGATGTAGCTACGGGCTACAGCGACCCTTACTTTCAATGTAGATCCGACGCTCGATCAAAACATATTAAAGCGACATAATAAAGTTAGCATTTTGTTATCAGGGTGGGGTTCAAATGAGAATAGGAATTTGTGTGAGAATGAGGGAACCAATAATATCATGCCATGTGTGGAAAGAGAATGTTCCACATGTACAAAACCCATTTACCCCCAATATCAATTATCTCACAAACGACAAATCGCAAAATCATGAAAATTGCACCATTAAATTCGGCGTTTTATCCTCTTCGATTTGTCGTCCTACAAGGCATACTTTCGACGAGATTTTTTTTTACATTTTTTTGGTGAGTTTCACATTTACTAACACATGTGTTAAAGTGTTGCATTTAGGGTTTAGGGTTTGGGGTTTAAGGGTTAGTGTTTAGGGTTTGAGGTTTCTCCCCAAAACCCTAAACCCTAAACGCTTTATAAAACTCTAAACCCTAAATCATACTAAACCCTAAACCTTAAACCTTACTAAACCCTAAACACTACTAAACGCTAAACCTTAAACCCTGATAAACCCTAACCCTAACCCTAAACTCTAACCTTAACCCCAAATTAAATGTATAACCAATCACTAATACATGCGTTACTAATTTGTAAGACCCACCAAAAAATGGAAGAAAAAAAAGTTATCGAAAGTATGCCTTGAGGGACGGCAAATCGAAGAGGAGAAAACGCTGAATTTATGGTGCAATTTTTATGATTTTTCGACTTACCGTTTGTGAGATATTTAATTTTTAAAAATGTGGAAGACAAAAAATAAAGTAACACATGATAGAAATTTGTGAGTTCCCTCATTCTCACTCAAAGTTGATGTACTCATTTGAACCAAACTATTTGTTATCATATGTTTTCAACACAAGAAATTTTAAGAAAAAAGAAAATGACAAAGGATGAAATTATCAATGAGCAAAATTTCCCTTAAAATTTCGTGCATGAAATTGAGTTACACATCGACCAACTTTTGAAGCTGCAATTGACCCAATATCATTTTTAAGCCCAACAGGTCAATAAGTTAGCCCAACACCCAAAACTGCTAAGCCCACTTGAACAAAACCCTAATTTACACCCCTTAACATAAAACCTTCAACTTCCTCACTTGCCCCCTTTTCTCATCTGTGACTCTGTGAGATCTGCTAGGGTTTTGTTTCATCTTCATTTCGAGCCATGGTACAACCCTAAATTCAATTCATCACCTGTTTATCTTTTCTTGTAATTATCATGTATGTATTACTCTGTATCTAATTGTTACGTCATCATGATTGTAAATTGTAATTGCAGGGTAAGGGAACAGGAAGTTTCGGAAAGAGAAGGAACAAAACACACACACTGTGTGTAAGGTGTGGTCGCCGGAGTTTTCACTTGCAGAAGAGCCGATGCTCTGCTTGTGCTTATCCTGCTGCTCGTGTCAGGAAATGTAAGTCACTTTTAGGGTTTTGTTATGAATTCTGTTTCTGATATGCTGTATCTAGATGTATGTGTATAATTCTATGATTGAGGTACTAAGAAGCTTCATTGCCGCATGATGCTAATTCTGATTGATGATATTTAAAGTGTATCCTTTTGTATTTGATTCATTTTTTTAGATGTTACTTGACTTTTGTTTATGGATTTTGGTTTTAGCTCATTAGTATGTTGTGATGGATAAGTGGTGTATTGTTGGTTTGATTTGTCAAATAGTAGTAGATGAGACATGCCAAATTGTAATAGCAGTAGATGACCCTTATGTTGGATATAGTGTTTGTTATGATAGTTATTTGGAAAGTTGTTTAAAAAATTATTATGTTTTACTATTGGTATTCATCACCCGCACATTGATTGACAATTGACCTTTTAGGGTATCGGTTTCACAATTTTCTTCTGGATGTGCTTAGTAATGGTTGTCATTCTGTAGCTTACACTTGCTTGCTTTGAGTTTATCAACTGATTTGTTTATGTGTGCACCTGAAGTATGAGTATCACTAGCTCCGTTTGATCATAGGGCACTACTGCCTAATTAATTTTGGTTAAGACTTGTGCTTTTTGGTTAGTTATAACAACTGATTGTTTGACTGCAAGTTGGTTATGAGGAACAAAGTTATCCTGGTTGAGTGTATCTTGGGTTATATGGCATTTAACTGGATTAAATGTTAGAAACTGGTTTCAGATACCGATTCCAAAACTGAAGATGAAATGTATGTTTCATTTGTTGGTGATGCTAATATGCAATTGATCCTTTCTTTGTTTATAATATGCATATGCATGAGGGCAGTGTTGTAAAACTCGGCCGACCAGGCTGCCTAGTCGGCGACTAGTCGGTTTCAGGGGACCTCCGACCCGACCACCCCTAAGTCGCTCAAATAAGTCGGTCAACGCCAGTCAACATGCCGGAATTCTTTGGTTTTGCTTGGATATGTTTCTTGATTATTTTTTGTTGCTAAATGTGAGATAAAAAAGAGGAAAAAAGTGGTAGAATTGGGTATAAGATGAAGAAGATAGTATGTTGGAGGAGAAGAAGATGAATGGGAGGATGGAGAGAGATGGAAACCAGATCTGGAATCACAATAATGACAAAGATTGCAGCTTTCAAAATAAAAGTTAAAAGATATTTACACATTTAGTCCCTTATCTTTAAAATATACAACATTTTCATCCATATTTATACATAGTTTTGAAATTTAATATTTAAATGTATAAAAAGTCAAATCCGACTAGTCCCCGACTAGTCCTTTGGAGGTGCTGTAACCGACTCGCACCTGACTTCTGACTTTTTCAACATTGCATGAGGGTCAACATTAACTTTAATTTGTCTCTGTAAATATAATTTTGTATCTTACATATGTATCTTCCGTTCAGACAACTGGAGTGAGAAAGCAATCAGAAGGAAGACTACAGGAACTGGCCGCATGAGATACCTTCGTAATGTTCCCCGCAGGTTCAAGAGCGGTTTTAGAGAAGGTAAACTTGTTCATGCCAATATTTAGAAAAATCTTGTTAGGGAAAAATCTAATTCTTTGGAGAGTTTGGGTTGATTTTGTTATTATTTTTTTGTAAACAGGGACTCAAGCAACCCCAAGGAGCAAAGGAGCTGCTCCCAGTGCTTAGATTTTGAAGACTTCTGATGTATTCTAGAATCAGTTTATTAAGGAAAACAAGCTTTTGGATTTATGTTTGTGTGCTTCTTACAAGTGGAATGCTTGATACTTATTTTTGATATGAGAGTGAAAGCAGATACTTTCTATTGAAATCCTGGATCAGTTATGCATCTAAATTTGTTAGGCTTTTCTTAATAGTGACATCTCAAAAGTTAGATATAAGCGAGCAAAAATATCACGTATCTTTCATAAACTATGAAATGGTATGAATCTTATCTAATCTTGTACAGTATGGAACCCAAAACGATTGATATGAAATTTAGTCTTGTAATGCAAGTACTTTTAACCAAATCATTTAGTATTAGAATTGCGAAGACCACTATTCATACATTTAACTGTCCCAAGATAAAGCTCACAGTACCATTATAATACAACACAAAATTTGGTGTGAATCAATTTGTTTGATGTGTTTATTACTTCTCTGAAGTTACATCCTATATGTCAGATTGTGGATCGTGGTCTTAAACAATAAAACGAGGCCCTTGTTGTAGAGTGATCTATCTCTGAACAAATAAAAATGGAAGCAGGAGTTTGATACCACGTTCCTAAAAAGCGAGCCTAAAGATTTGTTATTATGTTCTTAGCATAGCCGAAAAAAGAACATATTATCAGGTTGTTTTTTGTATGTAATATGTAATTATTTATAGTTTTATACATGGTCGGTCATACACAAGTTGTCACTAGAGTTCAACTCAACTCACTATGACGCTAACTAGGATATCTTGCAGATGAAATCATTTTCCATGTCCCGGATTTAGGTCATTTGTAGCTTTTTAGTTTTAGATGTCCAATTTTCCCATAGATCTTCATCAAAGTCGTTTCATAAATCCAATCAGTAAAACCTGGTCTTGTTTGCACCTTAAAATTTTGGGCAAAAAAGTGTTGATTCTTGTGGAGTTAACTGAACAAATGAAGCGCATTAAAACAAAGATAGGGAATAAAAGTGTTATCAAAAATCCCCTTCCATATACATAAATGGAAAGATACAAAAGTATACAAATTCTATATGAACCTAAAAAGTATACAAAACAAAGTAAGTCCGGAAATTTAATGCTTGAGCCAGTAGTTTCGAAGCTGAGACATGTGCAGCAATATTTCATCTCGACCTTGATTGGTAAGACTGCTAGTCATAATCCATGGTGGTACGGCTTCAAAGTATTCACTGATTAAATCCTGGAAGTCTTGAACATTTTCTTCAGGATGCTTTCCACCATTCTTTTTCTTTTTACGCTTATCACACTTTGTAAATATTATTGTCATTGGTACCTTTTACATGGACATATAAAAGAAACGTCATAATGTCTCATCAGTCTATCTCTTCATAATTACATGACCAATTAAATACAGTCATCAGAACACAATCATGTCCACTAAAAAAAGGTTACAAAGCCGATTGACACAAGTTTTTATAGATTTATTAAGGTACCTGATTCTGACCCAGCCAACTTGCATATTCAAGGTCAATTTTTTTGGCAGGAATGCTCGCATCAATGAGAAGGAAGACCGAGACCAATGTTGAACGGTTCATAAAATAGTCTTTGGTGAACTTGTTCCAATCTTTCCGAAGCTCATTTGGTGCTGAGGCATATCTGTCCAAAAACATAATCAATTTGTCACATTAATCAGGTAGCAATATAAACGTTATAATAGTTAATACATTGATGTTATAATCAAGCATTTATCACATCATGTCAAGAGCATTTATTTCTTAAAAACTGAGGGATTGACATCATCCAGAATTCCAGGTTGACCGGTTAAGTATTGGGATAATCAAGATAAAATCTTAATCGTACCCATATCCTGGCAAGTCCACTAAGTACCAACTGTCATTGATTCGGAAGTGGTTGATGCATTGTGTTTTCCCTGCAAAACAACGAAAAGCAACACATGAAAAGAAAATACGAATGGGACTTCTAGTAACGTAAAGAGAAAAATGGTTAGATGAGAAAACTTCTGATAACGTCATAATATCATTATCGGAAAACAAACGTGTAACACAAGAACAGTGAGCAAAGTTGATGGTTGTGTATTCAACACTTATGTCCAGTCAAAAGTCAAGAAACAGATTCCCTCTCAATCTCTCATGTTAGAAGCATCAAACTATTTAACAACGATGTTTTAAAGACGTGCCAACTCATCAAAGGAAACTTAGTTTCGAGCTTTCTCCAAATAAAACTGAAATTTTTGATTCACTTCTCACAGACTATGAAATCTTCAAGATCCAGTTCCACACAAATTAATAACAGACATCTCTCTTCACAATCAACATAGCTTTATCAAGTCTAGAAGTTGTTGAATTTGAAGCCATGGTAACATAACAGTATCTACAACAAATATGAAGTCTAGAGAGATCCAAATTGTCTAAACTACCATGAGGTACAAATTTGGAGTTTTCTGATATTTATACTCTCACAGAGACATTTTATCAAACACGTGGTATGCATATACCTGGTTTCTTTGAAGTAAGAGCAAGTTTCTTCCTTTTAACAATGGAATTAAGCAACGAAGATTTGCCAACATTCGAGCGTCCAACAAGGGCAAATTCAGGCGACCCATCAGACGGACAAGCATCCGTTTCAACGCTACTTTTCACAAACTCAGCTGAAATTATCTGAGCATCTCTTGCATATTTACTCAACACAATGTTAGACCCTTTCAAGATCCTTGGTGGTTTTTCAGTTAGTATTTCAGTTTCTGGGGGAATAAATAGTTTATCTTGTGAAATTTGTTGTAATGGGGGTTCTTCTGAGATTGATAGAGTGGATGTTAAAGATGAGAAAGTTCTGTATTGGGGTGATGTTGTTGATAGGAAGATTAGGGTTTTGGGTTTAGTGGAAAGGAAGAATTTTGTGAGGAGGGATAAGGAATGATGTTGAATTGGGGAGTGATTGAGGAAGAAGGCCATTGTTGATTTTGATTGTTTTCTTGAATTCTACCCTTTGGGTTTACCTGTCATGGATTTAGGCAATGGGACATAAATATCTTTAAGTTGCATATATAGTAGTAATATCTTTGTTATCCATAAGATTTAATGTTATGTTAAGGATTATTTTTAAACTTTGAAAATTGATGCTTGATGGTATCTTGAATAATGAGTAAGTTTCCGGTTTGATTTATTTGATTTGTTGGGGTTTGATGGTAGAGAAGCGATTATTATATTATTTACCTTTTTAGCGGTATATTATCAATATATTTTGTTATGATTTCTGGAGTATAGTATAACATGTTTGATGACGTACGACTAAACTAGAGTAATATACGAGTCATAACCGTATGATATTGAAAATATCGTGAACTTTTTTATCATTTATGTTATCAAATCTCATCACTAAAAAGGTAAAAATATAGAAGTTGATAAAATAAAAAACTATTAGTGTGTGTGGAGAATGATCAACTAAGAAATAAACGTTATTAAGAAACTATAGAACCACCCATATCTACAAATTCAAGTTATTATATTCACAAGTTATATGTTTATTAATCTTAATTAACATGTTTGTTAAACGTATTAAATCATTTAACGTTCAAAATAATCGAGAAATTTATAGATGCATGATGCATTATTGCATCCCAAAATGTATCTTTAATAGATGCACTTATCGAAATTTGTCAATTTTTATTGACTTTTAGGATACATAATTCTTTGAAAACCTTAAATATATATCCATATAATTATTAAATAATTTGATTTTGACAACTTGTAGTTTTATACGACTTGAATTATTATATGACTTGATTTAGTGGCACTCTTTCTCTTCACAGTATTTTAAATCCGGATCGTTTTATAACTTGCAATATTTGGAATTATATTAACCACCACATCAAATATGACCATATCAGTATTGACCCGAGATATCAAATGTGTGTTGAAGATATTTTACTTGACAAATAATTATTTACTTGGTGCTCAAACAATGATTTAGGTGATAGTTGTATGAGCAAATCTTCAGGAATTCCAATACAATCAACCAAAAACCTACAAAGCAGAATATAAGATTGAAGAAAATTATGTGTATTATGAAGTGGTAAATGCCAAAAACTTGAATCACTACGTCTCTATGTTAAATGCTCAAACAATTTGAACATCAAATCTGCTATCAGACCCATGACAATAATCCGCGAGTATTTGAGCATGAACTCAAAATCAAGCAAGTAGAACAAACACAATGAAAAGAAACTTATTTGAGCTCGAAATCAATCGACTTGCTCACCATCATATGCAATATCATCAAATAAATTGTCTATACATCAAGAAAGAAGCAAATGTCTTTTTTTTACATTGATGGACGCTAAACAAGTCGAAACACTGTTTTTTATTCCCATACTTACATGAGACTGCGATCAACAAGCATCCAAGAAGAAACTCGTTATATTAAAAATATTGTCCTCTGATGCTGCTGTATAAACCTTCAAACTTTCTGATTCAAACTGCATATCACAGAATATACATATCAACTGTCAATAATAAATCACAAACTGATCAAGTTTGGGGATCAAAATTTTCAGTATAACATCAAATAAATCCAGTTAATAACATCATGCACTTTGTCATAAATATACAAAAACGATCATGCATTTTCTTACATTATTAATAGAAGTTCAAGGCCATCTTCTTCACCAAGATCACTGCAACGACTTCCAAAGATAAGAAACACTCAATTGGAACCCCATCCACCGCCACCAGGAGTAAGAATCTCAAGAATTTCACCTGCTTCCACCTCAATAGTATTTTTACCTCCAAGATACACACGGCGTTTATCTTTCGTGACCAAATAATTAACCCCACGGGCCCCATCTTTTCCACCATTAAGCCCTCTTGGTGCATGAACCCGCCTCTCCGAGAGAATACTCACCACCACCGGCCTCCTAAACTCTATCTCCCTAACCACCCCATCACCGCCTTTATGGACCCCACTACCACCACTTTCCTCCCTCAACCCAAACCTATGCAAAATAACTGGATACCTCTGCTCAAATATCTCTGGATCAGTCATACGAGTATTAGTCATGTGACACTGGACCCCACTAGTCCCATCCCATGTAGGACCTGCCCCACTTCCGCCTGCAATCGTCTCATAGTAACCAAAAGTATCATCACCGAAAGTAAGATTATTCATACAACCCTGTGAGCAGGCGCATGCTTGAAATGCCATTAAAACAACATCTGTGATTCTCTGTGAGGTTAAAACATTACCTCCCACAACTGCAGCTTTATCACTAGGAGAAAGAAACGATCCGGGTGGTATGAAGATTTTAACGGGTGCTAAACACCCTTGATTTAATGGAATATCAACATCAACTAAACATCGAAGACAGTAAATAACAGCAGCTTTTGTTACAGCTTCTGGTGAATTCCAATTTCCGTAAACTTCAGGGGTGGTTCCAGAAAAGTCGAAAAAGGCTTCACCCTTTTTGGAATCGATTGTGAGTTTTAAGTGAATTGAAGAACCATCATCCATGTAATCTTTTTCTTCAATGGTAATGGAATCATCAGAATTAACAGAGTGTGAAGTAACTTTCTCGGGAATCGACTTTAGCATTTCTCTCACTGCTTCTTCTGCGTTTTTCTGAACATGAACCATGTAAGCTTGAACCGTTTTTAAACCATAGTGTTCAATAAGCTCTTTAATAAGAACAATTCCTCTTTGATTTGCAGCTATTTGGGCATGAAGATCTGAAAGATTATCCTGAAGCCTGCGTGTTCCAGGAATCTTGATAGATGACTCATCAGAACTTGGGAATCGAAGAAGTTTCGTGATCCCATCTTCTTGAAAAATTCCCTTTTCGACTAATTTAAATGCTTTAATAGCAGCTCCTTCTTCCCATATGGACTTTGAAAATGGCGGCATACTTCCAGGAGTGATTCCACCTATTTCTGCATGATGGCCTCTACTAGCAACAAAGAAGACGAGTTTTCCATCATCAAAAACAGGTGTAATTACAGTAATATCGGGTAAATGGCTACCACCAGAACACGGATGATTTGACACCAATACGTCCCCTTCGTTCAAATTCTGGCCCCAATATTCAAGCTGCCATTGGACCGTGCTAGACATAGCTCCCAAGTGGACCGGAACGTGTGGGGCATTAGCGACTAACCCACCATCAGGGTCAAAAAGGGCACAAGAAAAGTCGAGCCTTTCTTTGATATTTGTCGATATGGATGTCCTCTGTAATGTACGTCCCATCTGTTCAGCTATACCCATGAACCTGTGATTAAATATAGATAATTGCACAACGTCTGCTACCTTTTCCGACACTTCAACACTGACCAAATTTGACTCGATTTCAATCTTTATGTTTCCATATTTGGTAATCATAGCTTTACAATTAGGTTCAACTATCACCGTGCTGTTACCGTTCATGATAACTGCAGGCCCGGGGATTACATGACCATATCCCAAATCTTCAAGTTTGAAAAGAGGTGTATTATGCCATTTATTTCCAAAGTATACGTTATACTCCCGTTGAGCTTTAGGTGTACCTGAACAACTTTCAGAGACTCTTGGCTTTAGAATATTTGTAACTCCAATACCTCGAACTCGTACATCACATATTAAAATATTTCTTTTTTGGAGTTTAAATCCGTATTCTTGTTGAAATAACTTAACGAATTCAACCGCATAATCATTTCCTGATCCTCTAACCATTATAGTGGTATCGGTTCCTTCATACCTCAAATTCAAATATGATTCAGTTGTAATGTTACTTTCTCCAAACCCTTGGTCTATAAGTTTCTGTTTCACTGATTTCAGTAACAGAGCTTCTCTACGTGAAGCTTCAAGAACAGATTCGGGACCGTAAGTAGCAGAATATGGTTCCTGTGCTTCTTCAATAACATCTGCTAATCCCATCCCGTACGCACTTAAAATCCCACAAAATTTATGAACTAAAACTTCATTCATACCCAATGAACGTGCAATGGCACATGCGTGTTGTGGACCCGCACCTCCAAAGCAAGCAAGAGCATGATTTTTGGTTTCGTGGCCTTTCATTTCTGTTAGTTGACGAATAGGTCGACACATCGTCTCATTGGCTACATTCACAAACCCCTGTGCAATCTCCTCCACCGACATTTCAATCGCTAATGGATCTTGACTTTTTCTATAAGAATTAATTTGCTTTGCAAGTTTCTCAAATTCTTCTCGAGTTTTTCTAATATCTAAAGGTTGATCTTCATTAGGCCCGAATATAGACGGAAAGTAATCGGGAATCACATAACCTAACACAAGATTAGCATCCGTGACCGCCAGCTCACCTCCTTTTCTGTAACACACAGGGCCCGGATGTGCACCAACGGATTCGGGCCCAACCCGAAATGCTCCAAACTGAAACTTCAGCTTTGAACCACCGCCAGCAGCGACAGTGTTAATGTCGAGCTGGGGTGCTTGGATTATAGCACCGGCTATCTGTGTTTCAAGAACTTGCTCATAACTCCCGGCATATCTACTCACGTCAGTAGACGTGCCACCCATGTCGAACCCAATCAAGGGTTTTTCAGTCTCTAGTCCGAAAAGGGTTTGTGAGTAGCCGACAACTCCGCCTGCAGGACCCGACAAGACCGCTTTATGACCTGAGAAACGACTTTCGGGAGCTAAACCACCATCTGATTGCATAAATAGGACATTCAGCTTTCCAAGATTATTATCAAACTTAGAAATGAACCCTGATAAGTACTCTTTAATAACCGGAGTCAGATATGCATCCACACTAGCGGTCAAACCTCTAGGAACGGCTCGAACCATGGGAGTCAAAGAAGACGATAATGAAACATGCTTGAACCCCATGCTGACAGCTAATTTGTTCACAGCAAGTTCATGATCTGGGTAGGTATAAGAATGCATTAACACGATTGCTAAACACTTGATCCCTTTCTCCAAAAGACCGTTAAGTAACGGCCTCAAAGTTTCTTCATCAACAGCCTTCACTACCCGAACCTGCTCACCTGAAATGCCAGTAACCACATTCGGGTCAGCCGATTCAGAACCCACTTTCTCATCTTCAAGAACAAGCTCAATCCTCTCATCAACTTCAATTACCTCTTCATACAAATTAGAAGGTTTTAACACCGTGAGATCAAAAATATTTGGGCGAGCCTGATTCCCAATCTGCAGTAAATCCCTAAAACCACGAGTCACACACAATGCAATTCTTTCCCCTTTTCTCTCCAAAAGTGCATTTGTTGCAACGGTTGTTCCCATCCGAATCCACTCAATGTTACCAGTAGGCACTTTTGAAGTCCTCGGGATTTTATTCCCGGTAAACTCCTCTAAAATCCTTCTAATTCCCTCAACGGGTGCATCTTCATAGTTAGATGGATCAACAGACAATAATTTCATCACTTTTCCTTCAGATTGACCAGGAATTTCGGCATAGACATCAGTGAATGTCCCTCCTCTGTCTATACAAAACCTAAGTTTCCCTTCATTTACACTCCCCATTTCTCCTAGAATCACATCACAGATAAATAACGTTTAAAACTAACTCTTTAATTTTTGACATCATACAGGAAAAGCAACACATGAACTATTTATACAAAGCATCTTTATAACTCTTAAAAGATAAATAAACAACCTGATTTTCCGAAAGGTAAATCAAATGGAATACCGAAATGAACATATTTACATTGTTTTGTTTGAACAAACACGGTACTAAATTACTAAAAAGTTACTCAAGAAAAATCGTCTACACAATTAACACGATCTTAACACCGTCTACCATCCAAAGCAACACTAGCACTTCTTTATACCAGAAAACATAAACAAACATAAAAATAAATATGTAAGGACAAGAATCTACCATAGACTAGACAATATTTAATCAAGTAAACAGGTACTATTATGATAGTTGACTTTGAGTTGTATTCAATAAACTATCAGATACAATACCTCAAGTAAATGTAATGTGCAGGTACAATCCAACCAACATAATTTTGCATAAAGAATACCTACATGAACTTGCTAAATCTTATTACATTAGCACAAACACTGATGAGCTTAATTAATTATTATTTTTAATCGAAGACATTTGCGTTGACATTAATCAAGAGGCGCAATTATAATAGTTGATTGATCGTAGATTATTTCAGCTGATTAATATTAATATGGATTACAATAATGAAACGAAGAAATCGTTGATTAAAGTGTAATATTTGATTGATTTGATAGTAGATGATGTTGAGTTACCTTGGTTGATGAATGTTTTGCTGCTGATTTCAGGATCAACTTGATGCTACTTTGGTTAGGGATGATTATGATTATGGTTATGATAATGGTAGGGAACAAAAACCTAAGGAAATGATTTATGGAGATGAATGAAAATGAAGGAAGTGTTTTAATTTGTTTGTGTAATTTGATTTTGATTTTGTTTGTTTTGTTTTATCCACGTCCTTTCAACGGCGGCGTTCCACTACTACTCCTAATAAATAAATGAATAGATAATGATAAAACAAACAAACAAACATTTAATTAGTAATTATCTTAGATATACCAATGTAGAATGTGTTTAGGCCGAACTACCCAAATTGAACCGGTATTGTACCGACCATTACAAATTTACAAATGGTACAGTATTTGATTTTTGATTTGGGATCAACAAAAAACCGGTACCAACCGATCAGTACTGGTTGATACCACGCACACCAAAATACTTAAACCGCACCGGACCGGTACCGAACCAGTACCAACCAATACAAATGGTACGGTATTCGGCTTTTGATTTGGGGCAAAAAAAACTTGTAACAACCGGTCGGTCCGGTTCGGTACTGGTATGGTACCAAGTTCACCCCTATGGTACGGAACAAGTATCAAACTATACCGAACCGGTTGATACCGGT
The DNA here is from genome assembly GCA_963422505.1 of Pseudognaphalium luteoalbum. NCBI lineage: Eukaryota > Viridiplantae > Streptophyta > Magnoliopsida > Asterales > Asteraceae > Pseudognaphalium > Pseudognaphalium luteoalbum. The sequence continues at coordinate 14,007,385 of OY730192.1, read as the reverse complement.
TATTTGTTTTACCTTAAAGTGAGTACCGTATTTAAAGCGGTACGATATCGGTACAGTTCCGGTACCGGTATGGGTAAAGTGGTATGATACCGTTTTGGTACCAAAAAATCGTACGAGTAGAATAATAAGTAAAACTGTGTACATATTTTGTACCCGATAAAATTTAAGAAGATAAATATTAATTAATCTCAAATAAATAAAAACATCATTAAGTAACATAAATGAATATTGACGAAGCAAAACAAATTATATACAACGACGTTATTGTACCGTGTTAAGTGATTTGGTAATGACACAAGTCATGATCTTTACTTTATATTAACAAGCAATATGTTTGGAATTCGATTTCACTAGGATGCTGAAATCGTGGTTGTTTGTGTAGCAAATAGTACTAGCTAGACTTCTATAATTTTACAATTTTATTTATACGCGAGAGTTTAACTCTATTTTATAATTCTAAATTACCCACAAAAAATTATTTTTATATTGATAGACATATCATATGAGAATAGAAATGAGGTTTCAGATAAATATTTCAAAAATATAGAAAGAACATACGGAACCATAACAAAGAAAAACATGTATATATCGGATATGGTACCAAAGCGGGAAAAGTGATAAAATACCGATACTGAACCGGTTGGTATCGGTTATCTTTTTGGCCCTAAAGTCAGTACCGAATACCGGACCGTTTAAAGCGGTATGGTACCAGTACGGGATTGGGATTCGGGTACGAATGCTCACCCTTACAATGTATTTCTCCGTATTATCATAGTTGTTAAATTGTTATGATTCACTAGTCACACTAATAAGAGTCGAGTTAAAAATTCAAAAATTGACGATTTGGACCTCGACTTTTAAATAGTTTTGACTCTTATCAATTGTTTATTGACTCTTCTGAAATTCTTACAAGTCAAAAAATCCGACAAAATTTTAGTGTAATATGATACAAAAAAAATGATAAAATAGGAAGAAGAAGAAGAATGGCTATAATCTATTTTAAACTAAACATCTATGTGGATTACTGGTCAACGACTTAATTATCGACTTTTACTATGTTGTACTTCATAACCAAAATCTTAAATAATAATATACATACACTGATACACATATATAGCCCCTTCATAATTTTGTGATTGATAAAGTCTCTTAATTTTTTTTGTTTTATTTAAACACATATATCCGTATTAAAAGAGTGTGTTAAGGTTATATCATTGTACCCGATAAAATTTAAGAAGATAAATATTAATTAATCTCAAATAAATAAAAACATCATTAAGTAACATAAATGAATATTGACGAAGCAAAACAAATTATATACAACGACGTTATTGTACCGTGTTAAGTGATTTGGTAATGACACAAGTCATGATCTTTACTTTATATTAACAAGCAATATGTTTGGAATTCGATTTCACTAGGATGCTGAAATCGTGGTTGTTTGTGTAGCAAATAGTACTAGCTAGACTTCTATAATTTTACAATTTTATTTATACGCGAGAGTTTAACTCTATTTTATAATTCTAAATTACCCACAAAAAATTATTTTTATATTGATAGACATATCATATGAGAATAGAAATGAGGTTTCAGATAAATATTTCAAAAATATAGAAAGAACATACGGAACCATAACAAAGAAAAACATGTATATATCGGATATGGTACCAAAGCGGGAAAAGTGATAAAATACCGATACTGAACCGGTTGGTATCGGTTATCTTTTTGGCCCTAAAGTCAGTACCGAATACCGGACCGTTTAAAGCGGTATGGTACCAGTACGGGATTGGGATTCGGGTACGAATGCTCACCCTTACAATGTATTTCTCCGTATTATCATAGTTGTTAAATTGTTATGATTCACTAGTCACACTAATAAGAGTCGAGTTAAAAATTCAAAAATTGACGATTTGGACCTCGACTTTTAAATAGTTTTGACTCTTATCAATTGTTTATTGACTCTTCTGAAATTCTTACAAGTCAAAAAATCCGACAAAATTTTAGTGTAATATGATACAAAAAAAATGATAAAATAGGAAGAAGAAGAAGAATGGCTATAATCTATTTTAAACTAAACATCTATGTGGATTACTGGTCAACGACTTAATTATCGACTTTTACTATGTTGTACTTCATAACCAAAATCTTAAATAATAATATACATACACTGATACACATATATAGCCCCTTCATAATTTTGTGATTGATAAAGTCTCTTAATTTTTTTTGTTTTATTTAAACACATATATCCGTATTAAAAGAGTGTGTTAAGGTTATATCATTGAGCTTATATACATATGTCACTTATTTAAATGAGGGTTAAGTATTTGGAAATGCATCCAACTTGTCCTGAATGTCTATTGTATGTATCATATTTACGGGAGGTGTATTTAATTCATCCAACTTTGAAAAATGATTTATTGTATGTATTTTGATGATGTATCGGCCGTTTACGATGCCACGTGGCATCCCTAGAAGATGACACGTCATCAAAATACATACAATAAACCGTTTTTGAAAGTTGGATGCATTAAATACACCTCCTTTAAGTATGATACATACAATAGACATTCGAGACAAGTTGGATGTATTTTCAGATACTTAACTATTTAAATGATGAGCTAAACAAGCTTACATGCAAATATTTGATATAAGAACTTGAGAAGGTAACAAAAAAGCAATATGGTCTTTCGTCAAAGATTTAATATATGTCGTGTGCAAAACTCGAGAGAACATACAGATATTGGTAACCGAAAAAGAAAATTGGTTTGGTTATCATTTACGATTTCAAGGCACTTATATTATACATTTAACATGTAAGTTTGTCCAACGTGTCTTTATAATATTTCAATAATACGTATATACCAACTCTACGATTATCAGGTACACTCTTTTACAAAGGATATATACGTTTTTATAAAACATATATAGTTGAGGGGGTTTATCAATTACAAAAATTGTAGTTAAATTCATTTAATCTATAATAATTGAGTGGACCTTTTCATTTAAAAGAATAATTGATAATCGAATATGACATAGTCGCATGACTTTTTAAGTCAACAAATATAATAATATAATAATAATAGTATTTTAGAATATTAAGTGAGAGTGCAATTGTAGTTTCTCAATAATTTCTCTATCGTTGACTAGAAAGGAAAGAAAAAAGAAAATGTAGTTTATGTTATGAATTATAAGTCATTAATGGATGAACACATTTTCAACTCTTATGTCTAATCCTTGTCTAGTCATAGTTACTTGTAATTATCTTCATTTGATAATTCAATAGTAAAAGTTGTAGTATAAATACAACCTCAATGTAAAGAAGAAAACTTGCACCTTCTTCATACACTTTAAATGTTTATACTTCTCCCTCAAAGTATTTTATCTTTATTCCTAATTCCTTATAAATGTTCTTATATTATATTGCTAATAGAGTCTTAATTATAGTTAAATCACAACAGTTATATTATATTGCTAATAGAGTCTTAATTATAGTTAAATCACAACAGTTTGAGAGTTTTGAGAAGACAATTTCATAAATTAATATTTAAAAAAAAAAGGATTGAACGAGTCAAATGTATTGTAGTAGATCAGTTGAGGTTTATAAAAGTTGGATTTTTATTGGTTGTGTAACTTCGTAATCATGTTTAGGAGATCAACATTTATAACATGTTACTCATGGACTGTTAAATGAAAACCTACACTGTCACTAACATTTATATTAAATTTTTTGAAAGGCCAAACATTATCTTAGCAGTTAGCACCAAACATAACTGTTGTCAAGCTTCTGTGTTGTCCTGTTTCTGAAAACCACCACATGTTAATTCCTATAATTCCTAACATTTTATTTTTTGTCTGTTCATCTGATTATCTACATATAACAAATCAGAGTCTCTATATACAACGAACGAGAACATGTAAAATTATAAAGAAAATCAAAACATCCACTGGCACTTTATTCATTATATGAGTGCATTTGATCAAAACATATATCCGTTTACTCGTATACAATTCAACTCGATGTTGAAGTACGTTTCCAGATAGTTTCTGCACGGTTTCTTTTGTACTTGTAACACATGTAATATCATAAGATAACCATGTTCACATCGTGCTTAGATACAGATTACACAAGTTTTCGTTTGTGTTTCATTATTGAGATTCATTAGGACATTGTGATGTTTGAAATCACGCAAATGAAATCTATGTATGGGAACTGATCCGTATTTAAAATCCCTGAGAAGTATTGATTTTGAGAAAGATCAATTCCGGTTTTATGCACATTTCTCTGGTGCAAATTAGCACAGGCAATAGGCTGTCAACAAGATGACCACGAAAACCATGGTATATCTTTTCTAACTACAATAAACCACAAAATATAAATTTGTTGTTTCACATTATTCAAATCAAAACCTGTCTACAGTTTTCTCATCAGCAGAAAGGAAACAGATGGCAAAATCAATATTTGAGCCATTAGAGATGGATGTCACACCTCTATTTTAATTTTCTGGCTCCGGTTTCTCAAAGAAGGTCTTCCTCACCCAATCAAATGGCTGCGATTCCACAAATAACAGAAAGACAATTGTAAGAGGCTAATAGCAAATAGTAGTTCATTAACCAACAGAAAAAGACAGACAGGACTATAATGAGCAGAAAAGATCTGGGCTTTACGAACAATATATAAATAAAAGAATTATGAAAAGTTCCACAATTTATGTTCAATCGTAATGATGGGCAAATAGGGGATTCAATGTAAAAACTTGCTAAAATATGATAGATTACAACATTTCACATGACATCCCATATACATTGCAGATTTATTGGTATGAAGGGCGTCGTGAGTAGAACTACCATTGGGTGACTTTCAACCCATTTGACCGACTTCCATTTTAGCAATATTTTTCAACAGTTTACCCATTAAAGAAAAAAGAATAATCACCCACATAGCCATAAATGGGTCAAAATTAACATTTTTATTACTTAAATACCAAGTTGCGGATCAACTGAGGAAGTAACAGAAATGCTTCAAAAGCATGTGCAAGTTAGAAAGTAAAAGACGGCATAACAAATAACTCGAGCAACCACAATCAAATATACAACTACTACTATCCAATTTGAGCCTTAGAATGTACTCTGTATTAGTGATTGCAGTTGATAATTAATATAGACATAAAAAATGACCAGCTGAATATTTCAGGTTGCTAATATATATGCTATCTAGTTGGGTATTTATTATGTCCAAGCTGAAAGCTCTTTTCCATCACCATGATTTCTACATGACCTTTATGATAACTCTTAACGGCTAATGCTTGTTGTAGGACTTATGTTATATGTTCTATAAGTATACATATGTGGAAGTGTGAAACGTTAACTCATGATTAGCGATATGTTCGAATTTTTTAATGCCTTTTACCATTTACCACAATCATAGAAGGTACTAGCAAGGTCTTAGTTGGGTACAAAAACCAACTTTTCTCCATCAAAATTCCCATATAAGGATGCAAAAATCATTCAGATTGGTTTGTATAAGCTAACAAACGCAAATTAATGAGGCATTCAGCAAAACAAGAAGATCCATCTTATCAGGAATGGCTAAAGCAGTAGAAAGGGTTAGCATCAACTGGTAAAAAGATTATAGTTGGAGGTGTTTCAGCAAAGTTTACAACGCATAGACAATTTCAGCAAGAAAGGATAAAACATTGAAGACTTTTCTGATCATTTGTTAACTTAAAATAGAAGTCATTTCATTGACAGTTTTACAAAATATAGATTGGCTTTGATTGTGATCAAGTGTTGTTAGTTAGACTCAAACTTCAAAGGTTTGTAATTGTACAACCTTCAAACCATATGCAAAACCGGAAAAGAAACTAGATTGCAATTAGAAAGTTATGTTTTATAAAACTGACAAGCAGACGACGTCTGTACAGCTTAAAAAATAATCATCGGAAAAATTATGAATCGTGTATCACTTGTGCCAATATCATCAATGTCTCGTACTGATGACTCACCTAATGGCTCATTGGCTCCCGTGCATATTTGTCCGTTAATACGAAAATATCGCTTGTAGTAGGGGTGAGCATGGGTCGGTTTGGGTCGGTTATGACCCTTAACCGAACCCAAAATCGAAATTTCGGTTATGGAAATTTGTTAACCGTTCGGTTTCGGTTAAATCGGTTATGGTTGATCGGTTTTTGGGTAGATTTTGGGTCGGTTAACCGTTAACCATTGGTTAACTGCTTGAAAAAGAAAAATTATGAAGTAATGGAATCATCAAGCTCCTAGTTGTGGTGGTGGTGTCGATATCTTGCGAAGAACATCACTAATTCTAAAGGTTGTATTTACGGGTAGAAGAGAAAGTGGCTTTAAATGTAACCTAAAAATGGAATGGACTACATAATTAACTAGTGGGCTTAAAGTTTGAGAGATTCCTAACGGGTCATTATGCTACTTAGTATTAAATTGTATGCATCTATCAATTTAATCCAATGACTGTAAGTAGCAGTAGATTGGTGTTAAATGGGTAGTTTTTGCTACTGTGGGCGTGGGATGTATTGATGCGGGTAAAGGTTTTTTCGGATGCATCTATATGCTTGTTTAATTTCTGCAGGCCAGGAAAATCACGGAGTTAGTTTTGGTTGGAAAGCTATATTCGGCTCTGTCACAATCTGATAGTTTGGTGTCTTAGTAGAAATGTAAATAGTATTGTGTTGTCATGCAGGGTGGTTTTTATGTTTGTATAGATAGATTTATTTAGATAGATATCCCCTGCTTGAATCTTTGTCTATTTTGGTTGGTATTCAATAAATTTTTGCCTTTTCTAAAAAAAATTTAGCTCAACATATATTACCTATTTACATTACATATTTATTTGTATAATGAAAATATAAGTAAAAAAACTAAGGGTGGGTCGGTTAATGGGTCTTAACCGTAACCATAACCGATCTAATCGGTTAATGGAATTATAATAACCGAACCATCGGTTAAGCTTTGGGTCGGTTAAATTGGGTCGGTTAAATCGGTTAATTCGGTTGTGGGTCGGTTAATCGGTTTCTATGCTCACCCCTAGCTTGTAGCACATGAGATTCAATCAACTCAATAGAAGGCAGCAAATAGATCAAGAAGATAGCTTATAATTAGATTAGATGTCTACCAAAGTAACATCATGCGACCAACTGAAAGTCCACTTATATTTCAATATAAACTGAAAATTAACCACATATCAAGTAGCTTTCTTCTCTACCCATATATCAAGCAAATTAACTAGCTTATTTTCATACAAGTCTACCACCTTTTACATCATACATTTTCCAGACGAATGTAACCTCCCCACTAGTTTCGGTGCTCTCAATTGTAACCCAAAACAAGCCCATACAACCACATGTTCCAAATGCTAGCTAGACCTATAACCAACTAAACAAGACACATAACCTAAGAGCTCGGATTGTTGCAACATCAAACTCTTAAATTCAACCATCCATATTCCATAAATTGTATAAAAAAATAATACACTTTTTAAGCGAAAACTTAATTATATTCCGGTTATTTATATATACACACCGCTAACAATGACCATGAGGTATAGTTTGACCGGAAGAACCAGAGTTTTTTCAAAACAGTTAGGGTAACGGAATCAAAATCCAGATCTACATCAATCAATCACTTACATTAATTCTAGAATCTAAGAAACTAACAATCAATTGCAGAAATGAGAAACTAATAATCAATTGCACAAATCAGAAACGCAAAAAATCGGTAGCTTCACAAAAACAAGTTTCGATTGCAAACAAGTAATGAAATCAAGCGATCAACAAATCAAGCAAATTATAATACATATTAAAAAAAAAATTGTGGAAAATGAAGGGACCTGAACAATCCAAACGGCGCCGGTGAAAGCAGCGACGCCCCAAGCAGCGGCGGCTTGAATATCGGTGGCTTGAGGACGAGCGCTTGGCTTGATGAATTTTAGTGCGTTTCCGGCCATTGTTGTCGATCTTCTTTTTTCTTTTCTTTTTTTCAACCCTAATTTTCTCCTGTAGAAGCGATTAGCAATTACCAAGATCCTTCCCTCTATAAATGCGATTATTATTATTATATAGATAGATAGATAGATGGACAAACAAAATATATTTTTTTTAAGTAAGGGGCAGTATATAATTATTACTCTGTATAATAGTAGGAATTGATATAGAAAAAATATTAATGGACAAACAAAAATAATTTAAAATTTTATGAACTTTTGTTTTTTTGTTTAGTTTATTTGAAGGTTAGGCAATTTCATCATCATTGAATGAAGGGTGAAGTGTATAGAAAAGCGTAGACAGTTACTCTTACAAGAATTTTTAAATTACGTAAAACAGGTTTTTAAGGTGTTAATTATATTTTAAAATTTTCACCCCATAAAAATATTAAAGAAATAAAAAATAAATTTATTTCGCCCCCACCATCTGGATTTCCTAAGCTCCGCTCCTGGTATTAAGTCTTAATTAGCTATATTGATTGAGTTTATAAAATTGTTTGTTAATTAATTCATAGAAAAAGAGTGACTTACTGTTTAAAAGGAATTGAGAATAGAAAAATTATGTATTTATTGAAGTTAAACTTTCTTTATTTAATCAAAATTTTAATTAATATAGTGAAGTTTTATATTTAATTCATTGAAATATTTCTTTTATTTGTAATGTATTAATTATAATCTTTTATGATAAAGGAAACCTCGAGTTTAATAAATAACTTCAAGTAGTTCTTATTGACAGCCTTTAGGCTTGTCATCAAAATATCAATTTATCACTATTTTATATAACAAACACACTTTATATAGTGAGTGACTAAATGAGCCTTTTGGTTAAAATAAACTTTATTTTTAGATAGGTTAGATCAAACAATGGGAACACATGCATAGGAAACAAGTTAACATTGTATGAGGTGTGGTATTTGAGGAAGTGTGCATCGGATTTATAAAACCTTGAATTAGAGTTGTCCGTCGAAATAACCTTTTAAGACAATGGACATGCAATAAGGCCATGAATAGTACAAAGTTTATGAGACTATAAGGGCGGTATAGAAAAATAAGGAGAGGATAGTCTCCGCCGTAATGTACGAGTTAAACATACTCGTTTGAAACAATGCATAACTTGGGGAGTATTATAAACTACCGCTTTCAATTAGAATTTGTTAATTTTCAGCATTTACAAATCTATTAAATAGTAAGGCAATACCAGCCTGATACTCGACCAGGATTTTAGTTCGATTTGGGCATATGAAGCTCTCATTTTAGTTTCAATAAAAATGAAAAGGTCTCAAGATATGATTGTTTTTCTCATGTTCGTAAAGGGCTTATTAATGTTTAGGCCAAACTAGATTAGATGCAAAACTTTGTCGAGAGGATGTTAAGACAAGGGGCGTCTTTTAGGTCTCACAAACATGTTGAAAATGTCGTTTGTTTGTAAGGAGGCATACAATGAATTAAATTAATTTTGAAGTTTCTAGTAAATATTTACACAAATATTTACTTTAGACTTGCAGGATTGTATATAAAGATTTGAGCCAACCATTATAAGTGAGATAGTTGATTTAGTTCGATTTGTTTCTTAGTTTCTTACTACATAACAAAAAGCTCGTCCTTAAATTTGACATTGCTTTGAATCAAAGGGTATATGGTTTAGCGGTATGTGAGGAACTCATCAATCAAGAGGTTGTGGGTTCAAGTCTTGTGGAAAGTATGTGTATATGTGCAACATACTTATATTATGTGGACTAGGTTAGTTGTATGCTTGTCTTTCTAAAAAAAGAATAAATAAATAAAATTTACAACAGTCCCCACAAATTTTTGTTCGAAGAAAGTAGTTCTCGGCTCAACATCTCAATCACAATTCTCTTTTGATCCGAACCCATCTCTTTTTGATAGAGCTATTGTTTCAAGCTTGAAACGATGTTGTAGGTCTATAGTTTTTCAAATCACCCTAACAAGTAAGATCTGGTTTGGTTTAGTTTAGTCCAACCATGGAAAATATTCGTAGTAGACAAAAATCGAGAACCGAACACATCTATTTTAATCATCAAAAAACCGAAAAAGGAAGTGACAATGACAAAATTTATGTATATAGAGTCGCAGTTCTAATAACTCCCTCTTTTCTCCTAAAACGAGCGAGCAGTGAATCATTTACAAAAGAAAGTATCAGAGCTAGAACTTTACATAATCATTAGCAGTAACAGTTAGATCCCTAACTCATAAGTTGGAGATTTGGGAAAGATTTAACTCATCCATTACGCCGTTTAAATTCTTTAAAAGAAAAACCTTTAAACCATTGTTTCCAAGCAGCATCTTGTTGCTGCTCAAGCCATGAAAGAAAACAGCTATCCAACAAGCAGAAAAGATTAACATACAGAAGTTGATACCTAACTGGTACAAATCGAAAGTTAACCACTTGAACAATTGGCCATATCCCTCCTTCTACTACTAACGCTGGAAGAAAATCTCGTTTCACCTCTTCCTTAACTTGACTCACATTTTTACCCGATGCAAAACCCATGTAAGCGAAGAAAATAAATAAATCCACTGGACCAAATATGATCCCGTCGAGTGCTACTTTCATAGCAACGAATCGCATTGATCTAGGAGGATATTCAAGTCTATATTTTAAAAACCGATCTAGACCTTCATACCTACAAAAAACCAAGACAAGTCAGTTTTTTTTTTCTTTTCAGAACAACTTATGTAAAACCACAAATTACTACACAAGTTACTTATTACTAATATCAAAGAAGGAATTACTAACCAGAAATGGCCAATTGGCCCAACAAATGCCATACCGAAAAGACTTGTGGTAACAACCCGTCTCCAGTTTATACGTAAATCTCTATCATCATCCTGTCGAAATATGAAAACATTACCTTCAAACTTTGAGAAAATTAGCCATTTTAATTTCAAACATTGCACATAATTAGTTAAATGCGACAAGGAGAAAATTGAAATTAAGCTACATACATAAACACAATCAGCCGACCCATAATTTACATCTTGTTAAATGCAAGCTTGAGCATCCAAAACACAAAAAATAATATAACATCGAATATAAAACCATGATTATGTATATTTATGATCATAAATATGTCAAAAAGGAAAAAAAGACTTACAGAAAGAAAAATATATTTTTTCCTGGCAGCGGTAGCACGCGTAACAGCCTGAGCAGCAAGATCACCAAGGCCCCAAATAAAACCAGAGCTAATTACCTGTGTTTTCACCGGATGTATAGCTAAACAAGTTTTATACCATTTCCAAATCTTCAACATTTCATCAAACTTTTTTCTCTTTTTTTATAAATAAAAACGAACAATCCAAATGATGGGTTAGCAAGCTCGGTTGTTTCTAAATCTCTATGGTTAGATACTAAAAGATGGAAAGTTAAACATATTTATTTTCATAATGATGATGATGTTAAAGAGAGGGAAACAAGCCTTCCTTCTGGCCATAATTAATTTATTTTGGTGGTTTGATTAATGTTGGAGGGAGGGAAGGAGGATTTGAGGAGAATGGAAACAGAAATTTGAAACCTCTGTTAATAACGTTGGTTGAGATTCAATTTAGGTGAGTTTGAGAATTGACAACATGGAAAAACAATAAATAAAATATATAAATGTATCATGTCATCATAACCTTTTTGTTTTAGGTAGTTAGGGATATAAAGTGTGCATCAAAAAGAAGTTAAAGAACGTGATGGTCACTTTCTTTTATTGAATTTGGTGGAAATAATGCCAACTTGAACCTGTCCAAAATAAATAAATGAATGAATGAAGTTGTATAGAATTTAATCTTATAACCTACAATGGTATATGTTACTGTGTTTTCAAAGCAAGTTTAATAAAAATCTTAGTTATGATTAATGTATTTTGATGGAGGATAAAAAACGGTTCATAGTATGCTTTACATAGTTGTATCATATGGAAGAGAAGTTGTACGCTAGCATTCGTTAGTGAGAAATACTTCACTTACAAATACTTTACAAAGACATGCATACAAATTGACGTGGGCACTGATTCGCAATAAATTTGATTATCGTTTCTCTCTCATTATTTTCAGTACACTCGTATGATTGGTACACGTCATCATATGTACACATTTTCGTATATATATTTTTCATTTTTAGGATATCCAAGATAGCAAAACTACAAGTGTGAGTAGTTTATTTGGACTGGATCAAAGCATTAGCATCTCTAGTATATAGCAGAGACTTCAAGGGAGGGGGTGGAATGTGACTTTTGTTTTTTAAGTAGAAAGATACTTGTGAAATCCACATGAATTTGTAAGAATGCAATTATGCAAGTTACTATGGTATGAAACAAGAATTCCAGTTGTGTAATTTTAAGACAGAATCATAAATTTTACACTTTACACATGCATTAACTAAAACCTACAAATTACTTAGCTACTAAAACAAACATTTTAGATTGGTCTGTATTTATGCTATTTTACTACAGTAATCAGTTTTACTCTAGTATAGTATTAGTTATTATTTTGTGTTGTGTAACACCCTACAACACTCCATTATCCAATTCCTATCCATTATGCCCATAAAATTTTTGAGGATAAGATTTATCAAAAATGGATATCATTTTTCTTATTTTATAATTGTATATATATTACAAAAAAAACTGCTTATATTGAATCCAATTATCCATTACTTTTCAATAAAGGAGCTGATAAATACAACATAGAATTTGATTGACACAACACAAATGTGCATTAGGCAGTAGTACTGTATGCTTTAACATTATGAAATTTTGGTGTAGGAATCAAATCCCATGTTGTATTTATCAGCTCAGTCTGATCCAAACAGGTACCATCAACTATTTTCACATTTTAATAACTTCCTCACCTTTATTTATAAATTTCAAATAGTATGCAGGCATAAAAATAAAAAACATGTGGACATATGGATTATGGACCACTTGATTCCATCCTTTTTTCATTGTGTGGATCAAATATCTTCTCTTTAAAATATGCTTCTGATTAATAATATAGTTTCATTTCTCAGTAGGAGGTTTTTTGGGTAGGTGATGAGAAGCTGAACAAAGTTTACAATGAGAGAGTTTAATCGACAGAAAGCTTTTTCTGTTACGAAAAACAGATATCAAGGAATACCTTCACCCATGAAGAAAGAACAGGTTTGCATAGTGGTAAATGAATACCCATGACTTTTAAAAGTCAAAGAAATCATTTTTCAAAATCATGTATGATATAAAATTTGACATTGTTTTGCTTAGTGTGGAATCTATCTATTATAAAGTAGTATGTGGATTGATATATGTTATAATTATTTATAGATCATGTTAATTTTCAAGTTGAGATTGTAGTGTTGTTTGACTTTTAAGTCAAACTGGCAGGGAAAAGATGCTGATGACAAAATACAGTTGTACCCATCACCAGATACCACTCTCTGCTCACATTGCATGGTTAAAGATGGTTGCAAAACCGTGCAATCGAAATCGAAACTAATGCACATTCTCTTAGAAAGAGGGAAACCACAAGAAGCACAATCAATATTCAAGAATTTAATAATGGGAGGACACAAACCATCCCTTATATCATACACAACTCTTTTAGCCTCTTTGACTTTTCAAAAACGATTTGATTATATACAAAGTATCATCTCACAAGTAGAAGAAAATGGAATGAAACCTGATTCAATTTACTTCAATGCTGTCATTAATGCATTTTCTGAATCTGGTGACATGGAGGAAGCCATGAAAATGTTAAAAAAGATGAAGGAGAATGGAATAAGGGTGACAACGGGTACTTATAACACGTTAATTAAAGGATATGGAGTTGCTGGTAAACCAGAAGAATCGCTGCAGTTAATGGAATTGATGCAAGAAGAAAACGTGAAACCAAATTTAAGAACTTACAATATTCTTGTTAGATCATATTGTCATTTAAATATGATGACTGAGGCTTGGAAAATTGTACATAAAATGGAAGTTTTAGGCTTGCAACCAGATGCGGTTACTTATAATACATTAGCGACAACTTATGCTCAAAAGGGTAAGGCGATAAATGCTGAAGGGATTATTTTTGAGATGGAGAAGAATAATGTGAAGCCTGATGATAGAACTTGTGGGATTATTATTGGAGGCTATTGTAAAGAAGGTAAAATTAAGGACGCATTAAAGTTTGTTCATCGGATGAAGAGTTTTAATGTTCGTCCAAATCTTGTTGTTTTTAACTCATTGATTAAAGGCTTTCTTGACACGATAGATGGAGATGGTGTTGATGAGGTTAGTGTCCATCTTTCCTCTCTATTTTGTAATCAAGTTCAGTTATTATCCCTTCAGTATAGTATGTTGTGTATTATATCTACAGCAACGTTTGGTAAACTAAGTTTGATAATACGTGATTTGACTTTTTTATGTTCATTTTTTGCAGTAATTTCTAATTTTGGACAAATGGTAGTAGAGTTCGCAAAATTGATGGGTCGGGCTGTAATGGGACAAAACAGATTAAGATCAACAGCTAGTTTTCTAGTACATGTTGGGCTGGGTTGGGTAACAGGTCAAACAGAACTTGTGATTTAGTTTAACAAGATACTTGTCGAAAAATGATGTTCGGGGCGATTATTCCTTTTATCAAACTATTAAGGAGTTTGTATACATTAAAATCTACACTTGGAAGACTTAGTTTGTATGCATCAAAATACGTACTATGGGTGTCTTTCTACCTGTTTAACCTGCTCCAGTTTTAGCTATTTATATTTTACTCATTATCGATGAAACGTATCCTGAATATCACCTAATATTTTATAAAGGTGGTGATACAGCCCCCTGTATGCGGTTCTGTAATTGCCCAAGAAACCAACTGCACCTTCTGTAAAGTATCTAAATATTTTGCATTTGCACTAGATCAATGGTTTTACTAATGATAAATCATTTTAAAAGGTTTAGTAAGTCAATTTCCTTATTCCATTAACTCATTGTAAGATGTGAAAAGCTTACTCTTCAACCTTCAAACAGGTTTTGACGTTGATGGAAGAATATGGGGTCAAACCCGATGTGATTAGTTTTAGCACCATCATGGATGCATGGAGTGCATCAGGAGATATGGATAAATGCAAAGAAATCTTCCATGATATGGTCAAAGCTGGCATTGAACCTGATGCCCATGTTTACAGCATTCTTGCAAAAGGTTATGTTCGTGCAGGGCAACCTGAAGAAGCCGATAAGCTTCTCTCCTCTATGGCTAAACTAAGTTTCCCTCCAAATGTAATCATTTTCACAACTGTCATCAGTGGGTGGTGCAGTGCACACAAAATGGATTATGCCATTCGGGTGTTTGAAACCATGAAAGATTTTGGAGTAAAGCCAAATGTAAAGACTTTTGAGACACTTATTTCAGGGTTTATTGTAGCTAAGCAACCATGGAATGCAGAAGCAATGGTTCAGCGAATGAAAGATTATAATCTCCTACCAAAAAAGGCAACTTTATCACTAATTGCTGAAGCATGGCGTAGTTACGCAGATTCAAATTATGAAGAACAAGAACCTAAAAGCTTTTGTTCTGCCAATATTACAAGGATACAGAGTGATGAGAAGTTGTTGGCTGGTGTGACCAAAATGGGAAAGATGACATCAAGGGACACTGACATTTCATCTGAAAATTTACGAGCTGCAATAAAATCTATGAATTTAAGCAGCAAGCTGGGTGGAAGAAAGCCGATTGTTTGCCTAAAGCAGGTGTTTGTGTACAATGAGCCTCCACCATCTCCGGTGACAGTATTCTTTAACTAACACGAAATTGAGAATCGCTCTCTTCTAAGAGTTCATGTGAATAGTTTGAGAGAATATGGTAGCTGTGTGGGTCAATAGATGAATGACAGAAGCATATGATCCTGGTCACTTACTATTGGCAGGTTAACGGTTCTTCAAAAGACAAGCTTTATGTGCAAGGAAGTTGTAATTCTACTGTTGGCTGCACCTCTGCTGGTTTGTTGCTGATATATATATGTACTTACAACTTAAAAGATGAATATAAAATTTATTGGTACATGGTACATGAATACATGTAAATAACAATTTATCTATATATGAGTTTCTCTCTTGCTTGAGTCCCAAAGTGAGAATTGGAAGCTATCAAAGTTCTATTCATTAAAAAGAAAATCAACATTATTCAAACACCACCTTTTTAAATGTTATCTGTTGAGATCTAAACTTTAGTTAATAAAAAGAAAAGGTTAATAATGGCTTTTGTTGAGTTCCTATAGACCAGTGTGCATGAGGTCAGGTCTACTTCAGTGTGAGTGTTCACATTTTTTATAGGTTACCAATGAGCTCAAGTACCACTAATATTATAAGGTCACATATTATAATAATCACTGTCCAAAAAGTTGGAATACACTAAAAGCTTCAATACAAGAGGATGACTTCTGTGCGTTTCATCCGAATCATATGATCTATAAGATAATTGTCAAGCTTAATATGGGCAGAGGGGCATGATCTATAGAACTTTTGTGGAAGACCACATGGTTCAATATACAAAAATGAAGCATATATCCTCTATAGAACAATTTAAACATGCATGTACGCTCATTTTGTGCGTAACACCTAGCACTGGTGTTCACGTTTAGTTGTTTAAGACTTACAACAATGTTACATGTACCACAAAGATTAAAAAAAAATGAAACGACCCCTATAAACTCTACAAATAGCCAACTCAATGGCACCACATTATGCAGATATGGGGCATCTGGGCCCCACTTGTTAAGTAAACACTAAACAATCAATCCCTTAAATGTTAGCTTCCTAAGTAGTTTATGTCAGAATATTCAATATAGGATATAGTGAAACATTAATATAACACAAGTTTTTGACTAACAGACACATAAGGATATTCTTACAAAGGGGATGCATGTTAATTACACGTGAAGGGAAAAATTGACCACAAGGATAACTGCATAACTGTAAATTATCGAAGGTCTGAAGTCCCAAGTTTTTCCACTATGTATTGTAAGAAAAAAAAATAATTGGTAGCAGATTCACTAAAAAGAGCAATAGTTGGAATGAACAATGTTATTGCATCATTTATCTTGATCTGCAGGTTGGGAAGGAACTCTGCTGAGAAGCCATACCAAAGTTGCACCAACAAGAGCACCAGAAAGATGAGCTATGTGATTAACATTCTGTAAAGCACTGTTACTGCTTACAAAACTTGTTGAAGCTTGGGCTGCTTCCATCACCTGATATCAGTAATTCAGTATATTATCATTGTCATGCTATAGAAAACCATTAAAAAGTATGAGATTATTGCCAATCCACAAGTTTTCCCAAATTATTTTTTATAATATTTTAGGTATTTGATTATATGTTAAAGGATTTGGATGAACAATCTGTCAAGTCAAAAAATGCATTTTTGGGATGAAGGGAGAAATATGTTACACATATATAAATATCTACTCACATTGATATTATACTATAAAGAAAAGGACACGGATATGGAACGTATTTGTACATGAAAAGGACACATTGTCATCATTGCCAAACAATGATGATTCATATTTGGGACAACATGATCCTCTTGCACTTCAGATATTAACATAACCATTCCTTTTTTTAAAACTACATGCATGATCAAATATTAGGTTGCAAGTTTTACCAGGATCAGGGGCAGAACCACGTTAAGCAGAGGGGTCCATTTGTATGAAATAGAGATATACAGATATATAAAGATAACAATACATACCCGTTCAATAACAAATTGACCCAGTATAAGTACTTCAAGGATCTTCCTCCAGTCAAAAGAAAGCTGCAAGGAAAAAGCAAAATACATTATGATAATCGGATGAGAGATCCTCCTCTAACTCCGAGAAATTGGTCAAGCAGGAGGCCCAAATTTCATGTGAAACTTCAAACAATATGACATACCTTAACAAGAACACTAATTGCAAAGAGACCAAATACAGCACCAGAGGCTCCAACAGAGACGGCATTTCTTGGAAGTATAAGCCATGAAACAAGATTTGCTCCAGCACCCGTCAGGATATAAGAGAGCCATAATCCAAAATTTCCTTCCTCTTCTTCAACAAGCTTTCCTATCGAGCAACAGATTAATGGTGACACCCTAAAATTCACTCAAATAATAGGATGTTTCGCTTGTCTAGTGGAAAAACTTATCTTACCAAATATATATAAGAAGAAAAGGTTGCTAGAGAGATGATTCCTGTAAAACATGAAAAACAAACAATAAGGAAACTTGAGTAAATAATAGCACAAGATTGTTCACTTTTTGCAAATGTTGCCAGCATTTCTCAATTCTCATCATTTTGGAATGGAGATGGTAACTTGGGAAGATTGGGAAACGAGTCAAAATAGATATGGTTTGAAACAGGTCACTTTTAGGAAGGTCCAGGGCCATGTTGATCCAGGTTGCCTTGCACAATTTATTGTCCATGTTCAATTTTGAAATTGTGCTTAAACCATGACAGCAATTCTGCAAACACTATTACTACAATAACAATCCAGATCTTTTAGCACTTTTTTTGTCTTGACCCTTTCGAGATAAAACACACCCCGAATCGGCCCATTCATCAGTAAATGGCTCAGAACTGCCATCTCTAACTGGGGATTTGTAGCATGCTTTTCAATATCATTATTGATTAATTTAAAACAAGAGATAAAGTCAAATTATCCATAAATAGTAGATGTCTCACCAATTTGCATGACAAAAGGTTGATGTCACAAACTGGTACCAAACTGGAAAATTATGGTATAAATACAAAGCCTTAATCTCACGAACCTGGATAATAATCAAAATTACCATGTAAGTTTGCAAATAAACTACTGAAAGTACTAAATGCAGTCTTTTGTTCTTTTATTTCTACTTTGTTCACTACGATACCAACGTTTGACCGTTCAATCAAAGAGCGGTTGATGATATAAACCAATAGTAGAATATTAATAACTTCATACCATTTTTATCGTTTTCTACGTGGCAACAACTTTTTTAAAAAAATGAATAAATAAATAAATAATTAGATCTCTCTCTATAAGCTTCATATGATGTAACGCCAAATCTAAATCTACATGCTACGATTCAAAGAGCATCAAAATCACCTGAAATATGTGATCTGCTACGAATACTCCAATATTAATTAGTAAAATCCAAAATATCCCATTCACACGCTTCTCGGGCTTCCTCTTCTCAGGTAGTTTTCCAAGCTCCAGCTGTGATATCATATCTGAAATTATAGCACATATTGCTTCTTTTTTGTGAGCCGTATAAAATGAGAGTTAAGCTTTATCACTACTAGTAAGTGATACGTGATACCAAACCAAGGTTTGTTGTTCACTATATAAGACCTTCACTTGTAAATAATTATACCATCAAAAGAATTGTACTTATGCAATTATGATGATAACACTCTCTTACAGATGAAGGCTTCTTAAACAGGATTACATAATAACCGCATGACACACCATGCTTGATGCCTCAACACAACAAGGAATCTTATTGTTACTATTTTTCAAGGCAAAGAAAGGCATAACATTGAAGATAATTCTTCCGGATGAAGAGAAGGGAGACAATACAGCAATAAGAAAATCCAAGTGTGAGTTTATGCTTCAGATGTAACAAGTTGAATTGTGTGAGTTCATTATCTCTGAGTCTTCTTAGTATAATACTTTGGGTGTTTCAAGAAGCCCACTAACACATAAAAAGTCGTCGCCATGAAAATTTATAAAAAGAGCCTCTTTGTAGATTCTAGATGCATTTAAATTTGGTACTCTAAGCGATGTCTTTCTCGGAACGCCTACCAGTTATCATTTATTTATTTTTGGGTAAAACTACCAATTATCATTTACTATTCCAAGTTAGCATAAAAGATAGGAGGATAGGTACACATGTACAATCGCTGATGTATTTGGGTGGACTTTCGGTAAACATATGTACATCATTTGTTTCTAGATAGAGATCTAACTATGCAGCTTTCACATTTGGTTGATAGAAGGTGATAACCTTCCCATCAAGATTTTCTTTGAGGTTTTTCTTGAAACACATGTTTGCCCTTATATTATTCACACAAAAAAGTGAAGCAACTATCCTAGGACTGTTTGATATCCGATAAATCTCTCTCTCCAGTATGTTTCTCTTTTGTGTCTTATTACATCTTACCTATCTGTAGTAATATTCATTTGGTAAGATATATTCTACCCCCTTGTTTTAACTTTCATTCTTATATATTGTTAATCCATTTTACAGTTTAATGTATGTATCTTTTGTTCAGGCAATGTCAAGACTTATTATGTACGAGTAATTTCTAAGGAGTTTAATCTTAGTCATATATATCCAATGTAGGTCTGCTCTAGGGACTTGTTACTAGAAAAAACCAAAACTACCAACAGGCATTTGGCTTACCAATAATATCAAAGTGATCCATCAACCAAGAGGTCGTGGGTAAGTCCCCGTTGTACTTTTCCTTATTTAAAAAATAAAAAAAAATTGGCAAAATTCTTTATGCATCATATAGACAACTTCTTTCCCCCGTTCTCTTTTCACAAGACCAAACTAAAGAAACCTAAAATGTTCTAATGTTGAAATCTAGCCAAAAAATAAGTGATATCGCTTTACTATAGTTCCACAAGTTATACGTTGACCATGAGGGTCAAAATTTATTGACTTCCGCTTCACATAATATACTATGAACTTACCAACAATACACTACTACCTACATTTATTTTTTGGTTGATTACTGACCATATAAGGATAAAAGTCTTACATACTTGCTCACTAGTATATGCAACATGATACAAATTGAGAGTAAACTCTAAACAAACAAAACATAATAATTATTCACTTTAGACACACAAGGTGTTTGTTAGAATGCGACAACATATACTTGAACCCAATTCTAGTGTGTTACTCATTCCACCATATATCGATTAACCAACTGAATTTCACCTGGAACCAGCTCACAAGATGTTAAAACTTAGTATAAGAATGCACATAAGGTGTTTGATAAAATGCTTGCAACATAATTATTTAAAATGTTCATCACTGCAGTGCATAAAAGTAGCTAAACAAGTAGCCAAACAACTTTAAGTTGTAACCAATTACTCAAGCTTCAGAGCATTCAGTACAATACAAACATAACTAATATTTACAAGTAATTACTTTAATAGGTAATGTAAGCAGGGAAACACAAAAAAGTAATTAATTACCTGAGTCTTTCATCTTGCAAAGAGTCTGAGGAACACGGCGAATGTAAAAGGGGGAACAGCGATTTAAACTTGAACAAACAGAATTATGATTATAATTGAATTTAAAAGGCTGGCAATTACTATTAAGTATCATCATAGGCTTAAAAATATTAACTTTACATGATGATTTCGATGAAAATGGGTATGAGGGTTTAGTGAAATAATTGTTACCAATAACTTTGAATTGCGTCATGGATTTTTTTAATTAGCAACGAACACAAGAAAAAGCCGCATATATATATACTTAGTTGTAAAAGGAATATGGATTGAATTGAACGGGTCAAATTGTTGATATGGGTTTGGATAACTGGATATCCAGTATCTTTCCCAATTCCAGGTGTATAAGCTTTTTTTCTTCTTCCAAATTTAAAAGGAAAAACAAATTACAATCGAAGATGTTTTTTTTTCTTTAATTGATAGATATATAAAAAATTGAGAGCTAATAAATAAAAAAATAAAAAATACACCAAAAATATGTTATCATGTACTTGTGCTATATGCAACAACTGTTATATAGTGTGATGTAAGAATTACTATTTTATTGTATTTATCAACTCTCAAAAAAAATCCTAATGACTTTTTAAATAAGTTGTGTATATATTTTGTAGAATTTTGCTAGCAATAGCCCTTAGGGCTATAGTTAACAACTATAATTCAAATTAAGTCATCTTTCAAATTACCAAATTTATTACAAATTAGCAAATGCATATTATTCATTGGTTGTGTGCGAGAAAGATTAGGAAGCGTTTAGTATAATAATATTATTCAATGGTTGTGAAAGAGATTAATTAGGAAGTACATTAGTTATTGTTTTGTCCTAATTCTAGTATCTTTTTAAAACAAACACAAGATAGTTAGTTGTTAAGTATAGTCCTTAGGCTATTGTTAGCATTTTCTTATTTTGTATACAAAAGGTTTTGAAAAAAATATCATTGAATTATATTGTTTTTCTTTGTGTTAAATTAAAATTTTATACAATTAATATGATGTGTTGATCACAATAACTACTACGTATAAAAGTTCATTTTTTTTACTTCATTAGTGGCGCAATTGGTGTATCAGAGGTAAGTGGCATTTGTAACTAGTTAATCATCCATTTACTACTCGAAATAAGGATATATACATTCTATCAAAATGAATCATTGAGATATGTGTTGTCATAAAATTAAGTTGTCAACTTAGTGTATTATTTAAAGCATGATATTTTTTCTTTACAGTCACAGTTCAGTTATTATAGTACGTGATGTTTTGAATCTTGCCCTCAAGTCTAGACAAGTCTCCATTGAAATTCTAAGACTGACTTTACACGCTTTAATTTTATTGGTTCTTTAATATTACCGTATTTTTCATAAGCACGTTTTCTTATAAACTCAAAATTTTATCATCTTTTTAATCTTCAACCAAATTCTCAAGTTTCATTTGAACTTTTACATCTTTCCATCATAGTATACACGATATTTTCATATTTATATATTTTGTTTTATAACTTTACGATTATATGATTATGTATCTTTCAAGTTTATTATGTAACGTCTCCAGTGAAGTAGTGAAGACTACTGCTTCACTACATGTCTTCTGGTGACGTAAAAAGTCATCATAGTCTTCACTTGGTACATATTTCCTGATGCTAAAGAATATGAAAGTGAAAATCGGGGCAAAAGATATGAGATGGATAATATGCAAGGATGGAGCCAGGAAATCAAGTGGAGAAGGCGAAAAAACATTTTTTATATGTTTTTTATAGTTTAGTGGGGGTAGTAATTTTAAAATGTCATTAATACCTTTAAAAAATTCATTTTTTACGTAATTTAAAAATTCTGGTTATGACGATTGTCACTGCCTTGTTTCCACCCCTGATGATATGCTATCTTCTTATGAAGTTATATGTCTGCACATACAAGTCAGTGTTTCAGAGGAAAGAATATATGACAGTTTTATCAGACAAACACTCTGAAATTTAAGATTTGCACACTCTATGATTGCAAACAGAAGAATTTATTAGGCATAGCTGATATTTAATGAGCTCAAGTCTAAAGTGATCATCAAGGCCACAATAGACCCAATAGTTCCTTAACAAGGTTTTTGTTGTGGCAGCTGATTTTTACACAGGCTGTTTTATTTCCTCCACAGGTATCTAATGTAATTGGACATTTATACCCTTGAATCCTTTAAAAATTTACAAACCCCCACTAAGATCCCGCACTATGCACAACAGTTGTGAACGCATTCAATTTTTAAACTTAAAACTTTAGTATCATTAGAACAAAGCTGCAAGTAAAACCATTTTTTAAGTGAACAGATACTGATTCTATAGTCTGACCTTAAGAAAAATCAACCAATAGTGATTGATATATAATGAACATGAATAAAATAACCCCATAAAATAAATGAAAGAAAGTCTCAAGTAGTTTCATCTTGTAAAATGTTAAAAGATGAAATTGGATAATGAAAGATAATGTTACCCATAAATTGTAGGTGGAGTTTCTTCCTTCAAGGTATTCATAACAATATATAATTGTTTATGTAGGTTGTCTTTCATCAAAAATAATTTGGGGAAAACATGAACCCTAATTTTTATGGGTTTTTTTCTCACTAAATGGTTATAAATATATATATTAGGTGGTGGCTTCGAAGCTTACGGGGTTCCGGGATTACCGCCGGTAATGTGGGGAGTGCCGAAAATGAAGGAGATGGTGGAGGGGATGAAATGATATAATCTGGTATTAATTGATAAGTGAGGAAGAAAGAAAAATGATTGTCGATGAGGGTAAAATGAAATTGAGGTTATAATGGTCAACTCAAATTAAATGCCTGTGGAGGAAATATAACAACCTGTGGCAATATCATATGCCTTTTGTTGTTGGTCAACCTATTTAATCCACGGATTAGTTGATAAATATATTATTGCATATTAGTACACTTTGCAAACATGTTCAAGTAAGTTATTAGACAATTAATTTGTTCAATTGAATTATTAAATTATTTAATATCAAAATTAGCATTTTTACGTTGTAATATTATCTTAAGTAACTCACATATCGTGATTTTTTAAGTTCAATAATTCAATCACAAATTAATAGTCTAATAACATTATTAAATATTTTTACAAAGTAGAGTAACATATTTAATCTATTAACCGTGTAAGCCATTCACTTTGTTTGAATCTACAAAGTTAGATTAGATTAGATTTATGTTTGCTATAACGACATTAACTAAGCAACAGAGTTTAATAATTAATACAAAATCAAATACATCATCATGTTGATGTATAATCCAAACCACTAATCTTTTGTTTGAGTAGTTGGCCCGCATGCAACCCACTCATACGTTTAATCAAAACAATTACTCCGTATTAAAGTCAAACAATAAAGTCTCTAAGGTACCAATATTTAATATAAAATCTTAGCTAGGCAACAAATTAAAATTTTCTACTTACTAAAAAAGTCAAACTCAAACAATATTTTCTTAAGCAAATTGGTGTTGTCATTTGGAGTTTTTAAATCAAAATGATGTGCTAATATTAGAATAATTAAACACAAACCCCTCTACCATCTTGATTGCTAGTTTACTCCTAACCTTTAAAACTAATCAAAATATAGATCTCGATCACCTCTCTCTAGCTAGACTGACCGGAGATGAGGGAAAAGTCATTTAAGGAAACCCGGTCACCGATGCCATTGTTGTACCGGAGGCATTCGAGTGGAGACATGATGAACAACTTGGCATCGGTGTCAAGCAGTCTCTTGCCGGCTTTCGGAACCATTGTTGGTGGTGATTCACCTCCTTTAAGGAAATATGTCATTGCTCCTTATGATCGACGATACCGGTAATTTAGTTGT
This sequence comes from Pseudognaphalium luteoalbum, assembly GCA_963422505.1. Lineage (NCBI taxonomy): Eukaryota > Viridiplantae > Streptophyta > Magnoliopsida > Asterales > Asteraceae > Pseudognaphalium > Pseudognaphalium luteoalbum. The sequence goes on along the minus strand of OY730192.1, from coordinate 13,982,312 downwards.
CTTCACAAATTGTTATATTGACATATTTGAAGGTTGTACATGACATATCAATATGTGTCAAGTATTGCATGATATATCACATATATATATCACTGAAATTAATTACCTTCAAAATCAGTTTATGAAAGTTATATGACTTAAAGAGTGATCAAAGCTTTACTCCTTTCACTAGATACACTACTCTCAACCAAGTGTATATAATAAAGATGTTTATACTTTTTAGCCTTTAATCATAAATTAAATATTTTTTACCCTCTAAATTTTTAGCTAATTTGAATCCTGTCGCGCTTCATAAATTAATTATGTGTTTTAATCTCAGGAAAATCATATATGTTATTGCACATTGATTGACCAATAATCATAATTCTATTTTACACTTTTCACCTCTGAATTTTCTTTTCAAAACATATTCAACCCTCCATTTTACCTTAACACCACCTATGTTAGATGGTGTTAACAGCACCAATCATTTTCCCTTTAATTTTTATTACGTTTGTAATTCTTTAAACTAGATACACGTTGTTACTGTTAGATAAATATGTTAATAGCGTCAATAAAAAAAATGATACCAGGTACATGTTGCTACCACTTCATGTCGCGATATAAAATTTATCACTTATGAGTAATTTGCTTTATTTTATTTTTTTTATTTTAAAACTTTTTACATGACTTATTTAGTTATTTTCATGTCTTAATATACCATATCGGTCATATCTATCTATCTATATTGCAATGCTTTAGAAGAACTTTATATAACAAAAATTGACAATGAAAAGGAAAAATAAACAAAATAAAAGGATATGATATTTCCACAATTGAATTTGATAAATTCATCACAACTGTACATCACCTATTTATACGATACAAATACTTGATGCATAGTTGTGGTGGATTTATCAAATTATCATGGGCCTATGATATATAGTCCAAACTCATATGGACTACTAGCTGATAGACAAATCAGTTTGCGGTTATGGTGTTTACCGGTAAGGCTAATACTCCGTACTAATCTAGTGGTACTGATTTTGAAACAAGGTGGTGGCAAGCATATTTAGTGGTACTGGTTATATACTCGTCATGGTCATCACCCTTTGAGCTAGCTTTCAAGAAGGTGGCTACAGGCTCTCTCCTCTATGTCGATTTGATTGTCGACTTCTTTTTCGCCACTGATATTGTCTTAACCTTTTTTGTGGCGTACTTGGATAAGTCAACGTATCTTCTCGTTGACGTTCATAGGAAGATAGCCGTGAGGTATCCTATTCTATAAATATCGTTCTGGAACCACAAAATGCATTTAAAACAAGCACTAATGATTCTATTTTTTATATGCGTGTTTTTCCAGGTATGTCACTCACATGATGTTCCCATTAGATGTTGCATCAACACTACCATTTCAATCGATATACCGAATTTTAACTGGTGAACTGCATCATGGGGAGGTCTTTGGGTTTCTCAATCTGCTAAGGCTGTGGAGGCTAAGGCGTGTCAGTGATCTCTTCTCGAGGTATAAACCACAATAGGTGTTACATTAGCATTATATTTAATAAATTGTTTATTCTGAATGTAGTATGTTTGGAAGAATAATTCACTAAAGAAGCACTTGATCTTTAAACAGGCTGGAGAAGGATACACGCTTCAGCTACTTCGGGACCAGAACCCTCAAACTGATATGTGTTAGTACTATTTTACTTAAGAGTGGCTAATTCGACCCATTTACTTACAAACAATCGGATATGTTTCATCTCTTAATGGTTAACTTCAGAGGAAATGGCCTAAAGTTTTAAAAAGTGTTCAACCCATAAAACATCATATCTCATGTTATTAAAAAGATTAGACTTACTGAAGTGATATAGAACGAATTCATTTTTTGGACAAAAGTATTTTAGGTCAACATGACCCCATCCCACCCAAAGAATTATGAATTATGACCCGATATCCAACCAGCCGATTAAGTCAACGATACTTTACCTACCTATCTGATCACCCTTAATGTTAGACTAACCTTTGGATTTAATTATCACAGGTTACGCTTTTTGCAGTGCACTCAGCTGGCTGCTTCTACTACTGGATAGCCACTCATCATAAACCCACACATGATACATGGATTGGATCGATCATTGTCAACTTTGAGGATAGAAGCATTTGGCTAGGATACACCTACTCAATGTATTGGTCAATCGTGACGCTTACAACAGTTGGCTATGGAGACTTGCATGCAGTAAATACTGGAGAGAAGGTGTTTAATATCTTCTATATGTTGTTCAACATTGGGCTCACTGCTTATCTGATTGGAAACATGACCAACCTAATCGTTCATAGTGCTGTCAGAACTTTTATCATGGTAAGTTTTTTCTCCTAACTGCGTGAATTGGGCTCCTAGATATGGCAATTTCAACCCATTTATTAGGAATGAGTCAATTTGGGTTATGATCCTTAATTCCATATCAGTTTATCAAAAAAGGTAAATGGGCAAAAAAGTAACAGCTAAATGGGGGTCCGACATAGCCAAATGGGAAATACAACGATTGGGTTGAATAAGTCAACAAGGTTGTTTTTCACCCAAAACATATTTTTTATTCTTACATGCGCCTAAATCAACTTTATATAGACTAATTTAAATGTGATACATATTGGTTTGTTATCATATTTAACACATTATTATATAGATACACAATAAATAAATAAATAAAATCTGTGCAGTCTGTCCGTACTAAAAACAGCACATATCAGCCCAAACCCAGTTTGCCCAATTACCTAACCTGCCCAGCCAGTCCTTTATGACCTTTTACCCAACCCTCTTTAGTTACACCATATAATCTATCTCTGTACTTCTATGTACTACTGCAGAGGGATTCAATAAATGAGATCTTAAGGTATGCAAGCAAAAACAGACTACCAGAAGGATTAAAAGAGCAAATGTTGGCACACATGCAGCTCAAATTCAAGACAGCTGAGCTACAGCAAGAAGGAGTTCTAGAGGACCTGCCAAAAGCAATTAGATCAAGCATTGCTGAACATCTATTCCGCAAAACTGTTGAAAAAACTTATCTCTTTAAAGGCATTTCGGAAGACCTTAGCAGGCAATTGGTATAATACATTTCTTATACACTACAACTATCAATTTACTGGACAGCAATCTATTCCCAGTAACTTCTAATGTGTTTTCTGTTCACAGGTTACAGATTTGAAGGCAGAATACTTTCCACCCAAGGTTGAAGTTATACTACAGAATGAGATACCAACAGATTTCTATATTGTAGTATCCGGAGCCATGGTAAAATCTTTCTTAACTCAAATTCACAACTAATGTACCCATCTGGAATTCTAATAATCTACAAATTCCAGGAAGTGCTAACACACAAAAATGGAGTGGAGCAGGTACCTCGTTACTTCCAACATAGTATTGAGCAGTTACCAACACGTAAAGAACAATGCTACAGAAAATTGATGCATGTGGATGTATTTAAACATCATAAACAGAATATCAGATGCACTTTCAAGTCAGTGCACAACTGTTCTTTAACAATTTCATATCCACATACTCGAGCACTGATAAAATGTTTATAATAAGCAGTATCTTAGACCATAAAAATCAGATGGATAGAACACAATAAGAGGCTGATGCAATCATCTTTGAAGTTACCCTTTCCAACTAAAAGTGACGTTAGCAAATCTAGTATCACTTATTAAATCAAAAACCTAAATGACTATTTATCAACAGAGGTTTCACAAGCTTTTGATACCGTAAAATATCAGATAGGGCTGATGGTTGATATTCTTCAGCAAAAGATCGAATGTGCTTGTCAATCTGAACTGGGGTGTCTACAACAAGTCAGCAAGTCTGCAATATCCTGAGTATCAAAACATGAAATAATAAAGCTCCGAATAAAAGTCTTTGTGAAAAGGAGACTTGAAGTTAATAACATTATATGCAGACAGTAATGACTTGACAAAAAGATAAGTGTCAATTACTAGGCCGAACAAATAGTAAGTAAAAGATGCATACTTCCGTTTAGGTGAGAAAGAATATGGAAGCATCATAGCTACAAAGATTATATCTAACATTCTATAGTGATGTTTGTGATGCATAAAGATATCAAATAGCTTAAATTTTGCATAGATATACAGAAAAATACTATAATATCCCCTGACAATTGGGAAGTAAAGAATAGATACAAAAATAGATAAAAAATAGTGATTTGTATGTGCAACTGATTCTAGAGTATAAAGCAGGTCCCTTTCTATGTTTCAGTTTTTGATCAAATTAGGCCCCATGGATATGTTTGGGGAAATTGGGGTATTCTTCAACATTCCCCAACCTTTCACAGTGAGAAGCAAGAAACTTTCCCAGGTAGTCCGAATTAGTCATCATCACTTCAAGCAACAGGTGCAGCCGCTCCATGAAGACGGCAAAACAATTATGTCTAACTTCACACAGGTTTTCAGCTAGCACTTCCTCTTCAAATATGTGTCTAAATTGAACTATACATTTAACAAAAATACATCTGAGCTTCTTAAAAGGAACATGCAAGTCATCATCAGTTCTTGGTTGTTTTCACAACCACTTCAAGTGCTCAATTCTGAAGGTAACATGTTTATTCTCAGTATCTGAAAGACTTAAAGAAGGAGGTGCAGGATGAGATGCCATTCTTGACAGAGCTTTTATTGGACTTAAGTATGGAGGTAATACTTCATAGGAAAACATTTAGAGTATGGTGCTACTAGATTATGTCTAATAATGATTGCATCATCAACATGCTAACTTAGTGGATGAATTTTTATAAGACGAGAAAGTCAGTGTTTCAACCCTAACTGATTCACGTTTTGAGCTCCTTTAACTAACTCATAGTGCAAAACAATGAAGCGAATAGAATATAACACAAGGATAAACAATGTAAGCAGATTATCTCTTAGTAGGACAACTAAAATGTGTTTGCCTTAGTTACTTTAAGCATAAGTTGTTATACACAATTAGTCTTCTCATTCATTTCGAATAAGTCATCATCATATAACTATCTGTAGTCTTGTTTTTTGGACTTTTCTTTAGTAGTATACAATACGAGTCTATCAACGAATGATGCATGAAGTGGTACTTTTTGACTCGTTACCTTCATACGAAAGTATGGCAATAAAGGACATTTATTGTTAAGTCCTAGCATTATGCTACTTTAGGAAAGCATATTCTATCCAATTTATGAAGAATATGATACACCCGAGAGGCCAAGGATTTGAAATGCCATAGAAAAAAAAGTAAGAAACTTGATTATCAAAAAACATGTTAAAAATAAAAGTTAGAAACATGATTACGAAATGAACATAATAAGTACATATGTATTCATATCAGCTGGCATTAATTAGAAGTTTTGGTTGAAGTGAAGACGGCTTTCATGGTAATTTAAAGCTATAGTGATCAGTGTATAGTAGTAGCCAGTTAGTCATTCGCCGCATTCTCATTCATAGATTACTGCTACGCAAAATTTAGCATTAGCATATGAAAGCTAACAGTTCTCTTCACTTCCTCGTTTCAGCAAACCACACAAGTTGATGAATCAGAAAACCATGAAGCATCAAATTATGGTCTAGAAAATATAAAAGGTTGGTGATCTTCCGCCCAGTTCAGTAATAAACTTAAATGCCAAGAGCAACTAAAGCATCAATAAAAAAATAAAAAAAATCAATTTCCTGACACCATAGGGTGGATGAAACTAGATTGACAGGCAATTTAATGATCAATAGTTCAATACTTAGAAATTCATAGCCTCAGATACCATAATTTTTCAATTGGAAATAAATTAGAGGGCAAAGAAACTTAACTAATTTCTACACTAAATTGCGCAGTTTCGTATGGAAGGCATAACTTAAGTACATTCTATTTTTAGTTTCAACACCTTAATAATCAAATATACTTAATGTATTATTTGCAGGAGCACCCACTTCTGTGCTCACGGACACATTTCCCTCAAGGGTGGTAATACATGGCCATCATCCACATGAGGAAACAACAGACAGGAAAAGGACAGGAAAACTAGTCCACCTGCCTGACTCAATAGAGGACCTTTTAAACTTAGCAGGTAAGCTATCGAGCTGCTAATAGTTCATTTGGATCTAGAGCATGATTAAATGCATATTAATAATATTAGAATTTAAGTGCCTGATGAGAAATTTCAAGTAACAAATTTACATTTTTATAGAAGACAAACTCTTCAATTTATACAATCTCCAACCAAGTTTGTTGTCATGCAGAGAAGAAGTTCAACAAAAGAGGAACTAGAATTCTCATGGCTGATGCATCTCAAGTGGAAGATCTCAATGTTATAAGAGAGAACGACCACCTGTTTATATTTTGAATACATGGTAATATAACAAGCAACTTATTTTGTCCAAAGAAAGGAGTTGTATTCACTTCTACAATACTAAATACATACATAATGTTGTCTGCAGATAAGTATGCATAACATAGGATTATACAACTCAAAATACAGTGACCAATTATATAGCATCTGTTACACAGTTACCCTAATTTGTATCTGTATGTCAGATTAAAAAAAGATAACACAGAGAAATAGTTACCTGAATTTTAACTACTCTCTCTGTTGCTCAGCATGTCCAAAACAGAGTAAGCTGCTTTCTGGAAACGCTCCTTATCTTCCTCTAAGCTTCTTTTCCTCTCAAGAGCAGAATCTTTGCATTTCTCGATGTCTTCAATTACTCCACTCGAGCTTTGGTCAATTTCACTGTGTATGTAAACAATATGTGCAAGGCCAAAAAAGACAGAGAGATGGTTCATGTATATTTACATTCCAAACAGACTGAAGTACGGTAAGATCCATAATAAGTCATATTGAAATAAGATAAAGCAATCAGAGAGTCTGGGTAGAGGTGGCAAAGAGACAATAAGAGCTTTAGATGAGACAATGTAAGGCAACACCGCAAAGTACTGACATATGAATTTATAAAAATAGATAACTAAGATGCTAGGATGCAAGAACTCACTTTCCTTTCATGTATATGAGTGGAGTGAGCTAATCATAAACAAAAGAAAAACACTTCTAACAATAAGTGTTTTACAATATTAATGTTAATTAAGTGACTAAAGACCATTACTGTAACATTAATATTGCTTCAACTTGTTTACTCACGTAATCATCTTAAGCATATTCTCCATTCCAGCTTGGACTTGCTGCGAAAGCTCTGCAATTGCATAAGAACGATCAAGTTACTAAAAAAGACGAAAACAAAACCATCCAAATTAGATCAAACAAAATTTCCAGATTCAAGAAAGTTTTTCTTTTCGAACGACGCCAAATTCAAATAAAAAAAGGATCAGACTGGTAAGCTAATCAAACGTACATCATTCATTACACATAACAAAACTTGGAAACAAATGTAGATGTTAAACCTTGATTGGTAAGCTAATCATAGGACTAATACCAACTAATAGAAATTCAATTCTGAATAGGCCAGAAATCAGAAGTGTTAGGATTAACTGACATGACAAGAATCTATGAGAAAAGAATGATGACGTGGAGGGGGATGTTACGAGCATCAGCTATACTTGAGGATGGTCCTAACATCACCTACACCCAGCTGATATGATGTCACTTAAGATATTACAAGCACTTTAGTTTCACACATAATCGAAGTACACAGCCTTCCAATCAGACTCATGGAGTGGAGAAATTACAGTAATAACAGGACAAATATGTTAGAATTACTTCCCTATAACTATTAAGCATAAGTAGAATACTAATATGGCCTTCTATGAACTACGTTTGAGAACTATAATTTCACTTTCTTTGTTCAAATTTCAAAGTGTTTCTTCATCTTGCATTCGTCATTGCGTCTTCTTGGCTGTGGGACTTTGAGATCTTAACAATAATTGTGGTGCTTTGTCTTTCATCAATTATGGTGGTGTTCTCTTGGTTTTAGTCTAGCAAGTTCATTTTATTCATCGTTCTTTTAATCCAAACCGTTTAATCAAGTTATTCAGCACTTTCAACTTGTTTAAACATCAATATAGATCAAGCATTGGGACGCAAATGGTGATTGTCTTGTTAAGTGATCAACTTGGAAAAGCATGTGTAGCTATTCCCATTATATAAGCTACACCTCTGATAATAATATATTGTATTGTCTCTAACCTAATACCAGTTTTCAAATGACAACATCAGACAGTAAGTGAAGATATTGCGGTCGAATGAATGGAGAATCTCAGTCAAGCATGTCAGCTTGAGTAATGCCGATATCTGCGATAATCAAGTGCCTTTTCTAGCATAGCAAACTAGCAAAGCACTTTCCTATGGATCAGAATGCACAATTATTTGGATAAGATAATTTACAGTAATGTCTCTATAAACCAAACACACGCAAAGAATTTATTCATATGATTGTATCTTGATATATATTACACTCGCTGTAATAATTTACTTCAGACAGACTGGTAAAGAAAATTGATCAATATCCACTAATCAGAATAACTAACTAATTAGGATCAACATACAAGTAAACTGATTGAAGTGCAGAGAATAAGAACAACATTATGTTCTCAGATTTTATTATAACACACAAGTCGATGCCTCAACAGAATCCTGCTAAAGGTAGTATGATACCAAATCAGAACAAAACTGTGCTACTCTGATAAGTGACTATACAACTAACTAACTAGTATCAACATACAGTGCAGACAATTGTAATATTGAGAACAAGAACGGCACGGTGTTCTCATATCTTATTTACTATATCAGACAACTACACAAACACCTAGTGTACATTAACAGAATTCTACAGGATGTAGTATGCATACTTAATCAAAAAGGTATTCAAAGAACTAATCTAATCACATGAATATTGGAATTTTATTCTAGAGACTACACAGTAGTAATTAGCTAACAAGAATTAACATTCAGAGCAAATAATCATATAAATAAAGAATAATAACAGCGCGCGTTCTCAATCGTATTATATAACACAGAATCAACTATGATAAGTTAACAGAATTCCACACACTGTAGTAAAACGCTGTTCATGAACTTTTAAAGCTAATCAGATACATAAAACTCGCTAATGAATTAGGTTAATAGCATGCAAATTCATACAAATTGTATTGGACAGTAATTAGGTAAACAGGATAGACATTTAGAGAAAGTAATCTTATCATATAGAATAAAATAACGGCATGGAGTTTTAAATCTTATTACTCCAGAATCAACCAAGTACATTAACAAAACTCTACAAAATGTAGTAACACACTGTTCACGGAACTTTTCATCCGATCAGATGCATAAAATTCAGTGATATATTAGGTTAATATCATGCAAATTCATACGAAATTGAATTGAGAGTATTACTATAGATTGATGTACAAGTGTGCGTATAGATAGGTGAATGATAATACCGTAGACGACAGAAGAGAGTGGAGACTGGCCGTCGGAAAGTGGAAGAAGTTGCGTATTTTCGGAGACGGAATTCGGTGGTGAAGAGGTCGCCATTAAAGCTTGGAAGAAATTTCGATTGATTTTTGAAACCCTAACTCACTTCACATCAGTTTCCTGATTTCTTTTTTTTTTAAATGTTGGCGCCATCCAACTTCGTTACGGTGGATTACTAGATTTTTTTTTTATCAGACGGTGAATTACTGGATGAGCAATACATTTATACAATTTATTAATAAAATTTAATTGAAAGTATATACATTTATTTTGAAGTATTTATATTTATTTTGAAGTGTTTATTGTTTTGTTATGTGTTAAACTATACACTTTTATTATTGTATGCGATATACTTTCATTTGTTTTATTGTATATAGTGAACTTGTAGATATGGTATATTGTATGTATTATTTTCTTTTTGGGTAAAGCCAAAAAAGACACTTTCTTTTTTGTGCCTAACCCAAAAAGGGAACTCTACATGTAATAGATCATATTAACAAGTTCAATACATACAATAGTTTATTTCCAAAATGCGACTCATACAATAGTAAAAAATATAGAGTTTAATATATAACGAAACAATAAACCATATTTTGAGACATACTAAACACGTTGTGAGAGCAAAAGAGTGGTTGTCTAAAAGTATTATTAAGTTTCCAAGTTTAAGATGTTGACTAAAGTTTAAAGAGGTTGATATAATTTGTATATACAGATATACATGTTACAAAATAAATAATCCGATATAATCATTTTCATAGTGATAATTATTCTCTAAATATACAATTACAAAGCTTTCGTCCCTTCATATATTTTTCAATTTTCTATCGATAATTTTGAATAATTTTTTTATCATTCATAGTGACATTTGATTCTCTATAACTGTTTTTTATATTTGTAAGTTAAACCACCAGTAGTGAGTGTAGGCTAACTGCTAAGGTTCATGAAGGTCATTACGGGCAGGACGAAGGTAAGGGAAGCGTGGTAGAGGCAGTTTCGTGGTGTAGGTGATGGGTGAGGACGAAGAAGAAGTTGGGCCCTCATAATTTTAAATTTAATTTCTACTTTTTTAACAAGTTCTATCTATTTATTTTTTGTTTAAGAAACAGGAAAGGACTTTAGAATCGAATGCCCTCACCCAGCAAGAAAGACTCTGACCCTGCGAACCAAGTTATTGCAAGTATACAAGAATAGGTTGCAAAGAAGTGGAAACAGCATAATAAGAAGTAAAACCTAATTGGCCATTAATTTTGTGGGCTTTAAAAAATGAAGAAGCCCAATGGATTACGCATGATATAAATACTGGTATAATTTTCTGTTACTTTTTCTTAAAGAATTGCTAAATAAAGCCCTTAGGGCTTTGGATAAGAAGTTGACCTTGATATTTTTTTCATTTTAATAAATACATAAAATTAAAAAGCAATAACTGTAACCTATTTTTTCGGACCAAAACTTGTTTCTATATCTTCCAGGTTCCCAACTCATAATCATTCAAGTAGTAATTACAATTTGCCCCCCCCCCCCCCCCCCCCAATTTGTTTATAGGGGGTGATATTGCCACAGGGAGTTTTACACACTCCACAGGCATTTAATGTTAATTGACATATTTACCCTCAATCTGTTTTATCCCCATATTGTACTTTTCTTTCTTCTAGTCACGCAACCGAACTCTAAAAACCGAAATCGATGACCCATGTGTCCAATTAAGTGAGCATCTATTAATAATAAATCAATTTACTTCATCGTTTTCGGCAACCTCACCTTACTGGCGTTGTTATCTGGCTACCTTACATCTTATGTGTCATGATTTGGGATGCCTATGATCCATCTTTGTCGTTTGACAAGTAAGAATTAGGGTTTTTTTGTTTCATTTCAATTAATGAAACCTACTTTCCATCAACAAAGTTTAAATTAAGTTGGGTTGTTGTAAAACTAGTTGTTCAAGTACAAATTTTGAGTTTCATGTTATTATATAATTGGGCCAGAAGTTGAAAATAAAAGTGATGGTGATTATATTAATGTGTTATTTTCGTCCTACAATAGAGATCTATGGTAGGTGTTTTTTTGTATTGTAAAGGTCAAAGCGATTTGTCGGATTATGGAGCTGGTGAGGTGAGGCTGCCAGAGATGATGGAAAAGTATGGAGATCGAGAATGATTTTGACCTTTGATGGTAGTTTGTCATTATTGCCTGTGGAGAAACTTGTGCAGAAGGAAGGGTATTGCCTGTGGAGTAAAACAAAGTGAGGATAAATTTGTCATTATTTCTTATTTGCCTTTGAACAGTGTAAAGCTTTTCGTGGCAAAATCAGCCTCCTTTGTTTATACCCATCCAAATTCTTTTCCCTTAATAACCGTCAAAAACCATAAGGAAAATATAAGGGTTTTTTATTTTAAAATTGTAAAAAATAAGTAGAGGGACTGAATATAATAATAATGAAGTTTAAAGATAATTATGTAATTCGTGAAACGGAGAAAATAAGAGATGTACAGAAACGATAAGCCAATTTCGAGAGAAAAGGTAGTTACATTTGTTGAATATTTTCTATTTTAATATATTAAAAATTAAAAGTCAATTTTTATCCAAAACCTTTAGCATAACCTTTTTTTAAAATCCATATTAAAATGCAAATGTATAATTATATTTGTGTAATTCAAAATATTTTTAGATTATTGTATTACTATCACTTTAATTAATAAAAAGTAATATCTTTTAAATTAAAAATAGAAATTAGATAAAATCTTGAGCCCCAACTACTAGCGGTGATTAAACGTGATTCTCCACTCATATCATGATTGTTAGCCATGACTAACGCGTTAATTAGCCATCCCATCACTACTTCCGGTGATTTTAATTAGCTTTTGTCATAAACGATCAACTTGAATTACAAATAGGAAAAGTATAACATTATCAATAATTGATAACAAAGTCTCTTAGGGTTACATTATTATAAGTTTTTTTATATCACTCAACAAACACAACCTAAAATATTACAATGGTAACCACTATTTGCATCTTTTAGCGCACCTCACGAGGCAGGTCTTCAAATCTAGTTTGCCTGCAAAATTCAGATCATACGCAAATGCAAATAATATAAGTCATGGTCAATGCTAAAGATTGCTGATTCCTTTTTGGTTACTGTTTCCATAAAAATTCGTTTTTGCTTACTATTTTTATATGAAAACTTTTGAGTGCCATAGAAGTTAATTAAATGTAATATTATTGTTTTTTTCTGCTAGGAAAAGATTTAATTTGTTATAATTCTTAAATTATTATTGAGAATTTCAATAAGGTATTTTCAGGTTTTAACTAAATATTAGGATAGAATATAATTGTGCGATGAGGAGTTGTATAATCTTGGGTATGTATAGGATAAATAAATGGGAAAATCACATATTTGATCATTTGATCAAACTTAATTAACAAAATAATTCATTGACTTTTTGTTTTAACAATCTAATCCACCTTTCCGTGTTATAAAAAGCGTGAATACCACAACCGTCAGAACCATCCATTCAAATGCTGCCATGTGTCCAAACCTGCAAAAGGCAAAAAAAACATGTGTGCGTGGCGCGCCACTGTTGTCACATCCATCGCGCCACTCCGTATGTGTTTTGAGAAATGACTATTATTGTTATTAATTATTACTAATATTATTTAATATATTATATTTTTCCTATTTAATTAACGTAATATTTCATTTTTTTATAACTTTTTATATAAAATGTATAAAATAATTATGAATATATATTCATGATTAATTTTATCTACATTTCGACATAAATTTTATCGTCATATGTTATGTATTTAACGGAAGTATTTTTTAGTCTCGAAATCAACTAAAAATGCTTTTGTTAAATACGTAACATATGACGATAAAACTTATATCGAAATGTAGATAAAATTATTGTGATCATGAATATATATTCGGAATTATTTTATACATTGTACATAAAAAGTTATCAAAGAAAAACGAAATATTACACTAATTAAATAGGAAAAATGTAATATATTAAGTAATAATAATAATAATTAATAACAATAATAATAAAAGTGGCGCGCTGAATGTGAAAACACATACGGAGTGGCGCGACAACACATACAGGGTGGCGCACCGAGCCCACATGTTTTTTTGTCTTTTGCAGGTTTGGACACATGACATCATTTGGATGGATGGTTCTGACGTTCGCGCCGTTCACACCTTTTATAGCGCGAAAAGGTGGATTAGATTGTTAAAACAAAAGGTTAATGGATTATTTTATTAATTGAGTTTGGTCAAAGGATCAAATTTGTGATTTTCCCTAAATAAATCACCATTTCACTTTTGTAGAGTGTTTACATTCAAATAGAGATTGTTTTTATCCGGATGAAGTGTTATGATGTTATATTGTTTCTATGCTTATAAAAATTAAAAATTAAAATTGTTATATTAAAATGTTGCAGAAGAATGAGAAATAGTAACTTACCACGATTTGATCTCATACAGCTTCCCAAAGAACACCCAATGATGCAATAGTACTTTTTAGCCAAGCCAATTTTTGGAAACCTAATTTTACTCCCGGTAGATTTTTTAGGATCATTTGATATCGACGACCCAGGAAATTCACTAGCCGGTGATGATTGACTTACACTTATCGAATCTGATTGAACTTTGTTCGTACCCGTAAGTCTAACATGATAGTGACCGCGTTGAGGAGAACATTTAGTCACACACTTCAAAAAACACGGTGTTTCTTTCTCGTGTGTTTTGTCAACAAGGGACACACACTTATTAAGACATCCTTCCCAACACAAGTCGAATTCAGCATTTCGTGGTTGTATGAACAACATCCAAACAACAAAAGTACTCATTATAGTAGTACTTTTGATCTCTGAAGTGTAGATTATTTTCATTTTGATGATCTACCCTCTCTTATCTCAAATATAGCAATTATATATCATGATCCCTTGAGGTGTAGAATATCGACTCTTAAATGGTTAGGGGTATTTATAAATTGAGCACAATTTAATGCTCATTCATTGTTGTTTTGACTATTATTCCTGAAATAAGGATTTTGCATTTATATTTGTGAATTTTATGCGGTGAATTATAATTAAAAAAAGGTACATGATGTAGATGTGATATTCATCTATATCTATTTTTTTTAAAGGCATTCATCTACAACTATTATCTATTCATCTTATAAAGAGTTTAGCCCATTTACTTTATATCTTACAATTTATATGATGCAAAATGTCTAACTTTACCTCTCATTCACTAAACTCATATGCTAACTAAAACAATTGGTTACTCAATTTTGGTAACTAATTGTATGATCTTTATTTGAAAATAGTATTGAATGGAAAAGTCTTCGCTCATAAACCGTGTACATTTTGTTAGAAACATATTTTTTATTTCAAATGCTTAATCAAATGTAATTAATTTTCTCAACGAATCCAACCATATAACTTCATACAAATACATTGGATTCTACATTAGTCACGTTAAATTTTTAATTATTTCGTTACATATGAAATGAGAATCAATAATAATTTGGAAAATTAAAATCTTCTTCATATTTCAATATATTTATCTAAACCTATCAAAATTATAGGATTTTGGAAAGTTCTACATTAATTAATTTAAAAGGTCAATTGACAATACTTCGGTACAAACGCGTTATTCATAAACACTTGATCACTCATTTTATTTTTTGGTTAGAATCTTCACCGTTGTAATGTGCGGGTGCTTTTAATAGGGAAACTTGCAATATTTTCATTGGTTTGCTAATGTGTGACTCATGGCACGCGTTAAGTCAAATTTAATGAAGTTGAATTTCCCTAAATATAAGAATTTGTAATTAATATGTGTATAAAAAAGGTAAATATTAAATTAAATTAATGGGTATTATATGCAAATGATAATATTTAAGAAAATCTAGACTTCATTCAATGCGGCTTCACGTATACCACAGGGACACAATTTACCAAAACCCTATTTTCATTTCTCAACCAACTATATATGATAATCAAGCAGGTAGATGTAATAAACGTGATATTAATCTTGAATTATAATTTTCACAAATCTAGTAAATTTATTAAGCTTTTGTTATAAAGTTTTTGTGAGTATAAAAAAATATAATAAAATTGTGATCAAAGTATATTTGTAACACTCCTAAATTTCACTGTTGGCGGAAGCAAGCTTTGGGGTACTACTAATCAAATATCAACAGCACAAAGTATATAGCAAACGACCTCTAAATGAGACGTTTAAAAATAGTTACATTTCAAATATAAAATTGTTTGAAAACATAGAGTTTTCGGTTATAAAAATGTTGTTCCCTAGAGTCCACGCGTGTAGCGGGAGATTCTATTACATAATCATAATATACAAAAGATAATACTAAGAATCTCCGTTAAATGCAATGTAGAAATCATGCGACTATAGTTAGTATCCTGGGGTAATTCTACTCCATCTGTGTACCTGAGATACAAAGCTAAAAAGTGTCAACCAAAAAGGTTGGTGAATCTTACAGGTTTAGTAATAAGTAATGGTTATGAACCACAAGTATGTACCATTTTTGCTATCAAGCAAAGTAAGTAAACCAGTAAGTCAGCACAGTTGTCATGAGCTCATAAGTTGAAGCTTAACAGTGTGTAAGTATGAATAAATTAAGAATCATATAAAGTACCCCCGTGAGTGTTATCCCGACACTCATATGTAACAAATACTAATATGCATGTTTCTACGGTGAAATTCGTGGTAGCGCTACTACCCTAGGCAGGGATTGTCAGTCCCAAATGGATCCATTTACTAGTAATCGCGCTTAAGTCCATAACTAACAACTTACGATAGGAGGCTTTCAGTGGATAAAAGTAACTCATGCAATGTGTGTAAAAAGTAGTGTAACCAGTTCAGTACATTGTGTTCATATGTAAAACAGTTGCTAAGTATCTCACCCTAAGGTAGAAAAATAGTAAAAGTGGGGCTGTAAGACTAACCTGAGTCTAGCAAGTATGTTTGGGAAATCAAACAAGTATAGCGGATGTAAGTCCGTAAGGGTGTCGGGTGTAATCCCGTATGTTGGTTCTCCGAACCCTACAACCTTATGGCGTCCGAAACGCACAAGGTTGTAAGTAAACAAGTAAATAAGTTGGTGTC
Source organism: Pseudognaphalium luteoalbum (assembly GCA_963422505.1). Classification (NCBI taxonomy): domain Eukaryota; kingdom Viridiplantae; phylum Streptophyta; class Magnoliopsida; order Asterales; family Asteraceae; genus Pseudognaphalium; species Pseudognaphalium luteoalbum. Next base: position 13,965,746 of record OY730192.1, on the reverse strand, counting down.
TTAAAAGATCACCCATGCTAGCTGTCCACTCAACTAGGAAATGTCCAAGTGTTTGTTTAGTAATCCGTTTGTAATTTGAAAACAAGTATGGCCCGTTGGTGACGGTTTGTAATAATAATCCGAAAGTGTTATTAGTATATGTATCGTTGTATTAGGTTTCATTATTTGTAAGTGTTCGACACTTATAGTGAAAAGTATTTACAAGTTCCTGGATGACGGGGGTCCGGGGGCAGCACCCCTGGTAGCGGGGTCCAAGGGGCGGCAGCCCCTGGCGGGGTCCAAGGGGCAGAGCCCCTGGCTGGGGTCGAGCTGCCAGGTCAGTTAGGAAAATTTTTATTTCTACTACATTGCTTTATTAAAAATCGCATCTAGAATTTAAATTCGAAAAAATCGACTAAGGTTGACCGCGGACCGAAAAGGTGGTGCGAACTGAGTTCGCGATGCGAACTGAAATTGGGTTTGCAAGACAAGTGGGTTTGCAAGTCTCGACTCGCAGGGGAGGTAAGTCCGCAGGTCAGGTCAATTCGCAGGTCAGTTCGCAGGTCGGTTCGCAGGTCAAAGCTCGGCTCGCAAGTCGACTCGCAAGTTAACTCGCCAGTCAGCTCGGTTCGCAGTTTCAGTTCGTCTCGCAGGACGAACTGCTCGAATACTTAACTTTAAAAACACATTTTTAAGTCGGTTTTTGGGTAAATCTTCGTTGAGTAAACGTTCTAGCATGTAAATAAAAGCTTTACAAGTAATTTAAAAGAGTTTTAAGGCTTCTTACCACGAAATCGAAAATCGAAGAAGATGGACATGGAGAGCTAGAGATGGTGATCGTTTTTCCTTGAAGAGCCTTCGTGATATGATGCGTTTTTGGTGTAGTTTTGGGTTGTGTTAGGTCCGAATTTTTGAGAGTAAAAGAGATGAAGAGAAGTTGGTGTTTGTGAGTGTGTGTGTAAATGAATTAAAATGAAGAAATGGAATAAAAGAGGGGGAGTTGTGTCACGGGTCGGTTGGTTTGGGCTCGCGGGTTTGGGCCGACCCAACTTGTCGCACCCCCAAATTCGGGTTGCGGAAGCGAATCGGGTCGGGGCGCGACTAATCAATATACACAGCACAAAAGATATAATGAACGACCACTACATGCGTCGTTTTACATTTAAATTGATAAAATAAAAGTTTACATCAAAGTATTGTTTACATTAGCTCCTTTTGAAATTGAGAGATTTAAGTACATAATTAAACTATACAAAATGTAATAATGCAGCTAAATCTCTGATTGTTTGCATGCTGACTCGAGCTAATGGATCTTGATTAAGCAGTCCAACCTACTGCTGGTCACCTGTGATACATGCTAAAATGGGTCAGCGAAACGCTGGTGAGCTCACAGGTTTGTATATCAACATATATTTGTATGAACCGCAAGATTTTATAATTGAATTTAAAATGCAATTAAGCAAAATAAAAGTTATACAGCCATGAGCACATAGTCTGAGCTTAACTTGAGTGTCAGGTCCAATTAAGGAAACCCAACTGAGTTGCCTCCTACGAGTGCCTAATCTACACTCGTCTTCCCAAATGCTAATACGTCTGTTTGACCAGTTAGTGCGTGCTAACCCGGACGAGGATTGTCAATCCTATATGATATCATATACTAACATTCACGCTACAGATGTATTACCAGACTATGCTATGGAGGGCTTTAGTGATTAGTTGAAAACAATTCATGTAGTATTTGATTGATTTGTACTTGCGTTCAACATGTAAATAAAACGAGCAATGTAATCACACCCCTGATTGAAAAGCAGTAAAATAGGGGCCATGAGACTCACCTGAGCCTTGAGTGTTTGTTAAAATAAACTTGAATTGATTATCTGTGAATTGATGTCCGAAGACTTGTAACCTGTCGGGCGTTCAAAACTCATCACGTTATATGAGTGAGTAGATGTCTCAACAGACCATCTATGTTTGTTGTCCAACAATTAGTTATGTCCAAATGTTTGATTGTTCAACTTTGTTCATCAAAACGTGTACAATCCGTTGGTGAAAGTTTGTAATAATAATCCTTTAAGACATTATTATTAAGTTTGTTTTATTGCATACTATTCATTAGTACATATCGTGTGTTGCAAATAGATTATTTTAGTTTGTATAAGACATAAACCGTAGGTCAAAGTTGGTCAAGGTTGGTCAATCTATGAGTCACTTATAGAGTCACTTATAGAGTCACTTCTAGAGTCACTTATAGAGTCACTTATAGAGTCACTTGTAGAGTCACTTATAGAGTCACTTGTAGAGTCACTTATAGAGTCACTTATAGAGTCACTTATAGAGTCACTTAGGGCGTCACTCAGAGGCGTCACTTAGGGGCGTCACTTAGGTAAGTGTCGCTATAGGCGGCACTCAGTTGGTTAACGGCACTAGGTCAAGTGACGTTCAAATGTGATTTTAAATGGGCAGCGTCACTTGGGGTAGTGACGCTATATGCGGCACTTGGTTTAGGCGTCACTAAAGGTAAGTGACGCTATAGTCGTCACTTGGGTAAGTGTCGCTGGTAGGGCGACACTTACGTCTGACCAGATTTCTAATTTTAATCCAAGTGTTCTAAGTGTCGGTTATTCATTCGGGAAACTTTCTAAATTTAGTTTTTGGTCCAAGTTACTAACTAGGTCAACCAAACCCATTTTTGTTACCACTTTCCAAAAATAGTAAGTTTTTCGAAAACTAGCCACTTTTGTTGACTTGGTCAAACTTACTCGGTTTGACCCGAAACTTTCACCCAACCCAAATATCAGTTTATAGAGTCTAAATAAATTGTCGGTTTGTGTCCAAGTTCACCAAGAGTGTCGATTCTTATAAAAGTTCCAAATATTTAAGATTTCACATTTCGACTTTTTGTCGGTTTATTCCACCATGTGTCTAACATATTTCTGGTCCCAATCAAGTCTCACCAATTTTTCTAACTGATCTTCTATGTGTTTAGGGTCTAACATATATTTTTCCAAGAGTCTTAAGCCCATGATCATAGAGAAACAATTTAATTTGTCATGCATAGTCCAGTTTCTGATTTTAGTCAGGTCAGTCCCAAAAATCGATAAATAGAGAAAAATACGTTCAGATCTGGTAAAAACGTAAAACATGAAAGTTGTATATCTTTTCAATACGCAAATTTAAAAAAAAAATGCATCTTCTAACTCTTCCTAGAACTCAAGTTATGACATTTTTAGTAATCTGTGTTTTTCTGGACAGATTGTGTGTTCTTTGTGAAAAATTCATAAAAACGTATTTCAAGTTTATATTTGGACATAATCTTGTTAGGTGAGCTTTATAACATGTAAATAAACAATATGAAATTAAGATAAAGTTTCCTTACAAAGATTTTGATGGAAATGAGATGAGAAGAAAGAGGAGTTGTTGTTGAGTTTGTGTTCTTTGTAGAATAGTGACTTTGATGGTGGTGGTGCTATGGTGGTTTATGGTGGTCTTGTGGTGGTTTGAGGGTAGAGAAAAGGCTTAGTTTTCTCTGGATTTTGAGATAGAATTGAGTGTGTTTTTGAGAGAAATGTGATTGAAGTGTTGAATGGAAATGAGATGAGTGGAGGGTGATGTAGTATTCCACTATCTCAACACTTGCATGAAGTGTTAGTGGCTTATGTGGGTGGTGACCACATGGGGTCACATGGGGCATGGGGGGCCCGGCCTAGGGGGCCCACTCAGGGGTATTTTGGTCATTTTCTCATTTATTCGATTTGTGCTTCGTGCGGTGTTCGTTTTCTCGTTCGGTTTGGTGTTTAAACGTTTATTACGCGTTTTTAAGTAACGATTTAGATTTCAATACTTTCACTTGAAGTGTTCTTTCTAAATACTTGGAAAAACATTTATATAGATGATTCGTTAATTTAGGGATCTCGATTTGCTCGTTCGTTGTACGGATTTTAAATCACGTAACCGTTGTTTGTACGACACGAATTAATTACAAAGTATTATTATCAAAATAATATTTTGGGAAGATATTGTCATTAAATAATGTTATATTATTTAATAAAATTGTTTCACCAACGTCCGTATTTAATTGAACCGAATTACATTCGATTTGAAACTTGTACGATTTAATCGAATCGCATAATTGTATATATTCAATAATATATATATCGGTACATTAATTAGCCTAACACAGAACTAATTACATGTAATAATAATTGATTAGGCACTAATTACTAGCCCTAAATTGACGGGTGTCACACAACTTGGGTCTCGGGCCCGCGTGTTTGTATTTCCGAATATCGTGTTATGTCTCGTAGTCGGTTAAATCCCGTAGTCGTTTAATCGCAAAATCTTTTTTAGATTTATAAATATGTTAAAGTATATCCGAAAATCCGTATAATATGTTATCGTAATATATTATAGTAAATAATGTTTGTTTGGATAATTCCACATTATTTGTAAGTTTTATCATCAACGTCCATATTAAATAAAATCGGACCTCGTCCGGTTCATAAGTGTACGATTTAAACAAATCGCGTATGCGTGTATGTAATTACACAAAATATCACGTATATTTAGATTAACACAAAACTAAGTACACGTAATTTCAATTAGTTTAAGCACTAATTACAGTCTTAATTTGACGGGTGTCACATTCTCCCCTTGTTAAGAGAATTTCGTCCCGAAATTGAGCTCAAGTTGTATGAGTAGAGTCTGTGAACTAGTGTATTCTTGTTCAACATAACCCCTTTCAGATCTCACATCATATTTCCTTAATTATACATGGTTGATCAGGCTATTTTAAATCGAAGTCGTATGATGTAATCCCTGAACCAGTTATATCTAATAAGGAATACTGCCTAACGCTCATAGTTTAGGGCCACTAAATACAACCTAGTTCACTATAACCTTAGGCTCTAATACCAATCTGTCGCACCCCCAAATTATGATGCGGAAGAGATTAGGGTTTGGGCGCGACTAATCAAATATCGATCACATAAGGTATACAATGAACGACTCTACATGCGTCGTTTACAAATACATTGATATTATATAAGTCTTACACAGTTATAATAGTTTGCCGTCGAACGGCGTTTTTCCGCCCTGCCATGGCGTTTTTGTGTCGTTTTTTGTCCGGCGTGCGAAATGCAACATTGGGCCGGAGGAGCGTTTTTATTTTTTTAACATTATTTTGGAAAGGGGTCGTGGGTACCGTTTGGGAAAACAAGAAAAAAAAAATAATAATAATATCCGTTTTCCAATGGCAGTTTTTTTAGAAATTAAAAACTAGACGCAATGTACCCAAGTGCCGTGAGACGGTGAGTTTGGAAGACTTGGATTTTGATCAAGTAGCGGAGCGAGAAACCCCAAACCCGAATGAGGATTTATTTGGGGACAATCCGCATCCACGTCCGGCAGGAAAGTCTAGGAAATAGAAGTCACAAAAAACATCTTCTGGTTCAGCAGCTTCCTCCCGTGATTCTTTTGACGAATTGATAACACGCAAAAAGTCATGTTTTTGCGTGCATTAATCTCACCTTTTTGGCCCAATATTTGACAAAACTAATCAAAATAGATACTTTATCATTAAAACTCGTCACATGGGCCAAAATATAGACAATGTTTCAAAAGTCATCTAAAATGGTCGAAAAACACGATAAATCTAACGAATACGATCACAAGCATTCTCGTTCACTCGTTCTAGCACTTTTTGAGCTACACAAAGAGTTATGACCTCTAACTTATGTCATTTTCTTCGTTAGGAAAATACGAACACGTGGATATAAAGAACGCTCAAAACGGATAAACGACGAAGAAGTTACGCCCGAACGAAGAAACGAAGAACCGAGGAGCCAGCATACGGCTGAACCAGGCCGTATACGGCTGGTCCAGGCCGTATACGGCTGGGCTTAGACCGTATACGGTCTGTGTAGGCCGTATACGGCCTGTGCTCAGCCGTATACGGCCCAGTTCAGCCGTATTCACCCAATGCACAGCCGTATACGGTCCAGTTCACCCGTATTCACCCGAACTCAGCCGTATCGTGCGTTTGGGCGATAAAAATCTGATTTTTATTTGCCCTTGCGATACGGTTGTGCATTTTGTGGTTTGAATACGGTCTACGGATACGGTTGAGCGTTCTTTATAAATACTAGCCTCATTTCATCATTTCAACACATTCTACACCATCTCACACCTCACTTCTACACTTTCTCTCACTACTCTCTCTCTAAATTAGTTAGTTAGTTAATTAGATTAGTTAAGCTAGTAGATTAGTAGCTTAATTGTAACGGAGGTGCTCCGAGACTGCGGTATCGCACGATTTGTAATACAGCTTTGTCAGGTTTTATTATAATCTCTATCTTGTTATTTTAAATAATGTTGTGCTGTTGCTATGCTTGTTTAGAATTACTTGCTAGGATTATTACCATGCTTAGCTAGACAAATCTGTGTTTGCTATGATAGTTGCCATGCTAGGGTAGTTATACTTAAATCATGTTGTTACTCTGTTTGTATGCGGTTGAATTATATTTGAATCTATGAATTGAATCTCAAGTGTTTATCTATCCAACTTATGTTGTGGTTAGTGACATCCTTCTATGCTTGGCCAATTGCTAGTTGTATGCCACTAATTATTCTATGTCTGATGATCGTTGAACTCGACATGGTCGGTGTTCTCCTGGTTGAAATATTACCGGAGGGAGACACTGAGCGTAGGATTAGAGATAGATTAGATTCAGGCCATTTAACAAGTGTCTTAGAGAGAACTTTCGGGGCACTTGTGACTTGACCATGTACCCTGTCACTCTGCATAAATTGATCCATGCTATGCTGCCTTTCTGCATGTTCTTGTTTGATTGTTGCTTAGGGTTTGCATGCTAGTATCTGTTATGCTGATTAGTTACATGATTAGGTTTTCGAATATCTATCAATTGCATATGCCAGTTTAACATGCATTGAATAGTTAAAATGATTTATATAGAATAATGATGAACAATTTAATCGGCCGTTAGACCAGACCATCCCAACTTGTCCCGGTGGGAAACCCCTGTTCATGTTTTTGTTTATTCAACAATTCATGTCATGATTCGGATATCTTAAATGTCCGAGATTGGGGGACAAGACTCGAGGATGGTTGTTGGTTAAATTGGTTTCTACATTTGGGACAACTTCCAGTGTAGTTTACATTCCATAACTGTTATCCATGTGACATATTATTTATCTGATTGCGGACAACTCTACGTTAGATAGATAATAGGCTAGTAGTTATGGCTCATTAGGAAATATTAATGTCATCTTAACTAAGGCTTTATCTCATTAACTACCCCTAAATAGCATGAGTATCATAGTAAACACTCGCTTCACCTATAAGTTCTCGTTGCCACCTCCACCCCACTTTATTTTTATTTAGTTTAAATTTTAGATAATCAGTAGTTAGTTAAAACCAAAACAAACCAAAAACCTCTTTTAAACCCTAGCTAAATTCCCGTAGATAATTAAAGTCCTAGATCCCATGCCCGTTGTAGTTTGAAGAACGACCCTAGGTCATACCTATCGCTATACTTACCCATAGCTTTAGTATACTTAGGCCCAGCATAAAACAACTTTTTAAAACTCTTAACCGATCCGCGCCTCGACGGAAGGTCCGACGACGGGGTGACAAACGCGACTGACCGTTTGGGCGCGATCACGAATCATGTAATATCCTATTTCTAGGTCTAGAAATAAATGGTTATTTAAAGAAAATGAGAAATAAATTTTATTTGGTTAACTTGAAAATAAATAGGTAAATGAATTACAGGATTTATCGTGACTAATAAAATAGTACTTGTTTTAAATAAATAGAGTTGACGGTAAAATAAATTATTTTGTCTCGCGAATATTTTCGGGTTCTAGACAATAGGTTTAGGAGGGGAATTAAATTGGACTGACTAAAAAGTGAGTCGGTTGTGAGATCGACCTATTTACTTCCATAATCTTCTTGTATTTCATTTGCTCCTATTTCACATAGCTTTCATCTCAAAAAACTCACAAAATCAAGAAATCATAACTTTGAAACAACAAACCTTTGTGTGATTCTGATCACTAGCAGCAACTTCATCATCTCCATCTTGTTTACCTTCATCTTCATCCAACAAGTGAGTTTAAGTTTTTAAGTATTTTGATGTAATAGTATGATTTAGGGAGATAATAGAAATTGAGGCTTGATTTAAGGTTATTTGATGTTCTTTGATGTATTTAAAGTATTAGAAACCTTAGAAACTAAGTTCTTGGAGTTTTGGTGCGTAAAATCGGTAACAGCAGCGAAACTCGCAAAAACCCAGTTCGTCTTGCGAAGCGAGTTAAGCTTTGCGAGCCGAGTTGAGCTCTGCGAAGCGATCTGAGTTTTCTTGCGTTGCGAAACCAAAATGCTGCGAGCTGAGTTGAGCTCTACGAGTTGAGTTGCGAACCGAGATTCTGCGAGTCGAGTTAACTATGCGAACTGGCCTTGCGAACTGAAATTATAAAATATTATTTTGCAAATTTTGAAAATGCGTAAGCGGGGTAGCGAATACGTGACAAATTTATTAACTTGGATTGGGTTGAAACTAGCATGGTCACTCGGAAACGGCCTAATGATCCAGGCTCTATTTTAAGAGCTCTATTTTAAGAGCCAGGCAGTTTTTGGCCTTTCGGGGTCATCTAGGGGTCAAAAATGGCATTTTTTTGTTTTTAAACATTAGTTCGGGACTTTCTGATTTCTTATCTGATTGAACTATTGTTTGCCTAGACTTTAGGGATTACCTGATTTAATAAATATGTTAAGATGATGATTATGGAATGAGTTACTAACTTATAATTTGGTTTTAATCTCAGATCAGCAGAAGACTCAGTGATATTAGACCTCTGAGTTGTGGACTGGGATTTGACAGGTGAGTGGTAACTGTATTCTTCAGTTCAACCTAGTTGTAACAAGTTTGGTTACAACGGGTGAACATATATATATGTTATTGGTATTGATTGTTAATCTTTTGGGTTGATTGGTTATTGTTATTCCATGATTATTATGCATTATGTGACTATGTGGATTATTCATAGGTCAACATTGGTTGGATTTGTTGCTATTGTTTGACTGCGCGGGGTTTCCAATTCACATCATTGATGGATGAACCCTAGTCAGCGAAGATAGCTTCAAACTATCGGTAAATCACTGTGATGGCATACCAGTGATTTAAGGTGTTCTTGGTGTGGCTACACAAGAACCGCCGATCCTCTTTGACGTTATGTGCTTATGTGTTTATTTGTTGTAAGATTTGTTATTCCTAGATTGAACTGTTGGATACAGTTCCATTCACTTAGGTGTGAGCTAATCCCACCATATTTAACATTTTGCAGGTTTTGGTTAAATTATGGTCGGGCTTGTGGGTATTAGATGGGATGTTTAACTACTAAACCGCTTACTCTGATATTTTGGGAAATCTTGATTTTGAGAATTTATATAACACTCATCCATTAGTACTTTGTTTATAATCACATGTTTGTAATAGTAAACTTTTGAAACTGTAAACTTTTGTAATATATGTTTTGGGACAAAACGCTTCCTATGTTTATATATATATATATATAGTATGTTTGTGAAAATATGGGGTGTTATAAATCACTCGCGACAACATTCGAGAGCATGCGAAGCGACAAACAAGGATACTACGAGACGAAGGATCTAGAGGCAAAACTGCGAATCTTGTCCATGCCGACTGAATTTACCGGACCAAGCTAGGTACATTTTGGAAATGGAGAAAAGGAAAATTTACGAGAAAATGGGATGGCTGTATGAAACGGGATCGGGCGGTGGTGCTTCGGGGTCGGGATCGGGGGCGGGAGGTGTTTGATTGTATTTTCTACTTTTAGGACTTTTAAAATGGTGTGTTTAAATTATGTATCTTCTATTTTAGGACTTTTTAAATCGTGTGTTTTAATTATGCATTTTATTTTTTAGGACTTTGTAATTTTTTCCCTTTTATTTTAATGAAATAAATGTAGTTTTTATTTAATTTTTTTGTTTTTTATATTTTTTTATACAATTATCTTTATTAAACAAACAAATAAAACAAATAATAAAATATTCCAAAACACTGTCCACAACACTGTTATCACACTACAAAATTTTAACTCACAACATTCTCGATAACACTGTCCTAAACACTGTAAACACAGTGTTACTACACCCCATACTCTAATATTTTTTTATAGTTGGTTTAGGTGGCACTGTATGTTTATATCTACTCTACTCTTAATTAAATAAAAGTGGTTAGATTTAGAATTGATAGTGACGTGTTTTCAATCTTTAAAATGATACGGTAGCACTTAAAAACATACAATTTTATGAAAAAATAGTTACACTACCTATACACATAGGGCGAATTACCTAAAATAGAAACGAACTTTGACTGAATTTTACGTTTTAGAAATGAACTTTCAAAAGTTTTAATATTAGAAATGTACTTTCAATTTAGTTTTCTATTCTAGCAACCTGTTAACTTTTAACCCAACTTCCGTTAACTCAACGCTGACATGGCAGCTGACGTGGTGATATCGTTGACGTGTCAATCCATGTGGCTGGTGACGTCAGCGAGAGAAAAATTTTTTAAAAAAAATAAATTACTTTTTTTAAAAATAATAATACTTTTTTTTAAATGGCTTCGAATCGATGATCTTGGATTGGATACGAGAGCTTCTTCACACCTTACTTCAGAAAAAATTATTATTTTTAAAGAAAAAATTTATTATTTAAAAAACAAATTGTTAATGACAACCTCAAGGGCTGTTAATAACGTGCATAAATGGTTGTACTTTGATTAATATTTATGCGTATAAGTATTAATGAGTGTTTTAATATCCAAGATCATCGATTTGAAGTCATTTTTTAATAAAATTAAAAAATACATATATATTTTTTAAAAAGTTAAAATAAAATATATTTTTTTATTTTTTTTCTCTCGTTGACGTCAACAACCACGTCGATTGACACGTCAGCGATATCACCACGTCAGCTGCCCTGTCAGCATTGAGTTAACGGAAGTTGGGTTAAAAGTTAACAGGTTGTTAAAGTAGAAACTAAATTGAAAGTACATTTCTAATATTAAAACTTTTGAAAGTTCATTTTTAGAATACAAAATTCAGTCAAAGTTCGTTTCTATTTTAGGTAATTTGCCCATACACATATAAATAATATGTGTATTAGTAATACTAGCACAATACCCGCGTAATGCAGCGGTGAAAATGGTGACGATTGATGGAGGTGTGAGTGAATGTTTTAAAATGAAAACATATTGTACTTTCATTTAAAATGTTCATATTACTATTTTGGAAGGTCTCATTATAAGTGTTAATTTGATATTTAACCAATAAAAAAAATTTTAGTGGGTAGATTTAATATTTGATGGGTGAAAAGTAGAAAATAAGTAGTAATTATAAATAATAATTAATAGGATAGGGGTATTAATGAAAGTGTAGTTAGTGGAGAATAAATAGTAATAAATAATACTCCGAAATAATTGGATAAGAGTATTAGTGGAAATGTTATATATACGTTAAGGGTAATATAGTGTTTTTGCTGTATCGAGTACCAAAGTAAAAAAGGGTGAAGATATGAATATATATAAAGAAGATCATATATATGTAAAAGTTGGAAAATGTGTTTCATAATATAGATATGGATGGTGACAACTCAGTATGCATTGAAAGTAAAGTAAGATGAAAGTGACTTATCACAAATCAACAGCCCTTGTTTCTTAAAGAAATATCAATGGAATCTACATTGAAAGCTCATACATTTACCAAGAAGGTAAATGTATGACACTATTAAATGAATAGTACTAAAATTATTATTTTCCCCCTACAAAGCTACATAAATTTAACATGATATATTTAAGATGACTAAATGCAATAATATATTTCTAAGTAAAATTTTTATATATAATAACAACAAAAATTTGTTTAGAATTTTGAACGTTTTACTCTATAATTCAAAAAGTAAACTTATATATATATATATATATATAGTAACGGAATCAAAAAATAAGAAAATTTAGGTGGAGAAGAGGGAGAAACAATATGATTTAGTATTTTTATTACTATTTTTTATTATTATTATAATTCAGGTAATAAAAAGTTGAATCATAGTAATATAAATACTGAATTATATTGATTCTTCCTCTTCTCCACCTAAATTTCCTTTTCCATAGATCCCAATTATATATATATATATATGTATATGTACGTATGTATGTATATATTAAATAATTTTCTGAATGTATATTTTGTAATGTGTATATGCTTTATCTCGCATGAACTTTCAAACCCGATTAATTAATGTTTTACCCTTTAAATAATCGGTTAACTCGATATAACAATACAATTTCGATGTATGTTATTTGATGCGGAGCGTCAATTTTCTATCATAATTACAAAAAATTGATAGAACGACAACAATATTGATAATAAGTTACACTATTATATTACATTAAATGAGTCACTAAGTCGTGTTTTTTTGTAGAAGATTGACATATATAATCATTAGTTCGAGAGCCATAAAGATTTATAAAACAATAATTCTAATGTCATTTGACACATTAATGATCTTTTTTTCATAGTTGAAAATTTTGGTGTTATCATTTTTGATCTGAATGTGAACTATGTATATGATTAGGATATACTGTAATGAAATACATTAGATCATTAATGGATGGATGTAGAATGTAAATACGTTTTACACAAATATATTGATAGTTGGACCGAGAGTTACACGGTAAGGAACATGATCATTTTTGTACATTATTAAATTTGTGAGATTAGCTTCATATGTTTACAAGAATTACAACATCTTACACATAAAAGATTAGCTACCATGAATGATTTGCACTTTTTTCTCTCGAGAGTTATTAATTCTATTATGCTGCATATGAGCGCTGAAAATATTATTATCATGATAAGTTATTTTCTTCATGTTAAGAACTATTGTAATAACCTTTATATAGCTAATGATGTTTTATTATAAATGTTTCATTTCATATTCCGCCCCATCGCGCGGGTTAAAACATACTCGTTTTTTACACGTGTTAAAGAAAACAGTCTAACCGCCTGGTTAAACCGGTTCAACCGGAACTGGATGAACCACTGGTTTGTTGAATAAATCGGTTTTCAAAACATTGCATATTAGAGCACAGTGAGTCGTTGCCATATGATTAGTGTTTAGTTCAACAATGAATTAGAACACTAGAGCTGAAAAGTAATGTATTGATTAACCCTGAGATCCGGTGTTCAGTTGATTATTTAATTAATCTTTTTTTTTTTTACAAATATTAATCAAATAATAATTAACACATAAAATAATAAAATTACTTTCATAAAATGCAAATAATATTAAACTTTAAACAAAGCTTAGGAGTAAAACATCTATATATTTTTTTAAAATTTCGCACTTTTACTATTATACGAGAAATACTTTCATTATTGTATATTTAATTTGTAAATATAATATATTGTACGTAATTTTTTTTTTGGGTAATGCAAAAAGAAATTTCTTCATATTTTGACCTTGTTAATAAAGCAAAATTTACATATAGTAAGCGATATTTACAAGTTAGTTTTCAAAGTTTAACGGTATGACAGTAAAAAAGGTAAAGTTTGATATGTAGGGAGACAATAAAAGCTTTGACAAAATTTCCCAATTTGGCAGTGGGCATCCCATCCGGCAGACGAGTCAAAATAGTCACAGATTAACTCAAACAAGTACACACACATCCATCATGGAGACCGCCGCCGCCTTCTCAAACGCCGCCACGTTCGCCGGCCGCACTCACAGCACCAATGGCGGTCTTCTCTCCCGGTCAACCACATATTTCTCTACTCCTTTCTCATATATCCCGCCTAACAACAAAGTATTCCCCTCTTTTCCTTTGTCTCCCGCATTTATTAATCATATTTTATTCATTATCAGTTTATTTATTTAGTTATATTTTCTTTCTGATGATTATCGATGGTTCTCATAGTTATGTTTCTGATAATTGAACACACACACACACACACACACACATGATGTGATGAAATTATCATATGCTATTTGATATTGTTAATATTTGAATTTTGACAGCAGATTGGAAATCAATTGCGTTTTAATTTGTTGAATACTAATGGCATTAGAATTGCACAAGCTGTTAGAGTGGATTCTCCCATCAGGTAAATTTGAATTTTGTTCATTTTTCTGTAAACACACTGTTTGTAGTATGATGCAACATTTGTGAGCTTGCGTGGTAACAATGATTATTGTTAATAATATAGCAGTGTGCCAACTGAGACGGTTGACCTGGATTGGGATAATCTGGGATTCGGTCTCGTGGATACGGATTATATGTACATCATGAAGTGTGCTTTAGGGGAAGGTTTTTCGAAAGGGGAATTAGTACCTTTTGGAAACATCGAAATCAATCCCTCCGCCGGAGTTCTGAATTACGGTCAAGTTAGTTCTCAAAACTCTGTATCTGCTTTAAACTTTCGAGACACATTTAAAATACGAAACATGGATATACCGCTTTCTATGCTTACAAGCTAATGTTGAAGACTCTTAGCACAAGAAAGTCCTTTCACTACGTGAAAGAAGAGCTTTCTCTCTAATGTGCACTCGTAAATAATATGTAGAGTTGATTTCGAAAGAGGCATTTAGATTGTTTTTTGAATAGTAGTCATACACATTAGTTATTCATTTCCACCACTTGTGCTCTTCTCTGCATCTAAATCTCTAAGTTTTGGCTATTCAATGGATACTATCTCCTTATACTTATTATGTAGTATATGTTATATGTTTCTTCAATTGAAAAGCATCAAGTCGGGTGGAGACTCTTCTTAGATGGTTAATTAGTTAGACGTAGGCGTGTGCCCAATATTGCCTTGCGGACCTGTCAGCGGTGCATGTTACCAATGTTTTGTGGATTTCATTTTGTCAAATAGTGCAAAAGTGTGTATTTTGTTCTTTCTATATTTCAATTTGGATTTTGAAACTATAAATCATTTTACCTCATCTTTGACAGTATATTTTTGGGGTCAAGGAGACAGAACTTTAGTTTTTAATCAACCAACTGATTGCAGTTTCATCATCATTTTTACAGATTTTTTTCTGGAAATAAAATTTTGTATGTTCTGTTGATTGAGTTTCTATGTTAGATGTACAAAGAAAGACTGCTTGACGTGGTATCGAATTATTTTCTTTTCTTAATCTACTACTGTTGTAACTAAATTATAAGTTTACTCTTTTGAAATTGCATAGGGTTTGTTTGAAGGTCTAAAAGCTTACCGGAAGGATGATGGTAGTATTTTACTGTTTCGTCCAGAGGAAAATGCTACACGGATGATAGCGGGAGCAGAACGTATGTGTATGCCTTCTCCTTCCGTTGACCAGTTTCTGCAAGCTGTTAAGGCAACTGTACTGGCAAATAAAAGATGGGTAATGCATAATTACATGTATATATATAAACTGTATAACTTTGCAAAAAGTTATTGCATAAGAAATATCTACTTTTTTTGGCTGAATTTTTAGATACCTCCTCCTGGAAAAGGCTCGCTGTATATAAGGCCACTACTTATGGGAAGTGGAAGTGTACTTGGTCTTGCACCCGCACCAGAATATACTTTTCTGATTTATGTTTCTCCTGTGGGTAACTATTTCAAGGTATTTTTTTAGTTCCATGTAAGAATACATATATATTCTTTATAAAATGTACATTATTTATAGGGTTTATAATTTCAGAATGTGTCAAACTCTAGCCATTATTTACTATTTTATGTATTTGAGTTTTAAACATGTCTATTGTCTGCATTTCACTTACTATTGTATGAATAGATTTTACAAAAACATCTTCTTATGTAGCAAAAAACAGCCAACAACATATAAATGCACATTTTAGAAACTTAGATACATACAATAGAAATTTTAAATTGACCCCATTCAATAGTAAAACGTGTATAGTTCGGTACTTTGAAACAATAAACCCTTACTTGTATCACTACTCTTCGAGTTTCTTATAAATTGGTAATGTTCTTGCTGTCCTGTTTATTTGTGATACCAGGAAGGTTTGTCACCAATACATTTGTTAGTTGAGACGGAAATGCATCGAGCAACCCCTGGAGGTACTGGTGGGGTAAAAACAATAGGAAACTATGCTGCGGTAAGCATATCTATATTCGAATATAAAATTTATAAGAAATTATGTTTTGATATTGAATAATGTATGATGTTTAATTCATATTCTGTAGGTCCTGAAGGCACAAGGTGCAGCAAAAGCTAAAGGCTACTCTGATGTTTTGTATCTAGATAGTGTGCACAAGAAGTACTTGGAAGAGGTTTCATCTTGCAATATTTTTGTTGTAAAGGTATATTAGAATTTCATCTTATTTGCTTTTCGTTAGTTTTTGTTTTCTTTTTGTAACTGAGCTTAATGTTTTTCCTTCATGGTCTCCATTCTTATGTGTTGATTTAATAAATTCTTTCTCAATAATAAATACTTTTTAAAATGTGATATAGGGCAAAACTATATCCACTCCTGACATAAAAGGGACTATCCTACCAGGGATCACACGAAAGAGTATCATTGATGTGGCTCATGATCAAGGATTCGAGGTACTTGATTGTTTGCTCCCAGTTTTAAAACATGTTGCATGGAATTGAAGATGGAGACACGATTGCACATATGCTCCAGAAACCTACCTTCCTTTTGCAATGTGTGGTTTAGCTGATACAACAATGCCTAAATACCCTTTAGTAAATAGCAAACTAATGGCAACATCTATCCAATAAATTATGTGTAGAGGTGGAGAATTGGGTGTGGTGGGTAATGTATCTAAAAGAGTTCGGGGTCAAAAACGGGTATTTGTTTGTACTTTCCCTGATGTGTTCCTGGAAACAGGTTTTTGAGAAACCAGTAACAGTGGACGAGTTGCTTGATGCTGATGAAGTATTTTGTACCGGAACTGCCGTGGTTGTATCCCCTGTGGGTAGCATAACTTATCAAGGCAAAAGGTAAGGCCTTTCATTTATATCTAGATAATTGACTAAACGTTAGTAGAGGTAATGATTGATTTATTAGTTGATAACTATTTCTTGTTTGTTGCGGTTTATTTGTGTGTGCAGAGTGGCCTATGGAAGTGATGGTGTAGGACTCGTGTCACGACAACTCTATGCTGGGTTGACCAGTCTACAGATGGGTCTGGCTGAGGACAAAATGGGTTGGACTGTTGAACTGAAGTAGCTTCTTTTGTTTCTTCTTATTGCGTCTTTCACCATTTGTAATTTGATATTTGGTGTAGTATGAAGCTTACTCAAGACTAGTTTTTACCATTAATGCTCGCTATCTTTTCTTCTCGGAGGTAGCTCATAATTTTCTATGTGCGTGTGTTGCTCGTATTTTACAGACAACCACTGTAAAAATTTAAGTAGCGCTCACTCGAGTCTTATAACTGTAATTACCAATCTTAGCTAGAGAACACGTCTTAGCAAACAAAGGCAGTGATCACAACTGAGGTCAATTAACTTTTTGCATTTGTGCTCAAGATCCCATAAAGAAATATAGGTAGAAACAGAAAAATTCTGTCCGGTTCTTTAATTAAGAAAATTATAAAGAATCTGTCTTTTAACATATTGTTACAATTGCAATATAATATATTTTTGTATAAGCTAATACATAGTGATTTGTACACCACCCGTTTTTATTTGTATTTCACTAAACGTGTTTTATGATGTGTAATGAACTACTGATTGTAAAACAATATACTTTGTATGACTTATGACCCCATTGAACCCAGTGTAGCAAAAAATTTCTGTTCACTTAGACTTGGTCAAAAGTAATCGAGTCGAAATTATTTTGTAGTTTTTGAGCTAGGTGTAGCCAAATAGCTGCAATATTATTATATTCTAAGAGTAGTGAACCAAAGAAGCTAATGTAATATACTCATTATTACTACAAAATCACATTTTGAAATCCTAGTCTGTACAGTTTCAAGAGCCTTAATTACGCAACCAAAATTTCACAAAAAAATGATCACTCGTTGATCACCAGAATCTCCATGGATCCTTGCCCGGTGGAACATAGTTTGCAGTGGGAGGGAGAAGCCTAAAAGAAGCTACAGTTTTTTCCAGTACAGGTCCCATCTATTTCAAACAAATAACAAATTCAAGTTAGAACCCCAACAAAAAGAAAAATGGATAAAGCCATTATAACACCACCTGATACAACAAACGAATCAAATTTTATAAACATATAAACTGCTCCTACACACACCCCCTCAAGAATATCAAAAAGCGTCATCATGAGCCACGTCATCATATACTTTTAACTGATATAAGTGGTTTGTTGTATGATATCCCTATCAGCGTGATGAAACCACATGGTACAACAGTTGTAGTCAATATTTTCTCCCATATGATGGTAAATGAAATCTAAGAGTTCACTAAAAGAAAAATGTACTTATTGTTGTTATCTTATTATTTTATTAATAAGTCAGTCTTCTGATATACAACGATAAGGAAACATGACTATAATCATAAGGATCCACAACCAACGTTTTTGTTGATACTGTAAAACTTTTGAAAGCTCAAGATACCCCTAAACCGTAATGACATGCCTAACCCCAAAATGCTGGTTAAAAGGGTATATCTAGGAATGACCTAGTTAAAGGTGACTAGTCTGACCCGACCCATTTCACCAAAACATGGGTTGATTTAGGTTATACATAATTTTATACAGGTAAACCTTGGCTAGAAATGAAATGGGTCAAATTGATCGAATGCGACCCAGAAGAAAAGAATGTTGGCGGGTCGAACCGTCCCGTATAAAAGAAAAAGCCTTTCTGACCTGATCTTGTTCCGACTTGTTCACCTACCCATTATGCCAACTCAAGACCTAGTTGACCTCTTATCAATTACAAATCTTCGGGGCAATTAAGTAACCAACCACCTTTGCACCTCCAAACAAGCTAGGAAATTCAATATCTGCCTTATTGCTAACCGCATGCATCATCACAAATAAATTATAACGAGCCATATTTTATCATCGATTGATATGTACATAAGATAGGGTGGATGTGGGGTTGGTTGAGAGAGTTACCATGTCCCATTGCTTGTTGAGAGTTGAAGCGTTCAAAGAGTACAAAAATCCTACAAACAAGAACTTCACTGTGTTAACGGAATGTTAAAAAGGGAATTATGAAATAAAGATGCTACTCATATTCTAATAAGGTTCGGGAGGGAAGTCTTTTTATGTAACTTTTAGTTAGCATTTTGCAGATACTTTGTTCCAAACCATCACTAAGCTTTGTAAGGATGAAAGATTTAAAAATGGATAAGATCAAACTATGCTATGATGGTTGCAAAGGGGCTCTTTGACCTTCTAGTCACAAAGTAGTAACCCTTGAAGTTACTCAAAGATTTGTCCATGTATTAAATAAACTGTTATCAGCTAAAATAGAAAATGAAATAGGATCAGACCATCACGTTCCACGGATGCAGCAAGATAATGCCGGAAGATGTTTGAATCTTGCACCTATATCGAAGATATTAATGAACACCCTTTAGCATATTTACTGAATAGAGGTGGCAATATTAGCCATATACATGATAAAACGTTGATTTGATGTTTAGTCCACATTGTGTCAAATGGCCAACAGGGTTAAAGTAAATATTTAACTAATTAGGAAAGCAGTCAAATAGGTAGAAGTAATTCGAAGTTTACCCAAATGCATAAAACTTGCTGAAACCTCTTTATGAAAATACGCCTGACTATAATTCTAACTAGCATTGTACCCGTGCAATGTGAGCGTAGTGGCAGTGGTGGTGGGGTAATAGAAGGATGAGGATGAGAGTGGATGTGTGTGTTTTGACAGTGCTTAGTATGTGTCTTGTATTACACGGTGTTTGATTACAACTTTACAAGGGTTAGGGATTTTCAGAGGTTGACCAAATTTGACAAGTTGACCAAATTCGGTTGCAAATAATATAGTTTATATAATCTGTGTAGCACATTTATCAGTTATTTCATTAAAAAAAACAATATAAAATGTGGCAGTGTGTCGCCACAAACCAATCCGACCTACTCATTTTGACCCACACTTAAAAGTTACCAGTTTGGAGCCCACCCCATTACAGAACCTGCTTGACCCACCCATTTTCTACCTAAATTCTTAAGCTATAGTACCAACATTAAGCAAACAAGAGGAACATACAGTTTTTGTAGGTGATTTGCGAACAAGGTACTCATAGTACCAATATGGCTCCCCATCAATCTATGATACCAAAAAAAGAGAGCACGAAATGAGTAGATATAGGTTTAAATGCAAGCTATCATAGATCATTAACGTCAAAACTAAATTAGCTCAGTATGGAATATTTGAGAACTAACATCCGAAGTGTGAGCATCGAGGACTGAACTTTCTGCCATGCGTTGAGTTGTGGTAACTCTCTGTTAAATTGAACAATGATTGTTATGAAAGTATGTGAATCCATGGTCAATTATAAAATGTATCACTAATAGGTAAAAACGGGTTATAACACCAAACAGTATAGTATCATTTACGCAGAACAGCTAGCAACATCAACGATGGTGGGAAATGAGTGGGTTTGGAGGGTTGGTTTGGGTCAAAGATAGGCAAATTTAGTTACCGATCACAAAGTTTTCCAAAACCTAATAACTAAAAAAAATAGCTGTCAGATACGTGTGCATGGTTATCTTATTTTGGTAATAATCTTAATTTGTGATTGGAATGATGTCGGAGATCCATGCTTTAAATGTACACTTTTGGTGACTGTTTACCCATTTCCTTTTTAGCTACCTGTTTGAGCTGCTAGAGATTAAACAATCCACATTGACCCATTTGTTAAGTAAATGGGTCTTAATTTCCATCGTGACTAGTTTGAGAGAAGTTAGTAAATTACCAAAGCAGATTTGTCGGATAAAACAGAATCAGCAACGTCCTTTGCATTCCATGTACTCTTATCTGTTGATTTTAGGAAGATTGGGTTGGGGGGACCTATCTAAATACATGATACATAAAAATCCGTAAGGAGATTCAGTAGATGAACTTATTAAATTGACTTTTTGAGAGTCAAATATGGTCAGCATACCGTTATAGATAGGATGAGGTTGTCAATAAAATCAACACGTTCAGACACAATTCGTAGCCTTGCATTAGCTGTATCATAATGGAGATGATTCTTTATGAGCTCGTGCACTTAATTTTTTTCACACATTATAAAATTATCTTGTAGAGGTGGCACTGTCGACCCACTACTTATGAACGAGTCGAGTCAGGTAATGTAAATTTCGATAATGAGTCAAATGAGTGAAAAAAATATTTGTGGCTAAATAAGAAATGGGCCAAATCTGTTCCGGGCCAAATAAATTGAAAGTTATCCGAATTGTATTTTTACTGCATAAAACCTCTCGAATCAGATTATCCATAGGAATTATATTATCGTGGCAATAATATGATTGTTGTAAGCTTGTAATCATATTTAACAACCTAGATAATTAAAGAAAAAGTGGGACACAATACTGTTTTAGGTTGGTTAACCCTTTTCAACCTGTAAAAATATACTTGTTTTGACCCATTACCCAGCCTACTTAGCCCGTTCATATTGCCGCCTTTACTTTCTTGGTTTCATTATGATAAATATAACTACTAGCTTACGAGACAGAGGTGCTGCAGATGAATAGCGTTCGGGTTTCCTTGACTCGACCCTAGAGATAGATGAAAACCATTAGATAGCTACAATTCAAAAAGAATCAAATAACGCAGTATTAAATTCGTGTCCCTTCGCCCCATAATTACTCTCCTCATTGTGATGTGTACTAAATGTTGCAATATTTCCTTTTATAGGAACATTCCAAATCAATCTTACGTATTTGCCAATTGCCATCTTTAAATATGTATAGACCCTACTGAATTTCAGACCATAGATTGATTTCTTGATGTTTATAAACAGTATATTAGATTGTTGATAGATAGTCAAACTTATACTCAAACTATGTACCAATTACCAAATGAAACTAGGATTTTTCTCCCTCACCCATTTTTGCATCCTATAACTATGCATAATATAAGGAATCTGTTGCAATATTTGTTGACAGTGCTTAATGAATACTCAATGTTGCAATTTTCATGAGATAGACGCTTAGAAGCGATAACGTTCAGTATTATTTAAATCACAAGATGAGATGCAAACCATTTAAAGGAAAATTTCTTGGAAGGCATCTCCAATGGAATCAGATATGAATAAGCATTTAGATCATCAACTACTGGACCCATTTTTAACTCTTCATCCGCACTCGATCCTGAAAATTAGAAACAACTTGATGAAAATGATCTTCAGACAAACACAAAATACCCCTTCATCACCATTAATCTGTGTTCTTATGCTATATAAAACCAAAAATATATAAAAAAGATCAATTCTTTTTAATCCCTTCCATGAATTGGTGATTAGTTGGTCAAACATCAACAATATATGCATGACAATATGGTGCACATGAAACCATATGTTCAAGCTTTACCCTTTTTTTTTAACTGTGAGCATTCATAAAAAAACAATTCCATATCTGACTTTTTGTAATTCAAATGCTTGTGCTCAAATACAATCTGAGACACATTGTTTTTCAGTTTCCCAATAGAGGAAAACACAATAGTCTATTCATAACACAATAAATACAATCATTAGTCACCATAGATAAATAAATCATAAAAGTATTTAAAAGTATTAGTAGGATATTTTACCTTTAACTGGGAAAACTGTAGCAACTGAAGCAGCAAACCCATAAAGCAGCATATCTCTTCTAAAAAACCCATTTTGGGATGTGGGTTCTGAGGATTTACAACAAAAGACTACAAATTTCTTGCATATCTTTTGGTTTAATGAACTTATCTTAGTTTGCTCCCTGAGCAACACACATAAATACTGTTAATTCTACAAAACTCAATGACATAATAATATACATATATAGAGAGATAGAAAGAACCTGAAGAGAGATAATTTGGGATGGTTGGATATGGCGCCAGAATGAGAGGGAGAGAGGACAGTTTCCATGGCTCATCCACTTCACTTTTTGTAAAAATTTTGTGAAAAAAGAATAAGAAAAAAACAGTGAACTACTGAAATAGAAAATTACAAGTACTTTATTAGTCCTTGTAGTTTGACTTTTATACGTTTAATACCCCCAACTTAAGTATTTCACATTTTAATGGGTTGATATCCGTATTAAATTCTTTTCTATAAGATAAATTTGGGTAAATTTTTTGTCATTAAACTTCACAGAACAAGGAGCCTTGCTAAATAGAACTACTTATATAGACCTACAAATAAGTTTAATTATCTCATTGGTTGAATTTTTTATTTCTCATAATATCATCAAATTCAATTTTTCAAAACAAAATGTGCTGTTAGTTATAATGGAGAGTCCATTTATGTATATATAAAAAAGTTAGAGGATTAAAAGTGTAGAATATATAATATTCCTAAAATAATGATTAGCCAATAGTAATCTAACACCCTTATAAAGGGTTTACACAAGTTTAATATTTAAAGATGTGAAATTCATATCATACCCTTTTATCAACTAAAATAAATATTACAACTATTAACATGAATTGCTTAATTAACAAATTGAAATACCTTCTAGCTTTATTCCCTTCTACTACCACTCATTAACCATTACCAAATTCTTCTGCTGTAACAAAAAATATTGAATGAGCATACGACGATTAGTGAACTACCGCTTAGCACGGGTGTCTTCTAACATTATTTTAATGTGTTTGGGAAAAAATTTAGATTCTTTGTTTGGTCAAATTCCAAAAATATCATAAATATTATTGATTTCTTATATATGATTCGTAAGGCGGTAGATACCTCCTGTATAATACTTTGTATATTACTACTTATATTACTATTTAATAGGGTATTGATAAATCCACTACCACTTTTGATTCATACATCAAACTCTTGCAAGTTTGGTGCACACACTAAAATTCTACTTCTTGTAAACTTTTATTGTATGGATTAAAATCACCGGTGTATTTATCACCTTCCTATCTGATAAATCTCTCTCTACCGATATTAATAATCCGTTCAACGAAATTAAAACTAACTTTTAGAAAAGTTCTTTCAACAATAAAAAGCTTTTTTTTTTCTTCCTTTTTGGATATACGCTAATTGTTTTCTGAGTTAGATAATCTTGTTTGCAATGAATGATGGTTCAGATGTTGTTTACTTACAGTCTAATGAATTTTACTAATGGAAAACTTCTATACTCAACAAAATTTTGCTAAATGAGGCCCTAAGGGCTTTCATTAGCATGCATATATTACTTGTATTAAAATTAAAATTGATGATCCACCTAAATTCATGAAGAGTGAGAGAGAGTTAGTTATTTATTTTGTACAACTCCTAAATCATGTTTTATAGGCTTAAAAAGAGCCCTAAGGGCTTTATTTAGCAAAATCCTTAACTTTATCAAGATCTTAAAAAAAGGCAAAATTAAGCAAGAATTTTATTCAAGAAAATATGAGGTAGAAACTAAAACTGAAATAATACTAATGTCTGTGTGTACGTATCTCGACCATTTGATCAATTTTTGCATTATTTACTTATTTACTCGTCCTAACAAGACAATTTCAAGAAAAACAATATATATAAATATAGTATAAAATAAAATAATTATTTACAAGAGAAACATTTTTACTTGGCATCCTCAACTCGCATCAAAAAATTTGGGGGTCTTGTATTTTTATTTTCATTCCATGAAAGAACCAATAAATAAACAATCCAACAAAATTTAATACAATAGTCTTCAAGTGATCAAAAACATAAAACACTTGACATTATTAGAAATAGAAACACAGAGCCAAAATGTTAGAATACTAGCCTAAAACAAAGAAGCTAGAGCTAAATATATGTACAAACAATCAGAAACCTCTACCCCTAGGGTCTTCCTGGCTCCACTGCCCTGGTACGGCAGCATTAGGCACAGGCGGATAAGGGACACCTGATTGAACCCAACTATTTTGCATCAAGTTAACTGGTTGAGGAATAGGCGTGAATGGAGTCACATAGTGTCCCATTTCTGGCCTAACTTGGTTCAGCAAATGGTTCTGCGCTTGCTCATGAAAATTAAGGTTTTGAACTTGTGGTTTCCATTCTGGAATATCATCATCGTCATCTACATTCCAACGTTTATTTGTAATTCCATTCTGACTTATACTACCAGAAGCAGTAGTGTTATTTCCAGTTTGTCCATAATCATAAATAAGCTGTCTCATATGACCTACAGGTCTAGGGGTGGGCATTCTTGACCCTGACCCAGAATGGACAGATGTCTGCCCGGATGAGTTTGAGCCCTTGGAAAAACTAAACTCAGGCAAATCATCCTCATCTCGGGTGACAACTCCAGGACCAAATCCTGGGGGAACATCATCATCAACATCATCATAATCAGCACCATTATCAGAATGTGGAGGTAAACGAAAAGATTTTGAATTCATATTTAAATTAGTATTAGCGTTTATAGTTGCATGTTTCCTAGACGATAAATGCTTTCTATGATGTTTATGGTGAGAAGATGCATTAGGCAACATAGCTCTTCTCCAAACCACCACACCAATTATCCCATCAAATAGTCCGTTTTTAGGTGACTTGAGTACATCAGCATGCTCTTTGGAGAGTAGTCTGCTGAGTGTCTCTGTGGTTCTTTTGTGAGGTGGACAGAAGTACAATTCTACCCCCGGTTTTGGTTCACCAAATCCTACTCGCTCTTCTGTTACATATGAATCCATAGCCTGCACCAAAATAACATGTCAACAATCAAGACACCACCTTGCAAAGAAGACAAAAACACCCTTTCTGGAAGTGATTCTCACCTCAGAAAGACTGGCTTGGTGATACTCGGAAGACGCGTCTTTCAAACTAAAGTGTACAACCTGCAAAAGAGCATAACTTTGTATCAAGTTTCAACAAGCAGTAAATTTTTATCAACCCCAAGCAGAATAACGATTTCAATATAATATAAGATATCCAATCATACGCCATTCATAAAATTAACGGAATCATTGTTTAATTGCATTACTCATCCAAGAACGGAACTGATATTTATCCAATAATGATTTGCATTCTAGCTCCTTGTTTGATATTCCTTACAAAAAAATCCTTTAATATTTCTTGTCATGTACAAATAACATTACTCGAAATTCTACTTGAGCATCCAAATCTGGGTCAATACCAGCAAAAACGTCTCTAAACAAAGTTCGAGTCGCGGATTTCGCATACAACAACTTTGTAAGAACCCGACAATCCCGCAAACTCTTAAATTTTGCTATTCGTATCAAAACTCCATAAAAGAGAGCAGAAACAGCACAAAGTAACTATGTTAAGTACCAATTTTATTTGTAGGTATACTGGAAACCCATCTTATAACTTCGGGCAAAAAAGTTATTGTTTTTAATAGGAAAATTTAATTCAAAATTTAATTGTCTTTGCTGACTCAACCATTTGTTACGAACTGATAGATGTACTATATTCACTGTTGGTTTAACAAAAATAATGTCGTACAATATCATGTTTGTATAGCAAATATCATTAGAAATAACCATTGTGGAGCCAGTCTCCTGGAGGTAACATATTCCCAAAAAACAAAAACAAAAAAGATGACCAAATGTAAGTTTGACGAATAACAAAACGGCTTGATATACCATCACTGCACGGGTTCTGGACAAGGGAAGTTCTTGCAAGAACTTTTCAAACGCCGGGAGTCTGACTCTGCCCTTGATCTCCATAGAACCAGGCCACTCTTTTGTTGACGTCCTCTCACCACTAAAAGAGTAATAAAAAGTAGATATTAGCAAAATGAAGGAGACAATCACTTGTTAGAAAGCTTAGACAATAAATTAGCCATTCACAGTGATCACACACTCACAGCAACAAGTCCAAAATGAGGAAGGGGAAAAGCACTTACAGCACGGAACAAAGGAATCGGAACCGTAAAAGCATTTACCAGTTAGTATATACCAGAAGTACTCAGCTAACTAGCATTTGGGCATACAAACCAGTAGTAAAAATATAGTATCAGTTACGAGTGTTTCAGTGTGGGGTCCAACGAGGTTCAAAGTTGAAACACAACACTTTACATAATATATTCTAAGGGGGTGTTCGAAATTGCTTTTGAACTGTTTACCTAATTATAGCAATTTGTGATAGTAATAACACGTTTTTTATGTCTAGATAAATAGATTCTTCTTATAACTAAAAAATAGGGGCAAATAGTCATTTCATACTAGATATAACAAACAAAATTTTCCTAAAGCCTAATTTAAGAGAGTTTTACTTCCATGTCACAAGTCGTATCTCCTCTTTCCAAGTCTTTTCTGGTTTTGCTATAATTATTTTTGAACAATCAGAGTAAAACACTAACAGCTGATTATCTCATTATAAAAGCTTTGAAGTAAAGATCGTCCGAGTTCAAGCACTAAAACAAGTATCAACCTCCAAATTGTGCGGCTTAAAGGCCTTAACATGTTAACACACATAATTCTTATGTATATACACCAGCAACTACAAAGTTTATGCATCTGATTAGATGTTATCCAGAATTACCCATTAATACGACATGAAATGGGCTTCAATAAAAAAGGTATGCACAAGTGTATCCAAGAAATAAAAGCACCATGACGGGTATAAAATAGACAGAGAGAAACGAAAAAGATACTTGTACAATATCAAAGCAAAACTAAAACGATGCTACAGTTGCAGGTGGCAATGTGAATCGTCTTAAACACTAATTCTAATGCATTACTAGACTGTTCAGTCAAAATCTAGATTATTATTATTATACTTATAACAAAAAAAAGCGTAATCATAGAAGGTTTATTACATATTAATACATATGATATAAGAAATGGACATGGAAGTGTTTACAGATGAGCCCAATGCACTACTAAAATGTCCCGTTTCAACCTGAAAACCTGTTTTGAGCCGTTACCCAACCTGCTCAACTTGACCCTATCACTACCCATCTAGCTAAAACACAGAGTTCAAGACACCAAAACCGATAATGTTAAAAGCAAAGAACTTTGTAATAAAATATAATACCTTTTGAAGATTCCAATGACAGGCACCGCAGAAGAGAAAGTCAGCTGGAGGTCACCTTCCCATAAACATTCTCTCATGGATCCATTAGAAGGTTCAGCAGATGTCTCACTGATTTTCACACTCGATACTGCTTCCATGATTTTCACATTTGGTTTGTCATTAGTAGTTGTTTCAGCCTCAACACAATCTGTAGAAATGGTTCCAGACGATGACTTCGCATTGCCTTCCACACCAGTCTCTGAGTTTTCCTTATCTGATTGGGCTTTTGTTTCCTTACCATCTACCGGTAAGTTTTCAAAAGGAGGCTCAGAATCAAGGGACTCCATGAACTCATCTAAGGAAACAATCGGTGGCAAGAATCCCTCATCCTTAAACTCGTCCACTATTAATTCTTGCATTAGATCAGTCCCGTCAGTAGAAACAGTAAGGTTGCTAGCATCAACCACTTTCTTTTTTACTTCATCACTTGGAACAGATAAAGGGTCAGTTTTCATCTTTTCCTGAAACCGACCGAGTGAGCTAGATCCAATAGAAACCTCAACAGAGACACCATCATCATCTTGGTCAACTTCCACTTGGTATTCACCTTTATGTGTTTTTTTAACCAAACGTCTCATATCAACATCAGAATCAGGTAAAACAATCATCTTATCTAATTCTTCAGCTTTTGCTAATCGCCATTCTGAAAGCTCTTTAGAGGCAAGTTCCTCTGGTGTCATAGAACACAATCTTTCAGGAGAAATCTTGGAAGATAGAACTTTTTCTCTCAGTTCGGGATTATTAGGGTCCTTCAAATTAAACATCAAAGACCTCCCTTTTTCTTTATACTTCTTATTCACACCTCCAAACAATTTGAAAAGTTCCACTTCAATTTTAACAGCCAATACTTGTGGAGAACTAAGCAACTGCCCAATCCCATTTCCACTTGCATTATTGCTTTCCAAGTTAGATTTTTCATCATTGTGGGCTGCCTGTGGTTCAGCCATCTCCATATCCCAGGCCCATGAAAGCCCGTTTCCCTGCAAAAGGTCATCTTTAACAAAAAATGTGTCATCAAATGAACCATCTGTGTCAGGTATGACATAGTTGTACTGAGTTTTTTCTCCTATGCTCATATCAGGAGCAGTATCGCCAGCTGTGCTTCCGGAAGCTGTGTCAGCCTCACCAGATGTACTTCCAGGTACTGACACAGCCTGACTAGCTGTATTACCTGCTTCCTGTAGAGCAATCTTATCTTCGTTGGGTGCATTTTCCTTATCCTGATTCCCAACAGACAATGCAGCAGCTAAAGTTTCCCTCATTTTCATCCTTACTGCTTCACATGCCTCGTTCTGAACTTTGGGGGACACTTCATGGGTAACGGGCTTACTCCTTGGTGTCTGCACCCGTGGAGATATGGTTTTACTAGATAGTGACTCATTTCGCATCATTCTCTTGTTTGACATACCAGATTGCTGTGACAACCAAGTTGAATTTACATGAGTCTCCATATGAATCACCCGTTTGTTTGGCACCAAAGGTTCTGGTGCAGACTTCCGCTTAGTAGGAAATAATGATGTCGGCAGGCCAACATTACTCTGTGTCGGTCTCATATCTGGCTGTTTAACCACACCATGAAATGCAGAATTGGTGGACACTGGGTTGGCTATCTGATTGTTTAAATGTGACAGGTCATGATTTGGAACGGGCTCCATAGGTCGAACAGGCATTGATAATGGCTGTGAAGTGAGACCGCCAGACATGCCTACTGAAATCAGTGACACGCCGCCAAGTTCCAAAATTACAGCCTGCAGTAAAAGAGATTTCAAAAAGATGAGGAACTTCACTCAATATCTTATACATAGAATACAATATTCAAACAGCTGATGCTACAAGGAAAATGATACAACAAAGATAACTACACAACACAAATGAACCCCATAAAAACTTGCATCTAAAGACATTGTACACACATATAGCAAGATAAATGAAAGAATCTTATCACCTAAACAGCTTAAACTAAAACAAACTGTCTAAAATGCATGCAGCCTTAGATCAAACCGTGATTCAGCACTGATGGATTTGAGTAATTCCTGGCAGCCTAATTCAGGAAAAGTTAGTTCTGTTTAATCTTCCAAAGAAACTTCACACTATGGCTACTTATAATTTATAAACATCAGTATATTACACATCAAACTATAGACATATATAAATCAAAATAGGTTATTATTAATTCTGTCGTCAAATTTGTATTATGGCGTTCGACTTGTTCATGAAAAAAAAACAATTACATAATTCATTTTTGGACTTTGAGGTTAGAAAAAACAAAAAAAAAAAGTTCCATCACAACTCAAGAAGGTTAAAAATTGTATACAACACCACTATAGCAATCATGTAAACTGCTACCGATTTCCCCAAACCACAGCAGAACCCCAAACTTTCACAAGACTCTTTAACTAGAAAGCAGGCTACTGTGTGTTTTGTTAGTACAGCAGCATCCACTTTGTCCAAAGCCTGAATATGCAGAAAATGCCTCCTTGTTGTGTGGTTAACAGACAATGTGAAAAATCAGATGCGCTACAATCTTGTGGAGAACATACATGGACATTAAGTTGAGACACTAAAGAAAAAGATACGTGTAAACCAGCTAATGACAAGAAATTACATGAAAATAATCTCAACTACAACAGCCAGAGAACTATAAGTTTTCAATTCCTAATAGCAGTTGTAAGATTCTTAAACCAAAAAGATCATGGAATATGCCTTCAACAACAGCAAGGGTTAAAACATCCATTTATGCAACTGAAAGGTTAACCAATTCCCAGAGGTTAAGGCACCACACCAGATACCCCGTGTTCAAATCAAATATCTTGTTTTAAAGAGTCAAATCCCATCAAATGTCAGAAATTGCCACCATTAATTTCGCAGATATAAAATTTCTATTAACGATTGCTGTATGTACATAAAAATTACATTCTCACTTATACGGGCATCCAGGCAGTTTCTAAGCCAATTATTGGTCAACTAAAATTACTAATCATCATCACAGAAGCAGAGCAGGATAAAAGTAAAAAACAGATCACATACATATCAAGTGCCAGTAAACATAATGTTATCAAAAGTCAATTATCTTTATTTAAGCATTCACAATAAAAGAATCCCGATTTTCCAGAAATTAAAAACGAAATAACCCTAATTTGAATATATATATATACCTAAAGCATGATCTTATGGAAGACGAATCGATATATAAATAAATAAATAAATATAAAAAATAACCTTTCCACAACAAAACAAACGGTGACTAAAATAAATAAACAAATAGGATTGAAATAGCATAATGAAAATATCATGAATCACGATTCAAACAAACACATAACGGATGAATCAACATAGCTGTTGTATATATAAATTAGAGAGTAATTGACAAGAGACGTATTATACCTGACGAAGTAATAGGCGATTGGGTACGTGCCCTAACTAATAGATGGACATAGATATATGGATGTACGTAAACCCTAGAACGGTGTTTGACAATAACGAGCCAGAAGCTGTTTGCAGTCGAGGGGTGTATGTTTATATAGAAGAGATTTGGGGCCGAAATTAGGGGTGAGCCCACCATATTATCAATTCAGTTTTTGTTTGTTACTAGGGCTGAATTTTTAATGGGTATTTTAATTCATTTACAACAAAATGGGCCGTAAACGGACCGAACGAATACGAACGGAGTCTGTTCGTGTTCGTTCATTAAAGTTTTGACGAACAAACGAATGAACACGAACGGATAGGCGAACGGATTTTGTTGTTCATGTTCGTTCATTTAGAAAATTTGTTTGTTCACAAACACAAACGAACGTACACGAACAAACAAATAATATAATGCATTTCTTCGTTAATACCTTATACGAAATTCAACAAACATAAACGAACATATACATACACACACATCTACACATATATATCTTATATAACTTGAAACTTTGCGATGCATATTCAACATTACAAAACGATCACAATATGAAGATAAATTCACTTGCTTGGTCCGATCGTTGGAAAGAGCAGCATATCTGGAATTAATGGAGGGAGAGAGTGTATATGTTTTTGGAGTGGAGAGAAATATGATATGGAAATACTCCGGTAAAAATATCTAGATGTTTAATATTATCAAATGAAAATATCAAAATATTAATATTCTATGTGATATTTAGCTTTATCAAAATAACATATACAAATATGTATTAATTTAATTAAACTATTAGTTAATAAACGAACATTTAACTGAAAGTTCACGAACATGTTATCGGACGGTCACGAACGTAAGTGAGCGAACGAGACATGTGTTCATGTTCGTTCATGTAATCAAACGAACGTAAAAATTTGTTCATGTTCATTCATATAACGAAACGAACGAACATAAACGAACTTTCCGTCGAACGGTTCGTGAATAGTTTGTCAAACGTTCAGTTCGCTTACATGCCTAGCTGTAGCTGTAACTGTTCTAACAATCAAAATAGATCCCATTTTCAATTGTTATTGCATAAATGGTAAGTTATCTCCGTATTACTTTTGTAACTCTACCAATCTTTTAGTCATGTATAATGGTCAGTTTTATCGTAATTTTCATTTTTCTTATCTTATAAAACGATAATACTCAATCCCATAATAAAAAATATGAGAGAATTATCAATTTTCTAA
Source organism: Pseudognaphalium luteoalbum (assembly GCA_963422505.1). NCBI lineage: Eukaryota > Viridiplantae > Streptophyta > Magnoliopsida > Asterales > Asteraceae > Pseudognaphalium > Pseudognaphalium luteoalbum. Next base: position 13,932,952 of record OY730192.1, on the reverse strand, counting down.
ATTAGCTTCAAATTATCAATGATTACTTACTCGCTTGTCACACGCCACAATTTAACATGTGAACAATTTATATGATATAAATTAGTGTATATTTAATCCATGAAAAAATAACATGTGATTGATTTATGGTTTACATATTTATTTGTTTAACATCGGCGAATTAAGTTAAGGTTAATGTATGATATAAGAAATGTGTAACTTTTGTAAACAAGCTTCTAACATTTAAAATAGTGATTTATCACGTGTAAATCTCATGCGAAAATCACTATGTTATTGCTATTTTCATGTATAATAATTCTATTATAAAATTCATGATACACATTCATATAGGTTTAGATGAATGTTTTACGAAGAATATGTTATCTAAACTCATGTGTAAAAGCAAAATCGTGCATCAATTGTAATCGAAAATTACTTTTTTGATTCAATCAGATCACAACAGTTTTAATAAATGTATAATCAACGTCATGTTCACAAGGTAATTTACATGCGATATATTCGATTCTCAGAGTCACATGTGAATCTATAGCTCATTGTTTGGACAGAGATATGTTGATAAACCCTAATTTTTGAAGCATTTTTTGCCTTTCAACTGTTGATGAGAATACTGAAATCTGATTAGTTCCCTCGTTTCTCAATATCATATTTAAAACACTAGGTACTGGTACTAATACTCTCACCTATTTTCCTTCATACCATTTGACTCATTGCCGGCTTGCTATTTTGCCACCTGTGCTAGTCCCGGTCCTCGTTATAATCTCAAACACAAACAGTTTTGATACATCAATCAAGCCAAACCGTAAGATACCTTTTTACCAAAATTAAACTAAGTAGACAGCCAAAAAGAAAAACAATAACAATATGTATCTGACTTTTGGGGCATGTATTCACCCATCAAACTACACTCTTTAAGACAGATTTGCATATTAACATACGAAGGCGCCAAAAGCATTGCTAAAATTAATACACAGTACTACGTCTCAGACTGGCAGTTGCTTCTGTTAATGAACTCAAAATGGTCTCACCGACTTCAATCTTACAGAGTGGGCATGAAGCATTGATCTTCAACCACTTGTCTACACAGTCCTTGTGAAAGAAGTGAGAACAAGGCAATTCCCTGAGTTCATCATCGTTCACGTACTTAGCCAGGCATATGCAACAGACCTGTTGAGCGAACATATAGGGTTGACTTACTGATGACAATGCTGACAAAACATTTAAGGGGAGCACGAAACCAAACAAATTTTCATCACAAACAGGAATTTATGATATTATAGTTCAACAGACCTGTTGAGTAAACAAATTGGGTTGATTTACTGATGACAATGCTGAAATATATTTGAGGGGAACAAGAAAACCAAACAAATGTTTATCACCTTATGATATTACAGTTCTTGTAAAAAATGCCAATAATAATAATATAATTTACAAGATTGGATAATTGCGGACAGACGTGATTGCAAAAAACATTATATTTGGCAACTGTTTGTTCATAATCTCATTCTTACAATGTGTAATTTCCTGTTTTCGCATTTTTGTAAAGTATAGTTTGTTTGCAATGATAGAAAGATGGTTGATAACTACTAACTCCTATATCTATTACTTTTAGTTTGTGCACCTATGTAAGTTCTCTACTCTCTAGAAGTTGTAATATACTATAATAAAACGACATAAAGTTTCTGATTTTACTAGGAAACGGATTAGTACTTCTACAACTGATCACTTCATGTAGACATTTATGTGCTTCCTAATAATCTAAAAGTCAATAGGCAGTGACATGAATTAGGAGTGATCAATAATCTGACACATTGACCTTAGCTTTTCACTGCAAGGAAATCGTTGTTCTTATGAGAATTGTAAGAAACTTAAAATGCTACAATGTGCTAGAATCAAACATTTTGGACAACAAATGCCATGTGGGATGGTTAAAATTACACAATTTATCTAAAATCATTCAAAGTAGTCAAGTATAGTATTTCTAACGCATGTTTACAAGAACAATACCGTGTTTGCAATGACAAGACAAATAAACTGGTCATAAATGAGGGACAAGTTTTTTTTAGATTTGTTTGTGAGTGGCCCAAGCCCTTTTGACCTCAGCCCGCCCCACCACTCCCTTTTGTCACGTCTAATAACATATATGGAAGCATGAATGAACGCAAGGACTAACCGCATCTTCTCCTGATATGACACGCTCCTTTTCAGTTCCTGCAGCCACAACACCACCTTCACTAGCAGCCGAACTGGGTTCTTTATCATTGATGTGCTTATTTTTCTTAAACTTGTAGGTAGGCAGAGAATTAATAGACTCTGTAGTAGCTCCTCTATTTTGTGCAAGATCATCTCTAAAGCCCAGGACTGAAATTATACAAGGAAGACAGCAGCAGATAGTGGTGCACAAAATGAATGGCATTGCGTATCCGATACAACTAAAGGTAAGAAACACTATACATAACCTGAAATGTTAAACCAAAATTATATGTAACGTTGACGAGCTACCATAAGAAAAGATAAGTGTAAAAGAGAATGGATGTAGAGGTGGCAATTTCGACCCACTTATAAATGGGCCGATTCAGGTTGTGTTTCCATGCATTAAATTTTATTGCATAAAACCTCCTATATCAGTTTATCTCCCAGCCCATTTTTCCAACTTCAATGGAAGGATATGCATTTATTATTACCTGTACAAGTTGGGAGCATCAGAAGAAGAAGAATGACCTCCAAAAATCCAAACATTTCCAACCACAAACCAGACCGCAAAGAAGCAGTCCAATCCCATTTTGAAGTATTCAACAAGTGCCTTAACTCTGCACAAAAAAAAAATTATTCCTTCTATCAGTTATGTAAGTTTTTCATGTAAGCATATTTCCATAGTTACTATCTGATAATTAATATATTGCAATATCCCAGAATTTGACTGAAATAGAGCTTTTCTTCTTGTATGGTCGAAACCCTAACTAAAGCAATACCCCATCCATCCCAAAGTAAATGTTTGTTATGATAAATGTCTCATGAAACACAAAGACATATCATAAATTTACATAAATTAAGCAAAAGAAGATTAACATAGGCTGCATTCTTGTAAACAATATACCTTGCACCCAGTGATCCGAGTGTCAGACGTCTTGTTGATGAACCAACAGTGTTGCGAGATTCCCCTTCTGAGATCCTTGCATTTGAAGATGAAGCAAAAGAGCTCACAAGAGCAGATGGTTCTTGATTTGAAGAATTGCGATTATGGAAACGCCAAAAAAGAAGGGGAAGTGTTATAACACATCCAGAAGCATAACCGATAACCCATGTGAATAATGGAGCATGAGGTTGTTCATGCCTTGATAAAGACAAAACAACAATTGCTGCAACAATTTGGCTCACTGTAATAACTAATTCAACAGATATCCAATAGCCAGAATTCAATGGGCTCCTACGTCTGCCATTTCCATTTCCCCTTCTAGCAAACGATGAATTTCTTGAATTTGCTCCATTGGCAGTAGAAAACGAGACAGGAGTTTGCGCATTAGTTGAAGGCAGGTCTTCAATGTGGCTTAAATTTGAGCCATTGACTGGTCTAGCAAGGTTTGACCTAGACGAGGAAGCTTCATTGCTATTTGTTATATCAATTACGTGCTCTGATTCCATTAGTAGAGGCACCTTGCTTGTTTGGATTTTACGCTGTAGCCCCAATGCGGAAACGCCCATCTATATGCTCCAGCAAATCACAAAGTGGAGAAAACATGGGGTGGCAGTATCAAAACACATTTGTCAATCCTACACAGCCATTCACAATCAAGTATCAAACTCAAAGTAGCATCAGCCTGCAAGGATGCATAATGTTTTGTTAGACCCATGTATGGTAACAATGGTTACATAACTATATAATGAGATATGGCAATCAAATTACAATAATATAGTATAACTGTTATATATATATATATATATATATATATAGTATATCCATTACAAGATATCTCTACAAATAGGGATGTTGAGATATGGTTTAGCATGCCTGATATGGTTAAATGGTTTAGTTCTCCTAAATGACCTACTTCCCAAAAGTAGGTCATTTAGGAGAACTTTTACCTCTCGAATGCACACACATTTGTATTTCATACGTATTTTCACTACTTTAATTAGTTATCATTTGGGCCCTTGCTTATAGCTTAAAAGTACCTCAAAGTTTCTAAAAGCAGAATAAAACACCATTCATTGTTCTCCTTGAAAACACAAAGTCGGCTTACCCGCGCTTTAAATTTTTTATTGTATAAGCATAAACATATAATCCTACAAAGAGGTGTTATGTTTCTTTCTAATTACAGTGATAACCCTAGAAGAGAGTGTAATGGACCTTTGATCCACAAATATATCATTAATAATAGACCAACAAACAAACATATAAACATTTATAGAAAGTGTACCAACTTCTATACTATAATTAGCCAAAACCTTAGAGATAGAATTGGTGCTTTTACAATTGATTGATGTATAATAACATCACAAATCTCCTAAATTGTGTAATCAAACTGATTATAAATCGCACAACTTATAAAATAGTTCCACTATCAAATCAAATACAACAGCGAAATATCAAAGGCATGGAGTAATCAAATTCAATACATCACATAAACAAAAAATAAAAACGAACTAGAAATGAACTAATCAGACCTAATTACTAAACAGTCAGCTGAATTAAACAATCGGTTAGCATCAAAATCAACATTCATAAATCCTAGTAATTGAACAAACTATAATTCTGTCCATATTCAGCTGATTACACGAAATAAGATCATATTGATTAGCAACAGTGTAAAAACTAACCAGTGATTAAATCAGCACAAAATCTCAGCAAATTATGTTGCAGCGGTGATAATTAATCGATCGATGGATTCATACAGAGTGTAATTATTGATCAATTTGTTTTGTTTGATTCAAGTGAGGTTTGTTGTTGATTTTTGTAAGGGCGATAGATATACGGATTTGTATCTTTAGATATGTTTTCAGCGTCAGGTTTGACCCTGCGTTGTAAAGGTCCGTCCATCTTGATACTGTAGCATTTTTTGTAAATGTCAAAAGTAATTACATAAAAAGGTACATATTTGATGTAAATAAATTTATCATCAACACAGTAAAAAATGGCATGGTATAATTTATTGGTATAAGGCTTATTTATTATTTTACGACAAGTTGTATGTAACATCATTATCAAATCAAATCTAGATCTAATTTATTTATAGAATAAACATTAATCTAAGATACGTTTTTTCCGATCAATATCATTGACAGCTTTAAAATAAATATAGAAGTATCAGTGCTAAAATATAAAATTTAGTGTGTGATTAAACAATGTAAAATGTGTAATATTCTTATAAGTCTACTTTTACAAAATGATTATCATATATGCAAACAATGTGCACATGTAACATTGTTATGACTCGGCTGGACCAAAATGTTGATAATGTTATGAATCACTTTAAGTTTTGAATATTTATAATTGATTCAATATAAGTTCATTTATATAAGAAAATTCATCTTACTTTCGTCGAATCAAATAATTTTTTCTTTTATTTTGACGCATCAAATAATTTTCAATTTATATTTTAGTTAAGTCCAATAATTTATATTTTTACTTTAATCACGTCAAATAATTATATTAAAATTAAAATACCAATTAAAAAGTACCTTAGAGAATCACTGTAGAATAATATTTAAGTAGTTCATAGATTTAGATGAATTAATCAAAGCTTAGAATTAGAATAATCTTTATAAGGAAATAATAATAACACTTATCAAATTCATGTATTGCTTGAAATGTTATTTTTATTTATAAAAATTATAGAAAATACAAATAATGTATTTTACTAAAAAATGTGATTAATTGTGATATGGATAGAGTAATAATTAGAAGAGAATCTGATTTAGAAAAGTGTAACAAAGTCAAAGATGGAGGGGTACTCCCATCAAAACAAAAGGTGGATACAAATAGGGGGGGGGGGGGGGGGGGGGGGTTCAATAAATAGAACTGTGTATAATAACATTAATCAGTTGTTATAGATACAAGTTGTTAATTCTTCATATAAATAAGGTTACATGAACAGCTCCAGAATGGTTACAAGTTGCAAATTACAACAGGAGAAAAGATTGAAGCCGGATCATAATTTCTTCATATACTGCACCAAGGAGTTCTTGGTAGATAACACAGTTTCGTCTATTTATGTAGAAACATCAGGTAGTCATGTCAACTGTTGGGACAACGGTTTCACTGGTTTGAGGGAGGTTAAGGTTGCAACGCTTTTGAACTGTAATGACAAAACGACTTTTGTGAGGAGACAATAACACAACGTTGTTACAAGATAATACATAATGGTAAGGGGCATTAATAGATGCAATGTCTGGACAAACTTATTTGACTGTTTGTCAAAAATAGCAATAAAATAGTGTGGACTTGCATCAATGTCATTGATACATTTGTGACTATGGTAGTAGGAAAGTAGGTGGTTATATATTTGCAAGAAACTTCAAAAACCAAATTACATCTGAAACAATCTGTTGACCCCAATTATGCAATTATTATATACTTTGGTGTTTTGTGCTAGATCTTCTTCTCAACCTTTTTACATTATACTTTGATTTTGAACAAATGTCATAAAGTTGTAAGGTTTCCATATATTTGTGAAAAAGTGTAAACCGAATTAAACTTGAAAACAATGCATCTTCCCAGATAGAAAGTTTTAGGTAAACCAGAGTCAACCCATTTCGAAAAAGGGTACTCATTTCGACCTGTAACCCAACCAGGCCGATCTGTCTGCTCTCCTACCTCTACAACTGAGCTAATTGATAGTATTTTACCTGCTTTTGCCTGTACTTTTGACGTATTGCATGAAGAGGGGCTTTACTGTTAAGTTGCATATCTTGCAGTGCCAAAACTGTTGCTTTTAGCTCTGATACCTTATAATTAGTATAATGTTCTAAGGTAGGATTCTGCAAGAAAGGATCAAAGGTTAAGGCCTTTGTAAGTTGAAAAAGTAAATCAAGCTTTTGGAATCTAGATCAAAACCAAGCATAAAAGGAAAGAAAACAAACCCATGGATGCTCATTTTGATCAAGTGTCCATTTGGCTAAGAACACAGCTGAGGCAGCAATAAGGGATGGCATAAACTTCAGAAAACCATACTCTGTGAGAGTTAATTCTGCTAAATAGTTTGACAGGAATTTCAGCTCTACAATAGGAACCTGCATAGAAAGTCCAGTTTTTCCCACCACATTACTACTTCTACTTCAACTTAATGATTATTTATTTTTTATTTTTGTAACTGCAAATAGCCTTGTAAGAACTTTATGCTTCTAAAATGTATCTCCTGAAAATAAATAATATATTGTATGTTAGAAAGTTGGAAGGTTTGGATATATATTTTTAAGGGAGAGTGAAAGTTGAGTTTCATCGAAGGAAACTTTGTACAGTTGGAATAGAAAGATAAAAGCTTAAAACATCAAGAACTTGGCCCTCCATGTCCAGTACCTGATAAGATTAGCAGGAAACAGTTATGCATTTGTCATATTAATAAAAGAAAAATCCAAACGATGTGCATTACCAAAACAATACATATTGAAAATATGGGTTGTTTTTCGAGTGTAGTAATCACTTCCTTAATTGAAGAAATATGTGTAAGGCTGTAAGCTCATATCATCAAATGTTGGAAACAAATAATGTGTAGCAGCAGTGAATGAACATACCTCTTTCCTGGTATAGGTGTCATCTGTGATGAAACACAAGTCTTCAACTCTTGGAACACCAATTTCTTCGTACTTCCTTGTAAGTCAATATTTCATTGGCATACTATTAGATTTTGTTTCAAGAAAAAAAATTAGTCTGATAGGATTTATGATAAAATTAAAATGGATGCAAGTGAAAGGAGACAATGTTTATTGGAACACTAGCAAAACATTTTTTGTATGATTTCACATTTGCACAAATATATTTAGACTATAAGTGAACAATATTAAAACACCAGTATAGACACTTCTTTTAGTGGCTTCATCTGTTTTACATAAAATAAGTAAAAAAACTTACCGACACATGCCCAAAATAAATCACCAAAACTATGCTTTCTAAAATTTAAAAATCTGCATGTAATAATATTTTTTTATGTGAACAACCAAACATATCAATTTTTTATGTCATATCAAGTTACTTCAAATGATTTGGCATATCCACCAGACAGCCATTATCATGAATTACATTTAATCAGTTTTGTATAAAAAAATCATATGAAATGGTGAATGACGATATATTCCAACTTAATACATTGTAAAGAGAATAGAAGAACTTACGAGGCAATGAGCATGCAGGTTATCCCAAGCAATTGAAGTTTTTGTTTTTCAATGTACATTTTTGAGAGACACCGATCGATAAGAGTGACTCTTAGGTAAAGCGTTTCTGATTTAACATTATATTCTTCAGAAACCTAAACATCAGAAAAGAAAAGGGTTTTGTAATCAATAACTCACTGTACGGAAACAAGAAATTGGAAATTTCATCCCATGATATATCATAAAAAATCCAACACTTGAAACTAAATTTGCATGAAATTTACAACAAAACAATGCAAAATAATAGTAGTTCTGAAATATGAAAGATAGGGGCTACATATTATGCTTAAACGTTAACCTCCACTAGCCAGTCGATAAGAAAAGCACGCATTTCCTGTGTAATGTCCCGCTGCACTGTTTTCATATAATCAACTGAAGGCCTAAACCTTAGCTGAAGAGAAAGAGGTAGAAAAAATATGTAAATAAAAATAAGATAACAATTTTTTGCCAAAAAGAAATATAAGTTTCAAGATCAGAAGTAAAAACACGTGGATGTTAGTGATCATTTACTTAAAATGATTATGAGAAAACTATGTGGAATTAGCAGTGAAGGGGAATCAAACGCTAAACACACCTCTGACACACGTAAATGGTTATATACTTCAGCATCATATAAGCTACACATTTGAGGATCTTTTTGCTTAGAATCAATGTCAAGAATATCTTGATCAGTTGCAGGCTCCACTTTGTTGAAAATCGTAAATTCTCCTGAAAAATACAGTGTATCTGAATCTTGTAAAGAGGATATGCAAACAAGAGTCTTAAGAAGATATTAACAACGACAGATGGTAATCCCTGCACTTTACCTTTCCGCAAAGAACTTTCAAATTGCGACTGGTTAGTAGAAATTAATTTTTCAAACATCAATGCTGACATACCACTTGCTTTTGGATTTTTATATATACTTGGTTTGATTTCTACATTACTCACTAGCTTTAACTGTGAAGTTATTTCTCGTAGTTCCTTTATGCTCTGTATGGTAATATCTTCTGTTATGTCTGCCTTCCCCTTTCGAGTGTGAGGGCGCGCACAAACAGCTGGTACCACCATGTCATTCTTCTTAGCAGCATTTCGTCTCATTTGCTTGCTAGTCTGACGAACAACATCGACAGGCAGTTAGAAACTTTTGAGACGCAAGGTTATCAATTCGATTGTATTGATATTTCAAACATAAAAAATCAACATGTACCAGAATTTTCACGTCACTGATGACATGCATATTTAGATCATTAAAGGGCATGTGAGTGATATCCTTAAGAACAACCCTTCTCTTGGACTGAAAGCTGGAGCCAATATCAAGGGACTTGTTATCTGATGACCCGCGTTTGGAGTTTGGTTGCAGAGTCTGTTTGGATTCTCCTTTCGTGTGAGGGTGAAGTGGGGGTAAACTTCCGGATATGCCCAAGGCTTTAGCTCGTGCTCTTGGAATCCTTGTTGTGGGCTCTTGTACATTAGCAGCAGGTACATTTTCTTTAGTCATGCCTGCTTGCCTTGCTGCAGAGGGGAGAGTTGTCTTGTCTTAGATGGACCTGCTTTCCATGTATTCTGCAGCTAAAACATCTAAATTCATGTTAGCAACTTCCTGCATTATAAGCCCCTTGTAGACGGACTGTGACTAAAAAGACATAATTTATGTGAAAGATATATCAAATGCCTTAAATACTTTTCTATCAGCTTCAATTATAGGAACTTCTTTACTAATGTGCTACTGTCAAAAATTGTGTTATGCAGGAATAGTATCCATTCCAATAGATAAGTTAAGAATTTGTCCTATTGTTGAACATAACATTGGAGTAAGTGATTTGGTAGTATCTCCATACACCCATCTGTATATGACACGTAACAATACCATTCTACAATATAGGACAAATGAAACCTCCAAAAACAGTTCATTGGAATTATGTCATTCTAGTATTTCTGTGATTGAAAATTTCGAATATTGAATATATGTGTAGGAACTTAAAATAAAGCATTTGTCTTACCAACGTACCTAAGTACGGTAATTACACAAAGATGTAAGTGCACAAATCATTACATACTTCAGTTTCTTAGCACCAACTCTTCGGAAGTACGAATAACAGATAACCAACAACACATAAACTAAAGTGTTGGGATATGTTATTGTGACAACAGATCTAGCTTGTAATAGTACTAGTGATTATTGTAATCAAGTTTGTAAATTGGTTTTGAATTGTAATGAATATATTGGTTGGTAAACATTTTAGAGTTAAATGTTAAATGCTGAAAAATATTGACCACGTTTGACCAAAGACCTGCGATGCGAACTGAGTTGGGTTCGCAGGGCAGGACTGCGAGGCGAGCCAACTGGATTCGCTGGGCCAAGTTGGGCTGCGACCCGAGTCGGTTCGCAGAGCCCAAAACCTGCGAACTGAGACGAGTATTTAAACAAATTAGGTTTGAAACCTAATTAACTTTTGCCATTTACTAATTACGAACGAACTTGTGTTTTCAGAACTTTCAACATAGTCTAAAGGTCAGGAATTGATCGATTAACAACTGTTATAATCAATACGAGACATATTAGATTATTGATTTCACTAATACTTGTGAAATAAACCGTTTACAATCCGTAAACATAGTATTAAGGGATTCCGCACCTTAATACCTAAAAATAACCTCGTTATCGATCCTAATACATACGGACTTACAATTGGTATCAGAGCCTACGGCTAGATACGCGTAGGTTCGAGGTTATTCGGATAATAACGGTTGATTTGGGATTGTTAGTACGTGATTTGTTGCGTAAAAACGATCAAAATCAGTCTCTGGAAGCTTTTGGGTTTTGTTTACGTTCGAAATCTTAGGGTTTAGACGTTCAAAAACCTAAAATTTTCGTTTTTAGGGTTTTCAGCCGATTCTGCGAATTAAGTTGCGAAGCGAACTGAGCTTGCGAACTGAACTAAGTTGGCGAACTGAGATTCTGCGAACTGAGTTCTTCTCTGCGAATTGAGTTCTCCTCTGCGAACTGAGTTTTTTCTACGAGTTGAGTTCCTGCGAACTGAACATTCTGCTTATTTGTTAATCTCTGGAATTTGCAAAAATGTCTGACATAAGTAAGATGATTGGGATGGATCATGAGGTTGGAAAATCTAATGTTCCACCTAAATTGCTTCGACTTGAAGACTACTATGGATGGAAAGACAGGTTTGAATCACACTGTCGATTCCATGACTTGTCTATTTGGATGTGCATTAAGAATGGATATACTGCACCTTCTGCTAAAGTTGGTAGTAAGACTGTGGCACTTACCTATACTCAAATGAGTGATGAAGAAAAGAAAGACTATCAAATTGAAAATAAAGCTCACTCATCAATTAAAATGAGTCTTCCAAAAGAAATCAACCATCAGTTGAAGTCTTTTCATACTGCTAAAGAGCTATGGGAAGCTCTAGAGAAAAGGTGTGATGGAAGTCCTCAAGTTAAGGCAGGTAGGTGTAATCTGTTAAAGAAACAATTCATAGTCTTCAAAGCTATGAAAGGTGAAGATCTTGATGCATATACCACCCGATATTACCATCTATTAAGTGAGCTAGATGACCACGGCATTACCTATTCTAATACGGAGAAGACTGACAAGTTTATTGAGGGTCTTCCTTCGAAATGGGAAATGTATGGAGTTATGCTCAAGGATAACGATGAGCGTTATGCAGCTATGTCATTGGAGCAGGCAATTGATAAGCTCCGCGGATATGATTTCACAAAGAAATCAAGGGATACTGATTCTGATCAGGCACATGATCATGGGCTTTATCATGGAAAAACTATTATCTCTAATAGTTCGTCCAGTTCGACCACTGCTTTACTAGTTGGTGATACTGGAGTAACTGGTGAAATAATATCTAAAGATTTATGCTTTATAAGCTCATCTGGTGGTGAAGCAAAAAGCAAGACAACTGGGAAGTCAACTCAAGAGCATCACAAAATGCCCATGAGTGTGAAATCCACTGAACAACAACTTTCAGTTCTTGCTTCATATGAAAACTACATCCAGGGTAAGATCAATGATCCAGCTACTTTTGATGAGGATTATGATCAGGTAGACCCAAACGACTTAGAAGAAATGGATCTCCAGTGGCAACTTGCTATGGTGTCAAGGAGAGTTAAAAATTTCTTAAAGCGTACTGGAAGAAAGATGGTAGAAAATAAAGTTGGGTTTGATAAATCCAGAGTAAAATGTTTTAACTGTCAAGGTTATGGACATTTTGCTAGGGAATGTCAAAGACCCAAAACTGAGAATATGCAAATCCAGAAAAATCAAGTGCTACTCTGTCTTCTAAAGCCTTGGTCGTTCAACAACTGGATGGTTCTTATGACTGGAGAGCTTTGACTGAAGAAGCTCTAATGGCTGAAATTGAAGATCCAGTTCAGACTGAAGAGACACCATCTTACATGCCTACTGTTGAGGATTATCAAATGAAGATTCCTGATTTGAAGATGCTGGCAGTTAAAGATGATGTGTTGACTTGGGATCAACTGAAGATCTATGTCCAGAAGACTTTGTTGCACAAATGGCTGAACTCCAAACTGAAAAGAAACGGGTATGTCTCGATGTTCCTACACTTATATATGTATGTCAATTAGTGACTAGTTTACAAGCCCAGGTTAATGTCTTTGCTGAATCACATAAGACTTTAACATTTAAACTAGAATTGGCCAAAATTGATGTACGTAGGTTAAGTGAGGACAAGCTAGACCTTAAGAAACATATTAAGTCCTATACATCTGATAAGACTGTACTTAGGAATACTATAAATGAACAATCTGTGACAATAGATGGTCTTTATATAAACCTAAAGGACTTAAATCAAGGAATAGCTGACAAGGACAAAGAATTAGCTGAATCTAAGGTCAAGTTAGTTGAGCTTAATCGTAAGTTTGAGAGTTATAGAACATCTTCTTTAACTATGGGCAATATAATTGATGCTCAACGTAGTGTAAAGGACAAGACTGGCTTAGGCTATAGTGATGTACCTCCGCCTTTTAATGCTAATTACACTACTACTAATGTTGACCTATAGATGATTGATGCGACTGCTAATTTTGATGTTAAAGTACCCGAAGAATCTGAAATCTCTAAGATACAGAAGGATGTTCTTAAAGAACAATCATCTAAAATTGGTAAGATATCAGGTTTCACCAATGTACAATTTGTATCGGATGGAATGCTGAATGATGCCAAGGTAGATGATAAGGTTATTAAAGAACAAAATCATACACCTTTAGTATCTAAGACTTAGATTGAAACTAAGGCAAAAATGTTAAGTCACGAAGGTAGATGTCTTGCTTCAAATGCCATCAAAAGGAGCATGTGGCTTCTTGTTGTCCTAATAAGAAGTTGGAAGCTAATCATAAGCCAGTGAATAACGAGAAACCAAAAACTGTAGACATGTCTAGTGCTAAACCCGGTTTGGGAAGCAAACCTGTGAACATGTTGAAAAGAGACAATATTAGTAGTGTCTCTCCACCTAAACCTAAGAGATCTTATTCTCAAAGTAATAGTTTTGTCATTAAATCTAGAGATAAGACACCCTCGAGGTTTAGAACACCAAGTAGAAACCACAGTCAGTATGAGAATGGTTCTACTTCTCGTGCACAACAACATAGTCAAATGCCTAGGAGGTTTTCTACTCACTCTCCTCACAGGCATAAGACTATAAATCATCAACAACCCTCCAGTAAATGTCACCAAGACTCCCGATGGAAATAGTTATGGTTACTTTAAGGAAGTTCAGATTGTGGATGATAAGGGACAACCCAAGACCGTAATGGCTTGGGTCCCTCTTGAAAACTAACTATGTACAACGTGTCATGTGCAGGAGCAAACTGTGAACAAAGACAGCCGGTGATATGTAGACAGTGGGTGCTCAAGACACATGACAGGAGAAAGAAGTCTACTGAAAGACTTCAAAGGTGGTTTGAAACAGCGAGTGAATTTCACTGGTGATAAAGGAGGAGTGATTACGGGAAAAGGAAAAGTTTCAAATGGAACTTTGACTCTTGAAGATGTGAATTATGTTGAAGAACTAACTCACAACTTGGTGAGTAATTTCCAGGTCTGCGATAAAGGTCATCCAGTTCATTTTAATGAAAAGGAAGCCTTAGTCCTGAAGCCGGGATTTGTTATTCCCAAAGATTGGATACTAATGAGGGCACCAAGGAAGAAGGACATCTATGCTATTAACATGGGTGCTCCAAATACTTCAATGGAGTCTATATGTCTTTTATCCAAGGCTTCAGAAGCTGATTCTATTCTATGGCATAGGAGAATGGCACATTTGAACTTTCGAAAAATGAATTACATAACCAAAAATGGTTTAGTTCTGGGTGTGCCACAGAAACGTTTTGAGTTTGAAGACAGGTGTGTTTCTTGTTTGAAAGGAAAACAACATAAGAAACCACCCAAGTCTAAAACAGAAAACACAATATCCTCACCATTTGAATTGCTACATATGGATCTCTTTGGCCCAATAAGCAAGAGAAGCATAGGTGGCAAATGGTATTGTCTGGTTGTTACAGATGATTTCTCTAGATTCTCATGGGTATTCTTTTTGAAATCTAAGGATGAAACCCCAGGAATGCTTATGGAGTTCTTAGATTTAGTAGAGAATGTCTATAACACGAGAGTTAAGAGAATTCGTAGTGATAATGGTACAGAGTTCAAAAATTCTACGTTGAATGTTTATTGCTTAAGTAAAGGAATTCAACATCAATTCAGTGCACCATATGAACCACAGCAAAATGGTGTTGCTGAAAGGAATAATAGAACTCTTATTGAGGCAGCAAGAACCATGCTTGCTGATTCAGGGCTTTCGGTCATCTTTTGGGCAGAAGTAGTGAATACAACATGTCATATTTTGAATAGGGTACTAACTGTTAAGAAGCATAACAAGACTTGTTATGAACTTCTGAACAAAAAGAAACCTATTTTGAAGGGAGTTCAGCCCTTTGGTGTCTCCTGCACCCTTTTGAAGACTAGCAATCAACCTAAGTTTGAGGAAAAGGCTGATGAAGGATATTTCCTAGGTTATATTCCTAATTCACCAAACAAGAAGGTTTTCAATAAAGTCACTGGACGTGTGGAAACTTTCTTCAACATTGAAGTTACCAGTCATACTCATGACAAACACAAGGGATTAGATTGACAATTCGATTATTCAGATAAGTTTAAGTCATTTAAAGTCCCTATAAGTGACTATGTGGTTAATTCAGAAATCCCGAAACATTTATTGTACGGTGACGGGGACACTGACCCTACACATACATCGAATGCTTCTTCATATGGGACATCTGCAAATAATCCCTCTACTAGTGCTTCAAAAGAGTCATCTATGGATAAACCTCAAGAGAAAGACAAGTTATCAGAAGTTACTCAAAGGGTATTAGATAATATCTTTACCCCTACAAGGGAATTGAGAGAAAGAATAACTTTTGATGAGATGTACAGTACTGATGAGGATATGCCACCATTGGAAGAGATTGATACTAATTTGGATGATGAGATACTTGTTGAGCCAGTAACTGTGACTAGAACAAGTAGGAATCATCCTGTGGAAAATATAATTGGTGATCAAAACATTCCAATGTTCATCAGGAGTCAAACTAAAGCTAGTACTTCTGAAAACACTAGCTTATACGTTTCAATTAAAGAAACTGGGATCACTAATAAATGTCTTTATACATGCTTTATCTCACAGGTTGAACCTAAAAATGTTCAACTAGCATAAAAAGAAAACTCGTGGGTAGAAGCTATGCAAGAAGAACTGACTCAGTTTAAAAAGCTGAATGTTTGGGAGCTAGTTGACTTACCTTCTAGTGAGTATCCTATTAGAACTAAATAGGTCTTTAAGTGCAAAAGAGATGATCGGGGAATTGTTACTCGCAATAAAGTTCATTTAGTGATCCAGGGATTCAATCAAGAAGAAGGAATAGATTATAATGAAGTGTTTGCACCTGTTGCTAGGCTTGAAGCAATAAGGGTATTCTTATCATTTGCAACTTACAAGGAAATTAAAGTGTATCGTTTGGATGTTAAGAGTGCCTTTTTGTATGGCAAAGTACAAGAATTGGTGTATGTCTCTCAATCACCAGGGTTTGTTGATCCAGATTATCCAGATAGAGTATATCGTTTGAATATGGCTCTATATGGATTACATCAAGCACCCAGGGCATGGTATGAGACACTATCAAAGTACCTACTTGAGAATGGATTTACAAGAGATTCAATTGATAGTACACTTTTTGTTAAATGGAAGAAGAATGACTTTCTGCTTGTTCAAGTATATGTTGATGACTTCATTTTTAGGTCTTCTGACGAAAAGATGTGTCAAGAATTTGAGAAAGTCATGCGAAAAAGGTTTGAAATGTCTGCTATGGGAGAGTTGAATTTCTTCTTAGGATTACAAGTTGATCAAAAAGAAAATGGTATGTTCATTCATCAAACAAAGTACACCTATGAACTGTTAGAACGATTTAAGATGGATGAAACACGCATATATCATACTCCTATTCCAGAAAATCATGGAAACTTGGACCAGATACATCGAGTGACAAAGATGTGGATCCTACTCTGTATAGGGCTATGACTGGGTCACTAATGTATCTCACTGCATCCAGGCCAGATTTAATATTTGCGGTATGTATCTGCGCAAGATATCAAGCTTCTCCTAAAGAGTCTCATATGCAAGCAGTTAAAAGAATTTGCGTTACCTAAGAGGGAAACCGAAGCTGGGACTTTGGTATCCGACTGGAGGAGACTTGGATTTTATTGCTTACACTGATTCTGATTATGGAGGATGCAATCAGAATAGAAAGTCCACAACTGGTGGATGTCAGTTTCTAGGAGGAAGATTAGTGTCTTGGCAGTGCAAGAAGCAAACCTCAGTAGCCATTTCAACATGTGAAGCTGAGTATGTTGCTGCAGGCAGCTGCTGCTCTCAAGTGTTGTGGATTCAACAGCAAATGAGAGATTATGGACTATATTTAACCAACACTCCGATAATGATTGACAATGAATCCACCATATCAATAACCAATAATCCTGTAAAGCACAGCAAAACAAAGCACATTGATATTCGTCATCATTTCATAAGAGACTGTTCTGAAAAGAAGCTTATTCAGTTAGTCAAGGTTCCATCATTGGATAACTTGGCATACATGTACACAAAAGCTTTTGACAGGAATCGTTTTGAGACATTGGTTCAACTGAACGGAATGAGAAATCCAGAATAACTAGTCTTCCAAAAGAAATGTAATAGTTTAAGTCTTTCTATTCAAAAAAGTATAATATAATGCTAATAATATAGATATTTATTTGATTACTTTACTTTACTAATCATAAAATATTAATATAATACAGGAAGTTGAGACTGCAGACCCAGAGGTTGTAAGACCTGAGGGTGAGCAGGGACAGCGTGATAGATCTGAGGTGTTACCTCTGAAGGTAATATATCAGATTAATCTTACATATATATTGAATTAGTATGATAGAGCATTTATGCTAATCATAAATGTTTAATATATTTGCTATTTAGGATACCGTTGTTGGTACTTCTAGTGGAAAAGATGGTGAGATTGACTCAAACTCTTCTACAGATTCTGATGATGTCAGACCCATTTCACCTCCAGCTGGACAGATCTTTTATGGCTCACGCTTGATGCCTGATCCAGCTATGCGAGAAAAGCGTAAAGATAAAGAAGTCGATCCCGACTTCAGTATTCTTGATGAAGGTCCTGAGGTGGCTGAGACCCCTCTGGTTAGTCAACGCAGAAAGCGTTCAAGGACCTTGACCATTCAAAATGTTTCTTGAGATACACCACAGGTGGAGTCTGTGACACCGGTGGTTACTGAACCGGTATCTGTACCAACTGAGGCTGAGGCAAGGACAGAGTTACCGACACCAGAATCGGTTTCTCAGGTTATTAAAGAAGGAGTTGTGGAATTAGTGCGTTGAACACAGTTTCCTACGACCAAGGCAAGCCGCTTTGCAGCTGGCCTTCTCACGACTGCCTTGACTCAAGCCATTTCTCCACTGTCTCGTGATACTCATATTTTTTCGTTGACACCGCCTGGACCATCGACGATTTCAGTGACTCCTATGACTGATGCTGAAAGGATTACATCCTTAGAGTCTAGAGTGAAGGAGTTAGAGAAACTGACGGTATCGGTTCCACGGTTGTTAGCTGAAAATCTTTCTTTAGCACAACAATTGGTTACTGTTAGTGAATCTTATCAAACATTGATGAAGATTCATAACACACTGCTTGATGACTGCATTGCTCAGCGACTGAAGCTTGACAACTTAGAAGAACTCGTTTTGAGTCTGCATCAGGAGCAATCAGCTCAGGGGGAGACTAGGGTTTATAGAGCAGCGTGCAAAGAAGATGAGTTGAAGCTGAAGAGGAGACATGACAGAGATGATGATCCCAGTGCATATAAAGATAGTGAGCCGGCTGGTCCTTCAAAGACTAGTGAGCAAGCTACATTTCAGGGGGAGTCTGAGTCTGCTGGTGCTGGTGCTGGTGCTAGTGGAAGTGGAGCTGGTGAGAAGTAGTTATATTTTGTATTTTAAACTGATATACTTTTGTAATCTTAGATTGATTGTAACATTATTTATAATATTTGAAAGATTAATGTTTTGTGAGTATATAAGTTAAGTTGATATAAAATTTAGACTTGTGATTTTATAAATAACAAGTGAAAATTATATAAGATTAATTATATAAGATTTGAATTTGAGATGTTTTTATAACAAATTAAAATTATATAAGAT
Source organism: Pseudognaphalium luteoalbum (assembly GCA_963422505.1). Classification (NCBI taxonomy): domain Eukaryota; kingdom Viridiplantae; phylum Streptophyta; class Magnoliopsida; order Asterales; family Asteraceae; genus Pseudognaphalium; species Pseudognaphalium luteoalbum. Next base: position 13,913,798 of record OY730192.1, on the reverse strand, counting down.
TAAAGATTAGATGTGATTATACGATTGAGATAAATAAAGGAAATTCTTAGATTGATTCAGGGAAATCAATGAAAGAATTTATATTATATTATATAATTCGTGTTATTTAAAATGATTACAGAAAAAAATGTTGAAAGTGATTCTGATGTTGAGATTATCGATGAGGTCGAAGTAGAAGTTGATTATGATCTAGAGGAAGGTGAATTTGTACCTCCTGAAGATTGGACTTCTGTTGTTGATGTTGGGTTAGTTGAAGGTGTTGATCTTGATGCTGATATTGATGAACATATCATAAACCCTTCAAGAACAAATGTGATTATTTAGGATGAAGAAGGAGAAAGAGTTATAGATTTGGATGAATATCTAAATGATTTAACTGATTCTAATTATGAAGAAGATCTTCCTGATTGTCATAAAGATAATCCAATATTTAAGCCTTTGGAGAAGAAGAAAAAGGCAAAGACTTCGATATCTGAAATTGATATTACTGGAAAACGAGTACCTAAGAAAGGTATAATTGGTTGGTATTACGACGCAGATTTAAAGCTTTTTGCAATCAAAAGATATGACGGTGTTTAATATTTTGAAAGAAAGCTTGTAGTCTTTAGTTCTTTACCAAGATTTGAAATTCGAGACTTGGCTAAAATGGAGATGAAGAACCCCAATAATGATCCTTATGGAAGGTATGTTGAAAGGATAATCAAGACTGAGGGTTGGTCAATGAAATTTGAACGAATTAAGCCAAGAGTTGGAAAGACTATCAAGTTAAATGAAAGAAGTCAAAGAACAGGAAGACGATTGCGTAAAATGACTTATCCAGCAGTTAAATGTGTACAGCAGATACCGTTAAAGCTTATGCCTCAGGATATTCTGGGAAATATGAAGAGATGGCATGTAGAAGCTGGAACTGGTGAAACTGTGGTTTTTGAAGCTGATGATGAAGTGGAAGATGGTGAAAAAGAACTTTTAAGAATATATGATCATCGACACTTAGTGAATCTTTCCAAGAATGATTTGTTGATGTTATACAAGAACAGGATCACTGCTATTGAAGGATGGGGAGATTTAGGAAGGGATTATCAGCTGATGGTTAAAACTTGCATTAAACTGAAGATGTATGCTGGAAGTAAAATTTACAAGTGAAGATCAAAGACAACTTGAAGACATAGATGCTAGAGCTATTGTCAAGGGGGAGTCTGTTGGGACATGTTATTGTGACAACAGATCTAGCTTGTAATAGTACTAGAGATTATTGTAATCAAGTTTGTAAATTGGTTTTGAATTGTAATGAATATATTGGTTGGTAAACATTTTAGAGTTAAATATTAAATGCTGAAAAATGTTGACCATGTTTGACCAAAGACCTGCGATGCGAACTGAGTTGGGTTTGCAGGGCAGGACTGCGAGGCGAGCCAACTGGATTCGCTTGGCCAAGTTGGGCTGCGAACCGAGTCGGTTCACAGAGCTCAAAACCTGCGAACTGAGACGAGTATTTAAACAAATTAGGTTTGAAACCTAATTAACTTTTGCCATTTACTAATTACGAACGAACTTGTGTTTCCAGAACTTTCAACATAGTCTAAAGGTCAGGTATTGATCGATTAACAACTGTTATAATCAATACGAGACATATTAGATTATTGATTTCACTAATACTTGTGAAATAAACCGTTTACAATCCGTAAACATAGTATTAAGGGATTCCGCACCTTAATACCTAAAGATAACCTCGTTATCGATCCTAATACATACGGACTTACATAAAGAACTTTTAAACAAATACTCACCATAGACTCTTGATACATGCCTAGAAACATATTAGACCCTCTCTTTTGGAACTATGTTTCTTTGTATGATTGCATAACTGAAGGAAAGAAAATATTCAGTCAATTAAACTTATTTACGTAAATAAACATCAGATCTATAAGTATCCTAGATCCAATCAGGTTGGGCAAGTGTCACACTATCACATGCACTCCACTTTTTCCCTAAACCTTTTCAATATGCAAAATACAAATCAATGCATCTTTATGTCACCCAACATAATTCAGCTCAATTTAGCTCAACGAAAGCATAACTATCCATTTTTGAGATTTCATAACTTAACCAATTAGGTAAATCTGAAGATCCTAGTGAAGCGAGCAAACTAAATTGACTTCCCCAAAAATGTTTATAATTGAGAAGTCTTTTACAACATAATATGTCCAGATACCATTTTCACACTGTTTTATTAGCATCAAACCTTCCAAATAGAACAGAACAACGGATCTGAATCCTCATGCTTTACTAATTGATAAATAAATTACTCATTGATCCATAATCTATTAAAAAGAATTAAACAAAACAAAAAACATCAAGGAATTGTCAGTACTATTCCTGCTACTTCCAGATTAATCTACTCTTACACAAATCTACACATACATAACACCAGATGCACAAATTAATTATCCTAAATTTATGTAACACATCCTAGCAACATACAATTCATCCTCACTACAAAATTTGACCTAAATTTTTCAAAACTTCAAATTGATTCGACCTCAACAGGTCAACAACATTAGGTAGATATAATGTTCCAAAATATAATACGCAAAATTTATAAATCTGTGAAGCTAATTCATATCAAAACAACAATTCATATCATACACAATGCAATACAAAAAAATGGATCTGTGAAACATGAAATTGAATGTAATATGTTTTGAAGCTGAAATTGCAATGCGTGTGAGGTTATGATGATGTGCGTAAGAATGTGAGCTTACTATGCATTTAGGAGATCTCGATTGTGCGAAGCAGATGAAGAATGGCTGTCTGAAGAGAGCTAGGGTTTACTCCACATGCATCATGCGTAGGAGCTAGCGACTGTGAGTGTAATGTGTGTATGTATAATTTATATGTAGGGGGTAGGGGGTGTGAGAGCGGGATATAGATACAATTTAAACTTTAAACTTCCGAAAATTTAAAATCGGAAGATTACAGAAAGGTCAATAGATGTGAAAGTCAATGAACTTTGCTTTAAGCAACTATGTAAAAATGAATGAGTTTTTTCTCAAAAAAATATCACTAACTTAGGGGTCTTTTGTTTATTCTGATTACTGATAGCTGAAATCTGAAATCTGTTCTGAATAATAAGACATGTCATCTGAAATCTGAATACATAATCATTAAGATCGTTTGATATATAAAAAGTACAAACATCTGAATGCACGTGTTTCACTATTTTTTGACGTGATACAAATTGGATGAATATAACAGAGTTTCAAACGATTTAACTCAAGAAAAAATAAAACTTACACGAGTTCCGACACAACTTTCGACACTTCTAGATACCAATAATAACATAAATAAATAACTTGTCATGAAATAATAAATAAACTAAAATACATGAACCAAAAACCGAAAGGGATATTTTTTTACATAAATTAACATACGATAATTCATTTATACGAGAAAAAAGACAGAATGTTATGGGATTTATACATCAATTAGAAGTTTTAAGCAATTGTAAATAGCTTATTGAATAAGTAGTTTTTCAGCTAGGTTAAAACATGATTAGAAAAAAATATCAAAACATCTTAATGGACATTTAGCTTATCCATTAATACAACCACCACTTTCAAGACATTTTAAGTTTAAACAAAAGAGCCTTTACTTTTTTACATTTGGGGATATCAATTAATTTTTTCTCTAAGAAATGAACCGCTAATTAAAAAATGAATAAAAAGGGTATCACTATCGAAAACAAAAAAAAAATGTATATGTCATCCGGTGAAATTGTGCTTAGTAGATAATGTTGTATTATCATGATAGTAAAAGTGATGATATTCTAGTCAAATCCACCGAAAATGAGATATACGATTTTTTTTTTGTTTTCAATGGTGATACCTTTTTTTTCATTTTTTAATTAGTGATTCATTTTTAGGAAAAAAAATATGACGATACTAAAAAATGTTATAAAATAAGTTAGTGGTTTTATTGAGGAAAAAACCCAAAAGTGAATACTTGAATTATTTAAGATTTGTGAAGTGAAAAAAAAAACACATCATTTGCTACGTCTTTTGATAAATCAGCATTTTAAAAAAACAACCATAATTAATAGATAATGAAATATATCACCAATCACATGTCATGTCATATCACCGTAAAATCAATTTATCTATTAGTTTAGAGCACAAGGTGTGCTATGACGTGGCGTCAATGTTCTTGGATGAGAATACCAGGCCACAGCGTTCTCCCATACCGTGTCGGTGTTCTCGTCATTTTTTTTCCTCCAGCGTTCGTAGCAAGACTTTGAAACCATTCAATGTTCTCAATTTCTTATTGGTTTTTTGTTCCTTTTCTGTTTGGTGGGTCACGAGCATACATAAAAATAAAAATAAAAATTTTGTCTTCAAGTGTTTAACCAAACGTGAGAGAAGAATATGCATGAAGAATATACATAAAAAATTGTGTGTTTTAATTATGCTTCTCACATTTTTAGGATTTGTATTTTTTTAATTTGTTGTAATGAATAAATTGTGATTTATTTAATTTATTTGCTTATTATATATTATTTTATATAATTATCTTTATTAAAAAATCAAATAAAATAAATTGTAAAAAACTCCAGAACACTATCCAAAACACTGAGAATTCAGTTTCACCACACTACACCACAAAATTCTCACTTTCTACATTCTCCAGAATACTGTCCCGGAACACAGATATCACACCCTGTGCTCTTATCAAGTGAAGTAATTGGGACAATTTACCATCTTTTATTGAACTAATTGGAACAAATTAACAAATTTTGATCGCCTCATTGAGACAATTACCATATATTAATGCTTTAAATAGACTATAATTTAATACAGACAAATTAAAAAGTAGAGTATGTTGTTATAAAAAAAAATCAAAAGCTGTACACTAAGTAGAAAATATAAAAACCAACTCTTAACTCAAAATGTATTCACAAGGTTTATTTTGGTTCTTTTATAACATGTTTTATTTGCACCAGATTTGACCCGTTTTATTTGTTAATGTCATTTCTAATATCCAATAACCCATTTTATCCATTGTGTTGGCCCGCTTACTTTTATACACCTTTTTTCTTATATATATAACCTATTGAGATGAGATCATTAGAGTACAAGAATTATTGAAAGAATGGAAATCCAATGATATTATGTCATGTGTACAAAGAGAATGTTCCACATGTACAAACCTCATTTATCCCCAAACTTAAATATCTCACAAACGACAAATCGAAAAATTATGAAAATTGCACCATTAGATTCAGCGTTTTATCCTCTTCGATATGCCGTCCCTCAAGACATAATTTCGACGAGTTTTTTCTTCTTCATTTTTTGGTGGGTTTCACATGTTACTAACACATGTGTTAAAGTGTTGCATTTAGGGTTTAGGGTTTGGGGTTAGGGTTTAGGGTTTGGGGTTAGGGTTTAGGGTGGAGAAACCCCAAACCTCAAACCCCAAACCCTAAGCCCTAAACCACAAACCCTAAACGCTTTACAAAACTCAAAATCCTAGATCTTACTAAACCCTAAATCCTTACTAAACCCTAAACCCTACTAAACCCTAAACCATAAACCCTACTAAATCCTAAACTCTACTAAACCCTAAACCCTTAACCCTAAACCTTATATCTAAATTTAATGTTCAACCAAATATTAACACATGTGTTAGTAAAATGTGAAATCCACCGAAAAATAGAGAGAATGAAAGTATACCTTGAGGGACGGCAAATCGAAGAGGATAAAACGCTGAATCTAATGGTGTAATTTTCATAATTTTTTGATTTGTCGTTTGTAAGATATTTAAGTTTACCGTTAAATGGGTTTTTTACATATGGAACATTCGCTTTGTACGCATGACACAATTTGATTGATACTTTCGTGAACTTTTCTCGTAACCCATTTGTGGCCCATTTCATTTGTTATCATGAAATCAAACATAAGCACAGAACCCATAAATCAATTAGTCACCATCTGTTTAACGTTGATCATCCTATGTACGATCAATGATAAATAATCGTAAACGTACAAGCTGTTATGAAAACCATTACAAAAAACCAATAACCTAAAACATGCTTAATTAATAGGCTCATAACACATATTAGTATGACATATCGACACATCGACATCGATATGTAATAGAATTGACGGCGAATAAAATATATTCCTTTAAACGAAACCTTGGATTATGGGAATGTCGACGTTCGATATTATAATATGGTTTATGTAATTGTAAACGGTAAGTGTTCGAGGTCGCCAAAACTCCTCCAACACGTACCTATTCTCTTCAATCTTCTTCATAATATATTGTGTATACTTTGATTTTTTTCTACTTGACAAATAGAGTCCTCTGTTATAAGCAAGGTCAAATATGAGACGTAGTATAATTTAAAGGATTTTTTTTAACTTATGTCTTTATGACATAGTCTGAAAAAGGTTGATTTAAGCTCTATTGAGCTTGAAAGTAGCATATCAGTAAAACGTGTTTGTTAGCATTCACAAATAAAAAGTTCAAAGGATCCAAAATGTATCGGTGTCCACTCCTGTATCATTTGCTTGATTTTCGGTATCACACAGTAGAGGCTAGGTCTGTCATAGACATCCCACAACTTGAGAACACAACTCAAAATATTGAGTCTTCTATATATAACCCAAATATTACATTACATATAATATCATACAAATGTAGTGGACTAAATATATAATCCAGTGTATGAGTGTCATTTCTTTAGTTACCATGCTTCTTAGTTTTTAAAAACATAAAACATCAAATGACCCTTAACTGTAATTACCTTTTTGACCTTCCCCAGTTCACAATTCATCTCTGAGTTCACTTTTTAAGGGTAAAACCGGAATACTTTGTTCATGCTTGAAGAAGTTTTCAGGATCAAATTCTGTCTTGATCTTCACCAACCTATTGAAATTGTCTTTGAAGTACTTTGTTCCCCAAGAACTTGCCTTCACAAAACTAGTGTCATCACCATTTTTGTCGTTCATTCCGAGATCAAGATCTCTATAATTCACATAAGCTTGTCTTGGAAACATTGAAACATATTGAGCCATGTAATTGTAAAGCTTCCTAATCCAATCAACATGTTTGTTCGTCACTTCTTTGTCAGGGTCCATCCAGTTTGTTAAATACTGAATCTTGAAAAGTGTCCCATTTCTATGAGGAAATGGGATTGATGATTCTGGAATCTTGCTCATCATACCTCCGTATGGGTTCCATATCATTAATGGACCATCTTCTTGCAAGAATCTTTCCCAAATTCCTTCTATTCCATTTTCAGGAATCGGGTCTTTCACAAAATCCGATTTAGCTTTAAAATAGTTGACAAAAGTTGGTTTTCCAGCAAGTAAGACACTTGTCGGAACACTTCTTGGGTAGCCCGCGATAAACAAGACAGATTCCAACCAACTCATTTCAAAGCAATCATCCTTTTTTAAACCCAATTCAGGGAAACTTTCTTTCATGATTGCTTGAAGTCTGTCTACATCTCCAAGAAATAGTGCATTATACGTCGTACTTACAGTTTTTTTACTTTTATTTGGTATATTCGATGTTTGAATGAAGACCCTAATGAAAAGATCTTCATCAAGTTTATCAGCAACTTGTTGCCATTTGTAAAGAACCTTGGTAGCACCTTGTTCTAATGTCCTTCCGACATTAAAAACAGTGACGGTTTCAGGGACAGGTACAAGTTTTAGTTTCCAAGAAGTTATAATTCCGAAACTTCCTCCACCACCTCCACGGATGGCCCAAAATACATCTTCTCCCATGGCTTTTCGATCCAATAAGCGTCCATTTGCATCAATAATCTTTGCATCAAGTGCATTATCGGCTGCAAGCCCGAATCTCCTCATCATGGAACCATATGCACCACCCGTGATGTGACCACCAATGCCTAGGCTTGTGCATAGCCCAGCCGGAACCCCATGAGTCTTGCTTTTCTCAGCAACTCGATAATAAAGCTCACCAACTGTTGCACCTGCCTCAACCCAAACATGTCCATTCTCAATGTCAACATCAACGCCACGTAGTTTGGATAAGTCAATAACAACATAAGGAGGGTCCATAACGGACGTATAAGAGAGTCCTTCGTAATCATGTCCACCACTTCTAACCCGAATTTGAATTCCAAGTTTTTTAGCACAAACCACCGCAGCCTGGATGTGAGTTTCGTGTAATGGGGTGAAAATAATCTCAGGTTTTGCCGCGTATGGAGCGATGCACCGGAGATTTAAGGCGGTAGAATTTAGAAGGGGTGTGTAAGAAGGGTTGTTTGGGGTGAAAAACATGTTGGGGAGTTGGGCTAAAGAGGCATCAACAGAAAGACACTGAAAGAAACTATCTTGAATTGGATTTGAAGAACAAAGTGATGCTAGCAATAGTAGAAGAAACACATGAAATCTGGAAAAATATTTCATTTTAAAAAATAAAGTTTATGTATGGTACTATGGTGTGTAAGTTTTTAGAAAGGAAGAGGTCACATTTATATGGTATCTTTAATGACTAAAAATATGTATATGAGCTATTGCAAATGTCATATTTCTAGAATGATTGGTTGGAATTTAATCTGGATTTTGTGAGAATGAGATCATAGAATAGATGACTTAAGTTTAAATGTTCCAGAGTTGGTGGGTTGAATGATTGTTCTCAAAGTTTAATTCTTTAGTAAAAAGCTCCAATTCTATATTTTTGGTAAGCAGTTTGGTGAGAGTTTATTATTGCTAAATGCCAACTTCAAAGTTTTGTTATTTTCAGAGGGTGAAGGAAAGTTTATACAACACTAAATGGTTAATATTAAACTCTGAGTTTTTAAACAAAGTTATTGATTATGTATGATCAAAGTCTTTCCAACTGAAACTTAAAGATAACTAAGACTAAGGAATTGAATCTATGTTTGACAAAACAATGGCAATTACCAACTGAAAGAGAGAAAACCTTACTTAAAAGAAAGAGAATAGACATGAGTAGTGAAGATATAGCAAAAACACAAACTTCTAATGATCATGTCTACCGCACGTCTTGATCCTTTTAATCTTTTTGTTGTTGCTGCTGTTTTGTTAATACACATTTCTGCACGTCTTGATCCTTTTATTGTTTTTGTTGTTGCTGCTATTTTGTTAATACACATATCTTGTTTCGTTACCTTGCGATAGCAAAGTGAGATCAACAAGAGTTAAGGTGATTTGTATACCACCGAAATTACTTCGCACAAGATATCAGCAATAAATAACACAAGTTTATGTCACGTGCGAAGTAATTTATGGAGTACAGATAACCTCCCTATGATATTAAACATAATTTGTAAGTATAGCCACTTATCAAGCTACTAAATGAGACTTTGTGTAGAAACTTAAGATATGAAAAAAGTAGAGATATCATATTTTACACAAATTTGAATGGTTAATGAACATAAAGAAATGAGAATGCATCATACCACCTCAAATAAAACAACATGATTATGATAAAGGACATAGATACATGTCATGAATAAGGGGACTAAAAACAAGATTGTCGAATTCAAGATTAATAAGTTACATTTTGTAATTATAAGATGATGAAGCTATCAGTAATGAGAGTGTCTGACCCTTTTGCTATACAAGTGAAAATGGTGTATCTCATACTTCATATTTAGGGAAATTTTCCAGCAAGAGTTCCTTTTATAGGAGTTTAGCCTCGATCTCCTCTAGAGTGAGCCCTTTTGTTTCTGGTACGATGAAGTAAATGAAAACAAGAGACACAACTGCGATTCCTCCAAATATGAAGAAGAGTATTCCAGCCCCAAGTAATGTCTACCACCAGAAACAAAAAATAGAAAATAGAACTTTTTAAAAAAATTGATTAGTGGTGGCAGTTACATATGTGAAAATATACGTAAACTGACAAAATAATACGCCTATGTACCTGTAATGGAGAGAATGCAAATGTAACAAGTGCATTGGCACCGAAGTTAACAAGGACTGCTATACTTAATCCACGACCTCGTAAGCGTAAAGGGAAGATCTCAGAAATCATCAACCAACCAATAGGACCAAAAGATATCTGCAAAAGATTTCCTCATTAATTAATTTACATATTACATGTGATATACAGTATGTGGTAGATGAGCCAAACAGACAAGACAGGGAAGAAAAAATATTCAAAACTAGAGGGGGCAATATTAAATTATGAATGGGTTGATTTGGAGTATGTTTTATATCTAACCGCAAAAGAACATCCTTTTTAAGGGAAACGGGTCAAATAAACAGAACATGTCACAAGTCGCCCAAAGTGAATTTATATGCAAAACCTCATACATTTTTTTAATAAAGATAGTAAAGATTGAGTTGCGAAAACTTCTGGATAGGTATCCTACATGTGAACCGAATTCTTTCTGGTTAAAGAGATCATTACTAAACTAATATATTAACCAATATAAACTATGTAATAATGTTTTGACACACTTCTTAAATAGTAATAATAATAAAAGCTACCCATATTGAACCCATTACCTAACTCGCCCATTTTGCCGCCTATGTTCAACACGTTTAGGCTTAACATATTCATTATAAGCAAACAATACATGATTCTCTACATATATGTAACTATGGTAACTAATGTGCCAACATTCAATATTGGTCAGATATCTTTATATGCTCATAAACAACTAACAAGTGAGAAAACTGAAAATTTTAATGCCCAACATAATGCCTCCCATGAAAATTGAGAAACAATGCAGTTAACATATATCGAACCCATTACCCAAGTCACCCATTTTGCCACCTATATTTAGCACGTAAAGGTTTAACATTTTCACTATAAGCAAACAATAGATGATTCTCTGCACACATGTAACTATATCAAGAAATGTGCTTAATTTCAATATTGGTAGGATATCTTTATATGGTCATAAACAACTAAACAAGTGAAAAGTTAATGCCCTACATAATGCTTCCCATGTAAATTGAGAAGCAATGCAGTGAACATATATTGGTGGGCACAACACAAGGATCATCCCCCATACCTGATAACATCCAACATATAGCAGCAATGCAACAACAGCCACTGCAGACACATTACCGAGATAAGTGTAAAATGATCCCATGAGAAACAATGAGACTACCTGCAATACAATACACAAATCCCTAATATAAGTCAACATCCCCATAAGATTACGTATAAAATAAAGCTAAGTGACCATTTGTTGGTGACACAATTGAACTTGCTAACTTGAAAACCTCGTGTATTAACTAGATAATGAGAACTTACAATGCCAGAAACTCCACCAAGAAGCAAGGGTCTCCTACCAAGTTTGTCCACAACCAAAACAGCTACACCAGTCATGATTAACTGAGAAGGCGTCACATATAGAAATCAGCAAACCCACAAAGAACTTTGGGTCTACAAAGTAGTCTAAGTAGAAGCCATCTAACATCACAAAGGAAATAGTGAACAATAAAGGTGGCTGTTATCAACCTATATATGGAGTGATTCAGGTGTTGGGTGCAAACCCAATCCCACATCGGAAAATAAAAGAAAGTAATGTCTGCATATAAGCTCATGGGTTACTCCCTCTATCACCAATTAGTTTTAAAGTGGAATCTTAGTGGGCTTATATGTTGGACATGTTGTTGGGCTAAAGTATCGGTCCTAACAAGTGGTATCAGAGCTACGGTTGTAGCCCGGATGTGGATGGTGCAGCGTGATGTGCGACACGCAGTGGCGTGTGCCTCGGTTGACCTCAGCGAACAATGACTTGATCCTGGAGCCTTGTACCGAAAGTCTCTCTGATGTGGACCCAGTCAGGTCGAGTGCCGAGTTTGCGGCGGTACTGAATAAGGTTGGATCGGGACTATCGTTGGAGGGGAGGCCCAGATGGACTTGGGTTTGAGGGGAGGATTGTTGGGTGCAAACCCAGGGGAGGCCCAAATGGACTTGGGTTTGAGGGGAGGATTGTTGGGTGCAAACCCAATCCCACATCGGAAAATAAAAGAAAGTAATTTCTGCATATAAGCTCATGGGCTACTCCCTCTATCACCAATTAGTTTTAGAATGGAACCTCAGTGGGCTTATATGTTGGACATGTTGTTGGGCTAAAGTATCGGTCCTAACATCAGGTTGTGGTTCATTTCTAATCGTTCAACTGAGCAAGCTTAAGCTTGTTAAGAAACGGGTCAAACGTTGTCCATAGTGTACTTTTGTGCACAAAACCTCCTAAAACATTTTATTGAAGATATCAATATATTTAACAAAATGACATACTTTTCGCATTCAAAAAATATTACACCTAATAATTATAAAAGCAAAATTGTTTCTTGTCACACTTTGACCCCCGCTACCCAACGCCATTATGCACTTTCCAGTAAACAAGAACAAGGAAAATGCAAATCCAATGCATACTCATGTGACATAAGAGGAAAAATCATCAAAAAAATTCATTAACAATGAAGAGATTAGGAGTAATATCTTGATTCATTTATATTGTGGTAACCATAGTGTCCAACCTTTGGCCGACAAGCTCTATGGAGTCCGAGTCCATACTTAATTCTAGAGTCAATTTATGGTCAGTAATCAATCCTATGGAATGATATTTCTAATAATGTTGTATTATTGTTTCCTTTAGGTGAAAGAAAAAGAGAGAGGCCAATCTGACTCGTGACAACCCACCTTTAACAAACCAAGTAGAATTGATGCCCTTGTAGCATCCGATGCAGCAGAGAAACCTGCAGTCTACAAAATTGTAGCAATTCAGTTAGAGAAACATTATATACAGCAACAACAACAAAAACACTAAAAGTACATGAATTAATTAATAATAATTAAATATAAAAATAATAATGATTATAATAATAAAGGGATAATAATAACTAGTAAAAAAATACAAATATAATAAATGGAAGTTTCACATGTTATCTTCTTTTCAGTGTAACATCAAATAATAGGAAATGTGTACCTGAAAAATCGATGCAGCATAGTACAGTACACTAGGTTGACCAGTTATCTGCTGGAACAAAACTAAACCTGCACCAATAATCAGGGCTTTCAAGCATTTTCCCTGGAACATTTCCCCCAGGGTAGCTTCACCTTCCTCACTGATATAAGATAATTCATCCAGAATCTCTTCAACTTCATGATTTGCAGAGTTAAATATAGCTTCACCTCTAAGCCTACGTAAGCAATAAACGGCATATTCTCTTAGATCCTGCATGTCACCTTTTCCCTGAATTGCACGTAGGAGAATCCATCTTGGTGACGCAGGTAACCACCACATCCCAATACCCATAACTACTGCAAAAGGAATAGCAGTTGCATACATATAGCGCCAACCAGCATTTACATCAACCAAGACGCTACCAACCACATAACCTAACTGCAAAGAATCATAAAAATAGAAATAATTAATGTGCGCAATTTTGGAATTGATTATCTGATAATGCAGTAAACTCGGAAAAACCAGTTCTTAAAGTTTGGATGAACATATATGCTTCTGATTATGTGATTACTTAAGGGTCATATATTTAGTTTTGGATTATCAGTTTCATACCAACCAGAACAAAGATGAATATCTAAGAGTAGTTAGATTACTAAATTACCCTTTTATAGCCCGATATGTGAAACCTCTACTCTCACTTCATGAAGTTTCTCTTTTCTTTTATTTTTTTCTTCATAAAACCAATTATTTTCTGATCATGTTATCTAATAACCTGTTTATAATCAGAATTTGCCAAGACCTCGATCATCTGATTATCACAACTTCAAACAGCAGAAACACATTTACATACTACCTCCTAGACTCCTACTGTCCTACATTCCATATTATTACGAATAAGAATCTCATTCTGATGCATTAATCTCATATAACTGCTCTGAAAATGCACATTCAAACACTTCTAAAAAGACCAACCTGAAGATGATTTAATAGAAAAGAACACAAAATAAGAGAGCTGGTAGGGGTAACTAGTAGTAACAGAATATTAGGATAAATGAAATGATAGGTAGGCTGTCGACAACGTCAACATCATGTATAGAAGATCTTCATAGAAAGATGAAGTACTTACAACCATCCCTGACACAATAAAAAATTCTTTGAGGGATATTAATCGACCTCGTATCTGACATGCAGCTGTCTCAGCAATGTACATTGGAGCCGCATGCATGGCCTGTATAGAAGAATAACTGGAATTACATTTTTGCCTCATGTTTCATGAATATAATAAAATAGAAGGAAACCTCATCAAAAGTAAGAGATAAGTATGAACTTATGGCAATTCCTTTCTGAAATAATACATTCATAAACTCTGATAGTATCTTACCAGTCCAATTCCTATACCATATATAAAGCGGCCAATCACCATAATTGCAAAACCCGGTGCTACTGTTGTTATCAGAGCACCAATGATATATGATGCAGCTGAAACCATCAGTTCCCTCCTTCTCCCTTAAATACATTCATAACTTATACTTCATCAAGACAAGCAAAAATTGATAATTCAAAACCTTGAGTCCCTATACAGATAAAAGCTAACCTAGAAAGTCAGCAATATTAAATGCCAATATGGAGCCAAGCAAAGCCCCATACAGAGAACCACTAGTCTGTAATGACCAAAAGCAAGAAGAAGCATTAGTAAAGTATGAGGGCAAGAAAAATCATTGCAACAAGCAGTTAAGAATTTACAAACTTACAATGAGACCAACTTGCACAGAGGACAAGTCATACCATGAGACACCACTAGAAATAGGCGACTGCAGCATTTATAGAGAAAATATTAAAACAATTAAAGTCGTGAGATAATGAAGAAACAAAGCAAGTGAAGTATAAATGAGATCGCTGTGCACCGGACTTTACTGTATGAGATAAAATAACAGTAGTGTGCAAGATATCTCTAGATGCATTTAGTCTCCTATATTTCATATAAATAGCATCCAGTCTCATTTGCATTTTACATATGAGCTATTAGAAAATATACTAGTAGTTTTACATTCACCAACTTTACTAGAAAGATACCTGTATATTAATCGTGGCAGAAGAGGTGGCACCAATATCAAAGCCATATAATAGGCCTCCAAGAGCAGGGAAAAGAAATCTGAAATCATGGATTCATTCATAATAAAACTTCGAAGGAAAAGATAGATGACATTATATAACTCCGCATATTTTTATAATCACCACATAAAAAAAATCACTCCAATAATGGAACTTATCAGTTGTCCACACTCAAGACAAAAACAAAACAACATACCTTTATCTCTTTATCAACCTAGTGGTTGGGGGTTCAAGCCTCGTGGGAGGCAATTTGTAAATATTAGTGGTGGTTGTATATACAATTCGTGAGATAGATAGTGTAGGGTTGCCTTTCTAAAAAAAATAAAAATACCTTTATCTCTATCTGTCCTTATATTCATACAAAAGCTTATAAGTTATAACTTATAACCATGCTATACTCGCAGCACAACACAAAAGGAGATGAATTATATCTATATTAGTTCTAAATCTACCCGGTTTATTTTCAAAATCAAATACTACAATGAAACAAGATTAGCAACCACATTCACCTATTAACTTATAAACATATCAACAATTATTAAAAAATATAATAGTAAGTATTTGAAAAAATTGACTCATTCAACTGAAGTCAACACAATTTGAAGATCTAATTACTCCGCAAAATTATGACCTAAATTAAACCATATTCTACAAAATACACACCATTGCTTAGCTCATTCAAATCAGCACATTAAAATCACAACATCACCAATAGCAGCAGAAATAAAAACTAGTAACCAAAAACATCATATCCTTACATACATATCGTAAAGTAGAAGCAATATCAAATTGAGGCAAAAAAAAAAAAAACTCACGGAAGAATAGCAGCAGCTACCGAGTAATTTTCCGATTGACGGTGACCGTTAACTAACGGCACATCCATGCCTTCAATTTCACCAGATAAATTCCCTGCCTTTATAATTAAATTACTCACGGAACTCATCATCATATAACATAACAAAAAATTAATTAATAAAACTGCTTACAAATGGATCAAATTACAAGAACTAAGGAAAAATAATAATCAGAAGTAATAGAGACCTTGCCAATTGATGAAAACGTGTGGTGGTGGTGGTGTTCGTGATCGGAAGTTGGTGTGGACGCCATGGTTATGCAGCACGTAGTAGCAGTTTTTTTATTAACGATATACGAAAAAAATGAAAAATTGTTAAAAAGGAAAATTAGCGGCTAAAATGAGAATCCAAAGGGTAGTTTCGTCATTTTAAACCAGGATCTAGATGTGTCGATTTTATTTATATCTAAAATGTTTTGAAAAAGGTGTGATATAAACGTGACTTTTTTTACCTTTTTTTTCCTTCCTGTCATTGGATCTTGTGTTATATCTTATTAGATTTAGTTTAATTTGTTTAGAAGAAAGATGATAACATTTATAAAATTTTCTCTAGTTTAAGCTTTGTATGTGAGATGATAATAAGAAATTTGATTAATTATGCTAGCATTTACTTTAATCGATTCATAAACTTAGTGAACCGAATCTAACATGTTCAACATAAATTGTAGTTATTAAGATTTTAACTTTTATGCGAAAGATCAAAGAAGAAATAAGTTGGTAAAAAAAATAATAAAACTGAAACTTATTTGAATATTTTTATACAATTTAAGCCACCAATCTTTAGTCTTTATTGACCAACAAAAATTCTTCAATTAGAGTTGCTTGCTTACTCATTTTGTACAATTTTTAAAGAATTTTGTATGCACAACAAATATTTAAAGGTAAATTGATTTTCTTTGACTTTCTTCATATATAATTAGAGTAAAGTTCAAATGAATATATCAATTTTGAGTGAGAATGCGGGAACCAATGATATCGTGTCATGTGTACAAAGAGAATGTTTCACATGTATAAAACTCATTTACCCCCAACATCAATTATTTCACAAACGACAAATCGAAAAATAATGAGAATTGCACCATTAAATTCATCGTTTTCTCCTCTTCTATTTGCCGTCCCTCAAGGCATACTTTTGACAACTTTTTTTCTTCATTTTTTGGTGGGTTTTACAAATTAGTATCACATGTGTTAGTGATTGGTTGTACATTGGATTTGTGGTTAGGGTTAAGGTTTAGGGCTAGGGTTAAGGGTTTAGGATTTAGGGTTAGGGTTTAGTAGGGTTTAGAGTTTAGGGTTTAGTATGATTTAGGGTTTAGGGTTTAGTATGATTCAAGTAGGGTTTAGAATTTCGTAAAGCGTTTAGGGTTTGGGGTTTGGGGTTTAGGGGTTAGGGTTTAGGGTTGGGTGTTTGGGGTTTCACCCCAAAACCCCAAACACCCAACCCTAAACCCTAACCCCTAAACCCCAAACCCAAAAACCTAAACGCAACACTTTAACACATGTGTTAGTAAATGTGAAACCCACCAAAAAAGTTGGAAAAAAAAGCTTGTCGAAAGTATGCTTTGGGGGACCGCAAATCGAAGAGGAGAAAACGATGAATTTAATGGTGCAATTTTCATAATTTTTTGATTTGTCATTTGTGAGATAATTGATGTTGGGGGTAAATGGGTTTTATCCATGTTAAGCATTCTCTTTGTATAAATGACACAGTATCATTGGTTCACTTATTCTCACATAATTTCTTATTCTTATTTAAACCATATTATATATAATTATTCAATTCACGTGAAAAGTTAGACAAAAATCACATAATTAATTTGATAATAAAGACATATTACTTGTATTTTGCTAATTATATCTTATTTTGTTTTTCATTCACATCTTATGTTTTTTGGGTTTAAACCTAATTTATGTTTTAATAACAACTAGCGTCTCTTTTATAATTAACCAATTTCTTTTAAATGCTCTACACTACCAAATTTAACTTACTATCAATTTTTCCTAAAGAAAAAACTAATCTTGACAAATAATTTAACTTTGCGTAGTAAAGAAAGTATAAAAAAATTCACATGATGTTAATATTATAACACACATGGCATCGATAATGTGCAACGTAACCATTCTATTTATACATGGAAAAAATGTGAATTTTTATGATTAGTTACTTCAATAATATCATTTTGCAATTTGTAAAAGTTGCAGAAAGTTACTAAGTGTGTCTACACTTAACATACGTGCCACACGCTTCATCCGTCCAAAATGTTTTGCCTATACTAAAAGGCACATGCATATCACGAACATTCACTCGAAACATGGATACGTTTGTGTACAAAAATTAGGTATTAAGTTATAATAAAGGTTTGAGTTGAGCTCTGATCACCCTAAAACATCTATGATCTTAGAAATAATTTACACTAAAAGAGAATATATGCAGAAGTGTGAAAATGCACTACAATTTATACACTAATTATTGCATTATTTTAGAGTAATCAAAAGTTAATGTCAAATTAATTAAAATCGGTGTAGCACTAAGCTTTACACAAAACATTATTCGCATTTTAATTATAATGATAATTTAATAATTAAAACATAAATCAAGATAATGCATTGTATATTAATTTTTCTTTAATGATGTTTGTTAGTTTTATTTTTAATACTAGTAAGCCTCTTGTACGAAAAGCCCAAGCCCCGAAAATAATAACATTAATTTAAACTAAGTTGATATCTAAGTGATTAGAATATCGTTAATGTTAGCATTATCATGATAAATAGTATCTAAAACATTTTTGTAAATGTAATAATTCAATAAGAGAGAGGTCATATAGTTATTTGACTGAAATATTCAAAACAATTAGACATTTATACGATTTTTCTTCTAGTTGAAGATATTTTTGTCACATTCTATAAGCATTTTCTAAATAGTCAGATTTTATATCAATTGAAGTGCTTGTGTTGTAAATTTTTATTATTCCCTTCATTCCATTTTTATTGTCACTTTGCTTTTATTTTTATTTTGGTTTGAGATATATTTAATGAATATCTATTGTGACTTTATGTTCAAGACAAGTTTGACTGGATTTAAAATTAGAAATAATTGTGAGTAATAAATGAGAATAAAATATGAGGTTTTATGATTTTTAATAGTTATTTTGCGCAAGTATACAATAATTTTGGTATAAATAGAAAAAGTAAGGTGGATTGTCCAAATTGGACAAAGAATTAGCTTTGTGATTAAATTGAAATTCCTTAATGAAGTAATGATTTTTAGATTTTTTTTATTAACTAAAAATAAGCATTTAATCAAGAAATAATAATTATGTCATGTGTCAAACTGTTAGCTACCATATATTTATTATAAATTTTTAATATAAGAAATAGGCTTTTAATTAATACATAATAATATACTTTTATTATAAGTAGTGACATGTGTCAAATGTTAAGGTACTAAGAAATCAAATGGCTTTTAAATGCATAGATATATATGTATCAAAAGTGTAAATATACAAATGATTTTAAAAAATCTAGTAGAAAAGTTAATTATAATTATAATTATATTATTATTATTGTTATTATTATTATTATTAGTTTGATATCAATAAATGAAAAAAAATAAATGAATAAGAATTGATGATGTATCAAATTTTAAGACATCATGTAACATTATGTCCTAAAAGAGTGAAACATCATCACTCTTAAATTATTTATTTAATAATCTTATATTTTATCATTAAAACTTATCATCATTCTTTAATTATTATCCTAATTTTGAACATTCAAGATATTATAACTTAATGTTTTAAAAACAAATGTTATTTAAGACCTATAAAATAAACTTAAATTAATGCATATAAAATATAAAAATTATGATTTCTATATATTTTTGTGACATTTTACTATCATTTTTGTTATGTAAACTTCAAAGCATGTTATTTATATTGTTATGTTATATTAGAGACTTCATTCTTAATTACATGTTACATGTAATCACGTCTTTTATTCTTTATTAAAAAAAGCGTACACAATTCTAGTTTAAGTATTAAAAAAACATATGTAATTAAAATCACATTGATCACTAACTTCTAAAGTAGATACACAAGCATCTAAATGACATCTAATTTTAAAAGTTGAAATGAAAATTAAAAAAATCAAGCTAATTGTAATAACTCGTGCATTCTTTAAATTAGCCTTATCAGTTGCTCCTTGTTTCATATCAATTGTGACCTTCTACCTATTAGATACTCCATATTAGACAACATATTAGTTTATTGAAAAAATACATATGTACTCATAACCATATTAATCACTAGTCAAAGGATAAAAAAACAAAAATAAAGTAAATACACAAATATATGAATGACATATAGTTTCTATAGCTGAAACAAAAACTCGTAAAATTTATTGTAGTACCCTCTACATTCTTTGCATTAATCTTAGTTTTTCTTGTTTCACATCATTTGTCAACTTGCTCCCTACTAGAATTTGAACAACATATTAGTTAACAAATACAATAACAACTTTTTCATGTAACATTAATCATTATAAAAAGATGAAATTTAAACTTATTAAATCACAAATTTATAAAAATTGGACCGATTGTTTTATTATTTTAATTAGAATCTAGTAATTATAGACAAAGTTTCATTTGAAATAGGTATCTACAACTAGTTAGAAACAACTTTCCGTTAATATATGTATCTATAACTAGTATTAACATCAAACTATGCCTAAATCAAAACTAAAATGTTGAGCCAGTTCATATCAATCGCAGCACAATGGATCCCGTGCTAGTTATTTATGATAGGCCCACGTAGCAAACCATCAACTTCAACAAAAAATCTGCTACAAAACTTGGATATAAGTAAGGCCCAAAGCGTTGCATATCAATTGTCTCACAACATGATACCCTAAAAGCCTACAAACTGAAAAAAACTCTTTTTATAGTGAAAGTATTATCAATAGAAAAACTGAGCATCAACACATAACTCTAATTTTGTTGTCGTTCCAGGCCATGCCGCCATGTTGCATAGTCATCCTCTCCCATGTGTCTGTACAAGGTATGCCTCGAGATTAGAAACATCAAAAATAGTTTAACTTGGTTTATAATGACAATGACATCATCTAATTCAAATTCTTATGATTAATCATTCAGAAACATATTAAAGCTATAGAACATAAATTTAGAACACACACATTTACGTCTAAGGTCATTTGACATTTGTTGAACTAGGACTTTCTCCGCCTAATCTATGGCATGAGTTGCATCCAGTTGGAAATGGAACTCATCAAATGCTACATCTACAACATCCTGATTAGCTGCGAAAATATTAGCGAATTCATGGTGTATCAAATTCTTATTCACATCAAATAGCAATCTTGAGGTTCTTCAGGATGAAACAACATCTATTTGTTGAATATTGGCACCCGCACGAGGTCTAAGATCAGCCATTGCAAAAGTCAAGAATCAAGAAAATAAATAAGCAACATAAGCAAATTTTTCAAGTAGCATATCATAAACAAGGAGCTACTTTCCAAACTAATAAAAATTATTAATTTCCCAACTTATAACCTCTACAAAGAGTAACTATATTACCCTTATATAGCCTCTAACAAAAGGTGACTATTTTATCAACTTACAACCTCTAACATAACACTTCAAGTTAATGAAAAAATAAAACAATAAAATCATATATCAACCTCACTAATTTGAGCAAACTAAAATTTATTCATCAATGCACAAACAAAATAATTAACATACTATTAAGTAAAAACCAAAGAAAACGTGAAGCTCGAGTTAAAAACATATAAATAAGTATAATACATAACCTTTAACATATTAAGGTCTAATTGTGATCAGGATCGTAAGTTCTACCATCATCGCAAAATGAACAAGACATACATAAAAATACATACAATAAAGAGTAAATTATCTATATCATCCCCATGCTTTTCAATTTGTTTCATCGGTCATCTCTGACTTCCAAAAAGTATTTTGAATGATCTATTTTTTAAAATTTTGTTCACTGATAGTTCAAAATGGACCATTTAAATACTTTATTTTTGTGAAGCTTTTGTTTACTAGTAGTCCGTTTTGGATTACTGATGAACAAAAATTTCAAATTTTAGACTATTTAAATACTTTATGAAAATCAAGATGACCGGTGAAATAAATTGAAAATCACGGGGATGATTTAAACAATTTACTCTATGATAAATAAAGATAACTTCATGGGTGTTTTGCTAAACTATATTTTCTCAAAATTAAGCCTTTTAATTGTCAAAAAGTGATAAACACGCTTTTAAGAGTTAATACATACGGAGGACATTAAAGTATCTCAAAATGTTCATTTGGATTACTAAAGTTTACGAGCTAACAAAACCATTATTGAATCATACGAATTATAGTTTTGGATGAACAATGTTTAGTTATTTGTTCATTTTAAGTATTCCGGTGACTTATTACCTGCTGATAACCGATTTGCCCATTCACGTAGGATCCATGTAAGAGCCAAGTCAATCACACATCATCACCACATCTTCTATACATTCAATGTCAATACATATTATACATTTTAATTATAAATTATCATTATCATTACACTGACACACGACACCTGACAATTTGTTACCATTTTCCTATTTTCGTAAACCAAAATGCTCATCATCATCATCCCACTACAGTATGATGTACAAGATTTTATATAGAATAATGTACAAGTCTAATAGAACACCATCGTTCCCACAATTGCTATCGAATTTGAAAACCAAAATCATAATATCATTTGAAAACAAGAGCACAAAGATTCATAACTAATTGTCAAATTAAAAAAATTCCACGTGCAAATGATTCCATCACCTACAAAGAATTTCATATAATTTATGTATAAATGAAAGATCTAACTAATAATTTGTATAGATTTGAATGTGAATATATCATGTAAAAATTATATATTCATACCTAAAATGGATTTGAAACAAACTAGATCTGAAAAATAAAAATCGCTATGAAGATACTAGATCTGTAACCGATCTTAAGTTCTAACGTTTTTGCCAAAATCAATACAAAACATCATGCAACAAGATCTTGACACTTTATCCAAAAAAAACAAGATCTTGACAGAACCGTGTTCAGATTTCCACTGTCGTCGCGCCAGAAACTGCTACTACTTTCATCTCCGAGAACAAACTCTGGCGACTAGATCTTGACGGAAACGTGTTCGATTTTCACGAAGGACTAGTGGCGGACTTGTTGTGAATTGGCGGTGTTAAAATTGTGAGTGAGCGGTGAGGTGGGTTGACTGGTTGTGGAGTCGTAACACCCCAAAATCCAAAAGTATTATTGTGAATAAAGTAATAGTAATTGTTTTAAACTATTATTACTTTAGGTGAAATAAAATAGTAATAACTGTGAGTCAGTTTGAAAGTTCCAGACTATGATAATTATGGCAGATATGAAATTAAAACATATATATCTATATACATACGTACGTTCCATCATATATCCATATTCTTTCCTGATTTCTCTAGAAATGAAGAACGTGATGAAGAAACCTAAAACCCTAAACCAAAATCATACGAAAACATGAAATCGAAACTATACTATATGAATTCATCATCTCTCAATCTTGCTAAACATAAGGTAATTATTGTTCTTGATCAATTTTAACCGAGAACTTTGATGTTCATAGGTTTTATGTGGGTTTTGATGAATTAGTGATTTTAATTTGAATTAGGGCATGATAATGATTGAGTTATGATATAAGAATGAAATAATTATGGTTGTTAACATTAATTCATCCTAGAACTTGATAAGTTAAATTATGTAGGTTGTGATTAAAGTGGGTTTTGTTCAAATGATGAGGAATTGGTGTTAACTATAACACCCCATATTTTCACAAATATATTATAATATTAAACACCGGAAGCGAGTCCCAAACATATATTATCATATTTATAGATATATATCATATGTACAAAAGTTTAACATTCCAAAAGATTACATTTATAAAACTAAATACTAAATTATGTATCAAAGACTGGGTGTTATGTAAGTTTCCAAAACACAACTTTAAGTTTACAAAATATCAGAGTAATGGTAGTTCATCAAACATTCCATCCAACAATCTCCTGCTCGCCCCACAATCTAACCATAATCTGCAAAATGTTAAACATGATGGGATTAGCTCACAGCTAAGTGAATGGAACTGTAACCAACAGTTCAACCTAGTTATAACAAATCTTACAACAAATAAACATAGACATATAGCGTCAAAGAGGATCGGCGGTTCCTGATTAGCCAATCAAAGAACCCTTAAACCACTGTCGGCCAAAACATTGATTTACCGATAGCTTGAAACTATATTCACCGACATAGGTTCATCCATTAACTATGTGTATCGGAAACCCTGTCGGCCAAACAATAGCAAACAAGCCCAACCAGTGTTGACCTCTAAATAATCACAAATGCCCAATGGCCAAGAATCACATAATGCATAATAGTCATGCCGTTATAAACAACCAATTAACAATAACAGTAACTCAGCTGACTAAACAGTCAATAACCAACAATAAAGTATGTTCATCCGTTGTAGCCAGATCTGTTACAACTTTGTTGAATCGAATATTACAATTACCACTCACCGATATTCCCAGTCTCTGAACTCAGTAGTCTTATATCACCGAGTTTCCTTCTGCTTATCTGAGTACACAAATAATAATAAGTTAGTAACTCGTTCCATAATCATCATTTTAGCATATTTATTAAATTAGGTGATCCCTAAAGTCTAGGCAAACAAAAGTTCAATCAGATAAAAAATCAGAAAATCCTGAAATGACGTTTAAAAATTTTAAAATGTCATTTTCGACCCCTAGATGATCCCGAAATGCCAAAAATTGCCTAGGCTTTTAGAATAGAGCCTTGATCATTGGGTCGTTTTCGAGTGACCATGCGAATTTCAACCCAATCAGAGTTAATAAAATTGTCACTTAGTCGTGACCCTGAAAACACTCGCGTTTTCAAAATTTGCAAAATAATATTTTAAAATTTTAGTTCGCAATGTCAACTCGCTTCGCAGAATTTCGGTTCGTAACTCGGCTTGCAGAGCTCACTCGGCTCGCAGAGCTCAACTCGCTTCGCAGGAAGAACTCAGCTAGCATCATGAACATTGTTCATCCTGCGAGCTTCGCTGCTGCTATTTCCCAAACCTGATTTCAATCCCCAAAACAACACAACCAGATGCTATAACGATTTTGTACCTCTATAGACTTCAATTTCACTTAACTTCAATAACACTAAGATTTCAATTAAAACCCATTTCAAGTATAATAAACAAGAACACTTACCACTTGAAAGAGATAGAAGTAAGAACTAAGATGATGATAATAAGCTGATGTTTGTGAAACTAAATCAAAGAAACTAGTTTGCTTCTGATTTAATCATAAGGTTCTTGGTTTGTAGTTTCTCAAAGAATGAAGCAAGTTAGGTAAAATGAGAAAATAAGGATATTTAAGGTCGGCTCTCAACCAACTGACTCTATCCCAATTTTAATTAATTTTATTTCCTTCCAAACCTATTGTCTGGAACCTAGAAACCATTTGCGAAAATAATAACTTTTATTTTACCGACAACTTTATTAATTTAAAATAATTAATATTTTATCAGTCACAGTTACTTATTTAATCCTTTTCTCAATTATTTTCAAATAACCAATTACAATTATTCCCTTTCACCTTTAAATAATTTAAATAATCATTTAAAAACTTTAAGAAAATACTATATTATTCTAGGCACAAAATCTGAGTGTTACATTAACTCACTTTAATTAGTGATTAGATATGTTATTTGAATATGATTAATGAAAATTGACGTATTGAATCAAGTGGTTAAGTAATTGGATTAATTATGATATGAGATTGATTATGGTTAAGTCAATAAAATAATTATGGTGATCATTAGTGATGATTGAAATTAAATACAAGTGATTAAATCATGTATTTGTTTTGATATAAGTAATGGAATAATGAATTTAAGAAGTTGATATGAATTAATGAAGCTTGATGAGGTTCTTCATAACCTTGGGGTTGGTTTATGATGAGTCTTGAATTATGATAAAAAA
Source organism: Pseudognaphalium luteoalbum (assembly GCA_963422505.1). Taxonomy (NCBI): domain Eukaryota; kingdom Viridiplantae; phylum Streptophyta; class Magnoliopsida; order Asterales; family Asteraceae; genus Pseudognaphalium; species Pseudognaphalium luteoalbum. The sequence goes on along the minus strand of OY730192.1, from coordinate 13,887,793 downwards.
AAATGATCATTAAAGTGATTATGCAAGTAATGAAATAGTGAAATAAAGATGATTATAAAAAGAGAGATCATGTGTAATATGATCAATTCAAAAAGGGTGATGGATTGATAATGTTGATTGATTGATTATGATAATTATTAGTTGTTGAATGTGTTGTTATCTTGATATATTATCTAATAGGTGATCAAGATTGGTGATTTCCATGTTCAAGTGTGACATCATATAATTGCATAAAAAGCAAAGGTGAGTGATACGAAGATTAAATGAGTAATGGTTGTATGTACTGGATTGTTTACGAGTAAGAGGTTCATACAATCAAATGATTTATGTTTGGTTCTTATACTTGTTTCTTAGAATTGCTCTTATGGTGTGTCGTATTTTGAATCTTAAGTTGATATTTGTTGTTGAACATTGTTGTTAATTATTGCTAGTTGTTAAGGCATTTAGAATTAATGTGGAATTATATGGATTATGTGGATTGAGTATTGTAGAGATTAATTGTTACGAAATAAGTGCTTGCCACTACTCGGTATCTATTAAGCTTGGTATCCATTTTGATGTGATTTGGTACCATGCTTACTTGTATCTATTGGACCGCGGATCCGTACGAAATATGGAGAAATCTCTACAGTTGCTCAATAGTGTCTACTTAAGGAGATAAGTGATTGTTTGATAATTGTTTCATGTTGATGATTTTGGTGAATTATTCATTTAATTGCTTGTATACTCACTAAGCTTAAAAGCTTACCCCTTCATTTATTTAATGTTGTAGGTTTATGGATTGGTTGAACCAAAAGTGTTTCATGGGTGATTTACGATAGCATGAGGATAGCGTGGGTTGAAGCTTGTATATGGGTTAGTCAAACTTCCTTTCTTTTGAATCATTGTTATGATGACACTTGTGTAAATCGCCCAAAGAATTAAAATTTTGTATTTAATTGTATGTGGCTTTTTCATATGGGACCAATGTAAACGAATTAAATTGTGAATGTTATGGGGGGAAAAACTAGGGCGTTTCAGGAGCGGTGGTAATGGGGTCAGACAATTGGTGATGGTGGAGCGGTGGTACTTTTGGTGGTGAGTAGCGGTGATGATGGCGGTGGTTCTGGCTTCAGAACCGAGAGGAAGAAGGGAAGATCGATGATAGTGGTTTGCGATAAAGTGGAGGCGATCTTGCCGGAGATTGAAGGTTTTACGGGAGAAGCAGGTTGAAAGATTGTGGTGGTGGTTTAGTTGGGTAATTCTAGTGATGGTGGTGTTAATGTTAAATTTTAGAGAGAAGATGGAGGGTGTTGGGTTAGAGAGAGAAATATGAATGATATAATGAGTTAAAATATTCTAAAATCTATTATATATTTACTATATTTGTTTTCAGTTTTTTTATATGTCCACATAGGAAATTTTAACGCAATATCACCTCACTAACTGGTGGAACCGGATAGTTTTTAAAATTTAACAAGTTTTCCAAGTTAATTCATGATTTTGTTAAGTCCGAAACTTGATTACTCCAAGTGAACATTTTGAGATACTTTAATGCCCTCTGTGTGTATTAACCCTACTTTTAACTACTTACGAAGTGTCAACTTGAATATACCAACTTAAATAAGCTATAAATACCCTAAGTTAACAGAGGTAGATGATGGTAGATGTTTTTAGAAGTTTAATTTATCCAACTTTTCAAAATTCAAGAAGGCATATATAAATAGCCATAAGCTAAAAAAACACTATTTATATACATATAGATTCAACATAGGAAATATTAGTGTGATCAAACTAACTTTCTAGGCTGCATTAAGAGCATGCCTAATGCAAAAAAAAAAAAAAAAAAAAAAAAAAAAAAATTAGAAGTTTTTTTCTAACTTACGTATTGGAGGATTTTTATAAAAAAGTTTTAGAAATTATTTTCCTTCAATGCAAAAACTTAAAAAAAAACAAACAAACAAACTTTTGTATCAATAAAACTAGTAAGTCACATCGCACATCCCACACCTAATTATGTCGATAATGTTCTTATATAGGATGTTCTATATATGTGTATTACTTCAAGTCGATATATAGCTTTTAACGAAATGAAATATATTTTGACAAATATAAATTAACAAAATGATAAGTTTCATAAATAGGTGCAAAAATGTATATGTAATGATTTTTTTGTAAGGTCTAGCTTTAGTTACGTAATAGTAAAACCAACCATGCATATGAATTATATAAAAAATGTACGTTCTTTTAGTTTTATAAATAATAATGTTTTGGTTGATTTTGTAGAAAAATTGTGTTACATCATATTTTTAAGAAGCTATCGTCTTTGAAACGAGTAATTGAATGTGCATTTAAGAGATTCTTAATTTTTGACAAATTTAAGACGAACATGTAGATGTGTCGAAAGAGTTTAACAATTCAAGTGGACACCCAAAACGTCCTCATTATTTGGCATTAAAATTTATAGATCGTAAAAGTTAAAGTGTTTATAGATCATCCATTCTTCTAGTTCCCAAGTAAACTCCTAACCTTTCCTATGGCGCCATTGAACCTTGACAATAGAAACCGTCTTATTTTTCAACTGTTTATCTTTTTGATCGAGAATCTTAACGGGTTGTGGCACATAAGAGGCTTCATCAACAAGACATTTTCGAAGTTGTGACACATGAAATGTGTCATGAATACCACCAAGTTCATTCGGTAATCACAACCGATAGGTAACCCTTCCAACCTTATCAAGAATTTCAAACGGTCCAATGTACCTTGGACTTAGCTTTCCTCTTTTGCGGAAATGAATAATACCTTTTTAAGGCGAAACTTTAAGCATTACTTTGTCTCCTACTTGGAACTCAATCGGACTTCTACATTTATTTGTGTAAGATTTTTGTCGTTCTTACGGATTTGATCAATCTTTTCAGTGGTTAACTTAACCACATAAGTGCTTCCTAACTCTCTTTGACCGAATTCTCCCAACAGATTGGAGTACGACAATTTCTACCATAAAGCATTTCATACGGTGACATCTTGATGGAAGAATGATAACTATTATTATTTGAGAATTCCACCAATGAGAGATGAGTATCCCAACTGTCACAAAAATCAATGGCACATGCTCTGAGCATATCCTTCAAAGTTTGAATAGTACGTTCACTTTGCCCGTCAGTTTGAGGATGGAAAGCCGTGCTTATACGTAACTGAGTACCCATGTCTATTTGAAATTTCTTCCAGAATCGGGAAGTAAACTGAGTGTCTCTATAAGAGACGATAGAAACTGGTACTCAATGTCTCGCAATGACTTCTTTAACATAGATATCGGCTAACACCTCAGAATATGAAGTTTTCAGAATGGGCAAGAAAAGAATACTTTTTGTTAACCGATCAACAATAACCCAGAATACGAAGTCTCCTGAATGGGTAAAAGATTCCATAACCCTTACGTACAAAACCCATTCAGAATAATTTTCATTTTTGTTTAATTCATATACTTTGGTTAATTATAAGGGTAAGTGCGCGCAAATGTAATGAACTATGCTCTAACATTCATTATATGTAACCAACTACTCAGGCCCCATTGTATGTAACGAACTTCTAATTTCGTTCATTGTATGTAACGAAGTTGTATTTTTCTTATTTTTTCCATGTGTCGATTATATAAGGAGACACGTGGCGCCCTTAGAACCATTGATCTGGTCAAAATATAAGTTTGTTACATACAATGAACGAAATTAGAAGTTTGTTACATACAATGGAGCCCCGAGTAGTTGGTTACATAAAATGAATATCAGAGCATAATTATTACATTTGCACGCATTAACCCCTTATTTATAATTGAATATGGCAATTGAGTTTAAATCGTGTTGACGCTAAAGAACTATTTTATGACCCAAAACATTCCGTCTTAGTCACACTAGTCGGTGACACAATGATCTCATTCACTCAATATACTTTAATAGAATGATTCAATTCAATTCAATATATTAGTACTAAGACATGCAAACACCTAATACATGATCCAATACAAATTTGGTTTAGATATACCTTTTAAACAAAATTGACCTTCAACCGAAAGTACACTCACTCCGTGCTTGCTTCTCGACAAGGTGCCCTATATCTTATTGTGTGCTCTCACATAAATTTTCTAAGGTTTGTATGGCGCCCTATAATTTCAAGACCTTTTTTTTCAACCGGAAGCGCATATATAAATAATTACATACTTAGAATTGCATATAAGTACATTTCAAAAGTGCAATTCACTCATACATGATCCTTTAAGCTAAATTACCATAATAATTACAAACACTAAGTTTAGGTGTTATATAAATTCCAAAACATAATGTTAAACCATTAATATGTTTGTATAATTCAGAGTGAGCCGTCAAACATTCCATCAAACCCGACTTCTTACCACCCACTATCAAAAGATTATCCTGCCACTACAAGAAAAACCGGTATTTGGGAAGGCCAAAAACCGTGCTAAATACGCCAAAAACCGTGCCAAATAGTATTTGGCACGGTTCTGGCACACTTTTGGCTCTGTCCTTAATACAAGCGTGCCAAATACATTTGGATCAGAAAAAAGCCGTCCCAAATGGTTTTTGGCACGGTTTGTTGCACGGTTTGCCCATGTGTTCCAATTGACAACCAATAGGCACAACATGTTCTTGGTGTGCCAAAAGCTTATTTGTCACGGTCTAACCCGCGTGCCAAAAGAGTATTTGGTAGGGTCCAACCCGTGTGCCAAAAGAGTATTTGGTACAGTCCAACATGTGTGCCAAAAGAATATTTGGAATGATCTAACACGCTTGCCAAAAGAGTATTTGGCACGGTCTAACTCGCGTGCTAAAAGAGTATTTGTTACGGTCTAAGGATTATCCCAAAAACATATTTAGCACGATCTAACTCGTGTGCCAAAAGAGTACTTGGCACGCTCTAAGTCAGATTAACAATCAACCTAACTCAGATTAACAAAAGTTTACAACTAAGCGTCATAAACAACTAGCTTCCAAGAGGATAGGTGGTCCTTGAGAAACCCTACTGCCGCGGTGGCACCCAAGTAACACTTACAACCAACTGAAGGCCAATTCAGTGGTCTAACCGATAGTTTGGTATTATTACTACATACAACACAATTTCAATAAACCACACATGTGTAAAGCACTTATGTTCTCCAAGAAATAATACCCAATCCCTGTTGACCTCTGAACAATTCATATAATCCATAATCATCATGGCAAAAATGTAAACATAAACAATATATACAGTAAAACCAAGTTTACCCATTGTAACCAAGTTGTTACAACTAATTTAGACTGAAAGTCATTAATCCACTCACCCTGACGATCACAGTCTCCAATCAGAGATCTTATATTACTGAGTCTTCAGTTTATTTGAGAACACAACCAAAAACCCAAATTAGTATCTCATTTTATAAGTTATTATATTCTACCCAAGTATATAATGTCAAATATATGCACATAATATACTCATAATACTATTTAAATATTACAAGTGTACAAGTCACAAATCATCAATATCAAGTTTAAACATGCAAAAGTGATCCGGTACAATGGAGCTGGATCGCGTTACACAGACCTTGTCGCCGATTAACACTGTGAAACGCGATCCGAGCAGAAGGTCTGGATCGCGTTCTCAATAAGGAATTCAGTTTTAGCCAAGATTGTTGGTGCATTTATGTGTGTCAGTCAGTTGGTCAACGTTTGTACTCGTCAATGTTAATTAGTCTTAGTTTGTGAGGTGTTAAAGTTTGTATAATCGAGTTGTAAACGAGAAGTGCAATTAGTGAATACGATTTTGTCCAAGTATAGTTTAGCGACACTTGGTCAGTGTCACTGAATGCGACACTTGGCTAGTGTCGTATTACGGGTTGGAAAGCCTATAAATAGGCGTGTTAGGGTTCATTTGTATGTTGGACGTTTTAGAGAGTGAGGCGTGGAGAGAGAGGCACAAAGAAGAGTTTATATCTTGTAATCTTTATTATTCAAACATGAATATATACAAAGATTATATAGAAATCGTGTGTTCGTGATTTGATTATCAATTGTTTTTATTTCCACACTTGTAATTGATTAAACGATCCGATCAGATCCTACGCGTACGGGACTTTCAAAGATTAATACATACTAACGCGATCCAGAAAACATAGAGTGGGATCGCGTTCATCAACATGAAAATGCTCTGTAATCAATTTTAACTAGGAAACGCGATCCGGATTAAGGAATGGGATCGCGTTCCAAATAAAAACTCGACATGTGGTGATTTTTAACTAGATAACGCGATCCGGAAAGAAGGCCAGGATCGCGTTCACACGTTTTAAAATGAAATTTCAGACCTGCAACTTTTCAGCACGAACTCAAACCCAAATTCAATCATCTAAACATCATCAAACCCATATTTTAACTTCATCTAACACATTTATGGCCTCCAATAAACCTCATGTAACAATAACAACAACATGCAACACTTAAAAATCCTTTCCCTAACATAATCCAATGATTCAACTAAAACCATTTCACACGTTCATACATAAAGCATATGCAATAGGGAAGAACAAGAAGATTATGATAGTGAATCAACAATTTCAGTAATAATTTAATCATTAAAGTATCAATTATTGACATAATTTAACTAAAATCATCTTTATATGTAAACAAAGTGAACACACTTACTATTCAAGAAGAAGAAAGAAGAAGAAGAAATAAATGATGAGGAAGATGATGAAGAATTCAATTGTAAACTCAAAATCACAGCTCATTTCTTGATTTAATTCTTGTTTATAAATCTTTCTTCAAAAGTGTGTGTGTTCTTGAGAGTGAAAGGGAGTTTGAGAAAATGAGATAGTTAGGTCGGCCTAACAACCCAACCCAGTATACATGTTATAAATTTTATTCCCCTTCTAAGTCTATTGCCTGGAACTTAGAAACCATTTGCGAGAATAAATCTCCTATTTTATCGACATTTATAGTAATTTAAAAAAAAACATTTTACTATTCACAATAATTCATTCAACCATTTGACCTATTAATTTTTTATAACAAATAATTCTAAGTAATTTCTAATATATTTAAATAATAAATTTAAGTTAAGAAATTACCATATTACTCTTAGGCTCATAAAGAGGATGTTACCGTTTGTCTTTGGTTATTAATGGACTCAATGAAGAGATGTGTATTTAATATAAATCAGACTCCTATAACTCACGATCTGACGGATAGAAACGAGATTTTAGTATCTTACTATACGCATTTGACAAAGTTTTTGTAACTCAACGACTTCACTTAAATAAATCCTTATTATTTTAATCTATTCCTTTTGGGATAATTACACTTACAAAATGTCATGACCATATTCTTATTTATAACGGCATTATTTTATTATCAGTACTAGATTATAACCCGCAAAATTTGTGGGTTACTTCATATTTTTAGTACGAAGAATTATTTTTGTTTAAGTGTATAACGTATTATCTGACACATTTCACAGATGACTTTGGAAAAAGATTTTGAATGGAAGGAGACGTTTGTCATTTGATAGTAGTTTTAGACATTATTAAGCACGTTTATATCATTGAAAGTAGTGATTAATACTTAAACTTCAATACCTGAAAATGAAATCGTCATCACTAATGAACAATACGATAAATCACTCCGGTTGCCAAAATGGTAAATCTAATTATTTTGTTTCAAATTACTCTCATCGTGTATCTCTGCATATAATTTGATTAGGTGCACGTTTTGCCCCCGTAATGCAGTGGCAACAAAAGATTTACTCACGATAGATTTGTATAACGACATATCGTACTTGTGTAAATAATAAAATAATAATGCTATTTGTACATTATTCGTATACTTTATATTTTTTAATAATTTTAATTAGTGGTGATAATTTACGACATAACTTGAACTTTCACACGGAAATAAATGAGGAAGAGATGCATTTTCAAGTCTCAACCCGTCAACTTGTTTATCATATCTTATTGAGTTTGGGTTAAAGTCCATGTCAACGGATTGACCGACCAAACAGCTCAATGCATGTTGTATATGGGTTGGCTACTTTTAACCCGTTAACCCATTTATCAAATTAGTTTCGGGTTTATAATGTGAACTCTTGACCCGCAAACCTAACTCGACCCACATTGCAATCCCTAATTATAATAATTGAAAGTTAAATAAAATCAAGACACAAATATCTAATATAACTATAAAATGCTTTCAGTTATGAATTTGAAGTTGTATAAACTAATATAATAATTTTTACTCTTTTGTTACAAATCAAATGGGCAAATTTTTATATAACATTAAAATACTAACATTTATAATTATTTGGAGTCATTTCAAATGTTTAAGTGTTGAATAACATATCTAGCAGTATAGTATATAAATTTTAAGTATTCTTTTTTTTTAGTTTAAAATTTTGGTAGTAACTTCTTTATATATATTAGTATAAATAATAAAAGATATAGAAGATTAAAGTGAGTTATATTTATAAAAAACACATGACTTTTCATTAGTAGTTATATTAAAATAATCTTAAGTGTTGAATAACATATCTAGTAGTATATAAATTTTAAGTATTCTTCTTTTTATAGTTTAAAACTTCGGTAATAAATTCTTTATATATTAGTATAAATGATAAAAGATATAGAAGATTGAAGTAAGTTGTATTTATAAAAAAATAGATGATTTTTTATTAGTACTTATATTAAAATAATCTTAAGGTACATTTAATTTAAATATTCATTAATGTGTCATATAAGTTATAAAGAAGACATATTTATGGGTATACATTTGTAACCAAAAATTAATTATTAGATATTAACTTGTATAATAATTTGCATTACATTTAATTTAAGTGTTAAAAATTGAATGAGAACGTAAATGTTGATTATTCTAATAGGATTTAAATTCAATGTTTATTTAAAGGGTATGGGCAATTTAGACTTTTTGTCACCTCATCTCCACTATTTAGGTAATCATGGTTTTCAACTTAAGATCAATGATTCACATTTAGTTATTTAAATCATTTAAAGGTTGAGATTAAATTAGATTATCTAATTAACACTTTCTTTTAATATATAAAGAAGATATCATCCCTGTATATTTAAATCTCGTCTCATATATTAATACTTGTTGATTGATTGATTAAAATTATGTGTATTACAAAACTAGTAGCGTTGTTTTGTTAAAATAAATTTAATAGTTTATTGATAAAATAAGATTTTATGAAATAAGCTAATAGTGTGTTTGATAAAACTAGCTGATAGTTGGAGACTTATAGTTGTAAACTTGAGCTGGTATATGGAGTTAATTTTTTAAGATGAAAGTTAAAACTTATTGTTTTATAAATGTTTGGCAACTAACTAGAGCTTTAATATGTAAATTGTTATAAAATGACAAAAAGACACATGATAAAAAATTTATAGAGTATTTGTGTAATTTTTCTTTTCATAAGCTATGACCTTAATTTTAAAAGGTACTTGGTGTGTTTGGCAAACTAGCTTATTGGAACTAATAAGAGCTTAAGTTTAAGTTAAAGCTTCGAGCATTGTTTATTATACAAAGTCTAAAGAGTTTATTGAAAAACAAAATAAGCTCTACAAAAAAATAAGCTACTATAACTAAACTCTTAGCTCGTGAAATAAGAAATTCATAAATAACCCTTATAAATTATATATCATGATTTCTTTTTTTCTTTTTATGTCAATTAACGTTTTTAAGATGTGTTTAGCAAAACTATATGATAGCTGAAACCATAAGCTAATAGTTGTAGCTTATATTTTAAGCTAAAAGCTGAAGCTTAAAGTTGTAAATTGACATTAAAGGGAAAAAATTTATATAATGTAAAATGATCTAAGGGATATTTATCTAATTTTTTATTTCATGAGCTTGGAGCTTATTATTATAAACTACTTCAAGTAGTTTATTTTCTAATAAGCTTCTCAAATTTTATATACCAAATAAGGTTGGAAGCTTAAGTTTATACTTAAACTCTCATAAGCTATAATAAGTTGATGTGCCAAACACACTCTTAAGCTTAATATAACAAAATTCCAACTACCAACTCCAGATATAAGCTTCTAACGCCAGCTACCAACTAGTTTTACTAAAAAACACCATTCAAATAGTTTTTTTTAGGTTATTTTTTCAACAAGCTATTCAATTTTTGTACGATAAACAATGTTAGAAGTTTGAGGTTATGAAAAACAAACTAAAGCTTATGAAAATAAACTACATTGCCAAACACACCTAAATGTAGTAGCATATAAAGATAAGCTTGAAGTTTATGATAGGAGAAATGACATGCATACCCTTATATAATGATTTATTATGTATATATTTTTTGTCATTTTACGTCTATTCACATATTTAAGCTCTAACTACTTTTGTCATATGCTTAAGGGTATGTTTGGCATCGCAGCTTATGAGAGCTTATTGGAGCTTAAGTTTATTCTTTCTATAAACTCAAGCTACAAACTTTGTTTGGTAAAAAAAAATTAGGAGCTTATGGGAAAAATAAACTTTGGAAATTAAGCTAGATGAGGTAGCTTTTAGTAGCTTATGAAAATTGAAGTTACTAAAATACCCTTTAATTCATAAGTAATTAACTTTTTTTTCGTCCTTTCATGTAAATTTACATATACAAGCTTATGTTCCAGCTGATTTACCTAACACTTGTAAAATAATAAAAGCTTATATCTTCAGCAACAAACTCCAGCTACTAGCTTCCAACGCTAATTTTCAGTGACTTTTTTAACAAACACACTCTAACCTTGATTAAAAGAATGGGAAATGAATACGAACCCTTTGAAGATAATAATTAAACTCAAAGTTTCATTTAGTATAAAAAAAACATAATGAATACATCACAAATAAAAAGAATGTCCCAGTGAATTAAATTTAAATATATAGTATGTTAATTATGAATTTGATGTAGTAAAAAAAAAATTAACTTAAATAAATGCACAAAATTTTTGTATTGACAACCATTATCAATTCCCTTTAAATATTATAATTAAATTATAAATTATGAAATAAAAAGATATCGTGCAACATATTTGAACAACAATTTTTGATATGAACATATTTTTTTCAAGAAGATATATTTTACACTTATATATTACTTCACTTCTCATTCTTGTTAGAACATCTTTGATAACTTTGCAAACATGTTACAATTACAAAAGTGTGTCTCTAAGTTATTTAGAGTATATAAGTTAAACTCAATATGCACCAATAGGGGTGGAGCTAGAAATTTCTATATGGGGGCAAAAAAAATTATATTTTCTTCTCTATCATTTTGGGAGGTCAAAATTCGCATACTGTTACTAATTACATTAACAACATCTATTTTTTGCTGCAATTTTAGATCTCTTAGGGGGTAATTGCCCCTTGCCTCATTTCTAACTCCGCCCATGTATACCAAGCTGTATTTTGTTGGACTCTTTCACAGGAGCGGAGCCTTTCAGGTGGATACAGGGTCACTCGCCCCCTATGGCCTGAAAATCTTAAGTGTATTTATATGTAGGTTTACTATAAATAAGTATGAATTTGTTACCTTGTCCCCACCTCTCTTATTGTTTAGCACCCTGTCCCAATCAAAATGAATAAGAAAAACACTAAAAAGTAGGATTGAGTTCAATTTATAATTTTAAAGGAAGTAATTTTTGGTTTAATGGAGGATTGAGGATGAGATTGTGAAATATAGAGACATCGGAGAAGATAACCCCAACTTGACCCCACCAATTTTATTTATACACATTTCCTTTAAAACCCTTATCTTTATTTGGTTATTCATTTTAGCCCCTTTAATAACTAGTTTTATGTAATTTACCCATGATAAAATCAAAAACAACATACATTTATTGAAAAAAAAACAATAATACTTCATTTACTTTTATTTTTATAATGTTTTTGTTATAGCCTACTTGATGATAAATAATTGTATTGATTATACTAATATTGTTTAAAAAACGTTTAATGTGACACCCGATAAATTAGGGCTAGTTATTAGTTCCTAATCATATGCTAATACATGTAATTAGTGCTAGATTAGGCTAATTGTATGTATCAATATATATATATATATATATATTGATACATACAATTAGCCTAATCTAGCACTAATTACATGTATTAGCATATGATTAGGAACTATATATATATATATATATATTGGAATATATATACACGTACGCGATTATGTTCAATCGTGCATTTTCATATCGAGCGGATCCCGATACATTAATGCGGACATTGGTGAACTCAATTTATTAAATAATATGAAATTATTTGATATACATACTTATTTCCAAGTATTATTGCGATAATATTTCATAAGCATTTCGTATCATATATAATGCTCAGAAACGACCAAAAACGCGTAAAACGTGCTCGAAAATCAAATAAACGTAAAAATATATTTTTATAAATTAAAATATATCATTTCGGATGATAAGTATTTAATTGAAGTATCGAGATTTAAACCGTTAGATAAACACAAGTATCAAACGTTTAACGCCTAAAATAAACGTCGAAACGAACGGGTAAACTGTCACCGCACGGAGTACAACTTTGAGGAAATAATTTAGGCACCCACATGGGGTGGGGGCCCATGAAATTCTGCAGAAAAATGAGGCCATGTGAAACACCCCTCTTTCTATACAACAATATTATATTATTTTACTCGGAAGCGTATGAATTTAAAACATATTTATATACTGTACATTAAGATAATGTACATACACAGTTACATATTCAAAACATACCAACTTAGAACTATTTAAAAAACTACATATGTCGGGGTATTATATATTACAAAACCAGGTTTATAGCAAAACCATATCAGAGTCATAATCTGTCAGACATTCCCTGCTAAAGCATCCTTTCCTGACACCCATATATATATATATATATATATATATATATATCAAAAACCTGCAGGAAGTAGGATGAAGGATTAGCACGAAGCTAAGTGAATGAAGTTATCACGCACAAATCAACTTAGCTTAACAATCTGTTTACAACAAATACTAGTAAACACATTCTTTTTCAATGAGGATCGGTGGCTCTTGGGATATCATAATACCCGGGGATTCCCAAATAACACTTAACGTCAATCTGTATGGCCAATACAGAATAGACCGATAACTATTGGTTATTAAACTCATACGCAAGTCTCAAACACAACAAATGAATCAAAACCTGTGTAATTCATATAATAACCAAAAAGTCCAACTACACGTTGACATCAATAATCTGATACACATATATTCACATATCACGTAGATTCATAATCAATAACACAGATTAACAATCGCATAATCAATCTACGTATACTTGTTGCAACCAAACAGTTACAACTAAATCGAAGGGTGAGTTCTAAATCCACTCACCGATACCTCTGTCGTTTCCACACTCAGATTCTAGTCACTGAGTCTTTGGGGTATCTGAAATATCATAAAACACACAAGTTAATAACTTGTCATCGATCAATAACTTTAATGAAATTATAATGTTATACAATTAATCACACCACTATAAACATATTATCTATTAACTATACAAACGTATCTATACATTGTGAATATATCACAAAATAAAACTGATTTGATCATGTTTTAGTCCATAACCGATCGGTTGGATGACCATAGCCGATCGGCTAAACTTTTATACTCGCTTGACTAACGTTTACATTTTTCCTTAGGTCAAGTTCTGTAGTCATTTTGGTCTATCTTAGCCATTCGGCTAAAAGAAGCCGTTCGGCTCAAATGCATATACCCGATCGGCTCATTAATCTCAGCCGATCGGCTGACATGTAAAACCCAGAAACATGTAACTTGCAGCACGAACCCTAACTCAAAATTCATCATTTCAGCTCAGCAAGTATAGTTCGCAAGTTATCAAACACCCAAGTATAACTATATACATACACTAAAACACTATCTAAGTTTCAATTTCACGTATACATCAATTTACATAATAGCCTAAACTAAAGCTTGAGTTCATAATATCAAACACTTACATGAAGATGATGAGAATGATGTTAGCAAGCTTGTAAGGATTCACAATTTCAGTTTCAAAGATTCAAGCTCATTAATTTGATATGGTTTCTATCTTTTAGGTTTTTGAAGAAATGAACAAGTTGGGAAGGAAGCAGAGTAAAAAGGTCGACCTTCCCCTTTTAAGTAATTATAATTATTTGGGTATTTTATACCCGTCCTAAATCTATTGTCTGGAACCTAATTATTAATTGCGAGAAACTTATTTTATGATATCGTCGACTATAGTAAATTAAAACTTCTAACAATTTACTATTCATAATAGGTCCTGAGACCTATTTATCTAAGTTTCATAATAAACAATTAATATCAATTAATTTCTAAAATAATTAAATAATCAATTTAAATAGATTATTATCAGGCCCGATGAGAGGATGTTACACCATGCCCCCATGCCCTCCTTCCCCTTGCTTGTGAAAAACATCATACACCACCATACCCCATTTCCAAGCCCACACTCTACCTCTTCTATCATTCCTTACCCAATCCCTTCTCTCCCACTCCTCCACCCACGAAAATTCTGCCCTCTCCACAGCCTCAAATCACCACCATCCAACCACCACAAGACCATCATCATCCACCATCAAGTTCTTGAAGAAAATCGAAGGAAAAGCCCGGTTATCGCATCACCTTTGCATTTCGACTCTAGATCCTTGATCCTCTTGTAAGAACTCTTAATATTCTACTATCTCTACTTTAAATATACTTGCATACATGTCTAGTTGCTCATTTAACAAGGTTATGTCCAAAGTATAAGCTAAAACTCATTTTTCTTGAACTTATATTCACACTGCTTTCTGTCCAGAAGGTTGGTCAACTTCCACAATTTTTATAAAATTCATATCTTAACTAAAATGAATGTTTCTTAAGCCTAAAATGTAGCATGTGATGTTATCTTTCTAACGACACCAATTTCGTAACATATCGATCTCGTTTACTATTTTAAAATAATATTTCCGTTAAGGTGCGCATTACTGTTCCGGCGGACAGAAATATTTACCTCCTTCTCGAGACCATATCTTGAGTTCTAGACCACTAAAACATATGAGACCAGTGCCAAAACCTCACATAAATTGTTAACTTTAAAAAGTTCTTTTTAGCCTTTTCCAGAAATACACGATTTTTAGTGTAGAAGCTGGTCTTTGGACTGTAGCTGTTCTTGGACCAAAACCGACACCCTTCATGATTATTTTTGTTAAAAATAGTAAATAAATATATAAAAACACCATCAAGTCCAATTTTACACTAGACATATAGGAGAACATGTATAATTTTTAGTTAGGCTTGATTCGGTCTAGAAGTTGGTTAAATCGAGAGACTTGTCGAGTTAATATCTAGAAAACCAAATTGTAAGAACTGTTTTTGTCAAGAAATCCGTGAATACCATTGTCGCATAAATTAATCCGTTAATAGCATTCACGCATAAACAAGATCCGTGAATATCATTCACGCATAAACAAAAATCTGTGAATATCATTCACGCATAAACAAAAACCCGTGAATATCATTAACGCATGAACAGTGTCCGTGAATTCCCATTCTCGCATGAACAGTGTCCGAGAATCCTATTGACGCAGTACCCTATTGTCGGATTAATTGTGGCCTTTGACTTTCTTTGACTCACGGACCAAATGTATTGTCGGATCATCTGGACTGTCGGACTCACTTTTGGAAAAATTTCACTTTTATAATTCTAAGTTTCGAGACTCTACACTTTCGGACCATAAAATTGTCACACATATATATATGTATATACGTATACCTTAGTGAATCCTAAAGCTTAAACGCCGAGAACAATAATATTACAAGAGTATTATAAACCAACTTGACATAAGACAACTAAAATGATATTTGCGAAACATTATTATAAACCATCACCAACGGGCCGTACATATTTTCAAAACTCAAACTAATCAATCAAACAACCAAATTATTTGGACATTACTAGTTGGATGAACAACTAGCATGGACGGTCTTTTGAGACGTCTACATATACTTATAACCTTGCGCGTTGTAAATGCCCGACAGGTTACAGTCTTCAGACATCTCATTGTACACCATCATTATTTGCTATTGCAAACGCATCAGACTCAGGTGAGTCTCATAGCCCCTCATTTTACCATTTTTAACCTAGGGGTGGGAATACATACTCGTTTTGTTTTACATGTGGACATGAGTACTAAACCTCGATATATACTGCATGAGTTGTTTTGCTAATCATTTTAAAGCCCTCCACTACATAGTTTGTTTATATGGATTTAGCGCGATTGTTAGTGTATGGTACCATATAGGATTGACAATCCCCGTCCGGGTTATCACGCACTAACTGGTCAAACGGACGCATTAGCATTTGTTCATACGAGTGTAGATTAGGCACTCGCAGGGAGGCACCCTCGCTCAGGCACTTGGTTGTGATCCTGACACCTCAGCTAAGCTTAAACTATGGGCTCATGGCAGTGATATACATCTATTTTATTTGCTTGGTTGCAAATCATTATATTAAATCTCATGGTTCACACATCATGTTTATCTATACAAACCTGTGAGCTCACCAACTGTTTTTTAGCTGACATTTTAGTATGTATTCTCAGGTACTCAGCAGTAGTAGATCTGCTCAGGATTATTAGCTCGAGTCGCATACAGACACCAGGAGATTCCCCTGCATTTCTACATTTTGTAAACTAGATATGCCTTAGAATCTCTAAACATTAATTTCGAGCTTTTGTAAACATTATTACATTGTAAACTTTTTTTATATCAATGTAAGCAGTAAACGACGCATATAGAGTCGTTCACTTTATCTTATGTGCTTGTGATATTTGATTAGTCGCGCCCCGACCCGATTCGCTTCCGCACAGTAAATTTGGGGGTGCGACATTTAAGTACTCGTGAGTTTATATAAGTTAGTACTATTTTTTTTTTACTTTTATTGGTATGAAAAAGAGAGTTCCGAATTCACTATTGATTAGTGAAATGAAATCGCAATAAGTAAAGTTTAATTGTAGAAGAGGGGGGGGGGGGGTTGAATACAATACAAACAGAGGATGCAATAATAGATATGACAATATCAAAGTAAATGAGTAATAGTAGCTGAATGGTGAATTATATTAATCATAAAATTCACAAGTGTTGATTGCGGAATGGAATAGCCCAAGCTAATCCAAATCAAACACACAAGCTAATCTATTACAAATGAGATGAACAACAGTGGACAAACACGCTGATTGTTCACTCGCTGAATCGACAATACGTGCTTAGACAAACTACTCACCGACAAACAAGCGATTAACACGTATGAACGACTAGCCTCTTAAGTACAATATACTGGACTATTTATACTACAAGAGTTCATAGAATATCTCCTACAAAATACGATCTTGGAATGACACGTGTCGCTGGTTGATTAGCTTAATCTCTGATAAACCGACATTCTGCGGGTCCCAATTCTGTTACCGCAAATATCTCTCTTCCTTTAGACCAATCCTTCGCTGATGCATATATAAGTACAATACCTTTGTACTTTTTGATTGAGAGGCTTTATTGAATAGTCACTGAAGATGCACTAACTCTCCTCACTCACTGCGAACTAACATGCTCTTGTAGAGTGACTTGAAATATTGATCTTCAGTGACTAACTGTTATTCAGGCAGTGACTTTTGCCTTTATTGATTTGAAGATGTAGAACTCTCGCTGTTTAATATCAGCGACACACATAGTTGAGTTCCAATCTTCCTCAGCATATCAATTCCTTGAGGATAGAATGAATAACGATCAGTAATAACAAACTTCAACAACAACAACTTTGATACAATTCATCTCTTCATCGAGTAGTGTATAGTTGAGATGGTCAGCGACCAGTGACTCAACAAAAAATCATATTCCTTTTATTCAAAAAATGCTATATACAAAGCTAACTAAAAAAAACATAAGACTCTAATAATACATACATACATAGGTTATATTCCCCACGTCCCATCCAAAGTGTCATGTTTTGACATTTTAAAGTATTTTTTTTTCAACTTTGACCTTACATTTTTTTTATTTGTGTTATATAATACATGATAAAAAATATACAAATAAAAATACATTTAAAACCTAACTCATTCATATATTTTGCATCAAGTACTTTATATAACACAAGCGAAAATATTTAAGGTCAAAGTTTAAAAAGAAAGACTTCAAAAAGTTAAAACATGACACTTTGGGTGGGACGGAGGTAGTATATATAAGAAAAAGCGTTAAAATTAGTTATTTTAAGATATATTGTTGTTTTCATGTGAATTGTCATTTTTACCAATATTTTGATAATATTTTATGCCACGTTTATTTTCAACCTTTTTACGTAGTTATTTTACACCCCGTCGACAATAATTTATGGATCCGCCATTGCTCTTTCATGACGTGTTTCTCTTTTACCTTTGTTATATTTTTGAGATCATTGCGTTGTTTTTATGTTATATCTCCTTTCCCATTTTTTAGGCGTTTCTAATATATTTCCTTGTTGGTTTTATAAATATAAAAATAAAATAATAATAAAGAAAAAACCACTGTTATACAATCGACTTAAAAAAAACCTACAAATATGATTGGTTGAATTTTTTTTCTCTCAATTTCATCCAATCAATTTTTTACATCTATTAATCACTTTTTTTCTTTCTATATGTAGGTCGGTTTAGACTAACCAATAATCTATTCATTGAGTAAGGATCAGGAGAGCAAGTGTCAAATGGAGAGCAATGAGAACAAGTAATCACAACATGCCACATGTCCGACACAAATTTCATTTTAACCCCTCATCTATATTTGTATTATGTTTACCTTCCCTCAACTTCTTCAATAACACTCCCTCACCCCCACTACTACTAACCACCCACTCCCACCCTCTGCCACCACCTGCCGCCCACTGCTGCCAACAGCCACCGCCCGCTGCTGCCGCCAACCACCGCTCGCTGCTGCCGCCAACCACCGCTCGCCGCTGTCGGCCGCCGTCGGATTCCGACCTTTTTTTTTTCTTTTCATTTTTTGTCTAAATTTTTTTCTCAACTTTTTTTTTTCAAAATTTTTGTAACTAACTTTTTCCTAATTAAAAACACTGCATATTGATTTAAAACAGGAAAAAATATATTTTGTTGTATCTTGTGGTTATACAATCTTTTTTGTATATATATACTACTGCATATTGTAGTTATGTGTTGCATCGTGTATGTTTATATATTTATTATTACTTTTTTTCCACTACGTGATATCACAAACTGCATTTTGTATATGTCTTTATTGCATCATTCTTTTTGTATACATGTTAGTCTTTTTTACTACATTTTGTATTTTATGTACTGCATCTTATATATTGTATATACGCCGTTACCAAAATGCGGTACAAAATAGTATAATATGTATGATACAAAATGCAATATAAATGAATAATATGTACTAAAAACATATAATTAATATGCGGTAAAAATAACTATATGTAGTATAATTTTATACAAAATGCAGTACAAAAATAAACAATATGTACTAGAAATTATGTATACAAACCGCAGTAAAAAAAAATATACATTATAATTTTATTCAAAAATGCAGTAAAAATATAATACATATAATATAAAATGCAGTACAAAAGCAAACGATGTCTACTAAAATTATATACACAAAATGCAGTAAAAAGAACAATATGCAGTATATTATATATAAAATTCAATAAAAAGATAATACATATAATACAAAATGCAGTACAAAAAACAATATATATTCTTAAATATATATACAAAATGCAGTAAACATAATAATATGCATTATAATTTTATTCACAATGCAGTAAAAAAAGATGATATGTATAATACAAAATGTAGTACAAAATAAACAACATGTGTTACAAAATGCAGTCAAATAAACAATGTGCAGTATAATTATTATAAAATGCAGCATAAAAACGGTAATATATATAATACAAGATCAAGTCTAAAACAACATGTGTACTAAAAGTTATATATATACAAACTGCAGTAAAAACAACATGCAGTACATTTTTATAAAAAAATGTAATTAACAAAAATAAAAATGTTAAAAAAATCTGGAAAAAAAAATTTAAAATTTGTTTTTTGAAAAAAATCGTCGGAATCCAGAAGCAGTAGGGCGGCGGTTGGCGGCGGCGAGGTGGTGGTAGGCGGCGGCAGGGAGGGGGTGGTTGGTGGTAAGAGGTGGGAGTGGGTGGTTGGTGGGGTGGGGTGGGAGTGGTGGAGTGTTATTTAATAAATTTAGAAATGAAAGTTAAATATTTCAAAAGTAGAAGGATCAAAATGAAAGTTGGTATGAGACACATGTCATTTTCTAGATGGATATGTGTCCTCATTTCACTCCAAGTGACGCTGCCCTCATAATCCTATACCAATAATGCAGTACATACCAATTTTTCACATCTATTAATCACTTTTTTTCTTTCTATATGCAGGTCGGTTTAGACCAACCAATAATTTATTCATTTCCTACATGGAGTTATCGACGATGCACCACAGTCAACATGAACCTGCTTGGACACATCAGCAGAAGGCAGCCAAGTTGGCCATGTTACACGTGTGATGTAATAATTGGCCAACATCCGCAGCGGTGACGAGAACCAGACCACCCTCATTTTATTTTATTTTATCAAAATCTCGTTCTGTTTTGTTTTCCCCCTCGATCTTCATCTTCATCATCCTTTCAAACCCTAATTCGTAATGATTTGCGACACGATCCACGTCACGACCTCCTAAAATTTTGTTCCTATTATATAATAATTCATACAGATACACTTTCCTGAAGTTGCATCATCGCGAACAGGTATATCGAGATCCTAATCACCTTAAGTTTTCTTCACGATTTGTTATCATCACGCCTTTCCAATTCTCGTTCCGCGTGATTGATGTAGTATTTCAATCGTTAATATAGACTGTTGCTAATCGATTTATTATGATTTTTAGGGTTTATCGAGATCCTTCTATCTTGTTAGGTTAAATGTGATTTATGAAATTAACGTTTTGTTATTTTATGACATATATTTAGTTTATCTACTATCTTCATTCATATGGAAAGCTTTTAGTACATCAAAAGGTAAACAAAAATATTTGTTATTTTTACATATCCAAATGAAATAAACACCTAAGCAATACACCGGTTTCAGGTAGATTGGATACATACATTCGTAGGTTTCTGTAGTTTAGTACATAAGAAAAGGATTTTCTAAGAATGATACGCACAATACTAAAACTAAAAGGTTTATTATAGTTGGATACATTTTAGCAAAGTATCACCTGAAACACATGTTCGGAAGAATATCTGGAAGGTTTTCACGTCTCTTATTCTGCTTCCCGAATTGTTATGATATGCTTACTTTTTCTTATTCAGTTGATATCTATCTAGAAACTAGAAGGAGATTTTTATATGAACCGTGTATTGTGGTTGGGTAGAAGATGAGTATAAGGCTAATTGGTTATTTTGTGGTGTAACAGTGCACAGAGCAATATGATGAGGCTGCAGACATATGCTGGACTGAGTGTGTTTGCCACACTGGCTGTTATATATCATGCTTTTAGTAGTAGAGGACAGTTTTATCCAGCAACAGTTTATTTATCGACCTCGAAAGTCTGTTTAGTGCTTCTTCTTAACATGGGTTTAGTGATCATGTGCATCATGTGGCAATTGACAAAAAAGATATTTCTTGGTTCGCTCAGAGAAGCGGAGGTTGAGAGATTAAATGAGCAATCATGGCGAGAAGTTATGGAGATCCTTTTTGCTATTACTATATTTCGGCAGGATTTTTCGGTTATGTTCCTAGCTATGGTGACTGCGCTCTTACTGATCAAGTCTTTGCATTGGTTGGCTCAAAAGAGAGTTGAATACATTGAAACAACACCGACTGTGCCGATGTTGTCTCATATCCGGATTGTATCTTTCATGGGGTTCCTTCTTCTTGTAGACTGTCTTTTTTTGTATAACTCGGTGAAGTACTTGATACAAACACGACAAGCTTCGGTTTCCCTTTTCTTTTCATTCGAGTAAGTTAGTTCATCTCTGCACATTTTTATGTTTTTATTCTGTTTCTTAGAAATGTTGACCTAGGGCAGATCCAGGAAATGTGTTTGTAGGGTTCATTAATCCGTCAAACACTATGGCTAGTTAGATATCGAGTTAAATTTTTAACCCAACCATATTTCATAGTTGATGTTAAAAACGGATTGGGTACGTCGACCTATAAAAGTTATGCCCATTTTAAACTTTTATAAATAATAGTTTTGTTATTTAGAAGTCAACAAAAGTGTTCTTTTGTTGTTTTATATGTTATATTCTACAACCAGAAAAGAGGATCGTGTTTTGTACTAAATTTGTTCATTCTTATCTAGCTAAATTAATATAGGATGATCTATGCTTATTTTGGTTTAAACTTCGGTTTGAAGAGCCCAAACGAAGTAACTAAATTTCGGTGGATTACAATATGCCAAAAGTGCAAGATAGGCCATTAGACATAAATTTTTAGATATATATAATAAAGTCATAAAATTATGTGTTATTCTAACATTATATTTTAGTTAGCGATCAAATAGCAACATTGGTTTATTTCCTATTCCAAATTCAATAAATCTTCTTGGAAAAGTCTTAGTTTTCAAACATTTATATACAAATTTCAATGTCTTAAATATTTAAAAGATTTTAAAGTATATAGCTTTTATATGATTTGTCTTGTTTTGGCCTAAATAATCAAAATCTGATTTTAGTATAATGGAATAAATTTAGGGACTATATTGAAATAATAAGTAACACTAGGGGTGATAAAGACAAAAAGGTAAATAGTAAAATGTTATAAGTCATCTTCCTCCTCAAAACCCTAAATCAACATTTCCACCAATAAACCCTTAAGTTTTTTCATACAAAATCAGAAGCCTATTTGCCCCACCAAGGGCCATTTTGTTGTTGGTCTGGGGGCATACTCACACGAATGTTTGAAAACATATGATTACTACAAGTAAATATCACTAAAAAGATTTTGTCCCTAAGTGGATCCTGCCCCTGCCTACCTGATATTGTTGTCCAAAATGTGTATTAGATGACTGTGTATTATATAGTATGGATTATATATATATATACATATATGTGAAAGTCATATTGTTTTGTCTAACGACTATATTTATATGTTTATGGTGTGTAAATGGAACCATCTTTTATCTATTTGATACACATCTAATATATTAAGTGTCATTTTGCTTGCAAGTGACTTGCTTACTGTCAGCTCTTCTATAAATTCCAGTTTTATAGGCTTGATTTTGGATGGTTTAATCACATTTGTCGTTTTTCAGGTATATGATATTGGCAACAACGACAATATCAACGTTTGTCAAATACGTATTCTATGTCAGCGATATGCTTATGGAGGGACAGTGGGAAAAAAAACCTGTGTACACCTTCTACTTGGAGCTTATTCGTGACTTGTTGCACTTATTTTTGTATCTGTGCTTTTTCCTAGCAATTTTTGTGTAAGTACTGCATCCTACTTTAATTTTGTACACTTCAAGCTTACATATATACGGAGTATTACTTAAAAACTTCATACACATGAAGTTCAGATATAAAACTATAGGCTTAATCAACATGTTATGTAATGGCAGTTTGATCACTTGCGTGTCTGCTTGCCCGTGTATTAATATATCTGTGCATGTTTTCTTCTATATGTACAATAATAACACTTCTTTATCTCCAGGAACTATGGTGTGCCTCTGCACTTGATCCGGGAGCTTTACGAGACATTCAGAAACTTTAAGCTGCGTATTGCTGATTACATCCGTTACCGGAAAATTACTTCAAATATGAATGACCGGTTTCCAGATGCAACACCTGAGGAGTTGAATGCGTTAGTTGCTGGCCCCTTTTTACATACTCCTCATCCAAATGTTTGTGTGTATGTATTTGGCAGTGATGCATTCTTATTATATGATATCTAATTGTAATCTTGTATCATATGCAGAAGTGATGCAACCTGCATTATCTGTAGAGAGGAGATGACTACAGCAAAAAAACTAGTTTGTGGGCATCTTTTCCATGTACATTGCCTTCGGTCATGGCTAGAACGACAACATACATGTCCCATTTGCAGAGCACTTGTTATACCACAAGAGGGTGGGACAACCACAACACGTTCTCGAGCTGGAGCTCATCGTCAAGGTTAGAATTTTCACATTCTTTTGCATCATGCTTGGTTGTTAGTGAGAACCCTCTGTAAAGTGCAATTGATTTTCTAAAAAGCATCTGCATGAGGTGGAAGATTGAATGACTTTGTAGTGCCTAATTGCCTTAACGTTTGTCTAATTGGATTAACATGTGGTTCAATATAGTGTATGAATGCAATAGTTGTGAACCTGTGACATTCCACTGTCTTGATTGAATCTTAATTTGATTAGACCATTCTTTTTTAGTTTTGATACTAAAGAGGAATTACAAGATTGCCTTCACTTTGAGGGGAACCAGTTAATCTCTAATCTATTTGGTTGAAAGAACTGTAATGTTTAGCACTTGTAGATACATACTGATGAACATTCTACTTGATAACCTAGCATCATGGTTCTGACACAGATAAATGTATTGCAAAGTTTAATAGTTTTGGCTATGTTCAGGAACAAACTCGGCAAATGCATCATCTCAGGATCGAACTGGTGATGGTGTGGGAAATGGAAATCTTAGCAGGGATCAAAAGAGAGTTCAGGCTGCAGCAGCTGCTGCATCTATATATCAGAAATCTTTTGTTTACCCTTCTCCAAGTTCTTTAACATGGTATGCACTTTGTGATTTTTCATATATGTTTAACTCTATATGGTGTTTGGCACTCATGTTACCATCATTAGAGAAAATGTGATATATCTGTTCTGTAATTTTTGTGCAGGTCATCTGGGTATGCAGTGCTTCCCAATAAATTCACACCTAACACCAACTTTAATAACGATGCTTCTTCTGGTGAACATGACAAGTCAGTCTCGAATCATCCAGCAAACTTTCCGTCTTTTCAGTTACCACAAACAGGTTTAATGCCAGTTCAAGCTCCAGGTGCAAGCCCTAACTCTGTGGATGGATGGAGCACCAATGTCCAGATGTCTGTCTCTCAAGTGGAGGCCCAAGAAAAAATTATTCAGAACCAGATTGAGGTATGGTCACCTGATCTCGTAGAAGTCTTTGCCCTAGAGTGTGATTATTTGCTCATATTCCCTCTTTTAGCCTGTGGTTGTGCTTATGAATGTTAATTAGAATGTACTATTTATCAGCCTACAAAACCATTTTTTGGTCAACCCCCTAAAGCTCACGTGATTCAAGAAGTCAGACCACATCAAGATAGGAAGATACAGTTGAAAATACCAGTAATAGTATTAAACCGTACTGATCAACATTAATTGCATACTCTTTTTTAATGGATTTTATAGAACTTGAAGCGCGGCGAATTTGATGGAGTTGTGCTTCCCTTTGCTTCGTATAATATCCTATAGGAGTTTGTTATGTGTCGTAAGAACTATTGTTGGCACTGACCAAAATTCTTGCTGCTGATTTGTTATGACACTTAACATGTCTGATGCATTAGTCATAGGATGGTCGCTCATGCATAAGTAAATGTGTCATAGTGGAGGCTTTCAGAAATTCTATACAAATCTATATTTACTGGACTTATAACCATTCGATTGGACTTGAACAATGACTCACCTTTGTAAGTTATTTTCATTGAACAGTTTTTACAAAATCAGCTTCAACGATTACAGAAGCCTGCAACCGAGAATAACTCAGTTGCTGAAAGCAGCAGTAGCAACAGTAGCTGGGAGATGGATCTGCCTATGCCTACTGATAGCAAAGGAAAGGCGGTTTCATCATCATCTTTATCAGTTTCAGGTGTTGAACAAAATCAACATGGGATGGACGATAACCGAGATGATATGAAAAATTCACCATTGTAGATGAAGTATGTGGTGTATCTGTGGATATTAATTATAGAGGGACACAATAGTGTTGCATTGTCAGATTTTTCTTTGTATGTAGGACCTGCTTCTCAAACTTCTTTTGAATACACCAAATGAATTTGCAGAATACACTTGATACTGCCAGGGTATAAAAAAGCTATGCTAATGCAAGTTAGTTTTTGTGTTCTTGTCACCAATTATCCTAGGTTTGTTCAAGTTTTTTGTGTTGCATATTTTTAATATGTCATTCCATTAGTATGAGATAACTGGTCAACAACTTGGGTTAAACAGGTTAACATGTAGTCAAATAGTCATCCTGACTTTTGCTAACTTCATACAACACCACGTTGAAGTACCAGAATTTTTACAACTTTAAAAGATTTTGTAGATTTATTAGTAGAACTACATAAGTATAGCACATACAACATATTTTGTTTGTTTGCAAATTGGCAAGCACCTTCTCAGTTAATGACTTCAATTTTCAGCGTGTAAGTGCAATTTAAGATAAAACACAAACAAAAGTGACAGATGTGTCAAAGTAGAGGAAGTTGGTATTATCATCTCTAAATGACATTAACAATAACAGCAAAACAACATTCAAAAGTTATAAATCAGAAAAGCATCAGAATGCAAAATAAAAACAATTATTTAAACATCCAAATATACAAAGATCCAGCTACAATTAACTTCATAGATAAAATAGGCCAAGAGTCAGAACAGGCCACCATGATATTATAAGTCTTTCTGTAAGAAAGGGCGTTAAGGGTTGAACCACCCAGCCAGTAGGACTCAAGCACAAGTTTTCAACATCAGACTGCTGTTTATGCTTTCAGGTTTGATCAGTCAACATAAAAGTCTCTCAGATCCTTATCAAGATCATCATCAGCTGAGAGTAGTTTGCTGACCGTGTACTCAGATCCATTACTCTTATAATTATCCAATTCAGCTCCTTTCAGTTCGTCCAAATCAATGAGGTTCACTAAGCTGGCATAAATATCATCATCTTCATTAGGTGCGATGCTTTTTCCTTTCTCTTTGTTGGCAACTTCAGCTCCCTGTATGCAAACAATAGAATAATCAATAAACGTCAAATATACAGATGAAGAATTACAAACATTAAAAAAGAAGCAGCCCATGCTCTAACAAGGCACTACCAAACTACACGAGAAAAATAGCAACACACAAGACCTCAATTACAGCCATTCAATTATAAAGGTGAACTTCTAAAGCTAAACTCCAATAGTGACCAACTTCTACATAACTAATGTCATCTTTTAAAAGAACCATTAATCATGAATCAAACATCATTCATGAAAACTTGTACAACTTGCAGGATAAAAAGCTTTGGATAAAAGGAAAAGAAAGCAGTATATTTTTCATGCATTTGGCGTACCTCATTTTCTTTACTGCCATAGAGATCCTTGTTGGATACCCCCAAAATTGAAGCGAGTTCTTCAAATAGTATCATATCATCAGTAGATGGCACATCTATCTGTCTCTCGCCGTAAAACATGACAGTGGCAAAATCTGGTTTAGTTAAGGAAACAGCCATGTCAACTGTAGCTGGACCTTTCTGCTTGTAATCCAGTGTTTTTGTAGTCTCAGTTGCAGAATATGTCACAGTAGATGAACCCGGTTCAGTAATGGACAAGTCATGTGCGCTTAGAGGTTCAGGCACCTTCTGCTTATTATTCAATGTGTTTGTAGCCCCATCTGGACCGGCAATGACCTGAGATCCAGAACAGCTGCCTCCATCATCATTCCAAACTTGTTCATCGAACGGTGCACCATACTGAGCACCATTTTTTGGCCCAGCACCGCTTTTCTCGAAAACCTTACAAAGCACATACATATCCTGAAATACAGAGATCAAGTATGTCAAGTAATTTGAAACTAAAAACTCCATTCAAAAGACATGATTTTTTACTTAAAACTAAAAACTCCATTCAAAAGACATGTTTTTTACTTAAAACGAAAAACTCCATTCAAAACACATGTTTTTCTTTAGAGTAAATCCTACAATTTGTTATCTACAATATTGATATGTTAACTTTTTATACTCAAATTTTAACACATATCCTGCTACAGTACTTTCACAATTAGTCAATTTT
Organism: Pseudognaphalium luteoalbum; assembly: GCA_963422505.1. NCBI lineage: Eukaryota > Viridiplantae > Streptophyta > Magnoliopsida > Asterales > Asteraceae > Pseudognaphalium > Pseudognaphalium luteoalbum. The sequence continues at coordinate 13,859,666 of OY730192.1, read as the reverse complement.
AACTTACTATAATGTGATTTCTCTTTGTCGAATAAAAGTCATATGATGAAGCTCATGTGATGAACAAATATAGCTATAGCCAAACGATAGCACTTTCAAACACTAAGTAAATAATCAATTTAGGTTATGTTATTATCTCTAGTCAAAAGAACCAAAAACAAATATGAATGAATATTAAACATGATAGATGCCAAGTTTAAGGTCATAAAATGACCAGCAAAGTTAAACTAAGTATGCAGAGAGAATGGGTAACCAAAGAACAACAAAATGAAATTTTTTAGAGTACACACATATATAGAAATCATTAATGCAAAGAATGTCATACAGATAAGCTCATGAGAATTACGACGAGAATTCAAATGGAGGTTTGCTTATGTAAAAAATAAAATGACACCGAACCCATAATACCTGAATGATTCCTGCGTTAGCCAACTGCTCATCATCCATTCTGTATTCATGCATCACCCAATCTGTTCTTTTTCCCCTTCCTTCATCAGATAGATGAAAAACCAATGTCTTAATAGTTGCTACAATTCGTTCCTTGTATTTAACCTTCCTGTCTTTTCCAGTTGCCTTCCAGAACCCAGTTTCAGTTGCACGATTATGTCTAGAACCACTTGAATATTTTTTGGATTTGGGACAGAAAAAGAACCACTCTAAGTCTCCACTTCTCAAGGAGGATTTATCTGAAACATAAAACCCAATAATTCATTACAGAACTAAGTAGTTGAGACATTTAAGATGCAAAAAGAAGTTACACGACTCAGAAAACTAGTTTGATTTTGGCCATGTATGACATAACAACCGACCAAACTATGCATATGAATTTAAATTAGGACTCTCCGCATAGTGCTTACATATAAGAAAAAGATAGCAAGAAAAATAAGTTGACCACAAGTATACCAATGTATTCTGGTGCATTTTGATGAAGTTGTCTCATAAATTTATGGACGTAAATATATGGTGCAATATGTGGGATACTAATGTCGGTTTTTAAACGATTGTAATAGACAAGTTCAACCCTTGAAACTATAAGCTAACATAATAACCTTCTAAAGGATTTCCAACAACTGCCTGCTACATCAATCATGACAATGAAGAAAGTGAGTAAAGACCTGATCCTAATCAAATCTAGGTAATTACAACATAATCCCTTGAACACAATGGTGCCATCTTTCACTAAATCATGCAAATGCCAAGACTCAAGAGCTGGTTCCACAGCAATGACTATCATATATGCAAACGAGCCTAAAGTGTTGTTTGATCTTGACTTATTGGACTAAATGAGTTGATGGAAAGATAACTTAATCTAGTAAGTCATTAATTTCTTTGTTTTTTTATAATTGATGATATACTATAACTCTAAGTGCACAATGGATTAGACTATTAGAGCAATCAGAGTTTAAATTTCATCAATTTATAAGGATGTTATTTGCAATAACATTTACATCTACAGTGTTGTTTATTGTGACATAAATCTAGCAAGTGTCGTTTACATGTTCGTCTTAAATATGCATAAAATGGAAATATGAATACAAATATGATGTTACTAGCCATTAACTTCATTTCATCTAAATTGTACCACTAAGCAGATACAATACAACTACTTACATCGTAGATTGTTTTCTTTAATTTTATTTCAAACGCACATTTATAATATAGTTTACTGTATAGTTTGTTCAACAAATCACAACAGTAATCGTTCATATGTTAAACAGAATTTACCTACTCAGACGGTAACTAACACAATACAGATGTAAAGATGAAGGGAGAAAAGCAAACAGGCCCTAAATATCGATAATATAGTACTGCTCCCAGAAATCAAGACATAGCCACCATATGGCATACATATATATAAATGAAACGAAAGGCATATCCAGAATATAATACTGTACAGAGAAAAGACACAAAATGCTTGAATGCAAAGAAGTGGGTAAAGCCAAAAAAAATATAACTAGATATATCAAATCATAGTCAATAAGTACATCTACAATTTCAGAATTCTTAAGTCAAACAACATAAAGTTTCTGTGTAGGGAACTCGTTGTAGATCTTATTTCACAAATCATAATATAGATTATAGAGACACACAACAGAAGGTAATGTGGCCATCTTTTCATCTAAACGTCGCAGTTTCTAAATTACATTCAGTAAAGTAAATTAACAGCCAAGAAATTTTGTATTAAGGAAAGCTTTATACCTGGAAGATCCCATGGACTGAAATCATATATGTTGACCTCTGCCACGGCATTAGCTACGATCTTCTTCCCTAATAATTTCCTCTTTAGGTAGTACATTACCAACTCAGTATCGGTAGGATGAAAGCGAAATCCCGGAATGAGGGATGTAATTGCCATGAAAAAAACTAATCAAATGTACAAAATTCAATATTTATTCTAACCAATAATAGTCTTGTTTAAATAACTAACTAGCAAACAAAAAGACAAATTCCTAATTGTTATCAGGTCCAATGGCGAAAAAATATCCACCCGCTTCCCAGCCTTCCCCGGTTCATGAAGTGGACACGCAAAAGTATCCCTTTAGCGCAGGAGGTGTCAAAAGACATTTGTTTCCCTGTATATTGTAAGAGTAATAATTTTTATCAACATACGAAAACCAATAAAATAATAATAAACAAAAATAGTGAAACAGCAAAGATAGTCAATCCACATACATTACCATCATATATACAACAAGTACTTGTTCAAACACATTAAAATTAATCACAGTATATTACAAAAACAAAAAAAAATCTACAAGAACGAAGACGGGTAATTATACAATGATAATAAAATAAATACAATACCCTAACCCTATTAAGATGATTGTGATGAAGGTCAAATTTCAAATTCATCCTCTCTCAAGAATGTTCTAACCAGTACACTACACTTCATCATCTACAACTATACCACTTCATTAGATACAAAAAGAACACCGGTTCTAGATTTGCAACACAAATTCATACGACTCCTTCAAGTTCACTTGAACATTTGTCAATACTTCACAAAATTCTCTTTTTAGAGAGTACTTTACCCCTTTACCCAGAAAACATAGCAAATACAAGAAAACACACAAAAAGGAGAGGTGCTAAACTTACAAATGAATGTTGATTTCAAGAAAGTTCTAATTACTTACTTATAAGTATTTGTTAAGCCGTCGTAAACATTTTAGCCCTAATCAAAGAAATAACAAATAGTATCCCTAACTTTTATAAACAAACAGAAAAAAACCCTACTTTTATACAATAACTAATCTTATTCTACCACTAGTCCAAGAAATCGACGATCGGTGTCAATTTAAACACAAAATACAACAAGTCAACGCATCTTGAATTCGGATTATATAACCCTAACTGTAAACATATAAAGAAAAACCTAGATACGAAAAGCGGAAAAACCCTACATCGGAGACAAGAATAATGACAATCACAAGAAAACGCAAGAAATAAAGAAAGAAGCTTGATCTTACCAACGATTGCATAAATAATCAAAAACAGAAAAGATGATTTAAAAAAGAGATGGATGTAAAAAAGATAGCTTACCGGAGAAGGATAAAGAAGACGATGGCGCCAGAAATTTGGAGGAAGGGGCTGAGCAGTGTGTGTGAATGTGAGTGTGTGTCAAGAGTTGATTTATAGTAGCACAGACGTATTGTTCATGGGCCGGCCCAATATACCTCAGCTGGTTTTGCGGTGGTGTCTAATGGGCTGGAAGGCCCAATATGGGTTATTTTATTTTTTCTGGAAAAACATTAATTAAGGATGCGTGAGTTTAATTAAAAAAAAAAATTCTTCATTTTTCTTTTTATGTTCTCTATGAAATGAAAAGTGTTTCAATGTAAAAGAAATTAAAATTCAGAAAATGTGTTGAGATACAGTATCTTTTTCCAATTAAGAGAAAGTAAGAATTTTTCTTTTATAAATAGAAAACTTGATGATTGTTTTCAACATTTTAGTTATGAAAGAGAAAGTAAGAATTTTTCTTTTCTTATATATATGTTTTTTCTTTTTAAAAAAACTTGAATTTGACACGTTTTTTAATCTTTTTTAATTTATTTTAGAGAAGTTTATCGAAAATAGAGGATAATTTTCCATAAATCAACGTGTTGAAACTAGAGTTGAGGTTATATAAATAAATAGGGGAAAACTGATTGGGGTGAAGACTAAATATATCTTAAGCTAAATAAACATTATAAGTGGAATAACTAATGTGACATTGTCCAAAAATACTCTATGAAACACCGTATTGATGACCTTTCTTTTGCGAAATTTTTAATTTGAGAAGATTACATAACTACCATTTTTATGAGCAGAAACTTATGAACATCGCTACCTATCTACACTTTCTTTTAAGCTAGAGAGTTCTCACTATCGATCAAGCTTCGAATAAAAATCACTAAAATTGTCTGGTTCATTTTCTCTTTTCTTCGGATTGAGAGTTAATGGTAACAAAATTGATAATTTATTAATTATATCTTTATCTTTTCTTTCTTTAACTGTTATATAAAGAAAACCATTTCATCTAGCTTATTGCCATGTGTACTCAACTAAACATAATTTAATATTAATATAATATAAATCAATTTAACTCATGCTAATTATCATTATGCATCCCATTCTTTCTATATCATATGTCATTTCTATATCTATATTTATATATAATTACCACACCCTTTTAAGTTTGACTTTTTGTAAGTCTTTTTTTTCAAATTTTATAAATTATCAAGAACATGTTTCTTCTTTGCATTTAATAAACACTTTAAATTTGAGAGACATCTACCTCTTCACACCCACCCACCCCCCCCCCCCCCCCCCACACACACACATATATAATATATAATCCAACAAATATTTTTTTTTCAAATCATTAATAATAAAACATATTAACTCAACAAAAAAAAATTAAAAACTGATTTATATTATATTCTTTATCTTGTTATCTGTATCATATAATCATATATTACTCATAAGCATATTTTTAAAATTATTAAAAATTTTGATTATTAAATGTAATAATTTCTCAAATTTTTAAGTGACTCCATTTTTACTTTTTAAATTCGTAACATTTTATTATTTTACCAGAAAATTGTTATTATTCATCTTTTATTGAGATTTTCTTTTTGTCTTGTAACTATATATGTTTTAAAAGTGATAATTTTCAAATTAAAAACTTATAAATATCAAATATATGTATCACACATTACTCATAACACTTTCTCTAATTTAGTTAATTCTCACAAAAATATATATAAATTTTTTCTTTGCTTTGTTTTTAAAGTTATTTGTATAGTGAAAATTAAAGTAAATTCATAACCCTTCATTGGAGCAAAAGCTTTTTTGATGAAAAACTTGAGATTTCTCAACCTTTTGATTAAAGCTTTTCTTGCTTAAATATTAATATTTTACCCCCTTATTGAGAGTGAAAAAAAGCTTTTTAACATTGGAGTAAAAGTTTTTTTCAAAAGCTTTTTATGTGAAAGATGATGTGGATGATAAAAAGCTTTTAAAAGCTTTTTATCAATGGAGATACTCTTAGAATTAAAATAAGAAATCTATGAAACTATAGATCATATTTTCCTTTCTTAAATATATTCAGAAAATCACAACGTGAATTTTAGATTTTCAGTTTCTTAACAAGAATTATAAAAAAGTGACACATTTTCATAACTAAACGAACCATAACCTTTTTTAAGGAGGGCCGTGTGTTACTCACAGCTTTGGGATTTACTAGTTTTAGTTATAAAGAAAAGATAAACCAAATGTAACTTCTCAATACCTCATTAATAATAAAAAAAATCATTTTTTTTTTGGAGTTTGTCATTTCTCGATCTTTCTGATACGACACCTACTTGGCTACTTGGTTACTTGGTATGTTATCCGGATTTAGATGTTTAATAAAATTGTGCCTAACACTGCACGATTGCATATATATCATCATCATCTAACATAAAAAGAAGAACAGTAAGAGAAAACTAATACGAGTAGATAATACAAATGCATGTATATATCCGTGCACACATACAACACAAATATTCCCTATACCCATCTTTTTTTATTTTTTGTCTCAAAATTCTAGTTCCACTTGTACGACTTGACTTGATTCTTCTTTTCATTTCCCTTTACATATTCATGCACCTTGTCTCCATAGCTGAAATAACCAATATTCATCATTACAACAAATCACTGTTCATCTAAAAAATATGTATAAATATAAGGAGTTGGTAGTTACAATAAGAAAATTGATGTTGACAATAAATTGTACAAGTGTTAAAACAAACAGTACAAGTTATTATAGCATAGTTATGATGTATGAATAATATTATGTGTTGTATTTATCAACCCCATAAATATATATACTATCTTATCTTAACTATATCTATATTTCATATATAAAACATCTTGATTGTTTAATTTACAACTCTTAAAAAAGTTGAAGTGACTAAATTGTCCCTATCAATTCTAATTGTTGAAGCATTATTTACATCAATAATATACCCTATAACAACTTAACATTCCATAATTATATTATATAAGTCAAGTCAAATAAAATAAAATTTAATCTCAAATAATAAAGGAACACAATATAACAAAAAAATAAAATAACTTATGTAACATGAAGTTTAATTAATACAAATTAACGTAGTTATACACTGAATAAAAAGACTTGAATAATACATTACTAATATGATACATATTTATACATCAACTTTAACGTATTTATGTGTTGTGTCCGCTGCTTTACGCAGGTTTCATGCTAGTATGATATGATGTATGTCTATGTTTGTCTTAAAATTTAACTCAACATTGTCTAATGACTAAATTTTCCTCTAAGACTTATTATACATAGTTGTTTTGACTTTGCTAATTATGGTAATGGTAATATTTCAATGTTACACTATTAATTTTCCTTTTAATTAACGCGTCTAATTAGTTGTGAATCAATTATTTGAATAGAAATTATCATAATTGTACCGATATAAACATATATGCAAAACTTTATGATGCATTCACCTGGAAATAGTTAGGATGATGACACAAAGAAATGTATTTAAAATAATTTCAGAATGTTCTTCGAAAGATAACATCTTTGTTTTTAAATTTAAAAGTTGCACAATTTTTTTTTCTCGATTTCCGCTGCATAGCGTGGGTATTTTGATAGTATATAATTATATAAGTACGTGTTAGTTTTTGCAGTTCTAAATATATTGGAAACATTTTTTCTTTGTATTTCTATTTCTAAATACTTATAAACAATAGAAATTTTAGTTTTACTACCGTTCTAACACATATAAACTTAAGATGTCACGTACCTTTACATGCATGCGGCAATAATCAATAACGTAAATTACTTCGATGCATTATTGCCTTGGCTAATTGGAGCTTCTAATTGGAGCTTACTTATTGGAGTTAATTGGGAAGGAGGTAGTCTCAAAGCTTCTAATTGGAGCTTACTTGGAAATGGTGGTGGAGATTCAAAACGGAGGGTTGGGCTTTATGGGTGCGAGTTATTTCTTCTATTTACGGGAAGGATGGGGGTTTGACTGCTAATGTGGGTAATCCGGGAAGAAAAGGAAAGACTTGAGGTAATATTATTAAAACCGGGTTGGTGATTGATGGGGTTGGGGTGAGTTTATCGAATTCTTTTGGGAAGGAAATTAAAAATGGTCTAGACACTTTGTTTTGGAAAGATAAGTGGGTGGATGGGTTTGGTACATTTTGTGAAAAATGGGAAAGATTGTTTACTTTGGAATCTAATAAAAATGTCAAAGTGGGGGAAAGGGGTGCTTGAGATGGCGAGGTGTGGAGATGGAATTGGGATTGGGTTAGGGAGCCTAGAGGAAGATCATTAGGAGAATGGAACGAACTCAAGATTGTGTTGGAGGGGTGTAGCATTGGTGAGGAAGGTACGGATATTTGGAAGTGGTTGTTAAATGGAGATGAAAAATTTTCAAGCAAGTCTTTGAGAAAGTTGGTGGATGAAAAGGTTTTAGTTGATAGCAAAAGTAGAGAGTGTACTTTATGGTGTAAGATAGTCCCAAAAAAGGTTTGCATTTTTATGTGGAGATTAAGAAATAATAGAATCCCGGTTCGAGAGGTAATCGACAAAATGAGTTTGGATTTAGATAGTGTTTTATGTCCTTGTTGTAATGATGAGATTGAGACGTTAGATCATTGCTTTCTAAGATGTAAGATGGTGGTGGATTTATGGGTTAAGATTTTCAATTAGTGGGGTTTGGATTTCAGGTCTATAAATAATAGGAATGATTTAATTTCTCATAAAGGAAATGGTTTGCTGTCTAATCAAAAGGAATCTATATGGAGGGGTATTGTGTGAGCTACTTTATATTGTATTTGGTCTAGAAGGAATGGGAAGGTTTTTAACAAAAGAAAAAATGGAGTGGATATATTATCTGAAGTGCAAGTAAAGACATTTGCTTGGATTTCTTCAAGATGCAAGATGATGGTCATTTCCTGGGATCGCTGGAAGGAATCAATGGCGGGTCCCAATAAACGTCGTATTTCCAGGAGGCGTTGCTTATTTGGCTTGCTGTTTTGTGGTGGTTCTTGAAGTGTCATATGATCAAAGAAAGTTGTAGCTACTATATGTTTGCTGGTGTATGCTGTTTGTTGTTTTTGGTGGTGTAGGAGGCCTATTATGTTGGTTTTTGGATGGTTAGCTTGGTAGTTTTTGATGTCAGATTTGTTTATGTCTTGGTATTGTTTGTTTTTTTGTGTTTCAAATTACTCCTTGTAATTTGAGTATTGTGTATAAGCTGTTGTGAGTGTGGTCAGTGAACTCTTTTGTATATTTTAGTTTTTTCATTCTAATGGTATGTCTGCTTCTTAAAAAAAATTATTGCCCTGGCTAAATAACTATGTAGATTCATATGTTTATTGTAGTGTTTCCATGTTTGTGAGAATTTATGTTGGTTTGATTGTCTAAGTGGATCTCTAGGAGATCGATGTTGCGATAAAATTAGCTAGGTCGTCTGATAGAATGGACTTGTAACACACGTAGTGTAATTTAATTATTAGAGCTTCTTGCTAGTTTTTTTTTTTTATTTATTTATTTAGATTTTTAAAGTGGGTTTCAAAGAGAAACCTGAAAATATGCTTCAAGCTTTCTTTTAAGAGTGGCATGTTCTTGCTTCACTTGTTGGAATACTCTAATGCAGCTGCAATCAAAAAATCAACAACAAATACATGACCTTCAGAATTCAGATCGTAAGGACGTACGTACTATAACAGATATGATAGAATCCCTGTGTGGTTCCGATGAGTTAAATTATTACCCTTCCGCGTTTCTAGCTTTGCAGAATTCTTGAAACTGGGTGCACTCGGCCTTGATCTTTTTTGCACCAATGCTACATTTAATGTTATCGAACTTAGTTTATACCAAATTAAGATAAACACATTAATACGGAATTAACAACTGGTTGCATATATATATGACAATTTTACAAGTTAAATTCTTAATTATATTGTGTTTTATAAGTCTAAGTAATACCTTGAGCTACTACCCTTAAATTGATGCATGTAGTCGTCGAGCTTGCAAAAATCCACAGGATAATTCTCCCTGTCAATTAATACAACAATAATCATAAAATATATGTATATTCGTATTTTAAAGATATTATATCCATGTCAGATATTCATTTTATCTGTGGAATAAGATTATCTCTCTCTCATTACATCTATTACAAGTGTCATGTTTTGCTTTTCAAAATATTTCGTTTTTAACTTTGATTTTCTTGATGAAAATTCATTCTAATGAAAATACATTTAAAATTCAGTCTATTCATTTTGCATCAAGTATTATATAACATAAACAAAAATATCTAAGGTCAAAATTGAAAAAGAAATACCTTAATTAAAAAGTCAAAAAATGACACTTGTAATGGGACAAAGGAGAGTATTAAGAAAAGTGAAATATGTGTTCCTTAAATGGTTGCTATAAAGCTACGACTTACAGTGCTGTCTCTACATTGCGGATTAGTCTTGTTGAGTCGGAGTAATACAACGTTACAATTTCTTCCACAAAATTGGGGTTTGCCTCATCTTGTAGATCCTCAAGTTGGGTGAATTGTTCATCCAAATAACCCTAACAAAATAAAAAACAATCTATTAATTGATGCGCAACTCCTACATAAAACTTGATTAAGTAGCCCGGCCATAAACCAAAACATATATAGTTTAATCACATTTGTCTAGAGCACGTTCATGTAAATCTAAGCATGCTATATGGTACCCATGCGCTTTGATGACATATTGACACGTTTGCAACTACAGGGTACACACTCAAGCTTATATGTTCATATAATATATATATATATATATATATATATATATATATATATGTGTGTGTGTGTGTTGGTAATACTCATCAAGTTTACTTGCAATATAATCTAAATTGCAATGCATCGGTTTAGTAATTTAGAAACTTGATTGACCTAAACATATTGATGCTCATGGTGTTCCACGATCAGTATTGGCAAGGAACAGCGAAAGCTCTCAACCATTTATGCACTTTGTGTTTCATCAAGATTATTACAATGGAAATTGCACAAGAAGTATAACAAAACTAGAAAAGATATACACTACCTGCTCAAAGAGGGAATTCTTGGTGAGGGTAATCTGCTTCTTCATGTGATTTTGTTCCATTTTTAGTGAAAGAAATGATATGAATATAAAAATGATTGGTTACACTTGTTTTAGGATTGCTTCCTTCTATCAAACCAACTCATAGCTTGCTTTTTATAGTCGATCAAGATCTTTGATGATTGGTTGGTGGTAGTAGCGTGGGGTGATATTGTTGCATGGGAGGAGGGATAGAGAGGAATCAAAATGACAAGTGTCATCCCAATATAATTTAGAACACAAAGGAACACAAAAAAAAAATGATTTTGAAGGATTATAAATTATCAAGGGATTAAAAATCTTTTAACGGTGAAACTTAATATGAGATTTTATGATAATTATCTCACAAACTTATGAGTAGATAACTTAAAAACTCATTTCATTTTTAGACTATGGAACCGTCAATTGTTATTGTTATGTAACATGACCTCTTAGGTTGAACTCAATATGTGAGAATCCTAATTCATTATCAAATGCAAATTAATATGGAGTATCTTGTTTTGATGTGTTCCAGCAAATTATACATATTTTATTGTATTGTTCAGCAATACTTAAATATTTTATACCTAATAGAATATGTGTAGATAATTACTTGCCATTTAAACCACTTATATGTTATATTTGATCACAATCCATGGTTAGACTACATGCCCTGTGGTGGCTCTACAGTGTCATGTGCTTTCTAACTCATAATATATATATATATATATATATATATATATATATATATATATATATATATAGGGTTGGGTTCTGGTGAGAACAAGTGGATTTCGTGAGAACGGTGAGAACACATCTTAGCCATCCATTTTTTGATCAAAAAACCTGATTTTGAAGGTGACATTTTTGTAAATACTTTGAAGTTTAATTTTGGAGGGTTCACATCACCTTTGCTCACGTGAAGTTTTTTTTTTAGCTTTACATCATTTTCCTCATGTGAATTTTTTTTTTAGCTTCACATCATTTTTCTCATGTGAAGTTTTTTTTTTTAGCTTCACATCATTTTACTTATGTGAAACTTTTTTTTAGATTCACATCATTTTGCTCATGTGAAGCTTTGTTTTTCTAGCTTCACATCATTTTGCTCATGTGAAGCTTCTTCTTTTTTAGCTTCACATCATTTTGGTAATGTTAAGTTTATTATTTTTTTTTCTTAACATAAGGTTATGATGCTATAAATTTTTATTTTTATAGGTTCACATTGTTTTAATGAGATTAAGTAAATATATTTTTGTTAACATTAGTTTTTGAAGAGATTAATGTTTATACATATCAATTCACTACTTCAAACATTGTTGTTAACAAAAATTAAATAAAACTTCACCATGTTAAAACTATTGTGAAGCATAAAAAATTAAACTTCACATAACAATCCTTATGTAAACTCTCCAAAATTAAACTTTCAAGTATTTACAAAAGTGTCACTTTCAAAATCAGATTTTTTGATCAAAATATGGATGACTAAGATGTGTTTTCACCGTTCTCACGGAATCTCTTTGTTTTCACATGATCTCAAGTCTATATATATATGAGTTTGGATCAAATAAGAACACTTCAAAGATAAGAACGGTGAGAACACCTCATAAATGCACAACTAGCCAACAAAAATCATTAGATTCACAGTCGTACATCTCAAATATGCAAAGAAAAACAAATGCACACTTCTAAAATTGCACAAAAATCAGAAAAAATGATTGATGCACGATTATTTCTATAATTGTGCATCAATCGTTTTTTTGATTTTTGTGTATTTTCGAAAGTTCGCATCTATTCTAATCAATTTTTCTACACATATTTGAGATGTATGAGTGTGAATCTAATGATTTTATTGGCTAATTGTGCATTTATGAAGTGTTCTTACCGTTCTTATATTTTAAGTGTTCTCATTGAACCTTACCATATATATATATATATGCAAATCATATGTGAAATGTATCCTTATATATTAGCACGCAATCTACTTTTGGGCCACCGTGATCAGGTGTAGTGAAGGCTCAAAACACAATTAACCCAATCATTTGCCTCATTAATTAGCGTATCCGTTGCATTTCAAGAACAAAGAATATTCGAAGATACACAGATGGAAACATTAGATATTACATATAAAGGCGACGGATGGACCAAACCTTCTCATTTTTGCAAGGGCCGGGGGAATATTAACAATGTTTAGTGATAAATCACAGGAAGCGAACACAGTGGTCCTCTTAGTGTTGTGTTGGCGATCTCTCACCATTTACACCACACCTAGATACCAAGACTCCTTTATTCCATTCTAATCCTTTCTTTCTTCATCCATCAATCACAAATTGCTACCATTATATATCTCATTTTCAATGTCCCTTAGCTTCGTGTTGTGGTCACACACTACTTTACCAGAGAATTGAATACAAAAGGGGTTGTGGGATACTAAATGATTGGGTTATTTTTGTTGAACGGATACATATTCGGTCATGTCATTTTCTCTTTTAACATCATTCACAAGATGAATCATAACGATTTAATAGTCTCAACAACATTATACCAGTAGGTAATCACTGACACGAGGTTCTTTAATACTTCTTTCGTTTTGCATCCTTTTGTAAGATTAAAGTTTCAAAAGATATTCCAAATAATATTTACATGATGAAAAAGGATGAGGGGAAGCAAGAGAAGTGGCTTGATGGCTATAATAGAACCATGAAAAAGGTGGTATTGATATGAAATCATAATCTCTTCGCCGCAGTATTGGTTCTCCTCATCTTTTTTGGAATCTCATTGTATAGTTGATAGCAACATCACTAGCATTGTTGGATCAACTCGATATAGATATATTCAATTTACCATGGGCTTGTAGTTCCTAAAACATTATAAAATTTGAAGAAACGTTGAACACTTGAACCTAACCTCAAATGCAAGTAAAATAAATTACAAACCAATATTCATCGATAAAAATCTAATGTAATTTAAGGTTTCCTGGCTATTGGTTCATATAGGAAAAAGTGAGATGATATTGATGCAGAGTTGCTCACCCGCTCAAAACTGTTGCACCCGTTTTACAATAAAGTCTATTTTAGATCACCAGGTTTCCCGAACCACATTACATGGTTGGTTAACTTAGTATTTACTTTGGTTTTGATTAGTATTGATTGAACCTATTACTTGCGTCACTATGAAAGACCTCGTATCTTACATTAGAGGAGGTAAGACATGTGCCAAGCACTTGTTGAAGCCGTTGATGAAATTCATATTATTCCGAGAAAATATCAGCAGCTATGCGAAGTATGGTGATGTGTCCAATCGATGATTAAGACATCAATTCAACATGATTGAATTGACTTGGACGAAAAGAAGAAAGAATAAACATACGTACAGTAAGTTGATCTAAAGATCTAAAATGAGAGCAAGTGATCGTATTCCAAACCACTTGGTGCAAATGTGACAAGTTCTAGGTTATCCAGTAGCCATATCCAAGTGGTAATGCAGCAAAGGGTTAACATGGTTTTCAAATTTTATAAAAGTTATTTTAAATCCAACACTAATAGCAAAAATTATCATACACTGCGAATGCATTATCAGTTGCTAACCCGATCACTAAATTACTTGTGACGTCAACCATAGATTCAAAGATGATTTGACAATATCACAAGATATTTATCCGAGTCACTGAGAATCACAATGTGTTGATGTACATGTACTAGTGCACAAACTTTATGCTTGATTGTGAACTGCAACATTAATAAATAAACCAAAACTAAGTATATTATGACAATTACATGACTTCCATTCGTAGAAACTAAATGTTGGGCAGCCGGGTATGCAACTAGGATGAAATTGATCAAATTGGTTATTAAAAGGGAATGCAAAAATTATATTTCTTTACCTTGTCGAAATCGAATGGAAGGATTCTATTAAAATGACGTGTCACTAAAACTTATCGTCTTTATTAAAAGGAGGAGTATGCGAGCAGTAATTAGCATCTTTGAGCGATGCAATTGAACAATAGAAAGAAAAAGAAAGTTGAATTACTTAAAAGGGACAAACTGAAAAACCAACTGAAAATTACATGGTTATTTCGTAATATAAACTCTCATAAAATAAGCATAAGCTTTGGATTGTTGGATTGACCAGTAAATCTCATATTGATGATTTGAATACAAAATATAACTAGATTATAATCTGGAGATCAACTAAGAAGCAACATAAGTCAAAACACGTTGTATGTTTGGTACATACTCTAAATCACAAGAGAACTTGATGCATTAAACTAGGTGACATTACGAAGAGACATATCAGACCGTATGAGCGTGTGTTTTTTTATGGAATCCGAATTTTGGCTTCAGTCTATTAAACTAGTATTCAAGCCTATTCGATGTCAGGTTCGATTTTTCAAAATTTTCATATTTTGAAGATCTTGGAACCTAGGCAACCCCCAGAAGGTAAATTTTCCAAGTTCTCCATGACATCGTTGGCAATCCATATCCATATATTGGATATGATCCGTTGCCCCATTGGGAAATATCAGAAACAATATGCAAAGTATTGTGGCGTATCAAGCTGATGATTAAGACAATAGAAAACGACTAAATCAATCTACACAAAAAGAAAAATATAAAAATAAACATAAATTGATTTTTAGTCTATACAATTAAAAGCAAAGGATTAGTTGTTATACCACTTGGTGAAAATGTGATGTACGTATACTAGGTTAGCTTTGTGCAAGTGGTATCTCACATGAAGGAGCAATTTGCATGATAACTAGTTTTACCTGTTGTCAATTCAAAAGATATGATTGGCTAAATTGGATGGAATAGATCATAGATGTTACGAGCAAGGTGCACCTGTTATCGTCCATTTTGTAATAGATTATTTTCATGATTTGCACGATCCGACATCTTGCCATGTGTCCTGTAATGATTGATGTGACAAGGCTATGAATATATGATATACATTTGTTTGCCTACGCATTACGATGAGATCTAAAGAACGTTTACAAGGAATATAGAGTATACAAATCAGTATACTATTTTACACAAAAAATTCAGTAACATTTGATGATTCCCCAATTTGAGTGAAAACCGTATATCTTACTTTCACTAATATGTTTAATTTCTCCAAATCAATTAGACATGACTGTTGGCATATAACATTCATTATATCAGTTATTTAGACCCACTTTTGTTTTGTTTAGTATATTGTAAGCTCCTTTAAGCATTAGGGTTCTATTTGTCTTAGTATTTTAGTTGTCTTTGTCTTCAGTTTCCAATAAGTTTTTGTAATCGTATTCTAGTATTCAATAAAGTTGTCGTTAGTTTCTACATGGCATTCGATCTTTAGGTACACATTTAAGTGAATTAGTTGTCCTCCGGTCATCGACTAATTGTCGATGATTCGGAGGGATCCCGTTTTCTTTGATCTTGTTTATTTTTCGTTATTTTGTTCTCTGTTTTGTCGTAATCTGCACACTTGTTGGAGAATAGGCATAACTCACTCGTTAACTGTTGGACCACCCTCAAATTCGTACTATAGGTTCTAGACACATTGATCTAGCTTTTGACCCTGCGGATTTGTCGTCTGAGTTTCGATACACTGCCAGCAATCCGTTGACGTCTGATGTTTTTCGTTCGTCACTTTCTACGCATCTATGGTAAAATTTCTCTCCATAATTTGTTAGCCATTGGATCCTTATGATTTTTGAGCTGCATATTCTAGACATATAAATATACAATTCGACTGTAGGGATATGGCATCTGATTACTTTAAAGGTAGATATAGTTAGTCGTTTATACTGGGAAAGTTGTTGAATATTTTTGATGATGTTCTATTTGTTTGGTTCAATTATATGTTCTCGTTTGGCATGGTTTAGTCTGGATTGGTTTGCTTCATTTGAGGGTTCGGTATTTCATGTTACCAATTTAGTTTGTTTGCTTTCTACACTGTTTAGGTTCCGCTTAGGTTTTGTCTAGTTCTGATTCCACTTTGGTTCTCTACTCTGATTTGGCTTTGGTTCTGTTTTGATAATTGTGGTTTAGTTTGTTTTGATTTGCATTGATACTTGGTATGATTTATAGTCGTCTTTGGTCCATCTGTATTAGATCTGGCTGGGAATATTGTCTATTTTGGCGTTGGCATTGGCATTGGTATTGGTATTGGTATCGCTTTTGATTTGGATTTGGTTTTGCATTGGAATGGCATCAGTTTCACATTGAATATTTTAATTTGTTTTGGTTTGGCCCTATGGAAACTGGAACTAGTATTTGGTTTCGCTCGTTGATTAACGGATTTTGCATTAGCGTGCATTCCGTTTGCTTTTGTCATATTTTAGTTTGGAATTTTGTTTGACATCTCTCATGCATTTTGATATAGCATTGTGAGTTTGAGGGGAGATATTAGCGTATAATATATATTATATCAGTTAGTCTAGGCCCACTTTTGTTTAGTTTATTGTAGGCCCATTTAAGCATTAGGGTTTAACTGGTCTTAGTATTTAAGTTATCTTTGTCTTCGATTCCTAATAAGCTTTTGTAATCGTATTATAATATTCAATAAAGTTTTCTTTAGTTCTGCAAAGACTAGCTATCAAAGCTCCACAATAAATGGTATTACTGCGATAAAAAGTTAAAAACATCGTAACAAACACAATTGATAATTCAATTATGTTCTTCATTTCAATCAAACTGTTTGACACTTAAAACCTTAGCATTTTTTAAACTTGGAAAAAGGTCAGCTTCCCGTTTCAAACATTCTAAATACATATATTACATACTTTTGCATAAACTTGTATCACAAAATAATTCTAAGGAGACAGATGTCAATGATAATTGTAGGTATTACCAACCCAAGGAGTTCTTTCATTGCTGAATTTTGGCACTATATGACCTTTCTATGTCTTCCTGCAAAAACATTCACAAATTGACGTATCAGGATCATCAAAATAAGCAAATTACGAAGAAATACTGTAGGCATATTAACTAGTTGCTTTTAGTATCTGAAACCGCTTATGATTATTACTAAACCTATTTTGTAACACTCTTGTAATTAGCAAAGGCCATACTGAAGTTGGCCAATTACAAGTTATGTCTATCTACATCTATGATCTATCTATTCAATATCCTAAATATACGTCCCCATTTATTTATGAAGCAGTTAATTCGGGTTATGCTAATAAATATTAGCATAACCCGAATTAACTGCTTCATAAATAAATGGGGACGTATATTTAGGATTCTAACATTGACATGGCACTAATTGTTTATGATGTGTGAGATGACATAGCAACTTATACACTTGTCACGTTATCAAAAATAACGACCACCGGATGAATATTTTATCAAATACATACAAAGGCAATAAATGAATTGGAGGAACCGAATACTTCACGTAATAATACCGGTATCATGGATGATAAGGTATTACTCGTTCGCATAATACCGGTCTCATGGAGATCTTATCAGGGAACATTCTAGCTGGTGAGAATAAGTGGGTTGCAAAAGCTTTTAACGGGGTTCTTTACGTGGTTTTATGGACAATATGAAATTGGAGGAACCGAATACTTCACGCTTCAAACCAAGATCAGCAAGAAGATATTTTTCCTTCCGTTCAACAATTTTTTTTGGCTTGGATGAAGATAAGATGTAACCGGTGGGCATGAGATCTGAATCGGAGTTCATGGATTTCTAACCCGAGAAGCGTTGCTCCAGATTGAATGTCGGCTTTTTCGTGATTATTAGTTGCGTTTGTTTAGTCCTCGTTTTTGTTAAAGTTTTTGGTTTATGTACACTTGTAGTAGCTTCTTTGTACAATTGGATCCCTTTTGGGATATCTTAAAAAAAATCAGCTTTTCAAAAAAAAACCAAGGCAAAAATGAAAGTATGACCAACAACAACAATAATAATAATATAAAAGTTGTTTACAAGCCAACACTAACAACAAAATTACCATACGCTGCAAATGAATAACGCTAACCCGTTCATTAAATTACTTGTGACATCAACCATAGATTCAAAGATGATTTGACAAGATCACAATGTACTTCTTTGAGTCATTAAGAATCATATTGTGTTGATGTACACGTACTAGTGCGCAAACTTGATGCTTGATTGTGAACCGAAACATTAATGAAATAAACCAAAACTAAGTATAATACGACGATTACATGACTTCCATCGGCAGAAAGTAAATATTGTGGCGGCCGGGTAAGCAACTAGGATGGAATTGAATGGGGTTTTACAAGGTAATGTAAAAATTATATTTCTTTACCTTGTCGAAATAGAATGGAAGGATTCTAAGAAAATGACTTGTCACTAGTGTTAAAAGGGGGAGTTTTCAAGAAGTAAGCATCTTTATAATGACGCAATTGAAAAGGAGAAAAAAGTAGTTGAATTGCTAAAAAGGGACTAAGTGGGAATTACATGGTTATTGTGTAAAAAATAAAAATAAAACCCTTATAAATAAGCATAAACTTTGGATTGTTGGATTGACCAATAAATCTCATATTGAAGATTTGAATACAAAATATAACTGGATTATGATGTGGAAATTAACTAAGAACAAACATAAGTCTAAACACGTTGCATGTTTGGTACATACTCTAAATCGCAAGAGAACTAGATGCATTAAGCTAGGGGAAAATGCGAAAAGGCATATCAGACCGTATGAACTTGTGTTCTTTATACGAAATCTAAATTTTGGCTCCGGTCTGTTGAACCAGTATAAAGCCTATTCGATTTCAGGTTCGGTTACTCAAAATTGTCATACTTTGTAAGATCTTGGAACCTACGCAACCCCCACAAGGTAAACTTTTGCCAAGTGCTCCATGACTTTGCTGGCAATCCATATATTAGTTATGATCCGTTGCCCCGTTGGGAAATATCAGAAACAATATGCGAGGTATTGTGGCATATCAAGTTGATGACTAAGACAGTAGAATACGACTAAATCGATCTACCCAAAAATAAAAAATGAGCATAAAACTTATTTTTAGTCTTTACAATTAAAAGCAAAGGATCAAATTTCCATACTACTTGGTGAAAATGTGACATATACAAGTGGTATCACACATAAAGAAGCAAGGTACATGACAACTAGTTTTCTGTTGTTTTGGCTAAATAGGGTGAAATAGATTATTGATGCTACGAGCAAGGTGCATCACTTATTTTCCCTTTTGTAATAGATTAATTGGATCATGTGCGATGCACGGTTTCACTAAATTTATATATACATACATAAATGTGAATGAGATTCAATTTGTGAACGCTATTTTACAGGAATATATGTATTTAACTTCACTTCATAGATCACGTACAAAAATACATGCAACAAAATAAAAATTCTTAAATGAACATATATATATATATATATATATATATATATATATATATATATATATATATGTATGAGAACCTTGTTATAATTTGATGGGTAAAAATAATATGTAGAAACTTTAGTACGGATATGACGTTCACTCAAAAATGAAAGGGTTAATACACAAATAGGTCACTGTACTTTGCAAAAATATTCATCTGAATTACTAAACTTTAAAAATGTTCAATTTGGTTATTGTATGTGTATAAAAAACGACATCAAACTTTATTCAAAGTATTGATTGATCGATACCACCGCATATGTTAGTGGATTGTATATATATCAAAAAAACTTGGCATGTTTTATAATTCACCATAACCATGTATCTCATTAAAGACGATTGCAGAATGTTTGATACATGACAATATAATGGTTAATCGCAAACTTGAAAAAGGCAGATGATGAAAGAATTTTATATAGAGACATATTTGGTTCACATAAACTTTACAAATATTAACCACCAGTTCATTGTCTTTGTATAAATGATCATAAAATAATATATCTTTGATTGATATTTGATAAATTGACAATACGATATCAAACTAACATGGTATAAGCAACGCATGAATCCGAAATCAAGATGGAGGACAAAGTAACTTTCTTTTTTATGACAATGAAAAAATCGAAGTGTGTTACTTTTCGTAAATGAAAGACAAATGAAAAAAATATAAGATAAAACGTGTGATAACAGTAATTTTTGATGATGCCTAAATGAAAGATTATTTGTGTGGACGAGGAGGATATGTAAGATTTACTTTCAAATAAAGTTATAATCATAGAAATGAAATACGAAATAGGAAGTTCTGACTTAATTAAATAAAGGGACAGTGGTTACCAAAAGTTAACCGTTGCGTTTGTTGTGAAAATAACGATTCCATACGCGTTGCAAAAATTGGCGGGATAAAGGTAGTTACTAAATGACGTGGAAGCACTGATTAAGGACAAAATCAAGCCTAAATATCCTTGATTAATTGTTTGGATAGATTCTATGATTCACGGGATTAGACATAGACATGTTACCATGTGTCCCTGTGTTATCGATGATTGACGTTACAAGGCTATTAATATACATGAGATACATGTGTTTCCTAGGCATTACGATGAAATCTAATGAATGTTTACTATAAACAATACTAGCTATCAAAGTTCCACTATTAATGGCATTCCTGTGATATAAAGTTAAAAACATTGAAGCAAACACAATTGATGATTCAGTTATGTTCGTCACTTCAATCATTCAAACTGTCTGACACTTATAACCTTGTTAGCATTTAAACCTGGAAAAAAGTCAGCTTCCCATTTCAACCATTCTAAAAGGAAAAGACCCACATATATGTTAACCCATATAGCCAAATATGTTCACATAACCTTTCGTACTAAATATATATATCACATACTTGCATAAACTTGTATCACAAGCTTTTTTTAAGGAGACAGATGTCACTGATAATTGTAGGTATTACCAACCCAAGGAGTTCTTTGATTGCTGAATTTTGGCACTATATGACCTTTCTATGTCTTCCTGCAAAAAAACATTTCACAAATTTACATTTCAGTATCATCGGAATAAAAAAATTAAGAAGAAAAACTGTAGGCATATAACTAAGTTGCTTTAAGTATCTATAACAGCTCATGGTTATAACTAAAATCAAATTTTAAATACTCTAGTTATTAGCAAAGGCCATACTGAAGTTGGCCAATTACAAGTTAGGTCTATCGACATCTATCTATATCCAAAATATGAGCCCATTTATTTATGAAGCGGTTGATTTGGGTTACGTGTAATATAGTGATTAGTGTCTTTAAATGTATCCAACTATGACCAAAGTCTATCAAGTGTATCCAACTTCATTTTGGTCGATTGTGTGTATCAAACTTGCAATTATTGTATGTATCCAGCCTCTTATTACTTCTAACTGTATGCGGTACCCATTATTAATGATGTGGCGATGATGTGTGAGATGGCATAGCAACTTATCGGTTGCCACATTATAAAAAATAACGGCTACTGGATGAATAAGTTATCGGATACATACAAAAGCAATAAATGAAAGTATGACAACACAGTAGATCATAATGAAGTTGTATACAGTTACACACAATAGACTGCGGATCATAGCTAATAATTAATATACATTTCCTGGTACTTGTTCCTTTAATATATAACAGATCAAATGGGGAATAGTACTAAAAAATATCAAAGTCGCCTAAAGTGTAGTTTTGATGGATATAACTTACTAAAACACTTTATCATAGAGATAGGTTTTTATTGTAATATTTTTTGCCATCATGTTTAACTAAAACATTACTACCAGAAAAAATTAAATTAAAGAATGCTACAGGTCAATCTGACCAACCTGTTTGCCACCTTTACTAATCCTATGCATACCACTAGCCCCCCCCCCCCCAGGACCAATATAACTGCCAGTTGCCACAGCCATCTTTAAAATCATGCAGAACATGAACATCGCACAGGAAAATGGACATGCTTTAAAGTTTTAATGCATGAACTGTGACAGACGAAAAATTCGATACCTTGCAAGATTTCAGCAAAGGCTGCAAGAATGATTCTCTGAAGTATCTAATAAACTTTTCCATTGTTGTTCTTTCAAATACTGACATCAATCCACCATAAATTTGGAGGAAAAAAGTAGAATAGTATTAGCACACAGGGACTAACCAGATATCTTAATACAAGACTGTAACATGACTATGAAAAGACTTCAAGCATGTTCTAGAACAAATAAAATCCGTGTAATAGATTAATTAAAATGATACAACAGGTTAATTAACTCATATAATGTGGCTGAGGTTATCATGGAAAATAATATAAGAAATAGTCATTAGACGATACGTCAAGTAGCATACCTTTATCGTCTTCTGCTTGCACACCTACTGTGTTGATTTCTCTCAGAAGCTGCAAGATACAACATATAGCATTGGCAATTGTGAAGGTAATAAAGAAAAGATAACCTACGGCCATGCCTTATGACAGATTATAATTCTAATTCTATATCCCTACTCTCCAAGTGGAGAATCTGGATAAGAAAAAAGAAATTGCTTAAGATAATGATGATTGATGACGTTTAACTCATCACCAAAAATTTGTAACTCTCTTTGTTGTAATTGGACATCTAAAATATTCATGTGAGAGTCTCAGTTTAGTTTTCTATCGACCTTTATAAATACAACTTCAACTCATAATCACATCTAGTTCTACCTCAAGCAGGTAACTGGGCAACTGATTATTTACATATCATGATAATAAAAATCCGGAACTAATTTTAATGCCAATATAAGGAGCGGGTATATACATACTTTACTCACTAAAAACATTACCTTGGAGAGTGTTGGTGCATTTGCAGGATCAAACTCATCACAAACGTTGGGATCAATAGGAACACAAACACGAGCTGGAGAAAAAGAAAACAATAAGATTTGGCATGCTGTCAAAAGTAATCCAAGTCTGATTAGCATATAAAAACATGAAATCTGAGAAAACCCAGCAAATTATATTAGTATAATATGTTGCGCTGTCAAGAAAGAAGTGAAGATCACGTCTTTTTAAACATAGACAACAAAGGCTACCTAAGCATCTTTCCAAGTTGTCACTTAATGGTACCCGAGAAACTAACCTGTTTTGGGGTGTACACAAAAAGGTGCCTTCAGCAAATGATTCATGAGTTTTGAAACCTAAGATGTGACACCAAATAAGTTAAAAGTACAAGTTATTGATAAATATTAAGCAAATGTACTTGATTACCAAAAGCCGAGAGTAGATTATATGGTGAAAGAACATAATTAAGAGAAAGTATATCAAATCGGAAGAATTTTATATAAAATGAAGACAGTACAAAACAAACATATAACGTGGGGATTAAAATAAAATATCACTTGCTACTGATATAGAGATATAGTGGAAAATAAGACATAGTACTGACCTCCATATCAAGCCTTGGATAAGTGAAAGTAAATACAATCTCCTGAACACACCTCCGTACTGCAGGTGGTTGCTATGTAGGAAAAAAAACAAGGTTCAAAGGACTAAGGATGCATCTACCGTGCATGGTTTTCACTATGCTTGATCTTAGTACAGCAAAATAATACTTAGATCCCACGTGTTAAATTCACCATATAATGGAACCAGATAGTCTGTCATCTCGAAATATAACCAATTCTTCAGCCGATAATAATCAAAACAATGGGCATACCTTATGTTTCTCACAATGTTGTTTTAGTTGCTCCCATCGCACAGCGTTTATATCTCTTCCACCAGAAGAGCGTGTATTCGCTTGCCACTTTTCTCTAAGCGAGTTGCTTATAGCTGCAAAGCGATTAACAATTAGCAATTGGCAAGTAAGAAATATATAATGCAGGTTGCGTACTTGTATCAGGAATCATCGCTAATATTTTCTCGTATCTCTCATCTGAAAGTAACTTTTGGGTACAAAGTAATTTCTCCTCAAAGAAGCCTTTTAAGACATTGAGATATGATCTCCTGCAGAGAAATACAAAGTTCAAGGACATTTAACTAAAACGTGAAATGACTATTGTAGCAATTCCATTACTTACTCAAGGAAAGGATGAAGTGGAGGACCCATAAGAGAAACCTTGCAATCACTATTAGTGTTACCCTGAAGAAGGATAGATGATGAAGGATCTCAAGATACATGGTTTTGCAAAATTGCGTAGTATGTATATGGCATGAACAACTAAAAGTCAACCTTGTACACACGAAAATAATCAGCAATTGCTGTCCTCTGCTCATTATTTAACCTGAGATTCAAGATAATGATGGCGCAATTGTAGGTTCGTAAAAACAAAAGAAAACAATTTACAAGTTGTGCAGTATTACCTTCGTGCTTTTCCATCACAAACCCAACAATGCACACCACGACGGCCACTGTATACCCATAGAATATGATTGAACCCAAAATCCTCTGATCAGTTGGACACGAAAATAAGTTTATTATCATATTACAGTAACAATAATATTTTGGGCTAAAGCTGATGTATTTACCTACTTGAGGAGAATTTGTGAGTACTATAATTCAATGATTAGCTCTAACAGTAATATTACGCTACATGGAACTACCTACACATTTATTTTTTGCTTGTGAGAACCTGTAAACTTTAATACCAGCTTGCCCAGTGATTACCTCTAAGAGAACTATCAATCACTTTGATCGCAATGGTCATCAGAGGCCAGCAGTCCAAGCAAACATCTGCTCCAGAGCAACAATATCTAGCATCATCATAATCCGAAATATCCTGAACAACACATTGGTAAACAACGATGACAAATAATCAAAAGCTTACATTTTAGACAAATAAACGTTTACTACTAAAAAGCACAAGAAAACGCACAATATCAAACACTAGCTCTCTTTCCACAGGAGTAAAAATGTTATCCCCTTGTGTATATGTATGCTTTTTTGAAGGCTGTTGAAAAAACAAAAAAGCATCAATATACAGAAACTGCAAAACCAATCTCTACTTCAACTGATCATAAAAAGAATCTAACCTCAACACTATAAACAGCACCAATGTCTATTTTAAACGGACATTCTTTTTTAATGCCCTCTTTCAACTCAGAAACGTTCTTAAACGACAAGTACCGCAAATACACATCACCATCTAACGTAAACGAAAATTCTCTTCTCTCAAAGTACGATTGATCACACGCAGGATGTTTCCCATCTTCATAACAAATCAATACAATTGGTCACACTCACACAAAATCACCATTAAAATACAACGAACAACGAGTATACCGTTTCCGTACGACATCCATTTGACCATGTCTACAAGAGGAAAGAGCTTTCCTGCCACAATAAAATAATCACATTCAGAGCCATATACTAAACTTTTAGCATTCATACATAAACCTATTGTTTCAGTTGAAACATATAACGAAATAAATTAAAATTTTCGTCTTTTTATAACGATCTCAATTGTAATTCAATTATACATAAATTACATTACAAGAATATGTATAACTAGTATGAAATTGACAATGAAACTATAATTATGAGGAAGTACCGTAGTAAACTTTGAGGTAATTAGAATTGAACTCTTCAGGGAAATCGATTAACATGTCATCTCTTCCATTATCAGCTTCTTCAAAAGTCATATTGGAACCCTAATTTAAGGAACTAATTGCAAACAGATCTTAAGAAAAAGGCCTGGAATACGCAATAAGCAGTTAGCTTCGAAACCCTAATATTAGTAGCACGAAGTAATACTCGGTATGAAAATAAAAATACCAAGTGATTGATTAACAGGATTAAGAGCGCACCTGTAAAAGTTCTGCTTGGATACGAGATGTAGAGGTGATAGCTAAAATCGTGAAGAACGCTTGCTTCTAAGGGAAGCTAGAAATGGCGGGAAAGATAGACTTTTTTGGCGGGAAAAAAAGATGAAGGCCCGATCGCAACTTTTTTACGGACTTGGTCTTGGGCTTTGGGCTTGGGCCGACACCCGAGATCACCTCCATTCTTTTAATAGGTTAACAATGGTTTAATCATCAAAGTTTCACTTTTTTCTCGTTTTAACACTTCAATTTTTTTTGCCACGTTTTAACCTGACCGTTTAATTTGACCCTTTATTGTGGTTATGACCTGATGTAGCCGGTATATCTCCAAAGTTAATAACAGTTTAATCACCAAAGTTTCATTTTTTTTCGTTTTAACACTTCAACTTTTTTTCACGTTTTAACACTTCAAGTTCTCACTAATGACGTGTTAAACTCCTTTTCATTCGATAATGTAATGTAGTTGGCGTATTTGGCTTAAATCGAATGATATTTTGCATATAACATAGATTACTTCATCCTTCAAAACCGTGGTATTTTGACCTTAATTTATTTTTCACGGTCGAACTAATCATATCATTTTGTGAATAACAAAAGTAACAATTGTAATGTTGAACACATGTTTTTAATAATGATTTAAAATAGATGTTCAAACCTCCTCATGCGTGACAATTAGTTCCATAATATGGAACCGTTTATCCCTTCCATATCCTTTTTGTTTTCGCGATCAAAGGAGCTTGACTTTGACTAATTTATTTGACTTTGGCGGGTATTATATTAGCGACATATAGAATGTTTGTATCCTCAAATGTAAGCAAAACAAATATTAAAATTTGAGTGCAATAAAGCATGACACTAAAAGCTAAATACGTTCACTACATTACAAATATTGAAATTTGAAGTGTTAAAACGTGGAAAAAAAGTTGAAGTGTTAAAACGGAAAAAAGTGAAACTTTGATGATTAAACCATTATTAACTTTGGTGAAATTTGTCACGTCATTAGTGAGAACTTGATCAACCGGTCACCAATTTCTGAAAGTGTTATTTTTAATGATCATCTAAACTTAAGGGATAAAAATTTAGTCAGTCATTAACTTGAAGTGTTAAAACGTGGAAAAAAAGAAGTTGAAGTGTTAAAACGAAAAAATGTGAAACTTTGGTGATTAAATCATTATTAACCCCCTTTTAATTGGGGGGTCTTGGAGTTTTTAAATACCGAATGTGGCTTTAAGTTATCCTGTAAACGCTAATAATGAAATGATGGGGATTGATATTTACCATTAGGGGTGGCTCAAGGGTAAGACAGATGAAGCTAGGGCCTTAGGCCCTCGATTTTGTAAGGGTCCAAAATTTTGATGTCATGTATTATTTATAAAAAAATGATTAGGATCTTCAACATTTCATAGCTTTCTAAGGCCCCTAAAAGTATATGTCCAAAGATCTAATACTCGCTTTATGCGAAAAAATGACGTTATAGGGCCTCAAAATTTTAAGTTGTGAAATATTAGGCCTATTTTATGTGAAAAAAACTACTAAGCCCATCTTTTGTTATTTTGTTAGGAGATTCGTGTTATAAGTATATTTTTTCATAAATAATTCCAAGTTAGTCTTTTACCAATTATCTATTATTATATTGTTCAAAATTCAAATAATCAGCTCAATCATTTTACATATGACTCGTGGTTAAGTTTAATAGGTTGTTTTTAATTGTATAATGAGTTTAATCTAATGTTTTACTTAATATATTATCGTTAAATGTTACATAAAATTAAGCATCATGTAATGTCATTGTAGAAGAAAGCACAACATACATGATATCGATATAAATAAATTTGTAGAGTATATATAGATTATATAGGATAAAATATTAAAGTAGTGTTATGTTTAGGAGAAAAATATATAGATTCGAAATCTATAATTAGTCGATAACTCAAACCTATTTTCAAAACATTATATTATGTAAGTAAAAAGATTGAAGATTGTTCTTCTTTTGGAAGAAACCCTTGATTTGGTTTTTTATCAAATTATACTAAATCAGTAACACGTTATTAAAGTCAATGTACTATATCACAACGGAATGGATTAATTGCGTTTTTTTAGTTTGGGAAGATACATTTTTCATACTACATCGAATGTATTTGATCGAATTAGCATAAAAATTATTGAAAAATAAGTAAATATATTGAATCGATAAGGCCTCACAATTTATACTCGTTCTAGGCCTCCTCAATTATTGAATCGCGCCTATTACCATCCATCACCATGACGGTACATCAACATAGTGTGCAGTATACTTCATTAATGCATGATGTGGTGAATTTATCAAAATGAATGGTTAGATTTGTCATCACCCAATAATTATATAGGGAGTGAAACACATTTTTACGGTGTTAAACATTTTTAATGCTAGTCGACGTTAACCATCGAAGTAGAGCGGGTAATGTTGAGTTAGAGCCTTTTGAATTTTATTTTTTTTATTACTATTGATATAATTGGTTTAAAATATATCACGAGGTTTAATTTTCACACTTAACCACTTTTTAAAATCATACCTAGACCCCAGTGTTGAAATTCAACAAGAAGTTTAACATCGTACCACTCTTTGTGTTCTACAACCCTGGGGCTTATGATTCATAATTAATCATCAATGAAAAATATTGATGTGTTAGTATAAACCAAAAATTGGAATTATATTGATGACTTTATATGGATAAGAGAAATGTTACACTTACAAACAGATTAGAAAAAAAAAATTACAAATTGATATGGCACCAATCAATTGCTTTTGTTTTTCACACTATTCATTATCTATCCCTATCTAAATGGTGCCACATTTGTTTGTAAGAGTTTTTTGTTAACTTTGTTCATAACCAAAGTATTTCTCTATGGATAATAGTTGTTGATCAAAGCCCTAACGTTATTATTGGCATAATCTCTTTTAGTTTTGAACTTTGTATTCATATACGTATGTACTCATCATATCATAAGTAAAGGTAGAGTTGATGTGTGAAAAAGTTGCGCATATTCAATTGTAGTACGATTGCAATTGGCCTTATAAGTGGGAAGTATGGTTGAATCATTGTAAAAGAACTACATGATAAAGTTCATGCTTGTCCTTTGAAATGATATGAAAATTATATCATATACAATTAAGGTGGGACAGTATAAAGGAAAATCAAAAGCGTTGTTACATTTTTATATATTTATAAAAAAAAATTATCCTTAAATTTCTCTTAGAATAAGTTTTGGTGTTAATTTTAGAAGAAACTCAACTAAAAACTCTTATATTCTATGTATGCAATAATTTTATTAATCTTTCTTGTGCCTTCAATAGAAATTTCGTAATTACTCTCACATGATTCCATGTACACTACCTATCCAAAACCCGAGTTTCGTAATTCCATGGTGTCATTTTTAATAGCTAGTAGGTGTGGGTCTTGTATTTTGTTTAGTAGGCTAACGTTTCTGTCTTATTCCTATTTTTATGTTGGGTGGCTCTCAAATTACTCCTTGTAATTTGTGGGGTATCATTGTTGTTTTGCTTTACTGTGGGTTTAACCTCTGGAGTCTTTTGTAAGGTGTTATACTTTCTTGAGTAATGATAATGGTATTTTGTTTGCTTCTTCAAAAAAAAGATTCCATGGGTTTGCGGGGTAATTATCCGGTTTAGTAATCAAGAATCGTGCAAAGCTGGTGATTTATCCGGTTCCATGGGCTTGTGAAGCTGAGATATTCGTGTAGTCTGAGTTTACCTCACAGGTCAACAAAATTGACTCATGATGATACTGATCATTACAACTACAATAATACAAATACTGACTATTCAAGTTTGGTACACACTATATTAAGAGCATGTGTACAAAAAAAATTACAAAAACGATCTTACAAATGTATATGGCATATGAGATGTGCTACTTATGATCAAACATTGTTATACTCCATTATCTTTTATAAACCTTTGTCTAAAGAATAAATAATGGTGATTACACAAATTACTTCCTACACAATATATACTTTTGTGTGTTATTTTAACCATCCATGCTTTATTGGACTTGTATGATGTGACTTGCGAAATACTTTATGTAATACTAGTAGGTACTCGTGCAATGTGGCGAAATCTAATATATAAAATGATATTATTTTATTACGATGATAATAGTAGCCAAGATGTCAAACTGAGAAGATATATAAACGATAAAGGTGGAATGATTTTTGTATAAAAAATATTGATTGTGATTTGTTTCTTTCTAATCCTTGAAATTGTGATTAGTTTTATGATTTGTTTTATTTTTTGTATCTTGGGAATATTGTAGGAATTAAAAATAAATAGATAATTATATTGGATGGTAGTTTTGGAACTTTGATTAATTTTAAAAATTGTAAGATTCAATATCATAAATGTTTTATAAGTAGATATAGATTATAGATAGATATGACATTAACCATAAATCCACACGTACTTATATTAATCTATACTCTCTTTTATAAATCCCCGCGTTTATATCTAAACATCATCTTTGGATTGGGTTGTGTAGACCGTCAATATTACGGGTTATCAATATTATTCAATAGAAGTTTATTGACTTATTCTAATTGATACAACTAACTTGCTTAAAACTAAATTACTAGTTGATAATTAAAGAACTTTTATTTAAAGCTTAGGGGAGTAATAAGGTGTGTGTGTGTATATATATTTAATTTTGAGACATGGAGGGTACTTGAGTGCCCAAAAGAATAAAAGTGCAAGTATTGTGTAATGTGATGAGGACTAGGAGTGATTTGAGATGTAAATGTTCAATGAACCTCTTTATTGCTCCTTTGACACAATAACTTTAGATCAAAAGTACACTAGATGAGCATCAAGATATCAAAAGTAGCCATCCTTCCCACCCACTCATCAAAGGGACTTTCATGGCATGCTTCTTTGAAAGAAAGAAAACTAAATATGACTTTTTACCAATAATAAATAACTAATTGCTAAAGGTTGTATTCTAGTATAACTGATTTGATATAAGATTCATCAACTTGAACCATCTGACGGTTACGCTAGGGTTTGTACCCTGTTTCTGTTGGTCTAAACACATGTCTAATCCGTATTATGTTTACGCTTGCTTATTAGGAGATATAAGAGCTAATGTTCCAAATGATAAAAAAAGGGCAAGGAACATCTTCCCATATATTATAAGTTTAGTAGTATTTGATAGTGTATATCTCTTCTTTTAAAGGCAATCCAATAGACTATCTTGACCTACATAATATATGTACATCACACATATATATACGTCTCTTTCACGAGGCTCAAACCCACAACCTCTTTGTTGATGGGATTCTCATATACTACTAGATCGTAGACACTTTGATGAACCGACAATATATATATATATATATATATATATAGTAGGAGGATCAAAAAAGAAGTAAAATTTAGGGGAGAAGAGGGAGAAGGTTTCTGAGCCAATCATTTAAATTTAGGGTCAAAGGGTAAACTAGTAAATTGTACTTTTATTAATTTAATTAATAAATATCAATATTATTTATAGGTATTTAACTCTCACATGGCAGTTTTCTTTTCCTTCTGTACGTAATTTATGGAGAAAGATTTACAAATAAACGTACTCTTGAATAAATGATTTACGCTGCATCAAAAATTAAAGGGGCACGTATGTTTTTTTTTTTAAATCAACCGTCCTTTTGAATCCTTATCCAAAATAATCATTAAACATCAATATCATCTAAATGATTAAATATGACATTTAGCATTGACAATGTTTTCTTCTTTCAATATATAGACATTCAATTCAGTTTCGATTCGGCTTCGATCGTAAGTATTCAACCGGGTTTGATTTCGATTTTGATTACATAGATAAACTTAATTTTTTGATTTGAAGCACTACAATAATGGCGAATCACATATATTATGATGGTTATAATTTATGTAAGTTTTGATATAGTTATAAATCATTCATTGAAGTGAGTTCTGTATTAACGTAGTTAACATTCCGATACTACAATTCAACATTTTTATACTATGTATATGATTCAATATGTTTATACTTTGATTCATAATATTTATATTATGATTCAATATTTTCAAAAATATGATTCAGTATTATTGTAGTACATGATTCATTAAATATAATGATTTGATTATAAATTTATGATTCATGAGCTTTATACGTGATTCATTAAAGTTATCCCATTGATTCATATATTATACAACAATATAACTGATGATTGATTCAAGAATTTATTAAAGTTTATCATATTGATCCGTCTATCATAAAATGTCCGATTCAATATATTCTTTACGAATTTTATTACATTGATTCATATATCTTATATATAAACATTGATTCAGATTTTATAGTATATAATGTGAAATAAAATTACCGAATCACGTATTTCATATTATTACTACATGCAATAATAATGTGCTTATAACTTTGTATGGAAAACATAAAAAAGGAGCATACAATAATATTAGAGCTTTTTTGTTGGAGATGACGTTTGACCATAATTAATGCACTACAAAAATCTGGCTATATTAAATTAGCAATCAACGGTTTCTAAATCAGGTTTTCATCAATTTACTTTGATGCCCCTCCACCCTTTAAACGAACAATATTTCCATCAAGAATTTGATTCGTTGGATCATAAAATGAAAGGCCAAGATCATTTCTCCATTTCTCTCATTAAAAACTCTTCTCCATTGATCCTAATCATATATATAGTGTGTAGAAATTAAGTTTTTGAGTGTTAGTGTTAGTGTTTTCACAATTTGTATATATAAATAAGTGTATGTAGAGATTGTTATGTATATAATTGAACCAATCTTCACAAAATCCTAATCTTCATTTATGTTGATGGCAAAGTTTTATCAATCAATAATTATTAATGTTTTTTGGTAATGAGTCTCAACTAATTTTCGTAATATTTTATCTCTCCAAACACTACAAAACGGAAGTCTCTTTTATGCTTCCTTTAAAAGCATGAGATGGAATTCTTGCTTTTCCAAAAAAGTACATAAATATCTCATGTGATAGTATGCTTCTTTCGTATCATTCATTACTCTTACACAACTTTCTTTTGTTTTAGAGCTCTTTTCAAGTTCCTCTGCTTTTGCTCATGCCAGTTTGAGGTATCATTTGGTAATCATACACTTTGGTTTCTTAAAACTTGGTTTCGTATTTTATTTCGGCTCTTTGCATTGAAAACATAAATGGAGGGATACCCGAAATTGAAGAAGGCGGTTACTAAAGAAGCTTGTGAGGAAACAGGACTAGAACTAAGGCTATGTCCTCCGGGAGATGGACTTTACTCCATCGGTACAACTCACGGCACCAATTGTCCACCGATGTTTACGGGGTCGCATAAAAGGTATCCCTCATTTTAGAAAATATATATCTGCGTTACAAATTTTCGTGACACAGTTATATCATGTATGATCTAAGTGATTTTTGACAATGTTCATATAGACATGTACATACTTTTGATTCGTTATATGTCCGTTGATTGATACACATTTGGTACGTATAAGTTTTTCCTCTATTTTACGTGCCATTGTTTCATTGTGCATCAAGAATTGTATTAACTTGGCAATTTGGCCGGTAGCGTTTCATCTCGTACCATATACACAAAGTGGACGACAAATATATCGTTAACATCAATTGCAATAGGTAACTCAAAAAACTATAGTTATACTTGTACGTTTATGTTACCTTCTAAAATTTTCATCTAAAGATAATCGCTCCTAGTAGTCTTTGAAATTATACCTTGCTATCACCTAATAGTATTATATATTGATCCATACATACAATGGTCAGCTTTGGATGTACAAGTAACAAATTACTAGACCTTAGATAACGCCGAGAAATATTTTGATGAATTTGTGAGTGCAAGATTTATACTATATGGTCTTCCTTTGATTTTTATATTTGTTTCGATATCAGAATTATTAGGGTTTAACTTAACTTATATATTAAAACTGAATTGTGTAGGGTTGCACAGCCCACCGCAGTGGTAGGATGGCCACCGGTGAGAGCATCAAGGAAGAACATTAAGACATCTAGCAATTCCATCAAGGAAGAAACAGATGGCAAGAAAACCGATATTTTGGATAATGAAGATTGTTTGTATGTAAAGATTAAAATGGATGGAGTTGCAATTGGAAGAAAGGTTGATCTAAAAGCCTATGATAATTATCAAAGGCTCTCCTCAGCTGTAGATGAACTCTTTAGAGGGCTATTGGCAGGTACAAATATACTTTTTCTGTTTGCTTTCTCTTATGGTTTCGTTTTAGAATAATATTTAGAATATGATTGATGATTGGCCGATTTTGGTTTTAGCTCAAGGAGAGGCTAGTGTGACCACGGGATTGTTAGATGGAAGCGGAGAATACACACTAGTTTACGAGGATAATGAAGGAGATAGAATTCTTGTTGGTGATGTCCCTTGGGAGTAAGTATCATTGTTATATATATATCTTGTTGTTGCCTTTTATTGAGTTTTGAAGCGGCTATTGATATAAAATGAGTTACTAATCTGGTAAAGGGTATGTTTATATGTAGCATGTTTATATCGTCAGCAAAGAGGCTTCGCGTGTTAAAAACATCTGAATTGGCTGTTTTACGTCACCTGAATAAGTGATTACCAGTCCTTGAAGATCAAACCAGATTTGAAGGGTTTTGTCTTTGTTAGCTAAGAAGGTTTTTGAAAGAGTGCTTTGTTTTGTAAAAATTGCTCAGATGGTTGAAAGAGGAAATAATATGGATCAGCTTTGGTAATGTTTGATAATGTGATGGTGAAATTTGGGCTACATTATTATGTAAGGTATGCATAAAGGCCCAATAGGCAAGCAAACCTTGGGTACATCACTACATCATGCCTTTGAGCTGCATATTTTAATTTGAACTTATTGTTAGTGTAGTATGATTTTATTTAGGGACGATATTGTATGATATATGAGTTTAGAAAATCTTATAGAAACAGGTCAAATAAATAATGACCATATATCCTTTTGAATTGTGTAGGAATATCTTTCCAATAATAGTAATTCGACCTTGATATCTATGGGAAATCATGATAAGCATACTATTTTTGATATTACGGGTTATAAACATTTCTAACTAATTATTCCAACGTACTTATGTGAAAATAGGAACTGTCCTATCAATTATAACAAGAAGCACAAATCTCATTTGGCCATTGATAATTCAACAACAATACATAAGAGGAATCAAGACGGAATGATAAAACTCTTTTTTGATACTGTAAATGTTACAAACCTCTCAAAACAATTTATGAGTCATCCATAGAAATAGTAACAACGGAATAAACCATTTTACCCGATCTATATCTTACAAGAGATTATGGTGTTAGTTCGTGTTAGTTGCACATTTCATGGGTAGGTCATATTATTTCACAAAAAGCTAGACACTTGGTAAAATATAAATCATCAATTACCCTTTTATCCATTGAGCAAAAAAACACCACATTAAACTTTTAACAAACGAAAAAATTAAAGTAAAAAGCTAAATTTAATTATGTTAAATACTCCTGCTTAACAAATGTTTACAATTTTTTTTTCCCTTTTTCTAATTTATTTTTAGAAAGAAAAAAAAAAGAAGGAAAGAAATAGGGTTCCAATTTTATTTTTGTTCACCTAAATGGGTTGTTGGGCGCCCGATCACTATTAATGTTAGAGGCCTGTTAGAAACTTTGCAGGCTAACAAATTAATTACACAGCAGTGTATGAGTGTATCAACTATTGGGCCAGATAATACAGTATATTTACCATTGCCAGAATGTCAGGGCCTATCTCCTCGTTATATTGAACTAAATTCGTTTAGACCATTCGGTATCGGCTTTGTGAGGGGCGTTCCCGGTCAGAACGCCGAGAACGCCCCGTATGCGGTGTTCAGAGGGGGTGTTCTCGGGCTTCGGTTTGTGGAGAACGAGCTCACAACGAGCGTTTTAGTGGGCCCCATCATTATTTTAATGTTTTTTTTTGTTTTCTAGCTGTTTGGATAAAAAAAATGAAATGGGAAGGAGCCGTTTGAGACTATCAACGGTAAAAAAAAGAATTTTTTTTTTTTTCAAATCTTACACTATATATACACACTTCATCTTAACCCAAACCCCACAACCCACTTCACCAACTTCTTTCTTTCTTTCAATTCATCAAAAACTAAACTAAACCCACCTAAAAAAAATGTCTTCACCAAATCTCGACCCGAATCAAAACCAAAATCCCGACAACCTCTCGTACATAAACCTAATGTTATTCGGAACGCTAAACGCACCCGGCCCGATTAACTCTCCATCCTACCGCACTCCACCACGAATGCCAACTTATCCGTATCCACCATACTACCAACAACAATTTGATTATAACCAACAACAACAACCATACGGAGCTTACCCAAACCCAAACCCGTTCTTCCACCAACAACCTTTCTTTCAAGCTCAACAACCAACACAACCCGCACCACAACCACAACCCGAACCCGAGGAACAACCAACCCAACATACCAGAAAACAACACGTCGTCGAATCTCCAAAAAAAAGAGCCCATAAAAAGAAAGCGGTCGGGGAAAAGAAAACATGCAACAAGAAACTTTGGTCGCCGAGGGAAGAAGCGTGGTTAGCAACTTGTTGGTGCGACACGTCCGAAGACTCACAAGTTGGCAACTCACAAAAAAGAAACACTTTGTGGGGTACGGTGCAAGAATAGTTTATGGCAAACAATCATGGTTGGGTTCGCGGCGCCGACCAACTATCCTCCAAGTGGCGTACTATTAATAATACGTGCAAAGCCTTCAACGGAATTCACGAAGCCGAGGATCACGAATGGGGAAGCGGTAGAGACAACGAAATGATCTACGACCAAGCCGTTGCCCAATACTACGACACGTACCAAAAGGTTTTCAACATGAAAGAGTCTTGGTTGGCCGTGAAGGATCATCCGAAATGGAAGCACCATCGGCAGTTGGTGGAACCGGTTTATGCGACGAGGAATATGATCTTTTTGGGGATTCGGTTGATCTCTCACAGGACACTCACACTCCACTCCCGAACGAGCTATTTGGGCCCGACCCACTTGCAAGGCCCATGGGCCGAAACAAAGCCGAAAAGCGGCTAGGAGTTCCGGTTCATCTGACACGGCGACATCAGCACGATCGTTCGAATCAAACACAAAGATAGATGAGATGATCGAGAACATGGCCACCTACAAGCAAGATATGGCAGCCGCTAGGAGGGAAGCCGTCGAGACGTTCACCCGACAGGAGAAACTTCGCACGGCCATGCAAGGTGTTCAGTTTCTTACGCTCAACACCGACAACATCACGGATCCAGAAGACCTTGGGGCAATGAGGATGATGAAGAGAACGATTCGGAAGGAGTTTCGGGAGTTCTACCAAGCCGAAGGCGACTCCGACGAGGAATGAAGACTAGTTTAATTATTTAAGTATTTGTAACGTACTATGTTTTTAACGTTTTTAATTTAGGATTGTAACGTACTATGTTTAGGATTTGTAACGTTTTTAATTATTTAGGATTGTAACGCTTTTAATTATTTAAGATTGTAACGTACTATGTTTTTAACGTTTTTAATTTAAGTACTTTTTTATTTAATATTAAGTCTAATTAAATAAGTATTATATTTTATTTATAATATAAAAGTAATGTTTTTAATTAAATTGTTTTTGTTGTGTTAAATAAATGAAAATGATGTGGAAAGTAGTGGGGCCAAGGGGGGAAAAATGGGCGTTCTGGTGTTATGATAGTGTGTTCTAAAATGATGTTGTGGTGTTATGCTGACGTGGCAGGGGGAAAATGGGCGTTCTGGTGTTACGACTGCAAATGGTCTTATAATGCTAGTAATAGCATCTCCAATGATATATTTTGTAAAGCTTTTCATTCAAAAGTTTTTTTGTTAAAAACTATTATTCCAATAATAAAAAGCTTTAGAAAAGCTTTATAGTACATAAATTTCACTAAATGCTAATAAAGTAATCAAAATACATAGGGACTACTATACCTATAACTTACTAAATCTCAAGTTTTATAATAAAATTTACACTAAATACTGAAAAGCTTTTTGTAAAGATTTTTCGACTACTAAAAAGCTTTAGAAAAAGCTTTAACAAATGTATCATTGGAGATGCTCTAAGTAGTAATAATGATGATTGGATGTTTCATGCAATTTGGTACTTTTTAGTTCTCTTTTACGAAAGTTGTAAATAAAAGAAAAACAAGGTTGAATAAAATCAAGTGTCTCATTTTAATCTAAATTTGTTATTGTTATTTTAGTACCATTTGGACCGAGAAGGTGGTCGATTGCTTTCCAGCAAAATGATGAGCATAGGGAACCCCTTCCAAAACCAAAAGCCGGAAATTCATGTCACATATAACCGTTGAAAATTGTTAGAAAAGCTGATATGTAGGAAAAATGTAACCGTTACAATTCTACTTAAAATACAGTGTGAACGTAATATCCTTAGAACTCGAAAAGAAAAGAAAAATAGGTCAACCGATTAAATTGAAACCGTTCAAATTTCTTGGTTGGAATTTATAAGATATGAACAATGAACTTGTTTCAAAAAGATTCGTAGAGGCTTCCAACATTATATAAATCATCCATGAACTTTATTATATATTAGAATAAAATTTGAATATTTTACATTATGCATGCTTTGCTTATGGAAAATTCATTTTGTAAAGTAGTTTAATTAAATAGTCAATATACAATAAATTTATAAGAGTTGTATGCTATCATTGGAAATTAAATTTTCAATTTTAAATTCTTTACTTTTTATTTACTTTATTTCAATAATTGAGCTGTAAAGTAGTACTAACTACTAAGTATTTTTATATCTATATGCTATAGCAAAAAACGTCATTGGAATTTGGTGTTTTGTGAAATTAATTTGTAGATTACACATATGAATATTAAACTTACGTTATGAACCAATATTTAGCTCACTTTGTAAATGTTGGGATGTGGTCAATACTAAAAACTAATTATTGTGTTAGTTTTTATTTATATATATTTTAAATAAATGCTTTTAAAACTCAACAAATTTAATAAAATGAAAACAAAAAAACAATATACACTAATTTAAATATATAACTTTACAATTCAAAGTCCATTAAATTATGAAACACCCCGGTTTTTTTAGTAGGCATTTAAAACTTATTACCTTTTTATTTAATATATTACTCTGTTACTATTTATTATTTATTATTGTTTTTTTATCCTATACTTATTCAAGATAATCAA
This sequence comes from Pseudognaphalium luteoalbum, assembly GCA_963422505.1. Classification (NCBI taxonomy): domain Eukaryota; kingdom Viridiplantae; phylum Streptophyta; class Magnoliopsida; order Asterales; family Asteraceae; genus Pseudognaphalium; species Pseudognaphalium luteoalbum. The sequence goes on along the minus strand of OY730192.1, from coordinate 13,820,097 downwards.
GAATGGCTGGAGAGCCACTTTTACCCGTCGGGTAAAAGAGTACCCGTGCGGGTACAACTTAAGTCCAAACCCGACTCGGTAACAGAAATCCACTTAAGTTACCCGGTCCATTTACCCACCGTATAACACATCGGGTAACACCTTACCCGCCGGATAAAAGGTTACCCGCCAGGTACCCAATAATTCCAGCAGACATCAAGTCTGCTGATATCCTGCACACCTTTATTACCAAACCATGAATTTTAACACATCATAACTCCCAAACCGTTAAACCAATGACTGTAAAATTTTACAAGCACTTTTCTATCATCATTATAAACACTTCTCAATTGGCACTTTTCTTAAATTCATGTTTATTTGTGATTTGGATCTTTGACTTGATTTTTGATCATTTTTTACCATTTCCATTGACATACCAAATCCCAAACCCCTTACAATCAGGTTATGACCTTTTTACCACTTTCTTTACTACATTTGGTCATAACATAATCACAACTCATTTCATTCGTTTAACCCTTTTGGTGACCCATTTGGGCACCAAATGACCCGTTTAAATTTATAGCCCAATTTAACACTTTATTATGATCAATTCTTACCCAATTGACTTCATAAAGTCAAAGTCAAACTCAAACATCAACAATACTTTGAAACTAGCTCTTTCATTATAACCTTAACCTTTACATATTAATAGTTAAGATTCATAAACCTTCCAAACACATGACTTTACTTTGACATACAATCCAAAACATTGCTTACTATACATAAGTGAACTTTATGTGTCAAAACATGTTTCTCAATATTTAACAAAAAAGGGGTGTAACATGATATAGAGCATGATTAAGGATTAAAACTTGTTACCCCTAGTAACAAGCCACCATTAGCTTCACATGGGCCTTTTCCCCGGATCTCCCTTTTTATCACTTGATTCACCTACAAAATTTAAAAACTTAACACAATAAACATAATGCTTAATAAGTAATGAACACTTAACAATACTTAAACACTTTAACATATTAAGGATCCTTAATCACTTTAACATGTTAATCACAAGGGATTAACCACTTCCACAAGTGATACCAATGTCATTACTTGGCTAACATCAAGCTAATGACATAGTAATCACTGACTTTAACAAAATCCCAATCACTTACCTTTGCTTTAATTATGATAAACACTTGCAACAACTTCACCAATTTGATCACCTAATTACATAGGCACATAATATACATAAATTTCTTAACAATACAAAATTACGCTTGATTCTTCTTACTTTAAAATTCTTAAACTTAAGTGTTATTTTTAATAACACCAACTTCTTACTTCACAATGTCATAAATTTCTTATAGTCAAATCTCATATACTATGGGTGTTTGATTACTAACAATTTCAATACTTTCATAAATTAAATCTTTATAGCTTACCAAATCACCGACACCCATAATTATATGATCATTATATGATCATTTGCATATACCTTTAACAAAATAAGCTTAGAAAACAACTCAATAATAGGTATGAAACATTAATTCATTTAATTAGCATCTTACTTTACTATTCTCCAACACTTAGGGTTTATGTATCAAAACCCTAACTTCAAATTAAATAAATAGAGTTTAGTCATACCTTACAAAGGAAGAATTTGGTGTTAGCACCACTAACGCATTAAACCCTAACTTAAATTTAGAATTCTTCTTCCTGGGTTTTCTTCTCCATCGTCACACACATATACATATGTATCTTTCTATTTTTCTTATTTTTAGAATGAGAAGAAAGTTTCCAGAATATGAGTTTATATATTAAACTTTCATATTGTACCCCTCATCTTTGCTACTTAATCACTTTCTACTTTTTCAACTAAAACTTATAACATAGTTAGTCCTACTAACTTATTTCTTAGCATATAATTGCAATTAAACACATAACACATTTAATATATACATATTTATAACTTAACAAATAAACATATATCATATTATTTAAAACTTACAATTTTAGGGGCGTTACAAATTAAATGATAACACATTTACATATATAAATACTAAATATAAATTTATATAGGCTCACTACAACAAAAATGTTCATTCTTCACACATTTTTCTTCACACTTTTAAAAAATGTGAATTTTTTTTATTATGTTCATCACTCTTATATATGTGTAGAAGATATTTACATTCTTAAATGTGAATAAATTTAATAAGTCCTAATATTGTTCACTCTTATAATATTGGAAAATATATATTCACACTTGTAAGTGTGAACAAATGTAAAAAAAATTCACACTTTAAAGAGTAGAAATTATTTTGTGACACTCAATTTCTTCACACTTCTTCTTGTGTGAAGAAATTAGGTGTAACAAATGGATTTTACTTTTATAAGTGTGAACAAGTTTGAATTTGTTCATGCTTGTAAGTGTGAACATTTCTTCCCCACAATTATAAATGTCAAAATTGTATATTTCTTCACGCTTGTAAGTGTGAATAATTTATACACATTAATAAGTATGAAAAATTTGATTATATATTTCACATTTTTTAAAAACGTGAAGAAAATGATGTGAACAATCAACATATTTGTTGTAATGGCTTATCGATCTAATGACAACACAAAAATTTTAAACTTTATATACAATTTGACCCATTCAACCCAAGGTGTACATAAAATATATAGTTTTATCCATTAAAAACTCTAAATAAAAGGTGATGTCATTTTCATCATCAATTTTAATAGAATCAACAAAATTATGCATTATGATAGGATGATTAAATTTGTACCATTATTTTTTTTATAGGTACATCATTAATGTACATAACTTATAAATCATATTCTTGGTGATCTATTAAAAATAATGGTGGAGATTATCATTATCATCTTCCATTATATTATGAATATTGTATAAATAATACACATAATCAATGTATTTATAAAAGTTAATAATGAAAATATCTATCACTCAAACATCGTTTTTACTTTGCTTGACACGTCATCTTAAGTTTTTTTTTCCTTCTAATAATTGTTAAAAAGGAATAAATTATTCCTTATATTACTTAACCTTTTTAAAGTTTGTCAAAATAAAATCTAGAACAAACTTACCTTAACAATATTTGACACCTAAGCAGTTAAAGAAGGTTACACATCATTACAATTTAACACATAAAATAACTAGATAAAAATATCATTATTAGAAATATTTCATTGTGATTCATTATAGTACTATATTCCATCAAATGAACTAAACTCTTTTCAAAATGACACATAACCAACCATATTAGTAACTACTCCGTATGAGGTAAACTAACTCAATTATATTTAAGTTTAATTAGAAAAAAGTTTCACTAGATGCTTAGTGTATATATTAACATTTTATTATTATTAGGTTGATCTCACTTGAACCATACATATGTTCACCAACAAAGTAGAAAGCTAGATGGAAGTAAAATTTTATAATTTGAATACTTACGATAGAATAACATCTTATTATTATTAATTTGATCTCACTTGAATCATATACACGTTTATAAAGAATGTCAATTTAAACTTGTAGCAAGTTAAATGGTATAAAGATCATAACAAGTTTGAAGAAGAAATAACAAAATATGTATACAAGCTATTTTGTTAATTTGTTTTATTTATATATATTTATTAGTGAATGATTAAGTAGTTAGTGGAAGTAAATATGATATTTTATTATTGATTGTAGACACATAGCTACTTCTAAGAAGCCATCAGCTAACTGTTTTTTGTCAAACAATGCACATACAATATAAACTAAATTAAATTAATTCATTCCAAATGTTACATGTATATATTATCTTCTAGATTTTTACTTGATTAGAACATAAATAAACTTTTATGTCTTCTTATATAATATTGTTGAGCATCAACACATTAGAAAAGATCAAAAAATTGAATAACTACATCTGATCAGCTTTGAATCTTAGACCATATGGAAGAAGGTCACTTGTAAGACACATAAAACCTTTAAACTTATAAAAATCAGGTAATAACAATGGATAAATCATCTGTACGAAGAGAAAAAAATGTGCAAAAGAATAGGCATATCTTAGGATTATGATCACAAATAATACCAATGCTCAATAAATTGTAATTGGGGGAGGTTTATCCTATTCAGGTTATCCGAGGAGCACAAACATTTTTACTCATATGTACGCGGCCTAATCAGGTTACCCCGTGATCATTTCTGATCCTTTTCCATAACGTTATAAGAACACACATGGTTATTTTTTATACATATACATAAGAAGACGTAAATGTGTTAGATGAGTTGAGTAGTTCAAGGATATAATATATTTTTCTTTTGCTTTTATTTTCCAATGAAAGATAAATATAGTAAAAGTGTTTACTAAAAGAAGATAAAAAATGTAAAAAATAAAATAAAAATAGTTGAGTAATTCAAGTGTTTTTTGTCAATAGACATCAAATATATCAAACTTCTATCAAACATGTCAAAGATACAAGCAACCGTAAAATACTATGATTAGTAGAAGATGCCAACGTTGAAACCCTAGGAGCAGAGGTTCCCAAAATTTCCAATAAACACGGGAAATAAGCGAAAGGATAAATAGGCACAAAAAAAGCACCTAACAGTATAAAGATATAGAGGTTCTTGTTTGTTTACAAACAAATAAGTAATGCCTCTCACTCGGGATAAGTAGTCTCCCGAAAAGTTCTCACTCGGGAGAAGTAGTCCCTGGCAAGAGCGAAAGAACTGGGGTTGGCTTGGTTAGACCAAGCAGAGGCATGGGACTTTTTCTACCGCTCGATTGTTCGCACCTGTTAAAGCTCTCTTCAACCTGCTCATGGCTAGATCGATCAGTTTAAATTTGATATCCTAGATAGCTTCATGTCTATTAACCCTATTTATATATATATCTACATTTCAGTTAAAGAGAAATATTTGAAAGTAAAGTGTTTGTTAAAAAAGGAGAAGACGCTAAATAAGATATATAAACTTTCGAGAGAGTAGACATGACAAAATTTAGAAGTGGTTAAGGGGCTAATATAAGACGAAAACGTTTGAGATAGTAGACATGACAAATTTTAGAAGCAGTTAAATATATTTTTTACAAAAGTGAATTTTATATTTCATATAAGTTGAATTTTTTTGTACTAAATAAAAATAAAAAGTTTATTTAAAAATCAAAGGATACTAGTATAGTATAGGTCGCCAATTACAAAGAAACAATAAACTAAAAAAAGGTTTGCTGAACGCACTAAAAATATCGATGGTCGAAAAACACTACCGAAGATTCTGACCCACTCCACATATTTACGTAGTGTTTCAGTGTTTCACATTCTAAATACAGTAACTTTTAATGTTATATTTATTATCAAAATCAAATATCAAATGAGGACCCCCTATAATTGAGTATTGCTACTTTGACTTTTTAGCCACCCGTGTAAGACCACAACTCCCCCCGTTGACTCTCCATTGCCGCCATGTTTACAATCCCACTCTCAGTAACTTTCTAGACGAAAAATAAGTCCATTTCAATGTCTACAAACCTTACAACTTCCAATTCACAGCTTATCCAATTTGTCTACACTAATGATAACATAACGATTTTTATTAAGTTATATGTACTAAAACAATAAAAAATATATGTCTCTCCATTAATTTATTCAGAATAAAAACAATACATACAGTTAAAAGTATATTAATGAAAATATTTTTTTAAGGCAACAATTGAATCATAGAAAGGTTTATGAACCAATCCAATCATCTTCATGCGGTTACTCCCCGATATGAGAATCACACTCAAGATTGAAATATCGGTGACGCTCTAAAAAGATTGTTCTCCCATGTTTTAGATGAGTATTGCCCCGCGGAGTGACAGGCGAAATGCCATGGGCGAGATTTGAACTTGTGACCCCCCCAGAAAGAAACCAAATAGTGGAAAACTTCCGGACCAAAATGACGCATCAGTTTGTGTCAAATCAGCACAATATCAGCACTTTTCAAAACTGACGCTACACTACCAATAGTAAATATCACTTCAGTTTTATCTATATACTAAACAAAAATAAAAAATTATATATATTATATTTGCAAGCCACTGCTCTTTCTCTTTCACTATCGGTTTGACGACGGCTTAAGAAGTGACGCTCGATGTAAACGGATGCTCGAACTAACTCTCCTGTTGGGAAGGGTCTTAGGAAAATTATCTTGTCTATTACTCTATATGTCCTTAAAAATGTTTTATTTGATCATACATTCATACATACAATTTTAGAATTTTTTTACTAATTATACTTTTCAAACAATCTCTAGCTACTAGAGTATTTTTATTGCTTTTTATATATAAGAAGTGAATACTCATTTGAAACATCACAAATAGTAACCAAAAGATTGATGGGACAGAGGAAAGAGGGAGCAGTGGTGTAGGATGATTAATCTGAGGAAGGAGTATCTTTAATTATTCTAGAAAGATATAGAACGCCATGGCAAAATCGTAAATAAAATCAACTATCAACCCCCTTTTTTCAAAATTACCCAACAAAAGTACAAAACCACAACCGCCACCCAACAAACATTTTCATAAAAGTCGGCTCCGAACGCCATTTTCATTTTCAAATGATAAACTAACGTCACGCCGTTAATGTTTCCCGGCAACGCAAAACCACTACAAAAATGACAAAACTACCCTTACAAAAACTCCTCTTCATCACAACGTTCATATATTTCACGGCGAATTCACAAACGTCAGAAATAACCACATTACTTAACGTCCGTCAACACTGGGGGAATCCACCGTCACTAATAAACTGGAACAACGCATCAATCTCACCGTGTAACTGGACGGAAGTTACATGCAACGTTAACGGCTCCGTTATCTCTCTCAACCTAGCAACCAAAAGCTTAACGGGAGGTATACCGCCGTTAATATGTGATTTACAAAACTTACAAAACCTGATTCTGACTGATAATTATCTCACCGGCGAGTTCCCTAGGGTTTTGTATAACTGTTCGAACTTAATTGAGCTTGATTTATCACAAAACGCATTTATCGGAGATTTGCCTGATGATATTGATCGATTATCATCGGTGCTTAAGTACGTTGATTTCGGAGCTAATAACTTCACCGGAGATATTCCTCCGGCGATCGGGAATATATTGGAGTTGATTTCGTTGAATTTGTATTCGAATTTATTTGACGGTTCGATTCCGGCGGAAATCGGAAACTTATCGAATTTGATGAGACTCGGTTTGGCGTATAATAGATTTTCGTCACCGGAAATACCAACGGAGTTTGGGAAATTGAGTAATCTGACGAGTTTATGGATGCCGGAAACAAATTTAGTCGGAAAAATACCGGATAGTTTAGCGAATTTATCGAGCGTTGAGTTGCTAGATCTGAGTTTCAATAATCTAGAAGGCGAAATTCCTTCTGGATTGTTGTTATGTAAGAAATTGAAGAAATTGTATTTGTATAAGAATAATTTATCCGGTAAAATTCCGGCGGTGATCGAGTCTGTAAACTTAACTGAAATTGATATGTCCATGAATAAGTTAACCGGTTCGATTCCTGAAGAATTTGGAAAGTTACAGCAGTTGGAAGTGTTGAACTTGTTTTCGAATCAATTATCAGGTAGTATTCCGACGAGTATTTCTAAAGTTCCGGCTTTGAGGATTTTTCGAGTGTTTAGAAACAATTTAAGTGGCGAATTACCTTCGGACCTTGGGAATTATTCGAAGCTAGAAGCATTTGAGGTGTCTGAAAACAATTTAACCGGAAAGCTGCCGGAGGATTTATGCGGTGGAGGTAGTTTGTTAGTAGTGGTTGCCTTTTCAAACAATTTAACAGGAGAAATCCCTAAATCACTTCAGAATTGTGATAATTTGAATAATATTCAACTTTATGATAATAGATTCACAGGTGAGCTTCCTTCAGGAATTTGGACATTATATAATCTTGCTAGCTTGAGACTCGCCGGAAACTTTCTTTCCGGTGAGATTCCGAGTAAGGTAGCAGGGAATTTGTCTAGATTGGAGATTAGTGACAACAAGTTTTCGGGACGAATTCCGGAGATGATTTCATCTTGGACAAAACTAAAGGTATTCAAGGCGAGTAATAATTTGTTTTCAGGTGAAATTCCGATTGGTTTCACTAATCTTTCGGAGTTGTCTGATCTTTATCTTGATGGAAATTCGCTTTCTGGCGAACTTCCAGCAGAGATCAACTCATGGAGTTCATTAACCACATTGAATCTAGCTAGAAACAATATTTCTGGCTCGATTCCAGTGGCCATCACTTCTTTGCCACGTCTTCTTGATCTTGATTTATCAAATAACCAGCTTTCAGGTCAAATTCCATCACAATTGAGCCGTTTGAGACTTACTACTTTGAATCTTTCTTCAAATAGACTCAGCGGAAAAATACCATTTGCATTCGATAACCTCGCTTATGAAAATAGTTTCTTGAACAATCCAAATCTTTGTGCTACATCACCTATCTCAAACCTCCATAACTGCTATGCAACTTATGTTGCCAAATCCACACACTCCAAGAAAATTTCCACCAAAATTGTTGTCATGATTGTTGTTTTATCAGCTTTTGTTGTGCTCATGGCCATTCTATGCACACTATTCACGTTCAGAGGCTACCTTAAGAAGAAACAAAATAGAGATTTGACCACATGGAAATTAACTTCATTTCACAAGTTAGAGTTCACAGAAGCAAATATTCTGTCTTGTTTGACCGAAAACAACTTAATAGGTAGTGGCGGGTCAGGAAAAGTCTACCAGATTGAAATCGGACGGCATGGGGACTATGTTGCTGTGAAGAGGATTTGGAGTAACAGCAAACTAGACAATAGTCTTGAAAAAGAGTTCTTATCTGAAGTTCAAATATTGGGTTCAATTCGTCATTCTAACATAGTTAAACTGTTATGTTGTTTTTCAAGTGAGGATTCAAAGCTTCTTGTTTATGAGTATATGGAGAATCAGAGTCTTGATAAATGGTTACATGGAAAAAAGATGAAATCTCACCATGGTTTGGTTCACCATCTGGTCTTGGATTGGCCCAAGAGGCTGCAGATTGCCATTGGGGTGGCTCAGGGGCTTTGTTATATGCACCATGATTGTTCACCACCAATCATTCATAGAGATGTGAAGTCTAGCAATATATTGTTGGATTCCGAGTTCAAAGCACGAATTGCGGATTTTGGATTGGCTAAGATTTTGGCCAAGCCAAAGCCCGGTCAAGCCAATACTGGGTCTGCTATAGCTGGCTCATTCGGTTACTTTCCTCCTGGTAAGAACATTTTTACTTGAAAGGTCAAATTTTGAAAATAAAATTGAAATGCACATGGATTCTGTTAAACAAACTTTAAAAGTAGTACCATCCCATTTCTGGTTCTTATAACCAACTTATATATAACTAAAACACTGAGATAAATTCGAAGTTGAACATTAAGATTAAATGTAACTGTTATTTGGTAAGGAAAATAATATCTGTACTGTTTGACTTTTGAGGTCAAACTTGAGTAATTTTCAAGTCTCAAATTGATTTGTGCTTGTCAAATTTTAGTAATGTCTCTAAATGATTTGGGTTTGTTATATAAATTCTTAAATTTATATACTACCTAATTTATATGCCTTACGCTTAATAAGTTTTTAAATATTGGCCAAAGATTATAATATTGACAAATGGAAGATGCATTTCTCTCTTCTTACGTTCACTTTTGCTTATTTATGTCTCAATCTTCTTGTTATGCATATGAAAGTATAAATCAGGCTTGCTGATCATTTCTCGTTGTGTTATGAAATGATATTATGCTTTCATGTTCTTCTCAAGTATGAAATAAGTCATTAGAAATTAAGATAACATTGAAGTTGACTATAGGTTTCTTTGACATATAATTTCAAACCATGCTCATTTAAAACAACTGATTAAATATGACTATTAATCATATACTAATTATTTGCAGAGTATGCTTACTCAACAACGATAAATGAGAGGGTAGACGTATATAGTTTTGGCGTGGTGTTACTAGAACTAGTAACCGGTAAAGAACCACATGAAGGAGACGTAGACACGAATCTTGCTGAATGGGCATGGAAGAATTATGGTGAGGGGACATCCATGGTTAAAGCGTTGGATCCCGAGATCAAACAAGCTAGTTGCTACATGGAAGAAATTAGTTTGGTGTTCAAATTAGGACTCATATGCACTAGCACATTGCCTTCTAGTAGGCCCTCAATGAAAGAAGTACTTGAAATTCTCAGAAGATGCAATCCATTAAGTGAAGAGCCAAAAGTGGGTGGAGAAGAGTTTGATGTTGCGCCACTTTTAAGGAGAGAAAGCTATCTTTCAAATTATCGCCGTAGTGGGAATAAGGTGGTGAATGATAGTATTGATATATTTGATGGTAGACTGTAAGTATGTTGTCGTTGTGTGCCTTCTAAAGATATAATATGTGTGTGTTGTTGTATATAAGTAATAAAGCTCTATTTTTGGTTGGGTTGATCAGATGTTGTTCATTATACCTAAACTCAGAATACAACAACAGTAAGAATTAAAGCCAATTTAATGTATATAGTGGGTCGAGGTAACAGGTCATATGAGTTCTAAGACCATCTCCAATATATGGACCAAACAACAAACTCGCTATTCTGGTGTGAAACTTCATATTCAACAAGAGACGAACTTTAATGCAATATCAATACCAGTTTTTTGCATTTTACATTAAATTTTACTAAGTTTCACCCTTTGACATGATATTTTTATCTTTCATCATTTTAGTAAGTTAGTGGTCTTTGGTGTAGACGTTCGAGAAAAGATGAAAATTAGTGTATATAGGTTATATTTCTACTACAAATTTGATGTAACTTTTGATGCATACGTCGGAGATGGAGATGTCATTGGTTCCTTACCTTTTCAACTTTGATGCATACCAATTTGCAGAATAATACTACTATTTTGGGATATTCGAGGTCCCCGAATGTGCTTAATGGAATCTAAAGGTGATGTAAGCAGCATAGTTATGGTTGATTTTGAGACGGGATCTGGTCGTATTAGCTTGGAATCGATTATCTAGCTTGTATCTGGTTTGTCATCAATCATATACCACATACAAAACTTGTAATTCTCTAATACACTTAAAAATTGCCTAAACAGGGCCCCATACCAATAGATTTTCTTTTTGCCAGGTACTAAAGAAAATTTAAATACTGTGGTAGCAGATGCAGATTAACTGCAAACTTTGGAAGGATATGAACAAGGAAAATACAACGGCCATGATGCATGATCCATTGTACTTAACTGACTGTGCTTTTTTTTCCCCCTTCTTAATGTAAAACCATCACTGAAACATTGAAACCCATTTTTATTAATAGATCGGAGTTGGTTTTTAAATTTTTTCTTCATAAATAGTCATACAATATCCTTGCACTTAAATTGGCTACATGAATGTAAGTACTTGAGATCCCAAACTAATCTGATTCTGTACTTGAACATATATAACTGCATATGAATACGGATAAGTACTATAAGGTTAAGGTTTCATTAACGGGTTGTGAAGGTTTGGTATCGCAAAATGGGTGCTTGATTTGGTAGTGCATTAAACTTTGATGCTTGCATTGTGGATACTTACTGTATATAGGAGTTGTTAATTATATGTTGTCACTTTTTTATAAATTATTTATCTTATTGTTTCTGGAAAACAATTTGGCAATCAATTCTTTGTAATTAATATACTTAATCACCAGAAAAGCTAAGTTGTGTTTGGTCAATTTAAGATTGTGACCTTTTATAGATTATACAATCCCGTCATAATGGCCAATTATCTACTCCTATCATTCACATGTCAATAACAGTGATATGTGCCTAAATAACAATTATGTAAAGCTATTATTGTTTCTCTAGATTTTTAAATATATATTGCAATTCACCATGCATTTTGTGCGAACTTTGTATCACATTAGAGTCTTCTTGTTGTGATGCATGAATAAGCATGATGGTAGCACGTACTCTACCCGATCGAGTTATAGGTAGTTGGTCCACAATAATATTTAAACAATGTTCAACAGAAAAATTATCTATTTATTTTTCATGAACTGTTACAAACATAACATAGGATTCAATACAATGCATCATGATGCACAACACAAATGATACTATAACAGAAAGCAAAGAAATGATATATGATCACATCACATGAGCCTATAGCTAAGCTCTTATACGACAGAAAACTACAAGTTTGATGACATAATTAAAAGGAAACATTTCATGAAATTTGATCCAACCAACTTAGGCACATTGGAAGCCACTTGGGACTTTCTTGCCGCAAACATTAAGAAGCAAGCTTAGAGAAACAGGCACATTAAGATTGATCCCCAAGACATTAGCTTTAATCGCAGTGCATAGGCAAACTGCTGCCTCAAGGTCAGCAAGGCCTTGAATGAGGGTGCAACACGGCTTTACAGGTGGTGAACCAACTTCGACTCCAACCAACCCACCAAGTAGATTAGCACACACTCCAAGTTTCAAGGCATCTTTAGGGCATGTAGCCTTAGTTGGCTTTGGTTGTGGCTTTGGCTGTGGTTTCGGTTTGGGTGTGGGAGAGGGAGTATCACATGTCCCACAGCCACTCACCATGGCAAAAAAGAGAAGATTGAGTGCTAGAAAAAGGACTAGTGAAGCATTACTTTTTGAGGCCATTTTTATGTAACTATTAGCCCTTTGGTGATTAGGTGTAGGAGAGTGTAGTTGAGGGCTATGGGTGATTGTAGAGCAAGGGGATTGAAGGGTTTATATAGGTGCAAAAGTTTGGTTTCGGGTCCAAGTTTTGCTGGCATCGATCAAGGGGTAGACATCAACATGCATACAAAACGCCATTTTACATGTTAGCTAATAATGGAGTATGTTAATTCGTAATCTATCTTATCTCTAGAGGAGTAACTTGTTTCTACTCTATTAGCTTCCATGGTTCATTTCCTATTTGTTAATTTAACCTCTCCATTGAATAACACTATAACAGAACGGAATAAAAAACAGAAAGTTGAAATTATTTAATACTCCTATATTTTGATTAAAAAAATAACAACAATAATTAATAGTCATATAAGCATAACAAGAACATGTGGACATCTCATTTCTAGATCACGATAAATAACACATTTTTTGTTCTTCTCCTCCCCTAGGTTTGATGATGGTAATCAATCAGGTATCGATATATATTGTTTGTTGAAGATTGAATACATTACAAATGTCGAAATATCAGTGAACTGGATGCCATTTGGAAACTTGTGTTCTTGTTCCTGATGGTTGATAGATGTATACAAGAAAGATAATATCACAACTTGAAGTGGTAATTTTAGACCTATTGGTTATTTATGAGTCAAGTTAATTAGTATTTATGGGGTGATGAGTCTTGTTGGGTCTCCATTTTTTTTTTGGGTCTAAATGGGTATATGATATAAACTCCAAATTAACCAACTGGTCTAGGCGGGTCTAATGGGTCTCATTTCATATCTTTCATTTTCTACTCGGATAAAAAAAGCTTGATGGAATCTCGATGGGTCAACCTGACTCGAGACCCATTTAGACCTGTCCTCCTATATGATACATCTAGACCTGACTCGTTTAGACCCAAACCCATCTAGATTCGTGATCCAAACCGACACATTCATTTTACCACTTATAGTCACAATAGTAATTTTTGTTCTTCTAATGCAATACTCCCTCCCTCCCGTATCTATTGTCCATTATTCTTTTTTGGGATGTCCCAATTTAATTGTCCACTTCCATAAATATGAAAAGAACAATTAGATAAAGTTCATTTATGCCCCTAATTTATATATGTAAGACAAAAAGGTAGGTAAAAAGTAAGGGGTAAAATTGTTTTATCACCAAAAAGTAAGAGAGATAGTGATGTTTTTTCTTAAACTGCGTGTTTTTTGTCTGGGGATAATGAAATTGAGAAGGAGGTAGTATATATGTAGTTCACAGGTCAACCATAATTGATTTGGATGTTCGACAGTTTTATAGGTCCCCGTTTGAGAGTGTGTGTTCTTGATTCGTTAACCTCAGTCCTCAAATCTATAATCAGTCTAGCATGGCCGTCTATGAGTTTCGATAGGCCCTGGACAAAAACTATGGCTTTATCTAACTATAAGATATTTTTTTCATTGCTGCTCAATCAACTTTGAAATAGTCTGAACATATTTTTTTCATGTTTTATACAATTAATATTCAAATTATATGTATATTTGTACACATATACACAAACATATATATTTTGAGGCTCCTATAATTTGGAGGTCCTGAGCAGTCGACCACTTCGTCCACCCTCTAACACGGTCATACAGTCCAGCTAGAAAACTTATAATTCATGATGAAACTTCCAATTTTCTCATAATTCAAGTAACATCCACTAGCAACTGTGAATCAGCCATCAATCATGATTCACCACTTGTTTCGTATCTACATGTCTGATATGATCAGAATGTATCTTATTTGGATGTTGGATCACCTCCTATATTTGGATTGAACTGAAATTAATATGTCGATTCTATATTTGGATTGAACTGAAATTAATATGTCGATTGACTGCTGTCTTATTATATACAGATTTCTTCATATTCACACCGAATGTGACAGAGACTCTCGTTTACTTTAACGATTCCCCCTGTATAGTATCTTGTGAGACGACTTGAGTCGTCTATCCTTGCAAACTTGGTCCACTAAATTGGATATTTTATTACTACAAAAGAAGGTGTTTTAAGAATTGTTTTGTATGCATATTCACAAGTTGTAGTTTGTTTGGAATCACATGCATGTATGTATACGCATTGGTTGGATTCATGCATGTTACAACTTACAAGTATTATTTGTGGCATTCTGCAATCCTACAAATTGATCATGGATGTGGTTCATGATGCTTATGACTTTTTCTATAAGCTTGTATCCATTCATTTCTTTCTTGTAAATCTTGTTTCTATAATAAATTTAATTTACCCTTTTAGTAAAATCACTAGTCAATGCTAATAACCTTGAGCATCAACCATCAAATTATGGGAAATGTATGAAATGTTTTAATCTGATAAATGCAAGTTTATACTACCTGCAGAGTGGCTGCAGGGGTGGATCCGGTGTATTAGGTGGGGGTCACAGCCCCCAGTCACTGCAAGCCCATCTGTATATATTTTTGGAAGCCCATCTGAAAGTCCCAACTAAAAATTTATTACCCCCAATTTCAAGCTCACACTTGTTGCTAAAAGTCCCAACTAAAAATTTATTGGCCCCCCAATTTCGAGCTCACACTTGTTGCTAAAACTTATACTTTTAGATTAAGAATTTTTGCAAACATCAAGCTTCTTACAAACTTCCCTTATTTATACTAATATTTGAAGCATTTCAATGTTTAATTTTAAGGTTGATTTTACCAATTTACCCCTAACATTATTATTAACATTTGAAAAATCTACTTGAAATTACTAACATACCCCTACATATATAATTAAATATTATATAGATTATCATCATTAAACTTCAATGTAATCATAATATGACATAATTTTTTAACCATAAGGAGTTACGAGACGTATCAATTATGAACGGGAAGGTCAGAGCGAGAAGGTCAAAATTATTAACTTGCAATGTTTTTTAGTTAAAATCCATCTCTAAAGCCTCCAAAATCAGTTTTCCCCAAATTCACACATTTTTAAAGGTGTTGTAGATATTAAAAATGAACTCGCAATAGTGTTATTTATGAAATTGTAAATTTAAGCAATTATTTGTATTTTTAATTTCAATTTTGTACAATGAATTCCTATGTTAGAGGGTTTCAATTTGTTGATCAAATTTTACAATTTCAATGTAGTATACATAATGTTTAGTAATTAATACCTACATAAGATTGTATTTATAGTTAGTCTCAAAACAATCCAAGATTTCACAAATCACAACTTGAACATTGCCATTGTGAACTTGCAATCTAATAGTCACACCTCAAAACCCGAGCATCAAGTTCGCAACCACATTTCTTAAAGAAAAAGGGGTAAAGAGGTGATTTTTCCATTAAAGAAAAATTATATCGTAGTGTATTGTAACATATAGATTTTAATTATGATTCACATACTACATATAGAATGAAATAAAACAAAAAGTTTGTTCTGTTGCATCGCACGGGTATTCTGCTAGTATTTTATCTATAAACATCAACTTGGACTACTTATTTTCTTCCCTACCGATGTGGGATAACCCACGTATCGATCCCTAGTTGATTTATACAAAACTTTGTTATACCAATTTTTTTTAGATGGCAACTCAAATTTTATAAAAGATATAACCTGAATGAAGGGAAAATACAAAGATAAGCTGCTGAAGAAGACTCAAAGCAGCAAAACATAAAAAATACAATAAATGCCAAATACAAAAAAGCAATCCCTGCAAAGCTTATAAAAGCATTAGCCGCCAATGATGATTCCTCGTGGGCTGGAAATCCAGTTAGATCAGTTTAATCCGAACTTCGAGCATCTGTTTGATAACCAAAGAATATATAGTTGTTGAATTGAAGGTTATATATCTTCAGATCTAACTTGTTGCCTTTCAAAAACAGAGGGTTTCGCCATCTCCATGTAGCCCAACATAGGATATAGCAAACTCCCATACAAACTTTATTAGTAACAAACATTTTTTATTCCTTTTACACACTTTTATGGGTAAGGTTCAGATAAGAAGACCTTATATGAGAACAAGGAGTAAAAAGCTTATTTTATTACATTTTAGGATAAAAATGTAAGAGTTAAAATGCAGTAATTTTTGATATGTATAAAATGCATTGGAGTGATGTTAAAATGCACTAACTTTCGTAAATTACAATATTTTGACCTTAAAATGCAGTAAAAATAGGTCTTCTCCTCCTTTGCCTCAAATGAGGTCTTCCCCTCGGACCCTCTGTCCACTTTTATTACACATTTTTTACCTCCAATTTTTTTAAGGTTCATTCCATACATTTTTTTACTTAAGGGTAGGCGTAATCAAATAATTGTTTGATATTGTTATTATGTTATATGCAACTAGTTTTGAGCCATTAGTTAACCCATTTATATTGCCCTTTTAAAAATCTCGTGACCTCACAAATCAAATTACTGGATCTATATTGACTATCCGAATACGAAATACATTTTACTTTTGGGTTTATTGAATTGGAAAATTAAAAAAAATGTCACTTTATTTTTTGGAACATATAGTTTTGTCCTTTCTAGAAAAAAAATTGACGATATGCCCCTAAAAATCGCAAAAGCAAATTTGCTTTTGCGACCCAAGTTTTGTTTTTGTTACCCGATTACATGAACGAGCTCGATACCGAGTACACATATCATCACAAATAGCAAAAAAAGTTTTGCGTTTTGCCACTCTGTAAAGCCGGTCACGAAAGATGGTGGTGAGTTTGGGACGACAAAAAGCAAAACGCAAAAACAAAACTTGGGTCGCAAAAAGCAAAACGCAAAACGCAAAACGCAAAACGCAAAACTTTTTTTGCTCTTTGCGATGGCATGTGTACTCGGTACTGAGCTCGAGCTCGGAATGCGTTAGCTTGCCATCGCAAAACATTAACATGCAAGAGCAAAATGCAAAACGCAAAACTTTTTTTGCTCAGCTCGTTCATGTGATCGGCTAGCAAAGAGCAAAACTTGGGTCGCAAAAGCAAATTTGATTTTGCGATTTCAAGGGGCATATCGTCAATTTTTTTTCGGGAGGGTAAAACCATATATTCTTAAAAAAGTGTTATTTATTTTTAATTTCTCAATTGAATTTGTTGACCAGAAAAGTACAAATTAACTTAGAACAAGCCAACAAGTACTAATATGTGTGCTAGCTAATGGATTACATATGTTCTTAGAGCATAAGTTAACCATCGAAGCAATTTATAAATTCAAAATTTTCTTTAATTCAATATAATAATCATCCTTATGCGTATAATAATTAATTACAAAATTAAGATGAACATTATTCCATTAGAAGCCATTAAAAATTACGATTCATACTCTCTGGGTATCGGGTTCGAAATAAGCCTAGGTAAACCGGGTTTAGAGTAAAAAGCCGGGTAAGTTCAGGTAAACCGGATTTGAAAAGTGTTTACGGTTGACTATAACAACAAACCCAATTTCCGGTTATCATCGCCCCCGGTCGACGGCTTTGAGCGAATATCACTTTCAACCAGTCGCCGTCGAATGAGGTCACGCCTCCCCCCAATCCTCCTTCGCAACCTCCATCATTCATTTTCTTCTTCTATTCCGTTACATATTTCCACCATGACAACTACCTCCGGTATCTTATTCCGTACATTCTCTAATTCACCGTCACAAACTAAACTCCTCTCGTCGCTGCACTTACCGCAAGTTTCTAATTCACGCCCTAACGTTTCCTATAAATCCGTTACCACTCCGTTAGTTGGTGGTTTATTCGGTTCTAGAAGGTTCGGAGGTAAAGTGCTTGCGTCGCAACAGCAGCGAGATTATCGGAAACTTCGAGGACGTCCGGCGGCTAAGAAGAAGAAGAAGAATGAATTAGAACTTGATGTTAAAATCTGTATTGAACAACAGTTACCTGATGATCCTGAAATTCTGGTTATTTTTACATTCCTTTGTTTATGTATATAATTTATTAATAAATGATTTTATATACGTTATTAGATCATTTTTTTAACCTAACTGCTAGTATTCGTAAGTTTACATGGTGTTTGTTGCACATAACGTATTCCAGTTACATATACCAGTAAAAATAGGTAACATAAGTTCCAAAGTTTCTCAATGTATGTGATCGAAGATTGTTTCGCATGATTGTAAATTCAATTTTGTCAACGACAAGGTAACATGAAATCGGAATATCAATAAAAATGATTGAATTTTCTAATATACGTAACCAAATTCCGGTTAAATATTACTTGTTTGTAGTTAAAATTGAGCTTTCACTTATTTTGTTGATAATATTGAACCTCTTGTCCTTTTGGTTGATTAAATTGAACCTCCAATCCTTCTTTTTGATAAGATTGAACTTCCAATTATTTTTGTAATTTATTTAATTAGTGACGAAATATGCAAATAGATAGTGTACCCTTACAAAAATTTGGACTTGGCAACTCTTATTAGCTAGTTTGATTTGACATCTACCCAGTGTGTTATTTTTCTTATGTGTAGACTTTAGTGATAGATATAATGGAGTGGCCCTTTCTCATTATTTGTATCATTTGGCAGGATATTGCAGAAATGCTTCGTCTGAATGTTCCAATGGCTATGAAACTAGCATTTGATGGTTTGAAAGATTCAGATCGTCATAAAACCAGAGTTCCTGTCATTAATGATGTTGGCCAGTTTCAGAGTGTCGAGTTATCATTACTTCTATGTAATGATGAGTTTATTCGTGAGTTAAATAAAGATTGGAGGAATGAGGATCATGCTACTGACGTTCTTTCTATGTCTCAGCATGTCCCAGAACTAAAACTTCCATTGGTAACAACTGTTGTTTACATCTTGCAATCTACATTTAGTTAATCATGTTGAATTCGAATTGATATTAAGTTTTGGCCTAGAGGGAGTAAAAAATAAAATAGAGCATCCTTATCAAGTTTGAATTTCTGATGAAAACTTAGAGTAATTCATAGGATGAACTACTGACCACAAATAACATGTTTTTTTCATACTGCTGCAGCTAATGTTGGGTGACATAATAGTTTCAGTTGAAACGGCTGCAAGACAAGCGGAGGAAAGAGGGCATACTCTTCTTGATGAGATACGCATTCTTATGGTATCATTACTTTAATCTTTGGATCGTATTTGATATATTTGGTATCATTAATTGTCATGTGGTCCGTTTGGATGTTGAAACCTCCTTAGGACCTTCATATATATTAGGATTTATGTATGTGTTTGTGCGTACGCACGTATCTATGGACATATGTGTCTGTATACACGCATGAATGTGTATGTGCGTTTTACAGATACAAATGTAAACAGAGTTCAAACAGAATTTGGTTACAACTTACAAGAATGAAAAAAGATATTGGGTCCCTATTCAGTATCATCATCAGTTGAGGGTATTACAAATAATGTTGAGAGGGAAAATGATATAATAATAAAGAGAAAGATGATACAGAGAAAGAAATGATGACGAATGATAAATTCAACCCAATATCTTGTCATGGCTCTGATGTTTAGTATATTAATGGGAGAAAGAGAGAGGAAAGGGAGATAATTGCACATGGAGTTATTATTTGATGGCCAAATTTATATTGGTACTCTATACGTGTAGGTCTAAATGTCTAATAGTACCATAAATTATCAAATTTACGGTAGTGTACCATCAACTGGGAAATTTTGAGCCCTCAACTCAGTTGACTCAGTCACATGGTCTTACTTGACTTGCTTAGAAATTTTTCTGAACAAATGACTACCGTAAATTTGTTATTATATTCATGTGGTAGTGTCCTAGTAACAGATTGTCAGATACATATACCCATACTACGTACGCTTCTCCTTTAGACAACAAATATTTCTTTTAATTTCTGTCCCCCTCTCCTTTGTTAAAATTCTTTATATTAGGTATTAATGTTTTTATTACATCCACCAACGATAGAATCTGAAAAAATGCCCTGAATTATTTTTTTATCACACCCATTGTCTATTGATACCAAAACTTGGATCATAAGAACATAAAATATAGAACAAGATTTTTTCCTATTATTTTGTACACCATTCCTCATCATGTAAATCTTTCTCCTCCTTGAAAGACCTTAAAATTTTCTTATTAATAAAAATTACATATCTATTTACCTTAATTGATTGTTGAAGAGTTGGAAGACCCGGACACGACAAAATGTCATCATCTGGACCGGAACAGAGTAACAATTCAGTCGATGTACCCAATGATAAACCGGTTGGTTGTCAAATTTCCCTAGTTAATACTGAATATTTATTTGAGGGCAAACAATACCCTGAAGTTGGGTTCTCTCCCTCCCTTGTATTCTGATGATTTATTCATTCAAAAGGGAAAAACATTTATATTGTATCTGGAACAATCAAGGGAAGACGGAGAAAAATGTAAGAAAGACAAGGGAGAAGGAGATTGACAAAGGAAATCTGAAAAGTTTTTGTGTTTAAAGGAGAATCATATCTGTTTCTATATGTGTATTAGGTCGCACGTGGATGATGGTGAAGATAAAATAATCTAACAGTAGTTAAATTTTGAAATTTTTAACGAAAGCTGGTCACATGAGACAATGTGACCGAATCAAATGAGTTAAGGGCTAATTACCACTTTTCTCAGTTGAGGGTACCATACGACCATACGTTACCTTTGAAACTTCAGGGTACTATTAGACCTAGTTAGCCAAAATTCAGGGTACCAATATACATTTTGGCTCTATTGATTGATAAGAAGATGAATATTTAATAACTCCTATTCATTTATAATCTATAGGTTCATGGGTTGTTGCATCTTGTGGGTTATGATCATGAACTCAGTGATGAAGCTGAAGCAGAAATGGAGGAGGAGGAAGAACGTCTCCTGAAAAGTCTTGGATGGAAAGGGAAAGGACTGATCCAAAGTGCATCAATTGCTGACGATGATCAAATCCCTCTACCAAAGACTTCTGATGGTATTTGACTTTCACATTCTTTGCTACTTAGGGGTGTTTGGCACTGCTTTATCAAAACTGTGCATCTGCTTATTAGCTTTTGAAACAAGTCGTTGCGCTTTTTACGCTAAGCTAATGTGAACTCACAGAAAAACAGATTAGTAGTTTGGATAAGATATATTAACACCCTCTAAACTGCATAGTTGCTGGATCAAAATGCAATAAGTAGATAAACATCTTTAATATGCAATCCCAGATACCACTTAAACCTAAATTTCTCTGTTTGAGCATATTAGTTCTTTGGGGGTAATTGGATTTGAAGGTTACAATTTATTCCAATTCTATTTCAGGTAACCAACTTTGTCGTCATATAATTAAACCTTCAAACCCTCGAGACATTCGATTTAAGGCAATTCATACAGTTTACATTTGAAAATGATGATTTTTTATGTAGCTGACGTGTTACTGAAAAATCGCTTACCTGTTGTCAAGATAAATGAATATTTTAAACTGAAATTTGTTTGAAGTTGAGGGTTTCTATCGCTGAAAATAAAGATGGTTACTTAAATTAATAGGTTGGACCAAAATTGATACCTTTTTTTTAATTAATGCTAATTTAGCTGTTCAAAGCAACTTGTCAGATAGACACTTACGTTTGAATTGTCAAAAGGAAGGAAGAAAGCAGGCAGTCTTCGGTTCTACAAGCCAAAGTTCAGCTATATATTTTGTGATATGGATGGTGAGTTCGACTTTGAATGCTTTCTAGATGTTATTTGCTAGATCCGCATATGATTATCAATTTGTCATTCATCTCTATGGACATAAGGTACACTGCTGAACAGCAAAAGTCTCGTATCTGAAGCAAATGCAAACGCTTTGAGAGAGGCTTCATCAAGGGGTATAAAAGTGGTGATCGCCACTGGAAAAGTAAGGAAAATGAGATTTTGTACTTATTTCTCAAAGTGATGGTTTGAATTCTGTTGTCTATGTTGTGGTTTGAGGTAGCAATTCCAATCCATTTATCTATGAATTGGTTGAGTCGGGTTATGGTTTATCCCCTGATCGGTCAAATGGGCTGAAAGTGCCCAAAGTATAATTTTTATGCTTCAGCCTTCTACATATTATTAAATTCTTATAAATTTAATAACTCATTCTAGTAATATAGGTTTCATAATCATATGTAACATGCTATCTATTTAGAATAATAGGCAAAAACATTTGTGGATCAACCCGTCCTGACCCGTTTTGATCCATAGCAAAAACAGCCCACTTTAACCTGACCTCGTTTTTACCCGTTACCCAACCCGCTCATTTTGCTACATCTAGTTCTGGTGCTTGCTTTAATTCTAACTATTTTGCATGTAAATTTGGAAACAGACTCGCCCAGCCGCTATAACTCTTTTGAATATGGTCGATTTAGCAGGCAGAGATGGAATCGTCTCCGAGTATTCACCCGGTGTTTTCATACAGGTTTGTTATTTTGGTGACTCATTGATATTTTCTTCTAACTTTAACTAATCTTAAATCTTTTAGGGTTTGCTTGTCTATGGTAATGAAGGTCGGGAAATACACCGAAGAAATTTGGATACAGATGTTTGCAGAGAGGTATTTTCTGCTACGATTCATTAGTTTCTGTTATATCGTAGTGGAATGACTAAAGTTTGGTGCATATTTATTTACAATATTTAGAGAAGTGTTTGTAGTTATCTTGAATTTGGATGCCTAATATGCTCGTTGCAGGCATTTCATTACTCTGTGGAGCACAATATTCCACTTATTGCTTTCAGTGAGAACCGTTGCTTGACCTTATTCAGCCACCCTCTTGTGGACGCACTCCATACTGTGTATAATGAGCCAAAGGTAGTTATTATTGTGTGTGCGCGCGCGCACATGCGCTAAACAAGTGTAATTGGATGTCTGTCTGCCTCTGACATTAATTTAACATAAACTTTGACAGGCAGAGATTATGGCTTCAGTGGAGGACTTGTTAAGTAGTGGTGACGTGCAGGTACTATTGACTTGTTGAGAAATTTCATCTTATGATTTGTTTATACGACGCTCAAGTTTGTTGACTTCTGTAAATTTTAAATTGGAACTACAGAAGGTGCTATTTCTACACACTGCTGAAGGGGTGGCTAGTACTCTCAGGCCATACTGGTCAGAAGCAACAGCAGGTCGGGCATCTGTTGTCCAAGCCCAACCAGATATGCTTGAAATTGTGCCAGCTGGTTCTTCAAAGGGCAGTGGAGTCAGAATGCTGCTTGACCATTTTGGTGTTGCTGCAGATGAGGTGTGTGTTATGGACCTTCCAATCGATCATGTTGCCTGCTCTCTGTCTTTATTATTTAATAAATAGAGTTTATTTATTTCTATGAAACGTATTTCTGCTCCAGAAATAAAATATTGCAGTTCTCTTAGTATATGGATTATGGATAACAACTGCAAAAACAGCGGAAGCTGTAAACGTATCTGAGCAACAATTACAAGTCTTATTTGACCCGAATAGTTGGTTAAATACTTGAAAAACTCAAAGGCTCAACATAAATTCTTGAAATCAACAACCTGGTTATATTCAGACGAAACTAATGTTTAGATGGGTGGGTTGAATCTAAATTCCCTTCATCACCAATGATATAGGTAGAGAGGTGCAAATTAAGTTCAAGGGTATCTGCTCAATAACTCTAGTCAAGTTAGTTTCTTATAGTAGCATTTATTTATCTTAGATCCTTACACTCATATTTTAGTTTATTAGAATTCACAAATGTTTGATGTATGGACTATGGAGTTCATGAAGTCTGAATTACATTTTACAGTACACTTTATATCCTACCTATAGATGTCCAATAAATGAAAACTAAAGATAGTAAGCTCTGTATTTCATACAATGAGGTACAATTTCCAAAATCTTGATGCTGTTTCGTGATAGTAATCAGTGACACTAAAGTTACGATGAAACTTGCTGAGAAAGCGCGAGAGTGTGTGTGTGTGAGAGAGAGAGAGTGCCGTTACAAGAATGAGAGGATGTGCATTAACATACTTGTTTATTCGTTAAAAGTAAGTTGTGACTTTGGGTCAAACTTTTGGCAGTTCCCATATGCTTCCCTTCCGTTAATCTTTAATATGCATCAATTGTTTTATTGTGTGTAATTTCTACTTGTTATCTTGGACTTGACTCTATTTTACCAATGGTGACCAGGTAATGGCTATTGGTGATGGTGAAAACGATATTGAAATGATTGAATTGGCTTCTTTAGGCATAGCTTTAAGTAATGGATCAGAGAAGACAAAGGCTGTAGCGAATGTGATTGGTGTCAGCAACGATGAAGATGGAGTTGCTGATGCTATCTATAGATATGCATTTTGAAATACACATTTGAACTCAAAGAGCCAAATACTTACAACCATATGATGAGTGTATCTAGGCACGAAGATATACCTGTATTCTTTCGATAATTCATTTTTCCAATTGATAACCCCCTTGGGATTCCTATAACATTAATTTAGCTGGCCAAACACTAGTAGAGAGGATAAAGGCTTTTTTGATATTGAAGAAAACAAACAATGAGGGCAGTCCATGGACTTTTATACGTTGACACTAGTACTTTGTGTAAGGTTTCATCCTCATTGTAAAGCGATGAATTCTGCTAATTGATTTTTCTGCTTTTTCTTTATTCCGTTTTCTATTCATTGATTTCCTCCAATTGCCTCGTGCTGCTTTCACTAACAGGTTAATTAGTATGTACATGAATTGGTTTTAATCTTTTTTTTTTTGCTCTTTGAAATATTCTTTAGATGCAATATTCAAAACATCATTGAGTGACCAACCTAGTGATTAGGTCGGTGTTGTTCTAATCATTTGTCATGAAAGAGTTGAACTATGCAACACTGCAGTTGTATTTTTGAGCCAATGCCTGATGGTATACCCTTGTGCACGTGAGAATTGATATGGATTGCGTTACTCAAATATGTGACCTTCAATTTGCATAATCTGTATTTGATATCTATACAATGTAAAAGCGAATTTAATCTTTCTGAAAGGCAAATTATGATGCTTGAGAAATAGTTTGACAGAAAATAAGCTTCCAAGCAAATGAGTATTTTCAATGTGTGCAACATCTTGGCATGAAGAGGATTGACATTACTTGGTCAGTTGGTTGTTGCTTCTAGTTTAAAGAACTCTCTGTGAAGGCCATCTGTCTTTCACTATATATCGCATCTTTTATCTAGGCGAGCTACATACTTGTATTCATATTGCGTTATTCATGAACATGGGGTCCGAGTCAACTGCCACACAATCGCACTTGAGCAAAACACTTCTCTAGAAATAATGGTGTGGCCCCAAAAACACCACCAAATATTCTAGTTCGATCAACCAGTAGAGATGATAATACTCGAGGCCAGAATTGTCACAAAGATGTGAACCGTAGTCACAATAACAAGCTTTTTAAAGCTCCCATAAGAAAAAGAAAAATAAAATAAAATTCAAATCATCATTCATATTTCATAGGTCCTAAATTAGTTGGCCAAAAGATCAACCTATTGATATGAGTATGACACAGTGCTAAATCTTTGGTATAGATGAATAGTGAGAAACTACCTGTACCATTGGGCAGATAGGTTACCATACCTTAAGAGTTCACCCAGAAAACGCAATCTAATATAAATCATAACAAACTGAAAACATTTACAGCTTCATAGACTAAATGGAGCAAGAAGTAGAAAAAAACATGCTATTTCATTCAATAAAGCAACAGAGAGCTTATTCAAGACTTCCTTCACACTTTGAACCGTAAAAGTGTTGACATTTGATCCCTCTATAACAACTTAGGCAAGTTATATCAACACGGAACCACTACAGTTGATGCATAAAAAAAACATGTGAAGTATGCATCTAACTGCTACAGACAACACTGAGAAGTTGCATAGCAACATTTGTCACCTCTTAGGAAGCTTTATCATAAAGGGCACGTGTGTTTTTCCTTGCACACTCCAAGATGGTTTTGTCAGCTGTGACGAAGTATGCAGCAATGGATGCTGTTTTAACAATGAAAAATGAAATAAACAAATCAGATTACTTATTAAGAAAACCTTCATACATATCGGATGAAACGTGATAAAAAAATCATGCTTTATGGTCTTCTGGGGTGTTTGGATGTGCGTTTTAACAGCAATTGTGTAATATGGGATATCAGATCATTAATTGCAACTATAGGGGCTGTAAATGATACTGATTATCTACGACTTGAAAATGCAATAATCAGGTGATCACCTTCAAACACAATTCCAAACACCCCTTTGGATCATTAACATAGAATTACAAATCACACAGAATCAAAGATAATGAAGAATGAATGGCTATTTCTAACAATAGCTTAGTATACAGTGATATCATATGGCAATTATAAGCTAAGTAGTGTGTCTGCAACAATGGAACAGAGGTTGCAACTAAAAAGATCTAGAGTAGTGTTGTTGGTTGATACTTATTTGGATAAGCTAATGGTCAAGTGCCATTAAACAAATCTAATCACCAAGTCTTGTTTCATAGATCTCTAAGTAATAACTAGAAGACGATATTCAATATCGGTTATCAAAATGCATCAATGCGCCAAAAGAAAATTTAATTAAAGCAAGAAAGTTTGGAACGTACCAGCAGATACAATGAGTGCCTGAGCAGTATAATTTAGGTTTGCCTTTGCCCAAGGGATTGTCCGAACAGCAATCAGCTGAAATCAAGATAATCACATATATTGCAGTGGCGATTAAATGACAAGGATAACAAAACACTTGTTTCATAAATTACAGATCCTTATCCAGAAACTATCATTATAATATATACTATTATCATAGTCATCATGTAGATTATTAGAAGACGATGTCAAAACCAGCCACGGTTTTGGGCTATGGTAAATAAACGTACATGTTATATAGATGAAAATAAACGATATGACATGACACTTATGACGAAGCTGACATTGATATTTAAAAGTAGATAAAAGATAAAAGTGCCTTCAAGTTGGCAAAATTCTCTCTTGTCATAAACAGGTATTGTCGGTTATTTGTGATCATCTATTGTCTTTAAGTTAGCCAAATTGATATGATTTCAGAATCAAGTAATAGTTACCTTAAGAAAAAAGGTATTGCCTTAATGCTGCTGAGGGAAATATAGGAATATCCGAATATGTATTTAGAAGTAACCGCGTAACTGAAAGCATAAAGAATTAAGCTACTAACCGTAGGGATTGCAGTGGCAACACATGCAATGGAAGCAGACTTGACTCCCGCACGTACCCCTTCTGCAAATTATGTAACTAATGGTCAACTTCATAAGGGAAGTGCAGGGGCCAGGGAGATGTTAAATGTATTAAATAGTGATGATTATGTAACGTGCGCGCCCGCGCACACACACACACACACACACATATATATAAGGGCAGGTTCAAGTACAACAAACTTTACGGTAAATACATAAGAACAATGAGACGGCAACATGTAGCAATTTGTGCATCAATGTACATAAAAAAAGTGATGCAAACTGCTCATATAATTGTCATGTGCTGCCTTTTCATTCTCTATTTGTTTACCATAAGGATTGTTTTACACTACAAATACGTAATAAAAACAATGATTGTTGCAATAAGAGCCTGATATAATTAAGAACAGGATGCACATATCAAATTCCACATGTGCATCTGTAATGATTTGCCCAAACTGATTACTTCTTACTGTTCTTATTTAGATTTTAGCTTCAAATTTTGATAGTATATATAGGTAATTTGTGTATAGATATATCAATAGTGTTCCACCATTATTATACATGAAATGATGAATAATATTGATTTACAGATAAAACAATAATCAGATTTATATAAAAAAATTAAATAAACCTTGAGTGCACATTTTTGATCTGAGAAACTTCATATCTTCTTCAGGAGAAGGAATCATGAAAGTTGATGATGATGATTTATTCTTCCGGTTTACCCATGCGTCTCTCATATCCATCGGTATTCCCATTTCTTTTTTACTCTTTTGGTTCTCTGATTAGGGGAAAAAAACAATCTTTAATTCAAATCACAAATCAAAATCAAATCAGATAAAATAAAGATATTAAAGAGATTCGTAGGTTTTGGAATCAGCAGCAGACCAACCTAATTATCGAATTGGAGTGAAAATTGGGGGTGGATTTGTATTTGTAATCGGAAGTGAAATGTGAATGTTGCCGCTGTTTCTGTACCGGAGGGCTAAAAATCGAACTTTTGTTTGTCTGCTACATTTTTTTTGTATTTTCATATTAATTAATTAATTAAATTAAAGGTCAAAAACACAAAACAACTTCAATTATTATTGTCTTTAATCATTTTGGCCTTATCAGAAATATATATATATATATATATATATATATATATATATATATATATATATATAAAACAAAATATTAAATATCAAGTATTGTGCTGATATCAGCTAGGTAGAACAAATTAACCAAATAGATAAAGATCGAAAAAAAAAGAATTTTAAGAACGTTGGATATCTGTAGTGGAAAACTGGAAATAAGAAAAGGTAAACTAAACGGCTATAACGTATTTTTATATTTAGATAAAGAGGCGGTTTGGGATGCAATCTTTGGATATCTTTGCCCAACGAAGATAGTCACAACGCTTCACATACATCAACTACAGCTAAAAATGGGTCATTCGGTTAGGAAATTAATTAGTATATATATAAAAACAAAGGAAGTGAGATGATCAAGTGTAAACACTTCTTGTAGAACATGATCGATTACGACACTCTTTGGTCAAGAAGTAAAAACATTTGTTTACTTGGCACAACAATTCAAGGTTAACATTTTGCTCAATGTTCAAGTTCAAGTTTAAATGCAATTTTCAAATGTTCTAGGTAACCTTCTAGTGATATGCCAAAGTTCAGCTTCACTTTACATAGGAACTAAATGAGATTAAATTCAAGTTGTGTAATCAAAGGATTCAAGATTTGGTAAGATGTTCATTGTTAACCCACTTTAACTCATCCGTTGTAACTATAATGTTGAGGCTATTCCTCTAACGACTGTATTTTCAGATCTTGTTTGGATCCTCACTTGATCCAATATCAACTTTCCCCAAAAAATCACATATATATTTTATTTAAAAATCATGAAATTGAATTGACTTACTAGTAACGATATAAACGATACAATATAGCATAAACAAACTACATTCCAATAGTAAAACATTTTAAAAGAGTAATTATATGATACAAGTAATGTGATACAACATATAATGATAAAAAAAAAAAAACAAGCTGTAAACAAACATCAATATATCTCTGTAGGTCAAAGAATGAATGGACTGTAGCTTACTAACAAGAAGAAGCAACACAGTATAATAAAAAGAACCATATGCCTTTTCTATAGCAGTGGCAAATAAATTCATACATTTATATCATTACGTTTCGATCTAATACTGGTTAATTCTTGAGCTCCGCTCAAATTGAATCTTGGGATGTTGTAATTATCAGGTGTCAATACCGGCTGCTGTGGATAAAGCGTGGGAGGTGGGGTCAGATTGCGTTGAGCTGGAAGTGGCGGTAGAACGTTGTACTTGTAAGGGTCACCAATTGTCCTGCAGATATAAAATGATTGGCGATAAGTGGAGATGCCAATTTTATCCTTTTATATGGATTGTGTCGCTTTGGGTTTAGTTGTATATCAGTATATGTAACCCTTAAATGGGTTGAGCTATAAGATCTAACCAAAAACGAATCAGGTCATACAGGGCTGAGAGCCATTCAACGTAAATTCAAAAGCACAAAACATCCTAATAATTTCTTTTTATAAGTTTTGCAATAGTGTATTTTGCAGCCATATTCATCACATTTTAAACATTTAAATCAAGAAAGAAGAACAAGAAGAATTGTGGAGTTCCGACCCGACCACTTTACCTCCTCTAACGGTAAGATGTAAAAATGGAAAATTCAAGTTAAACCAAAACAAAGTTTCACAACTTTTCTTAACATGACAACCATATATAAGTGAATTTTTTTATACTACCTCGAAACAGGGTGTATCACGAAGAGTCTCAATAGAAGAATACATAAAGAGGCAGCCATTCGAGGGCAGTAGCATGTGGAAAATAACTTAAGAGCTTACCTACAAGATATGATCTAGAAAAAGAAAGAAGAAGAAAATAAAAAAAAATAGAGTTTCTTTATAATAGCATACCTTGTGCTCGTGTATAATTGATCTTCATCAATGATACTGTCCCCCGGCCTCTGCAATGGTCTTGGAACTGAGGTAGACCACGGGCTTGCCATAGGTAACTCATCTGAAAAGTATCTTCTTCTTACCAACTGAAAAAATCAGTGGAACAATGTTTTGATCATTTATTAAGTTGGCTCAACCATTGTGTAAAGGATTACATATGCATACCATTTGGAAAAACTTCATCACAGACTCCTTGTCATATCTTGCTTCTTTTGCAGCCTGCACATTTTTTGGGTTAATGGGTCACAACAATAATGCACAAACTTGCTACTCCATTAATTATTACGAAGTAAATACTATCTCAAAATGCATTTATGATTTCTCCCATGATAAAAATTCATCAGATGATTTGTTTACTAATTTTACATAGAGGAAGTAATTTTAACTCGTTAACTTAAAACTAAGTCGAGTCATGTTATATATTATCCTAATGGCTCAAACTAATGAAATAAGTTACAATTAGATGAAACTGGGTCACATGGGTCAAACGGGTCGAAATTCATACAAGGTGTATCATGTATGAATAAAATTAATAATAGATCTGTTGGACAAAAAAGGTTTCGGGATAGCAAATGTGACCTATACAAAAGAATTCAAAGCTTTGATCGTTACCCAACCCCTCCATAGTACCACCTCAACTTTCACACAATTAACATACTAACCAACATCTAGCAATGGTGGTATCAGATTCAAACATGCTTTTTATGGATCTCAAATATCAAATCATACGAAATTTGACCAATATCTTAATAAATCATTAACTAACGGTTGATGCAAATCTTACTGCCATAAGTCCGCCACTTCCAGGAAAACTGTCAATCAAAGGAAGTTCCTCGCTTGATGAAAGCAAACCCTGCTTTTCAACCCATTGTCGAGCCATGTCCACAAGATTGCCACTACTACCTCTTGTACCCTCTTTGGCAGCTATATCTGCTTTGTTACCAATGACTAGAAATGGTACAGGAAGGCCACCAGGACCACCATTTGCTAGAGGGGCAGAGAATGTCCCAGTTGCTGCAATTTCTGCAGCCCATTTCTTTAAGCTTGTTTTTGTCCTTCTTTGAGAGAGATCGTGTACAAAAATTACGCCTGCACATATACTCAAGGCAAAGATAGCAACTTTCATTTAGTGGTGCAACTCTAGCCACATATGGAACATATTATGTTCCAAAAATAAAATATTGATAGACACAGATCTACAGAACAAATAATCAAATTCCGTGACTGATGGTGCATAGACTCGTTTACTGATGAAAGGATCAATTTGAATATGGTTTATCTCAAACGCTTCAAGAGATTCAAATGAAATAGTTAGAAATCTAGCGAGTCAAATGAGTTGCAAGTCGCCACATTATATTTTATATGCATACAACCTCCTAAATC
Source organism: Pseudognaphalium luteoalbum (assembly GCA_963422505.1). NCBI lineage: Eukaryota > Viridiplantae > Streptophyta > Magnoliopsida > Asterales > Asteraceae > Pseudognaphalium > Pseudognaphalium luteoalbum. The sequence continues at coordinate 13,787,858 of OY730192.1, read as the reverse complement.
ACTGTGTTCATGAATTAAGTATGTGAGTGTAGGTCAAGCCGGCCTATTTTGACTCGTTACGGAACCCATGTTGTCACATCTAATTCCGGGTTAACATTCTAAGACGGAATTTTGTATGGGTTCCAAACGTTATTATTGTGCCTCGTGATAATGACTTTTCTAGATTTTAATAATTGGACTTTAGGGCCAAAGTAATCAGAATAAAAAAACAGATATGGAGTTGCTGCAAGAGAACTGATTATTAAGAATGAATATAAGATGACATATTTCTAACATTAACAAATCTTATCCAATATCTAACTCGGATTCTTATTGCCGTAATCATCACTTTATTATTGCACATCTAAACACCCCTAAACCCTTGGGAGGTCATGTACTAGAAGTCCCTCCACAACTGAAAATGAGTAGTAAAATTTGGTCACACAAATGTGATCCACAAATAGTGAACTTACTGTCTGAATAGCATAACGGAAACCATAATCAAGCTATTAAATTATTTAGAAGGCAAGTTTTCAGCCTATTTGTTTCTTTAAAGTTTTAAACAAAGCTGAAGTTTCAATACATACCATTTATTTGAGAATAGAAGATGGAACGACAATCTGTATAACGGTCATGTCCAGAGACATCCCATAGTTCAATAAAGAAATCCCTATCTTTGTCGCCTTTAACACTATCTGAGGAGCTACTAGGAGCTCCGTAAGTGAAATGCTGCATAAAGATAATGCCAAGTTACTTCATAAACCCTCATCTTTAAAGCTACCTACGGAGAAAAAAAGGTTCGTAACAGACCTTCACATCTACTGTACATCCAATTGTTTGAGAAGGATGCTTTGTTGTTGTACCTTTCACAATCAGATCAACAAGGGAAGTTTTCCCCACACCTAAATATGCACAATAAATACACTTTCTTAATCAACACAATAACACATTAAATAAGCCATAAAATACTTTGAATTGAACTATATATTTACTAGTTCTCGTAAATGAAATTCACGATCACAAGGAAGAAAAAATGTGTGTGATATATGATCACGAGTTTACATCAAAATGTAGATTTTCTACTTGGATTTCTTAATTACCTTCCTTCGTAAATCATATCATCTGTAGATTTCCTATGAATTATGGCATACCCTATTTGGAACAACATCGTCCTTATTCTTTTAACATTCAAATACAATTTAAAAAAAATATCCAAAATTGCAGCAACTCGGTAGCAAATGCCATTCCAAAAGAGAAAGGGCTATGAATACACCTAATATACTAACATCAACTATTTAGATACACAATTAAACAACAACATAGTTTCAAAAAGGATTATATGTTACGTATGCTTTTGTGACATAGCACCCTACTCCAAACCCTATAAAAAACCTAATAGCATCTACCATTGCAGTTAACACAATACCATCGAAATTAAACCTAAAAAGTATTCTAATTAAGTAACAAATAACAGATAAATCTGAGAGATGAAACATAATTATAGCGAATAAAATATAAATAAAAAAAACTGAAGAAATTGAGTTGTTGTTAATAATAATAAAAAAAAATACCTGAATCACCAACAACAAGAACTCGAACTTGGCCACAAAGAGGACCTCCGCCATGTTGATCTTTACTGATCACCGTATCTCTATCACGTTCCCTCCAAAACATCATCTTCTTATGTTGTTGCTGTTGGAATTATTAGTAGTTTTAAGCTTCTTCTTACTTGTTGCGGCATTAGAAGCCCTAATTTGAGATCAGATCAGATAAGTATCTAATTGGATAATAGTGAATCTGATATTGTAGTTGAAGAATTATTATCAGAGATGGTTAATGTACTGAAGAAATGAAGATACAATTTGATTTGATAGAAAATGGTGTGGGATTTCGAGAACAAAGATTGAGGCGCAAGCGAAGATTCTGTCACTGGGTTTTAGATTTGATTTACACAGGAGTGTTTGCTCCGATAGCACCCCTCTTTTTTTCTTTTACTCGTAAAAAAAATTAACAACTTACTACGGAGAATAATTTTATTTTATTTTATATTTATAGGAAATGAGAATGTATGCTGTTGTATATTTAAAAAAAAATGAAAATTGGGCTCACGACTTTGTATTTATGAACTATGATCATGATTTTAGACATGATCTCAAACGCGATCTCTAAGGGATGAAAATACCGTTTTTGCAAATGTTTCGTAAGCGGAATCATTTAGTTTGTCAAATTATTAAAATTATACAATGGTCGTAATAGAAGGTTAAGGGTGTTTAAGTGTATGATGGAATGTTCAAAAATGATAAGTTTAGTAACTCCACTTAGTTAACCCAAGCTTCATCATGGTCATGGATAGATCACCCAGGCTTGGATCCATAGGCAGTGGAAATTGCCCTACGAAGACTCGCTTTCGCTATGGCTCCGGTGAGTTCCCTTAGCCAAGTCACTGTCTATGAGTCGCCGGCTCATTCTTCAACAGGCACGCGGTCAGAGCCCTGGGCTCCTCCCACTGCTTAGGAGCTTACGGTTTCATGTTCTATTTCACTCCCCGATGGGGTTCTTTTCACCTTTCCCTCACGGTACTACTTCACTATCGGTCACCCAGGAGTATTTAACCTTGCAAAGTGGTCCTTGCTGATTCACACGGGATTCCACGTGCCCCATGCTACTCGGGTCAGAGCGTAAGGCTCAAATTTGTCATATTAATGTGATCCTGTTAATGAATGTATAGATGATCAAGGAACGAGTTGTGCCTGATTCACGATGGAGCTTTTATGCATAAATAGTTGGATTTAAGACGGGTATAAAAGATTAACTCTTATAGCTTTCGTTTATAAAACTTGATATAGTTTTGTATTCACCCTTATGAATTTTCTTATAGCATCACCACTCCTTGTGGTCTTTTAATTATACTATGTTCCATTAAATCTTGGTTTGCTAATTAATTTAGAAATAATAGGCCCACGAGATCAAATGGAAAAATAGAACATATGAATAGAAATCATTAATCTTAAAAAAATGTTACTATTATATGAAATTAACAAATCATCTTACAAGTCAAAAATCATATTTTTTTAAGTGTAATTCTTACTGCGTCTGTCCAATTTGACATTGTTTATCGAAGATTTGTAATCAATACTCGTCAATAAATTATTATCGGCTGTTATTATTGTCAATCTATAAAATATATTTTTGTGACATCACTTCACAAGTTCACATACTTGAGAATTGGTGGCGTTATGCGTCGACACATAATACACTTGTCAATGCCATATCCTGTGAGCATGCAATTGACCCGTATAACATTTTTTTCCTATTTAACATCTGAATAATCAAACAGTCATCATGACATCTACAAATGTTGTTTGAATAAGAGGGTGTACCAGCTGTGAGCTTAATTAACAACTTAACAGAAACAAAGTTTCTGCTTTTTCTTCTCATGGCAAGCACAAATAATGTTGTCACGCCATTTGTTACACAAAAATTCAAATTTTTGGCCTTAAATCTTTTGTGGTTTTCTTTCAATTACCAAAATCATGATTTGTGACTCCAAATTTCTGTCTCAAATTCCCACATTCTCCTTTAAACAAGGGTCCCAATATTCCTTCATATACAGAATATATTGACCCACAAAATTCAGCCAAAAATTTCCATTAATGTATATATTATCATCTTCATTAAAAAGAAAGAAATAAACCCATCTTTTGATTCTTGTAACTTTTTTGCTTATTGAGAGGACACAAATGGAACAAGATAGCAATTGTCAAATGAAGATTGAAAAAGGAGATTATGGTTATGTTCTTGAAGATGTTCCTCATTTGGCTGATTATATTCCTAATCTCAGTGTAATTACTTTCCTTGTGCTTTTCAATCTAATTTCTCCATATTATGATTATTAAAACTGATTATTATATATGCATGTATGTATAATGTGTAATGCAAATGGCTAAATTTCATGCACCATTATTATATCAGGGGTGGGCGGGTGGTGATCTTTTGAAGCTAACTCATCGTTATACCTTCATTTCATTCATGTGTTAATTTATGTTCTGCAGACATATCCAAATCCAATGCGATTCAATCCTGCATATTCCGTTGTAAAGTGAGTTTTGTACCGTCTTATGTTTTAAAATGCAATATACATTATCTTGACTTTATGATAATCTTTAATGACTATATGTCCTGCTGATATTATAGGCAATATTTTATCGATTTTGATGAAAGTGTGCCAGAAAAGGTAACTTACAGAGCGAAAATTATGATATACGCACTTGCAAATTTTACTATCAGTACTAATTTGTTTACGTCTTCTTGTAGGTTATTGTCCACAAAAATGATCCAAGAGGAGTACATTTTCGACGGGCTGGCCCCCGCCAAAACGTATAACGAATACTTGTCTAATTTGTTTTAACCTGTATAACTTGATATGTATGTTGAGAATAAAAAAAATTATATGGCAGGTTTATTTTGCACCGGATGAGGTGCATGCCTGTATTGTAACATGTGGTGGTTTGTGCCCAGGGTTGAATACAGTGATTAGGGAAATTGTTTGTGCTCTTTATCACATGTATGGTGTCACAAAAGTTCTTGGAATTGATGTAAGTGTCCGCATCAAAATCTAACAAAAATCAAACTTTAGAAGCATTTTGTAAGAATTAATTTTGTTTGAATTAAATGCATGACTCTAATTGCCATATTTGCAAAATCTGTAGGGAGGTTACAGAGGTTTCTACTCAAAAAATACCATCACATTGACACCCAAATTTGTAAACGATATCCATAAACGTGGTGGTACAGTTCTTGGTTCTTCTCGAGGGGGCCATGACAAGTCAAAGATTGTTGACAGCATTCAAGACCGTGGTATCAATCAGGTGTTGAAGTTTGACCTATTGCTGAGTGATGCTACTACCTAATGGAGGTGGAAAAATGAGCGGATTGGGTTGGTTGGATCATGGGTCAATCGGGACTTTTTGCCCAAACTTCTTAAGTTTGAAAAATTTATCGTGGTTCTTGAAACCAAATGATTTTTGGATGTTTTATGCATTGAGATACACTTTCTAGGTCTTGTGGCTGTTCTAACTTCTAAGCGTTTTCTTTTAACCTAACTGTTTATATATTCAGCCTGTTTGACCCGTTAGATATAAAATTTGACCCATTCGTAGGTAAATGGGTTGAAATTGCCACATCTCTTCACTAATTTCACTATGTCCACCCTTAACTTTTCTTTTCTTATAAGAATCTGATGAATAGTTTGCCACTAGTTCATGCTACACGATCTGCTGATTGATTTAGTTGATGGTTACAGGTTTATATAATCGGAGGTGATGGAACCCAAAAAGGTGCAGGTGTAATATTTGAAGTATGTTGTATTATGAGTTACTAATTTTCACAACTTAATAATATAGCCTAAAATGGTTCATCATACTCATTTCAGTTACATTCTATATGTGCAGGAAATCAGACGACGAGGCATAAAAGCTGTTGTGGCTGGGATTCCAAAGACAATTGACAATGATATCGCGGTACTTTCATTCTGGACAATTCATTTTTTTTATATAGATGTAATATCAAGTACACTATACTTTTTATCATCAATGATAGTATGCCACTCTCTATTCTATCTTAAGAAAGTTGAATAAAAGTTTCTATATAGATTTACTCGAATTACAGGTTACTAGGTTTGGGGTGACCCTTATCTGATTGAACTAATTTTGGAGTTTTGCTTTGTCTAGTTGGTTTGGAATTAGCTGAATTTTTATTAGCATACCTCAGATTATTTTCATTCTTGTTTCAGGTCATTGACAGGTCGTTCGGTTTTGATACTGCGGTTGAAGAGGCTCAACGTGCTATTGACGCTGCACATGTTGAGGCAGTGAGTGCAGAAAACGGAATAGGAGTAGTAAAACTAATGGGGCGCTACAGTGGTTAGCTTTTACCTCCAGTTGACATGGAAATCGATGTGGTGGCGAAATGGGCGGGTCAGGTGGGTTTGGTAACGGATTGAAACGTAGCAAGTAGGGTTCATCCCAAACACATTCGATCCACAAATTATAGTTCATATGTTATAGTAAATTAGTAGTGTGTCGAATGTGATAACAAAATTATGTTATGTCAATGCTAATCGATTTTTATTGGTGAGCTGATTTAAGAGAATTTATGCATTATAATACATGTTGGGTGACTTTCACCCCATTCAACTCAGTTACCCTTAAGCTAGTTTCATTTATATTACCCAGTTGAACAATTAGAAAATATATAACCAGATTTATATTTCAACCCATACCAAAAAAATTAACCGTTAAGACCCGTTACCCAACCTTCCCAAGCTGCCTATTTTGCCACATTTAACTCCTACCTATTGGCTTCCTATCTAGATATTCTCTCTTAATTTGTTGTCTTCTCAGGGTTCATTGCAATGTACGCAACTCTTGCAAGTCGAGATGTGGATCTATGTTTAATACCAGAATCACCTTTCTTTCTAGAAGGTGAAGGTGGGCTTCTAGAATACGTAGAGAAACGGCTCAAGGAAAATGGACACATGGTTATTGTTGTAGCTGAAGGAGCTGGTCAAGAGCTAGTTGCACAAAGCAATTCATCAATTGCAAAAGATGCTTCCGGGAACAAACTACTTAAAGATGTTGGAATGTGGCTTTCAGAGAAAATTAAGGTATTAATTGAATGCTCAATCCTGAAGATATTAAAGTTAATTTCGGTTTCTTTTGAGTTTGTAGTTTATGAGATTGAATGCTTCAGATTTATGAATCTTCTATTTCATTGCAGGATCACTTTGCAACAAAGAATTACATGTCAATTACCCTTAAATACATCGGTAACGTCTCACAACCGTTTACTACTCGTATTAGACTACAATAAAAATAAAAGAAAATTTTTATTTGGCATCTGCACTATAAAATATAATCGGTTTGGGCCAATATCTGATACTAACTCACACATTTTCCCTTAGATGATATCATTTTAATAAAAAATATATCAATCAATTGATATTCTTTTAATAAGAGTATCATTAACATACAATCCTCTTTAACAAAAACAAAATGGTCAAATGACACAGATCATTAATAGGTTAATGGGGCAAAATTCTACATTTATCTACTATGAATATTAACATACAATCCTCTTTAACAAAATGAAATTGTCAAAATGATGCAGATCCTACTTACATGATCCGTGCGGTTCCAAGTAATGCATCTGACAACATATACTGTACTCTCCTTGCTCAAAGCTGTGTACATGGAGCCATGGCAGGGTACACCGGCTTCATTAGCGGACTTGTGCATGGTCGACATACTTATATTCCATTCAGTGTAAGTTAATCCTCAATCACCAATCTTATCTTTCTATCTAGTTTAATAGAATCAGACACTACACCTAGTAAACATAGGAAGTTCGGATGAACTGTCAGATTATTAAAACAATAATGTGGAAGTAATTTCGACCGGTTTACTTGCAAATGGTTTGGCTTGTGTTGTGCTTATCACAAATGTGTCTGATAAAAAAAATTAGCCAAAAGGAAAATGAACAGTGGTTCGGAAGTCGCCCACAGTCTATTTTCAATGCATACAACCTCCTTTGAGGTTTTTGTTCAAAGATTTAGATACTTGTTGCCAAAACAAGATGGTAAAAAAAGTGTAGCGGGTCAACCCGAACCCATTTTATTTTAATTACCCTATTTCAAGCGATATCCATTTTGATATGTTACCCAACCCATTCAATCACAGGTCCATCTTGCCACCTCTATATTCAATGGTAAGGCAAACACCAGGGTTAAACATGAGTAAAATAAACATGTACTTGGTACTTACTGTCCAAAACCATTCCTTTTGCCTCATTCTTTTCTTTTCTGAATAAGAACGGTTATATATTTACAACAAAACCAATCCTTCTTGCTCATTCTTCTATTTGACTATAAGGTTGAGTCGGCTGCATTTCAACTGTGTTAATCCTTTATACTAAGAAATCCATATATCTTTCACTTTATTAGTTGCTGTTAATTTCTTAGCAGCAAGTCTGATGGTGTTTCTTGACGTGCAGCGTATAGTGGATCATCATAATAAGGTTGTCATTACCGATAGAATGTGGGCAAGGGTACTTGCATCCACCAATCAGCCGAGCTTTTTAAGACCAAAAGAAGTGATTGAATTTCAGAAAGTGGAAGAGGAAGCAAGACAGTTGTTGGAAGGAGAAAGCAGCAGGAGTTCAGGTAACAACCAAGAAAAAAAGTCTTAGACATGCTCGCGTGCCTTCTGAATCTGATTGACCATCTGAACACTTCGGTCAATGTAGGAACCAGTTTTGAATGCACCAGTCTCTTCAGATGCTTAAGCTGCAGCGAGTAACTGGTATAGTTTTGATGGCTCTTTTCAATAAAGCACTTAGGCTTTAACAGATTACCGCTCCCGTGTACTATTGTACTACCAATTCTTAATTGTATAGTTGATTATGCTCCTTGTATACATTCATGTTCGTGTTACGCATATAATACGATAAACACACTTGTTTTGACATATTCAGTGCAGAAATTCTTTTGAAAACATAATGAGTATCTATGAACAGTTTCTGGAAATAAATGTTGGAACTGCGGTACTATTGATGTTAAATAAACTACGGAGTAGTTTATACTTATATCTCTATTTAAAATGTTTGACAGAAATATATGAAGCAATAATACAGTACTTGATAATAAATATTTAAGTGCTTAATATATAACTAAGAACAACTTCACAAAAAAAAGGTAAGTTATACTTGGATACAAGTATAATACAGGGTTCACCTTACCGCTATCTACAATTTTGAAGCAACGCAGAGATCCTCATTTACACTCGAATAATCTAATCCTTTAACACGCATTTCAGAAGAGATTCTTTGGACCTCCTGAAACCTTCCTTCCTTTCCAAGACCCGTAAGAAGCTCATTAGCAACGCTTACACTTGGCAAAAACCCATTTCCAACCATTTCCAAGTACCAAATATACCCTTCACTAAACATGTTAATATCACAAAGACCCTTGATCATTATTTCATACGTATCTGCTTTAAGAACTAATCCCGCGGCTTTCATTTCATCAACAAGATCCTTTGATTCACGAAGTTTTTCCTCTTTCAAATACCCAATGATCAAGCTATTGTATGCCATTCTATCAGGAAAAAATCCATTATCGATCATCTCATGGTACAATGCTAACGTTTTCTCTATAAAATCATTCTCCGCATAAAACCGAATTAGTTCATTATATAGCAAACGGTCAAAAGGCAGGTTAATCTGTGCCATTTCATTGATGAGTTTCTCTATGATTGTTATACCTTCATTCTTGCATCCAGAAATTAGCGGATGAAAGGTATAGATAGTAGGCTTGATTCCTGATACTTTCATTTTCTCATATAACTCTAAACATCTGCGGCTATCTCCCTTCACTGAATAGCCTGAGATTAAGCAATTATACGTTCTTACATCATATTTAAGACCTTCATTTGTGATTTGTGAAGCCAGTTCCTCGGCTTCCTCAACCTTACCCTTTTTGCAGAGCCCATTTATGAGTGTATTGTAAGTAACCAATGTTGGGACTACTTTATTGGTCAACATTTCATCAAAAACTTTGAAAGCATCTTCTATCTTCCCTCCATTACAGTACCCGTCAATTAGCATATTATACATATTTGTATTTGGCAGAACACCTCTACCTATCATATCTGTGAATACAACCTGAGCTTCTAAAAGCCTTCCGTCCTTGCACAGCTGGTGTATTAGTGAACCATAACTTATAGCATTCGGCTTTAAGCCATTACTTTCCATTTCTTCAAGAATCTGGAAACATTTATCGAATTGAAGATTCCGTCCAAATCCATCAAGCAGCGTGTTGTAAGTCACCACATCAGGAGACACACCCATTTCTGGCATTCTTTTTATCCAATTTTCTGCTTCAACAAGATTACCAGAGTGACAGTACCGGTTGATCACTGAATTAAAAGTGATGCTGCTTGGGTTTAACCCATGCAATTTCATTTTCTCAATTGCCGAAAGAGCCATTTGTATGTTACCCTCCCTGCAATGACCATCTACGATCGTATTGAACATCACCGCAGTTGGAACGAGTCCATTGTTGAGTAATTTCACCAAAATCTCCTCAGCTTTATTGGTTTTCCCTGCCTTACATAACCCATTTAATAAAATGCCAGTAGTGTAACCATTAATACGAATACCATCTTTATCTATTTGTTGATACAAAGACACAAGAGCATCCGCATCATTAGACCTCGAAAACCAGTCAAACATAAAACTATAACTATAAGCGTCGGGAACAAACCCAAGAACTTTCATTTCTTCCCAGACCTTTTCCGCCTCATCCATCCTCTTCCCTCTACAAAGACAGTTAAGCAACGTATTAAACGTAACAAGGCTCGCCTCCACATTCATACCTTTCATCATTTCACGAATCCTAAACGCCTCATCTATGTTCCCAACTTTACAATACCCATCAATTAACGTATTAAACGTAACCTTATCAGGTGGCACCCGTCTCTCAAGCATTTCATCAAACAGCTTGTGTGCATCCACCAACCTCTTTTCCTTACACAACCCACCAATCAAAACATTATAAACAAACTTAGTAACAATAACTCTCCCATTATTTTTCATCAAATCCATCAATTCCATACCCCTTTTCAAATCCCCAGTTTTAACAGCTGATTGAACAGCTTTCCCATAAGTAAAACTATCAACCCTAATTCGGGAATCAACAACATTGCTAAATAACTCTAATACTTTACTGTATTGACGAGAAGAAACTAAGCATTCAAGAAGTAAATTGAAAGTAGATAGGGATGGAAAGACACCATCTTTCCTGATTGACGTGTACAATTCAAGGGCTTTATCGGTTTGACGTTGTTGTAGTAGTACGTTAAGCTTTGTAAGTTGTACATGTGGATCACTGGTATCATTGTCATTGGGATAACTGGTGGTGGTGTTGGAACAGAAGGCTTTTATAGGGTTAGAGATTGAAAAGAGTATGGTAGTTAAGTTGGGAAGGAGAGCAACCCTTCTGGTCGCCATTTCTAGCAAAACTGAAGACGTCTAATATATTCTGTTTGTATTTATACATTTTGCTCCTTTTTACAGAAAAATTTTTGTTAAAGAGTTGGACTTCAAAAAATTTAGGTTAACGGTAGTTTTTTTTCTATAAAGAAGTTAATTCTCTCTTAAGTTTTTCAGATTTACCTAGAACATTCACAATAGTGACATAAATCACAATAGTGACATAAATCAACGCGGACACGTCTGCATCACGTCAACTTTTTCACAGAAACTGACATAAACTGATAGCTCCGTGTTATCCGTGACTCTATCACTTTAAATTTTGGACCCACATTTAACAATTTATACACACAAAAAGAAAAGAAAAACAAAAAAGTGACGAGCCGTCAGAAAAGTGACAGACAAAAGTGACGAGCCAAAGTGAAGGGGGCTTGCCACCAAAGTCTCTATCGTCGGTTTGAAGTGACGGACAACCGACAAAACATTGGGAGGGCTCTAATGTAGTTAATCACTTATCTTTTTTTATTAGTGGTTTCGTACTCATCATCACACATACTTGATCCACATAAAGTTTGTTGCGAGAGTTCTAATTTGGAAGGAAAGAACTTATAGCATCTCCAATGAGGTTTGCTGGAAGAGTTTAATAGAGCAAGATATCTAAGCTGGCATAGTTTAATAGCATCGTAAAAGTGCCACATATTACACTGTTTCAAGAAGTGTTCCTCTGTACGAATGTTTGTTTAGACGTATGGTAGTGGGCTTTTACCCAAAAGTGAGCCTTTGCATGTAATGAATTGTTTTTCATTTTTCATGGAGTTGTTTGCTAATTTGCTATCCCATTTTTATCCACAAATTTTCTAGATGCATTATATTATATTATGTAAATTGATTGTAAATAGTACGATGATGTGTCAGTTTAATAATTTTATTAAGTTTAATACATTGTAGAGATTTTTTGTTAAAAGTTAAAACGGTGATATGTCAGTGTATTAAACTCAATGCATTGGAGATGCTCTTACAAAGGATATGAAATACTCATATTAAGAAAAAATAGAAAAGTGTTGCACCATTTTTTAAACGGAAAGAAATATAGTGAGAAGGGAATTCCAACATTTTATTTCTGTCTTGTTTTTTCGTGATTCCTAGACCGTCAGGTTTTCACCACACTACTAAACATGTGTTAAGTTGTTGTATTATATAACAGTTTAAGACATATTTAATGATCCACAAAAATTTTTGATGGTATATGAATCATCACTCATGATTTCCTCCCCAAATTGGAGTGGTTTAGAAGTTTGAGAATGTGGAACACAAAAATTCTCACTTTCTTCTCTCTTCTTCTTGAGTGGGGAACACCAAAATAAAAATTCAATCTTTAAGGGTGCGTTTAGTTACACAACACCCCCCACCCCCCACCCCACCACCCCCCCACGTTTCTTGAAAAAATCTCTAAAAAAACAAGAAAATTAAAAAGCTGAGCCTAGCTCAATTAGTACCAGTGCGCATCCCGAGTAAGCTCAGTTGACTTGGTCAGTGAGAACTTTGCTAGAAAATGATCACGGATTCAAATCCGTTCCCACCCATTGGGCCATAGCGCTGAGACAGGGGGTCTTCGGACTCGTTGCCTGTGGCTGGTTGAGGCGCGATGCCAGTTGGTACCCAAAGGTTACACGATGTCAGGGTTTCCTTGCCGATCTAAACCTTTTTGCTAAAAGAAAACAAGAAAATCAGAAAACGTGTTCAAATTCGAGTTATCTAAAAAATTGTTCTAAGAAAAGGAAAATTCTTGTTTTCCTTTTTATAACTACAAAGTTGAATACTACTTTTGATGGTTTTCCAAGTTTATCATCTCTATTATTTTTTGGAAAAGAAAAACTACACCCCTTACAACTAAAAAGGTTTTTAGATTTTTCATGAATTTCTAGAGAAGTAAAACATTTCTCATTCTTTCTAGAAATGAAAAAAGAAAAATGACAAAAAAAATTTAACTAAACCCGCCCTAATCATCATTTCTTTCCTACTTTTTTTAGTTCCCCTTCTTTCTTTTTCTTTTTTTCCGATAAAAACCGTGTTTGGAAAACTTTTTGTAACATAGTGTAAGTGAGAGTCTAACTTTGGAGCTCCTTTTTGTGATAGAATTATCATTTTTCAAAAAATTTACAACTTGATTAGCCCTAGATGTTAATTTATCATTTTATCTCGGTTGCACTTAACATAGGTACACTTAATTACACATATTATTATTCAAGTAACGTGAAACTCTATTATAATGAAATGGATAAGAACATGTCGAATTTGTTGATTTTCTGTAAATCGGTACAAACCCGGAATCATTTATATAATTTACTCCCATAAATTACATAGTTTGTGCATGCAGTAAAAAACTTGTAGTGCACATTTTTAATGTATTGAACCTGGATTTGTGGCACTTATTTTAAGGGCTGGTATGCGTAATAAGATACTACGTAGTAAAAATAGGTCGGTCAACTAAGATAGTACATGAAAGTATCACCAGAAGACAATGAATATAGTGACCCAGTAGCTAGTAAATGTAGCAACCAAAAGATATTGAATAGGTTTTAGCAAATGTCAGACTGTGATAAGATAATTGATGCTTCTGCTTCCCGCACGACGCCATCGTTTTAGGTGATCAATTATGTACTTGTAATTCAGAGTTAATCTCCTCATATCGTAACAGTTAAATATGAAATAAAAATCAGCGTTGGATGAGCCAACTAGCTTGACTAGGTTCTAAACCAGTTAATCTCCTCATATCGTAACAGTTTAAATATGAAATAAAAATCAGCGTTGGATGAGCCAACTAGCTTGACTAGGTTCCAAACCCCTTATAAAAAATAGTGTGTTGTATTGTCATTTGCTCACAAAGGGGTAGTTTTTAGTGCTCGTCCTGGGCATCTGAAAACTCAGGACCTACCCTGATTTCGTCAACATGGTATGTTAACTTTAAATGATATATATAAAAAAAAGTTGTTGGAGGATTTAAAATATAGATTTTCAATTATGTTTATAGCTTCAATATTAGGAGATATCAACATGATTGATTTTATCTCAGAACTGATATAAAAAGGTTAAAAAGAGAGATTTTTGGTAAGAAAAAGTTATTGGAAGATATATAAAGGTTTTATAATTATTGCAGTACAAATCAACCTGAAACTTTAAGTCGCAATAGTGTTTTCAAGGTCACACGAATCAGACCACGCGATGTTACTAAACTATACATGAATAGGAACAAATACATGTCTGTTTTTTCATACGACTAATGAATGAAATCGTTATTTTTACAGCTCGTTAAGGAACCACATTCAACTCACTAACCACTGTATACACCAGAAGGGTCTGCATTCTGGAGAATCCATGGATGTTCAAGTAGCTTATGTAGCGGAAGGCGTTTAGATGCATCCTTGACAAGCATCTGTATTAATTGTAAAACATGTTAATAAATCGATAGGTTACACAGGACATATGAAGCGTGTTGCATCTTATTCCCTTTCCTTTTTGTTATTCGCAGTTTATGTATATTCAAATAACCAATCATAATACAATTTCCAGGATTTTTTCAGTGAAGGGTTTGGTGAAACCTGACTAATGAGGTCCTTTGCATGTGCGGAAACTAAAGGTTTTGAAGGGAACTGTAGATCTACCTCTGTTATCCTGCACGATTGAGTCAACAATGACTATTAGATATCCAAACCTTTAATAACTAAAAAACCACTGAGGGTGATCATGTAAATAGCATTGTCACCTTTTATACGTATCAGAGTGCTCTTCTGCTTCAAATGGAGGGAGACCATAGAGAAATTCATAGCACAAGATTCCAAGACTCCATATATCTACACTGGCATCATGCTCCTTGCTCTCCACTGCGTGATTTTTTGCACGATATATGTAAGTCTTGAAAGTCAAAAACATTAGATTATGGATATATTTGGTCAAGTAGTCTAACCCATTTCTGGTGGGAGATAATCTAGGGTGCCACACATGGTTCTCCTGCGACTGAACGTGTGCACGGACCAGCCAAAGTCAGCAATCTTCAGTTCACCCTGATAGATATAACCCAAGTGTTATATAAACGTATCCACTAACCAAGGTTCAACTCTAATGGACGCTATTTCATTGTTTTCCTTTCTAAAAAATATAAGCACACATTGTCTTTCCTTCTCTGTGATCAAATAAAAACCAAACGAAAATATAGTTATTGAGGTTTCTTATCTAGTTACCTGTGCACCAATCAAGAGGTTCTCTGGTTTAATGTCTCTGTGAATAACATGCTTTCCATGACAGTATATCAGAGCCCGTGCTAAAGCTGAAATGTACTGTATAAATGGAAAAAAATTGTTATAGAACATAATATGACCTGACCTCAATCATTCATATCTTCAATGTGTATTATTCTGTTATTAGTAAAGAAGACATACAGTAGCAGAACGACGTTCACTGAAGTATTTGCACTTTTGCAGTTCCTTGTAGAGTTCACCCTTTGCAGCATACTCCAGAATCAAGTAGACCCTTTTCTGTTTAAGTAATTTTCAATCTATTAGAAATGTCAAAAAATGACCCTGTAAGGTATGGGGCGGTTATACTAGTGCACCTGATCGTAGAAGTAACCATAAAGCCTTAGAATATTAGGGTGTCGAAGATGACTTTGTATTTCAACTTCACGGCGAAGCTGGTGCTCCACTTGAGACTGTTTAAGCTGGCTCTTGGAAAGTACCTTCAATGCCACAATATGATTGCTCTGTAGAGAGACGGACATAAAGATGATATTTTTTTAGCTAGCTTATAATGGCATAACAAATGATGGAGAAATGATATATTGAACTAAGTAGAATGGCTAACAAATTGACCTAATCTAGATGTCATCAATCTATTAGTTTTATGAAAAGACCCACTATTCCATTGCCTTACTGATGAACGCCATATGACATTAGGCATTTAGGCCTATCTTTAGGCACCTATCATTGCTGAAAATGATAAGATAGTAGAATATGTTAAGAATGTCAAGTAGATTTGATTTGCTCACCCTCTTTTCTCGTGCGATATAGACATGCCCGAACTTTCCCCTTCCTAATGGCTTCCCAATGTCAAAGTCACTAAGCGTCCATCTCTTTTTCTCTCCTGCAGTCTCTGTAGAAACCTATGGAAACGGAAGAAAGAAAATCCATCAGGATATAAAATCATGCATGACAAATATCATAACTAGTTCATCATTATCACTAAAGCATTGCATCTTCCTGACCAGTTTAAAACTGCAACGACCAAAACTCGTTTCAAAATGAAAGCTTTCCGAAATCCATACTTTAGGTTCTAGTAATCCGATATCAGGAAACCTTGTATATACTTTAATAATAATAATATTAAAAAAAAACAGTGGTTTATATTTTCGGTTTCACATACACCATTCCTTCCTTTAAGTAATAAAATTTTCACCCTTGAATAGTTTAGTACCTATATAATTACTATATACACAAAATCAGAATAGCATATATAAAGTTCACAATTGAATTACTAAACTTCATAATTACGTATCTATAATTCAAATCAGGCTAACTAAATTTTACAATTGAATGATTATAACATTATACATACGAATCAACAATATAAAACTTCACAATTGCGTATCTATAATCCAAATCAGCATAGATGAAGTTAGTAGAACGTTATTTCCACAACTACGTTGACCTAACAAGTAAGATGTAACAAAACCCTAAGATAGATGGTGAAACAAACATAATCAAGTGCGTATGCGTGTAATAATTGTTAAGAAGAGGAGAAATGGGAGTGCGGTGTTACCTTTTGTTGTTGTTGAGGCTGTGTCTCTGTTGATATTGCCATGATAGATTGATTTCAGAGAGAGAGAGAAACAGAGAATTTTTAGAGAGAGAAAGAGGGGAAATTTGAATGAAGGTGGTGCTGGTAATTGGTTGTTTACAACGGTCAGATTATTTTATTATTATATTTTAAAAAAGGATGCTTCGCAACGTCCGATTTCTGCAAATCGCCAATTGGCAATAATAATAACTTTTTTAACCATTTTTTATTTGAGGGATACATTGTTAATTACTCCATTATTTTTTTTATTTTTTTATTTTTATTTATGTGAAACAAACACAATTCAATTCGTTTGTAAATATACAAAAAAATACATGCTCAAATACATTTATATTAACATAATTATATATTGTTTTAACACATACATAAATTCAATTTTATTTGTTAAACATTATGTAAATATATTATATTTATTAAAAACTATAGATACTAGCATAGTACCTGCACAAATGTGACGCGTGATAGTTTCATTCGACAATATACCCGTTCATTATCTGATTATCAACATGTCCTTCTTAAAACATATAAAGAACTCTAGTCGAGTCATTATCTTTTATCTCGAAACATGGATGATATTCTCAACGACTTCAACGATTATAGTATAAGTTGTAATATTATTTAAAACATATAAAGAACTCTAGTCGAGTCACAAACTTTTATCTCAAAACATGGATGATATTCTCAACAACTTCAACGATTATAGTATAAGTTGTCATATTACTGAAGTCAAAAAAAAAAAATTGATTCATACACCAAACTTATACTTCAACTTCAATGCTTGTTTGTACCGTAAGCTTTAACAAGTGTACAATTTGATGTACGGATTAATTTGTTTATTGTATCCATCAACTCCCATTACTTTTGAGTCCTTTAGAGTGATTTGCTTATAATTATACATGTAGATTCTTAGTTATGGTAAAAGCGCATTTCATAATATCTGTATACATATATATTTTATACAAGTGATTTCCGGTATCCCTAATTTAGAATATAAAATGGAAGTTACAATTATAACTTTGTCAATTAATAGGTTACATTTGATTGATATAATTTTTCAAGTGGTCGTCAAACCCATATAGAAACTATAAAAACACTACAGCAGATTACCCTGAGATTATTTATATACAATACAATGGAGGATACATTTTGAGCTTTTCTTTTTCTTTTATATTTTCACTCTACCTAAATTGCAACACATCTTTCATTTTATCAATCGCCGTGACTAGCCTACACTACAATGAATACCCCGAAAAAAACATACTATAAAAATGAGATGTTCAAAAACTCATCTGAATACCTACAACTATGATGACTGCCAAAACGCTGCACTGTCATTACTATATAATGAACGATCTTGAATCTCCAAATTTGCTATATGCCAATTTATAAACTGTGACTGGATGCATTTACACAAAACTAATGCAACTGGAAAAATCCACCACTCGCTTTCCTCCCTGCACCAACAAACCAAAATGTTACAACACACTTATCATTGTGCCTAGAGGTGGCATAAGGAATGGCCCAGGCCACAGGTGGGTTGAGTAACAGTTTAAATTGTCAAAACATGTACCGAGTATGTTTTTAACACCAGTCAAACATAGTCGGGTTGACCTATCAACTATAAGTTTTCCACAATAATGTCTTATATATGAGTACACAATCTATATAATTAGATCTAATCCAGATGTGGGGAATTCAACCCACTTAAAGGTCAAAGTGTCCAACGAATAAACTCAACAAATTTAACTAAAAACCGTTACCCAAGTTCCATTTTAATGCAAATATAACCTTCTAAATCATTTAGTCATATTCGATGCATTAATTGTCTATTGTAGGGGTGAGCATGGTGCGGAAGCGGTACCGAACCGGTTGGTACCGGGTTTTTTCTTTTACCTAAAGTGAGTACCGAATACCGGACCGTTTAAAGCGGTACGATTCTGCTACCGGTAAGTGGTAAAAAAAAGTAAAATAATAACTAAACATATCTATGTATTTTGTTCTCGATAAAATTCAAAGAAGATGAATATTAATGAATCTCAAATAAATAAATAAAACATCATTAAGTGACATAGATGGATATTGACAAAGAAAAACAAATATATACAACGACGTTATTGTACCGTGTTAAGTGGGGGTTATTACTCATTTTTGTACTTGCTGTTTTATTTTCCAATTATTTCTTCAATTAAGAAAACGAGAGAGAACTAAAATAATAGACTAATCATTTTAGCTATTCTCTCTCTTAGCCCATTCGGAAGGATCTCATCTCATAATTATCCATGATTTGGTAATGACACAAGTCATGATCTTTACCTTTATAATAACAAGCAATATGAATGGAATCCGATTTAACTAGGGTGCTAAAAACGTGATTGTTTGTGTAGCAAAGAGTACTAGCTAGACTTCTATAAAATTACAACTGTATTCATACGCGATAGTCTAACTCTATTTTATGCTTCTTAATTATCCAAAAAATATCATTATTATATTCATAGACATATCATATGATCATAGAAATGATGTTTCAAGTATATGTTTTTAAAATATAGAAAGAACCTACAGACCTATAACAAAGAAAAACATGTATATTTCGGATATGGTACCAAAACGGGAAAAGTGGTAAAATACCGGAACCGAAGCGGTTGGTACCGGTATCTTTTTGACCCTAAAGTGAGTACCAAATACCGGACCGTTTAAAGCGGTACAGTACCGGATCGGTACGGTACCGGTACGGGATCAGAATTCGAGTACGAATGCTCACCCCTAGTCTATTGTAAGTAGAACTTTTTTCACTAGCTTGAGTGCACATAATGTATCAAACTAATGTCTGACATTCATAATTTGTATCGTACTACTCAAGCTTCCATCGTTTGTAATGAACTTTTTATTTTTTGTTATTGTATATAATTTACGGTACTTTAATCGACATGTCATCTATATAGTTGACACTTTAACAAAATACATTCAATAGCAATATATTAAAGTTCATTACACGTGATGGAAGCTCGAATAGTTCATAGTCACATAAATCGCTACAGTACCCACGATCTGCGATCTAGGTCGCACGTTCCCAATCGCGGTACGATCGCGTTGCAATCGTTATCCAGATCGCGTTCGAATCGGTGGTCAATGCCGGCCCGAATCGTTGGTCAAATCGATACAATCGGTCTTCAATTTTGTATTTGGAACGATAATAAAAGAAGAAGGAGAAACAGGGAGAAATAAAAGCGGGGACCATTCTTTTTCTTTACTTTTTCAGTTTTCATTTTTTCTAGCCTTGTGATTGTTGGTGAATAAACAGGAAAAAAAAAAGAAGAAGAAGAAGAAGCAGGAAAAAGAAGTGCACACGTGCAGTGATGTGAGGAGGAAGAAGGGAATAAAATAAAAAACCCTAAATAATTATTGGGTTTAATTAAAATTGGGCTTTTTAGAATTGGGTTTTTCTTTGTTTGGTCTTTTCTCTAGTTGGGTAAGCCCAAATAAAATATTATGTCACTGTTTTAAAATCTATGTTAAACTATATAAAATCATATAATAAAGATTAAAGATGTAATTTATAAAACATATTTCAGTAATTTAAAATGTTTTACGTACTTTAGTTTTTTATTAGATTTAATTAAAAGTAATTTTTATTGGGTACACCGTTCCATGTTACATCGTACCGAAGCGATCTGGAATGATCCTACCCCCTCCATACCGAATTTTAGAAATTAGTGAACCGCGTTCCCGTATCGGAGCGTACCGCGATCTATGTGACTATGGAATAGTTCAATACACACTACCAAGCCTTTTTCACCAGTTGTTCAACCGGATCATTTTCTAAGAATAAGAAGTTATCCATGCATGGGTGTGTGCTCATGCAAGTGTGATATATGAAAAACAAAATAGCTGTTGAGCTGGCACACACAAGACAGTGGGACAACTAACTACAATATCATAGTATTAGAGCTTGGTAAACATCGTAATGTACTCACATGGTCCATGCCTGGACGTCTGAAGGTGTTTTACTAGGCTGAGAAGAGTAATGAGCATAGCCACAGATAAAGGCAACCACCTGTCAATAATAAAGAAGTAGAAACATATAAGCGACACAACCAGATGTATATACAGGTATATTTATCACACGTATACATTTTGAAATGTTTATTCACAAACTTACCACATTGACTAAGGACGTTATGTTCCAGAGAGCATATATACGAGCCAGCCCGGCAGACCTTCTGGGTCCATGACTAAACAGAGCATTGATACCAGCGGGAAATGGAAGCAATATTCCAAGAGGCAAAATGAATAGAACCAAGAACACGTGTGCTAACGAAAATGAATATAACTGGAGCAATGTAAGCAAAACAAGACTAAAATCTCCTAATAACAGCATTGAGATCACCAAACCAACAAGATCCTGCACAAACCGTCAATAGATTTCGTTCAGAATCTGGGAAGGGAGCATGCCAACTAGAGGTGACAATTCTGACCTATCTACCAATGAATGAGTTGATTGGGATTGCCTTATCACAAATCGGTCGAATCAAAATAAGCTAACATGGTAACATGACACAGGGGTTGAACAAGTTGAAAGTAGTCCAAAGTCAATCTAAGATTCCTCTCCTATATTGTGTTTTAATAGCATAGCTAATGCATTTACTATTTTAAAACTAAGGTGAAAAATATACAAAAAGTTTGTGGACCAACAAACCCAGTCTGTTTCAGCCAATCAGCACATATTAAACGTGACCCCGTTTTCAACCCAATTCATTTGTTACCCAATTGGCTCATCTTGTCACATCTATTGTCGGATTGTATATGCACTATACAAGTAGAGATACGTGCATTAAAACAAGATGGACGATTTAAAAGTTACCTGGTGGCCCACAGGCTTGGTGTTATGAATTATAAAGGAAAGGGGAAAGAATATATCTCTGTTTTCCTTGAGCACTTTCAAACTGTTGATATCTAATACCCTACTATAACTCTTTTTTGGTGTCATATTATTGTTGGCAACCATGTGCACTTGATTTGAAGCCTTTTGTTCTCTTGAATCATGAGTTGAATCCTCTTGAAAAGTGTTATCATTATTGCTGCCAAAATTAAAGAGGTATCTATGTTGGTAAGAAGAGCATCTGACGAATACAAATGCAGAAACTTGACAAGTAGGGAGTAATAAACACCAATTGCGAAACTATATCAGCTAATACGCACGTATATAAGGTGACGTTTAGATGTTCATTTTGAAATTGGTTATGTGATATTAAATATACTCAATCTCAGATTAGTGTGGGTGTAAGAAACAGAAACAAAATTGTTTTCTGATAAGCAATAAAATGGCAAAAAAGACAACATTTTGTAAAAAAAGAAAAAGATTGTTTTGTGCCAATGGTGGGAATGAAGGCCTCTAAAATTTGGTTGTAGGAAAGGAAAAGAAGGTGACATTATTTTACCCTACAGATAGAAGTTTTGTCGCACCTGATATGAATCTGATTATTAGAACCCAAAATAATCAGATAATCAGAAGCAGAATTCTATAATCCAAACATAATGCACGGGTTATTATGACTTAAAATCTGATTACTCACCAAATCAGTTATAAAACACAAATCCCAACACACTTTTTTTAAGCAATTAGCATAGAGATAAATAACTTTGAGTAAAAATACTTTACCTCGCCAGTTGGTCCCTTCTAGTAGTTTCATCGACCCGTACAGAAGAAACCAAAAGTCCATACTGAAAATTGTTCCCATTTGTAGCTTGAAACAACGCAAGGTCAACCCGTATACCATAATTTTTCAAAGTCGGGTTAGCATAAGTTTCAATCCATGTGACAAGTGTACGAAACATTACCCCAAGTCGACCTCGACGAACTAACCGCAGTTGTGCATTTAAACCAGCTACAAAGCGATACCAAGTAGTAGGAGGTACAGACTGAAATTAACAAGATATAGAGCATAAGAGGTACAACAAATGAAGAAAATGCAAGAACTTGGTCTAACTAGACCAACAATATCCAACTTATCCCCACGTATGCGAATTTCAACCCATTCACTAATTAAATAATGGGCAAATGGAGAAACTTAAATTAACTATAGCCAATAAAGAAAGAGATCAACTGGGTTGGAAGGTTCAATAGTCCCCCTAATTGTATATCTAATGCATAAAACACCTTAAATATGTTGTGTAATCGTATTCACACTAATTACTTTATAGAATATCCAAAATTCATAAAAAAGTATTTTATGCCAACCAGCTTGTTCTGATCTGTACAAAAATTACTTGTATTGATTTGTAGCATGACCCGCCAATATTGCAACATCTAAGTCCTTGGAAATAAGTAACAAACCTGATTCATGAGAGTTGTAACGACATTGTCACTATGAAGTGAGAAAGGAGCCATGTAAGATCCATCTCCTCCAAACATAAGAGACAATGGGAATCTCTGATGAAGACGAGGAGGAAGATCACTTCGCTTTTCATCACCACCAAGAAAGAAGTCCACGTACGCTAGCATTAGATCAGATGTTGCAGCAACCTACAACATTGCATAACTGTGATTGTCGAGTCTTCTTTTAAGCAATATACATCTTTCTCAGTCAATAACAGCATAATATGTACACAAAAATAAAAAACCCATATCATCAAAAGATATAGTGGGTGCTAAAGACTAAGATAATAACAATACTTCCCCAACTTCATCAAATTATCCTTCTGATTTGTATACTCCAAAATGAACTAACCTTGAGGCCTTCATAGAGAGCACGTGATCGACATGAACGCAAGCAAGCATGGTCATACTCAGACCTAACGAACTCACGTAGTCGTTGCAATTTCAACTTTTGCCTCCATTGTTGCCATGACCACGCAAGAGGATAAGCCAGGAAAAAAAGAATGCTATATATTGATCCCTCCCACCATTGATAAGTAGCTAAAGCATTAATATCTTCTACAAATCTATTGAATGCCCCCTCATACCTGCAATTTCGATCAAATACTCTTGATAAGTGGCTAAAGTGAAAACTAACCAACACACTGCAACACATTATCCATCATCTAAGACGATAAACGAAAATAAATGGAGCATGGTAGCATTGGTTAAGAATTTACACTATATCTATCACTTGATCTGGAGGTGTGTGAGGAAGATGCCAAGGTTCCCTGAATGTATTTTGTCCCATAAAGTACATTCTGTGCACATGGCCTTGAGACTCCTCGACCCTGTTTGTTTCCAAAACCTGCAAGCCGAAGATTATGATTAGAGGTGGCACTTCGACCTCTTTAATTATGACTAAGCCGATTTGGACTATGATTTATGACTTTATCTACAATATGTCAAATAAATAAAAAGAAGGTCAAATGGATCGAAGGTCACCCAAAGTGTATTTATAGTGCAAAAACCTTCTAAACCAATTTATTAGAAGAAAAAACAAAAACAAAAAAAACAAAACAAAAAAAGTTGAAGTACTATTAACTTATTTGTAATCATATTTGGCATCCTAATTACATAGAAAACTCAAAAAACCGCCTCACCCATGCCTATTTGCCCCCTCTATATATATTATAGCATCGATGTTTATATAGTAAAAATTCAGTGGGTTCTATAACCGTTTTCATCAATGCGCATGTATGAATATAGCGACAAAGACACGGTACGTTTAAATTTAATAATGAACCTCGTTCAGAGACTCCAAGAAAGGAAATGAGTGATCTATCTGAGATCCTTGGGTTGGGCCACGTCCTGTTGACTCGTCAAACCCTACAAATTTCATCCTTGCAACACTAAGCACGAGTGCCAACAGGATAAGAAGTCCCGATAGAAGAAGCCCAAATAACCACGGCCCGCCGAATGTGTCCATCAACTCTTCAAGAGCAGTGTAACAATGTGGCATATGATATTTGTCTGAAATGCATTTATAGGGACATGGGGTTTCCGCAGTACCCCCTATAAATTTTATAAAGACTCTATTAGTTTTAAAGGAAGCAAGTAACTCATAAAATCAATACAGACTGTGAAGTTCAATACCTCGTACATAAGTATAATAGGCACGGTGAGGAAGCTCACTGGATGGACACGTAAAACAGAGTTCCTTATCAGATCCTGTAACATTCTTGTATGTACCAATCGGACATTCCTGTTTAAAAACATTTTTCCAGAAAGTGAACAAAAAATATTGGTTAACTTTAACAATGAGGTAGATATAATACAGTAACCATCATTATAATCAAATGCATGTCATTTCATGAAGTTACATAGCATGCAAATCATTTATATGTCTCACTAACGCGAAACAAAAGTGTAATGAACGACGTGCTAGGCAAACCACGATATATTATCTAGAAATATATACTAATAGTTGACTATGTAGGACCTCAAAAAGTACTAAATTCGACAGAAAAAAGTCACTTATAATAACACTTTACACTTCATACCTCACAAAATGTGCCATAAAGTCCTTCGGGACAAGATTTTCCAGTGATACTTCCAATTTCCCCATCACCACCTTCATTTCCACTCAGTCCTCCCCTACATTAGAAATAAAAAAAATCCTTAAATTTTAACGATCTTAAATTCCACATCATAGCAATGATTTGACAGAGAATAAGAACACAGGTTTTAGCGAACCAAGTAGAAATGTTTCCCTTGACCGTCGCAATGGGTTGATATACATCCCCAGTAGGTATATGTGACCAATGAAAATGGATTCTTCCACCACCACCACCACCACTCCCGTTTGGACTACCTCGACCTCCACCACTCGAAAGAGTTCCAGAATCACCAACAGTCAAAGCATTCAAGAACACAAGGATCGTTCCACCAGATCCACCTCCAGAACCTTGGAACCAATCATCAACATCATGATTTTTGTTGATAATATTTTCAGCATAACTTCCTCCATCAGCTCCTAATGAACCATCAATAGACAAACTTGACAAAGGATGTTGTGATGAACCAATCACTGCATACACAAAGACATGAAAACTTAACAATTACTGCTTTTCTTACTCCACAAATTAACTTGATAAACACTTGGCCATAAAATCCTATAAGATTGAAATTTGAAGGTAGACCATTATTTTCTACCATGGAAAAAAATGAAGGTAAAGGTACCTAGAACACCCCCACCAGCAGTTGAGTCAGTGTTCATCTCATTTCCACCGCCACTACCCAAAAAGCAAGGCAAATTGGCATCTCCATATGGAAGACCACCATCAATGCAGGTCCCATTAGAACAACCATACCCACCACTACCACCATAACCACCTCCACTGCCAATGCCAACACTCAAGGCTTCACCCCTGCCAATACCTCCTTTGCAACCTGTTAATAAACCAACGTATGTATTGCAAAATCAATGTCACTTAACCAAAGGGGGGCAAACTTTTGACCCACTAAATGGATAAACGGTTGAATTGATTTATACTTTGCCCAACGGTTTAAACTTTATCAAATGGTTAAGCGGTCAAATGGGTTGATATCGTCAAATTAGTATTCAAAATGCATACACCTCCTAATCATTGGATTATCATTGTAATAATATAATTATTTTAATTGCTTAATAATTAATTATTGGTAGTACCAAAAAAATCAAACAAATATGTATGTTAGCGGTTCAGCCAACCCTAGCCTACTTATCTTGATCCGCTTTAATAAAGTGCACACTTTAACCAGAACCCCTTTTGACTCGTAATTGTCTATGAACACTGGTGTTTTGATCCTTCATATACATTACTTAGTTTCAATGAGTGAGTGTACCCATCTTTGAGGTGCTAATTGTCCCAGTAGATTCAACAGTAACAGTCCTTGCCCTATGAAAATTTACAATAGACCCTTTTATAAGACCTTGAACCAGGATATCTTCAACACGACATATCTGAAAGGAAAAAACATATCAGTGTTTACAAAATCTCAAGACATATGTCCATCTCTCATTATGTGTGACCTTTTAAATAAAACACCTGAAGAGTAAAGGACAATGAAGCATTGACATTGCAATCGTCGGGTGGATTCAGTAATTCGTCTGGACATTGTTGAGAGTTACAATTCAGTTTTGGTATCCTGAATATTAAGCATAATACTATTTAGTACCAATAATGAAGCGCATTGGAGTAAGCTACAATGACAGAGCAGAAACAAACTTACACTGCATTAGCTGTGACATTTTCCAAGGGACCACGCAAAACAGATCCTGGACCCACCTTTGAACAAGAGGTAGAAGTATCCGTTACTTAGAGAAAGCCATAAATGATAGCTGATAGTGCCAAAAATGCATAAGAGTGCAAATAAGTAATGTACATGTAACTAGACAACTATAGGTGGCAAGATGGGTCAAAACACGGAATTTATAAAGGCCGGACTGGTAATCCAGAGTTCCAGACTCCAGAGAAAACTACATTTTAAGCAATAAGTAGTGTCTCAAGCATGACACATAAATAGATTACTTCACTAATAATCAACGTTTTCAAATGAATAATTTGAAGGTTTTATGCATAAAAGTGCACTTTGGGGGACTTCCAACCAGTGCGACCCATTTGACCAATTTTCTTTCTAAGCTAATAATGTAGTATCCAGCCACTCATACATAAGAAGGTTCATATTTCCTCATTTAGAGACAACCAAAATTACCATTTTGTTACACATCTTCATGCAAATACAACTATCAGATCATGACAGAAGATAAGAGGCACTTACATTGACACCATAAAACAGAGACAGAACAAGACGTTGTGCTTCAATACAATCACCAGGGCCTGACAAGTTCAATAAACCTTGGCCATGAATCCCAAGATTGGCATTTGAGTGTATGGTAGAAGATCCCTGGAAAAGCAAAAAGCTGGTCAATCACAGGAAACTATACCAAAAAATTATTGAGTATTGACACAAATAGTCTAATGAAAACCTTGAGAACGATAAGATTGCTAGCCTCAAGAAAAGAATTCTGCACATTCTTGTCACCCTCAACATCAATAAGCAATTGTGCATTCCACATTAGGAACATTTTTACGGTCATGCGCAGAGCACCATAAACCTGAAAAAACCAAGCTTGTCAAACAAGAGATGTGGCACTAACAGACACATTTTTATGTTATTTCAGTAACATGTATATTTACAAATTACCCCTGCTCTTGTTTTTAAGTTTATGGACATGGCTAGTGATTAGAATGACAATAAAGAAGATCAGAGGATGTACACGTTTTCAACTAATTAATACTACAAAACATTTGTATACTAATGTATACTTTTGTGCAAATTATGCGAATTGAAGCAGCAAAGATATATCTGGTTGTCAATGAAATGTAAGAGTACACATGCATAGTGATGCACAGTGCTTTAAAACGGTAAAGCAGGAGTCAAATAACTATCTAATTCTTAATCACCTAAGACAGGATAAGTGAATGCTTAATCACAGACATAAGTGGTTCACTTAAATGGCTAATATATATCACTGTTAATCTAAACTAGTGAGGATTATGATCTTGATACTATACGATTTTGCTACAATTACATTACTAAAGGACTATTTCCAGTTATACCATTACACAATACACAACGAAAAAGTATCTCAAAGAGGGGCACACTGACCAAATATATGTCTAAATAGTATAACTGAAAATTACTAGATCCTCCTAACAAGGCAAAAATGACATGTCTCATATTTTTATCTCTCTCAATTTCTTCTCTTTATCTTGTCATGTGATGTTGATGTGTATTTGTTTCTGAAGTTTACTGCATCGATATGTGAAATTCGATGAAGTAGTAACAGACAACAAACAAGCAAGATTTATTACCATTAGATTCAGTTCAATAAGGTAGTATTCCAATTCTTGCTAGCAATAAATCAGATCTTAATATATGATTTTATATGTTTTCACTCCAGATTTCTTACCTTATTGTTGTTAATGTGAACTTGTTTCTGAAATTCATTGCATCTAACTTAATATTTAATAAAGTTGTAACAGATGACAAACAAGACAAGGTGATGATTTCATAATTCATGAAATGAAATACAACAATCTTTCCTAAATTTATGAATAGACAACTATGCTTACTATAACACAACAATGAAGTTTTGAAATGTGTACAGTATTTGTGGATAAAATAATAAATAAATATTACTAACAATTTACCAAGTCAGTAGGCGTTTAATGCTAAAAATGATACAAACATATATGTAGGAAACCTCGGGAATTAGTGGTAAACAAGGCAGACTATAGATAACAGTTAAAATTACTACTAGAAAGAGCATTAGTGTGATTTATGTCCTTTGCAGTGTTTGGTATTGCGAATTATACAGGTTAGTACTATTAAATTATTAAAAAGATTAAAAAATTCAGTTGGATAAAGTGGTGCTTGCCTTTACTATAGAATCACTCATTAGCAGCTCTTCTGCAAGTATCTCGAATTCTGACAGAGCATACTGTGATAACCCAAAGCTCAAGATACCTCCATCCAGAACACTGATTTGCCCTTGAACCTAAACGAAGCATCGTGATAGGTAAGTTACTCAATCTCCTATTGCAAGAAGAATTTAGATCCTCAAAAGAATTTGAATTTCGAAACACATAAAATTGATATTCCACTAACCTGGATACGACTCCAAAGCAAGGGTACAGAAACCTTGGCAAAATTTTGAATAAAAATATTTGTCATAAGAGGCTGATAGGAGACCTCCATAAGAAGTGTGTCCGTGTCAGTTGTCATGTTGAAATTATCAACTGTAAGGCTTCGGGTTACAGAATCATAAAAAGTGCCTGCAGCACCCGCATTTGATGGACAGCCTACACTATTACCACCTGCAAAAATTTTGATAAGATATTAATATTATTCTATAAATGCTTACAAGCATATTCAAGCTTACACTACTATGCACTAAGTGCTTGATTCAAGAATACAACAATTCTACCATGGACGAAGATTTTGGGTTCTTCATGCCTGCTAAAAACGTCAGTAGAAATTCTTCCCCCTCCCCCACCGCCAAAACCATCACCTCCACAAGCACTTATAGTACCACTTCCAGTCCTGCACATAAGAATATTATCAATTTCATCAGCTTGCAGTACCTATTTCAGTTTACTCAAATAAATATGCAATTTAAGAAATTACACCAACGAAAACAGGCATGATTGATAATATTGAACTATCATGTGAAAACAAGGTTACATTCCTTCCTTTCCAAACTGACGTTCCCCATGATATGCTTACCAAAGACATGTTCATAGATATTATAATAACCATTTTTACAAAATAGCTCCTCTAGATGATCTTGTGAAGACCAAAGTAACCTAAGTACCAATTTACTTCAAAAGGTAGAGTTCAACAGGTGCTACACACTTAAATGCATATTTTAAGCTTCTTATATATAAGTATTATTATTATTATTATTATTATTATTATTATTATTATTATTATTATTATTATTATTATTATACACTTAAGCATATATATTGCAGTATACTATTTGGGAAGCAATAAGAGCATCACTAAGTAAACAAAATAATTCACGGGTTGTAGCAGAAACATATTTAGCTTTGGATTGCTTAACCACAATTCTTTTACAAGGTTTCATTTCCCTGAGGCCTGAACAAAAGGAAGTGAACTGTGAAAGAAAACATGGCAATCCCTGGTTTGACCAGATTTTGTGAGCACTAATTATATAAGGCAAAAAATGCATGCAATTATGTCATCAAGCTATTAGGGTAATTGATTAAACATCACCAGCTATCCATCATCATTGAAATAATTAATCAAACATGCCAGCAAAAGTGCAACTAATATTCAAGGTTCAGCACACGACATCCATTTAAAATAATAATAAAAATAATGACCATGATACCTAATTGATTGTTTTAGATGCACCAAATGAAATTCAGTCAATAATTTTCTAAAACTGTATACAGACAATTTTACATGGCAAGATAAGTAGAGAACTTTCCATAATTATGTTAGTAATAATCATCTAACAATGTCTTAACTATTTGAAAATCTAAATCATTTACAGAAATTACATCTTATAAAAAAATGCAATGAAGTGTAAGAAATTACATTTTATTAGCCATGAGGAATATGCTGCCACCTGAACCACCACCGCCCTTAGTACCACCATCTCCACCTTCCGCCAATAAAGTACCATTCATCTCAATATGACTTATTACCAACACTTTAATCCTTCCCCCACCACCCCCACCATAATCCTCTTCCTTACTTGTAGTCCCACCTTTACTTCCATAACTCCATGGCTTCTGTAAACTCGACCATGAATATGCATCACCACCCCAAACATCCTCCTGACGCTTCGTATCACTAAACAGACACGCCGCACCTCTTCCCCCATACCCTCCACCAGCTCCAGCAATCCCTTGAGGAGTCCCACTAGTTTGCTCAGGTGGATCACCAGCTAAACCGGTGGTATTCACAAGAGAACCTATCCCAAAACTGGCATTTGCAGCAATAACCTCAAACGTCCCAGCTATAACGACCGCGTTTTCGCCTAATCTAAACTCACCTGTAATATTTATCCCAATCTCACACCCTGGAATAACCGAACAACTCACCGTCACATTCGGAAGGATATAAAAATTCCCCTTTCCTGCTATATACATATTCTTAGTTAAATTCAAACTATCAACTACCTCACAAGTAGTATCTAACGAACCGACACCACCTAATTCATCCTCACATGTCGCCGACGGCGGATGCGGCGGAGGTGGCGGAGGTGCCGGCGGTGAGTAATCCTGATGAAACAAATTCATAAACTCATCGCTATTTTCTCCAAATTCATTCAAATCCAATCGTGAACCGAACACCACACTGTTTATTACAACAAAAACGCACAAAATCCATACGATTAGCGAATAAATACAGTTCGCCATTACTAAATCGATGAAAATGATGTGTCATTACATTAATTGCATCGTATAACACAAAATTGACCCTAAAAAACGCTGGAATTCTCAGTAAAAACACTCGAATTAGATGATAGATTAGATTACGTGATTCGTAATCATAATTACGAAATTTAAAGGTTTAGGATTATGAAAAAGGGGGTTATTGAAAACCCTAGAGAATGGTTTTTGTTCTAAAAAGGAGCTTGTGATGTGTGTTTGGTAGACGAAAAAGCAGTTAAAGTTTGAAGCAAGCTAAATATTACTTTTGACAAACCAAATAATGCTAATTGTAGAGAACAATTCTTTATAAAGTTGTTCTTTAGTGCATCAATAGTTGTACGTTGTTCTGAAACGTTAGATTTAAACTCTAGAAATAAAGGATTCAAGTGTTCAAGTCAAATGACCAACAACCACCATTTCCCAAAATTCGACGAGATGACGATGAGCACGTGATTTGCATGTGGATGACCAAATATAAAAAGGTAGAAATTCAAATAGGGATACTTCGGTTTGCGTAGAATTTAATTTTAATCAAGTTACATTCCCGTCCCTTAAGTATCTCTTTCATTTCACTCTTATTTCTCGGGTCAGATTTTTTCGATTTCAGTCCCTAAACTCGAATTTTCATTTCTGTTCTTCATCTCTTATAAAATGACTAATGTACCCTTAAAAAATGTCAACTTTTTTACCCTTTGAGGGTTTGGGAGTGAAATGCAAAACTAGATCAATAGACTGGACTCGAAAAAACAAGTGATGTATTGTATGATGGCTATAGTTTGTCTCAAATTAATTGTCCACTTATAAAATATAACTATTAAAAATACAACTATATAAAAAAGACTTGGTTTAACCAGTCAACGAACCGGGTAGTTCGATATAAGGTGGACAGTTCAACGGGGAACCGGACCGGTTGCACCATGATTTTTATTTTATTTTTAAAAAAAATGCGTTTATGGCCGGTTTTGGGATGGTTGGGCCAGTTCGGTTCGACCGGAACCTGACCCCTCACCAGTCCGATTCAAATTCTGGTTTTAAAAACATTGCTCACGAACAATTTCATTAGCACTATAGATATAATACAAGGAGCTAACAGATTAAAAAATAGTGCTAATAATAGGTGTCAGTTTTCTATTAGATAAATAAATTAATAATGTCAACAGACTTTCATTAGCACTGTTTGCTCTAATATAAGCGCTAATTGGTAACTTAAATCGTTAAAAGTATAAGTCGATGGATTACTTTATTATATTCATATGGTCAAAGAACGTGATTAGTGATTTTCCCGAATATAACACTAGTATTAATTTTTTGGGAAAATCACAATTCTCGTTCTTTGACCTAACCCATTTAACAAACTAAGCCTTTGACTTCAGTTTTAACAAAATAATCGTACTTTTCGAGCAACTAGTAGTGAGAATGGCGCGCAAGAGTTAAATATCGTAATAATCTATTAATGATCAAAAGTCAAATAGTCAATTAATTATTTGGGTTTAAGTCAACGATCGCCAACGTACTCTCCTTTTTGTTTCGAGATCACCAATCAACCGGATTTATTACCATGATCACCAACGAACTTGTTACTTCGTGTCGAAGTCACCAATCTACTTTTACCTACGGGGTGGAGATCACCAACATACTTTTAATACGGAGTTAAGATCGCCAATAAAAAATACAAAGAAATTCATTTTTTGAAAGTTCGTTGGTGATCATGGTAATAAAACCGGTTGATTGGTGATCTCGAAACAAAAAAGATAGTACGTTGGCGAACGTTAACTTAAACCCTAATTGTTTTAGGTAGGGGTCAACTAGTTTTTAACAGAAAAAATTAATACTAATAAAAATCATTGTTGCCCGCGGGCCCAAGCGCACACGCATACACCATCCAATCACCGGATGACACATAACAAAACCCTAGCACAACTTTCGAACAGCGCCAAAAAAAATAAATTGTGAGCCCTGCGCTAACTGGTCAAACCCACCGCCACATTTTTGCCACGTGTACGCGCCAGTCAAATCTCTTCGCACGTTGTCAAATCCATGTGCGTTCCATGTACTTTTAATGATAAAAGTCAAATTTTAAATACCAACATTTGCATATCGCTTACCAAAAATAATATTACAATCTTCTAAATAATTCATTATCGCCGTTATCGCTTGGATGGTCGATAATGGATTTAAATACATTATTTAAATACGTACATATGTGAATCGTTTACTGTTTGAGCGTTGTTTGATTTATTTGTTTTTTATAATTTTAGTGTTGCATTAATAAACAACCATTTGACTATGTATATTAAATGGGTTGATTTTGATTTTTGTTCATTAGCGTCGTAGCGTCTGATCGAACGTGAAAAGTACGATTATTTTGTTAAAATCAAAGTTAAAGGATTAGTTTGTTAAATGGGTCTGGTCAAAGGACTAGATTTGTGACTTTCCCTAATTTTTTGGTTGGTCAATGCACACCATTACATTCACATAGCTTCATCCCTAGAAAAAACTTGACTTGAAAATAGAAAGTGAAACTTATAAGATACTACAAATCTAAAAAAAATGGAAAATGCAGTTTTCTCTTTATATATTTACTTGTAGGTAGAAAAAAATAGTCTTTCTAAAAAATGTATTTTAATATGAGTACATAGGTTTTTATTTTTAAAACGTACTCAAACTTAAATAAACAGTAGAAAATATGTGTAGATATTATATTCCAACCATTTTAAGTTTACTACAAAGAGAGTACATTTGCAATTGGTGAAACTACAAACAGAGTACATTTACATATTATATTCCAACCATCTTTAAGGTTATTGTACATTAGATGTACAAATTCATGATGTCAAATAATACAACTAACCAACAAATGATAAATTATACATTTCAATCAATTTATATTTAATCAAAATCAAATTGCTGTAAGATTATATATTTCGCGTGAACAAGCTTGCATTTAATGAATATATACAAATCAGAATCATCATAATTTATATAAGAGCATAACATCTTATAAAACCATGTAAAATTTAATAAATCTTGATGACCAAGAAAAAATAATTAGTTAGGTGGGAATTTTTTTACTATATATGAGTTACTTAATGATTACATTTTCATGTCCACGTGAGGATTAAAAATGTCAAAAGTTGTTAGGTGGCAAAGCAAAATGTGTTTTTAAAATAATCGTATATAAAAAAAAAAATCTTTTTGTTCCAAGAAAAAGGAATGCTAGATTTATAAAATGTGGAAAGTTTAATAAAAGTGGTTCATAGCTGGAGTTACATTTGATGCCGAGAAGTTGTATTTGTTGCAAGTGATTGTGAATGATAAGTGATTATAATATTAGATGTAAGGTGTTAAAAATTAGGAAGAAGAAAAAAATTACTCTAAAACCATCATTATCAATATCAATAAGACTATATCATCTTTATAAAGGGTTTACACTTTGACTTAAACTTACATATAAAAGATTGGAAATGACAATATTACTCTTAAATTAATTTAAAACATATGTGATAAAACTTTCTAACAAACTTTTATCATGTTTTATTTTTTTATACTATTACTCTAACGGTATTGAGGTTGCCCTCCAATCAAGAGGTTATGGGTTCAAGTCCAGAGGTAGAAAATTATATATTCGTCAAAAAATGTATATTTTAGTAATCGATGATGTGTGTGAGTTATTACCGTTATAAATATATTATCAGCTATCATAGTTTACTTTCTAGTAAGTAATAGATCTTTTATAAATGGGGATGTTTATTATTTACAAGCCATCACAAATATTAAAGATTCACATATTGATTTATATTCAACCGCAATGAGTTAAATTAATAATTAAAATATATTTTTTATCCAACGTTTTATTATTTACATTATGCATTCGATCTAAAGAGTTTACTTACATCAATTTCCTAATGCAAAATCACATCATATTTTATCGACTATTGAGTGTCCGATGCATTGCACAAATGACTTAATAGTGGTATAACTAAAGGCAAAGTTAGAATCTTTTTCAAAGGGCGAATTTAAGATTTTTTTGAAAAGGTAATCAAACATATCTTTGAACATTATTATTATTATTATTATTATTATTTCGTTGGCCATACGTCGTCATATTATGTCAGTCACATTTCATTCTCAGGCCACTTCATACCATCAATCTTCAAAGTGATTAATCTTTACTTTCACATATATCATTAACAATGATATCACATTTTACACGCATATGATAACTAAAACACCCCAAGATTTCAACACATTTTTTTTATTTTTTATTTATTTCGGAAGCGTTATCCCATTCAATAAAGTTTAAAGCATTTATATAAACTTTAAACCATTACTAAGTATTATACTGTTACAACTTAAACATATATAGTTACAAAACAGTTTTTCTATTTGGGTATTACTTCTAAAACATTTTAATCCGCAAAATGATCAGAGTTTCAGTCATCAAACATTTCTACAAACGATCACTACTTGCCCAAATATCCCAAAAGTTAACCTGCAAAAGTATTGTGGGGGATTAGCACGAAGCTAAGTGAATAAACTAAGTCTTACAATCTAACTTAGCATAACAATCAATCCACAACAATCAACTATTAAAAACAATCAAAATAGAGGATCGGTGGTTCTTGAGGAGTCCTCAGTCCGCGGTGACCCTCCAAGAACACTTAATAACCAACTGCAGGCCAATACAGAGATTTTACCGATAGTTTATTGCTATCTTTAATCATTATGAACTAATTCACAACGAATGTTCATCCAGTCCATAAAGATTAACCTATAGCAACTAAACCAAATATAATTGACCTCTATCATTCCAAACTATCATGGAAATAATCACTAGCAATCAAGTAATCCATCAATTAATAAATTCAATCAATCAATTTATTATTAAATTATCAATAAAGCAATCAATAATATAAACTTAAAATTGATGTAACTAACTGTTAACACCAAAATCAAATTGTGAGAATTAGTCCACTCACCGATACCTCAGCAGTTGCAACACTCAGTTTCTTATCACTGAGTCTTGGTTTTTATCTGAAATATCACATAATAACAAATTAGTAACTTGTCATTAACAAAATAGTATTTACAATATTGATAAATATTACACATAAGTAACCATATAATACATATGTATATAGTATATATTTAAGTTCACAGTTTAACTTAATCATCAAAATACAACAGACAAACGCGATCCGGGTCAGGTTTGGTGGGATCGCGTTCCTCTTAAGAAAAGTTTCTGTTACCGAATTACACTAAGCAACGCGATCATGAACAAGAGGCTGGATCGCGTTCATCCTTTGAAAACTTTCTGTGATTGATTTGCACTTGGCAACGCGATCCAGGTAATTGCTTGGGATCGCGTTCCCAAGAGTAAAATCCGTCGTAAATCATTTATAACTAGTGAACGCGATCCTAGCTAGGGTTTGGGGATCGCGTTGAGCTGTTCTTCAGCTCAAGAACAGACCTGTTATAGTCCAGCTCGAACCAAAACTCAAATCATCATCAAAATGACATCAAATTCGAATTTGAAAGCTATCAAAGGCTCAATTAACTTCAAGTAACATCATATCAATATAATTAACAACTTCAATCACTAATTTTCTACCATTTCATTCATTAACCTAATATCCTTCAATCAAATTATATATATATCAAATGAACACTTCAAATACTTACAATTATAGAAGAAGAAGATGATATACTCTGATATACGTTCCCCAATCACAGATTTTTGATAGTTAAGAGATTTCTAGCTTGATTTGGACTTAATTTCATATGACACTTCAAAGTTTGTAAGAAAGAAAATCACAAGAAGAAGATGAAGGTCGTGTTAAATCCAAACCCAATTTTTATATCACGGTGTAATTATAATACCCGTTCTAACTCTATGGTCTGGAACCTAAATTTCAAATGCGAGAAAATTATTTTATTTTACCGTCATCTAAATTTATTTAAAGTAAACAATATTTCATTAGTCACAACATTACCTGAAACTTATTTTCCTATTAAATTTACAATCAAACACATATAATAATATATACTACTTATAAAAACTAAAGAAAATACTTGTTTCTCCTAGGCCCGATTTGAGAATGTTACAATAACACTTTTACAACAGATATACGATCAAGTATTAACTTGCTACCATTTTCAACTTATCACTTTGAATAAGAAACTAATCATAGAATCAGGTATGTATAAGTCACACAAACATTTAACACCATTTCCACTTTCCTATTAGTAATGTTGTAATGTTTAACACAATCACTTCAATCAACCTCTTTATCACCTGATTCAATATCAATTACTAGTTACATCATTTAATACTTATAGTGCATTTAGTACCAAACACTTTGTCAATACTATGTGTAATATTCAACACATATTTATCAATCTATATACATTTAGTTGAATTACAATTGAGCATTTCATTTTCAATTATCACATAGATTTAAACTCATGTACTTATCTTACAAATTCTTAAAATGCTCAATTCAATACTTTTTTTATACTTTACATGATTCAAATACTTCATCGTGTTCAACTAATTCACACAATATAATCCACATAACTCCATATTCAATATTTACTAATCCTAGTTAGCAACAACCAACAATACCAGTTGTTACCCGATTTTGCAGTTAATTAAACCACCCGAGAACAATTCATACACAATAACATATGTGGACCTCTTAAAACAAGTTTTAGTATTACACATATACACAGGAATGCTCCCTGGGCTCAAAGAAACAGAAGCCCAATACAAAACGTAAGTCAAAAGTTCGAAATAAGGTCCGAAAAACAGTAAAATGCCATTTTCGGGCCCCAAACGACCCCGAAGTGCCCAAAACTGACAGGGCTCATGGCAAATCGATGAGCTTTGATCGTTGGGCCGTTTTTGAGTGGACATGTAAATTTTGTCTTATTCTGACACCGAAATTTCATCACGTAGCTTCTACGTTGAACGTTACTTCGAATATCGCTAAACGGTTAAACAGAAACAAAATGTCTACAAAATAAAACATTACCCGCCAGGTACAAATGCCCAACCGCCGAGTCCCAAGAGGAAACAGTCGGGTGAATTAAGTTTTGGACAAACAGAAACATTATGTCGTATGTGGGCTAGAGGAGCAGCCGGGTTAAAGATGTACCAGCCGGGTCACCACCTCTACCCGCCGGGTT
This sequence comes from Pseudognaphalium luteoalbum, assembly GCA_963422505.1. Taxonomy (NCBI): domain Eukaryota; kingdom Viridiplantae; phylum Streptophyta; class Magnoliopsida; order Asterales; family Asteraceae; genus Pseudognaphalium; species Pseudognaphalium luteoalbum. Next base: position 13,748,924 of record OY730192.1, on the reverse strand, counting down.
CCACCTTGGACCCGCCGGGTCCCATGTCTGCATAGCAGACTTCAATTTCCTGCACCAGCAAACTTTAATGCAATTTTACGAATTTCAAATGCGCATATCTCTCAAATCGTAAAGAGTTAAGGTCTGAAATTTTGCAGGCACCTTCATATAATTAAAATGAAACTTTCCATTTTCACACTTTTTCAAAATTCACGTTTATCGAGAAAACGGACGTACGACTCATTTTAGGCCATTTTCGACCATTTTAGTTGACATGCCATATTCCAAATGGCTTGGTTTCTGACTTCCACCATTTTCCAACATGTTTATACATACATTTGTGACGTGTGGGCATATTCATCATCATCATATACCCACTCCATCATGTTTGAACTCATTGACCCGTTTAAGGTCCAATTGGGCACTTTTAAGAAAACAACCACACATTGACTACCCAAAACATTTTAAACACACTTTGCTACTATATTTATGACTTAAAGTCACTTTAACATTCGTTATACTCGAACCATCACTCGTTTCAACCATTTAACCAATAAGTGACCCATTTGAGCACTTTAACAACCCATTTGGGTCTCAATCCACATGATTACTATTTCATCACCCATTTCACATCACTTTGACTATTTTAAGTCAAACCAAACTGTTTTCACTATTGGTGTCGTATTATTCTTTAATTTCCTGCTCCCTTTTTACTTTGAGGATTTTATTGGAATCGATTAATCTACCACGTTTCACATGCCGTGGACTTATTACCAATCTTAATAGGAGCATGAGCAGCTTATACAGGTGACCTAGTCACTCAATTTCGGTCAATGAATATGCCTGGCAACTATTTGATATGAATTATCATTCTTCACCATGAGGATCAATATCATATTGTGATAATTCAAGTTTATGCTGCTTATCCCCTCCCCATACATATTTCCAACATTCTTTCACATCTAGACATTGTACATTGTGGTGGAGCAACTAAAATATATATTGCACAAACAAAACTCTTAAGATGTGATATATCTTTTTCATGACCACATATCAATTAACAAATGGAGGAATCATAATCTTGTTGGCCCGATGCGAATTCATATTATTTCATGTTTACTAACATGACCCCATACTATAAGTAATATTTATGCTCTTATCATGACAGTAGTCATGTTGTATACAAAATACATTTGTTAGCGTTTCGACAAAAGTAATGGGTGTACGAACTAATAAATGTTCAACACTTATTACAATCAACCAAAAACGCTAAGTATGTGATTTATCATAATATACATTCACCGACATTGCCAAAACAATATGATCTATAGAATATGTGCTCGCGATCTCACTAAGTGAGTCACTTATTCATGCAAACTCCGGGTTACAATTTTCATGACCATTTACACGATACATCGATTTAAAACTTCTAAATGGTCCACTAGGCAGATATATAGGCCTACATATATCCCTTTTTTTATCAAATCCATAATCTTAAGAGATTCATTCTCAATTCTAGTCGGTAATGATTAACTTTCTTCGAGAGCATTCAACTCATGTCAAAATCAACACTGTTAAGAACTTCCTAGTTCTTATATACATTTCGCATCATCATTGACTCGGGATGGTCTAACCGGTCATGCCAATTTATATAATAATTCAGGTCATAAAAAGTCAAATTTATGATCATACGAGCTTCAATTGCACTTGTCTATTTAATGTCATTGCATGCATCATTATTTTTTGTTATTCTTTCCCCGATGCATGCATTATTATCATCATAACAATAACATGATATGTATATATAAAATTTCACCATATAAAATTATCAAACAAATCATATATCACAATAAATAACTATCACATCCATAAAAATAACATGTATGATAGTAAAAAATATAATATGTTTATCCATTTCATGCAATTTACTTTATACCTCAATGTATTTTTTGCTTCCATGTAGTTCCAAGCCAACATAGCATCAAGTTAGAAATAATACCATGATCAAGTAAACCTATTTCATTGATTTCAAATCTTATAGCATAAGAAGTTTTGTTTATGACTAGCTTTTGGGAGTATTACATAGATGATTATCTCAATTTATATTACACATACAAACTAATAAAACATATATCATATGCATGTGAAGCACAAATATGTAATCGAAAATATAAAGTTAACTACAATTAACTGTTATAAGCCTTCATATATACTGCGTATTGTATTTAAAATCAATATATGCCACTCAAAATTAGAGATATATTTTTAACATGTGAAAATATAACTTAGTTATCATTGATTACCATTATAAATTGCTCACATGGTCATAGCGTCAATCAGACATTCTAAGTATAGTAAGTGTATATTTTATCATAATATGTTTATCACTAACATATAACAATTGAACAATAATATAATGATCGGGTTACACTCATTTGTTTGTTCAAAATCTCATAACCTCCGATGAAGTTCATAAAGGAGTATGACAACTATTGATCTCTAATTCTTAATACACTTCCATGTCGTTTTACTATAATAATTGAACTTTATCATTTATTTATCAAGAACTATTTTCATATCAATCAATCTTAGCGGTGTCTAACTTACCAAGTTAGATCACATAGAATCCAATGGCATATAGTATATATATAATGTCATCAAAGAACATCATCATCAGAGTATAATGATATCACAAAATCAATGGTGATTAAACTAAGCAGGTTCAAAACCATTTTCATAAAACCAAATTTTGAACTCTTAAAAGAATTGCATACAGTCTTGTGTAGGTCAAAAAATCTATTCAAACTTGCGTACTATAATATGGTATTACATAAAACGTACATATAAGAATGAACGGTAGATAGATGCTTATAAAGATTACCAAATTCATAAATAAATAGCAAAACAATTTTAAAGTCACCATATTTTAAGCTCAACCATATATACAACAAATAAATTTTTCCCAATTACTCTTATCAATAGTCAATCGTCATGGCTGATAGACTTGCTTTTATTTATGTTGTCTACTTATAGTTTTTTCATAGTGCTTTATACATAGAGGCTAGAGCTATGTCAAATGAAAATCTTTTGATTAGCATTAATCATATTAAATTGGATAGTCTATACTTCTAAATAAGTCCAAAAACAAACTAGTTGGTAATAAGCTATAGAATACCAAGTCATTGATCGCTGATTCAATCATAAAGTTTTCAAATAATAAATAACAATCTAAATTTGATATTTGTCAAATAATAGTTAACAAATGCCAATACCACCAACTTATAACTCTCAACCCTTGTATGCGGTAAATATATTATAACACATATCTAAGGCCTCGTATAAATCAATATGGAGTCCTAATAATCGTAATATTTTTTAATTGATTAAAATTACATATGAAGCTTAATTATATGTTCATATTATATATAACAAGTAGTAGTATCAAATTACATATATAATATCTTACGTATATATGATATATTTTATCTCTGGGAGACTAGAAAATATATATACCATGTGACAATTGCTTCAAAAATATACGAATTCCAAAAATAAAATTAAGTTGAACGCATGGTGATGTTAAATTAAATAGCGTAACAGACAATCGCAAGTAAGGAAAAGCGTGGATAAACCCATTCATGATTTTTGATATCTTCTTTTCTTTTGACATGTAATGTATAGCTAGGACTAACCAAAATACAAACACATAGTATAAGTAATTTAAATATTATCTGTAAATTTTGCTTTTATCTCAAATCATATAAAAAACTTATAATTATGACATACCTGGTAGAACCACATCTGATCCAAACCGAATTCAATTTAAACTAGCTAGTACGAAAACATATATTTGTGTGATAGCTAGCATGCATCAATAATGTATTACTTTTTCAACCTTAATTATGTTATGAATATATAGTACGTTATATATGTATTACATATTAAATATGATCCAAACTTAATATAAAGTTACGAGAATCAGCTATCCAAGTCAAATAGAGAAATCAAAAGTTGGATTTACTCGTATAAGTTATGAGTTATAATATCCATCAAAAAAGTCAAAAGTTTAACAATTAAAATCAGAAGTAAAAATTCGATCGAGAATACTAGAAAACTTGAACTTTCGTCTTAGTTGTTAATTTTAATCTATATTCTTCCTCTTCTTATTTAAATTAAAAGTAATGTTCAAATCATAGGACTATGTGTATAACAGTTAGATAATGTACATCATAGCCTAAACACAAGTAGCCTTTGATTGATTTATCAATCATATATCCATACCTAAAATTAATTCAAGTAACTCATGTAAAACGCTATATATGATTCGATCTATAAGCGGTGGTGTGATATCAACGTGGAACTTAATACATAACACATTTACGCAACTTATAATTATACATATAATATAAAAATTATGCAGTGCATTACATTCAAACAAAATCCATGATCCAGTCAAATATAAGAATTAAGGAAAAAGTTAGTACCTCAAAGATTATTGGCTGAACATTGGCAAGAACGGCAGAAACTCGTACTCAAAAATAAATGCTAGCTACGAACGCAATTGGCAAACTCAATTAGGTTAGAGACTCGTGCTGATAACGTGTTGTGAAATAATCAAGAACAAGAACAACAAAGAGAAACCGAAAAGAAAAATTGTACTATTCATCTCATCGATGAGGTATATTTATAGTTACAAGATATCTTAACCTATAAGAAATCAATCTCCTATTAGAATACAAACTCTATTTAAAAGATATGGACATCCATTCCATATTTATCCATAACAAATGGGTCATTCCATGTAAATTATGAAAAGAGGATGAGTTAATATATGAAATTATATAGAATATGTAATTTATAATTTATCAAACTTCATACTTTTGTGTAGTGATTATAGCAATTTAAGACAAAATTGTAAGCATATGAAATCTATTAAATATGGAAGATTATTAAAAAGAATTTGTATTAAAATGGATGATACAGAAGAAGTTAATAGTTAGTAGAATTATCTTTTATTGTAAGTATCCATATTAATGTCTTGGTTAGTTATGTAACACAAGAAAATGGGTTTGTTTTTTTTTCTCCTTTATTTTGTGATGGTTATGCTTTGAGGTGATGAAATATTATTATTTTCTCTTTAATTTGTTAAATGATAAAGTTTCAAGATAATGAAATAAAGGGTTTTTTTTCTTAATTTGTCAAGTACACATGGCAAGGTTTAAAAATCTTAGGTGTCAAGCTTAGAAAAGTTTAGGTGTCAAGTTTTAGGAGTATATGATCTTTTTATTAAGTAATGATAATGATAATCTCTCTTTATTATTATTAGAGAGATTGATTTGCAAAATCAATTTTAAATTAGCTTTGAAATTAATAACTAACCCAAACTATGATTACCTAATAACGGGGTGTTTGGGATAGCTTAAATAAGTGCTTATCTGCGTATTTGCTTATTTTGACAGCAGATAAGCAGATCTAAACACCTTTCTGAAAACTGTTTATCTGCGTATTTACTAAGGAATAAGCACTTAAAAATAAGTAAGGGGTCAGCTACTTATTTTTTAAGCATATAAGTGCTTATAAATAAGCAAATCCAAACACCCCCTAAATCACTAGGTTTATTAGACCTCTGCCAACGGTCCGTCGCTTTGATCCATCAACAAACAGAAAGGAACCGACGCCGTTGGCACGGGGCGTCGGTTTCCTCACGTCGGTTGATTTCATCGCTTTACCGAAGTGAAAAAAAATGTTGTGGGATCCGCGTCGCAGTCTCTCTTTTTTGTTCCACGCTCCAACGGCTACAAAAGAAAATAAAAAAAAAAACTTAAATATGGGGTATCCGTTGGGAGCAATCAGTAGCCAAAAAAAAAACCACAACAACCATTTTTGCACCACTATATATACACACCATATACACAATAAATTTTAACCCATTTTCACTCAATATATTTACAATATATATACATCACTTTTAACACAATCTTTAACCCATTTCCACTTCACAAAAAATACCATATTCATACACAAATTAAACAATATTCCACCACCAAAAAAATGAGACGCAACCAATCAACCAGCGAAGATATGTGGAACAATTTAATAAACAATCTCATACCGAACACGCCCCATAATCCAACTTCACCGACGACCACATCTTCCGCTCAATCGAGCAACTCGTCACCAAGTCAACCCCCCGGTTTTTCACAATACGCGACACAATTTCAAGGTTACCAAAATTACCAAAACTACCAACACTTTTCACCGTATTCTCCATTCCAACAAACTCCACCACCATTCCAACAAACTCCATCACCATTCCATCAAACTCCACCACCATTTGGAGACCCACGGTTTTTAAGCCAACCATCTTCCGCTTTCTCTCCATTTCCACCTACTCCAATAAACTATCCACAATTCGAAAATATCAACACTCCACCCGAGCCCGAGTCTCAAGCCGAAGCCGAGCCCGAACCCGTGCCGAGCCCGAAGCCGAAAAAAGGAAAAGGAAAAGGAGAACCAAAAAGGGTTCAAGTTAAATGGTCCGACGACGAGGCGCTCATTTTATCCGAACGTTGAATTCACCGTTCCGAGGTTTCAAAGAAAGGGGTTTCACAAAGCTTCGAAGCTTTTTGGGAAAAAGTAAAGAATGATTATAATATAGTTGCACCTCAAGAACGTAGTTTGAGCCAACTTCAAGGAAAGTGAAACAAAATTCGTAGCGACACCAAAATTTTCATTGCCATCCACAAACATCTTACCAATCCTCGTCAAAGTGGGGCAAATGATACCGACATTGTGAAGGCGTGTCACGAAGCGTTTAAGTCTCAACAAAAACGCGCCTTCATATATGAAAAATGTTGGGAGATACTACGATATTGTCCAAAGTTTATGGAAAATGATGGAGTCATGAGCCGACAACCAAGCCAAGCCGAACTCGACCCGATAAATCTTGGTGATGATACGCCTACTTCCGAGCCTCTAGCGACCAACATGGAACGGTTGTTCCAAGACGACATTATTCGTCGTCCGCCCGGCCGAGCTAAAGCTAAAAAAAGTCAAAAAAGTTCGGGTTCGAGTGACGCCACTACTTCCTCGCATAGTTTTAAAGAAAAAGAGCGTTTAGTCAACATAGAAGCCGCGGAAGCACAAAAAGCAACATTGGCCACGATCGACAAAAATTCAGTCAAAAAAACTATATTTATATCGTGGAAAATGTTATATAAAAAAATACCGAGCGGTCTTAAAAGCAAGGAAAAAAAAGATGCTCGAGGAGGTGCGTCAAAGCGTTGTCGATAATTATGAAAATGATTATAAAACGGTTTTCGATCGCGAAGCGGGTTCGGGTTCGGCTCACGTCAACGATTCGGACGAAGGCGACAACGAAAATGAAGACGAAACGGGTTCGGACGATTCGGAGTAGACGACTAGTTGTCTTTTTTACTTTTGAATAAAATGTATTTTTTTTAGGAATTGTAACGTTTTTTTTTAATTTTTAGGAATTGTAACGTTTTTTTTTTTAATTTTTAGGAATTGTAACTTTTTTTTTTTTAGGAATTGTAACGTTTTATTTTTATATTAATGTAATGTTTTTAGTTTTAATAAAAATGTTTTATTTAAGTTTGTGTTTAAAATAAATAAAGAAATTAGCGGGTGGGTCCCAAAAAAAGAGAAGTATGTTAACTGATGTTCACTGTTGGTAGAGTAATGTCAGTTTGTGTCAGTTTGGGTGGATCCCAAAAAAAAGACGTGACGCTGATGTGACACCAACTGATGCGTTAGTTGGTGCAAATCATTTGTGACTTTGGGAGGGGTCTTAGTTAATTACCTTTTTGCCCATTTACTTTTTAAACCATCTGAGAAAAAGGGGGCGGGCGTATGCGAAATTCAAGTTACGCAAATTAGAAAACCACCGAGTAAAAAGAGATCACCAATCAAAATATTCGGTCAAAGCGAAAAATTTGGCGTTCTTTGTTTCAATCCTTCATCCGTCTTCACGATTTCAATTTCAGTTTCAATTTCAATATACATACGATTAAGATCAGAGCTAATTTCTTATCGGTTTGTCGCCTAAAGGTAATTGAAACAATTCTGATTTCAATTCAATATTGGTTTCGATTCAGAAGTTTTGGTTATGATTCAATTTTGATTCATATTCAATATCAATGCCACTGATTTGATGATTATTTTTAGGTATGTGTGGGTACTTAAATTTCCTTTAACCCTAATTTTGATGTTCATGTGAATTTGATTTTAAAAATTAGGGTTTGGTGTTTGATTCATAAGTTATGCACAATGTTGTTTGAAATCGTGATTTTAAATTATGTGATTATAAGGTTATATGATCTTAAAAGGATCAATTTTGTAGGATATCATAAAACAATTTTGTAGGTTATATGATGTTCATGTGAATTTGTTATGCACAATGTTGATGGCTCCTGTAACTTTTCTGTGCCAAATTGAATTTGGTGGTCAACTTTAAGCATATCATAAAACAAAAAAATTACAACTCAGCAACACCAGCTTTAAGTGTGTGGATTATTATTTCTACCTAATGCTGATGTAGTTTCTACAGATTTGTATTCCATTTTTAACACCATGATAATGTTGTAGGTCGACTACATGAAGCAAATCAATCAACATAAATGGAGATCCATCATTTAAGAAGAGTGTATTCAAGCTACTGCAGGTATTTAGCTGATGTTCTGCATTTTTCTATATAGCAAAGGCCACATATGGTCGCAAAAGGTACAATCTATCCTTATTGAGACTCGATTTGCTTTATTGATGTTAATTACTCACAATTCTGTATGATTTATAATCGACAGAAAACAGCAATCATGGAACGTGCAGTTGAAAAAAGGAAATAGATCAGCTGCAGTACATAATCACGAACGTAAGGTATTCTGATTTTGGTTTATTTTGATTTTTATCAGAATAAGGGTTCATAGGATCTTTTCTCATAATGATTGTGATTATGCATACGATTTTATTGATATTCTGATTTTTATTCATTAATGCCAAATTGTAAAGTCTCTTGAAGGCACACAAGGTGTTCGATGTAATGTCAATGGCATTTTTTTTACCTTTTTTGGGGTATATGGTTAATTAAGTATGTACGGTCAAGATGATTCATGTCTAAATGTGATGATTGACTTCTATACAAAATCCGCTCATATATGTTCTCAGGTCCGAAATAGGTTCTTTTCATTTATATTAGAATTTGCTAAAATTTGGCACAAAATATGTTCCGACTTCGACAAATGTGTATATTTGTTGATTTGTCCACTATTGTAAATATACAATGTGTCCTATACTAAATTCATTGACGCCTAATACGTTCTTTGTTTTTGTTGTTGATTCATACCAGTTGAGTACTCATGGGCTAATTGTATTATAGATTCAGACAATATAACTTCTATTAGTTGGTCATGTTTTTAATGTGAAAAGAAGCTATAATTCTATTACGTACTCTACTTTATTTTTATGGCTCTTTCGTAATTTCTAATAACAAGTTGGACCGACAATTACATTTTTTAGTTCTTTTGACAGGTCAAGTGAACGGGCGGATGTATTAGGATAGTTGGGTATAGGGCATGTAGTTCTTATAAAATATATAACTTGATAGAACCTCTTTAACATATGTGATTGTGTCACGGATAGAAAATCCTAGACTCTAAATGATTATAACCAGTCAAGTGACGTCTACATATATTTATTTATCGGAGTAGTTGATTCCAAAAAATAATGCTATTTTAACATATTATTAGCAGTAGTTTATAGTTTATTCCAGTTCCTTCAACTCATAATTTTAATCGTGTATTTCAACTCCCTTTTGCTAATTATTGTATGAATCTGCTTATGATGTATATAGTTTGAGAACAAAAATGGCGGCACAAGGTGAACAATTTATCAGAGGTCCCCCGTGCATTGCTTGCTTGAGGACTGGGAATGAAAGATTTTGTGATGATCGATGTCTCTTCCGCCCGCTTTTTAGACAGCCCAATCCTATTAGCCTTGTTGACCTTGAAAATCTTTGCGGAATGTTCAACATTGACTTCATTAGACGAGGTTTTCTGAAAATCGAGGGCAACGCTCAACGAAAGGTGTTTGTAAGGAATTTGCTCAATGACTACACGGTTAGAAGTGCTTATCCTGTGGGTGGGCAAGTCGATAAGAACCTTGTAAGGGAAAGATATATTGAGCATGCATTGCTACTACTTACATTCCTTCGAGATGAACCTACACCATTATCTCAACCACCACCTTAGGTGAGAATATATTTGGTCAGTTTTTTCTTTCAAATTTGATCACCTAGTATTACGATTATTACTATTATTGTTATTTATACACATACATACATATGGTTATATCAGTTTGCACATGCTATAGTGAGTAGTTAATTCATGTTAAGGATTTTGGTGGTCATTGGTGTGAATATCCACATTCAAGCTCAAAATAAGAAGTATCAAAGATGTTTTAGAGAGTTACAAAAGCTGGTTATAGAAAAAGTAAAAAATTAAAATTGTTTGCTTGTGTAAGCAATAATCTTTGCATTACGTTTATAATATGCGCTTGTATGTATAAATATCCATGTATGAACAGTAGGAGGACCAAGTTGGATATTACAACCTCAAATGGTGATCGTATGTTAATCTGGCATGCAATTTTTTTTCCTGTTATGCTACTGCCTTCCTCGTGCTCTGTTAGGAAACATGATAAAGATTCGATATACGTCACTGAGCTTATCATATGCATACATAAATTGAGACGTTACATTATTTTAGATTGAGAACACATCATGGTCTACAACGACTAAAGGACGCAACACCAGTTGACTAAAAAAAGGCCCCATTTATGTGATGTTAGATTAATATTGAATCTTTTTGTTCTACACAAGATATAACTTTTGTTGCAAGGTAGACTCACACACTCTTAGTCGGCCAGCCTATATGGCTGGATGTTGGAATTATTAATAACGATTTTAGCAACACTTGGCCTATATAGCAGATTGTAGCAAGTTGCAAATGTTGCTAAATTTTCTAATAATTGTTCTAGATTTGAAGGTGTGGGATAGGTGTGTTTTTTCTTTGGTGTATCTACATAAGAATAAGAATAATGATTATCACAATTATAATATTTGTTGTGGTTGCTACCTTTCTTCACATCCATAACATAGGTGATATGTTTCAGACCCTTTACCGAAATGTTTGACGAGGAATACCTTTGCATGCAGGAGGAGGATGAATACTTCACTGATAGTCTATCTGCTATGATCATCATTAGTGAAAGACATGTCAATGTTATCTAATTATTATCATGTACGGATTTCATTCTCATTTAGGATGGCTGGACTTGGAAAAAATATTTGTTTAGTTTTTGTTTGCTGTAGGATCTAGCTTTTTATGGTATTGAACTTTATGAGACTTTGAGTTTTACACCTTCAGAATGCCCGCTGTCAATGGGCTGCAGATTCGGATATGTGAAGAAATGATTTATGTGCCTGAATGAAATCAAAGATGAATAGCAAAGATATAAAGTAAGAATCTATCTATAACATATACTTAAAGCAAAATAGCTTGGGGCAATCTCAACCCTTAATTACTTTTTTCCATCTTGATCCAACGATTAAGATTAATTTAATGATTATTACACTTAACACCCTTTTATATTTAAATTAATAATAAATATTTAAGTTTTATTTAATTGTTTAACGTATTTATTAAAAAAAATTCGGCTATAACAATAAAAAGAACAGGCTGTGCCCTGTTACCATGTGTTCTTCCTCTTTATCCTCAAAACCCTTACTTCAGGACCTTCAAACCTCCACGTAACCCTACTTCACTATCATCACGGCCTTACTCCGACAGCCACCATTGTGTTAACATAATTGACTTGACACCTCCACCTGCTTCTCCGCGCATCTGAACCGGTAATTTGTTCTTTCTTATTTCAAATTGATTCTAATTAAACGTAGTATATTTATATTTGGTTTATCATTATTATTATTATATCAGTTATGTATATTAAATTTGTGTATAAAGTATTTATGTTGATTGTATTTGCTTACTTTTTGTCGAATTAATTACCATCTGATATCAATTCTTTCTTTTGTGCATTATTAGGTTTTGTATTTCATCAATGTGTTGTGATATTTATGCGTAATCAGGTAATGTATTGTGATATTTGAAGTCTCTTGAACGCACATAAGGTATTCAATGTATTGTTAGTGAGAAGTTTGACTTATTATTTGTGTTTAATTAGTAACTTGGTGTGATTTAAGCTGCCTAGAGAGTTTGATGATTTGCATTATATGCAAAATATCACAGTTTAGCTATATTTCTTAATCATGTCTATATATTTTACAATTGATTACCATGTGTCGTGACCATAAAAGGAGGGGTCCGATGATATGTATTTGTGCTTCCTGAGTATATGTCCCGATTAAAGCAGATTATCAGTTAGATTATATAGGTTGTTAGAATCACATCTTAGTTCTTATTTGATTTATATATATTCATATTCATATGTCCTGTTGGAAGCTCTCTTATTTTCATATGTCAGTCAATTGAATAGTTTTACATGCATTTTAGGTGTATGATGAATGATCTCAAGTTTATATATAAATCTCATATATGTTTCACATCTTATATATGTAGCGTATTTTAGATATCTTATCTAAATGTCGCAAACATAGCCGACAGGTGTTTGATCAACGTTTTGTGAGCTTTCCTCTCGCTTTGATTTCAAATCTCATCTCTACTTCAATATAATTTTATAGTATTTATATATTTTCTTTTGTAATCAATGGAGTTGTGAATCATCTTATATATCTGGGTCTTGATTTTGCAAATTAACTTATAATGAAATATGTGGAACCAATCAATTACATTCTATATTGAGTTAATTAGCTCCAAAACATTTATTTATCATGGTTGTTTATCCAGGAAAAAGCTCATTGGGAGATGGATATCGAGGCAGCTGGAAAGAAGAAAGAAGGAAATGTACTGTTTAACATTGGTAAATATCAAAGACCGGCTAAGAAGTATGAAAAAGTAAGATCATCATTGATATCTCCTAAGTTTAAAGGTGGCCATTTTAACCCAGTTATTTGATCAATTCCAGTTGTATTTGTATGATAACCGGTCAAATGGGTCGAACGGGTCAAAAGTAAGCTAATATGTATCTTATAAATCGTAACAGAAGTTATACCCTTCTTTTAATAATGGTTCTTTTTCATCATGTTCAAAACATTATTATCTACGAAATAAAAAATGGACAAAAGATGTTATATGTTATCCGCCCAACCTGGCCTGAGAGGCTGAGTTATCAGTTATCTTGGCCCGAACCCGCCTACCCATTTTACCACATTTATCTAAAATAATACGGAGTATATTTTAAATAAACAGTATTTAGTAATGTGTATATCGTTTTATTTTAGACAGTTGATTATGTTAATAAAGAGGGGCAATTTGGGGATGATGATGAAAAGCTTTTCAAGTCATTAAGAGTTTAATGCTGGTTAAAAAAAATTCATATTCAAATGTTTCTTTTCTCATTACAATGCTTAACATTAACTTTGGTACGCATTATATTAGTGAGCGTGAACGAATCGCTATTTCATATTCAAATGTATCTTCCTCTACCATCTTCTTTGACTTTTTATAGAGGTGGCAAAATGGACGGGTTCAGCCGAATAATGTACAACAAGATTGTAGATGTTCTATTTGATTATTTTGTGTGTGCTATGGGTTTTTATGGGTTTTCCCTAATTGTGTGCATATGCTTTATTAAGAGCTTTGTATGTCCCAATTCCTTGCCATTTGAAAAGCAACTACTATATGTACTGGAATTTTTGGCCTGATAATTTTCTATGATTTGTACTAGCGTAAAGATTGCTATGTTTGCCAGTTCTAAGTGAGTACGTAGATGGTATGTTCAATGTTGCATTTCAAAAGCTATTGATGATAAAACTGTCACGTTTACTTTGGACCATTAGTTGGTACGGAAGCCCATCTTTATGTTCAAATCAAGTTCCATTTAACGTTTCCATGCAGTTTATTTTTCATTAGTTCTTATTACGTGTCTCATATCTAGCTTTTCTCATGTAAAACATAATCAATGCTGGTGTATATACTCTTTGGTAGGAAGTCTTGTGGTCTAAATCAGCCGCTCAACTGGTTCTTAATTTCTATTTCTCAGGAAGGCTGCTACTGCAAGATTTGAGGATGAAAACATCCTTATATAAAGTATGGTACAAGTTCACTTTTATCCTTCCTATATTTTTGTAAGTAGTCCTAACTTGAATGCCTACTTGGTGATGGAAAAACTTATATATTCAGAATATTAGTTGTAATGGTTATAGTGTAATGGTTATAGTTATACACAACATCTAACTTATATTTTATTATCATGTATGTCTGTAAGTTTTTGGATATAGTATCGCCATTGTTATCGCTTTGTTTGATAACTTATATTGACAAAACCCTGACTTTGTATATGACTTCTGTTTTATTGCTTCGTTTACAAACACAATTGTGGTAGCCCGTACACTATAAACATTAGCACGCCGGAAACTGAAAACCTAACACACATTTACAACTTCTCTCCATCTTCACACGCAAATTATTTCACAATTCACCTGTTCATCCACTTCCGTTAACATTACCGTGATCGTAACGATTACTATGTTGATTAGTATTTTACAATCGTCGTTTATTGTTTACACGACTATTGATCATCCAACAAGGCAACAACTACGATTCTCTGTCCACCGCATGCCGGTAGCAATCGTCACACAGTTTTTAACTGTTTTTCCTTCTCCGCCTAATAACTCCTCTTGTGATGTCAAATCTCGCAGTCACCTCCACAGTCTGATATTGATCTAAGACTTAACGCTCGGATGGCTGTTCATGATGATCTCCTCTCAATAGGTATCATTTCAGTTTCAAATGAATTTATATTTAATTTGTGTTTAATTGTGGAATTGAATGAGCATTGAGTAGAAATGTTGGTTAATTGAATGATGAATTGATTATAATTAGGTTTTATACGACGAGGCTATGGATCGGGTCACCACCTCAGAGGTTTGCACTTATAGTTGATACAGAGAGTACCGTTACTTATGTTCCATGTTCTACTTGTGAACAATATGACAAGCATCAGGTACATACAATGCATTCTTATTGTTTAATTTTAAATGCGAACAATTTGTGCAATATTTTGTTCTCTTTTTGAGTGATGTATTGGTTTAAGTATCTAATAGGAGCTTATATCTTATAGTGATAGTGGGAACTCTAGCATGGAGTTACAGGAGGTTTTAGAACTCTAGCATATTTGCTTTAATTTAGCAAAGTAAAGTTGTAAATTAACTTCTCAATTTATCACAACTGATTGATGGGTCCAGTGTTTGGTGGCCATTTTAAAACGCCATGTAGGAAGATATATATTTTGCTTTGTTTTATTTTGTTATATCTTCTGAAATACACCACGGGTTCTTAATCTATTCTTTGCATTTTATTTTTTCCTTGTGATAATAGGATTATTTCTACTTTCCTTATTTCTAATTAAGTAGTATATAATTAAGTCATTTAACAAATAAATAACCAAAAAACTTAACAATAACCAACGTTGCCTCGTGTCTTTTATCTAGTACTGTTAAAACCAAAACTTGTAGCATAAGCACTTGTGTAAATTGATTAACTTTATTTATTTAATTAATTTTTTTGTGATATGGCTAAGCGAATTTGAATTTCAGTAGACTCGTGTGGTCGTGGTCTCGATATAGTGAGTAATTAGATTACATATTGCATATTGATTGATTAGATTCAAGTTAACTGTAGAATTCCATAACAAAAATATTAGGAAGAGTTGTTCCTTAAGATTGATTGTTGAAATTTCTATGTTGAACTTTAGATGAATGGTGGAGGCCTTATTATGATTATGTGAATGTGAATATACTCTATATATTAGAGGAGTCGGGTATTTTTTTGGGTATCACTGGTCAAATTCACGGTTACACGGTCAACAGCCCCCAAATGATTATGGTGTTTGGCTATGCAGTAATATTCAAGTTCCCTATTCAATAAATATAAATAGAGCTTCCATACATAAAAATACTATGTTCGAGTGCCCTTTTCGATAAATATAATTAGGCCCTCCATACATAAAAATACTATGTATAAAAATGTTATGTATATATGTAAAACCAAGTCAATAAATATTACGAAAATGTTATAAATACAAAATACCTAAAATACAATAGCAAAGTGTTCTATCTCACATGGTTATATTATCATAATTTACCATTAAAATTGAATCATATTTACTGTTTACTGATATATAAGTAGTGGGTATATTCGAGTTCCCTATTCAATAAATATCTCTCCTACACTTGATAGTTAATTTAACAACATACTTTTGCATTGAATGCTATAATGATAAGTTTCACTCAAGTTTGAATGTAAATATCTTAATAGGTCCAGAAGCAACATTTATTAAGTTGACATCTAATCTAACTCTTGTTTATTGACAATTTTAATTCTAATAGAAAACAAAGTATGCGAAAAATGGCTCACTTGCCCATTGTGATCCATCAAGATTTTTATGTTAGCTTTCATTCATACCATCTTGCTAGTGCTAATAACTTGATACACATTGTCGTTCAAAGAAACGGAAACAATTTTTAAACCAAAAAAAAAAGGGATAACAAATGCATATAGATGTAACCTGGATTAGATCATCACTTCCACATTATACAAGATTTTAGAAAAAGTATAAACCTGTTAATAGAAAGCAAACATTGACCCTATTCAAAATTAACCTCTTTACACATGGATACAAACCATAAACATAACTGTTAATGATAATTAAAAGAAAAAGTATACTTTTGTATTGAGAATGATATAATGATATGTTATTATACAGTATGTTTTAGACAACCATGGTTTTGTTTCCATTTCCATTTGATGATTGCGAAAGTTGTAAATATATTAATTCATAGGTTTTTTATGTATTTATGTTATTAAGTTTAAAAGAGAATTTTTTATTTTAATATATTATTATTAGTAGGGATGACAATGGTCACCCGATCTGGTAGATATCCATCTGATCCATCCACTAAATAGTGGATATGAACGGTATAAATGGATGAATAATGAATATGGATATGGATGTGAATGAATAGTGGATCGGATCGGATAAGCAATATAGCTTTAAAGCATGTTTTGCATTTATATAAAACGTTACGATTCTTTCAAATTCATCATGTATATACTAAAAAAAATCAATTATAAACTCAACGGCCCGTGTGTATACACGGGTTTAGAATCTAGTTAACCTATAAACAAGGAGAACACATACATTTATATTTATCTAAATATATGTTTTACTTGTAAGTGTAACAAATTATGTTTCGTTGATTAACAATGTTTAAACACTTTTGTGAATAGATCTCTGTATGTACGTTGTATTTATTTTTTTACACTATTTGTCGGTTTCATTTCATATTATAAAATTTTTTC
Source organism: Pseudognaphalium luteoalbum (assembly GCA_963422505.1). Lineage (NCBI taxonomy): Eukaryota > Viridiplantae > Streptophyta > Magnoliopsida > Asterales > Asteraceae > Pseudognaphalium > Pseudognaphalium luteoalbum. The sequence continues at coordinate 13,731,429 of OY730192.1, read as the reverse complement.
TAACATTTTTCGAATATCCAATGGACATCCATTAACCCGCTTAATCCATCAGATATGGATATGGATGGATGAATTGAAATTAAATGGATATGGATACAGATATGGACGAAAATATTTAAATGGATATGGATGTGGATATTGGATCATCTCCGATCCATTGCCATCCCTAATTATTAGTAGTAACCATGCTTAACAAACTTTTAAAGAAGAGAAAATGATGGGTGGAAGGGGTAAAAATGTAATAAAGGGTATATCAATTTTTGTTTGTCAAAAAAAAAAAAAAGCAAAAGAAAGTAATAATAATAATAATAATAATATAATTTAAATATTAATAAAAGAAAACTTTGTTACCTTCAATTTTGTTCAAAATCAACCTTTATTAACCAATCACAATTCTCTCTTTCATTTTAACTCTATTGACCAATCAAATGCTTTACTTCACCAATATAAATTAAATCATATTTATCCATAATTATTCATCCATTATTTTACGACTCATATATTCCTTTTTCTGAATTTTGAATTATAACTAATTTTTATATAAATCTAATCATAGTTATCCATGATTCTTTATTCAAGTTATTTATCCATAATTTCTCCAAATTTACGAATCCTTAGAAAATATATTTAAAGAAATTATTTTTTCTTTTGATTTTACGTAAACTTTTATGTATTTACGAAAGTAAGTATTGTGTAAATTAGTAAAGTTACTATATTACTTTTGAAAGTAGAGATTTATTTTGGGACAAAACAAAATGGAAAGATGAACATTTATTTTTGGGACGAGATAGTAATACCAATATGAAAAATAAAATGAAAAGGTGAACACTTATTTTTGAGACGAGGTAGTAATACCACTATAAAAATGTAAATTACAAAATTGCTTCCTTAAATATAAAGCAAAGATGAACACTCATTTTTGGAATGAGGGAGAAATAAAGATATTAAAATTTAAATTACAAAAGCACTTTATTTAATTAACAAGTTTCACTCTAATAACATGATTTAAGAACCACTAAATAATAAGACTCAAGTGTGTGAAAATAAAATTAACATTCAAACAAGTGATACACAGTTTTATTCAACAAATGTGTCATGTGTGTATAAGCGGGTTTAACATTCAAATAAACATGGATAGTTTTATTCTACAAATGTGTGTATTCACGGGATTGGTTTGATATTGAAATAAATGAAGATACTTTTATTCGACATCTGTGTATTTACAGGTTTAACATTTACATTTTAGACAAACTAGCAAAACCCGCGCAAAGCAAAAATGCATTATATGTAGTATAGATATAGATAGTTTAATTCGACATTCGTGTGCATGTACATATTTAACATTCAAATAAAGGAAAGGTAAATAAACAAAGATAGTATTATTCAACGTCCGTATGTATTTACGGGTTTAACATTTACATAAATGGAAGATTGTTTGATTCGACATCCGTTTATATACAGATATAACATTCAAATGATTTAAAGGTAGCTAGAAATTCTTTTCCTATAATTCTCTTTGAAGAAAACTCAATCCTCTAAATTTTCTTTTGGGAAATGATATTGATAGCCCTTTAGGCTGTCAATAACAACCCATTAAAGTTATTTATCACATTCAAAATTTCATTTATTATCAAAAATCATAATTAATATATCACAAATAAAAGAAATATTTCAGTGAATTAAATATAAAACTTCAGTGTATTAAACTATTAATTATAATTCTAGTTGATTACGGAAACTTTAGCTTCAATAAGGGCTGACATTATCAATTCCCCTTTTCTTTTTTAGTATTTAGTAATTTAGTAATTATGGTGTTATCAGGTAAGTCTTACGTACGGGTGTTTCTTATAATAGAATTTACATTATTTTATAAAACTATTATTATTAATATCTAATTGTATATTCTAATTCTCATTATAAAAACAAATTATTATAAGGTAAACAAGAAATCACTAACAAATATCATTATTGTGACACATTAGTCCAATTTTTTAATAGCCTTCAGCGAAGTTTCCTTTTTTCGTATTTAAAATATTATGTTTGTGAAATTTAATTCTTCTTTCCGTTTAATATATTAAAGCATCATCCTTCTACACAACATACCAATGTCATTACTAAATATAAAAAAATCATCTTATTTGATGGCCGTGTATATACACGGCCTATAATCTAATCTCCATCTCCATCTTCATATATATAAATAAAGGTTTTATATCTGACGTGGCAACATATTATTTGTTTGCTGATGTGTCGACCAATTAATCCCCTAAATCCTCGTTAGGTAACCGCCTCCTTCCAGAAAGATCAAATTCATCCGTTGATGTAAAGCTCTAATAACCGCTTACACGTTCTTTCGGATTCAAACGATTGGCTGATCAATAGAGTTTCTCAATCCATTCCCATTCCATTTCTACTTTGAAATTGACAACCCTAGGAAAAAACCACAAATTGTTCCATCCCTGAATCGACAATCAATTTGATCAAGTAAATTCTGAATCAATATCTTTATGCGAATTTTTTTATTTTGCGAGTGAATTTTCATACTGATTTTTTTTATTCAGCGAATTAGTGATTCTGAAGATTTTGAAGGTCAGTGAACAAGGATTTAACACAAGAGAAGATATTATATTGGATTAATTGAAGAGTTGTAATCAGAAAAGGTAATGATTTAATTGTTATTTCTTAATCTAAAATCAGTATGTTATTTTTAACAGTATTTAGTTGAATTTAATCGGTTAATGTACGCCAACTGTTTGATGAAATGCTTGAGTATGGGGTCATTCCTTTTTTTTTCTCTGCAACAAGCGTATGGGGTCAACTAAAAGCATTATGTCATGCTACATGTTTCATTTATGAATTTCGTACCATTTTTAAGCAACCGCTTGCTTGTAAATGGCATGTTTTACGTGTACTTCATGTTTGTAATCAGGCTTTATGGTTTACGAGATCACATGATTTTTGCTCATTGTTATGTGAGTGTTAATTGTAATAAAATGATTTCTGGATGAATAAGTGTCTGACTGGTGTATAATGTATACAAAAAATTGTAAAGCATTAATCTTTGTGTTCCTTTTTTTGAAGTTAATACGTTTCAAATAATATGAATTTTCTGGTGGACCTTGAATTTTTGTGTAGTGGTTGACCATATGTATGTGTTAAATGGTTCGTTTGGTAAACATATATATCAAAATAGATTAAGATGGAGAAAGTTAAATGGTTTGTTTATTTCTATAATGCGAATAACTACTCATAGGTGTTTACTATTGCACTTATTGATAATCCTGCTTTTGATTCGCAGATTAAGGGGACCTCTACACTAAAACAAAGTTGCTTTGGACTTATAGTGAACTCACACCTGAATTCTAAAAGAAAGGTAAGCAGATGCACTATATTCATATATGAGGTTTATGAATTGAATAGATTAAGTACACTAAATGTATGGTTAAACAATAAATAACGATTGCTCATATCAAATTCTAACGTTTTCAATGCTCATTCTATTGTAAACTATACATAAAACAGAAAATGATTTTTAGGTAAATTTTAGTTTTTAAGCATCTTTGAATCTTGTACTTTTCTTGACTACGAAATTGCCAATTTGATATACAAAATTGCCTATATGCTACAATAGTATGGTTCTGTTGATTCATTTTCGAATGATTAAAATAGTTCGTTTTTGAAAAAAATTGTGTTTACAGTTACCTTTTAAAACATTAGAGTAATGGACCCATTTTGACCTGACCCGACTGCCAATTCTGCTATCCGAACACACACATACACATATACGTATATCAGTGTCTTTACACTGTATATGTATATATAGCAGTGTTTATATGTGTATTAATGTGTATTTCCAAGCTAACTTAGTTTGACCCATATCAGAAGTTTTGAATTATATGATGATTGGTTTCCTAGCAATGACTAACAACTTAATTGATAGATTGAATGCATGCTTCACAAGCGTTGAACTTTTATCTCTAACTCTGGCGTATTTCCTTTTCAAAGTGAATTGTTTTTTTCCTGTTGATGATGGAACAACCATATCAGTCGTGCATTACCTCAGTGACAAGTAAATCCTCACCTGAAAATGTTGCAAGCTGGCACAGATGCAAGACCAACATATTTATTTATAAACATTCACCTATATATATATATATATATATATATATATAGTCTCTCAATTAATAAAACGGGTGTCTTGGCCTCGCCAGGTGCACTTTTGATGTTTCCTTAACCTGAATTGGTGTGCAGAGTTGGCAAAACGGGTGGCTTTGATAAGGAGTTGAAATGTTTTTAATATGGGTTGGCATTATAGTATATGACCGTGTATTTGTATAAGAGTGGCTTTGAAATGTTCTTCATTTTTATGATTTTCTTCCTAACATAGCTATCCATGAATTCGTAGGTATTTGTATAAGAGGGGGTTTTGTCGTGATAGGGGAATAATTTGTATCACTCGATCAACACATTTAGTTGGGGTCATCGTCTGCGGATTGCGGAATGTGATATGCAGTTACACCAAAGACTTGGATCCTCGATTAGGGTTTAGGAAATCTCAATGAGTCTTAGGTGATGATCGATGAAATGACATTGTTAGCGTACAGTCTGGACATTTTACTGTCATAACAGTTACCCATTTGTCAATGATTGAAATGTGAAAGTTGCAAGTGAAGTCTTTTTGGATGTTGCTTTCTTTTTGATGTTTTGAATTACTGAATCTGTATGTTTAGGTAATACCTAATCTACTCCTACTCAAGATTTAACAGCCCCTGTAACTTCCATTGCATCAAGTGAGCATTGGGCATCTAAGCACATATCTATGTTCGGGTACGAGTTGCTTCTAAAACATACTTGTCATTTTGTGGTTATGTTAGTTATTTTTGGGTCGTTTTTGTTGTTTTATAGGAACCTTGCTTGTGTTGTTCAAAATCTCTCAAGTATATCATATTTCATTGACTCGACTATGGAGTATTAGCTGCTACATTTGGCGAATTGTATGGTACTCTTCTAAAGCTTATTGAGGTAAAAAAAATAGAAGTTGTATATGCTGCTATCTATCTATTACTAGGTCATTGACAAAATCTAAGAGATCAATAAGTACAAAGGTCTTGAGCTGAAACGTGTAAGGATCCTATTATTATAGCTTCTATTGTATAATATTTGTTTGTAATCATAACTATTTTTAATTCTCGCTCAATGTACTTATGAACATGTTAGTCAATCTATCCAATTTACCGCCTCATATTGAAATATATTATAGGTGCCTAAATGGACTGGTTTGGTAATGTGTCATATCAAGTTCGGTTGAATCAGCTAGAGTTTGGAATTTGTTTGCCTCAAAGCAGCTGTCCTTATGGGTCCAAAATGAACATAGTTAAATGTATAGTGTTTTCGAAATAGTGCACACCAATTTCAAACTGCAATTAATCTTGTATTACGAACCTGACAATGCTAGACATGATAAACAAACGCAAATGCCCCTTAAGACGTTAAAAGTATAAGAATATTGCGATGCACAATGATCTTTTTAAGGTTAAGTCTCAATTTCAATGCAATGATTGTGATGTTCTTAAGCCAACTAACATGTTTCTTTCCTACAAGGAGAAGCTAAATGTGGCTACTTGAAACATCTGCACAGGGCCACAAGACTATTTGAATCATTCTTAATGTAATAATGCTTGGATGATGTGATCCTGATCATGACTATCTGGAATAATTTGTATCATACAGGTCTCACAAATTTGTGGTTACAAGTAACTATAAGACCTATACGACCCATTTACAAATCTGTTTTACCCCTTTCCTTCTAAGCTCATTTAGGTGGTATATATTTATAAGTATTTACTTAAGTAGTCAATTGGTTTCTTTTGCTATGACATGATTATCTAGGGGGATTGAGCGACATTCATCTGCTGGTCTTTTTCATACGTTTTACAATCTTTTTGACTTGATGATCAGGGTATCTATTATCTTGGAACTCTAACGATAATTTTGATAACTAATATTTGGTGCTTTCGTTTTTAGCTTGTAGTGTTTAATAAGATGTCACAAATTTGGTTTATATCTTTTCATGTATGTGAGTGAGATTTTCTTGAGTGAACAACACTCTGATTCTGAGCTCTTGACGGGTCTGACAATTGCTGTACTTATGGATGTATCTCGACCATTTGTCATCCAAGTTCAGGTGCTTTTTGCTTTATTTCTTCATTTAGTTTTTAAAGTCCAGATCAAGGCTTTTAACATATTTGGTCAATTATCTAAAAAGTTGGTTTATACAAGCAAGAAGTTGTTCTGTGATGAATGAGGTTAAAGTAGGGCAGAGCTAATAGTATTATCTTTATGAGTAATTATTAAATACTATTTCTCCAATATTATACAATTTATTATATTACTAATGATTTTAGATGTTTATGTGTCATACTACCTTACATATCACCTTAACTTTTAGGTTCTTAATAGAGCAAGCCGGTCTTAAGCTTCTTTTCAATGTAACTCACTTTTCTACTATCAGCAACTTGGTGTCAAAGGCTATGTTATCTAATGTTTACCCTGTTTTTAGCTACATATTGGTCATTAATATCACAGGCTATTTTCTCAAAGTTTTTTGGGCCTACTCTAATTGATTTTGTCGGTGGGTCACACAAAATATGTAGCAGTTGCTGTTGTAACTTTTTGCTCCTTTGTGGTGACATTTGTGTAGCACATGTACACTGGACCCGACCTGGTCGGTCTTGCTACATTTTGCTCATGTCTAAGCTTCCCATGGAGACAAACCATGTAATATAAATTTTGTATCTTTGCAACTACCTTTTGGGATACGGTTACTTTAAGGTAAATTTAATATGATTTGAATGAGTTTGATGAACGTTTTTTTATTTAATTTTAATTTTTTTAGCCATGGTTTCGACTTTACCTTTGGTGAGTTTGATGAATGTTGGTTTACATATGTGATTTCGTTTTTTTAGGTTGGTACTTTGTCCTCTAAAAAAATGATATCCGATTCTGATTTGCGACAAGCAAAAGGCCTTACGATTATTAGTGCTGCAATTTGGCCTGATGGTCGCATACCATCTTGGTAAAAGTTCTCAAAAACAAGCTAGAGTTTGGTCCTCACCATCTGCCATATCCCATTCGGCCTAGATTGGAGAGCTATGGTAAAATGCATTTCTCGATTATTGCTTTCCTGATGATAAATAGGTTTCTTAGTTTTAAAGTTTATGCACCACCACCACCTCTTTATATACTATAGCAACTTTAGTCTTTTTGTAGAGGTGGAAACGGGGGTGGGTCAGGTCAGCTGGCTAACATGTGAAGCAGTAGTTCATGTCTATAGAGGTTGGGTTGACATGAGATACATTGTGCTCATGATTTTATACTTTTTCACATGATTAATCTGTTGAGTATGATTGCAAAACCTACATTGTTAGAATGTTAGACAAGTGATCTACGTTAACAGATTAAAATAGGTTGTATATACAACAGCTTTACACATTGAAGAACTTTTGGCACATTTGACCCATTTGATATGTTATAGATAAAATGTAACACAAATCTACTCATTCATCAGCAAATGAGTCCAAACTTTCACCTCTACCTCCATGTGTTTACATTTGACAGAATGTAGCTTTAGCTATCTATACACCATAAGTTGATTGTACAAAGCAAAATTTTGATATATATTAAGCCCTCATGGTCAGGTTGTGGATTTCTGCTATGTAAACATGTTGGTGAAGAGCTTACTACTTTCTTAATCGTGCTTAGATTATTGATGCTAGCAGCAAATCATTTGATGGAAGTGAACATTTATCGGTTTGGTAGTTGTGAGTGCTAATATTAATTCTGATATTGTTGATTTTTTGGAAGGACTGCTATAGGTGATTTGGGGTTGGTGATGGTTCTTCCGTTCTTATAATGTTGGATATCCATTCAGTTGTGATTAAATCAAGTGAACATTAAGAAAAATCTTCGTAGCCTTCATAGACAGATCACAGTTAATTGAAACATAGATTGAAGCATACGTTTCACAACTTGTAAGCATACTACTGTTCTATACGAGCACATGATTGTTGTCCTCAGGTGATATCAATATGTGATAGCTTCACTTTATAAAATTCATTGTCCTTTTCTTTTTTGAATTGAAGAATGAACTTATGTGATAGCTTCACTTTATAAAATTCGTTATCTTTTTCTTTTTTGAGTACTTGCAACAGGTTACATACTATAAATTTTACATGTTAGTTTATATGCAAACTGTTTTCAAAAAATTGTATGTTTGTATCTTACGATATTCGGATATATTTTAAGTTCTACCGCTAATTCGTGTTACCGACAGTTTTGGTTCCTAAGTTGTTAATTTAATTTCCCCCCCCTTATAAATACAGGATTTGTGTACCTGTTGCATAATTGGGAGGTCTGGTCAGTGGCCACGTAGTGAACTTGCTCTAGATGAAATGGGTCACTCCAAAACCCGGGCTGAACCACCCAGGTTAAACGTGTCACTTGGGATGAGTTTGTTTAAATGACGTTAGCTTGACCATGTATTCACTTTCTAACATATTAGATTTTCTATCTGAATGTCAAAATGTTTTAGTACTGCCCTTTCGATAAATATACACCAGATAAAACAAACTCAAACCAAAGTAGTAAAAGTAATACACTACACAACTGCTGCATTGGGCATACATCTTTATCCGTAAATTAAATTTTTATAATGTTACGATTTTTTATATATTGAGAGATGTAAAAATAAACATTTGGTCTGTTAACATAAACACAAATACGAAAGACCTTCGTTGGTTTTTTGTTTTGTTATCTAAACAAGCATCGAGTTTTATGGGTTTCTTGTATTCTATCTCAAATGACTCATCTTTGACATATACCCCAAAGGAATTACTAAGTAACTTAATAAAATTGATATAGATAGTCCAATACCGAATAAACAAGTATCTCCTCCAGATGAAAGAAGATTCTCTTTCGGAAGTAATTTGGTACCATTTGTAGATATTTCTCTTTCTAACCAAACGATTACTAATACAAGTATGCGTTGCTACAAATTTATTCTTTCATGAGTTATGCCTCGCTAGAAATTCCAACCAATTTATTTTAAGTTAGAATCCATAATTTTTCTTTGTGGTGCCAAAGGTCCATAGATTAAAGGATGTTACTATCAAAATGACCAGCTGAACTTTATTGGTTAATTGTTCCAAGCCATACTTTCAACATTCATAATCTATATTAGTTGTTACTATTTGGTTAGTCCATAGCTACCATGAGACAAAAACAATAATCTGAAACTAAGAAAATGATATTGTGAAGACGATATTATGTTTTTTAAATGGAAGTGATAGGAAAATAAAGAAATAATTAACGAAATAACAAAAAAGTAGAATTCAGAATTGGAAAATATTTCAACTAATGAATCTAATTGTTCTTTTTGTTTTTCTTTCGTAATTGTTTTATGGATTTAGTTGATCGACTAGGAATATAATTTTCCTGTCAAAATTTTTTGATCCAATAGTTGTACGAAATATAAAAGTCCGACTATGAGATTTTATTTGTTAAAACTAAAAAGTCTTTGATTCATCGATTAATGAAACATTATGTACCATATGAAATCAAAACAATCGTACACATATGTAAATTGTATAGTACTAAAGTGCAATTTTAGGAGTAAGTCCAAATGTTTAGCTTAATGGTACGGGGTTTGATTCCTTCGAAGGAAGTCTCAACTTTAATCCCCACGAGTGTCAATCTTCTTTCGGAGTCACCACTGCCTTCTAAAAGAAGGAAGATTTGCCCAAAAGTTTAAGTGGAGAGGGCGCTTTGCATATTCCCGTGAATTAGTATCAAATGTGATGTCAATATCAAATATAAATAAATAAAATTATGTAACACATCTTAACATTATAGTAACCAGTTTTTTATAAGGGTTGTATGTAGACCATCCGCAGTGGTAACTACAACCCTTTTCGACCCCATTAAACACATCAGCATAATCTCACCTTTCCACTAATTTTTCCTTCAACCACTTTCAATCCTTTTTTACACCAATGAACCCTTTCAACCCCTTCTTCTATAAAAGTTTTTACTTCTTTTTTTCATATAACAAATAAATTTATTGGTCCTCAATGGCTCTTTGAACTTGTGCAGCAAACAAGAAAAAAAATGAAAAAAAAGACTCCCGGAATTGGTACCACTTTTTGTTGTTTGGATGTCGACCCCATGCTTCTCCCTAATGGAACCCTGCTTACCCCACACAACTCCATGCCCAACCCCTTTTCCAAACCCACACCATTACTAATGCTCTTGGCCTTTAAAAATATTTTTCTTCTTCATTTTTAGTTTTATTTGTTTTCTAGGTTTAGTTTTTAGTATAATTTTCCTATCTTTAGTTTTGTATAACCGTTTCGTGTTTAACTTTCGTAAAACGTTCTCATCATCAGTTTGATATTTGGTTTTTGTGAAGGTTTAGTGTTTAGCTTTTAGAAAGTTGGTTTTGTGGTTAGCTTTTTAGAAAGTTTTTTAGCTTCTTAAAAGGGTCTTTTGACTAATGTTTTGAAAACCGGTTAGACCGGTTCTATCGGACCGAAAATTTGAAGGAATCCGGTCGGTGGAAAACCGGTTTTGAGGGTAAGTTGACCAGTCAACGAACCGGACGAGTTGGTCAAAACCGGGCGGTCCAACCGGAAACCGGACTGGTTGGACCGGAATTTTATTTTTTTTTATAAAAAAGGTGACGTGGCCGTTTTTGGGGACGGTTGGACCGGGACGGTTGAACCGGTTCGACCAGAACCGGACCTCCATCCGATGCGGTTCGGTTTCCGGTTTTAAAAACATTGCTTTTGACTAGCTTTGGGAAGCCTTAAATGTCAATGATTTAATGTTTCTTTTTTCTTTCTCTTTAAAGAGTTGTGCATTTAACCTTTTACAAGGACTATGAGTTTAGCTTTGAAATTTAGATGCATGTGTCCAAGTGTTTAGCATTTAGTAGAGGTGTCACAAATACCCGAACCCGAATAGATAACCCAAACCCGAACTCGAATAACCCGAATTCAAAGCTTATTCGGCCATCCGAATCTAAATAACCCGAATTCGAATAACCCACATCTTATTTGAGTCGGGTTTCGGATAAATATTTTACAATTCGGGTAACCCGAATAACCTGAATAATCTAATAAATTATTTCATATATAAATATAACTATATATATATAAGTTATTTATGGTCTATCCATATATAATATACATATATATAAGTTACTCATGATGATTTATATAAACTATTAGGGTCATTTTGTAAGTTCAAGTTTTGTTCAAAGTACGAAAATTTGGAATATCATCTTATTCGAGTTTAAATGAATAACCCGAACTCAACCCGAATTCAAATAACCCGAACCCGAATAACCCGACCTTATTTGAATCGGATTTCGGGTTAGATTATAAACTTGAAAAACCGAGTAACCCCACCCGAATAACCCGAAACCCGAATAAATTATCCAATTAACACCCCTAGCATTTAGTTATATTAGAAGTCTCCGCAATTTTTAACCTTTGTAAAAGTTGTCTATGCATGGCTTGGTGTTTAATATTTTTAGTGTCCAATGTGTTTTTATTTTCTTTTTGTAAGGTTTACTAGGTAATTTCTTAGGTTGTACATCCCATGATATTTAAAAATGTTTTTTAAGTTAATACTGTGAAGATGATCTATGTGATTTACACTTATTTACGAAAATCATCCCACTGATATATACGGAAACACTAAAGTAAATTAGTATTCTAAGGTATTTGGAATATAATTGTTGATCCTTTAAAAAAAGAATCGTGAATTATTTGAACAATCTGACCATGATAAAATAAATTAATGTCATCGGGTTTTGTTTGGCCAGTGGATTTTGATTCATAAGTGTGATTCTGCTTGGAGCCTGTTGTTGTTTGTTCTTTCTTAACTTGAATACAATTTGTCTTAGAGAAAAGATATAAAGTTTTAAATACTTAATATATATATATATACACTATAGGGGTTATATAAGTAATAACTATACTGTATAATAAATTGTTACGTATTACAAAAGGTGGTTTCTTTCCACACCATTAATTAATCTTAATACACCAGTTAGTCAAATCAAATAGGGAATAAAGTACGGAAAAGGTACAGAATAAAATACAAGAGTGATGGGAAAAGTACATAAAAAGTACAGTAATAATTATGTTTAAAATATAAAATAAAAAGTAGGTGGTGGGAAAAGTAGGAACCATTACAAAATTATAAAATGAGTAATTATGGATATTTTGAAAACATAAAATCTTTGTACTGTATCTGAAATTTCATTTAGAACATGTAATGTGATGAGAAATACCAAAAGAAAGAGGAATGTGATGGGAAATCCCCATTTCCTGTTCTACCTAGCAAATTAATACAATATCTCCATTCCCCTATATCTGCTATCCGATATCCATCACTCCATGCCATGCCTCTAGATTTGCAACTGAAAGTCTGAAACACCTCATATCTCTCCTTGACCACAACAGTTTCAAATGTACCAACTTTTTACCACCTATTCTCTGGACCCTTTACCCTGCAACAAACAACCCTTGATCAACTCCATACCTGTATATAACATTAATTTATTTTAAACGTATAATTCGCTTGTTGAACACATATAGAGTAAATACGTACATAATTAACAAATTTAATAGACAATTAATGTTACTCATATTTGGGTAAACTTAAGACAATAAGCTATATTAAATAGTATTCGACAATGTCATAGAGTAACTTATATGAAGTATAAAATTAAAATACAATAATTGTACGTATGTTGCAATTACGAAGTAATTAATATATACAGAGTGTTTTTTTTTTGGCACCTTGAAAGTATTTTTCACAAATATATCAAAAGTTCAAAACCAGTGATACCATCCACCGTTATGTACCCGTTTGTCTTGACTCTCTCGTATTTATATTTCTTAAAAATATATATTTATAAAACATATATTTAACTAAAAATATCATATTTTGTCAAGTCTAACTAACATGTGAATCTTTGTCAAAGTCTCACTTAAAGAAACTGATCGTAAGATTCTTTTGGTCTAAACACTTCACTAAACAAAGCTTAGTTATGATAGTATTTTGGATATGAATATTCATATCGATCAATAGTACGTGATTTTATTTGATCATGTTGAAAAAGAAAATATAAACCTACACAACATGACAGACATCTCTTTGAAGGTGCCAAATCTATAAACTACTAAACAACCTACTCTTTTAATCTGCAACGGACACACACATACAAAGATTCAACCAAAAGTTTGGATGTATTACACCATAGGAATCACAAAAGAGAGTTGGTGAGAACCAATTATTTCAAAATATTTCGTGTTTAAATTTATAAAAAATGTACGGTATTTTTACTTTTAGAAGAGTTACGTGTCACGTGTTTAGTGTTCAACTTCCTTGAAAGGACCAATGCGTATATTTATTTTTGTTATTTTAGCAAAAGTTATGTATCAAGAGAAGCAAAAACTCACATATCTTTAGATATATTTGTAAAAGGTTATATGTCAAATGATTCAATATTTCAATGTTTGGATTTTATTAAACGCTACATATATACAATGGACCATGCTAAAAAGTATATATTAAACACGTGACAAATAACTTTTCTAATTAAAAAGAATTTATTGTGACTTTCATCTTTTTGTTTATTGTGTTTAACATTATGAAGTATGTAATAATTTTCTTATCCCGGTAATAATAATAATAAAAGGGAGAGGGAGGGGTTTTTAACGCGATCAGAAGATTTGGAAGTTTGAAAAGGGGGAAAAAGCTCGTAATCCAAGCCCTAGATACGTCTACGATCGTTGGTGAAGAATCAGGTTCGAGGTAAAATGCTCGTAATCCAAACCCTAGATAGAAATTTAGTTTGTTCATCTATCAATTAAAAACCTATCTGAATGCTGTTAACACTTCATTTTTCGTGTTCAACAAAATTGTGAAGTTAGGGTTTCTAGTATCAATCAATGATTATTGTTATTTTAATATAAGATTTGTATTTTGTGCTAATGGCTCCTTGATTATTATAAACAGTCAAGTGACGTCTACATATAATTATTTATCGGAGTAGTTGATTCCAAAAAATAATGCTATTTTAACATGTTATTAGCAGTAGTAGTTTATAGTTTATTCCAGTTCCTTCAACTCATGATTTTAATCTTGTATTTCAACTGCCTTTTGCTAAATTTTTGCTAATGTATGTAGTTTATTTTGTCACTTACATGGGTGGTTTGGTTTGTCAGGTTAGGCTGTACACATGGATGGTTTCAATGATACAACAGTAGTGAACAATGTCACAAAGGAAGATGAGAAGGTATCTAATAAGTTTCTTATTTCGCACCTTCCACTTTACTTCCAGTTGTATCATACTCTTTCCAATTGTATATTGATCTCTGTTACTCAGTGCAACAACTTTAAATTCAAATGACTGTTCACAAGACGTACCATCTCTTAAGTTAGCGAGTGAGTTCTTCCTTTAAAGAACTTATCTATAATTACTTGTCAATACATACTAAGTTTAACACACTGACTCATGCTTCAAGAATCTCTGTGTTATAATTTTGTAATTTGTAAAACAAACGCTAAAAATAGAGTTAAGGGATGCGTTATTTGGGTAAGCTTATTTGAACACCTTATCACTCTGTTGAGATTTGAGGGTAACATCGGAGCCAAACACCTTATTACGTTAGATGTTCCCACGACCTGCTTACCTGACAGCGCCTTTTTTTTCTTCTTTTTTTTGAAATATAAGCTGATAAGGAAATCCAAACACCATATCACACTTTGTGTTGCTTTGATACCGTATTAGCTAATAAGCTGTTTTCTGATATATAGACATCCATTTTAAAAGTTGAAGTGAGTCAAACAGCTACATTACAAGGCGATTACCATTTGCAGGTCAGTTACACGGGGCAGTCTTCAGTGACTGTTACTGCCCACAAAGATTTTCTGGTAGATAAGGTTCGGGTGCGTGAGGGGATGAATTATGCGATGGGCGACCCTTTGTTTGCTTTTGTATCAATGGGAACGGATGAAACTGAAATGGAGGTTCGTAATTACTTCTTTCTTTTTTGTTTCGCTAAAATTCTTCATTTATTTATTTTCCCTTTCTTAATAAAAAATATCTATACCTGTGTGTTCGTTTGTCATGCTCTTTGGTCCTTCAGGACTGTACACATTCACATGTTACATATTCTGTACCCCTTTCTGAGTTGTGGATTTACATTAAGAATCTCACGAAGGAGGATGATAAGGTATATCTTAACCTTTTCTTAATCTAAATCTTAAATATCTTGATAATAATAATAATAATAAATACATATAATGCATGTTTATATTTGTCTTAAAATTGGATTCAACAGACTTATTATAGATATCTAATTTGACTATGTAAAATATGGTATGACGTCAATGCACACCATAAATATCTCACTTTACCTTTCAATTAACAGTACCTATCAATTTACCTCCCAATTATTTATTTGAGTAAAGATTTTGTAATGGTGCCGAACATATATGCTAAACTTTATAGTACATTGACCTGAAAATAGTTAGGATGGTGACACAAAAATATGTATTCAAAACAATTCCAGGATGTTCGTCAAAAGTCGACATCTCTACTTTCGACTTTAAATGTTGCACAAAATTTCATTCTCGATTTCTGTTGCATAGCGCGGGTATATAGCTAGTATATTATAAATCATCATGCTAACAAGATTATTTTGTCCCGCCTTCCACTTTTTTTAACTCTAATACTACTTTTCTTCCTTCCTTAATTGTCTGTTTGTGTATCTTTATTTCTATGTCCATCCCTGTTACCGCTCAAGTGACAAGTATTTCCCCTCCCACACACATGTTAATTAAAAAGCAACCTAGGCTGATTGTTTCTTTACTACAATCCTGTTGATGGAGTAACTGACACTCTTTTTGCTTTGTTTTGTGCAACAACACGTACCATCCGCTCAAGTGACAAGTAACATGTCAATTTAAAAGCAACCCAGATTGGTTGTTTCTTTATTACAGCCCTGTTAATGGAGTAAGCGACACTCTTTTTGTTTTGGTTTACTACTTGCAGCCACTTCCATCTTCGAAAGATTTCGTAGTCTACACCGTTTCCTTTGATTGTATCGTAACCGAGGTACTGGTCGAGAAGGGAACCCAAGTCCGAAAAGGGCAAGCTTTGTTTGTCTTGGAACCAGTGGAAGTCAAGGTACTAAAAATTGTTCTTATCTATTTCTTGTGAATACATACTAAGTTTAACACACTGACTCATGGTTCAAGAATCTCTGTGTTAAAATTTTGTAATTTGTAAAACAAACGCTTAGAATAGAGTTAAGGGATGCGTTGTTTGGGTAGGCTTATTTGAACACCTTATCACTCTGTTGAGATTTGAGAGTAAAAAAAACCCTCCAGGTTTGCTCTTCTAATGATCCCCACGTTGATGCTCCTGTGAACAAAAAGCGGAAGGTACAAGTTACTTTCTCTCTTTCCCTTCCTTTGATGTCAAAAGATGAAGTGAGTCAAACAGCTTCATTACAGTTTACAAGGCTGTTACCATTTGCAGGTCAGTTACACGGGGGAGTCTTCAGTGACTGTTACTGCCCACAAAGATTTTGTGGTAGATAAGGTTCGGGTGCAAGAGGCGATGAAATATGTGAATGGCTACCCTTTGTTTGCTTTTGTATCAATGGAAACGGATGCAACTGAAATGGAGGTTCGTAATTACTTCTTTCTTTTTTGTTACGCTAAAATTCTTCATTTATTTATTTTCCCTTTCTTAATAAAAAATCTCTATACCTGTGTGTTCCTTTGTCATGCTCTTTGGTCCTTCAGGCCTGTGCACATTTACATGTTACTTATTCTGTACCTTATTCTGAGTTGGGGATTTTCAATAAGAATGTCACGAAGGAGGATGATAAGGTATATCTTAACCTTTTCTTAATCTAAATCTTAAATATCTTAATAATAATAATAACTACATATAATGCATATTTATATTTGTCTTAAAATTGGATTCAACAGACTTATTATAGATATTTAATTTGACTATGTAAAATATGGTATGACGTCAGTGCACACCATAAATATCTCTCACTTTACCTTTCAATTAACAGTACCTATCAGTTTACCTCTCAATTATTTATTTGAGTAAAGATTTTGTAATGGTGCCGAACGTATATGCTAAACTTTATAGTACATTGACCTGAAAATAGTTAGGATGGTGACACAAAAATATGTATTCAAAACAATACCAGGATGTTCGTCAAAAGTCGACATCTCTACTTTCGAATTTAAATGTTGCACAAAATTTCATTCTCGATTTCTACTGCATAGCGCGGGTATGTAGATATTATATTATAAATCATCATGCTAACGTCCCGCCTTCCACTTTTTCAACTCTAATACTACTTTTCTTCCTTCCTTAATTGTCTGTTTGTGTATCCCAGTTACCCCTCAAGTGACAAGTATTTCCCCTCCCACACACATGTTAATTAAAAAGCAAGCTAGGTTGATTGTTTCGTTACTACAATCCTGTTGATGGAGTAACTGACCCTCCTTTTGCTTTGGTTTGTGCAACAACACGTACCATCCGCTCAAGCGACAAGTATTAACCCTCCCGCACACATGTCAATTTAAAAGCAACCCAGATTGATTGTTTCTGTGTTACAGCCCTGTTAATGGAGTAAGCGACACTCTTTTTGTTTTGGTTTATTACTTGCAGCCACTTCAATCTTCGAAAGCTTGCATAGTCTACACCGTTCCCTTTGATTGTATCGTAACCAACGTCCTGGTCAGGAAGGGAACAAAAGTCAGAAAAGGGCAAGCTTTGTTTGTCTTGGAACCAGAGGAAATCAAGGTGCTAATTTTTTCTTTTTGGTTTTTAATTGTTTGAATTATTTGTTGCAACATTTTCTTTTTTGTTAATTGTGGTTATTTAAATAATAAAAAAAATCCTCTAGGTTGGCTCTTTTGATTAAAAAATTTGCTGTCTTATATTTATTTATACTATTACTGGCAATAATATTGTTGTTATTTACATATCTATGTTGAAATATTAATAATACTTAATTAACTTGGTAAAATTAGTATGTAGAATATTATTTGAACACGTAGCACTTGTAAATCTGTCAATTCTGGCTTTATGGCAATTCCTATAAATTCTGGGCTTAAGTGGGCATAAGTGATCATTTGAGTTCGATGTGGTTGATAAATAATGTCATTAATAATTTTACAGGATTTTGGCAATCATTTATGGTACCATGAACATTTCTAGTAAAAATAAAAATTAAAAAACTTATAAAGATGCACAGGAAAGATTCTAAAGGCTAGTTATAAGAAATAAGAACCAACACTTTCGTATTAATCCTACGGCTTTTGTATTTAAAATGCTGATTTATATGTGTTAATGACGTACATCACACAAACTGTATTGGTGGTTGCTGATATGGCTTGCCATGTAGGCTTAATGTCATATTATTCAAATAGTTACCCTTAATATTTGTTGTAGTTGTTACCTTTCTTCATAACATAGGTGATATGTTTCAGACCCTCTACTGAAATGTTTGACGAGGAATACCTTTGCATGCAGGAGGAGGATATTCTTCACATTAGTGAAAGACATGTCTACTAATCATTATCATGTACGGATTTCATTCTCATTTAGGATGGCTGGACTTGGAAAAAAAAATTTGTTTAGTTTGTTGTTTGCTGTAGGATCTAGCTTTTTATGGTGTTGAACTTTATGAGACTTTGAGTTTTACACCTTCAGAATGCCCACTGGCAATGGGCTGCAGATTCGGATATATGAAGAAATGATTTATGTGCCTGAATGAAATCAATGATGAATAGCAAAGATATGAAGTAACAATACTGTTAAAAACTTAAAACCAAAACTCGTAGCAAAAGCACATGTATAAATTGATTAAAGCTGTTTTTTTTTTTTTTTTTTTTTTTTGTGACGGCTAAGCGAATTTGAATTTTAGTAGACTTACTAGATTATTGACCCGTGATTACACGGGTGTGACGAATAAAAATGTTGTAAGATCATCATATGCATGTTATAACTATAAGATATTCTGTATAATTATAATGTGTAGTATACAACTCTTATCTTATCTTGAATATACTATGGGAAGCAAGGTTATGATATCATCAAGTAAAATCAGATTCAATTACTCCATCTGTTTCAATTTAGTTGTCCACTTTCAATATCCACACAATTTAAGAAAAATGCATTGATTACTGTGTTGACCAATAATATTTCATTTTTCTCCACCTACATGCTTTCTGATTGGTTGAAATTGAGACAGAGAGATCGATTAGGTCCCTATATTTTAATTAAATTAAAAATTAAAACCTCTATATTTATTAAACAATCAACATCTTGTATATATACACGGGTTTGAAATCTAACTATTATAATGTTACTCGTATCAGTAACTACTAATAGGGTTCATTGTTTATAGCTTGCGTAAATTAGATAAGTAAGCAATCTTTCCTTGCATGTTTTTATACAACGATGAACCCTCTGTATTTGACTGTTTGATTTGCACTGAAATACGGAATAAACCCCAAACATATGTGAACAATGGTAAGCGTTGGACATGTTAAAACTTAAAACTGAATTTGCTTTTGTGAACTATATTTAATTTGAACTAAAAGAAAACAATTAATGGCTCTTGCTTATTAGAAGATCACCTTAATAATCAAAACTAATTCATAATCCTACACATTATATATGTAAACAATTGTCAATTAAACAAAGTTCCTTAGCCATTATCAATAGAATCCTGCCACACGCATCCTTGTAACCCAGATACAGATGGGTAACCCACAAACAGTTTATAAGGGCTTGACCCAAATCTTGGTCAAGTCACTCGCAATAGCCATCATTGTCAAACCAACAAAGCAAACTTAAAATCGAAGTAACAAAAACAAATTATATGACAAAGGTATGTTTTACTTATAACACTCGAAATGAAATATAGTTACAAAACCGTTTTAAAAAGTCAAACTACTTATGGCTTGGTATAAACCTCATATATGGATTTACTCACCATTTACACTAAGCACTTGCAAACACATTAAAATTCCATAAATAATGACCCATGATTTTTAAATTGCTCAAAATCAGCAAGGAAATTCATGATACAAATTAAGGCCATTGATAATTATGATTAGTATACTACATCGAACCACTTATTATAAAGGTAGCCGGTTGTTGATATCTACTAAATCACACATAGCCGAGTTGGAATTCCTTACAAAGAAAGACGTGAATTAATATCTTCAATTAGAAAATCCACAAATATTGTTATATCAGTAATCATTAACTAAAATAAAAATATAAATAGATTAACAAAACAGGCGAACGTGAAACTGCCCTGCCAATTTCTGCCTTATAAGTCCATAACCTATCGTGGTTCGACCTGCCTATTTTTCACCAATAGTCAGACTTACCAATACCATGTCTGCTGGTCACTATACATTATCTATTCTAAAAAATGCCTTAAACTATTGAAAATGTCAACCTTGATTTAATTACTGTAACACACATGCTGTCAAATTGGTAGTTAACTACTGAATTTGACAGTTACATACCGTCCACAAGCACAACCTAGTAGTATCAGTGGTTTTATAACAACTTCCTTAAGTAGTGGTAGGAATTCTAGAAATATAAAAGTAATGCATTTGCCTCAATATAAACCACATCAGCAGATAAAGAAGCATACACCCTTTGCAAAAAAGCAACCCATCATATTTTAAGAAGGTTAATAACTTGATTGAAAACATAACTTGATGGTATAAATAAAAGATAGCACAGTTTAATTACATTTTAAGCCAAGTAATAAAGTTTTTTCAAGGGATGTCTAAATAAATGGACCCATGAAAACTAAACAAACAATACTAAAAATCAAACGAATGTATCCAGACTTATCTCTAACTTGACCCATTAAAACTCAACAAACAACAATTAATATTTCAATTTAAAACTTCATTTGTAAGCTTAAAAGTGCTTCAAATTAAACAATGAATGGGATTTCTACATAATGCATCAAGGGTTGCAAGTTGCAAATCAATGATTTTTAATCATGATACTTACGTGAAGTGGTTAACTCAAGCCTAAAGAACAGTTATAGGTTATTGCTCTATGCACCAAATAACTTCAGCTCACACTAAACATGAGAACTTTACAAAAAAAATTCATACCACAAATAAGGGATCTCATTTTCTGAGCCATGTAAAGTTTCTTTAGTTTATAAATAGTGCCCAGTTGTCCCTATCCAACTCCTGAAGCACCTTGCATTTCATTTTCTTGATCTGACTTGGATGAAAGATCTCAAGTAGAATTATGACATCTTAAACCCTTCACAAAATCACTAACAAATTAGTTGTTTACGTACAAATATCATACTTAATAATAGTATAATTGAGACAAAGTTAGAAACAAACTTAAAACTATAAACACAAACCTTAAACTTACAAAATCAAAACATGTAGCCTTCAAATTTAGGTCTAAAAACCATTAAAAAAAATCGGATAACCAATCATCTCACTTAGTATTAAAGTCAATCCAAGAATTAGAAAAGAAAAAATAATCTTAAATATTATAAACTTATTAGTGCTAAAACCAAAGGATACTTCTTACCTAGACATTTAATCAAACACTTGGGGTGCATCATATGGATGTATATTAAACAAACATAATCTTCATCTCTACATCATGAAACATGAATTAGTTATATGTTTAATGGCTGTTTACAGCTTCATAATGAAGAATCACTTATTGTGTGTCTCCTACAACATATAGTCTCCAAATATCTCACACCATTATATGAAAGGATCTTCTGCGTCTCCTGAGTGCAGAAAGTTTTAACCGTGGACTAATAAACTCACTGTCAAACGAAAACATAGGCGCAACAATATATGAAATGAAAATTTTTATGGTGTAAGGACAATACAATATAAAGACACACCTTTAAGCCTCCCATGGATTTCCAGCAATGACATACCATTGCTCCCTGCACACAATTCAAATTCAATAAGCAAACTCTAAATATACCAACTCTAAATATTAAAAGCATTATTTCATAACATAGCTATTAAAATCTAGCATAACACATTGTTTCACCACCATTATAATCACCTCATGTAGAAGGAAATCAATTGCCAACATGTTGGGACCAAAATATACTCTAATTAAACTTTAGATCAAATAATCCGCAAATAGTAAAAAGTTTGTCTTTAACAAAAACCTACATTCACTTTTTATGTTGGCAGTGATAGCGCACAAATAGCTCTACTGAAGTACTAAGTGATAGCGCACAAATAGCTCTACTGAATTACTAAACATCAGTAACATCTGAGTATTATGGTGTTCTTCACTTCTTCATGACCCAAATTGGAAGCCTTATGTTTAAATGTTATATTTGAGGTTTTCTTCAACTTACAAATCCATGTTATCAACCTTCAAATTTTCTTCCCTATTAATCATCCCTCATCATATCTATAAATTCAACTATCAAAAACTGCAAATATACCGTATTAGAATAGTATAAGTTTAAAACTAATGTTTTTATTATAATAGCA
Organism: Pseudognaphalium luteoalbum; assembly: GCA_963422505.1. NCBI lineage: Eukaryota > Viridiplantae > Streptophyta > Magnoliopsida > Asterales > Asteraceae > Pseudognaphalium > Pseudognaphalium luteoalbum. The sequence goes on along the minus strand of OY730192.1, from coordinate 13,708,785 downwards.
TATAACACCAACATTTTTTACTTAAAATATTGACAGAGGGCATTGTGTAAGCCTATACTAAAATTCTGAGGAACTAACTATTAGTCTATTATAGTAGAAGATGATTTTGATCATGCGTCACCTTGTTTAATTAAATGTATATATGTATTATGGACCCACAATAAAGAAACACTTTACACAAACCATCCATAATCACTACATGGCAAAAGTGACAATGAAAATAAATACGACCTTGTAGTTAAAAGAATAAATATACAGAACTAAACTACAACTTACTTGATAAGCATTTGGCGACTGATCAGCTGCATCTCTTTTGTCATTACCAAATTTGAACTCTGCACACCATGACACCATAAGTTACACAACCATCAATCACTACTATTAACATACACGTTGACACATCCCATACTATAGATACAAAATAGTTATACAAAAATCAAATTGTGCACCATATTGTACAATCATGCCTCCTAATAAAACTATTTATTGCCTACCGATACGATACATTCCATTTATAAAATCTCAATACCTACAAAATCTATATCAAACATAAACACACTCCCTGGTAAATTTATACTATCATATTCTGACAATATAAATGATGTATATAAGCTATTTGGAAACACCAATCATATAGGTTTCACGATAGGTTTTTGTATGTGTAATAATTTTGAAAAATAGTATCACCCGGTCAGGAATTAGATTTATCTGCAAGTGAATAAAGCAAATATTATAAAAGAATGAAGTGGCAATCTAGGCTGAGAATCTGTAATAAAACTCACCAATTGATTAAGATTGGGTGTAAAAACTTAAAGGGGTTCAATTTAGGCTGTTTTTATATCAAATAGGTCACATGGTGTGAATATTCTTCAATGTTCAATCTGAGCTATTTTATAACCGGGCAGCAGCATCCGCCAAAACTCCCTGGGTTTTGAAGCATACACTACTATCACCACCATCTTTAATCACTGTAAGTTGTATTTCATCTTTAAAGTAGTACTATATCATCACCACCATCTTGAGCTACAACAAACATGACATAGATTACATATTTAAACTTCAAAAAAATAAAAATTATCAACTAAAAAAATAAAAAAGATCAAATACATACCTGAACTGAAACAACCAAAAATCAGAACCCACCGTTATATCAATAAAACTAATTAGTGTAAAGATTATAGCTTTAAAGCTAAAACCTTACCACCTACATTGTTCATAAAAGTACCCTACACAATCCCAATATCATACTCCAAATGAGATCAACTTGATATACATAGTAGAAATTACCAAAAATCAAAAGGTAATTAATCACTAAAATTATGACCAAAATAACACTTACTAATTACTAACCCAAGTCTCTCATTCAGATTCCGTCAGTCTTTACTTACTGAAGCAACAAATTAACCACAAATTTGAAGAAGCAACCGTCCTATTTAACTCCGGAAACTGTTACTACATGTGATAGACAATATTTTTCTAGTTAAAAGCCTTCTTGTTTACACCCTGTAAACATAATTCAAGAGCATCGAATTGAAACAATCATACATTCAATAGTTTTTTCTCTTATGCATTTCATCAAATAGTTTGTTCGCGTTTCATAAAAAACATACATATCTTGCTTTGATTCACCTTCTTCTTGAAACATGGGTACATATTGGACAGCCAATAAAGAATTAAGAAGGATACAATGAATCGATTGAAAGACATATTAACAAATTTGTATTTCAATCTTTCAATGCTTTAATATTTAGAGTGGAACAAAGAAGATGGATATCCCAGAAACTAACATTATTACCTGGAACATCAAATATAGGAGATGATAGAGAAGGAAGATGATGTGAAGAACCTTGTCGACGAAGAAGACAAAGATAAATGAAATTATCTGCTTAATTTTGATACTGGGATGTGGCGTGGAGAATGAGGTAGGCATGCTATTGGTTAGGGAAGATACCAATCAGATTAAAGCTTGCAAAATACATTTTTTCACTTCTCAAGAAAAATAGGAGGGGGGTGGCGTGGAGAATAAGAGTAGGCATTAAAAGGGACCAATCAAATTGATTTCTAATTACCGAAATCTGCCCATATATAATCTGTCCAATAGATATACATAAAACAACTAATAACAGATCACCATAACCCAAAAAATCTGCATAGTACCTATCATATTTCTTGAATATCTAAACTAAAAACAGATTTTGTTTGCAAGAAAAGTAAAAAACATCACAATCCAAGGAATGTCATGATTATATGTATTTTCATAAACTACCCATTAAACAAAATCGATAATTAGAACTATTTTTTAAAAATTCAAAATTACCATAAAAGTTCTTGCTTCTAAGAGTGTCCACGTCATCAGCAATTCTTCTTCAGATTGGGCGAAAGCTGATGTATGACATCAGCAGCATTAGCCCTTTAGTAGATAGTATTAGATTAGATTAGATTAGATATTAGATAGATAGATGTGGTCGTGGTCTCGACGTAGCAAGTAATTAGATTTCAAGAAAATTTCAACATAAATAACGAAATTTTTTTTAGCATGCTCAAAAATATTCCTATCAAGAATTATCTAGGAAAAAGTGATATTATAGATTGGGAAAAAAATACAGATAGAAAATATTTGGGTTGGAAATTTAGTACAAATATTGAGGTTGAACCTAAAAAAGACCAAATCAGGATAAACTTAATAATATAGGTATCTTTATTATCTTCCAATTGATTCAAATTCTGAAATCAATTACAAAATATTACATATTGATCAGATTCAAGTTAAATGTAGAATTCCAATACAAAAATATTAGGAAGAGTTGTTAAATTTCTGATGAATGGTAGAGACCTTGTTATGATTATGTGAATATACTACATAAATTAGAGGAGTCGGGTATTTTTGGGTATCACTGGTCAAATTCACGGCTACACAGCCTCACAATGATTATGGTGTTTGGCTAGGCAGTAATAGATTATTAATTTTTGTGTAACTTGAATTATTGAAAACATTGAAGTTATTAAAATCATATCTATAGTTCAACTACACTTGATAGTTAAGTTAACAACGTTCACATGCTAAAAACTACATCAATTATGGTTTCTCATCATCCTCATTCCTAGCGATGTTATTTAGCAAAAAAAATAAAAAATAAAAAATTGAACATCTGTTAATTTCTGTAATTCTGAACGTTATGCCCACATCTCTTCTCTTTTATATATATATATATATATATATATATATATATATATATATATCTTCTCTATTAAAGGAGGAGGTTAATTAATTAATCTCCTCCTAATTCAACCTTGAAAACTTAATCCACACCTTTCATTGACTAAACACTTTTAATCACACCCATTAATTGTCATTAGGGGAGTGATTAATTAATCATAATAACTTAGACCTCCTTAATTTTCATAGATGCCCCCCTAACCCAAGTAACCTTCCCTTGATCCCTTCCATTTTGTTTCCAAAAAATCGGCGGCCTAATTAGCCAGACATATCGAGGGATTCAAATCAAAACATCGATCATGAGGGCCAACAATCAGTTAATCGACTCTTTCGCACGTCTTCCCCTCTTTCAATCGTACACATTAACAGAATCTATCACCCAACATGGGTATCATATAGCCGTGATTCTTTCCAGAATTTAATCAAACTTCTCCATTTGCTTGATTGGTGTTAATTTTGGAGGAGAGCACGTGTATTCCAATCGAATCTCTCCTACACTTGATAGCTAATTTAACAACATACTTTTGCATTGAATGTTATAATGATAAGTTTCACTCAATTTTTGAATGTAAATATCTTGATAGGTCCAGAAGCAACATTTATTAAGTTGACATCTAATCTAACTCTTGTTTATTGAGAATTTTTAATTCTAATAGAAAACAAAGTATGCGAAAAATGGCTCACTTGCCCATTGTGATCCATCAAGATTTTTATGTCAGCTTTCATTCATACCATCTTGCTAGTGCTAATAACTTGATACACATTGTCGTTCAAAGAAACGGAAACAATTTTTAAACAAAAAAAAAAGAAGGGATAACAAATGCATATAGATGTAACCTGGATTAGATCATCACTTCCATATTATACAAGATTTTAGAAAAAGTATAATAAACGTGTTAATAGAAACCAAACATTGACCCTATTCAAAATTAACCTCTTTACACGTGGATACAAACCATAAACATAACTGTTAATGATAATTAAAAGAAAAAGTATACTTTTATATTGAATGATATAATGATATGTTATTATACAGTATGTTTTAGACAACCATGGTTTTGTTTCCATTTCCGTTTGATGATTGCGAAAGTTGTAAATATATTAATTCATAGGTTTTTTATGTATTTATGTTTTTAAGTTTAAAAGAGATTTTTTGATTTTAATATATTATTATTAGTAGGGATGGCAATAGTCACCCGATCCGGTAGATATCCATCCGATCCATCCACTAAATAGTGGATATGAACAGTATAAATGGATGAATAATGAATATGGATATGAATGTGAATGAATAGTGGATCGGATATGGATGAACAATTATCATCAATGGATTTATCCATTTAATCCGAAATACACACACACACACACACATATATACACACACACACACACACACACACACACATGTAAATTCACATATCCACATATAAACCATAAACAATTAACGTGTTGTTGAATATATAAATTCGTAACCAATAAATATCTAATGTATATTTAACGGGTTTTAATTTGTATATATTTTGATTTATATAGCAAATCTTAATGCATGAATACATAGTGTTGAGTGAAGTTCTGCTTACAACCATATAGAGAAGTCACAATCCAATGGATTATATAACAATTAAAACACTTGTGATCTTAAATTATACTAGATCATAACCCGTAAAATTTGCGGGCTGTTTCACGATTATAATACAATTTTTTTATAATTATTTTATTTTAATGAATAATATTTGAGTCGATATATTTTTGCAGATGACATTGTTGAAGTGTTTTGTATTTAACTTTTAAACCGACACCAAATCAAACTACCTTGCTTTTATTGTTAATGCCTTGCCCAATTTACAATACGACTTTCCTTGTGAACCATATAACTTCTATCCTTCAATCCATCACTCAAAACAACGCTATCAAATATTTAGCACAAACCAAATATTTAAACCAAAACCAAATGGTTCCATTAGATTTATGATTTTGGCCAAATATGGTTAATAACTAAGCACAATCGGGATCAGGCAACTACACAAGTAGAGACAGCCCATTCAAGCCTACCTCGTACCTGCGTTTCTAGATATTTTGGTGCATATATTAAAGCAATTGCTTCAACTCGACCATTTTGAGTGCTAAATCAACCCAATTATAAGTAAGATGGATCGAAAAGGCACTTCTACGGTGCAATATGGAACAAAGTAGTGTTAATACCTAATCTGAAATAGAAAAAAGTGTTCTTAGGTAATTGTTTATCTACCTACTATATGTGCTCAGTTTTAAGCAGAAAGACAAATTAAATTTAGGATATGAAATGCATCTAAAAGAACCCCATCTAACAAAATCGATGTGAAATCATTGCCGAAATCAAGTGGCTCTGGACAAGTCTTTGATGGCCATAATGCAAGATAACCAATCCCACATGCAAAAAGGCTCCTCAGTTATCAATTTTCAATGTATTTGTATTATGCATAATACGTATCACATGACTTTCTTTGAAAAAGAAAGAAGATGATGATATATATGTATATATATGAATCTTCCTAAAAAAAGCTTAGGTACCTATCAGCCCATTATTAAACACCTGGATCGAAATACTCACCTAAAAATTAAGTTAAACCATAAAAGATATATTAAAAAGTTACAATCAGCATGAAGCTTAGGAAAAGTTTGAAAAGATTCATGAAGAGACTTGCACCACCGGCCCATTTGCCAGTGGTCTCGGCAATGGGAACTAAAGCGCATGATATGGTCAGCAAAAAGTGCTTTGACTTATTTTTGGTAATCTCTTTGATTACAATATTCGGCTAACACACGAAGGTGTCAGAATGTCCATGGGTCACCAAGAGCCGGAGATGGAGTGACTACCACAATAGGAAGTCAGGAACAACACCCTCTTCACTGCAATAACAAACATTCATTAAAACATTAAAAATAAAAATTGGTTTGGATTAAAGGAGGCCAATATCAATGAAAATCACACTTTTTAAGATCTTCAAGTCAAACCGTCTAAAATGTAGAGACCATATGTGAGGCATAAGAGCTCAAGAATTAAAAGGTATATAATTCAAAAACATATAAAAGAAATCAAGCAAAACTTGAATATCTACATAGCATCAAGCAATTTAAAATTTTGTAAGTTAACACGTCACGGTGACAGGTAAATGTACCTTGTATATTTGAATAGCATCAAACAGTTTTATATCTGGAGTTCCATTGACGTCCCATAAGCGATTTATTTATTGAAATATCTGACATGTAAATCTGCAATATGAAATCTAAGGGGTAAATAATAGCATAACAGTCACTAACAGTGACTTGGCATAAGGCTTTACGACCTTTAGAAACCAGCATTTGGGATCCATTAAATGTTTATAGTTTACTTTGCTTATCTAAACCTCTGTGAACTTGAAATCAACCCATGTAACTCTGAATAGTGATTGCAACTTTGACACATACACTTAAGAATGATCAATTCGGGTTAGTGTTACTTCTAACGCATCAATCGGGCATAACTAAAAATGCGCCCAACATGTATTTATAATGTATAAAAACCCCCAAATCTTTTATAACCTTGAATACAATATTATAACATAAGTGTATAGTACCTTCTCTTCTAGACCAGTAACCTCAGACGCTAACAATTTGGCACGTTCATCAGCTGTGCACTACATTCTAACTCGGCATTCCCATACTCGGTCCTCATAGCCTCAAGTTATACCTAGTCACATAAAACGCGTGCTAATAAAAGATAAATTCAGCTCAAAAAGTTTACGCCACAATCTTTTATAATATACTGACCATATGAGACGTGATTTCTTCCTGCAAGCTCTTCATATCATCCTTTAATTGGTTGACCACACCTCCCTCCAAGGGAAAGAGAAGAAAAATAGAAATGAATAAATATTAATGGACTTTTTAAGATAAAGTAATGCTTAAAATCGACAAGAATTGTAAAAACAATATCAAAGCTAAATATAACACCTGGTAGTTATATGTATTGGTGAGTGCTGAGTTCCCAGTAGCTAAAGACTCTACAAGAACTCGAGAAGCCTCCAAAGCTCGTTGCAAAGAGAACTTTTCTTGTGTTAGGTCTTCAACTTTTGCCCTTTGACCCATTCGACCCGTTTTATTACCTGTTAGATAAAGGAACGTAACCAGGACTGACTCATTCATAAGTGTGAATGGGTCAAATTAACACCTCAATATGTACTATAATTATAGAAAAGAAAGATTTCATATTACCTCTGTATGTTGGGCCATTTGCTGGTTGATCATAGTGACTTAGGTGGTTAGGAAATGATGTGCCAAGAGATATCTCAAGAGATGACTTATTAACCGAAACTTGAATAATAACAGGTTTTTTATAAGTAAAATCCTTGAAATGATCTTCACTGCAATTTTTAAGGGGATCTTCAAGCTTCGTACTATTAAAATGATTGGAATAGCTATCAACTTTCTCTTCTGGGTTATTAAGAGCTTCAACTTTTTCGGGATCCACACCATACGGTGCATCGTGGTCCAACTTTCCATCAGTAGAATATTCCTGCCCGAAACTTGGTGCAGGTTTATTGAGACTGCTTATAGGATTCACCGAGATGGAAAAGCCTATTTGACGAAAAATACTGCAGGCCTGCAGCCTTAAACTCTTCATTTTTTGTCAAACGTAATTGAGAAACAACTTGTTGTTTTCCTAATTAGACAGCAACAATATCTTAGAAAACAATATATGCGAAAGAGATCGAATAGGTATAATCATATAATTTAGCTAAGAGGAAAATAGGTCAAATGGGTTAAAAGTGACCTGAAATGTATCTTAGACTATCATCGGGATAATATAATTTTGGTAAACATAACTAACATTTATTAGAAAATGAAGTGTTTGCTGGTCAACCTAATCCGACCCAGCGTGTTTCAACTTTCAACCTGTACTAAAAATGACATGGTTCAATCCAAATCTACTTTGATCCGTTACCCAACCCAACCTGCACTATTCTTCATCAGGCAACTATAGCCTTTTGTTTTTTCTTCATTCTGTAAGCATATTATTTATATGTGTCGTGTCAAGAAATGACTCTCCTTTTATTATGTTACTCATTTAAATTCTCTATCTGGTTTGCTATACATAGACTTAAGCTAAAAGCAACCCACTTCACTACATCTGTTCATCTGACCCATTAACTTTTAAAGGGGTTGTAAGTTTGTAACAGGCTTAACTAATAATAACTACACGTCAAATAGATCATTAGAGGAAAATGGGTGAAAAAATTTACTAATACTTCGAATATAATGACTTTTCAAATTTCTAATCATTTAGGTATAATCATGTATCATTACTTTACAAACAAATCATTCGTTGTAAATAAAGAACACTACGCTGATAATGAAATAGATAAGTGACACAAACTAATAAACATGAGGAAAATGGGTGAAAAAATTTACTAATACTTTGAATATAATGACTTTTCAAATTTCTAATCATTTAGGTATAATCATGTATCATTACTTTACAAACAAATCATTCGTTGTAAATAAAGAACACTACGCTGATAATGAAATAGATAAGTGACACTTAGTTTTGAAAAGTAACCTTTTGTTTTATTTAGCAATCATCATAATTATCATCGCTCTAACCATGAACATGATATCAATTGTGATAGCCAGAAAATGCATTGCTATAGTCACAAAAATAGATAATACCATCTTAATAGAAATTAGCATGGCAAAACAGTACGCGAATAATATCGTGTCTCAAAGATGGTACACCATGCAGATCTGAATGAAAACATAACCACAAGAAATAAAGCATTATTATGAGTTTATATTATGGCAAAGAAGAAATTCTTACAACAATAGCATTTAATCTCCAAACTGAGTGAGCACGGGCTAACAGATGAAGCAGCCACAGCTGTTGCTACGCATATCCTGTGGAAACCAAGCATATACTGAATTCATCTTATCAAAGAACACACCAATACGGTGATGTGCATCAAAATTATAGATTTTGAAAGTACCTTTTATGCACATCAACAAATTCATCAGTCTCATATACAATCTCCTCATGTTGTGATCCACAAATTATCCAAACTTGACAAGCAAATCATCATATAAACAAAGATGAATGAACTTTGGAAAATTAGTATTCATCAATTCTAAACAGGTAACATGTATCCCAAAACATTTTTAGAATCTCTCAATTTCCCAAAGAAATCTAAGTTTATACATGGAAGAATATCTTACCAAAGGGTATAAACCGACCCATAACTAAAATTACCATTGAAAATGTAATTTCATAACAAATAAATGCAAATTGTAATCATATTTATATTTATATGTATTTCAGATATCATTTTGGAAGACAAACAATTAGGGAAATGAAGAAAGGAGAAGTTGAGAAGCATTTGGTCATTACCCGATGATCTAGGCTGCAATTATGCCTCCACAAGTATCTGATCCTTTTCTTATATCCAAAAACAGTTTGTGTTCATCCTTTTATGTAGTATCTTTTGGCCAAGTGATTCAATAAACCATGTTACTCATAACACCACTAAAATGAATAGTTTTAAATTTGTTAATATAACAATTAAGAATCAAAATAAATAATTCCACCAGAAAGCTTTGTATTCACTCCTGCAGCTTATCCAAATCATAATCAGATGTGCTTTTTTATATTGAAGTTGAACTTGCCAGAAGCAATAATTGTTACGCACATATGAAACGAAGTGATAAACTTGACAAAATTAATTAATTGGAGTACAAACTTGTTCAAATCTACAATAACAAATAGATGGCACAAGCCTAGGGGAAAAATGTGTTGTTAGATAGGAAGGATAATGAAAGTAAAGGCGCACTCATATTATATGATTGTCACACTACAAACTGGTAACATATAATAAAATTGAGATGACAACTTAATACCGACAAGGAGATTATTGAGAATCAGGGTAGCCAATGCCTCACTTACAATGATTGCGTTTATAGGAATCAAAGCATTGGGACTAAAATCACAATCAGGCGAAAACAAATGGATAACCAATTATACTACTACTAATGAAATAGACTCTTAGTGTACACAAATCACTATCATCAATCTATTTGTGAATACCCTTTAATAACTTACAATGAGCTACATCTCCTATTGTGTTGCAAATGTAGAAACTTGTAAATCTAGGTGAGTGATTGTTACCTATCAATAGATGGATACATCTGCCCCTTGAAATATCCTTTTCTGTCATAATAAGAAAGAAACAATGTACACAAAGAAACTTATATTAGTGGGCATCATTCAACATATCAACTGAAAGCAAGTCCTGAAAAAACTTCAAACTTGTAAAACATGGTATCATCCATCAACTTTTAAGAATGTAACTCAAGAACCATACAATTCAGAAGCCAATTGCAACATCCAATCGGATATAATATTAGCACCAAGAGATCCCAAAGCAATTCAGGATAAGCATAACATACTAAACAAAAAAACAAATAGTTTGATTAGCTTATCGGTGCCTACTTTTAATAGATAATAGATAAGAGAATTACCTTAACTCATCAAATGGAATAACATTAACAATAATATTAACATAAACTAACATAAAGATCGTTATTTTTTATTTTCAAAGAAATACATGGTTTATGCATTCATTATGAGCTTCATCCCCATTCAAATTTGAAAATTCAAAAATGTGTTAGAATCGTATGTAAACCCATTCCTAAAAATTATGATTAGTTTTAAAGTAATTAATGCTGTGAAGTTTTATCTTTTTTGGTGTTTCCCATGCTAAAAAAACTTCATTGCTATATAAGTGACATTAATTAATGATCTTTAATTTATGTCATTAATTATACATTGACTTTAATAATTACTTTATTCCCTTTGACAAAATCCCTTTACGTTTCAAATCACCCTTGCTTTTTTTCCGAATTCAAATTTACATTTGTAATTAAATTTCAATTAATTATTAAATATTAGTAATTTAGTAATTAAGTCTCAAAGGGTTAGAAGTTAATTAGGAATGGGTTAAAGAGTCATTACATAATAAACATATTGATTTATTGGCAAATCAATTCTAGGGTTAGAGATAAAGGGTTGAGATTAAGAGTTTTAAATGAATGGAAGGTCAAGATTAACCCATTTAAATCTAATTGCAATGTGATTATCCTAATCAGTATCTCTTTTAATAGTAAAGACTAAAGAGAGATATAAGAAACGTCATATGATGTCATCAAAAATTCAATTAGCCAATTAAATTCTTTGATTTTATCCAATTAGAGAAAATTTATGACAGGATGATGTGATAAATGATTATTAATATTAATTTACTTAAAACTCAAATATAATCTCTCTACAATTAGAATTAGAATAGAATTATACAAACGTATTAAGCTCCTACAATTTCTCTCTACCAAATTATTTATTCAAATATTTGTTTTTTATTTGTCATAACATATTAAATCTTCTCCTACAAAGGAGACCCACATGTACTATTTTTTAAAAATTGTAGGAAACAAGAATACATATACTAATTCATCATCACTTCTTATCTAATACCGGTATTTATTAGATTTCAATATATTGTTTAAACTTTATTTGCAAGTGAAGATCGAACTACTCTGTTGAATTCAACATGAGAAGACAACGTTGTGTATATGGTCGTTGAACAATACGTACTTAATTATATAAATACTGATATTACCTTATTTTCAATGGAACCTTTATAATATAACAAAAATAAAACCTATTAAACAATGTTTCACCCATTTATCGAATTATTAAAAATATATTATAATATCATAGTAATAGCAAACGGCCCGTGTATATATACGGGTCTCAAAGCTAATCTTATACCGGTAATATAAGTTATATATAAGAATCATATGATGACATCATCAATATATCAGTACCCAATAATATTATTCAATTTTGTCAAATTGGCTAACATTTAGGATATGATGACATCATGATTAAATAAAAAAATTAATAAAATAAAAAACAAATAAATATACTGAACGAGTGAACGGATACAAATTTTTAGCCTCTCTTCACAACTTGCTTTAGAAGTTTCTTGTATGCAAATTTTTCCTTTAATAAAAGACTTATAGTCTTCTTTGTATTTGTTTTTTAGTAAGTTATACTTTTTAGTGAAAACTTTGATTTAACCCCAACAAACATCACTTATACATTTTGTGTTCATACTCTTATATTTAAACTCAATAAATATGGGTGTAAGCAATATAGCTTTAAAGCATGTTTTGCATTTATATAAAACGTTACGATTCTTTTAAATTCATCATGTATATACTAAAAAAAATAAATTATAAACTCAACGGCCGTGATTCAATCGTACACATTAACAGAATCTATCACCCAACGTGGGTTTCAGATAGCCGTGATTCTTTCCAAAATTTAATCAAACTTCTCCATTTGCTTGATTGGTGTTAATTTTGCACAGTTCTGATGGAGAGCACGTGTATTCCAATCAAATATCTTCTACATCGTTAAAGGTATAAGCATCACGATAAAAGTTGCTTTACTGATTTTATGATATGTTTTAATTGACTCAATTATGACAAACAATCAATCATGTGAAGTAGACTGTTGGGGGCTGTCAATTTACATAAATTTGGTTGGAACCAGCCTCGATTTTCAAGTTATGTGAAGCACCCCGAGTGTTTGATGAAACGCCTCAAAGGGATACCAATTAGCATTAATATTAATTGATTTATATTTTCAGTCGCCGTAATAAAGTTATTATGAATGAAACCATTAGTATAAAGGCTGGAAATATATGTCATGTATGGTTTTATGTTAATTTGCGAACTGTTAACAGTTACGGTTTGATGGATTTTTACTTAGAATACATATATAGCCAGTTTGGTGCATATTCTTGGAGAGTTGTTGTTCTAGACTTAACTCACTTTCATCTTCACTTTTTTCTAGAGTAGGCATTTCTTGACCACCACTAGTATATTTACCCTTTTGACCTGATGTGCCTGAACCTGAACCCTGTGTTAGCTGCTTTGGAAGAGAATTAAAAACTTCTGGGGGATCAAGAGACCACATTGGAAATAGAATGTATTCCAAATGATCCATTCTTCTTTCCAATTGTCTCTCTTGCAACTGCTGCACCTGTACCTGTATTTGTACCTGCACTAGAATCTAGTGTAATTAATACCCTCTGTGGGCACATGTACATGAATATGCTGATCACCTGTGATCAACATGGATTTATTTGAACAACTTAAGATTCGAAGTTCACATAAATGAATTATACGAACTACTGCAAGTTAAAAGGGTGTTGTTCGGATAAGCTGTTGGGGTTTTGCGTTACTCTGATCGGGTTATTAGGTTTTTTCAAGCTTAAAATATATGGGGCTTGTAATTCGGCAAGTAGTCATCAAACCTTAAAATATATGATGCTAATTAGTTTCACAGGATGAAAAAAATGAAAACAAATCGAAAAAAATTGGACAAAATTAAATTCATTGCTTCCTTGATTTTAAAGTTTTATTCTTTAAATAACAATAATTATTTCACTGTAAAAATGTGGGTTTCGAAAACTTTTTTTCACTATGATTCCTTCCTTATTTTTTCTCCGGCATATTTATTCCCTTGATTATTTTATGAGATGCCCTTCTTTGCTTTTTTCGCATTTTCTTTTTTTCCAGGATGTTTTTTACGCATCCTACTTTTTATAAAGGCCAAAAAAAAGAAATACCAGGCCTAATAATTTCGCTAGCCCAAACAAAAATACCAGTGATCCATGGACTACCCATTTTTAGTATGCTTTTATATTTATTATATATATATATTATATTATTATATATGGGTGGGGTTCAGAGGAGCAGAGGCTCTATAAAGGGCAGGGAGAGCAGGATTTCAGCTAATCAAAAGCTGACAAGTGTCATACACGGTCCTCACCTGTCAAGCCATCAGGGACCATTTTTCAAATTCGAAAAAATTAAGGATCTGCCCGAAAATAAAATGCAGTGCCAAAAAATAAAATGCAGTGCCAAAAAATAAAATGTAGTTCGAATTTCACTTACACTTCGTTGTTTCTTACAAAACAAACATCATATCGTAAACTTCTTAAACTCACTAACAAATCATTTTCATACTTAAAAATATACAAAAATATTCTTTATTTTCAGCATGGTAACTTTCAGAAGATGGTTTCTTCTTTTCAACTTCAAGCTTAACCTACTTCAATTTGGTCGTTTCTTCATTGCAATCTTCTTAACTGTTTTTATCTACAAAATAAATAACGACATAAGCCAACTTACAATAAAATGCAGTGAAAAACATAAAATGCAGTAAACAAGTACATTGCAACAAAATGCTGAAAAATCGTAAAATGCGGTGGAAAAACATAAAATGCAGTAAACTAAGTAAAATGCATAAAAATTCTGAAAAAGACGTAAAATGCGGTAAGTGAAACATAAAATGCAGTAAACAAAGTAACATGCATAAAGAAGCCAAACAAACGTAAAATGCGGTAGATGAAACGTAAAATGCAGGCTCAGAACGTAAAATGGAGTATTTTTTCCAGATCTACATAGTAGATCTAGAATGCAGTAACATATACATAAAATGCAGCGACTTTTTTAGATCTAGTTTTTTAGATCTAGATCTGAAAAAGTAGATCTAGATTTACTTTTTTCAGATCTAGATCTGAAAATTAGATCTACGTCTACAACTTCAAATTTAGATGATCAAGGTGGTGGTGGATGGTGACGATAATTTGGTGGAAGACGGTGACGGTGTAGGTGGTTCTGAACGGTGACGGTGACGATGGTGGTGGATGGTGAAGGTGGTGGTGTACGGTGAAGGTGAAGGTGGTGGTGTATGGTGGGGTGAAGGTGGACGATAACGGTGAAGGTGTCGGTGAAAGAGGACTATGATGGTGGTGGTGGCGGAGAATGATTACGGCAGCGGTGGAGTTTCAGGATGGATTGAAGGAGGTTGATGACGGTGACAGAGGCGGCGGAGGTTGATGACGGTGACGGAGGTTGATGATGGCGACGAAGGTGGAGGAAATTGGTGTTAGTGTGTGTGTCTTTGTTAAAAGAGAGAGTTTGTGTGTTAGTATGTGTTTGAGAAGAAAGAGGAAATGTGTTATCTGACCAAACTCCTGCCCCAAAATATGCTTAATGGAAACATTTTGTAATATTTACATCTAGACCCCTATCTTATTTACTGTAAATAACAAACAGGTTCCTCCGCCCAAAATAGTTAACATCTAAGCCCTAACATGATGTGGCGTAATCTGAGTCATTGATACATGAAACGAACGGCTATGATTTTACTGCCTTCCCTGTCCCTCATAAAGGGCTTCTCCTCATATCCTTTTCTATTATATATTTATAATAAGTCGAACTTTAAGGCTATAAAATCCTTCCAGGTCGAAATAAAATTTCCAGAGCCAAAATGCCGAGTATTTTCAACTAAATGTTTTAGATTCCTAAATTATGCAACGTCCCAAACTCCCAACACGTCACCTTAATTTTCGGGAATTTTGTTATTAAAATTCCTATTACCTCAACCACGTTCATGTAACCTCTTATTTTTATTTATTTGATTCACTTCTCCTTTGTTGTTCTACCTGTGTAAATTGTTGTTTTACCATGAAACTCTCTGTAATTCTCAAGTTTTATTTCGTTTAGTTTAATGCCAATGTAATTCATTGTTCTACTATTATATTTTTTATTCTTTTCATCTGTGTACTCAGGAACATGAAGATAATGACTCTGCTCCTTGCATGAATGTTCTTCTGAGGTTGGTCTTGTAATATTTAATTACTACCCTTCGAATACCCTTTTTTTTTGTCAAGAAACTTGTGTTTATTGTTACTCATATACATTAACGTAGTTTGATTACATCAACTGCAGAAGTTAAATTCGGATGATGCGGTGGACTTACCTACCTGCAACAATAACTTCTGTAAAACTAATGGATGCTGCAGATGAAACTGAAAAGGCTCAGCAGAAAAAGACTGATACAAATGAAGTTTATGAAAAGAAAAAAAAAAAAAATACAATTTTCGGGTAACCCTGTAACTTCTGAATGTGAGGTACGAATTAAATGTATTCGTTTATGTTATCATTTCAATATATATGTATGGATATAGTTTATATATTTAATGTTGATTTGGAATACCTTTTTTTACAGTCAATGTCCACCAGTTTCTATGTTTCAAGCAAAAATGCTTTCCCTGACTTGGATAAACCATTGGACCCGGCCCTATAAAGTTATTATTTATAGCATCAATGTGAGTGAAATAAAAATGTTTCTCATTTAATAATCTATGTTCTTTACGAGCATGTTACTGTCAGGGAGTCCCTATGGAAGTAAACATGCCTGAATCTGATGTGGAGGATTATGATGATATGGAGTATCCTTCTATTTAGACTATATATGATTTTTATGATGAGGTTTGTGTCTATCCTTCATTATTTTAATGTCACTCAAATGTAACAATTTAAAATTACTACATCCAGTTGTAAATTGCAGCATGTGTCTTACCTTAAACAGGCAACACCAACCAAAAATATTTGAACGATGCACTTGGAATGAAGTTATCCATATTTGTTCTGATGAAGACAAATAGTGACAGTAGTTTATGAGAGTACTATTTGCGTTTGTGCTTACCATATCTATCGTCTATTAACATGTAATGTAACTTTTATTTCAGTTTTGCATATGTTTTTATATATTTTGTCATTTTATTGACGTTATGACATATACTTACAAGACCACAACCCAATTTGACGACCATTTACTGAACTTTACTATTGTGTACCGTACAATAATTTAATGTATACATTTGTTATACATATCAAGTAATTTGTGATGTTTATCAATGCCAAATATTTTTTGGTTAATGACTTGATATTGTCTACATGTGATATCCTTATTATACGTATATGTTTGAAAATGCAGTTTAGTTTAGTATATACTCATGGTCAAAACAATATATAGTTATTATACTTATGTTTGTAGAATGTATACGTCAATTGTATAAAATTAAGTAATTCAAAGGTAAACAGCTAAAAAAATCTTAAATTACATTGTTTCATTTATAATCTTTTTTTGTGCCGGTAAAACAACTGAAATCAACACATCTCATATGTTAATGTTACCTACGGTTCAAAATAAGTAACTGCCATTATTTATTTATATTCTATTACAAAATGAAAAATATTTGTTGGCTAATTTTTTATTTAAAATAAAATTTTTTCACCCTCATCCTCCTGTATGACCCGGCCCACCCTTTAAACCCGCATGGACTTTCTCTCTTACCCATTTTTGGGAGGCACGCCTACACCAAACCTTTATTTATTTATATTCTATTACAAAATGAAAAATATTTGGTGACTAATTTTTTATTTAAAATAAAATACTTTTTCACCCTCATCCTGTATATGACCCGGCCCGCCTTTTAAACCCGCCTGAACTTTCTCTCTTACCCATTTTTGGGAGGCACTTCTGTTTTACCCATTTATGGGCCAAACCTTTATTTTGGGAGGCACTAACATACGATATTTTAATTAATAAGTTTTTATCATGACTTTATCCTTCCTTATAATGGTTTTCTAGTACCTTATGGTTGTCCTTATATTTATATTGCAATTTTATGCTTCCGGGTTTTCCTAACTTTTTTACTCATATTTTTTTGTCTTCCTTTTATACAACTTGATGTTACACCTAATTAAATGCATTTTTACCTATTTTTTTTATTATTATACTAGATTTTTGACCCGTGCAAAAACACGGGATCAAAACAAATTACCTTTAAATTATTTGAAGATTAAATCTTTATTTACACACGGAATCAAAATATCTTTCATTTATTTGATATTAAACCCGTAAATACACATGGATGTAGAATAACTCTATCTTCTTTTACATGAATTTTAAATTAAACTTGTGAATACACACGTACCATGAATAAAACTATTGACATAAACCTATATTAGTTGACATACCATAGTGTGGGGGACTCTGAACATAATACATCGCTTATGATAAATAGTTTGTTATTACCGTTTTTGGTTGTCATTGATCTCCTTAACCGGTCTATGGTATTCTTCATGTTGTTTTTGTGTAAAATGTAAATAAGGTTTTGATCTGGCTTCAATGGAAAATACTATCATCATTTTTCAATATATATTTCTCACTCGAACTGGGCAACGCCCGAGTAAGTTACTATTTATAATAATAATAATAAAGAGAAGATACACCCACGTGTATTTAACCCAAAGAGAAATAACTTATTTATTTTTTTATATACTAGTAAACAGCCCCTTACGTCCACGTACTGATATTAATGTCGAAAGTTATGTGTGGCATGTAAAAAATGAAAACTACATGTACTCTTGATCTATACTTCGAATAAGTTATTGGTAGAATGTCGTACGATTTTCACTGTATTTATTTGCAATAAGTATTTTAAACACGTACCACTAAATAGCGTTATAACCATTTGCATCATGTTGGCTTGATGTTATCTATATATAATTTTGGGAAGTGATATCTAAACGAAACTAATGTGCTTAAAATGTGATGTACACATGCCATAATAATGGTGTAATTTTGGTGTATGAAGTAATTTTATGATGGAAGTATTACTATTCTTATGATGTGTTTGGTTCGCAGAATCTTATTTGTTATAATTGGTGGAATAATACACAAATATGTCATTATATTTTATGAGAATATTCATTTGAGTTACTAAACTTAAAAAATTCAATTGGGTTACTATTTGTAAAAATGTTCAATTAGGTTACCAAACTTTAGACATAATTGCTATAGCCAAGATGACGCTGTTTTCTAAATTTAAAAATGTCCAATTGGCTCACTATATTTCTAACCGAAATTAAATAAAATAGGCGAGATGACACCAAACAACAAGTACAGTGATCCAATTGAACATTTTTTATAATTAGTAACCAGATGAACATTTTCGTAAAGTATAATGACCTATTTGTGTATTATTCCTGATTGCAATCGTGAAAGATATTGAAAAGAATTTCAAAAAATGTGAACCCTTTTAAGTGTAGGATTCTAATGACTTAATCAATTCATTCATGAATCGAACAACTTTATGAAATGAACTGAAATTTCAATTTTAGTGAATTTCTTGAACCAAACGCTAGTTTAGTTTTGATTAAGTATTCGTACGTAGGCAAAAATTTGTTTGTCTTTTTTTGCGTGGGTAGAATCCATTCGCCTTTATGATTATTGAATTCACAGAGTTGGATAAATAAATTAATATTAACAACTACACGCCTACGTGTTAGAATTTTAAGAGTATTAGGTTGAAGCTTAAAAATTAAATGGTGTTGTGAAATAATCAAGAACAAGAACAACAAAGAGAAACCGAAAAGAAAAATTGTATTATTCATCTCATCAATGAGGTATATTAAAACACCCCTCATTTCTATAAACCATTTTATATAATGATTTGAACTCGGAAGCGTAGATTTCAAACATGTATTCATGCTTTACATTATCCTATAATGTAGATAAACTTTTTCAAACTAAATACATGACATTTCAACAACTAAGTGTTATATAATTCAAAACATATCTTTAGTTATCAAACTAACATCAGAGTAAAAGCCTGGTAAACATTCCATTGTATCCAGTAACTTCCTATCCTGCCCAATATGTCCTATCAATTTCTTAAACCTGCAGGAAGTAATGTGGGGGATTAGCATGAAGCTAAGTGAATGAAACTATAATCAACAATCTAACTTAGCACAATAATTTGTTTACATCAAATAACAATAAACAATCAATCATCATAAGGATCGGTGGTTCTTGAGAAACCATAATACCCGGGTGGCTCTCAAGGAACACTTAACCATCATCTGTATTGGCCTATACAGAAATTACCGATAACTTGTTAATCACATACGACCTAAATCTCTAAACCAACATTTCAAGTTTCAAGATTTCCTGTCGTCTATAATAACAATCAAGTCCAACCATTCATTTAAGTTGACCTCAGAATCTTACATACTAGCTCAAACCGCCAAGTAAGCACACAACCCAACTAACATGGCAAGTTATCTTAAACGAAAACATTCTATCAAAGTAATACTACAATTACTTGTTGTAACCAAATCATTACAACTAAATCACACTGAGGTTACAGATTCACTCACCGAATACCTCAGTCGTCCACTCAGTAGTCTAATGTCACTGAGTCTTCTCCACATCTGAGAATACAACAGAATAACGCAAGTCAGTCACTTGTCTCAAAATCTATATAACATCACTCCAATAGATTTACTTCAACAATTTCCAAATTACTCAGT
This sequence comes from Pseudognaphalium luteoalbum, assembly GCA_963422505.1. Classification (NCBI taxonomy): domain Eukaryota; kingdom Viridiplantae; phylum Streptophyta; class Magnoliopsida; order Asterales; family Asteraceae; genus Pseudognaphalium; species Pseudognaphalium luteoalbum. The sequence goes on along the minus strand of OY730192.1, from coordinate 13,688,261 downwards.
TCATATGAATTAACACAATCATCATTATAAATCAACCATTATCAATTATTCACTAATAACACAAGCTTAAAAGCTTTTATTCTAACAAAATCAACTAAACCCATAACTTAATTCATGATCATAATTCAATTATATCATTTCTAGGTTAAGGTTTCACTTATAATCATGAAATTAACATTAACTAACAACTATACAAGTATTACAAGTGTCAATTTCATATTAATCAAACTAATTTCATCAAATACACAAAAACCCATTTCCTAGGTTTATGAGAATCAAAGAATCAATACTTACAAAGTGTTTATGAGGATCAAGAGATGATTACTTCATGTTATTGAAGCTTGAATCAGAGTTATATAGCTTCAATTTCAACTCACAGCTTGTTTTCAAGTTTACAAGTCGTCCCTGTGGTGTGTTTGGTTCGGCCGTACAGAACAAGGAGGAGGAAGGTTTTGATTTCACAAGAATTTGATGATTTAGAGCTTAATTAGGGTTTATGATTTTTCTCTCGTACACAATCGACCTTTTCATATGGGTAAATACTTAAAAAAATATTATCAGCAGTTTACATGAATTCAGAAAATCATAATATATTATGAGGTTATGTAGAAATTGAGCGTGTTAAAAATTTCCTGTTTGTGAGGTTATTTACAGACTAACATCATATCATTCTTGAAAATGTAACATAACTTTTTATGAAAACATCTACCATGTTAAGCAATCAGTGAGCATACTTGATAAAAATTATACTAACTTAGTCATGATTAATTTAGATTCAAACAATTAAGGTTAATGTTTAAAAACTTGAAGTAGATGTTGAACTCGACTCTTTTAAAAAGAATTTTTAAATTATCAAATTCATTTCTAAGTGATCATCTTTGTAGTCCTTCAAAGGGACAACCATCAAGAAACAACAGTTGTTATGTCAAATGTTGCAATTTTTACAAAGAAAATGTTCAAAAGCTCAACTATGGTTTATATAAACTTTATATGCACAAATAATGTCTTAAACTTTGTAATGTTTCTTCATCATCAACTTTTAGTTTTGTTAATGCTTTCCTTTCTATTCTCCGAATCCATTCTTTACTTACACCATAATACCCTCCAATCTCCTCCAGTGTTTTCCGTTGATGCCCTTTGAGCCCGAATCTTAAAACCAATACTTTCCTTTCCCTTGCATCTAAATCTTCAATTCTGTTGTACATTTCATTTATCATGTGTTCCTTTATGAGTGCTTCTTCTGGAGTCATCATTGTCAGATCAGGTGAGCCTTCCTACACGATGAGTAGTAATACATAAAATGTTCACATCATTATAACGCAGATAATCTGATTATTTTTCTTTGAAACTTGTTATCAAACAGTTTATTCTACACAAAACAATAAGGCGATGTTTCTTTCTTATACGATGAACAGTTGTAGATACAAGCAGAGGAAGGGAACTACAAGGCTCAAGAAGAAAAAACATATTTTTTTCAAACTGAGATTATTTTGGGGTCAAATAAGAGTTGTAGATGATAAGTTTCGTACTGGCTGCAACAAAACTGATGAATCACTCATAATCCCCGATTAGAGGATTTGTATTTATTTAATTGATTTTCTTATCAACCACTCGGCTTCACATAGTGTACTTTCAAACACTTATATAACTTAAGCAGTGACTTGTGGTGGTAACAATTTACACAAATTCAACACCAGGAGCGTTTAAAAGTTTATTTCGTGAAACAATGAAGCTGAATTACTGGTTTTTCTATTCTACTAAGTTACTCATCAAGTTAGGAGACATACCCAAAACTTTGCATTTGTATGATTGATGGAACCGACAACTCTAAGGCATTTTCCGGCTGATTCAATTTTAGCCAATGAAAGACCGGTGAATTTGGCAATTTCACAATCATCTGGGCATCTTCCACCGCCTTTATCAAGTGCTTTTTTAGCTTTCTGAATCTTACTAATGGCCTTGCTCAATGTAAGCTACAAATAATCAGGAAAAAATTAATCAGAGTTAGAGGAATTAGAAGTGTAATGTTGACCACATTAATTTACTATTAGGTCCGTTCAGTTTATGTTTTATCTCAAAGGGTCCAAATGGTAACATAGAAAAAAGGAAACAGGTAAATGGGGGATGGAAGTGCGACTTCTAACGCAATACGACCTCCTGAATCATTATATTAAATTATTATGATTACTATTGATGTAATAAAAGTTTCAAGATAATTAAGAACATTAAGTTCTCTTATGGACAAAAGTGTTTCTCGTCAACTCAACCCGCATGAAAGCACATTCATATGACCCGTAACTCAACCCGCCCAACTGGCCAAGTTGCAAGAACACCGAGTACAAAATGATGAAAGGATGTCACTTAGCAGAGTCCATGAACATACAGGTATCCTTATCTCTCTGGCATGTCGAGATAGCAACATCAACAATGACTTCTTTATCCAATATTGTACATAAGTAGAGAATTTATATCCTCTAGTCCGGTCAAACCGTTCCGCACCTTGAAGAACGCCAACATTTCCTGCCTGTAAATTGTGTTAGTAAGTTTATTAGCTATGTTGCAAGCATACAAGTTTCTTAACACTTATTCCGTTTCTCTCCATTTTCCCCAAAAATAAACTAAATATACTGCTCCCTTATCACCCCTTAAGACTCATTGTCAACAATAATGGTACAGACTTTTTTGCTTCCTAGTTGCTTATCCATCTGTCTTGGCAGATGAGCTTATAGCAATTGTAAAGGTTACTATTCTATGATACAGTCATACAAAGGTCATTGATTTGAGTTACCTATTTGAAAACATAAAGATTGTACAACCAAGGTCAATGTTTATTGATTCCAAATCAAATTAAAAACTAAGCTCGACCGTTTATTTAAAAAATGGGACCACAGGAAACATGCAGAATAACGTCACCTTCAATGGTGCTAATGTTGAACCTGACATAATTACAAGGCCCTCGAGATATGCCTAGACAACAGCTATTAGGCTATGATGCAAACATCCTAGGAACTTTTGCAATTAACTAATTGCAAACCCATCTTACTGCGTCAATTCTTTTTTGCTGTTTAATAGTTTTGAATCGAGTAGAGGCCAAGATTTTCATCAATCACAGTTTCTTATGGGTAAATAAGGGACAGTTTTGCCTTTTAGACAGTATTATAACTTTAGCCAACAATGGTAGAGTATATAAGCCTACAAAGTCATGTAGAAATGTTTCATATATTCTTTTACTCTTTAAGTGTACGTTGCCCTATCATAAAACTAGTAAGTGTCTAGTGTGCTTCAACGTTGCGTCACTTGTCATCATTAGACCAACACACAAAATTTGTTCAATCATAAAACTAAGAGAAATTAAAGCAAACCTGAATTAAATCTTTGAAGGCTATTCCTTGACAATTATAGTTCTTCGCAAGGTATATAACCAACGACCGTGTACTTCTCAAAAGCTCATCCCGGCAACACCAACCAAATTGCAAGTTTTCAAGCAATTCTTTCTTGTTGACACCAGCAGCTGCTGCCCAACTACTAAAACTAACCATAGTCCCCGTTTCTTCTTCTAACATAGTTCGAATCCTCTCCAAATTAGCAACCATCTGCATAATCGTTAATTTACATGAGAAATGATCCAAACAGACAATTTGAAATTTGAAGGTGAGAAGTAGTGGATTCTTTTGTCGTTTTAAAGATTCAAAAGAAAGAATTCTGTTAAAATTAAAGATAACAATTTGAAGGAACCTTAACTCCTCGCGATAGCTCCGCCTCATTCCTAGTGATTTTGAGCCTTCCAATTTTAGAATTCGATGATCGTCTTGAGGGAAAGTTGACCCGTCTTGAGTTCTTATGGTTGACTGTTTGTGCGTGAAATTCCACTGTACAAACACCATTGACCTTTTTCGATATTCGCTCCTTTTGTGATCTTCTCTCAATCTTTCTAGTAGAAGGCACAATAGGCTTGACCGTTTCTACAGTTGTAGAATTAACTAAAGACGGGTATTGGGGTAACTCCGAAAAGGAAGCACGAAGGAACTTCAAAGCTCCAAGCTTTTCTAACTGAACCAATATATCGCGTTCTAACGTTACCACATCTGAATCAGCAAACGTATCCTCCAACACGACAAGATTTTCCAAGAGTAACCTATATTGTGCTATCTTAGTTGCCTGTAAGCTTGTAATGAATGCTAAACTATAGTCTCGTAACAAATTGTCAACACTCCTCTGAAAGATCAAAACCATAATATAAGGCTCAAGAATAAACATGTGATTCTAGTAAGTACTACTGTATGACATGTAAGGTCAAACACAGTGAAATCAACTTTCAAAAAATACATGAATATATATGATATAAACATGTAAAAAGTACTTACTTAGTCACTATAAAACTTACAGTTCCTACATATTACTTATCAAGACTTCAACTAATACGAATAGCTTTGACCTCAAAAGTCAACATATGCCACATTTCATCATATCTAGGAACAAATGTAGTACATTACTACATACAAATATATGCAATAGAGACCTTTATATCGCCGATTTCAGAGTATTCGACATCCATGATTCGAGAAGTGGATGAACATGTGTTTCCATTAATAGTATCACTACAAGAAGTTTCACTTTCCATTGAAATTGGGAGAGATAACCTTGCCATATCATAATTCACAACTTTGCTTTTAACTGTAAAACAAGATTCAAATTTTCATAATAATTCATGCATAAATCATGAATTAAAAAAGTACCCATAACTTATTCTTCTACAATTCAATCAAATTAAAAATCTTGATTCAAGATTGAGGTGATACTTACAGGATGCAGCACATGTAATGGAGGGAAAAGATGAAGAATTTGAAGATAGATGAGGCTGAAGGGAAAGACCCCATTTCAAATTGAGTCTGAAACCCAAACCCATGTTTGTGAAAATTTCATCAAAAGATGAAGAAGAAATTTGATGGATAAAACTGAAATTGGTTTTGCTGGTGTTAGCAGCTCTTGGCCACTGGTTTGGTTTTTCAATCTCACACATTATAAAGGCTTTCCTGACAGTATCTTTGTTATTGTTGGAAAAATAAAAATATCTTGGGTTACTAGCCACAACTTGTACAATATGCACCACAACTTGTACTGTTTAGTGTATGTGGGTGTAACTCTGAGATACAAGATTTTACAAAAGAACTTGGTTTTTTATATAACTAATAATAATTCAACTACATATTAAAGGGCATTATCTTTGAAACCTTAGTGACAACTATATATCATTAAAGTTGTTTTACAATGTTGTACTATACAACACAGTGATAAAAAAAATGATGTGCGACTAATTTTTGATTGTGTAAAAATCACCGTCCATGACTTTGTCACGTTCTTTTATAAAAAAAATAATGTGTGTGTCAACACTTGGATCAGTTAAAACTCAGATTTATGTTCTTTTGTCAAATGATATTCCATTTCATTTTATATGTGAGTTTTTTTTTTTATTTGTAGCATTTTCTCATATATATATTCATGCTCTAGATATATAAAAGATCAAGAGAAGGATTGTTATATTAGGAAGAAGTAAAGGATTTTGCACGCTTGGATCATAACACTAATCAATAGTTAAAAATGATATTTTTGTTACTAAAAGTATTTTAGGTGATATTTGTGTATCAAAATCGGAGTCTTTTAAACAGTATAAAACACAAATAAAGAAAGGTATTATGAACACAATTTTCAAGTCACGTATGATCAAGTTTGAGTGGTAAATTTTAGTCGTACACACCAACACAACGTAAAGATGTCTCAACCTTCGTTTGTATTAATCCATCGGTCTTTTTATTGAAAGTTTAGGACTTGAGGTCCTTAGAAGTCTAAATGGATTTAGCGTAAAACTCGGAATTTATAATTTGAACCTGCCAATTTTACATTCAAATATACTATGATCTTTACAGTACCATGAGCAGCGGGTTCCATTTCATTTATTCTATCAGAATAGCAAATGATTTCCAGGTTTCCACTTCATTTTGTGTTTACTGGTTTATAATGTAAGGTATCAATCAATGAGAGAGTCACCGTTTTCTTAAAACAATGATATTAATCCTGAGACACCTTTCTGCAATTGCTAGAACATATTACTTGATAACCATAATTAATCATATTACACCGTTAATACTTAATAACGATAGTATTATACTTTCTAGAAATGAAGAAAAATTCTCAAATAACCAACATCAACATTGTACCCAGGATTTTCCAAGATGGCACACACCAACACATGAAGACTAGAAAAAATGGGAACGATAATCCTTTTCATTCCTAAGACGATAAAAAGTCATCGATACACAAATGATACGTGTTGATGTGAATGAATTAACATACACATTCCTCCATTGTTTAAATATCCAATCTTTACAGTTTCTTCCAACTGGGAGTTGAAACTGCATGGGTGCATAACAATAATAACATGTTCTTGTCAGCCAACAAAATATAACAAATTTAATGCATATTCAAAACTGATTATGTTTATTAATATAAATTCTGATGATAAGAAAAATAGCTTCCCTATTACTGCGTATATTATGACATAACTTGGGTCGTCATCTAATCAACGAAAAGCACTAAAACCATATATAGTTTGTGTGTCATGTAGGTAAATATATCCAGTTACAGACGGATAAACGGTTAAGCCATCATGGGGCCAATAAATATTACGGAGTATTAGCTACGAGGTAGCAAGTGAATGGGTTCAAAGTCACCCAAAGTCTATTTTTGATGTGTTTTATTTAGTTATTAGTTTATGGAAGGGTCTAATGCATCAAAAATTAATCTTTTTCTTATAAAGATTAAACAATGTTGAAGAATCCCTCAAACAACACAACGCTACTGCTAAATACGGTGAATCTGCAAATTTCCAACTGCTATTCAAATGCAATGTTCCCAACAACAGCTAAAAAATTCCAAACGAATTCTTAGGGTTTGCATTTCGTAACTGATTATCTGAACATCTAGGCTTAAATAAGAATCCTGGAATGATAAGTTTTATACCAGCTACATCCAATCTGTTTATCTAAGGGTACACAAAAATGAGTTATTTAAACTTTCCGTTCACCTGATTAAAAGGACTTCAACTCTCATTTCACAAAACACTTCCCTATTTTCAAAAAATGCATTTTTGGACATCTTACCTTTTACTAATAACTTTTTATAAACACTATTGCATTATAAGCACATACAAACACTATCTTACCACAGCTGATTATCTTATTCTGAGTTTTCAATATCACTTTCTAAAGGCACGTCCAGAAACCCGTAAGTATTATATATGAAGGGCATACTCATAGAATGAAATAAATATTGAAATAGAAAAAATGACCTTTACAGTGCCATTTCTGCCTGCAATGCAGCAAGTTCATCATCCTCAGCTGTGTTCTGGCGGGGAGGTGGACGTGTTGGTATTCTTCCAGTAGGCATGTGCACTGGTGCTGCAGGGGCAGTTGTGCCAGGCTGTAGAAGCAGGTCCTCTAACTCAGCTCCTTCTAATTCTTCAAGTTCAGCCTCCAACTCATCCTGCATTTCCACATTTACACATTTAGATAATTACATTTTAAGAGAAAAAAAAGCTAATAAAAAGTTTTGGACTTCAACTTTATATAGTTCTCGAGAATATTTGGACATCAAACTACTATAATATAGTTTTATTGAACAGCATGTAGGTTCATATGTCAGCGCTCTTGAGGGGACAGAAGAATTATTTGTAAGATTCATAAGGATGTAAACACCATTTTTGTGATGATGTAATAATGTTCAGGACAGTAGTCTTACTTTATTAATTTATATTAAAAAAAAAAACAAATAGTAATTGTCATCTATTGTTAAAATTTAAAAAAAATCATGAGATTCGAAGTCGAAATTTGATAAATATGACCAAGAAGTATAACAACATTTCCTAAGATAAAGGAAGATAGAATTCATGCCTCATCAAAATCAGCTGCTGAACCAATAGGTGTTGCCAATGCTTCCTGGATTAATTTCATATTCTCCGTTTGCTCATTAATCTCCTCCATTGTCTTGTCCACATCATCAATATTCCTGTATCTCATTAAATAGTTAACATTACAACCATAAGCAAAAGGCATATATCCTATCAAGTCAAGGGTGAACTTGAAATAAACTGTTTAACTCAAAAGTATCACGTTCTTCAGTCATATAATCAGATACCCTGACGGGATAAACAGAAGTGGTTCCACACGATGAGTGAATGAGGTTTATGCTCATTTAGCTTTAGAAGAGTGCAAAGCTGCATCTTAAACTACAGACTACAGGTGGTCATTTCGACCCACTTACTTATAAATGGAATGATTCAGGGGTATATTTATTTCTGATAGGTAAAACAAAAAAGATAAGCTAAAAAGCAAACATTTTGAAGGTCATCAAAACTAAACATAAAGATTATTATAGAAATAATCAAATTTTTGCATATTATACATGCTATTTTTTATAGTAATACAGAAAAACTTTAACTTCAGGGGGAAAAAATCAGGTCAACTCAGCCTGACCCAATTCGACCAAATCAAAAATCATGACCCACACCTTTTTTCGCTCGTCACCCAACCCACCCACTTTGACACTACTATATAAACACAAGTTTGATTATGCACATAGAAACAGATATATTGGTACATTTTGTGTACCATAATAGAATCTAAAACTTACACGGCCTTTTGCATTGCCTTCATTGCTTGAGCTCCAGTTCTCAAGGCATCAACTGTCTCTGTGGTGGCTTTTGCACCTTCAAGCATTATCATCTGATGTCCACAGGCACACATATTAGTTCAAATTACTGTTTTGCGAAGAAAAAAAAATATAAAAAATTAATATTTCGAATTTATTTAATAATACGAATTCCAATGCACCTGATCATGAATACGCAATTGAAAATTGCCAAGCTGTTCAACTTGCTGTTCATAAAGTCTTTTTCGTTTTAAACACTGAATTGCCGCTACAAAAAAGAAGGCAACAACATGATTAGTATAAGTGTAACTTAACATCCTAAAATACAAGACTGAAGTTCCCAATCCAACTATATGGAAAAAGCAACATTATCTAATGGGATAATATCAAATAGAAGAACTTGAGCAAAACGTATGGTGGCTGTGTGTATGTATATATATCAATACTCCCTCTCTAGTTCTAGTTCAAGATTGTGCTACCACCCCTACTATAACGCCCCTCAAAGCTAAAGCCATGACTAACCGGATACCTTCAGGTTTCAACTAAAAACCATGGTGGAAGGTATCACTTAGCCACAACTTTTGACTTATAAGGGACTCAAACTTCTTATCTCAAACCGATGTGGGACGGGTTGTTACAAAAACTGCAACAAGTAAATTATACTCCCTCAAAATCGCTATATAAACTCATTAGATCTCAATTTATACCCCTTTTATTTTTAGCTCTAGTGAACTCCTTGGCCTTATCAACTTCTGCAGAAGCTTTCTTCAAAAGTACTTTTTCTTTCTTCTCAAGCATTTCAAGGGTCTGCACAGATTATCAACTTATTAAATACAGACAAGAAACAGAAGAACATTTTAATCGTAATGAAAATAGTGAACATACACCTCAATTATAAATGTGTTCTATGGTCAAGTAAATAAGAAAAATGTACATGTTTGATGTTTGATACAACTAAAAAGATGACTCTAAAAACAAAAGATAACTATTTATATTTTATTGATGGCACCAAGAAACTATTATTAGAGTTTGTGATTAATTTTCAGTGTAGTTAACACTGTATACACCAACACACATCACAACTGGCATTTTTTAGTATCCCTTTTTCTGAAATCTTCTGTAAACTGACAACTAATTTAAGATCATACAAATCTTTGGTCTGGACTAAAAGCAACCCATATATAAATCCCATAGAATAAACCAAAAAACTCAATTTCTCAATGAACCCTAAAAACATTATTCTCCAAGTAGACAACTTGATCACAGATTAACAAAACCCCACTAAGAAAATATGAATCTTTCCAACTAAAAATAAAAAATAAAAACAAAATAAAGTCAGAAATTACCTCATTTAATTTATCTAACGTTGTTACAGCGTTAGCTTCCTGCTTAGGTTTCCCAAACATTCGAGAAAACATCGTAACTGATTGTTTTTCTTGAAAACCCTGCGATCTGATCTGACCGATCAAAAGCAACAAACTTTAGAAATCAATTTACAATAATCGTTTAATACATAATACGAAAGTCAAAGCTCTGCTATAAGAATGATACCTTAAGATTTAATAAATCGAGTGAGGGTTCTTAATCTATATTTCAGAAGGCTTATGCAAGATTTGTGTGAAAAATTGAAAAGGGGTTTTTGAATAATTAAGAGATTAAAAGATCGAAGGAATCGAATTGGGGATGACTTTTGGTATTGAAGAGGGATTTATGTGTAAATTGTGTGTATATATGGATTACACACGCTTTTTACTCATCGATAGACCCATTTGAGTAAGTTTTGTGGTACCATTAATTTAGGATTGAGATTTGATAACTTTTTTATTTTAGGCAAATATTGGAAAAATTATACTCCGTAGGTATTTGGTATTTTGTATAGAAAAGTTCCACAAAGATTTTATTTGCAGATGATTCAAAAATCTTTGGGTAAGATAAAAATATTCTAATTTCAATTTTGTTTACAAGTATCAATGATTAATATGTTAACAAGAATAACCTAATGTTATACTCTGTAGTATTTTCATCAATATAAAAAGTAAGATAAAGTTAATGGGTTAATAATTTCAATTATAATTAGAGGATATTGAGCTTACAATTGTATTATTGTGACGGAATGATATTTGATTACTTTACAACTTAGAATTTTGTAACTTTTTACATATCTTTAACATTCTAGTCAATTATATAGTCCTTACGCTATTTGTACTCTTACATTTTACATCGATAAGTTTTGTATCCGCCTTAACGAATCTCAATTGTCATTTTTTTATTTCAAATTTTCAACATTACATATACAATTATATAACGCTTCAAATTTAAACTACTACAATCACCAATGTAATTGTCTCATGACATGTACAAGCTTAGTTACTCACTAACTCGGAAGCATCTATTATAACAACTCAATAACATAAGATACAGTTATCGAATAGTGATCAAAAACTTAATAAATACGAAGACTCACTTTTTTATTCATATATTTTCCATGTTTCATGGCTCCATATCAGAAACTCACAAACACATACACATAGGCATGCACATAAAAGATTTTATTTTTTTTTAATAACACATAAAAGAAATTAAACACACACACCAAATAGTTTGAAACATGAACATGGTCCCTTTGTTCATACTAGACAACAAAAGTAATTTCTAGAGAAAAAAAAGAATTCTATATATATTTGTGTAACTGAATTCTCTTTCTGAACTGCTAACTATGTAGGGATGTATGGATGAGCGTGATACAGAACTGATATCGTATCGTACCAAACCGGTTGGTACCGCTTTTTCTTTTGGTAATACTGTGAGTAACAAATATTGTACCAATTGAAGTGGTATTGGTACCGATACAGTACGGGTACTGATACGATAAAAAGTGATACCATACCTTTCGGTGCCGGAAATATAAAAATACAGAAGTAAACAATATCCAGTTGTAAAAAGTGGTACGACACAAAAACATAGAATCAATTCAATACCAAACTGGACCAAGTATGGTAGCTTAAACCAAAAAAATGACAAAGAATTTCCATGTTTATGTTTTCAAAATAAAGCACCCAATAGTTAATATTGTCACATTAATTCATCAAGCACCAAATTATTAACAACAATATTGATCATATTATAATATAAATACATAAAGTTGACAATTATGATATTGAACAAATAAAATAAACATGATCCTAAAAGATGATTCTCGTTACTCGGAGTGTCGTAAATTATAACCATAAAATTTATATGTTTGTTATAAAGGATATAGGTATAGGTATTTTCATACTCTTTGTTGTTGTTGTTGTTGTTAGTGATGATGGTGATGATGATGATGATGATGATGATGATGATGATGATGATGATGGTGGTGGTGGTGGTGGTAGTGGTGGTGGTTGCATGTTATGATGACATTGTAGTTGTGATGATCCTTAGAGCACCTCCAACAAGAGATTTTTACAAAGCTTTTTTATCAAGTTGGTGTAAGAGTTTTTTTCAAAAAAGTTTTACCTCCAATGATAAAAAGCTTTGCAAGTATATAAAACCAATTAAAATTTAAAAGTACACTTTTCACAAGGAATGAGATTGTAAAGCTTGAGATTTATCAAGTCTTTCACCCTCCTGCTTTATATATTTTGTACTCATTAATACTTTTATATATATGAAAAGCTTTTTATCATTGGAGGTAAACTTTTTTGAAAAAAGCTCTTACACCAATTTGATAAAAAAACTTTGTAAAAACCTCTTGTTGGAGGTGCTCTTAGTAATTGATAATGATTAAAATTTAGGTTTTGTGAATGTTAAAAACTCATCAGTCACATTATATATATACCGGTACCATACCGAAAGTACCGCATCCAAAAAAATAAGTTTTATAAATGCCGAATACCGTACCATTTGAAGTGGTATGGTACCGGTACACGTACAGAAACGATATGATATGAGTACGGTATTGAGATTTCGGTACTAATGTTCATCATTACAACTAAATGTTCTATACATGTTTCTTTCTCTTTCATGTTCACATTTATATATTCTTATGTACGTTTTTCTTCATTTATATGTATGTCTACCTATTTTATGTGAAAAGTAGGGATAATTTACTTTGTGTTTTTTATGGATATGATCTTACCAAAATATATAAGAAACATGACTTTTTTACTAAAGGGTTAAATTTGGTCAGCTTATGAACGTATATTGTCGGATTTAAGGTTTTCCCAACTTTCTCATGTAATTACTTTTCCACCCTTTCTAAATTTGGTAAATATCTTTAAAGTTTATAAGACCACTTCCAACAGTGACTGAAACTGACTAAAATTGACGTGTCACATCAGTGTTACGTCAGCCTTATTAAAAACACTGACAGAAACTGACGGACTCGTGCCAACAGTGATCCGTCACTTTGTTTTTTCCCGGACCCACAACTATTAAATTAATTAAACAATACACTATTAATTAAAATAAAAAATATTTCATTCAAATTAAAAAAACATTACAATAATTGAAAGAAAAAACGTTACAATTCCTAAAAAACACGTTACGGTAATTCAAAATAAAAGATTACAATAATTAACGACTACGGTAATTTGGAGGGAGTTGTGAATTGTGATCGATTAAAGCATTCTGAAGTTGATGATGAACCTCCCGATCGCGCAATTCCTCGTCCATACACAAATGAGTTTCGACCCTTTCTCGCCACGAACGACTTGGTGGAACTTCCGGATATTGCTCCTCCAGTTCATACATATTTCGTATGTTATCCCCGGTTATCATACTATGTAGAATAACACAAGCATACATGATTCTTGATATCCGGTTGGTGCTATATGGTCGTGTCGGGTTCTTGATTATTTGCCAACGACCCTAAAGGATACCGAACGTTCGCTCCACATCCTTTCTTGCAGCTTCTTGGTATCCCTTGAAGCGTTTCTCCTGCTCAGTTAGTGGATGCTTAAATGACTTCACAATAGTGGCCCATTGCGGATAAATCCCATCGGCTAGATAATAACCTTTGTTGAATTCTTGGCCAGCAATTATGAAGTTTACTTGCGAAGCTCTATCTTGAAGCAAATCGTTGAACAAATCCGACTGATTTAGTACATAAATATCGTTGCTCGAACCTGTTGGACCAAAGAAAGCATGCCAAATCCAAGTATCGTAAGAGGCAACCGCTTCGAGCATGATCGTTGGACGCCCTTGATCACCTCGAGTGTATTGCCCTTGCCATGCCACTGGACAATTTTTCCATGACCAATGTATACAATCAATGCTTCCAAGCATACTCGGAAAACCATGCACCTCGGAATGTTTCTCGTGTAAACGTTGCACATCCGATAATGTTGGTTTGCATAAGTACTCCGGTAGAGTATAGATGATAAATATACTTAAAAAAGTTATCCAAACAATCGTATGAAGTTTGTTCACCCATATGTAAATATTCGTCAAACGCATCAGTCGAACACCCGTATGCCAATTGACGTATGACAAACGTGCATTTTTGCCAAACATTAAAACCAAGTAACCCGGTACAGTCGGGTTTTTGAATGAAATATGTAAAGTATTTAGGTACCGGTTCATCGGAGTAAGATATAATACCTTGACATATACGGAGAAATAAGGCTTTGCTCATCCAATAACGTCAGTGAAATATATCACCCGGAATGTTGGATACTCGGCAAAGTAGTCTTGGTACAAACGTTGTGACGCGGTAGTATGATCTCTAGGAAAGTATCATCGGGGTGCTCGTGATATCGGGATTGGAATTTCGTCTTCGTCGGACGAATTGGAGCTTAGCGCGTTAATTAAAGCGATAGCTTGCAATGGATCGAAACATGCTTGAACCGCTTGCACGTCTTCAACATCCGAATCGAAAGAAGACATTTTTTTGTGTATGAATTTTTTAGAGTTGTAGGTTGAGAAAGAAAGAGATGTGTGTTTGAGGTGTAAATTGTTTGAATATAGATGTATGTATTTATAGGTAAAAATTGGAAAAAAACAAAAACAATTCCAACGGATATTTTTTTTATTCCAACGGCTCATTTTTTTATTTTATACATATAATTTTCTTTATTCTCGTTCGGACCCCACGCAAACACAAACATCCATCGTCGGCTAGGCGACGAGGCCAAACGGACGAGGCAACCGACGGCGCGGTGCCAACAGTGTCGCCTTCGTCGGTGCCAACCAACGCCCAACCGACGTCGCCGTTGGCAAGGGTCTAAATATATCTTCGAGGCGGTTTGTCAAAGAGGATCTAACTCTTTCTTACCAATGAACTCGGAATCTAATTGAATTTCAATCTAATACCAATCGTGCTATGTATTAATTGATGCACATGCTTTCAAGATTGATGCACATATACACTAAAGAATAAACTAACAACAGATTAATGCACGTTCAATTGATGCACACTAGTTTAGAGTGATTCGCAGTGGTCAATGAATGATGCACAGTTACACACTCAGTTTTGCATTGCTTGTCACAAGAAAGGTACATGGGTCGATGATTTTAGCGGAGAAGACACATGATTTGGTCAGCTGGTCCAGTGGGGGCTAGGTTCTTCTTGTATCTTTAATTTCTTTTATTTCAATAGGTAATGGTTTTGGACCGGGAAATATATGGTCATCAGATTATGCATGTGTGTTTTCTAGTTCTTTAAACGATAAATTATTTTATTTGAGAAAGTATAAGAGTGGTCCAACAAAGGTTTTGAAGGTAGCGGGTTTGGGATGAGAGTGAAGAAATTTTGTTTGCGTACTTCTGGGTTGAACGATTGAAAAGAGAGGGATGATTTAGTTGAGATATTACTAATTTACCCTTTATGTCCATCGACCAGTTATATTTATGTGCCAATCAAAAAGAGTTATTCTATTTATCATATTCTAAACAAGTATATATATTTATTTATATTTTTAAAACAAGGAATATTAAAATATGAACCAAACCTCATGTGAAATTATATTTGTAAGTACTTAACTGTCCAATATGATAAACATTCAATCTTCATTCTAAAACTTAAAAAGGTTATAAAACTTAAAAATGTGCTAAAATCAATGTATCAGTAATGTAAATGAATACTTGGTAACTATAAAAACACAATCATCTCAGAATAGATACATCGGGAAGTCATGGACATAATGTTGAACGGCGAATATATGAGAAGAGATACATTAGAAACTCATGGACATAATGTTGAGCGGCGAATATATGTTTCATTGATAGTTCATCTGCAATACTGTCTTCCGAAGTTACAAAAAAGTTTACAGAGTCAACATAAATATGTTTTTCACTTTCTTCGTCTCAGTCTCATTCTCCTCCCACATTATATAAAGCGAGTTCCACAATATTTTTATTTATAAGACACTCTTCATATGAGTTACCAATCAACAGAATATTCTCCCCCTTTATATGAGATTATCGTATAGAACAAATTGACTCTGTGACATATAAAAGATGTTTGGTTTGCCCTGAAACTATCTCTTACAATTGTTAGTGAAACCTTATTTGTATACGTGATAAGTTTGATTTATTCTATATTCACTCCACTAGTTTTGTGAGTATAGTTGTAAAGTGGATGCTCTCACCTTTTCAAATCTCCTTAACCCGTATACATCCATCTTAAATTTGCCCTTTGGCATGGTAAGAAAACATAATAATTGCTTTAACTTTGCAATTTGTTTAAAGAAAGGTTTAACGAACTTTGAATTTGAAACGAGTTGTGCAAATCAGTCAGCATATCATGCAACTTTTGTTCTCTTTAATAAGCCCACTTGTCATCTTCGGATTTTCATGGTACTATAGAACCGTTATGAACATGATCCATTGTATACATTATACACTACAACATTGGAATAAGCATAACATATTCATTTTTGAAACTATATGTAACTAAGTCACCAAATCATCAGAACGAAAACACATCATAAACCTAAACCGTGTATATTAAAGATAAAGATTTATTGTTAAATTTTTTAATTTTAATTACTCCAACATCTGAGAAACTCTTACTAAAATACATCACATTTTAGTTTTTACTTGAAACGTATAATAAACGTATGATGAACTAATCATTAGCAAGTAAACTGGTTTATTTACCGTTTTGATTTTCAAATTTGTTTGTGTTCTTAGTCGGTCAAAGGGGGGCAGGGGGCATATCCTAACTTTTTGATGACCTTATAAGGCCGCTCCCATCGCTTGATCACTTTGTAATCAGTTGGGCAAATCGATTACAACCGATTTGCCATTTGGTATGTCACACCCCCAAATTCGGGTTGCGGAAGCGAATCGGGTCGGGGCGCGACTAATCAATAATCACAAGCACAAAGATATAATGAACGACTCTATATGCGTCGTTTTACAACTTGTATTGATAAAACCAAAGTTTACATCAAAAATATTGTTTACAATAGCTCGATTGAAATTGAGAGATTTAGGTACATAATTAATCTATAGAAAATATAATAATGCAGCTAAAATCTCTGATTTGTTTGCATGCTGAGTCGAGCTAATGGATCTTGATTGAGCAGTCCAACCTACTGCTGGTCACCTGTGATACATGCTAAAATGGGTCAGCGAAACACTGGTGAGCTCACAGGTTTGTATGTCAACACATATTTGTATGAACCGCAAGATTTATATTTGAATTTAAAATGCAATTAAGCAAAGTAAAAGTTATACAACCATGAGCACATAGTCTGAGATTAACTTGAGTGTCAGGTCCAATTAAGGAAACCCAACTGAGTTGCCTCCTAGGAGTGCCTAATCTACACTCGTCTTCCCAAATGCTAATACGTCCGTTTGACCAGTTAGTGCGTGCTAACCCGGACGAGGATTGTCAATCCTATATGATATCATATACTAACATTCATGCTACAGATGTATTACCAGACTATGCTATGGAGGGCTTTAGTGATTAGTTGAAAACAACTCATGTAGTATTTGATTGATTGGTACTTGCGTTCAACTTGTAAAATAAAACGAGCAATAATATCACACCCCTTAATGAAAACAGTAAAATAGGGGCCATGAGACTCACCTGAGCCTTAAGCGATTAAATTAATAAACTTGAATTGATTAACGGTGGATTGATGTCCGAAGACTTGTAACCTGAGGGTGTCCAAGACACATAATGGTTATAACATGAGTAGGCATCTCGAAAGACTGCCCTTGTAGTTGTTCGTCCAACTTAGAATGTCCAAATTACCGTGATTTGGTTGTTTGTTTAATTCTTTGAAAATGTGTACGGCCCATTGGTGTTTGTTTGTAACAATAATCCCACATTATTTTTTTGATGGTTTTGAAGTGTTATACTTAAAACTAAGTTCCAATGTGTTTTAGAAGTTGTGTCGCATTCATGTTTGATGTTATACAAGTTTAACACTTTGTGTGAAAGTTTAGATGTAACACCGTTACTTGTGAACCTAGGGTAAGGGTGAATCCCGTTAATGACGGGGGTCCGGGGGCAGCGCCCTTGGTAGCGGGGTCCAAGGGGCGGCAGCCCCTGGCTGGGGTCGAGATTTGGGTGAAATTTATGTTTTCTTGGTGAAAAACGCATCCGGACTTGAATTTGGGTGAAATCAAGTGATAAAACTTTAGATCTTGACACTTAGTAAAATTTATGTTTTCTTGGTTCTGTTTTCAGCGACACTGGGCTAGTGTCGCTACCTGCGACACTAGTTAGTGCGACATTAGGGTCTGTGTCGCTATATGCGACACTAGCTTGATTCTTGCGACACTAAGGCTTGTGTCGCTATTCCTGCGACATTACGATTTATGCGACACTAGGTATAGTGTCGCTATCCTGCGACATTAGGGTTATGCGACACTAAGCATAGTGTCGCTATATGCGACACTAATCAATTTCTGCGACATTAAGCCTAGTGTCGCAGGTGGCCTGGAGCCTCTGCGACACTGCGGACTGTTGGCCGGAAAATGGCCTAAAAAGGTGTTTTCCGGCCTCCGTTTGACCTGAGACTTTTACCCAACCCATATTTGGACATTTTAAGCTTAAAGAAACCATAAACATGTGAAAATAAGTGAAATCGATGAATTTCGAGAGTTCACCGGAAACTTACGAAGCGTCGAATGGAAATTCCGAAAAGATAGAGTTGTAGATCGTTGCGTGGTGGTCGTTTTTCTCCAAAAGCTCCAAGTGATTTGAGGTGGTTTTGTAGTGTTATTTAGTGATTTAAGGTGGATGGTGGTGGTTTGGTTTTTAGAGAGAAAAGAAGAGAGGAGAGAGAGAGATAAGTGGGAAATGAGGGTAAAAGGGGGGAAAGATGGCTGATTTTAGGGGGGGTTGGGGAGGGAATCTCCCAAAACTTTTAATCTCCGTATTTGCGCTCCGTGCGGTGTTCGTTTTCCCGATCGTTTAAACGGTAAATGTTTATTTTATACGTTTAAATATACGTTTTAAAGTACGGATAATTACCCAATATTTTTGTTGAAGTATTTTACCAAATACTTAATGGTTGCGTTATAAAATATAACTTTAACTTGTTTCGATTTGTTTGCGCGTGTAATAATCTAATCGTGTAGTCCTTGTTCGTACGATACGAATTTGAATTGAAATATTATCTAAATAATATTTTGGATATAATTGCGTTATTAAATAATATTATATTATTTAATAAAATTGTTCACCAACGTCCATATTAATTGAATCGAATTGCATTCGATTTGAAACTTGTACGATTTAATCAAATCGCATACTTGTATATATTAAACAATATATATACTGATACATTAATTAGCCTAACACAGAACTAATTACATGTATTACACTTGATTAGGCACTAATTACTAGTCATAATTTGACGGGTGTCACATGGTACCATCACCCTCATCGGTTTTTAATCGGTTGGGTTGGTAATCGGTTTACTGATTATCAATCGGTTTGAAAAGTGGGCCTAACTTTCCTTTTTCTTTTCTTTTATTCGACCGTTAAAGATATTTGGTGTTACTGAATAAAGTGGCCCCAACATTTAATCATTCAAACGAGATCTTAGGATTTTAGATGATGATGGGCATGATTTCTGGTGGTGGGAAGATTATCATCAGAGATAGGTGGAGATTTTAAAAAGGCAAATGGAGCCTTGTTTTAACCTATGTTTATGGTGACAATGCGAAGAAAATGGTTGGTCAAGGGGTGTGCTTTCAAATTAGATGTTAAAGAAGGTTGGTGTTATTGAATAGGTGATTGAGGAGACATTGTGGTTTGATAGTGAAGATCTTCTTAACCCTATTTTAAGTATTATGTATTGCTGTGGTGGTGACAGTCTCACGGTGAAAGACGGTGATGGGGTTTTCTTATCTTTATTCGAGAGACAAGTTATAAACCATAATGTCAAGTCATTAAGGATACCTTAGACATATGTATTGGTAGTGGAGTGGTGGTGTTTGGTTTGATCTTGATAGTGTTATTTGATTGATGATGTTTTCAATTTTTTTTGGTGGGTATGTAATAGTGGATTCGATACTTTTGGTTAGGGTAGTTATGTGCTTTGTAGTTTTGAAATATTTCACGTATTTCATTATGGAAAATATAGCTCGTAGTTGGTAGTTGCACATAATGGTAAAGGTTATTGCCACGATTTTGTTGTTGTAACTCATAATTGATGCTTCAACAAATTTAGTTTATCAGTTCGTTTATTATTTTATAATTTATTTAATGTTGGCACAAATTAACGATTGAACACTAGTTAAGTTGTATCAAAATGACGAATATTATAATACCCGATAATTAAATTCATTTAATTAGATTAATTTTTGTTGATTTTGGGGACTGATATGCATATAATAATAATAATAATAATAATAATAATAATAATAATAATTTTTAAATTAAATTATATGTATATAAGTTACGACAAGGTATTTAATTAAGGGAATCTCTTTATATACCACTAATTTTCAGTAACAATACCACTAATCATCATCAATCAATATACTAATCATCACCATGCGTGGGACCTGTTAAATGTACCCAAAAAAACATACCACATGTCCCTTTCTATTAATTGGGTGGGACCTTATGTACCCAAAAAGGTGGCAGTTTCAAAATGCTTGGAAAGACTACAAATTTGAGTCCTACTTCTAAAAAGGTGGTAGTTTCAGTTTTTATTTTTGTTATATTTTTTGATTTAAAAATTAATTTAATTTAATATTTCCCTAATTACAAATCTAGTTAAAAGAGACCTACTAAATATACAATTTATTTTCCTTTTAGACGGTATTTTGAGTATTTAGAGCACATGGTATAGTGTTTTTGAAATAAAATAAAAAATAAAAAATTACAAAAAATGGTATGTAAAGTAGTCCCCGTACACTAATCCACTTACAATACCACTTTTAATGATATGATGAGTATATTAAAATGGTATGGAAAGCAAAAGCCGTTTTGGGATCTCAAAAAACTGAAAAAACAAATTGCCAATATGTACTTGAGGAGACACTTATGCCATCTTTTCATCTCGTGAACCCCATAATGATAAAACTGTCTTTAAACAACAAAAGACATTAACAATCAATCCAAAAAATCTACAAAAACCTTTTGAGAATTACAAGGCATGAGTTGCGTATATAATTGTAGACGCTGCATGTACATAGTTTCCCATCCAACTGCACTCGGGGATTTATAAAAAGTCCAAAGTTGAGTAATGTGAGGCATTGGGTACTCTCCTTGTAGTTGTACTATCACATAATGATTATCATTTATATGCACAATTGTGAGAATTTGATGGTGCTGAAACTTTTCTGGGCCTCTCCAAAGAGGAAAGCAAGTCGTAGAGCCTGCAATGCTTAAACAATGGACGATTACACCAAACCTGTTGACAATCAGAATAGCTGTCTCAGGCATAATCATCCAGTGCAGTGACGTTGTTGGCGATTCTAAGAAACACAACGACTGATACAGTTCATTATAAGCTACGTTAAAAACCTGATTATAATATAATCCATTATTTAATTCGTCTAGCAGCTGAAGATGAATGTCAAGCCACCTATCTTCACCGTATCCAAGACAAACAGCAATTGACCGAAATCCACAGTTTCCATCGCCCTTTACATTTTGTATATGTGTGACGTAAGGATGAAAAATGTTTGGAATTTCAACCATCAACGGGTATGAATAGCATGAAACATGTGAATCATCCCACTTTGGTTCATCGTTCAAGTCAAAAGCGTGTGAAGTTACAACCATCAATGGGTGTGAATAACATGCATCATATGAATCATCCCACGTTGGTTCATCGTTCAAGTCAAAAGCGTGTGAAGTTTCCCCCGTTGGTTCCTTGTTCAAGTCCATCACGTATGAACTATGTCTCGCTGGCTCCTTGATTGAATCCGGTACAAAAACATCTGGCGTGGTGGAATAACTATTTCTGTGAGGTTCTCAACTGTTGGGATTGGCACACCTTTTCTGTTATTCTTTCTTTGGTCGTCCGCGAGTTTTTTTTGGAACCTGAGGTACTCGAATTAGCATCGTTGTACTTCCATTAATTATATCCTTTAACTTTCGTAACAAACTTTTTTTCACAACTGTAGACTCCTTGTTAAATTTCTCTTTGAAAAGTTATACTTCATCGTCACATCTAATATCGTCATTTCGAGCAGACATTAACGGTGAAATATCTAACTTTCTCCAAAAGATGTCTATCGAATCAAGGGGAATACATTGACATGCATTTAAATATAAATAAGTATTTTCTTTAAAATTTTAAAATTTTCGGGATTAAAACAAAATCAATATAATTTATAAGTATATAATTATATATTAACCTGAATTTGAAATGAGTGCAAGCTCGCAAGCACATGGTAACCCACAACTATTGCGTAGTTTACATCCACAATTTGAGGAGTCTTTCTGGGAGCCCTTCAACCGTTTAAGTTCTGTAAGTATTTTATCGAGAGCCACATGTGAAACAAAACCGCGTAAAAGCAAGAAACAATGTAGGTTGTGTTGATGAATGTTGATAATTCTGCTTTTCTCTAAGCTTGCTTTTATCGGCGTATATTGTGCATTTACGATTTCATCAATACATTTAACAAATCTATCAAGACTAGATTTTGAAGATTTCAAATGTTTTTTTAACTTTGAATGTTGACTCTCGTCTCGATTGGATGTACGATTTCCAAAGTTGAGATGTTGATCAATCCAAACAGGCACAAACATTTCCTTGTATTTGTCCAACCAATTTTTATTTATATAAGTAAAAACACATGAAAGAGTAAGTTGGATGTGAAATATAGAAAATAACGACAATTATAGAAAACAACTAGAAATACAGAAACATACGTGGATATATTGTCAACATTTCTTTAAGTTGATCGTAGTTCTTCGTGTACGATATCAACGTTGGAGATTTTCTAGAAATCTCCACAGCTTAACAAATGAGTCCCACTCGTCTTGTGATTTGAAACTTTGCCTACAATTATTTGCAATATTTTGGGAAATGTGCCATCTACAAAGCAATCGAGCTGCATCCGGAAATACTTGATGGCATGCATTCATCAGAGCCAAATCTCTATCAGTGATTATAACACGTGGATGCATGCACGTATCTAATGTTAAACTTAGACAACTTAACACCCATGCATAGATCGCTTCCATTTCATTTTCCATAAAGGCAAAGGCTATGGAAAATGTTTGGCCTGTCGAAGTTACGCCAACAATCTCAACAAATGGCATATTATAGATGTTCGTCTTGTACGTGGCATCTATAATCAGCACGTGTGGAAATACGCGCCAAATATCGAATGATATTGGATGAACGAAAAATAGATTTGATAACTCATTTGAATCATTCGTAGTAAACTCGTAGACGTAGCCATTGGAATGCAAAATTGACATAAGAACTTGCATTGGAGATTTGCCTACTTGGTCGGCTAAGCGAATTTTTTGTCGTATGTTATAAACGGTTATGAGCGTGGAAACATTATTGGGATTTCGATCCTTTAGTATTGATAGAATATCTCGTGGCGCCACATTTTTCCTTGTCAAATTTGCCACCATGTTGATTTCATCCCCAGTTAATCGTCTTGCATATGAATGCCCCTCCATATACTGTACAAGGTGATGATTATGTTCATCGCATTTAACCGTTAACGTCCAATAACCATATTCTTTTGAATATCTTCCCACTAATTCGAATGGACAATCACATTTTTTAGTGCCAGAAACTTGACTTGAATCTGTAACTTTATATTGACCACTCCGATCACACATGAGTACAACTTTAAACACGAATCCACTTGCATCTTTATTTGATCTTTTAGTAATGGTGACAACATGAGAAGAGCGTCCTGTATTTTGTACCCAATCTATCAATTCTTCACGAGACGCAAACACCTAAAAGTAATATAATATTGTCAACATTTATTGGAGGATTTTTTTAGACAACAAATATAAATATAATGTACGATTTATACCTGATTAGTAGCAAATTCTTGTGTCCGAATAGAAATTGCAGCCACTTCAGTTGAGTTGTTTTCGTAGTAAGTCGACATCTCTTTATTAATTACTTCCAAAGAAGACTGTTAGTGTTAACTTAGATATATGTATCTTTTACTTTTCTACTATAAATACGTATAAAAAATCAACATTTATAAACAACAAAACCATTACTTTTCTAATTATATCTTTTACTCTTCCCTGCATTGATCGACTGATCCATTCATCCATAATCGATTTTCTCTACCTAGTCTAGTCTTTTAAATTCAATTCTTGGGGCTTTAAATCTCACAACCTAAAGAAATTAACTAGTTTTTTCGTCTTTATTGCTAGCAATCCTAGAGGTTCGACACAACATATAAGATTTGTGATTTTTTTTATTTATTTTAAAGTTCTTTCTTTTTGTTGTTGATAAATGTTTCACTCTTTTGGGTGATTATAGTACAAACCTTTGTGCATTTTGGTAATGTTTGTTGTAATCTAAACATGATATTCGTAGTGATTTTGTAGGCATCGACAACTTAACGGGTTTATAAATTGTTTATAGGAGCCTCTTGAACACACATTTAATTGATGATATTAATGTGGCATTTGAAAGAAAGATACGTGAGGTGATTTACATGAATGACAATAATGCTTGAATGTGAGATTCTTCCAAAAGCTATTACGAAGAGAAGAATTGTAGACAAAATAAAGGAAGAAAGCAGAGTAGTAAGTAAGAGAAATAATAATATTGATCTATACATCACTTAATTAAATAGATTAACAATTAGTGTATGAGTTTTTAGCTTTTAGAATCAAAACTACGTAGTTTTGGGGGTTTCGCATACAACTTGTATGGCTAACAACCCCATACTCACTTTTCCCATATATAAAAGATATAAAACAGTAATAATAATAATACTACTACCTATAATATAATCATATTGTAAAATTTTGTATGAAGTACCTTAGTAGTGTAGTCTTCTTCCTTACTCTTAGATAAAGAGCTCCATATGCTAGTAACAAATGCAGATAAAAATAAATTTATTGAAGATGAGTAAACGAGAAGCTTATTGAAAATGAGTAAACGAGAAGCACATTTATATTAATGTTATAGAAGCACATTTAATTGATTTGTAAAAAAGCCGGAAACAATTAAATCAAGGGTAAAGAGATTCCCTTAAATCAAATCAAATCATATAGGAAAAAAAAAACTCGAAAAGTGTGAGAATATGTCATAAATGTGCAACTAGAACACTTGAGTAGTTTGGTGATATATGTACGGTACAACTACAACACCACTTGAGTAGTTTATGACTTTTAGAAATGTTGCACATTTTTCAATGTTAAAAAAAAACTAAAAATTAAAAATTGGTGGTACATAAAGTAGCACCCTTAATTAAACTAACAAGTAGTCATTTCGTCCCATTTAAAATGTCATTGTTATTATTTTTGGATGTCTCATTATAAGTGTCTACTTTGGTGTTTAATCAATCAAAAAAGACTTTAGTAGGTAGAAATAATATTTGATTTGTGAAAATTGTAGTTGGTGGAAAATTCTAAAACTACGTGCAGAGTCAAAGTGGACATTTTAATTGGGACGGATGAGTAGGGATGTTAACGAACCGAATTGAGTTGAATATCAGGATGTTTGAGTTCGACTCGTTTACTAAATATTCGGTTCGAGCTCGACTCGAATTCGAGTAAGTTTTAAAAATTGTGTTCGAGCTCGAGTTGGAATTATTTGTTGTTGTTCGAGCTCAAGTTCGATGCTCGTTTATTTAAGTGTCTTTATGAACCAAAATTTCAAGCGCAATTTGCTTGTTTATGAGCTCGGGATCGATAAACTCATTCCATAACTCGAAATCAAGCTCGAATAAGCTCATTTATACTTGATGTCTTAGGTTTAAATTTATTAGTTACATACATTTAAAGTTCCATATGTACAAATTTCTTATATAAACTTGATTCGTTCGACTCGAATAGCTCGTTTGACTCGAAATTAAA
Organism: Pseudognaphalium luteoalbum; assembly: GCA_963422505.1. Taxonomy (NCBI): domain Eukaryota; kingdom Viridiplantae; phylum Streptophyta; class Magnoliopsida; order Asterales; family Asteraceae; genus Pseudognaphalium; species Pseudognaphalium luteoalbum. The sequence continues at coordinate 13,662,133 of OY730192.1, read as the reverse complement.
TGAGCTTTCAAACGAGCCGAGTCAAACATCAGTTATTCAGTTTTTTATACTCGGCTCGTGAAATTAATCGAGTACTATTTTTCTCATTCGACTTAACTTATATTCGAATATTATCAAACTCGAATCCAAGTTAAACGAGGTGGAAGTCAATTCGTTAACACCCCTACGGAGGAGTACGTACAACTTATATGGTCTTAAAGTGGATTTTTATTGTTAGGTGACGTGGATCCACTAGTACCGGTGAATGTTGCAAACCAATTACTTTCCCATATTATACTACACCCATAATCTCATATTTGTTATTACATTTTATCTTATTAAATTTAAATTAAATTAATCACTCTTGGATAAAATCGTACTGTAGATGGATAGATATCGTATTTTATACCTCAACTCAACTGCATTCAAGATTCTCTTCTATCTACAAAAATCTTGGGTCCACTTGCTTTGAACTTTTTCCAATTTTATAATTATTTCATGTGACCTTTTTGGTCGATTTTTAGTTAATTTCCATGTTACTATTGCTCATCGAATTACATCCTTCCACAACCCCACATCTTTATTCTCTCTAGAATCATCAAGCTTCTGTTCTTGTTGCCCTAATTGGGTCAATTTCAAGATCCATGATTTTGTGATAAAAAATTTCATCTTTGCTATCTGGGGTGTCTTGATTTTGCTAATCAGAACTGGATTTTGCTTTGACTCTATTATCTGTTGGAGAAATTTGATTTTTATGTGATTGGGTTCCTTTTTTAGGTAAGCGTTGAATATTCTCAATTTGGGGGAAAATAATTGACCGAAGAAATTTTGAGCAGAAGTGGAACAAATTAGGGTTATATGAGAAATTAATGCTCTTCTAAGTTAAGATTATTGGTATTTGATCTGTCAGGTATGTCTAATATTATCTGGTTTGTGTAACTAGTGGATGTTGTTTTTTTGGGTCTATTATTTTTATCTCCAAATTTAACTATTAATATAAGTTTAAAACAAATTTCTGATCCGATATTGTTCTATCTCTTTTCTATGTTATCAAATTCAATGTAGTTTTGGAAAACCCTAAAGTAAATATAAGTTTAGAGGCTGAAAAGTAGTTTCTTTGACTTCCAAAGTCAAAGTCTAGCTACTTTAAAGGGGAAGGTGATGAGAATAGTGAAATGCTCTGAAAGTTTAGTTATATATCTTCTTATGATAGTGTGTGGTTGATTTGGTAGATAGAAGATGAAAAGAGGGAAAGATGAAGATAATAATATGGGGCCAATGTTTCCAAGGCTTCATGTGAATGATGCTGAAAAGGGAGGTCCAAGGGCACCTCCCAGAAACAAAATGGCTCTTTATGAGCAGCTTAGTATTCCTTCACAGAGGTTCAATGGTGGCGTGCCGTCATCTTTAACCGCGGTGAGTTATAAAAAGAAATGAAGGAAGCTATGTTATTATTTGAAACTGATACATGTCAATTCTACAATATTGTATTGCATACCAAATCGTTTGCTGTACTTGATTTCACATATATACTCACTGTAACGTTTTATGTTATGATTGAAAGAAATCTTTGATCAATTTGGTGTTATGAATGGGCTTCTTTTGCAAAACTTAATGCGTCTTATGAAATGAGAATATAAGTATCTCAAATTAGGTCTAAAGACAAGGTTACATAATAAATCTATCATACTTTTTGTTGCATCTGTTATACCACTGATGATCAAATGTAATTATTAGATAAGCTGTTTGAGAACACAAATCATATCACCCCCTAAATTTTATGTTGTGGAACTGACGGGATAAAGTCGCAGTTGGTTATCAATACTTATGTCAAATAAACAATCTCATAATGTTTACAAGTCTTGAAAATGGTTTAAAATATGTGATTGATGATTCATAAGTTTATTGTTATCTTATGATTCTATAGGGAGCTATGAATGAAAGGAGTACGTTTTCCTCTCATCAACAATCTTCTACGATTCACCCAACCAGAAAAACAGATACTCGGCATTCGGATTTTAACAATCAACAACGCTTGCAACAAGAACATAACACAAGACAAGAAGAAGATGATTTCAGGGTCCCAATTTTTGACCAACAATCCGAAACAAGTCAGAATCGTAGTGGAAAGAATAATCAAAATAGAGAAAATGCAAGTATCACTCCGTTTGGTGCACATTTTTCAGGCCGTTTGGCAAATCTTCAGACCGCTAAACAAAACTGTAATAAAATTCAAAAAGAGAACTCTCAGGATTTTGCTAGATCTGATGCCTCAAATCAATTGACACGACAAAACATTAAAGCTCCATTGAAGGAGATGAATGAATCTTCTCACAGAAATAATGTGAATACAATGGATTACCGAGCTGACTCACAAGCAGACAACACTTTATGGGGTGATAGTGTCTTAAATGAGGCGTCTAAAGCTAGTGCTTACGCGAATAATTCAGTCCCATTAAGGGAGATTCAAGAACAAGCATCGAGAAGCCCTAATGATCCTACTACTACTAATGCTGATGCTGTTTCTGAGACATCCATGGTTGATTCGGTTTGTGGAGTCGATATTTCTCCTGATGATGTTGTGGGGATTATTGGACAAAAACATTTTTGGAAGGCAAGAAGAGCTATTGTCAAGTAAAATATTCTACTCAAACCCCCTTATTGCTTGTTGCTAACAGTATCTTAGAGGCGGGGGGCTGGTTGGCATGTTAGAACAGGTCATTTAGGTCAAAGCAGGCCAGGACAGTGGGTTTGACCCACAAACGCTTTATCTGTCGATTTGATTTTACAATGATTGATGTGTTAGATTTATGACTTATAAAAACAAAACTTATATTTTAGAAAAGAAACGGTGAAACGGTGGTAGTAGTTATAGTGGAGGTGTTTACATTAATATGAAAGTTGTGTGTCTCAGACTCTCATAAGCATTCCCTATTGTTTACAGTCAACAAAGAGTCTTTGCCGTTCAAGTGTTCGAGCTCCACAGATTAATAAAGGTAACTCTATTTAACTGCCTATTCGGTCTTTATAGTCTTTAACTATCACCCTCGTATCATTGATCTTATTAGCGTATGGTCCCGAAGTCACAATAATTGCAAGCCTGGATGAAGTAGATTTTTGCTTTGATAGGTTTGGTACTGGTATGAAACCTTCAATGGTTCACGGCTGATTTGTGAAATGTAAAGGTGGCAAAATGGATGGGTTGGGTAACGGATCAAAATAAGTAAGTTTAATGTGCTTATTTTAAAGATGGTTGGCCGGGGGTTGGGCCAACCTTCTAAACTTTTGTGTCCTCCTTGTTTTTCAACTTTCTAAATAGTTTATGCATTCAACTCGACTACAAATTTGCAGTGCTAAGATAACTATTTATCTACTGAAAAAAAAGATGTAGGAAATTTGAAGTACTTCAATAAACTCGTTAGACAACTTTTGACTCCTTTCATTTTTGGCTAGTTTATTTTATCCGTTATATTATAGTCTTTTGACCTACTATGAATAGAATACAACTTGAATGACCCACTTCCATACAAATGGCTTGAAATGTGCTCATTTCAACTCTCTGTAACTAGCAAAGATTTGTACTTGAATATGTTAATAGGTTCAGAGATTAATTGCTGGATCACCTCACCTTTTGGTTGATGAAAATGCTTATGTGGCAAAACCGCCAAAAGTTTCTCCAATCAAGAAACTTCCGATCGAGTATGTTCTGAAATCTAGTCTAAATACGCCTAAGCCCAAAACTAATCTCGAGAAGCCGAATGACGATACGGAATTCTCAGCCGAGAATGCCGTTGGGAAGGCATCTTTATCTTCTGTACAAAATGGCAGTCAGACAACAAATTGCAGACCGTTTGGTGGGCCACCATCGGACCCGAATACGGGCTCTTGGAATTTTAATGGGCCACCTGGACACCAATGGTTGATTCCTGTCATGACTCCATCTGAAGGGCTTGTCTATAAACCGTACCCTGGACCCGGGTTTATGGGCCCGGTGTATGGTGGATGCGGACCTCCTGGATCTATGCCTCCTATAATTGGTAAGTGCTATTCGAGTTATGATATTTTTCTTGTTACAAATTTGCATTTTCAATTGGTTGAAAAACCTTGGACCGACCACTAGGTCTGCACTTGATAATATGTGTTTGCATTTGTCTCCTGTCAATGCATAGAATGTGCTTTTAAACCGATTATTGCAGTTTGATGTTGCAATACTCTGTCATAAGTGGGTACTGATTATGATTCCGACTATCTAATGGTTGATAATCAATTATATCAGATTTGGATAATCATGCGATATTATATAGTTAGGAACTTTGAATTAAATCATCAGGTGTATTAAGGCGGATGGTCGGAGACAGTATTTGCTGTTGAAGTTGTAATAATTTGTCATTAGGGTGTATGAAACTGTTTGATATATGAGGAGCCAAAAAGATAGAATGACCAAAAAAGACATGCCGTTTATAAAAAATGAGCGAGAATATGTTCATCCAACTTTAAGAAACTTGTTATTACGACTCCAAGTTGCAATAATAAATTCTAAGAGAGTGTTTGGGATTTCTTAAATAAGTGCTTCTTGCGTACTTATTCAAGTGCTTATCTGCCTATTGCTTATTTTTATAACAGACTAGCAAATCCAAACACCCTTTTGAAAAGCCTAAAACACATTATTTTTTAGGCAGATAAGCACTTTAACATAAGCAAATCCCAAAGACGACCTAAAATGCATTTATGGCCATGAACATCGAATGTATGAGTTGATATTGAATTTGTTTTATAATATTAAACAGGACATAATTTTCCAAACTATGGTGTCCCACCTTCAGATCATCATCATCATCATGAAGGGCCCACTGGGGTTCATCCTTTCGCTCCTCCCCCTCCCTCTAGTCATGGCTACTTCCCTGCGTACGGTATGCAAATGCCTAATCCATCAGTCTCGAGCTCCACCAGGTTCGAACCAGCGAACCTGAACCCAAACCCAAATCCATTCAACCTGCAGCACCAAGGCTCAAGCGACGTTCCAATTGAGAAAAAGGGACCAGCAGTTCCAATTGCCGTCAAGTTCAAACATCGTAAAGATCATGAGGTACAAGCTAGTACAGCAAGCAGTCGAAGTGATAAAACAAAAGACCGAAATGCCCTTCCTCTTTTCCCAACCTCTCCTTCTGGTCCTAATCCTAATCCTAATCCTGTTCCCATACCAGCTCAGTTTGAAACAGTGGGCCCCCCACGTGTTATTAGAGTTGTACCTCATAATGCTCGGTCAGCAACTGCATCTGTAGCTCGGATTTTTCAATCCATACAAGAAGAAAGAAAGCAGTATGATTCAGGGTAGGTCATTGTGAAGATCGATTAGTGTTGTTCTTTGTGCTTCTATGTTTGTAACTTTTGCATGAACGTTTTGATCCATTAGGATGGGTGTGTATATATATATCCAAGGAAGATTATGACATGAGGTAATGTTGTGAAATTACATACCGAAAGGTTTGTGTTGTAAAGTTTTGAAGCTGTACACATGATGGAATGCAAGTCAAAGCTTAAGAATACAAACTAGTATTGTATGTTTATCAAGTTACTACAGTATTTCACTATCAACATTTACTTATAAGACCACCCCCAACCCTGTCTGTCGCTGGTGGTCGGTTGGGAAGTGACGAGGATGGCACCACCTCGTCACTTGTGTGTCGGTTTGCTTCTCGTCACGATTCCGACGAGCTTCGGTTTGTTTTTTATTTCTTTTGTGTGTATAAAATGAAAGGTAAATCGGTAAATGCAGGACCCAAAAATTAAAGTGACGGAGCAGGGATGAGAGTGGTTTTCAATTAATTTTTAAAAAGCTGATGTGGCGCTAACATAACTCTGTCAGTTTCAGTCAGTTTGTTTTAGGGTTGGGAGTCGTCTAATATATATCATTATCAAGTTCTAGTGATTGTAGCCTAGTGGTGGGGACATGTAGTATTAAGACGGGGGTCATGGATTTTCCCATGTTCCTTTAAACGCGGGGTACGCGATCTACTTCTCTCATGTTGACCGTAGCACCGGTTGATGAGGGCTAACAAAAGGGTTGGTTTTACCCTTTTTTAATATATCATTATCAATTATCAAATAATGTGTTTTCAGGATTTACCATTAGAAAATTATAGTACTGAGTACTGACTTCCCTATAGCTACACTTGATTTTAAGATGTCACATATAGTATGCTGAAATGCTACTATAACCCAAACTGAAAAAAAGAGAGGAGAATGTCATTTGAATGATTTGATAGTTGAATCACGCATAAGTATACATAACATGTACAACTTGAAAATGTAATATTTATTGCATTCCCTTCATAAACTCGCTCTATTGTGTTCCCATAAGTAACATTTAGTATTCTCTCCATTGTTGCATTGAAGCCATATAAATATCACTGAAGTTACCAAATGGGATTTAAGTGGTGGGTACTTTTGTTATTTTGTATATACTTTAATTGCTCCTTAACTTGTGCAATTAAAAGTGAGACTACCTCAAGAAGCACCCCATTGAATGTGACCACCATAAGAAAATTAATATTTGATTCCAAAAAGCATAAAGTCAAGAGCATTTTGGTAAGTTCTGAACCTTTCCGAAAACAAGTGTTATATTGTTTGATGGTGATGTTAATAAAATTTATACTGCTGGAATCATTGTAACTGTGTACTACAAAAGCAAAAAAAAAAACACTAAAAACAATCATATTTCTAACCTTTTAACTCTTCTACGTACACAGAAGCGATAGCGATTTTAAGCTTGAAAGCACCTAAGCTTATGTAGTGCTAAAAGTACGGATCATTTTGCCTTACTTTAGAGGAAAACTTTTCGTAGAAATACAGACATATACACGGTCTATTTCTAAAATACAGAAACCATATGATTCTTATAATGTCTTTTTAAAAGAATTCAAAGAGTCAAAGTTAAATGATTTTCTTTTTGAAATTTGAAAAACTGAAAAACTATGGATACTCACTGTGTTATTCTACAATAGTCATTTAATGTGTTTGTGGGGATGTCTTGATGCATACAATTTATAGACCACACATATAACAGAAGACTTTACGTCATCGCCTAGAATACTACTTCAAACACTTGAAGATATGTGTTTGTATGTGCCTTATATGAACCACTGTACCCAATGTGTATTTATGTAGAGTGAAGATGGAGACATAATCGACTGTGTTGATATCTATAAGCAACCTGCTTTTAATCATCCAGCTCTTAAGAGTCATACTATACAGGTTTTTATTCTTCCTTCCTTCTTTTTATCATGTTTAGTAGTATCATTTGAATACGTATTGTGTGTTAAGACAAAATAGAATGACTAGAAATTCTAGGATTCCTAGTACAATCGGTTGAAAATTGAGTTTTCATAACGTTGTTGACATTTACTAGATGACGCCTACAAAGGTTTTAAAGACAGAGGACACTATGACGAATGACGCGTATAAAGGTGGAAGAAAGGAAGACAATTCTATAACGATAACATCACAATTATGGCATAGAAGTGGAAGTTGTCCAAAAGGAACAATCCCAATTCGACGCATTCAAAAGCATTTTCTAAACAAAAAAGATGTTGATGCTTATGGGAGAAAGAAACTTAGTCCACCAGTGAATAAAGATATGAAGTTGAAGGGCACCACAAACTCCTTGGTGAACCATTCGGTTTGTAACTCATGAACTTCAACTCAATTCCCTTATTTAGTAAGTTTTCAATCCAAATAATTATGTTGTCGATAAATATAACTTTGTAACTTAGGTTACTATGTTTCGTCTCACAGTAAGGAAATTTTATAGGCGATTAAACCTTTTTGTTGATATACTAATCTTCAATATAGCTTGTTCAAGGGTGACTTACATCGTTTATATTGTTAAAAGGATGTGCAGTATTTAGTTATGTATTATATCAAACGTTATGTGTGCTTAAGAAGAAAGACGTACATTGAAATGATATATATTTTTTTTGTTGATGAGTAGGTGTCGCAGGTATTGACAGAGGGATACAGTTACTCAGGGGCTAAGGTCGATATCATGGTGTGGACTCCTTACGTTGAGAAGGAAGATGAGTACAGTACCTCTCGTGTATCTATTGAAACTGGTGGTTTGACTGATTTTGAACTTGTTGAAACTGGATGGGCGGTAAGCCATCTTATCTTTCATTATGGTGTGACTTCTAGAATGATCGATCAAATAAGAACTCATATATTAGTGAGAACCGTAAGAACAAGTTTTATTAACACGTATATATATCTTTTATACAATTTCAGGTAAATCCAAGCGTTTACAATGATCATGAAACTCGTTTATACACTTATTGGACTGTAAGAATTCATTATTCCAGTTTTATTTAGTGAAATATAGGGAGAAAATAAGCTTTTTATATAGTTTTCTTTGTTTTTCTATGGTTGTTTATGAGTGCATTTCCAGATAGTTTTACTATAATCGTTTATTGTAGTATTGAATATAGCCTAATATAAACTTTTTATCAGTCAGATGGATCTAAGACAACAGGGTGCTTTGATCTCACATGTCCTGGATTTGTTCAAGTGACAGATGAGATAGCACTTGGCGCAGCCATTTATCCCGTCTCTAAGCCTAGCCTTCCATACCAAATCACTGTCTACATCTACAAGGTTTATTTTCTAACTAACAATCTCTTTTAATTACCTTGGTAAAAGAATAAAAAATAAAAAATTAGGTGGTTAAAATTTACAATTTGATTATAGTATATACTTATATACTAGATGGAGGAAGAATATTACTTATATTATGTTTTATACTAGTAAGTTTAAAGGTAAACTACATCATAATGTACTCAAGTGTACCATTTTCGCTTGTATGAAGTCGATTACTTAAACTGATTCTTCAGATTATCAGCAGAGTTAATATAAACATCAAAAATCTTTTTATTTATTCACATCTCATTTGATCATGCACATAACCAATTTCAAAACACAAACCTTTTTTAGCACCAAATACACAAATCAAAACACCTCAATGGAGCTTGTAAACAAATGTTGATCTTTATATGTGAAAAACAAATAGGATCCAATGACAAACAACTGGTGGGTGAATTATGGTGAGTCAATCAACATAGGGTACTGGCCAGGTGAGCTGTTTAGGCAGTTATGGTACCATGGGCTCATAGTCAAATGGGGTGGTGAGGTCTACAGCCAGTGGGTCAAGGGACGTCATCCACACACAGCCACATACATGGGAAACGGTCAAGAAGCAGGTCCGTGGGGTAATTGCGGGACCATGACACGCATGCGCGTTGAACAAAACTCTAGCCCTTTGATGAAACCTGAATGGGCTACTACTGAAGTAGACGAGTATCGTTGCTATGATATTACGTATGAGGTTGATTATGTTTATGATCCTATATTTTATTATGGTGGTCCCGGTAGAAGCTGGAAGTGCCCATAAGTATTAGTGCTAGTTGATTTTTGGGAGTTAGTTAGTGTTCTGTTGTTTTTCAGTTCGGATTGAGGATATGATCTTTTGGCTGGAGAAATGTATCTTTGTAGTTCTTTTTATTTTTTTATTTTTCAGTTTGAGATGATTATTATGGTTTTGAACTCTAGTAAATGTGAGGTGTTCAATCTAATAAGTTCTCTTTTCACTCTTTTCACTATAAACCAACACATGTTTTTGTAAGAATATATAGTTTATTAACTCTACCATTTCTGTTAAAGTTTGGCATAAAAGGTTTGGCAATACTAAATGCACTTCTTAAACAGCAATAGAAGTTTAAGTCAGGAACTTCAATGTCTTTAAATGCATGGTTATTCCATCATTTAATTATAATCTAACCATTATGTCACCAAACTGTTGACTAAACATAATAGTAGGGACTGGAATAAAATGATTAATGAAAATCTTAAAAATAAATAAATAAAGAAATAAATAAATAAATTTAAAATAATAAGGGAAACTGCCCTGGCATGTTAATGGGCGGAATTTTAAAGAAATGTTGAAACATAAGATGACATTCCTTATATCTCTTGTTTGTGTCTACTTTTTAACTAGTAGTATTTTCTTGGTTTCTCCCCACATTTGTGGACTCATGTCTCTCTCATTCTGTTTCTTTTTACAAGTCATGAGTCCTTCTATCAATTAACTTTCTTTTGGAGAAAATGAATGAATGGTCAAGTTTTCGATCCCTTTATGGTATGTTCTTGTTTATTTATCATTCTTTGAGTTTATAACTTGTTCATGTTTTGTATGATCTTGATTGTTTCAATATCTTGTATGTTTTGGACAATTTTGTTTTGCTGTAGGATTGAAGTTTGCTTGATGTCTCAACATGTCCAGATTCTGCAAAAAGAGATTTTTTTTATTGGATTTCTATTTGGTTTTTAGTTTGAATTTAATTGAATAGTCTTGAAGGTATTTGTTTGTTGGTTTTCGAGTTTTCCTTTATAAGATTTCAGGCTGCAAGAAGGGTTTTATCGTTTCATCGCTGGGTGTTCTTAAAAGTTATATTTTTATGTATTGATTTAGAGAAACTGACAACATTCCCATCACTTGGTTTCTGGTTTAATGGTCTTTCTGTGTAACCAAATTTCAAGATTCCCATACTAAAAAATTCTGTATAAAGACTAAACCTTCTGAAATTCTTATGCATTTCAGGCTGCAAGAAGGGCGTCAGAGTCAATGAGCTATAATATCATATATCCACAATCAAATTTTATTATTTCTATGATATAAAGACACAATTGCTAATATTACAATTTCTGACCAATGGAAGAAGAAGGCAAAGACCAAAAGGCTACTGTTGTTAAACCAAACCAATCCAGAGTTTTACCACAACTGACTCAGTTACTTGTACTCTTTTTACTTTTATGTTTTTCAATATCTTTGTTTATTATTTACTTCATTCGTAAAACCGAGGTTACCACAACTTTAGCTTCATCAATTCCCACTTTACAACCGTGTGTCCAAAAACAACCGAAGACTAATCTTGATCATTGGATCAAAACTCCTTCTGAACTGTTACATACAATGAGCGATGAAGAGCTCTTTTGGAGGGCTTCTTTTGTGCCAAAATTGAAGAATTATCCGTTTACAAGAGTCCCAAAGATTGCCTTTATGTTCTTGACCAAAGGGCCATTGCCATTAGCTCCTTTGTGGGAGAGGTTCTTGAAGGGACATGAAAACCTATATTCAATTTATATTCATTCGCTTCCGTCATACAAAGCTAATTATTCGCCTACATCCATTTTTTATGGGAGACAAGTACCAAGCCAGGTATGTTATTTCCATCGCTTTTAAGGCATGTTTTCCATTTAGTTATTCTCATGTTTATGTTGGTGTGGTTGTATGTTAGTAGATTCATTAATTAGATTTTTTTTTTTTTTTAAATTCTTAAATAATAAGTTCATCTCCTGAAACAGAAATCTGGAATCATTACATTATCTTGAACACTTATTGGGCAGGTGGCAGAATGGGGTCGAATGAGTATGTGTGATGCTGAAAGACGACTCCTAGCTAACGCTCTTCTTGATATTTCCAACGAACGCTTTGTTCTCGTATCCGAATCATGCATTCCCCTTTACAACTTCACTCTAATCTACAATTACATTACAAACTCCAGATACAGCTTTATAGGAGCCTTTGATGACCCTAGTTCCGTTGGTCGGGGACGCTACAACTACAACATGTTGCCACAAGTCGATATCTCACAATGGAGAAAAGGATCTCAGTGGTTTGAAGTCAACCGTAATGTAGCAATCGTCATTGTCTCCGATACGACTTACTATCCTAAATTTGAAAATTTTTGCAGACCCGCTTGTTATGTGGACGAACATTATTTCCCAACCCTGTTGACGATTCAGGCACCGGATTCAATTGCAAACCGGAGCTTGACTTGGGTAGATTGGTCTAGAGGAGGCCCACACCCTGCAACATTTGGGAAGTCTGATATAACAGAGGAGTTCATGAAGGACCTTCTTGAAAACCATGACTGTGTTTACAACGGAAAATTTTCTTCAGTTTGTTTTCTTTTTGCAAGAAAATTTTCTCCTGGAACTTTGGAACCACTGTTGCCTCTTGCTACTAAGTTTTTGGGTTATTGAGAAAACTATACTGGTAGATGTGTTATTCAGACTTATTTCATAAATGTAGTACATTTTTTTGCAATCTGAATTAGGTAGATTAAATTCTTTAAAATTAGTTGTATTTTAGGTTGGTCTAAGGACTAGAAAAATCGATATTATCACAGGATTTTTCATAAGAATTACAACATTTCATATCTTTTAGAAACTACTTATGTGGCACAAGACAAATCTGCTGGCTTTCAAACTTTGTTCAATGCTGCAATTGATTTCTAATATACAGATGCAGGCTGTACATGATTTTGCATAGTAACGAATATAGCATTACAGTACATATACATATTATATATAAGAAGTTTTGTGGTGGACCTGGACCTAAGAACTATTATACCGAGAAGCTTCGGGCTTTATATACAAAGAAGCTATATATCGTTGAGGAACAATTCAGAAACTAGAAATATATGATATTTGAACAAATTAAGCGTACGAGTCCACCAGGAATCAAAAACATTAAGCGGTGAAACCGTTGCTAAGAGAGCTCCATGGGTTTGAAGGGAAGGTGGTGCATGCTTGTGAAGATGCATCAACCATCTGTGCAGTTGTGACCCCAGAGTTGCAAAGATTAGCAATCGAGCGCATATGTTTCATGCCATATTGGGATAATGATCCACAATGCGTCTCAAATGTCCTCACCTGTACATACAAGACAATGAAATGTAAGGAGATTTCATCCGCTTTCCACATGAGACGTAAAAGGAAAGTTATGTGATAAGTTTATACAGTAATCAAATAAGTCAAGAGTTACCATTGTTTTGAGGCAGGTCCAGTCATCAACTAAAGGCTTTCCTGCAGTTCGGACGGTATTCAACACTTGAGGACCTTTCTCTAATCCAAACAAAACCTTGCCAATGAGTTGTATACTGCTGTCTATGTGCATTCTGTGAGCCATGGCTTCAGAAAACTTTTTCCGAGCTTCAGTTTTCCTATCAGAACCTTCTGGCGCTTTCCGGTACTGCAAGAACAAAATTTCTTAAATGTGTAAAATGGGCATGGTGGACATATCAAGTAATGGGTCAGATGGATAATCTTGACATGTGGGTCGACACGGGTTGGATCAGGTCGGGCCAAACCACATTTACTTGTTTCTTATCATGTTTTGTTTTCAATTTACTAAAAAAGACTCAGCTAAATAGGATTACAACAAAATTTAAGGTTTTAATGCATTTGACATTTGACCCATTTGACTCATTTGACTCGTTTCCCATTTAAATCATATACCTCAAACCATTTGATCATTATAGGCAAACATAACCCAAATTGACCCATGATAACTGAATTGGTCGAAATTGTCACGCCAAGAGGGTTTGAGTGAAGTGAACGTTAAGAAGAGAACAAAGTTGAGATTGGACAAACCTTATGCCAGAAATGTAGAAGATCAGCATCACGCTGGTTAACAGATTTTGGTGGTGGCGATATGGAATTTTCATCGATAAAAGTAAAGTTTTCATTTGCAGGGTTTGTACCCATATACAAGTACAGATTATCTTGGCTAAGTGGCAAGTCCCCATATTGCATAACATGGGATCCATAATAAGAGTTGTCACTTGAGGTTCTTTCCTTAACCTGCAGAAAGTGAGTAACCGATGACACAATGCTTAAAAAGTATTCACCACATATGTTACCTTCAATGTTAATTATCTCCAAAAATATTCAGTACATGCTGATTTCAAGTTGATAACTACTACTTACCAATTTGTACTGCTGCCTGATGGTTTCTGTTCGCAGGTTGTGGACGTCACTGTAAATGACAACAAAATCAATAAAAAAAAGGGATAAAATTCATTTGAAGAAGGAGTAACAAGCTTGAGTCTAACACTAACAATATTCAAAGAAGCCTTGAGCACATATAATAATAGCATCATATTGAACTAAGCTAATAGTTTAGTTTAGTAGTTCCTGAACAGAAAGACATTTTATATATCAGTATGTTCTTTCATGTAGCTAAAACAGGTAAAGGGTGCTTTAGTAATTTAACTTACCAATCTTCCATCCAGGCAACACTATACAAGTCACCCAAACAAGTGTCATACTCGAGTGGTGGGCTAGGATACTCCCCAGGACAATAAGTACCCCAACTGCTCTCATCTGGGCCAGAGGCAGTTGTTGCGTATATATTCAAACCTTGTGGTAGAAGGCCCTCGAATATACTTCCGGCCTCACAAGCTTCAAGGTAGAATACCAAGCTTTTGTATGTTCCAGCAGCATACTTTTGTTTCAAAACCTCGTTAAGATCATTTGCGTAAAGGTAAGGATTTGTTGGCATCCCTGACAACATAACCATAAACATTAGCGTAATGAGATCAACAGCAACATGCAACCTTACGTGCTGCTAGATGCACTTAGGATTCTTGCTTGACATATCTAGTACATCAAAATATCAAATCTCTATCTCTGGAGTCATAATAAACAACTATTTCATAATTACATAATTTCAAATTTTAAAAGAGTCTACTAACCAAGAACACCAGGGCCACCGTGGTCGGTATAGTAAACAAAAATGCGATCGTTTGGACCGCTATCAACAACCTTTCCACTTCCTCCTTTGACTTTACTTTTATCTCCAAGCAAAACAGCAAAAAAGTTGTCAACATTGACATCATTCCCAGTGTAATCCTGTTTCAACAATTGTGGGATGTACATTAAACAACAAATTAAAATAATTCTTAAATCTTGATAGGTGAAAGCCTGATAAACACAAAGTACCTTTGGTACTCCATTATATACATCATCACCATCTGGGCTGTTGATAACAACTCCTTGCCTTGGATTCTCTCGATTATATGCAATATCGTCGTACATGAATACAACGATGTTTTCGTCTTTGACGCCACCATTTTTCAAGATTTGGTATGCGTGACATACATCCGCCTGAATCCATCAAACAAACAACAATAAACACAGTTTAAAAACGCTATATGTAATCATAAAGGAAGTGCAAAGCTAATACTTGCAGGGGTCGTAATTGTAAACAAGGAGTCATCAACTATTAATAAAGCATTAATAAATATATAAATTAACTAGTTAATAAATAAATTAAGTTGAACATTTCTAGAACATGATTTTTTTCCTTTGATCCTTATCCTAGATATGATCGTTGACTTTGTGTAAACAGAGTTAAATTAGCACTTCACGTAATAATTACTCATACGACCAAAATTGATATTAAGATTTGATTAAAATAAATGAATAAACTTTTTTTTAAAATAATCTACCCATGTTAATTCACAAAATAAAAGTTAATCAAACTGATAGATAAAGACAAACATGAAATAATTAATAATAATTAAAAGTACTTCCTAGCTACATCCCATATTCTTTTCAAGTTCTAATCATAATCTTTATCAGGTAACAACAAATTACATTAACAAACAAAACATAATCAAACCTTATAAACGTCCACACTCCAGCTCCAGTCATAAAGTTAACACTATAAGAATACTTTGCATATAAACTAACCTTTTTATAAGTATACAATTAATTTAAAATCATAAAAATATAAAACTATAACAATAACTAATACTCCGCAATTACTTATAATAATCTTTATTATATTATATGAGTAATAATAATTCATTAAACTTAATTGCTAAATCACAGTTCCTAATAACATAAAAATAAAATTTTACTGCATATCTATTTAAAAATAAAAATAAAAAATTTATTACTACATATTGTTATTAATAAAAATTAAAAAAAAAAAAATTAAAAAAGCCACTGATACCATACATATACATATGTTACTTTAAAGGTCAAATACATGTTTTTGCAGATAGCGTCATAATAATATAATATAATAATACTGTAAATAAAAAAGTATCCATACAAATATACAATTACGTATTATCAATCAACGTAAATATAAAAAAAGTATAATAAGGTAATTATTAATATATAAATAAACTTTTAGTTAATATGATGATGATGATGATGATGATGAACCTGATGTCTGTAGTTCCAGTAACCGTTAGATCCAGCAAGTAAGACAGCCCATCTGGTACCAACGGAATCATCATCATGATTTTCCGACGGTAACCGGAGAAAATCGTCAACGAGATCACGGCCGTGGACGACGGCGACGATCGAGATAGCAACTAAAGTGATCAGGTACCGAATCATTTTTTTTTTATGGTGGCCGGAAAGTGAATATTCTTTCAAACTAAGTTTGTTAGACAATGTTTTGTTTTAGGAAGTGAGGTCTATATATATAGAATTACATGATGATGATGATGATGTATATATGTATTATTAGTGAGCTCTGCTGTCAGAAAATAAAAAAGAAAAAATAAAAAGAAAAAAGGTGCGACGGCTAAAATGTACAAGTTGTTAAGTTTTGTGTTATAAAACTTTTAATAATGTTGTTGTTGTCAAGGAGTTTATGTTTTGTTTTTATGATGGTTTTGGTCCTTGTTAAAGTGTAGGTTTTTAAGGCTTGAGATACTATAGAATGAATATTCCTAAGACCCACTTTAATTTATTTATGACAATATAAATGAATGATAATATACATAGTTCATTCTCTTGTAAATTTGACTTTTATTCTATGATTGATAGTTTAATGGTTGAATATATATTACATCAACATGTTATGTTTTAAGTTAAAGATGTTTTTTTCCTTGGATGAAGGGGACGAACTCTTACAAAACTGTATTGAGTTAAGATTTTAAATAAGATATATACATAATAGAGTTAATGATGTTTTAGTGTTTATGAATCAAGAGTTTGTAATTTTGAATCTTGATATGAAAAATGTTGATAAAAGTAATATGCCTAAGATTAAAAGAGTATGCTCTCATGGGGAAAATGTACTCAAAAACGCTTGTAAACGTATTAGTTATTTTATGTTTCATTTTATCATACAATAATTAAAGTAATTATGCAACTTATAGCAAATTAGTGCACTTTCATTCATCCTTCAATTGTGTTTAGACTCGAACACTAAAAGAAATAGTTAATGACAAATTGATATTTGTCATAACTTTAGTCATATAACGTGTTTTGATGACGCAACAATATACATAACTTTTTTCTTGTAGTAACCTTAGAAAGTGTTGTGGTAATGTTTAGTTAAAGAATACCCTATGTTATTTTAGATAAATACACTAGCTAAATCAGGTGCATAAACTTTTTTAAGAGGACGAACTTATGATATTATATTCTATAGGTGATTGACAAATAAAAGATCAATATTTCGTTTATTCTTTTAGTGTTTGACAAATAAATCTTGCAATTTTATGAATCCAACTCAATCAAAGTATTTATTTTATTAAATTTTCTCAACCCTTTGTCTAAGAATCACAATCAAAATTGATTGCCAAAAGTGGTATATATCTTCGTGTTCATATGTTAGGACTATAAAATTGGATGAGAATATCATATATTCTTATGCATGGTCATGATAGAAATATACAATAGATTGAAAGGACTGAGTTGTTATAGTTTTGAAGATGATGTGGGTAAAGTGAAACATATTTGACTATTGATGAGTGATTGAATTCTTTTTTGATGATATAAAGCTCTGGTTAATTCAGGTCCGCTAATCGTTACAAGATATTTTATTTATAAAGTCGACGAGGGCCCTATTGGAAATGGTTACTTGTACATTATTATTTCAACTTTATATTAAATTAAAATATATAACAATATAATAATAATAATATCTTATGGTGAGGTTGAAATGACACTAAAAATTTGTGTGAGAGTAAGGGAATCAATGATATTATGCTCCATATATAAAGAGAATGTTCCATACTACAAAATCCATTTACCCCAAACATCAATTATCTCACAAACGACAAATCGAAAAATCATGAAACTTGCACCATAATTTTCAGCGTTTTATCCTCTTCGATTTGCCGTCCCTCAAGGTATACTTCCGACGATTTTTTTTCTTCATTTTTTGGTGGGTCTCATATGTTACTAACACATGTGTTAGAGTGTTGCGTTTTGCGTTTAGGGTTTGGGGTTTCTCCCCGAAACCCCCAAATCCTAACCCCTAAACCCCAAACCCTAAACCCTAAACCCTACACCCTTTATAAAACTCTAAACCCTAAATCATACTAAACCCTAAACCCTAAACCCTACTAAAACATAAAATCTAAACCCTAAACCATGAACCCTGCTAAATCCTAACCCTGAACTCTAACCCTAAACCCAAACCATAACCATGAATAAAATGTACAATCAATCACTAACAAATGTGTTACTAAATTATAAAACCCACCAAAAACCGATTTTTTTTATAGAAAGTATGCCTTGAGGGATGGCAAATCGAATAGGATAAAACGTTGAAAAATATGGTGCAAGTTTCATGATTTTTCGATTTCTCGTTTGTGAGATAATTGATGTTTAAGGTAAATGGGTTTTGTAGTATGAAATATTTTCTTTGTACATGTGCCATGATATCATTGGTTCCCTTAACCTCACTCAAAAATCATAGACTCATTTGAACCTTACTCTAATATCTTATCTTATTGTTTTGTGTAAGCAATAGTAGTTCATTTAATTAGTTAAAAAACAAGACACGTTTATTGCTCAATAAAACCAATACGCATTTGTTTTCAATAATTGAATTTGTGTTAATTATGTGATAGATTAGCTTACTTTTATTTTAAAAATCTTAAACTAAATACTAAAATAAAAATAAACAAATTTACTAGGGACCTTTGAATAATATTTTTGCTAGCTGAGTGTAAATTAACTGAATATATTCGTCTCACTAATTGTTCAAACTAACTAAATCTATGGTTATAATTGAACAACACAAGTTCATAACTAAAAGAGATTTTCTGGATACATAAATGTAAACCCAAAAAAAAGAAAAAAAGAAAGAAAGCATCATATATAAAAGGTGTGATAAATACTAATGTTTTGACACAATAAAGTGTTATAATACATAGTACAACATCTAAATGTGTAGATTATGATGTACGTAAATGCAGAATTATAATGTTGTATCTATCACCTCCTTATATGAAAATGTAAATATTCAATCTTATTACCGTAGGTCCTTCGTTGTTGTTTGAGTAATGTTGATTGATATTGCTCATTAGCGGTCATCACATAAAATAGCTTAGATTGCGATCAAAACACAATCATGATTCATCGTATATGAAAATGACATCAAGTGAAAGATGCAAAATTGGTGATAGTTAGCAAATGGGGTAGTGATAATGTTAACAATGGCTATTTGAGAATGACAATACAATACGAGATTCTCCATCGTATAATGTTAAATCTTACTTGTTCCTAATCAATTCACATTATACGTTCAATGATTAATGAACTCACTTTTGATTGATACTAATACTAAAAGTGAGATGCAGTTATAACTCGAGAACTTGCTCCCTAATATTCCAATGGCATGCATAACTTTTTATGAAAGTATTCATTTTTACACACTTCAAATATATTAAAATGATACAAATAATAGATAAAACTTGTAAGTAACATTTTAAACATTATATGAATTAGCTACACATATTTTGACCTATATAATAGATACATTTATCTTTTGTCATTACTCCCCAAGATTTTAATTTTACTAGATTGATGTAATCAACTCTTTCAATTTGTGTATCATATTTACCAGTAAGAATTAGACGAGAATATATTAGTAGTGTTTTACGATTTAAATCTTCTAGAAATGAAAATAAATGACCTCGTATAGAACTTCAATAATGCTAAATTTTGTTAATTAATTAAGAAATTTGTCTAGAAAAATTGTGTATTATATCTTAGAATCAAAATCTTAGATTTTATCACGTAGTGAAACTACTCATGAGATTTTATCTACAGTATTCTATCGATAAATGCATTTTAATTAGACTAAATTACATTGCCTGCCTCTGCGGTATGTCATTATTTCACTCCCAGTCCCTTGACCAAGGTTTGTGCTTCATTCCCGGTCCCTAACCCTAACGTCGGTTAATTTTTGTCGTTAAGTCATCCAACTTGCGCGGTACAAGATGGCTTGAAAAAGTTAGGTGGATGTTCAAAGACTGAAAAAGGGTTCACGATATACGAAAAAGTCATTTTCGCCATCTTGTGCCTCACACGTCAACTTACTTAACGGTAGAATTAACCAACGTTAAGGGTCAGGGACCGGGGGTAAAATATAAACTCGGGTCGAGGGACTGAGACCGCAAAAAAACAACACATGGGCTGAGAGTGAAATAACGTGTATACCACAAATATTGGAAACGTAATTTACTCTTTTAATTACCAACAAAAAATTACTTAACGATAATATTGTTTAGGTTATATAATTGAATTATTGGACAGCTTTTTAATCTAATTATGAATGAATTTAAGAAATATATTCAACTTCGTGGTGGTTTTCACAATTCAATTGCAAAAAGTTTAACATGTAATAAAATCGGATTTACAATCAACCTTATACCTTTCGGTACCTTTTAAAATAGAATAAAATAAAATTAGAATCTTCTTTAAAGAACAAATTAACATGATAATTAATTAAATAAATGAATATAATTTAATAATATAATGAATAAATATAAAAATGTCGTTAGGTCCAGCCAATGACGAAATCAAGCCCATGAATACCACCTTCTTTCAATGCAAAATGGTGTGTTTTTCAATCAATACGCAAAATGGTGTTCGCCAATTATTTTCTTATTTTCATTATTGTAATATAAAAAATATCAGCCGTTGCCATCATTTTCTAGTGGGGCACCACACATTATTAAACTATTAATGAAGGATAGTGAGAATTATCTTCAATTTTAATACTTTGTCTATTACGGAAAATAATTCTTAGATAAATGTAACATCAAAAATCAGTTTCAGTCATCGTTGAGGTGTCGTTGAGGTGTGTTCGATAAAACTAGCTAGAGCTGATGGTAGGGGTATAACAAGTAACCGAATCCGAATAGTTAACCCGAACTTCAACCCGAATAACTCAAATTGTTTAGCCACTCGAACCCAAATAACCCGATTTCGAATAACCCTTGTCTTATTTGAATCGGGTTTTGGATAACTATTTTACAATTTGAGTAACCCGAATAATCAATAACATTATTTAATATACAAATATAACTATATATATAAGCTACTTATGATTTATATGAATACATTCATCAATATATAATATATATGTAAGTTACTCATGAATTCATGATGATTCATATAAAACTATTAGTAAAGTTTAAGTTTTGTTGAAAATACAAATATTTGAAATATCATCTTATTCGATTTAAATAAATAACGTGAACCTAACCCGAACTCGAATAACCGAACCTTATTTATAATGCATTTGAACTATTTGTCTTAAAATTATATTCGATCAAAATAAATGACTATATTGCCCTTCCATAATTAAGATACACGTTTAAATCTCACCAATAATTATTATTATTATTATTATTATTATTATTATTAAATGAAAATATTAACTTTCTATATCAAGAGCTTAATTAAAATGTTAACTAAATAATACTGCTAATAATTTAATTAAAATGTCAACTAAATGATATTACTAATAATTTAAGGTAAACTATCGATTATCTATTACTATTTATTTATAATTATAATGCATATGATAATAAATATGTAACATCCTTTTTAGGGGTCTAGTGGCAATCTAGTATTTCCTGACTTTAAATTATTTATTTGATGAGTTAGGAAATTAAATTGTTTCATGTATTAAGTCCAGTGTGAATAATTAGTTAAAAAGTCAAATGACTTATTGAACTAGTAAATTATTAATTGTTTTAACTTTATACAGTTGACGATAAAATAAAATTGTTGGAATCGTAAATGGTTTTTAGATTCTAAACAATAGGTCTAAAAAAGGAAATTAAATTTCACTGATTAATTTGTAGTCGGTTTGGGAAGACCGACCTAAATCCTTTAGCTTTCCCAATTGGCTATGTATTTACATTTTGCTCCCAAAAACACACACGAACAAATTTAGAAGAAATCAAACAGAAGCAACCATTAATTTGTGTGGTTTTAATTAAATTTCAACAGCATCATCATCTTTAGTTCTTCTTAATCAAGTTGTAAGTTTGATTTTATGATTTATTATTCTTGAATCCTAATCTTAATTGAATTATACGGGTTGTTGAATTTTAAAGAAGATTGAGTTGAAAGGAGGATGTATGATGTTTATAAGATGTTATTTGCTGATATTAAGCGAATTGGAAACCTGAAATTGGGTTTATTTTGGTAAAAATTCAGGTTTTGGGTTTGCTGGAAGTTGCAGGTCGCTGGAAGATGATGTTTACCCGGCTGGTAACATCATATCCGATGGGTAAGCGAGTTTTTGGAGTTACCCAGCGGGTACACAACTATCTAGCGGGTAGTTGAAAATACACAAGTACCCGGCGAGTACTAGCCTTAGCCAGTGGGTACTAGACAAATTTTGATGCTTTGCAAATTTTGATGCTTTGCAAATTTTGAAAATGCGCAAGTATTTTCAGGGTAGTGAATAAGTGAAAATTTTCATTAACTTGGATTGGGTTGAAATTCACATGGTCACTCGAAAATGACATAATGATCAAAGCTCTATTCTAAGAGCCTAAGCGGGTTTAGACCTTTCGAGGTCGTTAAAGGGCCGAAAATGGCATTTTTCGGTTTTTGAACCTCATTTCGGAACATTCTGATTACCTTTCGGATTGGACTTTTGTTATCTTAGACCTCAGTGATTACCTGCTTGGGTAAATGTGTTATGATGATGATTTGAAACTAGATAGTTGAGTAAATGATTATATAAGTTGATTTGTTATAACTTGGTAAAAATCATTAGTTATAAAGTAATATGATTTTATTTACAACCCGGTTTTGATTTATAACTTGATACTATGAATTGAGATATGTTATATGATTATGAAATGAGTTATATATTATGAGACGAATAACTAACTCATTGTTTAATTGTATTCTCAGATACGGAGAAGTCTCCGTAATATTAGACCTCTGAGCTTGCAGCTGAGGTAACGATGAGTGGATCTGTACCCTCAGTGTGATTTAGTTGTAACAGGTTTGGTTACAACGGGTAAATGTATTATTACTGTTTTAGTTTACCATGATGATTATGGTTTAATTGTAATAATATTGTTGATAGACTAATGAGTTTGACACATTGCCATGATGAGTATGTGAATATATGATCACTTGATATATTGCCTTTAAGCATTGATTATTGAGGTCAGCAGGATGTTGGGCTTGGTTGTTATTGTTAGACGACATAAATTTCCTAGTACATATCGTTAACAGGAAACTAGGTCGTATGAAATTAGTACCAAGCTATCGGTCTATTCTGTATTGGCCATAAGATTGACGGTAAGTGTTCTTTGAGAGCAACCGCGGTAGTAGGGTTTCTCAAGGGCCACCGATCCTCATTGATATTATGTGTTTACGATTATCTTGCTGTAAGATTTGTTATTGCTAATTTAGACTGTCGAAATTACATGTATACTCACCTAACTTTGAGTTAATTCCCCACATAATACTTCCTTGTAGTTTATGATTAGATAATGGGCTGAGCAAGAAGCTGTTGAATGGATGGAATGTTTGACGACATGACGTTTACTCTGATATCTGATTTGGATAAATTAGTGTCGTCTTTTGAATTATATAACACGCAAGTTGATAAACTATGATTTGAAATAGTTCAACTTTATATGTATTTTATAAAATGTAACTATAAATGTATGCTTTGGACTTACGTTTCCGAGATAAAAATGTTTAAATTGATTCTGAAATGAGGGGTGTTACAAAATATCAACTAAATAATAGTAATGATTTAAATAATCTATAACTACATCACGAAGTAATGAAATGCCAACCAATTAAATCTTGAACTCAAACCAAATGAAAGGGATGTGAGGATCCAAAAAAATTCTTTCAACATCATTTGAAAACTTTACCGTCGTACACCTGATATGTGCGGACATAATGCTAGTATCAAATTACATACATATGCACACATCTTTAAGGCTCTTGAAGATCGAAGGTTCTGGACAGTCAACCAGCTCATCCACCCTCAAAATTAACCCTGAGTAATGACATATTATAAAATGATATTTGAATATATTTTGTCATCTACATATATATACAAAATGAAGAGTAAATGTATATATTAAGGACTAATACTAACGTTTTTGAGTGGGGAAAAACAAATATCATTTTTCTTAAAATCCATCTAGATATTAATGTCGATCACCAATAAAAATCGTGTGAGATTGGAATATAAAGATTTTGATAAGCGACTTTAGAAATAACTATGCCCTTTAATCTAACAAAATACAAAGATCTATTATATCAAAATCTATTTAAACGTGTCAATTCCTATAATAAGGTCCAGAAACGTTTATCGTAAAGTGTACTACTAAAAGTCTTCGATCCAAATCCTATATATTCAGTGTGCTGCTTTGCAAGCAATGGGCCAATGACAAAGACAAATTCTTGAGTAAATTACGTTATGGGTCCCATGTAACTTATTTCACTCCTAATTCTCTGAGTTTTTTTTGTCCCGGTCCCTCAACCCAGATTTATGTTTCACTCTCGGTCTCTAATTCTAACATCGGCAAATTTTTCTCGTTTAATCATCCAACTTGCACGGTACATAGGGAAAAAATGACTTTTCAAGGGTTTTAAAAGGGTAGGTGGATGTTCAAAGTAGGGGTGTTCATCGGTTCAGTTTTCTCGGTTTATTCAGTTCAGGGTGTTCGGTTTTGAATTTTGAGCAAAACCGAAAACCGAATTCACATTTGGATACCGAACCGAAAACCGAATTCGGTTCGGTTAAAACCGAAAATTTCATATATATATATATATATATGTATTTTTTTATGTTAATCGGTTTCAACTCATAATTTTTCGTGTGTTAGGGTTTTACCAGAGTTGAAATTGAAATACGCGAAGTTAATTTAAGGTTTAAAGATAAATATACATGTTTAAAAAAATTAAATATTACACATATGCTACATATATTAATAATTTAATATATTATTAATTTAAATTCGGTTTTCGGTTAAACCAAATTAAAAAATTCAAAACCGAAAATCCAATTCAAAAACTGAAACATAACCGAAAACCCGAATTTGAGTTTGGTTCGGTTTTTTCGGTTTTAATTCGGTTCGATTTTCGGATTAAACGGCTTGAAATCGAATATTGAACACTCCTAGTTCAAAGACTGAAAAAATGGTTCACAATAAACGGAAAAGTCATTTTCACACTCTTGTGCCACTCACGTTGACCGATTTAACGGATAAATTTAACTGGTGTAAAAGGTTACGGACCGAGAATGAAACGTAAACCCGGGTCGATGGACTGTGGTTGCAAAAAAATGAACCAAAGATTGGGAATGAAATAACGTGTATACCTACTCCAAATTTTTTACTTTTCAGTTTTCTCATTTTAGGCTTTATTTGATTTCTCAAGCAATTTCAACATGTAAAATATTTTTATTATTTCTTTGATTTTGTAGATGTTGTATGCAAACCGCATCCTTTTATTTCAAACGTTTTCAACTAAATTATTATATCCCAAATTGCATGGTACAATAAAAAAACGGATACTTTGTCGGAACTATTACGTAGATTCATACATATTATATACAAACTGCCTTAAATAAAATTTGGACCTAATACATATTGGTTGATGAGTTACTCATGGCCAGAAGTACTTCAATGTGATAATGGCATGTTGCAAATGAACCTTTATTTTTTTATATAAGTACACAAAATAAAGTGATTTGTCTTAAAAAAACCCTTTGTGTTGATATTGACTGTAGAATCTAAATTGTTTCGTTTGAATCAAATCATTATTCGAACTTGTTTTCATATCTAGCTTTGTGGTACTGGTGACGATCACATGATTAACATGTTGTCTTTTTAAGTTTTGGCATGATGAAAATGACTTCTTAGGTTAAGTATACTTGTTTTCATGTCTTTCTTGTCGACATATATTTATTTGTGTGGCCTTAAAGTTAATATACAGTTCCCAAAATTGTCACAAAAGACTTTCTTACATATATCTTAATAGAGTTGACTAATTAAAACAACCTTCATAAAACATTGAGGTATTTTTTAGCTAATACTCCGTATGTTAGAACAAATGTCTAGTGATATCGAGATAAAATATCATTTGAAAAAAATTAAGGTGTAAGTCTCTAAGACAAAATGTACTTGTAAATACCATGTGGTCTAAGGTGCCTTATATGTTTACCATTCAAAATAATACTTAAGTGCTTGGAAATGTATATAACTATATGTTGATTTTTATTGTGTGTATGTAACAAAATTGACCGCTACTATATATATGAAACTATTTATTTTTGTACATTGTATATGTATTTTGGTAACTTGTCAGCTTGTAAAGATGTCATGTATCACCTTACATTTGATAACACGTCATCAAAATATACACAATATATAAAAATAAATAGTTTCGTATATACAATGGAGATGTTTGTTATGTACACACAATAAATGTTAAAACATACTTATATACATTTTCAAGCATTTAACCCTTAAAATAATTAGTTTATATGTCAAAATCTTGCACCCATGACAACCCAACTCATGAATCATATGGATTTGAGTTGTTAAACAAGATGAACCACACACATGAGTACATGACAACCCTACTCATGAATCATGATAATGATGATGTATATAATCAAAAATAGTTCCTGTTAGGTACAGAAGATATTTAGCGCTTCTAGAATTATGACTTAATAAATTGTATATATGCTTAAGTCTGATTTATAATATTTCCATGTACAAAGAATGACAAAAAAGGAAAACCATGACCGTGCAAATGAACTTTAAATGAATCTTGTAGTCTCTCCTAATTAGTAGTTACACACTTGCACTATTACTACTTGTCGTTTCAAAAAGGGGATTTTAGATACATACAAAAGTACAAAACACCATACATATCTAAAATGCAAAATGATACTAATTTCGTCTGAAAATAGTGTTCACGATACAAATAGCATATTATAGGCATAGATAGTCGACGTATTCAAGAATGATATGTCAATTTTACGGTTTTAAAATTTAGGCTGGCCAAGCTAATATATATTTGAAAAATGATAATGACATCCTATGAGATACACAAAATGCATTAAATGAAGTTGAAAAAATTTCTTATTAATTCAAAATGTTTACACTTAATGCACTGAAACTTTCCTTTTATTTGTGATGTATCAAATAAAATCTTTAATAAAAAAGAAAATTTTGAGTTTTATAGATATCTATAAATGGGCTTATTGTCAGCCATAAAGGTTGTCATTATCATTTTCTTATATTTTTATGTGAACATGACATTTACCTCGAGATGGATGAAATATATTATAAGGGTAATAATTTTGGAAAAGTCAAGTCCGAACCTACCGGGTCTCATTCATGACTTTGATAGTTTGATGAGGTAAACCAAAACGAATAATATCTTACATCTTACATATGTATGCAACTACATATTTTAACAAATTGTTGAACAATGATACATAGGTCTTAATTGATAATTCTAAATTATACCTAAAAATCTGATTAATTCATGTGAAAATAAGAGACAAAAAATACACAATTGATGTGTTAGATGTTTAATGAATTACGTTTATTTTTAGGTATATATATCTATTATCTATAATCTATAATACATATAAAGCATGTCCAAATTGTTGAATCTTACTGTATCTCTTAATTGATAATTAAAATAACTCTTTTACCCTTCTACACTCATAAATGAAAATCGTTTTAGTTAGGAAAGTTTTTATTCCAAAATCACATATTTGAATGTTTATGTTGTTAGAACAAAGTCATATTATTACTTTTTTGAACTTATATTATATTAAAAATAATTTGTCAATCAAATTTTGTTAACGAACTAATAAAAATGGATAAATTAATTGTTACCGCCACATTGCATGGGCGATGTGCTAGTTAATTATGATCCATTTATCATTTCTTTAATTTTAATTTGTCATATACACTATCAACAATATCATTAATTGTAGGTCAAAAGTAGTTAAAAATAATGAGTAAAAGCATGACAAGTATATCATCAAAGACATCCATCATCCCTACTTTGAGTACTTTCTTCCTTACAAAAGCTCATTAATTCGATGATCCATCACTACAAAACATCAATTAAACCATGAAGTCATGTGATCATAAACATGATGGAGAGCTAAAGTTAGCAACAAGAAGGTTAGTCCATTTGCTTTACAAGGTATTCCTAATATCGACAAAACTGTATTTTTGGTTGTGATTTCGAAACAATTACTTAGACATGGTTGATTTGGGTCGTACTTGTTACTGATCGGTAAATTAGTAGCCTGTAGTTTAACTGATTTGGGTCATTGAGTGCCAGTTACGGTGATCCGTCAACACTTCGATTTTAGTTCTATAATTAAATATTGTGTTAAACATAGTATTACTTATGGTTATATAATTAACAGATAAACTACATTTCCTTAGATAGAGTGATTTGGGAGATACAAATGCACTTTTATCAACTTTACACTATCGTTAAAAGGGAGCTAATATATACAACAATTATTTTGATATACGCATCAACTATTATGTATTATAATATTATAATATGTACCGTACAATATTGTAATGTATTACGGAGTAATAACTTTGGTGTATGTACCAATTAGTTTGTTGTATTTATGAATGTCCATAGTTAAACTCGTTTCTTTATTAACTAATGTCTTTGACTCATCTAACCAATAACCAAGTACACTACGAAGAGACCGTTTTTACATAAATTCGATACGCTTTTCCCACTAGTTACATGGAAGAACAACGTATTGATCTTTTACACGTCAGAACAACGTACCAATCCATAAACAATTAAGATGATCTAGTGTATCTTTTGAGTTGAAGGTTGTTGATGGGAAAAGTTGCGATTGTAACCGGTGGAGCAAGAGGAATTGGAGGTGCGACAGCAAAGTTGATGGCGGAAAACGGTGCACATGTTATAATTGCTGATGTAGTAGATGAAATTGGTGAAGATCTTGCTAAGTCTATCGGGGGAGATTATATACATTGTGATGTCTCTGTAGAATCTGATGTTGAATTTGCAATTCAACTTGCTCTATCATCTAAAGGCAAACTCGATATCATCTTCTGCAATGCTGGAATTATTGGTATAAATACTAGAAATTTCTTACAATTTTTGAACATTCTGCGTATTAAAAATGGGTAATACTAGAGAAAATTACCGTGAATACGTTCTAGTTGCTCCAAAAAGATTTCTCGAATAAAAATACGTGTTAATCAAATTACTTATCATTCTCCTACAATTTGGTTTTAGATAACGGAAGGAGCATCACAAATCTTGACATGAATATTGTAGCATCTCTGATCAATGTTAACTTAAACGGCGTGATACACGGAATTAAACACGCATCACGAGCAATGATTTCATTAGGTAACAAAGGTTCAATCATATGTTGCACAAGTTCAGCCGCGATCATGGGAGGCCTTGCATCACACGCATATACCGCAACAAAAGGAGCCATTCTTGGATTGTCAAGAAGTGCGGCTTGCGAATTAGGCGTTCATGGGATTCGGGTAAACTGCGTTTCACCTCATGGGATCCCTTCAGAAATGCTTGTGAAAGCGTATCGAGAACATCTAGGGAAACCTGATATGACGATTGAACAAGTGAGTGACATGATAAGCAAGACGGGAAGTTTGTTACATGGGAGATGTGGAAGCTTTGAAGATGTTGCACAAGCGGTTTTGTTTCTAGTTAGCGAAGAAGCGGGATTTATAACAGGGCATAATTTGGTTATCGATGGTGGGTTTACTTCGGCTGCGGCTCAAATGAGTTTTGTTTATGAGGATTGATGAATATCAGTTGAATTGTTACCATACGTTGTTTTTATTGTAGTTCTATGTGATGCGCCAACCGCTTGTTTTTGGTATCATTTTATCTATTTAAAACATCACCCGTGTTTACTTATATTATTACGGTAAGATTCGAAATAGTACAATAATTTTTTTATGAGAATGGAGAATCAATAAAAATGTGCCATGAAAATGTGCTAGGTGTACAACTAGGCCTGTGCAAAGTGCTAGAACCGGCTCGAACTGGCCTGAACCGAACCGAACCACGAACCGTGAAACTACAAATATTAGAACCGAGAACCGTACCGTAGAGAAGCGGTTCGGTACGATTCCGGTACGATTTGCCGGTTCTCACGGTTCGAACCGTGATTTGCACACCCCTAAGTGTAGAACCGGCTCGAACCGAACCGAACCACGAACCGGGATACTAAAAATATTAGAACCGAGAACCGTACCAAAGAGAAGCGGTTCAGTACGGGACAATACAGTTTCGATACAATTTAGCGGTTTTCGCAGTTCGAACCGTGTTTTGCAACACCTGTATACAACAACTATATTCGTTCATTAGTCAGAAAATTTGGTAAAAAAAAAAAAGAAAATAAATTAGAAAATAAACTTAAAAGGTAAAAATTTAAATACAGAGAGAAAAAATAAACTAACGTAAATGAAATTATGCGTTAAATACACACAGAAAGCAACAGAAGAAAAAACACAGTCGTTAAGCGGCGCTGGCGATTGTACTCCGTTCACTACCCGCCGACGTTTGATCACCGGTTCGTTCTCCCTCTTTGTACGCTTATTCTTCTTATCTTATCATCATAATTTTATTATTATCTTTATTTTCTAAATTCGATAACCTAATTCGTGAAATACGAAATTCATGCCTAATTTCTTGTGGTAAACTCTAGGTTAACATTTTTTTTGTTGCAGTCACACTATGTTTTATTGTACAAAGATCATGACCTATTATAGTAGATATTAAAATTAATCATTACTATAATTTATACACGAATCTGGTTGTGTAAGGGGAGGAATAGAAGTTGCCCACCAGGTGTTTGATGTTTTGTCTCAATGAAATTTCCTGAAAGATAAATGATAGGTTTATGTATATCTGCTTGTGTCCAACTTTAAGTTATGTATTTATTTGTATTTTTCTAAATTTATTTGCAGTTAATGGAGGGAGAAGAGAGTTTGCTTGATTCAATATTTGATGTGGAAGATGTTGATATGGTTGATGTTGAAGAAGGGGAATTGGTTGAGAATAATGATAAACCTGAGTTGGCACCAAGCAGCAGTGTGGATGCTGTAATTCAAGAACCTCAGAGTAAACCTAAAAGAGTTAGGAAAAAGAAGAAGAGAAATAAGAAAAAAAAATCTGATTCAGGATCTGCTGTCACAGATATTAACAGGTACTTACGATAATTCACCCTCCATAACCTTAAGTACACTGTCTTAAAATTAGGTAGGCCCACAAGAGAAATGCTATGTAACAGCATAGATTAGCATCTATAGCTGGATTAGAACGTACAAGATACAAATTTTTTTCGTTGTATGTAACTGTTCTGTTGAATGGAGGAAAGGTAATCTGAAATATGCATGTCATTGCAGATTCGTTTTAGATACGTGTAGACGCTTGAAAGAAAAGAAGTCTTATCTGATGTGGACTGCGGTGGGCTGCTTGGGTGTGGCTGCTTTGAGTGATCTTGTGAAAGAGGTATTTTCAAATAATCCAGTATCTGTATATGATAATTTCTGTATGTGTATACTGTCATATATAAAATTCAGGTTAGATTCTCTTTCTCCTTTTTTTTATGTTTAAGAATATTGTAGATTTCAAGGGATCTCATAATGTCAATAGAATAGTTTAATGGGCTATTAAGACTGAACTAGCAACCATGACTGGTACCATATGCTTGATAACTATGTGGCTTATGCAAGGTGAGAGGAAAATTCTAGAGGTCTAGTGGTATTAAATCATAATATGCATTACTCGTTTCTTAGTCTCTGATGCTCGATCTTGTTTCCCTACAATCGCAGATGTCTCTACCAGAAGCCCTATTATCAATTTCAGTCTGTGGATCCTTGAGCTGGATGTGTATTACTTGATATTTATCTATTGGTGTAGATTGATGCCAACTGTTTTGGCGTATCTTTTGCAGTTTCATCACTTGGTATGAATGCAGAAAACATTTATACATCCAAAAGATAATGCGCATTGGAATTAAATTAAGGAAAGTAGGAAACAATGATATTTGAAATCCAAACACGTTGAACATAGCATTTTCCCGTCCCAATGATAATAGTTACACTTCGATGTAGATAATTCACAAAGACAAAAGACATCACTTCATTCAAGTATCACCAACCAATCTATTGATAATTTTCCTTTTCGACTAATACATTCTTACACATTAGAGGTGGCAAAAGGTTGGCTGGTTGGGTAATAGGCCAAGTGAGTTTGGGACATAACAGGTCATGTGAGTTGTGTTGACCAGCCACTGTTATTGTCTAAAATGCGTTAACTTTGCATCGCTTTGGCATTATTGTTGATTCGTGAGTATTACATATGTGCAAATTAGTGTGCCAGTCTTAGGTGAAGGAGTTTAAATGGATAAATCATGTGTGGCATTACATACCCTGTGTTTGCTATCAGCATGATCCCCTTATAAGTTAAAGGGCTAGATAATCTGCTATGAGTAACATGAAAAACATTTTACCTTCTAAGACATATAATAGGAAGATGTTGTGCGTCATTATTAGGGATTTATTTATTTTCTTGTGTGTTGATATGTTGTCTAAATGGCTCTAATATGTTGGTTCTTTAGAATGAGATTGTCTATGTGATTGTTCAGTACTTGTTTATATTGCTCTTGTATCTCAGATTGGTTGATGATGATGAAATGGTAACAGGTGGATGCAATTCAGGCTTGTGGTGGTCAGAAAACTGCAGATGGAAGACGTTATAAAGTGGGTGGTGGAATTCTGTGGAATATCCTCAAAGCTCGTGATCCAAATGCCTTCAAGGAGATTATGAAAAAAGGCAGGGAGTTTGAGGTGCGTTGATTATTTATTTACACATTAGTTGACATTGCATTGCTATAATAAGCGATAGTTTGCTGTGTGTCATTCCCATCACCTGTTTGGATTTGTTCACCGCCAGACCAAGGATATAAACGTAACAACTTTGAATGGATTTTGTTTTGCTACGGGTCACTTTGAAAAGTCTAGCTATGATGGGAGGGGTTAAGTTCCAAAAGTCTATTTTAAGTATATACAACATCCTGATTCATTTCTTATCCAAGATATTAGATTATTATTATAAGAATATCGATTGTGTAAGCATAGCAACTTCTCATTCATTTATAATATTCTTTTAGATGGACAAAAAGTGTTTAAGTCAACCAGGTCTGGCCTGCTATGACCTGTTACCCAACTGGCCCAAAGCTATCAATCATGACACCTCATAAAAATCTGTTTCTCAACCTGGTCCAAATCTGATAACAGTAAAACCCACGTTCAGTAGACAGAAATTTAAAACTGGATACATGGCTCACATCAACCGAATACAGTTTTGTTTTGTTTTTGTCCTTCTTCCAGTCTTGCTTGATCTATTACTGTCTCATTCCATTTGATTCTGCTTTACTAATATATTTATATTTAATTTAATGTATAATGTATGATCCTATTTGTTTGATTGTTATTTTTGCAGAAGCAACTTAAACGACCAGATTTGAGGAAAACATCAAACCAGAATAACCAGACTTGTTCAGAAACAGAAAGTGCTCATTCACCAGAGGCAGAACTTGCAATGCAAGATGTAGTCGCGGAGAGACAGACTCATAAACGACCTGTTCATGAAAGAATTCGTGTGCCCGTGTCATATGAAGACTTGGTTGAAGTTGAGGATCCAAAAGATGAACCAAAATGTAGTAGCTTATAAGGAAGGTTCTCTATATTCCTGGTAAATGATGATGATATATGGATGAGAGTGGGATACACAAGAAGTCTCTGTCTTATAAATTGTCTTAAATGTTTACAGCTGTGAACTGTTCTTGGTTTTCTTGTGGTGGAGCGGATGGAAACTGAATGAAAGTTTTGATGTGCATTTTGTGCTGCAAGAAATGCCATGTGTTCTGTTTTTCCTTTTGTTTGACACGGGTGTGTGGTATGCAGCTTACGTATAGGTTTAGAATGCTTTTGCTTCAATTGGGTGTTTAGTGACTAGTGGAGTTTTTATTCTTTTAACCACGGGTTCTGACTACCAAATGCACGTGAGATGGAAATTATCGCTTTAAAGTGACATGTTGATAATCCGATTTGACACCACTTTGGTCAAACCCACAAATCAAACCATATGCAACCATTTCTAATCAAATTAACTTGTCATTTTGGTTTTATATCAGTTACTTGCAAGTAATCTTTGATAGGTGATATGGTAAACTAATGATTTATGCATTTTTCAAAAATGATTCAATAACTGCAGTGTATGTGTATTGCAAGTAACATGAGTATTTCGTGTAATGAACAATTTGCGTATGGTTTAACATTATTCTTGGGAGTAATAAACAATTGCATATGGTTTCATAAGTTGACTTATGATTATTAGTAAACCATTGACTTTATAACTCCGAGTGCTTGTCAGGCAAGCTCGAGGGAGATGTCAACTGATATATCTCAGTTACATGGACTTTGGTATCGGACACTACAAAGCTAATTGAAGATTAAAAAAACAAAACACGACTTATTGTTGAACCAAATCTATCTTGTTGGTTCAATTTGGTTTCATCACAATTTTGAGGTTCATTAATATCGTTTAATTTATACATGTTTTTCTATAGTGATATCAATATTTTAAAACTTAACTTTAAGCAAAATCATGGATATTGGTACATAATTAGTTAAAATCAGAGGACAAATGCAAAAGAAAAGGAAACCGAAATGAAAACTGGAGAGAAGGAAGATGGGAGATTGTTGCAGCTGTGGTGAGGCTTCACCATATTGCCATAACTCCTAACGTGCAAATGAACTTACGTTCCCCTTATCGAGCTTTTCTGAAACTTCCATTAACTCTGTATTGTAATTTGCATGTAGTTCGTTTACCGTTGGAGATGTGACAAAGTGAAACTCATTCATTTATGTTTTAAAGATGATGTAAAGTTTTGGCATGCTGATAGGCATTCTGTCTTTGTTAAAGGGAATGCCCTTAGTGAGTTTAGTGGAGCTTATGGATTGGTGGCTAAGTGAATAAAAGTGTTACTTTTCTTTTCTTAATGTGAAGGTTCATGTTAAAATTGGTATTAATGATATTGGATTTTGCTATATATAGCTCTAAGGGCTATGTTTAATAGTTAAATTCGTGCATAAAGAGGTGGTACATCAAATTGGTTGAGAACAATTATATTCGGGAGTGGATGGTTATTATTAAGGTACAAACATCTAATAATTATCTGGATTTTTTATTCATAGCCAAAGGTGGGTATAGCATTTTCCTTTTGAGATCATGCCACTCAATGTCGGTGAACTGTCTATTAGGTATTTAGGAGTTCGTTTATTATCTACTGAGCTATACAGCTCAGTTTTAATTGCTTAAGTTAAGAATAAATCGATGAATTGGAAAAACAACTCCGTTTCGGTGCTTTGCAAGTTTGATGAAGCTCATTGGTGGTGTTTATCCTCTCAATATCAGTTTCCAATAAGATCGAATGCTTAATTAATGAATCAGGATGAGTTGGGGTTAATGTTCAAGCATACTTGGAATTTGGTAAATAACAAGAATTCTTCTTGCTTTAAGTGAATTAACAATTATGTGGTACATGTTCACACAATACGCCATAACCATCTAATACCCAACACCAAATAAGGTGAGAGATCATTTGGTACCAGTGGCTATTATCTCAAGTACCAACACGAATAACATTAAGAGCCCGTTAAGACATCTTAAGTCGTCTTAGCGACCACACCAGTCCCATATGACTCCTTTTTTATGCAATTTTTCTTTTTGGGTAAAGCCTTTTTTATGCAATTAAAATGTAGTTCCACGGGTCTTTATAGATAAACAGAAATAAAAATTGGATTCATTAAACATGAACACACATTTTTCTTAATAAAAAAGTACCCCGATTATGTTAAGCATTACAACAACCGTTTTAAACAAGAGATCCCACATTTCCATTTACAATGAGCATAAACAAATCACTGACTGGGCACAGGAACACATTCCAGATCAGCAACAGGGGCTGAATCTACTGCGGGTGACTTCTTGGTAAGTGATTTGGGAATATCAATATCATCTTGGCCACAACGTTGTTGAGGGTGTGATAAAAGTATACACATTTGACGGAAAAGGACACGGGTCAGCCCCTGCCCGGTCTCAAAAATGTACCCCTCATATTCACTGACCTGCTCAAGGGCGTCCACCAGACCATCATACACCTTCTGGGGACAATTGTCGGGTCCTGGCTTATCATGGAGGTAAACCACATCCATTGTGAAGAGCTTTTGGGTTGTCGTCCATTGGTGGTGTGGTGCTACTGACGATCTGCAGTAGAGTAGGATCTGAAAACCACATATAGTATGAACAGGTTAATAGCCAAATCTTATTATGACCAAATGTGTGGACGAAACTAGGTTGATTAGTGAAAAAGTATTTTTGGTCACAGCTCTAATATGTTTTATTTATATCATCCCCACTTCTAAATTAACACCGACACATTTTTTCTACATATAGTATATAGGACACTACATGTATTTTTCACAATCCATGAACTTGATTCGGTTCATGGTTCTGACAAGTCATAAAATCTCCTTCCAAAAGCTCACTTATATTCCAAAAAGCACACATAAAACTTTAGAACTTTCAGTCCTGAGGAACTTTCAGCTTGGAAGCACATAGGATATATGCTACTAGAAGCATATATGTTATCCTGTTGCTATATGGATAATTGTTGGGACTATGGTTCTTGTTTACCTCAATGGTCAAAGGATAACTACAGACTGTTTATTGTAATGTCTACCTATTATGTACGTAGAATTGTAATCCATGAGAATTGACTATTTTTCTTTTTCAAACTACTAGAAACTTAATTATCAACATCTTTTGTATGTCTAAAGTGTCTGGTTTCAAGTTTCCCACTATAAAACACAACGTTTTATCAGATTAATGATATTAGGAGAAAGAGTGCCAATAAAACTACACTCACCACCCTGAATATACGGTTCTGTGCACGAGATTTCTTAGCTTCATGATTTGCCACTTTGAAAAGATGTGTAAGATCTGCATGACCAGCTGAAGAATCAACAGCGATGCCTCGAAATGCTGCAATTGCAGACTCAACCTCGCTGCTAAACTCCTTCTTAAGCTTTACACATATAAAAAGCAAACATAAGGAAAAAAAAACATCCCAGTTGATTAATGCACAAATAACCCGAATCATTATTCAATCAAACTGACATTAAACTTCATCAGCATATGATCAGACGATAAAATCATCAAACATAAAAAGATCTGCATTTCATAGCTGGTTTCGAGTTTCACAAACTCATCAGTTTATTCACAGCTTGTCATTGTACACAATTAGTTTGACAACAAAATTAGGTCAAATGTGAACAATTAGGGTTCCATATAATGCAACAATTCACACCAATATACACAAACACGATCAAATAAACAGGTATAATTGCCAAGCGTCATGCTCTAATTGCATATATACTTCAAAAAAACCATCAATTACCAAAAATGATTATATCAAAAGTAAGAACAAAAAAGTAGACAACAGCTATATGTAAATACACAAAATTAGGGTTCCATATAATTTACATATCAAGTACTACAAGCATGTACGTGTAGACATAAACATTATTAATCAATTAATTGAATCAAAGGGTTACCCAAAAAGGGGATTTGCCAAGAGCAGAGAAGGCGAAACGATGATCGGGATTAATGGTGAGTTTAGCGTTAATGAAAAGAAGAATCGCTTGTTTGATTGATTCTAATCGCGTAAAAGGTCTACCAGTAACACTTGTGTTTTTCATTTCAGTAAGGGATTCAGGATCGACATCGATGCAGAATAAGATATCTTCATTTGGTAATTTAGAGGGTGGCAGTGTGTATCTATTTCCTGCTACTGCTGCCGTTGAGCTACTATGCGCTTCTCGTCCTTCCATACTTGTTCTGTTGCTGCAATTTTCTCTGTTTCTGCACACAATCGATGGAAACCAAACACAATCGAGGACGGAAGGGAGATTGTGGTGCCGACAAACAAGTAATCCACAATTTATTTTTTGGTTTTGGTAACGGAAGTCAATAAGACCATTTCCAAATTTGCATATTCGGATGGCACGTCAGCGTCAACATCACGTTAACACTTGACGGAGTAAACTCAGAATGACGAGTCTTTTTTTACCACGTCTCCTCTTCCCTTGTTTTTTTCCCCACTACAACTTCTCAAACGTCTTCTCTACTATAAAAAAACAAATAAAACAAGAAAAACAAAAACAAAAAGCAAAATAGAAATAACGAAAAAGAATAAAATAATCGATCAACGCCCTTTCCTCACCCGTGCTACCTCGTCCGACGCCCTCCCAAGAACGCCCCGTTGCCGACGTTCTGGGCATTCTCCGGCCAAAAACGCCCCGACGATGGCGCGCTCCAAATGGTCTAATGGCTTTCGTTTGGTTTTCCTTTAGACTTTGAGACACGCATCTGAAATGTATACATTTACTAAGGTCAAAATCGATGAAGAATTAATTATGATTATTGTACAAGTGCTAATGCATTTTAAAAATCTTAATGAAAGCTTTTATGGCTTCTATTAGCAAAATAGTTTATTTTTTGACAACATTAATTGACGATAGATTTTTTTGAAATTGATTCCCAAAATAAAGTTGAAAGAACTCTTACAAAATAATTGTTCACCGACAAATTATAACGAATAAAAATCAATAAATTATCCATATTATTCGTATTTATTATCGTCGAATAAATTAAAACTAATATTAAGTCGAATCTGAATATAAAGATAAAACTAATATTTACTTGATATGTTTTAATTCCAAAAAAAAGAGACACTTTTGTAGGACGTGGAAAGTATATTGAGTAACCAATGAAAATAGAGGAATGTGAATATGGTGTTGTCAACCATATAACCTTATATGACAAATACCCAATACTACGTCGTTTTGGCCCAAATTAAAATTACTGACCCCTTTAAAACTCATGTTCTCATCATCCTCCAACATCATCATGTAATTGTAACACCCCCAAATTTATTGTTTAGCGGAAGCAAGCCGTGGGGTGCTACTAATCAATAATCAAAACACACAAGGTATAAGGAACGACTCTATATGCGTCGTTTTAAACATTTCATTGATAATTC
The DNA here is from genome assembly GCA_963422505.1 of Pseudognaphalium luteoalbum. NCBI lineage: Eukaryota > Viridiplantae > Streptophyta > Magnoliopsida > Asterales > Asteraceae > Pseudognaphalium > Pseudognaphalium luteoalbum. The sequence goes on along the minus strand of OY730192.1, from coordinate 13,622,820 downwards.
AAAAGTTTTACAATGTTATAATAGTTACAAAAGCTCGTGAGCCAAAATGTAAGAGATTCTAAGGCATATCTATTTTACAAAATGTAGAAATGCATATGAATCTCCTGAGATCTGCATGCGACTCGAGCTAGCTAATCCTGAACAGTCCTACTACTATTGTGTACCTGAGAATACATACTAAAAAATCAGCTAAAAGCTAGTGAGCTCACAAGTTTGCGTAGTAATAAAGTAAGTGTGAACCACAAGATTTAGTAATGATTGTTTGAAATGAATCAAATAATGTATACATCTGCCATGAGGTCATAGTCTGCGCTTAACGTGGGTGTCAGGATCACACTAAAGTGCCTGATCGTGGGTGCCTCCGAGCGAGTGTCTAATCCACACTCGTATGAACAAAAGTTAAGGCGTCCGTTTAACCAGTCAGTGCTTGCTGACCCGGACAAGGATGGTGAGTCCTATATGGTACCATACACTAACATTCGCGCTACATAAAGTATTACTAGAACTATGATCGTAGAGGACTTAAAAGTGATTAGAAAACAGCTCATGCAGAATATAGCGAGTTTTGTACTCGTGTTCACGTGTAAAATAGTTAGAGCATGTATTCCCACCCCGGGAGTAAAAACAGTAAAAAGTCGGGGCTATGAGACTCACCTGAGCCTGAAAAGTTGCAATGAAGCAAATGTGGTGAAGTAAAATGGCGTGTCCGAAGACTGTAACCTGTCGGGCGTTTATAACGCGCAAGGTTGAATAAAATAAGTAGCTATCTTAAAAGATAACATATGCTAGTTGTTCATCCAACTAGTAATGTCCAATGATTTGATTTGATTGGTAAGTTTGAGTTTTGAAAACGTGTACGACCCGTTGGTGATTATTTGCAATAATATTATTATTATTATGTCGAAGTGTTATACTTAAAAAGTATTTACAAACTTTAGGTGACGGGGGTCCGGGGGCAGCGCCCCTGGTTAGCGGGGTCCCAGGGGTGGCAACCCCTGGCGGGGTCCAAGATTGTTATAGAGAAAAACGCATCTAATATGAATTTGGGTAAAATCAAGTGGTAAAATTTTAGGTCTCGACACTTAGTAAAAATCGGGGTTCTGTTTCATGCGACACTTATAGCGACACTTAGGGTCTTAGGCGTCACTTAGGAAGTGACGCATGAAATAGCAGAGTCTGGGTAAGGGCGTCACTTATGGAAGTGACGCATAGTGAGGCGTCACTTAGTGGCTTGGGCGACACTTGGGAAGTGTCGCATAAAATTGGAAATTCTGAGTATAGGGCGTCACTTAGGTAAGTGACGCATAAGGGGGCGGCACTCCATAAGTGTCGGGTAAGGCTTCTAGGCGTCACTAAACAAGTGACGGAGGTAAGTGTCGGGAAAAAGGGGTTTTATGCGGCACTTATGCAAGTGACGCAAGATTAGGGCTTTTAGCGACACTCAATGCGTCACTTAAGTGACACACGAAGTGACGCTATACTGCACTTTCGTTGCGACACTTAAGGTTGTTAACGAATTTTTGAGCCAAAAATGAGTTTTTGGGTATCCGTTTGGTCTGATTCTTTTACCCAACCCTTATAGGGACATTCTAAGCTTAAAGGAACAAATAGAACCTAAAAATACTTGAAATCGAGAGTTTTCGGGTTTTGTCGGAAACTTACAAATCGTTGCGCGGAGGATTCGGAAGGATAGAAACGTAGATCATTGCGAGGTGGTTCTTTTTCTCCAAACGAGTGATGAAGATCGAGGTCGTTTGGTGGTGTTATTAGTGAGATTTAAGGGATGGTGGTGTGGTTTGGTTTAGAGATAAAAGAAAAAAAAGAAGAAATGTGAAAGTGAGAAAGAAGAAAGGAAAAAGGGAAGAAAAGGAGGGGGAAGAGAGGGGGCCCCGGCTGGTGGGGTCCACCGAGTGTGGGCTTCACCATTTTTTTGCGTTAAATAGTTATTTTCATACGTTTAATTACAAGTTTTAAAATAGGGAGATTTATTCAATATTTTTGTTGAAGTATTTTACCAAATACTTAATAAACTTAAATGATTTCGTTTGCTTGTGTGTTAAATGTTTAAGTCACGTAGATGTTTATTATACGATACGAAATGAAATTGAAATATTATCAAAATAATATTTTTGGGTATGATATCGTTATTATATAATTTTATATTGTTTAATAAAATTAATCACCAACGTCCGTATTTACTTGAACCGAATTACATTCGATTTGAAACGTGCTTGATTTAACCAAATCGCGCAACTGTATATATATAACAATATATATTATTTGATACACAAATTAGCCTAACACAGTACTAATTACATGTATTACAAAAACGATTAGGACCTAATGACTAGCCTTAATTTGGCGGGTGTTACACATATCCCCCTGATTCTAACAGCAAGCTAGAAGTTTTAATCTTCAATTGCTTCTGCTACTATATGTATATTGCAGTATTGCATCATCATGATCGATCTTTCTCACTCGATCTAACACCTTTCTAACAAGCATGAGAATAACGTGAGTGTAGGAGGAAGTATTATTAAGGTTTTTTAAAAAAAATTGACCCAAAAAGACGTAGTATTGAGTGTTTGTCATACAAGGTTATATGGTTGACAACACCATATTCACATTCCTCATATAAATAACATAAATTCAATGCATTTATTAAAGTACAAAATTTACTTAATGTTTAAAATCAATACATTAAACTTTTTTATTTTACTCGTGATGTATTAAATAAGAATTTTTATTAAAAAATATATACTCTAATTTAATAAATATAATAAGTACTCTCATTATTCATTTACTTTTTCCCTTTTCATCATACATCATACACCCTTATAATTTGTTTTAACATTTTCTATATTAACTTACAATTTTAAAGAACTCTAATGAAATACCCTTATATTTGATGAAATGAACTAAACTAACATTTACTGATTATAAAAACAACCAATATATTCATCCATAATAAATACTTGATTGTAAGTTACCATTTATTTTTTCTTTATTACTTTACTAGATTATAAAAACAACCAATATATTCATCCATCATAAATACTTGATTGTAAGTTATCATTTATTTTTTCTTTATAGTAATTAGTACTAAAATATATGCTCATATGATTATTAGTCAAAATAATATACATTAAAAAGTAATATTATAAGGCGTAGAAATAACAACAATATGTAAACATAAATAATTTTTTTTATCTTTTGATTTTATATTTTGTTATTTAGTACAGAAATCAAAAGTGATTTCTTTAGTTTTACATAAATTATGTTTGATTATTAATTATTTTATTACATATGAATGAGAATCGATAATAACTTGAAAATTCAAAAACTTTATATTTTATAATATCCATCTAAGTATATAAATAAGGTATAATGTTTGAAAGTTTTTACATTAGTTTAAAGGTATTATGAATATACTCTGATGCAAATAAAATATTATGAAACACGTGATCACATTACTTTTAACCATTGTTAATATATTACTGTATCAACGCATATCATTTTAGAGATGTGATAGAAATGATATTTCATTGTAATTATATCATTAGTATTATATAAAAAGCACTACGTGCTTATAATTTTGACGTATAGGATCATGAAATTTTAACACAGCATCACCTCTAAATTTAATTAGTTATTATTTTTTCTATTTTTTTCTTTATAAATCACTAGTATTGCTAAAATTATGTGTTTATACAAAACAAAGAAAATTCTAACACAAACTAATTCACAAAATATATACAAACACACATAATTTAATTTTCAACTTATTGGTTGATGACCAATGACCATGTAACATCTCTCATTTATATTCTTTTTTATCACACATTGTTATTAAAATTTTATGTGTGTTTTTTGGAATATAAGTGAGCCTAAAAGCTTTGAATTTTATGTGTAAAAAACTTTCAAAAAGCGTCTAAAAAAGAAATCAAAATGATCAAAAGCGCAAGGAAAGAAGTGGTAACACTCTACCAAGACAAGTATGGAGATGACGACTCGGACGAAGACGCGGAAGAAAACGCAAACGAAATTGACGAATCGAGCTCCGATTATATTACGTTATAATTCTAGTATTTTTTTAAATTATTGTACTCTTTTATTTTTAGGAACTGTTGTAATTTTTATTTTTTTAGGAATTTTAGTTTTTTATTTTTAAATTTATTGTTCTTTTTATTTTTTAGGAATTGTTGTGATTTTTATTGTTAATGAAATGTGTTTTATATAAATTATTGTGTCTTATTTAAATAATTGTGTTTTAATTGATTAAATGATTGGTCAGTGGGTCCCAGAAAATTGAAGTGACGAATTAGAGATACGAGTGGTCAGTCCGTTTCAGTCAGTTTTCTGAAAATGCTTACATGGCTCCGTCAGTTTCAGTCAGTTTGTTTTAGGGTTGGGAGAGGTCTTAGATGTAAATTCTATAATCACATGCATAAACATTAACCAAAATCCTTTACAGAACTATCCTGGACAAAGACTTATATGTAGATTAAATGATTAAAAAAGAAGACGACAACAAGAAGTACATGATGAACCTAAATCAGAAGATCCATAAACTTGCTTTCTTTTGATGTACATTTCGATGATCAATGGTCTTTCATGCCTACAATGAAGCTCTTATCATCATTTGTTGATTTTGATGTCAGCATCTCACACGTTACCCTAACAGAAATAATTGCGCACCGGGCCTTCAAATGTCTTAACTTGGTGCATCATATAATTTTCATTATTGTGGTTTGCATCCACATGAGCAGTTTTGGAGTTCCTTATTTAGGTTCTGCAAGGAAAAACAAGAATTATGTCAACGTTGTAATTGTTGGGGCGATAGTAGAACAATTGTGGACAATATCATTGTAGAAGAGTTCTAATTTCAATAATAGTCGATCGTTAGGGTATAACGTTAGGAAGTAGAACAATTGTAATCAATATATATCATTGTACAAGAGTTCTTTTATTGGTTATAGTCATCGAGATATAACGTCAGTTAAATACTATATATGATCACAAGCGTCGTCATATTGTACGTAAAAGTGCATATTAGTTTGTGTGAGCAAGTGTGCTTGTACTTCAAGCCTTTAACCAAAAGAAAAACAACTATGAGGGGTTACAACGTTGGCATTCTACGTGTTTTTAAAGTTAATTTTGCGTTTTGAAAAAGCTTGTCCAATATGCAGTTTATTGTTTAGACAGCTTTTCTGATTATTATCGTTTTGCAAACTCGATAATAAGATAATCTCTCAATAACGCAATTTTAAAGACCCTCGGACATATCATCAAACTAATCAATGTTAATTACCTACTGTATTGATTAAGATATTTTCTTGAAAAATTATACAATAACAACATTAATTTACCAACCTGAACATGAGTTTGAAGGCCTTTTATGTGTTGTACTGCCAGATCCAACATGTCTGAATAGCTTGTTTGCTGCACAAACGACACTAATCAGATAGGCGTCGTAATAGAGTAAAAATAGGCAATCATTAAACACGAACAAAACGCATGGATTAACACCCACACATATAGCCAAAACATATGAATCAAAAGAAGCCTGTCCGAACTGCATTAAAAGCGTATGTACATGTTATTGATACACAAAGATATAAACTTACAAGAGTCGATACAAAGATCCTAATTAAGATTGTGTAATTGATAGCTTATGGTTAACAAATCGTCATTTTCCAATGTCACGTACACATGGTGGTAATATTGACCCGTTAATGCTAGATTGTACAAGAACTTTGACTGGTGATGTATCATGTGGTTCTATATATATATATATATATATATAGGCTTAGAACCATTTCATTATAAGTGGATTTCAATCAACAAGTTAGACATGCCCAAAATATATGTTTTTGGTATGTACCTTATCCATATTTGGAACAAGATCTTGTAATTTCTTCAACTTGCCGCTTATTCTTGTTCTGCGTTCCTAAATTAGTTTGAACAATAACATAATTATGAATACAACATTATAATGTATATATCAGATGATATTTGCTGTTCCAAAAAAGATAATTAATAACTGCAAAAAACTAGGCGTTAAGTGATCATGAATGTATTTGAAAAGTCTTTATGAAAGGATGTATTATGTTGCGCGTTACCCTTTCGGCAATGCTGCGAGGATGAGTAGCGCAACCACGTTTAGCGCGAATTTTACAAGGGACAGAGTCATGAGGGAGGTCCATCACCGTGGCTGCCTCTAGAGCGGATTCAGATAACCCGAAGTTTAGCTGAATTTCAATATGAATTGTTAGTATCTATACTGCTTCCAAGTGACACTTACATGTAATCAAAAGAATCACATTTTTATTAATTTACATCATATAATATTTAAGTGGGTTACACAAAACTTAAATATTATACGACGAAGATATGTGTAAGTACGTACCTCAGACTCCATGATATTTAGACCGTTCATGTCCATCTTTGCTCTTTTGTTATGTGACGACGATGAAGAAGAAAACACGAGGGAATTGGTAATCTCACTTTCTTCTGATATTTGCGAAAAGGAGTTTGTTCCTGTGAAACTAAGTTGAGATCTTAGTCTCGAATTGCCCCTTGCATCTACAGTTGCATGTATATATATGTCAGTTTTGCATGTATATATGAACACATATATAGACATATAGTAATATATAGAGTACAGTCGTTTCTTTCGGTGTTAAGTGCATAACTAAAGTCATATATTTAACTACTCGAGTGTATATTGTAAGAAGTTTAATTGTGCCTATGTATTTTGATGATATGACAACTTGTATCATGTAATATATGTTATTATCTGTATTTTAATAAAAAATATATAAAATTACAAAAATACAAGTTACTCGGAAATTGAGTTGTGGTAGATACATGCGTGACGACCGTAAAAACTGAGTGGGGCAGAACATGTGATTGGTCAGATACGAATGGTTACGATGATGATTGATACACTGAATTCTCCCACCAACTTTCAGTTCAGATTTTAATATTACCAACTTGCATGCAACTTGCCCATGCAACTTGCTATATTTTTATATTACTTTTATTTAATTATTACTGATAAATAATCACATCTTGCTATACTTAATGTTTGGTGTCGGAATCTAATATAGTTTGAAAGTAAATATTTTATTATCATTCTATAGTCATTGTATATACATTAATTCAATAGTTTGGTTTAATGTAGCGATTCCTTGAAAAAACTCGACAAAAATCATGCAACCAACTAGGCAACTTTTGACTACGTACTCAAAGTTCGTGTTGAAGAAGCTAAGCTAGTTTGATTATTACGTGTCCATCTTTACTTCTATGCATTTTATGGTTCATATATAGAATATAGAAGATTTTAATAATCATATATAAGAGGACATTTATTTAACTTAAACAGAATTATCATGCATATATATGCACGTAATAAACTAATAACAAAGCTATTAAATTGAATTAATAAGTATTTAATGCAAATTTTCATACGTATACTTAACAAAATTTTGAGTTGGATAATTTAATATATTATACACGAGCAGAACTCTAATTCACTTTAAAATTGTTCATTAATTGTTTCTATATTGTTTTTTTTTCTTCGTATCAACAATATTTTAGAAGGAAAACAAGAAAACCATAAATATAAATATAAGTATAAATAGTAATATAGATAATTGATTATATATAATTGAATATTAAAAGGCCAAATACCATGGGCGTTGTTGTTCTAAACCAATGGGATGATATGATATTTAACTCCCACTTGGTCGCAATTACACTACAACTTAACAATTTGTATTATTGGTCCTTTAATTTATTTTAAGTTTAGATGGACGGAGCCAGGAAATATAAGTAGTGGAGACGAAATAAAATTTTTTATTTATTTATTTTGTAGTTTAGTGTGGGAGAAATAAATATTTTCATATTTCTTCTATAGTTTAGTGAGGACAGAAATTTAAAAATGTCATTAATACCTTAAAAATTTTATTTTTAACGTAATTTTAAAATTTTAATGGGGACGATTACCTACGCTGCTCCCGCCCTGTCTTCACCCCTGCTTGTTCATTGTTTCGTGTGAATCTTCCAATCAAGAGCCTCCATATGATAAAAATAGTAGATGTATATTTTTATATATTTTTATTTAGTTTTTAGTTATTTATATATTCAAATAAAAAGTTATATATGTGATTATATTTAGGTCTTAATAGCTAAAAGTATAGATATTACTTAATCAAAAATTACATTAATAAGCTAATTCATATAAAACTTCGGAAATGTGAAAGTATTGATCATGATTCAATTAGCAAATATCAAACCAAATTTGTAAATCATATGAATTTTTATTTATTTATTTTGCAATGATGGTCGTGGAAAAAAATCGTGATAATGATATCATAATGAATGTAAGTGATCTATTAGTAAACCTTGTGCAAAACTAGTACCTTAATAAACTTATGTTATTGAAAGAACACAAGTATAGGGAGTTGATACATACATCAATTTATTTGATGTATACATCAACTTTGATACATTATAATACGTACTGTACAATCCTGCAACGCATGAATTTTGGTGTAGGTATGAAAAAATATATTTTATTCATCATCAGCCCAAATATATGTTGCGTACCTGTGAACATTAATTTGTACTCTATTTATTGTGATTGAGAAATACTGGAATCACATAAATTTACAAAGAAAAGTTCACAAAGTGATGTAGACCAATAGCATATGGAGTGATAAATATAAAAAATAAATAAAACATGAATGTGATTGGATGAACTCATAATCCACATCAATTTGTGAACTATTCTTTGTAATATTTGTGCGATTCTAGTATTTTTAACTTAATACTTTCTTTTTTCCATCAAAAAGCTATTTAAACTCGTGGACCCATATGTTCAAGTTGGATTGATATTAACTAGTTATGTTATGCTCGTGCATTGCACCGGGACAACGCTATTAATGATCGATCTATGTATATTTTTTCTCGGGATAATGCCATTTATGACCGATCTATGGATATTTTTTCTAAAGTACAATATGATTGTTCTTAAAATATACATTTCGTTAGATAAATCATTAATTAGATTACATAGACTTTATTTTAAAAGGTTATGTATGAAGATGTAAATTTGAATAATATATACGCTGAGTAATAATGGAAATAGAAATGAAGATAACACTTATCTAATGGAGTTTGATTATAGTTGTATAAATAAATTTAAGAAAACTTAGTGTAATCAAAGTAATATATCAATAAATTTATATTTTTTCTATGGTTATTAAGGTTGATTCATTGCAAGCCATGCATACATATATGTGTAAGAGTGCTCCCATCGGATTCAATCACTTGCTAATCGGTTGAACATTTCCGTGCCATTCATACACTCACTTGCTAATCAGTTAGCTTCTTAATCACTAAACCGATTGATAATCGGTTGAATGTGTATGGGCATGCGTGATTTTTTTTTATTTTTTTTAATATATAAAATGGTGGTATATTGGTAAATGTGAGATCCAACAAATGAAGTGATTAGTTATTGATGATAGAGAATAATCAGTTGCGAATCAATTACTAGAAAGCTGACGTGCCGCTAAGGTGACATAAGTGATGAAGAAAGTGATTTGAAAAGGATATGGGTGGTCTAACATATTTTTTAATAATCTACAAATAAGTTCCTTACTTCTCGTGATATTACAAATCGTCGATCTTGACTTTTGCCCTAATTTGGTGTTGACTCAGTCAATATACGGTTCATTTGTAAGATTTTAAGTTTGAAATCTAAGACCCTTCCCATCGCAAAGCTTCGGTTCTTGTGACTTTCCAACCGACGTTCGTCTCTTAACCGACGACGATGGCATGGATGGGTCGGTTGTAGCCATCGGTTTTCCTCATCAGAATTCCGACGCTCGTCGATTTTTGTTTTTTGTGTTTAATTTGTGTGTATAAAATTAAAGGTAAATTGGTAAGCGTACAACCCAAAATTAAAGTGATGGGGTAGGGATGAAGGTGGTCAGTTAGTATTTGAATAAACTGACATGACAATAACGTAGCTCCGGCAGTTTCAGTTAATTTTAGTTAGGTATGGAAGTGGCCTAAGTACGTTAGAGATGTAAAATATATACAGTCATAACTCTATTCGAGAATAGAGAGACTACTTCTAAAAATTTAACTTCCAACAACAAGAGTTTGTATATATGCAAATAGAAATATTGTGGAAGTGATGTTTCAAAAAGTATCAAATATAACATTTTGGATTAGTTATTTTAATTAGGGTACGTGGTGTAAAAAATAGGGAAGATTACATACGAAATATGCTCACGAGTTAAATTAGCTTGCAATATTCACATGAAATATTACATCATATCATATTAAATTTAAGAAAATTAAAATCGATTATCATAATATAGATATGTGTTTTAATCGTCCAACTAACACTATATGCAAGTTGATAGCAAACATAAATATAATATCATTAGGTTAGGGTTCTCTTAAAACAAGGACAAAGTTCCTAGACCAATGTCATCGGATGCTTCTTCCTTTCTTCGATTTGAAGTGACGAAAGGTACATTGATGGTACCATTTGGTCGGTTGCCTCGTCACTTTGAATTCTTCGGTTAATCGAAGAAAGGAAATAAAGTTTTCATAGGGTACAACTTATTTAACGTATTTTTATTTTTTGTTAAGCGTATATAAATATAGTTATATTGACAAATGTGAGACACAAAATTAAAGTGATTGAAAGGAAAGTCGAGAATGTTTCATCAATCTTTTATCAGTTTTATGTAGATTTAATGTATAATGTATAGTAACCATAACTTTGATCATATCATTCAATTATCGTTTGTGTAAATATACTAATATATAACCTAACTTTTATTTAAGTGATCGAGTGTATAACTGTAACTTATTAACGGAACTGTTTCTAGTGTATTACTATATTAATATTATTATTATTATCTTCAATTATTATTATTACGTACTGTTGTAATTTTAATTATATTATGATCGATAATCGTAAAATAGGAGAAATTAAAAAAGTGTGACAATTTACGATGAAGGGGCGTACCTGAAGTTGGGATAGATGAAACAAGAGTGTTGAGGAAACCGGCGGGCGAGCTGCCGTGCCGGAATAATGGAGATGGAGTTGTTTCAGTCGTCGTACCTGTGATTTATTATAATATTATATGCCATCAAAGTTAACTTTTTTTTATCGCTTTTGTATTAATTAAAAAAAAAACTTATATTGTACCTTTTAATCCATTAAAAGCGGTTGCAAACTCATTTAATCGAAATGATGTCCTTTGCAACCGATCCACGGATGAGGAATGCTGCGACGACATCGAGTCAGGTGGTGGGAAGAAGCGCGTAGGCGCTTGGGTCCCACCGACCATGTTTGGATGCTGTTGCCCATGTCCTTGTCCGTGTGATTGTCCTTGTCCGTTAATGACGGACTCTACGGTGCTGTTTAAAAAGGAAACCGGAGCCGAACGATATCGAGCGAGCCCTATTCCTCCGCCACTAGTATTGTTACCATTGATGTTATGGTTACTATTGATTGTGTTAGGATCTCTTGAAGGTTGATGAGATGCAGAAGAAGATGAATTTGAGTTTGGATACATATTAGATAATTAAAAATATATAATATTTCTTTTTGTTTTTGACAAAAATGTAGAAATTACAAGAGATGAGGATGAAGAGAACGTTGAAGATGCTAGCCTGCCTGCAAGATGCTTATGGATAGATTTATATTTATGTTATATAATTGTAAGAGATGAAATGGAAAATGACCCACTTGTTCAAAGTCTGCGATCTTTTTAATGGAATATAATATAACTTTTTGTTTTTATTATTAAACTTCATATTTTAATAACAACTTGATCATATTTTATTCTTTTATTTAATGCAAACATTTCAAATTAGATTTCGTTACATGTTACTTATTTTAAGTGAATAAATAGTATGAATATGGGTTAATTATTAACAAGACCACAAACTGACGTTGTTAGTTTACTATCTTATGGTCTCCTGGAAATAACGTACCTAGGTACCCTGATTTTATGCATAGACGATGAATTTAGGATATAATTATGCACAATATATGCTGGTTCATCATGTGAACGACTTGACAATTTCAAGTCGTATGGATCGATAAAAAGAAGCAAAGTAATACAAAATGAATAATGTTCGATTTTTGCCTTGGTTATCAAAACTTCTCTTTTGGTGGTATGGCGACATAGAAATCAAGTCACCTTCGATGCAAAAAGGTCAAGGAGTGACACACTTTGTGATGAAGTTAAACTTCTTTGTTACACTTGGAATTGTTGTAAGGATAAGAAAAGTACTTTTAATTGGTCGGATTGGATTTGTAACCCCACCTAAAACGCGTTTCATTGTAACACACTTTATGCATCTAGTATCTTGCTAGTGTGCATTTTAATATATATCTTTATCTAGTTCAAAAAAAGGGTAAATGAACAGTCCAAACCTGATTTCTCAATCTGTCACGTGCATCGGATCGATGTAATCTAGCTACTTGAGGGAGTCGAACAACAAGCTTAATCTCACTTATAAATTGACTCAAACAATCAAACTCTATCAGGCCTATATATCATTTGAGCCTTTATTTACAAGCTATAGTTTGAGCTCGAGTTATTAACGGATGCTATCGAGTTTGGCTTGGTGCGACTGTACTTGAATATTTGTACTTAGTGATAAATCTTAGTAATTGACTATATACTTTACAAGTTACGTAAATTCATATACAACATATACATGCTTGAATAGTGTAATTTAAATGACACAAAATTTTAATAATTAAAGCTTATGAACTTCAAAAGCTATGTATTTCTATAGTCGTTGCCGACTCAGAAGTTTACTCAAGTAACTCGCTGTTTGGCTCAACTTGCTTAGTGTTCTACCAATAGAAACATCAACAACATTTATTCGATAAAACATCTATAATCAATTTTATGTCGTGCAATTATACTAGTCATGGTCCAATACATAGGCCTGTAAACGAACCAAATGAACACAAACGGAGTCTGTTCGTGTTCGTTCATTATGGTTTTGACGAACAAACGAACGAACACGAACGGATAGGCGAACGGATTTTGTTGTTCATGTTCGTTCATTAAGAAAATTTGTTTGTTCACGAACACAAACAAACGTACACGAACAAATACATAATTTAATGTATTTCTTCATTAATACCTTAAACGAACATCAACAAACATAAACGAATATATATACACACACACACACACACATCTACACATATATATTATATAACTTGAAACTTTGCGATGCTTTATTCAACATTACAAAACGATTAAGATAAATTCATTTGCTTGGTCCGATCGTTGGAAAGAGTAGCACATCTAAAACTAGTGGAGGGAGAGAGTTGATGTGTTTTTTGAGTGTAGGGAAATGTGATATGAAAATACAAGGTAAAAATATCAAGATGTTTAATATTATCAAATGAAAATATCAAAATATTAATAATATTCTATTTGATATTTAGCTTTATCAATATAACATATACAAATATGTATTAATTTTAATTAAACTATTAGTTATCAAACGAACATTTAACTGAACGTTCACGAACATGTTATCGAACGTAAATGAACGAACGAGACATGTGTTCATGTTCGTTCATATAATTAAACGAAAGTAAAAATTTGTTCATTTTCGTTCGTATGACGAAACGAACGAACATAAATGAACTTCCCGACGAACGGTTCACGAACAGTTCACCGAACGTTCAGTTCGCTTACAGGCCTACCTATACATAGTCCTGTAAGCGAACTGAACGTTCGACGTACTATTCGCGAACCGTTCGACAGGAAGTTCGTTTATGTTCATTCGTTTCGTTATATGAACGAACATGAACAAATTTTTACATTCGTTTAATTATATGAACGAACATGGACACATGTCTCATTCGTTCATTTACGTTCATGAACATTCGACAACATGTTCCTGAACGTTTAGTTAAATGTTCGTTTATTAACTATATTTTAATTAAATATGTTATTTTGATAAAGCTAAATATCAAATAAAATATTATTAATATTTTGATATTTTCATTTGATAATATTAAACATATAGATATTTTTACCTTATATTTCCATATCACATTTCCATCCGCTCCAAAAATACATCCACTATCTCCCTCCACTAGTTTCAGATGTGATGCTCTTTTCAATGATTGGAACAAGCAAATGAATTTATCTTTATATTGTGATCGTTTTGTAATGTTGAATATGCATCATAAAGTTTCAAGTTATATAATATATATGTGTAGATGTGTGTGTGTGTGTGTATGTTCGTTTTAGGTATTAATGAAGAAATACATTAAATTATGTGTTTGTTCGTGTACGTTCGCTTGTGTTCGTGAATAAACAAATTTTCTTAATGAACGAACATGAACAACAAAAATCGTTCGCATATCCTTTCATGTTCGTTTGTTTGTTCGTCAAAACCTTAATGAACGAACACGAACAGACTCCGTTCGTGTTCGTTCGGTTCGTTTACAGGCCTACCTATACATTAACAATACTTGATATTTAATATTTTATAAGTGCATATATAATCTGCTAATACCACCCCTAATAAGACATTTTCCAACATATATATAGCACGTATAGAGTAAGTTAATCTTATAACTCGATAAATTTTTAAGTAAAATAGAAGAACATGTACGTGCTAAACTAAGAGACATCTTCAGGGGCGGGGCAACTACACCCATAAGAATCTGTAAATTATGTAAAAAAAAATTTTAAGATATTAATGACATTTTAAAATTTTCGTCATTACTAAACTATATGAAAAATAAAAATACTTTTTTTCCGCCCCTTCCACATGAATTCCCTAGTTCCGCCTCTGAACATCTTCATAAGTTTATATCACTCGTACCGTTTGAAATGGTCCATTTCTTGGGAGAGCTATGATATTCAATATAACACCCCATCTTTTACAATATTATTTAAATGTATTTTACATCGGAAGCGTAAGTTCAAACAAACATTAAGTAACTAAACCATAATATTTCAAAAACTATATTATATCTAAAATGGGTGTTATTTAATTCCAAATACAACTTTAAGCTATCAAAGTAATATCAGAGTAAGTCTGGTCAAACATTCCGTCCCGAACAACTTCTTGACAATCCCGATATATCAAAACCATAACCTGCAAGAAGTGGGGTGGTGAGGTTAGCTCAAAGCTAAGTGAGGGAATACATAACCAACAGCCTAACTTAGCATAACAACCTTGTTTGCAGCAAATCATCGCAAACAATTAACATCACAATAGATCGATGGTTCTTGGGGAAACCTTCAGCCAAGAATACCAACAGTAACACATAATATCAATGAGATAACATCTCAATACAATGAGGATCGGTGGTTCTTGAGATATCATGATACCCGGGGATTCCTCAAGAACACTTATCGTACATATCCGTATGGCCATAACGGATGAGACCGATAGTTTGGTATTAATTTCATACGACCTAATTTCCCATTAACGATAAGTACAAGGAAATTCCTGTCATCTTACAATAGTAACCAAACCCAACCATCAGGTTGACCCCAATACAATGATGCCCGAAGGCCAAATATCAAGTGATCACGTATTCACATATTCAATCAGGTCAACCTATCAGACTAAACAGTCTATCAACATTATTATTACTATCAAACCAAATTAATCATGGCAAACCAAAAGCAGTAATAATACGATTATCCGTTGTAACCAAACCTGTTACAACTAAATTATACTGAGGATTACAGATCCACTCACCGACACCTCAGTTGTCCACTCAGTAGTCTAATGTCACTGAGTCTTCTCGTAATCTGAGAATTCAAATCAAATATAAGTTAGTAAATTGTCTCATCAATACATAACTTATATTTACAATAAACTCAAGGAACTACACATTATTTGCATAGAGATACCAAGTTCCTAATCGTCTCTCATCATTCATAACATACCTTTTATTATCTCATGTTATGAGTTTATCAATGTTATAACATAAAACAAATTATTGAGAATCATATTAAAAACAGGAACTGAGTTGCTGTTAAGGAGGAAGGACCCGTCGGCTGGGGTCTAGGACCCGCCAGGTCTTCGGGTAATTCAACAGAACCCGCCGGCTAGGGTATAGAACCCGCCGACTTGTTCTTCATTACCTGCAATCTACATGTTTAAAACCCTGCTGTCCAACTCGAACCAACCCCCAAAAACTACACAACTCAAGCTAGAAATCGATATTATACATAATTTTACATCAAACAATATTCACAATCATCATATATCATCTCTAATATAATCATTACAAGGCTCAATTCTTACTTTATCAATTATGTTCATATGCATCCTACATAATCATACACCAAATCTTCAATTCTAGGTTATGGCTTGACCTATAGTTATGGATTAAGCAATATCTAGCAACTATATCACTAATACAAGCTTTAATTCCATGAAATTCGTTCTAATTTATAGAATTACCTAAAAACCCATTTTCTAGGGTTTAAAGAAATTAAGAAATTGAGACTTACAACATGATTAGAATGATTAGAAGATGATAATCCATGTTCTTGAAGCTTGAATTCGAATTCTAGGACTCCAATTTGAGGTTAGGAAGTGATTATGGTGATTTGATCTAGGGTTCTTCATGTATGTAAGCACGTACGGTATGTATGTGTATAACATCAACAACCGACTTAACATAGAAAGCTTATCTTATAAGTGTTAAATTTTATTCCTCGTATTTATCATTGTCTGGAACTTAAAAATCATTTACAGGGTAATATTATTTTATTTTACCGTCAACTGAATTGAATTAAAACAGTTAATAATTTATTAACCACACTAAATTATTTGACTCTTTTATCCATTTCTTTTCAAATAACAAATGAACCTATTTTCTGACACATTAAATAATAATTCAACGTCAGAAAATGTAAAAATACTACTAGACCCGAGAAATGGATGTTACATTCAACGAATCATATAACAAATTATCGACCTAAAACTAATATTTCACCTAAAACTAATAATTCACATCCAATTTTGTATCACCCCAAGATTTATACTCTTTGCCAATTTACCCTTGCGAACTCCCTTTTTTGCGAGAAGTAGCTTCACAGTTTGTCTTACACATTCACCATTGCAACTTCCTTTAATCCTTCTCTCTTCAATATGACCCAAATCTGTATGAAGCTGCAGTTTAGGTCCAATTCAAAAAAAAATTAGACACAAGGTTCATTTTAGTGTTAAATTATTATTTTGTACATCTAAATAATTTCCCCTTTTGTTATAACATGTACTAAATTGTCTAAATATGATATTTCCCCAATAACTTCACCACTCATCAATGTTTTTAAAACCAGAAATCGAATCGGACCGGAAAGAGCTATTCCGGTCGAACCGATCGGACGGTCCGGTCAAACCGGCCCAAAACCGACTAAAACTCGTTATTTTTTTAAGGAAAAGAACGGTCCAACCAGTAAAGTTTCGGTTGAACCGTCCGGTTTTGACCGAACCGCCCGATTCATTGACCGAATTGACTTCTCCCAAAATCAATTTTCGCTGGTTCGGTTTCCCTCAAAACCCAGTCCAAACCGATTTTCAAAACATTGTTGCTCAGTACATCACTACATCCTACATTTGCGTCCTAAACTTGGTTACTTCCAGAATTCCAATATATAAATTTATAGTTCTTTTTCTTTAACTTTTCCAGATTTAAACATAAACAAAATATAATATGATTAACTTCCTCGTAATGAGATCAAAATATAACTACAAGTGTACACCTACAGATTAAAAAAAAAAAAAAAATTATAGCGTGGAACGATTACATCAAACCTTACAAGGTTTTAATTAATTAATGGTAATATATCCGTATCAAAGTGGAGCAACGTGCAACGTACTAATGAGCATAACCATTTTTAATTTGATTTTTACATTAATGCCCATCATATTCTTTTCTTCGTAAACAAGAAACAATAAAACATGATAGGAAGAGTCATGTTCAAGCGATAAGAAATACGTTTTATACTTTTATCTTTTGTAATAATCGTTGAAGATTTTGGTAAAAACATTTATTTTATTACTTGTATTATTTAAATATTATTATTTTCTTAAAGAGAGAAAACGGTACCAACTTTCAAAAAGAATTATTACTATTACTATATTATTATATTATATGAATATAAATATAAATTCCTTATTTTCATTTTAGAGGATTCCAATGCCGATTACTACTGGAGTCCCATTTTTACAGAAAACCAAGTAAATGGCGTGTATGCATGATCACAGTTGCGAAGATCACGATTGTTCTTCCGATTGGTCTCTCTACAAACATATCGACATCCCCAAGGTTCGTCTATTTAGTTTCCCCCCTTTTCATCTTTTCTGCTTCCTAAAACCCTAACTTTCAATTTCACATTCTATCGCCAATAATTTCTGAAGTCATTTGTATCTTTTGATATAATTATGATGATGATTGCACTACAACTTATATCCAGCCGTTAATATATTATCTGTCACTGATTGTTTTGATGGCGTGAATGATAAGCTGATTCTGTTTGTAGTAGATTCGGTTGTGTTAGGTTTATTTTGTGGTTATTGTGATATTCTTATGATCAGTTGAATCATTTCAGAACAGAATTAGTAGCGTATGAGTTATCTGAGAACATAAATGTTTTCTGTTATCGATTGTTTTCATAGCGTGAATACGAAGCTCGATTTTGTTTAGTTATTTATTTATTTTGAGTCCGAAAAATCTATCAAGGTAATTTATTGTACCTTTGTAAGTCTATTGGGGTGATTTATAATAATTTTATCATATATATTCAACTAGTTGAAATATGCATCCATTTATATATGTAACTAAGTATATTTGAGATATATAAAACGTCATTAGTGTTCCTATTTTTCAGAAGTGCTCTTACATTATCATTACCATATAAGTATTGTTTAGAATTTTAGATGAATAAGTTCAAATTTATTGTTTGTCGATTGTATTGTAAAGGTCTCTGCATTGAATGAGGCTGTTCCTGGAAGTGCAAAGGCAGTTTTTAAAGCTTGGGAGCAACGTCTAAGTTCCTCCGAGGTAATTGTGTTTTAGATACGTGCAACTTTCTGTTTGTTTTGCCTTTGGAATTACTGATGTTTCATGTCTCGTGTCTTCTGGTGAACACTACTTTTAAGTTGTTTACCAGTGAGAATGTAAATGATCAAGTTAGTAACAAATATGAAAATGCGAATCTAGATTGATATCTTTGTCCTTGGAATGCCTTAATGAGGAAATCTTTTGTTCTTGTGTTTAGTCATGCGGTTGTTGTAGCATAATTCACATGGTTGCCATGTCATGAAACTTGTGTGCAGGGGCGAATGTAGTGTGTTGGAAGGGGGGTCCATTGCACCCACTTAAATCTCCATTTTTTTCAGACATATACATAAAAATAAGCTGGACACCCCTTGTAAATATATTTGGACCCCATTTAAATTTTAGACAAAACGATTGTAGTGTATTTGGTATTTGATTGTGGTTTATTGGGAAAAAAATGGACTTGCAAATGGGTAATTTGGAGTTGCAGGTGATGTTCGGTGGAGGAGATGACTTTTTTCATCTTTTTCATATAAAGCCCATCAAGTAGCTGTTAAACACTTAAACCACTCCCTGACTTCATTCCAGATTCATTTTTTTCTTGTTTAGCCCCTACAGTTAATAGCATACCTACTAAACCCCTCATGAATATATACTACATAAAAATTATTATTTCATGTAAACGCCAATATATTAATAAGGTTGACAAAGAACCAACTATTTTAGCATCTTTTTTTAATTTAACGTATAAATTGATTGTTACTTAAAGATTATATATATCAAAACTTTATTCTAGAAAAAGAAGAATATACATATAATAAGCTATTAGTTAGTGGTGTTTGTAACGATCCAACCCGACCCGATCCATATTAAAATACGATACCCTTTTCAATTTATTTTTCATCCTGACGTGAACTTAGAAAATTTCCTAGATTCGCCGCTGCTTGTGTGCATGCAAATTTTCTGAATTAGTGATGGAAAATTTTGACATTTTTTTAGAATGAATGGTTTCATGTGGATTGATTACTATTACAAATGGTAGAAATTGGGATTGAAACGTGAAGAAGATCAAAGAAGACATGGAGTCAAGTTTTTTTTTTTTTTTTTTTATCTTTATCTTTTATCTATATATTTTGCAACATGATAAATCTGCTACCATGAACAAGCTTGAGTGCTTTAGGCAACTATGAGATTAAGCATAAGGTTGTGATTATACGCTACTTACAGAAGTTATTTTACATTACGTGTTCCCCCGGTTCAGTTGATATGATACATTAGGTGTACCCCATAAGTTCCATCTTCATAGTAGTTTTGTACTGAAAATGATCGTGTTATTCAACCTACCAATAATGTGCATGTGCTTCGTTCCACACCATACAAGTTTCATCAATCATTGACAATGTATTATATGCTTACCTGGAAGACTTCTATAGTAATGAGTACCATAAAATATTCAATCTACAATATTGATATTTGGTGTGTGTCCTTTTATCTCCTTCCCCATTTTACCCTCTTAGTTGGGCTTTTATACTACTACCCGACCCTCTTATGCTGTTATCAGGTTGGGGTTGGGGGAGTTTTGCAAACTCTATGCATCTTATTGGAGTCATTGTTTAGCATTTCTAGCTGAATGTGATTAGTGGTTTTCTCTATTGGTACAGGGTTTCTTGGAAAGCAATGAGGGTGATCCTGACTTAATTGTTTTTATTCCGTAAGCAGTATATCTATATATATTTTTGTGATAACTTATGACAACTTTACATGACTTTTTTTTGTATCATTTTTACATCATGTGTATGGGGCCTTCTTTTTTTAGCGGTTATGTTTTACTCATTTTTTTTGAAAATTCAATACTTTTTGTTTATAACCTATTGTAATACAGACTTTGTTAATCAATGAGCATGCTGCCATCGAATTATAGCTTATTTAATGGCCATGTGATGCTCAACATTATTGCAATAATCTATACTCTTTTTTGTAAATTCTTTGAGAATAAGCCATCATATTGTTATTTCATTAATCTATTAGGGTTGCTGACTAGAACAGTTCAAGTTTGAAGGAGATGCATATTACCAAAAGTCAATCCTGTATTTGTAATATTTACAGTACGATTTTAGTACCAAATATCTGGACCAAAATGGTGTAATAAGATACCGACAATATAGTTTAATGTTAAATACAAACTCATCTAACAAGTAACCATTATACGATGTCCCAAGATATGGCATGCTTTCAGTATGTGATTTTGGTATTTCTGATAAACTCAGTGACCAACGTGAAAAATATTGTTATTTTTATTGCTGCATCGTGTTCATTATTTAGGCTTGTGAGTTCTCCATTGTTTATGCTCATTTGTTTGAACTCATTGTGATAGATTTACATCTGATGTTAAGATAAAGAGCATTTCAATTGTTGGTGGGGCTGATGGAACTAGTCCTTCCAAGATGAGAGCGTAAGTAGATTTTCTAAATATACTTCTTCAGCTACTTGCCTACTTATATATATATAAAGTTGTTGAATTATGTCTCGAAGAAAGTACACAACATGTGTTCGCAAAATACATTTTGATCTTATTAATAATTGGTCATGGTATCCTGGTCCATCAACAAAATGGCCACTCTTTGGAAGTTCATTATATAAAAAATTTCCAAATGAAAGGTGTTAAGTGTCAATCTGTGCCTCTGTGGTGTGTTGGAGTATATGTGAACATTTTATTGATGAATCAGAAGACAGTGATCCTATAATAATGCTTGTCAGGCTTGTGAAATGACTGTTAATTACATGTGCACAGTAATGTGAAGGCCTTTATTAAGATTGTTTTGTTCTATACAAACTAACTTCCATATGATAAGGGACGAATATCATAGATAACTTGTTCGAAAAACTTCTACAACTGCAAAATTAAAAAGCACTCTAAAGATCATAGATATGATGAACATAAACAAGGAAAGAAACAAAAAGAGTGGTTCTTTCGTTTTTTTTTATGACCATTAGAAGAATACAACTCGTGATATACATAATGTTAAAAGAATTCCTACCCTTGAATTTCATATTTGTTTGATTGCTCAGTTAAAGAATTTTTATTACACGGATGGAATCTAACTTGTGGACCTTATCATCATTCTAAATTCTTTAACTTTTGTTGGTCAGGTTTTTTAGTATCTACAATGTTTAAAAGAGTGTATCTACAAAATAGTACTTATCCTTGATTTTTATAATTTTTGGATAATAGCTTCTTTATAAATGGTTAATTTTTATTCAGCAGTTACAAACTAAACCCTAATATGTACTTCTTGCATGTAGATTTATCAACCGAGAAGGAATCGACTTCTCAGATGCTCAGAGCATGCAAGCTATTCAGGTCTGCAGGCTAAGAATGTCACAAAATGTATTGTTTCTAACTCTTTTCACTTATAATAAAGTTTTCTTCATTAGGAGTGGGACTTGGCAGAAAATTTGCAAGGAGTTTTAGAATACCAGACAAGGTGAACAACCAGTTTCTATTATAATGACACAACTTTCCATTTATCGTCTTTTCATTTTGTATCATTTTTTAATCTCTTCTATTGTGAAAAGTACTCATATTCGTTTTAGAAATCTTGTTTGTTCATGCTTGAATTTGAAAATTATGTAAATATACAATAACGATTTTATCTTTTTTGCTTCTAGGATATCTAACATATATGCTGTTACTTTCCTAATGCATGTTGATAGTGTTTCACCAGATATTCTAGGTTTCAAGGTGTTGGCAATCTGACTTTGCATTTTCCTGATAATTATGGTGGTGACACATCTAGAATTCAGTACATTGGGCTAAAAGGTGAAGCAACTCAGGTAGGTTCTATTTTGAGATTTCTCTCCTTTTCTTCTTGTTTCTTCTATATATGTTGTTTCTTCTTGTATATTTCGTTCACAATTACTTTTATGATTGCTCAGTTGAAGAGAGATGTTGTTGCAACAATTGTTTATGAGCTTATGCCAAACCCTTCTGATCACAAGTAAGTGACTCACGTCTTTCCAAAAGTTATAGTATGAGATTGAATCACTTGATTGTTTCATGATTAGTAATTTCTGATCATTTGTATGTTTCTTTTGCTAACATTTGTTGATTATCATTCTAAGTGTAAAATCGTTACTTAATTTGTAGGGCGAAATCTGAAACTGGGGGTGGCATGTCACATGTGGAGTGAGTTCTTCGGTGTAGGAGTATGTCATGCATATTATATAAATATATGTTAGTAGACACTACCTTCAACTGTTCAGTACTGATATACCCTTTGAATCTCATACCTTGTTATGTACTGGAAATGATTCATCTGCAAGATATCTTATCCGAATTTGGCAGTGCTATATATGATGACATGAGTCATTTTGCAGCCTGTGTTCCTCAAAATCCTAAATTAGATATATGACAAGTGATTATGTAGATTCTGCTATTCTGGTTAAGAAGTATGATGCTGATGCCTACCTCAACATTAGCTCTTGTTTCTACTAGCAAGAATTGAACACGAAACCTTTATTAGTATTACTCGCATATTTGACTTTATGTTAATGACTACCCTGCTCAAGCTAGAGGTCTAATAAACACCAGAGGTAGCAAAATGGACGGGTTGGATGATAATATATTTTTTGGTATTGTCAGCTTCAACCCAAATTATATATACAGGATAAAGAATAAAGAATTAATGTGTCAAATCTGATAGACTAAACAATTTAATGAGGCTATACCAAACGGTGGATGACCCAAAAGTCCCTGGTTCTGGAGATCCGGTTAGAATATATTTTCATTTGAAAGTTTGGATATTCTCAAACTCTAAGAGCTATTATGCAGTATTGATAAATTCGAGTAATCCTATCATTTAATATGACTAGCATAATACCCGTGCAATGCAACGAAATACTATTTTCTATTATGCATAGTTACTTGATTATAGTCATATAGTATATTTGTTCTTAACATATTTGACTTTATGTTAATGACTACCCTGCTCAAGCTAGAGGTCTAATAAACACCAGAGGTAGCAAAATGGACGGGTTGGATGTTAATATATTTTTTGGTATTGTCAGCTTCAACCCAAATTATATATACAGGATAAAGAATAAAGAATTAATGTGTCAAATCTGATAGACTAAACAATTTAATGAGGCTATACCAAACGGTGGATGACCCAAAAGTCCCTGGTTCTGGAGATCCGGTTAGAATATATTTTCATTTGAAAGTTTGGATATTCTCAAACTCTAAGAGCTATTATGCAGTATTGATAAATTCGAGTAATCCTATCATTTAATATGACTAGCATAATACCCGTGCAATGCAATGAAATACTATTTTCTATTATGCATAGTTACTTGATTATAGTCATATAGTATATTTATTCTTAACATATTTGACTTTATGTTAATGACTACCCTGCTCAAGATAGAGGTCTAATAAACACCAGAGGTAGCAAAATGGACGGGTTGGATGTTAATATATTTTTTGGTATTGTCAGCTTCAACCCAAATTATATATACAGGATAAAGAATAAAGAATTAATGTGTCAAATCTGATAGACTAAACAATTTAATGAGGCTATACCAAACGGTGGATGACCCAAAAGTCCCTGGTTCTGGAGATCCGGTTAGAATGTATTTTCATTTGAAAGTTTGGATATTCTCAAACTCTAAGAGCTATTATGCAGTATTAATAAATTCGAGTAATCCTATCATTTAATAGCATAATACTCGCACAATGCAGCAAAATACTATTTTCTATTATGCATAGTTACTTGATTATAGTCATATAGTATATAGTATATTTGTTCTTAACGGATTTTATGTGATAGTACTCAATAATGGTTTTCTTCGTAAGTAGAGTTTAAGCTTTGTAATATGATGTTGAAGGGAGAAGATTATGAAAATGATGTATATGTTATATTTAGAAATGTTGAATCTTAATTTTTAAGAGTTACTAAATATAAAACACCAAGATGCTTTATATATTAGTATAGATATCTGAACTTCCTATAATGCAACTAGAAATGGGAGGTTAGTAGGAAAGATGGAAGTAGTCAACTCATAGACTGACCGTAATTAATTACTGCTCTTTGGCCCGGTTGGTATTAATCGGGTCTCTTGGAGCATTGGTCGTAGGTTTTAGACTTGTTACTAACAGGGTGTATGAGTTTCTCTGCTGTTATAAAATCGGTCGTAGGTATGGAATAGATGTTTGTTTGAGAATAATGGAGACATGGTTTGTTCATTTTATCGAGGATCGTGTCAGAGATGATTGTGCATATATGATATCTGATACAATGTAGGAATGAATGGTAAAACGTGTCATAGCATAAGATAAAGCTACTAATCTCATAGAAGCCAGCCCAACTTGGAATATGAAACATTACAGGCTCACATGAAACATTAATTTTTCGATTAGGGAATACAAGAAGATAGTATTCATTAAACAAACACACAACACACGAAAAAATTAATTCTGCTAAGCACCTACGCGTTGATAGTACTACACCTATCCCAGGTAATATTGTCAAAAGAGCTATTAAAACTCGCCTCTTTTGCATCTGTGATGAAAGTTGCAGTAGATGCTTATGTAAACAGTGTGTCCAACATGCTGTTACTAAATTGATATGTTAATGGGCTGATGGGCTACATCCATAGTCAAAGCTAGTCTTTTCGATCGTAGGCGTTATTGTTGCATGATATATGGAAGACATGGACACTAGAAAAGATTTTTTTCTCTATGCAAAAAATTTTGGAGAAAATTCTTAGTATTTAGTAAACTGTATAAGCAACTAATTTTTATTAACTTTGACCCTTTTTTGGTTTTAGAAAATAACGTTTGACAAATGAAAAATCTGCATGCAAAAGCAGCATGGTGCATATGTAAGATGAATGCATGTTATAGTCCTTTATTCGGGATAGATCGGTTTACGTGGTCGTTACCTAAGGATCCCAGAGGGAATCATCAGGTATGTCATCCCAGTCACCCATAGGATTAAAGTTATTGGTGTTAGAAAAATACAGGTTTTGCTCTGCCATACGAGGATCACTTAATTCCATCCAGAATTTTGGGGAATCAAGTGGTGAATCATTTATAGCCTGAATTTGGCTAGGTGAAAGTCGAACATTGACTGGTATGGTATGACCCGAGCTTGACCCACCCTGGTCTTGCTCATATTCTAACAGTTGGGACCTGAACTGCATGGCTGCTTCTTGGGCTGCCATGCGTATGCATTCTGAAGTAGAGCTAACCGGCCTCGGGAGCCCATTTACCCTTTCTGGGAAATTGAGTCTGGACAAATCACCTCTGAGGTAAAATGCTGCTGCGTCATAAGCAGCTGCTGCCATTTCTGGTGTCTCAAAACTCCCAAGCCAGATTCGGGAATTCTTCCCAGGCTCACGAATTTCAGATACCCATTTGCCCCATTTCCTCTTGCGGACACCCCGGTAGACTGAAGAAGTACCACCTCCAGTCGTGGAACGGTGATCGTTTTCGTTCATAAGTAATATGTTTGTAAGAATATTCTGTGTCAATGGTGATGTCTTAGATTTGAATCCTGGAATGTATATATAGATGTGGGTGGATATAATGAAAGTCATTAATTTTAAAATTTATATAATCTAAGTTGTTGAAGTGAGGTTCCAAGTAATTTCAATCTGCTTCAACAATCATAAACAAATATCGTATGTTTGTTTATAATCATAAAGACAATGATTTTTGATATAGAAACTTAGTTTTGACCAGTGAGACCATGGACATGTGTCCTTTCACTCGTGTATCTGTGTTGTGTTCATGGAATCTTGGATATTGACCTTTTTTCTCTTCTTATGTATTTTGTTTGTTTTTAATATTTAACATAGAATAATAAAATTTAGCACTTTGAATATGGAAGACAGAGATTTAGTGTTACTGTTTATAACGCGGTTTTCCTGCAGGTGGCCTATCTTTAGTCTAATTGGACCCACTTAATCTTTACCTAGGACCAAGATCTTCTTATTTCTCTCTGGTCTAAAGATTAAAGAATATTCCCTTCTAATATCTAAAAATTAATTGTTATATACTGCAGTCTTGTGTAAGATATAGTAAAAATTAATTGTTATATAATGCAGTCATGTTGAGTAAGATATAGTAAAAATTAATTGTTATATACCGCAGTCAATGTTGTGTAATATACAGGTTAGAGCACGAGGTATGATCACATTGTCACCGTAGTGTTCTGAAAATGTTGTGACTGATGATTCTGTGGTGTGATAACACTGTATTCAAAGTGTTCTGGATAGTGTACAATTTTTTTTTTATTAAATGTTACATTTTTTAAATATAAATAATTGTATAAATTAATATTGATAAACAAAATAAAACAACATTTAATTCATTAAAAAATATAAAAAATTACAAGTCCTAAAAATTAAAATGCATAATTTAAAGAGATAATTGAAAAAGTCTTAAAAAATTAAAATGCAATACAAGTAAAATCAATCTTCAGCTCATGTTCCGATCCTGAAGCGTGTGCTACATTCCACCTTTGTTTAAGATACCTCCAAAGATGTTCCACAAGGTCGGCTCGAAGTCCCTCGTGCGTCTCCCGATCACGTAGTTCCTTTATTTTCCTCTCGTATGTATTACACCTCTCGATCCAAGAACCTTGTATGTTCCCAACAGGTACATAATATTCTTCATTCTCGGCAATGTTGAAACCTTTGTCTTCAATTATCATATTATGCAACATAATACATGTAACGCCCCTCATTCCAAAACTAAATATTATATTAATAAACCAGAAACGTAGGTATTTAAAACATATATTTGATTACTACACCATATATATAATGTACAAAACAGTTATAATCAAGTTATACTATCCAAAAGTATTAACCAAATTCACTTTTCGAGGCATTACGTAAACTAACTTCGTTTTATACAAAACATTTTCAGAGTAGCATAATCTTCAAACATCCCTTGCTTTAATCATTAACTTCTTGCTACCCACATTCTATCAAAAATCTGCAAGAAGTAACAACGAGGGATTAGCACGAAGCTAAGTGAGTAAACTCATCACACAACATTCAACTTAGCTTCATCACCGAATTACTTCTAATATCCGCAAATACTACAATTAACAATCAACAATCAACAATCAACAATCAACAAGTACTTAATGAGGATCGGTGGCTCTGGGGATAACCATAATACCCGGGAGGCTCCCCAAGAACACTTATCCAACCATATCCGTATGGCCATACGGACGAGACCGATAGCTAGCAGTTACTACATTCAGATACAGAGTCTATACACACAACAAATGAAGTACAACTCTGTATCATTCATACAACAACCCACTAGCCCAACCAACAGTTCATCAACTCGTTGACCTCACTAACAACTGATGCCCAAAGGCCACACATAACACGTAGATTTATAATCAACAAGGTATAATAAAGAATCAACAACAACATATCTACGTTTATTAGTTGAAATCAAATGATTACAACTAAATCAAATGGTGAGTTTTGAATCCACTCACCGATACCTTTGTCTTCACAAACTCAGAATCCAGGGATCACTTATCTTTTGGAGGATCTGAGAATCAACAATCAAATATAAGTTAGTAATCTGAATCTTCAATACTTAACTTATCTAATATCCAGCATAAGAAACTCAACATAATTCACATAATAAGTATAGCTTCCTAAATATGTTCTTGTAGACGTCAACATACTCATTATTATGCTATAACACTAATTTATCAACAGTACAGCATTTTACAAATCATTTAAATCAACTTCTGAAATATAAAGTTGATATGCTGACAGAGGCTAAGAAGCCGCCGGCTGGGCATCATGACCCGCCGGGTCGACCATACAAGCCGCCGGCTTCACCCTTGAGCCGCTGGGTGAATTAGATTTTGAGCAAACAGAAGCTAATTGAGTAGTAAAGGCTGTAGGAGCCGCCGGCTTGGCCGACAACCCGCCGGTTCTCCAACATAATCAAGAACCCGCCGGGTAGGGTACCAGACCCGCCGGCTTGTTCTTCAGGAACAACAACAGCAGCAGCTTAACCACAACCTGCACGACCTAAAATCTCAATTTCACAACTTTCAAGTGCCAAATCGACCAATTCCAGTTTCGAACCTTAAAGGAGTATCATATGGCAACTAGTTAACATCCAATAACTTAAACAAACCTCAATCAATTCCATTTTAGGTCAAATTCATACCAATTTGATAATTCACACATTTGAGCTCATTTGAACTCAAAACTATTATTTAGAGACTGAAATCTACAACTTCAACTTATATAATTCAGTTCCTAACATCACATAGTATCAGAAATCATCATATATCATTTGAATACAAATCAATTCATCAATTTCAACTATTTCATTCTTAACCTAACTAACTTAGGTTCATGAAAGGAACTAAATTACTTGCATTAAGGAGGGAGAAGATGAAGGTATTTGCAAGAATCACAGCTCCAATTCACTAATCTTGCTTGAAATTTCAATTTATGGTTTGTAGTTGTAAGTACACAATTTGAAAGTTTTTGCTATTTTGGGAAGATAGGATAAGAAGGAAGTAACCAAATAAGGAGGTCGGCTCTCCTTATAAACCGACTCCCATTTTCGGGTATTTTATACCCGTCCCAAATCTATTGTCTGGAACCTTAAAATCTCTTACGAGAAACTTATTTTATTGTACCGTCAACTATAGTAAATTAAAACAAACAACAATTTACTATTCACAATAAGTCCTAAGACCTACTTACCTAAGTTTTTCAATAAACAATTAATATCAAATAATTCCTAAATTAATTAAAAAATCAATTTAAATAGATTATTACCAGACCCGACGAGAGGATGTTACAATACAAGCATACATGATTTGTTTTATAGCTTTTTGACTATAAGCTCTTGTCGGTCGTTGTAGTATATGAAACCTTCCCTGTAAAACACCAAAAGTGCGCTCAATCCTTTCGGGCGATAAACTGTTTCCTATTGAAATTTCTTTTGATCAATCTCACTTGAGAATCCCTTAATGAACACTGCCCATGACAGGTATATCCCATCAGCAAGATAGTAGCCTCTATCATAATCCATATCAGCCACTCTATATGGAACTTGAGGAGCGGAGTAATTTAGCAAGTTCCTAAATAAAGGAGACGTGTTAAGAACATTTAAGTCATTGTTGGACCCTGCAACCCCAAAGTATGCATGCCATATCCAAATGTCGTACAGGGCGACAACTTCAAGCATAATTCTCGGATACCCCATGATCGCCTCGTGTGTATTGCACTTTCCATGCATTTGGGCATTGTGTCCCACGCCAATGCCTACAATCTATGCTACCAAGCATGCCAGAAAAACCATGTAGCTTGTGATGTATGTCTTCAGTTTTTGGTTCTCTTATGTACATATTTGAATATAAATCGATAACGCACCTTGTGAAATTTTGTAAAGTTTCACGAGAAACTCTTTCTGACATTTGCAAGTATTCATCAAAGGCATTCGGAGACGTAATTGTATACTAATTGAGGAAGGGCAGAAGTGACTCTTTGAAGACAAGTAAAACCCGGTACGCCACGTGCATCGGGTCGTTGACGAAACCACAAAAAATAGTCGGGAAGTGGTTCTACGAAGTAAGAGCTAATATACTCACAAATTTTAAGGAATAAACAATGACTCATTCGAAATCGAAGTTTGAAATATTCATGCAGATATTTCGCATTTTTGACAAAGTAATCGTTTAATAACATTTGCTCCGCGGTTACTCGGTCATGATATATGAAACGACGTAAACGAGTCATGGAACTTTCCGCATCTTCTTGTTCATTACAAAACTTACGAGCAAGCATGAGAAGTTTGTACGTGATTTCGTCATCGGAGGATGAATCATATGACATTTGTTGTGTAAAATATATGTAATTCTTGTATTGAAATTGAATGAAAGAGGAGATTGTGAGGTGTGAATTAGTGTAAAAGTGTGTATGTATATATAGAGTTTTTGAAAAGTTAATCAATTTTTTTTAAAAAAATATTGTAGCCGTTTTACAACGGCTTTTTTTAAAACGGTTTTTTATAACCGTTGTAGCAGAAAAAAAGAAAGAAAAAAAGGAAAACGGTAAAAGATACGTCGTCTAGCAGTGGACGGCGAGTGGGAACGGCGACGGAAACACCGTCCCGGTGAGGTGGAACGCCGTCCGATGACGTTCTCATCGGAAAACGGCGACGAAATCCTCCCCACACCTCGTGCTCTTAGCCTCGGTAGATCATGGTTGTGTTTGACACCGGGATTCCAGGATTTTGGGTTTTTAATTTTGATAATCTCAATCTCAACTAAATGAATAATCATCGTTTGGCAACAAAAACATAATACTCCCTCCGTCCCAAAATAACTGTCCAATTTTGACTTTCTGAAGTCTTTCTTTTTCAACTTTGACCTTTAATATTTTTGTGTGTGTTATATAATACTTGATACAATATATACGAATAGATTGAGTTTTAAATGTATTTTCATTGATATAATTTTCATTAAATATTATATAACATAAACAAAAATATTAAAAGTCAAAGTTGAAAAAGAAAGATTTTAAAAAGTCAAAAGTGGACAGTTATTTTGGGACGGAGTGAGTAGTGATTTTTGAAAAAGAATTGCCGAAAACACTTTTCAAAGAAGCCTCTTTAAGTAGCTTTCGTAGAAAAGCGTCTAAGCCATAATCTCACGTTCCAGCTATCCAGTCTTCAACTCTAGTTAGTTATTGTAAAACATAGGGGTAAGTACATAAAAATGTAATTAACTATGACCTGACATTTATAGTGTGTAATCAACTATTTGGGCTTCCATTGTGTGTAACAAACTATTTATTTCTTTCCATTGTATGCAATTTGATGACGTGTCAACGTGTAAGGATGACACGTGACACCTTATATAGATGACATGTGAAAAAAATGCCAAAAATTACATACAATGGAAAGAAATAAATAGTTTGTTACATACAATGAAAACCCGAATAGTTGAATACATATTATGAATGTCAGGTGACAGTTAATTGCCTCTTATTTCCTTACCCTTAAAACATACTCAATAAGTATTATAGAAAAGCGACGGCGAAATCATGGTTTGGTTTGAGTGTTTGACTATATGGGAAAAAGTCAAAGTTTGAATTTGGGAATGGGAAGTAGTATAATGGGAGTTTGGACAATGAGTATGATCCATTTTGATAGTTTGTAGAAAACAGCTGGATGTTTGCAAGTTCCCACAGAATCAGTCGTTTTCGATCTCTTGCAATGCCTTTGTCACCTTTTCACTTGTTTATGAATTTAATTAACGTGTTCATACAATATCACTATTATTTATAGTCAAGATTTTTTTAGCGTAAGTTTTTTATTTGCGTAATTACAAAATGTATGTTGGTTCAACTTTAATCTTGTCGGCATAGGGGAAGTATCCATAATAATTTTGGATAAGGAAGCAACACTCTTACTCGTAATATTACCTAAACATCATTTTTATTATTAAGTACACCATTGAGTGAAATATTCGTTAATAGTTACTAGCCTATTGCCCGCGCATTGCAGCGCGATAAAATATATATGTTATTAATATGTTTATCGAACATGTTTTCGTATAATCGAGAACATCGTACTTCGTAGTGAATCGTTCTTATTATACACAATTACAATCTTTTCACAACTTGAAACTTGATACGAAACCAACAATGAAATACACTTGTTAGTGTTCGTATTTTAACCCTGTAAACCTGCTAAGCCATATGTCTAACTTTTCTAATCGGGTTATGTTAAATTCGGGTTAATGGTCCTACATGTTATCCCGGAGAAGAAACTAAGTTTATTTTATTAATATATATAAATTCTAACCCATGGTCCCCTAAAACCAATCCATCATTATATTATGCATGTTACATAACTTACAGAATTAAATAATTATAAAGTTATGTATTTTGTAACTAAAACTAATTATGATGTTTTAGTTTTTAGTTAATTGTATTTGTCCGAAAATTAACGATGCTTGAATAATAAGTAAAATTAATGACAGTCTTTTTAAGGTAATTTTAAGATTTATATTTAATCTATTATTAAGTAGTATAGATATAGATATACTACATATATTAGATGTTGGATTAACTAAAATGGTATATTACTATTTTATTACTAAGACAACTATATGTGATAAAAGTCTTTTATATGATAGTAATAGATTATTTTTAAGACTTGATAAAAGAAAAAGTTATTATAAGACTATCATTAGAATTATTTAAATTGACTT
This sequence comes from Pseudognaphalium luteoalbum, assembly GCA_963422505.1. Classification (NCBI taxonomy): domain Eukaryota; kingdom Viridiplantae; phylum Streptophyta; class Magnoliopsida; order Asterales; family Asteraceae; genus Pseudognaphalium; species Pseudognaphalium luteoalbum. Next base: position 13,589,430 of record OY730192.1, on the reverse strand, counting down.
AAGTGATATATAACATACTTACCAATATATTTTTATAAGTTTAAAATTTGCATCAAAACTTCTTATATATTAGCATAGAAGACTGAAGATGGTTATAACTTCTAAAACTATTTGAGTTTTCACTTGTATTTAGATTTAGATCAAAACAATCAAAATACACACTTCATTGTCCATTAATGTGCTACATAACTACATCAGTTATATAAAAGATAATTAATAATGAACATATATTGTAACGGAAATTAGTTATTATATATAACTTAATAATAAATTGCATTGAATTCAAGTGTTAAAGTTGAATGAGAGTTAAAAGGGTAAAGTAGTAATTTACTATTTCTCCCTTTTAAGACTTTCGCTCAAACTCTTTATATATTAGTATAGATATAGGTTAAGATCACGGCATCCCTCATTCCTTCCAAAAAATTCTCTCAGGCCAAACATGGTTATGGCCTAAATCCGCCTTCATAAACGACCGATTATTGTTACATTATGGACTTGTTAACGCGCGGTTAAGCTGAGTGATTCGGTTTTAATTTCAAATGAATCGGTTAACAACCGTAATAAGGCAAATGCACAATCAAACATATGAAACTCGTATCAACAATCAATGTCAATATCGATGATCGAAGAAACAAAAGTCTACACGTTAGACCAATTCTAATGTATCAAACCACGAATACCATAGTGTAAAATTCATATTCATCCAAGATTTCAAATTTGATGCAATATCGATCTTTTTGACAATTTGCACCAAATTCAATAAAACATCAAACATTACTCCAAGTCTTCAAAGTTCGTTTTAACCCTTTGCATCATCCGTAATAGATAGTGAAATGACAAAATAATGACGTAGGGGTCATATTGACATTTCTCATGGTAGAAACTAATTTTAAAACGAAACTTCAAGAATGAACTGGGACTTAGAAGGGGTTGTTTACTTTCCATTTAATGGTCTGTTTTCAGACACCTCTTAATATAGACAGATAAATTATTGTTTCTTTTTCACTTAATCTGAAAAGAATGTCTGTTTCTGAAATATGAAGAAAAATGAAGTTCTTACCAAAAAGAGGCACTTAATGATAAATATACATTTTTTCAACATTTTATCTCCAATAGAATTTGAACACGCCATTTTTTATTCAAACTTTATATCATTTAAGTTCATTATTTTGGTCAAAACAAAAATTACATTTACATAAACAGCACTTGTTATAAACAGACATGTTTATCCAGACAGACATCACATACAAACAACACTTAATAGGAAAAAAAATAAACAGCCCCTAAATAGCATTAGGAATTAGTCCACTGATCGTCAAACGTTTTCAACCATTACATAGACAACAGTTGGTAATTACTCTTATATTATATTTATATTTATATTTATATTTATTATAATAACTAACTAGTTTAAGACCCGCAAAATTTGCAGGTTAACTTTATGATATGTCTTATATGGATATGTTATACAAATTTAATAAGCGTTTTGGTGTTGGTGTATGGTACATCAGTTTGTATTGTTTTATTTTTAAATGAAAAATGGTTTAAGCATGTGAATTGTGATAGATTTTGGATTGATGAGTTCAAATAAATTAATTAATATGGACAATACTGTGTATGATATCACTTTGTTATTTGTATTAATATTTAATAATACTAAATTATTTAAAATCGTACAGGTATGTTTTTTCAAATAAGAGAATTTACCGGTTCAGCAGGTAAATACTATTTTGTATCTAAAAGATTCGTCCATCCAAGTTACTCTTTGTAATTTAAATCAACAACCTATAATGCATTACTTTGTCTTTTTAACTTTGATGAAAGTTGATAAAATATGACAACTCAAATGAAGGCTCTACTGACCCGAATGACATTAACACAGCCTTAGAAGATTAAATGGTAAATTATTTTGGGGATGTAATGAAAGTTGATAAAATATGACAACTCAAATGAAGGCTCTACTGACCCGAATGACATTAACACAGCCTTAGAAGATTAAATGGTAAATTATTTTGAGGATGTAATTCGAGATATAAAAAAAATTAGTGGCAAAAGAGTAAATTAATTAATCAATTATTGATAATATTGTATATGATATCCTTTTTTTTGTATTTGTATTGTTCTATAATAATAATACTATATTATGTACTGAAATTTTGAATTAGTTAATTTAAAAAATAAATTGTTAGATTTAAGATTTCAAATCTTGCAATTCGGTATTGTTTTTTCCGTTTTTTGAATTTGCATCATATTTTCAATAAGAATAACTATTTTTCTTTGTTTGGCCAAAGTTACATACATGTGGATAACCGAAACGCGCGAATAAATATGAATAACAGATGGTTAATAGTTAATAATAATTAAGTACCCAAGTGGTATGAGTACCAATACAATAAAACCCGTCGGAACCCGAACCGTTGACATCCATAATTCATACATTGTAAATTAAAAAATGATAAAAGAGTTCAAAAAGGGCGGTGGTATAGGTACAAATACCATATAACCCGCCGGAACCCGACCCGTTGGCATCCATAATTCAAGAATCGTAAATTAGAAATTGATGAAATTTTTTTTTTTAAAAAGATGGTCATATAAGAATTTAAATTACTGGCCGATGAAATGAAGTCATGATATTTTTGAAATTGAAAATAACTTATTGAGTTTTTTTCATAAAAAATAAATAAATAAAGAATATTATAGGAAGAGTTTGAATTATAAAAGAAATAATAAAGTAGTTATTTAACCAAAATCTCCATAAAATATTTGGAGGATTATGTACGATTAAAGAAAAAAATAGAGGTTTTATATTGTAAATATTGAAAGGTGTATATTTTAAATATGGAAGGGTATATTAGTATTTTAGTCACATAAAATTAGGATTAATGATGTCATTAAATAAATGAATGGCTAGATCTTAATTGTTAATCTCCATCTAATGGTCATTATTCTTTCAAGATTTTTCTTTATTGAGGTTTTTTCATAAAGAATAAATAAATAAAGAAGATTATAGGAAGAATTTGAATTATGAAAGAAATAATAAAGTAGTTATTAAACTAAAATCTCCATAAAATATTTGGAGGATTATGTACGATTAAAGAAAAAATAAAGGTTTTATATTGTAAATATTGAAGGGTGTATATTGTAAATATGGAAAGGTATATTAGTATTTTAGTCACATAAAAATGGGATTAATGATGTCATTAAATAAATGAATGGCTAGATCTTAATTGTTAATCTTCATCTCATGATCATTATTCTTTCAAGATTTTTCTTTTAATATATAAGATAGATAACAAATTTCTATAACAAAACTTAGTAACTACCTAATTTAGCCTAAACCTAGATCTAACATTATGATTGATAGGTATAAAAATTAATTTGGTGATATTAAAATAGACTAATAATTCAACCAATGAGAAAAATAGGTCAACTTTTAGTTTTATGTAATTAGACATATATATCATTACTTCGTAATTTATACTGAACATGTGTAACTAAACCTATATACTGTAATTGACATCTTTAAAAAGTCCAAATGTTGATAAACAATTTTAGTCTATATACACATCGAAGATGAAGCAAATTAATAGTAAATTAAATGGGTCATTTAAAAATGAAATTTTGTGTGGATAAGGGTGCTACAACCAGTCCTCACCTTTTGAGAGTCAAAGTGACTTATTCTATGATATGATGAACCCATGTAGTCGTATTCTGTAGATTTCGTGGGCCTCGTTTTCAATCTCAGAAATATATACATGCATGACTGTGTTTTCTTTACAAAGATCTCGAAAACGATCACGTCATACTTGGATTATATTACGTACATCTGAGTAAAAGAGGACTCAGCTTGATTCATCAAATTAACTAAAGAAAAAAAAAATCTACTTCGTCTACCCGTTTGTTAGTTCTTCCTTTATAGAGAAAAAGGTGATATATTTCAAAAATTGCAAAAAAGCTCTATGTTTTCACACAAAAGTTTGACGCTAATTTTATAACCTTTTGAAAAGGGTGATAACAGATTCATCATCATTTTTGATATATACATGATTCATTTATACAATATAGCTTTTGTAACACGCATTGTTGGTGAATATATCAACAGTAATGGTAAGAAATCATCACACACTCAAAAAAGATATGGAGATGCAAGTAAGGATGTCAATGGATCGGATGATGTCATCTACACATCTATATCTGTCTAAACGTCACTATTCATATTTATATCCATTTAATTTTCAATTCATCCATCCAGCTTCATATTCTTATATGCAAGTCAACACTAGGGGATTAATTGTGTAGTAATTTTTGTAAAACTTAGCAAGACTACGACAGGTGAGTTTCACATAACACTTAACACTTATGATAATTCTCAAGATAATAATTAGAATTTGTATCCGCTGAATTGAATGTGAGAGACTGAGAGGAGACCTACCTTCGATTACATCTCTATGACTCATTTAGGGAACCAATGGAATTGACCGTTTTGGAATCTTGTGTTTTCTTTCAGAAAATAAAGGATTTATTTACATAAAAGTCGGTGACGATTTCACATGTGAACGTAGAGATTGCATATTGTCTTCTATAATCTACATAGAATAAACAATCCAGTAATAGCTATGTGACAATTGTATTTTGTTTTGAGGTCATACAATAGCTCCGTCTATGTGTTTTCAAAGCTTGTGGGTAAAACCTTAAATAATTTTTAAATTAAGGTCCTATATCGAGCTGTAAGATGTTTTTTGTTGCGACTCAATTAACTTTGAAATAACTAAAACATTTTTTTTCTACAATTAATAATCAAATTATATACTATATGTATATACACAGATTTTGAGGCGCCTATAATTCGGAGGTCATGGGTGGTCGGCCACCTCACCCACCCTCGAAGACGACCCTGATAGCTCAAATTCGCTGTATTTTACGTAAAATATAGTGGGCACGTAAAATGTACTAATTGAAAACTTAGACGGTTGATCACATAAACAACGGATTAGATCGTCTGCCCATCTCTATCTCACGTTATTTTAATTTGTATAGTTTCCTGATTTAGTTTAAATTTACTGATACAATTTTTTTTTACATCTTATGGCCATTATAATTGATACTTTAACGGTTATTATTGTACCACTATCAATTTGTTGGAAATGGTTTTTACTTTTTAGTGACAACCTACTTTTTTAAAAACAGAATAGAAGGATACACAGAAGACAGAAAATTGCTAAACATACCCCTAAAGATTATGAATAACAACTAATAGTTTACGGAAAAAATATTAATTATGTTGGCTAGTGACGGATCTAGAAATTCAGGAAACCCGTAGCATAAATTTTTTCACATTATTAATTAGATAATTTTTTAATGAATATGTAGAATTTCATTAGAAATTAGTAGTTTTTAGGGTTAATAACATACAAAATGGACTAATCAATCATCACACCAGTAGCAGAACTTATTTGGACCCGTAGCAATAGCAATAAAATCAATTCTTTTCTAAAAATATTACACTTCGAATGACAAATGGACTCGTAGCAAGCGCTACCCCTAGTTTCTACGTGGCTCTGCCCCTGAATGTTGGCTATCTAACTATATGTGGTTGGTGGTTTCATGACGGTTAAAGAAAGTTGAACGGTTTTTGATGGAAGTTAGAACCTTATCCATAGCCCTAAGGGCTACAAAAAATCATTTTCCAATCAATAAATAAAGAAAATTTGCAATGATGTTGGTGCAATAAGATTACTAGCATGATTATGAAATTAACTACCCTTTACATGCTTGATTGATGATCTAATCCAAACAATTTAAGAAGTGGATTAATGTACTCACAAAATACATGAAATTGTATTAATTGGAATATATATAGTTATTACAGATTTACAGTACTTCCAACTTTCCAAGAGAAAGGGAGCAGTGATTTTTACTCACTTTTTAATATTTATGCATACAATGGAGTGACTCATGGTGCGTGCATCAAAAGTTGTGTAAATATGAACATCCGACAAAGAATAACAAAAAAAAGAAAGTTATGACGTGCAAAGCAACTATAAAGACAAAAGAAAGTCTTACGATACCAAAAGGAGACATTAGTACCAAAAAGAGACATTTAGCCCAATGGTATGAGAGTGAACCATCAACCAAAATGTTATGTTGTGGATTCGAGTTTCACTGGAAATATTGTGCAACTTTAACTAATCCAACCTCGACCAGCTGAATTACATGGTTTGAACTCGTATAATGTCATTTAGGAATTACAAGGTTTGACATAAGGCAACCTGTTATATAGCTAAGTGTTTCATGCACCAGGAACCAAATTATCCGGTAATTTTGACGACAGCGGAGTTTCCCTATACTGACGTTATTCAATCGTAACTCAATTAGAATTAAAAGCTAAAGTAATTGAATTTGTCCTTCAAATAAATTTACATATTTACTGATCGATCATCTCCAATGAGTTAAATGAGAGGAAAACTCACCCATATTGTATTTTAGTTTAATGCAAAGAACCTTCTTAGTCATATCATATTTACTATTAGATGAAAAAAATCATTTCTGCATTCGCCACTGACACTGATTACTTATAGTGTAGTGTTAATTTAGGACAAAAAAGTATTCGGGTCCAACCCAACCCTCTTTTTTATTTTCATTTATTTATCTACAAACCCCAACCCTTTTAACCAACTTAACGCAAAATCCATTTTGGCTCAAACTCAGTTCTGACCCATTACCAAACCCATTCAGCCTGCACGTGCACGATATCCCCCCTGGGTTTTGTGGATCTCTAACTTTGCGTAACCAAGTTCAGTTTTCTCATTCAAGCATGCACCCACATACACACAGAATGCTGTAAGTGGTCAAAGTTAACAACTGTGTAAAATTATTTGGCAGTGGTTCTGACACATTCGTTCTCAGGATACATGGTTCCTTGTATTGAATTCTTTCACTAGAAAAACTACATTCCTACGCAGACTATTTTATTATCTTGTCATACGTTGGCAAGCAGCTAACCTTGATTGCATATTAAACATGGTAACCGGTTATAGTAAATCCTCGTCCTATAATTTCTCCCGCACAATACCAAGCGAAACACTCAAGCCCAAAAAGGGCAGCAATGCCCATATCTTCAGTTTTAAGCTCCTTCCTCTTCTTCACAAGTTGCTTCACATGATCAAACTCCTTCCAAAATGCATCATAGCGACTGGGAATGCTGATTCAAAAACACAAGTATTTTAATATACAGAAACCAAGTATACAGATGAGTTGAAAATGCGTAAGTTGGGTAACGGATCAGTTAGGCCAATTCATCGACACTTTTATGCGCTAGTTGGTATGAAATTTGATTAAACAAAAGCAATACGATAATAATAATGATAAGAGAATATACTCTTTTAAAGAAGGAGATGTAATAAGCAATCAAAAATACGTTAGGCAACTATTGACCTGTTTAACCCGTTCGAGCCATTTGATAGTTATCTCAAAAAATGAATCTATTCACATTAAAACTAAAGATCCGTAGTTTTTACCATTGAAAGGTCAAAGGTTTGACAACTATAATGAAAACACAAGATACAGCTATTCATGCACAAGTATTGCAAAAACAATACATTTTGAAACTCACATTCAAATTAGACACTGACAAAAGTGGACCTTTTGGGATAGATAGAGTAATATCACAAATAAGTGAGCTTCCTAAGTTACAAGTTATATGTGTTTTTTCCAACAACTCACTAAGGCTAGTAATTGCACTATTCGTGCAGCCAACAGTGTTTAACATTATTCAATGGTTCCAGGACATGCTTACTCTATATATGTGAGAGTTTGCAGCATATTAAAACATGTCCTGTCTTGTGCTCGAAGACATGGTAAAAATGTCAATGTGAGCTAATAGGTTGCTGAATATGCATGTATATGATGGCATGATGCACACAAAATCAGACCACAAACACATTCAGAGTTCAATTAATAGGTTACAATACGTGCATTTTAATAAACTTGACTCCAACTTTGTGTTTATCTGACATTGAAATGCAATTCCAAGTACAACTATATTCCATTGAAGTAAATAGATAGCTTGTTATTTATCTAAAAACATAACTATATACGCTAAAAACTGTCTATGTAAATCATACAAGTCTTTTGCTTTGACATGTGCAGGGACGGAGCTTGAAAAACTATTTTGAGGGGGCCAAAACCATTTGATGTATAAAATGTAGTCACATGTATATAAGAAAACATTGGTTCGATTAAGCTATTATATTAATCAACTAACATTAACTACCTATTATGAGATTAGATCAAGTTGATTATAAACTAATAATTGAATATATAGATGTTTAATTAAATTGACATCTATAACAGAAAGTAGTTACAAGATATAAACATGTTGAATCGATTTTCAGATCAAAGCTACTCTTTGTGATAAAATATAAGTGAGTTTTTATTGAAAATTTTAGTGATACGCTTAGCTACAAAAGTATTACAAAGACAGTTAGTTATAAAATGGTCTGTTAATTAGATGTACTTATGAACCTTTATATGATAGTTTTCATATATTTATCATAAATAAGTCAAAAAAATAGCATATGAGGATTTGAACCCCCGCCTGTTTTCCTTTAGTGTGTTAACCGTACTGTTGCAAACCAACTCAACCAACCCAATATTTGGTTTAGAGTTCCTAAATAATTATATATATCTATTAGTACAAGCTCAAAATTTTGGGGGGGCCACAACCCCTCCCTGCCTACACTATGCTCCGTCCTTGGACATGTGCAGATCAAACATTGAAATGTTAAATTTTTTTAAAAAGGATACGGTTATTGTTTTTTCGTGAAATCACTACTCTTCATTAACTTTTATAGAAGGATACAATTATTGTTTTTTCGTGAAATCACTACTCTTCATTAACTTTTACCAAATTAAGGAGCTTGTTAATTTTCTATCAGGTTCATACCAGATTTAGATTTCGATACAGAGTTAAATTAATATATGTTATTATGTTGTCTTTGAATTTTATTTTAATTAAAAAAAAGTTAAGGATAACATACAAGTTTAAATAGTAGATTACTAGTACGGGCAAACCTGGCAAGACGAGTGTAAAGTAGCTGGTTTGATAACTGCTGACATTTTTCTATAGTAGGTGGATCCTGAATGTATTGCTTGTTCTTCTCTAGTGTCTCCTTGTAGTATGTGGTCCCATTCTTGGATAAAATACTTGAGACTTCAGCTGCCTTTGAACGTAACATATGCAACTTTGATGCCATAACTCGTACTCTAGAACAGTAAAAAGACGGATTTAATAACTTGAACACGTACAATAGGAAATGAAGATCATTCGTGCTTCAGCCAATAAGAATTACAGATAAAAAGGAATCGAATGACAGGGTTTTCATATTCCATAAAATGGCAGCTATGATCAAAATAAAGAGATATATGTGTTGTACTGACATTGATATCTGAAGTAATTATAATGCAAGTTAATTAGTAAATGATGTGAAGTTACTTTTGACATCAAGATTATATGTGGTCGAAATAGTAGTATTCCTTCATATAACATTGTTGATAAAGATGAAATCTGGTTGACTTGAAAGTTGTTTTGAAAGCCCGAGCTTATCGAATTGTTCGATAAGTGCTTGACAAAGTAACGTATTTGAAATTTTGAAGCTTAAAAATTGTAAAATACTAAGTAAATGTAGTAACATAAAAGAGAAAGGCATAAAATAAAATAAAAAAATATATATAAAGAGTATTTGGGTCATTTTAACAAGTATTCGAGCAAGGATGTTATAAAATTTTGGTGCATACAACAAAATACAACTACTAATTTAGTGAAATTATGCAACAAATATACATATCTAAGCATATGATCAACCATTATAAACACAGAAAACACTCATCTAAGAATTTAATTAAAGATGATATAACAAAAATCCAAAATAGATTCTTATCATTTAAATTAAAAAACCAGCTGCTACTTTCACCCTAACGTATCCAAATCTAAACGAGCTACAAATTAAGCATATATAATCAGGCATACGATAGATTGCACCCAAAAAAAAAGAAGAAGAATCAAAGCTATTGCACAACAGTTAACGATCAATGGATTTCATTGATACATTCGAAGGAATTATGATGTATATAATACATTTTAGGCATCCATCCGTTATAAATCATATACATTTAACCTAAAAAGTAAATTGTTAGAAAACGTTAATTAGTCACTGGAATTGGATTTTACCTTTTTTCCTGAAATTTGGTACCCGCTCAACACAGAGTGATGAATGAGGGTGGTAGCAAGGGTTTTGAGCGTATTTTATACGTCAACATGTTTCGCCCTTGTTTATTTAACAAATGACATTAAGGCCCCTAATGTTTCGTGTCTGTTAATTACAGTAAATAAATTGGTTCCTTAATTTCTAATCTTTTTATTTTATGTTAATTAGGGAGCAGTATACTTTTTTTTATTATTATTATTATAACATTAAATCATTCAAATTTAAGAATTAGAAGATTATTAGGAGAAGAAAGATTGGGAGGCATGCTAATGTATTTTAAGCATATTAAACATTACTTTCAAATGTTCAATATCGATTGATCTCACTTATAATTAACTGGTGAATTGTTATGAACAATAGTTATTTTGTCTTACTAGACGCATTTTTATAACATATATTAGATTTAACAAATAAGATAACAAGTTGCATGGTAGTTAAAGTGGTTTGTGCCTCATCTTCACAATTCAACTACCTAGGTATGTGATTTTTTTTAGAACATATATTAGATTTAACAAATAAGATTCTGTTTTTTTTTCAGCTTCTTATTATTTATTCGTTGTTAATATTATTATTATGTTATTATTATTGTTTAACAATAACTTATTGTTATATATATATATATATATATATATATATATATATATATATATATATATATATATATGTTTTATATTACTTAAATACGTTTTTGTTACTAAAGGTTTGGTCTAGCGGTATGTGAGTTATCCCTCAACCTAGTGGTTGTGAGTTCAATCCTCATAGGAGACATTGTAAATATTCGTGGTTGTATATATAATGTGTGAGGTAATTTTAAGTTTACTTTTCTTAAAAAAATACGTTTTTGTTGTTATTATTGCATTTACTTAGATTGTTAACTAACTAACTAAGCTTATATTTTTTAATGAATTGGTCTAATCAAATTTTCAATTTCAAAGAATTTAACTAATGTTATCGTTTCAAGATAATTTTATATATAAGTAATATATGGAGTATAACTTAAAAATGTTATAACATACTTTTGTGCTTGAAAAACACGGCAACGGATTTAAATACAACATAAACTAAAATAAATAAATAATATATAAAAGTATATTTTCAATCCCGCCCCGAGATATCCTCGAACATACAAAACAGATGAACGGATGCATATTCACATGCGAAAGAGTAGATTATTAGAGTACACTAATTTTTTCTCAAATTGGTAGTACCAATAATATTGTGTCATGTGTATAAATAGAATGTTTCACATATACAAAATTTATTTACCCCCAACATCAATTATCTCGCAAACGACTAATTAAAAAATTATGAAAATTGCACCATTAAATTCAGCGATTTCTCCTCTTCGATTTGCCGTCCTCCAAAACATACTTTTGACGAGTTTTTTTATTTTCTTCTTTTTGATGGGTTTCATATTACACTAACACATGTGTTAAAGTGTTGCGTTTAGGGTTTGGAATTTTAGGTTTGGGGTTTTTGCCAAAACCCCAAACCTAAAACTCCAAACCAAAAACCCTTAACCCTAAACGCTTTACAAAACTCTGAACCTTAAATTTTACTAAACCCTTAACCCTTCTAAACCCTAACCCTAAGTTTTACTAAACTCTAAACCCTAATCCCTACTAAAACCTAAACCCTTTTAAACCCTAAATCCTTCTAAACCCTAACCTTAAACCCTAACCCTAAATTATAAATACAACCAAGAATTACCACATGTGTTAATAAGTTATAAAACTCACAAAAAACGAAAATAAAATCGTTAGCAGTATGCTTTGAAGGACGGCAAATCGAAGAGGAAAAAACGTTAAATTTAATGGTGCAATTTTCATAATTTTTCGATTTGTCATTTATGAAAAATTTACGTTGAAGGTAAATGAATTTTGTACATGTAAAACATTCTCTTTTTACACATAGCACAATAACATTGATACATCCATACTTCCAAAAATTTATTGTACTCATCTCTCACATGTTATATTAAAACGTAATTATAGATCAAGTGTATTTAGTCGATTAGAGTTGATCAAGACATTCTATTCAAAATAAAAAGCCACTGGAACCATCCAATTCTTACAGGGTGACATATAGCAAACAGTTCAGTGTTCTCTCCAAAAAGGCAAAAACAATTATTACTTGGCTTTTCACAAACATGTACGAAAATGAGAATCTAACCTGCACCCATGGTCAATATCACTAATGAAAGAGATGAGTAAAAGCGACATGAAATGTACTGACAAGTTGAAATGATAAACATGTCGATGAAACGGATAAATTAAAGCAACATGAAATGTACCAAAATGTTGAAATACTAAACATGTCTAGAAGCAGTATGATCCACAGATACTAAACAAAACAAAACAAAAAACATGCAAAAACATTCAATCAACAACAAAAAGAGATCACAAATATAACCAACATCAAAAGACACTACTCTTGCCTCCTTCAAAATGATCAACTCTGCTGAGGTGAAGCTTTGGCAACCGCACCACCACTAGGCTGAGTAGCTTGAGATGCTGGAGCAGCGGCCTCACCAGAATATGCAGGTGGTTGCTGGGGATAACCACTGCCATACGAGCCTCCATATGCCTGTGGCTGCTGTCCATATGGTGCTTGAGGATACCCACCAGTACCATAACTACCAGCATAAGAAGCTGGTGCGGCATAGCCACCTTGTGGTGACTGTTGTGGCTGTTGACCATATGTCGGCGTTACGGGAGGTTTCTGTGTTGGAGGAGGTCCATAACCACCATATCCAGAAGGTGGTTGAGCCACGTAGCCTGGCTGGGATGTTGGTGGGGCCGCTCCGTAGCCTGGCTGAGCAGGCTGAGAATAACCAGATTGAGGTGCAGATGCTGGTGGAGGAGCTTGATTAGCGTTCTCACCCTGAGCTCCATATGAAGCAGTTTGCCCTTCAGTGGATTCACTAGTAGCATTGTATCCAGATGTTGGATTAGCATAACCCTGTTGATCATATCCAGCCTGTGGCTGACCATAACCAGTTTGAGGAGCTCCATATCCTCCATAGCCATCTTGACCGTATGTTTGACCTTGCTGACCATAACCATAGGTCGATGCATCTGCAGGGCCAGTTGGACCACCAGGTGGTTGAGTTTGTGGAGCTTGTTGCTGGTTATAGTAGTCATAACCGCCACCACCAGCCTGGGTGGTTTGCTGAGCTGGTGCAGCTCCAGGTGCCGACTGGTCCCAGCCAGCAGCATATCCACCTGAAGTTGGCTGACGAGGATAACCACCATATGGTGGTTGTGAATACTGAGTAGGTTGACCAGCATAAGCTCCAGGTTGCATATAACCATAACCCTGTTGCGGCATTTGTTGACCAGATGGTGCCCAATTCGTCTGGGGTCGAGCTTGGTAACCTTGCTGTGAATATCCACCACCACCCATTGGGTTTCTCATACGATTCTGCAAAATTATCGAAATCTCCAATGAACCAAAAAATTATACTCACATTGTGCATCACAAGATAAAACATTCATAAGTGACAATGATTTAATTAGCATACTTGCATATAGGCAGGAAAAATGCTGAAACTGAATACAACAAGCACAAATATCCCAATATATCAAGAGAAGAGCACAGAGACAATAATTATGTATTCATTATATCAAGACAGGTTTAGGTGCCTACATACCGTATGGGTCGGGTGGTTTTACCGAGGGAGATACTCCAGCAGAAGCCCATGCTCTCCCTATTCGAAGTGAATGGGTACAAAACAGAACGCAAAACTATACAATCTTTTCAAAGAGCAAATATAATATTGCAGATCCTAGACAATTGCTAAAATGACCACCAAAGCATCGACATAAACCGTAATATCAAAAACCTATTTTAAGAACTCAAGAAGAGTGCATTCAGTAAATAATATCAAAATAAGATAACCTACAAGCAATCTGTTAGCCAGTTTAATATCCTTCAAACCCCATATGGATAGCACACTTCACACCTCCATACTAATAGTAACAGTACATTTGCAGTTCTTCTAAAAAAAGTTTAGAGCCATACCAGGTTCTTCTGGCGTCACCAAAACTCCAACTACCCACCACCCATAGAAAAGCCCTAACAGCAATATTAGTAACAAGACATGCATATAGCTATCACATTTCACTAACAATATATTTCTTCTGTGACACACAATCTTTAGGGTAAAATTCTATGCTTCTCAAATACTTAAAAACCCATCTCACTACATCATTTATTTTTATAACTAAAAGTATATATATTTCAATGTTAAACCCCAGTACATGTAACTCATCAGTAAGTGGTATTCAATCTAATTAATAAGTGTGAGTGTGCTTGACAATGTTCCAACAGCCCTGCAGACGCAATCCAATATATAAATAGGCTCTTCTATTTAATATGGAAACAGGAAGATATGTGTATCTACACACAGTTACCGTTACCGCCACTAAAATTACTTCAGGTTCTGGGGGGAAGAAAGCCAACCAAGCTGTTGAGTGTTGATTGCAAGAGCAGCAATAGCAGAATCTGCAACCTCAGATTTTACAAGTAGAAATAGAGGAAGAGAAGCAGGTGGTGGCAACATTGTGGATAATGTAATATGATGATCTCGATAATGTAAGAATTTACAATACATCTATTGATTGGATTAAAAAGGTCTCCTATTCCTTAACATGAAAAAGTTATAGACCAAATAGAAGGAGAAAGAGGAAAATAGAAGGCAGAAATTAGACCCCAGCTTTCTTGAGGTAGCAGTGTTCTATACATTCATTAAAAAATAAATCAATTTTGAGTTAGTATGCAACAATCAGATTCACATATTTATCATATCAGAGCAACCAAAGTAGACTATCAGAGCCAAGTAAGATTATAGATGCCCCTACGTCACAAAAGAATAAACTCTACTAAAACTCAAGTGAATTTCAGGATGCAAATTCTGAAACCAAGCATACGCTTGGGCTCCTTGCATACATACACATACCTCACTAATTACTTCATTAACCAACTGTTTTGCAGCCTCAATCTGATCACTGGATCCATCTATCTGTACAGTCCTTTCAGTTGATGTATCACCAGGAGGAAGGTGTAGAGGTATAACCTGATAATAGGTACAATCTTTTAAGCAACCACCATTCTACTTGTAAATGTGAAAATCAATCAAAAAATACATTTTCAAACTTGATTTATAGTATAAAACAATACAATACGATAGACCCAAGTGGTCTTCAAGGCATTTAGCCCAGACAATCAAACTCACTAGATTATAATTTGAAAATAATAATAATAGAATTTAAGAAAATCCATGCAATCAAAGTAGAGTTATTAGAGTTTATGCAAGACCTGAATCCGAGCTCCGGTACTGGCTTGCATATTTTTAATGGTTTCACCACCTTTACCAATAATAAGACCAACCTGAAACAATAAGGAAAACCACCACAATTATAACCCAATTATAACATATGTCCAACGAGCTTCCAAACACAAACTACCTTATTATTCGGCACTTGCATCACAAACTGTTCAGCCCCACCTTGCTGACCAGGTAACCTTCTAGAAACCGTACCAGAACCTCCAGACTCGGCCTAAATCGCAAATTCAATTAAGCATCTAACTTCACAAATGCTAGTCAACACATACCGCAGAATATAGATAAACACATATATACCTCAGCTAGCACATCCTTTATCAGCTGCTCAGCCTTAGCTATCGATTCCGAAGAACCAGTTAGCTCGACGGCTCTCGTTTGCGAATGGGGGTCCGCATCCATATCCCTAGTAACCTGAATCTTAGCCCCAGATTGCAACTGAAGATACTTAATAGTTTCTCCACCTTTACCAATAATCACACCTACTCTCCCATTTGGTATATCAATCTTTTTACTTGGACTTCCATATCCATAAGCAGACGATACAGGATTTGACGCATAAGGCTTCTGTCCATAATCTACATTTACTAAACAAATAAGCATCACAATATTCAATCTAATATGCACTATCTAGATATCACAATCACTAGATCATATATATAATTGTGTGTCTGTCTGTCTGTCTGAAATTAGTCTATCAATACAGACTCTGTCAATAATCTATATTTAAGATCTAAATAAATAAGGCATAATATAAGTATATATCACATCACAACACAAACCCTAGGGCATAATACATGTGCATATATGTGTGTGTATAGATAGATGATAAACTAGCTATCATTAAAGTAAAGGATCGAACCAGTAGGGGCAGAGCTAAACTTGCTATCATTAGAATCGTAACCGCCGCCGCCGCCGTTTTCAAATTTAGGGCGTTTAGCTTCGGCGGAGTTGAATAAACGAGCGGCGATCTCTTGAGCTCTTTGTTTAGCAAGTTCGATCTCGTCAACAGGTGGAGGTACACTATTGTAGGCAGAAGCGGAATCAGGAGACTGCGAAGAGAGGATGGGAGCGGAGAATCCGGTAGGGCGACGGGGCGGTGGAGGATTGGTGGTTGAGTCGTCGTACTTGCGTTTGTTGGCGGAGGAGAAGTCTCCGCCGGAAGAATATTGAGGTTCTTCAGCCATTGATTGATTGGGGAAGGAAAAAAGATGGAGAAAAGGGTTGCGAAAACCCTAGAAAATTAAACAAGGTTGAAGATTTGGGTGGGGGTATTGTTATTTGTGAGGCTGGTGATCAAAATCACAATATATATACTTCGGGAATCATGACGTCACACTCTAATGTATAAACATTACCCTTTAGTCCATTACCCATTCTAATACGGCTGGTCATTTCTAACCATACACCAAATAGTTTTTGCTAATTTTTAATGTTAGTACAAATCATCACCTTTCCAATACAAATATTATCAAAAATAATAATATAAAAAAGGTTTTGCTAGGTTATGCACTGTATATGTAAGATAAAATGTACTCCCTATATACAAAAAAAAACTTAATTAATGTATGTTTATGGCAACATTTAAGTAAATAAGGGAATTTTAAGTTTATTAATCGGTTTTTAAAATTGGATAAAGAGGATGTAGCCAAGAAGATACGAATAGAATGAAAGTAACTACGTTGTACCTAAATTATATCTGTGATGCAGCTGACTTGTAACTACGATTCATCACCGATTCTGATGACTACCATTGCAGCTAAATTTTGACGGTCGGGAAATATATTATACAGATTAACTTGATTTTTAACCATGATGCATCTGACATTTAAATATGATGCACTTTCTTATTGATTTACTATCTTCCTTACTAAAATATATTTTTGTCACGAACCACACCCAAAACACAATCAAATTCCAATTAGTGTATATATCAATAGACCCGTATATGTTTGAATCTCACAATGCCCATTTCCCAAAATTGAATATGTACAATATGAAGATTTCCTTTCACAAAAATTATGCATTAATAAATTATGCACCCAAATCCAAAAGACGTAAGCAGTCTAAAACAAATGACGTCCTCCATCTTTCAATTGTAGGAAAGCTTCTAATCATTATATCTAAACGACCATAATGACAGTAGTAACAAAAATAATCATCATTGTCATAATAGTATGAATGCAAAGCGACATCTTTCTTTGTAACATCTCTTAGACATATTTTTCAATCATAAAGGTATGTTTTCAAATTCCTCACATGGAATTTTTTTTATTATACCCAAATCTTGAAGAAACTGATGATGAACCATTCAACTTGAGAGCCTATAAGTATTTTCTAATTCCTAAGTGTATATAATGGGAAGATGTATGACACCTTGTAATTGATCTTCATGCATAATAGTATAATACATGTACAAGCTATTTGAGGCGGCACAAACGACTGTATTTTCGTTCGTGCGCCATACAAGATGGAGAAGCTTGGTAGAGAAACCGTAAGTGCTTCTGTTGATATCAACCCCTGGGTTGTGTGACCCCATAAAGGGGAAAAACACAGTTAGCGGGTGTATCATATATATGACCTTAGGCCTTCAAGACTGAGATCTTGAAGAGTCATCTTCGGTGTATTCAAATGATACATCTTCTTCACATGCATTTTAAATTTTTACAATGGTAGTTATGTCACATTCAGGTAAATAGTTACTTTCACTGCACAGTTAATTAAAAGGACTTGCCGAAAAGGATGGTTCATGCAAGATGGGACACCATGGTTGCAGAGTAATACCAGGGATCATTCAAGAATGTTTCAGGTACCTGATTTAACTATTAAGCCTCGGTGCTCATATTGGTGAAATGGACATTCAGTGTGTTTCTTTAATAGAAGGTTATACCTCTTTAGGGATTAGTCGTGGTATGCCTATGATTAGATCTGTTGCAAAAAGAAGTTTCCGAGTTATATGTTTGCCATTGATCGAGGTTGATGATTTGCCACTACTGGCTTATGTTTCCGAGAAAAGTGACATGGCTTTCACCCGCACAAGAAAGTTGCTTTTGAATGCACTTGTGCGTAATTTTGAGTAGTTTTAGCTAAATAATCGTAGCCCCAATCCAGTGACGTAGCTAGGAATTTCGTCCTTGGGGGGCTAAATTAGCTAGGAATTATTCTCAAGGAGCATACAAGTTACATTTGAAATGAAATATGGTGACACCCTGCGCATGCAAGGTTTCATATATGACGGATTTCATTAAACAAATTACATTCACAGCTTCAACTCAAACAGAGTGAAATAAAAGCACAAGATCATCTCACAACATATCGTTATTTATTTATTATTGATATTGAAATTATACTGGAAGGAAGGAAAAACATCAAGAAAATGTATGAAATTGTTGGAAATCAAAGCTTCACGAACTCACAAGTTTTAACATGGAATTGTACGTGGACAACAAAATTACAAAAACTTTTTGTGATGATGAATTTAAATTGCAATACAGAGATAGTAAAACAAAAAAACAAAACAAACTCACTACCTTTTTTTATTATTAATAACAGAGGGCATATATATAACCCTTTTAATGCATACTCGTGGGTACATGTAAATAAGAAGCATTAAACCCACGTTCACCTAAGATCATCTCCAGTGCATTGCACTCTATTAGGTTCAATACAATACACTGCTACCTCAACATTTTATCATCTAACATAAAAAGTCTACAATGCATTACATTTTATCATCTAACTTGAGGCAATACCTGGTAAGATTTAATTCTTTGTCGTCTCTAAAGTTGTTTCTTCGGAACTTCCCTCGGAACACCCAAAAAAACGGAATGGATTGCTGGATCATGAATTGTTGTAACTAAGACATCAATTGTTCGGTGTTGATAGTAAAGCAAAATGACATAGTAATTAAAAGTGATAACTTCGACCCATTTGCCTAAAGAAAATGGTCAATTCAGGCAATTGTTCGAAATCTAACGGATCAAATGGGTAAACTTTTAACTTGGTTAATGACGGAAAGGGAAGTAGGCCCAAAAAGTGATTCGAAGTTCATCTAAAGCTCGCACATCATAAAGCCCTTTATTATTTTGAATGTAAGACATTAATATCCGATCTGTTCCAATGAGTGTATCCAACGTGCCCAAATACTAAATACTAATACGCAGGTGTATAAATGGTGGTCAATGTTTGCATCTCATTGTCGAAGGTTTTACTTGACTACTAAGAAAAATCTCATTCCTAAGACCTTTAGACCACTCCCATCCGTTTTCAAATCGCTTTCTCATCACTTCTGCAACCTCAGCGTCACGTCAACTTTCCACTAACTGATTCACAACTAATTATTTCCTCCCATCAATGACTAATAACTTCATTTTTCGGACCCCACATTTACCAATATACCACCATTATTATACACTAAAAATAAAAATAGACGCGGTCCCACACATATTTCAACTGATTACAAATCGGCTTTCCGATTAGAATTCCAACCGATTGATAACCAATTGAACGGATGGCATGGAAATGTAATCATTTGGTAATCGATTATCAACCGATTGATAACCGATTACACCATGGGAGAAGCCTTAGCCACATTAATCTGTGTAGCTCATTTTCAACATACATAATGGGTAGGGAACAACAGTAGTTGCAAATAAAATAAAGCAGTTTTTGTTAACTTCTCGCATATACCATGAAAAACAATTCAAAGCAAAGACACTGTTGCCCATATCCACTCAGACAACAACCGAACTTGTCAAAGATTGAATCATTTTCATAGATATCACACAGCTGGTGGAAATAAAAGAGTTAGAGAACATGATTTTGCAAAGCAGTCTATTGTGCAACTATAGTTCTATTTACCACGAGACAAATGTGTTGGACTTAATGTCAAATGGGCCATTGGTCAAAGTATTAGTAATGGATCAAGTTAGTAATGATAAATAAAGGACCGTTATGTTTTTCTGAGTTTGGGCTAATGGACCAAATAAACAGAAACGCAGGAAGCATCTAGGGTAGTTATCATGATACGTTGCATCTGTTGGTAGTGTACGTTAGAAACAGTTAGAAGTAAGAGTCACAACGGTTCAACAAGCAACCGTTATATTGAAACAGTGTGTCGATTAATAGCACCTGTTCAAGTTATATATATATGTCCGTAAAGTCAGAATTCTATGTAACCCAGATTCATTCAAATTAAATATATAGAAAGGGTTCAACCCATGTTCGTTGTTTTTCTCATAATAATGATGATACTTGTTGATTGATAACATGATGATGCATGTTTGTTTGATATATGTTCGATCCTGGAGTATGGATGGAGCACCTGTGCAGCAAAATGGACTTGTGACAAATTATTACCTTAGGCCTCAAACCATATATGAACCTGAAATTGGAGGAATGGATCAAACGTGACAGTCATCTTCAGTGTATTCAAACGGTACATCTTTTTCACATGCATTTTACATATTTACATTGCTAGTTATGTCACATTCAGGTGATTAGTTACTTTCACTGCAGAGATAACTTAATGGACCTGTCAGAGAAGGATGGTTCATGCAAGTTGGGACGCCATGGTCTAAGAGTAATACAAGGGATCACTCAGGAATGTATTAAGCCTCGGTGCTCATCTTGGTGAAATGGACATTCGGTGTGTTTCCTTCATAAAGATACCGCAAAATATGTCAAAAGGAGTACTTCTATAAGGATTAGTTGTGTTATGCCTATGCCTAGATCTATTGCAAATTGAAGTTTATTAGCTCAGAGTGATGTGTTTGCCATTGATTGAGGTTAATGATTTGCCACTGCTAGCCTATGTTTCCGAGAAAAGTTTCATGGCTTCCACCTTCACAAGAAAGTTGCTTTGCCATGAATGCATTTGTGCGTAATTTTGAGTAGTTTTAGTTAAAAAATTATAGCCCCGTCAATAGGAAAAGTTAAGGGGAAGGATTGAAAACATCTTCTTTCCATTATAGTAAGTCGAGAGGAAGGATTGATAATAGTCGTACATTGTATAACATGGGATCCCATCTGAAAATTAAGATTCAATTGTTCCGTAAGTTTCTATGATGAATTTGGTAGCATACTTGTCTTACATGTTGGAAGAGGTAGTTAATAAATGAAGGACTTGTTCCTTTACCAATATCTTCACTATATATAGCATAATGTAACTCAAAGGTGTACAAGATCAATTGAGTTATTCTCATGGAGCATACATGACATACGAAAAAGAAAGATGATGACACCGTGCGCATGCAAGTTTTCGTATAATATGATGGATTTCATTAAACAAACACAGCATCAACTCAAAAAGAGTGAAATAGTAGCACAAAGATAATGTCACAACATATCATATCATTATCATTATTTATTATTTATTATTGAAATTGAAATTAAACTATAATGAAGAGAAAACGTCTAGCAGATGGAATCGGATCACGAATGATCGAGCTGTCATAACGTCCTTAATTGGCTGATGGAAACACATAATCAACCACCACTTCACTTTCTACTAACTCATTGAGATGCTTATTATCTACCTTTGTATCCAAAACCGCAAAATCTGCAGATCCGGGAACAAAAGCAATCGAACCAATCGAGTACCCTATGTCAACGCCAACCAACACCTTCTTATCCATTTCATCTTGTAAGATATTCTCACCAACACTAGTTGTAACAATTACCTCCTCAATTCCTTTAAACTGATTTTTGATTCCTTCAATCACTGCTAACTTGTTACTTTCATGTTTCAACTTCAACAACGTAACTCTCATTGCAGATCCAGGTTTAGGAGAATCAACGTTGGATGAAAACCAGTCAACGATCGTGACATCTCCAAATAAGGCCATAAAATCATCATGCAGACGCAAGTGATGAGGATCTGTAGCGAAGCTTTGGAGATCCTCCTTTGATCTGAAGCGGCAGTGGATGATGTGAGTGAAGCTGTGGGATGATCGGAGGAGTTCACCCGCACTGAAGTGGATTAACACCTCAATCGAAGAAAGGCGGTTGAGTGTATCTATCAAGGTGGTAGACTCAACACCAGGTTTGATTTTGACAAGAACGACGTGTTCGAGTATTTTGTTTTCTAAGGACGACATACTAACAATTTACTGATTGCTATGATCTGGTGCAGGAGATGGAGAGTTGAATATATATCGTGAACAAGAAGACATATTTGATAATACCATGCGATGATTATTATAATGCACAAGAGGTTCCTTTCACATGCTATTGAATCGTCAACATTGACCATTGACTCATATAGCACCAGCAGCCATGACTGACTGACTCATGTAAAACTTACCTGCTACATTAGCACAATTGAACACGGCATTGAATAATTAACATTTACATCATTTTAATAAAACAGATACTACAAACTAGATATGAATCAGCATGTACTAGCTGCAATTATTACCTCTTCCATTCCTTTAAACTGATTTTTAATTCCTTCGATTACTACTAACTTATTACTTTTAATCGAATCATCTTTCAACTTCAACAACCTAACTCGCATTGCAGATCCTGGTTTAGGAGAATCAACGATATCAGCGTTGGATGACAACCAGTCAACGATCATGACATCATCAACTAAGGGTAGTCTCATCGGCCACACTCAAGTGATGAGGATGTGCATGGTAGATTTGGAAATCATCCTTTGATCTGAAACGGCAGTGGACGATGTGAGTGAAGCAGTGAGATGATCGGAGGAGTTCACCCACACTGAAGTGGAGTAACATGTCGATCGAAGAAAGGCCGTTGAGTTATTATCTATCACGGTGGTAGACTCGATACCGGTTTTGATTTTAAGAAGAACAATGTGCTCGATTAATTTGTTTTCTAAGGATGACATACTAACAGATTCACTGATTGATATGATCTGGTGCAGGAGATCGAGATTTAACTGTGAA
This sequence comes from Pseudognaphalium luteoalbum, assembly GCA_963422505.1. Taxonomy (NCBI): domain Eukaryota; kingdom Viridiplantae; phylum Streptophyta; class Magnoliopsida; order Asterales; family Asteraceae; genus Pseudognaphalium; species Pseudognaphalium luteoalbum. The sequence goes on along the minus strand of OY730192.1, from coordinate 13,565,911 downwards.
CAACAAGATGTCAACTTAGAATTAAATATAATACCATGTGATAGATTATTTTAATGCACGAGAGGTTCTTTTTACATACTATACAATATACAATACCCCAGCTGATAATTTTTTTTAGCATATAATACCGTGCATATACTCATATAGCACTTGCAGCCATGACTACGAATCGTGTACAACTTACCTGATACATTAGCCCAATTGACCACGATTACTATTGAATCATCTACATTGACCATGAATATGACTGACCGCCGCTAATATTAACGGCCCATTTTTGTTTTTAATTTACATCATTTTAATAAATAAATAAATTACTAAAAACTTGATATGAACCAGAATGTACTAGGGGACTGAAAAAATTGCCCATAACCGGAAAATAATATAAAACCAAATGTACAATTTGAACATTTATAACAAAATTTATGCACCCAAATATAAAGAAGCCCAGCAAATGGGCATCCTCCATCTTTCAGTTGTAGGAGAGCTTATGATCATTCTATCTAAAAGACTATAATAATAGTAACAGTAAGAATCATTGTCATAATAATAATACGAGTACAAAACTGCATCATTCTCGGTAATAGCATTTCTCAGACAGTTTCTCGATCAGATTGGTCCGTTATCTCACTAGGAACACAACTTTGTTTGACCCAAATCCTGGAGAAATTGATGATGGGCAATTCATTGACACCCTACACGTATTTTCTAGATTCTAAGTGTATATAATGTGAAGATGTACAGGATCTTGTAATTGATCTTCATGCGTAATACATGTACAAGCTATTTGAGGCAGCACATGCGATTGTGTTTTCATTTGGGTGCCATGCAAGATGGAGCAGCTTCGTAGAGAAATCATAAGTGCTTCCGTTAATATCAACTCCAGAGTTGTCTGACCCTTCAGGAGGAAACACACACACACACACACACACTTAGTGGGTGTATCATTTATATGACCCTAGAGGAGATTTTGACCCATTTACTAACATATGGGTCAACTTGGGTTATTTCATACTCGTATCTCTATCTGGTCGAATGGGTTGAGCTAAAAGATTTGTTTGAATAGGAAACTGGTCAAATGGATTGAACATATCAAACAAGCAGAAGTCATCCATTGTGTGTTCATATGCATAAACTTACAAACCTCCTAATCTATTATTGGAAAGAGGTCAGATTGTCATTGTAATCAACTAGTCTTTACAGTCATATTCAACATTATTACTTCATTTAGTAGAAACTGGATGAAAAGAAGTGGCTGCGGTTCTGTCCAAGCTGGCAATCATCGTATAAATAAGTTACCCCTTTTAACAGTTGCAGTGTTACCCAACCAGTCCATGTTTCGGCCTCTAATGACTCTTCGTGTATTCTCTTTGTCGATTTTTTCAAATAGATTTGTTGAAAGGAGTACATAACTTACTTTCTCGTATGAGTTACTTCCCCCTCCCCAAGAAAAAAACAATTTCATTTTCTAGATATTCCTAATAAATGCAACACTCATCTTTTTTATAAATTCCATCCCAGAGTTACCTTTGTCCATTAAAGGCTAATCATTATAAAATAAAAATAACACTGATTTAGGTACATAATATTTTTTTTCTTCCAATTTTTGGTTATGGAGGCGTCTTTTAGACATCTGACTTATCAAATATTGACATTGAAGCATGCTGTTGCTTTTAATTTGAGGACGAAGGTTTATCTTCATAACTTGGTATTGATTATATGTATTCATGTAAGAGCATTGGCAAACGTAAAACATACCTCGCCTGCTAACACGAGGAAGGGTTCCAGGAGATCTTGGGAACCTTGGTGGGGTTTGTATTTGTCTCCTAGAAAGGATAATATTTTCACGGGAAATTTGAGTAACGAGCACAAATAAATAACATGTTGTGCACGAGTAGACAGAAACTTGAGGCAATACCTGGTGGGATTCTTTGTTGCCTCTAAAGTTGTTTCTTCGGAACTTCCCTCAGAACACCCAAAAACACGGAACAGATTGCTGGATCATGAATTGTTGTCAGTATGACATCAATTGTTTGGTGTTGATAGAAAAACAAAATCACATAGTAATTAGAGGTGATAATTTCAACCCATTTACCTAGAGAAATGGGACAATTCAGGCTATTATTTGGAATATGACGAGTCAAATGGGTAAACTTTACTTGGTTAGATGACGGAAAGGGAAGTAGGCAGAAAAAGTGACCCGAAGTTCATCTAAAGCTCACACATCTTGAAGCCCTTTATTAAGTTGAATATAAAAGTTAAGTATCCAACTTTGTTCCGACCAAGTATTCAATGTGCCCAAATATTAATAGGCAGGTGTAGAACTGGTGGTCAATGTTTGCATCTCATTGTCAAAAAAATTACAAGTTTTCACTAGACTTCTAAGAAAAACTAATTTCTAAGACAGTAAGACGTTTAACCACTTTAATCTGTGTAGCTCATTCTCAACATACATAATGGGTAGGGAACAAACAGTAGTTGCAAATAAAATAAACCATAAGAAAATTTGACATAGCACATATGACTTATAGTAGTGTTCATTTATACTCTCGGCAGTTCTTATTAATCTTCTAGCATACACCATGATAAACAATTCAAACCAAAGACACTGTGAGTCAGACCTGTATGAACCCGTTGCCACCCGTTGCCCATCTCCACTCAGACAACAATCGAACTTGTCAAAGATTGAATCATTTTCATACATATCACACAGCTGGTGGAAATAAAAAGAATTAGAGAACATGATTTCGCAAAGCAGTCCACTCTGCAAACTATATTTACCACGGGACAACGGACTTGTGATAGATATATACCTTAGGTCTCAAATATTCATGAACCTGAAAAGTTGCCACAGGACCAGAATCCATATTTATATCCCACAGCTGACAAGTATTACAGAAAAGGAACTGTGAGATTCAACAGAAATGGATGAGACATTTTTTAGAGTTTTAATTGATGTTTCCAAGTTTTAGTAATGTTCAAACGAGCATAGAACTAAACAGGTCTCATCATTTAGGATGAAGCATGTACTGAAAAGGATGACAAATATACTCAGCATTTACCTAAGAGCAAATTTAAAAGAAATACCTTTAGAGTCATATAGTCACGACTTAATATATGCCTTCCCTCTTTTGCAAACTTGATATCAGAAATCGACCCAATAATATCCGTGAAAAAAGATCTTGAACCAGGAGTCAAATGTTCTTCTAATCTGTAGATATAAATAGAAAAACCGAGTTCAATTGCAGAATAATGCAAAGAAAACACTTCATGGCAAAGTATATATAATAGGGAGTATTGCATTAACACATAACTTCGTCTGATATGTATATTGGGTAACTACATTTACTTCAACCCTTTGAAACCCTCAATGTTGAAATTTAATACACCTCACATCCAATAAGTTCGACCTAAAGTAATCCATACAAGTTACAAGTTCAGAAAATGATAAAGTGACAGATGATGGGTCGATAAGGTTGACCATGTTGACTGTTTTTGTTTGACGTCGCACTCAGAAAGCCTTTGTAACACGGATGAAGATATCCTTAAACCGAAATTTTTTGAAAGACGGTTAACTTTCTTTTAACTTGAACAGATATCAGACAAAACTTTGCTACCTTTTATTTTCTAATATACGAAGTAAGAAATTGTGTGGCAAAATAAATCCTTAACTAAGAGCAGTTTGGAAGATTAAGCGATAGAGACAGCGTCTCTCTTATATGAGACCACACAGGCTCCCTACTGTCCATTTATCTCTCTCTCCCATATTATTGAAGAACACATCACTGATGAATGAACCATATAGATATGTTAGTATAAAATGGTATCCACTTACAATTTACTATGACCGTCACATAAAGCTGATTGCCGTAGATCAAGAAGCCTAATTGAGCCTTTTGAGCTGCTATATGCCAACATATGGCAGTGTGAAGGATGAAATTCTGCTGCAGTTATCACCTCTGCAACAACACATACAAACACATGTTATCAAATTAAGTACCCAACCTACGACAAATATACGTTAGAAAGACTCCCTAAAAGAACAAAATCTTATAAATAAATAAATGAGTGTATATATACAAAAAAATTGTAAAGAGTAAAGCAAATGAGTAAATTTATCACAAAGAGCGTATTACTAGACCCAATTGACCAACTAACTTTTTCCACGCAGCATTCTTTTTGGTATTAAGAGTGGTGCAGACCAGTTTTTGTATATGACAGATTTATTAATGTTCAGTTCTACCAGTTAAATCCTCCATGTTTGCAGGCTTCACATCAACGATATTGAAACTCTGACCATTAATTTCCAAGTTCCAAAGGTTTATGCGTAGATCATCAGCCGATATAAAAGTTTCACCGTCACTACAAGATAGAAAGAAGATAATGTTTTTATTCAGTTAATCTATCGAGATGTTAAGCACGATGATATACCATATTACCATTGACATTAATAACTAAATCCAACACTTAATTCAGTACTGAAAGAGATCTACACCATTATGTATTCAGTTAACTCCTTAATGTGAACAATATGTTGTTCCTAGGGAACCTTGCATGAAAGAGATGACGAGTTCAACCCTACAAGAGTTCATTCTAGTAGAAGAGAATGCTGAATGACTCTTTTACTTCTTTAGACTCATATATCAAAGAAGGGCAATGCATTATTTCTATACATCATGCGAAAGATGATACGTAAGTGCAATATAGACAGATGATCATAGTGTGCACCTGTTATTTGAGATGGAATTGATATGATAGTCATGAGCATGGGCATAAGATCGGCGGCATCTAGCTACAAGGCTGGTTTCATGAGCGGTCACCTAGGCATAATAGTTAGAGCACAAGTTAGTGACATATAGGATAACATCAGGATAAAAACCTTTAAGGTATCCAAAGGATACACCAAAATCTAGAATTTACCAAAAATGCAATCTGGATGACTGGATCCTATAGCTAACTTAACTCAACATATAATATTTGGTATGTTTCATGTTCAATGCAGACATGCAAATAAGAGAAATGCCATTTAACATTTGAAAGGGTCGATTCGAGTTATATCTTAGCTCTAATTCGTCAAGCAGATAAACTGGATAGAAAGGAAAAATTTATCTGAACAGGAAACTGGTTAATCGGGTAAAGTTACCCAAAGTGTATTTTTGCATAAAATCTCCTAAATTATGTTTAATATATGAAATGAGATTTTTATATAAATAATATAAATTCTGTAATCATATTTGACACACGTTATTATATTCAGCGTCTAAACATTTAGGACAAAAACTATTTAGGTCAGCCAAGCCCGCCCGATCGGGACCAAAAATGAGCCGTCCAACCCACCCAATTTACCACGTCTAATGAAAAGATTATTTGTTGTAAAGGATAAATAGTCATGCTGAGTACGACTACCATGGGTAAACGGAGTGAAAAATTGTTGCTCATACAACTTGAGTGTTTGTCAATGCCACCTCCATTTGCAGTATGTGGTTTAGACATTGTGGGTACATATGAACCAGTAACAAAATCATTACTTGTAGATTTCGGAGGATCTATATTCATGTTGCATATTTTCTTGATCTTCTTATCTTGGACCTGGTCAAACAAAATGTAGTAAGAAATCACGATGAAATTAATGTGCATAATTAGCAAATGGATAATATTTATAATGCTTGTTATGGCCTCAGTTTCTTGTTTGAGAGAATTACTAGTTCAATATTACAAAAAAAACCACAGAGAAAATAAATATATATGAGTCGTGACAATTTCGACCCAGTTACTTAAAAATTGTACAATTTGGGTTTTGTTGCATCTCAAATGGGTCAAATTGAAAAACTTTAATGAAAAGTGAATCGGTCAAACATGTCAAATTGGTTGAAACTCACCTACAGAGCATTTTTTATGCATATGAACTCCTAAATTGTTTCATTCAAATATAAAGATTATTACAAAAATAACACCACTTTGTGATGAAATTTACACAATAGTTACCCTAAAAACAAAATTTATAATAGACAAATTGTCTGAGGAGATCTTACCTGACCCATTCAACCCCTGTAGAAACTACCTGTTTTAATCCAAACCCATTCTAAGACGTTCCCAATCCACCCGACCTTCCCATCTTTCCACGAAGAATATAGAAAAAAGAGTCATGACAATTTCGACCAATTTACTTATAATTTGATCGATTTAGGTTATATTGCATCTCGAATGGGTCAAATTGAAAAACTCGGCAGAAAAGTGAATGAGTCAAATATCCTAAATTGTTTCATTCAGCAGAACAATATTATTACTTAAATAATTCTACTTTTTATTAACAGTTTACACAATAGTTACCTAAAAAACAAAATTTCAAAATGACAAGGAAAATATTTTCTGCACAAATCTTACCTGACTAATTCATTTCCCAGTAGAAAATTACCTGTTTTAATCCAAACCCATTTTAAGATGTTACCCAACCAACCCGACCTTCCCATTTTTCCACCTCTAGAAGTACTCATAATCTCGTACTTCAGCAAATTCCTACCTTCCAGCACTTTACAGTTTTATCATTAGTGGAGAGCAGAAACATGGCCCCATTGGCTGTATGACACCATCTAATCTGATTGATTTTCTCCTCAATTTCCAAGCTCTTTAGATAATCAAACTGATCATACATGCGCATTAGTGAGAATTGCATAAGAAAATATATATATATAAGTGTTTTTCCTAGTCATAAAGAGAAAAGATAACCTCCGGCTCATGACTTTGAAATTCAGTTTTGTAGCGAAATTCAGGATGTCGACTGCTCGAACAATCCATTCCCTCCTGATGTCTTCGATTATCAACATGCTGTGTTATAAACACTCATGTTAGAAGTGGAAACATTAAATAATCTAAAGTGGCATCTCATAACAAATCAGATAGAACAGATCATTTGGCAAACTCAATAAATAACATACATCTGTTCTGTCAATCCTTTCAAACAAAACCACACGACCCCCACGATCTCCGGTTGCAAGAAGATTCCCAGATTTATCAAATTCTATAGCTGAGATAATATCAACTGCATACAAAATATACAGCTCAAGTGTTAACTAAAGGATTTAGGACATGTGTCACATGATAGCAAGTGATATAGGTTGGGATAGGGGATTTAAAATTCCTCAACAAAAGCACATACTGGTTCACTATTTACATACTGCAAGCTTGCATGAATAGTAACAAGACTCTTTAATATGATGAGATTACAATACCATTGCTAACATCCAACAAATCCCCTGTTCTACAGTTCTACTTACCATAGGATACATAAAAGAATTGTCATGTTTATGTTTATTTTCAGTTATGACAGTACTTTAGTTTATTGAAAGTATTAATTTGGTTTCTTTTCTTTTATTTCAGTAGTATAGAAAAATTTCGCTGCTAAGTGTAGAATATACTTTTCCATTTAGTGATTTTTGTACATAATAAACTTGTTTCACTTGTGGTACGCCCACATTACACATTGGTCACTTTCTTCAAACATCTGCCTAGCACTTAGAAAAATTGGATAAAAGTTCAGTTGATTCGTTCATTAGCTTTTTGGTATGATAGTTGTTGGCAATTTGATGCCCGTAAACAATGCCTGTGAACAAGACGATATGTACCTCTACTAAAAAAATTGTGCTATGTTAGTTGCTAGTATTATTAAAAACATGAACTTTAAGCTTAACTATTTTCTTATGGTTCGAAAAAAAAAATCTCATCTTATTTTCATATGTGTGTACACATGTAACAACTTCTTCGAAACAAGCGTCCTATACCAAACTAGTTCGTGACTAGGTTAAATCAAAATATAGCAATCGTAAGGCAAATATATCCTACTTCACAAGCCTCACTCCAGAGGTATTTCTCAAAACTCTGGCTTCGTGTTGATACCTTGCATAGCCCCACAAATTAATTGCATTATTTGCAAAATGCATATGCCATTTTCCATTGATGAATTACAAATACAATGAGATCTAAAGGGTTCTTACGTACTTTATTATTCGTGACATGTATGACATTCTATGTATCGATATCTATGGATCTTTATTGGTAATCCATAGTTTCATTATATCACTCCTATCCTCTGCTTCAGGGTTGGATTTATAGGAAGATAATGATGCATTATTATATGTATTAACACGTATGAAAAATATTGATATCAAGTTCAACATAATTTAGGTGCAAGTACCTTATTTATGCCTCAAATGTAGAAGTATACCAATCAAGGTTCACCCGTTCACCATTTAATTGTCAGACAGGAATATATAACATATATTTAATACCATTCCGAGTCTTTTTGATACAGCTAATTGCTCAATGGCATATCCAGTAGAGCAAAATTTTCATTGCCCTAAATTTTATTCTAAACCCAGACTACGATACTATAAACCCATGAGAATAGGTTTCATCTTTCAACTTACTTCTTCCTCCCCACAAATAGTTCTGTAACAACACATCCCTTAAAAATTTAATAATGGTGTAACGCACTGATACCAAATTCTTGAGATCTTTAACTTGGTTGATATGATGAGTTCCTCAACAATCAGGGTTTTCATGTTGACATTAAATATACTCTCAAATTATATCAAGTCCAAATCAGATGCTGAAAAGTTCACTAGTTTTTAAGCATACCAATTACAGTTGCATATCCGAGCTAGTAAATCAAAAACCTTCTTTTCCTTCATTATAGGTTTGAATATTTCTTTGGCATATTAATTACCTTGTCTATTACAAATAATTATCATTAGCGCAGAAATTTATCAAGGACCAAGGGATTAAGGATTCTAATGACTAATATATCTTCAGGAGGCTAAATAAATACAAGTCCTCTTTCATAACAAGCTGCGTTTAGATCTAACGTTAGAACCACGTAGATAAACATCAATCACATAGATTGCCAAACACTAGTTCTGTCAGACGAGCAACAACTTGTGAAATGTGGCCACAACATCACTGTTAAAAAATGGCATATAACCTTGTATATCTAATTCATCATAATACCCAACTAACGATAAAAGGCGATCAACACTCATTCGCCGTCTTATAATTAAAGAACTAACACATATTCGTTACACGTAAATATATAACCCTATAACCTTTTCCGTATGCAAGAAGCAAAACCATTAGAGCTATAGTCACTCCCTCAGTCCCTCTAATCCAAAACAGAAAGATATATTGACTTTTCAAAGTCAAAATGCACTTCTCTACAACTTAAACTTCATTTTCAATTATATATTTAAACACCAGAAACTATCAAATTGTATCTATTTTCTGTGAATACATCAAAATTCAACATAATACAATAACAAATACAACACAATATAAACTGCGAGTTCTAAATTTAATAACATATTTGAACAGTAACGTGGATGGAATGATGTTATTTTACCTTCCTGAACCTCTTCGTTAGCAGTACGTTCACCAAAAACCTGAGAAAATTTCCAGTTTAAACCTTCAGGAGCCATAATCACATCATCTTCACCTTCCATTTATCTATAATTATTAAATTTAGAATTCAATTTCAACGCAATCGACTCTGAAATCGATCTGATTGTTGTTGAAATAGAATCGAAAATGCAAAGTTTTGAATTAATTTGTTCGATGAATACAATCGGATGATTATAGAGATGTGAGACTGAACATCAATTTGGAGGGTTTTCACAATCAGTAAAACACACAGTATATCTAATAATTTTTATTTTTATTACTGTAATGTTTATAATTTTTATTTTTATTTGACAGTAGTAAGAGAGCATATATATTTCACATGTCAAAAAATTATGAAAATTGTACCATTAGATTCAACGTTTTATCCTCTTCGATTTACCGTCCTCAAGGCATACTTCCGACGAGTTTTTTTTCCTTCATTTTTTGGTGGGTTTCACATTTTACTAACACATGTGTTAAAGTATTACGTTTAGGTTTAGGGAAAACCCTAAACCCTACTAAATCCTAAACCCTAAACCCTATATCTAAAATTAATGTTCAACTAAATATTAACACATGTGTTAGTAAAATGTGAAACCCATCAAAAAAGAAAAAAATAAAACTCGTCGAAAGTATACCTTGAGGACGGCAAATCGAAGTGGATAAAATGCTGAATCTAATTGTGCAATTTTCATAATTTTTCGATGAATATCATCTTTGTACACATGACACAATTTAATTGGTACCTTCATTCTTTCAATAATTATTGTACTCTAATAAATTTTTCTCTACTATAATAACCTCGATTACCTATGATAAATATTATATTCTTCTTCTTACTACTTAAAAAACAAATATAGTAACTAATTAACCTACATGACTAAATTTTTTTGATTAGATTAAATTCAACATACATAACATAAAAAGAACTGATCTATTTTATTTTTTAACAATTTTTAAATATCATTCCGTCCATGATTGTTAAACCATGACTTGACCCGTGACTCGGAACTCTGTAAATGATGACTCGATACGTGACTCAACTCGTAAGAGTCATAAATTTAAAATAAATATATATATTTATATTATATGCATAGGAATAAAATATAAATTGATAATTTAAACACATTTTTTTTAAGTATTAAGTAAAAGAAAAACATATTATAAAATATATGTCAAAATAAAAACAGCATATAATATTATTTATAAATTTATTTTGTCATGTATAAAATTTTTTATCTACATTTAATAATTAATAATTTAATATGTAGTACTTTTAGTGCAAAATATAACACTTTTTAAAAGAAGAAAGACTATTTTGTAAATGTTGTACTACTTTTTTACTTTACGGTTGTACTTGTATTTCACCTTCATCTTCTTCGCTACTTTTCAACTCCATTATCCATCTCTTTCCGGCGGAAAACGAAAATTCATCTAGAGTTCTTTGTGACATCCCCTTTTGAAACGCCTCAAAATTTTTTTATTTTTTAACTTTTAGCTTTTACTATTACATTCTTTTATATCCTTAATTTAAAGTAAACTCCTTTGCATTTTATCCCATTTAAATTACACATTTAATTGTTACAAATTCAACTTAATACCATAATGACATATTACACCAAATTATAATTCTTTGAGCGATCTATACAATGGCAATTCAAAAGAACAAAAAGCTTGTCTAACCACATTGTAAGCTTCAACCCACGTTACTTCCTTATAATCACATTTCATCTAATTTGTTCAACCGAACCAAGCACCTACAACATAAAACCACTGAAACGGGTAAGCATAAAGCTTAGTGAGTATACAATCAATTCAATGAATAATTCACCAACATGAAACAATTATCAACTAACCACTTATTTCCTTAAGTGAATACTATTGAACAACTATAGATATTTCTCCATATTTCGTACGGATCCGCGGTCCAATAGATACAAGTAAGCATGGAACCAAATCACATCGAAACGGACACCAAGCTTAACAGATACCGAGTAGTGCCAAGCACTTATTTCGTAACAATCAATCCCTACAATGCTCAATTCACATGATCCGTATAATTTCACATTAATTCCAAATAACTCAACAACTAGGAACAATTAACAACAATGGTCAACAACAAATATCAACTTAAGATTCGAGATACGATACAAAGAGAGAGTAATTATAAGAAACAAGTATAAGAACCAAACATACTCCAATTGATTGTATGAACCTCTTGTTTGTAAGCAATCCGGTACATACAATCAATACTCATTTAACCCTCATATCACTCACCTTTACTTTTTAGGTAAAACATGATTTCACACTTGAACATAGATAGCATCCAATCTTGATCACCTATCACATAAGGTATCAACATAACATACAATCAACAACTAATAATTATCATAATCAATCAATCAACATTATCAATCCATCATCCTTTTGGATCAACCATATTACACATGATCTCTCTTTTCATAATGCTCTTTATTTCACTATTTCATTACTTGTATAGTCACTTTAATGATCACTTATCATAATTCAAGACTCATCATAAACCAACCCCAAGGTTATGAAGAACCTCATTAAGCTTCATTAATTCGTATCAATTTTATAATCATAATTAATCTAATTGCTTAATCTATTGATTCCATATTTCAATTTTTATTAATCATATTCCAATAACATCTCTAATAACTAATTAAGGTGAATTAATACCAATTCCTCATCATTTGTACAAAACCCACTTTAATCACAACCTACATAATTTAACTTATCAAGTTCTAGGATGAATTAATGTTAACAACCATGATTTTTTCATTCTTATATCATAATTCAATCATTATCATGATCTACTTTCGGATTATAACCAATAATCTTTCAAAAACCCCATGAAAACCCATTAAACTCATTTCTAGATTTTTATACATGAAGAACACATAATCATACCTTGAATATAATGGTTAGAGAATCCTGGATTTGAGTTAAGAAGCTTCAATTTGATGCTAGAAACTGATTTTTGATTAATGGTTTTGGTTCCAATGATTTTTCTTGTTTCCTCGAGAGCTCTCTGGAGCTTTTTGATGAATAAATGGATATGAATGGAATACTATACGTACATGTGTGCATACATATATGTATGTGTTTTAATTCCACTATCCGTATTTATCATTGTCTGGAACTTTAAAACCATTAACAGTTATTACTATTTTATTTCACCTAAAGTAATAATAATTTAAAACAACTACTATTATTTTATTCACAATAATACTTTTGGATTTTGAGGTGTTACACATTTTCTCATTCGTGTTTCTCGTCAGAATCCTTCGTGGTCGCCGCTGCTACTCCCTTAACTCGTCGGAATCCGTCAATTCTTCAGAATTTTTTGCTTTTACAATATGAACTTCGACCCGTACGAGTTTGTGAGCCGGGTTGTCTCGTTCGAGTCACCAAAATATTTGCGAGTCATTTTCCGAGTCCTTCTCTCTTTCGATTCACCCTCGAGTCGGCACTTTTTTTTTGGTTTTTGACACGACTCGTACGATCCGACTCGCGAATCGTACGAGTTTGACAACTATGATTCCGTCGTATTGAGGCTAGTTAATTAATAGAGTAAATCAGTAAAAGAATATTTTTCATTTTTTAATCATTCAATTAGGCATAGTTGTTAAATTTTAGGATTCACGAGTCGACTTCAACGAGTCAAGTCAAAAATTCAAAAATCGAGACAACTCAAAGCTCGACTCTTAAATAATTTTGACTCTTACAAGTTGTTTATTATAAGTCAATAAGAATTTATTGAAGGTAAGTGTCAAAATAAATTCTTATTGACTAATAATTGTGACAAATTGTTAACCGACTTGAAAGCTCAGGTATGTCTCATTATTGTGATTATTATTTAGTATGAAAAAACAAAAAAATCAAATAACAAAGAATCAGGTTTTCACTCTAAACTCAAAACCACACAAATTCAAATATAATATTGTTACTATAGAAATCACAATAGTCAATGACCAATTACCTAGGAGATACTTAGTTTAGTTCATGCTCATAGCAACAACAACAAGAACAAATGGGTTCCACATTTTAGAATCAAATGAAAGTTTTAGTTTTTTCTTTTATTCTAATGAGGTAGCGTGACCTCTATGACATAAGATATTTTATTCCAATATTTATAATTAAAAACATTTTTAATGGATGTTCAATGGAAAGTTGGAAACAACAATGTACATATGACGTTGTATAGGCATTGTAAATGTACACAACCTTGCATTAGATACGATGATATGTAGATTAATCCCATTGTGAATGCAATATCCATCCAATATTGTATAGAGTTATATAGTGAACTATTTATTTATTTTATTCATTCACAAAAAGATCCGAGAAAAAAGTATATAGTATTATATAAATGAAACTTACTTTATTAAACTTTAGAGTTATATAAATTACATATATTGATAGGTGAAGTTATATGAAACAGATTAATGTGACAATACAATAGTTTTTATGGTTTATACCGGTGCCAACGATCAACGAGTGTTGGCCAACTGACACCTTTGGCATGGCCTTCTCATTTTGGCTTGCTGGTGGAGGTGCGTTGGTATAGCGATGAAGGGGAGACGAGGAGGAGAGGGGGCTGATCAAATTTGCATGTTATTTTATTTTATTCCTTTATTTATTGCATGTAAGTGAAAGTACATTGGTATATCCGGGATCCATAAAATTAAGAGATTTGTTAGGTTTACATAAATTTCACAAACAATTTTCACAAAATGAGGTGGACAAATAGGTCGAAAAATCATATCTGTTTATTTTTTCTTTCTCATCAACTTATTGGTCCACATTATTGTGTGGATATTTTTTGTAAAATTTTGGTGAGTATAACATTTCTAAAAAATTAAATGATACGATATTTGTTGATACCGTTGTGTATGTCGTGTGTCAGCTTAAAAAGTGCGTTAAGAAAGTACACCAGGCATATTAAGTGACAAACCCATTATTTGAAGTGGTCGTACATAAACTATTTTTATGAACTACGAATGCCATGATTTAAAAATAAGATACGTTACACATAACGTCAAAGAGCACTAGAATGTATACTAAATGTTTTATAATATTTAATACAGGCTATTTCCTTATATTAAATTAAAAAAATAAGTATAACTGATGAACGCCAAAATGTACTAGATTATAGTACTATTTACCCCTTTATTCAATAAATTTCTTGTGCATTTTACTTTAATACGATACTTATTTCATTCATATTTGCATATAGGGGTTAAGTGGAGCTTGAATTGGAAATGAAGCTGGAAACAAGCTAATATTGAAGAAAAGAAAGCTAAAAGTTGAAGTTTGAAGAAGAGAAGTCGAAATAGTGAAATGTTGAAATTTGACATCCATACGGCGTATGGATTGAGTGAGTCGGGCTGCTAAATTACGCAGGCCATGGTCGTGGGCTTTTTTGCATCCATACGGCGTATGAAAATTCCATACGGTGTATGGATTGATTCGGCATAATTCTTTAAAACCCTAATTTCATTTTTTAGGGTTATCACCCATACTTTCTCTCCGGCTGATTTTCAGTCATTCCAACACTAATTCCAGAGCATTTTGAAGGTGAAGAAAGCAAGAGGACTCAAGGGTTTTCGATTGTTACTTCATTCTTTCGGTTTCTCGGTTTGAAAATATTATTCCTTTTCATTCGATTATGATTTTGATTTCATTTTCAATTTTGAGTTTCTGTAAAGTTATGAGTGGCTAAACTATTTATGTATTTGCTTAGATGATGATACTTAGATGGTTTGATTATTGATTTGCAAAAGATTTTGGATTTTATGAATGTTTATGTGTTTATTCGATGATCCTTGATTATTAATTGGTTATTTGTGATTACCTAGCGTGGTTTATTATTCAATTGAGATTGATTTCCTTTTGAGTAGTAAATTATTGATAATTATTGGTTGCGGTTGATGATTATTGCTAGATATATTGAGTTTGATAGGTTAGGATGAATAATTGGTAATAACCTTTAATGAACAAGATATTTTAATTAACTACAGACTTTGTTGATTCAAGCTACAAGGATAAATCACATAAACGGCGTAGGTTTAACTTAGAACATAAAATGGTGGGCAACGTTAGTTAAACAATTAGCGTGTTGAAAATAACCTTGTGTCTTTCTTCATTGTGTTAGATTAACTTACTTCGGAAAGGGGGTTATCTCGTTAGTTATGTCGCAGTAAAATCCAATGTTTGAGCAAATCGATAAAGTGATAATCGAAATCTAAGGAAAGTAGTATAAGTGAATACATTTCTTCTATCATTTGAATCAAGTATTTTTATTTGATTAATTATTTTATAAATTATTCCTTTTTATTATTTAATTTAAGGTTCTAATTACATTTCATAATTGTTAGTCAATTGTTCTAACGGAACAAAAACATCCCCTTATTTATTGTTTTCATTATACATATAGTTTCCATTTTATTCATAATTGACATATGTTCCTAATGTTCGACTCGAATTTACCACACTATACTATTATACGATCAAGTATTCTTGTCTGAGTTGTGTATAGTCAGTAAGGTTCTTTCTATTTCTTAAAACTTAATCTCGTTTACACGACATCAATAACCTAAGTTATTTTATTATAATTATATAAATATAAATATAAATAATAATAAAATAATAAATCGGTGAAAAGAGTGTTTTATTTAAATTTCTTTTTGTGTGAAAAGGATGAGTATATGATTATTTTTTGTCCATTTGGTAACAGTATGTGACGAGTGTGGCGCAATGTCAAATGTCAGATGTCACTATATTAGCTGAAAATCAGCAAGGAGGTTATTTTGGGAAATTCAGATGTCTCTGCTCTGGTTAAATTCTTAACTATACGATCCGGTTAAAGTGGTGGTGGGCCACTCCCAATCGTGAGTTGGACCAATTAAAGCGTCAGAAATATTAAAAAGACCGTCGGTGACTTGGTGGGTGTTAACCATGATTTGCGTTCAGATTTTATAGTATTAAATATGTTGCATTTTTAGCCCCTTATGTTTAACCTTTTGTACAAGTCGCATCAAGGAACTTTTTTTTTTTAAATTGTACACAAACAACGCTACCACAAACAACCAATAGTATTTAAAATTATAATTTAATTAGTGATTTAAGTTGTGCATAGAAGTCGAGTTGAGTGGTTGTGCATTTTTTCAAACAAACTTTGAAACATTTGATCATGTATTTGTTTCTTACCTAGTTACTCGTCTTTTGTGGTTGAAATGTTATAGTTGTTGAAACATTCTCCTTTCAAACGTGAGTTTTGTTAAGAAGTTTTTTCATATTCTTTTATTGGATCACAACACAACAGTAGATACAAGGCTTTTATTAATGTGTGTTACGTATTAATATGGTTGAGTTGGTGATGACTGGATCACATTCTTCATGCCAAGGTTAATGAAGTTAACGAACGGTGAGCATGTGACATTTTGAGGATAAACTCACTTTAATTACATTACATCATATAGTAACTAAATACAGTAATACCCTAACTTATACATTACTCCAGCTCTAAAAAACCACTCCCTATATATATATATATTAGAGTTAGAATGACATGTTGCCCTTGGATACGTTACCATACATATTATAGCTAAAACATTAAATGAGTCTCATACTATCGTACTACGTATAAAAATGTGTCAAAAGAATAATAAATACTCACAATCCAACATTTTAAGTGGAAAAAACATACTCATACTTTAACTTGATTTTTTTCTAAAAAATTATTCTTAAGAAATTTTCAAAAACATGTAATAAAATCTTATATTAGTAAAATAAAACTTTGATAGCTTCAGTTTTGTTCAAAATGAACCCTGTTGACCTATCATAACGTTATATTTCACTAAAACTTATTGATCAATTAAAATGCTTTGTATGACCCAGTTAAAAATATATCATACTATCTATAATCTTCCTATAGTATTGAATTAGAACACTTTTTCTATTTTTGAATAATGATTGTTCTGTACTAACTATATGCTGAAGTATTCCAATCTTCATAAAACTCACGATGTGATAAAATTTTTAATTAACATCCTTATACAATATATATAAGGATAAAAGAATTGAATTTACAAATGTTCATTATATCTGACTTGTGGCATAATTCCATGTTAAGTATTCTATCTATTTCGGATATAGAATTAAATTGTTTATATGTTAGTAATTATCACGAAGTACTGTATATGATTTACATTGTAATAAATCGACATATGTTGTTCATATTTAAATGATTTATCCCTTACTACTTTTCATTGTTACTATTTTTTATCAGCTTTTCATATTTACTTACTTCCTTATTTTCACCTTGTTTAATACTCCATTCATCCCGAAATTATAGTTCATGATTTTTGTTCAGATGTCTTAAATTACTTGTTAACTTCTAAAAATAAATAGAGAAGTTTTGGCGTGACCCTTTTTTGAAATTATTACAAACTTTAAAGAAAGTACTAATTAATTAATTAAGAATAAAAGTATCATTATGTAAAAAGTAATAAAGAGAATAATTGTAATGATTATGTTTGTATTAAACTATGGTATTTTTTATCAGACGATAATATTTTGAGATGGAGGGAGTAATAAAATTGGATAGTACATTATTATGCTACAACTTTAATGAATGAACATAAAAACTTTAAACTATAGTGGTCATATTGGAAAACCTAAAGCTTATGTAGTGAAAATGGACATCTTACATTTCTTACCTATATATATTCACACACATCTAAATAATGTGCCTGTATATATATACACACATATACATACAGAATTACAGAGAAAGAAATATTCCACATATATATATCTCGCTCACATTATATAGAAGAGATATATATAGATATAGAGATAGATATAGATACGGATATATATAGAGAGAGGAAATCGCAGATTTCCATATAAATTAATGAATCCAATGTTTATCAAAAAATTAAATTATTATAATAAAGATTAAGAAAATAATAATAGGGTGAGGTTTTTGTTCAATCCGATACAGAAAATGGCGGATTCAACCGATTCTATCTCCGTTGATATGGAATCAACCTCTATTGCTGGAAAGGTTTGCAGATTATTATCACAATTTTAATATATTCATGAATGTACATTTTGATTTTATTCATGTTATCTTCAAATACTAGCTACGGTTGAATTGAATATATGCATACATTCCAGTTTTTGTATCTGATTTAGCTTTTTTCTGTGGATTATTTGTTAATTAGACGAGGCTAGAATGTATGTTAATGTTGATAATTATATGATTTTTTTAAACAGCATTTTATGTTTGATTGATATGCTGTTAACAGGTGTGGTGATTAATTTCTTGAGATGTTAAAGTGTGATTTACTTTAGAGAATTTGTTTTCTTGTTGGTTAAGTTTGCTTTTCAAGTGGTTCAGTAAATTTTAAGTAAACGGTAGGTAAAAATTTTAATGATGCAAGAGCATATATTTTTAAGTAAACTTGTTGTTTAATATATCTGATTCCATCATTTTCTTTGCAAGGAGGATTTGGTTATTCTGATTCTCTTTAATCAAAGAAGGATTCATATAAGGAATTTAATAAAACCATACGCTATATGGTCAAAGATTTATGCATATGTAGTAATTTAGAGAGTTATACGGAGGGCGGCTTTTGTCGTTGTTTTTTATTTCGTGCCCGTGTCTCTATGTCTGATCAACTTTAATGCTATGTGAAAACATTATGCATTTGTATATAATCAAGAAGAGAGTTGCTGGTGATGTCATTATGTTCTTTTTATAGTTTTTTGTATTTGTTTGTGTCTGATTAAAGTGTACATGTTAGTTGAAAAGGAATATGCACTTATAAAAAATTAGGGAGATAGTTACAGGTCAGTTGTTTTGTTCTTTAATGGTTCTAATGCAAAGCTGTAGAAACAAGTTTCATTAATCGTGTTCTCATTGTTAGACAAACTATTTCCTTTTGTATCGCGTTCAGGAGCACCTTGTAAAAACTTCCAGTGGATTTGTTTCTGTTGCCATATTCGGGGACCAAGACAAACCAGCTCTGGTTACGTATCCCGATTTAGCTTTGAATCGTAAGTAATCTTACGTTTCCGTGTATGATAGTTTGACAAATATGATTTCCATAACCAATCATGTATTTGTTTGTATATATGTGTAGATATGTCTTGTTTCCAAGGTCTTTTCTTATGCCCTGAAGCATTTTCTCTCCTGATACATAACTTTTGCATATACCATATTAATCCTCCTGGCCACGAGGTCGGTAATCAGTAACTATTAATTTGTGTACCTTTTCAGTTCTCCATGAAAAGTTCTCTTTTTATTATCAACTGCATCCTATCTTACGTGGGACCTCTTTATGAGCTTTTGCAGTTGGGAGCTGCTACAATGTCCTATAATGATCCTGTGTTATCTGTTGATGACTTAGCTGATCAGGTTGCTGAGGTTCTTGACTATTTTGGGTAAATTTATTAGTTTTTTTGGTTCCTATCATGAGTGGTTGTAGTGTATCCTAAGAACTTTTTAATAAGACCTCCCCCTTTCAGACATGCCCTTTGTGCTTTTTTTATTAGAGGTGCTGACCTCATTCTGTTTATTTGTGAAAGTGCCAAATCTGGTCAAATAGGCTGAACAGGCCAAATGTCTCCCAAGGTGTATTAGTAATGCATAAGCCTCGTTAATCAGTTGGTACCAGAATAATATAACTTTTGTAATTCTATTTGATTCACTGAATGTTTCTCAGTAAGTTATGAATTTTGTGAAAGAAGTGTTCGGGGTAAATCCTACATGTTTTACCTTGGCTCCTAAAACCACGTGTTCTGACCCATTACCCAACCTTCCCATTTTGCCAACTCTAATATTTTTATCTCCTTTTTCTTTGTATAGTTACAGTTAATTTGAATATACGGAAAGCGTTTTCTTTTCTCATGAATTGCTCTTCCAGACTTGGTGCAGTTATGTGCATGGGAGTAACAGCCGGTGCATACATACTTACCCTGTTTGCTGTAAGTCACAACTTTTATATAATCATGTATGCATGGCATTTTAAACTCTGAATTGTAAGATCTGATAGGTGCATTTGCATTGTTTGGCCAATAGATAAAGTATACACGACGGGTGCTTGGTCTCATACTGGTTTCTCCTCTATGTAAAACACCTTCTTGGACAGAATGGTTGTGTAACAAGGTAAATTCTCAATATGCTTTTTATAGGTTTTAACTTTTTATTTATGACCATATACTTATGAATGGGTCGATTCGGGTTAGGTCCAAATTGAGCGGGTCAAATGGGTATTACTTCTTAATTCTTATAAAAAAAGGTTAGTTAAGAAAGAAGCCGGTTAAATCTATATCAATGTGTAGTAATATAGTTTTTGACTTTTTGTCTTCATATTTAATGCACATTGTATATAATTAACAGACAAAAGGGTTCTGAGCCAACACAACCGGACCCATTTTGAAAGTAAAAAATTACCTGTTTGGATCAGTTGACCTACCTGTCCCGACTCGTCCGCTGTGCCTCATCTATTGTTTTTCTTTCTTAACCCCCCATGGGGCAATGGGTCATGAAACTCTCCTTTGACTTACACGGCTTTTGTCTGCAGCTCATGGCAAACATACTATATTATTACGGTATGTGTGGTGTAATAAAGGAGTTACTGCTAATCCGTTATTTCAGCAAGGTGAATATATCTTTCCACTTTGTGATACTAGTTTGGTTCTTGAATCTTAATAACTAGATGATTCAATTATATTTCCATAAATCAAATGACAGGAAGTTCGTGGAGGAGCTATAATTCCAGAAACAGAAATAGTTCACTCATGTAGAAGAGTAAGTGATCCATTTACTCTTAAATTATAGACACGGTTACTGTATCTGGTTTCACCTCAGTTCCTTTGTGCAGTTGCTTGGTGAGAGGCAGAGTCCAAATGTGCTCAACTTTCTTGAAGCTATCAATGGGTAAATTTCTTGTGGGAGGAATACTACCTTTCTTATTTCATGTTAACAAAGCTGTCATTAGTAGAATGACAAGATATGGCAATTTCGACCCATTTTTATATGTCTGGTTGAGCTGGGTTATGCTTTATCTTTAATGGGTCAAATGGGTTGAGCTAACTTACATAAAGCAAAAGGCATCGAGTTTAATTGGTAAAAGTCGTCTGAAATATATTGAATTGAATTTGTATTGTTGTCTTCAGGAGACCAGATATCACAGAAGGATTGAAGAGATTGCAGTGTCGTTCCTTGATCTTTGTAGGGGAGAATTCTCCATTCAATTCTGATTCTCTCCACATGACTTCAAAACTAGATAGAAGATTCAGTGCATTGGTAGAGGTAACTTTACTTTTACTATGGAACTTCCAAAAATGCAAAATGAATCACAATTTCACTTTACCAATTCTTTTTTGTATTTCGTTTACTTAATGTGACAAGCACAGGCCATATACTTGCAATCTATGTGGCCTTACTTTTTGGCATTTTAGCTAGTTTCGAAGAACAATCGGCAACGTTATTTGTCTACATAGCCCAACCTACTTTTTCGCAATTACCTTAATAGGGGGGTCCATCATTTATTCATTTATAGGTTCAAGGATGTGGATCAATTGTAACGGAGGAGCAACCAGATGCCATGTTGATACCACTGGAATATTTCCTCATGGGCTACGGATTCTACCGACCCTCTCAGATGAATGTAAGCCCAAGAAGCCCGTTGAGCCCGACTTCCATCTCCCCCGAGCTTTATACACCAGAAAGCATGGGCTTAAAGCTAAAGCCCATTAAAACTCGATATTCATAAGTTTGTATGTGAAGAGATATCATTAAGACGGGATGTTTGCAAGATTTTGTATTTCTACGTATCTCGTGATCGACAAGTATGTGAGGATTAGTAGTTTCGACATGCATATTATAGGGAAAGAAGAATGTATGGTAGGTATATCAATTATCAATTATTAATATACATATAGGAGGGAAAATGATAGAGAGCAAAGATTGAGATTATATTGAATTTTTTTTAGAAAAGGGTTGGTCATGTATATTTGCAAAATAAGAGCTTTATACTCTGGTAGAGGAACATTTATATATTTAAAGGTGGGTATCTTTCTCTCTGTATGAAGCTAGCTATTTCTGTCCTTTGATTATTGTAAGCTAGAAAAATGAGTTGTTATAATGTTGTCTAGTGTTGTATTATAAGTATCAACAATAATCGGTGATTTATGTTATATAATTATAGACTAATATTATTTATTAAAAATGTTTTATGCATATGATTACCAAGAGTAATGGTCTTTGATTGACTGCTTATGTTTTTGTTTGAGTACATGAAAATTTCTATATTTCCAGCTTGAGACACCCTTGTGTCCACTTGTGTTGATGAAGTTAAACTTAGTGCGACGATTTGTACACCAATATTATTATTTTCATATAACATTGACTATGCATTACAGTTTTGTACCGTACAATACCATAAACCATTATATAAACTAAAAGTGGACAATTTTTCATGTTCTTGTCGACATTATCAACTATAAACCAAAAGTCAAAATTAGGAAACAGAAAGTCAAAATTAGTTGACATATTTCATGCAATTCCTTTCATTACTGACATATCTGAATAGCTTATTAAGCATATATGGGCCTTTTTAGAGATGAATAAGCTAATTTCTCATAAGCCTTATCATCTAGCCTTTTGACTAATCGTCATTCTATCGTTGTAACCTTTATAAGCTAATAAGTCAATCTTACAAATAAGCTTTAATTAGCCTTTACCACAAACACCCCCCAAGTGTCAAAGTAGAAGTAGTTTAAATGGTCACATGTTTCCTAGGGGTTCTTGATCACAGATCTCCCAACTTCATCAACCTTTTTCTTCTTCCTTTACAACATGGGAACTTACACACCAAAGCAACCTTTTTCCTTTTTATGTAGCTACCTATTTTCGTTCGTGCAATAACCTAAAATGACATCGAACATGAACCTTTTTGATTTAGTTTCCGATAGTTCAAGGTCTACAAGGTTGCATCACATGTATTCTTCACTATATTTAGGTTGTATGTATGCTGCATATAAATGGAGATACTTGTTGCGACTATACAAAACATATATAAGTTGCTGCAAAATGGGATATATTTGGTCTCTATTTCCACATCGTCGCGTGTGAACAAAAACTTATCATATATCAGCTACGACAAACCTAACAGAACTATTATTGTATGTTACCAACAAGATGTATAATTATGTGAAAATTGAACTCGACACTTGATTGTTATCTAAGAAGACGATTTATGTAAGATAAAGCAAGCGTATTATAAAGGGTATATAATACAGGGTTTATTGTTTTAAAGTATATTATATTTACCTCTTTTAATATAGTATGAGACGTACTTTCAAAACTTCAATTGTATATTGTGAACTTGTCAATTCCGTCTATTGCATGTACACTTTCCTTTTTTGACGTTCTATTGTATGTTTCCTCATACATACAATAGAATACCAAAAAAAAAGTATACATATAATATATGGAATTGACAAATTTAATACATATAATAAAACAAATAGAGATTCGTGTCATACGATAGTAAAAAAGACAAAGGATAATACACTTTGAAACAATAAACCCTATAACATAAACACGAAAGAGAGAAATTGTTAGAAACCAACTATATAATATATTGTGATCATATCATGTTATCAAATGATAATCTTAATATACAGATTTATTCAAAATCATATATACATACATTCAAGTTACAATGCAAATGATAATAATGTTTATTTGGTTAGCTAACTTTTAAGTTATATGTGTGGTTTGTAACACTTTTGAATCGGACAAACCTTTCAATATCAAAGTGATGTGATATTCAAGTAGTTGATAACATGTACAAGAATCAAACATGAAACCAACTAGGCGATGATATCTTAATAATGTATATAGTTGTTAATTTAGATAGATAGCAACTATTCAACTATTTTCGAATCTTTAATATACAACTATAAAATTGCAAAAGTCAAAATATAAACTTGTTGTGTTGACAATTAAATCAAATAACAACTAACTAGTGATCATGACTTAAATATACATTTATAATAATAAGCATATAAAGTAAACTAACAAACTAAAGTTTACAAATTTATTTGATTCAACAATGAAAAAAAAAAGGTTACCAATCAACATCCACTCCACATCACATTCTTCATATATTAATTACCAAGAATTGATATCACTAGAAATTTAGAGGATATTCGGATTACCTTAGTTTATGAGCTTGTACGCTTAATAAAATTTCAAAAAAACTAATAAATACATTTTTAACGGCCTACGAGCTTCATACGCTTAAGATACGCTTAAGATGATATGCTCATAGGCCGAAAAAAAGGAAAGCTTATTGACTTTTACAAACTTCAATAAGCTAATAAGCCCGGAAAAACAAGCTAAACCAATAAACACCTCCTTGATTTACCTGACCCGAATTACCACCACCTATGAATCACCGCCGAAATCGATCATCTTGGGATCATTCAATCACTCATTTCCATGCAAAGAAGACATAGCAACAACACCCAACTTTTGTAGATTCAATTTGACAACAGTATCAGTAAACATTTTAGTATCCTCAACTGTATTCCCTTGAGGTATATCCACAATGTAAGATTCCAAAACAATAGTATAAACCTTATTATCCTCTTTCTTGAATTCATTAACCGAAGTAACAGATAGATAATTATTCAATCTATGTTCACCACCCACAACTCTGAAACTCAAGATATGTCTTTCATCATCAACAAGTTCAAGTCTTTCAGTACTTGTAGATGCAGGCAACCCAGAAATAACAGTAACTTCCCTGACACTCCCAACACCACCATCACCAGTTTTCATGTTACAGCTCTTGATGAAATGCTTGTATCTTTGTGGGTTATCGAAACGGCGGATTAAGGGCCAGACCACGTGGGCGGGTGCGTCGATGCGCTGAGTGATTAGTGAGGTGCATGTGTTTGGCATTTTATCAAACATGTGGTATGCATTAATTAATGGTTGTAGATTTGAGTACTCATCCGGGGTCAGACCTTGTGGGATTGAGTTTCTATCCATTTATGTAATGATGGATTTGAGGGTTTTGGGGTTTAATTTGAATGGAACATGAAAGAATTGAAAGAGAGATGATAATGAGATCACAAATATTGAAATATTATGAGTATAAAAAGAAGGAAAAGAAGAAAGGAGTTAATGATTTTGTGGGAGAGAGAGGGGTTGGTGGACTGGACACTGGCACATGAACTATGGGGGAGATGGGAGGCTATTTTAATCAAGTGTGTGTATATATTTTATTTTATTTTATTTTATATTAGTTTTTTTATAAAAAGTTTGGAGGTTACTTGCCCCTTTAGATTCAACTAAAATCCTAGATTTGAACCTTTATATCTTTTATTTATTTTAGTATAGGTCCTCTTTGTATTTGGATATTGTCAAAATCCAGGATTTTAACCAAAGAGATAAATAGATTATGATTTGTTGGCTAACTCGTTTATTATCAAGCTAGGTTAGGATTGAGCTTCTCGAACCAGCTTTCAACTCATCATTTAATCTATTTGTTTGATAACGGGCTGATAGATGGCCCTACCCCTTTTTATTTGTTTAATACTCCGTAATAATTTGCGAAACAAATTCAACTTTTTATTAAAAACCTTCAATAATTTACGATTTTATAAGTATATGCATGTCAAATATTTATTACTCCGTGTATGCCTTTGAAGTATATTACAAGAGCTTATATTTAATATTTGGTATTATATATAAGTGTACAACTAAAAAGTGTAAAAAATAGACATTTGGTAATTACAAAGTTGATAATTGCTCTTGTAAAAGTTAATACGGTTACCTCTTATCAAGAATACATATTTTTGTGATGAAAAGAAGTTTAGATCGTTTTAGTTAAACCCTGCGTAATTTTGAGAAATGAGAAGTGGGATCTAACTACAAAGGGCCAAAGTGAAATTTAATGAAACCAAGGGGGTGAGAGTGTGATTTGGCATTTGGTCAAATAATTCATGACCAAATTATGAGGTGTATGAGTTGTGATTGAGAAGTGATTGAGATTTCTTACCAATTAAGGGATGGTGGATTTAATAAACTACTCGTATTTGATTGAGAGTCAACTAAATAAACCTTTAAATTTTGTGTAACGTGAACCCATCTTAACAATTTTTTTATATATGCAAATACGTACTCATCCAAACTCTTCCTTAGAAGCTATATTTATTTCTATTTCTAGATAACTTCTAACTTCTCCATACTATATATAGAAAGTTAACATTAGTACTTCCAATTTTCTCTTGTAAAAAGATTACAAACCAATTTTGTTACATATATCTAAACTTTTCTAATGAATTAGACTACTTTGGGGCAACTCATCCCCGTGATAAGGTAGACGAATGTGACTTTACGTCCGTTTTCAAATGCGCACTACTTAACGCAACCACTTTTATATCCAATTACTACGATCCGCATTAGGGTATTGTTCTCTTAACCTAATTTGTATATGGCTATAAAAGAATGCGACATGCTTTTTGTTTGTAACACAAAACGTATTCTCGTTGTGTCAGAACTAGAATGATTGGTAATGAGATATCAACATGACATTTATATGTAGTATTGGCTCAAGCTCTAACGGGGCACAAAGCGGTTTATAAAGATGAGACCTTTATGTTTTGATAATTTCTGTAATTATAATATTTATATTTCAGTTGAAAATATTGTCTGTATTAAAGAGTTTCTCACTGATTTACGTTGTGAAAAATGTCAAGAGTATTGGTAGGTACGACTTACAAACTCAACTTGACACATTTCCTTTTTGATTTAGCATATAAAGGTATATACTACATGTTCACATTTTTTCTACACATATCACTTAATACTTGTAATTTTAATCATGTTTATATCATACATCTTCCTGTGGATGAGTTTTAAGAGATATTAACAACCATGAAGAAAATAAAATATTAGATTAAATTTACAATTGTAAGCTACTTTCAAGAAGGGTTAAAGGTACGGATCGCCTTATTTTTTTGTTCCGAGTTAGATAACGTACCCCATTTATTACTCATGCAGGTATCCAACAGATTTTTTGTTCCGAGTTATGTAATATTAATACGTGGCATTTTTATTTTTCTTTATTGCTTATGTGTAAAACACTTCATCATCATCTCTACTACTTCCGGTGCTATGGATGCCGGAGCAAATTTCTCATAAATTTAAAAGATTGAAAGTTTTAGTATCTATTTGCCCAATAATTTGATGGTTTATTAGTTGTTAGTTGTTACAGTGGTGGTGGAATGAATCAAAATCTGAACGTTTGTGGAATGATTTATACCATTTCAAGATTTTTCCGGCATCGTCCGACGGAGATGACATGTCCGACAAAGATGATTAAGAGAAAGTAAGTTCAACAAAACAGCCATTGTAGTCGGAATCTTCTCCAACATCGGTGTACTTGCATCTCTCTTGTAATTCTCTTGCCATGTCTACAGCAAGAAGATGAAGATGGTGATCGATCCTTTTTTTAATTATAATCAATAAAATCAAAGTCAACACTATCACAATACAAGCCAAAACCACAACAAACAAAAACAAAGGTGAAAAGATTCAATTTACAAGCTGCAATGTAACATCCACTTTAAGAGCCTAGTGGTAATTGGGTAATTTCCTGACTTTAAGTTATTATTTAATGTGTTAGGAAATTAAATTATTTATTTTATTAAGTTTATTGTGAATAAGTAGTCAAAAAGTCAAATGACTTATTGTAACTAGTAAAATATTGTTTGTTTTAACTTTATACAATTGACGGTAAAATAAAATTGTTGGAATCGTAAATGATTTTTAGGTTCTAGACAATAGGTTTAGAAGGGGAATTAAATTGCACTGATTATATTGGATCGGTTTGGAGGAGCCTACTTAAATTTCTTAAATTCCCTAAATTTCTTCATTTCTTTTGATTTCCATTGAAATTTCACAGTAAAGAAAAATCAAACACAAAACTTAAAACATGTTGAGTTGTGATTTGATTAACTTCATCACCATCATCTTAATTCCAAATTCTACCTTGTTTAAGGGTAAGTGATTTCTAATTTGATTATCCTTAAATTTTTTACTTTTGATTAAATTGACATGGATTAATGATACTTGTATGGAAATAGAGGATATTTGATGTAAATTTGATGTATAATATCGATTAGGTACCTGAGTTGTTGATCTGGGTTAAAAATCTCAGGTTTGAGTTTGAACAGAAAGTTGCAGATTTGGGGACGACAAAGGTCGGGAAGCGATCTTAAAGGATCACGATGCGAAAAGTCAAAGATCGCGACGCGATTTCTTGTGTTTCACGACGCGATTCTGGTTGTATTTCGCGACGCGATATACCCAACTTCGCAACGCGATTTAGTATGCTTAGCGACGCGATTTATCCATTAACGCGACTCGATCCAAAAGTTTTGTTTTACAAATTTTAAAAGTGCATAAGTGTTAGTGAACCTTTAGTGACTAAATTTTTTTCACTAATTTTCATTGAACATGGATTGAGCTGAAATTCGCATGGTCACTCAGAAATGGCCCAATGATCAAAGATCTTTGAAATGAGCCTAGGCGGTTTTAGGCTTTTCGAGGTCGTTTAGGGGCCGAAAATGACATTTTTCAGTTTTTAAACTTCGTTTTGGGACTTTCTGATTACACTTCGGATTGGACTTTTGTTTTCTTAAACCTCAGGGATTACCTGCTTGGGTAAATATGTTATGATGATGATTTGGAACTAGATAACTGGGTAAATGATTATATAAGTTGATTTGTTATAACTTGGTAAAAACCATTAGTTGTAAAGTAATATGATTTTATTTACAATCTAGTTTTGATTTGTATTTTGATACTATGTATTGAGATATGTTATATGATTATGAAATGAGTTATATATTATGAGACGAGTTACTAACTTATTATTTAATTGTATTCTCAGATACGGAGAAGGCTCAGTAATATTAGACCTCTGAGCTTGCAGCTGAGGTAATGGTGAATGGATATGTAATCCTCAATGTGATTTAATTGTAACAGATTTGGTTACAATTGGTAAATGTATTGTTATCATTTATAGACTGTTTAGTCTGCCATGATATTATTACTGTTGATAGACTGCTTAGTCTGACATGATGCCATGACGATTATGGATTATGTGATTATGTGACATATAGCCATTGGGCACTATGTGATTTGGAGGTCAACATTGATTGGGCTTCGTTGCTATTGTTGGGTTGGTTCAGTGGTTCCTTATACACATAGTTAATAGGAACATGTGTCCAGTGAAGATAGCAACAAGCTATCGGTTAACTTCTGTATTAGCCTGCAGTCGTTTTAAGTGTTCTTTGGAGGATACCTCAAGAACACCCGATCCTCTTGGGTTAATATTTCTGTGCTTACGATGTTTTGATCTGTAAACATGGAAATTATGTGTTTACGATGCTTTTGCTGTAAACAGGGTTGTTATCCTATAACACCCTCATTCAATACATGAATATTATATTAGTTATCTCGGAAGCGTAAATTTTTAAAACATATTTTACTACTGTACATTCAAAGTAATGTACATAAACCGTTTACATAATTAATACTTCACAATTAAAAGTTATTAAAATTCATAACACATATATTATACAACCGATGTGTTATATAATTCTAAACAGAGTTTATCAAAACATATCAGAGTAGCAAAGTTTGTCAAACATTCTCTGCTTCTAGAGCATCATCTTCCTGCTACCCACTTCCTAAAATATAACCTGCAGGAAGTAAAATGAGGGATTAGCACGAAGCTAAGAGAATGAAATTGTCACCCACAATTCAACTTAGCTTAACCACCTGTTTACATCAAATAATCGTAAATACATATTACACAGTACAACATTTCAACAATGAGGATCGGTGGCTTTTGAGAAACCCTACTGCCACGGTGGCTCTCAAGAACACTTACCCAACAATCTGTAAGGCCAATACAGAATAGACCGATAGCTAATGGTTATTATACTCAAACACAGGTTCTATACACACAACAAATGAAGCAAGACCCTGTGTAATTCACACAATAACCAAATAGCCCAACCAACGAGTTGACCTCAATAACAACTGATGCCCGAAGGCCACATAGCATGTAGATTTATAATCAGTAACTCAGATTAAATAATTCAACAATACATCTACGTTCACTTGTTATAACCAAACAGTTACAACTAAATTAAAAGGTGAGTTCTAAATCCACTCACCGATACCTCTGCAGAATCAACACTCAAAAATCTTATATTACTGAGTCTTCGGAATATCTGAAACACCACATAATACACAAGTTAGTAACTTGTTCCACAATCATCATTCTAGCATATTTATTCAATCAGATAATCCCTGAAGTCTAGGCAAACAAAAAGTCAATCAGAAATAGGATTAGAAAATCCCGAAATGACCTTTAAAAACTGAAAAATGCCATTTTCAAAATTTACAAAACTAAAAAATTAAAAATCTCAATTCGCAGGGTTCTCAATTCGCAAATCCAACTCGGTTCGCAATAACTCAATTCGCAACGGAATAACTCAGTTCGCACAGCCATCTCGGCTCGCAAAACTCGGTTCGCAATGCAAAACTACTCAGTTCGCAACGCGATTTCAACTCGCATCGCATCAACTCATTTTGAAAGATCTCAGTTCGCTTCGCAACATCTCATCTCGCTTCGCAACATAAACTCAGTTCGCAGGACGAACTGAGAACTGCGAATTTCGCTGCTGTTACGAGTTTTTTGAATCAAAACTCACCAAAACTTCAAAAAACTCAGCTCTATGGTTTCTAACACTTTACTAACATCAAATAAAATCTAATAACAATATATCAAAGCTTCAATCTCGTATAAATCAATCAACTTCTCTCAAAACCCACTTTATAAAAACTCAAAATCATACTCACTCTTTGATGAAGAAGAAGATGATAAGATGTAGATGATGCTGTTGTTGATGTTTTTAAAATCAAAATCATAGAAACTAGTTTGATTCTAATTTGAGATGGTGATCTTGAGTTTAAAAGTTTTCCAAATGAAACTTGAAGAAATTTTGAGAACATATGGGTTTGAAAGTCGGTTCACAAACCGACTACACATATTAAGTGGTATAATTTTATACCCGTCCTAAATCTATTTTCTGGAACCTAAAAACCATTTGCGAGAATTATTACTTTATTTTACCGTCAACTATATCAATTTAAAACAAGTAATAGTTTACTATACACAATAAGTTCTAAGACTTATTTACTTAAGTTTCACAAGTAAAATAATTAATATCAACTAATTCCTAAAAACAATTAAATAACCAATTTAAATGAAGGAATTACCAGACCAGTGAAGAGGGTGTTACATATGCTAAGTTGAACGGTTGGTTATTTATTCACTCACTTAGTTTTATGCTAACCCTACCACCCCACTTTTTGCAGGTTGTGATTTTGATATAACGAGATATGCAAGAAGCTTTGTTTTAACCTAAATTAAATTAAATTTAATTATATTATCATGTTTTGCCATCCTTAACAACCCAACAATTCTTTGATAGTAAAACACTTATTTCCGTTCTTCTTAATTTCCAATGTTTATTTATTTCCGTTAACACTATAAAACACTTCAAACTTTATCTTAGTGGTGAATTGATTAAGATAAATGCATATCCACCTAAAACATATTCACTTTTTAAATTTAAAATAAAATAAAAAATCCTTTAAACTTTCTGATGAAAATTCCCTTAAAAAAGGAAAAAAACAACAAATGTAAAAAAAAAAAAAAATTAAAAACACTTTAAAACAATTTATCTAAAAAATCGTTTAACAACAAATGTAAAATATTAAAAAACAAAAAAAAAACACTTTAAAAATAATTTATCTTAAAATCATTTTACAAGTTTTTAAAAAATTAAACTTATATCTTTTCCTACAATTATGCTAAATTAGATATTTAAAAAATCAAACAGGTATCCTTTCTGAAAAAACCTCCCAACATAAATTAAACCAAATTAATAAAAAATAAATTCTATAAAATCTTTCAAACATAACTTCGAAATATTTTTTTATATATATGTAGAAACTACTTTTTTGATAACATCAATAATTTTGCATTATTTAGTTCTTAAAGAATATAAATAAAAATTAATACAATAAATCGTTAATTCTCTCAACATCCTTATATTTTATTAAAAATGGGTTAACTATGAGTATAAATATCCATTGCATAGATAGGAACAAGAGTAGTAGATTTGTGTAGTTATGTTGTAGTAGATTACTTGAATATGTAATAGCATGCATGACTTAAGTGATTTGTGTTATCTCTTTAATATATTAAAAGAGATCACTAATTACGTAGCCTTTCCTTAATTAACTCATATTAGATTTATCTCCCCCTTTATTTTTGTAGCCCACTTTTTCTAGCCATTGATCATCCTTCTTTAGTAGTGACTACCTAATTAGCAATTTGATAATGAAGTCTATTTAAGCCTAATGACCATTATAACCCCAAAACCCCAATTGTTAGGCTTCATTAGCTGCATTAAAATCAATAATTACTTTCCTATTTTCCATTTATCATTAAAAATGAAAATTAACACGGCGACAAAAAAAACAACCAACAAAACGACGTCGTTTACAAATGGAGAATATTTTTATTACTATTAGATACATTACAAGAGATATGTTTACAAAATAAAATTTGCACCTGCCAACTATTATTTTTTAAACTCTTGCATTTTACTTGATCTTATTGAATAATGAATTCTTTAACTTGATTTTTCCAATAAAAATGTGATTCTGTATCTTTATACCCGTAAATATCTTCTTTATTAAAGTAAATATGTATATGTATTTCTCCTATAAATAAACCCCACAATTATATTTTTCACACATTCTGTCATACAAACAAAATACAAACGATTGAAAAGACAAACGCACAACATGGCCGCACGTATACGTAACCATGTACGAGGTAACAGGCCTGATATATTGTATAGAATTTACGAAAAATAAATCCATGATTTGATCGAATCGTTTAGAGATGATCAATTCGTCAACGCCATCATAACAGGTTACCACTATCTTTCCCGTTTTCACCCTTATTTGCATTATAACTTTTCACTATTTTTCATTATATATTTGTGTACTAATCCGTACTTTGAATCTCAAAAATATATGAAGCTTATAGAATAGCGATTATCCTTTTGTCCGTCTATTAAATAATTGTTTTACCTATTAAAATAGTTGATTACACTGACAACAATTTACTGGATCTAGAGAACAAACAAAGTCTACGTTGGAGGCTTGTCACGCAGATCATTCTGATGACATTCGTAACTTTCTCGACAATACAGTTCTTCTGACCTTCAAAATAGTTGAGGACTTGTCGAATCACAAAGTGGAAACTATCGATGCCAATGAAGTTGTCGCTTTTAAGGATAACTTCAACAAGAATGCCGAAATACTCATTTCCGAGCTTAACTTCCTCAATGGAAAAGTCAACGACTTTCATGCAATGATCCACAACCTCTATATAGCTTAGATCGATTAGCTCTTGATTATGCTTTGTCTTTTTAATTTCCCCTTTTTTCCATTTGTGAACCTTGCAACTTTATTCATTGGAATGTTTTTTGTTTGCAGAATTCCAAATTTATTCATGGAAGTATTACAAATGACTTATTTTGCGTTAACAATATATCTGACACATATTGATCCCTATTGTTGTTACCTACTACCATGTGGGTATACATTAGTTAAAAAAATAATGTAAACTTTAAAACATTTCATCCAGCTAAAAATAGTACAATTAAAAAATAATCGTACTTGCCTCACAACATTCACCGTACAATATTAAACAAAAAACAATCACATATACACCTTTAATTAATATGTCCTCAGTGTAATATATCGGGCGCTCTGTAGTTGGACTTCTAATCTCATCCCGACGGCATAAGGCTCAGTAATAATAAGTTGAGCTACAATTTTTGGCCAAAAAAAAATCAAATCTTTTACTCAAAGCACAATTTAACTTTAAATAATTGTTGGCCCCATTTGTTTACATATACGCTTCGTTATGTGATGCTGTAAAAAGCCCATTCCTCATTCCGTTTAATCTTTGCAAAATACGAATTCAAATCATAAACATTAACTTAGCCACTAAATGACCTATATTCCGGTTGTTTGACCCTTTCACCTATAAAATTTATTTCGACAATCATCACCATAAATATAATTGGAAAAGATTTGTCATTTACAATTTGGTACACATGGCAACCTTTTAGTTTGTCTTATCTGTCTTATTATACATCTAACAATGGTATGTAGTTAGATTAGACATCCACTACTAAGCGTTAATGAACGCAACTCACTTTTAAGAATGACTCGTGACACTGACTTACAGAATTTGCTATCAATTGTTGAATGACACGGCGCGATAGAGTTCTATATTTTAGATCGACGAGATATCCCAATCCTCCAACTTTGACAATAAATTTTGTACTCCAACCCACATTTTAATAATCATTTGATGTAGGATGCATGTATTCGCTAATTTTAGTTTTAAAATGATTGCATTTTATGTCCTTACAAATAAAGTCATTTAATCTGTTACATATTGCACAAGTTTTTTACTGAAAACGTGTAATTTTGACTACATTCCGTACATTCTTTGTTTTCAACCAAATTTTTTTTTAAAAATAACTGAGCCCCGCAAATTTACGGGCTATAAACTAGTTTGATTTATTGGATATGTTAATATAGTCATTTTTTTAGGGTTTGCATTTGCATTTATTTATTTTGACATAAACGTTCATATATGTATCATATTATATATCTCATTTGGATGTCTCAATAACTATTTCTATTTAATAATCCTTTACAGATTATGCCACTCATTAAAAAGGTAAATAAGTTTTAGAGCTCATACCTACATATTCGAAAGGTCCATAACAAATTACATCATATTTAAATATAATAAATAAACCAATCTTTTGTGCTTACATTAACACAACATAAATTTACAAACCCAAATAACTCTTTTATCTTAATTTTTTTTTTTATAAAATCAAATGTCAAAGCTTGTGCTGTCACGGGTCCTTCACTTAGTATATATATATATTAAAATCCAATTGCATATTCAAACAAAAAACAATTCAATTGCATATACAAACAAAAACATCTACAAATCAGACTAGTACCTCCCTATGTTCTAGAGAAAAGTGATACACTAAATTTATAACCTATCCTGTCTTTATAGAAAAACTTATGTCGTGACATGTCTTTATTTATTGCTTTTCATAAATAAAAAATTGGTTGATTTGTATAATGATATTCATGCATCATAAAAATAATTCATGGTATTATACGGTATAATACTATACTGTATAAAAGAATTATGATGTATAAATCATCGGCGTTGAAAAACATTTGTTTGGTTACTTTTATATATTGGTTTTGCTTATATCGTACCTTGAGTACATTTATGTTCAATTTGCAATACTTTTAACATTTTTCTATCTATATCTGTATATGTTTCTCATAATACTTCTAAGACTTTTTTCTTTTTATTCCGTTTTTTTTCTTCTTTTTTCCTTTGCCAAACCAAGTAATTTTATTCACGAAAGTAATCACTCCTCAATGTTAAGATCCATTCAAATGGAAAATAAATTCACTGATTACAAAAACTCATTGTTATATTATGCTAACAAAATTTAAAATTTCTAAAATTATATTAAAGTTTAGTCTCTCTCTCTCTCTCTCTATATATATATATATATATATATAAAGACTAGCATTATACCCGTGCAATGCAACGGTGAAAGTGATGACGGTGGGTGTAGGTGTGGATGAATGTTATAAAATAAAAACATATTGTACCTTGTTCGTCTCATTATAAAATGTCTACGTAACTATTTTGGGATGTTCAAGTGTCCACTTTGATATTTAGCCAATCAAAAAGGATTTTAGTAGCCTAGTATGTAGATTTAATATTTGATTGATAAAAAGTGTAATTAGTGGAGAATAAGTAGTAAATGGAACCCACTTGATTTAGTCTTAAATTTTTTTGAACAGAAATAATGTTAAATGTATTATATAGTAGTATAGAAAATCAACTCTAATAGTTATTAATTTTGGTTTGATGGAGTGATGGATGGCAAAACATAATAAGTTAGAATATCCTCTGGAAGTGGTTCTTTGCATCATCATTTACACAATTGCTATAAAATAAAATGCATCTCAAAAGTCAATTCTTACATTTAATATTATGTGATTTATATAGATATATGGATAAGAGAAACACTTGCAAGTTGCAATTAGTTAGTTTATTTTTAACATAAATTTCATTTTAAAATTATAGCTTAAATGGTCACTTAAATGAAGCAAACCTAAAATCACTTATCGTCACTAGCTAGTTTGAGATAATTAAACATTATTTCAAGTAAGATTGCTAACCAATGAGTCTCATTTTAAAATTCTAAATGTACACTTGCTTCATATAATCAACATATAGAACTAGACTAAATATAAGTATGAGTTTTCTTCATAAAAACAACCTCACAATCTATCATAGGGTGTAGATAAATGGTTTGAAATCGTCATAACCAGTAAATTGAATCGAACCGGACTAGAACCGAACTTAACCGAGATATAATGGTTCGATTCTTGGTTCTAATATATTAGTATTAATGGTTTGCGGTCCGGTTCGGTTCAAGAACCGTTAAAACCGTACAAAACCAAAACCGTAATATATTTAGTAATATTATTTTCTTATATAAAGCCATGTTTTAACAACTTATTCTAATGTACTACTTCAATCTTCAATTTATTACGTATATCTAATATTGAAATTGCGTATAAAACGTATTATTAACTACGTATACGTCATTATTCAACATCCATATGTGTCAATTCTGTAAGCCCTTATAAGAAATCAATAGTAAAAACTTAGAGATATATTAGCTAAGTTTTAAGAAGCCATTTAGATACATAAAAACAATAAAACGTGATTATTCTTTTATCGTCGAAAGAAATTTCGTTTGCAAATGAATTACTCTAGGAGTTTGTTAACGTGTGCA
This sequence comes from Pseudognaphalium luteoalbum, assembly GCA_963422505.1. Taxonomy (NCBI): domain Eukaryota; kingdom Viridiplantae; phylum Streptophyta; class Magnoliopsida; order Asterales; family Asteraceae; genus Pseudognaphalium; species Pseudognaphalium luteoalbum. The sequence continues at coordinate 13,528,333 of OY730192.1, read as the reverse complement.
CCTAACTTATTTGGTTCGTGATTTTGAACCAAAACCGTCATAATCGAACCGGATCAGAACCGCAATTACATGGTTCGGTTCGTGATCCTTAATTTTTCATTAATTGGTTTGTGGTTCGGTTCGGTTTTGGTCCGGTTTTGGTCCGGTTTATACAACCCTAATCTATCAAGATACTACTTACAACCACCACGAACTTATAAGTAATGCGTGAACTCACAACCTCCCAAACTTCTCTCATATTAGTAGGCCAAAACCTTTTTCTTTTATTTTTCTACGTCCTTAGTTGAGATTATGGTATTTGATGTAGTGTATGATAAATTACTTTTCTATACTTATGACATTTTTTAGTATGATAAATCAATCTTACACTTTACTACACACTCTACTACAGTACAATATCTATAATTTAATATTCGATAAATTAATTACCTCGATAAAAGTAATAATTTGTCCGGTCTCAACTTGTACCCCAATCAATAAAATAATAAATAATATTTTTTTAAAAATCTCAATGTAAATATATTGGTCCCAACGAAACTATAAATTTATAATTACTAAAATTTTAGGATTGTCTAGTCAAAAATGAATATATATAGTCACTAATTTTTTTATGAACTTAAAATCTATATTGAGTTCATCATTAAATCTCATCATTGCACTTAAGAGTTGAGGCATTGTATTCTCGTATTGCAACAAGAAGTTGTGAATGGACATGGAAATTTTGAAAGTTGATCACGAATATAAGCCAACTCTTTAAATTAATAATTTATTAATTTATCGCTATAATAATATCTCGCTATGTTAATAAAATATTCCGATTCCAACATTATTAATTTATAAAGGTTATACTGTATATACTATACATAAGAAAATAAAAATGTAAAGTCGATCTAAAAATCTGATTAGTTAATGTTAAAATGATAGGTAAAAATGAAGAAAGAGATAATACATAATTGATATGTCAAAATGATGTATAAATCATGTATGTTTTTATGTCTGTATGTTTAAGTAAATTTAGAGTTAAGTAAATTTAGAGTTACTCTTAAACATGCAAACTCACAACTTTCCAATTGAAATGTGACCATATCTCTATATATTAATTAATCAAGTTAATTTTCTAATAGAATCGTGAATAGGAAACTAGATTAGTATTGTTAAGGCTTTGCCTTTTCAATGTTTGACTAACAAAAATTATTAATTCGATTAATATTAACGTCAACAACATATAGAATAATCACTATACTGAGCTTTACTAATCAAATTCAAAGGTCAATACATCAAAATCAAAGAGGCAAATATTAGCTTCAAAATATGTCAAATAATAATATTTTGCTTTATGTTTCATCCAGAAAATCATGAAGACATTCATAAAAGAGTTCAAGAAGCATGCTCATGGAGACCAAATAAAGAACTCCTTGAGCAAAGCAAAAACTGTGCACATAGGTGGCAAAAAAATGAAATGACTAATTATACTTTCTGTCATTTCTGCAGAATTGCTACCACATATATGTCAAGACTACACTGCTCGAAGTGTAAGCTCACCACATGTGCACTTTGCACTTCTCTCTCACTTGGATGGTAACCGGGGATTTGTAATCTGATGGCTTTACAAACCCAAGTGCCGGTGACTCAATTTCTTCTGTTGCTCTTACCGCTTCCTGGTATTCCGAGCTAGCCCTTTGATTGGCTAAACTCATCAACCAATCAAAGATTTGACTTCTTGTAAAAGATGTTCTACTCTTTGGACCTTTGAATTAAGATCCTCAGATAGTTTCAACGCTTTTTCTTCGACTAACTTTGGTTGTTGGGTTATTTCGTTAACAAGACTAAGGACTTGTTTCTTAGTGAGAGGTTTTAATTCTTGGATTTCGGTTGAGATTTGTTTGAAGCTTTTTGTGGTTTCAATCTGTGTTTTTCTCAGGTTTTCTTCACACTTCTCAAGTTGATGACTTAAATTTTCAAGGTTTTGACTAGTTTGATGAAAACTTTTAATAGAGATTTTTGCAAATAAAAACAATTTATCGTAAATACAAGAAACGTTATTATAAATATCTGAAAGTGATGGTTTTTGATTTTTAGATAGGTTTAAAAATTCAAGGTTATTTGATTTCTTCTAAAAATTCTTCCAAATGAACCTAACTAGAAAATTAAAAATGATCTATATGTATAAGAAGAATCTAATAATTTACAATTAAAAAAGGAAATAAAAAGGAAAACATAAAAAGACGAAACGCTGTTGGCTGGGTATGGCGGTACACAGAAATATAGGGGGAAAAAGATGGTTGATGGTGGCGTGTGCCTTATCTCACTCTTCCTATCAAACTTTCTGCATGTTTTATTTTATTTATAAGTTCTATATTTACTGCACCAATCCATCATTATTATTATTTATTATTATTATTTATATATAAGCATGGTCCAATCTGAACACTATTTATGGCTTTATGACTCCTGTATTTCTGGTCAGATTGTAACGATGATCAGATCACAGAATTATCAAAAAAGATTTACAACAAAACTTACGCAATCAACGGTTCAAATCACACGTAAAACTCCTAGCCCCATGTCAAATTTAATAACAAACACCCATACCAACCGCATCGCCAAGCAAATCACGTGCCTACAAATCACCTGCAAGTGTTAAGAAAGTCTGAACATTTATGTTGAAAAACCACAGCCATGACCAATTGGTCAAATAGTACTGCTTGTTAACAAATACTCCGTAATTATTAACCTTTTGTGTGATTGTAGAGTTTTGCAAACCAAATTCTCTTGCGAACCCATAGTGTTCCTTTTGAATCGAGAAAAGAGCAGGTAGAGATTCTAAAAACAACAACACACTGTCGACGCTATCTTCAGATGTCGAACTTCATACTGGGCAGCATATGTAAGCAAACTGCTACTACCATATCAAAGAATTGGCACTTCAAAAATTACATAAAAGTAGCTTCCTCGTGTTTTACATACAACTACTTTACATTACAGACCAACAAAAACAAAATTAACAGTTACACTACAACGGTACCTCAATCTTCACACGTGTTAGTTGTCTATCAGTTAGATTAACTCTTGATCCGTTTCCCCATTTTGGGTATTAAATTTTCCTTCTGTAGAGACTTGCAAAATGAACCCTTCGTGATAATAACCTTAGAAAGTTGCCAATCCACATATGGCTGTTCTAGAAAACCCACATAAGGTATGTCATCATTATCAGTCAAGCTTTGAGATTTACTATGTAGTTAACCTTCATGGATTAAAAGATCCTTAGCAATCAATGCAATGCGTTGCTTCGTACTATCAGAACGCAGCCCGTCTACTTTAAATCCCATCTGTTGATCCAATTCACAGACAATATTAAATGAAGCAGACATGGATATGTTTGTGTGTGTGTGTGTGTGTGTGTGTGAGAGAGAGAGAGAGCGATTTACCTCGGTTGGACTATCGGGGGTGAACCACCGTAAGAGAACGCCAAGATGCACTACAGCCGGTATTATCTTGAAAAGCAACGGAGTTGTCACCTACATGATTGCTTTTGTTAGATCGTTATTATAAATGAACAGTTTTTTTCGTATTTAGTACACTAATTGCGACTATAAGCAAATACATACCAGGCTAAGAGCAGTTGTTCCAAGCAGCAGCATGTACAGCTTACCCTGAAAGGTAACACATATCAGAATGTAAAGGTCAATATGTATACATCATAAAGATGCTTAAACGCGTATACCAAAATAATAAATAACATTGTCATGGATGAAACATATCATGCACTCCTGAGAATAATTTTCTCCCATTTATTGTCTTTGGAAATTGGTATGTATATTTCATCCCTTGCATAAACAAGTTCCAACACTAGGAGAGAAGATATTGATTCAGAGAAATACATGTTAGAGAGTAACCTCAACGAGATGAAGATTCGAAGCACGACTGAGAAGGACAAAAGCAAATTCCCCAATTTGTGCTAATGACATCCCAACCTGCATCACAAGATATTTTGTTATTGACAATAACATTATATAAAAGTCCAAGGTTTCTGCTTATTCATCTTTTTCAAAAACAAAAATCCAGCTTATAAAATAGTATTATCACCAGTAAATTCTGAATCATTAATGGTCACATGCAACTTTGAGAGCAAAAAAACTAGACAAGGCAAAATATATGGGCAAAAATGGTGGTTTTAGATTTAAGAGTAAATCCAGTTAGGGTCAAAACAGGGTGGGTCAGGTTGAATTATGTTGACCTGAAACACGTTATGCTTTCTATAAAATAACAATGTGTCAGAAATGATTACAGAAGTTATTTTATTTCAACACTAATCTATAATTTTCAAATAAAAATCATTTGAAAGGTTTTAGACATCAAAGATAAGATACGCTTCCCGGTCTACCCAATTGATTAGTTTCGAAAAAATTGAAAAAATGAGAGAAAAAAAAATAAATGGACCCATTAGAGATAACATATAACCCAAACGACTTATTTATGTGTAAACGGGTTGAGATTGCAACTCTAGTTTAAAGTTTTAAAATTTTGTGATTTCTTAAAATAACACTCTTGTGCATAAAAAGGCTGAATGAAGTCTCAGAAAGTGGTAAATCTTACAAGAACTGAAGTTTTGTTGTTGTAGCCAAAACCCTTGACAACTATGGAAATTACAATTGTCTTTGCAATAACCACTAACAAAACTGATGCTAGCAGAATATCAATGTGGTTCCACAGGAAATGAACATGAATCAGCATGCCGATGCTAGCAAGAAACAAAGCAGCAAAGAAATTGCGTATGGGTTCAACCTGCATCAGAAAAGAGCTTCAATCCAAGTATCTTCGTGCTGATAACACACTGCTTATTGTTATCATCATATGAAGCAAACATGTTCTATTTTGATCAATGTAAAGTGCAACAATTCTAACAGCACATATTACATGACAACAACAAAATATTATTTTATTTACATTTAAGAGACATGTCAAAGTATTAAGCTATAAGCTGCATAAAATAACTGAATTCACATTAACATCTTCCCTAACATTTGCACCTTTTCTAGAGTTCACTTTAATTATGTCTAAATATAGTTCAGGAACCTTATAAAGGATGTTGTTTGGAAAAACCATTTGTATTATTATAATAATCATATCAAATTCTGCCTTGACCTACCACAACTACCGAGAAGTTAAAAAAACTCAGATGTCAAGTGCTACATATTTCTGGGTTTCCAAATATATGAAAATGACTCCTAAAATAGATGCCTCTAATTTATAGGTAGAGATTTAAATGTACCATATCACAACAACAACAATACCCAATCCCACCATAGGCGCGGTATTGGGGAGGTGTGATATAGACAATCATACCTCTACCTGGGGTAGAGAGACTGCTTTCAGGAGGACTCCGGCCATAATGAATAGAAATAATATGTATTTAAGAAAGTGCAATACAAATAAGGTAGGTAACTATACATATTGGTTATGTTATACTATCCATATCGGGGTGATATAATTATACTACTATGCTGCATCATCATGAGATATATATATGGTGTATGGCTATTTTAAAATTATAAGATACATCGTATTAGACAGGTATAAATATAGATATTTAAATGTACCATATATACATGAAAAAAACACATATGAACTAAAATATATACTCCGTATAATAGAAATGGTCTTAGGCAAACACTTTATTTGAATTGCTTCAATCTAATTTATTGCAAGTGACCAAAGTCACCAAACAAACCAAATGCAAACAACAGATGCAAATCTTGCCTTAAAAAATAATAATGCAAACCTTACTTGTTCAAGTGTATGCTGAGCAAGATCAGTTGTTGATATCATAACTCCAGCAGCAAAAGAACCCAATTCTAAACTTAGACCCAGCTTATCGCTTGACTGAAAATTCATAGATAATATGGTAAGATACATAATGCAATAGAATCACATGCAAATGTTATTCTAAAAAATCAAGCATCATGAGGAAACACAAACCCAGGCCACCAACAGGCAAAATGCAACAGATGCCAACTGATACAGTTCATTGGTCTGCACAAATGATTAAGCAAGGATGAATACATTATAATATACTGACATCACAGCATGCACTAGAAGATCACTTATAACTTGCAAACACTGAATAACTTCACACCTGTGAGGAGAGGCTTATCATCAGTTTAAGGAACCAAGGCAAGCCAGTCCGTGACAATACTGATAAAACTGCCAAAAATGCAATCAACGCCACCAGCCTGACTAACTAAGAATCAGTATGCTGAAATCAACAGAAATCTCTGATATTCATCGAGTAAAATCCAGTGTAAAAATTACATATTTGCATTTTTTAAACATTAACTTGAAATTGCAATTTCCCAAACCAACTGATACTATTTACATGTTTCCACACTGAAGTAAATTCGTATAATAGAAAAAACAAAAAAAAGAAAAGAAGAAACTGAAAAAAAAACATATCTATAACTTACGATTTAGTCATGGATATTACTCCTTGTAGAACACCTGAAGTTCCACCAAGGACCGGAAGAAGAGCAAATAATAAACCCACCGCACAATCCTATAAAAACAGTGCAGTATAGATCGGTAAAAAGATCAAGAGCATATTACTAACTTAAACTGTGATTGTTAATGTCACATAAAGATATACTAACAAAAATAGGAGGATAAGTTGTTGGATCAGGGTCTAAAGTTTGGATGACATTCAAGGGAAATAAATTTAAGCACCTGTAAGATGAGGGTCCCAATAGTAACTTGCCCATGAAGAGCGTTAACACTATTCTTCTCCATCAAAAATTTCAGGACCTGCATTATAATTTTTGCCACAACAGTTATTAACATGTAACAGAATTGCAGGCTAATGAGTTCTAAGCAAAGAAACATGCATTGTCTTACCACTGCTGTTGAGGACATTGAAAGAAGCACACCAACAAAAACACCTTCAGAAGGTTTACCGCCACATAACTGTAAATGCCATCAGATTCAATACATCAGACAGCTAATATATTATTGCAATACATCAGACAGCTAATATATTATTCAAGATAGGGGATACACTATAAAAAAACTGAATTTTAATATATAAACCAATGAAGGGACCAAAATGTGTATTTATTAACTTACAGAAGCCGTTATTCCACATATGCACATAAATAGAAAACTTTGAAGGAGTCCTCCAAGAACAGCAACAGCCCGAACAACTTTAAGCTAGAAAAATTAAAGAATACTTTATATTAGTCTCTCGCACAATTTATCAAACGAATAAAGTCACAATGCGTGATACATTATGAGTTAATCTACAACCTTTGCCATGGAAAACTCCAGCCCCAAAGCAAAAAGAAGAAAAATTACACCAAACTGTGCTACAGTCTCTACCTGCACGTGATCAAACAATTTTTTAATATCTTCTTAACAAGTACATTATCATATATGTAGAAATGTTATATACTAAGTGACGTACTTGGACCAATTCACTGACTACATCCAGCCCACCAGGCCCGACAAGAGATCCTGATAGCAAATATCCAGTAATAACCTGTTAAAGCAACATGGGCAATATAAGACATGTCAATATACAAAGATATGTAGCAAAGATTTTCATGTTTATAAGAAGATAAAGGAAAAGCTGGAATTTGTGAGAGTGTTCATACTGGCTGTCCTGCACAGGCAAAGGCAATGCCACCACAAGTGGCAGATACAATGACAACTACAAGATCAGAGATCAACCTGTAAACTCAACACATGAAGATTGCATGAATGATACATTAATGTTGCTTTAGTAATATAATATAGATACAAAGACAGGCCATCTGGTTATTTACCTCAAGTCTAACTGTAGCACTGGATACTTTGACTTAAAATTGGATATTATAAAAACATTATCCTGAAAAAAGAATATGATATATTAATACGGGACACCAAAAAATTACGTAACAGTTCAAACTTAAAATTGTACCTTTCTGTCAATTAGTGTTGGTGTCTCTTCTGCTCCGTTATCGTTATCCATATTGAAAACATGATGAAGTTGGAAGGACCTACAAATATTGTTTTAGTATAGATAATGTTCAGCACAAAAAAAGAAGAAAAAAAGAAACAAAAACCGAAATAGTTTGAATAGGATATAAGTTGATGTGAACATCTTAGATTTAATAGTGATAAGAGTCCATACTTGTCATCCTTTGTGTCGTTTTTCTTGGATTTAACCCTAGCTACAGTTTCCAATACAGCCTGGTAGAAACAAACGGGTTGTAAACATAATAAGCAAGCAAATATATATATATATATATATATATATAATTAAATAAATAAACAAAACATGCTTTATGTAAAATATCCAGAAGAAATAAAAATAACGAAAGATTGAACCTAATGGAAAGAATTTGGTTGTCTTGAACATTTACAGAATATAAAAAGTAGTCACGCAGGGGCGTATGTCTCCACCAAATTAACACGAACTAATGGATGAACCCCACTAATCAGAGAATCAACTTTTTACTACAACCTAAATTGGAAGTGTAATTTCATGTTACCTTCTGCAAAGCAATTTCCCTATTACGATGAAATGGTACTAGAAACACTATGATTCATCCATCTACGACTATTTAAAACCTAATAGCACTAACCTGCTGCCCAGCAACGCTGTTATTGAAGCTGCCTGCATCATTTTCTGCAAATTCAATGCATTTGCAGATATTAAAACTCAAGAAACGTGCAACAAAGCTACAAAATTTCTTTCGTAGGTGTAATTGTGTAAAGCATGTCAGGATTCTCCCCAAGTAAGACAATCCGTTTAGATTTTATAGTACTGCAGTTTCTTGTATTCTAAATCTGTAAAAAGATTAACCCTTCACGAGTGAATTAGAGAAGGCATTGGTAACAAGTTGATAAGATGTTTTAAATACACAATGATTACAAAAGGTAATAATATCAAATGTGAAGTATCGCTATTACACACACAATGATATTGTCACTATTTTACATCCAACAAAGTGTCAAAAAAATCGAATTAAATCACAGTGAGGGAAATCGGTATGATCCTACTACTTTATTTCATATACTAGGGTTTCAAAAGCTTTAATTGCTGGCTCATTTGTATAAAACTGATTCTGCCTCCATGATGGTGTTGTTGAATGGTTAACTACAGTTAATATTAAAACTGTATAGTGCCATTTTAAATTATCATTGGATACGGGCTCCAATTTTAACCAAGAAACATAAACTACTGTGTAGAAGAGAGTAACTAAACAATGCATCATGTTCTGATACAGCAACAAAACATCACCATTGTCGGACCACAGCCTTCACAATATACCACTAAAGCTAATTAAACTTAAGTTCCAACAGAACTCGAGCAATCTTTAAAAGAAACATGTCATGTAATCTGCCTCTCCTATTATTCAATCATTAATGATGAAATGTAGCAAGTGGTGTTAACAAACATTACTAAAAACGTGACCAGTTCAGATATCCATGGTCCAGTTACCTCCCCTACCCATATAATATGTTCAGCAGTAGAAATACCGAGCACACAATTACTCTCCCAATTCCAGAGTTATTGTCTAACTTCCTAAATTACTATCTCTGGATCTCCCATATAATTGTCCATTTCCAAGAGAAAACTGGTATAACTTGCCAAGATTCCCATTCTACCCTTAATCACACTTACCATGAGTCTTAATATAGAGCACGGATACACACAAAACCAGCAGGCATGCATAACAAAGAATGGGTAAAACTGTCGTTCAGCTAACTAAAAACGGCAATAATTGCACATTCCTCTTCCTAAAACTGTATGTTTTACCCTTCTTGACAGTCATCACAGGATAGGAGTAGTAAGTCTTGTTAGTAGGATTTGTTCAATTAGAGAGCAAAATACAGCTATGATTGAAAACAACAGTTACCCAAGAATCTTCAAGCTATATCAGATAAAGATAGAACTCATATGTGAAAACAAAAGGGGGCATTAATTGTAAGAGAAAATTAAACATCAATAATTCTATAACCGTAGGATCATCTATTCATCTTCCATTCAAATTTCACGGATTCATTATTATTCGGGAACTATTGAAGTTAAACTACAACTATTTATTTACACGTGTATGCTTAACCAATGGTCTGCAGATCCCTATTTCTTTATTTCCTTCCTGACCTTGCTTACTTTCGGTATACCCATTTAAGTGATCCCAAGAGAACAAAACCACGAAAAGAATAATGGGTGTTAAATTTGAAATTACGCAGGCATACAAAAAAGGATAGCTTACATTTTGAAAAGAAAAAGAGAAAAAGATGCATGATATTCAGTTGAGTAGGGTACCAAGTCACTAAAACTTGAATTTAAAAACCTCTACCATTGTAATGCTTCAAATTCAAGCAAAATCCATAAATTGCAACTCTAAGGATTATAATAACATCATGTTGTCTAAATCTAAAGCTACTTAAAAAGATTTTTTAGAAAATCTTGTTCAATCCTTCATATCTAAAAGGTCAACAACGAGTCAACCTCTACACTTGAGAAGTAAGGATCTTCAAATTAAGCAACAATGTGAGTAAACAATCAATTTAAAATATTAACCCTAGGTTTTTCAATTATTATAAAAAAATAAAAACTATATAAAATAATTCATGTCGTCTAACTAGCCACTAATAATGCAGCAGTAATCATCTAAGATCCTTTTACTAATAATTAACCTGATAACCAAAATCACACATTCTAAAACCCTAAATAAAATCAGCATCATTAGATTTAGATCTAATAACATAAATCAATCAACAACAACCTTCATTCTGATCACTCTCAGTGAACTCTTTCTCCAGAGCACGATCGATCATTCCAGCGAAGCTCCGGTCTCTATCCGTCGCAGCAGAGCCATTCACGGTGGCATTAACAACAAGGCCGGTTGCAATTTCTTCAAGCTGCTGCTCCTGTTGTTGCAGCTGATCCGTATCACTGATAACGGCGGAAGAGAATAACAACAACAACAATAATGAAATCAGAGAGAGGCGGCGGAGGTGGTCCCTATTCATCGCAGGTAGGGCGGCGACGGAGGGATCCGCGGTCCGGCGGACGGGGGTTTGTAAGGTGTGTGTGTGTTTTAGTGTGTGTGGATTTGTGTCGGTTTTGTTTTTATTTTCAGTGACGAAATTAATTTTAATTTGGAGTTGTTGTTGATGGTGTAAGATGGGTGGGTCCATATATTATAATAATATATATAATATATAATAATAATAATAATAAATCAGATTATTATCAAGTTATCAACAGTTGGATGGTACACAATATCAACCAAAAACAGTTATATATCAACTACAAATTAAATTTTATTATGTAGATATACTAACTATTTTAGACCTTATTTGAGGATCAAAAGAGATAATTTTGTTAAACATGGTTTATTGTTGTCAAACTTCAAATTTTTGAAGTTTGACAACGTACATTCGTATATCATTACTAAAGTTTTACAGTACTATTTAGTGTGTCAAACTTCAAATTTTTACTGTTATATATTTCAGTTCTAAGGACAACTATTATTTGATTAAATTGAGTTTACTATTGGATATTGGATGTATAAATTTTAGGAATAATAATAATAATAGACAAAATTTGTGTAGTAAAAAATATACGAATATACGTTGTCAAAACTTGAATAATACAAAAGAAAATTAAACACAGAATAGTATAATATATATTATTGCATATACCTTGAAACTATAAACCCTTCAATTTATTTAATGTCAGTTATTTACGTTATAATATACTCCGTACGGGTTATAAGGTGTTTGATGCACAATTATACAAACTTAATGAATTCTAAACACGATAATAAATGGCAAAATTTGTGAGTTTGTGTCTGTGACAAAAGTAAAACATCATTGACATGACAACAAACACTTAAATTTAAGGTGTATGGTCACCATTTTCACAAAATCATCGATACCTCTAGAGAAAGGATAATGTGACCATTCGGGAAGGGTAGTGACTTTTTATCAATAACATATAAACATAATTGTGGTCTTTTGTAAGTTAAAAGATATACATAAAATAATTTCTTATGTTTTTCATTAGATAATTTGAAACTATACACATTTCACTATTTCAGGGTTTGAATGTCACCTAATTGTTTTGGTTGTATGCGTTGCAAGGTTTTAGATGATATTCTTACACGAAATTTCTCATGCCTTTCCTATCGGCTGGATTTTATCGAACTTATAGTTGTTTTTACATAAGACTATGATAATCGTCAACATCTTCTATAACTGCTCATAAGAATTTCCGTACAATTTTTTTGCCAAAATCTATATAATTGGGTTTCACTTGTACTAATGGCTTGACAAACAGCATCATTATATGGTACTAACATTTACTTTTATTGATCTATACTTCACTTCTTGCGTCACATGCATACAATTTGTTATTCGAATTTTCGATTAGTCTATGATGGTAAATCGCATTATTTGATCACCAAAAAGGAAAGAACCTTGATGTGATGCCTTATGAGACGAGGGACCCTTCATGTTTCTTACTTACTATATATGGATGCAACAAGTTAGAACAACTTGTTAGGTAATATAATGAATAATTTGACACAACTTTACAAACTTGAATAACAAAATTGAAAAACACATCATAAAATTTCTATATACTGCTATAAAGAGTTGATTGTTATATCCCCATAACTATTCAATATGTCATAAAACTTAACAAGCAAATTCGGTCGTCTGATATTCGATCATCTTCTCACACTACAACAAAAATATCATTTATCCACACATTTTAAAAACGTGTAGAACTATGGTAATTTATTATTGTGTTGAAAATTGTTACATTAATAAGTGTAAAAATCACCACAATCGCCATACATATAAGTATGAGGGGAAAAAAATTACACTTTATAGTGTGAAGAAATTACAACTTGCAAACACTTAAAAATCTGGGAAAAAATTTATAACACTTAAATTTATCCACACTTTCTCTTTTGTGGGAAAATCATGTGTTACAAAAATTTTCCCACACTTTTGAGTGTTCAAAAGTTGTAATTTCTCTACATTTATACGTGTGAGCTTTTCTTTCTTACATATATGTGAAAAATCTTATCTTATTTAAAAAGTTTAATTTACACATTTTTTTAGAAGTGTGGAAAAAAAGTGTGGTAAAGGATATTATTTTTTTTGTAATGTCAACTCAAAAAAAAGTTCAAAATTACCAAATCAACTCCATCATAAATCAAACTTAGGATGTGTTTGGCAAAACTAGCTGGAGTTGAAGTTTTTATTCTCTAATAAGTATTTGAGAAACTAGCTAAAGATTGAGTTATATATTATAACTTTACATTTCTAATAATTTGGAAAAGGGTAATGTAGTAACTTAATAAATAGGGGATGCAAATTCTCTAAATAAATTAGTTTTAGTGGCTTCTAATTTAGAATATTCATTTTTGAAGAAGCCTTCTAGGGATGAGCAAAAAAACCGAAATACCGAAACCGAACCGGTACAGACCGTTACAAATGGTACGGTAATCGGTTTTTGTTTTGGGCCCAACAAAAAACCGGTACCAACCAGTCAAATACCGGTTGGTACCATGCACACCAAAATACCTAAACCGAACCGGAACCGCACCGGACCGGTACCAAAACGGTACCAACCGATACAAATGGTACGGTATTCGATTTTTGATTTGGGAAAAAAAAACAGGTACCAACCGGTCGGTACCGGTTCGGTACCAAGCTCACCCCTAAAGCCTTCTTCTAGTTCTCATGCCAAACAAGGAATTACTAATTTTACAAGGGATTGAGATTTAGAATCTCCTAGAATCCCCTCATATACGCTTGCCAAATGCACCATTAATGTGGCGTGTGTTTGCCGAGTAGTGATCCATCAAAGTTTGATCTCAAAACCACGATTAAAAATTACGGAAAATGTTTGGTGGACCTAGTAGAGTTATAAGCCTAAAAATATATAGAGAAAATTGCCCGTTTCATCCATGTGTTTGTTCAAAAAATCATGCTCCGTCCTTGAACTCACGAAATGTCACTGGACATCCTTATATTTGCCAATTTCACTCACATTTCGTCCTTAACCCTAACGACGTTAAAAACTTCAGTTAAAGTCTGCCATGTGCAAGGCATGTGGAGGGTACTTTTGTCTTTTTAGTCTATTTCACGTATCACTCATTTATTTTCCTCTTTTAACATCAAAACCACTTGTTAAATTGGAATCCAAACTCATATTTGATTAGACCTATGTTCATGAAAGCATCAAAGATCATCATCATCAATATACATTACAGTCTAAATATTTAACCACCCTACCTTTTCTAACATTATACAAAAAGTCAGACACCCACCATGCCACCACTATCCCCTTTTCACCGGTAGTTCAGAAAACAAAAATGGGTTCAAGATCTTTGGTGAATCTTTTTTGGGGTTATCACAAGATGAATGAAAAGCAAAATAAAAAATTCTAAAAAGTGAAACCCCTCCACTCTTAACAGTCTACTACCTACATCATCTTTTTATCGCCACTACTATGGAAAATCACCAACACCTCCGTTTGATATAACCACCAACACCATTTCTCTCGTCGGCGAACGAAGAAAATGTTACGATCTCGACCGGAAAATAAAACTTCCAATCGCTATCGGGTCCTCCGTCAAAACCTTGTGCAAAACAATTTTGTGAGCTCGTCGTCGTCCAGTGGCCATAAATTTTCTTACAAGTACGATTACCTGCTGATGTTCCGGTCATCATTTTATGTCGCCGGATCTAGATTCCGATCTTCATTTTTTAGTCGAAGCTACTAAGCAATTTCCGGAAAATAATGACAATGGCGGTTTTCAATGGTGATTGCGATTTCCCAGTGGTGGTGAATCTAACGAAACGCAATGGTGGTGGAGTGCGGCGTGGCAAACAAAGGCGAAATCGGATCTGAAACTCAAAACACTAAGGTTGGATCTGAAAAATGTGATTTGATTTGGTTTGTGGTTTGAAATCAAATCTTAACCTGTACTTTGTGTTTATAGATAGTTACTCCGGATCTTGTTTGGTGATGATTTATTGTTGTTGTTGTTAACCACGATGACGGTGATGGTGATGAAAGGTGTTATGATGATCTTTGATGCTTTCTAAGACATGTTTGATAGGGGGGAAAAGAAAGAAGATGAGTTTTGATTTTATTAGAGTGAATTAATTAGTAAAGTCAGGAACAAATTGAAATGACAAAAATACCCTTTGTGTGCCTTGCACATGGCAGATTTTAACTGAAGTTTTTAACATCGTTAGGGTTAAGGACGAAATGTGAGTGAAAATGGCAAATATAGAGATGTCTAGTGACATTTCGTGAATTCAAGGACAACGCATGATTTTTTGGACAAACTCAGGGATGAAACGGACAATTTTCTCATAAATATATTTACAAATATGATTGATGGATGCAAAAAGTTGATTAGATGAGATTAGGAGAGATAAATATCAACTAATAAAATTAGTAGTTCTATTTTTAAGCATGTCTAATTAGACCTTTGTAGCATTACTCAAAAAATACATTAAAAAAAGAAAACTAAAATAAATACTCTCTTCGTCCCACCTCAACTGTCCACCTTATTATTTTGGGTTGTCCAAATAAATATTCACTTAAATGTTGTAACCAATCGAAAGGGACTTTAGTGGATAAATATGTTATTTGATAAAACTGTGTGCAAAATTAAAGTGGACACTTTGGGTGGGACGGAGGGAGTACCATTTTTGAGAACCTTCTCATTGATTTTGCTGATACCATTACCGTCTATCACTTTTTAGAAAGTTGAACCCAATCCTACTTATTGAGCCCATTTGTGAATCAAGAGTTTTTGTAGTGGACTTTTGGACTTGACAAATGGGCTTACGTTAGCCCACTTAGAACTCTTTTATCCAAGATCAAGAAAGGATCTAACCTTTTCCATCAACCACAACATGTGTAAACCAAATTTAACTTCAAAAGTGTGTTATTTTCACATTTTTGTCGTGCTTACAGCCTTACATATGCAACTGAAAAGAAAAAGAAGAATAAAGAAAGATATGTAGGGTACCCTTTGACTCCGTATTATATTTTAATGTTACGTGTTGTTTAACCTGCAAGAAGCATTAACGTTAGATAAATCATATGTACACAAGTCACCCAGGCACAAATTCGAAGCTCTAATCTGTCGGTCAGTATGTAACTGAAATATGTTTATTTGACATGTAGGAGTAAACAAAAACCATTGAATAGTATCAACCGAACTATTAAATATTTACTAGCTAATCCCTAAAGTTAAACGAAAATCATAAGATATACGATAATAAAATAAATTTGAACTAGACTACTTATGATATGATTGCATTCAAACCGTTGTACATTCGAGTGTTAAGCAAGAACAAGTGCGAAACAGAGTCGATCTTGGTCAACCCGAAACGACCAAACTCCAATCATCATGTCTTTCTTCAATTTGTTTGTTCTTACGAGTTCATTCCATTCCGTTTTCAACACATAGTACTTGTTCCATTGTGCAAGATTCAATGTTGATTTACGCCTTTGAAGATCAAAAACAGAAACGCTTATGGCGTCTTTCCTTCCAAGTTTTGTTACCTCATATTCTCTTAAGAAACTTAAATTATATACTAGTACTTTGCTCGCAAGCATTAACAACCGGCCTTGACAAGGATCAACATCTGAATTTGTGAGCTTCTTCACCATAACCAACTTAAGTTCCGACCCACCAATCGTTCTTATAAAATCATCAAACGCCATCTCATCTTCATCATCATCACTAACTATCAACTCAAGAACTGAGCTTTCCGAACTTGCACTTGTTGATGAACCTGGTGTTTTCATATGATCATGTGAATGTGGATGTTTTTCGACACCAGAAGTTTCTCCTTCGAGATTGGCTGAACGGGTCGCAGCTGCAAATTCTTTACTTTTGTTAATGTCAACTAGTTTACTAAGCATGACTTGAGTACTAGTTTTAGACTCATCATCATGAAAATCCAGTAACGATAAAACCGCAGCGATGTTCTTTCTACATGTGCTTTCTTTTGGTGTTGTGTTTGTCGCCATTGATGATCGAACGTAGGGATTTAATTCTAATGAAAAAAGCAATTTATAAAGGGACGAGTTTGATGAATTGAAGACGATGAGTACGTGGTGATTAAGTTAATACAGTAGGTTTTTACATTATAAACTTGGAAACCAAGTAGAAGTGGGTTTTGTTAAAATTAGAATTAGAATTAATTAAAGACTCGGATGCCATACATATATCAAATACCATGTATACACACGGGTCATTGAATGTAAATTTTATTATTATTATTACGCAAATTTTGTATACAATATAATTCTATTTCGCAAAAGTTAAAATAGATATGCAATAAAGTACAAAAGTCCTTAAACAAAAATAGTATAATAGATTGATTTCGTATATTAATTAATAATTGTAATAAAATACAAAGAATTAAGATTAATATTATATTTATTTATTATCTTACTTATTTAAAGTTAAAATCCTTCCTATGCAAGTTTCCTAATGAAACTATGAACCTAAAATAATAATTATTATATTCATAAATTAATATACAAATATATTTATGACATCATCTCATCCTTTATTTTAGCTAATTGAACAAAATTAAAGAATTTAATTGATTAATTGAGATTTTAATGATGTCATCATCCACATCCTATAATATATGTATATATATATATAAAAGATAATTTATTAAATTACAAATTAAATAGTATTTTAAATTACTAACTTAAAGCCTCGCGACAACGCAGATAATTAAATTGAAATTGTATTAAATTTAAAGTTTTATTTTTAATTTTAAAATAAATAAATTAGTATATATGTTAGTGTGTTAAATTTAAAGTGTTATATTCATATATGTATAACTTAAGACTCACGACAACGCGAATGACTAAATCAAAATTATTACAGATTTTCAAGTGAATATAAAGTTATAAATGTATACATTGTTGTATATTGAAATTGTCATGTGTATATAAAAAAATTGAATATAAAAATGCATATATTATACCTTCTAATTTTTTTAAACTTACGAGATCTTGAACAATAAATTATTTTTCAAGAGGGATATTCACTTACACTTAAAGTAGATTATATGTAAGATAAAATAATATTATTTACTGAATATTATTGTAGTGTGAGAACAATTGTTAATTTTTTTTGAAAAACAAATCAAGACAATTGCTACGATTTATTCCGAATTACAAATATATAAATTATGGTGTCAATAACACAAATAGCCATTGTGATTTCTCATTTTATTACACATCGAAGGTTTTTCCATCATTATGAGATTTTGTGGGATTTAAAGTCTTATATACAATTGTCATTTACCTTAGTTTGCTCAATTTTTTTTACTTTTAATATTATTAATACTAGTTTAGGACTAGCAAAATTCGTGGAAATGTCTATCAAAAATACTTAAGTCACCTCGTATATATATACGTTCGGACTAAATTATATCATCAATCTACGTTAACAATCAATTATTCACGAAGTTTAGCATATGAAGCAAAACGTTTTTATATTTGGATTTCCATGATTATTATATTTTAATTTTATATGATATGAAAATATAAATATTTGTTATCTTGAACGTACCGAAACTTTGAGTTAGTTAATTATATACTTAAATTGTTAGCTTTAAGATTTGAAATCTTTAATATACTATATAGTTATGGTATTTTGGTTTCGTTTTTTTGCCGTGTTTCAAATTTGTATCGTATTTTCGATAACTAAACACTTTCTTGTCATCCAAAGTTACATACATGGAAATAACTGAAACCCGCGAATAAATCTGAAAAAAGCCGATGGGTAATATTAATTGGGTACCCAGCGGGTATTGGGCCTAGTATGGGTACGAATATTCTAAACGACTATGGACATGAATACACTAAAACCAGCCCGAACCCAACCCATTGTCATCCCTAATCAAAGAATTGAAAATTATAAATTGATAAAAGAATTCAAAAAATACGATCATATAGAAATTTAGATCACTAAGCGATGAAATGAAGCCGTGAACTTTTTGGAATTGAAAAATAATGTATTGAGGTTGTTTAGAAAAAAAAAATGAAAACTGTAGGAGTCTGAATTATGGAAGAAATAATGAGGTAATTATTAAATTAAAATTTTCATAGTAGATCTGAAGGAGTGTTTTACGATTAAGGAAAAATCAAAGGATTTATGTTGTAAATATAGAATGATATATTAATCTTTTAATCATGTAAAAATGGGAACAACAGTTACATATTATCACATAATATCATTTTACAAATACTTATGATTAGTAAGTTGTTTGTCTTATTCAAAACCTAATTTTGTATCTTTATAATACATATACGAGTGTTAATGTATAAGCAAATGCCCTCTAGTTAGTGGCAACGACTTTTGCCTCTTATGTTCCGGATTCAACATCGAAGTAGTTTGAAATAAATATCTACATTTAAAATCGGATCAATTACTTTTATTTTATCAAAACCAATATACTTTTGTTGAATCATTTAGATATATGATAAACAAATACATATTACTAAAAATGATACGTCCGTGATGGCTTCTATTTTTGGAAAACAAAAAAGACACGTATATGATGTTTTATTGAAATGAAAGATAACGAAATAAATTGACACTTCCGTTGCAACGCACGGGCAATATAAAACTTGTTGATCATCATATAAGGACTATTATTCTTCCATGATTTTTTATAATGTATACATATGTGTGTGTGTGTATATATATATATATAGAGAGAGAGAGAGAGAGGTAATAGATTTATATTATTATCTAATATCATACTGTTTGGCGGAAGCATAATTAGGGTGTTAATAATCAATAATCAAAGCACACAGATATATAGTAAATGACTCTATATGCATCGTTTTAACAAAATATATTAATATTAAAATGTTTACAACAGTTGAACCCGTACATAGCTCGTGTTCGATTTAATGAGAGATTTCAATACATAAATGCTTGTACAAAATATATTAATGCAAGAAAATCTCTATTGTCTGCATGCTGACTCGAGCTATAGTAATCCTGAGAGCAGTCCAGATCTACTGCTGAGTACCTGTGATACATGCTAAAATGGGTCAGCTAACGCTGGTGAGCTCACATGTTTGAGTATCAAATAATATTGTATGAACCGCAAGATTTAAGTATTGATTTGCATCCAGCAAATAAAGTTACAGATAATGTATACAACCATGAGCGCATAGTCTGAGCTTAACTCGTGGGTCGGGTCCCATATAGAGAATTCCGAGCGAGGTGCCTCCACGAGTGCCTAATCCACACTCGTCTTCCCAAATATTAGTACGTCCGTTTACCCAGTTAGTGCTTGCTAACCCGGAAGCATAAGGGAATCCTATATGGTACCATATACTAATATTCACGCTACTTACGTATTACCAGACTATACTGACGGAGGACTTTGGTTTGATTAGTTGAAAACAACTCATGTAGTATATTGAAATATGTACTCGCGTTCACGTGTTAAAATAGAGCAATGTATCACACCCCTGAGTAAAACAGTAAAAGAGGGGTCATGAGACTCACCTGAGTCTTGATGCGTTTAATCAATAAACGTGAGTTGATTATCCGATTAGTGATTGTCCGAAGACTCGTAACCTGAAGGTGTCCACGACACGCGATGGTTATTAATTGATTAGGTATCTTAAAAGACTACCTTTATGGTTGCTCGTCCAACTAGAATGTCCAAATGATTAACTTGAGTTTTGAAAATGTGTACGGCCCGTTGGTGATTGTTTGTAATAATAATCTCAACTATTATTATTATGATTGCGAAGTGTTATACTTAAAAGTATTTATAAACTTTATGTGACGGGGGTCCGGGGGCAGCGCCCCTGGTTAGCGGGGTCCCAGGGGTGGCAACCCCTGGCGGGGTCCAAAGGGCTGGCCCCTGGTTGGGGTCGAGAATTTGGGTGAAATCAAGTGATAAAATTTTAGGTCTCGACACTTAGTAAAATCTGTGTTTTCTTGGTTCTGTTTCATGCGACACTACGTGCGACATAAGGCTTGTGTCGCTAGGTGCGACATAGTCTATTGTGTCGCAGATCATATCTGCGACATGAGGGCTTGTGTCGCTAAGTGTGACATCCGCAATTTATGCGACATAAAATGTTGTGTCGCTACATGCGACGGAAATAAGTTTTGCGACATAGTGTTTTGTGTCGCTAAATACGACATCCGAAGGGTTTGCGACATAGTCACTTGTGTCGCTATATGCGACATAAGTGGGGGTTTAGTGACATAAGGGCTTGTGTCGCAGGTGGCCTGGAGCCTCTGCGACACAACAAGCAGTTGGCCGGAATTTGAGCCAAAAACATGTTTTCCGGCGACCGTTTGGTTCGATTCTTTTACCCAACCCATATGTGGACATTTCAAGCTTAAATAACCCATAAACAAGTGAAAATGAGTAAAATCGGAGAGTTTTGAGTTTTGTCTGAAACTTACGACTTCGCGCGTAAGGAATACGGAAAGATGGAAATGTAGATCGTTGCGAGGTGGTCACTTTTCTCCAAACGAGCTTGACGATCCGGGTTCGTTTCGTGGTGTTTTTAGTGGGTTTAATGGTGATGGTGGTGGTGAGTTTTGAGAGAAAAAGAGAGGAAGAGAGAGAGAGGTAGATGATGAAATGAGAAGAATGAAGGAAAGAGGAGGGAAAGAAGGGGGAAGGGGGGGCCCGGCTGGTGGGGTCCACCGGGTGTGGGCTTCACCAGTTTTTCGTTCTCCTGCGTACGCGCTCCGTGCAGCGTTCGTTTTCTCGTTCGTTTAAACTTTTAAATAATTATTTTACGTGTTCAAACACGAGTTTTAAAATACGAGTATTTCTTTAATATTTTTGAGGAAGTATTTTACCAAATACTTAATTATCGTGTTATAAAATGTAACATATTTTGTTTCGATTTTGTTTGCGCGTTAAATGGTTTGATCGCGTAGACGTTTATCATACGATACGAAATGTAATTGGAATATTATCAAAACAACATTTTGGGGCATAATATCGTTATTAAATAATGTTTTTCTTATTTAATAAAATTGTTCACCAACGTCCGTATTTAATTGAATCGAAGTCCATTCGATTTAGAGATGTGTACGATTTAATTAAATCGCATATTCGTATATATTCAACAATATATATTATGATACATTAATTATCCTAATCTAAGGACTAATTACATGTATTAACAACTGATTAGGTACTAATCACTAGTCCTAATTTGACGGGTGTTACAATATTGATATTGATTCAACGACACATGTAAAATGATACTAAAGTTTTATGTTATAAAAGATTAGGATACTATCGTAAGCATGATATTAAATTTTTTAAGAGAGTAAATATAATAGTTAAACATTAACTTACCAAAATCGAATCCGTGGAGCTTTGAAATCATTTCTACACAGGTAGTGCGGTGAAGGTTAAAGTCGTTAAAAAAAATCAAAGGACAAATATCACGTCTCTGTAGATACTTGAACTAGCGACATATTAATTGATTTGAACTTAAGATACCTTTATCTTAAATTAATGTTGATAACTCATTTAAAATAGTGATACAAAGATTAATATTCTATAAATTTACTTAATGAAACTTAATATATACCCTTATGTTATAAACTTGATAGACTTAAAAAAAATTTGCATAACAACTATGTTATTGAAAGCACAACGTATATCTCTAAAATATATATGATTCTAATCAATCAATATCCTAACCATGTTGTATATTTACATTTTAACTTTCACTTTTCTATTATGTATATTGGTGTAATTAACACTACGGATTATTATTCCTAGTAAATAGTTGGTTATAAAAATTCAAAAATATGGAAATGAAAGTAAGAAATACAAAGTATGAATAAAGCTTAATAATCTAAATAGTGTTTTAATCTGTCGCGAAGCGTGGAAAAATGATATCTTGTTAATATCAATCAAACAACTTGGCTAATCCATTAATACTCCACAACCTTTCTCTTCTACGAACTAAATAACGAGTCAAGATAGAAGGTCATTACATGACTTTGAAAGACACGGTGTGAGATCATTACTCTATAGAAGAGCATCTTCTTCTAAAGAATTGAACGTTAGTTTATAAGAATTGGACACGTCCCCTTAAACAAAATTTTAAAAACTTAAAACATGCATGAAAAATCCACTAACTACTTTTTTCATTATATTTGATTTATCCTAATATCAAAATTAAGAGAGCCCATTGCCACATCAAGTCTTCAAATGTTGCCAACTAATACATAATGTTAGTTAGTAAGTCCTAATATGTTGACACGTAATTAATAAGAGTTATATCTTATCTTATCATATCTCTTATCTTATCATATCTTATCTTACTATATATATAAAGAATATATATATATATATATATATATATATAAATATAAATATAAAGAAGACCACTTTCAATATCAAAATGACATAATTAACTTTATTTCTTAATTATTTTCAATATCAAAATGACACATCATCATTCTATGATTAATTAATTAACTTTATTTCTTAATTATTTTCAATATTTGTTAGTTTCATTAGTTATTCATTACTATATATAAGAAAGCCTTTTGATGTTATAACATCTTCTAAAAATGACATCTTTATAACATCTTCTAAAAATGACATATAAGCATTCTAAAATTTGAAATCTAAGCATTTTAAAAATTGACAAGTATCCCTAAGCATGCAAGTAATTATCTTTCACTTTTATTAGTTTATATTTTATTATAAAATATTTTTCTAGTATCCCAACCATATATATTACATATTTTTACTTCACATCTATGCAAGTACAGTCTTAATGCACACTTCAATAGTTTCATAAATTTGTAAGGTTCATGCAAATATAGCAGATTTTTATAAAAGAATTGTATGTACCAAAATTTTTGCTAAATGAATGCCCTTGCTTTGGTTTTGAAAGTCCATATGCTCGTCATATTTCTTGTAATGACACATCATGCACTTTTATAAAAATAGTCATACTACTTGTGTAATCTATTTCAAATTTAAGAATGGTCTCTATTTCTTTCGACATAAACACATGCATCTGCAACATACTTATTTTGTAATCTTTATGTATCAAATGCTTTAACTCTTTTATCAAATCAGTTTTACTTTCTCAATCTTATTTTCACTTTTTAATTATAAATAGGTCTTAATATTTACACAGGAAGAATTACTTCATCCACGGGAATTTTGATAAGAATTCACATCAAGTGACTACGTATACAATGAAAACCCCTATCGCAATATCATTACCCTTTTTAATTGATATTTCAATCTTTTACAAAATTTCAAATGTAATGTGTTAAAAAAAATTTCTAACTATAAAGTGTTTATAATTAGAGACAATATCTTTTATTATGAATAACTTTGTGAAGATTAAAATACTTGTCTAATCAAATTAGTAATGTGTGTATAACTTTTGAAGAAATAAGGATAAGAAAACTTTTCTCTTTTTCTCTCTTAAATTTTTTTTACAACATCCTTTTTTGTAATTCATAATTTAGTTCTAATATTTTTTAAAAAAAAAACACTTGAAAAATCATTTTTTTACAAAACAAACTATTTATATACCTTTTAGAAAGAGCAAAATAAAATTCATTTTTATATTCTCATACACATAGCTTTCATTAACATTTCATATGTTTATTTATGTTTAGATATTCTCGATTTTAACAACTAAAGATTCCGTAAAAATATTTTACATCGTTTAAACTTTAAATTAACATTATTTACCGTTAATATCTTCTTATTTAATTACCAATTACCATTGTCATATAATTCATTTTTCGTATTAACTAATTCTTGCAAAGTGCATCTTTCATGAATCCTTTTTCCATATTAGATTTTTGGAATCCATATTTCGTATAAACTAACGTATGTATTCGATTATGTTGGTCAATCATATATATTAGATTTTTAAAAATATGAATCCATTTTTCGTATTAACTACATATGTATTCGATTATGTGGTCAATCATATTTTTAAGTTGTGTTAGCTAGCTTCATGGTCCACAAGTTGAATTTTTTTTTTTATCAAGGCATAGCTAATTATCATCTAAAATAGATTGTAAATAACATGAGAATTATCGTTATCAATTAACTTTTTTTTGTTTTAACTTTTCATTGGGATTTAAAGTTATTTTTCAATACATATTCTACTAATCAATGTGAATCATACAACATTCTAATTGAAGTGTTGGTATTTGACAATTATTGAGGATAAAAGTATAAATTTATATTTTGTTTAAATCAACGATCATCGTTAAGAATAATATACAGGTACCATCACAACAATTAAATGGCATGGGTAAATGTTTGATTTATATGGTTATTTTTAGTTTAACATAAATTTATAGTAAATATGTGTCTATAGTCTTCTTTTAATTCATTATCCTTTTACACTAACTTTTTATTTAGAATATTAAGTTAGGTATTATTTTAAACCTTAAGCTTAATATAAATGTAAATATAAATAAAGATATTATTCAAAAGATCTTACCACCTTAAATATGTACATATAAGTACTATTAATCTTTTTCATATTTTATTCTTTATGTTAATGTACATCATATTTTAGTGTTAATATAAAAATTTTGTAGTATAAGAAAGACTTGACATGACATATATAATGCTTAAAATACACACGTCAAAATTTTTGAACTCTTTTGTTTAGTAGGAAGAATTTGATTTCTTACTTATCCATCAGTCATTGAATACAAAATTCTAATTTTAACACGTACGAATAATCTTTAATTTATCATCATGTGTAGTAAGATGTGTAGTTTTGAATAAAATTGAGTTCGGACATTCTTAAAGCATCAATTTAAACTGTCCAATCATAGTTAAAAGAATTTGAAACCGGCATGCGCATATTAGTTACGACATTTATTCATAAGATTAAAACGTATATTTTAATGATGATACATACATAACAAATTTTAAGTGAAATACGTGCATGTTCCATATAAAATATACTATATCTCTGTAATAGGTTTAACGTGATTGTGTAGTACTTAGTAACCCAAAAGGCTTATTAGTATCTAGAAATAAACCATCAATAGAAGAAAATATTCTAATCTAATACTCCGTATAATATAAATGCATTAACGTTGGGAGAGTTAAAAAGTGCATCTTCCAAACATCTCTAATACAATGATGTGGCAAAGTTGAATAGAAAATATCTTACTAGAGCGTATCATGTATTTGCATTGTGAAATGTCGTGTATTAACATATCCAATGAACTGTTTCTCTATGTACTTACTCTTATTAATGCAATGAACCGTATGTGTTAGTCTTTTCAAAACCCACCGAAAAAATAAAAAATAAAAAGTGGTCGAAAGTATACATTATCACGTCTCTAATCGTAGAGAATAAAACACTTAGTTTTATGGTGTAATTTTTGTGACTTTTTGACTACTGTTTAGGAGATATTTGATTTTTAAAAAAGGTGGGGGAAAGAGGGTTTAGTGATACGTGGCGTATTCCTATTGGTTCTCTATTCTCACACATAATTGTTGTATTCATTTGAACATTACTCAAAACAATATATGTTAGCCGAAAGTTGCAAGACAATTACACAAAAACATAATCTGTAGCTCTTTTATAATCTAACTATTGCATTACTAATTATGTAGTTTGTTGTTCTAGAAATTTTGAAATGTGTAGGAACTAATGTTTTAAGTATGTTATTTTTATTAAGTACTCTAAAGTTTGTTTTCATTAATGTAGTGGTTGATTTTATGCGATAGTTGAATACATTTAAAATCATAGATGTATATTTTAAAAAATACATTTGTGTCGGTCTACCAAATTATGTTGGGTTCAATACACTATAGACTTTTTACTGAAATTGATGAAATGATTATATGAGAGTGTATTAAACCTTTTAAAGTATAATGCATTTAAGATGCTCTAATAGATTAATTTAAATGACTATCATTGCGTCATTGCAAATCTATTAAGACTCTCTTGTAACATTTGAGAGTTAAATGACTCTTAGCAAGGATTGAGCCTCTATTATTTTGGGCTAGGAAGTTAAAAGATTTAATGTTTATAACAACAAAATGGTTCATTTACACTCTACTTTTTATTAAGATTTACCTTTGACCTACTTTTTTATACCTTTTACCTACCTTTTTATAGTAGGTACATACATTAAGGATACAAAGAAATTAATTCATTATTCTTATCTATTTATAAAAGTTAACGATAGAATGAAAACATCCAAACAAAAAAAAAAGTTGATTACAAAACTGAGATCAATGAACCATACTAACTATAATAAGTGCTCATAAAATAGTCCTTCAAAAAATTTGATGGCAATGTGTGTAACACGTACGATACATGTCAACATCCACCACTGTCAATCAAACCAGTCCAACCATTTGATAGATCAATTGAGTCACGTGGTTGGCATGTGAGCTTAACAGAAATAACAAATTGGAAAAGGGTCACATGAGTAGCTTATGGATTTTTGTAGGCATTTATATAGCAATAGCTTGTAGCAGATTAAGTAAGCTTTGATAATATAGCTCAGTCAAGTTCTCCTCTTTTCTCTATAATCTTGTAATTGAGTTCTTGGAACCTAATTCATACAATTTTCAATCGAATTGCTTTCTAAATCTAGTGATTCCTTTATTAAATGTGATCTTCTTTCATTTTTCAAGTGATTTCTAAGAAGATTTGTATCACCATTATACTACAGTATATGTTTAAATTAATGTTCCTTCCAAGTTCCAGCCTTTTATTAATAATAAGACCTACCTTACGGTTATGGAATACTTATAGATATATACATAAATGGCAAATATAAGGATAAATATACACCACAAGGCCCAGGCGGTTTAATAGATTATGCGTAGGGTTATCACAGGCATTCACTGCATTTTTTGTCATAAAAATTACAGGTCCTCGGATACCACTTACCAGACGTCCAGACATATAGATAGAGACTACCATTTTAAAACCAAAAGGTGGTTTTGCATACAAAGTCTTTTAACCAGATCATCAACCACTTTAATGATTCACAGACAAAATAACTGCCGCTTTTCAAACTACCAACTTCCCAGAATCAACATAAGTTACTTCAGCTATTCTAAACTCGATAGAGCTAATAACATTTTACCTTCTGAACTTCGGACGCTTTGGACCACTGCTGCTTGGACCAGCACGAGATTTGCCAAACGCCTTCATCTTCCTTCTTTTCCGTTCTTCTTCACTATCAGACTCGACGCCTTTCTCCCTGTCAGCATTGCTTGCTTCTCTCTCCAACTCCTCCCATGTCTTCCCTTCTTCTTCCTCAGATCCTTCCTCCTCTTCTTCCTCCTCATCATCATCAGATTCCACCAATGACGCGCTGTCAGACCCGTCATCCTCCGACTCAGACTCGGGCTCTACATCAGATGGCTCGTAACCTTGGTCAGACTCTTGAGAACCATCAGAGTCGGAATCACTAGCTTCCAAATTCAAAAACTCCCATCCCCCTTCATCAATAAAGTTTTGTGGGTCATCAGTGATTGTTTTCAATATGGCCCGCCAGTTCATGTTCAATCTGCTTTCATAGTATTTGATGTCGGTGGTATCGAGCCATTCTTTGATGCCATCAAGTGACGTAGAAGGAATAGAATCAATGCGAAGGACATCACGTTTAAAATCCTTGAACACAATCGCCATGTCAAAATTCTTTTGTCCAAGCCCGACTCTTTCAAGATTCACAATCTCAATTTCACTTAGAGTAACCACAAGAAAAGGAGTTTCAATCAGCTCGACTAAACAACTAGAAGTTGGAACTATGAAAGCAGAAGCTTTGTGTGGTACCCCGTGAAACCCAAGTTCTCTTAGAGGCTGGTCAAACTCAAGGTCAAGACTTTTGAACTTTGGTTGTCCCCAAAGATCGTTAACCCGATTAACAAAATTTTGAAAATCCATATTGATCTTGTTTTTACGATCCCTTTCTCTTTGCTCTTCCTCAATCTCATCTGGGTCATAGGCAGATCGTTTACCACCTCCAAGTGTTTGCACAACATCCATAACCTCAACATAAAACTGAACATCTTTTGTCTTTTTGTTTCCAACCATGATATGGTTGTCAAGATGAAAGTGGAGCAAAGTAATCATTTCTTTTTCAGCTGATTGAAAAAATGCATGTTTGATATTACCAAATAGAATGTCCACACGTTCATCATTCCTTGATGTTCCATATCTGAAACCATTGTCATGAGCTTCAAGAGTACCCGGAAGCTTCCTTCCACGGCCTGGAAATGTGGGACGGATCCAAAGATCAGTTAATCTTATCGGTTTGAATTTATTCCCAGCAAGCACAAGTTTCTCTTGGGTAACCAATGATGCCCTCTCAGCCTTTTCAGACTCACGAGAAACGACATTTCTTCTAAGTGTTTTTATCTGCTGTACCACTTCACTAATGTGCCTCGGGTCCTTAGAACGAAACGAGACCTCTTTTAAGAATATCTCTGTCTGATTCTTTACGGTATTTGGATCATTAGATGAAAATGGTGCTCCCGGAACATTAAATATTATTCGAATATAACAATTTCGGCTCGTATCTGCTTGACTGGAGACGGTCTTCACAGTAGCAATATGAAAAGGTACCATGCCTCCATATATGGGTATAAGAATTGACTCGTTCCTCTGGTCAACCACAATCATCAAATCTCTAGGAGGAGGGAGATCGTTCACATTTTTGTAAGCAATTAAATCATTTGAAGTTCTTGAAGAAGATCTTCCATCACCTGTTGCACTTTTGCCACCCGCAAGCCGTTGAGCAGTTTCTTCATTCTTTTGACGAGCAAGTTCGGCTTGATGTTGTCTTCTAAGCTCTTCCTTAGACATTTCATGGTTGTCTGACCTTAAGGTTGCTTTGGAATACAAAGCTTCATTACGTCTAGAATCAACTCTCACTTGTGCCTTTTCATCTGGTTGTTGCTCACCATCATTAAAAGAATATGCGACATCTTTAAAAGCTTTGGAGCTTACAGAAGTCGCCACTTCATGACCAGTAGCAGTAACAATAACAGTATCAGCAAGCAATAGTGCATAGTTTTGACTCTTTGCCTTGCTACTCTTTGTATGCAAGTTTTGAAACCCAAGTGAAACATTTAGAACCATACCCGCTTTCAAAACTCTATCGTTTTTCTCATTAAGAGTCAAACCCGATTCACGAAACTCAAGGCCGATTCCCGTCCCAGCTGATTTTGTCAAATTTGCAGTCAATTCAGGAGCTTCTTTTTCAACAACTGCAAGTGCAGCCTTATAAACAGAACTAGCCTTATTACCTGGATTCAATGCACCAAGAGCAGCTTCATGGGCCTTGAGAAGAACCTGATAAGCTTTGCTTTGTGTGTCATTGGAATCAATAAGAAACGTTCTAGCCAAATTGGCGCAATAGCTATTATAGCGTGACCCAAGTGCACAAATTATCACGCTAGCTGAATCATAGTACAAAGGATCATCATTGCTTGAAGCACTAGGTCTGAGATCAAAGTTCCCACCACTCTGAAAAATAGGAGGATAACAGATATCAACGTTGTCGGCTTTCAACTTCACTTTGATTTTAGTGGGCTCCAAAATAGTTTTTTCCGTATCATCCATTAACAACGAATGGGTTACTTTAGTTTCTTCATCAATTACCTTCTCAAGCTTCGGAACAACAAACAGCTTCATTACAGAAGCAGTTAAATATGCAGCTTTTTTCACATTAGTCAACTCACCAGCCTCTTTAACAGCAAAAAGATCTGCTAATCCATTGGTAATATCATTGAGTTGCAAGCCAGATGACTTCAATTTTTCAGTCCATTTCTCTAAAAGTTTCCCTTCAGGAGCCTCTCTTGCTATATGCCCAAAAACAGGGGAATCAAGAGATTCAATGGCGCGTAATATGCTATCCATTAGGGTCGACCCATCTTCACTTTTTGCTTTCACATGCATCACAACATCTACACCTACTGCCTCTTTAGCAGACTTCTTGACAACATCAAGCAATGACGCTTTCTTTTGGCTACATAAGAAATGAATCTGCTTGTCGGAAAAGACCATTATAGTTTCTGGGAATTCATAACCAAGCAACCAAATGTTGAGAGATGAAGACTTTAAATAACGAAGATCGTCAGATGGTGGTGGCGTAGCTACTGCAAATGCATTACATGATCCCCATAATTGATCTCTTTGTTCCCGCCAATGAGAATATAAAGTTTTTAGTCGCCTGACCAATGTATTTGCATCTATTGTATAATCTCCTCCAGCTGGTGCCATTTTCACTGATTACCTGAATTCATCAATTCACATCCCAAGTCATCAAATAGAGATTTAAACACCAAAACAATTAGCAATCATTTCTGGTCTTATATAATATTAAAGGTAAGACAGTAAGTTAGTCATAAGGCAAACTGCATAAAGTAACAATAAGCTTTTCTTTAATTTTCAGTTTAAACACTTAATTACTTTACATAGAAATAGCAACATAATTATGATTTTCTTTCCAATTACGATAGCCAATCACTCCACTATACTGTAAAATATATTTATCACTTCCACAATGTATAATGGTGTCGAATAAAAAAACTCAATTTATAGCCCAGGTGTTATTATTACTCCATATTACATGAGGCTACTTAACGGTGTAAAATGAAGTTGCCAATGTACTTTTTAGCATTTTTGAAGTTACATGAAATACAAAATGAAACTCTCGAGTTATTATTCAAAAAAAGAATTTTCTAATTCAACATTGCACCCAGTAGCTGCAGCCATTAATGTCCTAACACATGCCAAAACCAGGTACTGTAAGCCTACAATACTAACGAACTAGATAATGCAAGAGAAAATCAACAGCCTGATATAAATAAATGATCTAGAGCTCATCCTAATTTGTCATCCCTGAATCATTTTTATCAACTTTAGTCACTAGTAGCAGTAGTAAGTATATATAAGTCTATAACAATACAAATTGCACAAATGATCAGAATACTAGGCTTGTGTTATAAACTTAAAACTCGTACATTTATTTTGCAAGGTATAATAGGCATTACCTAGAAGCACATCATTTTTCTTTCTGCAATATCTAATTCCCTAGACTGTAGTCAAGTTAATGCTTCAACCAACTACCTCCCTTTCTTTAATAAGGGTATCACATACACATAAATGAGCATTTACTGACAATGACAATCAAACGGGTAAGTCATGGTAGTCGGCAACAATTAAGGCAATATGAACATATTGGTTAGAGCTAATGCTGGCAAATTCTGCCCATTTGCACCACATATGGGTAATTTTGGGTATGATGACATAAAGTCTGGGTTCTTATGGACTGGGGGAATTTTGGGAATGGGCTTAATTGGGTAAAACTCAAATCATTAATGGGTCTAAATGGGTGGCCATCATGTTATACTTTTTATATTATATAGTTCAAAATGTTAACTTATTTTGGAAAATATATATTTTAGTGAATTAGAACATTTTTTATGAAATTTTCAAATAGCCCGTTATGACCTGAGCCCGTTTAGACCCTCACCCGATTAGACCCGAGCCCATTTGGCGTTTATACCCGCGCCCGTTTTGACCCATAGCCCATACCCGCCCAATCCGCCCATTTTGCCAGCTCTAGTTAGAGCACAGTAAATTGAGGTTTAAAAAACTCTTTATGGGGTAGGCCTCATCCGCCGATGTCTGCTATCTCGTGATTCTTGTGTTCATGGATGGAAGGAAAATGATGGATTTGTTCCTTTATGACACCATCAGTGAAACCTTGGTAAGTAAATTACGATGTAGACATGTTTTTTTTCAGATAAGCCATTTCATTGCGATCATCATGTATCAAATTTTACTAGATACAGATTCATTCTTCTGTTCATAGGTCACAATTGATTTTAGGGAGGTAATATACATATTAAATTAGTACATGTATGCAGTCAGACTGTGATAGTATATTTATACATTAGGGTTTAGTTTAAGAGACCAAAACTTCAAATTTATACTCAAAATGTGTAAAAAGTGAGACTTGCATGCCAAATTGAAGATAAAATGTTGACGTGCAAATTTATACACACACGTAAATAAAAAATCAAGAAAATCAGGCTAAGAATGGTAAGAAAAAAAAGTGTTTTGACGAAAATGTCCAGTCTACAATGATCAAGAAAAAGAAGAACCCCCCCAAAAAAAGATGGGCAGATAATAACATAGAAAGGTAATCTAAAGTTTGATGGATAATTGTGCACTGTGTTGAAACAAGCTATTCAGATTTTAGAGGTACACTTATTTTAAGCTTCTGAATGCCCAGTGAACTACTATGAATGTATACATAGTAACCTTGTGCCATTTAATTGTATACACTACTCTCAACTAGTCTTATTTTTGCGCCGTTTAATCTAAGTCCTTAGCCTACAAATAATTTTTTATAAGCTTCGATAGCAGCTAAGTAGTCTGAGATGTAGTTGATGCAAAATAAACGCATAAAATCTTATACCTTTACTGCCTCTCACCTTAGTCCCCAAAAGAATCATGTCACCTCAACTTTGACTTTAACTTTTATACATTGGTTTCTATAAGACTTTTCGTATTAAAATATACGTAACAAGTAGCAAAATTATGCTACTAATGTTACTATACTATCTGATAGAAATAAAATTTCAATGGTCATAGATAGATAGTAGACAATGGTAATACCTCAAATGCAGAGTAAAGTGGACGTTAATTTACACAGGAAGAGAGATGACCGTTGCTGCTGCGATCAAAAGATAGTAAATGAATTAGTTAAAATACTTTCAAGAATTCAATAAAAAAAACGTCATTAATATATAATAAACACTTTCTATAAATCATAACTTCCTACCAACAAAAGAATAAAAAAAAAACTCTGGAGCATATACCAAGTAACATAAGCAAATATATGAAAATCGACTAAAAAAAAAGTCACAGCAAATATTCATTCTAACAAGATTTCTGAGGTTTGATATTGATATAGAACTACTTTGGTATAAACCTAACAGCATTACTTAAGCTTACAGCCTTATACTGCTTCAGAATTAAATATCGATTTTCAATTTTCATTAATTGATTGATAAAACTTATATTTAAAATAGTTCGATAGAAACCCTAACACTATTAATTATACTCCGATTACGCCTAATAATCGCCATCGTTTGTCGAAAATGAAACCCTAAATTCATACGAATTTTTGTTAAATTCGTTTTTCCATTCATACTTTCTCTGTCATTCGCAGATCTGAAACCCTAAGTTCTTCATATCCGAAATAAAAACATAGTTCATACCTGGTTGATGAAAAATGAAAATCACGGAAAATACATAACGGCGGAAACGATGACGGCGGTGATGACGGAGCTGGTGGCGGCGCGGCGGCGGTGGATGGTTGCAATCGGTGAAGATGAAGAAATTAGGGCAAAGTGAGTGTTTTATGTGGTGTGTGTTTTGTATTGTGTATTTTTTTGACTTCCCCCGCTGAATGAAAATGAGGTAGCCCCAAATCTGTGCCTGTAAATGGCCTTTTATATTTGCGTGTGTACGTATTTTTGGGTACCCGCCCAAATGATCAAATTGGGCGAAATCACTCAAAGTTTTGAAAATTTTCATTGTATTTCCTTTTCACTTTTTAGAATTTTATTTTTTTATTGGTGAAATGAAATGGGTTTTTGCCGAAAAATAAATTAATATTTAGTTTTTTGCATTTTCGGATATCAACTAAATTTTTTTGCTGAAAAATGAACCACTAATTTAAAATCGATCTTTTTCGTGTATGTGCTAACATTTGAAACGATCGCCGGTGATTATACAGCTGGGGATTTTTTCTTAAAAATGTATTTTGAATCGATCATAAGCGTTTGAATTGTTATATAATCCTCGAAGACCGTTTCAAATGTTAGCATATACATGAAAATGATCGATTTTAAATTAGTGGTTCATTTTTCGGAAAAAAAATTAGTTGATACCTGAAATGTAAAAAATGAAACTATTGATTCATTTTTCGGCAAAAAAACCCAAATGAAATTTGTAGTTTTATTACGTTATATTTTGAAGAGTATATTTTTATTTTTATGATTGATAAATGGAAAATAAAAATGTTTTGGTTTTAAAATTAAGTATTAACGACTCGTAACGATTTGTTTTATAACAAAAACTCTATATAACATCGTTATTGATACTTGAAATATCATTAATCTGAATGGCTTGACTATTTTTAGCTCTAATAATAAAATCTAAAATCGGTTATGGAAAATGTTCATAATCCATATACTCCGTATATGCTAAGCTCTGTAAATGGAGAATAAAGAGTTATGTAATTTGTTTCACTTAATATCATGGAACTTTGTGTATATGGTTCTTTTTTTCTAGTTTGGTAATCTGTAATGCTAAAATGTTGATGATAAACAAAGATAATTGATTTATACGTGTTTTGTCAAACAAAATATGTGAATTACCATTAAAATACACGCACTAATCATCATCTTTTAACATGTGCATTCTACTATCTCAGAAGTGTTTGTGATTCCTTATTAAAGTAGGGGTGTAATCGAGTCGAGTCGATACAATGCCAAGCTCGAGCTCGACTCGATTTAGAAAACTCGAAGCTCGAAACTCGACTTGAGCTCAACTGAGCTTGTATTTTCAAGCTCGACTCGACTAATGAATCGACACTTTCGAGCTTGGCTCGACTCGACTCGATTATTGGTATTTAAATATTAATATTATGTTAGATAAGATTTAACACTACTCGACTCAGCTCGATACTTTCATACGTGACTCGAAGTGTATTAATAAAGCACGGTAAATATGTTAATTTTTTTTATAAATGGAGGGTGAACATGTAAATAGTGCAAGCTCGATTAGTACTCAAGCTCGACTCGAAGGTTTACTCAAGTAGCTCGAGCTCGACTCGACTTGTAGTGAGTTGATTTTGAGTTTTATGCGAGTCAATTTCGAATAGCTCGTGAGTTGTCTCGTGTCATTTACACCACTAATTTAAAGGCTTACCTACTTACTGTTTATTTTGACATCTAGTAAGGAAATTCAAAAACCAAATTAAAAAATTTACATGTTATTTTAAAATAAAACTTCTCAAAAACTATACATTGACAATTTATTTGTTTTATTTTATTAAGGGATCAATATTAATTACTCCTTTATATCAATTATCAAACTCTATAAACATCGAGTTGTTTATCATTTATTCTTATAAATACATGCATGAATACAATTATACAACAAAAAATGTTTGCTTTTGTGGTAAACGCTATTACCATTTAATCTCATGGACTAATGTAAGACCGAGCATATTTATAGTTATGATTTTTAATTGCAATTACATTTAACTTACACCAAATAAATATGAATGAATATAAATATGGTTTAACAAATTTATAATACAACTAATGTATTCCGTATTAAAAAAATTTAATAGAAGTGGAGTAGTAGTAACAACGTTGTTTTTGGCTTGCATTTATGAGTTACATCAGCAACTAGACTGAATTTACACCAATAATATAGAATACAAGTGAAATGGTAAGTTATAAGCCTTCAAATAAATATCAATCTTATTTTAGATGAATGTGTTTTTAATTATGCTTTTGTTGCAATAAACTATAAGTACTTGATGTAATTATTTGAATATCCAGATGCAGCGACACAACACGTGAACATGAGAATATTATATACTCAACTACATACACCCCTTCATTCTTTGTAAGAAGTTCAAGATGAAAATTTATTATGTGAATCTTGGTAAACAGCCTTAAAAGGTTATGTTTAATCATGGTTGGTTGGTTGGTAAAATGTGGTATATATATATAGAGAGAGAGTGTGTTGTAGAAGCACATTGTTTAACAATAAATAGTCGACAATTTCGTGTCAGTTAATAGTATTTTATGAAAATTTACATCAATCAAAGTTATAGAACATCATATTTATTTATGTCATTTTACAGTTTACAACAATAAGCTTATGGCCCAAGTAATTTGTCAAACACTTAGAGTAAATAAAATGTTCAACACCAACTCTAAAACAAAAACTTCAACTTCAGTTTAAAGTTTTCATCTAGTATCTATTTACAGTTAGTTTTGTCAATCACACCCAACATTTATTTTTTGGATAGGTTATTTTTTACTTCTTATTGACCAAAACTATGTGAGATAGAATATGAAAATTTGTAATAACCAAATGTCAGAATCCTTATAAAATGTTGCAATTTTACATATTAAAGCTACTAACTTGTGATCCTTACATATTACTTAACAGTATATTTGTTGCTTAGTCCGTTACGTGACAACAGTTTTCGGTTTAGTTGTTTCTTTGAAACTCGAACAACATATTCATATTCCTATACAGTGTGCTACAACACCTGAAGTTAGACTACATAATCAATAGCGGACTTCGTACTAACAATATCATTGGTTGAGCGAGTTATTAATTCATTATTTCTCTTATCAATCTCGGTTTAGGTTATGATCAAGTATTAAGAAGTGGTTAAGTTCAAAGTGAAGATTAGACAAGTCGTTAAACTCTCGTTGACGTGAATAACCCTCAATTGCAATGAGAATTCCAATCAAGGGTGATAGAGTTGCCGGAAAAATGTTGGTGATGTTTGAGTAAGGTTGTAATCGGTATTTATTTTGTGGTGATTTTGATTGTATGTATTGTTGAAATGTGATTTAAATATGGAATCAAGTGATCCTTGGATTTAGGAAGTAACTGCCCACTCATGATAGTGGGCTTGATTGCTCATTTCTCATATCGTGGGCTACAGGGTGGACTTGGTCCATCAGAAGGATGAGCAAGGTTGGTCGCGGAATACATTATCGTTGTGCCTCTTTCCAGGGGCGGAGCTAGAGGGGGGCATGGGGCAGTCGCCCCCTCTAAAATTCTAAAATTGTGGAAAAAAATAAAAATTTTAAGGTTATTAGTGATATTTTGGAGTTTTGCCCCCCAAAATGATAGGAAAAAGGAAAAAAAAATTTTTACCTCCTATACGAAATTTCCTAGCTCCGCCCCTACCTCTTTCAATTGTTAAAGATGAACATGGTATATGATTACCATTTGATATAATCTATCTAAATCGTGTTTGAAAATCACTTTTCAAATATAATATTTCGACCATGTAATTGCCTCTACACAAAAAATGTATTGGGAAAGAGATATACACGATTTATGCAATCAAAATCGTGATCAGAGCATTTATGTGTGTAGTTTATGTGTCTGTAAATATGCAGATAATGAGATTGTAACCAGAAAATGGAAGTTATAGGACATATAACTATCCTTAACTGGGTCAGCATGTCCAAACGGATTTTTTCGAGTTACTAAATATAGTCAAACAGCAAGGGGCCTTGGACCCCACAAGGGGACACGACCCCCTTAACCCCCGCAATTTGATTTTGCCCGGTATTTAATAATTTAGCCGGGTATGCACTCCTCCTAACCCGTGTCCACAAAACCATCAATGCACTCAAATATACAACACTTTGTTTTCTGGTCCCCCTGAGCCGGGGGTGCTCAAATGTCTAAGGTGTTCTGCCGATAAGGCTAGTGGTGCAGATGGTAGGGGTGTTCATAGTCCAGTTTAGCCGGTTTGAGCCTAAAATCTAAACCAAACCAATAATTACGGTTTGACGTTTTCTCAAACCAAACTGCCCAATTTAATGTGTCAAACCAAACCAACCCAAACAATTGAAACCGGTTTGGTTTGGCCGGTTTGCGGTTTGAACCAATTTCGTTTTCATATATATTTTTTAATTAAAATTTTGTAACTAACATTTAAGTTAGATGATACAAGTAGTAATGCAACTATGATTATCTTAGAAAATTTTTTAAAGATATAAATACATAGTCTAGCATTGGTGAAAAGTGTTTTTAACAATATCATTTAATGATGATTGACTTTTATAACATTGTTACCTAACCGAAAGTTTTTTTTACGATCTTTAATTTTGAGTTTTATTAATTGTATAAGTTGACAACTATTCAAATGAACCCTTTGGGTACCGTAGAAATAACAAATATAGAGTTTTTTTGTTAAAGACAAATCATTCTTTTAAATTAAATATACATACTTAATGAAGAAATATGATACGGTCCGGTTCGGTTTAAACAGCCGGTTTGAGTCTTGAAACCGCGAACCGAACCATATATGACGGTTTTTAAAAACCTAAACCACTAAATCAATTATGAATAATAAAACCGGCCAAACCGACCATATCACTTCGGTTTGGCCGGTTTAAACGGTTTTAGTCAAATCACGAACACCCCTAGGAGATGGTGAGACATAGGTCTAGGCAGAGGTATACGAATAGGATAAAATACTTAACTGCAACACCTAGTTTAATTAAACTAAATTTGTGAAAATCAGAAGGTCGATGATATGTAAATCAATATAAATAGAATATGTCAGCAATGCTACGTCTAATGAAAAGCTTCGACAAACTACATACCTCCCACATGTCTACGAAGCTTATACCCTTTCACTTGCACGAAATGTTCAATGAAAAGAAAGACAAATGCCATCTTGTAAAACCGAAAGCAAGTTTATTAGGTTGGGCAAACAAACATCCGTTTTAAACGGTTATAGTAAAATCACTCGCCGAACTAAGACCCCTCATTGAACTAAAATCCATTCGCCTTACTGCAACTACTCGAACCACAACGTAACGCTATCCGTAACGGGTGCAACATCACGTAGTGTTTTATAGCTAGTTCCTATTTCTATTGAATTTGTTAAAGTGTATACACAACAAAAGGAATAATAAAGACAAATATAATAAAAATAACTCTTATTTGTCGTTTGTATGGATTTATTATTATGGTTGTATTACGGTCCGCAAGGCAATGGGCAAAATGCAAATATGCATTGTGAAAGCAACAATTCACACGTGTAATGCCAACAACCCATCATCCAATAAGCATTTGCACATGCTACTATTCCTTTTCCCATACACTCACATACTAACAACTCACTATCAAATATCAAATATCATAATTTATAAGATAAAAATTAATCGGATGAAAATATACATATTGAAGGTGTATTTCAATTGATCTCGATTCTTCAATTCTAATTTCAAAAGATAAATTAAGGCTATCACATGTCTGTTATAATATCAAATAATACGGAGTAATACAAGTAATTTCACTCTAAAACTTAAGAAAATGTACAGGAAAAAACATCTAATTTATTATTATTTTGGTAGCATCCTAATCTAAAGTTACACTAATTTCTAAATTCTATTCATAGCCTTTTTAAGTGTCAATCCAAATATTGTACATTCTTTTTGATATATAGCATAAATACAAAACAAGATTTCTAGTTTGGACCACCATGAGGTTTATAAAAGAGTACATTCAACTAGATCTACTTGAAAGGCACAAGGAATCAAACCATGGCCCAATTTACTCTTCAAGTCTTCAACATTAATTATATTATTAATGTTAATTTCTTTTCATTTTCATAATAATATAGTAATAAAAATAAAATTTTGAAACTAAAAATGTACTGTACTATTTTATATCCCCCACAACTGCTTAAGATTTATAGAGGGAAAAAAACAGCAACCCTAGAACTTCGCATAAACAACCACCCTCTCTTGTG
This sequence comes from Pseudognaphalium luteoalbum, assembly GCA_963422505.1. NCBI lineage: Eukaryota > Viridiplantae > Streptophyta > Magnoliopsida > Asterales > Asteraceae > Pseudognaphalium > Pseudognaphalium luteoalbum. The sequence goes on along the minus strand of OY730192.1, from coordinate 13,487,672 downwards.
TTCCATAATGTTACACAAAACACCCTGGAATTTAACATATCTCACTTTTCACTCCCTCTATTTACCATATCCTTGTACCTGATGATGGAATCTAACCGCTGTAACTTCAGCTGATGCTTAAACTTATTAATGAAATCATCCGCTTTTGCATCCACTTCCACGTCATCGTCCGCCGTCGCTCTCGCCGGCGACCGCCGCTCCCTCACCGTCGCCGGCCTACGAGCTTCCACTATCTTCTCCTCTTCAAAATGTGCAAATGCAGATTTCATACTCGCTGACTTTTTCATCTTCGCTGGAAGTTTCACCGGGAGTTCGCCGGACGCCGGCAGTGTATCGGACTTTGTACGGTTCACGTGCCCACCCGTGATTTTACTATAGATCTCATCCAGACTGTTAAACTCATCGGTTTCTTCCGGATCCGGTGGGTTCTCATTTTCTACCCGGGTCGGTTCGTAATGGAAATGGGCAGTCACTTTCTCTATGGTGTGGTTGTTATCATAAACAAAATGGGTTTGGGCTTTAGGAGGCGGTGCTGGTACCTCCTTTGTGCGATTGAATTCGGTCCGGGTCGGGTCAATATTTTCTTTAGTGAGATGCACATCCGGTCGGTTGGGGTCAAGGTTGCCATTGGTGAGTTGTACCTTGCTGGTACGATTGACATCGGCTCGGGTCGGATCTAGATTGGCATGAGTAAGGCGCATCTCATTGGTGAGGTTGAAGTCGGGTCGGGTCGTGTCAAGATTGGTACTTTTGGGGTTTATTGAAATGGGTGTTGGATCTTGTTCAAGTGGAAGTTGTTGTTCATGAGGGAAGGTGTGGTTAAAAACAAATTCAGTAGCAGCTACTTGTAATGGTTCGAAATGTTCTTGTGGTGGTGGTTGTTGTGGGTACAAATTGTAAGATTTTAAAAGATGGAGGATGGATTGGGATCTAGTGATTTTGGATTCAGGTTGTGGTTTTTTGTTATGATCTTGGTCTTGTTGTTGTGGTGGTTTGTTATGATTAGTTTGGTTAGGTGAGTTGGAGGTGAGGAGAATGGTGGCAATCATGAGGTTGAGGAAGATGAAGAGGATAGTGGGAGTGAACCAGCTTTGAATGGATGACCAAAAGGATGGTGGTATAGAAACTGCAGATTCTTCCATTTGTTGTACTTCTTGTTTTCTTTTTCCTTGTAAATTATTGGGTATAATGTTTGTTTGTTTGGGGATAGAAGGAAGAGAGTGTGGTTTTTGGGTGGAGAAGAAAAGTAGTGGGTGGTGTGGGTAGAGAGGAGGAGCATGTGTTTTGTGAGGAGGGAGAGGATGGATGGATGGATGGATTTGTATCCTTTTCTTTTGATGAGGTGTACAAATTTAGTGGCAACTAGGACTACATTTTTTGTTTATTTGTAGTGAAGTCTAAATTTACCTTTTGAAATAAGTTTTTGTAGAAGCTAGAATTTTAGTTGGTGGTGTGATATTCGGGTTCGTGGTAGTGTTGATGATTTCATAAACATGACCCATTTAGTATTTAGTAAGTCGTGTTAGAAAGTTCAATTTTCAACTTGAGTTATTTTAATTAGTTTGATTAGTTGCGTTGATTCATGAATCATGATATTATTATTATTATTTTAACTACAACACTAAATGGTACAGTACATGATTATTATATAACGGGTGAAAGTTATAATATCTTCTGAGGGTTTATATTAGAAATAAAAAATACGCAACTGTTAATGTACATAAACGGTACGTATGTGATAGATATTAACACGTACGTAACCTTAATGTTAAAATATGATAGAAATCAAACTTGATTGTATTTTCCAACGGTTTGATGAGTTGAAAAGTAAAATCTTTTTTAAAAATAACATCAAACTTAACATGTTGTACAAGAAAATATTACTGTATGCATCATAGTATTAGTTTTGTATTTCGCTGATTCGTAATTTTTTTTGTAAAAAAAATGTTGATAAATTTTAAGGAAAACGTTTGATGTATATCTCTTTACAATAATTCCATCTTTTTTCAAAAAAATGTAACCTTATGTTGAGTTGATTGTAATTTTAGATTCTACTCGTTGACAAAATAGCTTATAAGATATCCATGAGTTAAGTGTCGACAAAAAATGTCTAGATTGTAAGCATGATTGAGAGGACAAGTGATTCGAAGTTCAAACCTTAAAAACTTGCCGACACAACTACAATGGACAAAAATTAGTGCACAAAGGTCATTGAATATAGGTGACAATCAACATGTGAAGAGACCAAACGGATAATTCGAATCTAACTTGTACAAATTTCACATGAGAATGTAGAAGTGATCAAATGTTCATTTGCGACAACGGTACGACCTCCTATGTGTTTGAAACGACATCTTTAAGTAACCAGATAATCAGATATGGATGATTAGTAAATCGAATTATAGCCATGGGATTAAATTCTTACGTCCCCGTCATCAGTAGTCATGTACATGTTGATATGATGATAAAGACACATTTTAGCAAGTCTCGTCTCATCATGTTTCACCTACAACACATTTAAAAGCAATTGTTGTTCATGGAACACATGGTGAAAACACTGTGATTGAACAAATCGATCGACCCATGTTCCATGGCACCCAGCCGTTAAACATGTTCTATCAAGCTGATGAACAAATCACGAAAGCGGCATCAAGAAACACGATGGTAATTCTCAACAAAATGTCACACTCAATATATATTTACCTACATTACTCGCAATACATAGATCTATTTATAAACTGTAGTGACTTGAATAAAACTAATTCATATATTAAATAGCTTTTAACCATTTTTATTAGAATAATGATGATTATGATTATGTCGATCCGACAGTTGGTAGGTCTAGAGATGGTGATGGTGGACAGGACAGCCACTGGTAGAAGCGTTCCTGGCGACGTCGTTTTGCCAAATTTGGGCCAAAGACCAGAACTGAAAAGCTAGTTTTTGACATTTATTTCCGAATTATAAGGAGGAAACCGATTAGTTAAATCGGGCAAATGGGCCGGGTTCAATCAATTTGATTTTTTAAAAGTGATAATAATTGGAAGTAAATGGACCCCGGTTCATAGTTTAATTTGTCCGACTGCCAGCAGACACATTTACCAACCTTTTTGGTATCAATTCATTATTTCATTATATAATTTGACATTTTCAATTTGCCCAAAGAATGAGAAGTGATTCTTTTTAGCATCTGTAAGTTTGTTAATTGCATCAATTTATTAATAATTCGTTTAATATAATTTGTTTTAAGTTAAGAATATTAATAATTATTAATGTGTAAAAATTGAATCTTAGAGGATCATTTAAGCTCATTTGGCATTTGTAGTACTTCTTAACTAACGAATATATATATATATATATATATATATATATATATATATATATATATATGAAATGATTAAGGATTAAAAACTGTGAAAAATGAAATTGTTGATTTTTTTTCTTCCTTTTTTTACTTTTGGTAAAAAAATCATGGTTCAAACTTTACCCATGTACAAATTGACGATCATTACAACTACAATGTGACAATGGGGTTTGGTCATCGGCTTATCGGTTCTTAATTATTAGCGTTAATGCATAAAAGATGTTCCTGTTCCCGTCCTTGTCATGGGGCTCATATTTATTATTTAAGTTCACTATGCAATTAATTTGTAACAAATTAAGTACTCCGTATTTCTTGAAAATAGAAAATATTATATAAAATGTGAAAGTTATAAAAATATAATAATTAATAAATTTCAATATTAGTGATAGTGAGGTTTTTGTGAATAATGCCAATGGTTTAGAGATTATTTTGGCTTCAACGTGTCATCTCTTAAAGGGTTAATTACCTTAATATACAAATTGTATTTAGCATTTTACACATTCTCAACCATATTTTTTCCCCGCAATACGCAAATTTCATTTCGCAATACGCAAATTTCGCAATACCCTCAAAAAAAATCTCGCAAAATGGATATACTTTTGGATAATTTCACAAAAAAATTTGTATTGCAAAATGAAATATGCGTATTGCAAAATGAAATTTGCGTATTACGAAATGATATCTAGGCGTTGCGAAACCTATATTGCGAATTTCTAAAGCCTTATTGCGATTTTCTCCATCCTTGCGAAAATAAACTTATATTTTGTGGGGAAAAAAATTGGTTGATAATATGTAAAATGCTAAACACATTTTGTACATAAGGTAATTAACCCTCTCTATTGAATGGCTGTTCTAACTTCTAAGAGCATTTTTTTATCTCTTATTTCAAACAATAAACACATAAATCCCAAGAATGCCATGCTTGACAATTTGAACATTTATACTTACCAGCTATTGCACTTAAATTTGCTGCAGAGACATAATGATCCTTGGTGCATAAATCATACTCGTAATAATCTTAGTATATATGTTGCATCAAGATATCGAGATTTGGTAAGCATCATGAACAAAAAAAATCGAGTACGTACGTGGAATCAAAGTTTTCCAATGAGAAGAGGTGCAGTGAAGATTGTGTGTCCATACTTCAATGAAGTATAGTTTTTGGACGAATTTGAATGTCACTGAACAAAAATAACTGCAGACTATGTATGCTAGTAACGAAAATCTGAAATATTGACGAATTGCAGGGCAAATCTCCCTTGGCAGATAGTATTAGTAATTGACTTGCTAACTTCCAAAGGAGTAATTACCCGGTAATGCATCCATACACTTGATCGATCACCCGATCTTGAAAGGTACATTTGGTTGATGAAATTCCATAGTCATTTCTTAGCCATTATATAGGCTAACAACTAGTATATACAAGTTCCCCGTTTTAGCATATACTCGGCACATATCCTCTCTTCCCCTAATTGACCAACATCGTATTGAGAATATTTGCAGATTATGCTTCAACACCGGTTTATTTTCCCGACCCTTGACAATTCCAAAAGACATCAAAATAGTGACCAACTAATATCTGCAATAGCTTTATACATTCATTATGTGCCATAGATCACGTAAACTCTTTGAGAAATATTGATTCTTTGCTCACTAGGCCATATATGGAAGGTGAAACAAGGTCCACGAAATCGCCTTCTGTTTCTTATGTTACCTTTTACAATAATCCATATTTGCTTTCATTCCTTTTTGTGTTTACTTTTTATTTTGGAATCTTAGTAACACTGATTTTTTGTAAAGAAACTATCTCCGACTTGTTCTTGCATTTGTAGAGGCTTAATGAAGCAGGGGACTTGGCAAGTTGTAAGGCTTCAACTACTGAAATTAAAATTAAATGGAATGATTTTGGCATTCATTGGGAAATTATTTTGATTTTTTGTATGTTTGACAGAAATTAAAATATTGTTATATATATCTCACTGACATAAACAGGCTGCTTTTGTAATGGTTAATGCATGCATGTCAAAATTGAGGGTCGGAGTTAGGATTTACGGTTAGGGGGACGTCATGGCGATATACTAACAACATAATGACGTTCTAATATACACTATTTGATTGATTCTATTTTCACCCTGAGGTTCCAATTAAGAGCATAAGTCAAACTTTTATTGTACATGACCAAAGTAATGATTAATACACTAAAAAACATAAAAGGATAACTACACTATTACTCGTATATAAACTATGGATCCAAGTGTCTTGTAAACTCTTTAACTTGGCAATCATAAAACATATTAAAACAAAACTAAGGGACACAGAGAAAAATTACTGATGATTGCTAACTTTGGCCCTTTAGATGCTTACGACATAAAGGATGATACTTCGAACTGTGTGTTACAAGTTGAATTAACCATGGTAGTCTTAAAATTTCTTTTTTGAAAGGCAGTTGTGGAATCACTGACGGAACATTTTGGCTCACCCGATCATCTCCACAAGCGGTTACTCCCCTGGAATCAAGTAACCGCCCCCCGAGTTCGTAGCCAAGGCGACACCCTAAAGGGGTTGCTCTCCTACGTCTTGGATGGGTATAGCGTCGCAGGAGTCCCCCTCACAACAAGGTTCGAATTCACCACTTCCAGAAAGAAACCTTATGGAAAACTCACTGACCATTGGATCAAGACCCAATAGAATTTAAGATGTCCTCTCGTGGAGTCATGTAGTCTTAAAATATCATTTACTACTATTAATTTGGAATTTTGTTAAAGAATTTAAGCGTAAAATTTCAATATATTTATTCCTAGTGTGAAATAATAAATTAGGAAAACAAAACAAAAGCAAAGGAAGACCAAGTCTCACCTTATTTTGACACATCATCACTATTAACTTTTTTAATTATTAATTTTTACATTCATAAACTTATTTAATTTGCACGTCCAACTAAATAAATATGTCATTTGTATTACTTTTAAGTTTTAACCAACCATTAATAGTATATTATGTCACCAATCATGCTTATCCTAATTAACCCTCACATATTTTTAAATTAATCTTAAATTCATTTAAGATTTGTACTTTTTCAAACTAAACATCAATCATAAAATATGGTATTAATCGTTAAATCTCATATATATAAAAAGAACATGTTAAATGTGAACTCATGAACACTTTAGAGATTGTCATATATACCTTAAAAAAATAGAATTTTTTTTTCATTTTGATAACTTTATAAACCAGTACAAATTATTATTACTAAGATATCAAGTAAAATACTTCTTATGCATCATCATTGATTATATTTATTTATTTTACATGAAAAGAGTATGTATACTATATTGTGACATTTAAAAGCTCTAAAATTCAAACATCATCACAATGAGACTAATTGCATTATATGTAAGCCGTATACTAATGACATTTCTTTATATGCATCATATTTAACCAAATAACTAATGACATAATATACATACTATTATTTATGTTAGAAGACATGCGTAGTACATTCTTTACGTTTTGATAAAGAAAAAACTTTAAAAGCTATATATATATATATATATATATATATACATATATAACAGTGCGAAAACTAGTTAACAATTTTAGAAATGAGCCGTGCATTGTATGGCCTTTGTATTTACTAGTCTTATATCGAAAGAAAGAAGATTATATAAATAAATAAAGTAAGTAAGAATAGTCAAGGTTATCGAATATGTGTGACTCAGTGTGCATATAGGGGAGGCCTAGTAGAAAACAAATTATTTCTGGCTGAGTTACCGGCCTAAGTTCCATAGTGTATAAAGTAGGAAACTGAATAATTTTATAGTAATACTGATATTTTATCTGTAACAAAATTTAAATTGCTTCTTCTTCTGAAAATAACCACTTGTAAAGATTTAATGAGCTGGAACATGGAGCAAACTTGATCTCTTGAATGAATTTAATGTTGAGCTAAATTTCTGAAATTGCTAGCCATGAGATATATGATTAAATTGTATGACTAGAAACTCAATAATTTTCTAAGTCTTTAATAAATTGTTCCAAAATTTCTTATTTGAAAGTCAGAACCATCATCTTCATCTTCATTCCAATCTTGTAATAATTTTTTTCTTTCAATTTATGATTTTCATCGATCTTAAATTTTCCTTGTTTTTCTTTAGACATATTGTACGACACCCTAAACAGCATACTGCCATAGTTGAATACTACTTGCCTAAAATCGTAGCAGAATTTGAGTGTGCGTGCGTGTTTATTAGATATATAGAAAGTGAGTTTGCTGGTGCGTAAATGAGAACGATGTCAGGCTTATATAGTGTTCAGAAAAGGAAAATAATTGGTAGACCTAAAGTTGAAGGCCTAAAAATGGACCTAAAGTTATGAGTGGTGGATGTAAAAAATTGATAGGATGAGATTAAGAGTGAGAAAAATGGTAACCAATAAGTGAATTAGGTCTATATTTAGGTTTGTATAATTAGGCATATATATCATTACTCCTTAGAAAATCAGGAACTGAATTATTCATTTAAATTTAAACAACACGATTACATTAATGATCCACTAGTAATCGATATCATATTATCATGGCCATCAAATCAAAACAGTTACAAATGATTTTCAACAAGAAATCGTAGCTGAAACTGTTGATCGCACAAGTGTAACATAAACTGAAATGGGTGGGTCAAGCTGGGGATTAACAGGTTGCAGCAAAAACTGCCTTGCACGAGCCTAGAATTTTTCGAGCTGCTATCTTATCCGCAAGTAGCACAAATGCACAATGGACAAAAGTCATTTAACAGATGTAACCATATATCATACGCCAATATAGAATGAGAACGTCTTTGTGCAGAGTAACTTCTTATGATTTATAATGTAATCTGATGAATCACAGGGCAAATCTCCTTTGGCAGTTAGAAGGTAGCATGTAACAAGTTGTCTTTATTAACTGCTGAAAGAGTAATTGCCCAGCAATGCATCCGTACACTTGAAACTATATATTTGAAGATGCTGTATTATAACTATTGTTATCACTTCGAAACTATTTTATAGGGAAGCAAGAAAAAAACCGTGTTCTATTTTTTGCATAAGAATATCCATGGCACATCCCCTCTCTCTCCTGTGATAACTTATGCTAGTATCATACTGGTATATATTATGTTCTCCGTCGGTTAAAGTTTGTACTGACTGGCTTTTTGTGCTTCAAAGAGACATGAATATAAGAGTTAAGATGTAAAGAGAATTACAATGAGGATGAAGATTTAGATTCAGATTCAATGGTGATGTGTTACATGCATATAAAATCGTCGTAAATACTTCGTATGTTACTAAGATTCTATAAATGAACACCAAATGTGTATATTCGCATAGACTGATACAATTGAAATCTCATTATATATATTTTTTAATTTTTAGTATCTTTTATTGTTCTTCTCTACTAAAGCTTGTTTGAGTTTATTAGCTTACACTTTATCTAGTTTTTAAAAAATAAACTAGGCTTAAAACACAAGTTAAGAGGGTAATTAGCAAGTTTAGATAAATGGACATCGCTTATTGCATTCTTATCTGTTTAAAATTTAATAATGTGTAATTTGTAAGATGAAAATATACTTAAGTTATGGAGACATTCATGATCCATTAAGGAATATTTTGACTTACTTTCAAGATGAGAGAGAAACAAATCTTAGAATAGAATAGGAGTATACAAGGATGATGAAGACATTCATGATCATCAATAAGGAATATTTCGCCTGACCTGTTTTTGGCCTTGATAAATATAATCATACATCATATGCCATTACAGAATGACAAACATTTATATGCAGAGTAACTTTAGAAGATCTGATATGTAATCTGATGAATCACAGGGCAAATCTCCTTTGGCAGTTAGAGGCAGCTACCATGTAACAAGTTGTCTTTACTAACTGCTGAAAGAGTAATTGCCCAGCAATGCATCCGTACACTCGAAACTATTTTTAAAAAAAGCCATATATCATAGTTATTGTTCTCACTCCAAAACCATTTTATAGACCAGCAAGAAAATAACATGTTCTGTTTTTTGCATAAGAATATCCATGGCACATCCCCTCTCTCTCCTGTGAAAACTTATCATATTGGTATATATATTATGTCCACTGTTGGTTAAAGTTTGCATTGACCAGCCTTTTGTGCTTCAAAGAGACATGAATATAAGAATTAAGATGTAACGAGAATTAAAAATGAGAATGCAGATTTAATGGTGATGTGTTATACGTATATAAAATCTCCTTGAACGTGTTACTGCTCTAAGATTCTAAAGGTACACTAAATGTGTTATATTTGCCTAGACTGATACTTTTGAAATTTCATTATATTTCTCAAACTTGTAGCTATATATTATCATTTAAAGGTGATCCATATTTTAAAGCAAAAACTATGTGACTAATAATGAGAACTACAGCAATTACCATTATAGAACCAAAAGTTTGAGCTTTTTTCTTTTATTGATAAGATTAACTATTACTGTGAAGCTGGAAGTAAAGAGATTGTGACAGTTAAATCAACTTACTTATTTTCCAATCCTTATTGTTACCTAATTTGTAGATTTTAATCCGCATTTCTGTTTCACTCCAGTATTAACCAAAAGGCTAGTGATATATACACCAAACCTTTTAATTCATACACCAATTTTTATGCATGTTGGTGCAGTACTATACAACACTGTAATGCATATCCTTAGTGCATGAATCAATAAATATGTTGTATATATCAACACCCTAACCAAAAACAGAAGATGACCTATCAAGTTTGAAACAACATTTTTACGAAAAAGGAGGAGCAAACTACTAGTTTGAAACTTTAAAATGCTGCCTTTGATTAGTATGTCTATTATTGAAGATATGCACATCATCCATGACAGATCTCCCTAACAGTTTGAACTTGTCAAATTTGGCCAACATTTACCTGTGACACTTTTAGAGTGATCTCTTGCATCAAATTTTTCAGAAAAAAAAGTAATAAAAGCTAGAAAAAGCGAAGAATATAAGTGGTCATGTGAACAGGCATATGTTCATTATATTCCCACAAGTTTTCGATGTGAAAGTAGGACATCTTGGTGGATAAAAATCATTCTCAAAGGCTGCGTGAAGCGTCTAAACATTGATCTTCATTACAGACAATCGAAGATTCATCTGTTATATTTATACGCACTTCTATATTCTATATATACAACATAGCGTTACTACTTTTAAGACCACTTATTAAATTGATTCGTTGTATACGATGTTTTCTTCTCATTTCTCAATAAAATGTAAATACAACTACAAACAGAAAGCTTAAGCCTAGTTAGTCTAAGCCCAAGCTGCAAGAGAAGCCATTAAACCAGCACCAAGAAAAAGTGAAATATAAGAAACCACTTGCAGCCTAGTATTGCATCTCATCCTCTTACTCAAGAAATCAGCAGCAATCAGGTCAACCAAAGCCATATAAACTAATATACCAGCAGATATTGAATCCAAGATTCCTTCAACTATTAGAGCTCGGGGGCTATCAGGGTTATAGACCTTTGATATTCCTATTCCTATACCAACTCCGATAGGAGCCGTTACTGCAAAAAAGCAAGCCATTACCATTGAATGAAGGTTCCCGAATTTGGCTTGCGAGATGCAGCCACCAAGTGCAAACCCTTCAAAGAATTGATGGAAAGATAATGCTCCAAGCAATGGTCTAATTGTGCATGGGCTTTGTGAAACTCCAAGTGATAGTCCAATTATAATTGAATGTGATATGATCCCAAGTTCCAAGACCTGTAGAAATAAGATTAAAAAACATAAAAAATGAGTTACTTAGAGTAACAAATGTTGTAGATTGAAACATACTTGTCATACGAATGGACTGCTTGGATGTGTGCTTTCTTACAATAAAATATTTAATAATTTGAAACCGATAATAATCTGTGATAAAACACATTTCATAAGATAGTGTTTGGAAGTGCTTAAAGTCTTAAACTGTTAGATAAGGCAAATTCGATTATTTAAGTCTTAAACAAAAAAAAAGAGGCCAGAAAGAGCACTCTTATACTATCTCATTATAGTACTATAAAATTTAAAAGCTTGTTCAATTTTGATAATGAAGCTTTTTAATTAGGAGTATTTATCAACAGCATTAAAATCTACTTGCAACAAATTCTTGAAGTATGGAGTCAAGATAATCAGTTTCTGACGGTTAGATATTGTGATTCTGATTATGGTTCGATTATTAAGGGGTCATATAATTAGTTTGTAAAACCATATAGTCTACTAGAAGTTTACCTGTGAAACAACAACATGGCGTATGCCACTTTCATCTTCATCGTCAAATCCATGTGAATGAGAATGGATGTGTGATGAGCTCACATCTGAATTCTCTCTCACTTGAGTTTCACACCCCTCCTGCCCACTTGCATGATTATGTCTATGTTGTGCAGCATGAGCATGCATCCCCACGATATGAATACCGCTACCTTCCTCTTCCCCAAACACCTTCCCGCTGATCTCTTTTCCAGCCGCAGGAACAATCCCGGCCTCAGAAGCCAAGTCAAGCGGGTCAACTCTACCAGCTTGGACCTGTTTCTCATGTTTCCTTTCGTAGTATTGAGTGCTAAGAAAATCGGCCAACAATGTGCCTAAAGCTGCCATCATTGCAATAAAGCCTGAAAAGGGAAATTTGGACCATGGTTTTTTGGGAAGGCATGGATTAGATAGTGCTGATGTGGCATCCGGTAGCATGTGGACAAATCCAGTGGCTAGGATGACACCGGCAGCGAAGGCCTTCGCAGCAAAAAAAAGATTGGTGTCGGTTCTAAGGAACCGCCGTTTCTTGCCGATCAACGGAATGGCAACTCCTACAATCCCGGCTATAAGGATGGCGGCAATAGCCACTAATTTGAGGATGAGAGCCGCCTTCTCATCCCGACATGATTCTAAATCTGGTGAGTCATTGCAACTAACGGTCGACATGGATTCAGAAAGGTTCTTCAAAAGCGAGCCTGTTGGGAATTTAGATAAAAACTCAATATACTACTTTGACAAAATAAAAATATGTTATCATATAAAAAGATTAGGATTGGTGGCAACTAAGGATGTCCTTTTTTCTGAAAACTTCAAAAATCTACATAAAACTAACGACAAATGATGTAGAGCAGTTGAATAGTTGATAAAAATTTAAATATAAATTTTAGAAAGGATCCACAAGAAAAAAGGATCAAAGTAGTGTGAGATGAATAAAAGGAAAAGAGCACCTGCTTTATGAGACTTTAGCCCCACACACGCATCCAATTCGAATGTTGAAAAGCACACATTGACACATACTATATTAAAAGACTCCTATAAAGTTAATGCAAAGCCCACATATCCCTCAACTGATTATACAGATTTTTCTAGTTTATAGCCTCTAAACACGAATCGAAAACTAGTGAACATGCAAGTGGCATTGGTGCACATAGTGTCATTACAAAACCAGTCCGAATTAGCTTATAATTCCAAAACCATATATAGTTACACACATGTCCAATATCTCAGAAAATTTCAATTCAAGAAATACTCCTACTCCTAATAAACCTGCTAATACCACATGATCATGACAGACTAGCATTCTTTAAAATTTGAAGACTTTAACATTTTAATCTTTGTCAAACCCGAAATTGTATTCATTACAAACAACTCATTCACATGAATCAATATGAAAAAAAAACCCTAATCATAATCAATCTCTAAACAAACCCACATACCAAATCATCGAATAATACATAACTAATAAAGATCTAATGAAATTAACAAAAGGGTGTTCAAAATTACCTGAAAAAGTTTCAATCTTTCCTTCAAATTCTTCAGAATCGAGCAAAGGAAAGAGTTCCTGAGAGAAACAAAAATCAAGATTTCAGAAAACAAGAAAACCCCAATTGCAAAAATGATGAAATAATTAGCAAGAAAGAGAAAGAACCTCAAGAACTGACATGGGGGTGTGTGCGAGATGATTGATAATTGGGGTTTTATCGAAACCCGAAAAAAAAAAAAAAACCACGGATCCCAAAGTATCGTGTAGAATCAAGTTTGTTTTGGTGTTTGATTATGACACCATTGTTTCGTATTCTGTGGGGAATTTGTAATGAACACGGTTCTTGAAAGTGTGATCAAATGGGGGCAAAATGTCGACATTTGGGTGAGATTCGGTGGTTTGGGGCGGAAAGAATACATGAGTTTTGTGAGACTCAGAGAGGAAGAGTGTCGACACTCGTTGTTTGTATGCAATTTGGAAAATGTTGAGATTTGGTCCTTTATTTTTAAAAAGTTTAGCATATTGGTCCTTCAGTTTGAGTTATTGAATGTTTTGCTTTTGAACAATAGGATGGATTGAACTTAGTGTACATTTGAATAAGAAAGATAACCATGAATTAGGTGAGGTGTTTGAGAGTTGTTTTAAGGAGTAAGGTTCAAATGAGTCAATGATTTTTGAGTGAGACTAAGGGAATCAATAATATTATGTCACATGTACAAAGAGAATGTTTCATATTACAAAACCCATTTACCTCAAACATCAATTATCTCACAAACGACAAATCGAAAAATCATGAAACTTGCACCATATTTTTCAGCGTTTTATCCTCTTCGATTTGTCATCCCTCAAGGCATACTTTCGATAAAAAAAAAATTTTGGTTTCTTGGTGGGTTTTATAAATTAGTAACACATGTGTTAGTGATTGATTGTACATTTTATTTACGGTTAGGGTTTAGGGTTATAGTTTAGGGTTAGGATTTAGCAGCGTTCATGGCTTAGGTTTTAGATTTTATGTTTTAGTAGGGTTTAGGGTTTATTAGGGTTTAGGGTTTATTATGATTTAGGGTTTAGAGTTTTATAAAGCGTTTAGGGTCCCGAAACCCCAAAACCTAAACCCTAAACCCCAAACGCAACACTCTAACACATGTGTTAGTAACATATATGAAACCCACCAAAAAAAATGAAAAAAAAATTCGTTGGAAGTATTCCTTGAGGGACGGCAAATCGAAGATGATAAAACACTGAAAATTATGGTGCAAGTTTCATGATTTTTTAATTTGTCATTTGTGTAAAATAATTGATGTTTGGGGTAAATGAGTTTTGTAGTATGAAACATTCTCTTTGTACATGTGGTATGATATCATTGGTTTCCTTAATCTTACACAAATTTTTAGTCTCATTTGAACCTCACCCTTGTTTTAAGATGACAACATGCTTTTAGTTCCCAATTCCCGTTTGTAGAAATTACGATATTGTATAGGGCTAACAAACCATAAGATGACGATTCCACCGTGTTCAAGATTTCTAGTTTTTGTCTTTCACGCAAAAAAAATAATTCTAAATCTTTTCATTGTCATTGTAATATAGGGTACTCTCAAATCCATCCCCGTATGTTAAACGGAATTCATTTTTCCGTAAGAAGTAAAATAAATTTGTATCTATGAATCGAACAGTTTAGATTAGGCATCTCAACCCTATCTAACCCTTGATTTGGCACAGTTTGATCCGTTTCATCGATTCATATATATCATTTTAATTAATAATTTGACTCAGGAAGGTGATAATTAAAACAAATCAAAATGATTCACATACACAAATACATCTGTTAAATCGCACAATACAATCGCAACAACATAATTTTGATATATGAATAATCTTATTTGTTATATCTATCCTATTTGACTAATAGTTTGTAATGATTTAGTTTGTAATGAATGCTCCTTTTGACACATTGTGGATTCACATGCAAGTTTATAGACGTGGACAAAATATTACTCCATCCGTCTCAATTTGTATTGTCCTCATATAAATAACACACAGTTTAAAAAAACATCATCTCTCTTACTTCTTGGTAAAAATATAGTTTTACCCTTACTTTTTACCTACCTTTTTATCTTACATATATAAATTAGGGGCATAAAATAACTTTATCTCATTATTGTTATCTATTTATGGAAGTGGACAATAAAAATAAGACATTCATAAAAGGAATACTGGACAAAAAATCGGAACAGTATGTAGTAGTTATTTATCACGAGGATTAGGTAATACTCCGTAATTTGTAGACTACAAATGTCAAATCGTAACACTACTATATTTGTTATAAGATATTATAATGCAGAATATTTTAAGACACACTTAGTGGTATATGATTAAAATTGATGGTTAAAAAATAGTATATTGTTTTGTTATGCATTAAATTTTACACATATATTTTTGTATGAGATGTACTTTCATTTGTTCTATTGTATGTTTTGAACTTGTAAATATTGTCTATCATATGTAATCTTTCCTTTTTTGTTAATGTCAAAAAAGAAACTTTCCTATTTTGACTTTATCCAGAAAGAAGCTTACATAAAATAGACGATATTTATAAGTTCAATACATACAATAGTAATTTTCAAAGTTCGATTCATACAACAATAAAAGATATAAAATTTAATATAAGATGAAACAATAATCCCGTAAAAAATCACTCCCCTTATTAAATATTTAAATAAGGACCTTATATGAGGAATAAACTAAAAATTCAAAATGTAAACTCACGAATAAATGACATTTTAAGCATATGCTAAAAAAGACTTAATATTGGCATAGGCTTTTGTTAATCCCCAATCAATCAAATTTACAAGTACAAAGACCATGTACTATCGAGATGTGGAGGACTTGAAAGACGAAAATATCATCATATTCTGCCCACATCACTAAGACATACCAAGACTTTATCATTCCATATTCCCTATTAAGATAAGATACGGAGGACACAACTTTTTGAGTCTCATATATTAAATAAATTACACATTATATTAAAAAAACAAATTTATTGCTATTGCTTACCCAAGGTGATCCGTAAATCTATTTTATTTTTTATTTTCACATCTGTAATTATATTAATGGGAATATCTATCCATACCAATAAATTATACTTATCATACCATTTTTGAATTAAAAAAGTACAAAAAAGTACAGAAAAAATATAGAATGTAAGCGAGTGTGATGATATAAAGTACAAAAAAGGTAATTTAAAAATGAGAGATACCAAACATACTGTAATTTTTTTCCCCTGACAGCCTTCTTCCCCTTTTGTACTTTTTATTCTTTGTTTGTACCTTCTCCCCCTTCACTACTTTCAGGCTTCCCTACTTTTATTCGTTGTTTTTTATTGTAGTGTAGTTTTGTCATTTTCTAAATCTTATCATTTCCTTTTTCAGCTTTGTAACCATCATTTCTTATTAGGTCTGTAAACGAACCAAACGAACACAAACGGAGTCTGTTCATGTTCGTTCATTAAGGTTTTGACGAACAAATGAACAAACACGAACGGATAAGCGAACAGATTTTGTTATTCATGTTCGTTCACTAAGAAAATTTGTTTGTTCACGAACACAAACGAACGTACACGAACAAACACATAATTTAATGTATTTTTTCGTTAGTACATTAAACAAACCTCAACAAACATAAACGAAGTTATATGTACACATCTACACGTATATATTATAGAACTTGAAACTTTGCAATACATATTTGACATCACAAAATGATCACAACAACGAATTACTTTGCCCTCGCAATGTGAGGGAATTTAATTCATCATACTAATACAACAAACAAAGAAATCACCTATATGATAATAATATAAATATATATATCATATAATATATATTTATTTCTATACACTAAATGAAAATAAAACACAAAAATTCTTCGCACGGTATATCGACGTTTCAAAAAACTGATGCCAATTGATGATTGGTGCTAATTGATAAAATTCTATTTGCATAGTGAAGCAAACTGACTCATCAAATTATGCAAATTAGCGTCTTGTCAGCACTTTTTGAAACTGGCAAGAAACTATCATCACTCAGCTTTTTCAAGCTCAACATTTACCATTATACATTTATCTTTATACACTAAACAAAAGCAATTCATTATTATATAAATTATAAAAAGGTAGAGTAATTTTAGACTACACTAAAAAAAATCATAAAGGAGGAAAAAGTGATACTATGTTGAATTTAGTTATTAAATCTATATATATATATATATATATATAACATGGACTTGAAAGTAAGTCACTTTAAAAAAAAGATCATATCTCATCCGTTTCAATTTTATTGTCCATCTTTTCTTTTTGAGATGTCTCAAAATAATTGTTCACTTTTATTTTCAATCAATCAGAAAACAACTAAGTGTAAAAAAATAAAATCTTATTGATCAGGGCTTCACTTCAAATAAACTATGTACATATTATAAAAACAGTAATTACATTTGGGAGGACAGAAATAAATATTCTTTGCAACAGCCAAGCAAACCTTTTACTATTTTGTAGTTTATATATATATATATATATATATATATATATATATTGTAACACCCGTATTTCGGGCATAGTAGTATTTTAATAATTTCCTAACTTTAAATGATTATTAATGTGTTAGGAAATAGTGTTGTCTTATTTATTTGAAAATTAATTGGAGAAAGGGTTAAATATTTAATTGTGACATGTAAATTATTAATTGTTTTAAATTAATAAAGTTGTCGGTAAAATAAAATGTTTGAACTCGCAAATGACTTTTGGGTTCCAGACAATAGGTCAAGAAGGGGAATAAATTATACTGTTTAAAAGTGAAGGCGGTGGTGGAGACCGACTTGTTCTATTATTTCCCTGATGCCTCCATTTTTTCACTTAAAGCAAAACCAAACACACATTTGAGTTATATACATGAACAAATCAAATATACACCAAATTTGGGAGCTACTTGCTTATAACTGATTAGTTTCATCATCTTCATCAGATTATCATCATCAGATTGTTCTTAATCAAGTTGTAAGTGTTTTTCATTAACTCGGATTAGGTTGAAATTCGCATAGTCACTCGGAAACGGCTTAATGATCCAGGCTCTATTATAAGAGCCTAGGCAGTTTTTGGCCATTCGGGGTCATCTAAGGGTCAAAAATGGCATTTTTCTATTTTTAAACGTCGTTTCGGGATTACTTGATTGAATAAATATGTTAGAATGATGATTATGAGACAAGTTACTGACTTGTGTTGTTCTATTGTGTTTCAGATAAACAGAAGACTCGGTGACATTAGACTACTGAGTGGACGACTGAGGTATTGGTGAGTGAAACTGTAACCCTCAACATGATTTAGTTGTAACAGTTGGTTACAACGATTAATTGTAGTTAGATGTATATATTGTTGAATATATTATTTACCTGAGTTGTTGAATTGAGATGTTGTGATATTTTGCTGTTGGCACTATATGTGGTTGCTCAGAGGTCAACGGGGTTGGTTGGGCTTGGATGTTATGATTTGATGATATAGGGTTTTGTACACGTGTTGGTGTTAAGGATCTGTGTGTCGTGTGAAAATAACATCCGGCTATCGGTGTCTCTGTATAGGTTGATACAGATGGTTGACAAGAGTTCTTGAGGCTGTTAGGTACTCAAGGACCACCGATCCTCTTGTGAGTTCTGTGTTTATAATTAGTTGTTGTAATTGATTGTTGTAGCTAAGTTATACCGTTGGTTGCAGTTCTGTCTCACTTAGCTTTATGCTAACCCCATCACTCTGCTTCCTGCAGGTTATATTTTGAAGGGTGGGCATGAAGTTATGTTTGAAGGAATGTTTGACCGGTGTTAAACTCTGATATATTTTAATAGTAACGATGTTGAAATTATATAACACCTCACTTTGGTTATATATTGTGATAATAGTTTTTGAACTGTTGTGTAATATGTTTTGGTGGAAAAAGTTATGTACATTTTGTATATTATATCCAGACCTACGCTTCCGAGTTAAAAATCATTATTATAATGGTTTATGAAACGAGGGGTGTTATATATATATATATCATAAATATTACACATAAACAAAACAGAAAAAAATGCCAGCAGCTAGGCTCGAACATGCACAATTGTATTTCCTCGTGTTACAACGGGATGAATCTAACATTATTAAGCTATATTCGTATGCTATATATAATTGTTAAAGAATTTATAATAATAGATTTTTATTACTTACATATAATTGACATAAAGGGAAAAAACTTCAGGGGGCTCCATGTAAAAATTTGAAATAGTTAGAATGAAAATACAAAAGGGAAAAAACTTCAGGGGACTACGTGTAAAAATTTGAGATAATTATAATGAAAATACAAAGGCTTGAATCGAACTTCAAACCTTCCGAAAGGATAAACACACATAAACCACCCAACTAAGCCTCTACTTTTGTTAAAGTCTTGAAAAATATATTATATATATTGTTATATAAGTCGCCTAATAAGACAAAAGTTTACTATTCATAGAGGTACCCAATTGATATTAGTAGATAATAGATAATATAAATATAAACTA
Organism: Pseudognaphalium luteoalbum; assembly: GCA_963422505.1. NCBI lineage: Eukaryota > Viridiplantae > Streptophyta > Magnoliopsida > Asterales > Asteraceae > Pseudognaphalium > Pseudognaphalium luteoalbum. The sequence continues at coordinate 13,467,946 of OY730192.1, read as the reverse complement.
CTTTGCTTGGTCTGATGATAGGTGGAACTAGTGGAGGGAGAGAGTGAAGGTGTGTTTGGAGTGGATGATAATGTGAGGTAAAAATATCTAGATGTTAAATATTATTAAATGAAAATATTTAAATAGTTAATAATATTATATTTATACTTTAGCTTTAATCAAAATAAGATATACAAATATGTATTAATTCAATTAACTATTAGTTAATAAACGAATATTTGATCGAACGTTCACGAACATATTATCGAACGTTCACGAATGTAAATGAACGAACGAGAATCGTGTTCATCTTCGTTCATATAATTAAACGAACGTAAAAATTTATTCATGTTCGTTCATATAACGAAGCGAACGAACATAAATGAACTTCCCGCCGAACGGTTCACAAATAGTTCACTGAACGTTCAGTTCGCTTGCAAACCTATTTCTTATCAATGCTACAACAAAAAAAATAATTAAGTTAGTTTAAAACTATTTAGTTAGTTTAACCAAATTTGAATAGTTACATAACTTGATTATAAAAGTGGGAACGAATCAAAGTAAACCCATTGATACCATTTACTTACAGAGAACACCCAACATAACTCATTCTCGTACATACACATATCTATACAAATATATTTGGTTACTATGTCGTTTCAATTACAATGTTATTTTGAACCGAATTTATATCTGTTACAAATTACGTTGTATTGATATCAATACCGAAAGGATATATATGTACAAGCAAACAAGATAAAGTGATTCAGCAACTATTTATCTTCAACAAGTATAGATCATTTTCCTACAACTTTCAAGCTACATGTACCCGTCATCGTATTCATTTACATATTTTCCATACATCTATCAATATTGTAAATAGAAGTATAAATGTATCAAACTTGTCACGGACTCTTTTTGTATGCATTTATTTATAAAATTCTATTGTATATATGAAACTTTAATTTTCACTCCTATTTTATGTATCCATTAAGCCGAAACTGAAAATATATACCTATGCAGCCCCGGTTAACCGTCTTTTATCCATATCTACGAAAACCTAGATGCCGTAATTAGGTAAATGTAACAAACTTTTGTAACCTTATCAAAATTTCTCAATTACCTTAAAAAAAACACCCAACCACCCACTAAACTTTTGCAATAACTGTTTTATCACAAGTTTTTGTAGCTTTTGTCTTCATCGTATGTGACCTCTTCCTCGAACCCCAAATTCACCAACAATATGATAAATGCCCTACTTTATTTTCTAAAGATCAAACTTCACCTACTAACTTCAACATCAATCAATTAAGTTCATATATACAAAAAACAACAGCTACCAAATCAAGGAAAAATAATACGTATATGTTAATAATAAAAAATAGACATCCACCAAAATATCAAAACAAAACATATATTGATATTTGCATATAGATCTCAGACGTGCAAATGGAAAACCAGTGAGCATGTTGTATGAAAACAAGAGGCAAAATTAAAGAAATATGTAATTGCAAAAACAAACCTACATCGATACATCATTAAAATACAACACCAGATCCTACGCTATCTCTATCTCTTTCTCCAAGGGGGGATGAACATCCCAACTACCACTGAAATCAATGACGTATGCTTAGATTGAATAGTACGTTCACTTTGTCCATCCGTTTGAGGATTAAAAGCCGTAGTAATATGCAATTGAGTTCCCATGTCTTCCTGAAATTTCTTCAAGAATCTTGAAGTAAAGCGAGTATCTCTATCAGAAACAATAGAAACAGGTACTCCATGACGAGCAACTACCTCATAGACGTAGATATCATCTAACAATTCATATGATGATGCTTCTCTACTAGGCAAGAACAAAACACTTTGGGTTAGTCTGTCTACTATCACCCAAATAGCGTCATACTGTCGAGGAGTTCTCGACAGCTTTGTAACGAGATCTACGGTGATATGTTCCCATTTTCATACCGGAATTTCCAAAGGCTGGAGTTTTTCGTACGGTTGTTGGTGCTCTGCTTTATCGAAAAGTTAACACTAGATGCGTGCATGCTCCCACATGTTATAATAATAGACAGATTATATAAATATATTATAACACCCCAATAATAACTAACGCATTTTATATTACTTTAATACCGAAAGCGTGAGTCCCAAAAATTTCATACCAAAACATGTACATATCATATGTACTTACTTAATTACATGTGTACATACATAATTTACCAAAGGTTTAGCGTTTCAAAATAGATACATTTATAAACTAAGTTACTAATATGTGCCAAATAAGTTTTCAAAACATTTCATTGATTAACCCAAAATATCAGAGTTGACGCCACATTAGTCAAACATCCATCCAGGTACCCACGCCATGTCAGTCATCTAACCAAAATTTGCAAAATGTTAAATGTGGTGGTATTAGCTCACATCTAAGTGAATGGAACTGTATCCGACAGTTCAATCCAGAAATAACAAGTCTTATAACAAATAAACAATAACCCACAACAACAAAGAGGACCGGCGGTTCTTGGTATGCCATCGCAAGAACAATTTAAACCACTGGTATGCCATCACAGTGATTTACTGATAGTTTGAAGCTATCTTCACAGACTAGGGTTCATCAATCAACGATGTGTATCGAAAACCCTGCCAGTCAAACAATAGCAATAAACCCAACCAATGTTGACCTCTCAATAATACACATATGCCCAACGGCCAATAATCACATATTGCACATTAATTGTAACACCCTCTTCACTGGTCTGGTAATTCCTTGGTTATTTAATTGTTTTTAGGAATTACTTGATATTAATTGTTTACTTGTGAAACTTAAGTGAATAAGCCTCAGGACTTATTATGAATAGTAAACTATTAATTGTTTTAAATTGTTATAAATGATGGTAAAATAAAATAATATTTTCGCAAATGTTTTTTAGGTTCCAGACAATAGATTAGGACAGATATAAAATTATACTACTTTATATGTGGAGTCGGTTTGTTAAACCGACTTTAGTATTCTTAAGTTTCCAAAGTCTTCTTCTTCATTTTCAATTTGAAAACTCTCAAATTCAAGATCATTATAACCAAAATTAGAATCAAACTATCTCTGTGATTTCGATTTCAAACAGTAAGCTTTGTTATCAACTTAACCCTTTTATCTTCATCAAGAAGTAAGTGTGATTTTGAATTATACAAATGGGTTTTATAGATTTTGATTGATTTACACTAAATTGAAGCTTGAGATGTTGTTATTAGGTGTTATTTGATGTTAGGGAAGTATTAGAAATCATAGAATTAAGTTTTTTGAAGTTTTGGTGAGTTTTGATTCGAAAAACTCGTAATAGCAGCAAAATTCGCAGTTTTCAGTTCGTTCTGCGCGTTCATGTTGCGAAGCGAGATGAGATGTTGCGAAGTGAACTGAGATCTTGCGAAATGAGTTGCTGCGATGCGAGTTGAAAATCGCGTTGCAAACTGAGTAGTTTTGCATTGCGAACCGAGTTTTGCGAGCCGAGATGGTTGTGTGAACTGAGTTACTGCGAACCGAGTTGGCCCTGCGAATTGAGATCTCTGCGAATTGATATTTTTAAATTTTTTATTTTGCAAATTTTGAAAATGCGCAAGTGTTTCAGGGTAACGGACAGGTGACAATTTCATTAACTCGGATTGGGTTGAAATTCGCATGGTCACTCGGAAACGGCCTAATGATCCCTGCTTTATTCTAAGAGCCTAGGTAGTTTTTGGCCATTCGGGGTCATCTAGGGCCCGAAAATGGCATTTTTCCGTTTTTAAAAGTCATTTCGGGATTTTCTGAATTCATTTATGATTGAACTTCTGTTTGTCTAGACTTCAGAGATTACCTGATAGGATAAATATGCTCTGATGTTGATTATGGAATGAATTACTAACTTATATTTGATTTTCTGTTTCAGATCAACCTAAGACTCAGTGATATAAGAATCCTGAGTGTGGAAACGTCAGAGGTATCGGTGAGTGAATTTGGAACTCACTATTTGATTTAGTTGTAACTGTTTAGTTGCAATAAGTAAACGTAGATTTGTATTTGACTGTTTAGTCTGTGTTATTGATTATAAATCTACGTGCTATGTGGCCTCTGTACATCAGTATATTGAGGTCAACGTGTTAGTTGGGCTAGTTGGTTATTCATGAATTACACAGGGTCTTGATTCATTTGTTGTGTGAAGAACCTGTGTTTGATTACAATAACCATTAGCTATCGGTCTCGTCTGTTATGGCCATACGGATATGTACGATAATTGTTCTTGGGGAATCCCCGGGTATTATGATATCCCAAGAGCCACCAATCCTCATTGAAAGAATATGCGTTTACAATTATTTGGTGTAAACAAGTAGTTATGCTAAGTTGAATTGTACGTGACTTATTCATTCACTTAGCTTCGTGCTAATCCCTCATATTACTTCCTGCAGGTTTTGTAAATTATGTGGGTGGTCAGGAAGTGATGCTTTTGAAAGCAGAGAATGTTTGACGAAGTGCTAACTCTGATATGGTTTTTGATAACCTGATTTTGAAATTATTGATAAGCATCAAATAGATAGTATATTTTATTGTAATTTATCCCTATATTTATATACATTTTAATGCATTTATATGATTTTAGATACTTATTTCGTTAATATTTGCAGAGATGTATTTTAATTGAAGAATTGAAGAAAGAAACGAAAAAGAAGCAAAAATGAAGAAAAACCCGAAGAGAATAAAGACTTGAAGAATGGGCTAAGAAAAGATTTTATAGAGTAGATAGCTCAAAAGTGGAGTGATAAACATCAATTAAGTGTTTTGAATGAAGCTTGGATGAAAGAAGCGGAAATTCGATCAAAAACTGAAGAAAAGTGTAAATGCTGAATTTTCTGCGCGCTTTTAGTATTTGGACCATAACTTTCTCATACGGAGTCCAAATGAGTTGATTCAACTTGGAGAATTTAGATAACACATAGGGCTACAACATATCAAAAATTCAGCCCATTTGGATAAAAACTCAACCGCCAGTTGGGCCTTTCAACCGGCGATTAGATCAAAAATCTGGAATATTCGAGAAACGAGGAGTTGTACTTGGAGACAAAGTAACCAACCGCCGGTTGGACCTTCCAACCGCCGGTTGGGACCAATTTTCAGCTATTATAAATAGGAAACTCATTCTAGCTTCAAGGGATATACCATATACGATTCTTAGAATACAAAGTCGATTATTAGGGTTTAAGGTCGACTTTAGGTGCGAATTTGGAGGCTAAGGAGCTAGGGTTTGAAGGTTTTCAACCCTAGGAAAAGCTAGTTCGTCAATTGGTTCGGTTTCTTTATCCTTGTAACTTCACTAACCTTTTGGGTTACTATGGATATTGTTTATTTGAATTAATTGCTTGTTAGATTTTCGTTATGAATGTTTAAATGTATGTTTATTAGGTTTATTATATGAATTATATGTTTATGTTGGAACTATATTATTGAATATTATTATGCAAGAATTATGTGTTATATTATGTTAATGATCATAATTAACTGATTTATAGATAAACTTCACTAATCTTTTGGGTTTTTAAATTAAGTGATTATGTTTCATTAGATGTTAAGTAGCATTATAATTCAACCGACCCCGGAATTGCATCAATAATATGTTGATAGATCTTAATAAATAGTGATACTTTACATAACCTTTGACTGTATTGCAATATGAGAATTGTCATAACCTTTGAGGTTTTCTACATTAGTAAATTACAATAATAATAGCCAACACGCAAATAGACATAAGTTGATATAATAAGTTTATAAATTATAGTTTAAATAGTCATAATCTTCTATCCAATTGAGTATTCTTAAGTTGTTCTTTTAAACTTATCTATTAAAGAATCGGTATCAATTATAAATATGTTCGATCGGAACTAAAACGTCCCCCCTATCTTGTATATTATTGTATATTATTGTAAGTTTGTATATTGATTGTAATAATTGTAATTAGGATAAATAAATAGTTAGTTATATATTAAATCACGTTCCCTGTGTTCGAATCTGGACTTACTTATAAAACTATATTCTATGATCAGGATAACACTTGCCTGAATTGTGTGATAGTATTATTTAGTATTTCCTTAATTAAAACTTGTGATTATAATTGCCTATACTTAGCACACATCAAGTTTCTGGCGCCGTTGTCGGGGAGCGGTGTATTTTAATTAAACTAATTATTTTCCTTGTATAATTTTTATATCTAATACTTTACAAAATCAATAAGAAATATCGGCTCACCCATTGAGAATACTGACAAAAACAAAGGTATAAGGAGAGTAAAGCCCTACCTCATTGATTTATCATATAAGAGGTAAGGTGCTTCTTGAAAGAGATAGGTTTTTAATAAGCTTCACGCTGACCTGTTTCTCCGCTTTTGTGTACAGTCAATGGAGCTACCGAGATCTATTGACTAGCTTTGTAGAAGAAATTTAACAAACTAACTTAAAAAGAAAAAAAGAAAAAAAAAGAAATCGTTTGTATAACAACTAACTTGCATACTAATTAAACCATTTCTAAGGTTGGGTTGGGTATTCTTTTTCAATCATTTAATTTTGAATGTGTTTTATTATTAGATTATTGTGATTAGTCTACACCAACCTGATTCTAACATATCCGGATCTATCAATTTTTATTTAGTTTTTATTATCTTTTCAATTTCTACTCTTTTTCTTTTTCTCTTACTTTATCAGGTATGTATCAACCCATTAATAATATTCCATTAATTTCTCAAAATCCGAGAAACTATCATATGAATGAAGATATTGCCAACATGACGATTGAGGAGTATATGAAAAGATTTCCTTATGATGTTTTCACAAGTTTATTCGAACCATCGATTGTGAGAGCTCCACAATTTATGGAAACTCCAAGTAAAAGAACGGAAGAAACCGAAACTCTTGATCACAGTGGAGGAATCTCCATTCAGCAACTTGAAGGGATTAAGAACCAAATCGATAAGTACCCTCAATTTTCTAAATCCTTATTTTCTAATGAAATTTTTAGTGAATTTAAACAGGAAGAAGAAATGGAGATGGATTCGTCAATTTTGCCAAAATTTGATCACTATGATTCTGATGAGGAAATACTCTCGTTACTTGATTGTAATGAAGAGAAAATCGTTGAATTGAGAAACCAAGATGGGGTTATGACAGAAGAAGAATTAATAGCCACTATGGAGCCAGTTATTAATGAAACTTCATCATTACATCCGGAGGTTGAACAATTAGAGGAAAATGATCAAGCAACATATGGATTAAAACACAGTCAACAGTTGAAATCCAAACGGTGGTTGAGTTGACGCAACCAACGATTGAAGTATCTATAAGCACAAGTTCATTATTTTACCAATATGAAGATCCTTTTTGGCACTTCGAACGGAAAGAAAGTTTTTCGCAATTTTTGGAATATCATGGAGCATCTCAGAATGGACATTTACCTGCAATAAACGATAAGTATCTTCGAACTTTACTTTTAATAAATTTACATTTAAATGATATTTATCGATATTACCATCCATGCTTTACACTAAGTGTGGGGAAAGTCACTAGATTTTTAGGTAAGTAAGGTTGGAGTCAAGCTAGTGACTCGAACAAAAACAAGTGCTTCTCGGGAGGCAACCCGAGCTTGTATATTTATGTATATTTATTAGGTGGATTTAGTTTAATTTTTAGTGTGGTTTAATTTAGATTAGTTTTTATTTTTAGTTTGTTCTTAAGAATAGGAATAAGAAACCATACTTATTAGAAAACACTATTGGAATTAGATAAGGCTAAGTAAACAAAATAAGATAAAATGGTCATTATTTTGGAAAACTACTGCTAGCAACCAACCGGCGGTTGACATTGTTAACCGGCAGTTGGGCTGGTTTCTCAAGGTTTCGGCTAAATTGCTTTTAAATTGGGCTGATTCACATGGGCTTTTAAATTGAAAAATTTTTAGCTACAATTACTTGGGCCTATTTTATGGAATAATGGATAGACTTTTATAATAAATTGGGATTTAAAAGATGAAGATTTGGACTAATTAAGTTTTTTGATTACATTGATTAATTACAATTTGGCCAAAAGATTAAATTTTTAAATTTATCATTTAAAAGAATTTGCCAACTACTATTTTGATCAAACAATGTGCTAAAAAGATTTTATGTTTTTTAAATGTTGGGGTAGATTTTTAAATAAGCTTACTAATTTGGGTTTTGATTTTAAATTGAGCTTGTTACAAGTTGGATTCTTAACAGATTAGGAGCTTCATTATAATCATGAGATGTAGACTTCAAGATTGTTGGATTAACATGTTAAAAACATCTTTGGATCTTTAAAAAACACTAAGAGGTAAAACTATATTTTTATTTGAGGATCCAGATAATGATTAAATTTTATTAGGTTATTTGATTTTAAGTACTAGATGATTAAATTGAAATACATAGCTTCAAGGATATTAGGCTATAAAATAGAGGTGCTAATAAACTAGTAGTTACTATAGGCCATTAAGATTAAAATATATAAGATGTTTATAGGTTATTGCTTTGGGATGTAGATGGATTTAGAATCTGTATCAATTATAAATATGTTCGATCGGAACTAAAACGTCCCCCTTATCTTGTATATTATTGTATATTAATGTATATTATTATTGTATATTAATTGTAATTAGGAATAAATAGATAATTAGTTATAGATTAGAATCACGTTGCCTGTGTTCGAACTTGGACTTATTTAATAAGCTATATTATACGAACAAGTTAATACTTGCCTGAATTGTGTGATAGTATTATTTAGTATTCATTAATTTAAAACTTGTTAATATAATTGCCTATACTTAGCACACATCATTAGTGAATTGTGTAAAACTAACATGTTTATGCATCAAGACACATGTATTAGTGGCTGTGATCGGGAGAGGTGGGTTGTCGTTCAAACATTCTTGAACTTTGATGCTGTTGAGTTTGGTCAACATCCGCCTGAAAGTTAATACAATTAATTATTAATATGCGGTGATAAATGGTATGATAGGGAATATGTATTGTAAAGTTATTAATATCCTTTGCAGATATGTAAAATGAATGAACATAGATCATAAAATAAGTTAGGGGGGAAAGGTTGACTTAGTTACCTATGTACATGAAACCTTTTTTAGATAATCTATGTAAACAATATTTTTGGTGCAATCTTCGGTGTAATTGATGTCGTGTGGACGAGTCTAGTTTTACAATTTATAAAAGGAAATACCTTGTTTATACTTTTCACACAACCAGGCAAGAATACCTGATCGAATGTAAGTATAGATTTGATAAGACCAAAGTCGAACTCAGGGAACGAAGTTTATTTATATAAATAGAAGATAATAATTATTTGAGAAAGCAGTAAATAAGGGGGCGTTTTAGTTCCGTGCGAACATATTAATTGGAAGAAACATTAAAATAATAAAATACTTTAAATCAAATGGCAAACAGGTAACAATAGGAAGGAACAAGTAATCGTGCAGTAACTCCACTCAGATTCATGTATTCTAATAGTATTGCACGTTCATTATTGATTGTGATTTCTTTTAGATCAACTTAAATACTAATCAAAGGATTCAAATTGAATGTAAATTAGCCAACTGTTCGGGTTCAACTAATTTCTATAATCTAGGTTCCACATTAAACATCAATCCAATGTCGCAAGAATTGTATTTTTCTATTGCGTGCTTTACCCTAAATTATGCATTAAATATTCACGATAGATTATGATTAATCCTAGCGGTATGAATCAACAATACCTACTAATAATCACTTATTAGCTTATTCGTCTTAGATTACTTAATTATTATATTCTTAACCTGTCAAACTCAATATATTTAGCAATGATCAAAACCTATATTCTAATCATCAATAACTAATAACATTAAAGGAAATCAATCTCAATAACATCACTAATCACGTTAAGAAATAAGTAATTAACCACCAATAATTAAGGTTCAATAGATAACATAATCATCTTTAATCAACAACTTAAAATAACGTGCAATCAATATCATTTAACAATCATCATCCAAGTTTTATTACCACACAACTACTTAGAAGTTCAATTCATCATCAAATTTATAAAAACAGAATGATTCAATCCCGAAAACATCATGAAATCGAAAATAAACAATTGTAAATATAAACCGAAACGATAAACCACAAAAAGATAGAGTGATATAGCTTCAACCTTAGCTTTTGTGCCTCCAAAATAACCCTAAGAATCGTACAAAAACATCTGAAGTCGAAACAATTGAAAACCCAGCCGATCTCCTCTTTTTTTAGGGTAATTAACGCGTTTTTATAGTTTCTGGGAAATTAATCCATACGGCGTATGGATTTCCATACGGCGTATGGATTGAAAACAAGCCCGACCCAGCTCCACGTCACACTGGGCCTCCACCGCCTCATCCATACGCCTTCCATACGGCGTATGGAATGAAATTCCATCCGATTTTCATACTTTTCTTCCTTTAATCCTCCGGCTTTGTTTGCTTTTTCAAAAATGCATCATTTAACTTATTTATTGACTATTTTCCGTTTTTTTCTCCAAAAAGCTTATCTCCACATCTAATTTCAAATATAAACGAAATAAATACCTAGACTTAATTAAATGCAATCAAAACATACAAGAACAGGAGTAAAATACTACTTAAACATAGTACTTATTCGTGTTTATCAACAATCTTCTTGTTGGCGGATTAATATCTTTAAGCCATCAGGCGATGTTGCTCTAGACATAGCCACATTAACTGACCATGTCCAAATATTGGTTTAGGTAAATACACTCCTATCTTGTTCAAAGATTGTCCTTGACTCTTGTTTGTGGTCATAGCATAACACACTTTAAGTGGAAACTGCTTTCTTTTCAGAATAAACGGGAGAGTTAGATCCTTGTATTTCAATAATATTCTTGGTATAAAGACTTTATGCCCAATCTTTGTTCCAGTTATTACTTTGACTTCAATAAGTTTTGCAAAACATTGTGATACGATCATTCTTGTTCCATTGCACAATCCAGAAAGTATATTCATGTTTCGAATAAGCATGACTGGAGCTCCAACTTTCAAAACCAGCTGATGTTGTGGTAGACCTTTAAAATTGAGAGAGTTTAAGTATTCTGGAGGGTACAATATTTCGGATTTCCCTCCATCGCCTGATATTGGAGTCACCATATCAAAATTGTAATAGATAACTGGATCGCCTGTAAGTGATGACAAAACTTCTGAATTTATGAGATCAGCCGTTTCATTCTTTGGGCAAACTATAGCTTTATCTTGCAAAGTGAGAGCGGTTGGGTTGTTCAATGTATCTTCATCATATATAAACTTTATTAGGTTGGAGAGACCATTTTCATCATCTTGTATGAGGTATCTTTGTGGTATGTTCAACCATGAGCTGTTCTCTGGATCTAACTCATCTCGAATATCAAAGATTCCATCTCCTATATTTAATAGCCATTTTGAAAATTGAGCTATTTTTGATTTTTCTTGTTCATTGAGATTTGGATGCAACAGTCGCATGTTTTCTGATAAAGTGCAAATTTTGAAATGTTTCCACAAATACGATTCTGGAATTGAAGAGCTTATTACATCTTCTTTGCTTCCACCTGGTTGCACTGGCAATGTTTGCCTGAAATCTCCACCAAGTATCACAGACTTCCCACCAAATAATTTTTCAGGGTCATTGAGAATATCCCTCATAGACATGTCTAAAGCTTCAAAGCATCTTTTGTTGTTCATTGGTGCTTCATCCCATAATATTAAATCTGTCAGAGCTAGTAGCTTAGACAATTGTGTACCTTTTTTGACGTTACAGACATATTCATCAGTTATATCAATTGGTAACTTGAAGCGTGAATGTGCTATTCTTCCTGCTGGAAGAAGGTGTGATGCTATGCCTGAAGATGCAACTGCCAAGACTATCTTACCTTGTGCACGTAAAGTTGTTATTATAGTTTTCCACAAAAATGTCTTGCCTGTTCCTCCGTGTCCATAGACAAAAATTATCTCCTGATTATTATTGTTAGAGGCTGTTATCATCAGATCATACACGTGCCTTTGCTTGATGTTTAACTGCGTGACCAAGATTTCCTGCTCAAGAGATAAATTAAAGACTCTCGATTGTAGTTTTTTTCTTCCATCAGTAATCTATTATTAAGATCATCTAGGAGATGAGGTGGAGGCATTGGTAACCCGTAAGCTTCAAGTGACCTAGAGCATGAATTTAAGATAAGCTCAATCTCATATAAAAATATCATTCCATTTCAGGGCTGTTTACATTGAAATTTCTTATTTGCACAGATGATGAAACCATCATCGGTATGTCATCGGACATTTGCTTCCAGTGATATTTCCATAAGCGTGGTGGGTCAACAACTTCACAATACATAAGCATGTGAGCAAATAAAGTACGCAATTCTGAAGCTGTAGCCCAAGTTGCATCCTCTTCAAAAGCCGTTGTCCACTCTGTATCATCTCCTAATAAACCGAGTGCTTGACATGCTGATCTGAATGTGGGGTGCAATATGTTGTTAACTGTTCGTAAATCTTCATAGCAAGTGGACCCCTTTTGATGACTTAATAACATCCTAACATAAAAAAGTTCACCTATAGAATATATTTTTTCATTGGATCTTTCGGACCAATACTTTCCCGTACCATACCAAGCAAATTCAGTTGGAAAGTTTAGATACGTCGGATGCCGACCAACTGTGTTCTGGGAGTTGTATACGAACCATTCTGTCAAAGTTGTTTTTTTTATGAATTAGTTATCGGTAACATTTTGGAGCTAATCCCGTGGTATGAAAGTAATGTGTTGCATATTTTCAAGATGTACAACCAGCAATTGGACCGGTGGTCACCTTTCATGTATATCGAAACCGAGTATCCTCCAAGTTGCTTCATTGGGACAGATGTACCGAGCTTCGACATAGTTACTTATTTCATTTATCTCGGGTTGTGTATTGCTTGTTGATGTCGTGTGGACGAGTCTAGTTTTACAATTTATAAAAGGAAATACCTTGTTTATACTTTTCACACAACCAGGCAAGAATACCTGATCGAATGTAAGTATAGATTTGGTAAGACCAAGTCGAACTCAGGGAACAGAGTTTATTTATATAAATAGAAGATAATAATTATTTGAGAAAGCAGTAAATAAGGGGGCGTTTTAGTTCCGTGCGAACATATTAATTGGAAGAAACATTAAAATAATAAAATACTTTAAATCAAATGGAAAATAGGTAACAATAGGAAGGAACAAGTAATCGTGCAGTAACTCCACTCAGATTCATGTATTCTAATAGTATTGCACGTTCATTATTGATTGTGATTTCTTTTAGATCAACTTAAATACTAATCAAAGGATTCAAATTGAAAGTAAATTAGCCAACTGTTCGGGTTCAACTAATTTCTATAATCTAGGGTTCCACATTAAACATCGATCCAATGTCGCAAGAATTGTATTTTTCTATTGCGTGCTTTACCCTAAATTATGCATTAAACATTCACGATAGATTATGATTAATCCTAGCGGTATGAATCAACAATACCTACTAATAATTACTTATTAGCTTATTCGTCTTAGATTACTTAATTATTATATTCTTAACCTGTCAAACTCAATATATTCAGCAATGATCAAAACCTAGATTCTAATCATCAATAACTAATAACATTAAAGGAAATCAATCTCAATAACATCACTAATCACGTTAAGAAATAACTAATTAACCACCAATAAATAAGGTTCAATAGATAACATAATCATCTTCAATCAACAACTTAAAATAACGTGCAATCAATATCATTTAACAATGTCGCACCCCCAAATTCGGGTTGCGGAAGCAAATCGGGTCGGGGCGCGACTAATCAATATACACAGCACATAAGATATAATGAACGACCACTAAATGTGTCGTTTTACATTGTATTGATAAAAACCAAAGTTTACATCAAAATACTGTTTACATTAGCTCAGTTACTTGAAATTGAGAGATTTATATTACATAATTAATCTATACAAAATATAATAATGCAATTAAATCTCTGATTTGTTTGAATGCAGACTCGAGCTAATGATTCCTGTTTGGGCAGCCAACCTACTGCTGAGTACCTGTGATACATGCTAAAAGGGGTCAGCGAAACGTTGGTGAGCTCACAGGTTTGTATGTCAACAAATATTTGTATGAACCGCAAGATTTAATTGAATTTAAAATGCAATTAAGCAAAATAAAAGTTATACAACCATGAGCATATAGTCTGAGCTTAACTTGAGCGTTAGGTCCAATTAAAGAAACCTAACTGAGTTGCCTCCTACGAGTGCCTAATCTACACTCGTCTTCCCAAATGCTAATACGTCTATTTGACCAGTTAGTGCGTGCTAACCTGGACGAGGATTGTCAATCCTATATGATATTATATACTAACATTCACGCTACAGATGTATTACCAAACTATGTTGTGGAGGGCTTTGAAATGATTAGTGAAAACAACTCATGTAGTATTTGATTTGTATGGTACTTGCGTTCATATTGTAAAATAAAACGAGCAATGTAATCACACCCCTGATGAAAACCGTAAAATAGGGGCTATGAGACTCACCTGAGCCTTGAGTGTTTAACTTAATAAACTTGAATTGATTAGCGGTGGATTGATGTCCGAAGACTTGTAACCTGAGGGTGTCCAAGACACGCGATGGTTATAACATGAGTAGGCATATCGAAAGACTGCCTTTGTAGTTGTTCGTCCAACTTAGAATGTCCAAATTACTACGATTTGGTTGATTGAATTATCCAAATTACTATGATTTGGCTGTTTGACTTGTCCAAGTTACCACGACTTGGTTGATTTGATTGTGTTGTGAAAAACATGTACGGCCCGTTGGTGATTTGTTTGTAATAATAATCTCACATTATTATTTTGATTTTCGAAAGGTGTTATACTTAAAAGTATTTGTAAACTTTAAGTGACGGGGGTCCGGGGGCAGCGCCCCTGGTTAGCGGGGTCCCATGGGTGGCAACCCCTAATGCGGTCCAAGGGGCTGGCCCCTGGTTGGGGTTGAGATGCCAACTCAGCTTGAAATATTTTTATTTCTATTAATGCTTTGGTGAAAAACGCACTTGGGATTTGAATTCGGGTAAAATGGGGTGTCAGATTTGAGCCTCAATACTTAGTGAAATATGGATTTTAAACTTTCTGTTTTTAGCGACACT
This sequence comes from Pseudognaphalium luteoalbum, assembly GCA_963422505.1. Taxonomy (NCBI): domain Eukaryota; kingdom Viridiplantae; phylum Streptophyta; class Magnoliopsida; order Asterales; family Asteraceae; genus Pseudognaphalium; species Pseudognaphalium luteoalbum. The sequence continues at coordinate 13,452,712 of OY730192.1, read as the reverse complement.
TGATGCGTCACTTCCAAAATTTGGGCGACACTTAAGAAGTGTCGCATAGAATGACGGTTTCAGAATTATTAGCATCACTTGGAGAAGTGACGGATAAGGGGGGGACACTTAGGGAGTGTCGGGTTCGAGTGTCAGTTTCTGATCATAGGCGACACTTAGGAAGTGTCGCTAGAAGTGTCGGATAAAGGTGTTAGGCGTCACTAGACAAGTGACGGTTGGAGTGTCGAGAAAAAGGGGTTTTATGCGGCACTTGGGCAAGTGACACAAATTTAGGGTTTTATGCGTCACTTCATGCGGCACTTAAGTGACGCATGAAGTGACGCTATACTGGACTGGCCTATGCCACACTTACGCCTGTTCGACGGATTTTGAGCCAAAAACAAGTTTTCCGGTTCCCATTTGGTCCGATTCTTTTACCCAACCCTTAGATGGACATTATAAGCTATTACAAACAGCAAACAAGTGAAAATGAGTAAAATCGGAGAGTTTCGAGATTTGTCGGAAACTTACAACTTCGCGCGAGAGGAATCTGAAAAGATAGAAACGTAGATCATTGCGAGGTGGTTCTTTTCTTCCAAATGGGCGATGAAAACCGAGGTCGCTTGGTGGTGTAATTTGGAGGATTATGGTGATTGTGGTATGGTTAAATTTTGAGAAAAAATGAGAGAAGGGGAGAGAAAGAGAAGTGAGAAATGAGGAGGAAGGAAAGGAAAGAGGATGGAAAGAAGGGGAAAGGAGGAGGGGGCGGGGCGGATGGTGGGGTCCACTGGGTGTGGGCTTTACCATTTTTTCGTTCTCCTGCGTACGCGCTCCGTGCGACGTTCGTTTTCTCGTTCGTTTAAACTTTTAAATAATTATTTTACGTGTTCAGACACGAGTTTTAAAATACGAGTATTTCTTTAATATTTTTGAGGAAGTATTTTACCAAATACTTAGTAATTTGGTTATAAAATATAACTTAACTTTGTTTTGGTTGTTTCTGCGTTTGTTATTTTAACCGCGAAATCCTTGTTCGTACGATACGAATTTGATTTTAAATATTACATAAATAATATTTCGAATACATTCAGGTTCTTAAATAATGTTATATTATTTAATGAAAATCGTTCACCAACGTCCGTATTAATTGAATCAAATTGCATTCGATTTGAAACTTGTACGATTTAATCAAATAGCATACTTGTATATATTGAACAATATATATTGATACATTAATTTTCCTAACACAGAACTAATTACATGTATTACACTTAATTAGGCACTAATTACTAGTCCTAATTTGACGGGTGACACAAACAATCATCATCCGAGTTTTATTACTACACAACTACTTAGAAGTTCAATTCATCATCAGATTTATAAAAACAGAATGATTTAATCCCGAAAACATCATGAAATCGAAATAAACAATTGTAAATATAAACCGAAACGATAAAACACATAAAGATAGAGTGATATAGCTTCAACCTTAGCTTTTGTGCCTCCAAAATAACCCTAAGAATCGTACAAAAATGTCTGAAGTCGAAAAAATTGAAAACCCAGCCGATCACCTCTTTTTTTAAGGTAATTAACGCGTTTTTATAGTTTTTGGGAAATTAATCCATACGACGTATGGATTTCCATACGGCGTATGGATTGAAAACAAGCCCGGCCCAGCTCCACGTCACACTGGGCCTCCACCGCCTCATCCATACGGCGTATGGAATGAAATTCCAGCCGATTTTCATACTTTTCTTCCTTTAATCCTTCAGCTTTGCTCGCTTTTTCAAAAATGCATCATTTAACTTATTTATTAATTGTTTTCCGTTCTTTTCTCCAAAAAGCTTATCTCCACATCTAATTTCAAATATAAATGAAATAAATACCTAGACTTAATTAAATGCAATCAAAACATACAAGAACAAGAGTAAAATACTACTTAAACATAGTACTTATTCGCGTTTATCACTTGTCCAAGGAACAGACTCACTAATGCCATGTGTTATCTGAGCACGTGTTTTATGTGGTATGATAATCTGCAGGTGGTTCATGTGGTATGATAATCTGGCTCTGATTTTCTGGAATATATTTAATCTGAGGCGGTTCCAGATGAGGATTTGGAGTAGGACTCAAGTTAACCCAACCGGCGGTTGGACTGGCGGTTTGTAAAACTATAAATAGAGGCTTAGTTTAGGTTTAAGGATATACGAGTCTTAGAATACATACACGAATATTAGGGTTTTAGGTCGACTTTAAGTACGATTTTGGAGGATAAGGAGCTAGGGTTTGAAGGTTTTCAACCCTAGGAAAAGCTGGTTCGACAATTGGTTCGGTTTCTTTATCCTTGTAACTTTATTAATCTTTTGGGTTATTTATGGATATTGTTTATTTGAATTACTTGTTAATTAGGTTTTCGTTATAAATATTTAAATGAATGATTGATTGAATTTATTATATGAATTATATGTTTATGTTGGAACTATATTATTGAACGTTTATTATGCAAGAATTGTATGTGTTATATTATATTAATAATGATTCTTGACATGATTATCTGATTTATATCATAACTTTATTAATCTTTTGGGTTTTATAAATTAAGTGATTATGTTTATGTCTTGATCTTAACCTTTGCGATAGACGAAGAATATCATTTATTAATGTTAAGTAACATTATAATTCAACCAAATCAGGAATTGTATTAATAAACTGCTGATAGATCTTAATAAATAGTAATACTTTTCTTAACCTTTGACTGTATTGCTATATGAAAATTATCTTAACCTTTGTGATTTTCTACATTAGTAATTCACCAATAATAATAGCCAACAAAGCAAATAGACATAAGTTAATATAATAAGTTTAATCAATAATAGTTTGAATAATTATAATCTTCTATCCAATTGAGTATTCTTAAGTTGAACCTTAGACTTATCTATTAGAATCTGTATCAATTATAAATATGTTCGATCGGAACTAAAACGTCCCCCTTATCTTGTATATTATTGTATATTATTAAGTGGTATGATAATCTGGCTCTTATTTTCTGGTATGATAGTCTGGCTCTGATTTTCTGGAATAGAGGTAATGGCGATCGGAACTAAATTAAGTGGTATGATAATCTGGCTCTGATTTTCTGGAATAGAGGTAATGGACACTATTTCATTGTCAAGTGGATCACAAACATCAATGTCCAGTACGTTGTCCGCCACGAAGTCAACATTTCCTACACTGCTCTTTGGGTTGAAATGGATTTGAAATATCTTTATGGTTCCTATTAGTGCCAGAATTGGATCCGGAAGAATGCGAAAAGCGGTGTTGCCCAAATCCATAACCATTTTTCTGCAATCCATATTAGTAAGGACATCTCCCATTGGACTAAAAAATGTAACGGCTACCTGTGATGTTTCATCACTTATATAAGCTTTGAAGCTGTAGCTGCAGTTCATACACCATAAAGAAATAATCAGAACTTTGTTATATGTATAGTCTTCATGTAGTGTCTTTGAAGCTTACACATGTTTTGGGAATTCTGTGATTGGCCCATGGTCGTGCACTCCAACAATCCATCTACGCGTGCTACCTTCTTTGAGCAATTAGGGCATGCTATATAATACCAATCGCAATTTTTGATGATATCCACTATAGTTGCCTATGTAGTGAATCTATCAGTCTACAAAATTTAAATAATATATAAGTACCTGAAGTCCAATTTTGAATTAAGTCACACCTAACGTTATCTACCTTGTATCGCTTTGGATCTTGATCGAGTATAGTTCTAAGTGGATATCTATTCCTCATCTTCTATAGTTTCAAATCTTCAAATGGGCGTTTTTGGATGAGAAGAGGTGGACTTATCTCATACTTGGCTAGGTATCTTTAGTTGTAATTTATAAAATGACATGCATCAGCTATCATAAAACTTAATCTTCATACTGAGATAGAGAGCTTAATATACAGGGAATGATAGCTTACTCCGGAAATGATGCTTTCACTTCTGGATTGAGATAATAATGTGTACATGGAGTGGCTGTCAGCTGTAAGATACTTGTGCATTTAAATTTCAATAGCAATTTTAGACTGAATTCAAAAACCAATTTTCAAAATTAAAATATTGTTACACTGTTTTTTATTAGAATATAAATGACAAATGAGTAGTCATCTGTTTGATAAAGGAATTGAGTACTTCTATGTGATGTCACCCGGCAAGAACTTAAGGCAATCACAACTGGCTTTGGCAAGCTTTCGTCTGCCTCGAAATCAAAATCCTCAGCTAACTGATTCCATATAGAAACTTGCAATGTATCTCCGCTGCGTTTTTTTAGTACGCAGTGATCAATAATCGTTATGGAGATACATTTCTGGTTGAAAATGTATTATAAATTTGTGTATAAAAATATTTATTTTTCTAGTTTGCTAGTTATACGAATAGAAGGACATATACTCACTTTAGATTCTGTCACACCCCCAAAATCAGTAATCGTGCTTATTAATTGATTTAGCGGAAGCTTTAGTTAATTAGCGAAAGCATCTGTCTATTAGCGGAAGCATTTTAAGTTTACAGTTTAACAGCGGAGGTGCTGACGTTACAATAGTGCATTCATTGTATCAGAGTATATGATCATACAGAACATAATTATTTAAGATGCCATAAGTTTAAACGTTATTACAAAAAGGGTACGACTTATAAAGTCGTACAAGTAGTGATGTTGTAGAACAACATAAGTTTACAAAACATGAGTTTATAAAAGAGGGATTTCGTAAGTATAACCAATGGAATTGGTAATACAAAGGAAATCCAAGTGTCCCAAAAGTGGCATCATAAATGGTCTGGGTTGCCTACGTCCTTTATGCATGCAGAAGTACCTGAGTCCTAATTCCCTGAAAAACATAGTAAACCGTCAACATTGAATGTCGAGTGAATTCACAGGTTTAGTATATGTGTAGTTAAACCAAGTTTTGTATAAATCATTAATGTACACAAACATAATGTTTATATGTATAGCAGGAAACACAAGTATTCTTATTAAAGAAAACATTTCCTATTTTACTGTAAGAATGTCATTCTTACTACAAATCAGCCGATGTGTTAGGAAACACAAGTTTAATCATAAACATTTCCTAATAATAGTTGCAGGAAATACAGTTTAACGATCAAGTAAACATTTCCATATCAATAGTTGTAGGAAACACAGGTTTAACAGTTAAGTAAACATTTCCTATAAAAGTTGTTTTGTCGGGAAACCAATTTTATCCAATCAAGGTAAACGTTTCCTAAAAGAAATCATGTGTAGGAACACCTGTCCTATTAGTTACCACAGGGAATACCCTTCCCAAATCAAGTTGTAGTTTAGTTGTTTAGTTATGTGGGAAATATAGACTATGATCCCTCTAAGGTGAGCGACACCTTTAAAGTTAAAGTACGACTCCTAGTACTATAACCAAACCACGACTAGTTGATGTTGTTGCCTCAGTAACACGGTAAGTATACACTCCTCGTTACGACTGCCGTCGTGTGGTTGGAATGACCAACGAGTTATATCAGTGGGAGGGTTGTCAAATCGATAGTATTATCTGTATACTCAGTGGCTAGAGTCACCTAGCTAATGATTATAGGTTGCAAGCACTGGGACTTATGTGCACTACAACTACCTCGCGTAAACCTATGATCGTACCAAGATTCGTTGTCTTATTCCCAAAATAGTTGTAAAAATGTTTCATATAGTTAACAGTTGATTTATAAAGCAATAAGCATTTATACAAATCAATTCGATATAAAAGCATGTCAAGCAATTATATAAACAAGTAGCATGCAATAGCACGTAGTTCCATGTTTTCCACCCCTGGTTTTAAAAGCATTTAAAACAAGTAAAAGGTAGGGGCTGTGAACTCACGTGTAGAAAAGCTTCAGCTAGTAATACACAGTAGTCCGAACGTGCCTCTCAAATACCTAGACACAATTAAATATACTTTACATAAGTATATGGATAAATCGTTAAGTTGAAATGTTCATGACATTTTAATTGTTGGTGATAATTGCGTTGAAGTAATCGTTGCGTATAAGTATATATATTTACATATACTTATTAGTTGAATATATATATATCCTAATATATATGTCATTTGTCATCATATTATATATATATATATATATATATATATATATATATATATGTAGTTGTCATTGTTGTTGATCATGTTTCCAAAACATAAGTATAGTAGTTATAAAAATAACTTTGTTTAATACTATTATCGCAGTTCATTTGTATAACTATATATAAATTATAATAGTCAACTATATATATAACTCATTTGTCGTGTTTCTAATCTCATTTGTCTTGTTTAACTCGTCACTTATATATATTCCGGTTTAATTTTGCATTCTGAAATCTTGTAGCCCGTTGGGCTCGGCCCAATTTGTTTGGTCCAATATTAAAATCGAGTAATTTGGCACGTTAACAAAATACAACTTTTGACCCAATTTAGATTCAGGCTAATAATTCATGATCGTGTTTTTAAGTATCATGTGACGAGTTACACTAGTTAGGACTGCTAATAGTTTCCTTGTTCCCACTGCTAGTTATAATTTGTCCCATTGTTAGTTATATTATTCCCACTGTTAATTAGTCCATTACCACTGTTAGTTATATTTTGTTACTACTAGTTATATTCTTTCCACTGCTAGTTATTTGTTACCACTGTTAGTTATATTCTTCCCACTGTTAGTTAGTCTGTTACCACTGTTAGTTATATTCTTCCCACTGTTAGTTATAGTTTGTTGCCCCTGTTAGTTATAACTTTCCCACTGTTAGTTATAACTCGTTACCACTGTTAGTTATAACTTTGCCACTGTTAGTTATAGTTTGTTGCCCCTGTTAGTTATAACTTTGCCACTGTTAGTTATATTCTTCCCACTGTTAGTTAGTCTATTACCACTGTTAGTTATATTCCTCCCACTGTTAGTTATAGTTTGTTGCCCCTGTTAGTTATAACTTTCCCACTGTTAGTTATAACTCGTTACCACTGTTAGTTATAACTTTACCACTGTTAGTTATAACTCGTTACCACTGTTAGTTATAACTTTGCCACTGTTAGTTATAGTTTGTTGCCCCTGTTAGTTATAACTCGTTACCACTGTTAGTTATAGTTTGTTGCCCCTGTTAGTTATAACTTTCCCACTGTTAGTTATAACTCGTTACCACTGTTAGTTATAACTTTCCCACTGTTAGTTATAACTCGTTACCACTGTTAGTTATAACTTTGCCACTGTTAGTTATAACTCGTTACGCCTTTCGATTTGGAGCATTTCTCTTCCGATTTATACCTAACCAAAAATCACACATGTTCTCATATATGTCTAGTTTATTTCTGCACTTTATGGTATTTTTATATATTCATTTACTATTTTAAACAAAAATAGTTTCAAGGTGTGGTCAGACTGGGTCCAAAACAGTTATATGTTCAAAGATCGAGTTATACACGAAATTACGGACATTTCTGGAAATGGTCATAGAAGAACTTTTTAAAGTTGACAAAATATGTGAGGTTTTGGCACTGGTCTCATACGTTTTAGTGGTCTAGAACTCAAGATACGGTCTCGAGAAGTTACTGAAAATTTCTGTCTGCCGGAACAGTAAACCTATGTCACCGAAGAAAAATGTTTTCGAGTAGCAAACGGAGTCAAAAAGTCACGAGACTAATTTTGTTGGAAAGATAACTTCTTGTACTACATTCTAGGCTTAAGAAACGTCCATTTTGTTGTTGTAATGATTTTTATAAAATTCGTGGAAGTGGAAACAGAATCTGGACAGGAACATAAACTCTTAGTTTCTAGATTTAAATTGCGTTTCGGTTAATGTTTTGGACATGTAGAAGTTGAGTGAACACTAACACATGTCTATAACCATAAAGAAAGTAGAACTTGTGAAAATAAAAGAGTCCTTACAATGGTGATGATGATAAAATGGTAGATGTGCTGCTGATTATCGTGAAGAAGAAGAAGAAATAGCCTCAGCTCAGATCTCCTGTTGTTGCTTCAGTCGATGGATGAAGAAGAAGGAACAGAGAAAACCAATAATTTGAGTTGGTGGGAACTTGTGTGTGTGTGTATTTGATATTGAGTGTAAGGAAGTATAAAGGATGGTGTATGGTTTAAATTGTCAACGTAGGGAGTATGGTTCAACAGGAGAATGTTCCCCAGATATTTTAGTTGGGTTAAAATTGTAGGCTTTTAACATGTTAATTTCGTATAATATCTTATATTATTTCAATAATATAAGTTACTAATATTAGTAATTAATAATTTTCGAATTATTAATTATTTTGTGTCACCAACTTTATTGTATTTTAGTTTGTCAAGTCTAGTACGTTTATTTCACCCGTAATTATATACATATAACTACGAATTTAATATATCACGTATCACATAGTAAGTTTCATAAACTTAACATATAGAAATTGTTTTGAATTCACTAATCAGGGAATTACTCTAGGTAATGCATGAAATTAAGAAAGGATTAATACCCTAAATGGAGGATTGTCACAGATTCTCAAGTTGCAAATTTCTCCACATATTTGTATTCTTGTTTGGATTTCTAGATCTTTGTATTTTATCGACTGATCGTAAGCATGCCATGTAATCTGCAAACATAAATTTAGTATAATGTTGATGGCCATAAAATAAAGTAGGCTAGATGAAATTTAATTTGCTTCATATGAAACCTGTGAGGATGCGATGCTTGTTCAATCGTTGCTGGAACTGGTTGTAATACGAAGTTAAAATAATGCGAAGGAAAGGCTGCATCATCAGGAACGCGCTGAAACTTAGTGAACTTGCCAAATTTAAGTGTTGTTTCTCTTTCGACCGTCATCATCCATTGTCTTGCAGGTTGACATATGTAGTCACTAACTTTGTAACGACCACCGACCTCAATTAGCCTATCAAAATATTCTTTGTCGGAGAAATCCATGTTCGCCTGAATTGCGCTACCCTACAACATCACGAAAGTATATAATCACATATAAGAACAACAGCTTTCAGTGCGGATTAGTTCATAATGTCTATAATTTATCAATCTGGAGATCCAAATAATCATAGGACTAAAGAAATTTGTCTATAATATTTTGAGGGTTGACACTAATAACTATAGTATTTAATTAATTGTAGGAATATATTGAATCATAAGCAGTAAAACAACACCTTAAAACATAAATCATGTGGTAGAATACCAAGCAGTACATTAAATACGAAAGCGATGTTAAAGTTCATTATGTCAATCTTTACAATAATGGAGATGGACTAACCTCCCTATCGAGCAACATACAACAATAGCCGGTTGGTGTTGGATCTGGTGGGACGCTATCGATCCATTTTCGATAAACCATGAGCTCAATTGGACCACCCTTGTGATAGGGCCTGAGTTCGTTCAATATTGTTGACATTTTTCTGAAAGATGATAATTTACATATCCACAAATAAACAGTATATAAGATATAATATACAGACACATACATACACAAATTTATACCCTTCATATGGTGACGAAAGGGCAAATTCTTTTTTAAACTTCATACAGAGTTAAAAGGCTGCATCTAAATGTAATACATAGGCTCGATTTGTACAGCATACGAAGACATGTTTTATACTTCTGCTAAACAAATAAATATGCTGGTAATCCAAAAATATAAAGAAAAGATCAGTAATGGCTGACCACTCAATACATGACCTCAAATGACAAACACCTCAAAAAAGACCTCCCGTAAATGACAATTTATTCTTCCCTTATGAACAAAATACATGATAGATTGATAGATAACCTAAATAAGGTTGACCTTTGTTAAAAAAAGATTTTAAAAAGGAATCATACATTGTAACAACTAAAAGTGTTTGCATATAAAAGTTTGATTCCCCAACACAAAGGTTTAGGGCTATTACATAACAGAGTTTAATTTTTGGTTATTGAGCATATAAAGTAAGGAAAGTGTAAAAACTAAACTACATAACCATATCAAAAGCTATGACATATCTATAATGTATTGCAGTAGATGGTTACCTGTTTGGATGGTAAGCAAGTGAGCTGAAGAAATAAGAAAGAAGGAATAGATATTAGGGTTTAAACAACAACAATGAATGTAAAGAACCACCGATTCAAGAAAGAAACTTACTCCTTGTAATGGTGGAAAGCTGGAGTGTATAAATGGGAGCAAGAATTAGTGAGAAGGATAGATTTAGGGAAAATATGTTGTTCAATTGATATAGATGAAGAAGATGGGATGTGATGGCTGAAAGGATTGAGCGATATCAGTATTTGGTGTGCAGTAGTCGGCATGTCAGAGTTCTGATGAAAGTCCTAATCTCAATTAAGGGTTAAGGACAAAAGTAATTATAAGCCCAGAAAGGAGGTAAAGCCCAATAAAAATATCTATCTTGAATGCTGAGAATCGAACCATGGATCACATGAATGAAAAAAAGGGAATTTATCATTAATCTATAATTATTAAGTGATTAAATTTGACAAATAATTAGTATATAACATGATAAATAGAATTAGTCAAAATTACTATTTATAGTTGTCCCTTAATTGATATTAGAGGGAATTGTTGACATAATTGTTATAACTACCCCACGTAGAGGGTTACATTATTGGTACTTAAAAATTGTTTAGACACCAAATTCAACACATAAAACAAATCTTAATCTGTTATCCTAATATATATCCAAAACATATACATTATATATGACTGTGACACATACATGATATTATCAATAATGAATCTTCACGAAATGGCCCTAAAGCGATAAACAATGTATTATTTGACATTTGTTACATTATTTATTTTATTGCGTGATAACCTTTTTACTTTCATTTGTTACTCATTTTTTATTTCTTAAAGACAAGTACTCTTATACAATCCACTATCATGGATACATACAATAATTCACGAATATATATAACTGTATGCCATATGTTTTCTTGTGACATAAATATGTTAAACTTCGTTTATGGATGTTTCTAAACTTTTAACTTATAAGCTTTAGAAGAATATTAAGTATGTGACATAAATAGTATATCGGTTGTCATTTCGTGCGGATTTTACCATATGAATATTTGGTTGCAAATATATTTTCATTACATAGATGACTAAAATTGTCTCTCGCTTTCTTTTTTCTTCTTTATTTTTTAGCAACATTGTTTCTTCACGTAAATGACTCAAATGTTCCTCTCTTTCTACCTTCTCTAACTTTTTAGCAACATTTGAAGTTTTAAAAGTATTCGATTGACATCTTAATTTTGATACAAACGACCTATAAGGAATCGATTTGGTAGGTATATGGTAAACTAATATTCATTTGTAACCCTAGACGAAAAGAAATATCATTATGATTATCTTTTATTATACTAGAGCATCTATTATGATTGATACACCAACTTCTCACCCCCTTAGTCACATAAACGTGCTTTATTTACTATCAACCAGTTTCACCACTTTTAAATTGTACATTATTATCTAAGTAGTACATCAAGCATTAACAAAAAAGAGTAAACAACAAATCTTCATCCAAAACATTTTTCTCTCCACCACGGCATAGACGTTGGGACGGTTGATCTTTTCCGATCAAGGCAAATTCGTTTCAGCTATCGATATCTAAAGATATCCCCTTTTGTCTTTTCTGGCTTTCGTTAATATTCTTCACACATTAGTTGTAGTTGTAACTTAGCAATTCGATTGTACTCGGATCGAACATGGCAATGAATTTAAGTGTGCTCTTTGGACTTTACCATGCCGAACTCACATCAGGTGTCTTATAGCTGGAGATAGAGACTTGCCATCAATTCCGGGTTAAAGTTGTTACTAACTTACTATATATAGTAGAAAACTTAAAGTTAAATGTATACAAATTTGACATATAATTTATTCAAAGTAAAGGCTAAAAGGAAAAACATACCAGCACCAGTCTAGCGCCATTGGACACAAATCCACAATATCAATCCACGTGTCTATCTTCAGCCCCTCATGTAAACCTCTTGCTGTCTAGCACATGCCATTGTACCAGAAGAATATGCTGTTTTTAAAACTTAATTGGCGCTACGCTTACACTCATCACAATTCACAAAAAATATCTATGTAAAATAACACAAAATATCCAACTAGAAACAATAATAATAATAATATAATTGTAGATGGGTATCAATGTATCATACTACTACAGCTCACATAAAGATCCCCTTACCAAGAGTAGATAAGAAGTGTGCGTCTTTACATTTCTTAAATCTCAAAAAACAAAAAAAGAAGCATACTCTTTTTATTTCCTTTTTTTCATGGCAGAACACAAGAAGTATGTGACATCAGATGAACTCAAAACTCACAACAAACCAGGAGATCTATGGATTTGTATCCAAGGTAAAGTTTATGATGTCACAAATTGGATGAAAACTCATCCTGGTGGTGAATTGCCATTGCTGAATCTTGCTGGTCAAGATGTCACTGATGCGTATGTTGCTCTTCATCCATCATCAGCATGGCAACATCTTGACAAATTCTTTAATGGGTATTATTTAAAGGATTATAATGTTTCTGAGGTTTCAAAAGATTATAGAAAACTATACTCAGAGTTTACAAAAATGGGCTTGTTTGAAAAGAAAGGACATGGAGTTATGATATCCATGTTCTTTATAGCAATGGTGTTTTGTGTCTGTGTTTATGGTGTTTTATTTAGTGAAAGTTGTTTTGTTCATATGATGTGTGGTGGATTGATGGGCTTTCTTTGGATTCAAAGTGGGTGGCTTGGTCATGATTCGGGTCATTATCAGATTATGATGGACAAGAAATCGACCCGTTTTGCACAAATCTTGACTGGGAATTGTCTAGCAGGGATTAGTATTGGGTGGTGGAAGAGAAACCACAATGCTCATCATATTGCTGTTAATAGTCTTGATTATGATCCTGATCTTCAACACATTCCGATGTTTGCGATATCTTCGAAATTCTTTGATTCGCTTACGTCAAAATATTACGAAAGAAAACTACATTTTAATGGTATTACTAGGTTTCTTGTAAGTTACCAACATTACACATATTATCCTGTTATGTGTTTAGCTAGACTTAATTTATTTGGGCAGTCTTTCGCGTTGCTTTTATCGAATAAAAAAGTACCAAATAGAGGGCAAGAGCTTTTAGGCCTTTTAGTGTTTTGGATTTGGTATCCCTTGCTTGTTTCTTGCTTACCCAGTTGGGGCGAACGTGTTTTGTTTGTGTTAGCAAGCTTTACGGTTACCGGGATTCAACATGTTCAATTTACTTTGAACCATTTTTCGTCTAGTGTTTATGTTGGTGAACCAAGTGGGAATGATTGGTTTCAAAAACAAACAAATGGTACACTCAACATTACTTGTTCTAAATTCATGGATTGGTTTCATGGTGGGCTGCAGTTTCAAATTGAGCACCATTTGTTTCCAAGATTGCCTAGATGTCACTTAAGGAAAATATCTCCATTTGTGAAGGATTTATGCAAGAAACATGGCTTGCCTTATGATTCTGCCTCTTTCTTTAAGGCCAATGAGAGGACTGTTGCAACTTTGCGCACTGCAGCTTTACAAGCTCGTGACTTGACCAAGCCGGTCCCAAAGAATCTAGTCTGGGAAGCAGTAAACGCTCATGGCTAAGACCAAGAAGGAGATTGTTCGGCTATTAGCTATGTTTATGTGATATACTTGTTTCGTATAATAATCTTGTTTTCGAGCTTTGGTTTTAGATGATTAAACTTCATCCTTTGGTAATTCATGGTTCTATTTATTTTCTTGCAAGATATATAGTTTTCTTTATTCTTGCCTCGGATATGATTCAACTAAGGCTTTACTTTTAGTAATAATAATGTGTAAACAAATAATTGTTTTTTGCTAATTATAATCTTAGTACCGAGCTATAATTGGGTTGTCCTGGCTATATGGGAATCTTTATTACATCTCTTTATGGCAAAAATAGAAAGAGTTATAATGATCCTTAACTCAATCTGATCTGATGAGTAATAATAATCAAAATTTTGTTTCGTCAGTATTGCCAAATAACCAAGTCTAAGTGTTAAACCAACTATATTTGACAACTCAAAATCACCTAAAAAAATATTAATAGAGAGGAGGAATGACAAATTTACAGGGGGAAAGATATATCAAAGTTGTCATATATTTTGGAGATGGGGTTGGAAATTCGGGTCGGGTTGAATTATTGGGTTCGGGTTGGCGGGTCAGAAACGGTCAACCCGAATCCAACCTGATTTTATAATCGGGTTGAGTATTTCAACCCAACCCAAATAACCCGATTTTTATTTAACTAAATAGGTTACTTTCGAGTTAATAGGTCGATTTTGGATCATATGGTCAAATGTCTCAAAACTAATAGATAACCATTAATAAAGTGCATGGACGTTAAGTGCTCTTTTATAAACTAAATGATGAAAAGTGTTTTTTTTGGTACAAACGATGTGTTCAATTTTCTAGAAAAGAAAAATGAGGCTTGCAGATTTTTTCTTTTCTTTACTTGTATATATAAAAAACCTTTTTAAGAGAACTTTCTTTAAAACTTGCTCTAAAAAGGTATAAAATGTGCACTAAACAGGCAAACACACATCGTGTATGTTGTTACTCAACAAACACCCTTGTTAACCAACAACACTTAAATTACAATTTCCCAAAGTAACCAAAAACAAAATAAAGTAAAATAAAAATCCAATCTTTATAGTAGTTTCCCCTTCAAAACACCTCTCTCTCGTAAACCCATCAAGTTTCTCGCTCAAAGCTTGCAACCCTAATAAGTTTGGTCTACCAAGATCTGATCTTTTCGATTTCATCACAAGATTCAAAGATGGCCCTAAAACGCCTTCTTACTCAGGTTTTATTTGGTCTTTTTAAAAAATATATATATATTTCAAGAATTGCTATCTATTTTGCCTCTTACATGTGTAGATTGCATATCTTAATTCTGAATGTTGATTAAGGTTGCATATGAAAAGAAACCCTAGTTCTATTAGCCTTTTAGGGTTGTTATTCATGTACACGATGTTAAGAGTTTGAATATAGTTATGTAGCTGTAATTTCATGAAATTTGTTTAATGGGTATGTTGATATGCTGTAATCTGAACTTTTTTTAATATCGTTTGCAATTATAGATAGTTAAGTTGTTATTTTTTTTGTATTTTGATTTGAAAAATTAATTAGCATCAAACCTAGCATGTGAAATCATAAGGGTAATCATATTAAGCTATTTGAATATATCCCAAACGTCGGAATCAGAAATCTTATAATCCATAACCCAAAATCCAGTTAATGATTGTGCTTCCTTAAGAGTGTAATTGTGTAAAGCAACAAAATCAGGGCTGAAGGTAGTAAGTTGAGGATATAGAACATTATTCTTGATTTCTCTGCTTAGTATATAGTTTTAGACTTTGTTGTAAAGCACGAATAAACTGCAGCGAGTGGGATTGTATTTAAATGCTTATTATGCTTATGACGATTCAAACTGCAAGTAGTTTCCAGAATCTAGTTTCAGTCCACAAGTTGTAACATGTTTTTTATGAAGTTTTGACATGCAGAAAGCATGATAGAATCGCTTATATGCTTTTCTCTTTTATTTAGATGTCTGTGTTTGTTTCTTTTTTATATAGGTCTCGCGGCATGAATCGCATTTAAGACATCTGAAAAACTTGTATGCCAGAGGCGGTGCAGGTATGTACCCCCTGTTAATCTTATAAGCATGCATAAAAATAATAGTAATGATGTATAGGCCTAATTGATTTAGGCCTGTATATCATTACTTTTAGTCTTTTATTCCCTTAGTGTATTTATTTTTCAAGAATATAGTATGGAGGATTAAACTCTTTACAATTGAGAACTCATGTGCCATTTCTTTTATTGTTTCAACTGATCATGTGTTTGTATTTGGGTTTGATAAGCCTCACTTACTTTTATGATAAATTGGGACTATTTTTATTAGCATCAATCTAAGTAGTTGTTTGGATATGAAAATGCTCATAACGGCTTTAGAAATGTTGTTTGGAATTTTGGATCTATGATATGAAATAAGATAACACTCTTTGTTGATCATCCTATCATTAGGTTCTTAGATGATTGGAATATTAGAACACTTACAAATTACATCTGATTATCACATGTTATATTACTACTTATGACTTGTGATTATCAGTTTCAGAACACACATCCAAACTCCACCAATGAAATCATTAGAAAACTTTGTAGTTCATTCATTTTTTGTTTTTGTTTTGGTCACATGTGGTTTAGCATGGTCACAGTTAGATTTATTAGGATTTTAGGGAACACAACGCTATATTGACTCCATTCTTCCCTACAACCATTATTTTCCTGCAGTTCACAGTTATCCAATTTCACAAAGAAGATTTCAGTCGAGTTATGTTGGCAGTTCTGCGCGTAGATTACGTGAACGCGATGCTGACAGAGCAACCGAGTCATCATATTTTAGGGAGCTATACAATCGAAATGATCCCGAGTCTATTATCAGAGTATTCGAAAGTCAACCTTCATTGCACCAAGATTCTTCAGCTCTAAAAGAATATGTCAAGGCCCTGGTCAAAGTTGATAGATTAGATGAAAGCGAGTTGCTCAAGACGTTGCAAAGAGGTGAGAGTCATATTTGAAGTCCCACTTCCTCTCTTTGCCTCATATTTATTTTAATAAAAACTCTTTTTATTTATTTATTTATTTTTAAATTTTCTGAAACCAGGGATGGCAGGATCTGGGAAACAAGCTTACGAGGAAGAGATTATGGGTGGCTTGTCAGCTCTTAAGAACGTTGGGAAATCTACAAAGGAGGGTGTATTAGGAACTGCGGCTGCCCCTATACATATGGTAGCTACTGAAGGAGGACATTTTAAAGAACAGTTATGGCGCACAGTTCGTGCTTTGGGGATGGGATTTTTATTAATATCTGGTGTTGGAGCGCTTATTGAGGATAGAGGAATCACTAAAGGTTTTAACTTCGTTGCAATTTTTTTATGGCAGTTTGGCATGTATTCGTCATTTGCTATCAAGATTCAGGAAATCCATAATTGATGTATTGTTTGTAAGCAGGACTTGGTCTACATGATGAGGTGCAGCCAAGTATGGAATCCAATACAAAGTTTAGTGACGTGAAGGGTGTAGACGAAGCAAAAAACGAGCTTGAAGAGATTGTTTTCTATCTTCGTGACCCTAAGGTAATAACAAGTGTACTCATAGATGTGACTTAAAGTTCCAATTATTTAATTATAGTGTTTGGACTAAGTGGGTTCGATTCTTATTTATGGGTAGGGTTAAAGCCATATATTAGCAATGTACTTACCTTTTTGTACGAAGGTGAGTAACGTATCAATTTTACTACTAATGTGAGTAACCAACTCTTAAGTTTTGTTCCAATCACTAACTCATAAGTTTTGTTCCAATGTGATTAACTAACTCTTAAGTTTTGTTCCAATGTGAGTAACCAACTCTTAAGTTTTGTTCTAATGTTAGTAAGATGGTATTTTAGTCGCCATTTTGTTATCACCATTGCTCACATGTCGGTGACCTGTATACTATTTAAATAACATGGCATGACACATTGGATAAATTTACTGTACTTAAACTTTAATTTTTGATGAAATTCATTTGTTACCCTATTTTTTTCAAAGCTGTTCTTTTATGTTGAATTCAACTATAAAATTAGTGTTCCAATTAAATTTCATCAAAAAATAAAGTTTAAATACAATGAATATATCTGACATGTCATTAAAAATATACAGGTCACCGACATGTCAACAATGTTGATAATTAAACGGTGACTAATACCATGTTACTAATATTGGAACATATTTTAGGAGTTGGTTACTCCCATTGGTAATAATATGGGTATGTTACTCACCTTGGTACAAAAAGGTACGTACGTTGCTAATTTATAGCTTTAACCCTTATGGGTAAAATATTGGTGATCGATATTGTACCAGCTGCAACAAAGCTGATTATACAAGGGAAATCTAAATTACTTATTTACCTTGTTTTGAATACTTTTATTTTTTTTCATACACATTTCTCATTAGGTGATATTTTCTGTTATAACATATTGACAATTAGAGTTCAAAGAACTGTTCAATTATAGTTAATAGAAAATAATGTTGTATATCAAATAGATACTTTAATTATTTGGGAGAATTTCCAGTTTGGTCGTTGTTGTATTAATTAGTTATTTGAATTATCAGAATCAACAGGCACTTAAGCAAACCAATGATTATTTGAGTATTAAATTTTGTTACCGCTGATTATGTGATTTTTTTATTAGTTTCAAAGCCAGCTAAAAATGGGTGTCCAAATCTGAATTTGCATTTTGATTTTGACAGAGGTTCACTCGGCTTGGTGGGAAGCTACCTAAAGGTGTTCTACTAGTGGGCCCACCGGGGACCGGTAAGACCATGTTAGCGAGGGCCATTGCAGGTGAAGCAGGTGTTCCATTTTTTTCGTGTAGTGGAAGTGAATTTGAAGAAATGTTTGTTGGTGTTGGTGCAAGAAGGGTTAGAGATCTTTTTGCTGCAGCTAAGAAACGGTCACCTTGTATAATCTTCATAGATGAAATTGATGCCATTGGTGGAAGCCGTAACCCGAAAGACCAACAGTACATGAAGATGACATTGAATCAGTTACTTGTTGAATTGGACGGATTCAAACAAAATGAGGGCATTATTGTCATTGCAGCCACCAACTTCCCTCAGTCATTGGACAAGGCACTTATAAGACCAGGTCGGTTTGACCGTCGTGTGGTGGTTCCAAACCCGGACGTTGAAGGCAGGAGGCAGATAATGGAGTCTCACATGTCAAAGGTATGGACTTTAACTTTGTAATTGAACTTCAATCATCTGTTATTAGTGTTTAGATACGTGGGTTCTAGTTATCTGACTACTAAGGGATCTAATAATCTGTTTTGGATAATGAGTTCCTTACAAGCTGAAACATAATTGGTTAATCAAAGGAAAACAAATATATATTTATAGTAACTTTTTTTGAAGACTTATTATCTGGATTTTTATATTATAACTATTATATTATCAAAAAAAAAAAAAATTGCAGGGAACCGTATATGACTTTATTCCGGGGTTTTTGTCTGCTGTTAAATAGTTCTTAATAATATCATTGGATTTGATTTTTATTTAAATATTGTAAATTAGACTAAGGTGTATTAGCAATACTTATAAATGTCCATTTTGGTCCTTTTATCCATAATTAGTAAATTACATTAATAATCAGAATTAGTCCACACATTTAAAACCATTTATCTTGTTAAATAACTTCAAAAGTTCAAAGCTTAAGCACATCAAAACACCATCTTCTGCAACACTTATCTCTACTGATTCTGATTACCTAAAATGACCTCATCAGTCTTAAACACACATCCAACTATCCAAGTACCCTTTAGTTATACATGCAAGAACATCATTCTAAACCCCCCCTGTTTGTTGTTTATTTATAACAGATCTTAAAGGCAGAGGATGTTGATTTGATGGTTGTTGCGAGAGGAACTCCTGGATTTTCTGGTGCTGATCTTGCAAATTTGGTAAACGTGGCAGCTCTCAAGGCAGCAATGGATGGTGCAAAATCCGTCAGCATGGCGGATCTAGAATACGCCAAAGATAAAATCATGATGGGCAGTGAACGAAAATCAGCTGTTATATCAGATGAGGTTCGTAAACTCACAGCATACCATGAAGGCGGTCACGCCCTTGTGGCTCTTCACACAGATGGGGCCCACCCGGTACACAAAGCCACTATTGTTCCTAGGGGAATGGCTCTCGGTATGGTGGCTCAGTTGCCTGAAAAAGATGAAACAAGTGTTTCCCGTAAAGAAATGCTAGCTCGGCTCGATGTTTGTATGGGTGGTCGAGTTGCTGAAGAATTAATTTTCGGCGAAGATGAAGTTACTTCAGGTGCATCATCAGATTTAGAACAAGCCACTCGTCTTGCAAGAGAAATGGTTACTAAATATGGTATGAGCAAAGAAGTTGGTGTTGTGGCTCATAATTACGATGATAATGGGAAAAGTATGAGTACCGAAACTAGGTTACTAATAGAAAAAGAAGTTCGAGAATTTTTGGAAAAAGCTTATAATAATGCCAAGAATATTCTCACTACATACAGTAAGGAACATCATGCACTTGCGAATGCATTACTAGAACACGAGACGTTATCAGGAAAACAGATAAAAGAATTGCTCGCTCAGTTGAACGCGCCACCTCAAGAACAGCAGCAACAGATGATAGCACCTAAGCCAGTATCACCCTCAACGCCAAATCCTGCAGCTGCAGCGGCGGCGGCTGCTGCTGCTGCCGCTAGTGCTGCGTCTGCTGCCGCTAAGGCAAAAGGTATTGCTCCTGTGGGATCTTGATAATAAGTGGTGTAGGGTTATATTTATGGAAACAGACCAATGTGCATATATAACGGTGACTTTAAGGTGCTAGGACAAATGCTTGTTCTTTATGGCTGCCTGACACCGAATATGGTGACTTTGAACATGACAAAATGTAATAGGATATCGCAGTTGTCAGTGTATGTCGAAAATGTAGCGGTTATGTTGAGATCAAAAAGTGATGAGTTTTCTGTTTAAGTTAATGAATACAGTTTAGAATACTGAGTTTTGCTGTTATGTTTTGTACTACCTATGGTTCAAGAAACGCCCCATATTAGCCCATATTGTTGTGTACTTGTTCAAAGTTGAATAATCAAGTGTTAAACTTTTTATGACCAAATTTCTGCTTCTATTCACAAATCACAAAAAGGAAAGGTAAAAAGATGGGCAAATTTCATGTCTTTGCCTTTTAGGAGTAAAAAGGAACAGAAATTAGAGATATTATTGTTAAGTAGGCCGAATCTCTCATTTTCAGGTTGGAATAGCCTTTTAACAGATGAGACATAATAATTATGATTTATGAATAGATGAGGTCCCCTCTTATGAACTAATATTCATAGGTCCTAACCTCTCATTTTCGATATTCTGGAAAACAGAGGGGATTTTGTTTAGTATGAGAAAGTTAAAATGGTTCAAGATTCAGCATTCTAAACTTAATTAATTTTGACCTTCATGCGTAATCGGGCAGGGTACGTGAAAAGTAAAACTTGTAATTATGGATATCTATCGTCAATAAGATGGTACTTTTCTGTAATTTGTTTTAATTGAATGTAAGCTTCAGTTGCCCAATATGTAAGACATCATTGATCTATAACGGTTTCTTAGTCACATTGATATACCTAAGGGCACTAAAATACACGTACAAGATCGAAAGGTCTCGGAAGCAAAGGAGACAAAGCATATGGTACATCGTGGCCACCTCGAGTGAATTGAGCTTATCAAGTAACACAGACCGTTTTTAACTCACACGAGTCAAGCGTATTGGTCTTAAGGGCAATTAGTGTTATATGTTTCATAACTAAGTACTATTTTATGGAAAGAATCAGGTAATATGATCTATACCTTTAGAACTCTCTCTATATGTATAACATATGTACAATAGAGTTGGGTTCATTTGAAATGACAAATAATTATAGAATGAAGGAAGCTATAAGAAGCCTCAATTCTCATTAAGTAATGAGGGGTATAATAGTCATTTTAATTAAATACCCACTTTCACCAACTTTTTTTAAATTTAAATATTTTCAAAACGGCTAATAAAAAATATAAAAATCACGTCATAGAATTCAACGTTTTTTCTTCTTCGATTTAAGTATATATTTCACAAATTTCTATTTTTTTCATTTTGAGTGGGTCTTAAAACTACACATGATAACATCACATGTGATTTAACAATGAATTTACAATTCACACGTGATAATTTGATTAGTGATAGATTTTACTTTACATGTGATAGAGTTGAATTTTGGATCATGTAGATATTTTATGTTTTATGATATTCATTAACAGACATTGATAAATTTATACAATAGTTGTGAGTTGAATTCTACATACAGTTGATAATCAAAAGTTATTATTGCATTTCATAATAATCACATGTGATAATAATCAAGATTTTTCTCTCTTGGTATTTTAGTTGTTAAATAAAATTATTGACAGGTGATTATAAATGCTACTTTGAAGTTTCCATGTCGTATATGGTTAATCACATGTGATTAAAAATCAAACAATAATACTTATGATTACTTGTAATCACATATCATATTGTATTAGTTGTAATCACATATGATTAAATAGTAATAAGCTTTAAAACTTACAAGTGTTTATTTCCATTTGATTATAGATATATGTGATTAATTATATTCACATGTGATTAAAAATTGAATAAAAATAATAGAAGCAATCACATATAATAATTGTGATAATTGGAATTAAATATGTTTAAACATCAAACAATAATAGTTATAATCGCATTTTACATTATAATCACATGTGATTTAAATTTGAATAAGAATAATAGATGTAATCACATACTACGTATAATTCTTGTAATAATTAAAATCACGTATGTTTAAACATCAAACAATTATAGTTATAATCACATCTTACATTATTTGTAATCATATATGATTAAATACCCGTAGATTTAAAAACGTCTAAGTGTTTATTCACATGTAATTATATATAAATTTAACTATATTATAATCACATGTGATTGAAAATCAAACGATCATAGTTTTGATCACGTGCAAAAAAATTTTTGCAACTATATGTTACACTTATAATCACGTGCAATTCTCTTTATAGTCACATCTAACTTTTATTTTAATCGCATGCGATAAAAGTACCGTGAGTTTGAAATTAACCAAGTAGTCAAGACCGATTTTTAAGAACACGACCGTAAGTCCAAACGGTGATGACGACTAAAGGTAGAAGTATAAACTGGTTGGAGCAAAATATCAACCACTTGATGTGCTATCACGACAACATGAAATTTTGCTACTAATCTTACAAAATTAATATAGCTAGTTCTCATCTTATCAATTCAATCTTTTTTGACACAAGCAATATTCATTTTCAATTACCTTCCACTCATACAAATTCATCAATTGATGAACGATTTAATTGAAGTAAAGAAATTTATATTCCTTCGTTTCTAATTATTTAGAAGTCTTCTTTCAACTTTTCTCTTGTAAGATAGAATAATATAATATACAAACAGAATGAAGTTTTAAAACTTAAAAAATAGAAAAAGGAAGTTATGAGAGTGGACTTTGGTCTGCCAAAAGCTCAGTCCCTTTCTTTCTTGTGTACTCCTTTTGAATTCGACATTGATAGTAAAAGATTGAATTTATTAGTAGCTTTATGTCAACTTTTATGAACAAGATCCAGATTGAAAGCTTTAAAGTGATTCTTGATACAGTAAGATAACACTATTTTTGATTCGAAGATTTTTAAATGTATTACTCTACAACTAGTAAACTTTCATTTTTGTTGAATTTTAACTGAGGGTTTATGATTCTTGACTTATCAATTTTTAGATTTAACATTATGTTTCCGAGTTTTGGGAGGATATAGTACAAAAAAGAAATTTGCAAGAAAAACGTTTTTTTTCTCTTTAGTTTTGTGTTCACTAGTGGTAAAAAAGTTGAAATACGGAGTAACAATTTGCATGTCGTATTAGGTAGGACTGTGCATAACCTGACCAAACCGGCTCAAGACCAAACCGACCTGAGTACCGAATTGAGGCAGATAGTCCGACAGAGGAGCAAATCATATATCATTGTTTCCGTTCGGTTCGGTTCCATAATCAGTCTACTCGGTTATCTCAATTACCAAACCATATAAGATTGTTACACAGAGTTCAAATCCGTCCAAACCCATATGTGCCATTCACATCTAGAATGACATTTGTTAGGACTCTTAGGCTTGTGCCAACGGCACATCGCTTCCTCTGTTGGTTTGGAACCGACCTACGTGACACATGTGACACCATAGGCAGCATCACGTCAGTAACCTCCATCAGTTTCGTGACGTAATTTGGTTTGGAGAGGGTGGGGTCACTAGCAATAAAAATTTAATTTTGTTTTTTGTTTAGTGTATGGAAATAAAGGTATATTGATGAATGTGGGTTCAGAAAAAAATGAATTGATGTTCACTGTAGACAGTGACGTGTCAATTTGTGTCAGTTTTGAAAAAGCTAATGTGATGCTAGCACAAATTGATGCGTCAGTTTATGTCAACTATTGAGAAGGGTCTTATAGCCCAACATGGAAGCCCAATCCCTAACGTGAATTGCTGATAGAGGGATGAATAAGTAGCCAATATGCAAAAATTATTTTCTTTTAATTACTTTTTAACATGAGAGATGAGTTTACATCCAACAAAATTACTCTCCTACAACGATAATATGAAGACTAAGAGTTTAACACTGCATTTAGTTGAAGAAAAGTATACCGTTTTTTCAGAAATTTTTCTAAGAAAAGTGGAAAATTAGAAAGTCCGTTCAAAATGAGTATTTTTTGGAAAAGCTTTCCAAGAAAATGAAAAACTCATTTTTCCATGATATAACTTGAAGTTGGAAAACTCATTTTTCAAGTTTTCCACCTTTTTCCTTAATACATCTCCCCCTTTTTCTATAATTTTTCAAATGCCTTCTCCTAACATCATTTTTTCAAAATGAAAAATACACTACTTTTGAACACATTTTCTAAATTTTCAACACTTTTCTTGAAAACAAAAACTCTTTTCATTTCTTAGAAAATTAGAGATGGAAAATTTTTCACAACTAAACGCAACCTAAGAGTTTTCGTAACATCACCTGCATTGTAGAAATAGGCTGCACGCTTCTGATCAAGACTTGAATAATACAGTTTGATAAAACAATGCTACTTACACATTGTTGTATTTTTGCATAACCATTTCAATTTAAATCAACATGACCGGTGATCGACCAAGATGTAATTCAGTGACTTCGATTTTATTTTAAAATAAAAGGCCTACTTTTTATTTGTTGTTGTTTCTTTTTTATTTGAAATACATATACATATATATATATACATATTAATCTGATCAAGTTGAAAGATCAATCAACCTAAATGTTAGTAATAATACAATCTAATACCTACTTAAGATTTGTTGAAAGCTATTTACGTTTGATAGGGAGAAAGTAGTAAATGTACACCTTTAAAAGCAAAACCAATAATGTAATAATTGTATATCATTATAATATCATTTTATTTCCTAATGAGAAGCAAACAAAGGATAGGACAAAAACATGCAACTTCAGACTCGGTTGCTTTTTGGTTTCATTTTGATATCTTCAAGCTGCCTGCCTGCCATTTGAAAGAGATCCTAAATTAGAGATATCTTCTGATTCTCATCTACATCATATTTCTCCTCTCTTTCTCTTTCTCTTTCCCTCTCTCTAAATACTCCTTTTTAAACTTGTTTTTTTTGTTGGGATTTCATTTTTGTTTTGGTAAATTTGTACTACTCAAGTGTGTAGATTCTTGTGTTATATATCATCTTCAAGACTTGGCTATATATACAAAAGTGCATATATATATAGACAAGAAGAAGTTTAGCTAGAGGTCAGAATTTATCTTTTTAGTTACATGTCAACCTTCAACTTAGACTCATCAAGATCAAAAAACAGTACTTGTTTGTATGGTTTTTGCTTATTCAGATCTGCAAAATAAGTGTCTTCATAGAAGATAAAGTTTGGTCAATCTTTCTGATATTTCTAGTCAAAGGGGGAAAAAAAGGAATTATTTTTATTTCCTTTCAATCTAGTACATTTAATAAGATAGATATAGATAAAGTGTGTGGAGAGAGATGAAAGGCATGTTATTAGATGACAGTATGTCAAATTTAACATCAGCATCAAATGAAGCAAGCCTATCTTCATCAAGTAACAAGAATGAAGCTGGTACTAATATTATGCAACACTCATTTGCTAATTCTGTGCCAATCAATTCCAACAATCAAACTCAAACCAACAAGAAAAAGAGAAATCTTCCAGGAAATCCAGGTAAATATTCAAACCAGATTTAACTTTTATATATTTTTGTACTCAGAAAGTGAATCTTTGTTTCTTAAAGATAGTTCTTGAAATCCCATAGGTTTTGTAGATTTAATCATATATAACGTACAGATTACATCATGATATTTTAACTATACGGTTAAGTGGTAATTAATCCCAATGCTTACCTTGTAATGCATGCATGAAATTATTAAAGTTATTGCTAGTATTTAAGAAAGATTATAACTTTTTGCATTGGAAGTGTGAAAAAACATATCTTTATATATTGGTTATTGATAATTAATAATTCTTTTGAATGGAACATATAAAGACCCTGAAGCTGAGGTTATAGCTATGTCTCCAAAAACACTAATGGCAACAAACAGATTTGTGTGTGAGATTTGCAATAAAGGGTTTCAAAGAGATCAAAATCTGCAGCTGCACAGAAGAGGGCACAATCTGCCATGGAAGCTGAAACAAAGATCAAAACAAGAGGTGGTCAGGAAAAAGGTGTATGTATGCCCAGAACCCAGTTGTGTGCACCATGAACCTGCAAGAGCACTTGGAGATCTTACTGGTATCAAGAAGCATTTCTCAAGAAAACATGGTGAGAAGAAATGGAAATGTGAAAAGTGTTCAAAACGATATGCGGTTCAATCGGATTGGAAAGCTCATTCTAAGATTTGTGGCACTCGAGAGTATCGATGCGATTGTGGCACTCTTTTCTCCAGGTAAAATCTTTAGTTAATGCAAAGTTAATTAACTTTTGTATCAAATAAAACACATCTTTAAGCTTTACAAAGTTGACCACTTGATGACATATAGTTTCAACAATCCAAAATTCCAAATTAGTAATTAAGAAACTAATAAGTGATCATATCTATGTTAATATTTAAAAAACTTTTAAGAGTAAGACTCTACACTTCTGTAATTAACATTTTTAATTCAATTCCTATTTTTTTACAATTTTGTTAATATCATGATATTTCACTCTTCACATACTATATTGAGTCATCATCACGAATTTTTATATTCCGCTGCATTGTGCGGGTATTACGCTAGTATTTTAGTAATACACATTGATACAGTTTATACAAAGATTGAATTATACTCTATCCGTCTTAATATAAGTTTTAACCTTTAAATATAAGTTTTAACCTTTAAATTGAAGTTTTGAGAAACTTGATAATTTCTTTTGAAATAAACAATATTCACTGTATTAAACTAAATTAGAATTGTAATATTTATTTACTAACTGATACGTACAGTATTATTTATGGAGTATTGAATTTATAAATTTGTGTGTGTGTGTGAGAGAGAGAGAGAGTTCTTTTTTTTTCTTTCCAAAACAAGATTAAGTTTTTATACTAAATAACTAGGTCTTTGTTTAAGTGCTGATTAGATTGTTTATTTTTGTTATGGTTACATCTCAATGACAACAGGAGGGACAGCTTCATAACTCACAGAGCTTTTTGTGGTGCTTTAGCAGCAGAAAATGCAAGATGTTCAACATCATCACTCCTTTCACCAAACCACCTCCCACTTCATTTACCAATAAACTTCCCACTCAAAACTGAACCACACCATGATCTCTTCCAACCCTCACAGCTCAATTCACACATTATTATGAATAATCATAACAATAATAATCATTTATTACCATCATGGTTTATCCATAATCATCATCAACAAATTAATAGTAGCCCAAACAATGCAAGTTTTAATAATAATTTCCATCTTCAATCTCCATCTTCACCTCCTCACATGTCTGCCACTGCATTGCTTCAAAAGGCAACTCAGATAGGTGTGACAATGAGCAAGCCTGCAGCTGCTAGTACCACCAATACTGTTATTGTCATGTCACAACATCAACAGCAGCAACAGTCCTTTCAAAGTGGGTCCCACATAAAGGATCACATGTGTCCACCTACAACACTAGTAACAGCTCATCATCATCATCATTCTTCTGATCTTGGTGATTTGTCTTCTAGTGGTGCAATTACAACTATGCCTATGCTTGATCATTCTCAATTGCTTCATGCTAATTCCTTGATGGCTGTAGGGTCAAATGCTAGTTACCAAGAAGCTTACAATGAATTTTTGAGTTCCACAAGAACTAATCTTGGTAGTGATCATCACTTTCAAGAATCATTTTTTCCGCGGGCATCAGCGTCAACAGAAACACCTCTTAACCGAACCACAAAAGGTGGTGGTGCGAACGATGAGTTGACGAGAGATTTCTTGGGTGTTACAGCATTTCCGGATGGTGATACTGATTATCTTAGTATGACTGGTTTGGATCATTTAAGCACTTCTTCACCCTATCACCATCAACAACACGATTTGAACCAGAACCAAAATCAATCACCTTGGAATACTTAATCTTAAGCTGGTTAGCTAGTTAATACTTGGTTAAAGGTAGATACAAATTCGTTTTCAATTTAAACTCTATTATTGTGCTATGAAATCTCATTAAGATTCGAATGACTTTAATTTTAAATTTCATTTGAATATACTCTTTATCTAACAAGCAATCATATATATAGCATCAAAACAATATATACATCATGGTGTGTAAGCCTTCATGCCCTACATTTTTAACCTATATGCATCGCTAGAGGGAAATGAAATGTCACATTTAAACCTAATCAAACTTTCTCATAAATTAATAAGCAGAATGTTTTTAGTAAATAGTCAGCATGGAATAAGTTTCTTTAAACACATTGCACTTGTGGGTGTAAAAATTAACATGATCTCGATCTCAAGCTATCGACATATGGTCAGCTTGAGTTGTGTAGGCTTTGATAAAAGCACATAAACTACCGCATCTTTTAGAAAACCTATGCATTATTAAGCATTTTTTATATCAATTACAATAACAAACATTTTAGTTATACATAGAGATACGGCGTTAGATTTGACCTAGCAGTATGTGTGAAGACCCATCAAGAGGATATTGTGGTTCCAAGTCTCATTGGATAACAATGTGACAATGTGCGATTGTACATAATGGGTGGGATAAGCTGTTGTTTGCAGGGCTTGAAAAACATATACAAGGATAACTTTTGTTACCTAAAATATAAACTGCATTTTGGATCTATGAAAAAGGACTAACTATATGTTACATAGAATAATACGTTTTCCTTTGGATTTTTTCCATAATGATACATGTATGCGTATTTTTCTCATTCTTTGTAACTTCATAAAACTCAAGCCATGGGGAGGATCTACCGCAAACCTCTCATTTCCAAACATAGTAACGCCCCAAATAATCAAAATGTTTGGCTTTCAAGTTCGGTCACATTCAATCTTTAATCATAATCCATCATTTCCAACACCCACTTAGGTACGATATGATACAGAAGAATAGAGAAACACAAAGTTCTTGTCCATCGATTTGCGTTAGTCTTGTCTCCCTGATTGCTAAAGTAAGTTACAACCTTTGGTTTTTTTCTCTATATTCTACGATGTCTACACGAGATTAGAAAAACCAAGATCGTGTATGATTTATAAGAGTTGTTTGGCCCCTTTCATATGAAAAGGCCCTTCAATTAAGTTTTACCATAACAACGTACGGGTAAATTATTTGCACCTATAATGATGAAAACTTTGTCCATGGCGATACACGAGACTTGTCCGTGTCTCGAATTTGTGCGTGTATAGATCATTGTTTTCTTTGGCAAATTATTATATGTCGAAATAGATTCCATGTTTAGCATCAGGTTAAATGTTGCACACAAAAAATTTAATGGCACATACTCGGAGGCAATGTATATATAGTTCATGAACGCACTATATATTCATTTTATGATGCACCGATATATGGAGTTTGTGTCACATTGATATCTTTATCTAATCATATACGTACAGGAATAACACAAAAAAGGCGGGGTTATGAAACCATCTCATTTCTTGCTCAATCGTTTAGTGGCCATTCGTCATGTGTTGGAAGAGGAATAAGAACAATCAAGATAAAGTAAGCAACAAAACGTTTCTGCTTTTAGGGGCCTTAATTATGTATGTTAGCTTTGTAAAGGATATACATTTCTCTAGTTTTAATTTTAATTCATCAATAAACTGTAACCCGATATTGATTTTCTCTCTACGACTGCACGTATGTTTACTAGGTGGTAGTAGCAGAATTCAACATCTCATTGTATTGCGATAGATGCGAAGAGCTGGTTGCAGAAACTATCTCAAATATTAAAGGTTTGGTCATTTCACAATATAGATATATTCTACTTAAATTCTGAACGCAGTTCGTCCACATAATTTATATTCAGATTAGAATTTAGTTAATATGGTGATTCTTTCCGAAATTTGGTGATTAGCAACATGGTTGCTAATGATTATTTGTCGGCGAAATGCCTGTAGATCCGAATTAGTTATATATGACAAGACTTTTAATACCATGCAATTGAAATTTAACGAACTCCTTGATTCAGGAGTTGAGAAGTTTATGACAAATATGACAAGACATCAAGTTGTGGTAATGGGCAAGATGGATCCAGCCAAAGTCTTGAAGAAATTGAAGAAGACAGGAAAAAGAGTGGAACTGATTTTGACGTATGAACATGACGTTCCAGACGATGTAGAACAGGGGGGTACAGAACTTGGAGAATTCTGGGAACCTGCCCCAGATCCTTTGATGTTGGACTGTTTGGGCGAAAATACATTGTATAGAATATTTAGTGACGAGAATCCTAATGCTTGTTCAATAATGTAGAGTGCTTGTAATAGTCAAGTAGCTAATGTCCCTATGTGTCGAGGTAGAGTGGAGTAGTTGTTTGTTTGAATTTGATTAACTTCTTAGAAATATGTGGATTTGCACTTTCTGCATTTATATACTATAGACGGATATATATTGCCATCTTCACTTCAATTGTCATGTGTTCGTTTTTTTTCTAAGCTATTAGTGAAGTAGACACATGAAGGGAAAAGGCGAATGTTCCTGAGTATAAACATTTCACAGGATCAGTATGTTATAATTAGAATTTGACAAGATATAGTACTATTAGTGTTGTGTTTGATGTGAATTTAAATCATCACGATTAGCTGGTGATGCTGAATACTTTGTTATTATGTATACACAACCTTCAATTGTTTTCTTTTGTATGTATATCATCAGTTCATTAACAAGAGTTAGATAAATGTTTTTGTTATCGGACATTCAGACCATACACAAACTTCTCTTCACAATCAGACCTCGTACTCCGAACAAACATCAGAAATGGGAACTTTATTCAACTCTAAAAAGTAAAAACCGATTTATTATCTCTAATTCCTTCTGATTAGTTGCCTTTAGTCTTTTTCATACTCCAAGCATCTAATGTTTCAATAACTACATCAAGAGTTCCGTTATTGAATGCGTAGACACGTGCTTCTTGTTCCACAGAGAACTGTGGGTACACTCTAGCCGTAATACACGCTCTTCCTTTAGCTCCAAAACTCTCAATCACCGAATGATCTACCTGAAAAGAGTGGAGAAAATCAGAAACTATAAAGCTTGAAATAATAATCTGCAAAAGGCCACATGTATGACAATTTCATACCAAGCTCCTAAGAGAAATCACGTCAACATTACGATCCATATGAATAAAAGCTCCATAACTAGTCTTATCTATCCCTTGGCTAAGAGAAGACCTGAAAGTAGTTCATCGAAAAAATGTAACGAATGTCACCTAATAACCAACCGACCTAACGTAATAATCTTAACAATATTAATGAGAATGAAGAAGTACCTGCTTTGATCACTACACATTAGAATAACAAAATGGATTTTGTTATTGAATATTCGGAAGAAGACTGCAGTTTGTTCCTTAAAGTCTTGAGAAGCCATGAGCAATAAGCCGAATGGCCCTGCTTGACCACTGACTTGTGCTGTATTGGTGCTACAAAGAAGTTGAGGATCATTCCACTTTGGGTTGAAAACCTCGGTCACCTCTAGTTTTGGCATTTTAAACGCCACTTCTATGTCAACCTATAGCACATATATTAAAAATCTCTTAAGGTAAGAAATTTTATATCTGCGAGATGAAATTTGCAACAGAGATAACCTGTGAGGCTGTGATGCCTGAAATTTCAAGTAATGATTTTCCTTTAAGCTTTTTGCCAGAGTAAGTAACATGCTTCTCGCGCAAATTTTCAGTTTCCTCTACTGGCCATTGTATTAGCTGTGTTCCAGTCGTACTAAGATAAACTTGGCGAGGGATAGACTGCAAAATCCCATTTAAAAACCAGTCAGTAATTTGTACTCATTTTTTTTATTAAAAGTAATTTATATCAAAATTAGTTACCTGGATACCAGCCCATCCTTTCTTGATATCGTCAGTTGAACTATCGGACTCGTTAATCCAGCCCCATAGTATCCTTCGTTTCTTCACACTATCAAAAAATGTCTTTGATGCATAGAACTTTCCATAATCATATCTCAAGTCCGAGCTACTTCCTGTAATACCTATACTATTTGGCACAAATATTTCCTTGTCATCTTCATAGCTTCCAATTGTGTAGACGTCATGCGCTTGAAAACTCACTTTCAGCACATGCTTTAAGTTTACATCATTTTCTGAAGTATCAACCCCATTTCTACTTTTAACAGACACGGGATAAAAATCTGGACACTCCCATATCCCAGTATTTCTACCATAATAAAGCGGATCATCATGCAAACTCCAATGGACAAAATCTTTACTTTTGTAAAGAATTGCGACTCCTAAATCTTCTTTTAGACCTCCTACAGCTACCCTCCAATTCCCATCTTTGCCTTTCCAAGCAGTAGTTGGATCTCGAAAATCGTTCGGTTTAACCCCATGAGGTGCAGTCATGATAGGATTACCAGTATATTTGACCCATTCGATAAGAAATGGATCTGATAAGTTTTTTGGTGTTGCAAGATTCTGAACTTGTTGATTTTTAGCGTCGACACCTGTGTACAAAATGACTGGTTTGTTTCCTGGAAGGATGGTTATAGAACCTGAGAAGCAACTGTTGATGTCAAATGGATTTGTTGGGATAAGGGAATTTTTGAGATAAATCCAGTTGACTAAATCGTAGGAGGCCGAATGTCCCCATACAATTGGTTTCTTAAAAACTGAACCATAGGGGTTGTACTGGTAGAACAAATGATAAACTCCCTTGTAATACACAGGACCTACAAGAAACAAAACCTTGTTATCTATCCAAAAAAAATTCTTGGTAATTAAAGTAAGTTAAGACATTACCATTAGGATCTGTATGGTAAAATGTCCCGGACAGAAGATACAAAACCATGCAAAGAGAGAAGAAACAAAATGTGAGTTTTCAAAATAACACAAGTCAAAGATTCGTTTAAAAAGAATATATATAAAAACCATGAATGTGGTTGAGATGCAATGGTAGATTACCATTTAGCCAGTTTTGTGGAGGTCGGAGGTGGAAAGACGGTCTGCCTTTTTGGTTATTCAGAATCTGAGAAGTATCTTGAATCTCCTTACCATTGCTGAGGATCACACAACACAAGTATATGACACAAATAACGAAAGCCTTCATTTTTAGGATAAGTCTTTTGGTAGAATTCGAAGTTTGGTAATAAGTTCACCCGAATATATAGGGACTCTAAAGGTCTTAAAATAAAGTGTTAGGAAAATCGTGTAATCAGGGTAAAATTATTTCAACCGGATAATCTCCCTGAATCGTGTAGATATCACTTTCCAAAAGATATATTTCAACTACGAAGTGCGTGGGTTCATAAATTCACTTTGGGATAAAACCAGAGGGTCCAATGTATCTTGTCATCTTCTGGGTCCACTGAAAGTGAACATGTGTATTTGGGACAATTCAAATACAAATAGGAATGTTGTGGGATGGGGGAGTATAATTAATGGGTTAGTCTATGGACGGCAAAGACTTCATTCCCCGGACATTGTCTCATCATTGGTAGATCTGGTTGGCTTTTCGACAAGGTATGTACAACCATAAACAACCCATTTTAGATTTTGTGCTGCACTAACAGTTTTTGACTTCCTAAGTTCTACACAATCCAATTATTTACAGGGGAAGCACGGGCATTCCAAACTTACACTACAACTACATTTTGAACTAATATATGTTCATATATTGTTTTAATTTTTGAGATTGTTGGGATATGACTTAAACTTTAAGAGTTTGTTTAGTAAATTTGGTATTTGAGTTGGTTTAGGATTAGTATTAGTATTTGGAGTTTGTTTAGGATTAGGTTTAATTAGTTTTCTCTATAAATAGAGATCATTAGTTTAGGAAATTTGTACCTTTTGAATTTGTTTTGTTTGATTTGTTAGTTTGTTTGGTTCGTTATAATTTGATTTGCAATTGGAATTTGATAGTTTCCGCTTCGTATCGTATTTGTTTGTTCTTCGTATTCGTTCGTTTGGATATATCTCTAACAGAGATCTACCACGAAAAGACGATGACTTCCCAAGGAGTATCATATCTTCTGTGGGTCGTGTAACTGTTCTAGAAAGGACACTGTGTCATCAAAAATGGCCTCATTGACATTTCCCTAGTAGTGGAAGAACAATGGGTCACTTTCACATGATCATAATATAAGCCTAACTTCCACTTATATATGTGCTAGTATCCTTGGCAGCATCTAAATCACATGCTGAGAAACTAGTGATTTGAAGGTCCCTTAAACATATACCAGCTTTGCTAGACCACTTTGTTGACTGATTGATGAAGTCATCATCATAAAAAGGGGGAAAAAGTGAAGGAACTTTGTTGGATCATGACACATGGGCACATGAAAATGTGGGAGGTGATCGACAGCAACCTTAGCGATGGCCACATTAACGAATAACGAGTCTAGTGCTTAAAGGATTTTGTGGTGGTACCCTTGTAAGTGGGATATGCAGTTGCTTCAAGATTGGAGAAGCAAAATGTGTAACGATGGTCCAAAGTTTGTAAGCTAGTGAACGCACGCGTAATGTTGATGACATGGGGTGGCTTATGGTAAGCTATGAAAGCTATGGCTTAATTTAATTAGGCCCCAAAATGTTTTATGGCATACGCCATACATCATCATATCATATATAACAAACTATGTAGTATAACTTTTGGATTAGTACCTGGAAATGCAACTAACTTGTACCCGATATCTATTGTTTGTAACCAACTTAAGTATGCTATTTTTAATGCACCAAACTTTCAAAAAAGGTGTTTTAAGATAATTTGCTGACGTGTCAAGCTCTCCGGATGCCACGAAATTACATTAAAACACCATTTTTTGAAAGTTTGATGCATTAAAAATAGCGTACATAAGTTGAGTACACACAATAGTAATCAGGTACAAGTTAATTGCATTTTCAGATACTTATCCCTATAACTTTTAGAGCCTAGAAAACTTTTAGTTGTAATTAAGCCTTGTGAAAAAAGAATACATCAAATATAGATAAACTCTTCATGTCTTTCAACTTATCACTTTTAACGCATATTATTCACAAAAACTTCAAATCAAGATGAAATGAATGATGAATAACGCTTATAGGAGTGAAAGAGTAAGTTTACAAAAAGATTATGTGGTAGTGGACTACTAGTGATGCTAACATAACCTCTATTTAGTAAGTGACATGGTTACAAAATCTAAAGAATGTAAACAATTTGTACCACGAAAATGATTACTCCCTTGTCCCATTTTTACTAATCTATTTGGACTTTTCAAATTTTTCTTTTTCAACTTCGACTTTAAATATTTTTATTTGTGTTTTGTAATACTAAATAAAAATTATACCCAATGAAATATATTTAAAATGCAATCCATTCATATATATTACATCAAGTATTACATAACCTAAACAAAATATTTAATCATCAAAGAAAAGTCAAATATATATTTCATTATTTATGTCGATTAGGGCAAGGAGTTACCTTTTGACTAGTCTGGAATGTACATGTCATGTTGACCATCAATGCATCCACGTCAGGCCACCTCCACCAAACTCCTGTGCCCACCTTCCAAAATCCAAACGGTGACCTCCTGTCCGGACGGTCTCCACCACCCTGAGTCCCCTACTAACATTACTTTCTTGACCACCACCATCATCGTTACAAGAAAAAAGTTCTTGTTCGAGTGATTATTTACCTTTAAATTTCTTTTTTTATATCTTGGTTTAGATTGTTTTCAGATTTAGGGCATTTGTGTGTTCAGTTCAGGTTTTGCTTTTGTCTTAAAGATTTGGTTGGTGGAATGGGGTGGTTATTAATGATGGTTAGTAGCGATAAAGCTGGTAAATCTAAGAATATTTTGAAAGAAAAAATAACTGATTAAAAGTTTAAATTTAATAGCAACAAAATGATGATAAACAAAACCTTTAGTGTACAGCCATGAGGTGGTAACCTACTGAATAGGCGATATAACATGAAATCTATCGGATGACATGTTTATGACAGACCGTCTGGGGTATGACAGAGTGGACCAATATCGAAGATGGATAAAGTAACCCAGTTTTCATTTGGTTCAAATGTGTTAGGTTCCCCTGTGCCTGTGCGCGATCAATTAGAGTATTAGGTGGCTTGTTAATCTCGTAACACGATTAACTAATCCAAATAGCCAGTTTAACATGAAGTCGAATGAATAACACGCCCAGCATTTGGACCCTTATAGCCATTTCAAGTACAAAAGTGTACCCATACAACAATTATCGAATGCATAATACGATAAGACTTTTTTCTTATTTTTATAAGACTGTTGTTCGTCTGAGACTCCGAGTATAATGACAATTGACAAGACAAACTCACTCCACAAGAAGATGCCTTAATCAACCAAAACCATCAGGCATTTAATTCCGTCTTTGTCTCGCCATAAATACATTCTTCGTTATCATTTTTGCAATCATATCTCCAAATGGAAACATCATTAATGAATGTGTATTCAAACAGCTTTACTCTACCCTAAGGACTCCCTCGTTTTCATCATCAATCTTCACCTTACTGTTCTTAATTGCTGGGATTATACACTACTTTTATCAACCACTTTGGGGTGTTGGAAAGCTACCAGGTCCTCCAGCTATTCCCTTTGTAGGACACTTGCCATTGCTTGCTAAACATGGACCAGATTTGTTCTCTCTTCCTGCAAAAAAATGTGGCCCTATCTTCAGGTTTGGCTACAGTTTGTGTTCTGTATGTAGTTCGATATAATTAATATACAATTTCTGTGTCAGAACAATTGCACATCGACTATAGTTTTCCTGAAAAATCTAAAGTATTAATTATCATGTTTGCATACTGATACTTTAAAGGTATAATAATATATAATAAATTTCCTGAAAATTGTATGGTGATGAACATGAAGTTTGGATCTGAATACTGGTTAACTTGTACATACTAAAGTCGATAATGTGTCTTGTTAGGAACAAGGGGTATACTCAAATACTACTTACCACTAGGATGTTTTGTTAAGAACATAAAAGATAAATTTATATTTACTAAAAAAGGTTTTGACATTGTTAACCTGCAGATTTAGTGATCATCTTTGATAACTTAACAGCCGAACTTAGTAAGAAAACTAGAGTCACAACTTTCTATGCATGACTGGTCAGACCTTAGCTTTGACTTTTAAGAAAAGTCAAAGACTTAACACAAAAAACCGCATCAACTTTTCTTGAATGAGAAAAGACTTGATTTGACTATAAAGTCAGACATGTGTGAATATTGACCAGGTTTCACATGGGGAGACAGCCACTAGTGATTGTTGCTGATGCAGAGCTATGCAGAGAAGTTGGGATCAAGAAGTTTAAAGACATGCCCAATAGATGTATCCCTTCTGCTATCTTGGCTTGCCCATTTCATCAAAAGGGTCTCTTTTGGATGAGGTATTCCTTGATTTCTTCTGCATTAGTAAGTTGTATACATGTGTACCTTATACATGGATTTCGTTGAGGGTGATTGACCATTACATTTTCAGGGATCCGAGATGGTCAATTATGAGAAACACTATACTTTTAATGTACCAACCATCACAATTGGCTAAGTTAGTTACAATGATGCAACCTTACATCGAAACGATTGCTCAAAGTCTCCCACTTGAGGATCAAGATATAAACTTTGACAAATTGTCGCTCAAGTAGACATATTTAAGGGAGACCTGAAGAAAAACTTTTATGAATCAGCGGAACTGGCATTTGTTCCACAAACATATGCATATATAGAGTATATGATTTATGTAAGTACCTTGGAAACTTGATGAATGACGGCCTTGTTATCTGTTGTAAGTGCAAATGCGTTAATCAGTTCCCCGAATATCAATGTCTGCAAAGGCATGCTAATGCCGCATTAATTGCTCCAACAACCATAAGAAGGTAGTTAGTGGAATCAGCAAACGCAAAAAACTTGTGGTATGGAATTGCATGAGTCGCTTCGTTCTTCTTCCCCTTATCGGTTGAACCAAACAATGCATATTTAGGTCCCATAAATTCTCAATATATCAACTATGTTATTACAAATAAATATATTAATGTAGATCGACTTAGATTTTTAAAATAATCAAAAGACCCGAATTCAACATGCTTACATGATCCATGACACCTAGCCGGATCGCGTAACTTCGTTGAAATCTTCTGTGACGAAGTTACACTGAGTTACGCGATCCTGATTTTGAGTTGGGATCGCGTACCGTAGTTAAAAATGGACTGTGACCAAATTGTATTGACTTACGTGATCCAAGAATGGAGGTGGGATAGCGTTTGTAAGAACAAATATTCTGTAACCAAAATGCAAAGAGATACGCGATCCTGGAAAACCTTCTGAGATCGCGTAACCAAGGCTAATTCCATAAACCTGCAAAACTCAACTTTTTGACCAATTTCAATTAAGCATAACTTTTTCTTCGATTATAATTAGACTATGAAACTTTGCAGGCTTCTTTATCCCATCAAAATGCAACTTTCTTTTTAGACACTTTGTCAAATTTCGTAAAAACGTAAGATTTATGCATATGCCTCTTTTTAGCCCATTTTCGTCACTTTTACATGACATGTCAAATTACAACCCACACAAATTCAAGTCCTGGGCTTTTAACCATTTTTCAGGCATACTTAAACAAACTTAAAGGGATCAACCAAGGTTCCATAACCTTTATCTAACTCGTTTTACACGTTTGAATTAGTAATGACCCGTTTTGACACTTATGACCCATTCACTGGTTAACAAAACATACTAAGACTTCCTTTCCACTTTCAATACATAATTATATTACTTTCAACTGTTTTGACTATAAAAGTCAAATATGTATCAAAACCACATAATAACACAACTTTCACTACTACATTTTAAAAGTGATAATTCGGGCGGATTACACAAGTAAGATATATAACGATAATTCAAAAGAGAATACTTGCTACTTACATCTAAGCAAGCCAAATCCACTCTACTCCTTCTTGATATCTTTGCCTTCTCTATTAGAGCTACTACCTACAATGCATAATACATAAAACAGTCAGCATATAATGCTTAGTGAATACATAGAATACCAATTAAATAGTTCACAATAATTCGTAATTATAAGTACTACACATTATAATTACACTTATACACATAATCTTAATTCACACATCAAATGAGCATAGGTAGAGATTGATACCGATTAGGCCCGCGGTCCATGAGATACAATTGTGCTTAGCACATATTTCGTATTAGTTATTATTTCATAACACTTATACTCTACTCTATTGCTCAATTTCATAATCACCATAATTCGATACAATAATGCCACAAGTAATTATACAAAGAATAACAATAATAACATGATTATATAAAATCTCTTGCTCGTAAGCAATCCGAAATCATATAATCATCACTTAATTGATACTCCATATACTCATCTTGATAATGGATGAGGATTTCAAGCAAAATGCTACAATTATTTTCCACTCCTTTAATCACCTATACATACATCATACACACATAACGATACATTTAGAGTCTAACTCGTATCAACTAGTTAGTGAATCATAATTCACTCTCCCCCACTTTGATTATTTTAGCTAAACACTAACTAACTAATCATCTCAATCACACTACTAACATCATAATTCATGTCCTTATCTTTTATATACCTTAATTCATGAATTTAACAAATTTCTTGGATTCACTCAAGAGCACTTCTTGAGTTCGATCTCATCATTATATGTTGATAATGACTTTAGAATTCATTTCTATTAAGTTAATCCACACTAATTTATTACTTACAAGCCCCAATTTAATTCAATTGGGTGAAATTCATCAAAACCCATTAAACACTTAAACCCTAATTAATAAAAGCAAGAATTACTCACTTAGGGTTTGTGATGATTCAAGAGGATGGTGAAGAAGAAGATAAGCCTTGAATCTTTAGCTTGAATTAGAGATTAGCTTAAAGAATTAATGGGGATGATGATAGATCACGAATTTGTTTCCTCACGATTGAAGTTCTGGAATGTTTAAGAATGACTTAGAAAGATATGTATATCGATGTATTAAACCCAAATCTTACTGAGAATTTCATTTACGTTTTTTATTATATTTCTTTATCTATATTATATTATTTCATAATACTTATATTGTGGATATTGGGGTGTTACATTTTTCAAACGATATGTGTGGAGCTTCTTTTAATCCGGTTTCATGTGTCTCTCTTCATCCATTCTTCTGTGCGTACGTCGTAAGACTACTTCTCCAAGTACTAAATTTTATATATCACTTTTTTGCAAACATCTAGCTCTTTTGTAGGCTAAACTTGATTTTTTCAATTAATTAGATTTATCTAAACTCCTATTCTTAGTTCCAATTAAGCTTAGATGTCTTAATCATTAGAAACAAGTAGTGAGTACATGATGCGACATGTAGCGAGCATCAAAAATATTCTTTGTTGCATATTCAACTGTTGTTGACATTATTACTGTATTATTTAGAGGAGACTTTTATTCTATTTCTTCCAACTAAAATTTTACCCTCGGTCTCACTTTTATAGTTCACTTTTGACTTTTAAAGTCTTTTTGTTGACAACTTTGGCCTTAAATATTTTTGTTTATATTATATAATATTTGATGCAAAATATATGAATGGATTGGGTTTTGAATGTATTTTCATTGATATAATTTGCATCAAATATTATATAACACTAACAACGATATTCAAGGTCAAAATTGTCAAAGAAAATTTCAAAAGTCAAAAGTGGACAATAAAAATGGAAGGGAGGAAGTAATAATATGGCTTGATTAGGATTATAGCTATGTTCAAATCATAGGTTTTGATTTTAATTTAATAATTGTGAAACACAATATAGAAAATTATGTATTTGTATATTTTTTGAAAGATGACTATGAAACAATCTATAATTAGGCATAACAATAACATTAAGAAGCGATGATATATAAACACTAAAGAGACAAAACAAACAATAGGTGCCAACAACTATTTTAAAAAGGGTTAAGTGCGGGGGAATGCACTTAACTTTGATTCGATGTTTATAGTATGTACTCAAGCTTTTTTTGGTATGTTGTATGTATCAATCTTTTAACTGTGGTCTATTGTGTGTATTTAATGACTAATTTGATAATGTGACAACCGTATAATGTGCCACTTCATCTGACACGTCATTGACACATCATCAAAAACGGGTTCCACGTTAGTCGGATACACACAATAACCAACATTGAAAGGTTGATACATACAATAGATCAAAATAAAGTTGAATACATACTATAGACATCGAACTAAAATTAAGTGCATTCCCGTACACTAATCCCTTTTAAAAAACCTAAAGTCAGTCCCATTATTTTTTTAATTGTAATGAAGTCATATCTTGCAAATAGTCCTCCAAATACAATATCACAATCATAATGAGCAGATATATACTATACATAGAGCTTCACCCGTAAATAATAGGTAGTTGCTATATTTTAATGAGCATATATTTGTATATGTTACGGTGTTTATTCTAACTTAATTATGATGTACTCTGAAGACGAATATTTTATTTAAGTTTGTACAAATTAATTATATTTAAGTTTTTGTTTATCTTCATATACTTTAACTATATCAAGTATCAATCAAGTATGTAATATATGCTACAAATGATATATACGTCATCTCTGTATTACATGGGTTTTAATATTGATGTTTGTTATAAGACTTACATGTACGGAAATGTAATTATGCCTGACAATCATAATATTGATGTTTGTTATTTATATTATGGCATTTATAGTATTAAATTAAACAAAATAATCAAGATTACACTGTGTGTAATGAACATACGTGTCACCTCAAACAGTTGACATACAAATAATATTATCAAAAATTACATATCATATCAATAAATAACAAGTTCACTGCACATACTGAAAGTTCGAATAATTCAATACACACTTTAAATTATGATGGCATAAATAATTACATCTCCGTAACTTAAGTCTTGATATAATGAAAACATTAATTACATGGCCCTATGCAGTATAAACATGTAATCACATATGTATATAACATCGAGTGCATAAAACATAGAAACATCTTATTTTCCTACCAAAGGGCCACTGATATTGAGATAAGTCATCAAATTTGAGGTTGTGAGTTCAATCTACGATGAGACTATCTGGAAATATTGGAGGAAAGTATATATTTGTGATAGCATGAGTGCACGTGAGTGGTCGACTTTCTAAAAAATACATCTTATTTTCTTTTGTCTATTTTAAATTCTGAATGCTAATTGAATGCTAATAAGACCATTTTACCTCAACACCACCTTTCCCAAAATAAAAAACATGAAAAGACCAACTACTACCAAGTCCAAAGATGATGCAAAAAAAGCATCCAACATTTAATTCCATTTTTGCTTTCTACAAATAACCTCTTGTTCTTATTCACTACCATTATCATCATCTCTCCATATGGAAACATTATCAATTACTAAACGTGTGATTAGTGAGTTTGTAGGACTGTTGTCCTTTACAAGTACACCCTTCATATCATCATCATCATCATCAATTTTGTTCACCATATTGGCCTTGTTTGCTGGGATTTTAGGCTACTTTTATCAACCTGTTTGGGGTGTTAGCAAAATACCAGGTCCTCCAACCATTCCATTTTTAGGACACTTGCCTTTGTTTGCTCAACATGGTCCTCACTTGTTCACTCTTCTTGCCAACAAATATGGCCCCATCTTCAGGTTTGACATCTGTTTCAAAAAAATTCAACAAGAATGATATATTTTAATATTAAATTGATTGATTATGTTTTGCTTTTCTTGAATTTAAAGTTTTATTAGTGTGATTCATATTTAATTGTGGGTGTCTAAAAGATCCATAAGTGAAGGATCATCAAGTAAGGATCATAGTTCTGTTTATATTATTATTATTACTACGAATGTAAAATCTAATCCTTTGTCTTATCGATCAGGGAGAAGGTATGTACTACGTAATATCTATTTTTAAGATGTCTTAATAGTATTAATACATCTCTTATTGATTTATAGTTTGGGAGTTATGTAACTTTATACTTTTTATAATTACTATTGTATGTATTCAACTTTGAGACATTCTATTGTATGCATTCATGATTTAAAACCGTCTTTGGTATGTATTTAACTTATTATTGTATGTATAGAACTTAAAAGAACACATCAATATATGTAGTCAAAAACATGCAAAAATGCATACAATAGATGGCGGATTTACAACTTAAATAGATACAACAAGAAGTTTTGAAGTTGGATGCATATAATAGTAGCTTAACATGCGGAAAGTTCGATACATTATAAACCCTTTTTTATTTCACTACAACAATATTTATTGATGCATAAACATGCCTAATTGACCATATCTCTGTGTGCTTGCCCCAGCAATAAGCAGCTGGACAATCTCATGTTGAAGTCTAAATGGTTGTAAACCTTCTTCATAATGAAAATCAATTGGCTTTTGAGTTTTGACTGATTAGATGAATGTTCAGAGGCTCATTTTTTACTTCAGAAAGTGAAAAATGGGCCCGATCGTTTTTTTACATGAAATATGAAATGTCCGAAACCCTTTTGAGTGTTGACGAATTCACATTGAAACATAAAAAAGGGTCTGGTTCTTACAACTTAAACTTTTGGAGAGCCTAAAACGTCAAAGAGATGGAGATCTTACCTGTTATCTTATATATAACACATGTCATAATAAAAAATGGGAGGCCGAAAGCCCTAATTGCAATTGCTTTACCCTTGAGCCGCTAGTAGTCTAAATTTTAAAAGTCATGTTAACACAGACCAGGTTTGACGCAGAAAGGCTAGTGGATAATTGTTGATCTAACCTAGGACTAGCTAACCATCTTGAAACTGTTTATCAATATGACAAGGTAGATGTTAAAAAGGACTAAACACTAGTAAAAAATACGAGTCCTTGACTCTAAAGTCAAATCAATGGAGACTTTATTTGACTCCAAAGTCAACAAATGGTAAATGATGATCAGGTTTCATATGGGGAGACAGCCACTAGTGATTGTTGCTGATGCAGAGCTATGCAGAGAAGTTGGAATCAAGAAATTTAAAGACATTCTCAATAGAAGTATCCCTTCTCCTATCTTGGGTTCCCCACTCCATAGTAAAGGTCTCTTCTGGATAAGGTAGTTCACATTTACATCTTCAATAATAACCTGTACCGTACAATTACGCAATATATAGACGACCATTATCATATGGGTGGTATATAAGGGTGATTGAGCATTTTCATTTCAGGGATTCAAGATGGTCAACCATGAGAAACACTATACTTTCAGTCTACCAGCCATCACATTTGGCAAAATTAGTCCCAATGATGCAATC
The DNA here is from genome assembly GCA_963422505.1 of Pseudognaphalium luteoalbum. NCBI lineage: Eukaryota > Viridiplantae > Streptophyta > Magnoliopsida > Asterales > Asteraceae > Pseudognaphalium > Pseudognaphalium luteoalbum. Next base: position 13,407,986 of record OY730192.1, on the reverse strand, counting down.
TTTTATTGAGAATACTGCTCAAAACATCAATATGGATGATCAAGATGTAAATTTTGATGAGTTATCGCTCAAAATGAGTACTGATGTGATTGGAAAAGCCGCTTTTGGGTTTGACTTTGGTCTCTCTAAGTCAAACAAATATCACCATGAAGATAAACAAGTCGATTTATTTATCAAGCAGCACATATACTCGCTAAATATGCTAAAGATGGACTTATCGGGATCGCTTTCAATCATCTTAGGCCTCCTTTTCCCAATACTTCAATAACCCTTTCGCCAAATACTTAAGAGAATTCCATACACCATGGACTGGAAAATGGAACGAACAAACAAGAATTTGAGCTGTCAGCTTGACGATATTGTGGTCAAGAAAATGGAAGTCAAAGAAAGAGAGTCAAAAGATTTCTTGTCATTAATATTGAATGCAAGAGAATCAGATACTGTTTCCAAGAACTTATTCACGCCAGACTACATCAGTAGCATAGCTTATGAGCACCTCTTGGCTGGTTCAGCAACGACATCATTCACACTGTCCTCTGTTATTTATCTGGTTTCTGGGCATCCAGAAGTTGAGAAAAAGTTGCTTAAAGAGATCGATGCATTTGGTCCACATGATCAACTTCCAACTGCTGGTGATCTTCAATCAAGATTCCCATATCTTGATCAGGCAAGTCCAGTAGCTATATAATATTATAACCTTCAGTAGATACAGAAAAGTAAAGGTGACAAAATGGGTAGATTATTGAGTTCAAAGATTGTTCAGGTCAAAACTATGTGGCATGGGTTGATGTGAGTCAGGTTAGGTTGGGTTTAAATTCTATAAAATAACGTGTGTCAACGATGAGTACAGAAATACTATTTCAATATCAATTAATATAAAAAAATATTAATTAGAAGGTTTATTTACTACTTATACCCCTTTGACCCGTTAAAGCTGAAACATAACCTGAATCAACCTATTCATAAGTAACTGGTCCGAAATTGCAGCCACTACTAGAAACCATCAGTAAAATGCTTTTCTTGATTTGTAGGTGGTCAAAGAAGCAATGAGGTTTTATGCAGTTTCTCCTCTAGTAGCAAGGGAAACATCAAGACAAGTAGAGATTGGAGGTTATATTCTCCCAAAGGTACTTCATTTACTGCATAACTTACTCCTCTGACAACTCGAATCCAATTTTACATCCTCACATTTGCTCTAGGGGGCATGGGTGTGGTTCGCCATTGGAGTTCTAGCTAAGGATCCCACAAATTTCCCTGAGCCGGAAAAGTTTAAGCCCGAGAGATTTGATCCAAACTGTGATGAACAGAAACAAAGGCATCCCTATGCATTCATACCCTTTGGGATCGGGCCTCGAGTGTGCATTGGTCAGAAGTTTTCCTTGCAAGAAATTAAGCTCACTTTGATACATTTATACCAGAGATTCAACTTTCAGCACTCTCCTAGCATGGAAAACCCTTTGGAATTCAATTATGGCATGGTTCTCAACTTTAAATACGGTGTCAAAGTCAGAGCCATTAAACGGAAGTAATACTGTCATCATCTCTCAGTTGTTATCTTTCTTGTAATCAATACTAATAAAACATGTCAAATAGTCCAAGTTGTAATTATGATAAATTTTTATAAACAGTCAATTCATTGCTCATGTATAAAATGTAAATAAACTCATCAACAAGAGGTTGCGGGTTCAGGTTTCATTGCAAACAATGTGTATATGTGTGATTTATACATGATGCAAAATAACATCCGAATTTACTCATTATTTGGGTTTCAACTTCATATGCCCAAATGGTCCAATTACGGAGACTGATCCACCACCCGACCCATAACAGCTTTTAAGTGGCGCTGTCAAAAAAATGTGTATCATCCCTAGTCCTCAAATAGGCCAAATACTTGATGCAAGGACTAGTTAAATCAGCAATCAATACATAAAGGTTTGACCACACTCAAATCTAACAATTCTTAAATCTTTAATAGACAAATTAATCGAAAAACAAAAAAAGCATCAAGAAGGAACTCGAATTACATAACTTACTACTTTACACAAACCATAAAAGGATTACAGAACAACAAGCTGTTGAACTTAGCAACAAACTCAAAGTTAAAACAATTGCAAAATAATACAAGATTTTAAGCATAGCTGCTTCTGTTCCTCAGTTTCCCCAAGCTTTTCTCCATTTGGGTTGGCAGTGGTCTAGACATTGACAAATTAACCGAAGAAGGCTCGGAACAATTGCTACTGTGTGAGTCAACGTTGCATAACACACCCGAGTTTTTTAGAAACTGAAAGTCATCCATTGACTGCCTGTAGATTCTAGGAGACGGATTTCTCTGCTTAGCCTTAGTTGACTGAGTCAAGCTCATATAGCTAGGTTTGCTGTTGTTACTATTATTGGTATTGTTCTCCTCTGTTCGTTCCATTGAAATTGGAGTTGTGGATGTGCACAAAGATGATGAACCGGAGCTCCCATCACATCGGTACTCGGAACTCGGGCTAGATGATGAGCGGGTGCGTTGACCCACAAGTTGAGGTGGTTTTGCTGATATTCTTGTGGTCATGTTGTTTCTTCTGACTTTGACCATCTCAGGCTCTGATGATTTCCTGATAATCTTGTGGCTTTCGGCATGATTCTTGGATGGTGGAGGAGTTGCTTCTGACAGATCTGCTTGGCCTTGTTCCATCAATCGATTCTCCCACGGTTTGGCAGACATCCACCGCTCTAACCAACTCCAACCCCAGTTGTTCTTGTCAAAGTCATTGTTCTTAAGCGATGTTAATGAACCACTTTTTTTAGTGTCCAATCCTTGGTTCGATTTCCATTGCTACCATTTAAAAGAACAAAACTTTCAGCATTTGTTACTCAAAACCAAATTTAAAATTGCTATATGTACAGATTTTTTTCAAGCAGAATGTTTATTCTATTGTGTAGAATTAATTAACAAGGGAAAAGTATGTACGATAGTTTAAGAAATAGTTCTTGTACACATATTGCATTGACTTATACCAATAAATTATTCATTTCAATGTGTACCCATTTTGAATTGTCATCAAACCCACCCATACTACCACCTGCAAGAAGAAAGAACTTATAGATAAGTTACCTTCTGAGCAAGACCATAAGCTAATGCTCTTTCACGTTTGAACGCCCCTTCTTGTCTCATTTGAATCTTAGCTTTAACTTCTTGTAAAGTACCCCTTCGATCACACCATCCTTCCTGTAGTTTTTAAGGTAAAGTAATCTTAAAAAACTTGTTGCAGAATAATAAAAAACAAAACAGTACGATAATGACTTCGTTTTGTATTTCGATTGGCAATACCTCAGCCTCTTTTAGGAGCTCGGCTTGGGTGCGGCGTTCATTGAGCATGTTTTGAACTGCTTGACCTTCAATGGACATGCGAACTCGGCGAGCCCTGACTCTAGCTTGTACACGAACAAGTGCCTGCATGCACCGTAGAGTCACGGCAGCTTGTTTCCTGACCTGCCTCCCTCGGACTAAAGCTTGTATCCTGACCACTCCTTTCAAAGCTCTTAATGCTCTTCTTGCCTACATAAATCCTCCCTTATGATTAGTATCACTCAAATGGTCAAATATAGATTGTAACTTTTAGACGCCAAACATTGTGCTTAATACACAAATTTATGTAATTTTCAATTTGTGACAGACCCATATGAGATTTGATTCTAAATAAAATTCTCAAATTACCCTTTTAAGCGGAATTTCGTAGGTGTTTTCTTAACTTACTTTAATAAAAAAGATTAAATGATACAATATGCGAACTAGAAACTCTCTTGTAAAATTCTCTAATAAGTTTCCCAGAAACACATATACATAACTTACATTGGTCAAATAAAGATTCTAACTTTCAGACTCTAAACATTGTGCTTAATACAAATATGTATGTAACTTTTAATTTCAGAGAGACACATATGAGATTTGTTAATCAACTAAAAATGCCCAAAATACCCTTTATAAGTGCCATTTCAAAAGAGTTTTTTGACCTATAATATAAAAAAATAAAAATCATAGGATATAATGTGCGAACAATAAACTTCGTCTTCTAGAATTCTTCAAAAGGTTTCACAAAAACACATTTGAAATGCATGGATGCTGATCAAGAATAGAAAAAGGGGTATACCAAGAAACCACGAAAAGCGGTTTGGATACGAATAGCAGCCCATTGTTGCTTAACAGCCTTGAAATGTTTAGGTTGGGCTCTAACAACTGTAGCAACAGCAGCAGAAAAAGCATCAGAAGAACTAACAACAGAAGATGCATCATCATCATTTGTTCCTCTGTAACTTCCTTTAAAACCACCTTTCCAGCCCATTCCCATCTCCCCTGATGCACTCCTCCATAACTTCCATTTCTTTCCGCTCTTCCCCACTTTTTCCTAATTCACAACATACTGATTCTTATTAATCACAAAACTAAAAAATTTGCGTTATAAACCCAACCCAAAATAAGCAAACAAACAAAAAAATCACAAACGTAAAACAAAAATAAATTGTAGAGTGGGTACAAATGTACATCCAATATTTTGATGTTACAAAAAGAATGTATGTTTGAACAAACATGTTTTTATAAAAAATTTCCAGAAAATTCTTCAGAAAAACATAAAAAAAAAATCCTGTAAGGACCTTAAAAATATATCAAAAACCTTGATGTTGCTAACTTTATGCAACTTGCAAGATTAGATAAACATAATATCTGAAAAAAAAACAGAAAAAAAAAGTAGTAGTCCATATTTACCTCATCTGTTTTATCTGATTTCTTAAGAATAAGAGCTTTCATCCATTTTCCAGAAGCACCCATTTGGTATCAAAACTTGAAACCCTGAATCAACAAGAAAAGGGGTTTGCTTATAATTTGTAAAGACAGAATAAAAATGAAACCTTTGAGATGAAGTGATGGTGGTTATTGGTAGAAGTGACAGTAATAGTAATAATAGTATTAGTGGTTGGTTATTATTTTGTCTTGTAGTTAAATAAAATAAAAATGGTTTGAAATTTGAAAATGTTTAGATAACGGGCAAGAAAAGATATGTGATCATCGTGATTCCCGCTCATGAAAATGTTAGAATGCCATTCGGGTTGTTAGTTAATTACGAAACTGCCATTTGTGAAAAGTAGTGAAAATAGTGGTCAGATTGTGTTGTTGGTATCATGAAAAGGTCAAAACACATGGACCTAAAAGTTCTTTAAAGAGGGAGGCTACAGGAACATTAAAAAGCATGGTTAACAATTTGAACAATTTTTGATGTGGGTTTCAAACTTGGTTGTCACCTTTTTGAAAATTATGAATTTTATAAAGTGAATTTGTTTTTTGTTTTGTACTGTTCACCTATATTTATTTGTTTTTTTGAAATTATAGGAATTTGATTAAAGAATGTATATTGAACTATCTTATAATATTGGCAATCATAGGATTCCAAAAATGGTCATAGGATAACAACATAATGTTTCTAAATGTGATTGAAATGTCCAATATCGTATTGTTGTACCTTATCGTTAACGAATTTAAGTTTTCTGATGATTAGATGTTACAAGTAGTGGCAATTTTACTGATTATTTATGGTTTATGAGAAAATGAGTTTGTTGGGTCTCACCCTATTTTTTTGAATGGGTCTAGACAAGTATTTAATACTCGTATAATCTTCAATTGTTCTTATTCAACCATAGAATAAAGGTTGTAACCAAAATTCGTTGTGTTTAAACTTTTTATCTTACATTATATGCTAGTAGTAATATACAATACAATTAGAGTTTGATTTTAAACATGAGTATCTACTCAGATTTCGTAATATCTACTCAAAAGTGATGCTCATAATATAGAAGTGATCACTATAAAATAACAATAAAAAAGTAAATAGAAAAAATTGGAATTATATAACCAATCGAATCTAAAAAAAATCTTGTTTTAAAGAAAGGCAAGTCGTACCTTTTGGTTTAAAATTGTGTGGGGGAGAAACATAAAGGGATGTGCCTTCCTAAAAAAAGATAAAAGGAGGTAGTGTGACACTTGACTCTTTTAAACTATAAATATCAAAGCTGTTTTTTAAATATAATAAAAAATTCCAAAATTAGAAGCTCTGGTTATGATAATGTAGAAGTACATCCATTGCCCAAATACAATGATTAATTTTTTAAAGTGTATTCGACTATATTACATTCTTTCACTCTCGGTCTCTTATCCTTAAAAAAATAACTAAAATATTAATTAGAATTGAAAAATAATTGGTGGACCTAATTTTGTATGCCTAAATATTGGCCTAAAAATGTAATTGGTAGATCTGAAAAATTAATTGGACAAGATTAGAAGAGAGAAAAAAAGCAACCATTCAAATACACGTAGGTCTACTTTTAAATCTATGTAATTAGGTTTATCTAGTATTACTCTTTAGAAATTTAATATTTTTTTTACTATTTTGAAGTGTTAGGAATAAAAATGATTTCCGGGAAATGGATTGACCCATGATCAAGAATGAGACGGATAACATACCAGAGAGACGAAACAATTTTTTTAAATCTGTTTCTAGTATTAGTATTTTTAAAATCACTAACGTTCATTATTATCTATAGCGTTTTTGATTATATTGATGTAGTACGGAGTATAAAGGATAATCATCGATCAATAAAGTATATAAGGTCACATTCGAAGTAATATTATACGGAGTACTACGTTTTAGAATGTAATAATTATAAAATAAAACATCCAAAACAGTTTAATGATATTAAATTAGTCTGACAACAGACAGTTAATATGTTTTGTGTCGTTAGAGAAAACGGAATAAATTTCCGTTGACCACAATCTCGTTTTCGTCTAAATCAGGAGTATGTTCTAAGCGAGACCATTAATTGCTCAACTAATCTACTTTTAATTGTTTCTTTTCCTTAAAAAAGATAGTCTTATCAACAAGTTTGTTAAAAGATGTTCATGTATTAATGTATTAATTTCTAAAAGATTTTGATGAATCATTTCCTTTTGTGTTTTTATAAAGTATGTTTGCCGAAACTGAATGAAACTAGTGGTAATTTATTTTTAAGCTGAAACTTGTTATTTCTTATAAAAGTTCAGCAAGTAGTTGAAGGTGAAAGCTTATGATATAAATTTATTTAAAAGGATAATAAAATTAGATAATAAATAATGATGTAAAAATTATTCATGTAGCTTATTATAAAAAATGATTTTTTTCTAGAGTTTATTTCTTTCATATGCTTTGGAATGTTTGTCACTCAAATAATGTTACGAACTTGAACTTCTGAATAAATAGCTTTTACCTTTCATAAGTTCAAATAAACTACGTTACCAAACACAAAATTGTATGAAGAGGAATGTAATGTAACTTTATTTTATTTTGGTTTAAAGTTTTATGTGTTAGGTTTGAAATAAATGTGTGGGTCAATAAATTAATATGCCGTGCTGACACTCCAGAATCAACGATTGATTCCATTTCTATGTAATCACGTTCCGTTTCTCGGTAAACATGTCTGATTTTTGGTCATCTTATGAACTTCAGTTTCATTGGTTGAATACTTGAATGCTTTGTGATGTACTCAATAGCTATTTTAAATTTTAAATATATCCAAATTTATACGTTAGTTTTTATAAATTACAAGGGTTTTTAAACTTAGTCAAATCAACAAATATAAATAGGGATGAACATTTAGCCGAAGTACTGGCACTACAACAAAAATGTCTATTCTTCACACATTTTTCTTCACACTTTTAAAAAATGTGAACTTTTTTATTATGTTCTCCACTCTTATTTATGTGTAGAAAATTTTTACATCATTAAATGTGAAGAAATTTAATAAATCCTAATATTGTTCACATTTATAATAGTGGAAAATATATATTCACTCTTCAAAGTGTGAACAAAGGTAATTAAATTTCACATTTTAAAGAGTATAAATTATTTTGTGACACTCAATTTCTTCACGCTTCCTCTTGTGTGAAGAAATTAGGTGTAATAAATGAAATTCACATTTATAAGTGTGAACAAGTTTGAATTTGTTCACGCTTATAAGTGTAAACATTTTTCCGTCACAACTATAAATGTCAAGATTGTATTTTTCTTCACGCTTGTAAGTGTGAATATTTTATACACATTAATATGTGTGAAAAACTTGATTATATAGTTCACATTTTTTGAAAGCGTGAAGAAAATTGTGTGAACAATTAACATATTTGTTGTAGTGTGGTACCGAACCGGAATCGAACCGGTCCCGTACTGAATCGATACCGATCGATACAAATGATACCAGTATTCGGTATTTGATTTGTGGACAAAAAAAACCCGGTATCAACGGTCGGTACCGATTCGTTACCGGTATGGTACAATGCACACAAAATACCTAAACCGAACCGGAACCGACCGGTACCGAATCGAACCGGTACCGACCAGTACAAGTGGTACCGGTATTCGGTATTTGATTTGTGGACAAAAAAAATCCGGTACCAACCGATCAGTACCGGTTCGGTACCGGTATATTACCAAGCTCACCCCTAAATATAAATATCACTTTTCTTCAAACTTAGTCAAATTTACATATATAAATACCATTTGGCTGTGAAAAGTATAAGCAAATCAATCAGCATTAGATTATGTATCGAATTAAGGGGATGGGCAAACTTTAATAAGTTACGATTTGATTGTTTGGATAATTTTATTTGGCTTAACTGCATTGCTTATTTAGAGAAGAATTCATTTGCTCAAAATAAGCTCTGATTCATAGTTTATTACTTTATTAGTAATAAACAATAAGCTCCCAAATTGTTCGATTGTTGAATTAAATAGCTTATGCAAAATATCTAAAAGAGTAAACGGAGGAGATTTTCCATGTTCACATGGGAGGACGATTATTTTTACTTAGATGTACGAGGCATATTTGGGTTACCTTATGACCGTTTTCGACTCTTTTCTTAGTCATCCCAAAATGTGTTGCTAGTGAGGTTTCAAGTTAGACATCCTGAGTATATTAGGACTGCAACTACTGGGCCAAAAATATGATCTGGTTTAGTATCTACCCAATCGAACACCAAAGTGTTTATAGTAAGAAAAGTACAAGGGGCATAAATGTGCACAAAGATATCATCATGTAGATACTTACTGAAACACAAAAAACAAACGTCTATCATAAACGGCAACAATTCATCTAATTCAACAAAAAATGCCACCTTTACGATGCTTCCTTCACATCTTCCTTTGCGGTACCATCTATTTCGAAAGTTGAATTTAGTCGAGATATATTCAATCCCGTTTGCTTGCGATGAAAAGTAGGGATCCGCATTCCCTTTTCGTCATAAACAACGGGCTCCTCTTCATCATCAGGAACTCTACATTTCTCTCCTAAAATTATGGTTTTCTTCCAAAGCGAATCCTCGTGGCTCAACTTATTTTTCTCGTGTTTTTCTTCCCTTTTCGACGCTTTCTTGAAACTTTTAAGGGATTTCATGCTTATACTCATTGGCAATTTTCCCTTTTGTGACGTCACATCTGAGTTTGATCGGTCCTGATAAGATGACGATGGCCTTAAACTCCTTTTTGCGGGTGGTGGTGGTAAATCTAACAATCGTGGATTGTCCCTTTGATCTATAATTCTCACCTCAAGCGTTTGTGTTTCTTCATCTACTAATGATTCTCGAGTTGTTATTGGGGAAGATGTTGTTTGTTTCTTTTTCTTTATCCCGCAAAGGGATGAAACGAGCGTCACAATGGCTGCAATAAACGCAACATTGAATGTGTAGGATATCAATGGATTGTGGAGAGAACTCTCACGTGTCGGAAAGTTTCTTACCATTACTCAAGATTTGTAAAAGGAGATGGAAGAAAACATAAAGTTTGGTTTTTCGGATCGAGAAAGTGATCATTTTGGACATGAATGTCAAAAGTTGTCAAGTTGATCCATTTGAAATGCTGTTTTAAGCGAAACAGATTGCTGGAATTGTGGAGTGAGCAGAACAGAAAGGAGAGCCAAGAACGAAAAACATCTAATTTTTATATTTTAACTAATCTAATTTTACATTCAAATAAATAGACTTATATAACACTTTTTATTTGATAGAAACTTTGAAGTTGCATGGGTAATTTATGATACAGGATTATAGATTTGAGAGAAGCTAAATTATGTGAAAAACGCTAGCGATTAACTGATTAACTAAATTTTACTCACGTACAAATATAATTTTGCAAAGATGTCCATATATGCACAGTTGTAAATCAACATTATGGAAGTATAATCGACTCAATTTACTTCTCACATATATCAAGCTTCATACTTGATAATCATTCTTCGAGAGTATAATAGTGTATGTCATATAACTTACATATGATTTCGAATTAAAACCTAGTTTAGGGTAAGTATGCATGTATGATTTTTGGTTAGTGTTTCAGATCAATATAGTGGTTGATTTAGTTGTATATATAACATTAACTGGACTAGATACTGGTATCTTTTTAACATGAACCCAATTTCTGTTTCTCTAAATGAGCAACCAAAATCCAAATTCAATCTATCTGTTCATAGTCAAGTTTGATTTAGTAACGTACCATTTGATCAATCACAATATAGATTCACCTTTCACCCTCATAAACTAACAGATTTGATCCGGATACGCTAACATTTTGTATACATGATGGAACAATAAGCTCTAACTGACTCAAATATGTATCAAATCTAATTATGACCGACTTCAATGGTCAGACTTTCATCTCTTTACCTCCTTCATTCGATTAAACTTTGGCTTTAGATGGAGACGTTACCATATGATGCAATGTTGCTGTCTGGATAATAGTACTTGGGTTTAAGCTTGGCTCTCGACTTCTGAGAGAACTTGGCTGTCTCCTCTCTACTGGTCTCCACTTCCTGGGAAGCAAACGAACAAGCCGTGTTGAAGTTACCAATAAAATCACACCACTAACTATTAGCAACCTGCAGTCGGACCAGAATAAATATCAGAATGTCTATCACATTATGATTATGGTTAAAGCAGACATCGAGGTGGTAAAATGGGCAAGTGACGCAGGCTGGGTCATGGGTCATAATGGGTAATTACGTAGTGCAGGTCAAACAGGTGTCAGGTTGAATTGGAACTATTATGACTTTTAGTTCTGAATTCTAAACTTAAGTACTAGTGAAAAGTGATCCGCTCAAGTTGGGTAACAGGTCAAAACAGGTACTCTTCAAGTACATGTCGGGGCAGGTTGGGTTAGCTAATGGGTTGAAAAGAATTAAGAACACTATATTATTACATAATATACTAATTTATTGAATAAATCAATTTAGAAGGCTTTAGCTTCGAATATATAAATTTCGAGGACCTTCATCTTTCAACTAATCTAAATCATTTCTTGTTCTTTATTTTTCTATTTTACCCATCCAATGACGATTATTTACTAATCAACCCATTCATACGTACATGAGTTAAAATTGCCACCTCTAACCAATGTGTCAATTAGCGCTACATAAACTATGTTATTATAAGAGTATATATATAATAATAATTAGTTAGTTATTAAACATTATAGTAGGTTTTATGCATATTAATATTAAGTACACTTCGGGTGAGTTTTGATCGTTAAACCATGTTTTCAGTTTAGCTAAGTTTCTAAACTATAACCATTTGACCTGTTTGAGATTAGATATAACCAAATCAACTAGCACATCTATACTTCATGGTAAAATAGCATAGTGAGAACATGGAGTGACTTTAATAATACCATCCAAGCAAAAGCCAGGAACGAGATGTTGGACTTTCAGGCAATCGTTCTCCAAGAGCAAGCATGCCAGCAAGTACACCCGTCACAATTGAAGCCACAGCAGCACATGTTGACACTACAACCGCCCTCCCATGCTTCAACCCACGGGTCTGCTTAAACAGATAATAAAGAAAAGTTAGCACATTACTAAATTAGCACCATAAATTATAATCACAATGCTATTAGAAATGGTTCATGAAGATGACCTGGTAAACAAAGCCAGTACCACTACAGCATATACTGATTGAGATACATATAGGTACCAACAATGCCGAGAATCCCTGCTCCAGGAATACAAATCCCATTTTCGAAATTACAGATGCAATCCTGAGAAATGAATGTGCCCATTGGTAATTTTATTTGGTGTATATATATGCACACTAGCAAAAACTTTTAAAATGTTGTCGTATAGGCAAAACAACTTCCTCACGATTGCCAAAAGGGTAAATTGCATAGATATATAACTTACATCAGCTCAGTTAACTATCTTTGAAAGTGTTAAAAAGCCACCAAGACTTTTTCTGAAAGTTGAGGACACTGTTAATAATGTGAGGGATTTCATCAAAATTCTAAGTAAAGTGATGTTATATTGAAGTTTCCTAAAAAATTTACAGCTTTTTTCTGGACAAAAAGAAGTTGTTTGTAACAGGAATTGGAACAAAGTTTGTCACTCCTTTTATACAATTAGCCATTGCTAAAGCTCCTAACTTTTAGAAAATGCATAAACCGACAAATGAAAGAACTCGTGGTGATGGTCATGGTCATGGTCATGAATCAATATATGTCTGAGCTGGTATTCTACATCTTTACTTATGGGCTATATATCTTATTTCCAGGGGTTTTCAAATTATGGTTGCAGAGGTTGGAAAAATGTACATAAATCGCAGTAACTTCACTCCAATAAGAGACCTCGTAAAGAGTTAAAGGCCACTAAGTCTACAAGTAGAGGTGGTGATTTCAACCCAAATGGGTTGACCAGAAATGGAATGAATTAGGTTATACTTTTACCAACATCACAAACACGTATCTGCATGCTATTTCAAAGACAAAATACCCGAATAAGACGCCAGATTCCAAACCATATATGATTTCTTCGACAACTTCAGATTGCATCTATATATAATCACCAAGGCAACACATAAGCATCATCAATGGACAATCCTTTGAAAATATAAAATAAGTTAAAATTCAAACATACCAGTTCTTGCTCTCTTCGCTGACGTCTATAAATACGAAGCCATCCATTCAGAAGTACCTGCACACGTGAAACTAATGATTATAAATGCAAATCAGGGCCTTTAGATCCATATTAAGATAGGGACCATAATGTAACATATTATAAAAAGATGGTACTTTAACCATAATCATGTCATTCAAAATTAAGCTTCAATAATGAATCAATTTCATGAATTTAAAATTTTCAATTGTGCACTATAACCAAGATGTCATCACATGTGTGTGTGTGTGTGTGTGCGCGCAAATACAGATATGTATGTGTGTATGTTACATATTTATCATGGTACCATAACAAGAATCAGATGGTTCAGAGAATAAGATACCTACAAACAAAAATGCAACACCACATGCCAGCCAGGGTAAGTGTAAGATCGAAATCGAGGAAGCTTTTTGCTCCTCCCCTCCTGCACCAACTCCTGCATATGCAACAATAATATGTTAACCGAATTGAAAACTAAGTCTTAGTTTGATGGTTTGACCAATTGAATCTTACTTGTCATAAATTTTGTAAGGAAAAAGGCAAAAAGCATGTTTTTCATGATAGTTCATAAATAATGGAATGAATCATAGTTTATTTATACAACCAACGGATTAGATTATGCGACTAACTATATTCATACATATAAATTTTACCTGCCTATACATATAGCTTCATCTGCAATAAAATTTATCATATAATCTGACTTTTAATACAGTTTTGCTTTAAGAAAACTTTAGAAACTCACATTACCTATGGTGCCAAGACCAGCCAGTGTGATACCCATCCAATCAACAACATTCATGACTTCCTTCAGGTAGAAATGAGAGAAGATGGATAGGATAGCAAGGCCACAACCGGAAACTGGTTGAATAACAGAGACCTAGAATATAGGATTTGAAAGGTCAGATGGTATGATCTTGCAAAAAATAATAATTATAATGCTAAATTTTGCCAAAAGGTAGAGGGATGATGTATATGAATGAGTACAAAGGAGTTTAAATGTGCTTTTTCAAGACTGATTATTGGTATCAGTTTCGTATATCACATCCAAACACCCGCTAAGCTGAACTGAAAGAGAACTTCATAATCTTGACAAAGAGGGGCATGATGCAGAACACTTACAGGAGCTAAAGATAATGCTCGTAACATCAGAATTGCCCCAAAGATATCCATAAGAAAACCTATCAGCCATGGCTTATTCGAAGCATATGCTCTTACCACCTACAAATGGAGCATCCAACGATATATTTACAAACCTCAAACTGATGAATATAGATGCAATAATAAGAATATTTTCTTCAATGCATGAAAGTTTACAATTACATAAACATGCACAACTCATATATAAATTCTGCAGAAAATGATGTAAAGTTATGTTTCTGTTGCGACTTACAACGGCAAGAATATAAACTACAAAAAGAAGACAAAGGTCAACCCTAAAACTTACGATCTTCTTGATATGTTTACCGCATACTGCATACAGAACCCAAACCCATCAAATACTTAATTTATGACCAAGTCACCAAACATTACGTTAATTCTCCCAGATCTCAATAGTCAATAGAAGAGTTCAACTCCAACTTTGGGAATTCAATGCTTAATATTCATCAAGATGAATAATTTGTCATTCTTTTTGCATATTTCATGTCCTACATTTTAGAACAAAAAACACACTTTTGATAACATTCCTATAATAAAATTTATAATAAATCAATTTTAACCAATCTTTAAACTCTTTCCATAGTACTCCCTATCATACAGTAGTACTAATCCAAGTCCAAAACTAGTTAAATTTCCTAACCCTAGAATCACATCACTAACACCAATCTTAAGCAACATACATTAATTTTATAACCGAAAAACCTCCAACAAACTGACATAACTTACAAATATATTATACATGTAGATCTAACACAACCACATTACCGATTTTCACATGCATCTGAATTACTAACTAAATGGGGATCAAGGAAGATCAACATTATATAAGAATATAAGTTATACCAAATAATAATCAATTTATAAATGGATAAAAAAACAAATGCTTGCCTTGAGCTTAAGAGAGAGTGGTGGAAGAATGACGGTGCCCTTTTTCTGGAGAACTTTTCCGATGTTGTTACCGGCGGTGGCTGCAACCGTCAGAAATATCGATTCCCACATCTCTCCCTATTAATATCTTTTGCCCCTATTTTCGGTCTCGTCGATATAGAAATAGATTAGATGATGTATGTATGTATATGTTTGGTCGGTTTGCCGGAATATGCCCAAACTTTGATCCACTTTATATTTTAGGTGTGAGACCTGGCAACACAGGTTTCTAACATTTAATTTGTAAATCCTGCAATTAAAAGTTTGAAGACAAATTAAAGGTAAGGTTTAGCGGATCGAATTTACTACATTTTATGGTAAAATTTTAGTTCAGATTTACTGCATTTTACTAATGGATTACTACATTTAACCAATACTACATTTTATACCTATAAAATTTTAATACATTTTAACGATACTGCACTTTAAACCTTCAAATTTATTCTTAAAATGCAGTAAAATTGATCTAAATTTGATGTACCCCTCCTCCTCATTTAAGGCCTACTATAATCAAATAAAATATATAAATTTGATGAGAATGTATGAAATCCAATCCAACCCTTTCTTTATATTCCGAATTTTGAAATCTTTAATTACAAATTAAAATTGTACAAAGAAACATATTAATATTAATCCTTAATCTTTTATCATCATTTATGATTAATAAAAATGGATATCATAATGCATAATCATGCCTATGTGTCATCAATCACATCTCTTCATATGCACAAAATATGAGGTGTCAATCATACAATTTTTCTGAGTTTTTTTAGATACACATAAACATTGATGATGTGTCTTTACATGTCATAATAGCATGATTAATTGTCAAAGTTGACTACCTTATTTATTTTATACCAAAACTAAATGTTCATCTATTACAAAAATTCAAATCATGGACTTTTGAATTCAAAATTGCTAGAAAGAGTTTCTAATATTAATGTTTAATAATTAAAAATGTTGAATTCCAAAAATAAAATGAAAAAAATGCTCAATAATTTAATTGCTAGAATCATTACCGAGTAAATGATTTTTTCTATTAGTATTATTATTAGTCTTTTACTTCACGAAATACTATGTAGTGATAATGTAATAATGTATATATGTTGGTATAATCGCATAATCTAATCACTCATTTCGTTTGCACTTTATTATGTACGCCATAAACAAGTCTTATAGGACATACTTGAACACTTCAACACTTTTATTTGATGTTTTATTTCAAGCAATTTATAAATTTCGATGGGCTACCTTTAATAACATATTTTTGATACTTTTTTATATTTATTGACCATAAATTATGGTTGTTTTGTTAAGGTGCTATAGGGTAACTTGTGGTTTATTTTTTACTGTTTCCAAAGTCTCATGATAAGTGTGGCAATTTGAATAACGACTTCAAGTTGTGTTTAAAAAATCAATAAAGCTATTGTTTATCCAAATATTTATTACTCCAGCTATCATATATATTTTATTTATATATATTACAATCATGAGATATCTAAGGTTGTGTTTGGTTAGCGGAATTTAACGAAATTCGATGAATTGGAATCTCAATTCCATGTCACAAAGGGTGTTTGATTCACAAATGAATTAATTTGTAAATCATCAAATTCCTTTACTCGAAGGAATTTACATTCCTTGAAATTCCAATTCCCTTGATGAATTCCGATTCCATCAAAAACATTCCGTGAACCAAAAGCAGCGCAAATTTATTTTCGATTGATGTTTAATTTTTATATTGTGTCAAAGTGTAACAGATACATTGATAATATAAAGTTTTACAATGTATAAATGTTTATAAAAGCCCAATAACTACAATGTTTAAAGATTAATTGGCATAACTTGGTTACAAAATGTAGTAATGCAAAATAATCTTCTGATGTGTATGCTGACTCGACTATGGGCATCCTGAATGAACAGGTCCTACTGCTGTTAAGTACCTGAGAACACATGCTAAAAAGGTCAGCTAACGCTGGTGAGCTCACAGGTTTGCATAATAAATATGTAAGTGTGAACCACAAGATTTAATGGTAACCGCTTGAAATGAATCAAATAATGTATATGTCTGTCATGAGGTCATAGTCTGCGCTTAACGTGGATGTCAGGATCACAATAAAGTGCCTGATCGTGGGTGCCT
Organism: Pseudognaphalium luteoalbum; assembly: GCA_963422505.1. Lineage (NCBI taxonomy): Eukaryota > Viridiplantae > Streptophyta > Magnoliopsida > Asterales > Asteraceae > Pseudognaphalium > Pseudognaphalium luteoalbum. The sequence goes on along the minus strand of OY730192.1, from coordinate 13,390,786 downwards.
CCGGGCGAGTGTCTAATCCACACTCGTATGAACAAAAGTTAATGCGTCCGTTTAACCAGTCAGTGCTTCCTGACCTGGACGAGGATGGTCAGTCCTATATGGTACCATACACTAACATTCGCGCTACATAAAGTATTACTAGAACTATGATCGTAGAGGACTTAAAAGTGATTAGAAAATAGCTCATGCAGAATATAGCGAGTCTTGTACTCGTGTTCACGTGTAAAACAGTTAGAGCATGTATTCCCACCCCGGGAGTAAAAACAGTAAAAAGTCGGGGCTATAAGACTCACCTGAGCCTGGAGAGTTGCAACGAAGCAAATGTGGTGAAGTAAAATGGAGTGTTCGAAGACTGTAACCTGTCGGGCGTTTATAACGCGTAATTTTAAATAAAATAAGTAGCTATCTTAAAAGCTAACCTATGCTAGTTGTTCATCCAACTAGTAATGTCCAATGATTTGATTTGATTGGTAAGTTTGAGTTTTGTAAACGTGTACGACCCGTTGGTGATTATTTGCGATAATATTTTTATTATGTCGAAGTGTTATACTTAAAAAGTATTTACAAACTTTAGGTGACGGGGGTCCGGGGGCAGCGCCCCTGGTTAGCGGGGTCCCAAGGGGTGGAAACTCCTGGCGGGGTCTAAGGGGCTGGCTAGCTCGAAATTTTTTTATTTCTACCATATTGTTATAGGGAAAAACGCATCTAAGATTTGAATTTGGGTAAAATCAAGTGATAAAATTTCAGGTCTCGACACTTAGTAAAAATCTGGGTTCTGTTTCATGCGACACTTAGGGTCTTAGGCGTCACTTAGGAAGTGACGCATGAAATAGCAGAATCTGGGTAAGGGCGTCACTTATGGAAGTAACGCATAGTGAGGCGTCACTAGGTGGCTTGGGCGACACTTAGGAAATGTCGCATAAAATTGGAAATTCTGAGTTTAGGGCGTCACTTAGGTAAGTGACGCATAAGGTGGCGACACTTCATTAGTGTCGGATAAGGCTTCTAGGCGTCACTAAACAAGTGACGGAGGTAAGTGTTGGGAAAAAGGAGTTTTATGCGACACTTAAACAAGTGACGCAAGATTAGGGCTTTTAGCGACACTCAATGCGTCACTTAAGTGACGCACGAAGTGTCGCTATACTACACCTTCGTTGCGACACTTAAAGCTGTTGACGGATTTTTGAGCCAAAAATGAGTTTTCCGGTTTCCATTTGGTCTGATTCTTTTACCCAACCCTTATGTGGACATTTTAAGCTTAAAGAAACAACTAGAACTTAAAAAATACTTGAAATCGAAAGGTTTCGGGTTTTGTCGGAAACTTACAAATCGTCGCGCGGAGAATTCGAAAAGGTGGAAATGTAGATCGTTGCGAGGTGGTTCTTTTTCTCCAGATGAGCTAAGCGAGAGGATGATGTTTAGTGGTGTTTTTAGTGGAAATTAGGTGATGGTGGTGTGGTGAGGTTTAGAGAGAAAAAGGATGAAAAGAAAGAGAAGAAGGTGAGAATGAGGGAGAAGAAAGGAAAAAGAGAAGAAAAAGGAGGGGGAAAGGGGGGGCTGGTGGTGTCCACCGTGTGTGGACTTTACCAGTTTTTCATTCTCTCGCGTACGCGCTCCATGCGGCGTTCATTTTTTGATCATTTTGCGTTAAATAATTATTTTTATACGTTTAATTACAAGTTTTAAAATATGGAGATTTATTCAATATTTTTGTTGAAGTATTTTACCAAATACTTAATAAACTTAAATGGTTCCGTTTGCTTGTGTGTTAAATGTTTAAGTCACGTAGACGTTTATTATACGATACGAAATGTAACTGAAATATTATCAAAATAATATTTTGGGTATGTTATCGTTATTAAATAATTTTATACTATTTAATAAAATTGATCACCAATGTTCGTATTTAATTGAACCGAATTACATTCGATTTGAAAGTTGTACGATTTAATCGAATCGCATATTCGTATATATTCAAAAATATATATTTCGATACATTAGTTAGCCTAACACAGAACTAATTACATGTATTACAGAATGACTAGGACCTAATGACAAGACCTAATTTGGCGGATGTTACACAAAGAGACATAATTTAAATTTGAATAATATTGCTTCATTTATGGTATCATGAGACAAACTTTTTATTTGCTAATATGTGTAACACCCCAAAATCTAAAATGTATTATTGTGACAGATAAATAATTGACTATTTTAATTTGATATAATTGTAAGAAAAATAAAATAGTACGTTGAAAATCGCGAATGATTTTTAAATTCTAGACAATAAGTATAAAAGGGGACTAAATTATTGATACCCCATGTGGTATATATTCCCAACCTTCTCAATTATTCCATACCTTACGTACACACACAAAAGAAAGAAACTGAAAGATTAGAAAGAAAGAAAGGAAAAAGGGGGGGAATACATGAATTGTACCTGTGAGTTCATGGAACAAGAGAAAGAGTTTAAATTAAGATGACAAACTTGATTTATGACCTCCATCACTTTTATCTCCATCATCCTTCTTATAAAATTGTAAGTATGAATCCCCTTTTTTATTTAACCTAAGATTTGATTATGATGATTTGATATGGGTTAATGAATTAGATATAGAATTAAGACTTCAAATATGTTAGTTGATGTTATTGTATATAGTACTAATGGTTAGATACTGGATTGATGATAATTGATTAAGAAAAATTTGATTTGGGTATACGTTAGATCGCTGCTTCAATTCTGCACAGTAGGCAGGAAAACCCGGATACCTGGCGGGTAAAGGTGTGCATTCAGCAGATTTTTGTATTTCACTTATAAAATGGAACATTTCATACGAACATATTATAATGATGATCTGGAAATAGGTAATTGAATAATTGAGTATGTGAGTTGTCTATAAGTTATTAAAGACATGTTTAGTTGATAAATTAACGAATAAACTAGAGTATGAATTGATTGAGTAATTGACATTAGAACTATTATGTAACCGAATTAAGAATGTGATAAATTAACTATGATGAATATTAGAAACTAAGGATTTTATTATTATTATGTAACCTACGCACATTATGATTAATTGCTTATTCGGCTAGAAGACTAATGTGAGTTATACACGGTTTAAATGAATAAAGGTTGTATGTTCTGGATTTCGAGTAGGAGGTTCGCACAATCTTATGAAGTATTATTTGATTCATATATTCGCCCCCCTTAAGTTTATTACTATACTTGTATTTGACGTTCACATCTTGTGTTAAGATATTGTTGCCAACCCTTATTGTTGATTGATATTAATTTTTGGACTATATGAAATTACATGTAATTAATTGAATCATGTAGAGATATTTGAATTAAGTGAATAGAATATGCGGGCCTATCTGAATTAGGTGAAACTATTTGACTTGTGTATTTGAAGGATATAAGAATACTTGAATTACATGGAAGTAGTTGCTTTAAATGGAACTAGTTGACCTATATGAAATGAGCACTTCGGAGACTTAATATTTGACTTATTTACTTGTCATGGCTATTATTTGACCGTTGCCATGTACTCCTGTACATGTTGATAATTGACATAAGTACGACGTGTACTTATGTACATGTTCAATATTCGACTTATTTAACTAACATGTACTTCTATACATGTTTATTATTCGACTTATTTGACTGAAATGTACTCCTGTACATGTTTATTATTCAACTTATTTGACTGACATGTACTTATGTACATGTTTTTTATTCGACTTATTTGACTGACATATACTTATGTACATGTTTATTATTCAACTTATTTGAATGACATGTACTTCGGTACATGTTTATTATTCAACTTACTTGACTGACATGTATTTTTGTACATGTTTATTATTTGACTTATTTGACTGACATGTACTTTTGTACATGCTTGATATTCGACCGATTTGACCAACATGTACTTTCATGCATGTTTGATATTTGACCGCGGACCTGCTCATTATTCGAAATCGTCCCTGTAATTGCTCAGTAGTTAGTTGACCACGAAAGCATAAGTTGACCAGTATATAATTGATATTTGTTAATTGACGATAAAGATGTATTATTTGTTTAATTGTTTGTATACTCACTAAACTTTATGCTTATTCCGTTCAGTTTACTTATTTTGTAGGTAATGGTTCTGTTGAACCCAAAAGTGCAGTCCATGATGGGCAATTTATGACTACAGAAAGAACGGCGTGGATTTGGAGCTTGATTATTGGGTAAACAAACTTCCTCTCTTTAAATTATCTATATTATATTACTTGTACAAATCGTCCAAAAGAAAATATTTTGATGTTGTGTATTATTTGAAAGAAAGAGTTTGACCAGTTGAAATTGTGGTATGCAGTTGACTTTGTAAAGTAAATTTTTATTATTGATTGACGCAAATTTGTATTTATTTGAATTGGACCAAAGTAATGGAATTTAATTGTAAACATTGTAATTTTATAAATTTTGACGTATGACTTAAAAAAAATAACGAGGGCGTTTCAATATGATATATAGTGATGTAAATCATGGATTACTTGTTGATATCTAATCTTATGACGAACTGATATTTTACGGTGTCGTGCATCGCACGGGATTTAACATTAGTTTATGATATAATCACCAACTATTAATATCTACTCCCCCGTCCCAAAATAATTGTCGTGTATATGGGTATTTGAGTTATCAATTGGAGCCGCTCCATATTTTAATGGAGCACGACCGAACCCCCACAAGGTCTAACATCACCATATAAATCACTTCCATCGTATATACCACAACGTCCGATATATGGTGGATCATATATATATATATATATATATATATATATATATATATATATGACTTCAAATAGAGAATTATCATTTAAAAGTTATGAAAAACACCGTTAATATTGAGAATATAAATTTTGGTATTTAGTAGGGGTAAAATGTAATATTATTATTTTATATTCTATCTAATTGTATATTGTTGGATCAAATTGAAAAAATCATCGAATGATCCAGATTGCTCCATAATATTTTGGTTTAATTTTTGTAATGTAGTATTGTTGAGAATCCATGGACTATAATATTTTGAAGTTTTTATTTATGAGATATCATTTGTAATATTTAACTTACAATTCAGTTGTCAATCATAAAATAAATATTTTATATTTTGATCCTTCAACTTCTATATATATATATATATATATATTAATAATCATATATTAGCATTAACATTACCTTTCAAATCGTACGATTCAACATTACGAATTTTTTTCTTTTTAATTATATGCATCAAATTTTACACTTTTTACTGATATACTTTCATTTGTTCAATTGTATATATTGAAAGTGTAAATATCATATATCGTACATAAGTTTTCCTTTATGAGTAAGGGAAAAAATGAAACTTTCTTATTTTAACCTTATCCAAAAATAAAAGTTTAAATACAATAGACGATATTTACAAATACAATACATATAATGAGAGTTTTTAAAATTTGACTTACAAAATAGTAAAAATGAAAAATTTAAAAGATTACGAAACAAAACACATACAATAATATAGTTTTTTATGGTTAAATTCAATTTTTTAAGACTTAAATTCAATTCAATGAAATAGTTTTCAATCAGTTTGTGTCAAATCAACATCACGTCAACACTTCTCAAAACTGACACATAATTGACTGAACACTACCAACCATTGCACAACACTCAGTTTTTTCGAGCCTCACATTTAGCAATATACAGTAGAACTTCTATAATTTAATACTCGATAAATTAACAACCTCGATAAAATTAATAATGTGTCCGGTCCCAACTTGGGACCAGTACAAAATTGGACCCCAATAGATAAAATAATAAAATAATAATTTTTTTGAAATCACAATGTAAATATAGTGGTCCCATCAAAACTATAAAATAATAATTACTAAAATATTTCAAAATTCTATGATTGTCTAGTAAAAAATGAACCTATAGTCACTTATTTTTTTGTGAACTTCAAATCTATATTGATTTCACCTTTAAATCTCATAATTGCACTTAAGAGTTGAAGCATTGTATTCTCGTACTGCAACAAAAAGTTGTGATATATAAGCTAATTCTTTAAATTAATAATTTATCAATTTATCGATATAATAATATATCGTTAAATTAATAAAATATCTCGGTCTCAACATTATTAATTTATAGAGGTTCTAATGTACCTCTATTTCTATATATACTAGGAAGTTTTTAAGGGTTGTACATAGCATATCCCATGTTATATAAAGTGGACTTTTAAATTAACACGCAATATTTAATTAAATTTTATGAGTAATCGCACAATCATACGATAAAATAGGATGATCATAGTTTAATAATTTGGATGCATGAGTAATGCACATTTTGTCCCGAAAATAAATGTTCCAATATAATTGATGATTTGTTGTTGATCAACTCAACCACTCTTTTTCTTATATAGTATGTATTGAACTTATAATATTTCTGTTGTATGTATTTAATTTTCAGAAATATTTACTGTATGCATTAAACAGTATTTTTGATGATGTGTTAAGTTATGTGGATGACACGTGGCATATTTTATTAAAGATACATGATCATAAATACCATTCAATACATACAATAAACTTTTTACTAAGATTGAGTACATTTACTTTTCCCTTTTCTTAATGTTACATTTATTTAAAAAAATGAAATCATATTATAATAAAATAGAACTGATGTTGCAAAACATTTTTAGGTCATATATTGCTATATCAATAAATAATGAATAATGATATGTGCTGAACACCGCATTCCTTTGTTCTATACACGACACGTTATCTTTGGTATTAAACAATGTTTTATTGTACATTGTGATGTGATGGTCCGATCCCTACTTTTGTTTTGATATTTATTTTTAATATATGCTACTTGATGCTAAAAATCAATCAATATATATACATTTATATCAATAATGTTTTGTGGAGATCTTTTTAATCGAATGGTAGTAGTCATAAAGGTGGTGATTTATACACCACCAAAAATAAGTTATACATTATTTTTATGCATCATCCTGCTGTATTGTATAACACTGTAAAACAACTTTAACGGTGTATTAATCACCCTAATTCTAATGTATGGTACCATAAGTCATAACGTAAATAAAGTCATAACGTAAATAACTTTAGTCAAAGTTATAGTTACTGTGATATATCTCAATCACGCCATGCTCTTTTAAGTCTTATCCCACCATACCTTATACTCTAGTCTCACACCTAGCAATACCGATCTCACACACCACTCCATCTCACCATACTCTATGGAGTACTACTACTTTCCTTAACTATAGATGTCAATAAAATATGGTTTCAGAATTAAAACCAAACCAAAACTCATTTTCTTTTTCATATATGCAATCATCATATAAATTAAATAGAATAGATATTATAGGTTCATAACTGATTATTTTTGTTCCATGAAAGAATCTTAAAACTAATTATAACAACATAAAAAGGAGTATATAATTCTTACTTTCACCGGGTTCCTCAACATTAGTTAGATTTTCCAATATATTCTTCTATAATCCCTATCAATTTGTCAAATACTTCGTAGTATATATAGTTAGCATTACAAATATAATACCCATTAGGCTATAAAATTCTTTTAACTAAAATTGTGGTATATAATTGTAGTATATATTATCCAAAATTTACATAAATGAACAACTCCAAAGTCTAATACAGAAGAACTTGAATCATTATTAGCCATGTAACCAAATAAATCATTCACGAACTAATTATGAAATTATAAAAATAACAAAAACTAATTTAACCTAAATACTCATTCATACAAAAATAAAATAATATAAAAAACTATTGTATTTACTACTTTCAATCTTTGCAAAACATTCCATATACGTAGTTGAATCTAAAAATATGAACAAAACTTATTTAAATCATTAATTTCTAACTAAAACGTAGACATTCTTATAGTTATAGACTTACATACAAAATTGAGCTACATGAAATCTTCATCATTTTCTTTTCAACATCACACCTTCATCTCCTTCTACCACATTCATATGTTTACATTTCTGCAAAGCCCATATGGCCACAACCAACAAATCAAACCACACCACATATATATCAATGTAAAAGCAGATGAAAAACCCCATGACCATCATCAACCAAAATATCAAAAATCAATAAATAAAAAAAATGAGGATCTAAAAGTATAACTTACATTTTACATGGAAGTCATGAAAGACATAGGATCGGTAAAATACCTAATGTAGCTTACATTGCAGAAGGAAGTCATAACCACCATTCTTGAAATCCAAGCTAATATAAAGAACATGCAAGTATCACCACAATGAAGCTAGGCATAAATTAGCTGATGTCTCCCAGAAAAATAAAGCAAAAGGATTTGAGAGAGAGAGAATTTTGAGAAATGAGAAATGAGATGAGGGAATGGGATGATGGACCTGTGTGAGAAGATGATTTATGAAGTTATGGCATTGTTTGCACAACAATTTTTTTCCCTTCTCAAATGATGAACAGTGTGACACTATTTGATGCTGATGAGGTAACTTTTAAGAGTTGTTACAGTAAAAATGATCTACCTTTTATAATACTAGGGAGTCATTATCGCCATGATCGGCCCATGTTGATTTTTGTATGTTATAAAGTAAAGCTAATGTTGTTACTCTTAAAAAGATGGAAAGAAATCATACAAATATGCAAACACCACTTGCACACAAGTCTTATGAGGACAATGAAGCATTTCACCTACGTAGAACTTATCTCTTCTAGTTTGTCAAAAATATATATTAAAATGGCTGAAAAGGTTTTCATCATCGAAATAAAAACTTCATATATATATAAAGTTAGCATTTACATTTTTTTAATTACCGTACATTTTTATGTTGTTGCGGTTATATAATGTACTTGGTTTTTACCCCGAAAATAATTAAAAGATAAACAAAAGTTGACCAATAAAACTTTTTCTGATGGGACAAAACACCATTGGCCATTTTCTGCTGCAGTGTTGCTCCATGCCTCCATCCCCTCACAGCCTCACATTACCATTCCTTCCCTCCATCCAACCACCCTATGTCTATGTCCATCCACTACAAGAAAATGGAGCAAATAACACATAAGGCCTTTAGAGACGACCCAAATCGTCGCTAAGGCAAATGAAAGATTACATGTTGACCCAAATCGTCTCTAAAAGTAATGAAAGTCGTCGCTGATAAGCAACAGATACGGAAGTATAGCGACGACACATCAGCGACGATTTCTCGTCACTATAGACCTTTAGGGACGATTTTTGTGCATTTAGCGACGACTTTTGATCGTCGCTAAAGGTCTCGATTCTAGTAGTGTATCACACACCACCACCAAACATCTTTAGACAATCCAATTGTCTTCTGTAGCTTTTGTGAATGGTTACAATGTTCATAGTTTAATGTATTATAGTACAAACATATCAATATTCACTAAAGTTAAACGATAATGACCAATCAATTAGCGTAATAATAAAAATGAAAAAGATATATTAAAAAAACAAACTCTACTGTATAAAGTAATGATTCAACATGTAAGCACTTTTTAACACACCATTGATTTAGCAACTATAAATACACATACAAATTTACAAACATCACCCGACCATCCCTAGCTAGTTCAACTATTCATTATGATCAAATTTGTACGTTCCAATGTTTGCAAGCCAAACAATCACTAAATCACTAATGATGCCAGTATCCAAATATTCAAATAATAAGATTGTTTCTTTGATAAATACTTCAAGTTTAATTTGTTGTGGTTGAGCATTTACACGTACAAGTTCTTCTATCAACTTTTTATGCCTATTCAACAATCATCAACTCAAGCATCATCCCGGCCTATTTTCCGATCTCATTTATTGACAATCTTCTTAATCTCTAAAATCTAATTTATCCATAAATATATAAATCTCTTTAGATAATAAAGTCGAAGAGGGTTAATGACTCAATAATAATGATGAAACTATTAAAAATGAAACTATAAATGATGAATTTTTTTTATGATCATTAATCTTGTTTGTAACATGAACACAACGTAGGAATGGGTCTTGATATAATTAAAACATGTTATCAGATAATTGCATACATGAAAACAAAACACTAAATGATGCATATAGTACCTTATAATGAAATGAGAATGTCACAGTTGGCCTTGCTGCTTCAAAACATAAAAATGAAAGATAAGATGACGTCAGAGGAGTGAATCGAAAAACAATCATAAGAGGACAATTGAGACAAAAATGGATGTAATAAACTGTATAAATGTATAATGCAACAAGTCTATAAATATTATTTGAACTCGTACTCTGTATAAAACAACATCACATTAAACAAGTAGGTTATTTGAACCCAAATCCAATCCAACACAAAACTAAAATCCAAAAATATAAGTAACAATAACTAATGCTGGAATTTAGAAGCTAAAACTCCTTAAAAGTCACACACACACACACACAAACTCATCAATTAAGTGGATCCAGAACACCGATGAGTTAATAAGTCCATCAAATACCAAAGTCATTAAGAAAATACAACATCAAGGTGTCAAAAACATTCAAGTACAACTCAACTTTCTAGAATCACAATTGACAATGAGAAAAAAGAAGTTAAAATCATAATTAAGAAGTTACATATCATGTTATGAAATACGCCCAATTTAGTCAGCTACTCCTCTCACCAACAATCACCCTTTGATGCATCATATCATTCCTTTGTACAAAAGTAAATTTTAAGAAAACATAATGAAATTAAAAGTATCAAATTAAATAATCGTCCAAAAATAAAATGACAACCAGAATATGAGAAAGAAAAAACATACCAAATTTAACATGTTAAATGTACTCGCATATCTTAAGTTGCATGTATGTAAAAACAAATCATTGTAAGAAATAAACTTATTAAGAACACTGAGATCGGTAGATCAGAATCGTATACATATATCATGATATATGAAGTCTGGTTACATAATTATACCTCACAGATCTCTACGAAAATATAAAGTTTACTTACAATGACTTTGGGTTGTTTTTACTTCTTACAAATCATCAAAACCCTTTTCGATATCCCACTATAGAAATATAAATATAAGTTTAAAATAGGAGAAGAATAATTACCTGAATATATAGATGTTTTGAGAGAGGTATAACTTAGAAATGGAAGAAGTAGAGTAGTAGGACATAGATTTATGATGGAGGAAGGATGGCATGTAGTAGAAGGTACAAAGAAAAATGGGTATTAAAGTATGGCTGCTTCTTGCTAACCATGTATGGGGATGAACAGTCTAAGACTGTTGAAATGCTTACGTGTATTTTATTGGACCTTCTACATGATTTAATGCCTTCCTTTTATATAATTGGTAGATTGGTAGATAGATAGATAGGTAGATACTAAACAAAAAGAAAATAATTTTTTAATCTTTGTGGTCCCACTATTTCCGTCACTTCCTTGTCGCCGAACTGATAGAGAAAACTGACGGCTTCAATTGATGTTGTGATACTATTGGCTTCAGTTTTGTGAAGCCCGTCAGTTGCAAACCAAAGAGAGACTAAACAATTTTTTAACCAACAATTTTTTTTAGTGTGATTTGTCAACTTTTCTAAGAGATTAATATATGTCGTATGTTGCATGTTATTTTCCATTGTTCCCCTAATTATTTGATCTTTTAATGTTGCTATATAATGGGTTCAATAACATTGTTTGTACCTAGGTAAAAAAAAACAGTTTTTGAACTAACGAGGTATATTTCACGATACATGAGATGATTAATTTAGTAATTTGAGAAAAACGAGACTATCTTGTTGAATGGATTTCTCACATAAACATTATTATTATTATTATTATTATTATAATAATAATAATAATAATAATAATAATAATAATAATAATAATAATTATTATTATTATTATTATTATTATTATTATTGTCTTTAAATTTTTATGTGGTGCGGTTAACATGAATAAACAATCTAAATATAAAAAATAATACTCATGTTACTTATGGTTTTAGAGATAATGATATAAACAAAGGTAAGCTAGGAAAAAATTGAAATTCCAAGTTTTCCATCTACTATCAATCAAAAGTGATCTTTTATCAACTTTTACTTCTCATTAAACTTGGTAATAATTAGTTGTAGCTGGCGAGTGTAGCTGGAGCTAGAGATGAAGATTGTGACTAGCGCTAAAGTTGGCGATATTTTTTCAAGTTAATTGGAAATTTTAAAAAGGAGATTCTAAAGGATTTTTGTGGATTCTTTTTTCAATAATATTTTTTATATTTTTGATGTCGAATATAAATGGAGGATTGAGATTGTTAAAACTTAGGGCGCATTTAATTATGAAAATATTTCTTTATTTTTCCTTTTTTGTTTTTCTAGGAAATGGAGAGTGTTTCATTTATTTAGAAATGCATTGAAAACTTAGAAAATGTATTCAAATGTGAGGGATAAAGTTTTCATTTTCCATGAGATAGTAGAAATGGAAATTTGGAAAATCATCAAAATAGTTTTTCGAATTTTTAGTTATATAAGGGAAAATAGGGATTTTTCATTTCTTAGAAAAGGTGTTGGAAATTCGTATTTGAACACGTTAATTTTCTATTTTTCTAGTTTTCGTATAAAATTTTCTAGAAATTAAACTGGAAGAGTTTTTTGTAACTAAACACAATCTTATGTAATACAACATCCTTGTGTCAAAAACACCGTAAATAATTTATTTATGAGTAAGTTGTAATTTGATTGTGGTCGGATACGATGCTATGGATCGAGTTGAATGTACACAGAGATCGAACTTTGTCAATATGTACATCTACGTATCTTCTCGACTAATTAATTATTAAGTTGACCTTGCTCCAGCTATGAGTTGTCAACAACATTTTGTATATACTTATCTTATAAGCTAGGTCAAATGTATCAGAAAATGTTAAATATAATAATGGTGCACCAAATTACGTTCTAAATTTAAGATCCAACTCAAGTAATTATTGAATGATGTTTTATTATAACAATAATAATAATAATAGCGGTTTCTAATGCAATGCATCATAACAGAACTAATCATGCAACCAGTGATGGATTAACGATCGTGAACCAGGACATGTATCATAATTCATAATAATCATTTTCAAAGATAAGATAATAACAATATCTTTTTGATATCTTTTATTCATTTTTTATTATATAGTTTAAAAGTGCTAAGTTTTAGGTAAATGTGATTTATACACTCAACATAGGTTCATTAGTCTAAATTCTTCAAAACTTAGATTGTGAGTTTAAGTTCAAAGGTGAACATATTCGTGAAAAAATGTACATATTCTTACAATTTTTGCTACATAAAAAATTCAAGACTTATATTGATAACGTCGTATTCTAGACCTACCTATCCATGACAATGGATATTTTGCATTAAGATTGGTAATTATCACCTAATTAATCACCACCACTTATATAAGTTTAATTTTTCTGATCATAATAACTTTTACAATTCAAACTAACTATAAAAACATTAGGTATGAATTTACATATAATTATAATTATATAAATATAAAATATATGAAGATGAGTCCCATGGCAATGACCGGTTGACCACTCCAGAATCATTGTACCGTTAGTCGTGCAATGTAGTGGTTTTACATATTAAAATCAGTGTACAAAGTAATGTTTAACCAAGAGAAATAACATTCTATAAGAAATATGCTTACTCATTTTTTCTTGATTCGATCGACTGTTGATATAATAACTTCAAATTTAAACTCATGAATGTCGTAAAAGTTAAAACTTATAACTAGATATATAACCAAAAGAAATCAATGGTCAAATATTAAGCTTGTCATTAGCAAAATCATTAAATCCACATTATAAGAAAAGCCAGTCGTCGTAGGACATACAATACAATCATCTTTTAATTAATAAGCAATGGAAAATAATACATACTCCGGTGATCTAAATTAAATATGATAAAATAAAAAGGCTTGGAAGATTTCAAACAAAATGTCAAAATACCCTATAACCGCGCTTACGGATTATTAGGTTGATTTCTAGCCCCAATCATTCATTTTATTCAACGTTATAATAAAATAAATGTTTGTCAAAATGACAACCATGCATGCAGGTATTTGTAATATATACTAGCATGAAACCCGCATGAAGCAGCGGTAAATCACAAAAAATATGTTAACGTCGATCTATAAATATTTATCATATCATTAATGTATTATGCAAGTTTTTTATACCATATATACGTACAATAATTCGTATTAAACTTCATAATTACGAAGTTATTTTTTTATATATATATTTTGTACTAAAAACCTCAATTATTTGAGACTTTATTTTAGTTGACTTGACTTATATAAGAAAAATCAATTGTGAAATGTCTCATTGTTATAAAGGTATGTTAATAGTCTTTTTCAACAATTAGAATTAATATGGGTAATTTAGTCACTTTGATTTTTTAAGAGTTTTAAGTTTCAAGAATGAAGATGTTTTATATATTAGTATAGATAGAAGTATAGATATACCTCAACAAATCAACAAATAATAATTATTTTATAATGATAATATTCTTACAAATTAAATCCATATATAGTATTCTGATCAAGTTAAATAATATTATAACAGCTAATTTAAATTACAAATGTCTATATAAAGAGTTGGAATAGAAGGTGGTATCAAACATAAACATCAAACCCCGGCCCTAAAAAAGGAAACATGAGGAAAAATATTTTACTAGTAATTTTGGTTGCTTCCATTTTGGTGGGTGGGTGCATGGCTGGTAATGGACACGGTAATGGTAAAGGTAAAGGTAAAGGTAAAGGTAACGGAAATGTTAATGGTCATGGCCATGACCATGGTGGTGATGGTGGTGGGTTGGAGATGGGTTATTACGAGAAGCGATGTGGGTCGCTATCGGTTGAAAAAACAGTTAGAGATATTGTATGGAGCAAAGTTGCTGCAACTCCTTCCTTGGCTGCCAAGCTTCTAAGGCTTCATTACCATGACTGTTTTGTCAGGGTAAGTGTACTAGCTAGCTAGGAGTATATTAAGTCTTGATTCGAGTGATCATCATATAGTCTAATTGTTGATCTTGTAGGGATGTGATGGATCAATTCTACTAGATCCAACTCAAAATACGACGACAGAAAAGACCGCTGGACCAAATAGATCGGTTTCTGGATACGAGGTGATTGATGAGATAAAGACACAGCTGGAGACCAGTTGTCCAGGAATCGTTTCGTGTGCGGATATTGTTGCCTTGGCAGCTAGAGATGCCGTTTCCTTCCAAGTAAGTAGATTAGATGATACGTCTAAAGTCATTTGTCATTTTTATTAGATGATTCCCAAAGTTGTGGTCCGAAATTATTCATGAAGCTAGATAAAAATTATATGAAAGTGCATGTTATACATTACTTTTTTTGGGATTTGATGGTTTCATCCTCATACAAAATTGTAGTTTCGAAGGGAAATGTGGCCGGTTTTCACCGGAAGGAAAGATGGAAAGATCTCATTGGCATCGGAAGTTGGTAACAATTTACCATCAGCTAATGCCAATTTCACAACTCTCCTAGCTCTATTTGCAGCCAAAAAGCTTAGCCTTAATGATCTTGTAACACTTTCAGGTATACAACTTTCTTAATGTGTACACTAGATCCACCCTTACCAATATGTGCATGCGTACACAAACTTCCTTTATATATGGTGAAGATAACGCGTAGCTAATCTTTTTGTCTATTTAATTAGGGGCGCACACAATTGGGATTTCGCACTGCCCTCTAGTTGCAAGAAGGCTTTACAACTTTACAGGCGTAGGCGATGCCGATCCTTCTCTTGACAAGACTTACGCTCAAACATTGAGAAAAATATGTCCAAACCCTCAAACTTCGGCTACTCTTGTTGAAATGGATCCTAATAGTTCTGGCTCATTCGATTCTAATTATTATCGGGCTTTAAACCAACATAAAGGTTTCTTTGTATCTGATGCAGCATTGCTGACAAATCAACAATCGGCTTTGATCGCAAAAGTTTTGGAAAGTCCTGCGGTTTTCTTTGATGAATTCGCTCGGTCCATGGTTCGAATGGGGGCTGTTGAAGTCCTTGTAGATGGGCAAGGTGAAGTTAGAAACAATTGCCGAGTTGTTAATGGCCATTAGTGATGATTATTAAAAGTAATTATCCGAAATTGTGTACATTTATTCCTTCATGTTTTATTGTCATTCTTGTAATATGCATGTTCAATAAAAGAATATGTGCCTTATTTTTTAAATTATCTTTTAATCTTTATATATATAAAAAACAGAATATCACGGAGCAATTTGAGCCCTTCAATGGGTTCCTTTCATACGATCTAATGATATATATTTAATCTCCATATTTACATTTTTCTCCCCACATATTATTATATTAAATAGAATATTAATTAAATATCAATATAGTAAATACTAAATATTATTATTAATAATTAATTATTATTTTAATAAACCACAATTTCTTTAGGAAAAAAATGAATCCAAAAAAATGGAGCAATCCTTCGGTAGTTCCTATGCCACATATATGATTATTTATAAATATTAAGTTAAATATTAATAATATTAATATAGTAAATACTTAATGTTATTATTAATAAATCTTTCTTTTATATATTAAGGTTAATAATGATTTAATCATCAAAGTTTCACTTTTTTATCGTAATGATTTAACTCTTTAAGTTTGCATTGAATTATTAGTTTGACCCTTGGAGGGTTAAACCATCAAATTTTTGAAAGTTAGATTTATTAAACAAAAAAAAAAGTTAAAAGGGCAAAATCATTATAAAAGATAAACTTTAGAGATTAAATCACAAGCTTTTGTTACGATCATAATTGTCCCCATCCTTTTAATTTATAGATAAAAAACATGATGATTCGGATATCATAACACCTTTGATTAAATTATATTTCTCACTTTAAGTTGAAGATCGTTTATATTTGTAACAAATTATTTGTAGACGATTTTATTCCACAAACTTTTGTTACCATAATGATTGTTTCCATCTTCTTTATTTGTAGATCAAAAAGATGATGATTTAGAAGATGACACCATCACCTATAATTTAGAAGGTATAATAACATCCTTAATTAAAATTATTGTTCCCTATAAATTGAAGATCCTTCATATTTATTGCACGTTATTTGTAGACAATTTCGTTTAACAAGCATTTGTTGATTGGATTAAATTCAATGTCTCTAAAGACAATGATGGTGAAGAAACTGTTAAAAATGTCATGGGAAAGTTACTAAAGACGGATCAACTAATCAAAGAACTTCGCTTGACGATTATATGGTGGATCTCAACTTCTTCAATATCAAATAGAGTTCAAGAATACTATGTGAATTGCATTATGTTTTTACTTTTTTGTTCAAACAGATTTAAGAATTACATTCTCATTGTTAGTTAATAAAATTTATGCTTTTTATTATCCAGAATTTAACACTTATATTTTCACATTCATTAATATTATTATTTATATTGATATATTTAGCCCAACACGTTTTTGGGGTCTGGATTAAATTTTATCGTATTAACCAATATGGGTCAAAATACACAATTATTAAGCTCATGAATAAGCCCAAAAAAGAAAAAATACATATAACAAAATTGTGGTAATAGTGAGAGATAGCCGAAGATTATTAATTTCAAAGTGCTTTCAAGTTAACGACAAAAGCAAAATTTAAATTTAACTTTACAAAACCTTTCTTTGGATTGCGTTAAGATTATTAATGTTTAAGGGTTTTTAAGTTAAAAACAAAATAAAGACTAAACTGATCCCGATAAACCTATGCTTAAAATCTAAAATTAAAAATATGAAGAACAACAAATTTGTAAAAGCCCGCATTGTCGCGGGGGCTTCACCTAGTATCAATTAAATTAAATTAAATGTCAGGTATTTGATCTACGTGTCTTCAAATCAAGTTTCCCTCTGTTCAGAATTATGTGTTGACCTAGGTTACCGTTGGTTCGGAATTATAATTGAAATTTATAAAATCAAAAGGAATTCAAACTAATTAACCAAAGAACTTTAATGATTTTCATTTTCATAAATGATCCAACCAAACAAACATGCTAAGGAAAAAAATACTCTCAAATCAAATTCCATCGAATTCCTATTAATTTCGTGAATCAAACATAGCATAATGGTGTGTTTAATAACACAAATTAATTATTATTGAATGGTCTAAAATCTTATTGATTCAGAGGTATTGAATGATTTTGGTTTTGAAAGAAAATAAATTGTTTGATAATTATTATGAATTAATAGATGAGAAAAGAAAAAACAATAGAGCAGTACGACAATTCATAAAATCGACGAAGCAATGCTAAATAAGTCACTATACATTAGGTATTTAATTAATATTTCATAAAAAATTCAAACATTTATATCAACGTACATAAGTTTAGTGTGTCAAAAGTCGAATAAAAAATTATGAAAAATAAGGTGACTCTAGACCCTGACTCTTAAAATGACTTTGACGTACTATTATGAGTCATGTAGCGACTCTTCCAAACCGAGACGACTCGTAAATCTTATGAGTCAATTAATCATGTAAATTTTTAGTGTAATATCGAAAAATGTAAACAAAAAGTAACTTAATAGAGTTAATTTATTGCATGTCGACGAGATCACCATCAAAATCATATTATTACTCTACTTATCTTGGAAAGGAAACTATACATAACGATTTTTCTTTTTAAGCAATAGTTTAAAAACATCGTAAAACCTATGATATTTTTGAATTAATAAAATGTAGGGGGATGATGGCTGATTAATAAAAGTTTTTACAATAGGTTTACCTATTCGATTATCATGTTGAAGCTGAAATTACAACTTTAAAAGTACACGATATATACAATATTATATTGTTATCATTAGTTTATTACAGTATAATTTACTCACATTACATCATATTTTATATAATTTAATATAGTTTAGTTATACATATATTGTTAGGATAAAATTTTGTATAAATCAAACTTTGAAAATTATGATCTACTGGTATAACATATGTTGATGATCAATGATTTCTAATTTTATATACGTATGTATGTGTTATGACTCTTAGAAGCAGAGTCACATTTTTCTCTCTTTGTATTTGAGTTGCTAGTCGAGTGGTGAGTTAACAAGTATATATGAAATGTTTGTTACTTTGTCATGACTTCACTTGTTAAAAAAAGAATTATATCTATATTTAGAAGGTGTGGGGGCCGGTAAACCAACTTTATCAGCTGAAACTCTGAAACCAGACCCTCTCTACTCAACCGCCGATCCACCGAGTCTCACCTTACACAACTCAATCATAATCCATAAAAACACACACACACACACACACACTGTATCAATATCTATCTATCTGTATACCTGTATCCCTAATTACATGAATTTGTAGTGAATTGGAAATGAGGCGTCATGATTGGATAAATTCAATGTTACCAGATGAATTGATCATCGAGATCTTTCGTAATTTGGATTCAAAATCCAGCCGAGACGCTTGTTCTCTTGTCTGCCGTCGTTGGCAAACCCTAGAACGTCTCAGCCGCGATACAATTCGAATCGGTGGCTCCGGTAGCCCCGATTCACTTGTTAATCTTATTGCTACCCGTTTCGTTAATGTTACTAATCTCTATATCGACGAACGATTGTCTGGTGCTCATCCCTTCGGTGTCGTAAGCTCGCTTTTTCCCCCTAACTTCCATTTATTGTCTTATTTTTAATGTATCAAATAATTAAAGTTTAGCCAATTAGGGCACTTTGATGAACCAGGTTATATTTAGTGTTATAGTCTTCTTATGCAAACACTGTTGATCAGTGAACATTAATTGAATTATGGGTTCGAAAGAAATTTGTATAGTTTTTGAAGAATTTGGTACATGTGTAGTTAGAATAGTGTTTGGTATATAACTTTATATACTTTACATGATCAATGTCAATAGAAACTGTATTGTCTCCCCGAATTTAGCTATTTGACATATAAGTGTTGGGTGGGCTACTTTTCGTAGGCGCTCATAATAGGTTGATAAGGTGATGTGGCAAAGATTGTCGGAAAACCTTTATTGGTTTAGGAACTTTTTGGTGAAAATTAAGAAACTTAACACGTATTATAGTATCATCATCAGCATAGATCTGACTTTGAATAAGTTGTAGCTTGGTCGTCAGCTTGGTTTACCCTTTCATGCAATGTCACAAATATCATGAATGATATGAAGCATTGCACTTTTTAGGATCTATTAATGGAATAAGTTGTTCATTAATTAACTACTCAAAACACTTTTGATGATGTTTGGCTGGCAAGTATAGATCTCCAATTCGTGTGGGATGACGTCACTATACTGACTTTGTATGATAGCTTTCTTTCACAATGAATGGTTGAAGAATTTTCCCCGCCATGAATGCAAGAACTGTGAGGTTCACATGATTATAAGTGGTGTATAATTACATTATATTCTTTCTATTTTCATCACAGTTTGTGGTTGAATAGGAGTAAGAAACATTTGCTGTACTAACATTACTTGGGGTCTTCCTTTATGGATGGAGGGAGTAGTAGAGTACAATGGTACCTTCATCAAGTAGATCTCATCTCTTGTGAACTTTTTATGTGCGATTTTCTACAATAGTGGATGATAAATAAGTTCAAGCTATAATTTTTTTTGTTTAAAATGAATCAGAGTTCTTGCCCATTTGATGTTAAACTAACAAAACTGTGCATAGTTGGGATGTGTTCTTGTTGAAATAATGCATGAAAACCGTGAAGGGTTGCATAGTTAATTCGTAGATTTTGAAAAGTAAAAGGAAAAAGTTCCATTAGTTAAGTGTTCTATTACGAGTATGTATTAATTGATAGAAACACGTGGCCTTGTTTTCTACCGTGCTCTCAATATTATGGACATTCTTGTTTTCTACCTGTCTAAAAGTTTCATACATCAAATGTGCACGGGGAATAAGCTCAATTTTGTTTTTACCATGTATGAATTTTTGCAAAGATACTAAGTTTGTAACCTTTTCCTCTTAAGGTAAAGACATGTGAAACTGTGTTGACTACGGAGTACTATTTTGGAATAATGCATAAAAGCTTATGATGTTTCATTCTTCTTCTTTTTTTTTTGTTTAAATGAGTAAAGATTGACATATGCATGAAGATGATTAGAAGATGCTATGCTGGTTTAGTTTCATACTTATGTAACTACTTCTTGGGGAAAGAGAATTTTGAGTAAACAAAATCCAGTCCAGATAGACCTAGTTAAACTTAAATTGTATACTTCGGTTTACCAAATCATGCAGTTGAAGAGGTATAAGAACCTTTGCTGTAATCGCATAAATTGGGAATCTCCATCCATCGTGCGTTGATAACATTAGTACATACAATGCAAGTATAGTACTTCGTAGTTAGATGACATTTGTTTATATACATTTATGATAACCATATACCATTAATTCTGCGGTAATACTAATATAAACTGTGTGTATAGCTCATATCAAAGTCTACTTTTGGTTATTATTAGTATTTTATTTTTTTAGCAAAATGCAGGGAAGACGACGCAGTGCTAGACAATCTGCATGGCTCAGGCGTCACTTTGTGGCGGAGAGATTTGAGTCATATTGTCTATCGGATGCTGGTTTGGCTGCTGTTGCTGATGGATTTACTAAACTTGAGAAATTGACCCTAATATGGTGCTCTAATGCAACAAGTGAGGGCCTTACATTTGTAGCTCAGAGGTGCGCATCTTTGAAATCCTTGGATTTGCAGGTAATAGTCTTGTTTCCCTCTTGTTTATTGTCATATATGAAATAGTTTGGTTGGAGAGGTTCTTCTTTTTTTATTAACTTTGAAAGAGACTGTCTTTTAGTCGTTTGAGAGTGTCTGATCAGTATTAATGTCTAGCTAAATCTATTCTTGTCACAACTCATGTGGTTGCCATGTTGTTGCCTTGTTGCGTTCATGTCAACTTAGTGATGACGTGGCTGTTGCCTTGTTATTCGTCATAATATTATGTAGGCTTAAACGGCGGTTTGTTGAATTGTGACATTGCTATAAGCTCACTTACTTCAATTAAAAGGTTAAACAGAAAAACTTGCACTATTCAAAGCTATTTGATATGTAACTTATTTATAATTCTACTTTCTTCCAAAGGGCTGCTATGTTGGAGATCAAGGTATATGTGCTATCGGCGAATGTTGCAAACAACTTGAAGCGGTGAATTTCCGATTTTGTGAAGGTTTAAGTGACACTGGTTTAATTGAGTTAGCCTTTGGCTGTGGGAAGACCTTGAAATCACTGGGTGTGGCTGCTTGTGATAAAATAACCGATGTATCGCTAGAAGCTGTAGGGTCTCATTGCAGATCTCTTGAGACGTTGTCATTGGACTCGGAATATATAGGCAACAAAGGGGTAATTTCTGTTGCAAAAGGATGTCCTCGTCTTAAGAATCTGAATCTTCAATGTATTATGGTTACAGACGAGGCTTTAACTGCTGTTGGCAGCCTATGTGTGCTCTTGGAGTCCTTAGCACTCTATAGTTTTCAGAGATTTTCTGACAAGTTAGTTTTTCTTAATTTTTCTCTTCTTTTCATACCGTTTCCTTTTGAACCAACTCACATGCAATTTGAAAATCTATTGTTGTTCATACTTTATCTCAAATCTCTTTTTACTATTATAAGATGTCTAATGTTAATGTCAAGATTTCCATTTATCATGCATTTGGGAAAGTCTTATGTTTCACCGTAGCTTCTAGGCTAGTACACTAGTTTAGGTAGGGTATGTCACAATTGTTTCTGTTCAAATTTGAGGCTACATAGTTAGTTGGAGATAACATCAATAATGGTCATTCGATTGATAATAGAGTTAATAAGCTAGATTAGTCAATACAGATAAGAAAAAAACTAAACAACTGCTAGACAGATGACCTTGCATCTTCATGGAACTTGGCATTATAGAAAAGGTTTCAAATCTTGTTCTGGATATCGGTGGTTAATTGGTTGTTTCGCTGGTTTTCAATAATAAAAATTATCTTTGAGCAAATTTTGGCTTTGCTAAATAATTGGGTTTTAGCTTGAAAATGTGCGAATTTTCATATAGAAATATTATTATCGAACTTCTTTTTTTGTGGAGAATGAACAATATGAAGATCGGAAGAATGGATGATTATAAAAGTTAGGTTGAAAATGAAGATAGGAAACGGACTAGAATGGTCCTAACAAAATACGTGTACTGTGCATTGGACACCTCTAACGACTGTCTACTAACTCCGTTACTGGTTGGACTAAAGCAGCATGAAGTCCAACGATTTGGGATGGACATATAAAAAGTAACAGTCATTCACTAGGTCTGCAGATTGGCCAATTGTCCAGTGATGATGTTGGCTTTTATTCACTTATGTACCAAGCTGGAAAATAGTCGTACACATTTTAGGTTACCAGTCAAAATTGAACAACTAAGGTGACAAATCGTGCGTGCTTTTTGGAACTATAGAACCAACACGGTGATTTTGAAAGTATTTTCCCAGATGCGGATATTGTTATATACTTGTATCAACAGTTAAAGGAAAACTATTAAGAACTAAGAAAGTAGCTATATATTTCAGTAACTTATATGAATGTGCTGAAACAGAAGATTGATTTAAGTGGAACTAACTTTGAAGTGAATATTCACTGATTATCTACTCAGAAATAGAAGATAATTTATTTTACGAATTTATGATCTTATCGATGTTGAATTGATATGCAGGAGCCTTTGTGCCATTGGGAAGGGATGTAAACAGTTGAAGAGTCTGATGCTGAGTGATTGCTATTTCCTGAGTGATAAGGGATTAGAGGCTGTTGCAGCTGGTTGCTCTGAACTTGCACGATTGGAAGTTAATGGTTGCCACAATATTAGCACATCTGGGCTGGAAAGCATCGGAAGGTCCTGCATGTACGTAATGAATAAAGCTGTAATTAAATTTCTCTTTTCTAAGTAAGCTATACGTATCTTTATCATTCTTATACACCTTTTTAGAAGTTATTAGAGTTGAGAACAAGAACAGCCATTTTTATCTTACACCTGTACTGCTTAGTAAAATTTTATCTTTTCTTATTTTCGTAGTAGGTACGTTTTATTTGTAGCATGAAGGGTGTTTACTTTTGTAGATATTATAAGCTTCTATGTCAACCCTTTTATGTATGAGGTCGTGTTTGATCTGAAATGGGTCAATGTAAAGATTTCCATAAAAGGGAAATGGGTGAGACAGTATCACTTGCATTGGGTTTAAAAACCGACATGTTTCAAACCGATCACTTTTTGACCTAGAAAGTACAAAACAAAAGGTTGAATTGGGTTACCGTTCGTGACAGCACTGCTTCTATGTCGTGAGTTGTCTGGCGATTTCTGATTGCTTAGTTATTTGTCCTTTCCACTCATTTTTTGTTTCCTAAAGGTCTTTTGTTCATCTATTAGTCTTAAAACATCAATTTTCGTGATTGTCTAGAGTTGGGTTAGTTTCACCATTTATACTATGAGGCTAACATGGTAAAATTACAGGCGTCTTACAGAGCTAGCATTACTATACTGCCAAAAAGTAAGTGATGATGCCCTATTCGAAGTTGGAAAAGGTTGCAAGTACTTGCAAGCCCTCCATTTAGTGGATTGCTCTCTTATTGGTGATGATGCCATATGCAACATTGCATTTGGCTGCAGGAATTTGAAAAAACTTCACATACGTAGATGTTATGAGGTATTCTTCTCTTAATTATTTATATATACATGTAGCATACTGTTCTTCTAAAATGGTATCACTTACATTATGAAGACGGTGATAACCTCTCATGATGTTTGCCATTAGGGCTGCAACCGGCTCGAGCTTGGCTTTAAAAGCTTGAAACTTTATATAGAAATAATTTTGTATATATTTAAACTTATTTTGTGTGTGTGTGTGTGTGTATATATATATATATAAAGTTTAATATAAACTATAAACATTTTTAAATACACACACACACACACACACACCTAGCAAAACAGATCACTAGTCAAAAACTTTGTATAATAATTTAATAGTATTAGAATCAGATAATAGTGTCATTTGCATATTCCAAATTACGTATATATTAATATACACATATACAAATTACTTAAAGCTAGACAATAGCTCCAGCCGAGCTTTTATAAGCTCGGACTCGGCTTAATATCTAAATCGTGCTCAATTTTCAAGCTCAAGCTTGGCACGAACTCTATTAAAGGTTGATTTGATCGACATTGAGCTCGAGCCGAGGTTGACTCATTCAATAACAGCTCGACTTGTTTGCTTTCCTATTCGCTATGTGAGTCGAAAATGACTTATGCAATACTTTAGAGTAACATGTCGGTAATACTTAATAATCATAGGTTGGGAGCAAGGGAATTATAGCCGTTGGTGACAACTGTAAATACCTTACAGATCTCAGTATTCGATTTTGTGATAGGTAAGAATTTACAGTTTCCCACTTATGTACAGTTATACTACTACCACATGCAAATATACTACTAGGGGGCAATTTGATGCTGCAAATTTGTTCGGTAAATCTGAATGACTTTGTCTGGTATTGTAAATTTCTTTCACTTTTTTTTTTTGTAAATCAAAGATTGCACTACAGTTGGATTTGTATGTTCATATTTCAGATGTGGCCTATGCAGATTTTTTATAATCTTTTACTATCTTTTACTATATTTTGAACTAATTTTGTATTTATATTACCAGGGTAGGAGATGAAGCTCTGGTGGCTATTGGTAATGGTTGCCCCTTGTTACGTCATCTAAATGTCAGTGGCTGCCACCAAATAGGAGATACCGGGATAACAGCAATTGCAAGAGGCTGCCCTCAACTAACATATTTGGATGTTAGCGTTCTTCAGGTAATAATTAAGGAAAATTAAAATGGTTTAAGTATCTGTTTGTTATGTTGATGCTTATATCCTATGTATTATGCATAATGAAATAAGATTATTGTTTTATGAATATAATTTTCACAATTTTAGTTAAATGATTAAAGAAGTCAATATATGTTGGCCATTTACCCTACTCACTCGACTGACATAGAGGCTGCTTGGTTGGCTAGAATGTAATGGACTACAAATTGGAATAGAGGAATTAATGGAATTAATAAGGTAGTGGAATACATCATTACATGCCATTGCCATGTTTGGGTGGCCTATAGGACTGGAATGAGTTTCAAATAGTCAATTTAATATTCAAAAAGGCAATGTATCAAGTTATGTCTACTCATATATACTATCTAGTGAATAAAACGGATCTCGCATACATATAAAAGCTTATTAAATATAACAAAAGCTCGATTAAGATTATAAGAGTCTCCAATGGAAAAAAGCTGTTCGAAGTTTGATAATTCAAAATCTACACACATACTATAACAAAAATACCTTTTGGCCAAAGACTCAGTTTTGGCAAACCCATTATTGAAAAAGTCCAGCTCCTGTGGGATAAGCTTTTCAGACTTTTTTGTACAAACAAGACTCCCATTGGAGATGCATTATAAGTGTATTATTTGGAAATATATGAATACGCTAGTTAACGTTTTGAAATGTATCAAAAGGATTTATGTTTACTGAAAAACTCTTAACCTGTGTAGTGAAAATCGGTCGAGGAGAAGGAATCACATTGGTATGGAATAGTCCATTCCTGTCTTTGAGACTAAACAGACATCTTAGTTCCATTCTGATTATGACGTACCAAATACTACCATAGTTCTGAGAGTACTATTATGTTTGATGCATCCGAAACACATTTTCTTATGCAAATATAGAAAACATGGGATAGATTGGGCCTATTATTGCATTTTCTTTTAAGTTAATATCCTTTCTGTACGATGCTAATATCACAATATTTTTATCCGACAGAATTTGCAGGATATGGCACTGGCAGAGGTAGGAGAAGGGTGCCCTTTACTACAGGATATCGTAATATCACATTGCCGAGAGATAACAGATGTTGGTCTAGCGCATCTTGTTAATAGATGTAAATTTCTTGAGTCCTGCCATATGGTCTATTGTCCCGGTGTGACTGCAGCAGGGGTAGCCACTGTTATATCTACCTGTATCAACATCAAGAAGATTCTAATTGAAAAGTCAAAGGTTAGTGAAAGAACTCGAAGACGAGCAGGGTCCATCATCTCCTACCTCTGTGTGGAAATATGAAATCCTGATACATCTTTCAAGAGAAGACATACGTCCGTGGTTTTAATACAATTATAAAACGCATAGTTAGCTTTTTTAAGAGATAATACATGTACACAGAACAAATCATACTAATGTGATCCTGAAAAAGCTAATTATAATCTTCTGGCTAAGGAAATACGGGTACTATGTTGTAATAAGTGGATGAGTATATGCTTCAGTTGAATAATTTCAATGTCTTTATTTTCTTCATCTGAATAATTTTGGGTACAATTTTTTTTCCTTCGCATGGTCTCTTTTTATATTCTACTTCTGTATCGACTTCTTTGTCTTCTTCCTGCGCCCGATTGAATGCCTTTGGTTATTGCTATAGAACTAATGTCCCAAAACATTAAGTTTACCCCATTTCAAATATCTCTAGATTCTTTAAACTAAGTCCCAAGTTTGAATTCCAATTCGTTTGATGAAACAGACGCAACCTAAATATTGTTTTCTTGTTTGTGCTACAACTGAAATAAAAAGGATAGAAAAAAAATGATTTTGGTTTGGAATTTGATAGAAAGTTGACGATTCGAAAAGTGTTTACCATTTGAAGCGTTAAAACATCGAGTATGAGTGAGGAAAATGAAGAAAATGATTTTTGAGGGACTAAAGCTGTACATTATAAATAGTTAAAGGGTAGTTTTTGTCGTACCTTAACATAACATTCTATAATTAACAACCCCAATCCCTGCCCTTGGCAACACAACTTTAACGAACACCAGAAATTAACGATGCCTGGTAGTGGTACTAGTATTAATACTGGTTGCAGCATTCGAGCTCTCTGGATCCTCAACAATCAAGACGACGTCGTTTTCTCTCGGTAATTTCAATCACTATCCGTTCATATCATTCCTAGGGTTTCATGTTCGTTTTCGTTTACATTAACAGATCCAATTTATTCGTTTTACGCTGTTATGTATACTTATATATAAGGAGTATATAATTGTATATACCTATCGTACTCATGTTGTTGTTGAAATTGATCAGGAGGTTTTCGGTTGTTGAGAGACGCTGGACTGTTGCTTGTAAGAAATCAGAAGAGAATTTGATGTCATCACCTCTTCCAACGGATTCAGAACTCGCTGCTGCATTTGCAGATCGGAAAAAGAGGTTTCTGTAATCTGAGATTTTCTTATGCAACTGTTCGTTTAAATTTTGATGCATTTTTTCAACTGAATCTGACTAATATGTGAACTGCTATCAAGTATGGATATTGTACTTAAATATATACGCTGTGACAGAGATCTCACAACAGAAATACACATACACACATATATAAACATATACACATTACGTCGAAGGTTCAAATGAGAATATTTAAAAAGGCGAGAACCGTGAGGACCACAAGATTATATGGTTGGATCATTCCTAAAATTGTTCATCTATATTTTCTTCTCGTATTTTGCATTTATAAAAATGAGTATGCATTAGTACACACATATTTGAGATGTATGAATTTGAATCCAGTGATTTTCTTGACTATGTGAGTGAAGGTAATGTGCTCTTACCATTCTTATTTTAAAGTGTTATTATTGGAAAATTACCCATTATATATTTGTGTATGTGTGTGTAGATATCAATAGGACTTCGTTAAGTTGTGTGATTCAAATACACACATGCATATATGATAATGTAAGCTGTTGGTAGAAACAGTTGACTGATTTAGTGCGTAATGTAGGGAAGGGTCTGCTCGAGGGTATGGAATACGGGTCAAAAAGTCAATTGAAGGATCAGATTCGTGGGTTGATGATCCAATTATGCGTCATATTGTAAGCGTTCATGTTAAGAAAGAAGAAAATGGGGAAGATCATACATTTTGGCCTCTCATCTTGCATGCCAAAGGACAATATTACGTTCTTGTACTGCCGTTGGTTGAACCCAGTTATTTGAAAGCGTACAACACAATATGTAATCGGTCCGATTGCGGCAATGGTGTTGGAGTTGATGGAAATTTGTCTTCCATTTTGCTTCACCTTCCTTGCATCACAGGGTATGGTAAGTTGCGTGTGAGTATAATTTGTCGTTGCAATCTTCTTTATGTTTGCAGCTCCTGATTTCATCTTGATGTAATTGATATAATCTATTACTGCACTGATCACTACTTCTTTGAATCTCCCGTGGACATAATTTTGGTGCTTATTTATGTAACTTCTGCTAGATATATATAATCTATATTTCTATCTTTTTATTCAACTTTAGAGGGTTCGATTTTTCTGTACAGGGCATTCATGGTGGCCCATGCTCTAGGTGACATAATTACATCAGATCACCCAGAGCCTGAAGTAGTTGTAAGCGCAGGACCTTCTGTTGGCGGCTTATTGGATTCCCTAACTGGAAGTATTGGCATTTCGGCAAGACCAAAACCTGTAGCAGCACCGGTTGCTGCTACCACCAATTCTAGCACTGTTGCTGGTGGTTCTGGTGCATCAGAAGGTCCAAAGATTGGCTCGAAGAACCCCGAAAAAGATGCACTACGGAGTTTCATTAGTACCGCAATGCCCTTTGGTTAGTAAACTTCAGTGTATATATTCTCCGATTTTTTATTTTTTTTTAAATATATATCTGCTGTGCGTATTTGTATATTTCCTGTTCCTTCTTCCCTTTTCGTATGCTAAAAGAACAAGCCATACTAGTCTTCAACTACAAAACAACCTCAACTCTGTAGGAAGTTGATGATAAAATTTTACATAAAAAATGAACGGGCCTGATAAACAAACATGTTTAGTTTCTTGAAACTAGGAGAGGTTTGAACTCTTCATCTTATACTGAGTTATCTCTATCTTTTGAACTCATCACGTTGAAGATGGGGAGCATATCAAAGGAAAGTTACTTAAATAATATGTGATATATAATTATTTTTTTTAACACCAACTTTGTTTTTAGATTAAGGATTTTGATAAGCATCACCCTTAGGGTGATGGATAACCATTCCATATAAAAATTTCAACATTAATTAAACTTGAATATTTCTATAATAATAATAATAATAATAATAATAATAATAATAATAATAATAATAATAATAATAAAAAATTAATGAAATATAAATGGAAGGTGAAGTAATAATTATAGAAATAATTATGTTTATTAAATGTTTAATTATCATTTCATTTTATAATAGGAATGTTTAATTAATGAAATATGATTGGTAGATAATGGCAATTGTAATGGCATTGGTGCTTTATCTATATTATGTTTATGCTCTTACTCTATGAGTTTAGAATGTTCAGCTGAACTATGAATATGTTGACGGGCTATATATATGTATGCAAAGATATGATAAACCATTTTTTCTTGCTTTATTTTCCATTTTATAGGATTCTATTCTATCTAAAACACATTTTCATGAAAAAAAAAGATCATTTGGGTTGTTAAACTGTTTTATGAAGAGATGTTGTACCTAGTTACGTTTAGAGCAGACTTCTTATGGCTCAATCGGTTTGGGTTGTGTTCTATCTCAAACAGATCAAAAGGGGCATCTGAAGTTGTTTTCCGCTAAACGGAGAACATGACAAATGGGTCAACTGGTCAAAAGGGGCCAAAATCCCCCAAAGTTTATATCTTGATACATACAACATCTAGATTGCTATTGTTATAAAGTGTGTGTGTGTGTGTCTCGTGTATTGCAAATCATTACTAGCATATAAGTTTTTATCAAAAATAAAGAATGGATAACAAATTGTTCGTGGTTCAACCTGACCATGGCCCAGCCCTTTGACGTTTACTATATAATGTATTGTTCCAACCTCATTACCCTCCGTACCCATCTTTTTGGTGTTTATCATTAACTAGTTACATGCGATTTGTCTTGCATATAGGTACTCCACTGGATCTTAGCTACTCCAATATTTCTGCTATTAGAACTAATGGCTTCTCGCCAGCTGACGCACCACTAATGGACGGCAAACAACCTGCATGGAAACCATATCTTTTTAAAGGGAAACAGAGGCTACTATTTACAATTCATGAGATTGTTAATGCAGCAATGTATGACCGTGATGAGATTCCCGATAGCTTATCAATATCAGGGCAAGTAAACTGCCGGGCAGAGTTGGAGGGCCTGCCCGATGTCCTGTTTCCGTTAACTGGATTAGATAGTAAGCGTGTTGAGATATTATCATTTCACCCTTGTGCTCAAGTTCCGGAACAAGGCGGAGATAAACAGACCATGATGTTTTCACCGCCACTTGGCAATTTTGTATTATTACGGTATCAAGCACCCTGTTCTTTAGGAGTTCCAATTCAGGGATTTTACCAGCTTTCAATGGTCTCTGAAAATGAAGGGGCTTTTTTGTTTAAGTTATCAATAATGGAGGGTTATAAGTCTCCATTAACAATGGAATTTTGTACTGTTAATATGCCGTTTCCTAGAAGAAAGGTAATTTCATTTGAGGGGACGCCTTCTATTGGAACTGTTTCTCATACTGAGCATTCAGTTGAATGGAAAATCATACCGATTGGTCGAGGAGTTGGTGGTAAGTGTATTGAAGCAACGTTTCCGGGAACTGTCAGGTTTGGTCCATGGAAAAGTCAGAGGTCGGTCAACTCCGGGTTTGTTCAAGGTGATGAAGACAGTGATTCGGAAATAGAGGCGGCAAATAATATGGTTAATGTAGATGAGTACTTGATGGATAAAATGAATAAGGATCTTCCAGCTGTTGATTTAGAAGAACCCTTTTGTTGGCACGCGTACAACTATGCCAAGGTACGTAATTCTTTTCCTATTTTACGCTTTGCAGATTGCCATAGAGAAACCAACCAATGACTTTGATCTCTTCTGGTAAAGTTAGTATCAGCCATTTGATGCATGTCATGATCTATAGCTGAAACCCATTTTTAAATACAACACATTGTCATTTCCAGTTGTATTTTTTAAATTTATTTGATACGTCTTTGATTGGCCTATCAATGGCTACCGCAGTCTCCACCTCCCCCATCATAATGTTATAGTTAAATAGAAGTTATGTCGCCTTACCAGTTTTAGGAAATTGTTTTCATTTGAATCGGTCCAAGAGCCGTGTAAATGCTCAGGTGAACAAGAGGCTCCTCCTCGATTCACAGTTTTTACAAGTGTAAGGTGGTGTTTGGGGGAGTTTATTTCTTGAGCTTATTAGTTTGCTTATTGCTTATAAGCAAATAACCTAGAAATTTCAAGCCTATTTTGGAGCCTCTCACAAATAAGCAATATAAAATGGGCTTATCCAAACACTAGGAGGGGGGCTTATTAAGTAAGTTGAGGAGCATTGCCAATACCTCTAAGAAATTGAGGGCATTGGGTCTATTATCTCTAACAGATACTAGGTAATACTAAAATGTCTTATTGTGGAGGTGATTTATTTAATAGAATGATGCAAGATGGTAATCGCTTAACAATAAGCATTTAAAGTAAATATCATCTACAATTGGAGGTCACATGCTGGAGCGCTATTACCTTCACAATTCTATTTATAGTATGTTTCTTTGAAATCCTCTATGACTACTATTTCACTATGAGTTTGTAAAAGCTCACTTTCCTAACATATAAATGACTGCCTCATAGTCCTTCTAGATAAGCCTACTCTGATTTTGTTGTTCATACATGATTACATTTATATTTCTTATGTATGAAGCAAAGGATGGACTTATCAATTGCTTTAAAAAGTCACAAATCAACCTGCATGTGGCATATCTGCAGTACCCTTAGCCAAGTTTCTTGATCAAAGTAGTTTGTGGGCAAGCGTACAAAATTAGACATGCGAGCATGATCTGGGGATACACTATTTCTTGAACTAAAGGGAAATATAATCATAACATGATAATCATACATTAAATCAGTCTTATCAAGTTTGTAGTAGCATGTCAACATCTTCCTGCGTGTTTCCATTTAGATATAAATTGACTCTTGAGTACATTAAACTTTGAAGTATGTTGTGCTACAGAGTACTAAGATCAAAATACTGACACAGGTCTCTTTCAAGATGGTGGGTGCATCTCTATCAGGCATGACAGTAGATCCTAAATCTGTGAGTATACTCATGTGATATTGTATACAGATTTCAAGGAAGGGTTTCGACTGTCTTGTATCTTAATTATGGAAGTTGAACATTCTTATGACATGTTGATATGCAGGTTAGCATCTTTCCATCTGTCAAGGTACCGGTGGAGCATTCAACCCAGGTCATTTTCTTTCTCTAATGGCTTTAATATATTGTTATGTCCCACTTCACTCTAATATATGACTAAATACATTAATAAGCACATATTAATTATTTCTTTGGAAAGGTCATCAACTGCAACACACATAAAAATAGTGATCTAGTTAAAGATGGTTTGCAGGTCAAGCTAGCCCAATCCAACCCATGCTAAATATTTACTTTAACACAAATTGTGATGACAAGTTACCCAACCAATGACCTGCCATTTTTTTCAAGCTCTACGTCTGCCACAAAAGTGTTATACAATAACTTGTAGCTGTAGAAGTTTGTTTCTCTGACTGCTTCTCTTTCATTAGCAAAATAGTAAATCTCTTCATCATTTGGTGACAGGTCCACTCTGGGGAATATATCTTGTGGAATACATTAGGTAAATGCCCAGTTGCTGCTACACCAAAAGGCTGAGTAACAAATGCAGCAAAGCCGACACTTGTGCTCTTATCCTGTCTATGTTTTAGTGTGAGGTGAGTTAAACCAGCGGATTTGAGGTGCATGTTTTCCTATCTTTTGTGTACGGATGTGGGGTTGGATTCGAACTTGATACAAGCAGTGTGCTACATGTACTTGTTTCATTTACATTTATGCATTATTTCTTCAACATTTGATTATTTCATTTTCGTTTGTGCATGCTCTTCTCAACATGTAAACCCATGTGTAGTGATTTCATTTATGTAAAAAAGAACTTCCGGAACAGGTGTTATTGGCTTGGTCATTCCATTTTCATTTGTGCATGCTCTTCGTGGTTAGTTATAAATCTCTTATAGTCATCAAGCTATATATAAGCATATCTTAAATCTGGAAAGAAAAGTTGATCTAATAATAGAGCAACTCCTATCTTCTCATTATCATGCTCTCCTCACAAATGATAAAGATGGTAAAATAGAGGGCCAATCAAAGTTAAGTGATCTAAAGATGAGCAGCCTTCTTGTTGAAGTTAAAACAGGGTGTCTTGACATGTGAAATCTTTTTTGTTCCATTTCTTTTTTTGAGTTAGTAGTTCATGTGTTATTTATTTACTTATGATTATATGCGTTTAGATACGCTTTTGAAGACTAATGAATTATTTACATGTTTCCTTATAGCTAGAATTTTTGTTTCCCTATATCATTCAAATATACTCATTAACCTATAATTGGTCAAAAATCAAAGTGACACAGTATTTGGTTGGGTACAATCTGCAATGCCATCACCAATTTTTAATAGAGAAAACACATCATTTAAACATCTACAACAAACTCCGGATATTTTCATAATTTGAAAACGTACGTTGAACATCATCTGCCTAAGGCAACTAGTCTGATAATCTCATCAACAGGTCAGTTGCTTCTACGCAATACCACATATTGTTACAAGGGTGAAACTCGTGTGCTTTTGTGTTAGCTATGACAAACAAGATGCTGTTGAAAGGGTTGACCCGAACTATCTTCTGGGTTGTACAACTGCTGGATTCCAATCATTGATTGATGAAGCAACCTGGTGAAAGTGAAGATTTTGTGAGAGATTGCTTCCAACTGATTGAAACATCTCTGACCGTGGAGGAGTAACATCCGGTTTCGTGTTTGATTGATGAAAACTACTATCACCTTCTTCTTCTCCATTGTTAGCACCTGACTATTGTCATAAATAAATACCATCTATAAGCTAAATGGACTCTAATTATAATGTCGTAATCTGCTTCGAATGAGATTACTTCTATAGCAATTCTTACATTGGTTAAGCCGTTAACATGTACAACTATGATTGTTATATCATCCGTGCGATTCTCATGCTCTAACCATAATTTGTATGATTCTGCAGCAACAGCAGAACATGCACTTCGAGGATCCATGTATCTGTTAACCTACGCAATAAAAAAATACATGAGCTGTGAAAAATGCCCTCAACTCAAAAACTGATAAAGCGACATTAAAACAAAACTTAAACCCCAACATGATACCGTTTTAGATGTGTAACAAATTGTTAACGGTAATAATTAACTATGCTTGAACTTGATTTGCTGTGATATCACAAGACACATAAAGACAGTAAAATGAACTTATATACTAGTAATACTAGTAAAAAATCTAGGTTATAAATTAATATTAAAAGAAATCTTTTGCATGTGCCTCAACTAGTTAAGGTGAACATCAAACTAAGATTGCTAATTGGTATAAAGTAATAGTATCTGAAAAATAATAACAGCTCAGCTAGTTAGAGTGCACAGATTGCTCATTAGTGTCAAAAAATATCCAAAGTATAAATACCATAGGAGTATCTATATAACAACATACCATATCAACAACTGCTTGGCTAGATAAAAACTCGAATACACCATCACTTGCAAGTACAAAAAAAGGATTTTTATCCGTGAGTTGAATTACAGAAACTTCAGGAACCGCAACAACACCAATCTTTTCCGCTATACTATCACCTACACTACGTGTAAAAGCAGTTCCAGGATACATCCCATTTTGCATCCATAATCGTGGCGGATCATTACCTGCAGTTTCTTCATCACCCCACGATTGAACACTCGGATCTTTCACCCCTTCAACTTGATCAACACTCAGCACCCTAGCACCACATTCTTTTACTCGTTCACATTCATCGTTCCTAAAAGGCGTTTGATCTCTAGACAAATCTTGTGCAACAATATGCCTATGATCATCACCTTCTTTAACGGAAATCACAGCTCGTGAATCACCTACATTCGCTACATAAAGCTTATCACCAATCACAAGAACAGTAATCGCAGTTGTACCGCTCATTGAATCATCTATATCAGGGTTTTCATGAAGCTCACTGTTTGTTGTAGCAAACGCTGTATTGTAAGACGTAATAGGATCTTCTAACAACTTATCATCACTAGAAAGAAGCTCAAGAAGCCTATTGTTAACAAAGTTCGAACATTGTTTGCCCGTATGACCGTGCCCATCAAAAACACCAAAGAAATGGACATTTGGGTTGCCTTGAATACTTGTTTTGATACAAAAACAATCTTGATTTTCTTTATTAGGCGTATCGGGGTAATAACCACGTCTTGTAAGCACGGCACACTCAAGCTTATAATTATGAGAAGGAACCGGAACAATTTCTAATAATTCGTCTGTCGTTGCGGTTTTATCTTTCTTTCCCTTGGATTTTTTACCACCATCCGACCAAGATGATGAAAAATTTCCGCAACATTTGCAATAAACGCAACCCATGTCCCACAAAACCCAAACTTTGCAAACCCTGGAAGCACACCACCTGTTTGTGAAAAGTCCCCAGAGAACCGCAAGGTCAAAAATCAATATCCCAAGAGAATTACAGAAACAATGGCACCCACATAAGCTTGATGACAATTTATCGATACAAAACAAACCCTAGAATCCCTTCAAAGATAGTATAGTATGGAAATTCGCATGCTTTTTGAGTTAAAATTTTGGTTGAATTTGTTTACCCCTGGTCAACGATGACGATGATGAAATTTGTAAGTTGTTTGAATATTCATTTGAAGGAAAGAATAACTCCAAAAATCAACATGACGATATTATTATTATTATTATTATTATTATCATGTAAAAAAAAAGTGAACGATATGAAGGTTCTGGGAATTTGATGGTCGAGGAAAGAAACCTTGAGAAGGGAGATGAAAAAGGGGGAAAACCCCAAAAAATCAAATCGCAAACGTACAAAAACAAATAATTAATCATTTAATTCTCATTTTCATTATTTTTATATTCAATATTAAATCTGATAAACGTTACATCATACAGTTCAAAATTGTAGTCGTACGAATTTTGTGATCATTAATAGGTGTATAGACAGTAGGTAGATCCACATACTGAGCCCAAACTCTAAATACGGACAAGCCCACGTTCATATCGGGCTTAAAGCCCTTCTAGATTAGCATCCGTCATTCCTTCGTCCTTGATGAATTATTAGGAAAATAATCGTTATAATATTGTACTTCTTCCGTCCCGAAATAATTATCACTGGACAAACTACACGTGGGATGATAAAAATATAATCATTACTGCTTTCTCTTTCTTACATTTTGCAGAATGGCAATTATCATTGTAGGCCAAACAAATTTGTTGAAGTAAGCATGCAGTTGTCGCGAAAAGTCTCAATGACCAAGTAACTCGAACTCACGAGTCACACCTAGTTCTTAAGATTATGAAAATTAGTAACGACACCAACGTTGAATGTGGGAATCTAATAGCTATTAAATGCAATGGGAAATTAATAAAATCATAAGACAAATTGACTTAGGCGTTCATGTCCATTTGGTTTGTGATTGCAATGCTTACGGTTGAACGATACATCACCGGTGAAACTCATAGTCTCATACAAATAAAGGTGTCGTTCATGTCCATTTGGTTTGTGATTGCAATGCTTACGGTTGAACGATACATCACTGGTGAAACTCATAGTCTCATACAAATAAAGGTGTGAGATCAGATGGCATATACATTTTGAGAGGAATGAGAGGCATTCAGCTCTTGATACATATGAAATTCGACAATTCAATGTTTATTTACCAATCCTAAAGTTATTCAAAGGTTTCTAATATATTTTATTGATATCTATATAAACATTGATTGGTAGTGATATATTATTAAAAAAAAAATGAAAAGCGTGGGTATCTATAATAAAAAAATATGGTTGGTCGATGATATAACAAGGACACATTATATGCAACTAGATGGTATCCTTTGCCATTAATCTTCCCATTTTTAAATAAGTTTGTTGACACATTGTTGGGACAGGGACCCCATACATACCACTCTTGTTCTTCTTTACTTTCCTTTTCCTAGTTAGCAATGCTACTTTCTTATTTTTTTATTTTATTTTATTTTCTTTAAGTATCAAATTACAAGTTTTTAACGATGATTTTTCAGTGAATTCATACATATTTCAAGATTAGATGTCATTTACATCATTAGTTTATTTTATTTGCTCTTATATACATTAGATAAATAAATAAATTGAACCCATAAACAATTAGAGATTGTTTAATTAGTGTACTAAAGCAATTTTATTATTTATGAAAAGTGTGCCTTTCAATTTCATAAAATAACGGCGTGGCTTTGTTTCACATCAATATGTGGTGTAGACCCAAAAACTTGAATTACTTTAATAAAACATTCTATCATGCTCATGCTCATGCATATCTTTTTACTTAAATAAATCTTTTTAAAAAATTAAAGTCAAAGGACTCATGCAGTCATGTGTTATGTGTTTAATTTATTATATTATCATATTATATATATATATATATATATATATATATATATATATATAGTTTCGACTAAATGAGAACACTTCAAAAATAAGAACGGTGAGAACACCTCATAAATGCACAACTAACCAACAAAAATCATTAGATTCACAGTCATACATCTCAAATATGCAAAGAAAAACAAATGCACACTTCTAAAAATGTACAAAAATCGAAAAAAAGATTGATGCACGGTTATCTCTATAATTGTGCATCAATCGTTTTTTCGATTTTTGTGTATTTCTGAAAGTTCGCATCTATTCTAATCAATTTTTCTACACATATTTGAGATGTATGAGTGTGAATTTAATGATTTTGTTGGCCAATTGTGCATTTATGAAGTGTTCTTACCGTTCTTATTTTTGAAGTGTTCTCATTGGAACCTTACCCTATATATATATATATATATATATATATATATATATATATATATATATATATATATGAGTTCTGGTGAAAACAAAGAGTTTAAAAAACAGTGAAAACACATTCCCACCCTCCATCTAATCTAACTTATATATGTGTGTGTGTGTATATATATATATATATATATAATGGGTGGAGATAAAAACCCCCGGTGAAAACACTTTTTGCTTCACACTTATTTTAAGTTGTGAACTTTTTTTTTTGCTTGAAATGTGTTTTTAATTGTAAACCCTTATATTTTTTTTTGTTTCACATAAATTTTCATCATCGTGAACCTTAATTTTTTTTTTCTTCACACAGTTTTTAAACTTTTTAATTGTGAACTTTATTTTTTCACATAATTTTATTTTTTTACTTTTCTAATTCTAAACCTTAGTTTTTTGGGGGTTCACTGAAAGCTTTTAACATTATAAATTGTGAACCTTAATTTTATTTTGGCTTCATGGAATTTTTTAACTTTTTCAACTGTGAACCTTTTTATTCAACTGCGAACCTTAATTTTTTTGGTTAACAAAAGTTTTTAAAATTTTCAAATGTGAACTTTTTTTTTCCAACTGTGAACCTTAATTTTTTTATTGAGTTCACGGAAAGTTTTTAACATTTTCAATTGTGAACCTTTTTTTTTCAACTGTGAACCTTAATTTTTTTTGGGTTCACAGAAAGTTTTTAACTTTTTCAATTGTGAACCTTAAATTATTTTTTTTGGTTTACGGAAAGTTTTTAACTTTTTCAGTTGTGAACCATTCCGTAGGATCTATGTAATTCGATCGGATGTAACAATTCACGGCATCTTTTGCAAACTACCTAAGTCTATAACTTTTGAAACTCGTGACTCGAAATTTTCTGTAATCATTTAACTCTGTAATATCAATTGACAATTTCTCTATACTACTCTATATTATTGGTCTTTACATTGTGATGTGTATATTACCACTTTTATATATACATCTATCCCAATTATCAGTCTGGTACAATCTCTCATGTACCTCTTGTTTCTTTCTTGAAGAATCATGCCGCCAAAAAAGAAAAGTTACAGCCATGCTGAAATTGCTGCCCTCGTTTCCCGAGCTGTGGTCGAAGCCCTCGCTACTCGGGAATCACCCCGAACCTCTAGGAGAAGCGATGACACTACTGACACTACTCCTGTCATCAAACCTTGCTCTTACAAGGATTTTCTAAGCTGTAAGCCGCTAAATTTCAAGGGCACGGAAGGTGCCATCGATCTAATCAGGTGGATCGAAAGGACGAATCTGTCTTCAGTTTGTGCAACTGCACGGAAGACAGCAAGGTCAAATTCGATGCTTACACCTTTCAAGAAGGTGCACTCTAATGGTGGAACACTCATGCCAGTTCTGTGGGCATTGATGTAGCAAACCAACTCCCCTGGGCAGACCTGAAGAAAATGCTAAGGGGCGAATATTGCCCCACCGAAGAACTCCACCGGTTGGAGGAAGAATTCTGGCATTTAACTGTTCAAGGCAATGATATCGCTGGTTACACCACCAAATTCCAGCAACTCGCCCTTCTATGTCCAGGTTTGGTAGACACGGACGAAGAAAGCATCAAGAAGTACATCCGCGGCCTCCTGAAGAACATCTAGGGAAATGTCGCCTCATCCAAGCCAACCACCATTCAAAGTGCTATCCGGCTTGCACATGAACTCATGGCGATGATTGTCAGCCGTGAGGCATCCACCACCCCTTCCAACAACGAACGCAAATCTACTAAACACCACGACCAACCAAACAAGAAACCCAATGCCATTCAAGCTTACACCTCCAACACTGAACCCAAACGTGGGTATACTGCGAACAAACCCTATTGTTCCAAGTGTAACCGCCACAATGATGGTCCTTGTAGTACCCCTTACAACAACTGTAAAAGGTACGGACATTCGACCAAAGATTGCAGAGCCCCCAAATCCAACAACAACACCTCCAACAGCAACAACAAACAGCCCAAATTTTGTTACGAGTGTGGAGTCACCGGGCATTTCAGAAATGAATGTCCAAAATTGAAGAACAAGGAAAACAACAACAATAACAACAACAACAACGCAAGAGGTAGAGCCTTCGTACTCAACTCTGGGGACGCCCGTCAAGACCTGAATGTGGTCTCGGGTATGTTCCTCCTCAACAACTTATCTGCTTCTGTTCTGTTTGATACTGGTGCTGATAGAAGCTTTATGTCTAATGAATTTTATCCATTACTTGACATAACCCCCATTGATCTAGATGTTAAGTACATTGTAGAACTAGCAAACGGTAAACTCATAGAGACCGATAGTGTGATACCTAATTGCACTTTAATCCTAGCCAACGAAACCTTTTCAATCGATCTTATGCCTATTGAAATTGGAAGTTTCGACGTCATCATTGGTATGGACTGGTTGTCCAGACACCAAGTCGAAATCATTTGTTATGATAAGGTCGTTCGCATCCCTCTCGCCGCCGGTAGAACTTTGATCATACAGGGGAGACCGGTGGGACGAGACTCAACATCATCTCTTGTTTGAAAACCGGAAAATTTCTGAGAAAAGGGTATCCAGCAATCCTCGCACACATTATGGAGAAAAAGTCGGAGGAGAAGCGACTTGAGGATGTGCCTATCGTTCGAGACTTTTCAGAAGTCTTTCCCAAAGAACTACCTGGTCTAACACCACCAAGACAGGTTGAGTTCTCAATCGACCTCGTGCCAGGTGCTGCACCTGTGGCCCGAGCACCAGACGGCTTAGCCCAATCCGAACTTCAGGAGCTGTCCACCCAGTTACGGGAACTCCTGGATAGAAATTCATTAGACCGAGTTCTTCGCCTTGGGGAGCTCCGGTCTTATTCGTGAAAAAGAAAGACGGTTCTTTCAAAATGTGCATTTACCGAGAGTTGAAAAAGTTGACTGTCAAAAACCGATATCCACTCCCTCGTATCGATGACCTGTTTGACCAACTTTAAGGGTTGAGTTTTTATTCAAAGATCGATTTTCGGTCAGGTTATCATCAACTCCGAGTTCACGACACCGATATCCTGAAAACTTCTTTCCGAACTCGTTATGGGCATTATGAGTTTCAAGTGATGCCATTCGGCTTAACCAACGCACCAGATGTATTCATGGACCTTATGAATCGGGTGTGCAAACCTCACCTCGACAAGTTTGTTATTGTCTTCATCGACGACATTCTCATATACTCACGCGACGAACAAGAACACGCACAACATCTCAAAACCATCCTAGAGCTACTTAGACACGAAGAGTTGTACGCTAAATTTTCTAAGTGTGAGTTCTGGATGCAAACCATTCAATTCCTTGGACATGTTATCGATAGTCAAAGAATCCATGTTGATCCTTCAAAAATCGAGGCTATCAAGTGCTGGTAAGCACCAACAACTTCAACCGAAGTGCGGCAATTCCTAAGTCTTGCTGGGTACTATCGGCGATTCATCGGAAACTTCTCAAAAATAGCTCAACCACTCACGATTCTAACTCAGAAAGACAAAAAGTTCGAATGGACGAACAAACAAGAGTCAACATTTCAACTTCTAAAACAAAAGCTTTGCAGTGCTCCTATTCATCATTACTCGAAGGCACCGACGACTTCGTGGTATACTGCGATGCTTTCCATTAAGGTCTCGGTTGCGTGTTGATGCAACGGGAAAAAGTCATTGCTTACGCCTCATGACAACTCAAAATTCATGAAAAGAACTACACCACCCACGATCTTGAGCTTGGAGTCGTTGTCTTCGCTCTCAAAATCTGGAGACACTATCTCTATGGCACTAAGTGCACAATCTTTACCGACCACAAAAGTCTCCAACACATATTCGATCAGAAAGATCTCAATATGAGGCAACGTCGATGGGTCGAGTTGCTTACCAATTACGATTGCGAAATCAAATACCATCCGGGTAAGGCAAATGTTGTTGCCGATGCCCTCAGTTGAAAAGAACGATCGAAACCACTTCGAGTCTGAGCCCTTAGTATGACCATTCACAATGATCTAAACATTCAGATTCTCGTTGCTCAACTCGAAGCTCTGAAACCCGATAACATCAAAATTAAAGCCTTGCGAGACATGGATAAACAATTCAAAATCAAACCTAACGGAGTTAGGTACTTCTCTAACCGAATCTGGTTGCCTAATTTTGGGAACCTGCGAGACTTGGTTATGGATGAAGATCACAAGTCCAAATATTCTATTAATCTGGGATCCAAGAAAATGTATCACGGCATCAAGGAATTTTGTTGATGGCCGAATATGAAAGCTGAAATCACCACATACGTCAGCAAGTGTCTTACTTGCTCCAAAGTCAAAGCCGAGTATCAGAAACCTTCCGGCTTACTCCAACAACCCGAAATTCGTGAATTGAAATGGGAACAAATCGCCATGGATT
This sequence comes from Pseudognaphalium luteoalbum, assembly GCA_963422505.1. NCBI lineage: Eukaryota > Viridiplantae > Streptophyta > Magnoliopsida > Asterales > Asteraceae > Pseudognaphalium > Pseudognaphalium luteoalbum. The sequence goes on along the minus strand of OY730192.1, from coordinate 13,347,295 downwards.
TCACAACCAAAATACCAAAGTCATCGAGCGGTTGCGATATCATTTAGGTGATCGTCGATCGTGTCACAAAATTTGCTCATTTTCTTGCGATCAAGGAAACCGATAAAATGGAACGCCTCACACGAATCTACATCAAAGAAATTGTTTCTCGACACGGCGTTCTAATCTCGATTATCTCTGATAGGGATAGGCTATTCACTTCTCACTTTTGGTGATCACTCCTGAAATCATTGGGTACCCGTCTTGACATGAGTACCGCATACCACCCTCAAACTGACGGCTAAAGTGAACGAACGATTCAAACACAGGAAGACATGCTACGAGCCTGCGTAGTTGATTTTGGTGTAAACTGGGAAAAACATCTACCGTTGTGAGAGTTTTCGTACAAAAACAGTTATCACTCCAGCATTAAGGTTGCACCTTTCGAGGCACTCTACGGTCGTAAGTGTCGCTCACCTATTTGTTGGACTGAAGTGGGAGACAGTCAGCTCACTGGTCCCGAGCTCATTCACGAAACAACCGAAAAGATCTTCGAGATCCAAAACAAACTCAAAGCCGCACGTGATCGTCAGAAAAGTTATGCTGACATGAGACGCAAACCACTCGAGTTCCAAGTTGGGGATCGAGTACTACTCAAAGTTTCACCTTAGAAAGGTGTTATTCGATTCGGTAAATGAGGAAAACGGAACCTTAGATACATTGGGCCTTTTGAGATTCTCGAGAGGATTGGTCCAGTGGCATATCGATTGCAGCTGCCACCCGAACTCAGCAGCGTGCACCCTACGTTTCACATTTCTAATCTGAAGAAATGTCTGTCTGATGAGACACTTATTATTCCACTCAACGAAATTCGTATTGACGACAAGCTTCATTTTGTTGAAGAACCCGCCGAAATCATGGACTGTGAGGTCAAACAACTCAAACAAAGTCGTATTCCCATCGTCAAGGTCAGGTGGAATTCGCGGCGTGGGTTGGAGTTCACTTGGGAATGGGAAGACCAAATGCGACTCAAGTATCCTCAGTTATTCACTGATGCTACTCCAATCTCGATTTTGAACTAAATTTCGGGACGAAATTCTTCTAACAGGGAGAGAATGTGATACCCGTCAAATTAGGACTAGTGATTAGTGCCTAATCAACTGTTAATACATGTAATTAGTTCCGTGTTAGGCTAATTAATGTATCGAAATATATATTGATGAATATATACAATTATACGATTTGATTAAATCGTACTCAATATAAATTGAATGGAATTCGGTTCAATTAATACGGACGTTGGTGAATAATTTATGTAAATAATACAATATTATTTAATACAACCATTATATTCAAAATATTGTTTTGATAATATTTCGTAATTATTTCGTATCGTACAAACAAGCGTCTACGCGATTCAAATATTAAGCGCACAAACAATCAAAACAAAGTTATGTTATATTTTATAACTCAATTATTAAGCATTTGGTAAAGTACTTCAACAAAAATATTGAATGATTATTCGTATTTTAAAACCCATAATTAAACGCGCATAAAATAATTTAAACGCTTAAACGATCGGGGAAACGAACACCTCCCGGAGCGCGTTTGCAGGGGATGAAGGGTGAGGCTTTCACCAACACCCCACCTCCCCCTCTTTTCTTCCTCATTTCACCATTCTTCTCTCTCTCTACTCTTTCTTTCTCTCTTTTTCTCTCAAAAACTACCCACCTCCACCGCCACCTATCACCACCAAAAACCACCGTCAAACGGCCTCGAATCATCAAGCACCTTTGGAGAGAAACGTTCACCGCATCAAGATCTACATTTCTATCTTTTCGGATCGTCTCGCGTTAACTTGTAAGAATCCCAACAAACCTCGAAAACTCTTTGCTTTAATTTATTATACTTGAAAGTTGTTTACATAAGCTTAAAATGTCCAAATATGAGTTGGGTAAAAGAATCGGACCAAACGGAAACCAGAAAACACGTTTTTGACTCAAACTCCGGCCACCATACTTCAGTGTCGCATAGGCCCAAAAACAGTGTAGCGACACTTCCTAAGTGTCGCATTAAGTGTCGCATAAAACCCTAATATTGCGTCATTTGCCTAAGTGCCGCATAAAACTCCCTTTTTCTGACACTTGCCTAAGTGTCGCAAATTCAATACCCGACACTTCTAACCGACATTTCTAGCGACACTTGTTTAAGTGTCGCCTATAACTAAATTCTGAATTCAACCGACACTTACATCCGACACTTGCTTTAAGTGTCGCCTCATATGCGTCACTTCCCCAAGTGACGTTAATACCTCAGAATTTCCCATTTTATGCTTTCGTGAGTGTCGCATAAGCCATTAAGTGTCGCTATAAGTGACGCTATAAACAGAATGTTTACAACCTATTTTTATACTAAGTGTCAAACTTGCATAACCTCAAACTTTTATACGATACGACTTCTAAAACACATTGAAACATACTTTTAAGTATAACACTTCAAAATCATAATAATAACAATAATAATAATAATAATGAGATTATTATTACAACCAGTCACCAACTGGTCGTACACGTTTTCAAAACATAATCAAATCAACCAAGTCGTAGTAACTTGGACAAGTTAAACAACCAAATCGTAGTCATTTGGACATTCTAGTTTGACGAACAACTACAAAGGTTTTCTTTATAGATACCTACTCACATTTATAACCATCACGTGTCGTGGACACCCTCAGGTTACCAGTCTTCGGACATTACATTTCAGCTAATCAACTCAAGTTTATTAAGTTAAACTCTCAAGACTTAGGTGAGTCTCATAGCCCTATTTTACCGTTTTACTCAGGGGTGTTATATCATTGCTCGTTTTATTTTACTATATGAACGCAAGTACGAAATCAAACAAATACTACATAAGTTATCTCACTAAGCTTTTCAAAGCCCTCCTCAGCATAGTTTGGTAATACGTTGTAGCGTGAATATTAGTATAGGATTGATCATCCTCATCCGGGTTAGCACGCACTAACTGGTTAAACGGATGTATTAATATTTGTTCAAACGAGTGTAGATTAGGCACTCGTGGGAGGCACCTCGATCAGGATACCTTAAATGTGGACCTGACACCTCGAGTTAAGCTCGGACTATGTGCTCATGGCTGTATTACTTTTAATTTGCTTAATTGCACTTTAAATTCAATTAAATCTTGCGCTTCATACAATATGTTTTGACATACAAACCTGTGAGCTCACCAGCATTTCGCTGACCCATTTTAGCATGTATCACAGGTACTCAACAGTAGGTTAGACTGCCCAAATCAGGATTCATTAGCTCGTGTCAGCATACAAATATTCAGAGATTTAGCTGCATTATTATATTTTATATAAATTAATGGGCTAAGTCCCTCAAAATGCAACGAACTTTGCCCAAAAGTCTATTGTATGCGACCAACTTTTGAGGAGGCATAAGAATGCAACCAACTTTCAAAAATGGTGTTTTAATGTAATTTGCTGATGTGTACCTCGTTGAAGGTGACACCTGGCGTACGGATGTGCCACGTGGCTTCCGGAGAGTTTGACAACTCATCGACACGTCAGCAAATTACATTAAAACACCATTTTTGAAAGTTGGTTGCATTCTTATGCCTCCTCGAAAGTTGGTCGCATACAATAGACTTTTGGGCAAAGTTCGTTGCATTTCGAGGGACTTAGCCCTAAATTAATTATGTATGTAAATCTCTCAATTATAAACTGAGCTAATGTAAACTATATTTTTGATGTAAACTTTAGTTTTATCAATACAAGTTGTAAAACGACGCATATAGAGTCGTTCATTATATCTTTGTGTTGTGATTATTGATTAGTCGCGCCCCGACACGATTCACTTCCGCAACCCGAAATTGGAGGTGCGACAGAAATGATCGATTATTAATAACATGAGAAGTCATTGTTATCATTTGATTTATATGTGCTCTAAGATTTTCATTGAATCTTATATTTAAATTTCTTTCCCGTCAATATAAGAGTCAAGTGCCGCCAAATGCAATTATTGTAAATCTTGATTAATTTTTTTTATAGTGTGCTAGACAATAGTAAAGAATAAGATAGAAATGTTTTTCTTCGTTCCAATTAAACACTAATCTTAAAGACAACGTACATATAAACTTTAAAAAAATCAACATTAATCTGTGTGAGTGTGGGTCGTACATCGAACGACCTCCTAATTTACTACTCCGTAGTATATATACATGTGTGTATGTATATGCACTATATATATAGTGGAATGATCAAGAGGGAAGTGCATTTTTGGGGGGAAGTGGGAAGCGTTTCTATTCATCAAGAAGCATATTACCTTATCCATACAAATCTCGAAAAAAACAAACTAAAATTTAGTAAATGTTAATCAGAATCAATGATATGAATGTTAAGCTTCCTTGATAAATTATTTCAACAAGTTATAACATCGATTTATTAATATTAGATTCAAATCCGTTAATATGTATCACGGTGAATATTAGTTAATATACATGGTGATGAGTATTAACAATAAATATATTTTTCAAATAATGTAAAGTTTTAATATGCATCGTGATGCATATTAGTTAATATTTATCACAGTGAATATTAACAATTTATTAAAAAAATATTCATCAATTAATGTTATGACTTAAAAATGAAATCCATTCGTTAAAATATTCTTTATAGCATCGACTTTTATTACTATTTACCGGTAAAAATAATTTTGTGTTGACGTTGTGATTGATAATTGTAATATGTTTTTGATGAATACTAATGCTTTCTCATTCCTTCCAAAAAACCCACTTTCCTCTTAATCACTACCATATATATATCACATACAGTATAATATAATTAATGAGTTGTAAATGCTAGTTTGGCATGCAAAGGTAGGTCACTTATTCTGTCGTTAGTTTTTGGCACATTATTAACTCTTATCCCTCTCAAATATGTTTACAACTTACAAATGCCATGATTATGTTACCAAACAACAACCCCAAATGTGGCAACTTCTCAATCCTCCATCAAATTATACACTACATCCTTTTCATCACTTTATACATATACCTAATTAAAAAGCTTGCCTCAAACTTTACTTTATACATATATAATCTTGTGTTGTTTTAACTCTTAATTACATCTAACATAGCGTATGTATAATATAATCACACAATCAATCAGTTAGTTTTCGTTTTCGGTAATAAGTAAATGAAACATGAATTTAAAATCCATCATCGCATTATAAACTAGACGTACATACACATGATTTTATCGTGATCAACAAATTGGGGTTTATCATCATTCAATATATATGAGAAAACGACATTACACAAACAACAAATTAAAATGTTAATTAACTTCGAGTGAATTATTCCAAATTTTCATGATTAGTTATAACTACAGACGGTTATCTTAATTTGTTTGTTAAGTTGGAAGAACAAAAAATGTCATTATATTCGGACGCATGAAAAAATGAAAGACACAAATTAATTATTATGTGTATTATATAATAAAATAACACGATGCCGCCTATGTGGTGTCACCCTCGTGCATATGCATGCGTAATTAGTTGAACTTAATTTTATAATGGCCTCTATTATGAAGTGGATTCTTTGTCAACGTGGCAATCAATGATTTGCTGCTTAAACATTATTATAATTAATCAGATAAAACGAGTCCGACATACGTGATAGTTTAATTTGACTAATTAAGTGATAATCAAGATAATTATTCAACATATGGGTAAAATAGTAAATTAATATAAAATTAAAGGACCATCAAAATGAGATGTTGTAAAATTTACAGACATCAATCTCAAACTAGAAACTTAAACATTTTTTACGGTATAGATTGAGAAATCGAAGCCGAAGTAGTTTAAAACTGGCACATCATCAAATGCATTCGATAAACGTTTCATGTAATTAAGTATATATTTGAGTATGGCCTAATTACCTAAACTGTCCTTTAGGAAACAACTTGAAAGTGGATCAAAATACTATACTAAGCTTTACTAATCCTGTTCTAATAACAAACTTGACGTTCGTTTGGGTCAACATTCAGTTCTTAGTTTATAATCTCTGCGATCAAGAAAACTCGATTTATTTATTCTTGAAAACTCGAAACATGCGACAAATCAGTTTATATACGGTGATATATATTCTCAAGAAAAAGATATATATCTTTCAGTTCTATCTTTGTTAATGTGATCGTACCATCTTATAATGTAATTAACCATAATATATATAGTATATATTTGTGATAAATAAGGTTTTTACCTCTCAATTTTTTGCAGTCTCTTTATACAACTTACTTAACCGGCCATTAGCATTATTGTTAGTATATTTTTTTCTGATCGAACGGCGAATTTTATTATAAAAAAAACACTAGCAAGAAGCTAGAGCTTATAAAATAACAAGTATAGGATTTTTAAACCAATCTACCCAACTAAAGTTTGCCTTGCATGTTGATCTACACCCGTTGAAAGAACATGACACAGTGTCATGAAACAAAGCCGCTTTTGTAGACATGCTCGATCCAAATAGAGACTAATCGAAATGAAAACTCATCATCAATGTTATATATATTTATGAAATTGTTAGTTAAAATATATAAATGATACTTATAAACCTTAGTTAAACATACAATGCATGATGATGATCATAAAAACAATACTATTTCATTTCATTTCACTTCACTAAAAGAATATGATTAAGAACCAAAATATTTCCCACTAGTAAAAAAACACATTAATTCCTCAAAATCTTAGGCGTGACAAACTAAAGTGGGGTACATTATCATAATATGCTTGATCAACACACACCATCCCCCTCAATTTTTTGCCTATCAACATCGATCCCCTCTCTAATTATCTTTTTTTTTTTTTTTTTTAATATCTTTTTACACAAGTCAACCCCACCATCCTATGACATGCACATTTCCTATATTTCACTCATGCTACTTAATAACATCATCCTCATTGTCATCATGCATGCACTCTTTGTCCCTGACCCCCCCTCATGTTTAATTATCATCATCAACAACAAAACCCTTAATTTCTTATATTATATTCTGTTTCGACAAATAGTAAACGTTTGAAACACCACCGTTCCGGCCGCCGGAAACTCATCCATACTATAACTCCGGCTTTTCATCCCAATCTGCTCAATCGCGTTCTTAATTCTCATGCACGTATCATGGGAAGCGCTTGTTGTAGCAACCGAAACGGTCCCCGCACCGAACACTCTGACCGCTTTCTTCACCATTTCTGCCATGTCATCATTATATATTGATCCTACACACTCGAAGCTCGCGTAGCTAAAACCATCTTCAGGTGTCACGTGAATAGTTGAGTATCGACCACCATCTATTCCGTTCATTGAGTACCCGCATGGATCAAATGCGAAATCACATATTTTCGCATTAGGGTTGATACGATTGATACCGGTTATTTGAGTCATTTCTTTACCAGCCGAATCGCCATTCTTTCCATCATTCGGATGCCGGAAAAACTTGCGAGCTAGGGTTTGGTCAAGATCCGTCATGCAAACCTCAACGGTGTACGGCACATCATCGGAAAATTCTAGGGTTCCGGCTGAAAAGACATGCCATGAATGCGAAGTAAGTTTTGAAGGGATCACAGAAGCTTTTTTATAACACAGATTCTGAGGAATATTATTCTCTAAATACACAACCTCCTCATGGAAGCTAGTATGGGGATGTGGTTGAGCTAGTGGGAAGATGAAACTACCACGAGTATAACGAATAGCGATTAAACGAAGGTTTAGGGTTTCAGCATGGAAAATAAACGGTTGAACCGATTTCAAAAGCTGTGTAGTGCCACATGTTTTGATAATGATCTTAGTAGGGTAAACAAAGAGTGAAGATTCAGAAAGAACATATGAATCAAAGTGTTTGTTGCCAAGGGCCGAAACAACGGTACATTGTACTTGATGAAGAATTTGTTCAAGTGACGGGAAATCGAGTTCTCGAAGACCGATGCCGATGAGCGAATCATTGTTACTAGTGAATTGAAGCTCTAGGCGTTTTTCAAAGCCTTCAAAGCCAGAAACAGCCATATAGAAAATTAGGAAGGAGACAAATGTACTATGGATAAAATGAGTGAGTGAGTGTGTTTGGATTAAAAGAGTGGTGGGTTTGGGGAGTGTTATATAGGAGTGATGTTAAAGAGAGAGAAAGGGTGGGGTGGAAGAATTGAAGCATGCGGGGGTTAGGCAACCAAGAGATATGATTGAGAGCATAATGAAGATTTTAGGTTGTGTTTTGTTTTTGGTCTTCAATTCAACAAATTAAAGATATGATAAAGTTGGTGTGGGTTCGATTGTGTCTCCATATGCTATTAGGTTCACTCAACTAAGCCCACAACAAATGTACTTGGAAAGGGAAATTTCATAACTTTCACTCAGAGTCTCTTTAAAGATTATAAGAACTATCTCTGTATTTTTTTTACTTTTGAAAAAGACAAAGTGTGTAACTACTCTTTTTCATTTTACTTTTTAACCGTGGAGATTTAGTAAATGTAAAGTTACAAATTACTAGATGCTCAAAGTCAAAATTAAGAGATTTACAAATGAAAATGTATGCACAAGATGCATGTAGGTTACAAGTCCTATTAAGTCCAATTCAATGTACACAAATCCAACTGCAACAAAGAAGGTAAAATTTACCATAAATTGTGTCACTCATTGGTCTTTTTCACGTTGAAGGTCACTTAATTTTTTATGTTGCTATATCACCCAAAGAAAAGTTTGATTCATTATAGGTATGAATTGTGTCTGCCGTGAAAAGGATTTGTGCACAAAATTATTGATTTGATATCGTAGAAATTCCGTATGTTGATCTAATAAGGAAATCAACACGTTCTTCCTTTTTAACGAAAACCATAATAACTAAAAACGAGTGTAACTCTATGAATTGATATAGTCCAGGTGCGTACGTAGAATTTATTAGGTAGTTCTAATATTGACATCATTTTGATTGTCGGAGTGTACAAACAATAGCTCATTTATGTTGCATATTTTGGAGTATTGTCGTATTGGTAGAGAAGGGTTAAATGATGAAGAGTGCATACTCAGCTAAGTTACTACATTCCAGATTTGTTAAAAATATAGGTCAAAGGGATCACGCCCCATGTGAGGTCCTAAGGGGGTCTAAGGGGCAAAACCTCTTACTTGAGTCCAAAAACAATAATGAATTTGGCTATTTAGACAAGAAACTATTCTTAAATCGTCATTTTGGTTTACAAATAATATATATACATATCACAACTACATTTAAGGTACGCTTGGTTTAAAGTGAGCAATGGGAGCGAGTGTGGGGATGGAAAAGAGTATGCTATGGGAATATTAATGAATGCAATATAATGGGTATTTCCCATTAATATATTTGTCATTGATGTTGTTTGATTCATATAATTGATTATCATACAGATTGGATCGAGTCAAGTTAACGAGTCTAAAGTACCAAACTTGAACCTGACATGATTTGATAAACGGGTTGGCATGTCGAAAGTACCCAAGCCGAACACAATCTTTAATATCGGTTAGTGGGTTACTTCCGCATCAAACTGGTCAAATTTAATGTAACCACCTTTGGATTGGCTATTTGAACTATTAACCCTAGCCTAACTTGAAAACGGGTCAAGTTTACTGGGTTATCTGTGGACTAGTAGGTTGACCCGTTAACTCTAGCTCAACCTAAAATATTAAACGGTTAGCAAGTTTCGAGTTAATATCGGTTAATTAGTAGGATAATTTCATGTTAAACGGGTCAACTTCCACATGTTACTTTTGAGTTGGCGGGTTAACCTGTTAACCCAAACCTTGACCCGAGTCCGACCCCATGAATTAAATGGGTTGGCAAGTCTCATGAAGAGTTGAGATAAATATATCAATGTTATATGTTGTTATAATGATAGTAATGATCGATATCCATTAGGGCTTATTATTTCGTTATGTATTAAACTTTACACTTTTTGCTATTGTATGAGTTGAACTTTGAAAACTTCTATTGAATGTATTGAACTTGTAAATATAGTCTTTTGTATACAAAATTTCCTCTTTGGGTAAGGTCCAAATAAGAAAGTTTCCTTTTTTAGCCTTTCCCAAAAAGGAAATTATACATACAATAGACCATATTTACAAGTTTACCACACACGATTGCATAAATGAAACTATGTCGCATAAAATAGTAAAAAAAGTGTAAAGTTTAATACATAACCAAACAATAAACTCTATCCATCACCCACAATTTGGTGGGGAATAGGTGACTACCCACTAATGGGTAATGAAGCATTGGATCATAGGATACCAAATATATTGAAGTTGTATACTGTGATGTACTTGTACGTATAGTATACGTTGAATATAGTAAGAGTGTATATATATATATATATATATATATATATATATATATATATATAGTTTATCTATTACAAGTGATACATAATAATGTTTAGTAATGTAAAGAATGAATGATCATATGATGGAGGTGGGGGTGAGAATGATTATGAATAGGTGGCATTTGGGATATGAGATCAACAAGACATGACATGTTAGTTAGTTTCAAGTTCATGCTCATGCCTACCGACACCACCATTTCCACTTCATTCCTCGAGCCCTTCCCCATTCCATTCCCCTCTTGCATCTATTTAACTTTTGTCGTCACTCTTACTTTTTGCCATTTTTGTTGCTAATATAACTTCATATACTATTATATATGGGGAAATATTACATACATCAAAATTGTACGCATTAAATAGTGAAGTTAGTAACTTAGTTATACAAAAGCTAGCGATAAATACAACCAATATTTTCATTCATATACCAACATATATGTATATAGATGTAATAAAATAAATCACTGTAATGCATATGTTTGTTGTATGTATCAAAAAGCATGTTGTATTTAACTATTTATCAACACCCTATACAAAAGTTGAGAAGTTAAATATGTAAATCATAAATTTTTTTATTTTTATCTAATTTTTGTGCGGTTGACAGCAAAAGGTAGTATAATCTATGCATAATATTACTAGCATGGTACATTGATCATTATTTGAAGTCTGAAAGAGCGCTACAATTAAATATCTGAATTAATAAATTAGAATAACTCAGATAAACACAAGTTTAGTTTGACAAGTAATAAATATTATTGTTGAAATAAATTAGTCATTTAATTAAGATTACTTGAAACTTAAAATGTGCAAAAACAAAAACGTAATTAAAATAGTTTGAATTTGAGGAGGAAGTCCGGGTGTTACACGCCACATGATTGTACTCGTGCCTTGATTGGAATCTCACTCGATTGCTCCACGCAAGCTTCATCATCTCCCCCCTTCTCTTCTCTCACTCTCCCTCCCTTCCGACTTGTTATTTCACTATTCCATTTTGAATTGTCTCGAATTAATTCACTGTCAAATATAGAAAAAAAGATATGATCCCAATTACTATATTATTCATACTCTAAAAATTAAATTACAAAAGTGAAAGGAAGTTCAAATTAATTGGTTAGGGGTAAGAATATCATTGTGTAAAAAAGTAAGTAATAATTAGTGTGTTACGTGTTTTCTGTCTTTGTAGACAATTAAATTGGGACGGAGGGAGTATATGTTTTCCCTTCTCTTGTTATTATTAATGACTTTCAATCCCGTGTATATACACGAGCCCTTTAATGTTAATATAATATATAATATTATAATATGTTTTAGATATTTTGTAAAGGAGTTAGTGTGTGTTAATGCACTTTACTTTAGTCAAGTTCTATATTGTGAATCCAACTTCATTTCAATATTGATTGTGTATTTAACTATCAGATGTCGTTACTGTATGTACTTAATGATACTTTTGTTGGTGTGTCATTTGTGTAAGATGTGATGCGTCATCCATACAAGTTAATACATCATCAAAAGTACTATTTGATACATACAATAGCGATACTTGAAAGTTGTTTATATACAATATATATATATACCAAAATGAAGTTAAATACACAATATAAAGTTTTAACTAAAGTATGTAAAATATTATTTTTAAAGGTTTTGGACATATATGTATGTAGGCAACCCTTTAACTTAAAGGTTTTTAGTTCAATTCTTATTGATGGGAATATATATAATATGTGTGATTAGACGTATATAATATGTGATATAGATGTAAAATATTATTTTCTTCTACAAAACTGGTTATTAAAACAACATATTAACAAAAAAAAAATTAAAAGATAAAATCAACATTAACTGTACATTATAATCCAATGGATACTTTTAAAATAAACAAATGACAAATATGATACTATTTAAAGAAAATATTAACTGATCGATATTTTGTAAATATATTATTACATTGTATATTATATTTTATATATTACCTTACTTATTTAAAATTAAAATCCTCTTTGTGCAAGTCGATCTCCTAATGAATTTAGAAACCAATAATAATAATAATAATTTTTTTAATAAGTAATTATATTGATTAATTAATACATAAATATATTTTAATACAAAATATATATTTTTGACATCATCACTTCATAAAATTTTAGTAAATTGAACAAAATTAAAGAATTTAATTAATTAATTAAAATTTTGATAATATCATCACCCGCTTCTCATATTACATTTAACATGTTTCCAATTCCAAATTCAATCCCTCATTTCTTCTTTTTCATAATTACTCCACACATATAAAATTCTAATATGGTGTCATTGTTTACACAAATATAGAATATATATGGTTGTCTTACAAAATATATTATACCAAATGATGTGGACCATTCATGTCTCATATACAACTATATATATCAATATATATGGGAATATTGTGTGTGGTATTAACAACACCTAATTTAACTGCTATTAAGCAAAACAGAAATACTGAACCTATATATTTATATAATTTGATGGACTACAAATGTAAATTTGATAATTGTTTATACATGGGAATATTGTGTGTGGTATTAACAACACCTAATTTAACTGCTATTAAGCAAAACAGAAATACTGAACCTATATATTTATATAATTTGATGGACTAAAAATGTAAATTTGATAATTGTTGATTGATTAACAACACACAATTTACGTGCTTCAATAGCGCAAAGATGCTTTTCTCCAAATTAAAATTGTAAATTTCTAAACTTAAAAGATAATGTATTAAAATAGCTAGTTTTAATACGTGTTACAATAATTTTACGAGTTGATTGCGTAAACTCAGTATGTGGTTTTGAACAAATTTACTATTTCCCCCCCTTCCAAAATCTATAGAATTGTTAAAGTTATGTTTATTTTAAACTATTGTGTAACTCGAAATCGAAGTCATTCTTGGGTTAATGATGAACATAACACGACATATTGTACAATGGCTCATTTGATCAACCACCCAAAATTGTTAGACATCATTGTAGATCAAGGAAGAAACCATGTATTAGAGGCTCTGTGAACGATATAAACATGTATGTACTCTAAATATCAGACTTGGTTCAAAAGCAATTAATGTACTCCCTTCGTCCCGTATCTATTGTCCAGTATTTCTTTTTGGGATGTTCCAATTTAATTGTCCACTTCCATAAATAGAAAAGAATAATGAGATAAAGTTCAATTTTGTCCTTAATTTATATATGTAAGACAAAAAGGTAGGTAAAAAGCAAAGGGTAAAATTGTCTTGTTATCAAAAAGTAAGAGAGATGGTGATGTTTTTCTTAAACTGCGTGTTTTTTGTCGGGGGATAATAAAATTGGGACGGAGGGAGGATTTTGATTTTTCGGTTAATTAATATTAAAACGGACAAAAGTTAAAAGTTCAATGAATATATTCGAAATAAATACGAGTAATAAATTGGTTCAAAAGAGATCAAATGAAAAACACTTGGCGATTTTAAACAATTAACCCTTATTTATGTACACATTTTTAGACAATTTATTACACCAAATATGTCCCCATAGCTATACGATACTGATTTGTAAAATAGAATCAATTAAAAAGGATATGTATAGATAAGACCCCTCCTAACGGGAGAGTCAGTTTTTACGTAAGTTTCGGGAAGGAAACCGATGGCATTGGTACTAGAGCATCGGTGCAACGTCAAGGAGAAGTGGGCCGTGCGAATATATAATGAATTTTGTTTTATTATTTGTATAGTATACTATCTCTGTCTCATTACAAGTGTCCACTATTAACTTTTTATAGTCTTTCTTTTTCAACTTTGACTTAAAATACTTTTGTTTGTGTTATATAATACATGATGAAAATTATATCAATCAAAATACATTTGAAACCCAATTCATTCATATATTATGCATCAAGTATTAAATAACATAAATAAAAATATTTAAGGTCAAAGTTTTTAAAAAATGACTTTCAAAAGTCAATAGTGGACATCTGTAATAGGACGGGGGAAGTAGAAATAAATGTATATTGTAAATGTGTGGTCAAGAAAAAAGAAAAAATTAAAGTGATGTTTATTGATGATAGTGTACTATCAGTTTAAAAAAAAAGTGCTAATGTAACACTGATTTGCCACAAACTGATGCATCAGTTTGTGTCACGATTGAAAGTAATATACGAATACATGTAAGAATATGAATTTTGATGACATAAAGATGGTGTCATGGGATTTGGCTGAAAGCAAAAGTTGGGTTTAAAAGGGGCATGATATGATGGATATGGTGTGAGTTTCAAGAGATTGATTGGAGATCTTTTAGAAGGAGTGATAATGTTTTGGATTCAGGCTTGTAAATGTAAACATGGAGGCCATCATGTTCCCTCTCCTCCAAACTCTTAACAAACACCATTAGATCAGCCCCACCTAATTATTATTCTACTAGCTTCTTTACCAGAGTTTAATCACTTCAACACATAAACATGTTTCTTCTTTTACCATTAACTTTACCACTCTTCCCTCTTTTACTCTATACATCTCCCTTATCTAATCATTTGTTTTTATTTGATTATTAATTGGCTTTTGGTATTACTTGTTCAATTGTTCATCTAAGTTCTTGTTCTTTAGCTTTACTTACTATATTTATACAATATGTATGTAATCTAAAATAGTACTCGTACTATCTTTAGATCTGAATATCCACTAGTCTTTTTATGTTTTATTTTATTATGTTTGAGTATTAAAGCACTTGTAGTTGCCCACGGCGAACGCATTGTGTTGCTCACCATGAGCCCGACTTGAGTATGAATGTAGCCTTAGACCATTTGCAACGCATGCGTTCTGACCTAGTTGGAGCCTCAGAACGCCCCAGAACGTCGCAACGGGGCGTTCTCGGGGCGTCGATCGGCGGAGCACGGGCAGGTGTGGGAGTGTTGTCAGGGCGTCGATCGGCGTTCCCTTTTGACCGTTTGAAACTAAAAAAAAATAAAAAAATTAAATGTTGTGGACCGTTGAACGGCCATAAATGACAGAAGAAATTTTTTTTTTAAAAAAAAATACTTTTTCCCTATCTATATCCACACTTCCTAACTCATTTTTCACACAAACACATCTTCATTCTTCCATCTTTTTATACAATCTTCAAACACTTCAAAAAATCAACACCCACAATCATGTCTTCACCAAATGAATCCCCAAACCAAAACCCGAACACTCACTTTAATCCCGAGCAATTGTCATACACTAACCTCATGATGTTTGAAACTCCAAACACTCCCGGTGCGGCTAGATCACAACCAACTCGACACCCAAATCCACCACAATACGGCATGTATCCACCACCACCATACTATCAACAACCTTACGATTACGGTCAACAACAACAATCATACTTCCACCACCAACAACCTTACTTTCAACAACCACCAACATTCTCCCCCCCCCAACAAACCCAACAACCCGAATCACCCACCCAACGACCCGGAAAGCAAATCCAACAAAGTCCCCGAAAAAGAAGTCACAAAAAACGAGCGGAACCGGGGCCCAAATCGTGTCCGAAAAAGAATTGGGCGGGAGCGGAAGAAGCGTGGTTGGCGACATGTTGGTGTGACACGTCGGAGGATCCCATCACCGGGAACAACCAAAAAAAGGGTACGTTGTGGACCACCGTTGAAGAAAAGTTTAACTCTAACGACCAAGGTTGGGTTCGCTACGCCGACGCACTATCCTCAAAGTGGTGATACATAAATAGGTATTGCAAAGATTTCAACAACATATACGAAAAACACAGCAAGATGTCTAGGAGGGGCAGCGGCACCGACAACGAAATGGTGTATGACAGATCGGTTGTGGAGTATTTTCGGTTGTTCAAAAAAAGCTTCAACATGAAAGAAGTTTGGAATGTTGTAAGGTTTCATCCAAAATGGCGTAAAGTTCAAGGGGTTCAACACGAAGATGACGACTACTTCGCAGACTCGGTTGACCTCTCCGAAGACACCCCGACGGGGCTTCCGAATGAGCTTTTCGAGGATGACCCGTTGCCACGGCCCATTGGCCGAAACAAAGCCAAAAAGATTGCTAGAAGTTCTGGTTCTTCGGACGCGGGTAGTGTTTCACGTACAAGTACCCCCAAATCAAAGCTTCAAGAAATCACGGAGTGTATGACCAACAGGAGCACGGAAATGTTTCACGCCAAGAAAAAGGCGGTTAAAACATTCACCCGTAATGAAAATCTCCGGACCGCGATGCAAGGTGTTCAGTTCCTCTCAATCGACACCTCCCACATGGATGCAAAAACCCTACGAGCGCATAACAAGATGTGCAAAAAGATTATGGAACAATTTGCACACTTGTATGCATCGGACGACGAAGAGGAAGGCGGTGACGGAGGCGGCGATGAAGGCGATGATGAAGATTCCGATGACGAGTAGTTTAGTTTATGTTACTTATTATCATTGTGGTTTTTAATTTCTAGGACTAGTAATCTCAAGTTTAAATTATTGTATTTTTAATTTCTAGGAACCGTATTGTAATTTTCAATTTTTAGGATCGTAATTTTATTTTTAATAAAAATGTAACGTTTTAGTTTTATTTTTAATGAATTAGTTTTTAATTATTAAAGTGTAGTTTAGTTTAATTAAAAAGAAATTTAAGTTTCTTATTTAAGAAAAATCAAAATTAAAAGAAAATGGTGGGGTCAAGGGGGATGATGAGCGTTCTGAGTTTACCACTGCACGTGCTGACTGCGCGTTGACGCTGATGTGTCACCCAAAACGCCCCAGAATGCCCTGCAGAGTTGCAAATGGTCTTATAGGGAATCAGGCGTATCAATGTGTTGGGTCCCACAACAATTTTAGTGTCCGTTTTTTTCTTGAAAGGAAAATTTTACAAAATGTGATGATCATTAAAATGATAAATGCTATAAAAGGGGATTATATACTATATACTATTTTACATATAACATGATTTTAGTAATATATAGAACTCTGATAAAATTTGTGAACCCGTTTGACTAATTATTAATGCCGATATATTAGTAATATGTAACACCATTAAATTGATAAGAAATTTGTGAAAAAAAAGTCGACGTGTACCTATCTATATAAATGAACCCGTTCGACATTATTATTCAATCATTCGAAAGGGACAAGTTTAGCTGATGGTGAGTTTAATCGGGTTTACATATGACCCCAAGTGCAATTGGAAACAATAATATATAGAAAATCTTAAATTCGAGAATTTAAAATTAAGATTCTAAAAAGTAGTGTTACGTGAAAGTATAAACATTCTTATTTAAGTATTAAAGTATTAGAGAAACGTTTTAAAAAGAACAGTAAAAAAATGAAAAATGCAGAAACCCATATGAGTGCTCCATTAATTCAAAAATCATTTTTTACCTTTTCTAATAAAACAAAATATCTTAAACCGTATGTCTGTAAATTATAAAAATGACATATTCCGAATAAACGTCTATTTCTCTTTAATTATAGATCTCACAAGCTATACTTTCGACAAATTTTTTCTTTCATTTTTATTGGGTTTTAAAATATGTAACGTGAAATCACATGTGATTTAACACTAAAAAATAATCACACGCACTTATATTTCCAACTAAACCTTAAAATTTTAATCATTGATGATTTAAAAACATTAAACATGAAAAACTAAATTATAATCACATGCGATTGGATATCAAAATATCAATTACATGTGATTAAAGTGTAATCTAAATTGGATTTTGAAATTATTGACTATAATTATACAATTAAATAAAAACCAAACTGAAGTCATACATAAATTATCAATCATGTATCGGTAATTGCTCATTAAATATCATTTTTTAAAATGAAAATCATATGTGATTATTTACAAAATCATATGTGATTATATAACAAATCACATGTAGATAAATTTACAATATCAATCACATGCGCTTTTAATGAGAACAAATGCAATTTTTTCATATTCTATTTATAATTATTAATGTATATGAATATTAAGATGTAATCATGTGTTAATTAACATATATCATGAATAAATAATCGTGAATAAATTTTATTTTTTTAAAATAAAACATATGTGATTATATTGTAAAACCCTAAAAAAGGGAAAAAATCATCGAAAATATAGCTTGTGAGATCTCTAATCGAATAGAAAAATTCGTTGATTCCGAATATGTAATTTTAATAATTTATGAACACACGGTTTGTGAGATATTTAATTTTAGAGGTGAAAATGAAAGTGAATTATGTAAAAATATGAAACAATCTAATTGGTTCTTCAATTCTCTACTTTTTATACCATTATTATTTGAACTTACATTTTATTATTAAATAGTAAATTTCCTTGATTAAAATGCAATTTTTTCTCTATTTTTTTAATTTTCGTTAGATAGTTTGATGTAATCATGGTGTTCCTTTTCAAATACCAGTGTATGTAACGGTTTTGGGTGTTCAACGTTTTGTTGTTTTCACCCATTAATTGAAATTGATTTGGTTGGTCGTTTAAAAAAAGAAATCCTGGGCCCACTTTGAAGAGTCAATCCCACTTTGAAGAGTCAGCCGTACAACGGTACAAGTGTACAACCTAATGAATCAACCCTCAACAGTCAACACATAGACCGATAGACGTGAGTTGATTTTGATGGAGTATATTTAATTAAATGTGTGTTTGTAAAAAAATTTAAATGGTCAAAATTCAGGTTCGGTCCCAAATTTACAATCCAGTATCCCATTTATAGTTGTCCCAAATTAATTGTCAACTTTCATAAATAGATAAAATGATGAGTTATTTTTTTTTATATTCCTAATTTATATATTTAAGACAAAAAAACATGTAGAAAGTAAATGTTAAACTGTCATCTTACCAAAAGTAAGAGAAAAGTTGATATTTTCTTAAATTGCATATTCTTTGTCTGGAGACATTTAATTTAGGACGGAGGAAATATTTGTTTATAATTTTTATTTGTTTTACTACATATGTGATGTGATTATTAGCTTTCGTCTTAAGTTTATTATTCATATTCTATATACAAATGTCTACTAATAATGATCTATTTTCAGTTTTAACCAATAAAAAAATGTTTAAATGGAAAATAATGAATCTTTATTGGTCAACACTACAATTATTATATTTTGTAAATAATAACTAAATTGGAATGGATGGAGTATAACTTGTATATACCGATCAAAGTATACTTAGATCACTCCCATTGGTTCTGTCACTTCTGGTTTCCACCAACGAAACCGACACTGGTGGCACTGCGCTATCGGTTGTGTCGATCGGTTTTTCCCATCGGAAAATCGATGTCCGTCGGTGTGTGTTCGTGGGGCCAGCTTAATACTTAATTATTTTTTGTGTTTGTTTAGTGTATAGAAATAAAAGTAAATTGGTAAATGTGGGATCCAAAAATTAATGTGACTGGTCACTAATGGTAGGGGTCCGTTAGTTTCACTCAGTTTTGAAAAAAGTTAATGTGGCGCTGAATTGGTCAAGTCGATTTCTGTCAGTTTTTATCACGATTAAGAATGGTTTTCTAGATTAAAAATTGTATGTTCAAGTACTATGATGGACAAATATATAAATTTATGATAAGGAGTATGTGAGTATTTACCTTAAAATAAAATAAATAGATATATAAAAAGGTTATTGGCCCAACCTAATTTGATCCATGTCTTTTTTGAAATAATCTGTCTACTCTATGTTGAAGTGTAGTTATCTACATTACTTCTCAAATATTCTAATTTTGACGGAATTAAATGTTGTTGAGCTATGTATATCTAGTAAGACTTTTTTACATTGTTCGTTTTTGTGGTTTGCCTAAAAATTTTACTCGTCGTTTTTGTACTTTTTTTTAGTACTGGTTGTC
Organism: Pseudognaphalium luteoalbum; assembly: GCA_963422505.1. NCBI lineage: Eukaryota > Viridiplantae > Streptophyta > Magnoliopsida > Asterales > Asteraceae > Pseudognaphalium > Pseudognaphalium luteoalbum. The sequence goes on along the minus strand of OY730192.1, from coordinate 13,327,050 downwards.
CATGTGGTTGCTAGTTGTTGCACTCGCAGTCCTTGTCACTAACGGCCGTTATTTTTCTTCATAAAAGAACCACCCGCGTATATTTTTTTTTTCAAATTTTAAGTTTATTTAAATTTAATATTATTTTTAATTGTACTTAGCTAATTTATTTTTGGAATAATCTAATCAATTTAATTTAATTATTTTAATCAACTATTTTCATGACAGTTAATTTATTCTATTTTTTAAGTGTCCCGATCTATATAAACTCAATAAAAATATAATAGTTTAAAATTATAATAGTTTTTAAAATAATTTATACTCTTAATTTTGCATATCAACTTCGATTTCACGACTCTGTTTAGACAATTCTACATGGCTACATATATATTACTAATAGTTTTGTATACAATAATTTTTTTTGAAAAAAAAACAATGTAAAAAATTGTCATGTACTATCAGTATAATTTTTCTACTAATTTACATAATTTAATAAATGTCGATTATTTAAAAAAAACGCATAATGTTCAACATATGAAGTATAATAATACTATACGCTACGTAGTTATTGCAATTTAGTATTTTACAATCTTTTCTTCAGTTAACTCAAAAACAAATGTTACATGTTGATAATGTGCAATTTGAGTACATTTATAATATACAAAACTATTAGCAATATATATGTGGTCATATAGAATTGTCTTGACGGAGTCGTGAAATCAACAACGATATGCAAAATTAAGAGTATAAACTATTTAAAAAACTATTATATTTGTAGTGGCTTTATGTAGATCGGAACACTTAAAAATTGAATAAATTAACTGTCATGAAAAAAGTTGATTAAAATAATTAAATTAAATCGATTAGATTATTCAAAAGATAAATTAGCTACGTACAATTAAAAATAAATTTTAATTTAAATAAACTTATAATTTGAAGAAAAAAAATACACGGATGGTTCTTTAACGAAGAAAACTAATGGCCGTTAGTCACAAGGACTGCGAGTGCAACAACTAGCAACAACATGGACGATCAGTGTCAAAAAAAAAGTACAAGAATGACGAGTGAAATTTTAGACAAACCATATGAACGAACAGTGTAAAAAAGTCATCTAGTAAAGCATCAATTGCGCACACAATACATAAAAGTTAACCCCCCTCGTATTTTATAATTTTATCCAAATTTGATATAGCATATAAAATAAAATAATACTTTTCTTCCTCAAATGAGTTTAATAAACTGATTAAAGAATCAAGATTTGTTTGTTGTACAAAAATCACATGCATGTTGTTGTCCTTTGTACAAGTCAATGTTTTGTTTTGGCCCACAATTCAACCAAGGAATGTTCTTTCTCTACCTACAAAAAACTCTTTAGTCTTGCCCTCAAAGTATATTACCATACAAGTTAATTAATTCCCTATAAATTAAACCTTTTTTTTTTGGGTTAATGATCAATTTCATCATTTCCCTTCAACAGTTCAAAGACATTAATTGATTACATTTGTCGTTTGAAAAATCCGGTCTAGGTAGTTAACTGAATTGGTGTAACATATCAAAAGTGTCACCTTGATCGAAGCCAAACGATCACTCTTGTTCTCGTGGTATACATTCATTTTGTTAATAAGTATTTCATGGAAATAGCAAAGAATTTGGGCGATGCATTGAAACAAAGCCGATACCATGCAAAGAGATGCTTTGAGCGGTATGTTTTTTTTGTGTGTCATAACTCATATGAGGTTCTTTATGTAAAGAACGTATGATTAAGCAATAAGGTAGTGCATATAAAATGCATCGGTAACAAATATATTCAAAGTTCATGTTATTTTTGGTTTATAATAAATTTTATTCATGTATGATTTCTTGCATTTATTTTGATAAATTTGTAACTTTCTATCATTAAATATTACAAGATTTACATCACGTGGGAAAAGATTGGTGAATCCCCAAGAGTTGATTGACATAATCGAAAAAACCATAGAAGACAAGCTTGAAAGAACCAAGATTTTGGAGGGTTCATTGGGACAAATATTGCGTTCCACACAGGTCATCATTTCCCTCTCTGTATTTTTACATCTATTTAATTGGATTTAACAAACAAGCATAATTACAATTACAATAATCTAATTAAAGGATACTAAACCATTGAAACACACTGTCACCAATAAATTTACAATTAAATACAAATTTTCCCTTTATGAAATCTATGATAGAAGATTGTAAACCCATTTACTGCTAGAACCAGATACCTTTTTTTATTATTTTGGTCATCTTCACCTCCAATGAACCTTAGTTTGTTAAGATTTGTACTAACAATTTGATAAGCTGACAGTGCATTTTACTCTCAAAAGTTTAATGCATCGTGGTGGTCTTTCATCCGTTACATATTGTATCATATCAAATTGGGTTAATATACAATCATGATATTAAACTTCCACAAAATACTCAATTCAGAAAATAATTAATAGTTATTTATGTAAATCAGACTTAAGCATACGTAATGTGTTTAAGGCTAACTAAAGTTTGTTACAATGTATACAATGATAACCAAAGTTTCTATAAATGTGTACAAACATAACTGAAATTTATAAAATTGTTCAAAATGATGAGTTTTTATCGGTTCATTTTTTACTGGGCGAAGATTCAAAGAGTTAGGTTATTCTTTTGTTAAAAAGGTTAGATTGTTTTATAAATTGAACATTTTATGAAAGTTTGAATTCTAAACGTTAATGTAACCTTTACCAATAATCCATAAAACCGATTATAATGAGTAAAAAGTAAATGGAAATACATGGTAAAAATGCAGGAAGCGGTAGTAATTCCACCATATGTGGTATTAGGGGTGAGGTGGAGTCCCGGAAGATGGGAGTATCTCAAAGTCAATGCTGATGACATCACCGTTCAATCCATTACTCCTTCACATTATCTGAAGTTCAAAGAATCCATTTATGATAACCATTGGTACTTACAAGCTTATATATGTACTTTATTTATACATTCATACATAATGCATTAGTCTAATTTAATTATTTCATTTTACATTTATGTAAAGTATTACGTAGTATATATCAAGTTAGGAATTAATGTTTATTGATATAGGGCAAAAGATGAAAACGCCCTTGAACTAGATTTCGGAGCGTTCGATTTCTGTACACCTCATCTAACTCTCCCTTCATCTATTGGAAATGGATTCGGCTACATTTCTAAGTTCACCACTTCAAGGCTTAGTGGCGATATAGAGAATGCGAAACCATTGCTTGATCATTTGCTAGCTCTAAATCATCATGGAGAGGTAACACTATATGATCAGAGAACCATCATTAATTAGTAGCAATCAATATATACAGGAGCGGGGCTATAATGGGGCAGTTCAAAAAATTTAAAATTACATAAAAAGAGAAATTTTAAGATATTAATGACTTTTAAAATTTTACCCCCTAAAAAAATAAAAAGTTCACAAAATAATTTAGTTTTTGCATCCTCCATATAAATTTTTAGCCCCACCTCTTATGAGTGATATTTTTGTTTTTGTCATCAATAAGGTGTTTATTGATGAATCACTAAACATTTTGTATGGTATTGTACATTACACAATTATTATAAATAAATTGCACTTTGTTGATTTCACATTTCGATCAAGTTTTCATTCTAAACACCGTTAAGTGTACAACATAAATACCTAAAAGTTATGAAAACTTATTTACTTTGTTGTATAATATTCCGTACAATTTATTATTTATTTTTGAATTTTTTTGTAGAACCTTATGATCAATGAGACACTAGATACAGTTACCAAGCTCCAAAAAGCCCTGATCGTTGCTGATGTCTACTTATCTGCCCATCCAAAAGATGAGCAGTTTGGAACATTCGAACCCAAGTAAATAATCAATAACCCGAATCTTCTATACATAACATTGGATATTTGACAAATGATTGCATAAGTATAATGTTTGTGTATTTAATTTATAGGCTTAAAGAGTGGGGATTTGAGAAAGGATGGGGAGATACTGCTGAAAGAGTTAGAGAGACAATGAAAATGCTTTCAGAGATTCTTCAAGCTCCCGATCCGATTAACATGGAATTATTCTTTAGCAGGCTTCCTGTTATCTTCAATATCGTCATTTTTTCGATTCATGGTTACTTTGGACAATCAGATGTTCTTGGATTGCCTGATACTGGAGGCCAGGTAACTCCTTTTCATGTTCACATGTAGCAAAAAAATTATATTCCTAAATATGGTAATAAATTATTCAACTTGGTAAATGGTTTAGAGGGATAAGATATGAAATGCTACGCAAAAATGCATACTATTAGGCATCAGATTGAATGCCGTTTTTGACTCCAAGTTTACATGTTGAAAACTGCATGCAGTCTAATGCCTCACAGCAGTACAGATTAACTTGATTCGACCTCAAAAAGTATAAAAGTAAAAAGAAAACAGAACAAGCAAATATTACTGTTGTGCACTATATTGTAGCCAGTAAGGTGGTTTAGGATGTGAGGATATTTGTCTGTCTAAAAACAATGGAACTTCTGTGCAGGTTGTTTACATTCTTGATCAAGTTAGAGCGATTGAAGAAGAGATCCTGTTAAGGATAAAGCAGCAAGGATTGAATGCAAAGCCTAGGATTATAGTGGTATGTTTTGGGGCTGCATTAAAAAGTTGGTAGTTTGTTTATTCTGTGATACTCTATTTAAATTTTTGATGCAAGTGATAATCTTAATCTGCAGGTGAGTCGCCTCATTCCTGATGCACAAGGAACAAAGTGTAACGAAGAGATGGAACCAATCCTGAACACTATGCATTCCCACATCCTTCGGGTTCCTTTTAGAACTGCAAAAGGCATTGTCCATCAATGGGTTTCACGGTTCGATATATATCCCTACCTTGAAAGATTTGCACATGTAAGTATCGTTTTGAGCTTAAAGAATGTGTAAAGATAGTATTTCTACATCGCCGTCAGGTCCAATAGGGTGGCATTTTGTAAAGGTGGCAATTTCGACCCATTTACTTATAAAAGGATCAACTTGGGTTATCTTTAATCTCTGTGTAAAGCGGGTAAAATTAAAAACTTAGCTTAAATAGAAATGGGTCAGGCCGGTCAGCTATGCGAACGGTGCTTTCAATGTGTACAATCTTATGGCATATATTATTCAAATATCATATAATTCGGGGAAGGTAGTTTTTGAAATCATATGTAACACATTAATTATTTGTAAAAATGTCAAAGGAAACATAAAAAAAAAAAAGTTCTTTGGGTTCCAACCTCGGCCCGTTTAAACTATTAAGTTACTGATTTTGTCATAATACCCAATCGGCCCATTGCTTCACCTCTAGTATTCCGTAGTTGATCATGGACAGATTCACATGAAAGCCTATACATACACATACTGGTTAAGATTCTTAGATCCTGCAACTGATATTTTCATATATGTTGCTTAGGACGCTGCTTCTAAAGTTCTAGAGGTGATGGAATGTAAACCAGATCTTATACTCGGAAACTACACAGATGGGAACATTGTGGCGTCCCTTATGGCCAAAAAATTTGGAGTAACACAGGTTTGTTTAGACTTCTGATTCTGGAACTTGTAGTTACTTACTTTGGATAATCAAGTTCTTCGTATCAAGCATCTTTTCGGTTAAACTGCATCTCCAGGGAACAATTGCACACGCATTGGAGAAGACCAAGTATAAAAATTCAGATGTTAACTGGAAACGCTTTGAAAAAAAGTATCATTTCTCATGCCAATTCACCGCAGATTTGATCTCCATGAATGCTGCTGATTTTATAATTACGAGTACTTACCAAGAAATTGCAGGAAGGTTAGATATCTGAAAACCGAGCTTACATTGATATACAAAAGAAATTAGATTGCATGTTAAGTTTTGTTTGATTGATTGTATAGTAAGCGAAGGCCGGGACAGTATGAGACCCATGCAGCTTTTACCATGCCTGGACTTTGTAGAGTTGTGTCGGGCATCAATGTGTTCGATCCGAAGTTCAACATAGCCTCGCCTGGTGCAGAACAATCAGTTTATTTCCCTTACACGGAAAAGGAGAAACGATTAACCTCTTTTCATCCCGCAATCAAAGAGCTACTTTTTAATGAACAAGACAATAACGAGCATATGTAAGTTTTCTATAGAGGTGGCAAGATAAGGGTACAAATGGTTCGGGTCAATTTCTAGTATGGTTGAGTTGACATGAAAACACGTTTTAGCCATTTGCCATGTTCCCTTTTGGGCTAGATTTTATATGACACATTTGAGATTCAAAAGAACTCAACTCAACCAATTTATAAGTACATTGAATAAATAATTCAGTAAATTTGGATGATATAAGAATTTGGGCATATAACTTACTTTTGGTCTTCGAATAGGGGATATTTGTCAGACATAACCAAACCAATAATATTCTCAATGGCAAGGCTCGATACGGTGAAGAACATAACAGGATTAACCGAGTGGTTTGGAAAGAACAAACGCCTCAGAAGTCTTGTCAACTTGGTTGTTGTTGCAGGGTTCTTTGATCCATCAAAATCTAAAGATCGAGAAGAGATGGCCGAAATCAAGAAGATGCACGAATTGATTGAGAAATATAAACTTAAGGGTCAAATAAGATGGATAGCAGCCCAAAATGATAGGATTCGCAATGGAGAATTGTATCGTTGTATTGCAGACACAAGGGGGGCTTTTGTACAGCCAGCATTGTATGAAGCTTTCGGGTTAACAGTTATCGAAGCAATGAATTGCGGACTACCGACTTTTGCAACCAACCAAGGAGGGCCTGCGGAGATCATAGTTGACGGGGTTTCAGGATTTCATATTAATCCCAATAACGGAGATGAATCAAGCAATAAGATTGCTGATTACTTTACAAAATGCAAAGTTGATGTTGAGTACTGGGATAGGGTGTCTCAAGCCGGACTAGAACGTATCTACGAGTGGTAAGTTGTGGCATTATCAAGTATACCCTTCGAGTCAAGTTCAACATGGGAAAATAACATTTTGTTTTTTCAGTTACACATGGAAGATCTATGCTAACAAAGTGTTGAACATGGGCTCGATGTATCACTTTTGGAGGCGATTAAACAAAGAGAATAAGCAAGCAAAGCAGCGATACATCGACGTCTTGTACAATTTACAGTTTAAGAATTTGGTGAGTTATTTTCCCATGCATCTTTGTTGGTAGTACTTATGTTTATATACCAGAATACTTCTTTAACACTTTTCATCATGTTTTACAGGCAAAAAACATTGAAATCTCTGATGTCACGACTCCTACACTTCAAAAGCCAGTCCCAACTGAACCAACAAAACAAACCCAGCCTCCGCAAGAGACTGCGTTGACCACAGCTAGTCAACCAATGCCAAGTTTAGGGTTGATTAGACCAAGTTCAATTAGTAGTGCAAGAAAACCGTTGCTAGTATTTGTATCTGTATTAATCGCTGTCTATGCATCTGAGTATTTGTATAGGTATTTCAATAGGGTATAGTGGTCTACCAATGGTGATGTAAGTAAAGGTATAGTGGTCTACCAATGGTAACCAGAAATGTCTATAAATAAAAGGAAGATTCAAAGCAACAAACAAAGCCATTTAAGTAGTTGAAGACCAAGTGACATATAACAAACTTTCAATGAAGTTCAATTGTATGACAAAGCTAAGAAGCATGTTGTTATTAGCCTGCTAACAATGTATGTACGTGTATATGTACGAACGTATGTATGTATGTATGTACAATTGACACAGAAAGACAACCTTTGTACAAAGAAATTGAGCACCCACTATGTATATGTATTTATTACGAGTTTGATGGTTTTACCGACACCTTGCATATAGGACACCAGTCTTTTAACTGCAGCCACTGGTTGATACACACCGCATGGTACCCGTGATCACATCCGACCCTTCCTATTTCATCTCCTGCCATGAACTCTTCCTGCAAAGACACACACAATCAACATATAAATATGTGTTTACAGTTGAACACGGTAATCATTGTGGGCTCCCTCTATAAAGTGTATATTGTGTTACAAAAATGATAATTTTCGATGATGTGTAACAATAACTGATTGTCATCAAACCCATCCATCATACATGTCTAAACACTTGCAAAGACCACATATTGGGCAGTATAGTACAGTAAATTTGAAAGACGAGAAGAAGCCAAAGATCACAGTGAAGTACTAAAGTATAATGTAATAAAAGGAGGGAGAATGGGCAGGGTGGGCGGTTGGGTTACAGGTTCAAAAGGGTAATGACTTACTGCGGGTAAGACGGATTAGGCACATCCACAAACACTTTTATTTACATTTTCTTGAATTTTAAAATGTGTGATAAATTTGATTAACAAAAAATATTCCCAAAGAATATTATATTTTCTCATAAAGCAATAAAGGAAGTTTTTACACATTTAATTACACTTGGGATAACTTTCAACCTGTTTGGTGATTGACACATTTGACCCATTGCAGACGTAACATAGCATAACTCAGTGGTCAAAAATTCCCACCTCTAGATGCGAATGAAAGATACTTGAAGAAATAACCTGACAAATACTGCATTTTGGGTCATCCAAACACATATCGCCTCTCATATCCCATTCCTTCATATGCAATGGTTTGTATGTGTTAATTCTAACACATTTTGATAATTCTTCTTCGGATAGTGCCGTGCTTACTATGCCCATTTCATCCTCTAGTGCTAATAGTTCCTATACACATAATCATAAACATATTTTAAAGTAAACTTATCAACTTTTTTACTTGATCCTAAAGAATTGTTATTGATTATACACTAAAAGAATAAAAGATATCTCGATTGACACCAAACATTAATTGATAATGCAGTATTTATTTGGGAGCAAAGGTAGTATAAGATACAAAAAGGGCAGCTAACCTCATATGTCATGTTATCAATGTCTAGCCTCATGTCCCTATGTTGATCAAAAAAGTTAAAGCCACCAAGAAATGTATTTCCCAGAATTTGCTACATATGGAGAAATATAAGTTAGTAATTAAAGATGGGAATTTCGATCCATTTATGCATAGAGATGGTCTATTTGGGGTATACTATAATCTAACATTTTACATGAGTGAACTGAGAAAAATTAGCTAATATGAAAACAGGTTGAAGTCACCCAAAGTACATTCAATATTTATACAACCCCAAAAGTTAGTCTATATAACTAAATTAGGTCACTAATAATATAATATAGTTTGTCACAAGATCTGATCTGAACCCATCGCTTCAAACTTTCAACCAGTCTTATAATTTTTCCAGCTTTGATCACCTTTTGATATGTTCCTCACTCAACCCAAAATTTGCAACCTCTAATTATGATTAAGGGCAAGTTGGTAATATTAATTTTCCTTTCTTGTAAAAAAACACAAACCAGTTACCTCATATGTTAACCCCTCTTCTTGATCAATCCTCTCAAGAGCCAGTAGAACCTGCAAAACAGCACACAAAACAATAGGCAACATTAATCACGGTTCATTTCATATAAATAACACCCAATCAATATAACTTAAGAGAATTACATTTGCAATAGCATCCACATTATCGGGAGTCACACGAGTAGATTGGATCCGAGACGGATTGTTTTCATGTCCATTGACAGACCTCCGAGTCCTTACTGATGAAACACCACTTCCTCGGGGGGCGTTCCTATTTACTGAGTGTCTAGAATCGGAAACAGAACTTCCATAAGAAGAGGGGGACCCACTTTCATCATCTGATGATGGCCCGCTGATCTTCTTCCCTCTAGCAGATGAGCTTGTTTCACCTTCAGTTGACCTCTTATTTACTGTGTTCTTTCTGCCACGGTCAAATGAACCTAATCGACCATTTTGGTTTGCAAGACCAGATGTCTGACCATATACCTTCCTTATTTTTGTGCTCGATGACCCCATTTCAACCGTCCTACCAGACGGTTTCCAACTCGATACACCTTTGTTTGACTCAGTATCTCTGGGTTTTGACTTCAATTTGACTTGACTACTTTCTGACACATTACGCTCGTGTTTCTTCACATTGGTGTAAGAAGAACGAGAGGAAGGCCTCAGATAATTTTGAGTATGTAGTGCATGGTTAAGTCTACCACTGCATCCAATTCTATTGCAGAACTGAATAGCTTCATCTCTAGAACCAGCAATATCTCGTGTAGCAGGACTTGATCCCTTTCTAGCCGCAGAATTCAGGCCAACAGCTCGTTTACGAGAAGATAAATCCATGTATATTGGTTAGTAAAGGCTCTAATCTGTCACAAAAATTTTCTTGTTTAGATTCGTTAAAACATTCCTTATACAAACACACACACACACATATGTTCTCAAAATGCAACAACAAAGGTACAAGTGTAAATAGTAGAGGTGGCAAGATGCGCAATGGGTCAAAACTAATTCACCTCAAAACAACACACTCTAAGTGATGCCTTAAAATAAAGTTTGATGACCAGAAAAAAGTATTTGTCCACAATGCATTAACTGTGGTTAATTAACCAATTTCCAAAAATATATAACAATAAAATAATCTAAATTTTTGAATTTGAATAACATGATCAAGAAGCTTGTATGGATGATAACACATGAACCGTTTTTTATTTATATGACCGTTTGAGATAAAAACAAACGAAATAAATTTCAACTAATTAAAACTTGCCACATATAGATTATCATCATATCATATAATATAATAATAATCATAATATAGGAGGAATAAACATATAGGCACACAAAAATTACAGACATCATATACGGTACATAAACAAATTGATAAGCAAAATCTATAATAAACAGAATCAAAACAAGTAAATTAACAATAAACATATCAAAAGAAAATCAGAAGACAATCAGTATATCAATCAGATAAACCCTAATCGCTAACGATACATATTATTATTACTATTATTAAATTAAAACTAATAAAGCAAAAGAGTTTCTGTAATTTTGCTTACCGAGTTGCAATTGGATATGAGTAAAAGCAATAGAAAAAGGTTGGAGAATCGTTGATGATGATGATACGTGTGGGCGATGAAAAGTGGAATATATATGTGTATGAATGAATATGAATATATGTTTATATTATCTATGCTTATATGTATGTATGTATACTGTATAGAAGTTATTAAATAATTGAAAAAAAGGGGGGGTATGATGATATGAAGACGCAAAGCAAACAAAGGAAGAAAGGAAAAAGTAGCTGAGCCTGAAATAGCGGGCAGTAGTGGTAGAGATGGTCAAAAGTCAACGACCGTCTATGGTGGGGTTGGAGTAAGTAAAACCCCTTTCTATTTTATTTTTTCTTAACTCGTGTACTATCCATATCTATCTCCATATCAGTTTTACTATTTACTTTTTATTTTTGGCATTTTTTTTAGGGTTAAATGCAATTTTCGTCCATGTGGTCTACTCATTTAGCCAATTTCGTCCTTTAACTTTTTTTCTCTATTTTTTTGTCCCCATGGTCTCGTTTTTTACCGTGCTCGTCCCTCCGTAACTTTTTGGTTAAAAAGCCCCGTTAAGTGGTATCACATGCCACTCACGTGAGGGGTATTTCTGTAAAATTGCTTTTCCCCTTTATTTATAACCATCATCAGTCCATCTTTTTCACATAATTACTTCTTCTCCACTCTCTCTTTCTCTTTCTCTTTCTCTCTCAATTGCAGGTGGTCGAAAAATATGGTGGTTCTTTGTGCTTGTGGAAAACCTTCCATGGTTCGAACTTCGTGGACCTCTCGCAATCCAGGTAGAAGATATTATTGTTGTTCTCAAAGTGTAAGTGTCCTAAAACCACAAACCCTAAATTGTTTAAGATTTCTGTCTCAAACCCTAATTGATGTTTGGGTTAATGTTTGTTTATCCCTTCCAGGTAGCAAACTGTGGTTTCACCGACTGGTTTGATCCACCTATGTGCGAAAGATCAGTCAACATCATACCCGGCTTACTGAGAGCGCGGAACGAACTCGAAGAAACCCTAAGGGCTACCTAACAAGAATGCTTAAAGTGGAAGATGATACTGATTTGTACTTGGCTAATTTTTGTTGTGTATTTCTTTCTTTGGAAGATGGTAGATGGTGATGAACTCTCATGTAGTAGTATTTGGTTAGGGTTGTTTTTGGTTATGTAAAAGGTCATAGTTGACGAATTTTGAGTTTGTGGGTCATGTGGCATGTCAACTTGACCTACTTTGGTTAGACAAAGTGAATAAAATTTGCCTTTAGTATAGAAGCACACTAGTATTTTGTTCATTTTGTTGTCATGTATTAGTAGTACATAAAGTAACCAAATATGGAATTGACCAAAAAATTGGAAAAATGGTAACCTTATAAATGCGGATACAAGTGCAACAATCAAAATAAATGGTAATGTAATTTCAACCCACAAAGTAAATGCATATACAAGTGGTTCAACCAAAATAAATGGCAATGCAATTTCAATAACCAAACTAAATGCACATACAAGTGCAACAACCAAAATAATCACCTGCTAATCTGGAAATTTTGATAAACTATCCAATACAACACTGCCACACACATTAATAACCTATACTAAAATAAATTCAATTTTAAAACTAAAAGCAAGTTGCATTCATTAAGCCCTAAACATTCACCAACATATTGTCATACACATACCAAAATAAAAGTTGCAGTGTTAAAACGACTACACTGTTACCAAAAGACTTTGACTAACATTGTCCAAACAAAAGAAAGCACCACCTAATTACTTAGCTAAATTACATGTAATTAGCAAACTAGAACCAACCCCCAAAAGCTTTCTTGCCACCTCTGCCTTGACTTTTTCCTTTGCCTTGAACACCCCTTCCTTGACTAGCACCAATACCTTGAACACCCCTTCCTTGACTAGCACCTTTGCCTTGAACACCCCTTCCATGAATTTCTCCTCTACCCCTACCAACTGTTTGGGTTTTCTTTGCTTGACTATTAGGATCATGCTTGTTCTTGGGTTTTTTCTTTGGTTGACTATTAAGATCAGGTTGACCCTTGCATGATAGAACATTGTGTCCTCCATTACCACACCGACCACACTTAATGCCTTTCCCTTTCCTGCTTAATTTACCACCAATAACCATTGGAACTTGTTCACTTGCACTTCTAGATCTTTTCTTTCTTGGCCTTCCAATAGGTGTATGGTGTATTGGAGGTAATAATTTTGTGGGACACTCACTTTTTGGCTACATTGTCATGCCACAAGTTGGTTGAATCTTAAAAGAGTAAGTTTCCCTCCAAGTATCTAGCCTATAGCATGGATGAACCCAGTCCTCTAATAGCCCTATATCCACCCCATTGATTGACATATTACACAAACTTGCAACTGCATGCTTGCAAGGGATACCAGTTAATTCCCATCTCCTGCATGCACATTCCTTTTTTGCCATATCTACAACACACTGATCTTCATATGGCCCATTACATTGATACTTATCATCTCCATTCCATAACACAATAATATCACCTGCTGCCCTTTTAATGTTTTCAAATATCATGGAAGCTGTAGGTGTAAGAGGACCATTAGTAGATTCAATCACCTGTTGAACAATGACTATTCTCTTCATCAAGTACTCTCTAATATATTCTAAACATGTTATGATGGGTTTATCCCTTCCATCAACCAACTTGCTATTAAAGAACTCACAAATGTTATTCAATAAAATATCACAATGTGCCCTTCCTATAAATTTAAAAACAACAATTCAATACCTAAACCAAAACAACATAAAAAAAATTCATATAACAGGTAAATAAGAAGACTTACCAGAAAAGTATGCCCTTGCCCAGTGGTGTAATGGGACATCTGTCAACCATTTATGTGCAGTTGAATCAAACAGCCTCAATTCTTCCATTATTTGATCAAACTCCCTCACATTTGTCTTAGTAGCATCCTTCCAAATGAATTCCTTGTACTCGGCTCCTTTGAATTTTTTCAACATATTTTCATACAAATGTCTCAAACAGAACCTATGTTCAGCTGCTGGAAAAACTCCCTCACTTAAACTTTGACATATCAACCTCCACATCATGAATTTGGTTCAACTCATCTTCCTGGAAATCATTATCAACAGTCTCACCATTGTCATTAGCATTTTATGACTATTGTTACCATTATCACCTTCACTATTGCCCTCATCAGTCTCACCATTACCACTTTCACTATTTCCCTCATCAGTCTCACCATTATCACCTTCACTATTGCCCTCATCATTCTCACCATTATTACCCACACCAGTATCACCATCTCCATCCCAATTACTCTGATTTAAGTCACCATTTACCCCTGCACTTGGTTGATCTTCATTACCCAAACCAGCAAAAAATATGTCATCAAATGGGTAATTATTTGAATCCTATCTAAATCAACAACCTGTGTACCTGCTTTGTCAACAACATTATCTTTTTGGACAACATTTATATCACTTAAAATCTCTACCACTTCTAATCCTTCCCCTGTTTTCTTAACATTTTCATTTTGTGTACTACATTCTGCATTATCTGTCCATCCTAAAAGTAACTTCTTTCTTGGTTTTGGATTTCTTTTCACAACCTTCACATCTTCTAGATCATCGTCTACTTCTTCAATAACAACCTTACTTTGTTCAGGTGATCTCCAATAATTATAAACAGTTGTTATGCCATGTTCAATGTACACAAACAACACCCGAACATTTCCTAAACACCCAATCATATTCAATACATCTTTATCATTTCCAAGTGCTAGCAAACCATAATCTAAGTCACATTCAGGTTTTTTGAAATGATAATACACTTTATCCCTTACATTATAACCTAATAGGGTAACCATTTTATCTATTTCATGAACAGAAAAGAAGTCAGAATCTACCGAATCCACAAAAGTAGTCATTCCACCAGCGTACTTTCTCCCTGGATACTTGGACAGGGCACCACCATGATGAAGCTTTATAGTGAAAAGGTTCGGTTGTCTCCCTGCAAAACCAAAACGACTTTGTTAAAAACTTTAACTTGATTGCTCGAAACAAAACAAAATCAAACGGGTAAATTATATGACAAATTAAACAGTACCGTACCGTATGCATTCGAAAGTTTCGCCTTTTTCCGTTCGTCTAATACTTTAACCCTTATTTTCCATCTAGGGCGAGCTTCCATCATGCAAGAAATCGATGATGTTTTTGCTTTCTACAGATTCGAATTTTGGATTATATCATGTTGTTACAGAGGTTAGATGAAAGTGATCGATTGTGTGTAATGTCTCAGACACTTGGCACCATCCACTCCTAATATCTCTCTTTTAACGAGTCGGATTGGATGTAAATGAGGGGGAAAAGCAATTTTACAGAAATACCCCTCACATGAGTGGCACGTGATACCACTTAACGGGGCTTTTTAACCAAAAAGTCACGGAGGGACGAGCGCGGCAAAAAACGAGACCACGGGGACAAAAAAATAGAGAAAAAAAGTTAAAGGACGAAATTGGCTAAATGAGTAGACCACAGGGACGAAAATTGCATTTAACCCTTTTTTTAACTTTAACTTTCAATATTTTTATTTATATTATATAATATCTTATGTAGATTATGTGAATGAATTAGGTTTTGAATGTATTTTTATTGGTATAATTTGCATCAAGTATTATATAATACAAACAAAAATATTCAAGGTCAAAGTTGTCAAAAAAAACTTCAAAAGTCAAAAGTGGACAATAAAACTGGCACGGAGGGAGTATTATTATTACTTTCTCCGTCTCAATTAAAATGTTCATTTTGACTTTGCACGCAATTTTAAATTATCCACTATATACATTTTTCACCAATATAATAACATATCTAACAACCAAAGTCTTATTCAATTGGTTGATACATGAAAGTGAATAATTATTTATAACAACTCAAAATAGTAATGTGGACATTGTGGTGTAACGGAGTGAGTATTATATTATGGTTTAGGTTTATTTGTGTGAAGTTATGAGTTTTATAATCAAAGATATGTTGTAAATGCGAGGTTAATACTCCGATACGGTAAGGAAAATAGACAAGGAACCAATATAACAAATTTGTCTCAAGTTGATGTAACATTATGCGATACCAAATTTTAAGTCTAACTGCCTAAGGAAACATAAGTTTCGATTTCATCCTAAAATAATAAATACATATAGATAAATATCGATATATAAATATATAAAAAATATACTACCTTCGTTTCATTTGAATATAGAAATAGATATAAAATAATGTTATTGTCAAAAGTTAATAAAATGAAAAGTGTTTGTGACTTGTGAAGTTGTGAGCATAACACATGGTTAAGAAAGAAAAAATGGACCCATAAGTCTCATTTTTCCATCCTAGTTTTTCGCTTTACTTTACATCAATTTGACCAAATGCAAAATACCATATCATTAGCATTGCTAAAGTTGGCATCAAAAGTTTATATAATAATCTATATAAATAACAAGTGTTTTAGATTGTTTAATTTTCCTCAGTTTTAAGTAGATTTTTAGTACACACAATCCTAGATATACTATGGTAGTTCCCGATTAAAATAATTCAACCGGGGACTCGAGTTTATAGATTTTTAACTCTTGCGTCACAACTTAATTTCGAAAAGCCAGAATAATGAATAATATAGATATTTTAATGTATAAATAAGAAAATAAATTCGAAGAGGACTTAGAAATTCTAACAATAAAACCTATATGAGAAAAGTGATATAATTGAAAGATAATTATATTTAAAGTTTGAAAATAGTAATAATAATATTAACCCAAATATAATATAATACTACTAATAATAGTAATGATAAAAAAAAAATAGAAAAGATATCAACTTAGAAAAAATAACTTAGTTATACTTCACACCTCTTTTCCTTGCTTCCTTGAAATTATCAAAGCTGAAGGAGATGCTACAAGTAACCACTACCGGCTATGGAGATTGAAGGTTACAAAAAGTGGACGTATTTGTGTTCTTTCCAGACTCATAGGAGTTCAAGAGTCGAGTTGGCTCAAAACGAGTTTGTTTCTGATCGCGACTTTTAATGTCTGAGTCAGATGTAGTTACAAGTTGATTACCGAGTTACCATTTTTTAGGTACAAATTGACTTATGACTAGTACGAGTTTAGCAATCAGATTAATATATATGAAATTTTCAAACTGATGCACATATCTTCAACTTAGAAAGTTTTCTCATGCTTAAAATTTGTATGAATGGTGTTGGCCAGTCTCAAAACCCAAACATAGAGTTGGGTAGTGGAGTATCAAATTTCACTATCACTAGACACTAGTCACTAAAAAAACATCTTAAATTGCTTTCCTTCAACAATTAATTTTTGCTTTGATGGGATTTTATACATATTATCAAACACGTATGTAGATACTTATGTTAGATATGGCGTACGAGTTGAGTGAAATTCTTGAATAATCCTTTGAATTATGAACTGTGATCACCCCTTACCAAATATATCGACCCAATCATTGTCAGCTACACAATATATTGAGAAAATAGTTATGCAACCATATGTACAGATTTACTTGAAGCTGGAATAGTTCTGTTAATGTTACACAATGTTAGTTCTGTTACACAATGTTACACATTTGCGGGAATTGGTGTCCCACCCTTTCGTTGTGTTAGATAATGTGTAGCAGGACCCCAACAAGGGGGCGCTACTCTCTATCCCCTGACCTGCAACGGGCGCTACCCCTTTGACCACCACTATATATTCACTGCACATATTAGCCCATAATAGGGACCTAAAATGAAATCATATTGCCTTCGTGTAAATCTTAATCACCTAATATAATGGATGACACTAGAATCACCTAACACGTAGTGGAATTCCCCTATGCAAATGTTATCAAACATTTACAAATTTATTTCATTTTTCGGGTTTTCCACCTGAAGAAACAATAAGATCTTTCGACCAAGAATGGCAAGAAAAATATTTTACACCAACTCAGATTCTATGGTTAATCTAACATACAACAGTCAATTTACAAACTAGGGTCCAAAACTTATAGATGAAAGACTACTTATCGTCAAATAAACATCTGCGGATAGTTATGGCAATTGCGGTAGCCTTCTGAGGGTGGAAAACAACTGCACAGATACCAAAACAGACAGTAACCAAAGCAACTGCTAGAATTAGAGGACGGGGAGTAAATAACCTATTAGTATTATAATCAGTAAACATGCGGTTTGACAATTTCGCTGGTTGTTCCTTGTAAGGCGTCACACTCATGACACAATCCTCATTTAAGAGTGCGACCTTTTCACTTTTGTAGGTATCCTGTAAGTTTTAAAAGATAGGAAAGTTAGTTTCCAGAAGTAAAAGATTTCGGGGGGTGTTTGCATGTGCATTTTGCAAGTGCTTATATGATACTCCATATTGTTCGGTTACATTACAATCAAGAGTAATGAAAAGAGGCAAAGTGCTGCAGAAGAAAGTGTTTGGATAAGCTTCTTCTGCTGAAGTAATAATTTTTTTAAATAAAAAGGAGTTCAACAAGTTTAGTTAGTTGAGAAATCATAGATAAAGCAACCAAAAGATAAAATGAATGTTGTGAAGAAAAACAAAACGTGAGACATTTTTGTGAAATGTGAGTTAAAGTCTCTTGAGATTTTGTCAAAAGAAAGTGTGAATAGAGTTTAGTTATATATATACAATTAAAAATCCATTTAGTCAAACATAATCTAATTATAGCTACTTCAACTTGAAATAATCACGTAAGTGATGTCAAAATGCAAATCAAAACACCCGCTTTATATCGTTCAAATTTCAAGGAACAAAAAGAGTAGACTTTTGAAGCAGAACAGATGAAACAATTTATTGATGTACCTGATTAACGGTTAAAATGGAAGGAAGCAGCTGATCTCTGTAGCTTTCATCATGTTCTACTTCTTCCATATTATCTGTAGGATGCAGTCTTTTTTTCTCCAGCTGTTGATTAAGAACTTCTGTAGCAAAATTCATGGTCTCCTGAAGCAGTGTCCCATCAAGCCCACCACTTTTGATTATTCTCATCTTCGCACAGTGTAATACTCTCTCCAAAACTGTGGTCGACTCATACTCAATTAGAAAATTAATTACAAAATTGAATCTTTGTAGCTGTGATGATATCATATCACATTCCATGTCTTCTACAATTGGCTGTTTGAGTAACCATGCTATATCCACGAGTAACTCGGAGAACTTATTAACAGCGACCTCACAAGAACTATTTATAGATATAGACTCTGAATCTCGTGAATGGAGAGTTGAATAATATTTCATCTGCATTCTTTTGATCTCAGAACATACTTCTTTATCTGCAACGAGAATAGGAATGAAATTGGACAGACCAGATTCATTTTCCACCTTCAAAAAAGTAAAGCAGAACAATAATCATATAAGATGTAGTAACCACCAGATAGAGGTGATAGTATGAGTCAGAAAGGGCCCACATCAAAGTGGGTAAGAAAGCTGAATAATAGCTAAGTACACGATGTAGTAATAACCAAACTAGAGGTGACAAATTAAAAAAAAAAAATGAATGGGTTGAAATGGGTAAGTCGTTTTTGTACTCGTTTAACAAATATATTCTCACTATCAAAACAATATTATTACAATAAGAATTAAATCTTAACAGGTAGCCCTTATAAGATGGTATGCAAAAAATGAACTTGAGCAACTTACAGCCCACTTGACCCATTTGAGACAAAACCAAACATAAATCAACCCATTTATATATACATAAAAACTGCTACCTAGAACTAAAATTCATATGATTCACTAGCTCAAGGTAATTTCAAGAAGATTAAAAGTACTATTTAAAACATTTGAGTATTTCAAGTAAGACAAATCATATGAACTGAAAATAGCAACAAGAGTTCAAGACCTTTCAATATCTTTTTGCATATACATATAGAAAGATAAACAATAATCTGAACCAAACCTCAATAAATCCAGGGCCAAACAGATCCAATTCAGTACGAGGGACACATATATTCAGAAACTGATGAGCAAAGTTTGTAGTTGAGGTCTCATTTTTGCTCAATGGTGAAACACGAGCATCGTTTGCCATATACTTTCCAGCAAATGATACTAAAAACCTGCACGTGTAATACAGCTTATATCATCAGTTCATATGGATGGTAGAGAAAGCATAACTTATTTCAAAGGTCCCATTAGTAATAACTTATTAGAAGAAATTTAAGATTGATGATCCTAAAATTCTATGTGTTGCATATACCGGAGTCCAAATGAAAAATGACATGTATTTTTGATGATTAAATGTCAAACAAATAAGCCAATAAAGTACTTATATGATAATATGAAATTTTAAGTACATTATGGGAGATTCAATCCTCATATTTCAGTCATAAGTTAGAAATAAAGGTACCTAAGTCTGGGCTGAAGCAAATTACTTCCACAAGCCAAAAACTCCATGGGTTTGCCTGCTTCAAAGCATGTAGGCTGAACATAATGAAGCTTTGGGGATTTTTCCCCTGCTTTAATTTTTATAACTGAACTTCCACCTGCGCCCATTGACAATTTAATGCACATCAACACACAATATTGTAGCTATGTAAGCACTATTCATAGCAATGAAAGAAACACTTAAGATTATGTTTTGACAATAATAGGACGAATTCAATTATTTTTTATGCTTAAAATGATACTCATAATAATTATGTTACAAATCCTGACGACAAAGTTTTAGTGATTTATTTAGCAGTGTTAGTGATTGACTTCGAGAAAACCAGCAACTAAGACAATAAAATTGCATATTAGGCATGGAAGTGAGATAAAAATAAAAATAAATAATAAATAATAGATATAAAAACATCCTAATAACTTTCTTTGCAATTTAACTTTAGAAAGAACGGAGAATTACGCATTTGGTCAAACCAAATTGAATGGTACTTGTGATGTAAAAACAAGAGATTGAGCTGAACAAACCTTCCATGACACTGAAGATCATGCTATTTAAATTAACAAAAAATGTGCCTCGTCCAGAAAGCAAATTTCTTGGTGAAGCAAGGAAGTCATGTATAGATATAACCGGATCTTCACTCAACTGTTCAAGAATTTAACTTGAGTTAGAAAAGGATGATGCAGCTTATGTAATTTAATGAGTAGATACTTGCATATCGAGCAGATATATAGCAGTGATTTTCATGATCAAATCAAAGTAAAAGGAATAACCTTCACCCACATAAACCGTGGCATTGCAATATAGATAGTCAAGATTGTGCATCCAGGACGAATATATCCTTCCAACTCCACAGGCATACTGGCCAACCATTGAAATATCTGTAAAACAATATACTTATGTGACTCACCTGATAGCTAAAATTAATCAAACTCTACATAATATCAGAGGTGGCGAGTTTAACCCATTAACTTATGAGTGGGTTGATTCGGGTATGTTTTATCTCCAACTGGTAAAACCTATAGGAATGGCTTAAAAGACGGGTAACATAGGTCGAAAATCGGAAGTCACCCATGTATATTTTTTGCACATAGAACCTTTTAAATCATTATATTCAATAATTTAATAACTATTGTATAATTATAGTTCTGTAATCCAAATTAACACAAACTATATATGAAAGGTTACTTTTGGACAAGAAGGTCAACCCATGTCCCAAAGCCTATAAAAAGTACCCATTATGTTACCCAAACACATTGTCCACCAGTTACCAAACCCATCCATCCAGCACATTTAGCCACCTCTACTTCAAATGCTAGTAAATAGTAAGCATTAGTACTTGATGTCGGAGTCTACGAGGAAACTCTGCTGGATTCCAATCATATAGCTTAAATGAGATCCGGCCAGTTACGCACTACAGTAAAAACGCATATAAATATACAAGGTATATGTGAGTGGAATGATTCAGATAAGAATAATAAAAACACTCAAATTTATTTAAGCACATACCATAGAAGAATATGCACTCTTATCGTCACAATAAGATGGAGACTGAGTTCCTTTTTCTTTCTCTTCATCCGTTTGAGTTTCACCAGATACAGCCAAAGACAGAATGCCATCACTCTGTATATTTTGGGCATTGATGGAGCTTGGTAGGGTATTATGCCCGTCAGTTGCTAGAAACGGTTTCTCCCCTGCTAATTCACTACTTGTGGGTTCGGCACCTACATAATACGATTAATTCAGGGATCAACAACAGCAATTTATATAGAGTTCACACAAGAAAGAATGGGAGATGAAAATAATAAAATTTTCTGTGAAATTAATTGTTATGTGAGTTTCACGATTTTTCACTGGATAAATGGGGTGTTTGGATATGCGCTTTGAAAGGGATAATGTGATATTGAACAATAGGAACTACATAATCAGCCATAACAAGAATGTGCTTTTGATGTTTAAAGGTGTAATAATAAATAATTAGATGTTTGATTGTTTATAACTTCTTATAATTTAACGCATGACAATGATTATTTAATCCTTTTTCTTCTTCAATAGATTAAATGACCAAAAAAAGACATTTTTGTGGGGAAAAACTATATTCTGTCAAATTAGGGTAAATGAACCCTCAAATGAGGTTTAAAAAAGGAAAATTAGGTAACTAGTTAACCCTAAGATGATTAGTTCTGATGCAACTATTATCAATACCAAACCCCAGATCTAAAGACCTTATAAGAATGTACATTCACTTCCTACGACATTTGATCCTAAAGAATACATTTTCCTTTTCTTATTCATGGTTAAATCCTATGAGTTTTGTTCATTTCTATCTCCCTCAGAAGGAATGTCATCTTATATTACATACTACATAGACATAAAAACAAAAACGGAAAACAAATAAATTTTAATGTCACCTTTTCCAATTTCATCGTAACCATCATCACAATCTGCTGATTGAAGTCCAGATACTTTGGAGTCTGAGGGTTTCCTTCGACGACGGTTATTATGACGTTCTAATTTTCTTCTACAACTACGTTTCCCTTCATCAAAATCTGACAGCACATGAAACCTACAGCATGGTGAGTTTGTCAGCGTACATATTATTATAACAGATTCCTCCACTCCTATGCCGCCGTATATTATATAGCAGAGAATTGCAGGTTCAGTTAACATAGATTTCTGCCCTCGTTGCTTTGTGACTCATTTGTAGCAAAAAGTTACCAGAAATTCCTTTTCCATTATCAGTCTCACGTCTAAAAAACAACTACGCACAACAATTTCCAAAAAGACAAGCACCGTAAAAAAATTTGTAAAAAAGATGTTATGATCTAATGAAAGAATAACTATAGAGAAAATTGCATATGACAAGATGGTGAAGTTTGAGTTTACAAGATACCCAGCTGAGTTCAGTTGTTTATATGTGTGGGTGGTTTATTACTCATGTTGCAGTAAATCAATCACCTATCGATTTTAGTGACATAATTGTGAACTTCAACATAATCACCATATGCTGGCCAGACATGTGACATATAGACATGTTCTGAGGATTATATAGATGGTACATTTACAATTACCATAATCTGTCTCCAGATTCTCTTGTTCTTGTTTGTAACATCACTTTATCAGAAAGTGGAAGGATTTGTGACCTGTACATTGTTATTTTGCAGAAATTAAGGAGAATATGTTTTTACTTATTAAGTTTTTATTTTTGATTCCTGAAAGTATATGACGGGCAGCTTGATATCGATGAACTAATAGAGATTCTTACATTTTCTTGAAGAACAACAAGTCTTCTGCAGCTAATTGGATTTATCGCCAACTAACCTATGGGATTCCTTAGTATCTCCATTGCAAGTATGGTCATGACAAATATTTGCTCGCTTAAGTGGCAATAGAGTTTTATAATCCTGAAACATTAACCCTAAGCCATTGCCAACACCCATTACCTAGAGTAAAACTCCCTCTGAACAGAGGTATGCTATATGAATAGACGATTAGTTCTGATTACTCAAAATTCACAAAACAGCAAATCCACTTCAAGTACTTCATATGTGTATGTAGTACTTATATATGCATTACATTAAGTATTTCTTATCTTAACCTTACTATTTGTCAACACATCATATAATTGATATATCATCAGTATTGTAAACACTTAATAAGACGCAACTAAATTACAAAAATGAGATGTAATTGAAGAAGAAGAAGATAAAAAAAAACTTACTTGCCACATTGCTGGCAATATCTCTTATTAGTACCATCAAGAACAACAGTAGTAGCAGTAGCACACCTAAGACAAACCCTATGTCTTTTATGATAACCTTTAAGCTCACTGATATCAACCTCACAACCGAGAACCTGACATCGAGAACCGGCGGTAACCGTTCTAGTCTTCTTCTTTCCCGGTGCAGCTTGTTCCGCCTCTTCCGCCGCCAGCTGCGCATCAAGTTCCGGACAAGCACAAGGGATCCGACCCGCCAGAAAATTGGAACACGCTATTCTCGGATCCCGCTTCCTAACCCTATTGTTATTATCACCGGAATCAGTTATCAAGGGATGTTGAAAGAGCAATTCATCATCGATTAGATTATTACTATTATTATGAAGCTCCTGAGATATTGGAATGATGATTGGAGGAGAATCATCGGAGGGTAAGGGTAGATGATCGTCGATGTTGAAATCGAGGAGTTGATTCCAGTCCCAGATTGAGGTTGAGGGGTCGTCCATGGGGAAGGATGAAGATTGGGGAGGAGAATTGTTCATGTTGGTGGTGAATTGTGGTTAATAATTGATGTTATTAAGGGAGGGAATGGAAACCCTAGAAGTTGGTGCCGGTTGGTAGCGGAAGTAGATTTGGGGGAGATGAAAGGAATGGATGAACCGCAGCAACGACTATTGGAGGAAGGAAAGAGTCAGGTGGTGGTTGGTGATGGTGGTGGGCCATCGCTCGAATAATGGAACCGGAGTAGAGTCGTCGTAGTCAAGCGATCACGTCCTCACGCTTTAGGTTCTTACTATTATATAATATATATATATATATATATATATATATTCCCAGTGATATTATTATTAGAGAAATTAAATAATTTACC
Organism: Pseudognaphalium luteoalbum; assembly: GCA_963422505.1. Taxonomy (NCBI): domain Eukaryota; kingdom Viridiplantae; phylum Streptophyta; class Magnoliopsida; order Asterales; family Asteraceae; genus Pseudognaphalium; species Pseudognaphalium luteoalbum. The sequence goes on along the minus strand of OY730192.1, from coordinate 13,302,085 downwards.
CTAAAAAAGTCCTAAAAAGTTTTGCCCAAAAAAAATAAAATTATACCACTTTACCCCATCCGGTCGCAAGCCGACGCTTGCGACCTTACGACTCGTTGTGTGATTGGATATTGCATCTCCGGACTCGTACATTACGACCCGAAACTCGTACCTTGCGACACGTACATAGTTTGCGACCTGTACATAGTCTTGCGACCGGTACACTAATCTTGCGTCTCCATTTAAATTCTTGCGACCGCCATGAGTTATAACCTTGCGTCTCGTTGATTATATACCTTGCGTCCACCGAGAACTCCAAACACGAGCCAACAACTTGGCTCCACCGAACCCTTGCGGATCATTTTCTTGCGCACCCACCACCGACGCAAACTCGAGCCAACAACTATTTACAAGTTTAAGATGTCAAATACGCAGGTATGATTATGTTTAGATTTTGAGATTTGAAATAAATTCATAAATTTGTTAGAAATATTTCATTGTTATATTATTGTTACGGGTACGAATTTTTTTGTATATTTAGTCAATTACACGTTTAGTTTTTGTTATATTATTGTTATATAAGTGATTATTAATGTAATGCGATGTTGTTGTGTAACAAACCGATGAAAAATCGATCGGTTTCTTAGAAACATTTCATCGAACACTTGACGGGCACGATTTTTTTGTATATTTTGACGTTAATAACCGTAGAATTTTTGTTTTAATAATGTTATATAAGTGATTATTAATGTAATGTGATGTGTTTTATAACAAACAAATGTTAAAATCGATCGGTTATTAAAATTTTCAAAAAATCCGTGGCTTGCGTTTCGTACCCGTACCTTGCGTCTCCGTACCCGTAATCTCCGGCTCGTAGCTTGCGATCGGTACCCATACCTTGCATATCCGGCTCGTACCCGTGGCTCGTTCTTGCGTCTTCGTCTCGTATCTTGCCCCGTTGCGACCCGTGGCTCGTGCTTGCGTCTCCGGCTCGTACCTTGCGACTCGTTGCGACCCGTGGCTCGATCTTGCTTCTCCGGCTCGTACCTTGCGTCTCGTGATTGCGAATCGTTCACGACTAAGCCGTTGCCGAGATTTCACTTTATTTATTTGAAATTCATCATCATCATCAAAATAATAATAATAATAATAATAATAATAATAATAAGGCACAGTTGTTTGTAATTTGCACTAATTGTTTGTAATTTGTGGATTTTTTTACAGAAGTTTGTTAAGGTAAAGTTGACAATTAAGAATCAACTTAAGGTTATTTCATTAATTAGGCGATGGTTGACCGTTGAGCAGGAGAAACTATTTAGAGAGACATGCTTCGGCCCTTGGTTAGATTTGAGATGTCCGGATAATGACCCGGGCTATGTACATCATTTACTTCAGTTGCGATGTGATCCTCCTGTGCTTAAGAAGACTCGGCTAGAGGACGAGGAGTTGTGGTTTAGGATTATGCCTGGGTATTCTATACGATTCGGTCGGAGGGAGTTTTGCTTAGTGACTGTATTTCGATTCGGTCCAAATGTTGATATGGACAGGTATATTCCTTCAGGGGTTCGTGAAATGCCCCCAACATTTAAACAACGAGTATTCCGAGATTTTGGCATTACTATACGTTTGAAGGACATTGAGGATAAGGTTTTAGATAGAAGCACGTTTATAGGCCCGAGTAAACTTAGTGACGATGATTGTGTGTGATTGTGTATTATATATTTGGTGGAGATTGGTTTTATGGGAAAGCAGGCGTCACATGTAGTTGAGATTGATTTTATGCATCTCGTAGGCGACTTTGCTGCCGTTAACGAGTACCCTTGGGGTTCTCGTATTTGGTGTAGGACTTATGAGCAGTTGAATCAGGGTTTGGGGACCCGTCTTAGTCAGTCTGGGATGAGGTACACACTGAGTGGTTTCGTCTGGGCATTTAAGGTAGCATCAACTTTATTATTATTTTTCAAATTAACGTATAGATTTGTATACAATTCACTAAAATGTAAATTTGATTATTATTTGCTAGATTTGGATATGGGAGGCATTTTACCGTCATTTGGAGACCGTTGCAGTTAGGAAGAACAAACAAGGAGTACCTCGGGCGATCCACTGGGAGAGAAGAAGACTGATTATCAAATGGTCAGAGTATGCAGAGCTATTGCATATACCGGTAAATGAAATATTTTGTTCTAATATTTTTTATTTTTAGATGTAGATGATTGTTGGTGTAGTATGTTGAGATTAAACTAATATGTATTTTGTTATTTTTAACTACATGTCGATACCGACAAAAAACATCGGCCGGAGAGGATGCTGAAAACGACTGTGACTGAGCTAGAGTGTCCTTGGTGGATTGACAGCGCCCGCTTCTTTGACCAGGACACAGGCAATGATAACGATGACCGCCCGAAGAAGAAGGCGCGTTCCGGACAGGAGGAGGTGGCGCCTTTACCTAATACGGTGGCCACGGGTACACGTAGTACTCGCCCTGACACCTCCCAGCCTGTGTTAGATGAGGAGGTGATGATCCTACGCGAGATGGTTGCCACCTTACAGAAGCGGGTGGATACGCAGGAGGCCGTGAACGATAGACAGGACCAGACTATTATCATGTTATTAGAGCGGATGCAGACGATGGAGCGAGAGCTCGATGCGCTACAGGTATTAATTTTTATGGCCAATATGATTTAAAATAATGGTCTAGGTTTGTGTGTATTTTTTAATGTGTATGTTCAATTATAAAGTCTCAGCATGATGTTGATGGATATGCATCCGATGCGGGTCCAGTTTCTAACAGAGGCCTTTATGTATCTGATACATTGCCCAAGTCTACCGCCTCACACTCTGCGCCGCGTGTTTTTGAGTTGCGTCGGAGTATTCGAGAGAGACATGCGGGTTGGCGTATGATATCGCCGTTTGTTACGCAGGGTGCGAGGAGAGGTGTGAACAAGAAGTTTCATCAGTCACCAGCTCGTCCGGCGGAGGAGTTACCAAGCGGGTGACTGAGTCGACTTACGAGGTGGCTGCTGCTTACAGATTGAGGATGATGGACACATTTTTTAGAGCGCGTTATGATTATGAGCCAGCGACCTAGATTGATACATTATTATATTTAAAATTCTGTCACTTTTGATACATTATGGCATGGATACATTTAGTGAGTCTTTCATGTTGCGTTTTGTGCTCTGTTACCTATTATTGTGTTTTTTTTTTGTTAGTATTACCCTAAATTGTTATTATAAAATTCAAAAGATGCCTTAATTATAAAATTCAAATTTATGAATAATAATAATAATAATAATAATAATAATAATAATAATAATAATAATAATAATAATAATAATAATAATTGACTCGAAAAAGACTTTTGCACGACAAATTCTTCTCCAGAGACACCATTTTTGGCACTTCCACAAGCCTTAATTGACCCGAAAAAAACTTTTGCATTAGGAGAGACATTATTATGTTTGATACTTTGATTTGGATCTTGATTGGCTCGGCTCGGCTCGTCTGTTCTATCCAACAGAGATATGCAACCAGACCGACTATGACCAGTTTCCTTGCAACGACTACATTGTTATGTTGATTGTCGTTTACTTTTCTCCTCTCATTGCGAAGGAATACGAGCACGGCCAGGTGGGCGACCTGATTGCCTCTTTACAAGGACCGGCGGTATCACGGTGATAAGATCCCCTGGATTATGCCATTCTGAAGGATGATCCATTGGGTAAATAGCCTCCGCATAAGAAGTTCAATACGTCTCTGATGTGAAATAACTTTCCGCATAGCAGCTGACGTCGTCCTGATTGAAGTGGCGAGCCACTGCGATAACGTGACCACAAGGTAAACCTGACAGCTGCCATTGCATGCAGCTACATGTTCTTCTTTCCAAGTTAACTGTTGCATTCTTTTTTCCATCTAACACCTCAAAAATGAAATTCGTGGATGGATTGACAATCCATCTTCTCGATTTCCCATTTCTCTTCCCGATCTTGTGCTCAACATATGGTGTGACAGTCGTCGTAAGTCCTTCTCCAGTGTGACGATGTTTATAGTACCATTATTGTACCGAAGCTCGAAAATACTCTAATAACATTGTGACAGGGAGCCTTCTCGCATGTCTTGTCAAAGCATTAAGAGACTCTGCGCTGTTAGATGTCATGTATGCATACCGTGTATGTATAGCATGATGCCTTTACCATCTGGCTTTCCCAACGTCTCTAAGATCACTAGTTGAGGCTGGTAAACGTCTACAAAAGACATCAAAATGATGATCAAAATCGGACTTACGGTAAGACTTGCACATTTTCCAGTAATGCCACTCAAAGTACTTGACCCTAGAAGATTTGTGTTTCAAGTTCATCAATAAATGACGACAGCATAAGGCATGAAATGCATCTGGGAAGACTTGTGAAATAGCAGCTGAAATTGCAGAGGCCCTATCGGATATGATAGTCAAGTTCTCAATCCCACCAGCCGATTCAAAAGCGTCACATAAGTTTGCCAGGAACCACGTCCAATGGTCGGTTGTCTCCCCCGCCCTGATGCCATACGCCAGTGGCAAGATGCCATTATTGTCATCCATCGCTACAGCAACTAAGTTAGTTCCCAGGTAACCACCCTTCAAATGTGAACCATCTATCATAATTACCGGACGCGTATGGTTAACAAATGAACGTATCTGCAAAGAGAGTAAATGTTAAAATGATAATTTTTTCATGAAAAATTATACATAATTTAAAACAAAATATAGTTACTTAAGCTGCACCAATGGACATGTAACACATTAAAAATCTATCTTTCTCGTCTGTAATAACATTTGTTGTGCTCCCTTCGTTTTTCAGCTTTAGGTTGTGTAGGTAAAGGGGTAGCACCCGAAATGATTCTTCGACGCTACCTCTCAATAATTCTATTGCGTAACACTTTGCCCTCCAAGCTTGCGTGTATGATAGGCTGATTTTAAAAATGGGCAGACATATCAAGTTTAATCTCTTTGCCTCTATAAACACGTCCTTCTAAAGTCATCAACTCCTTCAAGATGTGACCGAGCACCTTTTTGCTTGCATGCTTGTTATTGTTCATAATTTGCGTGCGAGAACATGTGTGAACATCAACAAACTTCCTGACTTGGAAGTTATTGCTATCTTTAATACATGTTGCACTTATTTTCCACCTACAATTAGGCAATAAACAGTACGCTAGGTACCGACTCTTGTCTGACTTCTTAGGTATAATCTGAAAACCCTCTTCAACACACTTGGTATGCAATTGTAGGAGTAACTCTTCCTTACTTTCAAATGTTTGTCCAAGTTGAACCCGGTAAGAGGGCTCATACATGCTAACTGGTCGTTTTACTTCTTCTCGATCATTCTCGCACAACAAAGGAGGCATATTCCAGAATATATCATTTTTTGGTGCGTTCATCGGTATTTCTTTTTCATATGTGTCTCTTGGATCCGGAACCTCATCATCATCATCATCATCCTCCTCAACAACATCATTAACAAATGCATGATCAATATTTTTGACTTTTGAGACTTTTGCTTCACCATAATGATCATAATCATGAGGATGATCATCAGGAACCTCCACATGATATTGAGAATTTTCTTGAACATGGTGAAAACTCTCTTGATCATCTCGAGCTAGTTCAACTACCTTAAAGTATGTGTCTTGGTTGATTTGTATTGGATATGTGTTATTTATTGGGAATTCCGGAGCAGCATGATAATGATATTGTGGAAATGATTGAAAATATGATGGTGGTGGCTGTGGTTGAAAAGGAACCGAAAATGTTTGGTACTGTTGATTTTCAGGTGGTTGGGTATACTCTTGTGTTTGAATTTGCTGAAAATGTTGCTGAAAACCACTACTGCTACTACTAGGGTGATTGCTTCCCATACCCGAAACATTTCTCACAATGTCAACAACGTAAATTTCTATTGGAGAATTGTTAAGACTATTATTAATTGCATGACACAAAAACTCTCCGAAGTCATCTTCATCATCAGTAATATCTATAACATATTGATCAACCTTATATTTTATACGAATTGGTGCATCAAGTGGTAGACCAAGTTTCTTTAAAATAAATTTTAACAAAACTTTGTATGTCAAAGGTATTTCGGGTGCAACAGGGAGTTTTAAAAGAACCCTATAACAATCTACCGGCAAATACATTGACATATTGCTAACAAATTCAAAACGTCCTCCAGAACAAACATACATTTTAAACTTATCAATTCCATGACTCATATTGCAATTGAATTACAGAAACAACACCTGAAATAAGTTAGAAATTGTACCTTTAAATTCTTAAGAATAAGTGTTGCAATCCGTATAGATTTGATGCAATATTTTGTATATTTGATTTGCTGATAATAGATTATATGTTTTGAAAGTATTTAAAAGTATTTAAAAGAATCTATGTTATCCGTAAAAGTACATAAATCTAATCCAAAATCTAAAAAATCTTATCCATATTTTATCCAAAAAATCAGTAAAGTACCAAAAATCTTATCCAAAATCTAAAAGCATTATCTATATTTTATCTAAAAAAGCAAGGTCAGTCATCGCAGATCGCAAGGTCACGAGATGCAAGGTCACAGGACGCAAGGTCTGGTCACCGGACGCAAGGTTTGGTCACCGGGCGCAAGGTCCAGTGTCCGGTCGCAAGCTTTGGGAGACGCAAGCATTTTATGGGAGACGCAAGAATTAAAGGGAGACGCAAGATCCAGTGTTCGGTCGCAAACTACGTACGGGTCGCAAGGTGCACGCGTTCAGGGTTGCAAGGTACGGTTCCGAAGACGCAATATCCAATCACACAACGAGTCGCAAGGTCGCAAGCGTCGGCTTGCGACCGGATGAGGCAAAGTGGTATAATTTTGATTTTTTTGGGCAAAAATTTTTAACAACTTTTTTTTAGGGCAAATTATTTAATTTCCCTTATTATTATTATTATTATTATTATTATTATTATTATTATTATTATTATTATTATTATTATTATTACTTATACTTATTACTTTTACTTATTATTATATACTAGAAATTTAAGCCCGTGCGATACAATCTATAACTAATTTTACCCGGACACTAAAATGTTAGGTTACTTTGTATCTTTTATATTTTCTATTTATACATTCTGTATTTTCATAAACCTGATATCAAGTTTAATAAATATATTACATCTAAATGTAGCATTGATTGATACTTTATGTGTTAGTGTCATAATGGTAATGGGACACGATATTGTGATCGATAAAGTTAATTGAGATTCAATAGGAGTTAGGTTTCATTGAAAGTTAGTACATACGTATATATTAAGTTGGTTATTTCAACTATGACAAAAATAGTTAAGTCAATAAGGCTATGGACATTCACAACCTAATAATTTTAATTAAAGTATAAAGTAATATTTAAATAAAATAAACTAAGAACAAATTATAATCTTCGTCAATAATCAAAATTGTGTATGCGATGATAAAATATATTATTGATATAGCATGTAGACTAAAGTTGAAATGAATGGAGATATATATGTGATCATTACAAAGAAGATCTGTGAAGCAAACCATTGGTTAAGATGAGATATGATATCTCCATAAAACATACTAAAACTGTAAAACATCAAATTTAAACATTACATTTCGTATATCCAAGTTGAAGGATATATAGATAGAGAAGCCATACTTTTATGAGGATCAAATGTTTTGAAACATTTATTTGATGTTTGAGTCATATTATATATACTGAGTTTTTGATCAAGTCAACAAATAGACTATTTAGAATCATATGATGGATGAGAGCATACATTCATTTTTGAACGTATTGTCCCTTTAGTACATCAAGAGTTTTGAGTTGTGACAAAGGAAGTAGCAATGTTTGCTTCTTGGTGGAGGAGTTCTTCATTCAAGTCAAATGATCACATATTACTCCAAAGTGACCTATTTATAGTTATAAAATCCTCTAGATGATCTTTCACGCATTGATGGTTAACAAGGTAAATGAAAAGTCAATCATATATTTTTAACATTAACTGCTTTTATGTTAGCTATCTACTTAATATATGCATGTATAGTGATTGGTTTGTCTAAAACTATTACACACGATTAAATATCGATTGAACATGGATGATAGATGTATAGCTTTCGGACTAATAGATATTAAAGATCGATTGATGGAAATTCAATTGAAATGGGATAATTACAAATATCCCCACCTTAAACACCCCCCCCCCCCCCCCAAATATCAAATATACCCATTTTACATTCAAAATATCAAATATACCCAAATCTCTATTTTAATTATATTTAAAACAATAAAATCTCTATTAATTATCCAATATTCACCTAATGACTATAATACCCTTGCTGCTTTTATTTCTCTTACGCCAGTTGATGCTTCCAAATCTTTTATTCACATATTATCAAAAATGGTTTACATCTTCCAAATCAAATCACAAAGTGGATTAATATTTTATTGTCCTAAACTTGACTATTTCGCTTCTTATTTGTGAACTGCTACTACTACTACTACCATAAACGAGCTAATGAACAAGATTTAAAAGAATTAGAAAAACAATGAAAAGCCACATAAAGTCATATAACATCTGAACTAACAAATAAAATGAATTTTCCATAAGAAACAAATTGTAAAAAAAGTGTCTTCTTCACCCAACTGCATTCAGCTTCTGATTCATGGCCTTCTCAAGTCGATCGAGAAAGAGACAACACAAGTTTCACAAGCTTTTGTATTTATTCTCGTCTCCTAAAATAACAAACAAATTTTATCATTCACTACATAATTAAGCTGCTTTTTGTCAAATTAAACCGAAAATGAGACCGTAATTAACCTTTTACTTGTGGATGCTTGATTTGGCTCAGAACCTTTAGATGCCGGATTCTTGCATGTCTTTTCACAGTGCCCATATTGACCACATCTTGGACACTTATGTTTCCTCTTAGTTTCGTTGTGTGACGCGATTCTGTTTTTTCTGGGTCTTCCGGCTGGTCGTTTAATATTAGGTGGGAATATCATTTCCCCTGTTTCCATGTGCACCCATTGATCTTTTGTAGGCATCAGAGCAATTTCTAGAGCATATGCAATTTTGACACTCTCAACTTTAAAATAAGGATCAACATATTTTTCCCAATTGGCATCCCTTATGAAAGCAATTAAAGTCACTGCATGTACACATGGAAGACCCGTAACTTGCCAAACTCGACAAGTACAAATTTTCTCATCGAGTACAACATCTCACTGCTTTCCTTTGTACGTCACTTCAGCTCGATTGTCAGAGCTTCTACAAATATGATATTCACCCAAGTTCTATATTCAAAAAAGAATAGTAAGAAAAATTGTATGTAATCTAGTTTATGTAATGCAAGAACAGTTTATTATAATGCTATATAACCTATGGATATAAATCATATGTTTACCTTTGAGATGTTGTTGAGATAATTTTTAGCCATAGGAACTAGTGAGCCATTCCATTTCATCACAATCTTTCTTTTTTTAGCAAATCTTCTCATTAGTTTTTCTCTAACGGCATCAAGAAGATCAAGTACTGGTTTATGACGCAAAGTACCTATCCAAGAATTAAACGCTTCAGAAATATTATTTGTAATATAATCACACTTGGATCTTGTGCCAAATTTGCTCCGACTCCATATCTTGTTATGATTCACATTGAGATATGTAATTGCATCTTCATGCACATGGGCAATTTTCGCCAAAAATCTGTCATGTTCACTAACAGAATACGTTCTTGCAGCAGCCCACAAGTTATAGTTGAAGAATTCTCTAGGAAAATGTTTCTTGAAATTACTATACAAGTGTCTTATGCATTCTCTATGCTCAACATCAGGATAAACATCCTTAATAGCTACTTCTAAACCTTTTTGCATGTCTGATGAAATAACAAGACCGTCAGGTGACCCAATAGCTTTTTTAAGTGACTCAAGAAACCATGTCCATGATTTAGTATTTTCCGATTCAAGGACACCATAGGCTACCGGAAATATGGAATTATTACCATCAATACCTGTGACAGCAGCTAGCACACCATTATATTTTCCTTTAAGATGACAACCATCAAGAGCAATATAAGGACGACAACCGGTAAGGAACCCCCTAGAACAAGCTACTAGTGAAACAAAAAATCGTTGAAAATGTTTTATATCACCATCTCTCTCAAAATCAATCTCAACAATGCTTCCTGGGTTCTTATTTAGTAGTTCTTCCTTGAAATCAACCATCTGAATGAAAGAGTCCTCCCACTTGCCATATATATTGGTATAAGCTCGTTCTTTCCCTCGATACGCTTTCATGTATGGTACTTTGACATTATAATTTTGAATCAACCACTTCCTAATCTTAGCAAGGGATACATCCCCATCAGATTTCATCTTGTCAGTAACTACATCAGCAATCCAACCCTGAGTGGCACACTTATTACCACCTTTGCTGCTTCGAATACAAGAGTGTGATTCGATCAATTTCTTAACCTGCACATGTTTAATAAATAAGTAAGACTTTTAGCAACATAGACATTTTCAAAAATGTGATCTTTTTAGAATTTTACACATACTTCAAACGTAATTTTATCTTGCAACAGAGCGACATGAATTCTCCACTCACACTCAATCTTCGCACACCTTGCTTTGAATCGCGTCGGTTCACTTTTCTCAATGAAATACTCAAATTCATTTGTCAATGCATAATGGTTCAAAGCATTTCTGAAAGCCACCACATTTGAAAATTTTGAATTCACTTTCATTGTTGGAGTTTTATTGCCATTTGAGTAAGTTCGATCTGCGTAATTGAAGTGTTCATCTTCATTGTCACTACTATAATGGCTACGATAACCTTCTTCACTCGGATAATAGTCTGACTCATCCTCACCACGTGGGTCATCAGTGATGACATTTTGACCACTGTGCCAAAATATAGATTCAGTTAGATGCATATATATGCATACCGAGATACATAAAGTTATTGCATATACCTTTGATGTGTTTTGTGTGTGACAATGTTAGTATATGTCGTTACATAAACGATTACTTCTTTTTCGTTACCATACATGCTGAGCATCAACATGAAATTTTCATCCGAATTAAGCTCAATAAAACATTGCTCTTCGGCATACTTGTCAACAAAAAAAGCTGAGTAGTCGATGTCACTGTTTTTTGGATAATGCCTCGTAATTTCTTCTAGTAATTGGTTGAGTTGTAAGTGCTTGTATCAAAGAAGATATTTTTTGATGGCCAAGACAATATCCTTTTCGACATGAGTCTTTGCCAATCCGAAAGAAGCCTCCATATCTCAATTTTAACTTGTACTTGGATGGTATTTGCCTGAAAATAGAAGTAAATAAGCAAACAATGTTAGAAATCGTAATGAAGTAAATGAATTTTTAACGTAAACATTATAGTATAAACGTACTCGACTATTGGTGATTCAACCATATTCTCCCATCTTGGTCTTGAGTCTTGCATAGTACTCGTAATATCTACAACTTCATCCATGATGATAGCCCTAATAACAATTTATGTAACAATAATAATAATAAAACAAAAAGATTTGCTAAGTCTTGTTTTATGATCAACGTAATCCGTAACAATTAGATCTGACAACAATTACTACAAACCATCAATTAAATAATATAAAAGATATAACATGTGACATACTTTACTATCAATTAGCTTCAAATGTCATATTCTTTTTTCCTTCTCGGGAATTGAAGATGAAAGTATAGTATATTACAACTTAGTCTACATTATTAAATGGGTTTATCAACATAGCTGCTACATCTAATCATATGATCCAATAAACGAAAAAAATACGCATGATTATATATATTATTGATAGCAGAAGTTTACCAATATATCTAAAACAACATACGATAGGATTACCAAAGTCGTTTTTATTCTCAAGAAGGTTGAATCGATCGAGAATTAGTAAAGAAGAGCCGTGAATTTTGGAGGAAGTTATTGATATGATCGACAATGGGAAAAAAATTAGCGGGAGGCAGAGAAGCAACAAGGGTATTGGATAAAAGCAACAAGGGTATTATAGTCATTAGGTGAATATTGGATAATTAATAGAGATTTTATTGTTTTAAATATAATTAAAATAGAGATTTGAGTATATTTGATATTTTGAATGTAAAATGGGTATATTTGACATTTGGAGGGTTTAAGGTAAGGATATTTGTAATTATCCTCAATTGAAATTGATATTACTCCTTATTAATTTATCGTGCTCATATGTACCAATGGATTATGGTTGATAAAATGAGGATATGAGAATTAAAGTATCTTTACACATTGAATGAAATTCTTTCCTATTAATTGTCAGCTTAACGAATACGTTAAGTTTGTTTGAGCTTCACATCCATTATTAGGGAAGTGAGAAGATTGTAGTTGGTATTATCTATAATTAATAATATCTATAATTAATAATAACAATAATATTATTATTATTAATGTTATTATATTTACCTTTTTCTTACCATCATCATTTATTAAACTTATTAATCAATTTATTAGTTCACATAGAACTCAAATCATTTTATTTACCTTTTCCTTACCATCATCATTTATTAGACTTATTAATCAATTCATTAATTCATATAGGACTCAAAAATTATAGGATAGTAGATTACACATTATATTATTTCCTTCGTCCCATTTTTATTGTCTCATAGAACATGCCATACAATTTTAAGAAGTTACAAAAGATTCTTTCTATATCAATAGAATTTTACCATTTATTTTTTGAGAAATGATATTGGTATCAGTAGTATTATAAACTATTTGATAATTAATCATTAAACTTTAAGTTTTCTTTATTATTCAAATATAATTAGTACATCACATATAAAATGAATAGTTTTAGTAAATTAATTACAAATTGTTAGTGTGTTAATTATAATTTTGATTGTGATTAAATAATAAAACTTTAACTAAAATAAATACTCAACTTTTCAGTTATATACTTATCACAATTTTAAAATTGAAAAATGTAAATCAATAAATAGTTTTTTACTCCCTATATTTTTCCCTAACAAAAGTACAAATAAATTTGTTTTTTATAGCGAAAAAGACAATTTTGAGAAACATGGATCATGATGATACAAAAGATCACTAGAAAAGTCCGGCATTACAGAGAAGCTAAAACATGTAAGTAGCAAGCAACGAGTGGAAAATCATATTTTTCAATAGTGTAAGGGGGTATTTTATTAGTAAGATAGTACTAGAAAATATGAAATTTAATAGTTACGCTTTGGTGCACCATGAGAGGCTCTACTTCTTATTAACTACGTGATATCTAACGACGGTGTTTTCAATTTTAATTTGTCAAACAGAATTTACAGAGTATTGGTGACTTATAAACACAATAACTTAAAATTAATTATAATTTGCAATCTAAAAACACCCTTTAAATTAGTAAAACATATGATACTTATTGAGATTGAGATTGTTAAACCTAAAAGGGTTAGAGGTGCAAATCGGCAACAAACCTTCACTTTTATACCCGAGTTAGATAACAAACCTATTTTATTGTCACTGATGTAAGTAACGAACTTTCAAATTTTATGACGAGTTAACTAATATGTATTATATGACATTTTATCAAAATTGTTTTTACGTGGTATTACGGTAATATATCACGTAATAAATATTACAAAACTATAAACAAAATTTAAAAATTTACTACTTACGTTAACAGTAATAAAATGAGTTTACTTATCCAACTCGGCATAAAAGTTACCAAATAGGCAAATACAGCCAACAATATTCCCCTTGTGATTTCTACCAACATAACAAACACGGTCCAAATCTTTGTCAAATCATCGTCGACCCGGTAGCCTGAACACCCCAACCCGAACCCGTTTGTTTAGTGCTGTGACACCCAGAACCCAAATAATCAAACTTCATTGATCCACATTCACCACTATTCTTCTCGGTATTTTTCCTAGAATCTTTTTGAATTTTGATTTGATTTCGTACTATCTATCACTTAAAACACACATTCATCATATCTATACGATCTTAATTAACAATTGTTAGCCTTTATTAAATTTCAATATATCCATACCCCTGTTTTATTCCCATGCAGTCACCAAAACCCTAATTGATTAACGCTTCTATCGAATTTATATTTTATTGATGTGTATCTGCATATGTTGTGAGTTGCTTAAATTATTAGTGGCAGTTGTAATGAAATTAGATTCCTTTCAGCTTCATTGTTTAAACCCTAGTTTTAACAGACTGTGCATTATGCAAGATAATTATAATAAAGTTGAGTTAGCTTAATACTTGGATTGATTGATGTGACATAGGAAAGCAGAATGGTGTTGTTTTGGTGTCGAACAAAGCAAGCTCAGCTCCGAGCTTTATCGAATCAGTTCAAGCGATGCTATTTTCAGATACACGGCCCCTCTTCGGTCATCCGTGAAGGTAAAATTGGTGCTGTGAATGGTCAATGTTTGACCCCTTACAAGATTGGACCAGAACTTGGCAACTACGTGCGATTGTTTGCTGCACCGGTTCAGGTATTTACTTGCCTCACACTACACATACACGGCGTATTATATGTAAATGTTTGATTTTTTAGATGTTTTGCTAACTATGAAATTTGTATTGAAATGGTTTGTTAGGCCAAGCCAAAGTACGACGAGAAGGCTAAGGGGCCACGGATGAATGAGCAAATATCTGCTCAGTATGTAAGACTTGTGACTGATGAAGGTTTGTCTACTCATTCATTAACATTAGTGTAGTTTACACAACTTAATGAAATATGTGTTTTTTGTTATGATATATTATTTACTTTAGATCGTTGTGATTCTCTTTATAAACTTTAGCATATTGTGAAAATTTCAGGGCATAGCGTAGTGTCACGGCATGAAGCATTGGACCGTGCTCGGAGACTCGATGTGGATTTAGTTGAGGTATATTCTTTATTATATAGTGGAGTAACAACTAGCAAGTTAATGGTTTACTCTAACATTATATGTGTGTCTGTGCTGTATTCCTTTACGATCTTTATTAATGCATTATGAATCTTATTTAAATTAACATTCTTCAAAAATGTGTTCTCGTCTTGTGTTGCAGGTTCAAGCAGATGCTAACCCACCTGTTTGCAAACTCATGGACTATAACAAAGAAATGTATATAAAACAAGTGAAGGAAAAAGAACAATCAAAAAAGAAGGTAGGTGTTCGTCTACTGGATTTTGGCTTGTGCTCTTGATTCTTGTAAAAAAAAATATTAATATAATTTTTTAATTGTAGTTGTGGATATCAGTTCAATTTGTTATCTATATAATATAATATAATATTAGTGTCTAGAACTCTTAATTATGTAAGTATACAAGAATAATATGTTTCTATTCTTTTGCCTTATAGATTTTTTTAACTTTTGCAGTCTGACTTGGTTTTACGTAAAGGAGGTTTGAAAGAAGTTCGAATTACTTATAAAATCGTAAGTTTCTTTCATATATTATGTTCTATGTTAATGGTTAGTGCCTTACTCTAGTGATTTCTTGAGAGTTAAAACCAATCTTGTTTATTTTTGTGAGCCATTATTTTGGAAGGACATCTTTTTGTGTAACTCCATTAGGTCAGATGAAAATTATCAAGTATTCTGAATGTAGTTTAATTGGTATATCTAAAACTAAAGTTTCTGATTTTGAACCTACGGAGAAAGCCACATTGTTGAACGTACATGGGATATTTTGACCAAAAGGGATCATCATGCATTGATAATGTTTCTCACACTAGAGTTTGATCAGTAACCAACTGACGCTAGTATCTCTTAAGGAACACATATGGTGATTGTGCAACTAGAATGCAGTTTAGAATCTGTAACCATCACAAAATGAGAAATTATATCAGATTACATAGTTAACACAGAGGTAACTGGAAGGAATAAGAGAACTCACTAATCCTAGTATTTACTTGCTTACGAACTAAGTTATACTGTAATATATACTGTAAATTAGGTGTCTTTCATGAAAAAAGAAAAGACTATTGGAAAGTCGTGTGCTGAACTACCACCAGGGTCTTCCAAGTTATGGCTATAGATCAAAATTTACTATTATTGTTCTTTTAAAAGCTATGTCTGTTGATGGCGCTGTTTCCTATCTACTTTGCCTCCTTTATCGGTGCGCTTTGCTTAAGTTTATTCACAAAGTTCTTATAAATCTAGGACAAACATGACTTGAAAACTAAAGCAGATGCTGTTAAGCGACTAGCTGAGCGTGGCCACCGGATCAAGGTATGTTTATATAGCTAAATTGACTCTCAAGTCTCATCTGTTATTGTTGACCCCGGTTGGTCTCAATGAAACTCTAGCAAACAGTGATGTATCTAAATATTTTTTTTCGATCAACCAATATTTACAAATACTAGAATTGGTTTTGATAATCTAAATAATGTTTTCGGATGAAATATTATTGTGTTAACCAGTGTATGGCAGTGGAAGTGCCAGGACCAGCGGGTGCTGAAAAGCAGGACCTGGGAAAACTTCTATCACGTTTCTCTGCTCTGGTACGTATTCATTTTTTGTTGGGGCCATTTGCAATTGCGAAACTAGTCGATAGGGGTTGCTCGAGTTGGGTTGACCCGAAACACTTATCATCCAGTTTTTGTGAAACTTACCTTAGTTATGAGGTTTTACGAATTTTTTTTTAGTAATAAGTTGATTTATGAGTATTTGCATCAAAAATATACTTTGGGTGACTTTCGACCCTGTTTGGCCCATTTGACTTGTTTTCTTAAAGCAGCTCTTTCTATTTTATTTATTTGATTCATAAGTAGATGGGTTGAACTTGCCACTATGGTTTTTTTAATCTTCTTAATAAATAACTATCATGTGGCAGATTGACGATTTTTCTCTTGTGGAAAGTGGGCCTAAAGTAGAGGCAAAACAAGCATACGTTGTTGTCCGACATGTCAAATATGGTCCTTTGAAAAAAGGTTCCGGTAAAAAGAAGCTTTTAGAAATGTTAAATGATAACTCTTCAACAGAAAGCCCGGAAAAAGATCAAAGCTTGGATGAATCTGATTCTGAAACTGAGGAAACTGGTCCTGAAGATACAGCAGAATCTGATTCACCTGAGGATGTTGACCAAGAGCATATGATCAAGTTTGCACCGGAAACATCGAATAGGTATGCTGCAAGACAAACGAATGCTTCAGTTCCTGGATTAGAAAACAGGTATGCAAAGAGGCCAACTTCAACTCCTGGGGAGAGAAGGTTTGAACCTGAAAGTCAAAGTCACATTCAAAACCCTGGTGGCAATCGACAATTCGATTCAAACAGGCGGGGTCCAGGTCAACCTGCATCAAGTTATGGGATATTTGGTGCACCAAAACCGAACAATGATCTCCAGAGAGAAAACGGACCTGCACAAGTAAATAGGTACCAGAAAGGACCAAACTCACAACCACCACCTTCAGATTATAGGGGTGGACGTGGAGATTTTAGTAGAGAAAACTCGAATATGAACCCCAATGGGATAAGGGAAAGACATGCTGGTTTTCGAAGATAAATACACAATTTTGTAGGAGGAACTCTGCAGTTTTGATATTATGCTATGAAATGTGGCCCTTGTAGGGTGCTATTTAATTTATTGTTGTAATATGCATGGCTACAGTGTGCACTACTTGGTAGTGCATTGAATTATAAAAGCAACTATTGAGTTGGATTAATATAATGATTACACTTCCAATAATATAGTGGTTTTGGGTGCTTTCTGCCATGTTCTGTTATTTGGCAGGTATGTTGTTTTTTGTGGAAATTTAGCTTCTACACGGAACAAGTAACGACCAATCTAATGACGACTAGGACAATGTTTCTTAACAAATATTCCATATTCTGCAAGAAACTTGGTTGTTTAATGTGGACTAATTAACTCCTACACTAGAAATATTAAATGCCGTGCAGTTTCTAAGAATGTGACTTCAATACTTGCAACCAATCCAACTGTGAAGATTTGAAAGAGGTACATAAAGATCTGAAAACACATCTTGATTGTTCAATGCCCATGTTTACATTTCCAAGAAAGACATGAAAAAAGAGAGCATGCTTAGTACAGTAGAACAACCGTTCATCTTGAACTTCTCTCCCGTACCTCCCATCCTCATGCTTCTCTATCGAGCTATGTTGAATTCTTTGTTTGAAGCGTGTATTCTCCCTCAAAGAAAATAAGAACCAAGATTACAAATCGGCCTTTTGAATTTTTACAATAATTCAACAACTAACACAATCTCTATAACTACGTTTCATATTGGTCAACAGGTGGATCATCTAGATGTTCTTCATCAATGTTCTCAGCTGACTTCCTCCTTCTGAAAGCAGCCCTCTTTATAAACTTTTTTCCATTATCAGGAATACCTTCATCACCACTTGGCATCCTGTAAATCTATGCATTACATAAATATAAAACATGGTTACAGCCTTTACTGATCGAATTACTTATGAAAGATCTTAATGACACAGATTTATGAATTTGACCTGTTAAACTATTTTAAACAGGTGAATTTTGGAATCATTACTGTGCATCAAATACTGTATAGTTCTAATTAAGTCATGATTTACCATTACCATAAGTTAAACCAATGCATTATATTTACAATATTGATCACAAAATCGGGAATGCTGATATATGTATTTGTTAATAAACATAGGACAAGGTTACACATCCATAAGTTATAAGATATGTAATTGGTTCAAATATGATAAACAAGAAACGTTAGAAGATTATGAAAGATGAAGATTAAATAAGCTGACATGCTTAAACAGCTATTATTGGTGTATACTTCGAATCACAGCAAAATGAAATTCGTTTTGCTTATATTAACAACTAAGTGGATGAGTATACATGTTTTTTTTTAAGTAATAAAGCAACAATAAACCAATGAGATACCACTAAAAGTATAAACTATACCGTGCTCATTTTTGGACGTTCCGTTGGACGATGATTGATGCATTGAGAAGCAATCCATACCATGTCATTCAGCTGCTCCAAGTCACAGTCACCATCAAGATGAGGATCAAGAAGTTTTTCAATGTCTTTTGCATTGATCAAAGGTTTAGCCTGCCAATTATCAAATATAAGAATAAGTTTTCAACCTTGGTCAGTTTTTAATGGCTTGCATCTGTAGGAAGAAAACACATACCCACATAACTAGACTTTGTTGTGCCTCATCTAAAGCAGGACGTCCTGTGATGATTTCTAACAAAAGGACTCCATAAGCGTACACATCAGTTTTCTCATCAACCAAACCATCCATGAAAACCTCAGGAGCAAGATAACTGTAGATTAAATACAAAACTTTCAAGTAAAAAACAAAGAACAATTAAAAAAACATAACAGATATCAAAGACCATACCCAAATGTCCCTTCAAACTGTGATACTGTGAGGTTTGCCCACTGATCTGGAAGCCATTTTGCCAGCCCAAAATCAGAAATCTATGATTAAACCCAAATTAAAAATCATAATGATGTCTAGACACAATGTGATTACATATCAAACAGACATGTGAGGGAGAAAATAGTCATTTCAAGTACCCGAGGTTCAAAATCTTCTGATAACAAAATATTAGCAGCCTTGATATCTCTATGAATTATTCTCCGTTGACAGCCCTCATGAAGATAAGAAAGGCCTGATGCAGTGCCCGATGCAATGTTATATCTTATTCCCCAATCAAGTTTCTCTTTTTGACCTGAAATAGGTCAACAGAATTAAAATACAGTTCTAAAATACTCATTAAAGCTGTTATTTTAAAGAAAATTATAATTATAATATTAATCAAACTAGTATAGTTGTTAATTTAGGGGTAGCAAATTCGACCCATTTACTTATGAAACGATTAATTATGGTATTGTTCTATTTCCAACATGCCAAACAAAGTTAGCTAAAATGGAAATAAGTCAAATGGGCCGTACGGGTCGAAAGTTGGCCAAAGTGTACTTTAATTATTGCATACAAGAACACAAATTGTTTCATTCAAGAAGCTAGGTTGTTATTAAAATAACATATATTTCAGAGTCATATTTGACACACTAATTGATCATGAAAGATTTGACATATGAGCAAAAAACGTTTTCAGTCAACCTACACATTTAAACCCGTTACCTGATCCAACCCTGTTTGTCACCTCTATTCATACTAAGCAATGTGATTAATAACTAACCAGAAAGAAGAGAAGCTAAGCTCCCATGATGTGATAGAGGAAGAACAAGGTGCATGCCGCCCTCAACTCCATAGCCAATAACATTTGAAATGTTTGGGTGGTTGACGTGAACAAGGATTCCAAGTTCGGATAAAAAATCTGAAGTCATCTCTTCGGGTGTACCTCTGATTAGTCTTTTAACTGCTATGATTTGCCCATCTTGAAAATGGCCCTTGTAAACTTCAGAATAACCTCCCTCTCCAATTAAGTTTTCTTCATAAAAAAGGCAAGTGAAAGAAATAAGGAGTTAATGTTAAGAAAGATAAAAACTTTGAAGTCATTTTTTGTGTCAAGGAGAAGTTATAAACAAACCATGACTGAAGTTTTCTGTTGCTTCTTTGAGTTGTGCAAGCGAGTAATTTGTCCACGAAGCCTCAAAACAATACAAATCGGCGTCTAATTGGGATGGTAATTCTGGCATGCTTTGCATGAGTTTGCGACTCTTTTTCTTAGTCAGCTTCTTAATAGAAGGTATGCTAGGAAGTAGGCCAGGATTCAACGTATGCAAGGTTACTGATGGCGCTTTCTTTAAATTATGTAAGAACCCACGCGATTGTTTCGGATTATTTTTTGGATCAACTTGAGATGATGAACCTGCACCATCATAGTCCTTCGGCGTTTCTGGTTCAGATATACTTTTATTATCCTCGACATCCTTTAGTAGTGGCTCGTCGGTGTCTTCATCATCCTTATCTACACAGCTAAATTTTTGCAATTAATGTTATAGACAAATATATACAATGGTAAATTCAAGAGAATGAAGAACAATGGGCAAGTAGTGCTGTAGTAAAGGTAGAGGCGGCAAGATGGGGTTGTTGGTTGGTTTAGTAACGGGTCAGGAAGGGTATGGGTCAAAATCCGCAGGGTTGAGATGGGGTTCAGCAGAAACACTAGGATGTTTCGACCCGTTTTTAGCATGTTTGTGCTAACTTTTTGAATAAAATGAAATAGGATGTTTTGACCCATTTGACCCTTTTCATTGTAAGCTATCATTTTTGTTTAAAGTAAACCTAACCAAATTGACTCATTTTAAGTAAACAGTTGGCACACCTCAGAGTAAAGGTATAGTGATGAATTAAAAAAGATAATGTACAAGAACTTTCTTGATCGAAGGAGGAGATACAACTTATTTCTACCTTGAGCAGAAATAGGTACTGAAGAATCAGAGAAAAGAATTCTGTTATTTTCTACTGCAAATATAACCCCTTCCTTCTTTTCGTCTTCAGCCATGTATTACTGACAATAGTAACATGAAATAAAAACAAAATACATCAAAGTTCAAATTCAAATATGATGTGATTTCACAAGAACACACAAACACAAAATATCCATATTCACATAGAAGATGAATAAACCAACAAGATTACATTTTTATCATATAAAACTAAACTAATATCATAATATACAGACATTGGCCAATTGGAAAGCAAATAATAATTTCGTACATGGTTTATATCGAAGAATTTTAAAGATAAAAAATGTAATTTTTTTTATGGCTGAATAAATATATAAAAAGAAAAAGAAAAAAAAATGAGACCTTGAGGAATATGAAGGAACACCATGAAGAAGATTGGTTGAGATACAAGAAGCAGAATCCTTCATCTGATTCTGATGGACACAAAAATGTGAGAGAGAAAGAGAAATATTGAGGAGACAATGGGAAATATAAGTGCTAGCCATGTCCATGGCTACCCCCTCTCACCATCTTTCTTTTTAAAGTAATGTTTACATGATTGGTCTATTTGTCAAGACATAATGAGCCCACATAATTTATCGGAAACCATACAACCTGACTAACCGAAATCCAAATACTCCTAATATTACCAAAAATTTGGTTCCTGTGGAAAAAAACAACCTTGTGTATGTAAGAAATGAGTTTTGAGGTAGAATTCCAAAAGTCCAAATTCTTGTTCAGGGTCCGTTTTTGAACCCAACTCTTTTAAACCCAAACTATAAGCATGGCTCATATTATAAATTTTTAGATCATAAAAAAGGATGATACATTTTCCATGACCAAGTTTGCATGGGCCATGGAAATGAACAAAAGTTGGAGGACCAAACCTGTAATAATACTTGTTTTCTTTGAAAGGCAGTATTCCCCGTTATGGTCCACCCGATCATCTCTAATGAGTTCGAAGCCAAGGCGACGCCATAAAGGGGTTGTTCTCCCATATTTTGGATGAGTATTGCGTCGCAGGATTCCCCCTCATAAAGAGGCTCGAACTCTCACCCCCAAGGAGAAGCCCCATTATGGGGAAAACTCCTTACCACTGGGCCAAGACACCAATGGATTTACTTGAGGAAGAAAACCCAAATCCAATACCCCTTTGCAAGGATCGAACCTGGGACAAATCCCCCAAAGACTCAAAAGAATCTTTTGGTGGCCAACTCCGCTAGACTGTGTTGGTTTGTAATAATACTTGTTACTTCGGAATCTTAGCTTAACTAATAGCCTTATACTAGAAGGTGGTAATATGCAAATAAATGGTTAAAAGATTCAAGATTATATTAACTTATAGCATTGATCCATTTATCTTTGACAGTTCTTTCCACTTACTTGAGATGACAAGTTTTTTTTTTTTTTTTTTAATGTTGTAGTTTCACATGTTAAGAGATGTTGCCCGTATTACCATGGTTTTGAAACATCAAAATTTCAATTGACTTCTCTATCAATCAGCTGTGATTTAACTGGAGTAAATTTTTGTTTGAAGTAGGTATTAGTTTTGGCCTTTTGGGGCTTTAAATTTCTAATCTCTGTATGAAAAAATTGTTCAAATGAGTTACAAATTTATATGTCATCAATTACCAAATCATGTAAATTACAAATGGTGTAAACAAAAAACATGCTAATAGTCCATTTAATGGACATTACGAGATATTAATCCCTCGAAAATAGCATAAAGGTCCTTGTTTTCAGGGCCAAAGATTTCATCCGCCTTCTGCAAAGTATCCTAAGAAATGACAGAAGACAAACATATATAAGTCAAACAAAACGAACTTGGGGGTGGTTGGTGTGGATAAATGCAGGAAAACTTATGTAGACATACCTCCTTAGTTTGCTTGTGGGAGTTTAATTCCTTCACATTTGCCAAGAAAGCACTAAACTGCTCATATGACAATCTTCCCCTGAAGAATGTAAAAGACGAGCTACATGAGTATTGAAAAGTTCAAACAAATACCAGTAGAGGTGGGAAAATGGGAGGGGGTTAGTTTTGGTTGACCCACAACGCTTTTTATATATGAATAATCAGTGTGTCAAATTGATCACAAGATTATGCAATTTAAATTATAATCTTGATATATTCTTATAAAATGATTTGGATGTTTTTTGCTTTAAAACTACACTTATACTAGACTACTTCTGACCATGTCCTTTTAAGCAATTTTTTTCACTCATTCGAGACAAAATATAATCTGAATTAGCCCACTTAAGAGTAAATGGGTTAAAATTGTCACCTAGTAAAATCAATAGCAGCACACATAATCAGGGGGCAAAAAATGCACATTTAGCTTGAAACTAAAGAGAGACACATACAAAAACAATTTAATATCATAGTTCATATAAGAGTTAGACTTTGGACTTCACAAACTTTATATGTGAGTTTAATATGTCATATTAAAAAAGAACCTGCTTATGAGAGGTTATGTTCACTATTAGATTTCCAGCGGAAGCAAATTACCTCACTTGTCTGAAAAATTCTTTACCATCCACTCGGGTCCGCCCTGGATTAATCACAAAGGTGTAACACATCAGTGGCATAACGAGCAACACAATTAATGTGTACTTGAATAATATAGACATATGGTTAACCCTCTAAATATTTGAATATACTCAACAAAGGAAACATTTTGATGTATTGAAAACAAACTCCATAAGATAAACTTTATTTTCGGTTTCTTTTTTAATGTGCTTGACTTCCTTTTATTACTCTCTGTAAAGTTATGTATGTTGTCATCAAGCATCCACACCTGACATGGAGCTGTATGGGCTTGCAGTTCCTGATGAGAAGAGCGATGATCTGTCATCTGACATGCTTCTTGTGTTTGCAAAAGAAATTGAGTGCCTTCTTGGAGAAACTGGCTTAGAAGTCCTCTTTGGGGATCCAGATGCTGATAGGCTCGGGGGTGATCCAGGAGGTGTTAGCCGAGGCGTGCTTGTTTGTGACGCTAATAACATGCTCGAAATGCGAGGTGGTCTTGAGGCGGCTTGAGAAAGCAAAGTAGACAACAGATTTTCAAAAATATCAGTCATTCAATCAATCGACAGTAGTTGGAGAAATATCATTAAAGATTAATGGAATTTCCATAGTCAATGCAGCTTACCATCTGTCACAGCAGGCTCACCCTGATAGGAATTTTGTACATCCGAAGATTGACTAGTTATTGGTGACGCATTTGCAGGTGGCCCGGTATCTTCATCTTCTGAAACAAACTAAATCTCATGTTATATAAATATATTCTTAGGACAACAAATACTTGGAATGAAATATTGACATTAGAGATTAAATAACCTCCTGCAAATGATTGAGATGATAAGCTTGAATGATTTGGCACAGTTGATGACGCAGTGTCCCTAGCCTGCAATCCCAGAAGATTTATGAATAAGAAGAGCTCTGTTAACAACTATTGTCCTCTGAATTTATAGCAGCAATAATCAGTCCAGATCAACATTTCCAGTGACAAAATGACATTTTCTGATAATGTGAATTTCAGAAATAGGTGACGTCAGTTGAAATCTTTCTCAATATAGGTAAACACAGATCGTTTCGCACATTAATGGATTATATTGTAAGTTGAATTTTGTCAACAAGGTAACAGGAAATTGGAATATCAACATAAAGTATTGAACTACCTAACGCAGAAGGGAAATTTTGGAACTTACATTACCTATTTCTGAATTTTCCGTTTCAGGTATGGTAGTTAGTTGTTACAGACTTACGGTCGACTACTATTGTTGACTTTGTTTTAGAGGTCAGGCCTATAACTCTCATATTATCGAAGACGCTACTTAAAGATCAAAAGTTAAAAAACTGTTGAAAGTATGCACATGTATACTTTCTTTGATGTTTGAACAATCTTAACCATACGAAACAAATCTAGAACTTTAAAAGAAGTTACACACAGAACTTCCATCATCATCTTGAAGTGACATCATGAGCGTCTTCCTGAAGCTCTCCAACTGTATCCATTAGAAGAATAATAAAATTCAGTTAACAATTTAAGTAGTATCCGTATTCGCTTTCAACTTATTAATCAATAACCAATACATTCTTTTACAAAGTAAAGATATCAAAGCCACAATTCAATAGAAAAAAAAAAGCGGAAATTCTGAAAAGGTAAAGAAGTATAAATCACCTTAGCAACATCACGATTCAGCTTCTTAACTTGGTCCGATAACATCGCATTCTCATTCACCAAAATTTCCTAAAACATTCATAACCAAACAATAACATCAATCACTAAGAGTAAAAAAAGAAACTCAAAAACAGTTCAAAAAGTGGAACACCAACTTTTTCTTGATCAGCATGCGAAAGCTTATCAACAGCGTCTGCAAGGGAAGTATTTAGCGATTCAATTTGATTACGAAGATCCTCGAGAACGAGTTCCCGGTCAGCGAGCTGGTCGCGGAGAACGGATGACTCTGATTCAAGAGCAGAGATACGTGTGAAAAGAGCAATGGAGGTGATTTTACGCGCGAAATCGAGTTGTTCGAAAGGATCAGAAGGAAGCAGCTCGAGTAGTTCTTGTGGAAGATCAAATGTCATTGGTGTGGAAGCAGCAGATTCATTGGGCACCATGGTTTGTGCAGTTGTATGAATGAATGGAAAAATGTTATGGTTTTTGAAGAAGGTGAGAACAGAGGTTTGTATGAAAACTAAAGGCTGAAATGGAAAGAGATAAGGAAGGTTTCTACTTATTTGGATTTTTATACCAAAATATTAATATTAATATTATTATTATTATTATTATTATTATTGTTAAAATATAAATACTATTATTTTAGTATTTTAAAAACATGCTAAGATCTGTACATGTTTTGATAAATGATTTGTGCGGGTGGAAGGGCTAGAAACTTTGGTGTAAAGTTTCTCATTTATTTTTATTTATGATATTATTAATTAATTTCATGTGATGTATCTTTTTGTCGACCATCATTCCGAACATAAGTTCTCAACTTGTAACTATTGTGTTGTTTCACGGTTTGGGATTTTGTATTTTGGGTCTCTATTTTATAATTATATCAAGATCAAATACGAACACATATTTTTTATATTGTACACAATTTAATTTTGACAAGTCCTCTATTTAATTTTGACCCGTTATCTAATGACACTCAAGATATTTTACATAGGATGTTTGAGCTTGATACATCTCGTGAGACCATCTTGATGATGGTTAATCTCTTAATTGGATGAGAATTTGATATCAATTTGTAATTATGGACACATAAAACTATTATTATTAAAATTAAAAAAAACGGGCTCTCTTTTAATTTAAAGAGAAACGAGCCTTTTTTATTTCAAAAAGCTGGACTTGGTAAAATGTAAGGTATTATTTTTTGTTACTATATCATTATTTAATTTCCTTTAATTTCATTTAATTAGTATGTAGGAAAGACATGGTTAGTGTGATTTAGACCCCTCTCTATGATACCTCCAAGTTACAAAGAAGTGAGAGTCAATTTAGCAATAGGTTACGTAAGTAACGTTTAAATAAGAATGAATAATTTGATGAAAATAGAAGAGCCTATAACAATGCGTCACATGTCATAAAATTTATATTTCCTCATTTAAAAAAAATCAAATATCTCACAAACGGTAAGTTAAAAAACTATAAAATTTACACCACAAAAATCAGCATTTTTTTCTCTTTGATTTGTCATCTCACAAGATATACCTTCGACCATTTTTTTTTTGTTTTACAAACTATACAAAATTAGTATTACATGTGTTACTCCCTGGTAACACATGTGATACTAGCTGATATAATATGTGTTACTACATTGGTAACACGTGTGTTACTACGCTGGTAACACATATGTTACTACGCTGGTAACACATGTGTTAATTGTTTTCAAAACCCATCGAAAAATGAAAAAAAGTTCATCTTTGTGTATCTTGTCACATCTTTAATCGAAGAGAGCTAATTTTTATAGTGCAATTTTATGATTTTCCGACTTACAGTTTAGGAGATATTTATTTTTTTAAAAACGTGGGTGAAAGAAGGTTTATTCTTTATTGACATGTAACACATCCCTATTGGTTTCCTCATTTTCATAAAAGTTTATGTACACATTTGAACTTTACTCTACGTTAGTATGTCTTCCCGAGAATAAGGACGTTTATGATAAATGCAATAATTTTAGGTACCACATATTATTTGATTTTTATTTTTTCAAATAAAACATAAAACATGTATTTTTAAGGACGCTGATAAATATAACACTTGATTCTTACATCAAAATTTTAAACCGTTAAAGCCTACAGTACAACTCCTCAATGCATATTTTGTGTTGTATGAATAAAATTTTATGTTGCATTTATCAACTCTTATTTTTAAGGGTGAGGTCCGAATGAGTACATTAACCTTTGGTGAGAATATAGAACCAATAAGAATGCATTACATGTCACAAAATTTATTTTTCTCAACATTTTTAAAAATTAAATATATCAGAAATGTTAAGTCAAAAAATCACAAATATTGCATCATAAATATTAGCATTATTTTCTCTTCGGTTAGAGATCTCACAAGATATATACTTTTGACGAACTATTTTTTTCTTCATTATTTGTAAAACAAGTAACACATGTGATACCAATGAGTAACACATTTGACAGTAATATTGTACGATTTGTAAAACACATTTAAAAAAGTCGTGAAACTATACCTTGCAAGATCTCTAATTGAAGAGGAAAAACGAAAATTTTTATAGTACAATTTATATAATTTTTTGACTCACCATATGTGAGATATTAAATATCTAAAAATGTGAGGGAAAGTGACTTTTATAACATGTGATGCATTTTAATTGATTCTCTCATCCTCATCCAATATTGTTATGCTCATTTTAACCTTAGTCTTATATTTAAAAATGAATTAAATAAGATACATTCCTTAATTAAATAGAAAACAATGTATTGATTTGTAATAAAACAGTTACATTAATTTAAATCGGAAATTACTAACTAAGCTCTAATATGTTGGATTAGATCATTTCGAAGCTTGTGACGCAATATGTCTGTAGTCTATTCTTCTATACTTTTCACCGTTGAAAACTAAATAAAAAAAACAATAATTAATCTATCCGGCCCCACTATTTGCTTGTTTTTTTCTCTTCATTCCGCGGACACATTGCATGCATCGAAATCGTAGAAAGCCAGGTCGGCATGCTCCCGTTCGTTCTTCCTTGGCCCTCACGAAAACGTGCTTGTAGGCACTGATCTTGGAAGAAAGAAAACTTAAAGGGAAGACACTATCCAATACTATTTGAATAATGTCAAACAAGATTAGTTATATGTTCAAAGTTTGTAATACATAACACCTTTTGGTGGAGTATAAGTTGAGAAGGTTTCAAATGACGAAAATAAGATGTATGACGGATTTACTACATTTTAAAACAAATTTGTTTGTGATTTACTCCCCGATTTAGTGCATCTTACCAACATCTGCATTTTTTTTAACAACACCACGTTTTTACACCTATAAATTTTGACTGTATTTTAACAAAACTATATTTTACGCTCTATAAATTTGTCCTCTAATATAACAAATCTAGTTTGCACCTACTTCCCCATAGAACCTTACCCATACTTCTTATAAATTTAAGTTTTAAATTTTGTGAATCATTGAATTCCGACTCAGAATTAGTTCCTCATTCGATCCTCTAGACTCTTAAATTATGTTGCTCTATTTATCTTGGGTTTTTGGCATATATTATTATTAGTTTTAGCACCCCCTTCTCTAGAATTATCATGTCGTGTATTACAGTAATTTTTTTACTCCGTAAATTGTGTTGCCTAAAAATATGTTGCATATGAAATAATGTACCATTTTTATTTATTTATTTTATTTTTTATGTGTGGTATATATTCTCTAAAATATCTTGCATTATATTCGATACTCTCTAGTGGAGGTGGTAATTTTAGACCCATTGGTTAATTATAGGTCAATTTGGTTAATTTTTAAGAGGGGATGATTAGTTTGTTGGGTCTCCACCCCAATTTTGGATGGGTCTAAATGACTTTTTCAATATAACCTCTAATAGTGTAACAATTAACCAACGGGTTTTTATGGGTCTGACGGTAAGTTTTTTTTCCCACCTCATTTCATTTTTCACTCAAATTTAAAAAAAAAGTTTGGTGAACCCGATGATCCGACCCGACCTGAGACCCATTTGATCCTGACCCGTTTAGACTCATCCTTCTAAATGACCTATCTAAACCCAGATCCATTTAGATCCAAACCCATCTAAACCCGACCCATTCATTTTACCACCTCTACTCTCCACGACTTCACTAGTAAGCAAAATCTCTATATAAACACGTATCAATCATATATTTATTAACTTATATAGTTGTGTCGCCATCAAAGGATTCTTAAATTATTCCCGTCATTATGCGATGCCAAGCATAGCATATTAATGTTGTACCGTCATCTCCACAAACATTTTAAGGAATTGAAAATTTTCCACATCGTAACTCTAATTCAATTCGATTCCTATCAAAATGTTTTTCTTTAACGAGCTACACAAATATATTCATGAAAATATTATTCCATCTTGTGAACCAAATACTTAAACGGAAATCAAACAAAGCTAACCAGAAAAGAAAACATAGCTTTGGTTTATTTTAAGTATTGCAAAATCTTTACGCCACATTTAACTCCGTATGTTTTTACTTTTTACGAAGAACTCTGGTAAGAGAATTGAAAAATCAGAAAACGTGTTCATTTTGTGTGTTTTTTCTTTAAAAATAAAAACTTTCAAAAGAAAACAAAAATATCCGTATTCCCCTTTCATAACTACAAGTCTACAAATATGAAAAATATGGTTTTCAATATTCGTTGGAAAATGAAAACTCCATTTCTTATATTTGAACGTGTCTTTTATTTCCATCACTTTTTAAAAATGCAAAAAACTTTTTAATCTTTAAAAGATGAAAAAGTGAAGAATGAATTTTCTGTAAGTGACTGCACTATATGTTAATTAGTTTTCAAATTTCTGTTAACTGAGTTTTAAAAGGCCACACGACCAAAGATATACTAGACTTTAAAGGTAATAATCTACTGCAAGTACAATCTTGACTAGTCAACAGCTGGATGCTCTAACAGGGCTCCTGCATTTACGAGCATAGGTTGTAATGACTGCTCAAGGTGAAGGCTCATGATCTTATTGGCACCACCAACAAACTCGCCTCCTATGAACACAGCAGGCGGTTCTCGTCCACGCCTTAATAGACTTTGCTCGATTTCACGCCCTTTGTGGATCTCATCTAGCTCGAAAACCGCAGGGTTCACTCCTAGTTGATAAAACAGATTCTTTATCGAGTGACATATGCAACATGAACTCTTTGTAAACATCACCACTGGCCCCGCCTCGGACACCATTCGCATCACCATATCCATTTTTAAAGTTAAGTTATCTTTTTCTGGGTTTGATTAGAAAGTTGATTATAAATTGAAAGAGTTTGTATATATGATTGACTAGATCATTATAAGTTTTGGTGTGATGAAATGAAGAAATCATGGTGTCATTTATATAGAGTTTATGGAATAATAATCTTATAATGGAGTACCTTCAAAGAATAAAGCCATGCAAATAATTAAAGTAATAGAGAATTGTGTTCTTAATAGCACAATTCGTTTCTTATCAATTATATATGCTGACGTACGTGAACATATTCTTATGATTGCGAAACTTTATTCTACTGCTCGTTTATTGCCTGCTTGCAAATTCTTATGAGAAGTGATACGTTTATTGCCCTCGATCAACAACCTTTATATATATTGTTTCAGTCCATCATATCTGATGATACCTTGATTCGAATTAAGATATACTCCGTATGAACTGGAGCTGTAGCTACATATATCCCGCCTCATGTTTCTTGAGGTGAACCCGATTTAGGGGAATATACAAACATCATCAAGATGTATTTGTATAATCACCACTACAGTACTCTATAGTTACTTAAGTACTTATATTTAACTAATGCTATTATTATAACTATATATATGTTTCACACTTAATTAAGACTGAATATCTCAATGTAAAATAATCTCAATCTGTGAGATTACTTTACATATCCATGTTTGTGAGAGTGTGTGTTACTACATGATTCAAATCTTAGGAGAGCATTTTAGAGTATGTTAATACATGATTCGCACTGAGTTAGTTTCAAAATAAGGAAACTGAAACTAAAATTTGACATGATAAACCACACATAATATATATATTTGATTAACGTCAAAGCAATCTTAGGAGATAGATATGATGTTCGCTCAAGTACAGATAATTACCATCGCTTAATATTTGCGTGGAACAAAAAGAGAGAAGAGCGGATATAAATACCGATTTAATTTCAGATTATTTAGTTGCTAGCATTGTCATCTATATATATAGTAATCTCATATGATATGGTCATGATTTTTGTTTATCTAGTGTTTTGCATTCTAATTAAACTTACCATATAAGTAATTATTTTAATGTGTACTCCGATCCATAATTAAGTTGATATAATCAAACCCACAAAGCTCCAGCCCTGACGAGCATTGGCTTCAGTTCACGCTTAAGATGTAAACTCAATATCTCATTAGCTCCACCAACCAACTCACCGCCAATAAAGATTGTTGGGGCTGTAGTACGCCCAATCACAGAAAATGCTTGCTCAATCTCACGACCTCTAGCGATCTCATCAAGCTCATACACTACAGGATGTACACCTAAGTCGTTAAAGAGAGACTTAATTGTGTAGGACAAGATACAAGATTTCTTACTGAAGATCACAACAGGCCTCTCAGAAACCATCATTTTCACCGTGTCCATTATTGCTTAATCAACTGATAGTTTTATAGTGAATGACGGGGTGTGTGTTCAACTTGTTTTCTATTTAGTGATTGAAAATGCAGTACTTTAATTTGTTGAGTGAAATGTGGGTGAGCATGGGGAGATATATAGGGTTTGTGAGGATGATATGTGGAGAAAAGAGAATGTATTAGGTTGGTGACAGATAGTGATTATGTTCTAGCTAGAGATGAGATTTGATGCGAAAAGTTGACAGTAATACGTACGGCTTTATATTCGATTTTTCTTCAATTAGGCACTTATCTTTATTCCAGATTTCTATTGCCTCTCTAAGAAACCAAAAAGAAGTGTTATTTAGAATGTTAAAAAGTCAATATTTTTTGTTTCTACCCAAATCTTTAAGGGCATCTTTTTGTAGTTGTCGATCAGTTAGCTACGTTTCAAACAATTTTAACATTATCGGGTAGATTTTGGGTCCTTGCATCATCATTGGACACATATATAACAAGGGTCTATTAGGAAATCATCTCATATATCGTCCATTTCACACACACACATAAGATTGTTTTGACGTTAATCAAATATATCTCCTAA
Source organism: Pseudognaphalium luteoalbum (assembly GCA_963422505.1). Lineage (NCBI taxonomy): Eukaryota > Viridiplantae > Streptophyta > Magnoliopsida > Asterales > Asteraceae > Pseudognaphalium > Pseudognaphalium luteoalbum. The sequence continues at coordinate 13,269,250 of OY730192.1, read as the reverse complement.
GCGATAATAATTGCATTATATCTATCTCCTAATATTAATTTGAGGGTCTGGTTGCCGGTTATCAACCTTTTGCCACAATATATCGTCCATTTCATGGTTGCGTGTTAGTTATGATGAATAAAGTATTTAATTTGTAGTTCAGTTCACTAAATTCTGTTTTTTTTTCAGTCCATTTCACGGTTCAAAGGCTGGTTAATTGCAATAAAAGAATGAATTTTGGAGTTCAGTTAACTCAATATGACTATTTTAACTATATGAATGCTGCAGCTTGGATATATTAAACTCTTTATAATTTATTCATAAGTTGGAAAACCATGCCTCTTGTGAGATTCCAACCCATGGCAGAAAAGAGTGGGCGTGCTGTTAGAAAAGATGTGGTTATTATTTGAATGTATGAATCTTGCATCAGATGCCAGCATCAAAAAGATAGCAAAGTCGTCCCTAGATAAGGGTGAAACTCTGATTTAACAGAACAAGTTGGTGAAGATTTTATTTTAGAGCTGAGTGCAGACTTTTAATGATGTATATTAGTTAGAAGCTATCAATGGAACAAGTGTATTTTCGGATCAAATTACAATTAGGATACAAGCAAGGCTTAATGTAATAATTGTGTTTGCATGGATGATCTTTCAATTTGGTTTTTTCATCTTCAAATTTATTCGATAGGCATAGAGCGCAAGCTATTTTTTTTTATCTCTAAGTTACGAATGATCGATGTGATGAAATTGGGCCATTTTTATATGACAAAATTGCATGGATCGTCCCTATGGTTTGCCTAAAATAACTAACCGAGTCCCTGTGGTTTTTTTTGATCTGAGGCATCCCTAAACTTGCAAAAAGTTGTGTGGGTCGTCCCTGATCCTAACTTTCGTTAGTTCTGATGTTAAATACGAGGGTATAATGGTCCTTTCATTAATTAAAGGACTGCGAACGTAATTTTGCAAATCACATGTACTATAATTTTGCAAATCACATCTGTATAAATTTTTAAATTCCATTTAACATTTTTTATTGTAATTCTAAATAGTTTTTTTAATTGTGTTTAATTAATTAATTTTTAAAAATTAAATTTATTTAATAACTAAAGATGTTCAACTTTTTGACGAAAAATTACAACTTACTAGATTTATCGAAAGTTAGGACCAGGGACGACCCACACAACTTTTTGCAAGTTTAGGGATGCCTCAAGTCAAAGAAAAAACTACAGGGACTCGGTTAGTTATTTTTGGCAAACCACAGGAACGATCCACACAATTTTGTCTTTTTCTATATATGCGAGTCCAGAAAAAAGGTGCCAAACGGAATGAACTAGTAGATGAAAATGATTGTTTAGCTACTAGTTCTTCCAGTTTGACAACACAGTCGATATAAAGACAGTACACAAAGCTTCTAATATCTCAGTGAGACGAAAAATAAAAGGAACAAGCCACATGAAGATGGTCTTAACCAAAGGGTATGTGAGGTTGATGCCAAACCATAAGTCCACAACATGATCACTGAACATTCACTCTCAACAATACCAAATAACTGCATTATAGTACCTGCATATTAACAATCAATCAAGTTTCATTAACATGTGTACAGTTTCAAAGACAAGAGACTAACATTACCATCTAAACCTCATACCGGTGGCAGTGTTTATGGCTGTTGGAATCACAAACTGTAACAGAGTTAGTAGTCGGTAATACCGTTATAGCACTGCAACTTTATCATAAAATATAAATAATTTCACACAAAATAAAAAATGTAGCATAAAATCAACCCTTCTTATACATACATAATTTTGCTTATAGTAGTAAACTTGGAAAAAATCCAACATTTTTAGCAAACACCAACAATTTTGAGAAATTATGCATAAAAACTGACACTTTTTTGTGAAATTATCAAACTTTTCCAAATTCGTACACATTAATTGGTAGTAGAACTCACTTAGTTGATCAATATTTCCATTGGCATGCTTGTAAAGTGTATAATCGACGATGATGTAGGGTTTATGCGAATAATGATTTAACTTTAAAACGTTCATATAATAATCATAGATTTTGGTTGGACAAAGTTGATTTGGGTGAAGAAAAGCTGAAAACGCAGGTGTATTGTTATCTTTTGATTAAAAACTGTAGAAGTCGATGGATGAATGTTTAGTCGGATCGGGTATGGGTTGCGACACTCAATCGGAATTATGGAAATGGGGAGGCCAAAATCCACGAGACTTCCATAAGTCAACAACCAGCTATTAGCCCATTAGGCCCCATACCACTCCTCCATTTAATGTTAATATCATGATAAAATGTTTCAAAAGCATGTTAACTCTAAACTTACTAATGGGATTGAATCATCACTAAATTCTCGACATGTTAATGTTTAGCAGAGCAAACTAACACCCGGTCTCCATTGATGATTATGGTATACCCTACTAGATATCAGCCAATTGGCATGGTAAAAGGTCGATCAGATCAGTACATAACTTGTGTTGGATATACATGTGTTTGGGATACAACAAACTTATGTAGAAAATTTAGTCTCGTAAGTGTTAGATACTCATGTTGAGGAGTATGTCGTCGATACATGGAATATATCTTGAGTGAGAGAAGTGTTTTGTATTGTCGTTTCCTTGTTAATCTTAGAAAATAGTCATTCAATTCAATTCGTGCACCTTTACCATGTTTATGTTAATACTTATTTTGCGGAGTTTCAAGGCGCATTATAAAATCATCAACTAAACCACATATAAGATTTCATATTAAAAAAACTCCTTACAAATATTAAAATTAGAAGAAACATCATCTTATTACACTCTTGATCATAGTTAGAAACCAAAACGTAGGAGGTACGTGGAGACAAAATTGGTACCTAGCTAGTACTAGTAGCCTCATGGATCTTTATATAAAATTTTGATCATATGATATATCTATCATATAATCATGTTTCTCAATCTCTAAATGTTTGCACCTAAAACGTGCTTCAGTAATTAGTTACCAAAAATTACGTTATTTCAGGTATGGTATTATAACTAATCAAACCCATAAAGCTCCATGCTTGATGAGCATGGGCTTCAAACCCCTCCTGAGTTGAAGACTCATAATCTCATTAGCTCCACCAACCAACTCACCACCAATGAAGACAGCAGGAACAGTACTATACCCAAGCCCCGACAACGCCTGCTCTACTTCTCGGCCTCTAACTATCTCATCAAGCTCGTAAACCGTTGGGTTCACACCAAAGTCGTGAAAGAGAGACTTAACTGTGTGGGACAAAATGCAAGAACTCTTGCTGAAGATGACCACAGGCCTCTCAGAAACCATTCTCTTCACTCTGTCCATGATCTGTATACGCAACTTATGTAATAAGAATGATTAGAGATCGAAGAGATTATTTTAGTGTTTGGTTTGTTGTATGAAATCTGGGTGAGGATGGGGAGATATATATAGGGTTTGAGAGGATAAAATGTGGAGAAAAGAGAATGTTTGTGATGGGATTTGCGTGCATAGTTGACAAGGATAGATAGGCAAAAGTAGGGAATGTGTTCATGAGAGAAGCATATATACATATTGGATATGTAGGGCTTCATATTCTATTCTTCAAGTACCTTATTCCATATTTTTTAATTGACTTTTCAAGAACTGAAAGGGTTATAGTGCTTGCACCTTTTATTATACTCTCAAAACTATATTTTCCACATACGTTATTCATTTATTTGCATTAGGGCATCTCCACTGTTAGATTTTTTTAATTTTTTATAAAAGAATAAACATTTAGAAAAGGTTGTTTCAGTTGATGATTCAATTGAATATTTGTGTGTATTTAGTCGTTGCAATTAGAGCTGGCAAAATGAATAGGTTGGATGGGTATGGGCTACGGGTCAAAACGGACGCAGGTATAAACGGGTTCAGGTCTAATCGGGTGCGGGTTTAAATGGGTTCGGGTCATAACGGGCTATTTGAAAATTTCATAAAAAAATGTTCTAATTCACTAAAATATATATTTACCAAAATAAGTTAACATTTTTAACTATATAATATAAAAAATATTTAATGATGGTCACTCATTTAAATCCATTCATGATTTGAGTTTTACCCAATTAAGCTCATTCTCAAAAGTTCTCCAGTCCATAAGAACCCAAACGTTATGTCATTATACCCAGAATTACCCAGATGTGAAGCAAATGAGCAGAATTTGCCAGCATTAATTGCAATAGTAGCGTAAAGATGGGGACATGCAATACAAAGGTGGGTCATGGGTTCAATCCCGATCATCCCCATATTTCTTTAACCGTGTATTATGCGACTTACTTCTCTTATATTGACCGTGTGACAGGTTTGTAGGGGCCGCCAGAGGGAGGGTTTATCTTTCTATTTAAGGGTTAATCAACAAAATCGGCATTGAAGTGTCACATTTCGTTGCATGTAAGCAATCAACCCAAAGTATCGTTTATGTACACAACAAACTGGTTGGTTTCGTGCTGGATCCTACAAAGTGGAATTTTACCTTTTGATGTCGGCATTGAACTCCTGTTACTAAAAAACCATCACATGTTCCTCGTTGTTCAGTGGTTTTTTTTTTCCGGCCTGTACTGTCGCTATCACCACCGGTTTATAAATCACTGTTACAGCCTCTATCGTTCCCTCCTTTTCATCAAGAAACTCATACCTCAACCACCACCACCACCTTCACATTTTCCGACGAGTATTATCAAAGTGTGCTGTAACAATTTGTACAATACCATGAAAATCAATCAATCGTGTTTTTCGGTTTACAATAGAACAAGAATTCATAAATGAAATTGACACATTTACTTTCGTTGGTGACAGTTCGTCGGAAAGCATGCGCTCACCACCATTTCAAACTGAAAAATAAGATCTAAACCAATAAAAAATGGCCCATGATAATGCTACAGGTGAAAATGCTTGTGCCACAGGGAGTTTAAAGAGAAAATGCCCGTTTAAAAGGAAAATGCTTGTGGAAGTGGTGAAAATACCCGTGGCATTATCATCACCCATAAAAAAAGAGCAGATCTAAATACCCAGAAAATCGAACAGATCTAAACAACTAGAGATTCGAACAGATCTAAACCAACATAAATTCGTATAGATCTAGATTTATGTAAAACTGAAATCGCAAGCAAAAATCTAAAGAGATAGATCTAAATTAGTGATGGAGGCTCAAGTATTGAAGATCGAGCCCACGTATTTCTGGAGGCCCACGAGCGTGTAACAAAAAGGGCTGCACGGAAAAGGGCATAACTTGGGCTACAGGGCTCCGTTTCAGGCCCATGAGCAGGCGAATCGAAGCTCGGTTCGAGGCCCACCAAGCCGCTAACCACCATAGGTGGTTAGACGCATGCTCGAAGCTCAAAAACGGCTCCGTTTGGGAGATACGACCCATTATATATTTTTTCTGTTCATTTTGGACTTTGTTTTGGGCTTTGTGTTTGGCCCGTTATGTTTTTAGGCCGTTTAAATTTCTACTTATTATTTAAGCTTTCTTCTTCATTGTAATGAACTCAGTTTGAATTTTCAAGAATTTCGATTTTGCTTCCAATTTTGTGAATCAAGGTTCCAATTTTGTGAATCAAGGCATACCCATCCACGGTATTCTTGGTGAATCAACGTGCTTGGAAGAGTTTTTTCCTGGTATTCATAAGAATCAACAGGTTTAAACTATTTATCATAATCGTGCACTACATCAATTAGTGTCCACACGCATTCATTCGTCATAAACCCTTAGCTTTCCGATGTATAACTGATATTATATCCGATGGTGGTGGCTGTTTGATTGTAGATCGATATGGATGTCATTCGAACAAAAACGGTCTCATGCCATATCTCCGGCAAGTGGAATTTCGGTTCCAATTTGTTCAATCCTCTCCGGCAAGAACATCGATGAGACTAAGGTAATTAACCTGATAACGAAAACAAAATGGTAGATGTAGATTTGGTGAAAATTTGATTATAGTGTTCATCGAAATTTTGCTCGGAATTGTTGCTGGTTTGTTCCCGACTCCACACCAACCATTTTCCTTCTTTATTTTTTTCTTTAATAAAAAAGGCCATGTGTATAAATAATCCACGTAAGTAATAAGAAATATAAACAAGAGTTTAGTATCTGGAAATGCAACTAATTTGTACCTGATATCTATTGTGTGTACCCAACTTACGTATGTTATTTTTAATGCATCAAAGTTTTAAAAATGGTGTTTTAATGTAATTTGGTGACGTGTCACTTGTTGAAGGTTCCACGTGGCATTCAGAGAGTTTGGTAAATCACAAACACGTCACCAAAGTACATTAAAACACCCTTTTTGAAAATTTGATTCATTAAAAATAGCATACGTAAGTTAGGTACACACAATAGATATCGGGTACAAGTTAGTTGCATTTTCAGATACTAACCCCTATAAACAATGCCAAATAATGAGGTTTTATCGGCTGATCAGGTAACTGGTTACCATTTTACTTACATGAGTACAAAAACATCTAGTTTGTTGCGTACATAAACAATACGTTGAGTTGGTTGCTTACTTGCAATGAAATGTGACAGTTCATAGCCGATTTTATTGAATAATCCTTCTATTTATGCGTGTAGTTTATTAATTAGAATTCTTTTGAAAAGCTTCTTATATTGGAATTAATTAGTTAATCGAAACATATCTTATTAACTTAATTTGTGTAAAGAATAATGTCATCTAATAAAATTTGAAAAGACTTGTCGAAAATCGCCTCGCCTTAGGAGTAGGAGTAGTGACCGGGGATTAGATGCGGCAGGGAGCTCCCGCAACTATCTTCTCTGAAAATTGCAGTTTAAATCAATTTGAAATTTGATATTGACATGTCGGTGGGTGAAAAAATTTGAATGACTTTTTTCATCGTAAAACGAATTGCTTACAAAGAATAGTATCCACTAGCAACGCAAATATATTGTTTCACTAAACTTATTTATATTTTAAATCTACTATACTTTCACATTCAAATCATTTTCATGCATAACATAGTAGTAGTAAGGGGGTTGTGCCCCCTACCGGGTCAAAGCCCTTTGCATAGTATATAGAGGTGTGTGTCGTTTTACGCAAACTGATGTTCTAACACCTTAATGAATATGATATAACATATTTTTGGCATCATTTTGAACGTACGAAAACCTAACATACTGACTTAGTGAGTGTTTCGCTTGGTATTCTCTCCCAAAATTCCAAGGTAATTTATTTGAATTATCCAAATAAGGATTTCATGAGAATAGCGATCGAAATACTTTATTGTGTATATGACATATCTAACACAAATCATCATACATTGTTCGCATTTCTAACATTATGTAGCACGACTAATGCAAAGATTGAGGGAATTTTAATTCGCAAATCCTATTGTCGTCCTGCCTTAGAGAATGTTTTTCTTTCCGAAACTTTTTTTGTTGTTGGGATATTGAGTTGCTACTTTTGACCATATTCAGCCAAATAAAGGTTGGGAGAATCACATATATGTCCCATATGAAACTTCAAAATTACGTATATATCCATCCAAATTTAATAGGGTTTATTATTTTGTTATGTATTAAACTTTATACATTTTACTATTGAATGCGACGAACTTTGAAAACTTCTATTGTATATATTGAATTTGTAAATATAGTTTATTGTATGTAGAATTTCCTTTTTGGGTAAGGCCCAAATAGGAAAGTTTCCTTTTTTGGCATTACCCAAAAAGGAAATAATACATACAATAAATCATATTTACAAGTTCACTATATACAATAGAACCAATGAAAGGTGTAAAGTTTAATACATAATGAAACAATAAACTCAAATTAATAATTAAATATATATCTATTCAAAACTTTTAGATTTTCATAATATCCTTTTCATTAAATAATCATAATTAGAGATAAAAAACTCATAAATACATTCAAATTCATATATTACAAGACATTTCTACCATTTCTTTAACTATCAAACATAACCCAATTCTTAATTTCTTTGTCATTTCTTATATATTATCACATATAATCAATTCATCGTGGGATCATCATTCTCTTCATATCAAATAGAGATAGGCAAAAAAAACGGTTTCCCCGACCCGACCCGTTTTAAACCCGAACCCAAACCGGTCAAAACTGGTTTTGACCAAAACCGGTTCGGATTTTGACCAACCCGTAGGTTTGAAACCGGTTTGGCATTGTAACCGTTGGAACCGGTTTAAAACCCGTTTTTCCGGAACCAGTTTGGAAAACCGGTTTGAAACCGGTTTTGAGTTTGATCCGTTAACTAGCCGTTTCTAGCCTTTTTTTGATTTTTTTTTACATTTTTGCCATTTCAAATTCACTATAAATACAATGCTTGAGTATAGGTTCATTCACAACTTCTAAACACTCATACATATCTATAAAAACTAAAAAAACTCAAAAACGTATACTATATTCTCATAGCAACTCAATCCTCTTCGGCTTCCCATTGTTTTGGTTCATCAAATGCACCAACAATTGTGAAACAATTGCCCAACAAAAGAAATCCGAAGGTGTGGGTTGCTTACGACAAAGTGTTGTTGTCGGATGGTACAACTAAAGCACATTGTAAACGTTGTCGAAAATTCTTTAAACCCGACTCCAACACAACGTTGAAAAATCATACCGAGAAGCATTGTGAGGGACTCAAAAGTAATCCGGAAGCAAGTGGTCAATCTTCGATGTCACGAGATGGAACGATTTTTACATATGATGCGGAACGATGTCGAGAAGCTTTTGCGGATTTTGTAATTCAAGAAGCTTTGCCGTTAAACCACTTTGATAACCCTCGGTTTACTAGGGTGGTTCAAAATACACTTCAACCGCGATATAATAATGTAAGTCGTACTACTCTTAAACGCGATGCCCTTAAATTGTGGAAAGAAGCTAAAAAATAACTAAAAATCGGTTTTGAAAATTTAAATACAAGTGTATCATTAACAACCGATGTTTGGTCAGCTCCTCATGGTTTGCCCGGTTCGTATCTTTGTGTTACCGCACATTGGGTTGATCCCGCAACTTGACAAATGATGAAACATACCATTGCTTTTGATGACTTTGAGTATCCTCACACGGGTCAAAACTTATTTTACATGTTACGAAGTGTGATTAAAACGTTTAAATTGGAAGAAAAAGTATTTTCAATCTCATTTGACAACGCGAGTAATAATACACTCGCCGTTTCAAAATTAATTCTAAAATACCAACCACCATTGACGGGCATTTTCTTTCATAGTCGATGTGTTGCACATATTATTAACTTAGTTGTGCAAGCCGGACTAGCGGTTGAAGAAATAGACGAAATAAAAACCGCTTATAAAACTATGTTGCAAGACGTATTTCAAAGGGGTAAAGCTAGGTATAAATCTTATATGAAATTGTGTAAGGAAACGAATTCCATTTTCTTAACCCCTAATTGGGACATGCCCGTTAGATGGAATTCGACCTACCATATGTTTGTTTGTGGTTTACGCCAACGTGACACTTTACAAGTTTTTCATGATCAACTTGTTGCAAATGGTCGTGCAACACCATTTCCAAATGAATTTTGGGAGATTATTAAAAAGATAACCGGTTTGCTTAAACTTTTTAAAACCGCGACTACTTTATTATCGGGTGTTTATTATCCCACTAGTCATTTGGTACTTAATCAAATTTGGTTAATGACTACAAAACTAAACGAATACGAATATGAAGGTCCTTTATTTGAAAAGATGGTGGCTCCCATGAAAGAAAAACTAAGAAAATATTTTCAAGAAATGCCACCGGTAATTACTTGTTTCGCCGCAATGAACCCGTGTTTGAACCTTGCCGGAGTGGAAATGCTTATCGAAAGCATTTGTCACAATTTGGATTTGAATGACGCGGACCCAACGTTTTCACTAGATGCAAAAACGAATTTTAGTAAATGTTACAAGATTTATTTGGCGTGTATTTTCAAAAGTATGGTTCAACAACAAATGTGCCCGTTAGTTCGGTTAACTCAATGTTTGCTTCATCTTCTTCCAACAATGCGATGCTAAACTTATATAATTCTTTAAGAGAAGAAAACCATAAACGGGCAAGGGGTGAAGGTAACCAAAACACCACTAGCGAATATGGGAGATATACCGGAACTGATTTTTTGTCCACTATTCTACCAAATAAGTTCGAACAATTTGATATTTTGGCTTGGTGGAAAGAGAGGGAATCTCAATTTCCCGTTCTAACCATCATGGCCCGAGATTTACTAACCGTCCAAGCTTCTACGGTAGCTTCGAAATCCGCATTTTCTCTTAGTGGTAGGGTATTATACATACGAAGAACAAGACTCACACCGGCCTCCTTAGAGATGTGCATTTGCTTGAAGGATCACTTGGACGCCGCGGAACGTATACAAAATGTTTCAAGTCTTGAAGGTGAAATGGAATACGAAGAAGAAATACACAATATCGAGGTGGAAGAAGGTGTGACAATATCACTTTTCGATGAAGAAATTGCGCTTGATCAAGCTTCACGCGAGGCTACATCTGAAGAAGATTTTGACTTTTGAAGACTTTTGAAGACTTTGAAGATGTTTGAAGACTTGAAGATTAATAAGAATTGAAGAGAATTGAAGATTATAAAGATTATGAAGACTTTTTCAATTCAATATTTTTTTTAAGAAGACTTGGAAAACTTTTGTTTAAGTTATTGTTCAATTATGTTTCCGTTACTAATGTTCTACGAATTCAATAAAAAAAAATTCACCCAAACATTGTTTTTCCTTAAAAAACTTAACGCTCGAACCACTTTTATTTCGGAGTTGATAAATGCAAGGAAGTTTTTACTAAATTCACGGAAAAGTACAAACTCCTATGCTTACAGTACTACTTTTTATGCACATATTTTCTTGAATTTACTAAAAAGTTCTTTGCATGTATCAACACACTTTGAATTATATAGAATTATATAGACTTTTTAGATTCAATAATTTTTTTTAAGAAGATTTAGAGGTCTTTTGGTTAGGTTATTGATCAATTATGTTTCCAATACTAATGTTCTACGAACTCAATGAAAAAAATTTGGCCAAAACATTGATTTTCCTTAAAACGCTCAACACTCGAACGAAAAATGAATTATATAGACTTTTTCGATTAAATACTTTTTTTAAGAAGATTTAGAGGCCTTTTGATTAGGTTATTGCTCAATTATGTTTCCAATACTAATGTTCTACGAACTCAATGAAAAAAAATTGACCGAAACATTCATTTTCCTTTAAACGCTTAACAATCGAACTAAAAATGAATTATATAGACTTTTTCGATTACATACTTTTATTTAAGAAGATTTAGAGGCCTTTTGGTTAGGTTAATGATTAATTATGTTTTCATTATTAATGTTTTACGATTTGAATGAAAAAAATCGACCGAAACATGCATTTTTCTTAAAATGCCTAACGATCGAACGAAAACGGAATTATATAAAAAAACCGATTTGAAACCGGTTTTGAACCCGAACCGGTTTGGACCCTACCCAAACCGGTTTGGGTCGGGTTGGGTCTTGGGGTGTCAAAACCGGGTTGAACCCGAACCGGTTTTGGTCAAACCGGTTTTGACCAAGTTTGACCAAAACCGGTTTCAGGTCGGGTCGGGTTTTCTCAAAACCGGTTTTTGTGCATGACTAATATCAAATGTATTATTGATAAAGAAACCTTGAGTTTTTGACTCATATATAGAGGATTACTTTACTTTTTTCTTCAATATAATAATATAATATCTCTTACGATTCATGTAGTGCTTAAAAAATTTATACAACGTACATATGAGATTTTCCTTTTTGTTCAGCTGTCTTTAATTTTCTTGTGTATTTTTATAGTTTTACTCATTGCATCGACTATCAAGTATTCAAGTGGTACCATTATTGTTATTAAAGGGTTAAGTCCCTCGAAATGTAACGAACTTTGCCCAAAAGTTTATTGTATGCGATCAACTTTCGAGGAGGCATAAGAATGCAACCAACTTTCAAAAATGATGTTTTAATGTAATTTGCTGATGTGTCGCTCGTTGAAGGTGACACTTGGCGTACGGATGTGCCACGTGGCTTCCGGAGAGTTTGACAACTCATCGACACGTCAGCAAATTACATTAAAACACCATTTTTGAAAGTTGGTTGCATTCTTATGCCTCCTCGAAAGTTGGTCGCATACAATAGACTTTTGAGCAAAGTTCGTTGCATTTCGAGGGACTTAGCCCGTTATTAAACAAGTTTTCATATTAAGTGGTTCATGCATCTGAGTGAATTGACGTCGATTTACAAACTTACATAGTTCATGCATCCGGTATGATCTACTTTAACTCCAAACTAATTCAATTTATTCATAAAATAGGAAAAAATAAGTATCAAAGGACACTCATTAACAAAATGTAAATTATGCGTTTTCTTTATGTCGTGTATCATATGTTGAAAGGGGTAGTTGTTCTTGGTTGACTTTAGTGTACTAAGAAGAGTAATATGGGTATTTGTTAGTTAATAGGGGTCGGGAATGGATAAATTTGAGAGTTTTAATAAATTGAGAGGATATATGTATAATTATGAACTTTAGACGGATACATATGTAATTTTGAATATTTCAAAGGGACAAAATATATATATATTTCTCTCAAATAAGTTTAGGGTTTTGTTAACAGAAGCATTTAGGGTTCTCTTTAAATAAAATCCTACATGCATAATCTATTGGATATTTAACCGAAATTCAGAGACCAACATAAATTCAAGAGAGGACATAAATGATTCTGGTACAACTTTTGTTGAAATATGACTTAAACTTTAAGGGTTTATTTGGTAAATTTGGTATTTGAGCTGGTTTAAGATTAATATTAGTATTTGGAGTTTATTTAGGATTAGGTTTAATTAGTTATTCTCTATAAATAGAGGTCATTAGTTTAGGAAATTTGTATCTTTTGAATATGATTTGTTTAATTTGTTAGTTTGTTCGGTTCGTTTGAATTTGATTTGCAATTTGGATTTGATAGCTTCCATTTCGTACTCGTATTTGGTTTGTTCTTCGTATTCGTTCGTTTGGATATATCTCTAACAAGTGGTATCAGAGACAGGTTGTGGAATTAGTCATCCTCCGGTCATTGACTAATTGTTGGCGATCCGGAGGGATCCCGTTTGTGTTGAACTCGTGTCATTTTCGTTTCGATTTTTTGGTTAGTCGGTCTCTGCACAGCTGTAGGAGAATTTGTGTTGTGGGTTTGTTAACCATTGGATCGTCGTGAAATTTGAACTATAGATTCTAGACACATAGAACTACAATATAACCGTTGGGATCTTTGATTGGAAGTTCAAGTAGAGGGGTACTGCTTGTCGAAGTTACTGTACGAATTGGATTTGGTGTTGAATTTTTATTTGGGTTATTGTTTGGTTTTTGGTGGAGTGATCTTTGGTTTTAGCATCTGATTGTCATTAGATCATTATGTTTTGGATCGTGTTTGAATTTGGAAATTTGGGTCGTAATACTTATTAAATAAGTGAGTTATTTGAATTTGAATTGGATATTTGAAATTTGAGGATCGGTTTATTGTTTGAAGACTTGATCATTATCATGTCGTTTGGATTTTGTTCGATCGTTTGAAATTTGTTGGTTTGAAGATCTTCATTTTTCGGGCGTTTGGATTTGTTGCCCGAGTTTGATTGTTTGTGTTGAAGTTCGTTTGAAGCCGATTTGGATATGTTTGGTTAACCATTTTAAATTTGTCGGTTAGTGTTTGATTGTTTGGTTTGAAGTCATCGGCGTTTGATTTGGATTGTTTTTGAAAATCGATTGTTTGATTTGTTTGGAAGTTTGAATTTGGCTAGTATCTCTAGTGTTTGAAAATATGGAATTTGGATTGAAATTTTGATTTGGATAGCATTTGATTCGAAGTTTGAAGAAGTTCAAGTCACGGTGGAGATTGTTGGAATGTGACTTAAACTTTAAGAGTTTATTTGGTAAATTTGGTATTTGAGTTAATTTATGATTAGTATTAGTATTTGGAGTTTGTTTAGGATTAGGTTTAATTAGTTTTTTCTATAAATAGTGATCATTAGTTTAGAAAATTTGTACCTTTTGAATTTGATTTGTTAGTTTGTTCGGTTCGTTTGAATTTGATTTGCAATTTGAATTTGATAGCTTCCGCTTTGTATTCGTATTTGGTTTGTTCTTTGTATTCGTTCGTATGGATATATCTCTAACAACTTTAAATGCATGTGTTAAAGGCTTAATGAAAGCTTTAAGGGCTTCTTTGATCATTTTCCGAAGTTTATAGACCCAACTAACGACTACTACTATTATTTTCTGCGATATTGACTTTTGGTCAGTTTGTTGCATTGAAGTGAAATATGGAAACCAAACTTTAATGAAAAGTAATTATCTTTACTCAGCTCGATCGATCACATTTAAACTATTCCTATCTTACAACCTTAATTATATGATAAGTATGCCAATAACATTTTGATTTGTTCCATTGGTTTTGTTATCTTGTTCCTAATTAATGTGTATCATAGGATTAGTCTCCAAAAGGTTGAAATTAATTATTTAATATTGTATATCCTCGATTCACATAGAAGGATCACAAGCCTTAACTGTTGATATTAAACGCCCTAAATTTCGTTTATTTACCTAGATTTAGATTTTTCCATGTTTCATCAATTAATCTAAATCATTATCATGAATAACAAATAAATACTTGCGATACCATTAAGTGTCGTCTACGGACGTTACTTCAAAATGTACTTAGACAACTATTCGGACCAGCCTTTTACTCCAAAATGTCGAAGATATATAGATGGTATAATGGTAACATTGTCATTCATCATGTTCGGTTTGAGGATTTTTGATGAACAGATTGAGTACGTAGTCATAAGGAGCAAGCAAGAATGAAACACAAATATATATATAAAAGCATTGATATTCGATCTCATGTAGTAGCATATATATATATATCAAAACTCTACCTACAAGCGGTTATTGTTGTTAACTCAACTTGACATGGTTAATTAGATAACCATAATATATGCGACTATATAAAGCGCATTTATTACAAGCGGATTCATCGATCACACTGCACGTTGCTCACACCCATAGAGCTCCGACATCTTTAAGCATAGGTTGTAGTGACCGTTGAAGGTGCAGACTAATAATCTCATTAGCTCCACCAACGAATTTACCTCCTATGAACACAGCAGGGACGATAGGATTTCGTCCAAGCCTCAAAAGGGCTTGCTCGATTTCTCGACCTTTTGAGATCTCATCTAGCTCATAGACGGTTGGGTTCACTCCAAATTCTAAAAGGAGTGACTTTATCGAGTGAGACATTGAACACGAACTTCTACTGAATATCACCACTGGTCTCTCGGACACCATTCTCGTCACCATATCCATTTTTTTAATTAATTACGTTTTTTTTTAATTCTTCTTGGAGAAGGGTATGTAAATATATAAGAGGATATATTTAGAAGATATATTTATTGGTTTTGGTTTGTAATTGAAGAAATCATATGTCCGTTTATATAGGGTTTAGAGAATATATTTTTTATAATGGATTGTAAAGAATAAAGATTTGAAAATGAAGTTATACAGAGAATTGTGTTCTTGATAGCACCATTTGTCTCTTATCAACTTTGTTGACATAAATATGTTTAATCTGAAATTTGATTAGATTCTAGTTATATCTATACTTCCTTAAAAGTCTGTATAATATTAAAGGACCTTAATTACCCGTGATCGAATAAGAATTAAGGCGTACTCTAAAGTCTAAACACTATTAGATATCAATTCATGTTTATTGTGGTGAACCATTTTAGGCAAAACTATAGAGTACGTTGTCATCAATATGACAAATTAGTATAATTAATATTGTTTTTTTCATTCTTACACAACACGTAATACTTACATCGTTTTCGAATAAAGGATATAGCTTATGTCTCCCGAACTTGATGTCATTAAACTTTTAAACAAATACGTAGCTTATAATCGTATATATATAGTTTTTAATTGAATGGGTTTAATTTGCCATTTAACTTGCTAAAAACTTGAATAAACGATCACATTTTTCTATGTTGGAGACATGATTTATCGATACTACAGATGTCATGTCATATGGATATAAAATGATGTATATGCAGAATTAATGTCCTGTATATTTTCTCTACTGAAGGACTTTGAGAGCTTTTTACATGCATATGAAAACCATATATGAAATGCCAGACAAAAGTCTCACTTTAATGGACAACTCTATTTAATACCGAGTATTGTTTATCTTCAGTTTGTAGATCGTGAAAAACGTTGTTTTAGGAACTATGAAAGGTTGCTTTTCAGATCAGATTCACCATTATATTGTTTTTTTTTCCTGTTAGTCTTAAAACATTTTTTTTTATTACGAGCTAGGGTTGCAACAGAGATGCTTCCCTAGTTCGATCCACTTGTAACCTGACAGCAGTTCATTCCAAAAAGCATAGATTGTACAATATATCGTATACCTATTGCTCTTTAAAAAAATAGATGCACAAGATATTGTCACTGAACATTAAAAGTTGACAAGTTTGTATCGATGTATACATGTTCATATATAGGTGGTGGTCCTTTTGGGTATGTGAAGAATCGAAAGGGAGGACGAATTTTGTGCATTTGTAAAGCGATTTTGATGTGAAGCTATTTCATTCCCTCTTATCTATCACGATTCCAGGTGATGTTAAGCGTAAAATCGACGTTGTTTTTCCACATCATGTGTCCTTTTGCATCTTATTCCAACTTACGTGTGACGTATTATTGATATTATGTATTAGTTAGAGAAGACTTATCATCATAACTATATACTGCAAATAAATGCTCAAAAACTGAGATCGATATGTTGATTATCTGTTATCAAATGTATATTACGGACTAAAAACTCTCTGTTTTCTGTACATTGGCCTTAAGTTGCGAATATGGTGTTAAGCATCAGAATAATTAACCCACTGTTCGAAAATGTTGTGTAATATGCATTTTTAGTTCAAAATATAGATATGCAATCAAAAAAGGATTACGATTAAGGAAGCAGATTTTGAAAAGACTTTTCAATCATACAATCCTAAATACATCAAGTCATATCGATCTTTACCAATTTCAGGAATCAATTAATGATTTTTGGAAAAATGGGTTCTTAGGTCAAGTTACACATCGATAAGGTTTTTGGCATCTGATTCAAATATAAGTGGTCTCATATGTATCTACTAATTCCCAGCCTATCCAATATCCACGATATCGATCTTGTGGTGGATGTCGGATAGACACGCTAACAAAACAGATTGCGCACTTGTACAGCTGTACATTATACAACATAACTATTCGGGATTAGTACAAGGGAATGCACTTAACTTTAGTCTGATGTCTATAGTGTGTACTCAACTTCGCGTTGGCCTATTGTATGTATCAACCTTTAAATGTTAGTCTATTGTATGTATCCGGCTGACGTGACACCTATTTTTGATGATATGTCAATGATGTGTCAGATGATGTGGAAAATTATACATTTGACACGTTATCAAATTAATCATTAGATACACACAATAGACCATAGTTGAAAGATTGATACACATAATAAACAAATAAAAAATTGGGTACATATATACTATAAACATCGGACCAGTTAGGTGCATTCCCCAATACTAAACCCTAACTAATAACCAATGAAGCTACATATCAGAAATTAAAATTTTTCACGTGTACACCTGTTACTTTAGCTTTCTGAAGGAGAAGCAATAATTTAGTTTTAAGAACTGAACTTCAAGAATTCTGCAAACTAAACGAAACCTTAAGGTTCATTTGATTATTCACGTACTCAGATTGGCTGTAGAGGATCCAAACATCAAGAGTGACAAGAAGATGGGGAAAGCTATAACAAAACATGTAAACCATGTATTTCAACTCTACTATGCTACTTTGACTGTAATTCGTGATTTAAGTTGTATGTTAAGCTGCAAACGATGTCATAAAAAGAGAGAAATCATAAGAGTAAGAGCTACAAGTTGTTTTATATTGTGTAACTTGCATGTGGTCTTCTAAGCTAATTACATGATGTGTCTGCCCAATTAGTTACGACAATACCACACTGTGTTTTCACATGTTATTCTCAAATCTCAAACAACAGTTATATAATGATCAAGAGTTAATGTCTGAAAATGCATCTAACTTGTGTTCGATACCCGTTGTGTGTACCCTACTTACGTTTGCTATCTTTAATGCATCAAACTTTCAAAAATAGTGTTTTGATGTATTTTGATGATGTGTCGCTCATTTAAGGGGCCGCGTGGTATCCGGAGAGTTTGACATATCATCATAATGTTATCAAAATACACTAAAATGCACTTTTAGAAAGTTTGATACATTAAAAATATCAAATCTTAGTTTGATACACACAATAGACATTATGTACAAGTTAGATGTATTTTCAGACCTCAACGATCAATCATATATGATAAGATTGAGAATCTGAGATTGAATGTCGTAGTCCTATTGAATCAAATTCTCAAGATCAGCAATATATGAAGATGGTTCTTAACATTGGATTTCATTCATTTAGTTTTTGATGTACAGTAGTGATCGCATCCATATATCATATAATATTCTTTACCACTTGCAATTGAATAAAATAGTACATTATATATATTTGTTTGGTACCCATGAGTTTTCTCTATAGATCTCCCTTTTAACTCAAACTAGCAGAGCTAGTACTCCAAAAATAACAGAATCATTTTGTTTTGTTTATTCCCCAAAACTTCTTTTTCTCATATACGATTATATTTTGAGAAACTTCGTTCCCACTTCACAAATGGGAACTGAAGCTGATTCCGCAACAAAACGTCCAATGACAAACATGTAGAAGACTGAAAGGTTGCTCTCCTACAGTCCTACAAGAACATATATCCACGTGATTTCAGAAAAGGTTGAATATCAATCTGTCAAATACGTACCCTTTGATTCGTTTTAGTTGCTTAGTATACAGTATCTGATTCATTGCATGATAATGTTGACGACTCTTTCTGCAAATAATGCACGCGTTAATTAGTTTGCTGACTTTGATAATTTCATTAAGTGATCATCATCAGCAACTTTATTCAACTTTTACAATTATCTATTGCAAATTAAGAAACCAATTACAGAGGTAAATATAATGGTTAAAACCCGTCGAATGACTTTCGTTTCATTTAGAGCTGAGGTCATCGATCATAATCCATCATAACGTTATCCGGCCACATCCATATACTGTAACGGAATGGGCATCTTGTGAATCAATTCCTAGTTGGATAAGTCCAACTAATTTGCTTATACTACGATATACCCTCGTGAGAACACGTACGAAAAGTTTAATTATACATCAGATATGATAATAATTAACTGGACCACGAAATATTATATTCGTTACATAAATGTTGGATATGATGTAAAGATTGGCTCATGCGTCTAAGTTATTCTGGTGTGAGACGTGTAATGTTGTATAAAAATAAACCTTACTGAAAAAAAGTAATCACAATCACATTTCAAGTCATGAAAGTGTTGAATCAATACAAAACTTCATATTAATTTTAATTAATATTAATAATTAATATTGACTTAAAGGGATTAGAGGTGAAGTATGCAAGACTATGGTTGGCAATTTTTCGACACGACTCGAAACCTGATATGAAATTGACTGGTTGAGATTTTTTGACCTATAGACCCGTCAACCCGAAATCCGCTAAACTGCTTTTTTTTGTCAGGTTTAGGTTACCCAATTGATTTTTGGATTGACCTAACAACCCGAATAAATTATAAATGTAGTTAAAAATACAAAACTTTATTTAATTTAATAAATCAAAGTGTTTAGTGATGTTATAGTAATAGAATTTGATGAACATAATAGTTAATATGATATTTTTTGTTACTTTATAAATACTTTTATGCTTATTGATGACGAATTCTAAATTTAGATATTGACCCACGTGACCTATTTGATACAAAATTGACACGTTAACTAAAAATTACCCGAAAATGTTTGTATCTCATTAAAAATACGTAAGTTGGGTCGAGTCGGGTCAGGTTTTGGGTCGATTGCTTCTGACTTGCCAACTCGATAACCTGAGCGGGTCAACTCGACCCAACCCGAATTGTCTCCCATATATGTAAGACTAAAGTCTTTAAGCATAACAACTTTTTAAAAATTAAAGATGACGAAAAGATATTCTATGTCCATCGATCGTATCTAGAAGTGCATGCATGAACTCTACCAAACTAGTAGTACTAAAGAGAATACAGGAAAATCTCAAAAGGTGAATTTCGTTTTCATTAGCATCACAACCAAATTTGGACTTCTATTAGAATCCAAAATAAAGAAATAACAATAATAACTATAATAATAATATATTGAGTTTAATCCCAAATAAATCAGTTGTCCTCTAATAAATTTAGTAAAACAATATTATATTGAGTTTAATATTGGGGAATAATTTTGCCCCCTTAACAAAAAGTAAATGGGTTAATATATATAATTCAACTGTCGAAGTTTACCCTTTTAGTATGAATTTTCTACTCCGCGCGTAATCAGTGAGTAACATTGTATGGGGTTCCCTTTTTGAATAGGCCATAGAAATTTAGAAGAAAAAAGAAAAACATGTAACATACTAGTACTAGCTAAAAGAATCGAATATAAAGCCGTACTCATAAACACTTGGACACATATCTACATACATATATGCTTCCGTATGAACTAGATTCGCTATCGACCAACTTTATCCTACTTATTACTGTCATCTTTTGCCGCGAAGCCCATCCTTGGAACCTAAAAATACTACGAGTATCTGTCACCAATCTAAAACATTCTCTTTTTTCCACATATAATATCCTCTATCACAACCATATATATACGTACTCATGCTCACACATATCTCACAGAACAACCTAAACTCATACTCTTTAATCACTAACAGATTTAATTAAGTTCAATTTACAGATGGATAGAGTGAACAGAATGATTTGTGACAGACCAGTAGTGATTTTCAGCAAAAGTTCTTGCGTTTTGTCACACACAATAAAGTCTCTCTTTAATGACTTTGGTGTGAACCCAACGGTCTATGAGCTTGATGAGATAGCAAGAGGCCGAGAAATTGAACAAGCATTGTCTGGGCTCGGGTGCAGTACAGTCCCAGCTGTGTTCATTGGTGGTGAACTGGTTGGTGGAACTAATGAAATTATGAGTCTTCAACTCAAAAGAGTGTTGAAACCGATGCTTATAAGGGCTGGAGCTTTATGGGTTTGATTTGGTTTATATATAATCACTACAATAATGTACCATTATGTACCCAATAAAGCACATTACGCGTGCAAATATATTATAGTTTGACAATGAATTAAGTACATGGTTATATTATAATTAATCATATCAGATGAGATTATATATACCATGAGGCTACTAGTATTATGTTTCAAATATATGTTCACCTTCTTAAATATCCTAAGACTTGTGACAACTAAGTAGAAATAAGCCAAAAACGACATACTTGCTACAAGTTTAGTGTTGCTTCATATATTTACATTATGTTCTATGCGGCGGTTTTCCTTGCTGAATTTACCTTTCGCTTTGAAACTTGATATCTAAACATAGATGGTTGCATCCTCTACTACTAATGATGGACTACTATACCTATGTATAGATTGGGAAGTGAATATATCATATAGTCTTTTTACATCAAAAATAATGAATTCCAAGCCAAAGGAATGAATGTTTGATATAGACAATTTAAATTGCCCGGCCGCATGTTGCAGAAATAATTATATTGTGACTGTGTTTGAGCTCTTTAACTTGTTTTCATATAGAGTATTTGGAGCTAAATCTCTTTGGCTATGCTCGCTTAAATGTAATGCGAAAATGTAACTCGACAAAATTGATGATATCTTATTCGGTAATTTATGATACTATATACACAGGATACACCAATTTTAGTTTTAATAATCAGTAATTTTAGGGTCGGGTATAACATAGATGAAGCAATAAAGTGACTATAATTTAATGTATAAACACAATATATAATATAGATAGATATTATTCAGCTCTAATATTAGTATATCAGTATATCTTTACAAAAGGACCGTGGTTGATTTACATACATTTATCAGCCATTTAAGTAATATTTTTGTAGTTTTATATAATAATAATAATAATAATAATAACTAGAATCATAAAATCGAACCAGAATGATATGTTGTCATAACCGGAGGCGGACATACTCGGCTAAATGGTTATACACACTACACAGTGATCAGGGCGGATGTGGAGGGGCCCCAAAAAATTTTCAAATCATGTAAAAAAATAATTTTTAAGAGTATTTATAATATTTTATAAGTTCTACCCTCCAAAGATGAAGAAATACTTACAAAGAATTTTTTAATCCCCAATTTATAAATTTTAACTCCGGCCCTGACACCCCTAACAATGATAGATAATTAACTTATTAGAGATAATTAACTTATTAGAGAAAAAAGGTAATTAATACTTAATCCTGATCCAATCTTACAATCGAAATTTTTACAATCCTTATTCGTATAAAAAACAATTCTAGTTGAGATACAGCTTGACAACCTTGATTGATAGTATTATATATACATAAAAGAAATATATATTCCGGTCCAGCCAAGACTTAGTGATAAATATCACCTAATAATATCAGTGACATTCATAAAGTTACTAGGATATACAGAAATATAGATATACAAGAAGACAGCTAATGCAAAACTGGCAACTGTGACCAATATAAATTTGTAATATACTTCAGTGGATACTTCGCGAAAAAACCATAGAAAACATGTAAATAATTTTACAATCTATATAACGACATAAGAGAGGGCCTAGAGTGACGAATCTTTGCATATCAAAAAGGTGACCAACCGATAAAACCTAGACATATTATCCATGTTGACAGAATCAAGATAAGCTTCATTTCTTTCTAAAATGGCTGATAAATAGTTTAATAGTATGCTCCAAAGTTGCACACAACATAAACCAAATAACTTATATCATGTAAATTTAAAAGTAGAATACAATAGCTTAACGCAAACCAAATATCTCTTCTGGTGGGTCATAAATACTCTGATCAGGAAATATCTCCTCAAAATCTTGCTTCACTTTGTTTCTTAATAGAGGATGTGGCAGAAGGCCTTTTAGTAAAATTCTGAATGGTAACTCATCGGGTGGATCTGGTGATTGTTTCATGTCTTCGTAGATGTTCATAGCATCACCAGGAGATCCAAACCTCAAAAATCCTCTAATTACTTCTGTGTATGTTTGAGAATCAGGGAACAAATTTTCCTTTTTCATGCTTTCCCACAACTTCATTGCCTCATCCATCTTTTTGGATTTAGATAATGAGATAATCAAGTCTTTGTATAGATATACATCAGGTGTATACCAGTCTTGCTTTTGAATCACCCAAAACATCTGAAAAATCCATAACATAGGTGTAACATTAATCAGTAATGAAAGTTATATGGTACTACACTATATCAGATGAATACCATATATTTCGAGATTTATAATCTTTTCTTATGATTGCAACTTCACAACAGGTGACAAAAAGGCTGGCGGGATAACGGGTGAAAAATCGGTTCCAGTAGAAATGGGTTGCTTTTAGCACAGATCAATACGGGTCTGGTCAGATTGACCCACGAAGATGTATTGTTTATTATTTTGTGTATAGTTAATGCGCAATATATGTTTGCAAAAGTAAGCCACTACAACAATATTCTACTGTAATTGTTTAAAATAAACCAACCAGAAGGATGTAAGCATTCAACAAACACTCATACACTTTAAACTCCTATGAACCATTCAACCCATTTGACCCAGTTGGGTAAGGAATGACCTATAACAACCTATTTTGCCTTTTTTAAATGTAAAGTCATTTTTTTTGCAAAAAGCCTTAGACGTAACCAGCATTCATACACGGTTGAGATTAAATTATTGATCAAACATTTGGAGGGAATATTACCATGAGTAAAGATCACGTTAATTCAACACCACACCAGCTCTAGATCTGTATCTCCATAGGTTATAAACTATACATAAAATGTGTGTGACAGGACGTCCTACTTATGTCTAAATCACTAAATGGCTACATAGGTATCCCTAGAAGACAAAAACTCCAAGTTAGACATAAGAGTGGCGATCTAGAGAAGATTCAACAGAAGCCTAGAAAGCATAGCGGCAAAGTAAAAAGAACAAAGTACAAAAACACATAGATGGTTACATATCAGTTAGTCCTACATAAAATATTTTAATTATGCCTAAATAGTGACTTTAACTTCTGAAAGACTACATATAAGATACTTCGCTCCTAGCGGGACATGTGAGTGTGCCATCTAAAAACACTATATCAATTCAAAATCATAAAATCTACTTATAAACGTAGACAACTTTTATGGATCCATCCATACACATGTTTTTGGTGTATGAAATGACACGAAGTGTAAGTGCATAAAAAACCCCAAAAATAATAAGTATAGGTTGTTATGGCGGTAAAGACGGTATGGCATGGGGGATATTTAACTGTTCAAAACATCAAAAAAGGGAAACACAACAATACTAAGATAAATATACATGTATGTGGCATATAAACAGTGAAAGATAATGGTACCAACTAATTACATTCCCATAACAAGGCTATACTATACAAAAAGGACAGTATACACACAACAGAAATAGGGTTGTTGTGTGATAATGATGTCTCAATACCCATGCTACTGCCTACTGGTATCAGAACAGAGCACATATCCCAGATCATTCGTAAAAACCAAACCCATTATTTTAAGTAAGGACTGTGAGATCATCACCAAAAATAAGATACGTTATTAAATACATAGTAATTAACTATGCAAACACTACAACAGACCATGAAGATCCAACCTGAAACTTTGAAAGTAAACGGGAGTAATTTCATCAATACTAGCTTCAATATTAACCTCCCAATTTATAGTTTAAAAGCTACCACTTGATTTGCCTATCTTAGCTTATAAAAATTATTACGTTGCTTGCTAACCGGCATGCCCATTTGACAGGAAAAAAGAGAAATATGTAAACAAACTAACAAGACAACTAATTAAATGATATAATTAATTGATTAAAAGGGAACGAGAACAACCTTGACGGCTAAATCTACTTCTTCTTGGCGTTCAAGCTCATTAAGAACAGCAACCATGTCCATCTTTAAGAGCCTCGAGACATGAGTTTTAACAAACTTGTCCAGTTTCTCTTCATCATCTTTGACTCTCTTCAAACCCAAAATAACAAAAAGAGCTTCTTTACCAAGCAATTTCTTTCCCCTCCAAAGGGAACCTCTGGGCCTACCATCATGGTAAAATCGAGGAGTCGAATATCTATACAGCTGTTGTTGACAGTGACAAACATCTGTAGTACATCGAGTTGTGTGATAGAATGCTAATCGTTGTGTAGAGGAATAGAAATTAGAAGAGACGTAGGCTTTCAAAATTGGTATTTTTGATATGTCACTATGGAGCAATGAGGATACTGACGATTGTAGCTTTGATCTTAGTCTACCCCCAATAGCTGCCATTGCAGGGGCTCACACATAAACACAACTGTCCTGTTGAATAAACAAAAGCTACCATTAAGTAAATAGGAAAAACCGTGAGATTAATTACAAATAAAGACCATAGTATTGGTAAATAATAAGAAAGGAACATCCACAATAGTATTTTAATCTCAGGTAAAGTTTGGCTTTTTATCCTGGAGTCACCATGGGTGTGAGTATGATAGCAAGGTGGAGTAGAACTTGGTATATAAATTCCAAACTTCTAATCATTTTTTCGGTTTGCTAATGTGCGAGTATAGATCTATAAGAATGCATAGCGTTCGGCAATTTACAGGACAATGGGCCATTCCTTCCATAATAGCTTCTTATATGCATTATTTATCAAGCTTTAATCATATTTAATACATAAACTAACATCATGCTATTATCTTATTACAATAGAGCAAACAACAACCTAACTAACGTAAAATATCCACAAAGATGAATCCCCACCGACCCCAACAGCGCCAATAAGGTGAGATGTAAATCAATCTCACTTAGTGACCTGCTCATATGGTACCCCAACCAGCTGATATGGTTTATGTTTATGGGATCCTTCATCGACAATTATAAAATTTACTATAATTTCGTTCAGATAAATAACTTTGATCTATTATTTTTCTGATTATATCACATCAAACATCGTGTTTCTCATATCAAATCAATTAAATTCATAATAACATTTTCAATTTACTACCTTTTATAACATAACATGAAACCTTTCGTCATGAAATTAGAGAATATGTCGTACCTTTACTGAACGGTATAGCAACGTTTTGGCTAGGGTTTGGATGATTTCAATGAGATTTTAACAATTTATACCCCAATTTCTTTGATACGAAACCCTCAACATTTCCATGTTCTTCAATTCTCTGGTCTACAAAAACGACGAGATATGAAAACATTTATTTAGTTTCACTTTCCTCTATCAAACACCTCCTCAACAACTTTCTTCAGTTGATGATTTTAGGGTTTTGGGGGAGGTTTTACCGTTTTAAAGATCTTTTCACCCCTTTTCAACCCGAAGAATGAACGATAGAAACAATTCAGTCCTTATAATATTAGCCAATCTATATTTTTAGTCCTAAATTTAAAAAGTGTATCGTCCGTTACTCCCTCCGTCCTAAAATTATAGTCCACGTTTCCTTTTTCAGACGTCTCAAATTAATTGTCCACTTCTAAAAGTAGATAGTAAAGTTTTATTGTGATTACCATAATACCCTTGATTTAAATTATTATTACACCCTTTTAAAAAACAGTAATTGATTGGTTAAGGGTAAAGCTATCTTTTTGTAAAAAGTAAGAAAGAGAAAATATTAATAAGTATGTTTTATTAAACTGCGTGTTTTTTGTTGGGTGATAATAATTTTGGGACGAAAGGAGTAATATCTATCTTTATAACTAAGGGAGAAGACCTTTAATTATTTGTCAAATATATATACATGTCACATCATACAAAATCTATATGTCATCACCATATAAAAAAAATTGATGAAGTGGATTTTCCTACACCCTTATTCCAAATAAGGTAATATTCAATTAAATTTTATATTATAATTATTTTCATTTAATAAAGTAATTAATAACATTAAATTATACTAATTTAATTCAAAATAATGTGTCATATAATAACACTTATAACATTTTATTATAGTCCAAACTCATGACATCCGTTAATCTATTTTTTCCTTCTAATTTTAATCTTTTAGTTTTTTCATATTAATCTTAACTCTTATTTCTCTAACTTTCTCTTTTTTTAAAAATAAATAAATAAACTTTTAGTAAATCATGAGAACTTACTTTTAATGTAATTATATCTTTCATTAAAATTTTGTTAATTTGAATTTTTTTTATTGTCATCTTACATATTAAGGGAATTCAATTTCTATTATCTAGTAAACTGAATACAAGCTTTATGGATAGGCAGATCAAGGTCATCATCTATTTTTTAAAGAGTTTTTTTTCTATTTTTTAATCTCACACAACTTAATTATAATTCAGTATGCGAATGGTAAGACGTGTACTTCTATTAATTCTATATTTCTTTTCAAATCTATATAATGTAGGTATATATTTGATTGTCGTAGAATGATTTATATTTTGTGCATATATATGTACATTAGTTATTCAATAAAACATCTAAATTGTTATAGTAAGTTTTACAATTTATTTTTATCAAGACTATTAACGTACACATTGTTTATCAATTGTTGCAAGGTTAACATATATAACTATAGGAAATGGAAAGGTCACAATGACTAGACAATTTCTATTAGCTAGAAAAATGTCAATTTATAACATACACATCTTTTTTAACCTTCACATTTCATTGATATATTGTGGGGGAAATATGTTTTTATTAATTCATTTTTGAGGGGTTAAAATTTATAAAGTATCATTAATACCGATAAAAAAAATCCTTTTGTAATCTGAAAGTTTTCACCATTTCATAATATCATTTTGACTTGTGATTCACATATTACGATATTTTATAATGTTAACCGTGCATCGCACGGGTTTAACACTAGTATACTTATATAGACTTATATAGTGTTGTTGTAGATAGATGATTTAGACTTTTTTATGTTAAACTTTATCCAAAGTAAAATAAATATCCATCAAATTTACAATAAACACAACAAAAAACAAAAAAAAAAAGACATTGTTAAATAACAATAAAGGGCATGAAACGACACAAATCGGTTCCACAATAATGTATATACAAGTAATACAAGTAATTTGGGCTTAATTTGATTGTATCAAAAAGTCTAACATGTTAAGTCAAACAATAAGTTCAATAGGTCTTTATAAAAGTTTTCTTAAGCACGACTAATTTTCATTTCATTTAAAATTGAAACGGTATGAACAAAATCAAAAGAGCTTCACCGTTACATTTGTTGTAGTTGACCTAAATAATGGAGAAACCAAGCCTACATCGGTAATAGAAACAAACGTAGTGAAATAAGTACACAAAGAAAAGAGTACATGTAGTGATGAAGATGATAAAATGTTAATGATAATAATAATATATGAAATCATGTGACTTTAAAGTTTGATAAATAACATAAGATTTTGAGATATACTTGATAAATTTTAAGAGGAGTTAATATCGAATTTTAAAAAAATTGTAATATTGATCATCTGCTTCTATATTAATGTAATAACATTTGAGCGTGAGTTTTTCATATTAATTTTTTACGTATTCAATAATCTAGACGATTCTAGAACTTGAATGTGATTAGCAACCCATGTTTGAATGAAAATAGTCAAGTAAATACACTAATTATTTAACTACATGTATACTTATTTTTCTAAGTAAACTTTAAGTATTGTACAATTTTTTAAGACAAAAAAAATATATAGATATATTTGTAGGGGATATCGTTTG
Organism: Pseudognaphalium luteoalbum; assembly: GCA_963422505.1. Taxonomy (NCBI): domain Eukaryota; kingdom Viridiplantae; phylum Streptophyta; class Magnoliopsida; order Asterales; family Asteraceae; genus Pseudognaphalium; species Pseudognaphalium luteoalbum. The sequence goes on along the minus strand of OY730192.1, from coordinate 13,240,272 downwards.
TAATGTTGACATTATAATTTAATTGTAATGTTAGTTAATCACAAAACAAATACTTTATATTTTTTATCCTTCAAAATTTTTAAATATATGTGAATGACGCTTACATCAATATTAAAATTACATTTCAAATAGTAAACATTACAGATTATTTTTCATATTTGTATTTTCTCAAACATTTATACTAGGAATCCTGAAAATTTATAAAGTGGCACACAGAGAGACACGTTTATTGCCGTATACAGCAAAAAAAGTAAACAAAATTAAAATAAACAAAATTAAAATAAACAAAACGATCGGATTTCCATTTCCTTTTACTATCATCATCATCCGATGCAGTCTCGTTTGCCCTACAATTGATTACCTCGAATCGGTATAATAATCTCGAATATTAATTGTTTCACGAATCTATTGTTTTTCGGTTTTGACTTCGATTTCTTCTCGATGATGATGATGATGATGTTATTAGCTTGCTTCGATTGCTATGTTCCGATCTTTTATGTTCCGATTAATTATATTAGTACTTCGTATTGAAAAACAGTGATTAATGATTAAAATTGTTGTTTTTGGATGCAGAGAACTAATCAATTTTAATTCGTACGTCATCTGGTATAATTTTTAGTTGAACTTATGTAATTTTTGAAGAATTTGATGTATATGTGTATATATGATATGATATATATTACATGAGTATTTTTAGGTTGATGATGATCGGTTTTACTTTTTTTTTATATATAAATGCTTATACATTGTATAATTGATTTAGGTGTTTTTTATGTCAGTTTCATACATATACACACACAGTGTTACATGTTTATATTTGAATTTAATTTGATTGTGTTATTCTTTGTGGAAAGTATAGGAGATATTGCTGTGCTGCTATTGAGAATGGCTTCAATTGTTGCAAGTAGTAGTAGTTCAAGTAATGTATCACCTGTAATGACAATACAAGAAAAAGGAAGTAGGAATAAACGAAAATTCAGAGCTGATCCACAACCTCAAAATACGATAGTTTCTCAGTCACAAAACGAATGCTTGGCTTATGAGTTCACCGCTGAAAAGTTTGAGAATCATGGGCACTTAAATGGTTGTGACATGTGTAATTTTAGTCATGAATTTGCAGATTCAATTAAGCTTGATTTGGGATTATCGGTTGATGTGAATGATGAGTTTCATGATGCTGATTGGAGTGATCTTACGGAATCTCAGCTAGAGGAACTTGTGTTAGCTAATCTGGATGCGATGTTTAAAAGTGCTATTAAGAAAGTAGTTGCATGTGGTTATACGGAAGAAGTTGTTATAAAGTCTGTTCTTAGGTGTGGTCTTTGTTGTGGTTGTAAAGATATTGTGTCAAATATAGTGGAAAACACTTTGAATATTCTTAGAAACGGGCAACAGGTCGATCCGTGGAGGGAACTTCACTTTGATAGTTTACAGCAAATGGAGAAGTATATATTGGCAGAACTGGTTTGTGTCATTCGTGAAGTCAGACCATTTTTCAGCACAGGTGATGCAATGTGGTGTTTATTGATATCCGATATGAATGTATCCCAAGCGTGTGCAATAGATGGTGAGGAGATGCTTAGTTTAAACGGTGAGGGTGCTTCAATGGGTTGTTCTTCTGATTCAGTTGAAACCCAAGTGAAGAAAGAAGCACCTGGGATGGCTTCAATACCTTGTGTACATAATTGTAAGTCTGATGCACCAGTAAAAGCAGAAGTCCCTAATTCAACGAATTCTTCATTTGTTTTGGATGGATTTGCATCTCAAAAAGTGGCCCAAACCTCTAATATAAAACCAATGAGTAGATCCTTCAGCCTTCCATCTCAAAATCGTGAAGAGAAGCCTGTTGGGAGTAAGAAGATCAATGGCAGTAGTAAGAGAGATTATATACTAAGACAGAAATCAGTTAATTTGGAGAAACGATACCGTACATATGGATTGAAAGGGTCTAGATCTGGGAAACTTGGTGCTCTAATGTTGGATAGTAAACTAAAGTCTGTGTCAGAATCTACAAGTATCAGTTCAAAAAATGCTTCCTTTAAGGTCAATGATATAAACAAGAATGGTGCCAAACCTTGTGCCACACGAACTAAAACCAAACCTGTTGCCACACAAACTCGCTTTAATTCTCCGCCACTGTATTGTATAGAAACTAAAACCGGTATTAAACCTATGCTGGCTACAACCGTCATTCCTCCTGCATTATCAGTATCCGAAACCGAGTTGTCTCTTTCATTTCCTGTAAAAAGCAACGATCTTTTAGTACCCGAGGTTCCTAACCTTAGGTTTTCCGCTGTGCTCAATGGCGACAAGTCCATTGGACGGTGGACCATACAAGATAAAAAAGATGAAACAATTTCAAAGCTTGTACCTAGAGTTGATGAGCTTCAAAATCAGCTGCAACAATGGACAGAATGGGCTAACCAGAAGGTTATGCAAGCTGCTCGTAGGCTTGGTAAAGATAAAGCGGAGCTTAAAGCACTTAGACAAGAGAAAGAAGAAGTAGAGAGGTTAAAGAAAGAAAAGAAGGCATTGGAGGACAACACCATGAAGAAATTATCTGAAATGGAGAATGCTTTGATGAAGGCTAGTAATCAGGTTGGGCGCGCTAGTGGTGCTATGTGTAGGTTGGAAGCGGAAAATGCTAATCTGAGGTTAGAAATGGAGGCTGCAAAGTTACAGGCAGCTGAGTCAGCTGCCAGCTGTCAAGAGGTGGCAAAGAGAGAAAAAAAGACGTTGATGCAGTTACAGTTGTGGGAGAAACAAAAAACAGTGTTTCAGGAGGAGCTAACAGCCGAGAAACGTAAGTTGAGTCGGCTGCAAGAAGATCTGGAGCAGGCTAAAGAACAAAGAGATCAACTTGAGGTATGTTCATGATATCTCGCTATAAGTTGATGTACTATTCTATTGTTATTATAAAGAAGAAAGTGGGGTGTGATGCTGTGACACGTGATTTTCCCATATTAATTCTGACACTTGAGTATTACATAGAGAATGATATTCTCTCTTACTTAGATGATCTCGATCACTGTGCAATATTTTGTCATTACTGTTACGAGGAGACTTTGTTCTAATAGATAATGGTAAAATAGATAAATTGGTGATTGAACCTTCCATGGTTTTTTCATTTGCATATGTTTATCGACCTAAGATTTATGAGTGACATACTTATATTATTTCAGTCATATATCAATTATACCAACATATCATGAACAGCATAGCGGCGAGATGCATTTTAAGGAACTGGAAAAATGTAGTCTCATATATTCAGTTATATGAGAACAACTGAATATCTTTGTTGATGTATGCCAAGTGAAGAGAAACCATTAAATTTCAATGGTCATTTTGTTTTTTATTCATAGCGAAAAATACATACATCATCGTGTATTGTTTGTTTGCTTGCTTTCTCATATCTAGTGTCTTATTTGCAGACAAAATGGAAACAAGAAGAAAAAGCTAAACAAGATCTGATTAATCAAGCCACTAAAATTAGAACTGGGAGGCAAGAAAGTGAAGTCTTGGCTAAATCTAGAGAAGATTTAACTAGACTAAAAGCAGATAAAAATCTCCAAAAATACAAAGATGATATTGTAAAGCTTGAGAAAGACATCTCCTTATTAAGACTAATATCTGATTCTTCAAAAATAGCTGCTTTAAGAAGAGGCATCGATGGAAGCTATGCTAGTAAATTAACTGATATTAAAAACTCAATTTCCCCCCAAACTCATTCGTATTATATACCCGAAATGGCTACTGGCAATGGAGGAGTGAAACGTGAACGGGAATGTGTTATGTGTTTATCAGAAGAAATGTCGGTTGTTTTTCTTCCGTGTGCTCATCAAGTGGTTTGTACAAAATGCAACGAGCTTCATGAAAAACAAGGAATGAAGGACTGCCCTTCCTGCAGAGGACCCATTCAACACCGTATTTGTGTACGCTATGCTCGTTATTGACATATATCTGGAATCAAGTTAGTTTCCCCTGTTTCTCTATATTAAATAAGTGAGTTATGGGTTTTTGATTCTTCTATGTTACCAGCTTGTTTACGTATTATGAGTTTGAAAGAACTATAAGAGAAGGAAGAAAGAGAAAGTATCTATTATGGGATTTAATATGACGATTTCTCTTTACATAATAAAACTGGCTTTGTTACTCTTGTCTCGTTTTTTATGACCTCTTTGAATAGTTGCATTGATTTGTGATTAGTTTTTGACTTTGAGGTTCTTCAGTTGCTATAGCTGTGTGCAGGTTTCGACTTTGAGGTTACTTAGTGCGCTATAATTGTGTGACCATTAAGGCTAGTTGACTATGTGATCTGGGGAATTCACGATTGCATCTTAAATTTGATAAATACTGGAGTATTCAATAGCAGAAGGGTAAAACAGCTTCTTGGTTAAATCCATATGTCTGACTCTACATAGGCATTTGGAATATATAAGATCTGGTAATTCTGATCAAGCTTCACTACCTTAGCCTAAGCTTGAACTTAGTACGGTATCTCTACGAGCCTGCAACCTCAAGTGTTGCTGGAGAGAGATTCAAGTATAAATAACTTGAAAAGCTCGAGTTGGTTGCAGCTCATAAGTTTGATAGAAAGAGTACTTATATGTTGCAGTATGCTTAAAAAGCTTGATGAGAACTGGATTTAAGTCTTTTTATGAACTCATTATATTTGAGCTCAAACTTGATAAAAAGATCTCGACCCGAGCTATCTAACTTCTAAAAGTTCTTCATCACCTACTAGAAGGGTCATTAGGGCATACATATAACTTAACTGTTGACTGCAACTTTATCGTTTGCCTATCTGGAACATCACTGCGAGTACCATATCAAGGGTAGTGAGACACCACTCTGAGTGTACTAGTAGCGGACTTCCTAAAGAGAATAACTATTGAAAACTGGAAAATATTGGACAACAGAGAAGGAACATGTTTATTTTTTGCATTTTTAGTACTAAAATCGGTTGTCTTGATTCGAGCGTGTGAAGTCTTCTCCACAAAGACATTAAATTGTGTTTTTCCAATGGTTTTAGTTATATTGGTTATTTCTAAGAACCATAATAGTCACTTGACTTTCTTTGACTTCTATAATAGTAACAAAATTGTCTATAGGGGCTAAATCGAAAAGATTGACAACCTATATGCTTTATTTATGACATTAAAACAACAGGATACGCAAATTCTAAACACGAAAAATTCTTAACCAGAATCATACGGTAATTTTAAACACGGGCTTTTTGCCGAAAAATGGATCAATAGTTCACTTTTTTACATTTTCGGGTATCACTTATTTTTTTTGCCAAAAAATGAACCAATAATTTAAAAGTTATCATTTTCGGGTATCAATAACCGTTTGAAACGGTAGCCGGTCAAAATTTGTGATTAGGTGACATTAAACGCATACGTGGCATATACATTCATTTATTGGGCGTATATGGCGTATACATGCATTTTCGGATACCCAAAAATGATAACTTTTAAATTATTGGTTCATTTTTTGGAAAAAAAAATAAGTGATACCCGAAAATGCCAAAAATTGAACTATTGATCCATTTTTTCGGCAAAAAACGCAAAAGAAAAAAATGAGATATTTAAAAAGAAAAAAATGAGCTGGATAATTATTTATCCACGTGGATTGCCACGTAGACATAGCCGAATGAGTTGTTCTTTTTTTTGGGTATCCGGTACCGATACCCGAAAATGATAACTTTTAGTGATAACCGAATGACTATTTTAGCCAAAGTCTTACGGTAATTTCGTGATATTTTCCCTAAGGAGGTTTAACACAACCCACTAAAAAAATAAAAATTAATAAATAAATAAAAAATCATCATTTGGTGATGCATATATATAGAAAAAAGGGTTGGTGAAAGAAGCAAAAAGGACGGCTTGGCTTGTTTTCTTATGACTCCCACACCACATCCCTTGTCCCCTCACTTTGCACTTTTTTTTATCAAGTATCTAACAATTGATTGTTTAAGGGGGTGTTTGGCCTAGTTTTAGGGGTAAGTACATAAAAATGTAATTAGCTATGACCTGATATTCATAGTGTGTACTCAACTATTCAGGATTTTATTGTGTGTAACAAACTATTTATTTCTTTCCATTGTATGCAATTTGGTAACGTGTCAACGTGTAAGGATGACACGTGGCACCTTATATAGATGACACGTGGAAAATACCGAAAATTGCATACAATGGAAAGAAATAAATAGTTTGTTACATACAATGGAAACCCGAATAGTTGGATACATACCATGAATGTCAGGTGATAGTTAATTGCATTTTTATGTCCTTACCCCCTAGCTTTATGTTTTGAATTTTTAGCTTTTTAGCTTATAAGCTTTTGAGCTAAAAAGCTAAAAGCCCAAACTACTTGACTTCACAAAAACAAGCTTTTTTGCTGTAAAAAGCTCTTAAACCCAAAATGATGTTTGGCAACCAAAAAAAAAAAAACTTTTGCAACAAAAAAGCTTAAAAAGCTAAAAAGCTCTTTTGAAAATCTAACCCAAACATCCTCTAAGTAACACCAACTTTTATATAATTTTTTTTAAAAAAAATAGTTATTTGGGTCACCCACTAGAACTGTTCCACATTTCAATAAAGTACGACTGAACCCCACAAGGTCCAACATCACATGGTAAATCACCCCCATCACATATACCACAACGTCCGAGCCGAAACCCGCACCAACTAAACCTTAACGTTGTGGATCATTCGCTTCATTGGTGGTTGGTACCTTTATGATATATAACATCGTGGCAGGATTCGAACCTATGACCTCTAGGAAGTCATAAGTTGTCCTTATCATTAAGCTATTTAGTCATTGGTAATTTAATATAATTTTTATATACATTATTAGAGGCGTCCCTAAAATTTTCGAGGCATTTTGCAAATTGTCACAAAGAGATTTGAGATCCTAATCTACGAAGACGTAACAATAGCAATCATAACTTCTCTTTGTTACATATCCGAAGATTAATAATACAGTGAGAATCAAAAATATGTGTTTATAAAATTAGAGCTAATAATATGTATATATAGAATATCTAACAGACCGTGAATAGTATAAATTTTGAGATAAACACATATTTTGAGATATGTGTTTAATGCCACATGATAAAAGAAACAAAACAACGAATGAAAATCTAACAGACCGTGAATAGTATAAATTTTGAGATAAACTAAAGTATTTATCATAGAATATATATATATATATATATATATATATATATATATATATATATATAAATATATATATATATGATATATTTTTTATGATATATAGTCATTATAACTACATGAACATATAGAATAAAAAACTTAAAAACATACACTAATGTGTATAAACATATTTATTTACATGCGAAAAGTTGTAGTGTTATATGTAAACAAATCAAACAAAATACATAAGTTGCTACTTTCAACTTTTCGTAAGTAATTTTATAAGTGAATTAGTACGTAATTTTATGATTTCTTATGGAAGAAATTAAATTCTCTGCTCATGTGATATGTCATTCGTTTTGCTCGCAGAATTTTGTATTGGGTTTTTTTCAAGTTCAGTCCCATAAACTTCTAAGGGTTTTTAATCATTTCATTTCATGAGAGATGCAGGAGTGAGAACGAATTTTTTTTTTGAATTTAGGGACACAACCCGCAAAAGGTAAAAGAGGTAAACGGGTGATCTAATTTACTCTTTATTTTTTCTTTTGATCATTCCTTTGTTAACTTTCATCTGGAGCTTGTAAAATAGGCGGATTAGGCGGGTATGGGCTACGAGTCTAAACGGATGTGGGTCTAAACGGGCTCGGGTCTAATTGGGTGCGGGTCTAAACGAGCTCGGGTCATAACGGGTTATTTAAAAAATTCATAATTTTTTTTTCCAATTCTCTATGATATATATTTCTTCCAAAATAAGTTATACATTTTAACTATATAATATAAAAATATAACTTAATGGTCATTCATTTAGATTCATTCATGATTTGAGTTTTACTAATTAAGCTCATTCCTAAAATTTCTTCTGCCCATAAGAACCCAAACTTTATGTTATTATACCCAGAATTACCCAGACTTGAAGCAAATGGGCAGAATTTGTCATCATTACTTTCATCAATTATATATATATATATATATATATATATATATATATATATATATATATATATATCTTAATTTTTTTATTTTTTTTAACATTAAACCTACAATCAAACACATAATTATGTACGATCACTAGAAATATTTATAACTCACGGACTCTAAGTGACGTGATGTAAAATAAGTGATATGATGTGAAATTGACATTTGTAAACTCTTTTTTATTTATTTATAAGACAATTTTATTCACTCACAAGATCCGTGGAGTGAGAGACCACTACCGAATAATGCTACCACTCGAAAGACTCCACCATATTTGAGATCAAGTATGTGGGAGCAAAATTCCACTCTTAATGATTCATCTATTTTAATTATTTTTCTTACTTTGGATGTATAAAAATTGTCATTCTCTAAAATATATTTCTTTAAAATTTTCTTAAAGAATGATATTAACAAGGTTTTTTTGTTTGCTGACATTTTACGACGGGATAAATTATCGTATAGAACGATTTTCATGTATAACAATTTATTTTAAATCAAATGCTCTTCAACTTAACGATATTGAGGTTATCTTATAAATATTGGGTTGTGAGGCTATGTGGCACTTGAATTAGATGTAAATAGTTTCGTGGTGATTATGTGTAAATACTGGGTTGTGAGGCTATGTGGCACTTGAATTAGATGTAAATACTGGGTTTTGTTTGCTGACGTTTTACGACGGGATAAATTATCGTATAGAATAATTTTCATGTATAACAATTTATTTTAAATCAAATGCTCTTCAACTTAACGATATTGAGGTTATCTTATAAATACTGGGTTGTGAGGCTATGTGGCACTTGAATTAGATGTAAATAGTTTCGTGGTGATTATGTGTAAATAATTATCATCATAAAAGATAATTAAATAACTCTAAAACTATAACATATATATGTCATTTCAACATTCATATATAGATAATATATGGTATATAAAAATATTCAACAATTATTATTTTGTGAGAAAAAGCAAGAAAACTTCAAACATGAAGTCCGCATATTTTTGAAAGAAAATCAAAATGGAACAAATATTTCAAATTACCTGTAATCTGATGGTATTAAAGTGAATCTAACAATATTTAAGTTTGAGTTGTATTCATTGTAATAATGTATATAAACATTTATGTCTTATAAAATATGAATAGTTATATAAGTTAATCACAATATATTATATCACTTTAATATTATATACGTAGTATGCTCAATAATTAATTTTGTATGATAATCTTAATAAAAATAAGAACTAAAGTCCACATGACTTTCTATAAATTTTACAATAAATAATTATAATAAATGAAAATGAAAAGATAAAATAAAAAAGATTTGAAGAAATAATATAGTAGGAAATAATTGAACTAATATCATCACCAACTTATTAGCTTTAAATGCATTTTAATCACCAATTAGTCTACCTACACAATTTATAGAATTTTACAATGTATAATTATTTATATATAGATTTGAGTCATAAAAAGACAAATCACTTACTATTCATAAGTGATACTTAATTGATATTAAGGGAAAATTCACACGTCATATGCAATATTGAAGATTTGTAATTGTAAGGTAACCCTATATATAGAAAAATGAGTTAATTTTTTTTAATGGAAAATGATAATGACAATCTTTTAGCTGTTAATAATATAAATCAATTGCATTAATTATTCATTTTGGTAAAAGGTTGATATTCGGTAATTCAGACTGGCTCACAAATCGGTTGTCTATCTATATTGTGGAGCCGTGCCTGATTCACTCATTAGTTGTGGCTTTAAGAGTGTAAGGGCTTGAACCCTAACCTTTTATTTTTTGTAGTAAAGATGTCTCACTCATTACCAACCGGGTTATGTACCATTAGCAATGCATTAATTGAAGTTGAAAATTTTCTTATTAGTTCAAAACTATAATTTATTTGATGTTTGAATTTATTCACTTACACTTTCATTTTAATTGTAATGTATTAATGAGATTTTTATTAGAAAAAAAACCCATCAAATTTAGTAAATATCGTAATGACGGCCCTTTATCATCATTTCCTTAACCTTAATGAGGAAGAGTAAATCAGTGGGAGAGGTTTTTATGGTGCATATAGTTATGAAAAATTCAATATTTTTTCAGAAAACTTTATAAGAAAACTAAGTAAATAGAATTTGTGTTCAAATTCGAGTTTTCCAAATTTTTATAACTAAAAATTTGATAAAAACTTATTTATGGTTTCTAAGTTTTCATCCATATCTTTCTTTAGAAAAAGAAAACTTCATCCCTCACTTTTAAATGCATATTCTGAATTTTCATTTCATTTTTAAATAGGTAAAACACTACTCACTCTCTAGAAAAACCAGAAAAAGAAAAACAGAACTAAACACGTTTTTTACTTCTCTAAGTTGTGTTGAACAATCTATCTTTAAAACTAAGGGAAAAGACCCTTAATTATTTGTCAAATATATACTCATTCCACATCATACAAATTCTATGTGTCATCACCATATAAAAAAAACTTAATGATGTGGATTTTCCTACTCCCTTGTTCCAAATAAGGTAATATTCAATTAAAATTTATACTGTATTATAACTATTTTCATTTAATAAGGTAATTAATAAAATTAAATTAACACTATTTTGAATAAAAATAATGTATCATATAATAACACTTATAACTTTTTATTATAGTCCAAACTCATGACATCCTTTAATCTATTTTTTTCCTTCTAACTTTAATCTTTCAGTTTTTTCATCATAATCTTAACTCTTATTTCTCTAACTTTCTCTTTTTTTAAAAAAAAAAAAAAACAACCTTTAGTGAATTATGAGAACTTACTTTTAATGTAATTATATCTTTCATTAAAATTTTGTTATTTTGAAAAAATTTTATCATCATCTTACAGATTAAGGGAATTCAATTTCTATTATTTAGTAAACTGAATACAAGCTTTATGGGTAGGTTGATGAAGGTCATCATCTATTTTTTAAAGAGTTTTTTTTCTATTTTTTTAATCTCACATAACTTAATTACAATTCAGTATTCGAATTGTAAGACGTCTACTTCTATTAATTCTATATTACTTTTCAAATCTATATAATGTAGGTATATATTTGATTGTTGTAGAATGATTTATGTTTTGTTGTACATTAGTTATAAAATAAAACGTTTAAATTGTTATAGTAATTTTTACAATTTATTTATCCCAAGACTATTAACGTACACATTGTTTATCAATTGTTGCAAGGTTAACATATTATAACTATAAGAAACGGAAAGGTCACAATGACTAGACAATTTTTGTTAGCTAGAAAAATGTCAATTTATAACATACACATCTTTTTTAACTTTCTCATTTCATTGATATATTGTGGGAAAAATATGTTGTTATTAATTCATTTTTAAGGGGTTAAAATTTATAAAGTATCACTAATACCGATAAAAAAATTACTTTTATAATCTTAAAGTTTCCACCATTTCATATATAACATTTTCACTTGTGATTCACATATTACGACATTTTATAATGTTAGCCGGGCATCGCACGGGTTTAACACTAGTTTCAAATAATATGGACCCAATAGGGTGGCATATAATTTGTGTTTGGACACGTGTCATTAGAGGGTTCCATAGTGCATAGGCCCCCCATGATTCGATCGTATATATCATCTTCTTCTTCGGAATCTTTGAGTGAGGCAAGTTGTTTGGTGGTGATGTGAAATGACATGTGAAAGTGGGCGATGAGGGATGGTCAACAATCGCAAATAATTGTGCTACAATTTTAGTTACATCTAATCGAGTCGACTAAAGCTTATAGACTCCCGAGCTCAACTAGATTAAGAAATTGGAAACTCAACTCGAGTTCAATCTAGCTTGTATTTCAAGTTTCACTCTATTAATCAAGAAATAATACACAAATAGGTCACTATGTATATTTTACAAAAATATTTATTTGTGTTACTAAACTTTAAAAATGTTCAATTGAATCACTATACTTTTTAATTTGTGTTATCTCGCCTATTTTGTTTAATTTTGGTTAAAAAAATAGTGATCCAATTGAACATTTTTAAGTTTAGTATACGGCGTCATCTCATCTTGGCTATAGCAACAATGTCTAAAGTTTGGTAACTCAATTGAACATTTTTACAAGTACAGTAACTCAATTGAACATTTTTAAAGTTTAGTAACTCATATGCATATTTTAATAAAGTATAGTGACCTATTTGTATATTATAACATTAATCAACCGATACTTTCGAGTTAATTTCACTCAAAATGATCTGATTAACAACATTAAAAATAATAAAAAAACTCTAGTATTAATTGACTTGATAAATTCAAGCTCGATTTGACTTGACTTTACTATATGTGCTTGATGATCAAACTTGACTCGATGTTCATTTGAATGTGCAGTAGATATGTAAAATGAAACAAGACTAACAAGGTGCCTGAGTCATTCAAGCAAAGTATTCTTGAAATGGTGCTCTACTCAAAAGTCTATTTAAGTAACTCAAGCTTAACTCGACTTGTACCAAGTCGATTCTGAGAATAGAAGTAAACAGTCCAAGCTAAATTGGAATGTTTGGATTCAAAAATCTTGTGATATTTTAGCTCAGTGAGTCATTGAGTTTTTTCATGGGTTTCTTGTAATTTTGTTTGTTGACTGTGATCCCTCTTGGAGCCTTCTTATCTTAATAAAAGTTTGCTCGTTCTTCCAAAAAAAGTTGGCAAACTGACTCTGACTCGGTTACACTCATGTGTAGTAGCATGTACTTTAAGTTTTTTTCTTCTTCCTTTTTAATGCCAAAATTATAATTATATTAACATACTAGTAAGAAGCATGATAACGAGATACAAAAGGGACATATATGAACAATTTGGGTTACAATTTCAATCTACCCAACTAGTAGATAGCTTTTTCCCTCTACTTGATGTCCAAGTGTAAGAAAGGAGTTTGATATCATCACTTAGGCATTCATATCTTGATTTCTTGTGAGTACAGATGAGCTCATTTCTATAACGCCATAGCACCCAAACTATGTACTTGGAGGTGTTATAAGAGCTTATAATTTGGTTTTAAGCAGTACCTAATAAGAGAAAAATATCATTGAGTTAGGCAAGTTAGGCGAAGCATAGATGAGGGATAAGTTGAAAGGTTGATAATTTGATAGTGAGGGATACTTGAATAATTGTGGTACAAATGGTAAGATTATGAGTTGAAGTGGTAAAGAGTGGGAATAAAGGTAATCGATTTGAGGCATTCTAACGGGCCTAGTTGAGGTTGTCCATAAATCTAACTTATAATAAATACTTTAACGAACTAAAATCAAATCAAATAAATGGGAAAATGACATGCGAAATCACACAACCATTCAATTCTAATATAACTTAAAGGGTCAATATTAAAGTTAAGTGAAAAACATATTGCATAAGATTAAACACTTGTGCAATGGCGCGTAACTCCGCTGGTAACGGGTGAGTGCATCTTTATCACAATAAGCAAAGGTCAGGTGTTCAAGCCCTGACACTCTTATAACCACAAGTTCACAACCGTTAAGTGAGTCAGCTATGCCCCACATTATGAATTGATAACTGATTGTGGACCGATCAGGATTGCCGGTTATCAACCTTTTGCCACGACAGTGGTGGATCCATAACTCTCAAGTATAATTAAATTTACTAACAATTTAAACTTTGTCCCTGGATATAAATTACTAATTAACAATAACTTTGTTAATGTCTAGCATTCGAAACGTCATAAAAGAATATGATTTTAAAAGCGAAATGAATGTGATCTAAAAAATTAAGAACAAAAACAGATCCAACTACAAATTCAAAACAGACGAAATTCGATAGGTGCACACAATTGTCTTCAACGATACCAAATTGCTATCATATATTAAGACAGTGTTAAGCACATCATAATTAATCAACTGGATTGTTTTTACAAGGAACGTGTTGCTAGTGTTTAAGATTCATTCTTTCTAGAAGACGTAAAGAAAATATCCTTTATCCCTTTTGCACTTTTTGACTAGTTAACATTACTTCAAAAAGCAATTTAAAGTCTAGATTCAATGAATAAAAGACTCGAACTAATGAAATCAACAAAACAAGAGTTAACAAGAAAATACAAAAATACAAAATAAGTGCTTAAAAATGTAAGTGATTACATGTTGAAATATATTGCGTGTCCTAAACAAAATTGACATTCATGGTGTATATAACTTTCAACTATTTGCTCTTTGTATGTAGTATTATTACATGAAAATTTGTATGGATATTACGTGGTGATTTATATAGATGACACTATAGCCAAACTAGCTGGACGGTAGATAAAAAAAAAAAAAGATTACGCCCATATAATATTAGTCAATTTTTCTAATCTAACACATACTTACTCCATTGTAAGACACTTTTCCAAAGAAAAAAAGAACAAGAAATTGAACAATTGTGGAGATTTTCAATTTACATATTGCTAGTGTTTTGTACGTGTACGAAAAGCAATTTGCGCCTTTTCCATTATTTGAACTGATTTTTAAAGTTAATTAAACGACTACAACTAGACAACCCTGAAAATCAACTATGCCACACATTGGGATGTTTTCCACTTGTCCTAATCCCGAAACTTTTGGGTTCGGGACACATGCTACCACCAATAATGATGCACATAATGAAATAATAGTTAATAACTTAATATATATTGTATGTTAGAGTAATTGAGCTAATTAAAAACATACACGTATAATTTGTATATATGTCTGCTTAATTAAGAATAATCTAACGAGGAACTCATGATCAATAGACTTCTTTATAATTAAGTAAGTGTTAATTAGAAGCAAAGAACCGGTACGCAATCCGATCCGTTGTTGTTGATGATGATAAACTATGTACAAATGTATAACATATAGTTGTAATTTACATCATGTAATTTGAGTGGTTTTTTCCATGACAACTTGCTTTACTTAGTGCCTACTTTGAACACCAACATGCAACATCTATATATATTTCACTTTGTTTGTGGGCTCTCTTCACATCCCTACCATCCACAAAGTCCAAACTCTCCAAAACAAATACCAACCTATGATTTTTTGTCATTTAGGAGAGGAGTGATTATTTGAAAATTAATTTATAAATATGCAAGTCACGATCGAAATGAGCCAAACTCGAGTCTCTCAAGTTAAAGGACTCAAGCTCGAACTTGACACGGCTTGTTCTGTATCCCTGTTAAATACTTGTCGTTTTTGTTGGGGTTTCATAAAAGTACATGTGTATAACTTCAAGTCAAAATCACTATAACCATTCAATTAGGTTCTAAATTTACATTTCGTACGTACTCTTGCAATCCTACCTAATGTCTCGTCATTATTAATTTTTGAAATTTATACACCACCAATTTTCAATTATACACCTCTAATAATGTGCATCAGTTTTTAAAGCATAATTAGTAATGTATTTTAAAAAAGTTGATGGTATATAAACCAGTGAATCACCACCTTTTTAAAATTCTTTGTTTTTTTCTGTAAACAAATAATATATTTTTTTGAACTTTAAAAAAAATATTTCTTTTGAGAAATTCTGAAAACAAAAACCAATCGAAGGTTGCCAAAGTTATATATTAACATTGTGATAAAAGATTCTAGAATGGAAGGTGGTTAACTACAATAAAATATAATTAACCATGCTCTCTGACATTTATAGTGTGTACTCAACTACTTGAGTTTTCATTGTGTGTAAGGAATTAACTATTTTATGCTGTGTATGTGGTTTCGTTATTTTTTCCACGTGTAATATGTATAAGGTGTCACTTAGAAATAAATATAAAGTGCCTACTCGCCAATCTATATCTGGGAAAGCGTTACAATGTTCAAATTTGTGTTACGGTGAAATCTAATCAGACTGTGAATTGGTCGATCAAAAGTCGAACGTCACCATTAATTAAAAATCATAATAATACTAGTAGTATATAAAAAAGTAACAAAATGGGGGTGTTGATGGTTTTGGACCTTTTGGTATGCCCACATGATTGCCTGAATCTTGGAGCTATAAAGTATAAACATACACCGGACCTTTTCCACTTATTGATAATTTGTTCACTGTTGCTTATATGGAGTAATGAATGCTTTATTGTGCGCAATACTTACCACCGGAAATCATAGACAACATGTAACAAAAGTGAACTTGACAAGGATTATCATACATACGCACTACGTTGGAATTTTCAAATAATAATATCAAGTATTTACAAATTTTATTTAAACAATGACAACGTTAAAATGACATATAATGCATTCAAAATAGATTTTTATTGATACTTATTGTATTGTATTTTTCATTTTAGTACATATTAACATTACATATATACTTATTCCCACTTAGACATTTTACCTTGAATTCCCAATAATTAATTACTACAGTATAAGTTTAAGTAATAGTGATCATGTATATTATAAGTAAACATATTTTTCCCTTTAAAAACTTAAAGTTTAATGCTATACATTATTAACTTATTTTATATTAGAAGAGTTTGGCAACCTTTAGATTCATACATTTGGATGAGTAATGTTAAATAAGCCTATTTAGGCAGACCTACAAGTAGGCCTAAAGATATGATTGGTTGAATTTGATCTTTCCTAATCTCATCCAATCAATTTTTCAAACCCATCAATCACAACTTTAGATTTATATTTAATCTTAAACAAGTAAGCATACCAATCATTTTCCCATTTTGATTCATTCTAATCGATAACCTAACCAAAGTAATGACAAACAAGTGGTTAGTTTAGTTTATACTAAGAAATAAAAGACATGCAAGAAATTGAACCATGGACCTAGAGGTTATATGGAAACAACAGTACCATCAAGCCAACTTGCATAAAGTGGATTAAGAAAAACAAACAAGTTACTATTTATAAGTGTTTGCTAATGAATATTAAGAGATAACCGACATGATCATGAATTCGATGTATGGTACGTACTTTGAAATTAAAAAGAAAAAGAAACAAACAAATAAAGGGACATTGACATAACAATATAGTAGTAACCTATTCACCTGTAACGTTGAAATTCAAGTTCCGAAAATGAGAGAATATATATACTCGACGCGTGTGAGCTTTTTTCTTTCTTAAAAACAACTTCTTAACTTTGCGAACTACGTTATTCACGTATTTAATTATTTATAAATAATGTAATTTATGCTTTGGATGTTTTCTTGTTGATGAACACGACAACTAATAACAACTCATTTTCGATTTACAAAAGTAATAAACACGGTAAATACATATTCAATAATAGTACTTGCATTTATTTACTTTTAAGTTATATCTACACTATTTCAATGAACATAATATCATTACAATCTGATATATTTTACACTACAAACAATATGTTCTTGGATTGATTACATGATTTAATTTATAATCTAGAAAGACTTGTTGGGTAGGATTTTGGCAAAATCAAGTGTTTTCTTGCCCTGCAACTTGTTGGTTACATAGTGTCTGCTATACTCTCCATGATTGTATCTTCTGTACTTGATAGGGTTGTTTTCATCCACAGTTTCTTGCATCGGACCTATCTCTATTTCATAACTTGGAGCATAAAACGTAACAATCGATAGTCGGTCCTTCTCTTTGTGTGTCACGGCTCTGTGTTCTGAGCTCTTGTATCTCCCATTTGTCAAGACCTGTTAACAGAAGTAGACATCGCGAAAACAAGATCAAAACATGAGAAGTAAAAAAAACACCCTTTTAGGGGCACAATTGCAAGTCTAGAGTAACTTTTCGGTCATCAAAATTTCGTACACAATGTTGACACCAAATAATAAGATTAGTTCTTTTGCAAAATCAAGACTTTACCTCTATGGTGTCACCAATGTTGATCACAAGTGCATTTTTAACAGGTTGAATGGGAACCCATTTATTGTCTTTGAGTATTTGGAGACCGACCGTGCTACCTTTACCTTGTTGCAACACAGTGAGAGCGCTTCCATCCGAATGAGGACTTAAACCAAGTACAAGGTCGGGTCTAGGACACGCGGGGTAGTAGTTCATCCTTATTGCTTGCACGCTCTCACCAAACATTTCTTCGAAAACATTCTCATTAAGCTTGAGGCTTAATGCTATAAATCTTAGAAGATCTTTACACAGCTTTCGAATTTCGATGGAGTAAGCCTCCACAGTTTCACTGCAAAAAGAAAAAGAAGTTTGTCATAACTAATTATTTTTAATGTTAAGTATCCAAAGTCAATTAAGTGTTATTTCGACTTTGCTATCAACTTTGATTACATATAATTCTCCTATGGTAGATAGTGTAAAGTTGAATGCATTTATAGGGGAAAAGGGTTATGTTTTAAAAAATTTAATGGTTCTCTTTTTGTGGTTTTAAGGGGGAAAAAAGATGTAGAAGTTTTATGACTCCTTATTAACATTATTTACTCATATTAAACATGCTCTGTGTAAAGTGGAAACTTACCTAAACGTTGGTGGGTTGGTTGGCCATAGTTTGGGGTTTCTTATGGAATGAGGCACTAAACCAAGTGCAAACATATTGCACCAATCTAGCTTTTGGTCTTCTGAAAACACAAAAGCTTGCCCATATCCCTGAACTGTTCCTGGTGCCATTGGGTACTTTTGTTTCTCTTGAACAGGAAGCATAAAAAAATCCATAGCCACTTTCTCTATCTTTTCCAGCAAATCAAGATCAATCCCATGATTTATCACCTACAAAAAGTATAGAAGAAAATGATATAATACCGCTAAATAACAATGATTTGTATGCCCAAAACTACTCGCTTTTGCATGCACTTATGCTTTGTTTATGAAATCTTTGTACACAATATTAGCAGTAAAATATGCAAAAGGGAAATGACCCATGCTGCTAATAATTGTATCGTTACACATTAAATCGCACGCGGTTTTACTATTTCAGAACTGTGTAAAGTTGGGATAAAAACCCCGTGTGCGTTCTAATGTGTAACGAATTTTAAGTACTGCTAGATGTACGGATCATACCCCCATATACAAAAGTGTTTATTTTTGTGACTATATATGGCTTTATAAAATGCTTTTCCCTTTTGTTAATTAAGTAACAACAAAAAAGAGTGTTTTTTACTAGTTTTTAGTAATTACTTCACTTTATTATTTTTTCATGTACCTGAAAAAAGCCCCACTCCTCACAAGAAGTTGAAAGCTTCATAATTTCATAGTGAAATTCTTCTTTGTTTCCTTTCATAAGTTTCTTAAGATCAATGACAGGTAAACTACTCGACAATGGTAACGGGGTCATTGCTTGCATCGGCCTTTCAGCCATATCACGAACAAACCTATTCGGAATTTTGGTTTTACGGCCCTTTTTGAGTTCTTGAACGTCGTCTATTTGACCAACGTTAAGAGGGAAATTTAGTACAGGAGCCATGGTTTATAAGAAGTGCAGATGTAACTTTGCTATAATGTGGTTTTTGGTTTATAGCAATGCAAGTATTTATAGCAAAAGAATGAATGATAGTGCTCAACGCTTTTGGAAGTCTACAATGCATGTGGAATGACGTATTGGCCCATGTTTTTGCACTTTTACAGATTTCATCAAGACCTTTATGTGGGTTCCGATTTGGTTCCAGTTTTTACCTTAGCTAGTGCATGACTGAAAAATCAATAAATTGTTAGAAAAAAAAGCATAAATATATATATATATATATATATATATATATATATATATATATATATAAACATTTTCTTTTGTTAAAGGCATGATCATGAGCCTTCGTAGTTGCAAGTTGATGTCACCATTCTTGTGGACCAAATCTAGTGTGATACTATCATCATTATTTTCTCCATTGTGATCACTTTGAAGGATGAGTAACCTTAATTAATTATACGTAAACTAGCGTAATACAAACGCTATGCAGCAGAATATGATAATCATATATTATGTATGTTCTTCAAGGACTATTCACGGAAATGACTAAATAATGATAGTTTGCTCGTATACAGAGTTAAGAATTGGAAATGCGTTGGTGAGAGTGAAAATAATGAAAATAATAAATTAATAGTACAACATAAAATTTACATGTGTTATATTTGGAAATGTTTAATCTTAGTAGTAAAATTAAAAGTTTCTATATATAAATAAGGAAATAAGTAGCATTAGATGGGAGATGTAATAGCATTTTCAATTTATACACTAAAGATCTTTTTGTACTAAAATAGGGAAAAAGTCTAAAAGCATCACTCAAGTTTTAACTATAAAAACTGCACTATTTTTAAGTGCAATGGCAAATAATGTTTAGGCCATCTCTAATATATGTAGTTTTGCACCAAATTTGGTGTTTTTGTGTAAAAAACTCTCTCCAATCAACTCATTAAATTTGCTACAAAATTTAGTGTACACTAAATTTTTGAAGATTTTGTACCAAATTTGGTGCAACGCTAAACTTTGCAACAAATTTATAATATTTTGTTTTAAACTCTATGTTGTAGTATTGTTATTATTTAAGTATAACACTCGAAACAACTTATTTATTTGTATGATTATTTCAAGTACCATATTGTAAAAATAGTTTAGAAAGTCAATGTGTAATGTTTAGGCCATCTCCAATATATGTAGTTTTGCACCAAATTTGGTGTTTTTGTGTAAAAAACCCTCTCCAATCAACTCACTAAATTTGCTACAAAATTTAGTGTACACTAAATTTTTGAAGATTTTGTACCAAATTTGGTGCAACACTAAACTTTGCAACAAATTTATAATATTTTGTTTTAAACTCTATGTTGTAGTATTGTTATTATTTAAGTATAACACTCGAAACAACTTATTTATTTGTATGATTATTTCAAGTACCATATACTTTAGATTAGATAATATGATTATTGAAACAATAAAATATAACTTTTTAACAATTTATGATAATTTAAACATTAATTTATGCAAAGAATTTATGTAATTGAAGATTTACGAATGTAAATAAATAAACTTAACATTTAAGTTAATAGTTGAAAAATTAATTGATCGTAAAAATAATGAACTCACGCGTGTCAATTAGAATGTAAAAATAGTTTAGAAAGTCAATGTGTAAATGTTGAAAGTGGTTTTATTGCATACATTTGAGATGAAACACATTTGATGCAAATATATTTTTGAAAAATTCTTTTATTGCACCAAATTTGGTGTAGTGTTTAGTGCATACGTTGGAGATGCCCTTAGTGTAGCACTAAACCCAATAAACACCAATCACATTAAATAATAATATTTATAATCATTACAATGTATTAATTATATATATGCAATTAATATTTCTAAAATTAATAAATATAGTGTTTGATATCATATGTATTAAATAAAAATTCATAATTTTATAAAATTCTCATTTATATTTTTGAGATTTTTAAATATAATGATTGTTATTATATCTTTTATGATAATTTAATAGTGAGTATATAAAAAATTTAGTATTATATTGTTGAATTGTGTATTTTAAATCATTTAAAGAAATTTAGTGTAACACATTAGAGTAACTTTTTTTAATGCAAACATATTTTCAAAAGATTTTTTTTTATACTAAAATAGTGCAATTTAGTACACTAAAATAGTATATACATTGGAGATGCTCTATAGGGACTAATGTATCATTTTAACTTAAATTAAGGATTTTAGGACTTAGTAGTGAATATGCTTTATAAGTATTATTATTAGTATTATCATTTATTATTATGGATTATGGATTATAAATTAGAGGTCATTAAATATATGCCACTATAAACATCTCCTTTTTTGACGGTTGAAGTTTTTTTATGTGATGCACTCATACCAAATTAAATTTGAATTTTATATAGATTGAAAGGTATTCTTTTACAACAAATATACAAATGTAATGTTTTTGATGGTGTATGATTATAGATATAAGTGCATTTAGAGGTGAAGGGGACATACGATAACAATTATTGATTTTTGTGTTCATCGATTCAGATTTACAATTACTTCATTTTACGTAAAATACAGTGTTGTTAACATGCAATTAATTCGAATTGTTGATTAAATCGTTTGCTCATTCCCCTTAAATGCAGCTGACCCTCGTAATCTTACTATTATTTTTTTAAAAGATGGCGACTACCAATATAACAAAAAAATGTGGAAGACTTTTGAGTTGGTGTATACATGAATAAAAGAGATCCATAAGTTCAATGTACAGCGTGAGTTTTCAACAATTGAAGGCTTAAAACTTCTTGTTTGTCGATAACGAAAATGTTGGGATTGGTGAAAGAAGAATGAAACAATCATTTATAGAATTATAGTGGTCGAGGATGAATGTTTACGAATCAACTTTAATTTACTCTCCAATAGTTTATCTAGGGGTGTTCATCGGTTCGGTTTCCGGTTTCCTCGGTTTATTCGGTTCGGGTTCCTTGGTTTTGAACTTTTTTTGAATAAAACTGAAAACCGAATTCACATGTGGAAACTGAACCGAAAACCGAATTCGTTTCAGTTTCGGTTAAAACTGAAAAACCGAAAACTTCATCTTTTTCTTGAAAGTTAATCGGTTTCGACTCGTAATTTTTCATGTGTTAGAGTTTTATTAGAATTGAAAATGAAAGAAGTGAAGGTAATTTAAGGTTTAAATGTAAATATACTTGTTTATAAATTATAAAATCACATATATGCTACATATATTAATAATTTACTATATTAATAATCTGAATTAGGTTTTGAATTCGGTTAAACCGAATTCAAAAATTCAAAACCGAACCGAAAACCGAATTCAAAAACTGAAACCGAACCAAAAACAAAATTTGAATTCGATTCGGATTTTTTTCGATTTTAATTCGGTTCGGTTTTTGGATTAAACGATTTCAAACCAAATGTTGAACACCCCTAAGTTTATTTAAGCTTTTTCACCTTTTTAGAATAAAGGATACTGATATTTTTATTTCGTAGATCCTGAAACTAACAAAAACTCTTATTTATAAGAAACTCTAATATATGTTATTTTCATTATAGGGAGAATTATATTATTTGTATGTTGTTGTCACATATATTCAAAATAAAAAAGAACGTATCATTTATCTGAGTTCAAATAGAAATGCTAAAAGTAGAGAATGAAAGAACCAATAAGATTGTTCTATTAGACCATCCAGAATGCATTGGTCTTTTTAAAGTTTAATACATTGTCACATCAGTATCTTTTTATTTATATACAGTTCTTCACAATACATTAAACCTTTTATAGGTTGGATACTTGCCATATAATTGTAGTATAGAATAAAACAATATATAAACATGCAAGTAATTTAAACATAAATTTAAGAATTAAATAGATAACAAAACAATATAAAATGAATTAAAGTACAAAAATAGGATCCAATATAGCAATCAAGGAAGGTTGGTGTAGAGGTTTGATCCAACCAACTAGGTGACAATATCACAATGCATCAAGGGTTGGATCTCACCATTCACATCACCCTATTGTGGATGGTCTTACTTTATAAAAATCACTTTTACTTTTACCCCTAAGTTGAAATATCTCACAAATCGTATATCCGTAAATTTTAAAAATTACATATTTGAAACTAACGTCTTTTTCTCTTCAATTAGAGATCTCACAAGCTATAATTGCATCGATTATTTTTTCTTTTACCAAGTTCTACACTATAATCACATGTGATTTATGATAAAAAAAATTAAAATTTGTTCACGATAATTTATTCATGTTATATGTTAATTAACACGTAAAAGAATTTTAATATTTGTATTTGTTTTCATTAAACATCAAATGTAATTGCTAGTAGTACATTTAATTACATTTGATTTGTTATATAATCACATATGATTTTCATTTAAAAATTAATACGAAGTATTTGATGAGCAATTTACTAATATATGATAATTCATGCTTGATTTCAACTTGATTTCTACTTAATTGTATAATTAATTAATTATAGTTAATGATTAGAAAACTCGAATTTTATTACTTTTTAATCACATGCGATTAATACTTTGATGTTTATTATATGTGATTACAACTTAGTTTTCATGTTTGAATCTTTTTAAATCATTAATGATTTGAATTTAAAGTTTAATCAGAGATATAAGGAAGTGTGATTATTTTTTAGTGTTAAATCACATTTAATATCACATTACAAATTTTTAAAACCCAATAAAAATGAAAAAAAAAGAGCTTTGTCGAAAGTATAGCTTGTTGAATCGATAATAGAAGAGATCAAAACGCTGATTCTAAATATGTAATTTTTATAATTGATACGCATACGATTTTTAGTTAATTTTTTGAAATAGAATTTTTGAAATGAAAAAATCTTATTGGTTTCTCAATTATCTGATTTTTTCACCCTTCTTTATTTTAACTTTTATCTCATTTTTTTATCAACTCTACGATTTTTAAAATTCGGTTCTAAAATCTCTAAATAATAACGTTCGAAAGTAAACTTCGAATGCAATTAATTAAAACAACGACCGACAAATTTGACTAAAATCTAAACGGTTTAAATCACATGTTTACATTCTTTGGATTCTAAAGATCTAAATACTTCAATCGACACCCCCAAATTCCCCCCAATTTCTTCAACTCATCCAAAATTCAAAAATTGGAAATCCAATTCACTCTCTCAAATCTAACTAAAACCAAATCACTCAGATCGAACTTTATTCAACTCCGATTCACAATTTCATATGGCTCATAACACCGATTCTGTTCCTCTTTCTGAGGTACGTTATTGCTACTCTGTTTTCAATTAGGGTTTTATATTATGTATCACATTACATGTTTATCAATTGAATAAATCTTTGTTTTTTCTTGCAGAAAAAGGAGAATGAAACACCGATTAACTCAAAGATTTCGGTTTGTTTCACTCTAATTTTTCAGCTCATTGGTTAATTTTTTACTGAAACCCTAATTTTTGGTTTATGATTTCAGGAATTGAGTGACTCAAGGGCGGAACTGATGAATAGAATTCAAAATTTGAAAAATGTAAAGCCTGAATTGCTAGCAGTGATGTATAATTGTATATAATATTCTACATTTTGATTCGTGTATTGATTTTCATTGATTTTTATAATGAAGGATCTTCAAAGTTGGAGGTCAAAGTTGGATACTCAAGTTAAGAGTTACCGTGATGTAAGTATTTACTTCATAATTTCTTATGTATTTATTGGTGTTATGTTTCCTATACTGGAGCCATCAAGTATGTGATAATGCCAAAATGAAATGCTATAATTTTGATAATAATAATAATAATAATATAATAATAATAATAAAAGGGTTATTGTTGACAAATTGTGAAAATGTAATTGAAAGACAAACTATTTTCTTTCTCCAAAACAGCTTGTTCTTGCAATGTTATTGTTTGTTTACTGTGTTTATACAAGGATAATGAGTTGTTTGCTATTAAAAGGCCTAATGTGATGGTTTGAAAGTCCATCGCTAGCAGTTTTTGATTTTGTAGCTTCAATTTCAGACAGAAATCTTAAGCTTTTGTGTACCTTTGCACATCAATGTAGTTCAACTGTAAGGCTGCAGCAAGTCTAGGGTAGTAAAATATTTATAGTCCTTCAAGTTTTGACTTTTGGAAGTGATGAAGGAAATTGCTTCCCATGAATTGGAGAATTGTGATTATTTAATTTGTTTTCATGTTTCGATGATACACAAGCAACACCTCCTAATTTGTTGGATGAATGCATCAGGTAAATGCCATTATAGGGATGTTAATGTAGACTGTGGTTAGTTATCGGTAAGAAGTTAGCTTTAGAATGTGTATTTACAAATGGTGTAACACTCTTGTTACTAGATCCATGGCTCATGTAGGTGTCTAACTATCTAGCAGATCTTGACCTTAAAGTATCAGGGTGAGTTCAATATGGCCTTGAAAGATCTTTCATTAAGGTTGCCAATAAACTGACAGAAACGTCTAGACATAGCTTTTTATGTGAGAGGACCGAATAGTTAATTGATATCGAAGACAGATGATTCAATCATAAATTGTCATTGTTTCTGCAGGAGCTTTCAGACCTGAAGAAAACTCTAAACGTGGAAGTGGACCAGCTCCGATCTGTAAGGACTTTTGCAGTGCTTCTTATCAAAGAAATCAATCTAACAACTTTATATGCTAATCTATGTCATGTGTATGGGATTTAGGAATTTCAAGAACTAAGGAGCACATTACAGCAACAACAAGAAGATGTAACGATCAGTTTGAAGAACCTTGGGGTAAGCTTGCGCCTGCAGTTTTCTCTTATCAAATTTTGGTCAAGGTGGCAAAATGGCCGGGTTGGTAACTTGTGAAAATGGCCCTGCATGTCTTGACTTGATACCAATGTTTGTCATCATTTTTAAAAGATTCATAAAAATACCCTACTAAATTTGATCGATGATACCTTCATTATAATATTTTTTTCCTTCTAATTAAAGGACTCGGAGATTCTAAGGAATTGAGCAGGTCATTTTAGGCGACTTTTGCCTTGAGTTATTTGACCCCTTCTTTTGTAGTCAAAATATTTTTTACCCATTTGACCAGCCCGTAATCAACTTGTTATAGTCTGGATTGGCCTGTTTCCGTATAGATGGGGTAAAATTGCCAACTCTACGTCTTCTTCTAAAAAGTATGGAATCTGAAGTTGTTTGTCTTAAACTCATGTACAGCTGCAAGATGTTTCCGGAGATGTTAAAGATACTGAAGTGTTAAAAGTCAAAGAGGAGACCATGTAAAAGAATCTGTCAAGTGGTCATGTCAAAATTTTCCTCTCTGTCATGTGTCAATTTTGTAATTTCTGAAGAACTTGGTATTATCATCCATGCTAGATGATTTAAAACATCTTGCACATTTATTGATAGTCTTATGATGCGAGAATTGTATTCCATTTGAATGAGTTTTTGATCATCGTCATTCTAGCTTTATTGCAAATTAACCGGGCAGATGAGACTTGCACTCGAGCAAGTCAATTTTTATGCTGACAATATTATGTGTGAAAAGGCTACTCAAGGAGTTGAAAAATTCCGAACGTTGACAGTTTGTTCATTTGCACTTAAACAAAACCTGCATTTGACTTGCAAAGGGATACAACAAGATCGATTTATTGCAAATTGGAATAAAGTCTTAACAATATAGACTTTAAATTGGAAATGTACTAAAATGTTCATACATGCGTTTACTTTGGGTCAAGAATTGGCTCAATTATGTGATTATTATGCTTTCATTGACTTTATAGCATACACTATTGACTTTTATAAAGAAAATGGAGGCTAAAATGGACAAGATTTCAAATAAATGTTTTTAACATATTTGATTTTTCTCATCTTAGATTTCAATGATATAGATATCAAACATTTACCTCACTTTGCTCTTATACAAAATTTAGCTAAATCTTCAATTCCAGTGTCTAGCAAGATGCCTTGGCATTCTCCTGAGGAGGCCATGCCATGGGTAGGGTTGTATGTTGGTGTAGCATCTTTTGTTTGCACTCTTGCAATGGCAGCCGATGTCTTTCAAGGCTTTCGACAATGGAAACTTTGGTTTCCATGCAAATTTTTCACTCTCAATGCTGCTTCCATCACACTTATAGCAATAGCCATGAAGCTTCCAGTCGATCTAACTAGCGATATGTCTAGTTTGAATGACAAGAATGCAAAGCTTGCAAGTATCCTATTCTTGTTCACCATGTTAGCTAACTTCCTCCCGTCGTTAGGTCTGATGAACGACAAAGAACTTCTCACGAACATCATAGCTTTGGGTATTCTCATAATCACCATTATTGTAAATGTATTCATTCAATCTGGTACTAAAGTGTTTCTTGGATCGACGATAGAATTGCCTGTGGTACTATTTCCTCTTCTATGGCCATTTTCGTTAGCTTTGACAGTTCCAACATCTAGAAGACTTTTAGAACACCGATACAACGAGTTGCACAAACCAGCTTCAAGGCTTCAAGCGAGAGAATTCTCCTACGATGAACTCGTGCATCATGTTAAAAAGTATTGGATGATGGCAGAATCTGGTAACCCCCAATTCGTACTTGCTTGTTCAGCGTTCTGTTCTGCTTCCGGGGTTGTATGTTCAGTATATGTGGTAACTGCATTTGGTAATTTGGTAACCCAGTTTGCTAACTCGTCAATTTTTTCATATGCCAAATCAGATTATAAGTGGTCAATCAATGTGATCATTGTCGTGCAGTCAATTGGGATTGTTGTCGGTAGTATAGCCCCAATATTTAGATGCTTTACTTCTTTTCGTATTTTCAGTCTTTCAAAAAAATGGAGCATGAACCATATAAACATGTTTAAAGTCGAGAAGCATTGGACTCAAAGGCTTCAACAGTGGAAGCGCAGTCACGTGCGTTCACATATCCCTGGCCGTCATTGCAAAAAGGTTTTCCATAATGTCAAAAACATGTTTTTGAACTTCTGTTTAGCACTTCATATAACGGTTGTGGTTATCTGTAAAACCCTGCGTTTCATTCCCAGCTCTTTTGCGATCTTGTTATCTTCTTCTTGTTATTTCTGCAAGTCATTCTTAAAGAGATTCAATAGGGGCTCCAATGTATCTAATAGGGATGCAAGATCAGAGCTGAAAGAGTATTTTAGCTATGTTATACAACTTGAAAAGGAGGCGAAGCTTTCGAACAGAGTATTGAAAAGTATGCTTAAATCTTTAACAAAACTTCTTCTCGAGTCCGAGAAAAAAGAACCCAGAAATCTAGTTAAGTTTCTGGAGAAATCTAAAGGTTTCGACGGAGTAGTAGATTTCGAAAGTGATGAAGTTCCACCTTTACATTCGGAAGAAACCCAAAATTGTTGGAGCCTAGTAGCAGTGACACTAACAGCCATCGCCGTTGCACTTCCTAACATTGCAAATAACGATGTCAAAGCGTTGCTCTCTAGTATGAAAGAAGGCCTCCAACTTGTAAGTCAGATTGAAGAAAGTCTCAATGCAAATGGTGACTTGGTAAAGGCAAGAAAAGCGGCTAGACGTGTGTGGACCAACGTTGAACTATATTGCAGGTGGCTACAAATTGACCTTCAAAAGAAAGCTCGTAAAGGAAAAACATCAAAGGAGATTCTTCAATGGTTGGGTGATGAAGCAGTAAAAATTGTAATACAGATCAAAAAGTGCAAAAATGAAAGTTTAGATCAGTCACCCCATAAGTTCATCGCTGCGAATTCAATGTATAGAATCAGTCAAACCATATTGTTCCACTGTAACGGACTAGAAAATTGGCCGAAAGATGAGGAACTTTTTGAGTGGATGTCTACGATAATTGCAGATATATTATCTGCTTGCTTTACCAACTTACCACGAGTCATAACTATGAAATGCATTGACGATTCTTTAGAGAAAAGGGAAAGGAGCATTCGGACTGGAGCGCAGCTTCTTGGTAAATCCAAAAAGATTTTAAGTATCCTTCAAACACGCCAACTTCCAGCTTTAAATGCGGACTTGATGGCCTACATTGATGAGTGGCATGCATTACTAAAACAACAAGATCCCGACATTTGTGCTTTGTTAGCCAAGATTCAACCTGCTTGTTCGAGTTCTAATGAATGTGTTGTAATAATTTATTGATACCTAATTTTATATATTTTGATCATAAACTCGAGAGATCCACCAAGGCTTCCCATGATAAAGTTGGGGTACTAGTTCTAGGTTAGAGGCGTTGATGCCAATTTTCCTAATTGTTTGCATAAATTTCAAGTTATTATAGTCCACCTCTAAGTCTTGGTCTAAACTCTAAAAGTATGAAATCTGAAGTCATTTGTCTTAAACTCATGTACAGCTGATGTTTCTGGAGATGTTAAAGATAACGAAGGTTCAAAGGTCAAAGATGAGACCTTGTAAAAGAAACTTGGTTCAAGGTTTAAATCAAGTGGTCATGTCTAAAATGTTGTACCTATTGGTGTGATTTTGTATACCCAGAAAACATGGTATTATATCCTCTAAGCTGGATGATTTTAAACATCTCACACATTTAATGATATAAATCTTATGAAAGACTAGTATTCCATTTAAATGAGTTTGTGGAAAAATACAGATCCAAACAACACGGATCAAAAACTAAACACTTGATCTAAATGATTGAAACAAATATACACAATAATACGTTTTGTGAAGGTGGAATAGAATGGAACCACAACAACCACTTGCTTGGAGAAGAGGAGGACAACTCCATATATACAGCAGAGGAAGACGACAAGCCACACAACCAAAGAGAAGAGCAACCGTCGATAACTTGCAAGGATGGAAGAAGACACCTCGATGAAGAGAAAAGCAATATAGATACAGCTACAGGACATAAAGCTGAGGCACCCTTCAAGATCCAGAAATGACACTTTAACCCCTTAGACGTTTGATCCTGAGATAACATAAATCAAAATAAATAGGAATGATAAGCAATAAATATGAATGATAAGCTTGAGATATAACCATAATTTTAACATCCCCCTCAAGCTTATCATGAAATAAGTTAGCAAGACCCAAATGTTGGCTCAAAAAATTATGTTGAGATACACTTAACCCCTTAGTTAGAATGTCAGCTAGTTGTTGTTCAGAGAAAATTTTATGATTTTTGATTAAGCCTACAGAAACTTTTTCCCTAATGAAGTGAACATCAATTTCAAAGTGCTTAGTTCTTTCATGAAAAACTGGGTTTGCAGCCAATTGAATAGCAGAACTGCTATCACTAAATAAGTTAACTGGAAGATCAATATTGACATTCAAATCACTTAAAAGATTTTTGAGCCAAATGATTTCACAAGCAGTGGTGGCCATGGCCCTATATTCTGCTTCAGCAGAGGACCTAGCTATTGTGGCTTGTTTTTTACTTTTCCATGAGACTAAGGAATTACAAAAATACACAAGATATCCAGTGACGGATTTTCTATTTAACTTGCATTTTCCCCAATCAGAATCACAGTAGGCTTTTAGGCTAAAATCATTACCTTTCACAATTTGAATCCCCTTACCTGAAGCCCCTTTTAAGTACCTGAGAACTCTAAAAGCAAGATCTGAATGTGACTGCAAGGGAGCATGCATGTATTGACTAAGAATATGCACAGCAAAGGATATATCAGGTCTGGTTAAAGTCAGATAAATTAGCCTTCCAACCAATTTTTGATACAGTAATATCAGTCAGATGTTTATCATTGTTGCTGGGATCACAGGAGACACACAAGTTTGGTTCAATAGGGGTGTTGGCTGGCTTACAGCCAAGCATGCCATAATCATTCAATAGTTCTAAGCAATACTTTCTTTGAGATAAACAAATGCCTTTTTCATTATCAAGGATTTCAATTCCTAAGAAATATTTTAACTTTCCAAGGTCCTTAATCATGAACTTTGATTTCAGGAAAGATTTAACTTTGTTTATTTCGTCTATACTGTTGCCAGTGATAACAATATCATCTACATAGACCAGAAGAGCAATAAAAGTGTTATTATGATTTTTGACATATAAAGAATAATCAACCATGCTTTGTTTGAACCCATTTTCTAATAAGGCAGAATTCAGTTTCTCATTCCATTGCCTTGGGGCTTGTTTTAGCCCATACAAAGATTTATTCAGTTTACATACCCTTTTATCTTTTTCAGAGAAGAACCCTTCAGGACGTTTCATATAGACTTCTTCAGGTAGATCACCATAAAGAAAAGCATTATTGACATCTAACTGAAACAATGGCCAATTATTTTGAACAGCTAAAGTGATGAGACATCTAACAGTGACATGTTTTACAACAGGAGAAAAAGTATCATCATAGTCAATACCTTCCTTTTGACTATACCCTTTGGCAACCAGTCTTGCCTTATATCTATCAACTTCCCCATTTGACTTATACTTAATTTTATAAATCCATTTGCATCCAATTGCCTTCCTATTAGAGGGCAAGTCAGTGACAACCCATGTATTATTCTTATTTAAAGCTTCCATTTCAAGATTCATGGCCTCAATCCAATTTCTGTCTTTACAAGCCTCATAATAGGATTTAGGTTCAAATGTTTTATTTAAGTTAGAAACAAAACAGAGATTTTCAGCATTCAAAAAGGAATAATTCACAACCTTTTCTATACTATATTTGACCTTTCCCTCAACCACAAAATCATCAAATTTGTGAGGCAGATTGGTGTTTCTGGAAGACCTCCTCAAGGGTGGACTTTTGGAACCCATTTGTTGTGGGTCAGAATTGCCCTCAGAGGTATTATTGATGTCCAAGGGTGTTGCTGTGTGACTATGACCAGGATCATTATCAACACTGCCATCACCATCACAGTTTACTCTCCCTTCATCATTGGGCCCCAGGTTGTCACAAAATAGATTGTCAAAAAAGTTAATGTGGTTAATCCCATCATGACAAGATTCATTTTCAAAAGATTTTGATTTAAAAGGAAACACAGTTTCATAGAATTTTACATCTCTTGAGAATAGAACAGATTTGTTTTCAAGACTAAAGAGTTTGTACCCTTTTTTAACATTAGAATAGC
This sequence comes from Pseudognaphalium luteoalbum, assembly GCA_963422505.1. NCBI lineage: Eukaryota > Viridiplantae > Streptophyta > Magnoliopsida > Asterales > Asteraceae > Pseudognaphalium > Pseudognaphalium luteoalbum. The sequence continues at coordinate 13,207,697 of OY730192.1, read as the reverse complement.
CAATTAAGACACATTTTTCAGACCTGCTACTGAATTTGTCATAAGGATTTAGAATAGCAGAAAAACAGAGACAACCAAAACATTTTAAGTGGGAGAGATTGGGTTCCTTTTTAAACACTTTTTCATAAGGAGTTCTTCTAGAGAGCACAGATGAGGGAGTCCTGTTAATCAAGTAACAGGATGTTAGAATGCATTCACTCCACATATTTAGGGGTAATCCCCCTTGAAACATAAGAGCTCTTGCCATATTAAGCAAGTGCCTATGTTTCCTTTCAGCAACCCCATTTTGTTGGGGAGTGTAGGCACAAGAGGTTTGGTGTAAGATACCATTTTTGGACACAAATTCAGATAATCTGTTGTTAACAAATTCTGTCCCATTATCACTTCTTAGAGTTTTGACCTTTTTTCCAAATTGAGTTTCAACCAAGTGAACAAAATTACAAACATTTGCATATACTTCTTCTTTTGATTTTAACAAATATACCCAAACTGCCCTACTAAAGTCATCAACCATAGTGAGAAAATATTTGTAACCTTCTCTACTTTGGATTCTAAAAGGACCCCACAAGTCCAAGTGGACAAGTTCACCAATGATTGTGGATTTGTGATCACTTAAGGGAAAAGGATCCTTGCTTTGTTTAGCTTTGTGACAAATATCACAGGGATCAATTTTAGACTCATTGTTAAAACCTAGTTTATCTTTTAGAATTACAAGAACCTGATCAGATGGGTGACCAAGCCTTGCATGCCACAATTGTTTAGACCCATTTGACACAGTGGAATTATGAGAATTACCAACATATTGTTCATCAGATTCATTGAAAAGGTATAATCCACCAGATTGTTTACCAATCCCCACAGTTTTCCCTAGCATCAAGTCCTGTATATAGCAAGCAGATTCATCGAACAATACAAACATTTTGCTATCTTTAGATAATTTATGAACAGATAATAAGCTCACACAATATTCTGGTACAACAAGAACATCAAGAAGAGTAACAGAGTTGGTTAAGTGTAACATTCCAATTTTATGAATTCTAGCTTGAGTTCCATTTGGATGTCCCACAGTTAGTTTTAGGTTGAACACATCAATGATGTTTGTTAAGCCCTTTTCAGAATGAGTCATATGTTGATTTGCACCAGAATCTATTATCCAACCTTTATTAATGAGTTTTGATTTATCTGAAAGATTTGAATTAAAGAAATTTTCAAAGTTGTCATTAAATTTGTTGCTCATATTAAAAACAGTACCTGCCATGTTGGATTGAGCATTTACAGAAGATTTATCATCAATCAAGCTTAAGAGCTTCATAATCTGATCATTGGAAAAAGGTAAAGAAGAAACACTTGCATCTCCTTGAGAGGCTGCATTGTTAGAAACAAGTTTGGATCCATTCTGACCATTTGATTGTTTATTATAACCATTTTTGTTATAACCAGGAGGATAACCAATCTTTTGATAACATCTGTCAACTGTATGTCCAATCTTAAAGCATTTTGTGCACTTAAGGTTGGGATTAGGGCCCCTGTTGAAATTATTGTTTCCCTTGTTATTATCTTTATTAAAATTATAGTTTCCCTTGTTGTTATCTTTATTAAAATTGTTGGTTTGAGCAACAAAAGCTGAGGCTTGAGGTTTGGTTTGATGATCACTAACAGATACATCCCTGTGTGATTCATCCCTAGATAATACAGAGTAAGCAGCTTTAACATCAGGTAAAGGATCTCTTAATAATAGATTGCTTCTAACAGTCATGTAAGTATCATCCAAGCCCATTAAAAACTGCATTAATCTTAGAACTTTTGTATGTTCTTTTAAAGTTCCAGCAGCATTACAGGTGCAATGAGGAAGAGTAACCATAGCATCATATTGTTTCCAAAGACTGTTCAAGTTATGATAATAATCTGACAAGGAGCTGCCATTTTGCTTGAAAAAGTTAATTTTTTGAGAAAGGTTAAAGATAATTGAGCCATCAGTTTTATCATAAGTTTCTTTTAAATCATTCCAAACTTCAGATGCAGTTTCAGAGAAAATTTGACCAGAATAAACTTCAGCAGATACAGACCCCAAAATCCAAGTAAGAACAGTTGAATTACATCTATCCCATTGGTTTGCAAGAGCTTGATTTGTTAAACTTCTTTCAATAGTGCCATCAATAAAACCCAATTTATTCTTAGTACCCAACGCCAGTAACATAGACCTGCTCCATATTTTATAGTTTTCAGTTCCAGTTAATTTAAGGTTTATAAATGGTGTTCCAGTTGCAGTATCACTAGCATGCAAATATAAAGGATTACCAAAATCCAGATTATTTATGAGAGTAATTTCATTCTGATCAGCCATGTCACCACCAAAAATAGCAAGCATATACAATGCAGAATGTCAAGAAATTGAAACAAAAAATGAACCCAATACAAATCAAGAAATAGACTACAGAAAATACCACAGCAGAGAAACTTGAATATTCCCAAAGGCTTGATCAGGTTTCCTTAAAGTCTCAAGGACCAAGGTCAAGAGTTGGGCCCAAGGGAATGCCAAGATACAATGCACAAATTAGAACAAACACATACAACTTAACTAATCAACCAAAGCACAGAAACACAGTGTAAAATGCAGATAATAAAGATAATATAGACAGTAAGCCCTGGCTATGGTCCAAGTATGAACACCGTGGGGCAGAAGAACCTTGTAAGCACAAGGATTCCCACGAGCATTAACTAGCCACAACACAGGAGAGATACAAGAAGCTTACAGAGTACTCCACGCTCGGTTAGCCAAAAGTAATAAGCATGGATGATACCGTAGACAAGAGGAAAGACTCAACAACACACGTTTAGGGTTTCGATTTGTTGATCAATCGGTTCAAAGATAACAATCAACAAAACCCTAAAAATTAGGGTTACAGAGGATAATCGTTAAGTCGAACCAATCAAAACAAGAAACCAAAAACACAATACCGTGAATCGTCGAGAAAAAATAATCACCACAGACGAAATCGCCCAAGAACACAGAAACCCTAAATTTTAGGGTTCCAATCGATTCGAGGAAGAAAGAAGAATCAAAGAACCCGCTCTGATACCATGTGGAAAAAATACAGATCCAAACAACACGGATCAAAAACTAAACACTTGATCTAAATGATTGAAACAAATATACACAATAATACGTTTTGTGAAGGTGGAATAGAATGGAACCACAACAACCACTTGCTTGGAGAAGAGGAGGACAACTCCATATATACAGCAGAGGAAGACGACAAGCCACACAACCAAAGAGAAGAGCAACCGTCGATAACTTGCAAGGATGGAAGAAGACACCTCGATGAAGAGAAAAGCAATATAGATACAGCTACAGGACATAAAGCTGAGGCACCCTTCAAGATCCAGAAATGACACTTTAACCCCTTAAACGTTTGATCCTGAGATAACATAAATCAAAATAAATAGGAATGATAAGCAATAAATATGAATGATAAGCTTGAGATATAACTATAATTTTAACAGAGTTTTTGACCATCTGAAAGTGTAGCTCATTTGCAATTTAACCAAAACTTGTCAAAGAAACAGCAAAAAAAAAAAAAAAAGTATACAAACACTGAGTGGATGAAACTCGCACTCAGTCAAGTCGCCTGCGGAAAATAACATGTGCCAAGAGGAAACTCAAGCAGTTGAAGATTTCCAAAGGTTCAGCATTTGTACATGTGTATTCGATTAGACTTGCAAACAAGTATAAGAACAAAATGAATTTCTTTCAAAATGGGATAAAAGTCTAACAATATAGACTTCAAGTTGGAAAAATGTCTATAAATGTGTTTACTTTGGGCCTGGAATTGTCTCAATTACAATATGATTTCAATGACTTTGTTTCATACAATATTGACTATTTTAAAGGATGTAGAAGATAAGCTTTCCATCACTCATTCCTGGAACTTTCCAGTGCATATCTTTTCAACATCTTTGATCTTATATCTTAGACTTCATATCATTAATATGCATCAAGTATTCATATCATTAAGCTCTTGTAATACTAGTTTTTATTGTGTAGCAAGATGCCTTGGCATTCGCCTCAGGATGCCATCCCATGGGTGGGAATGTGGGATTGTATGTTGGTGTAGCATCTTCATTTTGCACTCTTGCAATGGCAGCCGACGTCTTTCAAGGCTTTCGACAACGAAAACTGTGGTTTCTGTGCAGATTTTTCACTCTCAATGCTGCTTCCATTACACTAATAGCAATAGCCATGAAACTACCAGTCGATCTGACTACCAACATGTCTAGTGTGAACAACAAGAATGCAAGGTTGTCAGCATCCTTTTCTAGTTTTCTTATTCACTATGTTAGCTAACTTCCTGCCGTCTTTAGGGATGATGAATGAGAAAGAATTTCTCATGAACATCATAGCTCTGGGTATTCTCATTATCACCATTAATGTAAATGTATTTATTCAAGCTGGTACTAAAGCGTTTCTTGGATCAACGGTACAAATGTCTGTGATAATGTTTCCCCTACTATGGCCATTTTCGTTAGCTTTGACAGTTGCAACATATAAAAGACTGTTAGAAAACCAGTACAATGAGTTGCACAAACCGGCTTCAAGGCGTCAAGAGATGGAGTCCTACAAGGAACTAGTACATCATGTTAAAAAGTATTGGATGATGGCAGAAACTAAACCCCCAATTCGTGCTTGCTTGTTCACCAATCTGTTCTGCTTCCGGGGTTATATGTGCAATATTAGTGATCACTGGATTTGGTAATCTGGTAATCAAGTGATTTAGTATGGAATTGAGATAATAGATTAAACATGTTGATTCCTATGAATACCAGGAAAAATCTCTTCCAAAAGCACGTTGATTCACAAATGAATACTGTGAAATGGGAAATGGTTCACATATTGAAAGTGAAATCGAAATTCTTGAAATTGAAAAATTGAGTTTATTACAATGAAGAAGAAAGCAGAAATAATAAGCAAAAATTTAAACGGGCCCTTAAAACATAACGGGCCAAACATACAATCCAAAACAAAAGCCCAAAATGATGAGAAAAAACATATAATGGGCCATATCTTTCAAACGGAGCCAATTTTGGGCTTCGAGCATGGTGGTTAGCGGCTTGGTGGGCCTCGAACCGAGCTTCGATTCGCCTGCTCATGGGCCTGAAACGGAGTCCTGTAGCCCAAGTTGCGCCCTTTTCCGTGTAGCCCTTTTCGTGACACGCTCGTGGGCCTCCAGAAACATGTGGGCCCGATCTTCAATACTTGGGCCTCCATCATCAAGTTCGATAACTCATCACCTTTTGCTTATGCAAAATCAGATTATAAGTGGTTAATCATTGTAATGATTATCGTGCAGATGATTGGGTTTGTGGTAGGTAGTATAGCACCAATATTTAGATCTTTTACTGTTTTGGTTTTTCAGCCTTTCAGAAAAATGGAACCATATAAACATGTTTAAAGTCGAGAAGCATTTGACTCAAAGGCTTCAACAATTGAAACACAGTCATGATCGTTCACACATCCCAGGCCGTCACTGCAAGAAGATTTGCATAATGTCAAAAATATGTTTTTGAACTTCTGTTTAGCACTGCATATTACAGTCATGATCTTGTTATTTCTGCAAGTCATTTTTTAAGAAGTTCAAAAGGGACTCCAACGCATCTAACGGTGATGCAAGATCGGAGATAAAAGAGTATACTAGCCATGTTATACAACTTGAAAAGGAGGTGAAGCTTTCGAACATAGTATTAAAAAGTATGATCAAATCTATAACAAAAGTTCTTCTCAAGTCCGAAGGAACAAAACCCAGAAATATTATTACATTTCTTAGGAAATCTGCAGGTTTCAACAGAGTAATAGATTTCGAAAGTGATGAGGTTCCAGCTTTAGATTCGGAAGAAACCCAAAATTGTTGGAGTCTGGTAGCAGTGACACTAACAGCCATTGCCATCGCACTTCCTAGCATTGCAAATAGCCATGTCAATGTGTTAATTTCAAGCATGAAGGAAGGTCTCCAACTTTTAAGACATATCGAAGAAGGTCTCAATGCAAGTGGTGACTTGGTGAAGTCAAGAAAAGCGGCTAGACATGTGTGGACAAACGTTGAGTATACCACAGGTGGCTACAAATTGACCTTCAAAAGAAGGCCCGTAAACGGAAAACATCAAAGGAAATTCTTCAATGGTTGGGTGATGAAGCGGTAAAAAGTGTGATACATTTCAAGCAATGCAAGAATGGAAGTTTAGAAGAGTCACCTCATAAGTTCATTGCTGCGAATTCCATGTACAGAATCAGCCAAACCATATTGCTCCACTGCAATGGACTAGAAAATTGGCCGAAAGATGAGGAAATTTTTGAGTGGATATCGATTATGATTGCAGATATATTATCTGCTTGCTTTACCAACTTACCACGTGTTATAACTATGATATGCCATGAAGATTCTTTAGAGAAACGGGAAGAGAGCATTCAGACTGCAGCCCAACTTCTTGGAAAATCCAAAAAGATTTTGGATATTCTTCACATGCGCCAACTCCCTACCTTGGATCCGGACTTGACGGCTTACATTGATGAGTGGCATGCATTACTAAAACATCAAAATCCCAACGGTTGTGCTTCTTCAACCAGTTTTTCGAGTTCCAATAAATGTGTTGTAATAACTTTTTGATAAGTGATTGTATATTGTTTGATCTTTAACTCTATCATTTTATTTGCATTAATTTCAAGTGATTATAATCCATTTAGTTGTGGACTTGTGGTTTTGAGTTGTCTTCATATCCTCCCTTTTTGCCGTTTTGGTAGTGTGTATTTCAGCTCTCATTTATTAACTTTTTTCGATAACACCCATGTTTATAGGAGAAAATAGAGATCAAGTTTTTTTATATCGCGTATTTTTGTGTTGATAACTATTTAGTATTGTCCACATTTCTCACCCAAATAAATATAACTATTAGTACCGAAACACAGGATTTGACTCAAGTCTGATAGCAAATAAAAAATTATCTTCAAAATCATAAAAATTTATCAACCACCAACTTATACAGTATAGCTAAAATTCAACATAATGCAGTGACAAGAATATTGCAGGTGTCTAAATTTGGTGTTTTCATCTCTTTAGGTTGCTAAAGCTGCTTCTCTTTAAAAGTAAACATTTAAGGATTTGCCTATTATTCAAATCGGTAACCGATGGTTCTTCATTAAAACTTCACTAAAATACAGCCGCAACGTCTACTTGGAACTTCAAAATCAATCCCAACATGACACACATCAACTGGTTCTACATGCACAGGTTCATAATTAATAAAAGTAACCCAGAACCTGACCACCAACGTTCTGTCTAATTGCCTCTTCATGGTCCAACACACCATTTGGAGTTGTTATCACCACATATCCCCACTGCATCATTGATAACAAAATAAAATAACATGTAAACCCAGCCACTAGATAGATGACAGTATCTTTTCAAAATAATAATTAAAAGTTAACGATTATATCAATCAGAAGTCAAGTGAATTAAAAAAAAAGCATAGAAACCCCAACTCCTATGAACAGGCAACTAGAGTCCACCTCACAACACTTGCAAAAACTGACAATTTTGAGAGCAGTTCACAAAGGAAAAACGAGTTTGCCTTCTAATTGAAAATTGGAAATTATTCCTATGTATTTAGCACTGTATGCTTCAGGTTGGCGTTGCCTAGAAAGAGTACCAGGTGGCTGATAGCATAATTCACAAGGAAGCTACCTACGTTAAAACTTAGGGAACACTACATGTATATTATACACACTTAATTGAGATCACGTTATTTTACATTGATAGAAGCGTTTTCATTAAGTTACGTATCATCACATGAAGCCATCTTGCAGTTCTTTAGACAGGCTTACTCAGCAATACATATCAGTTTTAACCCTAATAATCTAGGAAGACAATTTAGTTTAAGAGGTATAGCTATGCAGGAAACAACTCTCAGCGATCATTGCTAAATACACTAACACATCCAATTTATCATGCTCCATAACTAACACATTAAATTTCAAGACCCCAACATGGTACGGAATTTACTGATACAATTGGTAATGTAAGAATCCATGAAAGAAAGATTAGATTGCATCCCTACAAGTCACTAGTATACATATGTTCAATATCAAAAGCATTTTCGAAAAACCAATTAAAAAGGAACAATATTCTTAGAACGTGCAACCTTGAGTTGGAATGACTCCATATAATTTTCTTTCCGGGTTCGCGAGCCGAAAAGGGATGTTATTTGGTAATCACTTAAAATAAAATGAGAAATGTTACATTGGCCTAAAGATGACAGGATAGTCCTAACTACAGAATATATCCGTCCATGAGTTCTAGAAAAGTCCCACCTTCTCAGAATATATCAATTTATGAGTTCAAACCAAACCTTTACCTAAACGCAAAATCTATGAACAATAAACATATACCAATAGCATCTGTTTATCAAGCAGATTACAAAAGCACAAAACAGGCATATTAAAAATACATTGCTATCACATATAATATTCATCACACGAAATACAATACGGGATGAACTTATATATAATTATAATGATAAAAAGAGAAGTTATCGATAGTAAACCTGTTGTGTTGGAAGGGTACGCTTTCTATAATTCTCAATCTCATGAGCCTTGATATCTTGTCTATACGTGATAGCTCGACAATCTTTAATCCTTCCCAACAATTCAACTTTTATCTTTCCTACTCTGTGCGGATCATACACTTCAAAATTCTTAACATACCCTGTCATTCAAAACAAAACAATTTAAGTAACAGCCCACAGCGTCTTTTTATGATAGTAAACTTTTATTTAAAAGTGACTTCATTATGCAAATTCATACAAGATCAATTAAAACTTAACTGCACAAAAATGTACAATTTATTATATACAGTTATTTTTCCATTGTATACAACTGACTTTACTTTTTGCGCAATTACATGTAAAAACAAACTGCAGGAAAACGCAAATACTTGAACTTGATTTATTAATCTTTTACTGTATAATAAAACAATGTTACACACAATTATGTTACAATCAATAGTGATGAATAATCATAAGTATAATAAACACAATTAAAGAAATTAGTATTAATAATAGAATACCTCGTTGTTTCATGATAGTAAGAAATGAAGAGATGACATTAGAGATAGGTTGAAGCTGAGCGGATGCAAAACCTCGTTTTTCGGCGTTAACCATTGTTCGCAGTGCATCGTTTAATATCCTTCGTCCCATTTTCTGTTTGATTCGATCTGATTTCAAACGCCAACGAAAGAAAGATGGTGTCTTGATTTGTAATTTGCAGAAGACTATTACTGTTTTACCTCAACTGAAACCCTAAATCCGCCCCCAAAATTTGATTTTGGATATTGGGCTTTTCTTTTTGTACCCGACTATTTTTTCTTTATATTCATCGGGTTAAAAATAATTAATTATCGACTTTTTTGATTTTAACCATCTAAGTTTTTTTTTTTTAATTAACTTATTAATTTAACCTCTTAAAGGATTAAATTATTAGTATTTTGAAAGTTAGATGACTAAACTAGAGTAACTTAAAAGGGTTAAATCATTAAAAAGATAAAATTTAGGGATTAGACCATCAAATTCTTGAAGTATAAAGAGCTTGGAGGATTAAACCACTAAAATTTTGAAATTTTAAAAATTTAGTCATGAGAAATAAACTTTAGTGGTTAAAATGAAAAATAGTAAAACTTTGATGATTAAACCATTATTAGATTTTAAAACATGTATATTTAGGGTCTAGTTTTCAAAATAGCCGGTTGTCGTATCTAAGAGCCTGCTCTCGAGATTTTTACGAAAAGAAAAGAAAATAATGGAATGTAAGATGACAGAAAAGAAAAGAAAGTGAATTTTTTTTTTTTGTGTTCCCAAGTTGGAAAGAAAAGAATAGAAATTTGCATGTTTCGTGTTCCCGAGTTGGAAAGAAATGGAAGGAAGTGACATTTTATAACTAGTTAAACTTTCTATCCTTCCAAATCTTCCTAATATTGGAGAGAAAGTTTGGAGAGAAAAGAATGTCAAATTCTCCTCTCACTTCTCTTCTATTCTGTTCATCAGAAAAACTCGAGAACACAATATATTTTTTCTTCATTCTAATTCTCTTCTTTTCTCTCGAAAAATTAACTCGAGAGCAGGGCCTAAAAGCTTGTTTATATATAAAGCAGGAAGTTGAAGCTTATATTTTCATGTAGAAGTGTTTGTAAGTAGTTGAAAATGTGAATTGAAATGAACTAACAAAAAGTAATATATATATATATATATATATATATATATATATATATATATATATGTATGTATGTATGTAATAGTTATGGGTATTTTATATAGTTTTTCAAAAGTTAGTCGGACTAAAGTATGAACTTATGATATGGTTTTTACCAAATAAATAAAGATTCAAATTTGGGTGACATACATCGCTTTTTGTGTTACAGGAATTGGCTTGACATTTGCCTACACGTAGCGAGTAAACCTATCGGGTTAATGTAATTTAGTTAAGTTGATCTTTTGAGTTTAGGAACTTTGTCTTTTAGATGATGGACTCCCTAATAATCAAATTAGTAATTACTCGTATCACACATTTTGTAACAAATTGAAGGACCTTAATTAGCTTCATATATATGTCATAGACAATCATCATACGTTATATATCTACAGCCACACAACACGTACCACACATAGATAGTTCGGTTACAGCGAACTTCATAATAGTAAAAGCCAAATAATCACAAAGAAACACTCGTTTTATTCAAACAGGAAACATAAGACTACAGATATTAGTAAAACACCACCACCTTGAAGACATAAGTTGGCTAATATTAATTAGTCGTGGATCATCTATACGTCTCTTACTTCAAACACATTGCGACGAACTTCGACGACAATATCAAATAAATGCATCGATTTGAGCTTGTTAAAGTCCTTAGGGAGCGAAATAAGGTGTGTTGTACATCTTTTATGAAATTGAAACAAATCAGGGTCGTCATAGTACCTTTCCCACCCTAGAGACAAGATCATTCTCTCAAGGATCTCGTACGAAGTAACCACTTGGTTAGTGGCAACATGAACTAGTACTTTACGACGGCCTAACCCTTCAAGGGAATGATTGTCCAATCGAACCACCCCGTTGTTGAACACCAAACACCCGACATTGCAAATGTGATGTTTAGTGGTTAATCGAGGATGTTGAAATTGGATAGCAACGTTGCGTATATATAGGTGATCGGTTTATCTATTTATAAAAAGATTATACTTGATTTTTATATAGATGCCACCTAAGGAAGTATTCCAGGGGACCATTTGGGTGTAAGGATATTTTAGAGGGATATTGTGTTAAAGACATAAAGTAAATGATCCCGCCCACGTGTGCACGTGTGGGGTGATGTTTGTGGAATCTAAAATGGCATTTTTAAAAAATAATATATATATATATATATGATTGGGTTCAATGGAGAAGAAAATTTAAGTGGAAAAAAGGGAGAAACAATATGATTCAATATTTTTGTTACTATGATTTAACTTTTTATTATTTGAATTATAATAATAAAATAGTGAATCATAGTAATAAAAATATTGAATCATATTGCTTCTCCCTCTTCTTCATCTAATTTTTTTTTCTTTTTTGACCCCGTTACTATATATATATATATGAGCCAATTTACTATTTCAGATTTCAGAAATTATTAAATATCAAAATTAACAATAATATAAAGAACCAACAATTTTATCATAATTTTGTATATATTTTATATAAAACGTCATATCTTATTAAAATTTCAAGGTAGCATGTCTCTACAATTTTGATAAAATTGATAGTCTGTTTCTATTATTGATAACTTTGATAGTTGACTTTTAGAATCTAAAATCAATAAATAGTTTGTTTGTATTTTAAGTAATTTTTCCACGACAATCATTCTTCTTTGAGTTAAAAAGAAAAAATCATTCGGTTGAAGTTTTCTATAACAAGAAAAAATGGCAAGCGTTGTCAAAATAAAATAATCAAGCAGAGGTATTAGGTAGTATATTATTTCAGGGAAATGATCAGTTATATTAACATTATGCAAGCTTAGCTTAATATACTAGTGTAAAAGATGAGTCCGTTTTGTACAAGTGAAAAAGTTAGTGTTGAAACTTAAAAGTGTGAATCGTGCTTTTACTTATTTTAACCTTAACATTATTTATGTTTCGTACGTCATGTTAACATTAAGTGTGATATCCCCATTATTTCATACTTGTATAACTATAAAGTTCTAGAGTTTAATTTTCATAATAATAATATTACGACCTGCAAATGTATAGATTTTATTTATTTTTTAGAAGGAAAAAAAAGGAATATCGTAATCTTAATCCTAATCCTAATTATAGTAATAAGAGACAGGTAAAATGAAAAAGAAATAAATGTTGTGGTTGGAGTATCCGAGTAAGCATGAAACCTTTCCAAATTTGGAAAAACGAATTGAAGCAGATAGATGCCTAATGCTACCAGTTATTATACGGGGAACCTAAAAAAAGATGCTTGACCCATGCGTTATCCTCTAATATACGATAACGCTAGCATATACGTAAGAGATATAATTTACATTTGAATACACAGTACAAAATAATTATACTAAGGTTTATTTATTAGGGTAAAATAATGTGTTTTAGTGTTGAGAAAATGAAAATTAAGATTTTGGAACAAATAGCTAGCATGAAATGTTTAGATTATCTTCTTAAATTTATAATCAAGAAAAGTGTAAATTTGTTGATCTTAATCAAGTGTACATCTTATCCAACCCTATTGTTCATATGGGTCAAGTTTCCATATGTATTACTCCGTAATAAAAGAACTGAAATTGTGATTGATGTCGACTTTTAATTAGTGTTTTTTTTCCTTTGACGTTAAACTTTTAACCCTTTAACTAAATCAATTTGTAGTTTCTTTACTTTATTAATTTATTTATTTTTAACTATATAAAATTGGGTATCATGGCGTTAGTGAGTCAGCGACAATGTGCATAAATCAATAATTATTTTTGCAAATAATTTTATGTCAACTTTTTAATCATCAAAAATTACATATTACATATGTGAAAGTGTAATTTGACCATGTAAGTTGATTGTACAAATTTTGTATATTCATATACGAGTGTTCCCATATTGAGCCATATTTATAGCGAGTCAACTGTGGATGTGAAGAAGGTACCAGGTAATACCCATATAATACCACTTTTATAAAGTGGCTACCATATATATATGTGGGCAGTTGCACATATAATGTTGTTATGCTTGTGGTAGCCTTGACTAAAGTAGGAAACATGTCGTGCTACCTCTTTTGCTTAAAATTAGGATAATCATGTTGTACCTTGAAGCAATTAGCAAACCAGTTTATGGCATAATCATCCAATTCTCTGAAATTGTCACACGCAGTATTGGGAGATTTATCGTTCTTGTGAGTCGTTTCACTTTCACATCTTATTTCCCAAAAATATTAGTGTCTCTTTCTTTGCGCACATCTAACTTGTAAAAATTGGTCTTTTCATTTTGTAGTTGTATACTGACATTGGTGTCACACAAACATAAATTATCTATATCTATACTATTATACAATGTAGTTGAAGAAAAATCTTAAAATGAAGTAATAGTAAAATGACTATTTTACCCTCCACTTCTTTATTATATTATAATTAAAATGCAATATTTAACACTTAAATAAATATAATTAATTATTGAATTTAATATATCATAAATAATTTCGGTTTTCAAATATATAATCTTAAACATAAATGATTGTTTTGAAATTTATATAACTGCTATAATTATTAATGGATAATAAATTTTTGATTATGATTGCATTTCATGTGTAGAAACAATTTTATCCTTTTGGTATTTAATACAACTTTAACACTTTATTAATGCAATTAACAAATCTATCTATCCATATAATAATACTCACTTCGTCACAAATTAAGTGTCATGTTTTGACTTTTTGAGTCTTTATTTTTCAACTTTGACATTAAAATATTTTTATTTGAGTTATATAATACTTAATGCAAAAGATATGAATGGATTGAGTTTTAAATGTATTTTCATTGATATAATTTTCATAAAGTAATATATAACACAAACAAAAATATTTAAGGTTAAAGTTGAAAAAAAAACTTTCAAATCTGATTCATGACACTTAATTTGGAATGAATGGAGAATATAATAACATGTTTGTATAATAGTCTTATAGACAAAAGTTCAAATGAGTACAACTTTTTTAGTGAGAATGAAGGAACCGATGGAAATGTGACATGTGTCACTTTTTTCTCTTTCCTCTACATTTTTAAAAAATGAATATCTCTAAAACGGTAAATCAAAAAATCACAAAAGTTACACCATAATAATCAGCATTGAATTCTCTTCAATTAGATATGTGATAAGGTGTACTTCCGACAAATTTTTTTTTTCATTTTTCGATGGGTTTGGAAACCGAGTACCACATGTGGTAGCGGCAGGTACCACATGTGGTAGCGACTGGTACCACATGTGGTATCTGCGAGTACATGTGGTAGCGGCTAATAACACATGTGGTACTAGCGAGTACCACATGTGGTACTAATTTTGTACAATTTATAAAACCCAAAAACAAAAAAGTCGTCGAAAGTATACCTTGTCACATCTCTAATCGAAGAGAATTAAACGCTGATTATTATGGTGCAATTTTTATAATTTTTCGACTTACCGTTTGAGAGATATTTAATTTTTAAAAATTTGGAGAAGAGAGAAAAAAAATGACACATGTCACATTTCCATTGATTCCTCTATTCTCAACAAAAAAATTGTACTCATTTGAACTCAACTCTAGTCTTATAAAGAAAAACTAGAACTAACAAATGATTATTTTAGTCTTTTGATATGTAATTTAACTCGAACAATGTATTAATGAAATTAATAATTTATGTGAATATATCCTATATCATAATCATTTATGTAACACCCATCCTTTACTTCAATCATTAAAGTATAAATTACTACGGAAGCGTTATATTATTATATATATTTCACAAAACCTTGCCAGAAATTTACACAAACATTTATACAAACCATTTACTACTAAGTTAAATACATTTAACTTGTTTCCAAACCGGGTGCTACAGTTTACAACACATTGTTTATAACCAACTTGATCAGAGTTGCAAGTTTCAAACATTTCCATCATCAAATTCTCCTTCCTGACTACCCACATTATAAACATAACCTGCAGGAAGTAAATTGAGGGATTAGCACTGAAGTTCGATAATGATTAGGTAACGTACCCACAAACTGTTCAATTCTGGTTCTCTCATCTGGAACCCATTGCTGAACAAACCTAAGTTTCTCTGAAAATTGATTAATCAAATCATCCATTGACATTTTATCAGTTAATTGCAAATCCATAAATTCCTTTCGAATCCGAGCTATATCAAAGTTTGAACAATACTGCTTACAAACTTCATTATAAAAGTCAGACCATCGGATAGATGCTTTCTGTAAAGGAGATAATACCGAAGTAATTGAATCCCACCAATTCATAGCTGGGCCTTTTAAAAGTTGAGTTGCATAAGGAACCTTTAACTCTTCCTCACATTGACAAACTTCAAATTTCTTTTCAATATCCCTCAACCAATCCAAAGTTACAGAAGGATTTGTACTACCAGAATACACAGAAGGATTACTACTCATAAAGATTTTAAAAGAACACACCTTTTGTTTTGGTGGTACTATCGTGCTAAATACAGGATGAGATGATTCAACCTCTTTTTGTTATTTGTACATTCTCAGTGCTTGATTTTCCTCTTCCAAATGAAGTAGATACTCATCTCTTTCTAATTCTTCTCTAGCATGGAAAGAAGTACCAGTTTGCTCAGTCCGGTCATTATGAGTCTCAATAGTAACTTCCGGCCTTGATACATTATTAGGGTTAACGGGTGGTTGCTCTTTATCCGCCATGTCTGTAAACACAAAACAGCTCACCAATTGTTAATCGTTAGCACCTATCCCACTAACAGATTCCCATTCAGTACTTAATCCCATTCTCAAGAATGTTTGACACTTCGCAATTAAAGTTTAGGATTGAATCTCCCATTAGATTCAATTCACCCAAACCTATTGCTCTGATACCAACTTTTAACACCCATCCTTTACTTCAATCATTAAAGTATAAATTACTACGGAAGCGTTATATTATTATATATATTTCACAAAACCTTGCCAGAAATTTACACAAACATTTATACAAACCATTTACTACTAAGTTAAATACATTTAACTTGTTTTCAAACCGGGTGCTACAGTTTACAACACATTGTTTATAACCAACTTGATCAGAGTTGCAAGTTTCAAACATTCCCATCATCAAATTCTCCTTCCTGACTACCCACATTATAAACATAACCTGCAGGAAGTAAATTGAGGGATTAGCACGAAAGCTCGACCCCAGCCAGGGGCTCTGCCCCTTGGACCCCGCCAGGGGCTGCCGCCCCTTGGACCCCGCTACCAGGGGCGCTGCCCCCGGACCCCCGTCATTAACGGGCTTCGCCCTTACCCTAGGTTCACGAGTAACGGTGCTACATCTAAACTTTCACACAAAGTGTTAAACTTGTATAACATCAAACACGAATGCAACACAACTTCTAAAACACATTGGAACTTAGTTTTAGGTATAACACTTCAAAATCATCAAAATTATAATGTGGAATTATTGTTACAAACAATCACCAACGGACCGTACACATTTTCAAACACTTAAACAAACAACCAAATCGCGGTAATTTGGACATTCTAAGTTAGACGGACAACTACAAGGGCAGTCTTTCGAGATGCCTACTCATGTTATAACCATTGCGTGTCTTGGACACCCTCAGGTTACAAGTCTTCGGACATCAATTACTCGCTAATCAATTTAAGTTTATTAAGCTAAACACTCGAGGCTCAGGTGAGTCTCATGGCCCCTATTTTTACTGCTTTTCAATCAGGGGTGTGATTACTGTCACACCCCCAGTTTCACTATTTCGGAAGCGGGTCGGGTCGGGGCGTGCTAATCCGGTAATCACAACACATAATCATAAGCAAACGACCTCTACATGAGACGTTTGAAAACAATTATTACATAACCCAAAATAGAGTGTTCACAATATTGCGAGTTCGCAAAACAATTTCATTACATATTTAGTAGTACAAAAGCAATGCAATGAAAATCCATATGTTGAAAGTATGCGACTCGAGCTAGGATCCTGTGGTCCAATCCTACTGTCTTCTTGTACCTGAGAATGCACGCTAAAACAGTCAGCTATAAAGCTGGTGAGTTCATAGGTTTGTCATGAAAATAGTATGTTGTGTGACATAAGTCACAAAGTAAGTTGTAATGTATGAAAGCCATACATTCATAATACCTGTGAGTGAGTTAACAAAATATTGTTTAACGATGTAAACCAAATTAGTTTTCTTATTTTCTAGTTTCTAGAGTTCTAGAGTTCCCAAGTTCTAGTTTCTTGTTCTAGTGTTCTTGATTATGTTCTAGTTTCTAACTTCCCGAGTTCTTGAGTTCTTGTTCTTAGTTTCTAGTTCCTTGAGTTCTTGAGTTCTTGTTTCTAGTTCAAGTGTTCTTGATTCTGTTCTAGTTTCTAACTTCTTGAGCTTTTGAGTTCTTGTTCCTATTTTCTAGTTCCTTGAGTTCTAAAGTTCTTGTTCCTAGTTTCTTGAATTCTTGAGATTTCACACCACAGTTTCTAACATACAACAAATTACATATAATAAAACACATAATGCAAATAATAAAACACACATAGTTTCTTGCATTCTTGAGTTTCTTGATCTTGCACATAAGTTCTTGATCTTGCACGTATGGTTCTTGATGTTGCACATAAGGTTCTTGCACACATAGTTTTTGTTTCTTGAAAATCTTGTTTCTTGAAAATATTGTTTCTTGAAAATCTTGTTTCTTGAAAATCTTGTTTCTTGTTCCTAGTTTCTTGTATCTTAGTTTCTTGAGTCCTTGAAACCTAATTTCTCGAGTTCTTGAAATCTAGGTTCTTGTAATCTAGCATCTTGCATCTAAGTGTGTTTCTTGTATTTTTATTCATAGGGTTCTTGTATTCTAACCTCGAGTATTCTTGTATCCCTAAAAAGGCAGTCTATCATTGTCTTGTGTTCCTGTATCATAGTCTAGAGCAATCTAGTGTTCTTGTAATATTGAGTAAGAGCCTACGAGGCTTCCTATTCTGTCAATAGTTCTTGTATGTGAAACTTATCAGGTTATAAGTTTAAGGATCCTAAACGTATAGGATAAACAGTTGTAAAAACAATTTACAATAATCGTTTCATAAAACAAATTTTATGAAAAATAACGTGCATGCATTCTCCCCCAAAAACAGTTATAAACAGTTTAAAAGAGTGGGGCTATGAACTCACCTTTGGGTGCTAGCGTTCCTAAACGCGCATGTGATCCAAATAATAACCTCCTAGTGTCCTAAATACATGAGGTTATATAAGTAAGTGGACGTTTAAATAAACTATCCATATATGTATTCATTTAGTTTAATCATGTCCAAGGTATTCGATTTGTGTTCTTGTTTGAGTTTTGTAAATAAGTACGGCCCGTTGGTTTCGAAATTGAAATTATATTTCAAAAACATAATTTGGTTTGTTTTCGTAAAAACATTCGTCGTGTATATATATATATATAATAAAAGTTGGTTGTTAAACTGATTTGACAAGGCTGCACTGTCTTGGCCATATCTCCCTCATACGAACTCGGATTTAGGCGATCCAGGCGCCCAAACGACCGTCACTCAGAGGGCTACAAATCTACAAAATATGGATTGCTGGAACATAGCACTTAGCCGATCGGCTAAGCTTTCTTAGCCGAACGGCTGGGAAAAACTTACCCGATCGGCTGAATGAGTATAGCCGATCGGCTGGAGATGATTACCCGATCGGCTGGAGCATAGCCGATCGGCTGTGAAGTCGTTACAGGTCTATTTAAGCTCTGTTCGAGCAGTTCTTCCACAAAACAATTGGTAAATCTTAATTCGTTTATAGTAAGCGTTTGTAACACTAATATACGATGATATAATCACTCGAAACACAAAATCAAAATTAAAAGTGAAGTTTTCTTACACGAAAAAATGAAGAACCGAGGATGGTGATGATGAGCTCGAGGATGATGATGATGATGAAGAAGATGATGATGATGATAGTTTATTGTTGCTGCTGCTATTTTGTTGTTGTTGATGATCCACGATGATGAAGATTTTTGGTGGTGATGAACCGAGAGAAAGAGCAGAGGAAGAAGATGGATACGTATGTGTTTTGAATTATTGGGGTTGGTTGGATATAACCGACCCCAATAATTGATGCTAGTTAGTAGTTTTGCTCCGTGTTTGTGTACCCGATCGTAAAGTAGTATAGTCTTTTTAAATGATAAATTTCCAAATACAAAATCCTATATGTTTTTAATCGAAGTATTTTATAAAAATACTTTTAAGTGCGTTATAAAAATATAACTTTGTTTCAATTGGAACATACGGATAGTTTTTAGTACACAAAATGTGTATAAAATATCAATCGAGTAAATAATTATTATTCTCATTAATAATACATTATTTAAAAATGTTTTTCACCAACGTCCGTAATTGAGATTGCGCGTTCTTTCAAATTGTTTGTATGCGATTATTAATAATCATTTTATGTTATATATATATATGCTATATATATAATACTTGAATACTTGGTATTAACTCGTATAAAATACGAGTATTTGAGGTTTAAATTGGGCACAAAATTTGCCCTTTTTTGACCGGGTGTCACAATTATATTGCTCGTTTTATTTACATGTTGAACGCAAGTACAAATCAATCAAATACTACATGAGTTGTTTTCACTAATCAGTTTAAAGCCCTCCACAACATAGTTTGGTAATACATCTGTAGCGTGAATGTTAGTATATGATATCATATAGGATTGACAATCCTCGTCCGGGTTAGCACACACTAACTGGTCAAACGGACGTATTAGCATTTGGGAAGACGAGTGTAGATTAGGCACTTGTAGGAGGCAACTCAGTTAGGTTTCCTTAATTGGACCCGACGCTCAAGTTAAGCTTAGACTATGTGTGCTCATGGCTGTATAACTTTTATTTTGCTTAATTACATTTTAAATTCAATTATATTATGAAATCTTGCGGTTCATACAAATATGTGTTGACATACAAACCTGTGAGCTCACCAGCGTTTCGCTGACCAATTTTAGCGTATATCACAGGTGACCAGCAGTAGGTTGGACTTCTCAATCAAGATCTATCAGCTCGAGTCAGCATGCAAACAATCAGAGATTTTAGCTGCATTATTATATTTTGTATAGATTAATTATGTACTTAAATCTCTCATTATCAAACTGAGCTAATGTAAACAATATTTTGATGTAAACTTATGTTTTATCACTATCAATGTAAAACGACGCATGTAGTGGTCGTTCATTCTATCTTTTGTGCTGTGTATATTGATTAGTCGCGCCCCGACCCGATTCGCTTCCGCAACCCGAATTTGGGGGTGCGACATCACGAATAAGTGACAATTTCGTTAACTCGGATTGTGTTGAAATTCGCATGGTCACTCGGAAACGGCCTAATGATCCAGGATCTACTCAAAGAGCCTAGGCAGTTTTTGGCTATTCGGGGTCATTTAGGGGTCGAAAATGGCATTTTTCAGTTTTTAAAAGTCATTTCGGGATTTTCTGAATTCATTTATGATTGAATTTCTGTTTTCCTAAACTTCAGGGATTACCTGATTTAATAAATATTCTATGATGATGATTATAGAATGAGTTACTAACTTATATTTGATTTTCTGTTTCAGATCAACCTAAGACTCAGTGATATAAGAATCCTGAGTGTGGAGACGTCAGAGGTATCGGTGAGTGGATTTGGAACTCACTGTTTGATTTTGTTATAACTGTTTAGTTGCAACAAGTAAACGTAGATTTAATTATTAGACTGTTTAGTCTGTGTTATTGATTATAAATCTACGTGCTATGTGGCCTCTGTGCTTCAGTGTATTGAGGTCAACGTGTTAGTTGGGTTAGTTGGTTATTGTGTGAATTACACATGGTCTTGATTCATTTGTTGTGTGAAGAACCTATGTTTGATTATAATAACCATTAGCTATCGGTCTCGATCGTTATGACCATACGGATATGTAAGATAAGTGTTCTTGGAGAATCCTCGTGTATTATGATATCTCAAGAACCACCGATCCCCATTGAAAGAATATGTGTTTACGATTATTTGGTGTAAACAAGTAGTTATGCTAAGTTGAATTGTGTGTGACTTATTCATTCACTTAACTTCGTGCTAATCCCTCATATTACTTTCTGCATGTTTTGTTAATTATGTGGGTGGTCAGGAAGTAATGCTTTGACAGCAAGGGATGTTTGACTGCTATGCGAACTCTGATATAGTTTTGTTATAAACTAAATTTGGAATTTTATAACACTCCGTTTTGTGTAATCCCTGTACAGTGGTTTACTAGCCTTAAACTATGGTGTGTTAATAATGTAAATAGGGTATGTGTTTTATCGTGAATGCACAGTAATGATATATATTTTAAAATACATGTTTCCGTCATAAATAATATATAATATTCCATTCTAGAATGAGGGGTGTTATATAGGGAACTTTGTACGTGTATAAAACAAACTTAATTATGTGATAATGAACTAATATGTCATCGAAACAGAAATTATTTGCGCGGGTATTCTTCTAATTTCTTTTATGTAGATTTACGCTTTTTTCGGTGTTGCTTTTTGTTTATAAAATTACAACATCCTTGGATACATTTATTATTTTATTTCTTTATATTCTAATCCGTCATAAATTTTGGTTATCGGATAAGAAATATACTGATTAAGAAAATTGCATTTATTACTATTGATAATTAATGGAATTTCATTTTTAGTATTTTCAAACATTTTGATTGGTTGGTTTCTAAAGAGTACAATTATTTTGAAACATATCAAAATGAAAAGGTGAACAAATAAATTGAGATGAGCTGTACATAATAAGAGTAAAAAATATTACGGAGTAGATATTTAGATCATTTTAAATATTTTTAAGAGATGTAATTTTTTTTTCAAACTTAAAAATAATGGTGGTGTATTTTACTTCGTAAGAAAATAATTTCTTATCCAAAGATATTTTTATTATATATTCATCAAATTATCAAATTAAGTTTTTTTTTTTTTAAATAAAAAATGAGAAAGGATATGTGAGATGATGATGGGTCAGGTGTGAGTTGGTGCGCCGTTGTTGGTCCGAATAGCATGACCGCTGGTGTAGCGTCTGTATTTCTGTCCAACGTTAGCCGCGTCTGCTTACGAAAAACTCGTCACCTTTTCAGATAACTTTTGTAAGAAAACTTATAAAAATATAAAATATTTTCAATTTCGAGTTTTCAAAAAAAACTTTTATTAGAAAAGGAAATTTCTCATTTTGCTTTGTATAGTTAAAAATTTGAAAACTACTATTTATGTTTTCTAAGTTTACATTTTTATTTCTCTTTGAAAAAGGAAATCTCATCTCTCATTTTTGAACTCATTTTCTAAATTTTCATTTATATTACAGTGAAGTATGGGGAAAAACATTCCGTAAGTAAACGCACATGACATTTTTCAACCTTTTCATCAAAATGAAATAGCAAACAATATGAACCTGTCTTGTGTTCTTATATAAGTATATAACAATTTGGGTCATACATTGTATGTGACTATGTGAGTGGGTTAATCAAAATCCAACTACAGCGACGACTCTGGTAGCTACTTAATATTCGTCAAGCTTTTGACTAACTGCGTTAACTTTCCTAGTTGGAGAGGAAATGCAAGCTGTGAACGGCTGATTGGATATATACTCTATGTATATATAGACAAAGGCGGAGCCAGGAAATTTGGATGAAGGGGGAGGAAAAAAATATTTTTATTTAATATATAGTTTTTTGGAGGCGAAAACTTTAAATTGTTATTAATACCTTACAAAAATTTCATTTTTTACGTAATATAGAGTACCTTGTGAGGGTGCCATGGTAAAGAATGTGCACCAATCACATTTCATTTTCTCTCTCTCATTATTACCCTCTCTTAATTTAATTGATACACCTCATTTTGTAGATGATATATTTGTAAAAATATTGTGAGGTCATTTCTCTTTATTGATTTCTAAACAACGTATTTTTATAGGATTTTTCTAACGATAGCCCTAAGGGTTGTGTTTAAGATATTCGGACACGCATCATTTTATTGTACTATACTGATAACTACCCCATTAAGTTTAGAATAACTACCTCACTAACTTTAATGTACAATCATTTATGCACAAAATTTTCTCTTAAACACAGCTCTAGGGCTATCATTAGAAAAATCCAAAAAAATTTCTCTTAAACACAACCCTTGTGACTATCATTAGAAAAATTCAATGTTTTGAAAATCGGTTAACTCGAACCGGTCGAACAGGGAAACGGAAGGCGAAACGGAGGCCTTTCGGCTGGGTGAAAACCGGTTTTGACCAAGGTTTTACCGGTAAATGAACCGGACGGTTCGGTCAAAACCGGACGGTCGAACTAGGAACCGGACCGATTGGACCGAGATTTTTTTAAAAAAATGATGACGTGGAGCCGGTTTTGGGACGGTTCGACTGGACCGATTGGACCGATTCGACTAGAACCGGAGCCCTTTTCGGTCCGATCCGGTTTTCAGTTTTAAAACATTGGAAAAATCCTTTTTTATATTAAACGTCCTCATTGTGGTTTGAAACTTTGTTCCTAATTCCCCAAAATTAGTAGCTAGCAAACTAATTACATGACTTTTTTCCTAATTTTTATTTAATTGCGTACTAAAATATTATTCATAAGTGTAATTTATTTATAACTAAAAATAAATAAACGGGCTAAAGCTCTACACCCTTCTGTATCTTTTACCCTTGTAACACGATTTAGGAAGTTTTTGGGGAAGCGTTAGTTTTTTTTAGCTTTTCTACGTGTTAAGAAAAATGTTCAAAATTTTGGTTTTTGATTTTTCAGTTTTTTTACACTTTAAAAATGTGATCAATTTTTCTAAAAAACACATTCAAATATTTGCAAAGAGCTTTTCTGCGTTATTTTATCACAAAAAGTTTAAAAAAAAAACCCTCACAAATAAGCTATCTCAAACACCCTTAGAGAGATAATGACTTCTTTAACTTCCAAATTTTCAACTCAACGATCTAGGTGTGATTGTAAATGTCCACTAGTAAGTTAGTTTAATTTTTCGTGTACTAACTGAGGAAAATGAACAAAATTTAAAACTATATAATGGGGACGTGATAAATAAAATAGTTGTCTCATTACATACGTTGTGTTTTCAAACAATTTATTCTAAAAAAAAATTGAATAACAATTTTCTTCCCCTTTTACGCTAAAAAATAAGAACAGTCACTCCTACCCAACTCACGGTGGAGACTCAAAATTCATTATGTATATTTGCTGATTGCATCCATTTAAAATATCACGTGACATCTACAGAAGATGACACATAATCAAAAGTAGTACGTAGTATAATACATTTAAAACGAGTTTTTAAAGTTGCATACATTAAAAATAGCAACAGTAAATTAGATATACACAATAAAAAATCGAGTCCAAGTTTAATGAATTCAGAAATACTTATTCCTATAATTGTTGCAGTCGTCGAGGAATTAATAAGACCCCTCACTATGGTGAATACCAACTGACGCATCAGTTGGAGCCACATCAGCGCCACGTCAGTTTTCTCCAAAACTGACACAAACTGACACTTCACTGCCTACAGTGAACATCAGTTTTCATCACTTCTCTTTTTTTTGGGACCCACACACTTATTTATTTATTTATTTAAAAATACAAACTTAAAAAAAAACATTTTCGCTAAAACTAAAAACATTACATTAAAAAAAATAAAACGTTACAATTCCTAAAAAAATAAAATAAATTTCTTGAAAGAAAAAAAAAGACAACTAGTCGTCTACTCCGAATCCTCCGAACAAGCTTCGTCTTCATTTTCGTTGTCGTCTTCGTCCGAATCGTTGACTTGCACTGAACCCGAACCCGCTTCACGACCAAAAACCGTTTTATAATCATTCTCATAATTATCGATCACGCTTTTTCGCAATTCCTCTTTTCCTTGCCTTTAAGCCCCTTCGGTATTTTTTTGTATAACATTTTCCACGATTTGAATATAGTTTTTTTGACTGAATTTTTGTCAATCGTGGCCAATGTTGCTTTTTGTGCTTCCGCGGCTTCTATGCTGGCTAAACGTTCTTTTTCTTTCAAACTACGCGAAGAAGTAGCGGCTCACTCGAACCCGAACCTTTTTGACTTTTTTTAGCTTTAGCTCGGCCGGGTGGGCGACCAATAATGTCGTCTTGGAACAACCGTTCCATGTTGGTCGCAAGTGGCTCGGAAGTAGGCATATCGTCATCAAGATTAATTGGTTCGAGTTCGGGTTGGCTTGGTTGTCGGCTCATGACTCCATCATTTTCCATAAACTTTGGACAATATCGTAGCACATTCCAACATTTTTCATATATGAAGGTCCGTTTTTGTTGAGGCTTAAACGCTTCGTGACACCCCCTAACAATGTCATCGTCACTTGCCCCACTTTGACGAGGATTAGTAAGATGTTTGTGGATTGCAATGAAAATTTTGCAATCGCTACAAATTTTGTTCCACTTTCCTTGGAGTTGGCTCAAACTAGGTTGTTGAGGTGCCACCGAATTATAATCTTTTAAAACTTTGTCCCAAAAAGCTTCGAAGCTTTGTGAAACCCCTTTCTTTGATTTTTCAGAACGGTGGATCCAACGTTCGGATAAAATAAGCGCCTCGTCGTCGGACCATCTAACTTGAATCCTTTTTGCTTCTCCTTTTCCTTTTCCTCTTCCTTTTCCTTTCTTCGGGCTCGTTGTCGGCATGGGTTCAGATGGAGTGTCGGCTTGAGGCTCGGGCTCGGGTGGAGTGTTGATGTTTCCGAATTGTGGATAGTTAATTGGAGTTGGTGGAAATGGAGAGAAAGCTGATGATGGTTGGGTTAAAAATCGTGGGTCACCAAATGGTGGTAGAGTTTGTTGGAATGGAGAATATGGTGAAAAGTGTTGGTAGTTTTGGTAATTTTGGTAACCTTGAAATTGTGTGGCGTTATTTGCGTATTGGGAAAAACCGGGGGGTTGACATGGTGACGAGTTGCTCGATTGAGCGGAAGATGTGGTCATTGGTGAAGTTGGATTATGGGTTGGGTTTGGTATGGGATTGTTTATTAAATTGTTCTACATATCATTTTCGGTTGATTCGTTGCGCCTCATTTTTGTGAAGTAGAGTTTGGTTTTATTTTTGTATGAATGTTGTGTTTGTAGGGGCGTATATATTGTATAAAAATGTGAAGTTGAAAAGTGAAAATGTGTATGGAATTGGAGAGTTAAAATGGTAAAATGTGTATGTAAAATATTGTGTGTAGAGGTGTATATATATAGGAGTTAAAATTGGCTTTGAAAATGTTTTTTTTTCTTCCATACGCTCCCAACGGCTACCCAATTTATTTTTTTACTTTTTTTGAGCCGTTGCACAACTGACGCGGCCCCCCCATTTTACTCGTTTCCTTCGGTTTGGCGATGATATCTACCGACGCAACACAACCGACGCCCCGTGCCTATGGCGTCGGTTGTGTCACTTGCACCGACGCTCACGCCGACGTAACAATAGTGAGGGGTCTAATTAATATATTAATATATATTACTATAATGTAATCCATAAAAAGGTTTTAAAAAATACGAATATAAACATAAAACTTCAGGTCATCCGAGATTTTGGTTGAAGATCTCAAGATATCAAACACACAATGGTCCCTCGGCGTTGATTTATGCTAACTTTTTGCATATAAATATGGTCCATGCATCATGCTATATTTAGTATCTACCTTCCGATCAGGTTGCATAGCGTTTGATGTTCACAAGATCAACACTAGCTTGTGGGGATGTTGGAAAATGTTGATAAAAACAATGTAGTTTTTGTCAACTTAGGACATAAATAACTAGATGTATATGTTATATATATAGTTAATACCTTTTGGGTTTATGTACCCTTTAATGAGAGCTTTGTAATGAGCTAAGATATGTCCAAAATGGAGTTAAGGTGAATGAGATATCGAGTTCTAAAGTGAGCTACTTGAAACGATAAAATGGAAGTTTATAAATGAATGGGAACTTGTCCCACATAGGAAATCACACACAAATATTGAGTAATTTATATGTTCAATAGTGGAGGTCATAGTGTGATCTCTTGTGATGTGTTTTACTCCCTTGCCTACGCGCGCAGGGGGGGTGCAAATTGTGGAAAATTTGTGTTCGAGCTTGTAAATTCATGCCTGCGGACACGAATGCAGCTCCAAAATTCTCAAGCTGGCACATGTCTCGTTTTGCTCGAATTTACAGTTTTTCAAAAGCTTCTAGAATTTTTTATTTTTGGAAGAGATTGAACTTATTTGATAAAGAAATATATTTTCGTATCTCTTTTATAAAATGTAAAAATCGTTTCTGTTTTTGTGTTGATTCGTTTCCGTTCTTGTACGATTTTATCTTGGAGAACAAGAAGTCCTAACTGTATAAATAGAGACATAGATCATTCACAAAATACACGAAATACATACAACCTTTTCTCTGCTACACAAATTACTGTTACATCCGTTCAATTTTCAGGCAACCTTCTTACCTCCGGCTGTACATCAGTTATTGTCGTTGTACCCTGGGAAACATACGCGAATATATTTTAAGGGAACCGTGTTCAACACGGGCCTCGGCTTTTTCGATATCCTTTTAGTATTTAATATTCTTTCTGTTTTCTGTTATTATACAAATTCAGTTTCGTTTTTACTGTACGGGTTCCTACAGGGTCATCGATCAACTCATCATCATATATCGGGTTTAAATGGACCACAACAACTTTGATCGGTATTTTGCATTTCTCATTTCCTAATTCTTATATATTCGTTACATAAATATAATATATATACAAGCTAGGTAAATATGTTTATGACAAGAAACATGGTTATGAAAGTAACATCTTAAATTATACTCTCTCCGTCCCAATTTTATTGTCCTCAGACAGAAAACACGCAGTTTAAGAAAAACATCACTATCTCTCTTACTTTTTGGTAACAAGACAATTTTACCCTTTACTTTTTACCTATCTTTTTGTCTTACATATATAAATTAAGGGTAAAAATGAACTTTATCTTATTATTCTTTTCTATTTATGAAAGTGGACAATTCAATTGGGACATCCTAAAAAGGAATAGTGGACAATAGATATGAGACGGAGGGAGTATATAAGAAACATGGTTATGACAAGAATATTAACTAATGGTAAATATGTTAAAGAGATAGGGGATATCACATGTAATATGACAGTACCTTACAAATGTGTTGTTGACTAATGGGTATTTAAATATTTTATATTTTTTGTCTCTCAATTTTTCTATGTATACACAAATAGTCCAACACGATTAATCCATGCATTTCAACGTCACGGATTATCTACCATTCTACCCTAAGAGATAATTTAGTATCATGCATATAAGCTCCAATATTGAAGCTTGTTTTTTGTTAGAACGACAATTAAATATTAGTCGTAAAAGCAAAATTGATAATAAATATAAAAAGAACTAACATAAAACTGACGCAAAACAGCAGACACTACATATAAACACGTTAAAGTTGATGTATAAATATTTTTATCATATTAGTAATGTATTATTCATTTTTTTTCTATGTATACCTACGTTAGTTTGTATTAAACTTCATGTTACACAAGTTATGTTAACTTTTTCGTTATTTTGTGCTACATTCCTTTATTATTTGAGATTTAATTTTAGTTGACTTAATTTATATAATATAATTTGATTATGGAATGTCAAGTTGTTAGGAGGGTATGTTAATAATCTTAATAGTGTTTCAACATTTAAAATTAATAAGAGCAATTTAGTCACTTTCATTTTTTTAAGAGTTGTAAGATTCAACAATGAAGATGTTAGATAAACAACGACACAAATCCGTAAGTAAGAGAGCCTAGTAGAAAACACAAAAAAGATCATGTTAAGATATACAAGGACATATCGTTTTAGCCATGTCCAAATTAACCACAATAATAACTATCAAAACATGCATTATGTCCAAATAACAAATACTATATTCGGGTCGTGAATCCAACTATACTATGACAGAACAGTTTTAATATGCGAGTAATAAGCCACACTAAAGAAGTTGATTGGACCAAATAAGTTCATAAACTCGTAAAATAAGCTAATTAATAATCCAAATACCCCTAAGCATCCTATAATACATTTTTAAAAGTCAACAAGATGTACATGTTCATCCCTCACTTAACATGTTAAGTCAAATAAGATGAATGATAACTTGGTAATGTTGTCATGATATAAATTATTTATCAATTTTTTAATAAGCAATGACACTTAAAAATCGAGAGTAACGAAGGTCAACTATCTTGAAAAGCAAATATAATGCCATCTAATTCAATCTAATAATAATAATAATAATTTGAATGTGGAGTTCCATTTTTGTTTTATATATTTAAACCTAAAAAAATATAAATTATCGTTGGAATTTTTTATATTGAGACTCTTTTGTTGTGTCAAGAGTTGCACAATTGTTGTCTACTCAAACCTATACATATATGATATATATACACACACGATAAACTTTAATCATTTTCTTAAGGTTCATTGTTACAACCATCATTTTAACTTATCGTATGTTTTTTTTAACTATAATAAACTTCAAATAATAGACCTATGAAAAGAACAGAATCATCTTATATAATAATATAATATAATAAATCTATTAAAAAACCATGTATATAATTAATTAATTACTTAAATCACGTTCCAGAGTTTGTTGCGACAATTGGCTAACAAATTGGAATTAAGGGATAACGAGATAACTAACTCAACCATGGTTAAATTCTAACCCTACGCGTACTTAACTCGGTGACAAATTCTAGTAGTATTGCAAGTTGTGTACACGTTTGACCCGGACATTTCGTATTATCTCATCTTCGACCCTCTGTTTGCGGTCCACATTAACCCAACCGGCCGGTTTTTAGTTATTACTCCGTATTATCTTAATTATTAAGATCCTTGACACTTTCCTTGCTGTTTCCTTCCCTCCAAATTCAGTTACCACGAACTCTATATAAACCTCAGCCCCTTACATAACTAATTCATTACCAAAAAAAATCAATTTGCATCAATTAATCATGGAATTCAGAACTTTAGACCTTAATATAATTTCAGCAAAAGGGCTCAAGAAAGCCACTCTGATCGGCAAGATGGACGTTTACGCTGTCGTTTCGATCTCGGGCACAACCGGCAAGCCTCAGAAGCTTAAAACACACGTTGATCAAGACGGTGGCACCGAACCCACGTGGAATTTTCCCATGAAGTTTACGGTCGATGAAGCTGCCGCTTTACAAAACCGTCTTACCCTCGTGGTTGAGATCAAACACGAGGGGACGTTTGGCGATAAGGAAATCGGAGGAGCTAATGTGCCGATCAGGGAATTGCTCGATGGCATGTCGAAAGATGAGAAATCGGAGCAGTTTGTTAGTTATCAAATCAGGACGCCTTCCGGGAAACCAAAAGGAAACTTGAACTTTTCGTATAAATTTGGTGATAAATGGACACAAAAAGTGGAGGAAAAGCCAGTTGTGATGGCTTATCCATCTGGTATAGCGGTTGGATCCAGTAGTACCGGATATCAAGCGCCATACCCTGTTGAAGGAGCGTATCCACCGCAGGCTGGATACCCTCCTGCTGGATATGCACCCCCACCACAAGCTGGGTATGCATATCCGCAACAACCTGGGTATGGGTACCCGCCACCCCCGCCCGGTGGTTACCCTCCTCAACAGTACGGGTATCCCCCGGTTCAGCAGCAGCAGGCACAAAAGCCAAAGAAGAATAAAGCGGGTGGTGGTATGGGTATGGGATTGGGAGCTGGTTTGTTAGGAGGAGCTCTTGGTGGGTTGCTGATTGCGGATATTGCTTCGGATGCTGGTGGTGGTTGCGGTGGTGGTTGTGGCGGTGGGTGTGGTGGTTTTTGATCGCGTTTGGGATGCATTTTATATTTATTTATTTATCTAATTCAGTTCATTGTAATTACCGTTTTGATGAATATTACTATGGTGTGTTTCTTAATAACACTTGTAAACTTCTTGCAAAAATGAGCTGATATAATCCCTTTTCCTTCGTTTCTGTCCTGTTTACCTGTTTGTTCTTTTTGTGGATTATTGTGGTATATTATTCTTATTATTATATTATTATATATCAATATAAAACAAATATCTTAACAAATCGAGTGGTTTTGGTTTACAATTATTATTGATCAAGTGTCGTTATTTATATGGTCAATATAGTTGACATTCGATGCAGAACGTAAAAAGTCATCGATAGCATAAATTGTTCCTTAATTAACAACTTGACAATTAATTTATTAGAGGAGATGTCTTCAGGATGCTAGAATATACCACTGAAAACGTGTATATCACACCGTTTAGAAACCGGCCAAGAAACTTAATTAACCGTTCAAGAATGTTTGTTATAATTTATAAGCTAATTAATTAGGTGTCTAACTCGATACATTCCATGCATAGCCGGTTTTTGTTAACAAACTATTTTGACAAGGAGATCGACACCATGTTCTTTAACTTATCTAGCTATCACATCAACTGTATATGAGTATACCTAGTTATCTTCGAAGGGTATTTTATTTTATTTTTTATCATATTATATACTTAATAGTATAAGCTTA
Source organism: Pseudognaphalium luteoalbum (assembly GCA_963422505.1). NCBI lineage: Eukaryota > Viridiplantae > Streptophyta > Magnoliopsida > Asterales > Asteraceae > Pseudognaphalium > Pseudognaphalium luteoalbum. Next base: position 13,175,794 of record OY730192.1, on the reverse strand, counting down.
AGTTGTAACCATTATATATTGTTACATATTTTAGAATTTGATGATTAAAGATTGACAGCTATTAGGACCGTCTAAACAAAACGCAAAGAATGTAAACTTATTAATCCGTCGAAATTTGAAGCACATTGATATATATTTACAAAGAATTACAAAATCCGAGCTTTAAATCCACTCGACAAATTTGAGATTTGCCTTTAGCAAGTTCTGATAAACCCACCGAAATATATATGTGAGAATTGTCATCAAATTTGAGTGAGAATGAGGGAACCAACAAATTTATGCCATGTGTCACTTTATTCTCTCTCCTCCACATTTTTAAAAATTAAATATCTCACAAATGGTAAGTCAAAAAATCATGAAAATTGTACCATAAAATTCAGCATTTTCTCCTCTTCGATTTGCTGTCCCTCAAGGCATACTTTTGACAAAAAAAATTTTCTTCATTTTTTGGTGGGTTTTACAAATTAGTAACACATATGTTAGTGATTGTTTGTACATTTTATTTGTGCTTAAAATTAGGGTTTAGGGTTAGGGTTTAGTAGGGTTTAGGGTTTAGGGGTTTAGTAGGCTTTAAGGTTTAGGGTTTAGTATGATTTAGGGTTTAGAGTTTCGTAAAGCGTTTAGGGTTTGGGGTTTAGGGGTTAGGGCCTCAAACCATAAACCCTAACCACTAAACCCCAAACCCTAAACGCAACACTTTAACACATGTGTTAGTAAATGTGAAACCCACCAAAAAAATGAAAAAAAAAAAAAACTCGTCGAAAGTATGCATTGAGGGACGGCAAATCGAAGAGGATGAAACGCTGAATTTAATTGTGCAATTTTCATAATTTTTCGATTTGTCGTTTGTGAGATAATTGACGTTAGGGGTAAATGTGTTTTGTACATGTGAACATTCTCTTTGTACACATGACTTGATATCATTGGTTTCCTCATTCTCACACAAATTTCTTATTCTCATTTGAACCCCACCCTTGAAATATAATTAGATCATGCGTGTATTGGGTCGTGGATTCATCAAAATGACAATACAACAATTCTCACAAGGCTCACATCACATAAATTATTAAACGCCGTCCTTGTTAACTATATTATGAGACCCTATCCGCTCGCTAATTATCATGTTCTGTGTCACGAGTGGGATGGCTCAATAACTAACATTATTATTCTCGTTAATTTATGTTCGCCATATCAATAATACTCGACACCTTGAAGAAATGTAATAAGTAGATAACGTTATAACACTCAATTCACATGAACGACGACAAAGTATGTATCCAAGCAAACAGCAACGGATTCTCAAATATCCTATGCAAAAATTTTCCATGAGGGATGCCTTTACGAATTTAGGCAAACAACAGGGACTATTTTTGTAATTCACCTTTAAATTTTTAAAAAGTCTTCAACTTCCGATATACTCCGTAACAGATTTTAACTCGATTTTACTGCATGTATATCTCAAACTTTCCGTTATATAGATCAAATTAAAATTTAATATTATTTTATTCCGTGTAAATATCATCACCTTCAATTCTCAGATGTTTCCTGAAACCCTATCATGTATTTCATCGTGTATATCCTAAAAATCCTAAAGTCGGTTATACCACTAAATCTATAAATACATACGCATATAATCATTTTCTTCATCACAATTATTCATCAACATCTTATTTCAATCGATAAAACCAAAGATCATGGAATGCAGAACGTTAGACCTTACTTTAATCTCCGCAAAGGGAGTTAAAAACTCCAGCTTTTTCAGCAACAATATGGATACATACTCCGTCGTTTCAATCACCGGCAGTCGTCTCCAACAACCGTATAAACTCCGAACGCCCGTCGACAAAAACGGGGGTTCGGAACCCAACTGGAATCATCCGATGAAGTTAAAAGTTGAAGAAGCTGCAGGACAACAGAACGCGTTAACGCTTGTGATTAAAGTAAAAGCTGTAAGATTGTTTGGAAACAAGAATCTAGGAGAAGCTAGGGTTCCGATCAAAGTGCTTCTTGAAGGTGTAACGAACGAAGGAAAAAGTGTGCAGTTTGTTAACTATGAGTTGAGAAAACCGTCTGGAAAAATTAATGGGGTTGTTAGTTTTAGTTATAAGTTTGGTGAGAAATTTGAGGAGCCGGTGATGGCGTATCCGCCGTGGTTTAATGCAGCGCGTGCCTATCACGTGCCGCCGGTGCAACAGCCGCAGGTGGTTCAGCACGCTCCGGTTAGGAGTAATAATTCCGGTTTGGGGTTGGGTTTGGGTGCTGGGTTGTTGGGTGGGTTATTGGTCGGAGATATGATCAGTAGTGCTGGATGTGGCGGTGGTGGCGGTTGCGGTGGCGGCGGCGGTTGCGGTGGAGGTGGATGTGGTGGTGGCGGTTGTGGCAGTTAGAGATTGTTGCTGGTGTGTTTTTAGATATAGTCTACGTGTCTTGTTTTTAGGAATTTGTTACACGTGGATTTAGGTTTTTGTTTTATTTTATTTGATTTATGACGTTAGATTTGATTCTGAATATACTTCTGGAAGTTAAAACAAGAGATGTCTGCTATTTGGTTTTGCACTCATCTTATCTTATTCATATTTTTTATTTAATAATTTGGTTATGTGTTTGATATTTATTTTATACGTTGTATCTTTTTCACGTTACGATTTTTCAACCTTAATTGATCATATAATTTCTCTCTATCTTTCATATGAGAATCCAACCAATATTTGGGAGCATGATAAGGGTTATGAACAAAAGTAAAGTGACAAGTATATCCTGTTATATATTTTAGTGCATTGACGGATTAGTGGACACGTGATAGGTGATGCGGAATGCATACCCGGTTAAATTACTAAATATCGGACTTAGCCAAAATTGCGGGGTCAAAGGGGTTCGTGCCTCCTTGTGGGTTCCTATGGGCAATTCATATTGACTATATTCAATGGAACAAAAAGGTGACTAGATTCAATGAATCTGGACAAAACGGTTATAACCGTTTTGTAACCGGTAGTTTTGGTGGCAATATATATTGCATGAATTGAGACACAAAAAGATTAGAACATATAAACGCTCTGGAATCTGATTGTGTGCCTAAACAGATTCAAACTCTTGTCTTATCCCAAAGTGAACTTCGTGAACCCAAGCACGATAGGGTCGAAATATCACTTTTGGAAAGTTATCCTTTACACGATTCAAGAGTATATTCGGTTGAAATCATTTACCCTGTTTACACAAAATTTCCCAACAATCAAAAGTGATATTTTCATTGATTTTAATGGTTGAATCGGTAAAGGATGACTTCCAAGTTTGATGGGATTTAGGTGGTGATATTAGAAGATTGCAGTAGTACTTCGATGGTGATTTCATCAAATTGGAGTGATTTGACTGTGGATCGGAATCTTCTAATTGAAGCAGTTGGTTGGGATACGCTTCAGTGGATGATAAAGCAATGTGATTATACTTATTAATTATGAGTACGCAATTTCAATTCCATTCATCAATTTATATTGAATCATGCATGACATATATGAGTATGACTAACATGACAGTTATGTTGATATGCATTCCATGGGTATTACCGTATTACGTAATAACATGGTAAACTTATGTGTCTAATTGCATAATAGATTTGTAAAATAAACATATCAGAGATATTAGAACTCGTGATAATTAAATAGAATCACATGATGGAATCTTACTATAAAAGATATCATGTGATAGTTAATAGAAATCATGAGTTTATTTTGATATTGTAATTACATGTAAGTTGGTTGTTGATGGTGATATGTATACTCATATATCAATTTAAATAATTTAAAATAATCAAGTTTGCTGTGTTAATTTGTTAACTGTCTGAAAAGGGGTGATTACAAAAAGGTAAGATATATTTTGGTGTATGTAACTAAGATTTGGCGGGAGTAACTGACTTTTATCGGTTAGTTATATAGTATTCGTGCGAAATTAATATTTTGCAATCAATTAATTATATACAGTGATGTGTAGGCAAATGCACATTGTCAATTGCAATCCATTGCAATGGTTATGGATATGTATATATTAATTAATTGAATGCTGTGTTAATTGCATGAGGTTTGAAAATTTGAATCTCGATATTTTATGTCACAATGGAAGTCAACAAAGTATACATTATTATTTTAAGAAATCTGGTTCCTGGGTTCAGTTGCAAGATGGCATAAAAGTTTAAGTTCCTTTTAATTAATTATTATATGAAGAAATTTATAATGGTTCCAAATCTTGCTTATGTATATTGGCTTTCTTGCATGATAGGATATATGACATATTATTTAATATAGTGCCAAATAAACGTATATACTATATGTTTGTGTTTCGACACTCAAATGTATTAAGCAAGATGACCATTATTGACTTTAAAAATCAAGTGGTTTGGTTGATCCCCTGTTTTGATATCTATTTTCATTGGCAAAGTGGCATCATTTTAAGTTAAAGGCATTGTTTCTTGATATGGATTCTCCTATACCATATGATATACTTTGAGAGGTGAGTGTCATGGATTAAGTGTTTTAACTCACATAGTTTATTTAGTGTGATAAGAATAAACAAGTTAATGTGGTTCTTGATTAAGCAAACTTTAATTTAGCATGCCATGATGTATTAATTGATTCAAAATTGATTAATAAGGACTTGGATTAAAAGTTGGAATTAGACTTGTTAAGTCCTTGATTATATGTAGTCTTAAATATGTTCCCTCATAGCGGAATAGATTTCGACCAAGACATTTTGTGAAGATTGATTTGGATTAATTAATCGAAAAAATGTATATGTGGTCGATGTATTAATGGTTGAAATGCTCTCATTTACTTATTTATGGATGATATGTTACTATCATATAAATAAAGTACTTGTAGAAAAAACAATGATTTATGGTTCAATTTGTTACATATTTCTTCAATCTTAAAGAAATCGTTATTTTCATGATGTCTTATTCCAGTTTAAGTGATGGATTTTGAGGAGAAGCCATGTTAACGACATGTTATTTGCTTAATAAAGTTCCTAACAAAAGGAGCAAGGTTACACCTTATGAACTTTGGTTTAATAAAAAACTTGAATTATCTTCGTGTTTGGGGTTGTCGGGCATTTGTAAGACTTCCTGAACCCAAGAAGAAGAGTTTGGGAGAAAGAGGTATTAATTGCATCTTTATTGGATATGCTGAGCATTCCAAGGCTTATAGGTTTTATGTCAATGAACCTAATGATTCTATTTCGTTTAACACTATTGTTAAATCAAGAGATGCAATATTCGATGAGTATAGATTCTCATCTATACCTAGACCAAAGGATATAGTTCCTAGTACAAGTGGAACTAATGAATATGATGAGGTGGAGAGTTCTGAAATGGATTTAGACAATCCAGTTGAGCTAAGAAGAAACAAAAGAGAAAAGAAACAAAATCATTTGGCCCAGATTTTCAATTGTATTTAGTTGAAGGGTCGAGGGATGGTGTTTCTACCCGATTTTCATATTGCTTTAATGTTGAGGAGGATCCAAAGACATTTAAAGAAGCGATGAAGTCTCAAGATGTTGCCTTTTAGAAGGAAGCAATCAATGATGAGATGGATTCCATCATGGGTAACAACACTTGGGTGTTGGCTGATTTACCACCTGGTTTGTAAATGGATCTTCAAAAGGAAGATGAGAGTTGATAAAACCATTGAGAAATTTAAGGCTCGGTTAGCCATTCATGTCTTTAAACAAAGACCTGGGATTGACTATCTTGATACCTATGCACCTGTTGCTCGGATTTCTATTAGATTGTTGATTGCCTTGGCTGCAATACACAATCTAGAGATTCACCAAATGGATGTGAAAACTGCATTCTTGAATGGGAATCTGGATGAGGAGGTTTATATGAAACAACCTGAAGGATTTGTTATGCCTGGGCAAAAGGTGTGCAAACTTGTTAATCCTTGTATGGATTGAAACAAGCACCAAAACGGTGGCATCAAAAATTCGATGATGTGGTATTGTCTAGTGGATTTAGTTTGAATCAAGCTGACAAGTGTGTATACAGCAAATTTGATAACTCTGGTAAAGGTGTGATCATTTGCTTGTATGTTGATGACATGTTATTTTTGGCACATATCTAGAACAAGTCAATTTGACCAAGGAATTCTTGTCATCAAAGTTTTCCATGAAGGATATGGGGGAGGCTGACGTTATCGTGGGTATTAGGATTAAACGTGAGAAGAGGGGAATTTCTATTTCACAATCTCATTACATTGATAAAGTGTTAAAGAAATTTAGCTGTTCTGATTGTAGTCCTGCTAGTACACCTATGGATCCTAGTTTGAAACTGATGGTTAATACATGTGAACCAGTTTCAAAACTTGAGTACTTTAGGTTATTGGCTGCTTAATGTATGCCATGACGAGCACAAGGCCGTACATTGCTTTTTGTAGTGAGTAAACTTAGTAGGTATACTAGTAATCCTAGTGTACATCATTGACAAGCTGTGAGGTGAGTGCTTAAGTACTTGAATAGAACTATGGATTATAGTTTGCACTACTTGGGTTATCCTTCGGTGCTAGAGGGATATTGTAATACGAGTTGGATCACTTATAGAGAAGATAAGTCTTCTACTAAAGGATGGGTATTCATACTTAGGGGAGGTGCCATTTCATGGGCTTTCAAGAAGCAAACTTGCATTACCAACTTGACTACGGAATCTGAGTTCATGGCATTAGCTTCTACTGGTAAAGAGCGGGGTGGCTAAGGAACTTGATATATGATATTCCATTATGGCCAAAACCTATATCACCTATCTCCATCCATTGTGACAGCGCTGCAACATTGGCTAGGGCTTATAGTCAAATGTATAATGGGAAGTCTAGACACTTAGGTGTTAGACACGGTATGATTCGTAAGTTAATCACGAATGGGGTGATATCAGTTGAAATTGTGAGATCTCAACATAACTTAGCTGATCACTTGACGAAGGGGTTAGCTAGAGGCTTGGTTGAAAAGTCTGCATTAGGGATGTGATTAAAGTCCATTTAATTTCTAATGGCGGGACACCCAATTCCCTTCTAATATAGTATTAGGAGCTGAATTCAATGTGGAAAGCCCACACTTAGAGATTGGAGCACATCAATTGCATATCATCCTAAAGGTATGTGCTCGAATCTGCATGAGGGTTAGGTTGAAGTACACATTCTTAATAGTTCTTTTGAAAAAATGCACGTGCAGATGCATGATGAAAAGAGCTACCTATGTGAATGTGAAGTTTGGCCACTTCAATAAGCTTAGGACTTTTAGCTTTGTATGCATTCATGAATGGATATGGACACATGGCCTGTATAGTGTCGGGATTTAGTTTTTGTGAACTATTGAACTTATGTGTATATTATCTTCAGGTATTCAAAAGGGTTGAAGGGTTCAATTCTTAGAACACCCCGATTCTCGAATATTTGGAATGTGTAATTTACTAAGGTGGAAATTCAATCTGCGTGACGGGGTTTAGTGTGCGGATTTTGGTAACACTAGAGCATTTCGGACCTTCGTTGTCACTCTCCAATGGCAAAGTAATTTGCGACTGACCGGGTGTTTTGAACCAGAGTCTTCTCAGAGAGCTGCAATTGTTATTTTGATTCGTACAGTAGGAGCGGGCTGAGTTGGAGAAGACGTGTTCATAGAAATCGTACGTACGTTTTTGGTTTAGTGTACCAGCGGAAAAGCTAAAGTTAGTAATGTAGGTTTTAAGGTTGTGAATGCGTTCTCACTGATAAACCTTGATGATAATCTACGTGTTAGTTCTATCGGCGATTTTCAGATTGCTGGGAAGGAAAATCGGATGGATGAAATTTCTGTACGGGTGGTCGTTGACATGTCGGTGGCAGGATCCAACGTGGCTGTAATCGACGAATTGAAGAGATGTGTGTCTCTTGATAGAATCATGTGGTTGGATTTTTGCACGCTTCAACGAATCTTCTTGGGCCTAGAAGATGGTGGTGGTGGTTAGAGAGTGGTCCCAGTTTCATGATGTGAGTGTTCTGGTAGCTTTGTGTCGAAAGTCTTCCGACTCTGTGTGGTCGAGCGACGTGTCCCGAATGGTATTTTGGCAGTATGAGGTTTGAACGGGTAACAATGTTGAAGGGGCGGATTCTGAAGGATTACTGGTTTTGAGTTCATTAATCTTCAAGTGGGAGATTGTTGGGCTTGTGAATATTAATGTGTGGGCTAGAGTTTAGGTTTAGCTTGTTGGCTAAGTTATTTATCCCTTATAAATATAACCCTATTGTATTTGTAATCCTTGAGCCGTAAAAGAATAAAAAGAAAAACTCTCTGGTTTGGCCCCGTGGACTAAACCAATCTCCAAGTTAGAGATTGGACATAACCACGTTAAATCCTTGTGTCGTTTACATTCTTGTTAGCGTTTATTTATCTTGTTGCTTTGTTTATTATTGTTAGTTTGCAAATATTATCCGTTTATTGTTTGTGGGTGTAACGCAATTACACGAGCGTTTGTTGGGTTTGTTTTTTGCTAGCAACTAGTTGTTGCTAGTTGGATGTTTCCGCTGCAAATTCCTAACACAGTATTTGCCACTTAACATAATTCCATCAAGTTTGTAATTTGCAGCATTGTCTTTAACAAGTTGAACTACATTCTTTGATCCTATTATTTCAAGAATCTCACTAAACAAATTGCACAAATTAATCAAACTACTATGAATATCATATGCATCAATAAATTTAACAAATGTTGAGTATTAAACTAAATAAAAAATAAAAATAAAATTACTCATTTACCATTGTATTTTATAAATGAAATTTACTTGAAGTAGAAAATTTATTATCTCAAAATTACTTCTTCGTATATATTTTTTTTTGTCACAATGAGGTTAATATCTCTGACTTTAGTCTACCTTATATTTCTGGTTCATTTTTAATTTAATTGAGCACTAATTGTTTAAAGTTATTCTAGTGTGTGAAAACTTAGAAAATGAGTTGGTTACCGGAGTGGTTGAGGGTGTTTCACACAAGTGGGCCTCTATTGAATAGATGAGGTCGGGTGTTCGATCCAATGGATTGACATCTCTGCATGGCCTTGGCTGCTCAGTGAGTCTGATTCACCTCTCACATGTTGAGCATGGGGCGGCTTGACGTGGGCCGGTTAGTATGTCTGGAACATACACGTTTTGAATATATTAAAATAAATACATCTATAAGCTTAGAAAAAACAGTACTATATATGTGAGAAAGTATGTTCTGTACACTTTGTTCTGATAGTGACATGTTACCAATAACTTAAGGGAGTAAAGTGTAACTTTCTTAGTTAATTTGTTAGGAGCGTCTAACTACTTGTTCCCTCTGATACACCGACTAACTACTCGATTAGTATAAGTATGATTGTGTAGAGTTGTAGTTGTTAATCTTTTCTTTGTAGCTGTTTCAATCAGTAAGATCAATAAGAAGCATTGGTGTCAAATTCTTGTTTACAATTGTTAATCGTTTTCTAATTACTATAATATAAGAATGACATATTATTCAACAAACATATTACTACTCATACCAAAAATTAATAAATGAATTATTATCGCCAAATTGACGCATTGTGTTGGTGCATTTTGTGTGTCAGTCAGTTGGTCAAACGTTTGTACTTGTCAAAGTCAATTAGTCTGTGTATGTATAGTGTTTAGTGTGTATATGCGAGCTTGTAAACGAATAGTGAAATAAAATATATACACAATATTAGTGTTTATTGTTAGTGCATTTTGTGTGTCAGTCAGTTGGTCAAACGTTTGTAATTGTCAAAGTCAATTAGTCTGCGTGTGTATAATGTTTAGTGTGTATATACAAGTATGTAAATGAATAGTGAAATAGAGAATATACACAAATTAGTGTTTATGCGACACTAAGCAAGTGTCGCATATAGCGACACTTGGCTAGTGTCGCTATAGGGTTTGGACAACCTATAAATAGAGAGTTATGTTTCAGTTTTAGTGTTGGTCATTAGAGAGATAGAGTGTGAGGCGTTTTTGTGTGTGAGAGAAAGAGGAGAAAAAGCTTGTAACGTTTATACTCAATTGTGAATACAAAGAAAACGTTATAGAAATCGTGTGTTTGTTTATTCGTTCAATAATCGCTAACCAAACGGATTCCGCACATTTGGTTGATTAAACGATCCGTTAGATCAGAGATACGGGAACCTACATGTGGTATCAGAGCCGTGAATCAAGGATTCGACGGTTTCGGATCGTGTTTTGAACGTTTTCGGTTGATTCGCGAAGGTATTAATCGATTATAATCAGTTTCTAGGTTATTTGTGTTGATTATATTGAGTTTTGGGTTGATTTTTGGTGCAAATTCATCCGCCGTTCGTCAATTTTCGTTAGGGTTTCGAAAATTTCGATTTTTAGAGTTTTTGGAGCTGACAGCCGCGTTTTTGCATCACTCGTTGCGTCACTTGATAGCGTCACTTACCTTCAAGCGTCACTTCGAGCGTTACTCAAGTGCGTCACTTCGTAAGTTCCAACTAGGATTTTGCCGACACTCAAGTGCGTCACTTGCCGTCACTAAGAGCGTCACTTAGTGCGTCACTTACCTTCTAGCGTCACTTCAGTGCGTCACTTGTTGTGCGTCACTTCATACCGTCACTTGTGATTTTTAGCGACACTTACCTAGTGTCGCTCTAGATTCAAAAAAAAAAAAAAAAAGTTTCATTTTACCTTGGCGGGAAACTCCAGAAATTTTTTGCGTTTTTAAAATTTTTTCATAGGCTTAAAAGTGTTCAATTTTAGCTTGGAAAAAGTTTCATTTTACCCGGTCATTTTTGGACGTTTTCGGTTGAATTTTTGGCGGGAAATTCGAAAAAAAATTGTAGTACCAAATTTTGTTTTTGAGCTTAAAAGTTCATAATTCTAGTTTGGGAAAAGTTTAGTTGTGCTCGCCCAATTTTCAATATTTTCAAATCAAATTTTGGTGGGAGAATCTGGTTTTCTGGGTTTTGCTAAAGTTCTTGTTTAAAAGATGTCACGCTTGCATAGTGTTGGCAACAACCTTCTGATGTTCACTCAAAACACATACTACTCAAGCTGGAGAAGAGCTTTTGAAGAGTATATCTCTTTTAATGATCCAGACATGTGGATTACATTGACTGAGAGATATGAAATACCAGTCATGGAAGGAACAAAAATTGCAAAATCATATAGATCAATGACTCTCGAAGAACGCAAAGCATGGGATAATGAACAGAAGACTGTCAACGCAATTAAAGGATCTTTATCTACGGAGATCTTAAAGTTGTTTAAGAATTACGAAAATGCGTATGATCTCTGGACTGCCATTGAAAAGCGTTGTGGTGGCTATAAAAAGGAAGAACAACCTCAACATAGTGCAATGGTGGATTAAAAAAAAAACGTTGGTTCTAATGCACCTGAGGTACAAAATGAACCAATTGAGCCTTTTAATTGTGCTACCTGTATTCAATTGACTGAATCTCTTGAGGTCTATCAAAAGGATAACTTAAACTTGCGGGAAAAGGTTGTTAAACTTACATAATCTAATAAGTTTTTGCTAGAAAATGAAAAGCTTTATGAAAAACATATTGAGGCTCACAAGTTAGATACTCAAACTTTTAAAGCAAAGGTCTTTAGTCACCAAGATGCAATTAAAAGTTATCTTACTGAAATAGAACTGTTAAGAAAGGAGCTTTCTGATTTAAAAAGTGAGTACGATAACCATAAAAGCAAAATTTTAGGTTCTTCATCCGCAACTGTTGTCTTTAATGAAATCGTTAACAAGCAAGGGACAGGAGGTAAAAAGAAGGCAGGACTTGGTTATAACCAAGTACCACCACCTTCCCATGCCGAATACTGTCCTATGCCTGTTAAGGAAGGCACTGAAGAGATTCCAGTCGATTATGTATTGCTTTATGGTATTAAATCAAAAGAAGCAAAGGAAAACAAACAGGCAAAGGAGAAAACCAAAAGGCCAGAGTATCCCCTGCCTAAGTTTGTTAAACCTGAAAGTCAATCTCAAGTTTGTGTTGAGGAGATTGTTGAGGTAGAAGATATACCAGAAGAGTCTACCATTAAGGTTTAGCAAATAGCTGTTAAACCTGATTGTTTTAAATGCAAAGGAAAAGCTAAAGTTAAAAATGAATCTTTCAAAGTTAAAGATGTTAAAAGGGATTCTAAATCTACTAACTCAACCTCGGGAATATCTACTTCAACATGTACACCTAAGAGTGCATGTTCAACAAATGTTCATGCTAATAGACCTTCTGTGTATTGTCCTCCACCGAAACGATTTGAGGGAACTCATTGGAATCAAACTTATGTTGAGAGATGTTCTTGCTTTCGTTGTGGTCAACAAGGCCATATTATTAGGGATTGTAGGTTATTATCCCTAGATAGGTTTGGTAGAGGGATGCCAAGAACTTCCTCTTTCAGGAATTCTTTTTCAAAACCTTTTTCAAGGCGTCGTACGTATACGCCTGTATCTAGTTGTGCATCAAACTCTCCAAAACCTATGACAAGAGTAAACAAAGTTGTGCCTAGTAGACCTCAATTTCAACAGCACAACATTGTTGAAAAGAAATCATCTGAACCTAAACAGGTTTGGAAACCCAAATCCACAAACAACGCATCAATGAAATCTTCTGAGTTTTTAAAATATCATAAACTCATTGATGTGATGATCATGGATGATCATGGACAACCCAAGTCTATCAAGGCTTGGGTGTCCCATAAGTACTAATGTTTAATTATTTGTGGTGATGCAGTCAGTTTCTTGTAAAGTAATATTTTTAGTGACTGCATGGATGTGGATATAGTTGGAAGAATGTTATGATGATTTTTGAAGTTTCTGAAGTTTCATGGTGGTAAAAGTGCTAAAAGGCATTTGATTTGACTTGATATGTGATTTTGATACTTTTCTTTTAAATTTTATTATTATTGCAATAACCATTCTTTGCACTTTTTAGTATAGTATCAAAGAAATGCAATGTTGCGAAATATCTTAAATCAAAAATTACAAAAATATGTTTCATGTTTAAGGGGAATACCTTTGAATTGGATTTTTGAAAAGAATTTGCTGTTCAGGGGGAGTAATTAAAATTCTGATTATTTTAATCAGAAATGTGAACAACAAGATTCTTATTCCTCAAAAAGATATTGGATTGTGTCTGGAAACAACATGAGAAATGATTGTACATCATATGACATGCACAAAATGGAAATTTTAAGGTTTATGTTTGATGTGTCAATAGGTTTATCTGGCATGTTTAAAATAGCTTTTATAAACATTAGCTTCATCATATGATGTATTGGTAGACATGATACACACCGGTTTCTGGGTTCTTAAGAAGTAATTTTAATACGTGTCTATGATCTTGTGGTAAACACCGTATGATGTACGATTAAATGTCTTAATTCCTTAACATAGCATGACATATTTCTATACTTGAGGTTTATCTGAAATCATTTGGGGGTCTATACTAATTGTTTCATCTGTTGTACGTAAGTACAGACCTGGTCTCAATTAGTATATGCTTAAAAGTTAAGCAAACGCAAGTCAATGAACTTGAAAAAGTCTTAAATCATAAGATACCTAACAAGGTCACCAAAATGGTTTGACCAAGTCTGGTTTTGCTTACACCTGAATCAAGTTATGTCGCTTTGTTGTGCGTTTGTACAGACCTGTCACCACTGACTTGATTCTTAAAAATGATATTCTTATATTCTCTCTGGATTAGGAAGCTATGCTCATGTCTGGGTTACAGGGGTATGTCATAGGTGGGGACCATGGATAGATATTCATACTAACAATAAAAGGTTAACTCACAGACCCGGATGTAACATGTTTAACTGGACAAACAATACCAATAATCGTCTTGAAATAATTTTTATAAAAGATGTTTTAAATATGCTAAGTAAATTTAAAGTGGACAATTATACTAATAATCGAAATAACACTTACTATTTCCTAATAATTGCATGTTGGCCTGATATGATCTCTAAGCAGACCTAAAACAATCCTATCCCAAAATTTATTTTAATCTTTGTTCTTTACTTTTCCTTTATACAGAAAATACAAAAAGATTTTATTTCTATATTATTTTCTTCAAACATCACATATCTTGTTAAAGTCAAATATTGAAGATGTAAAGGATGTCGGTTATTCTCCAAAGACTGTGAAGGGAAATTCTATTGAAGAAGTTGCTGATCATTGAGAGATGGTCACATATCTTGAAGATCTTATTGTATGATGAAGTTGTGTCAGTCACATGAATTTGGACATCAAGATTTCTTTGAAGACCATGCTATCTCAATGGGGGAGATTCCGATTGTTGAAGACATGAAAGAGTTTGTTGTTGAAGACATGAAAGAGTTTGTTGATGAAGACTAATTGAAGACTTATTTGACCAAGCTGCTGACATATGGGAGTTTGTTAGTGCATTTTGTGTGTCAGTCAGTTGGTCAAACGTTTGTAATTGTCAAAGTCAATTAGTCTGCGCGTGTATAATGTTTAGTGTGTATATACAAGTATGTAAACGAATAGTGAAATAGAGAATATACACAAATTAGTGTTTATGCGACACTAAGCAAGTGTCGCATATAGCGACACTTGGCTAGTGTCGCTATAGAGTTTGGACAGCCTATAAATAGAGAGTTATGCTTCAGTTTTAGTGTTGGTCATTAGAGAGATAGAGTGTGAGGCGTTTTTGTGTGTGAGAGAAAGAGGAGAAAAAGCTTGTAATGTTTATACTCAATTGTGAATACAAAGAAAACGTTATAGAAATCGTGTATTTGTTTATTCGTTCAATAATCGCTAACCAAACGGATTCCGCACATTTGGTTGATTAAACGATCCGTTAGATCAGAGATACGGGAACCTACATTTATGCGACACTTAGCTGGTGTCGCATGGGTCGGTTCATGCGACACTTGGCTAGTGTCGCATGTAGGTCAGATTACACTATAAATAGAAGAGTTAAACTCAAAATTAGGGTTAGACTTTGTGTGAGAGAGAGGGATCCGTTTTGGTGTGAGACAGAAGAGAGAACTAGATTGTAAACGTTTACTTT
This sequence comes from Pseudognaphalium luteoalbum, assembly GCA_963422505.1. Lineage (NCBI taxonomy): Eukaryota > Viridiplantae > Streptophyta > Magnoliopsida > Asterales > Asteraceae > Pseudognaphalium > Pseudognaphalium luteoalbum. Next base: position 13,160,748 of record OY730192.1, on the reverse strand, counting down.
CAAGTGTGAATATATACAAAAAGCTTATAGAAAACGTTTGTGATTGATTGTTTGATTTCCGCGCTTACAATTGATTATACGATCTGATTTGATCCGGCACAAGGGATCTACAAGTGGTATCAGAGCCGTGAATCAATGATTCGACGGTTTCGGATAGTGTTTAGAACGTTTTCGGTTGATTCGCAAAGGTATTAATCGATTATTATAACACCCCAAGATTTCAACGCATATATATATATATATATATATATATATATATATATATATATATATTTTATTTCGGAAGCGTTATCCCATTCAATAAAGTTTAAAGCATTTATATAAACTTTAAACCATTACTAAGTATTATACTATTACAACTTAAACATATATAGTTACAAAACAGTTTTTTATTTTTTTATTTGGGTATTACTTCTAAAACATTTTAATCCGCAAAATGACCAGAGTTTCAGCCGTCAAACATTTCTTCAAACGATCACTACTTGCCCAAATATCCCAAAAGTTAACCTGCAAAAGTATTGTGGAGGATTAGCACGAAGCTAAGTGAATAAACTAAGTCTTACAATCTAACTTAGCATAACAATCAATTCACAACAATTAACTTCAAGAAACAATCAAATAGAGGGTCGGTGGTTCTTGAGGTATCCTCAGTCTGCGGTGATCCTCCAAGAACACTTAATAATCAACTGCAGGCCAATACAGAGATTTTACCAATAGTTTATTGCTATCTTTAATCATTATGGACTAATTCACAACGAATGTTCATCCGGTCCATAAAGTTTAACCTATAGCAACTAAACCCAATATAATTGACCTCTATCATTCCAAACTATCATGGAATTAATCACTAGCAATCAAGTAATCCATCAATTAATAAATTCAATCAATCAATCTATTATTAAATCATCAATAAAGCAATCAATAATATAAACTTAAAATTGATGTAACTAACTGTTAACACCAAAATCAAATTGTGAGAATTAGTCCACTCACCGATACCTCAGCAGTTGCAACACTCAGTTTCTTATCACTGAGTCTTTGTTTTTATCTGAAATATCACATAATAACAAATTAGTAACTTGTCACTAACAAAATAGTATTTACAATATTGATAAATCTTACACATAAGTAACCATATAATACATATGTATATGGTATATATTTAAGTTCACAGTTTAACTTAATCATCAAAATACAACAGACAAACGCGATCCGGGTCAGGTTTGGTGGGATCGCGTTCCTCTTAAGAAAAGTTTCTGTTACCGAATTACACTAAGCAACGCGATCATGAACAAGAGGCTGGATCGCGTTCGTCCTTTGAAAACTTTCTGTGATTGATTTGCACTTGGCAACGCGATCTAGGTAAATGCTTGGGATCGCGTTCCCAAGAGTAAAATCCATCCTAAATCATTTATAACTAGTGAACGCGATCCTAGCTAGGGTTTGGGGATCGCGTTGAGCTGTTCTTCAGCTCAAGAACAGACCTGTTATAGTACAGCTCGAACCAAAACTCAAATCATCATCAAAATGACATCAAATTCGAATTTGAAAGCTATCAAAGTCTCAAATAACTTCAAGTAACATCATATCAATATAATTAACAACTTCAATCACTAATTTTCTACCATTTCATTCATTAACGTAATATCCTTCAATCAAACTATATATATATCAAATGAACACTTCAAATACTTACAATTATAGAAGAAGAAGATGATATACTCTGATATAAGTTCCCCAATCACAGATTCTTGATAGTTAAGAGATTTCTAGCTTGATTTGGACTTAATTTCATATGACACTTCAAAGTTTGTAAGAAAGAAAATCACAGGAAGAAAATGAAGGTCGGGTTAAATCCAAACCCAATTTTTATATCACAGTGTAATTATAATACCCGTTCTAACCGTCTGGAACCTAAATTTCAAATGCGAGAAAATTATTTTATTTTACTGTCATCTAAATTTATTTAAAGTAAACAATATTTCATTAATCACAACATTACCTGAAACTGATTTTCCTATTAAATTTACAATCAAACACATATAATAATATATACTACTTATAAAAGCTAAAAAAATACCTGTTTCTCCTAGGCCCGATTTGAGGATGTTACAATTATAATTAGTTTCTGGGTTATTTGTGTTGATTATATCGATTTTTGGGTTGATTTTTGGTGCTAGTTCGTCTGCTGTTCGTCAATATTCGTTAGGGTTTCAAAAATTTCGATTTTTAGGGTTTTTTGGGGTTCACAACCGTTTTTGCGTCACTAACTGCGTCACTTCTTAGCGTCACTTCCTAGCGTCACTTGGCTTTCAGTGACACTTATCCTAGTATCGCCATCTGATATTGTGCGACACTTATATAGCGACACTACTTAGCGACACTAATCTAGTGTCGTTCTAGATTATAAAAAAAAACAAACAAAACAAACTATTATAGCAACGTTTTAGAACATCTGGGTTGGTTATGACGCTGACCCAGTCATGACCCTTCTGACCCGTTACAAAATAAGTAGGGACAGTCGGACTCAGACCGATAGATAGTTTGCAAACCTGTTGGAAAACGGGCTAGATGAACAGGCCAACTGTCAAGGCTACATTATTACTATTCCCGATTGTATATATAGTACATTAGTACCCATGTTTAGCCCAATATAGTAGTCCTCTATCTATTTTATATTTATTATATATTCATGACTAAACTAGTAAGTAATCCGCGTAGAGCGGTAAATACTTATAAGTAGGTGGATATTTATAGATATAGATTATTGGGAAAATTATATATATATATATATATATATATATATATATATATATATATCCTTCGAAACTTTAAATATTACATATATATCCAATCAAAGTTCATAATAACATGTATGTCCTTTCAACACCTTTAAACTCTCAAATTTACCCATTTTATTAAATAAACATAATTAAATTTCTAATTTTATTATTTATATGACATTTCTATCCTTAACCCATCAAACAAATTCACAAGCACCGACCCAATGTTTCAATTGCATTTGGCGTAATATTAATAAATTTCAGATCATCATTCCCTTTTTTTCAATGGTGCAAATAAAAGATAATGGGAAAATAAACATTAAGGGACCCATCACAAATAATCATCAAATATAATTGCACGAATTAAATGATGGAGAGCTTCTGTTAGTGAAGCATAAAGAGCTTTTGAAATTAAAATGTAATACATGCATATGAATGAATTGATGACTTCATATTCAATTCAATACTTCAAGATTATTTATCCATAAAATTGAGAAAAGAAGTTTTTATTGGTTGATTATCTAATAAGTGGATGTATGTTCTTCGTATTTTTTTGTTTTTTTTTGTTTTTATCTGCGTTATATGTTTAGGAGTAACTTGATGTTTTAGATCTACAAAGAGGGGTTATATAGGTACTTAATTATAATTTAATGAAGTGGGTAAATATGAGAGTTTAATAGTTTTAAAAGGATATGATATTATATACTTTTGATGGATATATATTTAATTTTGAAGGTTTAGAGGGATATATGAAATTCTCCCTAGATTATTTGTTATTCAGATGAATTGATTCATATAACATATCCGTTTTAATACCTAAAATTAAACATGATGTTCATGTGTTGTAAATTTGTTAAAAGGTAATTTTATATATTTAGAAACATTCTTAGTAGTGGAATGTGCAATAAATATTTGATGGATATGAAAGTCATTTCCGATCTTACTATTTGTAAGGCGTTAAGCAAAACACTTAAATGATTTATTATCGTGTAAAGATATTGGTTATCCCTATATTACAGTTTCGGTCCTCCAGCCGCGTATTGTGAGAATCCAGTCTCTTGATTCGATTTTTTGTTTCATCACAAATCCTTCATCCATTTTCTTGACCCGAGGACTAGGATCGTAATATAGGAACAACCACGTACACCGGGAATTGTAATTTACACTATATACAAATTTTTAATTTTTCATTTCATACACTCACTGTCCAGTGTGTTGATATAATTGATCATCGTCGTTATTAATTAATAAGCATTTATTCTTTGGAAAAAAAAAAAAAAACGAACATCATAATTGATTAATTTCTGGTAAAAATTATTTTGAACATATTAATTTCTGGTAATTAGTTCGTTATACTTATATCAAGAGCACTCACGCATGTAGTCAGTAGTCACCTTCATTGCTATATATATACACACACATACACACACTACATATTTCCCCTTAAATCAATCAGTTACAACAATCATTCCCATCACAGCTTTTATAATTTTCTTCCATTTTCAATTTCATTCCAATAGTTATTCACATTCATCAAGATTTCTTCTTTTACATTCCCACTTTCAACAACAAAGTTTATCACTTTCTTTCCAATCGATCAACAATGGAGTACAGAACTTTAGACATTTCTTCAATCGCTGCAATGGGACTGAAAAACTCCAGTTTTTCCGGCAAAGTGGATTCATACGCCGTCGTTTCAATCTCAGAAACCACCGGAAAATTAGTTCAGAAGATCAAAACGTATGTTCACAAAAACAGAGGATCAAACCCCAACTGGATCTTTCCCATGAAGTTTACTGTTAATGAAGCGGCTGTTGTCGAAAATCGACTAATGCTGGTTGTCAAGATCAAGGCTGTGAAGATGTTTGTTGATAAGAATTTGGGTGAAGTTAGCGTGCCGGTGAAAGAACTTCTAGAAGGTGTAAGGAATGATGAGAATGGGATGAAGATTGTTAGTTATGAATTGAAAGGGAAATCTGGAATCAAGAATGATGGGGCTGTTAGTTTTTCGTACAAGTTTGGTGAAAATTTCGTAAAGGAGAATGTGGTGGAGGAGACGGTGACACCGCATTTGAATGCTCGAAAAGATCGAAAGGAGAAATTCGGAAAGACGACTTCTGGTGATGGGTTTGGAAGCAGTTTCTTCAGTGGGTTGTTTGTTAGTGACTTCGGGTCGACTACCGCCGGTGGTGGACATGCTGGTCATGGAGGACATGGCCATGGTAGTCATGGTGGTAGAGGTGGAGGTGATCATGGTCATGGTCATGGTGGTGGATGCGGAGGTGGTCATGACCATGGCCATGGTGGTGGTGCTGGATGCGGCGGTGGTGGAGGTTGCGGGGGTGGCGGATGTGGCGGTGGCGGATGTGGCGGTGGCGGATGTGGTGGGAGTTGAGGTTGTTAGAGGTAGTTGTGGTGGTTATTGATACAGCTTGTGTTTCTTGATGATAGGATTTTGTTGCATGTACGAATTTCTGTTTTGGACCTTTTGGTTGTGTTTTCATTTTTTTTTCTTGTTAATTGGGAATAGTACTGGTGGTGTAAATAAATAAATAGAATCAATGGGGTTTGTCATGAATATTTGGTGTTACGAATCTTTATTTGCTTTAAGATAAGATGGGTTGTGATAATTTGCAATGCCATAACATGTGTCTATAACGAAAAAATATCTACTATAAACATTTTCTTAATAAGTTTGAGCAATTATGTTACACAAGACGATATAAATGTTATTGACTATTAATCTTCGTTTCTAATTCCCCGTTGGTTTAATATAACTATTTACCAACCAAAAGAAGAAGAAAAATGGTTAATTATGTTGTACTCCGTATTATATAATTAACATTGATGCTTAATGTATAATTGCATGAAGATATGCGACAGGTTATGAAAATTTGGAAATTATAGACAACTTGAAGAAGTCAAGGGTCTAAAATGAAAATTTTCAGTTATTAGTTAGTTGCATTTAAGTCGACTAGGAACCTACAAATTTCCCCTGAGCCCTTAAATCAGTTATGACAGTTACTTCCATTTTCACTTTCATCGATCAAGATTTCATTCCTTCCAAGAAATAAAGATATTCACATTAATCAAGTTTTCATTTCAATCAATCATGGAATACAGAACTTTAGACATCACTTCAATCTCTGCAAAGGGACTCAAAAACTCCAGTTTTTTCAGCAAGAAAATGGATACGTACGCCGTCGTTTCCATCTCAGAAACCACCGGCAAATTAATTCAAAAGATCAAAACAAGTGTTTGCAAGAACAGAGGGTCCTACCCGAAATGGGATTCACCCGTGAAGTTTACAGTTAATGAAGCAGCTGTACTCAAAAACCGATTGACGCTTGTGGTCAAGATTAAAGCTGTGAAGATGTTGGTAAATAAGGATTTGTGTGAACTAAAAGTTCCTGTAAAAGAGCTTCTAGAAGGTTTTGGAAATGATCGTAAAAAAGAATTGCAGATTTCGAGTGATGAATTTGGCCGGAAAAAGACGAATGGTGTGATTAGTTTTTCCTACCAGTTTGGCGATAAATTTGAAAAGAGGGAGTATACGGTGAAACTGTATTCGAAGGTAAGGAAGGGTAAATCTGGAAATGGGTCTGGACGTGGTTGTTTTGGTGGGTGTGTTGGTGATACGGCGTCGACATCCGGTGGTTATGGTGGTGGTCATGGCCATGGTGGACATGGTATTGGAGGCGGTGGTCATGGTGGTTGTGTATGTGGTGGTTGTGCATGCGGTGGATGTGACGGTGGCAGGTGCGGATGCGATGGTGGTGGGAGTTGAGGTTGTTAGGGTTAGTTGTGGCGGTTATTGTGTTGATACAACGTGCACGTGCTTAGAAGTCGGTAGGATTTTGTTGCATGAATGGATGGATTTCTATTTTTGATAATTTTTTTGATTTTTTTCATTATGCAAGTGTTGATCGGGAATAATAATCATACTTTTGGTGTAAATGAAGTAATGAACAAATTTTAATCCATTTGTGAGGTATGTTTGTTGCTACAACTTTTTTTTTTTGATATCTCAAAGTTGCTTTGGGATGGATTCGGATCGTTTTTGTGATGCCAAAAATTTGTTTCTACAAGATAAAAAAAATTAACCTTTGATTTACAAGTTAAATTTTACGTGACTTAACGATAAAAATGACGTTGACTGTTAATGGGATATATTTCTTTTCTGATTCACCGTCCGTGTGAGATGATAGTTTCCAAAGTCCCAACTGATGATAAATGAAAGATCCAACTAAAATCGGTAGCATATATTCCACTATAAGTCAAACAGGGAAAAGAGAAACTATATCAATTATCAAAAGATTCTAAAGTCTGAAACTGATAAGGGTTTAATACGGGTTTGATACTAGATCACACAAGAACAGCTTGTTGATCTTAATTCACAAAGAGAACAGCTCTTTGGGAATTGAAGAATAGAGAGCAACTCTCAAATTGGATTTCAATTATGTAAAACCATCAATTAATCATTCTTGGTTACAACCGTTCCCTTTAATATCTCCTAACACATGTTTAACGAACTCAATCACATGTCTAACTAATGATGAGTCTACTAACCACTAATAAGCGGACACATGGGTTAAGTATAAGTAGAGCATAATTGACACGTATCAACTACCCCATTCCTCAGAACATCCTTGTCCTCAAGGATGGTAAATCCAGACATTCTTCCTCTCGATGCTCTCCATGTGACTTCCATTAGATGTGGCTTATTTTCCTTTGGTGCAATTACTGATGAAAGCATAATGAACCATTCCTTGTGATTCAGTGCATGTTTAGTTGACAGCTTCAAGTTGAATGAAACACACTCCTTCCAAATATTGTCCATCTCATTCCAAGTGTTGTTCAAATCCAATGAAGGGTTGTCCATAATTTCATAGCTAAACCAATATACCGAGACTGATGCAGCCTTGTTAATTTTGTAGACCATCAAAATCTTCCAGTATCGTATGTTCTCTACTGATAACAATTTGGTCTTATAAGGTGAGCTTATAAAGTTCCCCTGGTGATCATAACTTGGCGAAAACGGTCCATCGCTTGCCACACTATCAGTACTTGTAGCTTCTACCAGGGCTACCAGATTGCTTCCTGTCATCAAGTCAACTAGCTTTTGGTGAGCTTCCAGTCTGATATGGATTCAATTATAATAGAACCCTAGATCTCACAAGAACAGCTTGTGAAATCTAATTCACAAAGAGAACAGCTCTTTGGGAATTCAAGAATAGAGAGCAACTCTCAAATTGTAATTCAATTATGTAAAAATGATAAGAGATACATTCTTGGTTACAGTGACTTCCTTTTATACTCTCCTAATACAGGTCTAACTAACTCATTCATATGCTAGCCACTAATATAATGACACGTCAACATTTATAGCCACTAATATAATGACACGTCAACATTTATGTAACTAACTAGTATAAACGCATATTTGACCCATAACAATTTCCTCACTCTTCAAAACATCCTTGTCCTCAAGGATGAGAATTTAGTCCATCTGTCTTTCTTTTGGAATAACTATCACTTGAATCCACTCATCATGAATGCTCCTACTGATCCATAGCATATGCTGGACATAACCCAAAAGAAGTAGAATTGTAATGGCTATTGTAGATTCATTCTTGCAGTAAAGGTACCACCAAAATAGCAGCAAATAATGATGAAGCGGGATCAATAATAAGCATACAAGTGCCCGAAAATCCTACACAATAGCTGCAAGCTGTGCAAATGTTTCTGACACAATGGATGCTGCCTATGTCCCCTTAAATAGGGCAAATACATAGAAACAGAAGAAACATAATCCACTTCCAAATACTGAGCTGAGAACACCATGCGGCCTACCGTTCTTAAGCTCCATACCCCTATACCCTCTTTCTTCCAAGATTTGATCACATGACTTGCAACCTTCACATGATATTGTTCAATTCCTTCGAGTTGCTTCAAGAACTGTTTTGCACTATTAAAAACACCAGCAGCCCCTGAACAAGATTTGATCAGAATCCTTCCTTTAACTTCAGTTTCCTCTTCGTATTCTTCAGCATCTTTAAACCTCGATACTAGTTGTTCATCATTTTCTTTACTTTTCTCACTCCTTAATTGCTGAATACTAATGTCATTCTTTCCCATGATCAAAGCATCAACAAAACGAATTCGTTCTTCAACGAGGTGCCAAAGATCCTTTTTATCAGTTTTTATCAATTCAGCCTCTTTAAGATCGTTAGCGATAGTTTTAGTGTTTTCATTCAACTTACTACCAGCATGCTTCCTTTTATCGATATTATTTCCACCGAAAAACATGTTAGGTATTTTATCAAACACCTTATGTGCACACTCAATATCAAGATTTCCCGTTTTAGAATCGAGTTGCATTTCATGAGTAGCAGTTACTTGATTAATAAAGAAACTAAACTGGGCATCAGATTCACTTACAATGTTTGAACGACTAGGATTTTTCAATTCAATTGGAGATTTCAATTTCACCTCCTCATCGAATGATTCCTTGAACTCTATTTGGTTATCAACCTCCTTTGAAATCACTAATTCCTTGATATCAAGATCCTGCAATTGATACCCCGATTTATGTTTCAGTTCACTCGAACAGATCACCTCTTCCTCACCATTCTTCAAAATACATGACTCTTCCACTGAATTAAACACACACTGGTTATGAATTTCAGATCCTTTATTCGATTCCTGATGATAATCAGCCACGAAAATTTGCAATTCTTGCATACACTCTGGAAGACCTTTTGTATTTTTATTTATCTCATTCGTCATCTCTATAATCTGCTTCATCATCTCTTTCAACTCTGAAATGTTAATTGGCTGTGACTTGAACGATTCCTTCGATTCTCTATCCATTCTCCACAGGTAGAGGAAAATGGCTCTGATACCACTTGATAAGGGTTTAATACGGGTTTGATACTAGATCACACAAGAACAGCTTGTTGATCTTAATTCACAAAGAGAACAACACTTTGGGAATTCAAGAATAGAGAGCAACTCTCAAATTGGATTTCAATTATGTAAAACCATCAATTAATCATTCTTGGTTACAACCGTTCCCTTTAATATCTCCTAACACATGTTTAACTAACTCAATCACATGTCTAACTAATGATGAGTCTACTAACCACTAATAAGCGGACACATGGGTATTTATTAACTAAGTATAAGTAGAGCATAATTGACACGTATCAGAAACCTAATCGTTTGAGTTAATAATTACGCATGTACAATGATGATTAGAAACAGAAACCTAGGTTGGTACGAGAGCCAAAATCTGATTCTTGATTATCCCCATGCATTTCTGTATATCTGTATAGACCTGCAAGTTCTTTGAGGAACAAGGTTGTAAACTAGAGACAGCGGAATCCAATATACTTGCAACTTCAGCAGGTGGAAACTGTCTTTCTGTACATTTCTGTAGATTCCCATCATGCATAAACCACAAATTTAGAAACGAGGGTACCAAAACGGGCAGGTTGAATAAAGGGTCAAAACAGGTTTGGCTCAAACAGGTAAACCTTCTTATGGGTCTATCTAGGTTGAACGGCACACTTCTTGTCCAAAAGTATAATATCTTTTATAATTGGTATCACATATGATAAAATGAACTCTATATAAATGATACTAGTATTCTTTTATTTTGAACAAAAATGAAAATTTAGTATTTAAGGTGGTTTTTTGTTGGGGTCAAGGGTACGGTACCCCAGGGAGAAAAAATAGGGAGGTTTTAATCGATAAAGATACATATTTCAGGACTTCGAACCCATTTGACACTTTTCGATCCACTTTCCTTTTCTTATAATTTATTTCATCCCCTGACCCATTATAGAAAAGATAAAATACAACACTAATAAGCCCATTCACAAGTAGATTAGGTCGACAATTACACCTCTATCAAATAACGACCAAAATATGAGAATTGTGGTGGAGGTGGTGTGTCTTGAGGGGAAACAAAGTACTGTTTCTTACCTGGATGCTGAAGAGAGTAGCCACACACTGCGTAATCAGTTCAGAGGGGAATGATGCCTTATTAGAATCTGCTGGAGGTATTGGCTTCGAATTAGGTGCTTTCACTGAGGAAATTAGCTGTTGATGCAATGGCAAATTGGAACCAACTGGATTGTTTGCAGTAGGATTAGGTTGGTCAGGTGGAATGTACGAATCATTCAATGGTAGCCGATTATTCACGAAATCAACAAGCTGGTTAATCTCATCATCAGGATTGACCTTTGGGGATGACATTGCCTACAATTCATTGAAAATTAATCATTAGAATTGTTCACTTGTTACACGGGGTAAAAATTTATGAATTGTGTGGTATAGTGATTCACATTATAGAGGATTTTTTAGAATACCAAGAATCTGACAATCAATACAAAACTGCAACACATGGCATTTGAATTTGCTTCTACCTTTTAGGTTGTAATATTCAAATGGTGACTTAATTGATTGTTTAACAATTCTGATTACTTAAGTACTATCCATACCAAAATTATTGTCCAGTTGTCCACTTCCAAAACAAGATGAGTATAATCAATAAAACTTCCGAAATACATTTACTATGAACAAACCCAAAAGTGCAGAAATTGTACTTAAATAACACCTGTATAATATTGGGATGGAAAATAATAGACAAGATGATCTATAAATTTTCTTGAAATACTAACAAAAGAAGATTTTGTATTTTTAACACCCCCCCACCCACACACACAAAATAAAAAAAAACATTTCTGACCTGGATAGCTATGTCTACCATTGTACGAGCCTTGGTTCTTGATATTTTAACAATCTCATTAGCATGACATTCTGACTCTTCAGTGTGATTTGCAGAGTGGTCTGAGCCTCCATGGTCACATGAATTGTACATGGCCCTTGGAACGTCAAGGTGAAAGTCGCGCTGATATGCATTGCGTTGTCTCAAGCGAAGCAAAGCGGAAAAAACCTGATAAGAAAGCAAGCCACTTAGCACTTTTAAATGCGCATAAGACAGAGAGAAAACAAAGGTGAGTGAAACCTAGGGATGAAAACGACGCCCCATATACTAATGAATAGGCTGACTTGGGTCATACTCTAAAGAGGAAAAGGGTAAAAGAAACAAATTTTATTTAAAAGGTAATGGGGTGTGAAGGTTGTCCCACGTGCAATTTAATGCAAAACCCCATAGATATTTTTTTACATTAATTGACAATATCACTGATAAATTAAGTTCTGAAAAAAATAAACACACACAGACTATAAATAGAAGCTTTAAAAGGACTTGCAGAATAAAGTGTATCAGGTCAACCCACCATGACCCGCACATATATTATCTGTTACCCAGCCTTTCTGACCCGCCCATATATTTCAGCTATAGGTGATAAATTGTTACACTTGCCTGAGCATTGGCTTCATCTAACTGTACAAGAACAGCTGCATATAGCTTTTTAAAAGCATCTGAATCCTGAAGGGCAATGTCACAATCAGATTGGTTTTTCAACACATCATCATGCATTCGTCTCAACTCGAAAACTACAGCCTCCTGTAGATTTAACATATTCACAAAATATTTCATTAGAACAACAAAAGCTTCTGTCATCTCACTTTTAAACTACTATAGGATATGTAAGTTCAACATTTACATAAATAAGTAATAATTTAGAACCTTTTTGTCAAGAGCACAAGTCAGCTCAGCAATTGCTTCAACATTAGCTTCCTTCGCCTGAATTTGTGCCAGTGTACCAGGCCCAGAGTATGCTGCATGATGATCTAACATGACTTCCCTTGTTCCGTTTCTAAATGGTGAATCAGATTTAACTGAGGTAACCTACTCCAATAGGCAAAAAAAGGTAGTTCATATTATTGATGCTTTCAACACTGTATTAATAATACTCCAATTTAATAAGTAAACTAATGCCAAAATTCAAAAATGCAGTAAATCATTGTCATTGATCATGAAAGTAAATAGGGTACCTCCTCCATGTTTTCTAAATTGTCACGAGAAGAAAACTTTGTGTAACCTTCCATTCTCTGATCTTTTCTCATTCCATTGACTTTAACATCCTTTAAGCTCTTGAAGAATTTTTCAACAGGTGTACGATACATCAATGATGCAGGCAAATTCTCAAAAGGATTTGAGGGCATACAATTGGTATCCTGAGAGAGAGAGAGAAAAATGACCAATCATGTTTACACTGGGAGATGGAAAGAGATGATGTTCATTTGACAATCATGAATATTAATTACCGAGCATGACAACACTAAGTCCTATAATCATTAATAGTGAAATTCAGAAAGGTAATCTTCTCCTGCAGAAGTTACAGTTGTGAGAGCTGATTTGCATAGTCGGCATATATTCAAAAGACATCTATAATCAACAAAAAACCATCAAAGTTCCCTCCTGGTACTAAGTGTATAAGTAAGAAAAAACCCATACATTATTGCTTAATTAATATTGTACATGGAGCCATCAAATTCCCTTTTGGAAAACAATGAAATATAATAGCCAGCGTAAATTTTTAATGTGGATGTCAAGGTAACCTTATATGTGTTCATTTCAAAATCAAACCAGGTGATCAAGCTGTAGATATTAGAATAAGCAAAACAAAAACAATATTCAACAATTCATTAACATATACGTAGTAGGGGATTTGGAAACAAAAAATACAGTATTTACCATGATCATTTCAACACCTAGTTCAGGTTGATCAAACTGAACACGACACCTGTCAAGATCTACGGTCAGTATAGTTCCATTATGAATCTCTATTGTCGCCGGGTGGATAGCAATGACACGTTGCCCTACTGTCAACGGCCTTGCAAGATCTGTTGGTAATCCATCTCTGCTACCAGAACGAAGTTCTTTATAATGTGTCCTGACAGAATCCCGGTATTGATTAAGCTTAACCTTTTCCTCCTTTAGAAATTGATCTGAAAACCTCCGAGGTCTACCAAGAGAACTGCTTCAACAATGTCAGAAAAATGAGGAAACATCATTACACATTTTTATTTTTCAGGTTCATGGTAGCCAAGAACAGAGTTATAAAGTCTATAAAGGTGGCAAAATGGGCAGATTGGGTAATGGGTCAGAATAAGTTGGTTCAGAGCGGGTAGATATTTCGTACAAGATGAAACAGGTTGGAGGTCGGGCCAACCCACAAAAACCTTTTGTCTTTTCTTTATTGAATTTATAAATGATTATTTGTTTAAGTATATTTACAAAAAACATATAATTACAATAGAGCAACATTGTTTGAAAAAAAACTTTATTAGATTCAATACAGTTTACACATACATTGGGTGAGTTTAGATCCTCTTCACTTTAGCTAACTTTTTTCTAGGTTTACCAATTAATACGGTTCAGAAATAACCCAAATCCACTAATTATATACTCAAATACTCAGTACTCACACACCTTCGGATGACACCCCATTCAACACGAGCTAGTCTTGGGACATGACCTAAACCAACATGAAATAGGTACTCAACAAATTCATTTTTGGCAAACCATGGCTTATCTATTGCACTGTAGAACCATTCAAATGAACACCATCTTCGCATGAATTGATTTGATAGGCATTTATAAAGTTTTCCCTGCAAATCGGATAGCACATGGACAAGAGAACACGGTCAAACCTACAAAAGTAAATGATATAGGTACATACCATGCCAGGAAAAACACCTTAAGTTTGACTGTTTTGTGACTGAGGGAAGGGAAGTGTACACTTTGCTTGTCTGTTCCAATTACATCAGAATACTTAGCAACTTCCAGAGCCTCAGGTTTGTACATTTTACGCTTGTTTCTGACTGCAGTACGTATGTTGGACAAGTTCCCTTTAGAAGTATGCACATCTGATGGAGCTGAATTGTGCACTTCCCTTCTTGCATGAATACTAGAAGAGACATGTTGAACATTTCCGAATAACTGAGGGGAAGAACTTTGTAAAATACGTCTACTTAGAGAGATTTGTGCTGCATGTGTAGCCTACATTACAAACAAGGTATTAATTTATGAAATTCTTTTAAGTAAATGTTAGGATAAAGTTACATGTATATATAAGGTACTCAACACTCACATGATATACAATAAACAGGATTGGTGTAACATGGAGAAAGCTTTCTGACATATGATGTAAAAATTTCTAAATTTTCTGCATGATACATAAGCCTTAGTAGCCTAAGCTTCTCTCATAGCCATGTGGCTCCAAATTGACACAAAACAATGCAATAGTTACCCATCTCATTTTTAAACGCCCATATGCATACTCATAAGACAGCAAAATGTGAGAACTGGTCAACAATTACCAAAAAGATGCATTTAATCTGGGATTCGTGCCAACAGGTCTTACAATTTAAGTGCCAGTATATCGGAATTTGCTTATGCATATAATAACATAAATTTGTACAAGACATAGAAGTATCAAAAACCAATTTAAAAAAAAAAAGTGATTTCTCTTCAATGATAATGGTGGAGTTCGGGACTGTTTGAACTATTACACTTTTTTTTTACATATTTGATAAGTTGAAGAACATGGAAGCACCGTTGTACCAGGAAATACAAAAAAGAAGAGAAAGTCAACAGTTCCAAAGAAACAATGGAAGAGATGAATCTAAAATTTTGTGTTTTGAAGACAAAAGAGAAAACATAAATGCATAACAAGCAACCTCCCCCTCCAGAGGCTATTTGGGGTTAATATCAACAGGGGTTTCAGTTTTTAATAACTGAAATTAGTGTGCAATAAGCATCACTAAGACATCATGCCATGATTAAGATACTACAAACTCGGAGACATGGGGACAAGTAGAATTAGACGTGGCAATTTTGAACCATTTACTTGGGAATGGGTCGATTCAGCTATTAGATTTATCCTTATAGGGTCAAATGGGATACAACAAAGATAAAAAGCATGTCAAATGGGTTGAGCAGGTTGGAAGATGTCCAGAGTATATTTATAATGCATAAAACCTTATAAACCATTTCATTTAAAAAAAATTATTTATTATCAGATTAACATATTATTCGTAATTATATTTCATACACTAATAATTAAAAAACTTAAAACAAATGTTTTGATAAAAGTGTTTTGGGTCAAACCACACCGACCTATTGCCCAACCGGGCCATATTGAACCTTCTAAGTGATATGTTCATGTAAGAGCTTACTTTAGGTGCCACGATCTTCTGTCTCTTTCTAGAAACCTTAGTAATTAGATGATGAGACTCCTTTACTTCTGAAGCAACATTGGTGCCATCAACCGAGTCTTTAGTAGCAGATGTCTGAGCTTTGTTATCAGGAACTTCTAATCTAGAGCTCGACTTGGTCCCTTTACCAGTAAGACCTGAAAATTTACGCTTCTTTCTCGCGCTACCTGAAGGCATAGTTTGCAGTAAATGCGAATAATCAATAAATTCACGTGGCTATACCATACACAAATCAAATTTGAGAGTTGACTACATGTGGCTATATCTTACCATTTCCACTTGCTTCAGTTATAATCATCAATGACATATTTGCCAAAGTTTCCAACGCATCGAAGGAAGTAATATCTTCTGCAAGAAAGATGTCAAAGAAAGTACCAAAGTTAATTGCTTGTTTCTCACATGAACAACTTATTTAAGTAATGTTTGGTATGATTCACACTGACTACATTACTACAGTTAAGGAAATAATTTTACCTTATTTACCTGCTTGGTACACTTATATTACTATGAGTTTCTATTTCACTCCAATCAAAGTGGGACGACTAACATTGATGAGCTCACTGAAGTACAGAGCAATTGAGCATTGCCAAACCTTGCACTCTCATAACTCTTCAATTTCAAATATTAATATTACTTTGAAGTACCAGTTCCTTTAATCATAATTATAAGAAACTAGCAGCTTTAGTTAAACTGCCTTTATCTTGTCAGTAATTCTTTTTCTACCTACAGTAAAATCGAAATCCTGTTTCTAGTGAGTATTTTTATTGATATCTGAATGCATCCAGTGTTTCTACAAACTTCATAATGAGGTATACATATCTCATGCACCCCAACAAAATTCCTAGAACCCTATTGCAGACAGAGAAAGATGACTATAGCAAAACACACGCACACGGCGCACACACACATACACACACTCTTACTTGAGTAGGGCGGATACCATTAAGCCAGACCGCTACTAAGTAATGAACTTAAACGGGACCGGTTATGCTAGTCCATCTGATCGACCATTTACAAGTGACTGACTAACTGCCAAAATCCAATGAATCAAAATGCCAAAAAATAGTCCACTTTCTAGTGCAGCATGTTGTTATAACTACAGGAGATTCTAGTTTAAAATTATTATATGTATAACTGAACACCTTTAGATTACCACAACCAAAATATCAACTTCATGATAAAAGGATCCATTACATAGGTTGGATTCCTACAGATCAGAGCGACTGGAAATGCCTGTGAAAAGGGTAGTAAGCAGAGAAATGATGAATTTCACAGTAAGTGAAAGTATATCTGATATGAACAGATCTGAGATTAATAATGTAGTATTATATGAAAAGGGGAGTTTGTCCACTACGGAGATTTAGGTGAGTTACTATCCAACCCCGCAAAACATAATGGGCAGATTTTACATTATAAAACTAGTGATAACTTTGAATTATCTGAACAGTGATATTTTCTGATTTAAGGGATACTATTGATTAAAATATAATAAGAATTCCTGTAAGTTTAAGTGATAACAAAAAAGGAAGAGGAGAACCAACTGGTAGTAGAAGACGAAGGAGGTCTATTTGGAACTGAAAATAGGAAACAATACCTCTCTCGGTACGAGTTTCTTTACTTCTTTTCTTGGAATCCTGAGATGACCTAGAAGGTTTTGCATTAGCAGCTTCAACATCAAAATTTCTTCGTAGAGTACCTAAATTCTGTCCTTCTGTGGCACTACTGGCTTCCCGTACGTAATCTAATTGCTTTTTACCTTTCTTACTAAATTGAAATTTTCTCCCTTGTGATTCTTTATGACCATGTAACATATAACCACCATTTGTTCTTTCCTTACTCCTATCCCTAGAAATATCTGTATTATCAGCTTCCATGCTACCTTCTATATCATCATCATACATTTCATTATCAACAAACTGACCGCTAGCCACATCTGATTCGCCGCCATACTGTGTCCAAAAGAATTGCAAATAAGTCTCATTTTGTTTTTCTTTTTTGAGAAGGCAAAAAATTTGTATTAAACTAAGACCTTTTAGAATAATAGCCACAAAATATCACATAAAAAAGAAGCTAAGAAGTTTATCGAGATTTTATGCTCATCTTTCTTAATGTTACTAAAAAACATGAGTCACCAAAGATAAAGCACCAACCATTCTGTCAGAACTCTGACAAGGAGATGACATCAGACTATCAGATCTATTTGGAGTCTGAGAAACCTGGGGAGAACCACCTCTCTTTGAAGCCTCTGCCAATGCCATTGCTATAGTGTGAGCAACATCTTCTTCATTACCTGCCCTGAGTTTTAGGCCTTTCTTTGTAGGCGATGAATACTTCTCTCCTTTCACATTCTTATGAGATTGTGAGACAGGGATACGTGGTGTCCTTTTTCCAACAACACGAGGTCCGCTTCCTAAAGTTCAAAAACAATATAATCAACCACACAATTTAGCCCATCAACCACTCATAAGAACAAGATAAAGGTATATGATAACTTTCATCATCACGTATTTACACTGAACACTCTAGCAAGTCTCACCACAGCAATGACGGGGTGAAAAGCTGTGTGTGTTTAAAAGGGCCACAAAAAAGATATATCTGATTATTGTTATTCGAAGTGACTCTGGTTATGACAATCTAATTATTTTAGGATTTGATACACAAATAACTGTAATCCAATTTCATACATACATTTTCCAACAGCCTGTTTATTATCGCTGATTACCTTATTTTGATTATTTATAATCACATATCAGCTTCAAAATGCACATTCAAACACCCATAATATACTTGCACTGGTCCATAAGAATGTGTAGGTGGACAACAAACAGTTATCCTCATACACATGCAGCTATAGACAACAGGAAGAACCCCCAAAGTAATAAAGTGGTATACACATGTGTAGCAAGAAGAGTGACAACAACATAGTGAAAGTAACTATGTTAGCTTTTGACAACCACTTACCACCAGAGCGCTTCTTCTTTAATATGGACAGGAAACTGTAATCTGGTGGAACTGCCTCCGGATGCATACGAGAACGCCCAGCAGAGTCTTTAGATGCAGTCTCGTGAACTTTGTGACGTACGCGTTTTTTAGGCTTCCGAGATGTTTCCACACCATCATACCTTTCTTGTTCACTGTCCTTCTCATCCTGAAAAACACAGAAGCGACAAATTGACTTCCATCATAACAAGCCACCACACCATAACATCGTTAACCAAGAACTTAACCAGTTGCATGATACAGCAGATAGTAGGTGATCAAAATACCCACACCCGTATCTCTTGTAAATGATCAAAATAATTGCTTGGTGAGATGTACGATAAAACAAACATTGATAATTTTGGAGAAATTTATCAGTCACTGGAGTAGCATTTAACAAAAACCAAGGAATTCGTCCTAAAAGAATTTCTTAATGAATGATGCAATCAATAAACCTTAGCTAAGTACTACTATTATAACTAATGTTACCTTTTCAACCACGACTATTACCCAAATGCCAGAGGGTTGACATAACAGTACCCAACGACCGGATGGAAAAGAAAATATATATTCATGAGCACTGCATAACTTTCTCATATCAAAACAGACTGGTTTGCGTTTCTTACATGGACCCATCTATTCTAATAAATACTTATTCTACGTACATTAAAATAGAATTGAGATTATAAGCCTCATTCCGAGCAAACAAAAATTGTCATTCGGCCTCACCCTTCAGAACGGAATGAAGCATACCGCCAGATCCAGATCCCAATCCATTGACATCAATGTTTTCCATTTCATTTGCTTTGAGGTAAAGGGTGTTCTTTACCCATCATCTCTAATCTTTGCAATCATTATATATAGTATATCTGTTAGATATAGTCTATTTGTGGTTTAGAGTTTCTTGATATAGAAATCACTTGTATCTAGTTTTCACATATCACAATCAGACTAGCTTTGGATTTTGTCAGCAAAAATTTAGTTATTTGTTCTGTACTATGCATATATCTTTTTTGAGAAAATTCATAGCCATCTTGGCACCTCATTTGTCTTACGAAAATCACATTTTTCTTGGTATTCCTCATAATCTATTGCTCAAACATTCACTTGATTTTATTTTTGAACTAGTTATAAAAATGAGGATTCCATTGAAGATTGTTATAATTTACCACTAGAGATTCTTAATCAATGCGACAATGCTTAAAACAGTACTCATTAAATTTGGAAGTTTATAAAATAACTCGACACAACAGGTATAATGTCAAATTTGTAGAACTGAAATTATATGCATGATGATGAAAGTGTCAAATCTTTAGAGTGATTGCAAGAAAATGATTGCAAATGCTCAACAATAGATACCGAATACAGATTGCATCTTACCATGTTGCTATAATAATCAGTCATCATAGCAATAAAACCAGCAACGGAGGCTATGCCCTCTGGAAGAGACAGGTATGCCTGAAAGTGCCACAAATACATTAATTACAAAGTTGAAAAATTAAAATTATGTGTAGCTCCATTTAAAATCATTCCAAGATACACATTCATACAGAAACTCCATTACAAAGTTCTGTTATAAATCCGTGACCAGTTAAAACATGCAAGGGAGGATTCACCAAGTCAGCTTTAATAAATATGAGTCATAAGATCTTAAACAATAAATCTACTTTGTTAAACTGCATCAGAAACAATTATGTATTCAGGAGCAGATCTTATTGCTATGGTTTTGTAAACTGGACTATCCCTTATATGCTCGATGCAGACCTTATTGCTACTCATGAAGTTACCAAATGTGTTCCTTTTCCATTCTTTTTCTTGTTTCAAGTAATTTAACACGCCCACTAATCTTTGTCTTCAATTACATATGACAACCTTTTTACCCATTACGGAAATCCAGGTCACTGCCTGTCAACTGAATAGCTATTATTCGAGAAAACTATTCTAGATGAAATTCACCATTCTACATCTTGATGTTACCTTCAGCCAATATAATTAGTAACCACTTGACTATAAAGAGCAAGTTCCAACAGGAGCTAAATAGCTAATAGGTTTAGAAAAATCAGTTTGGTATAGACTGTATACTAATACATTTTTTTAAACTATATATATTTAATTAACTTTGACAAACAGATTACCTAAATTAATTCCGTGATCAGTTTATCTTACATGTCAAGTAATTCAGAAAACACGGAATTTGCTAACAGCACCAGACTCACCTTAGTATATTGAGGGAAATATTTCCATTTTTGGGTGACATACCATGTGTCTGTTTTCAGTAAGAGTACCATATTATTTCTCCGGTCGATGTAATAATACCATTCATAATAGTTCAATTAAGGTATATTTAATTGAATTTTGATGATTTTGTTCTACAAAACAGTTATTTTGTCCACGTCAACTTCCACAAGTACATAAGATGCTTTATCAGCTCACATATGTGTATTTTTATAATTAAGAAAGTAGATTCTGAACAATGAATTTCTATATATATACTTTGGATCTTATAAACCCCACAACCTCCACATTCCTCTCCCTCTCTCTTTCTCTCGTGCGCTCTCTCTCTCTCTCTCCCCCTCTCTCCCTCTATCCCTCTCTTCTCTCCGGCGACCAACTCCATCCTTTCCTTACAGACACACACTGAAACACAAAATTTATGTCTGTATGTGTATGAATTGATGTCTTCTTTCTGCTTTCTTTCCCTACCCACCAGGGTCTATGATAATGAATCGATCATGAAATCCGTATGTGGAGTCGATGATGAAATTCATCAACCTGCTTTCTTCTTCATAAGAGTTTCAGTTTGCTATTTTGATTTATAGGCTTTTAAGTTGGGGTTTGAGTACAATGTGTGTTTGTATGTGTGGACTAATGTATCTGTGTTTAGATCAATGTCTATGTGTGTCTTACAGATGTGTCCGTGAATCAATTTATGTGTCACGCAGCAAGTAATTTGCCACATCATCTGTCAAATTCATCAAAGTTGTTGCTTACCTAATGAAATGGTCACTTGTTAACTTGATTGAAAATTAAACATAATAGATTATATTGATTGGACAGATATGTGTTACCCTAATGGAAAACAGACGCATAGCATGTTACCCAAAATCACAATTTTCCCCATATTAACAGCAAGTCAGCAACAGAACAATTTAAAGAATAAAGATGACTCGCAAGAATTAGAAAGATAGCGTGATATTAGGGCATGAGTACCTTATTCGAAGAATAAACTGCCTCCACCATTTCCACAGAGCGTTTTTCGAGTAATGCAGCCACCTAAATATGCATATAGTGAATATAAAGATTAGATGCCCTTACAAGTTCTGGAATAATCAACAATATGTCAATATGACTAAACCAACTGCAAGACTCATAGAAGCCTTGACATGTGCAGTGCTAAAGTTATAGGTTATGAGCTCCAGTATATCATAAGTCAAGAATTAAGTAAAATAGATGTGTGTTATTGCCAACATAAGTAGTTCTGTCCTAAAGTCATGAAATTCAAGTGACCTTTCTCCAATCTCTCCCATGCTTACGATAGGCTTCATAAAAACGTTCCAGCTCTTCCTTGCTCCAGCGTGGCCCAAGCATGTCTGACTTCTTTCTCTGAAAAGGATAGGGCATTGATATATCCTTGTGAAGGAACAATAATGCAATTTACAACACACAATACGAAAATGATGCAAGACAATAGGGCACCTAAGTATAATCACATCAAGATATCAACTAGAAGATAAATGGTTATACTAGTAATAAACTCACTCGCTGGTTTTTCTTGTTGATAATATCTTCATTTTTCGTTGGAGATACTTCATGACCATACGAGTATCGCTTATTCACACTTTTAGACTTTCTTGGTGGGCCCATGAGATCTCCCTACACCACTGAAAAAAAAGAGAAAGATTAGAAGGGAAATTATATCTACGATACATTCCATATAGAACAAGATAGCAAGTCTAGAACATTAATTTAGTAAAAGATGGCAAGCTCTTAACCAAGCTACTTATTTCTTCCTCTCGCCATACAATACCGTAGTGCAAGTATACCACGGAGAAACAAAAAAGGAGCTAGACAGGGTAAGAAAGTGAATAATTACATGAATAAATGTGAAAGCATAACCAGGTATTATGAAATTAACACCTGATATCATACCTAAAAGGAATTTATACATTTATTATGGTATGAAAAAGAAATGTCCATGATACAGCTAGAATTGATAACAAAGGTATCCACTCCCTCTATCACATATTAAGTTTCACAGCAGGTCTAAAGTTAAATAAAAGACAATAACAGTCTACTCTACTATTTCGTTGTGCAGTGAACAGCTTTAAATTCATTGAACCATCATGTTGTTCAGCTGCTGGATAGAAAGTTTCCAATATTAAGTAGAAGACTTAGTGGCACAATGTTTCCTTTTCAGTTTTGCCTGTCTCCTTAAAGACTTGGAATGTTAAAATGGCATCCTCGTAGATGCATGACATAAAATGCAACCTTCCAAGTTAACTACGACTGTAGGTGGTATTAATAGCAATCCCAGCGTCTTGTTCTTACTATCCCAGACACGGTATGACGGCCATCAAGTTTTATAATGTCAGTAAAATAAGAGTTCATGTGACTAAGTATCACGTATTGTCACTTGTCATAGTAATATATGTCCATACAATGTGCTTATGAAATATTGGTATGTGCTATACGCCTATACTACGTGCCAATAGTCACAGCACTTTTCAGGTTCCCACCATGCGTGCACCGCATGTCATACAGTGAAACATTATGAAAACCATTGATAAATGGAAAAGAACTGGAGATTCGGGAATGACACCACAGACCCAAGAACATCTTACACTCTAAACCTAAGATGTTTGGCATCTCGCCAAAGTAAGGTTAAAAACATAGATTCTCATAAGTTGTTTAGTAAAGTAGTCTAACACTCTTAACACATTATAAAGACCTACAAAAATATTCTTTTCTAAACACCATGTGCTCAATGTGGAATATAATGCTTTATGGCAACTTAAAAAAATTATAAGCAGGGCTTCTTATTCCAACCATGTATTCCCACCAAAAGTCCAAAACTAGTCATTAAAAAGGTTGACTGTAACACTGGACGCAAAGTTGTCAACAGCCAGTATCACAGTTTGTAAACATGTAAAGGGTGGCTACACTGCTACAGAGAAGGTCATGAAGCAACCTCTTGGATCCAGTTCTCGATTAATACAAGTGTTATCTACAAGACAAATAGAAAAACCAACTCCAAGTGCTCAGCTTCTAACACTCACTAACTAAAAGTGGTTGCAACTGCTGATAATGAAACCAAAAAAGGTAAATAATAAAACCTATAAAAAACTAGCTGGCAATTAGTAGAGTACTACTATAAAATACTTCACAAGTCAGGTTCGAAGAACGCGCAACACATGTAACACACTTTTTCAGCATAAATCAGAAATGCCAACTTGAGATTCTATAAATAGTCTTAAAATCTAGATTAGCAGAAATAACATAATTGCATCCTAGCAAGCTACATTTCAACTCAGATTATTCCTGTCTATTCAGACATAGTTCGGTAAACGATTAAAACTCAGGACAAATGCTACTAGTACAATAACACAGATCCTTTTTGAAAAGTTGGTTCAAAAATAAGATAAAACTATGATTAAAATCAGTATACCAATCCATAATTAAAATCAACATTCGTAAGATCACACATGCAATTCAGAATGTAAATCACAAGATCACTTGTATATACTATATACTACTTGTAAATATAATCAAATATGTTGTCGAATAACCTGTAACGAATTGCACCAAACAAAAAAAAATTATAGATATAATTATAAACTGAACTAAAATTAAGATTTAAGTCACCAAATCGTACAATTCAAAAAGCGTAAGTTCACAACATAATCAAACATATAAACTACAAAAACCTAAATCAGTACAATCGAAACAAAAATAAATAAGTAAAACAGGAGAGATCAGTTTAGTAGTTGAGTTTTGTGATTTACCGATTTTGAAGCTTGGATACACAAATTGATATCTGCGAGAACGATCAAACGAATCTAATGATAAATTTTAGGGAAAAATTGAGATTATAGAGATGAGAATTGGGGCAACAACCGCGAAACTTGAAAACAAAAATATTATGCATAAAGACAACACCCCAGTGTGTGAGGAGGTTTCCATTGTGTTTTTATTTCTTTATTTTTTAAATTTTTAAATATTTGTATATTTATTATTCCCTTTTAACTTTATCCAACGACATCGTTTTGAGAAACATTTCTTCTACAAAAATTAGTAAATTACACGGATTGTCCCTACGGTTTCCTCATAACTTTACTTATCCTTCTCTAAGTTTTTCTGCTCAATCGCTAGTCCTTTTTGTGTGAAATATTTTCATGAGTAGTCCTTCATCGTTATCGTTAATTAATGTATTTCATTAAATTTTGACACGAGCCTTGCACTCAGGAGTAAAACGGTCATTTCTAACTAAAGGATCAATCTTATGGGTTCTTTATTTAATATTATTTTAGTTATAAAAAAAAAATTGGAAGTGTTTTATGGATTCTTTCATTCTTACTTATTTGCTACTTTTATTTTATTTGAACTTAACTTATTTGCTACTTTTGTTTGAACTTGTTTTTCAACCTTATAATAAAGAACAATTCAAAATTAAAGTTTTTAATCATCGGATCAGCACTTAATAATATTAAAACATTTTACAAATCATCATATGAACGATATATCAACTTCATTATATTCTACATGAGCATATTCTATACCTTCAACCATCCCGTAAACGCTTAATTTATGGTATAATATTTATGATTTTTAATATAGACCATGCATATTCAAAGCTTGTTAAGGTCACTTTCGCTAACAAAGAGACCATGAAAACCATACGGAACCCGACTAGGCAATTTCACGGCAGCGATGATTTCGAGTGTCGTTGACTTGGCATCCATCACCAAGAACCTTGACTCACCATTGTTCTCATTATGCACATATGACACTATGTATCCATCGTCCTCATCGGCATCGGGGTTGTCAGGTTCCCTAGCCACAAAGAATGGTTCACCACCGTAGCAACCAGGCCCGAACATCCGACTAGCAACTATGCATTCTTGTTGATCAACTTCCGATAATGAAACATCTAGTTTAACAACTCCGGAGAATTTAGGCATTGGGTCTCCTACCGCACAATACACATACCTGCATTTGTAAAAATTATTTAAATGCAATCTTGATACAAACTTAATGAACTTTAAACTTTTTGCCATTTTGAATCATATATTATGTAATTCAAATATCAAGTTCATTTAATTGTCTCGTAACTGAGATACTTTCCCAAGGCTTTCTTCACTCATACGGCTTATACCTACACCATTTACTTGTATCCTTGTCACAACATTTGGCTAGAAATCGACATGGACGCCTAACAACTTTTGGTTGAAGATCGATTGGATCATTATGCAATACGTCTTATTATTATGTCTATTATTCCGACAATTGTCGAAATTCATGTTAGATAATGGTTCAAAGTGGACAAAAATTGAAAGCTCATTAGGTTTGGGAGAAATAAAGTGCACTTGTTCAAAAGGGACAACATGACACGTAGCTAGTGATTTTAGACGATTAAACCTGAAATAAAGTAAGAGGTGAAATAGTTGCTTACATACCTATTCTTTGTAGCAACATAAGCCGGGTTGATCACTCCAAATTCTAAATTCCTAGATGAAAGAGGGTGTCTCGACACCATTCCGGTCTTGAGATTGATCCTGATTTTTTCTACCGATCCATGAATGAGATCCATCCTCCCTAGTGCATGCTCGACTGATAATATGTTAGGTGCGAGCATAACCACCGTATCTCCGTCATCCTCATCCCATGCATTGATGACATGAACAATATTTAATCCCGGAACTTTGAACCACCTAATCTGCAACTCGTTCTTAGCATACCTCGGAAGTACCCCTAACCTTGGTACCTTTTCGACGTTTGCGTTAAAGAGCGACCATCCAACAACCGTCTTCCTTGCACCCAACATGATTTGGTTCTCTGGAAATATTGCATAGTTTTTGGTGATACCAAAATCATGAAAGAAGGATGGACTTTTTGTTGAGAAGATTGGGATGTCAACCTGTTTCTCTCCATATTCGTCGAACCAAAAATATGTTACATATGGACGTATTGGACCATATCGAAAAGCAAAAGTTTCTTTTGTTATAGGATCACTTTTCGGGTGCGCAGTCATGTTCATAAAAAGCTTACCATCAAAATCTTCACGACCAACGGTGATTATATCACCGTTTGGATCAAGTTTAATTGCATAAGGGAGATCAGACTCCCACAAAGCGTAAAGTTTATTACCGAAACATGTCAAGTTGGTATTAGCTAAGCCAAAACCTTTGCGTGGGTCAAATTGACGCATTATAAAGCGATTAGCGATCACTACCATATAACTAATAATAGTACTCACACTATCGAATCCAGTAAAGAAGAATGGGATGATGGGAAACCCGACATCCTTCTCTACTCTATACTTGTTCGTCTTCACATAACGACTGCAGAGTGTAGCTTTCCCTTGAGATATACGAATAGCGTGAAGCATGCCATCTCCATCAAATAAGTGGTACGGACCATTTGGTATAAATTGTGGGTTTGGTCCATTACGAAAGTAGGCTCCATCAAGTGAGCTTGGAAGTGTACCGTGAATTACCTCACATTGAGTAGGAGGAAGTTCACCTATTGGCGAAAAGTTACCTGACTCGACGTTTTTTGGGTCACGTGCATCAAAGATATTAGTTTGTAATGGTACGTCAACATCAGCAGCGATATTTCTAAAAGATCCTGCATTATCGAGTGAAGATTTTGGCGGCTTTTCATCAATGTGTGGTTGGATAGAGCGTTTGGAGGTAGCTCTTATAACTTTTGCCTTTTTTTCGATTCGTAATATAGCGACCCTATAAGCAAACGGTTGAAACGATGACAAAGATGATGGTGATAAGGGGAGCAGGATAGGAGTAGATACAGAACTCATATTTGTTTGTAAAGATGTGAAATTGTATGAGGAAGGTATAAAGTTCATGTGGTCACACTCCTAGCTTGAACTAGAGATGCATTATGAAATAAGAGAAAGATCGGTTTATCTATATAAACATAGTAAGGCGGGACCCATGCATGTATGATTTTATCACGTGACTCAAGCATATAGAGAGACGATACTATGTAAAAAATCCTTTTAAATTGATACGAGTATATATTTACTGTGTATATCAAATTTTAAAATTTTGCCCCTAGCTTTCTAGATGGAAGATCGTTGAACTGGCGTGTAAAATGGATAATAATTTTTTGAAAAAAATAAAATAAAACAATAAACGTGAGAGGAAGCCAATATATTATATATTATTTGATTAAAATAGAATAATGTGTTATTGTAAGGTAGTGTTACTCGTGTACAAAATATGTTTTATATTTTAATTTATAATTGTACACGTTAGACCACATCTAGAGCTATGTAAAAAGTGAACAAAAAGAAAAAATACAATCAGAAAAAAATCATGAAGACTCTAGTTGGAGTTTTGGTGTTGAAAAATGACTTCATAATTAAATTAAATTATATTTTATATTATATGTTTAAAATAAAATAATGTAATATTTAATGGTCGTGTTACTCATGTACATGCACGTAGCCCTATTAATAGTACTTAATTTAATTGGAAAAATATATCTCCAATTTATCTTGATATTTTAAAACTTTTTTTGCTTGAGTTATCATGATACTTGAAATTGATTAAATCTCATTATAACACATAAAATTTCAATATGTGCTCTAAAACTCTTCCATTCAACTTTTATATTTAATTTACTTACTCATATATATCACAATCATAGCTAACATAAGTTCAATCCTACTGCTAGATCTTCAATCTCTATCTTCAACTTGATGTTTAGTTAAGTTTAGTATTTCATGGATAGCTCAAGAAACAACTTTCATTTCATAATTGGGTAAACTGCAATTTTTGTCCTTGTGGTCTTACCTAATTGATGATTTTGTCCTTTTACTTTTTTCTCGCATTTTTTGTCCCTATGGTTTTGATTTTCGCACTTTTCATCCTTTTCTGTTAAACTTAACGATTCAACTGTTAGGTTAAAATTAAATGACCCAAATACCCTTACTAATTTAATTTAATACTATAATATAAACTGCATAATTGTATTTTTTTTTATTTCTTTTATCGTTTGTTTTTTGTTTTTTTTTTTTGTTCCTTCACATAACAGAGCATCGCATACACCCCATATCCTTCGATTCTTCAAACAACATCAATTTAGCTACCAGCCTACCAACTACAATTATTTATTTCTAATTCATTATAAATCAAATCTATAAAAAATCATCACGTACGAAAAAAAACCCCAACTCACAAATAAAAACATACAGTACCATGACTTCATAAATATAAACTCGATCAGATCTGAAAATGAAACTTTCGAGAGTATGTGGTGATGGTTGACCGCATATCAGATCTGAAAAAGTAACCGGTAAAAAAGCCATGTTCGTCACGATACTACGAAACCTCGGATCTGTTCAGATTTGGGAGTACGAAGACCATCGCCGACTACAAACTTCAAATCCGGTGAAGAAATTCATATCATTGTGACGACATGGACAGAAGGTGGCGGTGGTTACTGAACATTGGTGGTCGCCGGAATCGGGGTTGTTACGAAGGAACTCGCGAATTTATTTTTGACAAAAATCGCCGGAATCGGGATGCGCTGCGGGATGCGATGCGACCAAAAAGTATGGTGTGATGGTGGGTTTTTAATTCGGTTCGTTTTCATGATTTATATGATATGATATTAAGATGCTAAATAAAAATGGTGTTTTTGATGAGTTTAAAAATTTGACTTCCAACTTAAGATTTTAATTTGAGAGGTGTTTTTAATTTTAGTGATGTTTATGACTAAAGGTTAAGATGTTGTGTATTTTGGTTTATAAATTCTCACGGCGGTTTGTTTGTATGTATGATGAGTATGAAATATGAAATTGGGGTTTGGGATGAGGAAGACAAAGTTAAAGGGTAATTTTGTCATTTATTCTGGATTTAACGGAGTAACTTAACTGAATTTGGACGGAAGGACAAATGCAGCAAAATTAAAAACCGCAAGGATAAAAAATGCGAGAAAAAAAATAAAAGGACAAAATCAGCAAATAGACAAAATTACAGGGACAAAAATTACAGTTTACCCTTAATAATTATGAAAAATGTTCAAAATCCATCCTCTATGCTGGCTAGACATGATTCCTTTCGACCTAACTCACATAAAACTTGTGAGATGCTTACACTATCTTTCAAAATCTGTATGCTAGCTAGATCACTTTTGTGTTATAATTAAAATTGTTATTATAAAATCAAGTTAGAAAGATCATGTCTCAACACATCATATTCATTTTTGATAAAAAAAAAATTTTGATTTTTGCGGTGATAATTCTGTAAATATTTTGAACCTTAATTTTAACAGGTTCACATAAAGATTGCTCAGTGAAGTTTAATTTTTTTGGTTCACAATAATTTTAACAAGGTAAAGTTTTATTTGGTTTTGTTAATAGCATGTTTTGAATCAACATATATAAATCTTGACCTATTCAAAAACTAACGTTAACTAAAAAAATCAAATTCATCTAATTAAAAACTTTGTGAACCTATAAAAATAAGCAATAATAACTTCAAAACCTTATATTAACAAAAGAAGAAGAAAAAACTTTACCTCAAGAGAAATGATGTGGACCGACAAAGAAAAAATAAATTAAACACAACAAAACTGATGTGAACATGTCAAAATCAAGTTTTTTGATTAAAAATGATTCCATTAGACCCATCTTATAGAAAAAACTTGTAAGCAATTTACACGTAATCCGGTATTTTTTACAGTTCTCTAATTGATTTGGTTCTCATTTGAACCTTCATCATATCTCTCTATATATAGAGTAGGATCCATGAAGAAGGAAAATTAATTAGAAAAATTGGAGAAGAGATCTTGAACGTTTAAATTGTTGATCAACGACTTACAATATTTGATGCCATAAGTATAAATTTAGAGATCTTTATTCAATAAATGAAGGTTAGTATCGTCTATTTGTCACATAAAATTTTGAAACCGTTCCTTGATATTTTAAAAACATTTGGAATATAGTTTGACTCTCCCATATTTCGGAGTTAGTGGCGATGGGTATTAAGTGTATGGATAATGATTAATCATATAAATAATTAATGTTTTTGTCAAAAAATTACACTATGAAATTTAATGAACAAATTAATAAAGTGAGGTTGTGTACTTGAATTTGGTTTCTAAATTATTTGATTGAAGACTATTTTTTACGGTGAAAACTTGTAACTTTGTCAATATGAGTTAACTTAAGATTAAATCTTATCAAATATGTAGTCAATGACTTTGTAAATAATGAGTTTGTATGCAATAGACCTAGACAAATGCAGAAAAATAAGTATAATCCGGGATAATACAGTAAGTATGATAAAGAATGCAAATTTAATAAAGTAAATGAATGAAAAGTGCAAGAACACAGCGATGTACGAGGAAAACCCTTGATCTATGATAGATCGCCGGCACAAAACCTCGGGAAGGATCAATCGATCCTTGCCTTATGTTTTCTTATTTAATGAAACGAAGTTACAAACTAAAGAGCGCAAGAATGATCGTCTAAGTGCGAAAATGGTGAAGTGTGGAAGTGTAAACGAGTTGCAGAGAGTGTAATTGAGTGTAAGTGATGAATATCAGTTAGCCTAATCGATCATTCAAGCCTCGTTTATATACTACAGATCATTAACAAAGAATTCCGAAATATCACGGATCATCCCCGAGATTTGGTGGAGCGTCCCCAACGTTCACTTGACTGAGTATTGAGCACGTGTTGACTCCCTTCTCTGTAGTTCAAATATTCACCAAGTAGTATGGAAATCGGAACTAACTTCCCACGTCTCTCATGACCTAGTCAAAACCTAATAAACACGTGGAAACATTAGTAGCAAAAGGGATCCCGAGATATATGATATTTGGGATCCTTATAATAAGCATATATTATAAGATTAACAAAATAATACTAAGTCCAAGACATTCTATTATCCCAGATTTAGTTATATTCGGGATAATTATAAGTTGGTGATCCTGAAATAGGAGACAATATCCATACCGGAATCCTAAGATATAACAATCTCAACAGTAAGACTAAATGACAATTATCCCTATTTTAACATAATCTTTGAGGATAATATAGACATACCTAAAGATCCTTCATAGTATAGCAAGTCAAGATCATACCTTCTCTTGTCCAGATTGTAAGTTCAATATCCCGCACATGAGTTATCCAAGAACAATCTAGGATCCTTATAAACACTCAGCATAGTTACTAATCCGGGATCCTGCATGGTTAGTGAAAATTCTACCTATAACACCTCATGTTTCACAAACACTTATTATATTATAAACGGTGGAAGCGCGTCCCAAAACATATTTACCGATATTGCATATACTAAAATGTAACAAATTTTAAACATCACACTTAATATTATATATTTACAAACCATTTACTAAAGATCGGGTGTTATATAACTAACAAAACATAGTTCTAATTTTCCAAAAGGATCAGAGTGAGCGCGGTCAAAATCAAACATTCCATCTCATTCCTAGTCCCGATCCATACTTACCCAAAACCTGCAAAATGTTAAACACGGTGGGATTAGCTCACAGCTAAGTGAATGGAACTGTATCCGACAGTTCAATTCAGAGATAACAAATCATACAACAAATAAACATATCCTAACACAATCAAAGAGGATCGGCGGTTCTTGGTATGCCATCACAAGAACACTTTAAACCACTGGTATGCCATCACAGTGATTTACCGATAGTTTGAAGCTATCTTCACTGACTAGGGTTCATCCTTCAACTATATGTATCGGAAACCCCGCCAGCCAAACAATAGCAACAAACCCAACCAGTGTTGACCTCTGAATAATCCACATAATCAAATATGCCCAGCGGCCAAGAATTACACATTGTACAATAAACATGCCAATACTGAATATAAATAACCAATCAACAATATCTATAATCCAATAAACTAAACAGTCAATAACCAATTACCAAAATGTCCATCCGTTGTACCAAACTTGTTACAACGGAATTGAACAGAAGAATACAGTTACCACTCACCGATAATCCAGTCTCTAAACTCAGTTGTCTAATGTCACTGAGTTTCCTTCTGCTTATCTGAGAACACAAAATAATAACAAATCAGTAACTCATCCCATAACCATTATGTTAACATATTTATCAAATCATGTAATCCCTAAAGTCTAGGCAAACAACAGTTCAATCAGATAAGAAATCAGAAAATCCTGAAATGACGTTTAAAAACCGAAAAATGCCATTTTCGGGCCCTAGATGACCCCGAATGGCCAAAAACTGCCTATACTCTTATAATAGAGCCGGGATCATTAGGCCGTTTCCGAGTGACCATGCGAATTTCAATCCAATCCGAGTTAGTGAAATTGTCATCTGTCCGTTACCCCGAAAAGACTTACGCATTTTCAAAATTTGCGAAACAAAAATCTTAAAAATCTCGGTTCACAGTGATCTGGTTTCGCAGGTCAACTCGGTTCGCAGAAACTCAATTCGCTTCGCAGGACTCAACTCAACTCGCAAGGCTCGTCTCGCTTCGCAAGACGAACTCAGTTCGCAAGACGAACTGAGTTTTGCGGGTTTCGCTGCAAATGTCTAATTTTCGAACCAAAACTCACCAAAACTCAATAAACTCGATTTCTAAGGTTTCTAACACTTCACTAACATCAAATATCATCTAATAACAACATATCAAACATCAATTTCATCTTAGCCACTCAATACCTCAAAACCCATTTTATAAACTTAAAATTACACTCACCTCTTAAATGAAGATGGAGGTGTTAAGATGGAGGTGATGATATGAATCTGATACTAACTTGAATCCAAAAACACAAGTTCCCCTTGATTTCTTAATGTTTGTGTTTAGTGAAAGTATTTGATAATTAGAGCATATGGAAGAAAATGAGAACTTTGGGAAGGTTAGAGAAAGAATTAGGTCGGTCTCACAACCGACTCTCTTTTTTAATTAGTGTATATTTTATCCCCCTTCTAATCCTATTGTTTGGAACCCGAAAATACCCGCGAGTCAAAATATTATTATTTTACTGTCAAATTCAACAATTTAAAACAAGTAATATTTTATTAATCACAATAAAACCCGTGACCATTTTACTTATTTATTTTCAAATAAACCAAATAAATTATTTCTCGTTGTTTAAATAATCATTTATTTCTAAATCCAGAAACAGGGTGTTACACTACCCACATCAATTGCCCCCGAAGTTGTATCGTTTGTTAGGGATCCTGAAAACGTTACAACTTCACAACACAAAAGAGGTTAGGTGAGATATTTATGCATATGGGTAACCGCGCCTGAGCAGTTATAGGTCTTTGATACTTATCAGTTCCTAATTATCTCATATCATCATCCTTCTCCTTCATTTACAGGTATTTTCTTAACTTCTTTTTCTTTCAATTTCCCGTCTTTATTTTTATACCGAAAAATGGATCTCGTCATTCGTGAAGGCGAATATCACGAATCGGAATTCGTCGATCAACAACTGATTGCTAACCCCGACCCCTGTTCTTTTCTCGACTCCGATATCGAAAATCTAAAACTAAAGGGTTGCTTCTCTGCTGGTACGATTTTCCGTCCTTACGATCCCAATGCTCATGCCGACTTCAGTTCCAATAAATGGGTATGTTTCCCTGAATATCCATTCTCGATCGGAATCAAATACCCTTTTCCACCCTTGTTCAATGAGTTCTTTTCAATTACTGGTATATGTTATTCCCAGACTATGCCAATGGTATGGCGTGTTCTCTCCGTCCTCCAAAACGTCATAGAATTTAACGACTTGAAGTTAGGGATCCGTGAAATTGCCCAGTTGTACAACCTCCGTACCCACGGAAATCATTATTTTCTTCTCCAAAGTAAATCCAAGCGCTTCCCACTTGTTGCTCGCGCCATTCAAAATGATCATAAATGGAAAAGCCGCTTCTTTTTCGTTGTCAGGGATTCTTTGTTGAACGGTAATTCAATTCCTTCTGTATGGGTTGAAAAGGGTAGGAAATAGAAAATGATATTTAGGGTTTTTGGATAAATATTGTACCTAACTTGTTTTCTTTGTCGCAGCGCTGATTTTCTCGAATTTGGCTCCCCCTATCCAGGATACTCAAGCCAACTTGAAAGCACTCTTCGGAATCCGCGAGGTTTATCGGACATTCAAGCATCCACATCCAGTTGAAAGCGTAGGATCTCAACAATCAAAATCCACCATGTCCAGCAAGCATTTCTCTCTTGACGAAATTGACACTGAAACTCCAGCCAAACCTGTGTCCAAGTCTTCCAAGCCAAGGATTCCCAATCTCCGTTCTAATTCAAAGAAGAGAAAGACTGAAGAAATAATTGATCTTTCAGATCCCGTTGTTGAGGCTTCTAAGGTATTTATTTCCATATCTTGTTTTTATTTAAAAGTATTTTGAAATTCCGAAGCCTAAGCATATTGATTTCCTATTAATTCTAAATATATCTCGTTTTAGGCCTTCGAATCTTTGGTCAAAAGCTACCATGAGAAAGAGGAGATGCTTGATGGCTTAAAGAAAATTGGACTGGCCAGAGCTGCAGATCATAACAAAGATTTGGCCGAGCTTGCCAAGGTAAATAAAGAGCTCAAAGAGATAAAATCTTTGTTGAGCAAGAGCTTGGCTGAGACCGACATCAAGGTAGAGGAGGCAAAGAACAATTTGGTAGAGGAAACCAAGAGGGATGCCGCCATTGTCATCTTTGAAGCTAGAATCAAAATGGCAAATGAGGCTGCTGCTCATGGACTTGACATCTCGTTCTAGGATGTGGAGGCCTGGAAAACAAAGGTTGCCAAGTTTAAAGATCAGGATCCTAACGTTGATTCCAACTCCGAAGATCCTGTCGGCAAAGCTCCTAAAGCATCAAAGGGCAAGCCTTCCAAGGCAACCAAACCTGCGAATGACAAAGATCCCATTCTGCCAGAAGGAGATCAAATTGTCAATGAGGATGTCAACGAGATGAGCAACTTCTCATCTGTGAAGGAGGTCTTGGAGGGATTGGCAGCTGCAGCAGATACCTTCGAGGTCGGCGACAAACTGGGCGAGGAAGGTATATAAACAGTCGGAGCCCAGTATTAATTTTGAACAATTTAATTTTTATGGTTGGTGTTGTAATCAAACAATTATCTCGGGGTAAGTTTAGCCTAACATGGCTAACCATGGTGGTGTTCGAAAGTGGTTTATGTTGGCCACTTAGTTTTTTCTTTTGAACAGCTTAGCGAACTTCATCTTCAGGATCTGATGATCCTGAAATCTTTTGATAATATTAGGATTTGCTATATATATCTTTTGTTTGCCTTTGAATGTTGAGGAGATTCTCTCAACGCATGCATTGCTTGATAAATAGGATCCCGAGGAGATTCCCTCAGGATACGCAGTGGATAGAACAGAAAGTAGGATAATGGAAAGATTTGTAAATCTTTAATCTTCGGGATCCTGAGGAGATTCCCTCAGGATAACTTTGTATAATTAGGATGATAGTAACAAAAATAAGCCAAATCCTGCAATGTTACCATAGAATAAATGACAATTTATCTTTACATATTCAAAACTAATCCTTAGAAATCAATTTTGAAATTCTCAAAGTAGGTTCATAAAACTGTTTACAAACTTTTGAATGTTTTGACAAAACATTTTGAATAATGTGAACACATTATAACCAATAGACTTAAGATTCGATAAGACCAATAAAATCGAGTGTTTGCAATGTAATATCATCACATGGGGTATTCCGTGTCTCAGGATAATCCATCTTTTGTATGGTACAAAAATACCAATATCTTTAGGTAATGTGAAAACATTACAGACCTTGCGCGATATTCAGTGTATAAACATGATAAGCCTTTTGTTCTTTAGTGACATGAATACGCCAAAACCTTTAGGTAATGTGAAAACATTACTAACCTTTTGCTAAGTATAATGTGAAAACATTACTATTTTAAGGGGTCGACACCTAGTGCACTCAGTGATGACAACCAAAAAGAATTTGATCTATATGTCAATGGTCATGAAATTGTCGGGTACCAGAGGCATCACCGGTCCCATAACCCTGATTCTATAATCAAACACATGCGCTCCATGCCTGAGTGTGTAAAACCATATGAAAGAGAGGTGATTATGCGTTTTTAGCATCCTCAAAATCTTTAGAGGAATCCCTAGGATTCCCAATCGGGGGAGAGAGGTGGCCAACCTCTTATCCTCATAGCATGATATCCAAATGTATCAACGAAAACAAATACAAAACCTTGGGTAA
The DNA here is from genome assembly GCA_963422505.1 of Pseudognaphalium luteoalbum. Taxonomy (NCBI): domain Eukaryota; kingdom Viridiplantae; phylum Streptophyta; class Magnoliopsida; order Asterales; family Asteraceae; genus Pseudognaphalium; species Pseudognaphalium luteoalbum. The sequence goes on along the minus strand of OY730192.1, from coordinate 13,123,314 downwards.
AGGTGGGTGTTAGTTTGCCTAACACCCCTCCGATGCTTAAGTTAGTACAAGGTTCATATGAAAACAATGAAAAAAGATTAAATACACACATATGTATATACATATATTAATGGCACACATATTTATATTAATAAGGGAATAAATGTAATGAAAAGTTAGGGATCTCGGAAATACCTTTTATGTTAAATATAGATATTTAACTTACACGTGATATAGCTTTAGATGAATGGCATTCCAAGATCTCGGAAGTAGTTCTCCATCCATGTTTGCTAACCAATATACCCCCTTTCCAGCATTCGAATCAATCAAATAAGGACCTTCCCACTTTGGTGCTAATTTGCCCTCAGCAGGATTTTTAGTGTTTTGAAACACTTTTCTTAATACTAGATCCCCAACTTGGAATCTTCGTATCCTGATATTTTTGTTGTAAGATTTCGAAATCCTTTGCTGATAAGCCGCAATCCTGAATTTAGCACGATCCCTAATCTCATCCACAGTGTCCAGATCCTGAATCAACGCTTTCCTATTTGCTTCTTCAGTTTGCATTCGGGATCTTGCCGTCGGGATCACCATTTCCGTCGGGATCATAGCTTCAGATCCAAACACTAGAGCAAAAGGAGTTTGCTTGGTCGCTTATTTTTCAGTAGTCCTGTCAGCCCATAGAACAAATGGTAACTCTTCAGCCCATCTCCCTTTCTTAGCACCCAGTCTCTTTTTAAGGTTGTTGATGATGATCTTGTTACTGGATTCTGCTTGTCCGTTAGCTTGGGGATGAACTGGTGTTGAAGTTATCATCTTAATGCCCCAACTTTCACAAAACTTGGTTGTTCTATTTCCAATAAACTGAGATCCATTGATAAACGCCAAAATATACTATATTTTAGTACTAATTTACCCTGTGTTTGATAGATTTCTAATGCATTTTATGTGAATAAGATACTCATTTCGTTCATATTTGCATTTAGGAGTTAAATCGAAGCTTGGATAGAAAAGAAACGGAAAACGAGCTTTTTACGAAGAAAAATTGCTAAAAGAATCAAAGCATTGGACAAGAGAGGATTGAATCGAAGTGTAAATGAAGCTCGAATCGGAAAAAGAATGAAAGATGAGCTGAAAATGGAGGAAGAATGTAAAAGCTAAGTTTTCTGATAGCCGTTAGTATATTGGTCATAACTTTCTCATACGAACTCCGATTGGGGTGATTCAACTTGGAGAATTTAGCTAACAGGCAGGGCTACAACTTTCATTTTTACCCCTGGACTAGTTTTGCATCCATACGGCGTATGGAATATCCATACGCCGTATGGATTAAAAATGGGCTGAAAAAAGATAACGCGGGCTGGACTTTATGGGCTTTTACATCCATACGCCGTATGGAAATTCCATACACCGTATGGATCAACTTTCCAGCCATTAAAGTCCGATTTTAGGGTTTTCAATTCATAACTTCATATAACAAAACCCAGACGAATAGCAGCTGACCAAAAGGGGGTTTTCCCCCATTTTGGGAGCGAAACGATGGCGATTCGGAGGCGGAAAAGGCTAGGATCATCCTATTGATTCTACTTCATTCGTTTTATGAATCAGTTTGCGTATCATCTTCCGATTTCAATTCTAAACATGTCTATGTGTTTTGTTTTGGGATATGAATCCGATTTTGTATAATTGGATCATGAATTAGATTATGTATATTAATCTTTGATTATGAATGTTTAAAGGTTATAATTGTGTTTTGAATGAATTGTTTGATTGAAGATTGTTATGTTATTTGTGCATCCTTGTTTATTGGTGATTATTAGTTGCTATTACTTAACGTGGTTAATAGTGTCACTGAGATTGAGTTCCTTTGATGTTATTGATTATTGATGATTATGAATCTAGGTTTATGATCATTGCTAAATAGATTGAGTTTGATAGGTTAAGATAATAGTAACTAATCAATCTAATATGAATGAGCTAATAAGTAATTATTAGAAGGTATTGTTGAGTCATACCACGAGAATTAATCGTAACAAGTCGTGAATACTTAATGCACAATCTAGGGAAAAGGAACACAATAGAGCACCATCCTGGTGACATCGGATCAATGTTTAATGTGGAACCCTAGATTGTAGATATTAGTTAGACCCGGAACGTTGGCTAATATACATTTAACTTGGACTCTTTGATTAGTATCTAAGTTAATACAAGAGGAATCACAATCAGATAATCTAAACACATGAACCGGATAATATGAATCTGAGTATGAATACTCTGAGCAATTATATGTCTATCTCCGATTGTTTATCTGTTTCTCTTATCTTGTTTGGTTTAGTTATTTAGTTCATATTGAACGTTCGTACGAAACAAAAATGTACCCCCTATGTTACTGCTTTATTAGTTTAGTTAATAATTCCAATTTAATTGAATAACATCGTTCATGTGTTCCTGTGTTCGACCTGGACTTACCATAGCCATACTATTCTGATCGGGTATTCTTGCCTGGTTGTGTGATAGTAGTGATTGGTATATCCTGTACTTTATAAATTATAAAACTAGACGCTTTCACACGCATCATCCATTATCACATATTATCTCTGTCGGGATCCCAAACCTAGTAAGGATATTTCTTTAATGAACAAGATCACATATTTTTCTTTTACTTGCACAAATGCTTCTGCCTCAATCCATTTCGAAAAGTAGTCTGTCATTGCAAGCATAAAGACTTTTCCTCCAGGAGCAGTAGGTAGCTTCCCAATAATATCCATTCCCTACTTCATAAATGGCCATGAAGAGATAATTGGATACATCGGTTCTACCGGTTGATGATGGATGTTCCCATGTCTTTGACAAGCATAACATTTGCGAGCGAAATCCATGGAATCCTTCCTCATAGTTGGCCAAAAATAACTTGTTCTCAAAGTTTTTGAAAATAATGCTCAACCCCCAGAATGATTTCCACAGTCTCCGTCATGCATATCCTTGAGTACTGCTTGTGCTTCAGGATCCTCAAGGCATCGCAATAATGGTCCTGCAAGAGATTTGTGATACAATATCCCATTTTGAATAATAAATCGAGATACCTTAAGTTTGAAAACTCTGGGATTTTGTTCATCTTTTGGGATCACGTCATTTTGTAAGTATTCTATGATAGGTTGCATCCATGATTCCGATTTGCCCCCAGAAGCTGATGTATCTGAATTATCTCCAATATCAGGATCATCAATTCCGCACACTTGCTCTTCTTTCTTATCCTCTATGGCTGGTGACAAGATATGAACAATCGAGATCCTGACGTCCGACGGGATCCTGAGAGTTGATCCCAAATTTGCCAATGCATCCGCTTCTGAATTGGCTTCTCTTTGTATCTGGTCTATACTGAACGTCTCGAAAATACCTATAAGCCTTTTAACAATGTCCAAATACAAAGCCAACTTTTCACCTTTTACAACATAAGTACATTATAATGATTAACAACTAAAAAGGAATCCATGTAAACTTGTAAATGTTTTACTCTTATATCTTTAGCTAGTTGTAACCTGATATCGCATAAAAAGTCACGTTTTTACTACCGATATCTCTCTCATTCTGGAACGATCTTTGGAATTTTAACTCAAATAACACTCAAATCAATGAGAATCTGCCAAGGAGGTCAAAACAAGGTTGCACGGTAAAAATCGAGCAAAACGGATGAAAAACGAAGATTCCACGCACGTTTGAAGATTCAAGGCATCAAAACAAGATTTAAAGACTAAAGTCCCCATCATCAACATCCATCTTATCCAGGATGTTCGTTTTCAAAATACAAATCTAACAGAAGAAGAATCAACCAAAATGGATAAAGAATGAATATTCTACGCCCGCCGGAAGATTCAAATGATTCGTACGCAATATCTGGAGATAGGAAGCTCAATTTTGGGATTACTTTTCATCAAAGTCTTCGTTTTTGAAAAACGAATCCAACAAAAAAAATCGACGAAAACGGACGCATAACGAAGAAAACACGCACGAATTAAGAAACGAAGCAAAAAAGGGCGAACCGGGGCTGGTGGCAGCCAGTCGCCGCCGGCCACCATGGTGGCGGCGCTGGCCACCCATCCCTCATCTCATTTCCGCTTTTTGGTCCTTTCACGTACCCGGTGCCACACCTTTACGCGATTGTTCGTACCCGGTGCCACACCTTTGCGTGATTGTACGTACCTGGTGCACAACCTTTTCCACCTTTTGCTAAAGTTCTCCTCAAGATGCTAACATGATCCGGATTTCTCCTATAAATAGGAGGCATGAGGCTTCATTTCAAGACACACCAAAAAACACACCTTAGAAACACCTTCAAAACACTATATGTATTAGTGATTACTTTCTTACTTTCTCATTCTATTTTCTTACTTCAAAATTAGTATTAGACTAGTTAGGAAGCTTGTTTAGAGTAGAACGAAAGCAAGGAATATCTTGGGTGTACGCTTGGAATTACGGTTATTAATTCAAGTCTATTCCTTCTCGTATTTTAATCCGGGTTCTTTCTTTCTTATTCTATCTTAATTAAATATGTATGCTTTAATTATGCTAGAATTAGTCTGTGCCATGATTAGCGAGTAGATTACTATTGTATTTGTTGTGATGTAGTTAGCATAAATAATTATGGGATGACTTTAAATACGTCGTGAAATAATATGACGGCCCATATTCGACTGTTTACTTGGTATAATGCTGGAAATGCTTTTAAGCAAAGTACATACGTATGGAAGCCGGTAAACGACCGAAGGTAGTTGTATTATGGATCGACGTTATAAAAATGGAAACTTTATGAACGTACTTATCATGTGATCTTAAACCTAAAACTTACATTCGCCTTTCGATTAACAAACGTGATTGTAACCTTGTAAAGAGGAGTCACGAACCTTAATACTTGGTCAATAATTATCTGCGTCAAAACTATGGTTAACGTCATGCAAGCATCATAAAAAGCAATGTGATTATGTGGAATTACCATGAGTATAGTACACTTCCAATCACAATGTAATTATCATGTAAACATCATGAAGCAATTAAATTCACAACGAAAACATCGGTAAACGATTAAATACATTGTGGACTACCATAGCATTTTCTGACATGGTCTGGGTTTAACTTTCTGCAAAAAGCCGTCAACATTTTAATTAGATTAGTTTAAATTAGATTAGAGTAGGTAAGCTATAGGCTAAATAACCATTTACAAAAACCTAGGAATTTGTTAATTAAATCAAGAAGGCAAGTTTAAGATCCAATATAAACTGATACTCTTTCTCTAACCGGTAAAACCCTAAAGTAAGATACGCAAGAAACCTAAATGTTTTCCCTCGCTTATCACTCTTAAGTTTTACTAATAGGAATTGGTAAACAAGTCCGAACATAAACCCTAAGTTAGTTGTTTACAAGACTCATAATCTTTATGGTATTAAGAACGGTTAGACGTATTATGGACTTGCTACTCTATTCCTTTGCCCACGAGCAAATGTGTTCAATAATATGGGACACTGACTCCCTCACAGGAGAGTGTGGAGAGTTAAGCATCGTCTCTCTGATCAGAATCATGACACCTTAGTTCCTCGTGACATATTAGTTGATAACCGACTAATAAGGAATCTATTTGTTATACCACAAGTTATAGAATCTTGCAAATAATTCTAATTTAGTTAATCATTTTTCCCATGAAATTCATCATCCCATATTATTAGCTAATGAACTCACAACAAATACTACTTTCTATTATCTAATTTATTATTATATTTTATTTGCTTTATTTACTTTATTTACTTTACTTAACTGAACCATGTAACACCCGTTAAATTAGGACTAGTGATTAGTACCTAATCAGTTGTTAATACATGTAATTAGTTGGTTTTGGGCTAATTAATGTACCGATATATATATTGTTGAATATATACGAATATGCGATTTGATTAAATCGTACAAGTTTCAAATCGAATGTAATTCGGTTCAAGTAAATACGGACGTTGGTGAATCAATTTTATTAAATAATATAAAATTATTTAATAACGATATCATACCCAAAATATTATTTTGATGATATTTCAACTACATTTCGTATCGTGTGATAAACGTCAACGCGACTTAGACATTTAACACACAAACAAACGAAATCATTTAAGTTATTAGGTAATTGGTAAAATACTTCAACAAAAATATTGAATAAACATTTGTATTTTAAACATATATTTAAACGTATAAAATAATTATTTAACGTTTAAACGAACGCCGCACGGAGCGCGAATACACGGAATTAAAAAGTGGAGACCCACACTCCGGTGGGCCCCTACCGAATCAGCCACAAAGGGGAGGGACCCCATCCCCTCACCCTCACTTTCTCATTTCTCATTCTATCTCTCTCTTTCTCTTCCTCTTTTTCTCTCAAAACAAACCCACCACCTCCATCATCCCAAATCGTTAAAACGCACCACCAAACGACCCTAAATCTCGAAACCCATTTGAAGAAAAGTAACCACCGCATCACGATCTATGTTTCCATCTTTTTGGATTCTCGATTCACCACTTTGTAAGTTTCCGACAAATCTCGACACCTCTCGTTTTCTATTGTTTTCAACTTAGTTAAGCTTGAAATGTCCAAGTATGGGTTTGGTAAAAGTTTCAGGTCAAACGGAGGCCGGAAAACACCTTTTCGGCTCATTTTCTGGCCAACAGCGCGTTATGTCGCAGAGGCTCCAGGCCACCTGCGACATAAGCCTTTATGTCGCTAAATCAGACCTTATGTCGCATATAGCGACATAAGCCACTATGTCGCACTAATCACGGATGTCGCATATAGCGACATAAATAGTTATGTCGCAGAAATTACGGACGTCGCATATAGCGACACAAGGCCCTACGTTGCACTGAATTGCGGATGTCGCCTTTAGCGACACAAGCCCTTATGTCGCAGATATGATCTGCGACACAACAGACTATGTCGCACTTAGCGACACAAAGCCGTATGTCGCACGCTATGTCGCATGAAACAGAACCAAGAAAACACAAATTTTACTAAGTGTTGAGACCTAAAATTTTATCACTCGATTTCACCCAAATTCAAGTTCAGATGCGTTTTTCACCAAAGCAATTTAGTAGAAATAAAAATTTTATCAGCTCGACCCCAGCCAGGGGCTCTGCCCCTTGGACCCTGCCAGGGGCTGCCGCCCCTTGGACCCCGCTACCAGGGGCGCTGGCCCGGACCCCCGTCATTAACGGGCTTCGCCCTTACCCTAGGGTCATGAGTAACGGTGTTACATATAAACTTTCACACAAGGTGTTAAACTTGTATAACATCAAACATGAATGCGACACAACTTCTAAAACACATTGGAACTTACTTTTATGTATAACACTTCAAAATCATCAAAATAATAATGTGGGATTATAATTACAAATAATCACCAATGGGCCGTACACATTTTCAAACACTTAAACAATCAACCAAATTGTAAGCATTTGGACATTCTAGTTGGACAAACAACTACAAGGTAGTCTTATTAGATGCCTTCACATGTTTATAACCATCGCGTGTCGTGGACACCCTCAGGTTACAAGTCTTTGAACTTCGATTCTTGGCTAATCAATCTCAGTTTAATTAGATAAACTCTTCAGGCTCAGGTGAGTCTCATGGCCCCTCTTTTTACTGTTTTACTAGGGGTGCGATACATTGCTCTGTTTTTAACACGTGAACGCGAGTACATATTTCAATATACTACATGAGTTATTTTCAACTAATCAAATCAAAGTCCTCCGTCAGTATAGTCTGGTAATACGAAAGTAGCGTGAATATTAATATATGGTACCATATAGGATTGACCCACCTCGTCCGGGTTAGTCTCGCTAACCTCTGCAACGGACGTACTAATATTTGAGAAAACGAGTGTAGATTAGGCACTCGTGGAGGCACCTCGCTCGAAATTCTCTATATGGGACCTGACCCTCGAGTTAAGCTCAGACTATGCGCTCATGGTTGTATACACTATCATTATCATTTGCTGGATGCAAATCAACATTTAAATCTTGCGGTCCACACACTATTATTTGATATCTAAACCTGTGAGCTCACCAGCGTTAGCTGACCCATTTTAGCATGTATCACAGGTACTCAGCAGTAGATTTGGACTGCCCATCAGGATGCATATTAGCTCGAGTCTCCATGCAAACTTCAGAGATTTCATTGCATTATTAGATTTTGTATAACTAATTATTTACTTAAATCTCTCATATTACGAACACGAGCTATGTATGAGTTCAAACTGTTGTAAACCTTTTAATTTTAATATATTTTGTTAAAACGACGCATATAGAGTCGTTTGCTATATATCTGTGTGCTTTGAGTATTGATTAGTACACCCAAATTTTGCTTCCGCAAAACATTAAATTTGGGGGTGTTACAAACCAAACCCCCAACGCACTCTTTTTTTAAAAAAAAACCTGTACTAGAAAGTAACGATTGATTGGATCACCTCCGTTTCAATTCAGTTTCTCTTTAAGAACGACTCTAGGTCATACTTAGCATCTACTAGCCCTTGGTTCAATATTAGTAAGTCATACTTAGACCCCAGCAATTATAAATTTAAAACACCCACCGATTGACGTTGTGATCATTCGCGTTTGCGACGGTCGGAGCGCCAACATAACCCAACAATTAATGCTTCATATTCTGCTTCATTATTAGTAGCCTGAAATTCACAATTAATTGCTTGTGGCATTATGTCTCCCTGTGGTGATCTTAGTATTATCCCTAATCCAATTCTGTTCATATTACATGCTCCATCAGTGTATAAAATCCATTTATCTTTCGATTCATCTAATTGTTGTACCTCCAAGTCTACTTCTTCTTGAAGATCTCTAGTGAAGTCAGCTATGAAATTTGCTAAAGCTTGGTATTTTATGGCATTTCTTGGTTCATATATTAAATTAAATGCACTTAATTTTACAGACCATTTAGCCATTCTTCATGACATTTCTGGTTTTCTTAGTACTGATTTTATGGGATAATTTGACCTTATATGAACAGGGTGTGTTTAAAAATAATGTCTCAGTTTAGTCGAGGCCATTACTAATGCAAGAATAAGTTTTTCGAGATGAGAATACCTGGTTTCAGCATCAAGTAGGCTTTTACTTACATAGTACACATGATGCTGCTGACCTTCATGATCCTTGACGAGTACTGCACTCACCGCATTTCAGGATACTGCCGTGTATAGATATAATGGTTCTCCATCCTCCGGCCTCATTAACAAAGGAGCCGATGACAGATAACTCTTGAATTCCAGAAATGCTGCCTCTTGTTTATCTCCCCATTCGAATCTCTTATTCTTTTTCAAGATATCATAGAATTCTTTACATCGATCCGAGGACCTTGAAATGAATCTATTGAGAGCTGCAATCCTTTTGTATATCTTTGGTGTTGACCGGGGATTTCAAATCCAGAATGGCAATCCCTCTTTTAGTCACCATATAGCCCAAGAACTTTCCTGCCCCCACTCCGAAATGACAATTAGTAGGATTGAGCTTCATGTTATATTGGTCCAGTATGTCGAAAGCAGTTCGAAGATCCTGAAGATGATCCTCAGCTCTCTTGGATTTAACCACCATATCATCAATGTAGACTTCCATGGTTTTGCCCAAGTGATCCTTGAACATCATATTCACGAGCCTTGATGTGTAAAATCTAGTTATAAAATTAAACAAAGAAATACTGATCGTTAACTATTACACAACTGAGGTAAGTATACCCTATCGTGTATAGTATAGCTACAGTAAGTCCAAGTTCGTTCCACAGAGATTATGTATTTAAGAATTATAAATTAAGTGCAATTAATTTAAATAAGTAATTAAATGGGGGTTTTGTGTGACTGAATTGTCACTTTACTTAACAACTAAATTAATTAAACTAAGTGGACTCAGGAAGAGTCAAATTGATTTGTTTAACTTTCAGATAATAAAAACGACACTTGCTTGGATTATTTCACTAATGACTTCAGGGTATTTAATTAAGACCAGTTTATTTAACAATTCATGTTCATTTCGATTAGACTAGGTTTAACATTCGCCATCACCTACACTCTAATCTCAATTCACAAAATTACAATTTAATCTAGTGAAAGACATTCGCCAAAATCACTATCTTACACGTTTGAGTTTAATAGTCTAACTTATTACTTATCTGCGTTCGCAATCAAAGCTCAATTATTCATAGACAAACAATTGATAATAAACATATAAGTGACAAACATTCGCTATAATCACTTATTCATTTACCAAATAAATTAGAACCAATAATTAAACCTAAATATATAAGGTTCTTGATTAAACGCAATTAATTCAATATAAACATCAAATAATTATACCCCTAATCAATAGTTATTTCATCCAAACAAGTGTTAAAGGATTTAGCTACGCATAATCATGTTAAAATAAACACATATAATAATTGAAATCACCGCAAACATAATTATATTGAAATAAAAGAGTAAACGAATGATTACAATGATTAAATGATGATCCGTAGTAGCCGAATGATTAAGATGAATGAAAGATCTTCAAAAGTATGAAAACCCTCGAAAATACTGAGAAAATTCGTAACCTTAATATTTAATATGTGAAAAAGTTCTCCCCCTTATCGTCTGACTAACGGCTACTATTTATATGTTGGGCCAAAAATCCATACGCCGTATGAAATTATCATCCGCCGTATGGAATTAATCTTCGTACTCTGCAAGTTAAAAGTCCACCAACTCATTTTCATATGCATGCTTCTCGATCCTTCCTGTGCATACGTGAAACTAATCTTTGACTTTCGATTTACTTTTGACCAAGTCTCTTTCTCTTTGGGCCCACCGACTTCTTTCTTCACGTGACATTCTACAACAACCATAATCATCATTATTATTTTATTCTTATTATGATTATACGATTATTATCATTATCATTATTTTTACTAATTTAATTATTATTACTAACTTTATCTACTAACTTATTTATTATTATATTATATCTATTATTATTATTATTATCGTGAGTTAGTATTATTATTATTTCGCCCAAATTATTATTTAGTCCAACTCGTAAATTTCAATAAATCTAATTATTTTTGCGCAATCCATTTTAACTTCTTAAACTCAGATATTCACAAACTTTATTTATTTTCTGTACATTTTCTTGTCCCAACTCATTTATATACCTATTTACAAATATTAACCAAATAAGTATCTATTATTGAATAAATGCAATATAAATATAATAAAAACCAATGACTATTGTTAAAATAAATATAACATTATTTAATGTTATCAAATTATCCCCACACTTAACTTCTACTTGTCCTCAAGTAGAATAAAACTAAACTACTAAATATAACTACACATCACTAATCCAACTATGATTACTTATAAGCATAAAACTAATATTTAAGAATCAAAATACTTAAATTAAAAATCCGTTTCCAATATTTAAAATTTAAACAATTTAATTAACATGGATAACTACTTTGTACAATAAGGGAATAAATTCCTTTATTATTATTTACGTAATATATAGCTCATCAACGATTACTAATATTGTTGTCCACTTAAACAATCTATACTCATATTTCTGAAAACACTTTATTGTTAGTATGTATATTACATATGATCCCCACCTATGATATACCCCTAGAATTTAGTCATGCACTTTACTTTATATTTAAAATAAGTATACAAAAATCATTTTTAAGAATCAAGACATTGGTGACAGGTCTGCATTGATATGCAATAGAGCGACATAACTTGATTCAAGTAAAGCAAACCATTTTAAATCAAACTAGCGGTGACAGGTCTATACCTTAGTATAACAGAGCGACATAGTTTGATTAATTAAGGAATCTTAAGATTTTAAAGATTTTATATTTCTTTTGCTTATTTTTAAGAATACTAATATGAGACCAGGTCTGTACTTACGTACAACAGAGGAAACAATTAGTAAACACCCAAATGTTTTCATAGAAATATCAAAGATATAAAATATTGCATGCTAAATCTAGTAATTAAGACTTTTTGTCATACATCATAGTGTTTATCACAAAGTAATATACAAGTTTAAATTTAGCTTCTTAAAATTCAGAAATTTTCATATGGATTGCCTATCAGTACATCATATAATAAAACTATACATCCTTTATTATTACTTTAAAATTATATGTACAAAAAGTTTAAATACGTGTTAAAGTCTAAACTTTAAAAATAAAAACAAACTTTTAATAAAACTATTTTAACAAATAAATACTTAGTTTCAAAACTTAAAATAATTCATTTTAAAGCATAGTGTTTTTTTTTAATTAATTAAAGTTAAAAAGATACAACAAAACCTAAGGACAAGTAAACTTCTTTTCGACCCCCATCCCCACACTTAAGTTGTACAATGTCCCCATTGTACTAAACATTAAAATTAAAAGTGAGAAAGAAATAGAAAAAAAGTTAGAACAGAAAACTCCCCTTATATCTCTTGAAAAGTCCAATAGCATTCGCTTACGAGTCCGTGTCAGCCAGCATCATCACACAAAACAAAACCAAAAGAAAACATAACATATAAAACAATTAAATACATAGTTCAAACAGAAGAATAAATCCTAACTCACTTTCGTAGGAATCACGATTGCATTTAGCATATGCAACAAGCCTTTAAACCCCTCGGTATCCCGAGTGGACGGGTTATAGTCTCGTGAGGGTTTCCAGAGAACACACCCACAAAGTTCAAACCCTTTGAATTTATCAGTTCTTAGGGTAAATCACGAGTGCCTCCCACTCGTTTTCAACATCTTCCTCGTGGTACAACTTCAATCGATGTCCATTCACAATAAATGACCCTCCATCGGTCTTAAATAACTCAACATAACCCGATGGATAACCATGTTTTACCATATAAGGACTAGTCCAACGAGGTTTAAGCTTCGGTTATTTTAATTTAAATCTAGACTGAAATAAAAGTACCTTATCTCCAGCCTTAAATTCCTTTCTCATTTTCAACTTCCTATCATGCCAAACTTTGGTGCGTTCCTTGTATAACTTTGAACTCTCATAAGCTTGCAATCTAAGCTCATCCAACTCGTGAAGTTGCAAGAACCTCTTCTCACCCGCTTCAACCAAATCCAGATTACAATTCTTTAACGCCCAATAAGCTTTATGTTCAACTTCTACCGGCAAATGACACGTCTTACCGTAAAGCAACCGGTAAGGTGTCGTCCCAATCGGTGTTTTGTAGGCGGTTCTAAACGCCCACAATGCATCGTCCAACTTCTTCGCCCAAATCGCTCGGTTGTCTTTAACCGTCTTCTCAAGTATTCTCTTCAAAGCTCTATTAGTATTTTCAACTTGACCACTCGTTTGTGGGTAGTAAGAAGTAGAAAATCGATGATTAACCCCATATTTCTTCAAAACCTTCTCTAATTGTTGATTTGCGAAATGGCTCCCACGGTCACTAATCAAAGCTTTAGGGATTCCAAATCGACAAAACAAACTTTTCAGAAAATCAATTACAACCCGGGCACCATTCTTTGGTAAAGCCTTTGCCTCCGCCCATTTGGACACATAATCCACCGCAACCAGTATGTACTCACATTTATGAGATGGTGGAAACGGACCCATAAAATCTATGCCCCATATGTCAAACACCTCACAAACTTGGATGCTTTGTTGAGGCATTTCATCTCTTTTGGAGATGTTGCTGGTTCTCTGGCAAGCATCACAAGTTTGATAAAGTGTTTGCGCCTCCTTAAATATGGTGGGCCAGTAGAAACCCGCATCAAATACCTTTTACCCACATCCTGTTCAGTTGTTTCCAAGATGCCCCGTGCTCGCGTCTTTAATTGCTATGTTGGCGTGAGCTTGGTAGTAGGTTTCATCGATATCGTGTAGCAATCCTTAGCCTCTTGTTAATCACTGTTAATCCTGATAACTCCCCATGGAGTGGGCAACTTTACGCATTGATGGTATGTTGATGGGACCGCCTTCATGTCATGAATCCATGGCCTACCTAGAATAATGTTATAGCAACATAACGAATCCATTACACAAAAGCTTTGCATAGAGTTTACCCCCTCAATATAGATTGGAAGTTTGATCTCTCCCACAGTGTTTTTAGCTTCACCACTGAACCCAACGAGGACAATTGACTTCGCAACTATTTCCGATTCCGGGATCCCCATCCTTTTGAGTGTCTCCAGTTGGATGATGTTTACAGAACTGCCACCATCAATCAGGATCTTGCGTACAAAATGATTTGCAATATATAGGGTAATAACCAAACCATTATGGTGAGGATCCTGAATGTTCTCCTTGCCATCTTCATCGAAAGTGACCACCTTCTCATCCTTCAAGGTCACTGATCTCATAGGCTTATCCCGTTGTTCTGACTTCGATTCCTTTGCATGTTTTTTTGCCGCTGAGTAAGATGTACCACAGATGTCAGAACCACCAGATATGAAGTTGATTACATTGGCGTTCGGAGGTGGTGATCCTGGTCTCTGCGGGATCCTAGAATGATCCTGAACTTCAAGATCACGAGATTTATCATGATCCCGAGCTTGATCTTTTCTTCTGTTGAAGAGTTCCTTCAGATGACCTTTTCCGAGCAAATAACTTATTTCTTTCCTCAAAGCTATGCAATCCTCAGTTATGTGACCGAAATCCTCATGGAAAACACACCACTTTTCATTCTTCTTTGGCCATCTGACTCCGTCTCCAATGTTTCTCATCGCATAGAGGATTTCTGCGGTGTCAGTTGCAAAACAATAATTAGTTAGTTTTGGACAATCCTCGTCATCCTCTTCCACAACATTGATCCTGCGATCATTTTAGGACCCCTGTAGTCGGACCTAATCGAATCCTTACTCAATCAAACGTGCGGAATACAATTGATTGAATATATAAACGTTTAAACGAATAAACAAAGCAAATCACAAAGTATAGCAATTCAATACCAAAAGTCGATCAGCTTATATTAATTATAACACTTACAATATGCTCACTGATCTCACAATTTCGTCAACCTTAACAAATGAGCCGAAATAACCTATTTATACCAAAGACCTAACCTGGTCTATGCGACACAAGATGTGTCGCCAAGCCGACTCATGCGACACAAGCTGTGTCGCCAAGGTAACTATTGCGACACAAAGACCTTGTGTCGCCAAAACACAAAATGTAATTAAAACAAAAGTTATTAACTAACTTAATTACATATCAAACACATAACAGACTTAGACCAACTGACAGACACACTAAGATGCACCAACAAACTCCCCCGTGTCTTCAGCTTGGTCTTTAAACTTTCTTCAATTATGCCCAGCCTGTTGGAAACCTGCCTCCAGCATGAATCCCATGCGTAACACACACAGTCACGACCTTCTGAAATTGTCTAGCAAGAATCGAATTCACCACATTTCTTACGTTGAAGCGAATTGGATTATCAAACAATTTCCTCAAGTCATTCTGTGACAAGTTGATTAAGCTCATAGGATCAAAAACTTTAAATTGAGCTTTCTTAAGACCATACAGTGAAGTTCTCTCCGGATGTTCAGACTCTGGAACAAACACAAAAACAGCTTCACCTGTATGCGGATCAAGTTCCCAATAATGAAATCTTCTTAGAAAATCATAAGGAACAGACTCCAATGGGATCTCAGTTAAACAATCAGCTGGTGGATAACGCATTTTACAAATCGGCTGCTTTGTAACTGGATCTAGTTTCTTCTTAAAAATGAATCTCTTACCAAGCGTCGGTTTGATAAAGTTGTATCTCTTGCTATTCACTTCACGACGCAGAACCGTTTGTATAAAATCAGCTCTAGAATCCCTGGTTGGATTTATTAGATCTAATTGAGCAAGACGGTTTATTTCTCCTTTTGGCAACGTACTCAGCTTCTTAAATGAGCTTTTAAAATACTGAATACCATCACTTCTTTTAATCATCAGAATATTTCTACAAGTTTTCCAGCTTTTAATGATTCCTGTATAATTCCCATGTACTTTATATGTCTTGCAAGTTACAGGAATAAATTCATCAGGAATAAAGCTTATCACCGGTCGCTCAAGAGTTGAAGTAGAAGCAGTATCAGAAGCCTCTGAAGTTTCTGGAACAGTTGTCTGAGTTCCAGCTGGCTCTGCTTCATCTTCCGAAGAATCTGTCTCGATTGTAGGAGCATCATTATAAAATTCATCATTGTTTAATTCCTCCTCCTCAATCTCAACATCATCATTATTTTCAAATTCAGGACTAGACACCTGACTTTCCCCATTAACCATTCGCTGAAATAACGATAAATTCACATTCGAGTAATCTACCGCTAATGGTCTTGGCTGACCTGGAATATCATCAACAGAGAAATAATCCAAACGAAGAAATTCATTTTCATCAGAAACATTTACATTTTCATTTACATTTTATGTCTGTGTTCCGGTAGAAGCCCTGGATGTTGTTTCTATGGCACGCAAGCTTGACTCCCCCGAAACGACAGCTAGGGATTCTAATTCTAAGACCCTAGTATTCAAAACAGGAACCAAAGCTGCTTGTTCTTCTAACGCTTTAATTTGCGCAGCTTGACCCTCCAAAACCGATGCCTGAGACTGAATCAATGTAGCTTGTGTAGCCATGGTCTGCTGCATCGCATCCATTCTTTTCAACAAATCTTCAATAACGGAAGGCAAAGGTTGAATAGGAACCTCAACACGGGGAATGTCAACCCGTGGCCTTGAAGACGACTCGGAAGTACGACGAATAGTCGGAGGTGGAACCCAGTCTTCATCATCCAAATCAGTACTTCTGGGTCGTTTGCCCAGAGATTGACGAACGGAACTCGAACCAGCACGAATACGACGTTGTATTCTTTTGTACCGACGAGGATCAAAGCGTTGAATATTTTTCAATGCATTTTCAGAGGGGATATCCCTTGGAGAAGTTGGAGGAGTAGAGCCTCCATCTGAATCACTAACCGGGTCATCAAGATTAGGCTGAGCAGCCTGGTTCCCAGTCTGGAAATCTTCGATTTCCTGTAACAGGTCATCAACCTGTATAGTAGCATCATGGAGGTGTAATTCCTCCTCCTGAATACCCTGCCCAGGTGCAGGCAAAACATCCAAAAAATCGTCATTTGGTGGAGCAACATAAGCTTCGTTGATGATATGCCCAAACAACGGAAAGGTAGAATTAGCGTTCCCGCCTGACGCACAAACTGTCCAGATTCGGACGTTCATTGGAGTTTGGCGCAGACGCTCACGAGGATTTTGTGGAAGACCAGGAAGCTGAGTATCCAGAAACAACTGAATGAAACGTGGATAAAGGTTCCAACGCTTATCCCCAGCATGAAGATTATCCAACATAGCCCGAAAGATGTATCCAGAAAAATTAAAGGGCTTGTTATAGATCAAAGCCAACATAGCAGAAGCCGTAGAATGACTAAATCCATCAAATCCTGCCTTACGTGGAGAAAGGCAAACAATAATGATATGCATTAAGTACCTCCAGACTTTAGGCAAATTTGCCTTGCGATATTGGTCATTTGGGACGCCTGGATAGCCAATACGTGTCATAGCCCCGGCAATAAAGGCATTGCTATAAAGTGTAGGCATCTCTGTAGTATCTCCGAAGTGAAAGAATTCCCGAATGACTTGCTCGGAGATAATAAGTTGACGATCACCAACGGTATAAATAATCCTGGGAGAAGGAAGCTCAGAGTTGATAACCGCATTTTCCCAAAAAGAAGCCACCTGATCTTTGTAGATAGTAGTTGTGGTTGTAATGGCGGTGTGAATACGAGACCGTCGTAGAAATGCAACCATTGGTCTGTATGGAGCAGCAGTATCCTTTGTGTCATCTAAAAATGCCACAATATTATGACGCGGCTCCCATAGAATATCACCCTCTGCCATTGCTGGGCAATCATATAGAAATAAAACTCACAAACAGTTAGCATTAGGAGCTGAATTGGAAGCACAAGTAGCAATCTGATAACAATTGCGACATATAGAGTTATGTCGCAGAATTGTTGCGACATAAATAGGATATGTCGCTAACTGAAGAAAATCAATTGCTAACAGACATAGCGACATAAGGAAATGTGTCGCTTTCAAATAATGCGACAGATAGGGTTGTGTCGCAAAATGCAATTTATTCGAATTGAATCGAGGTGGTGCGACATAAGGATTATGTCGCATGAAACAGGCGACATAAAGAGTTATGTCGCATTACATAGGGCACAATCACATCAATAATATACAATAATATCGAATTTGCACAAAATAAGGGTTTAATTGATAATTGGAAACCAATACAGAGTCATGATTACAAATTATCTCAGATCCAAACCCTAAACCCTAAACCTTAAACCTAGATATTATCCTCGGATAATATAACTTCAAAAAAAAATAGCCAACATCCAAGACAAGGCCAGGTCAAAATGTACACAGAAGGCCAAGATTCAAGACAAGGTCAAGCGAAAATCCAAGACAACGAGGGGATCCCGCCAGACCACAAAATAACTAAAGGTAATCGATCAAGCAACAATGCTATCACGACACCTGGGTACATGAAAACTTCCACGACTGGAAGGTAAGCCTCGAAGTCGTGGAAGTGCATGACAGAATTATCTTTGGGCAGAAGCAATGAACACAGTGGATTGAAACAGCGTTATCCTGAATGAAATCACCTGCCATGGCTATAATCGGAGAAAAATGAGGAGTTTGCTAAACATAATTAAGCGACATAAGATATGTCACATAAACATTTGGCGACATAAGAGTTATGTCGCAGATTCAAGCGACATAAAGTTTGTGTCACACATGTAAGCGACATACATATTTGTGTCGCAGAAGTAAGCGACATAAATTAGATTTTAGCAACTATGCGACATAAGAGTTATGTCGCAAGTTATGTCGCAATGACGAACAGCGAACTCCAACCCAGAAACCCTAACTTAAAAATTGAGGTTTTTGAAAATGAGGCATACCCTAGGGTACGCCAACATACCAGAAGCACGAAAATGGTCATATTTACACGAAATACTGAGGTTGATGTGTCTAAATAGCCCAATCCCAAAACCCTTAAAGAAAACCGTAATATATATACTCGATTAGCACATAAATACACAATAAAAGAGGGTAAAACGAGTACCTAACGATCGATTAGAAGGTAGTGAACGAGAAGCACGAGTTGGATTGCTCGAAACAAGACGGGATGATCGAAATGTAGAATCAAAGAACGCCGCAGGTTTTGTGTCGCAAAGGGTTATGTTGTGACGCAGGATTTGATTTTATGTCGCATAAAGTGTAAACCGAGAAAGCGACTGGAGTTAGGTATTTATACCTCAGCCCCACCATGCGACACAAAATGGCGACATAGAAGGCGACATAAGTTATGTCGCAGAAAAGAGTGTGTGTCGCAGAACACAGAGAAAGAAATCTCAAATGGTGTACATCGTTTGATGAATAACTAATCGGACTTGTTAGTAACAAAATACAATATTAAAAAATAAAATAACTTAACTATTTAACCTTAAATTTAAAGTAATTTTCTTTTTGGTGACGTAGTTATTTTGTCTGCTAAGGAATCATATTAGGATAACATGCAAGTATTAGAAAATAGTAAGTGTTATCTCGATTATCAGTATAGAACCTCTTTAAGTTTACTTAGCATATTTAAAGCACTTTTGATAAAAATTATTTCAAGATGATTACTGGTATTGTTTGACCACCTAAACATGTTACATCTACGGGGATAAACAAATTTTTATTGTTAGTATGAATAAGTATCTGTGGTCCCCACTATAGACATATCCCATTAATTTCGATAAGAACATATCTTCCAAGATAGAGAAAATATATAAAAATCATTTTTAAGAATCAAGACAGCGGTGACAGGTCTGTACAGACGTACAACAAAGCAACATAACTTGATTCAGGTGTAAGCAAAACCAGACTTGGTCAAACCATTTTGGCGACCTTGTGAGGTATCCTATAATGTAAGACTTTTTCAAGTGCGATTGACTTGCGTTTGCTTAACTTTTAAGTATATATAACATGAGACCAGGTCTGTACTTACGTACAACAGAGGAAACAAGAAATATATACCCCCAAAGTATTTTATATTATTTAACCAAAATGGAAGCATGCCAAGCGGTATTAAGGATTTAAGACACTTAGTCATATATCACAGAATGTGGACCACATGATAAATAGACATGTTATTAGAATTACTTTTTAATTGTTCAACTCCCAGTGTGACATGCCTACCAGTACATCATATGATGAAGCTAGTGTTTATAAAGACTGCAGTAAGTATGCTAGATAAACCTACTGATACATCAAGCATAAACCTTAGAATTTTCATTTTATGCATGCATCCTAATGTACTATCATTTTCCTAGTTGTTTACAGACACAACTGAACGTCTTTTTACAAATATTGCAACTTCGCATTTCTTTAATACTATAGAGTATAAAGAGTGGCTGTTGCGTTAAAGAAATGAGATTGAAAAACCCAAAAACAATCCTTCACTAGACTTTGCACCAAACTTAGCAACCTTCTCTTTTGTGTACAAAATTGTGCAAGGACAACCAAATGGTTCAAGAAACTGTAATGAAGGTTTCCTGTTATTAAGCAGTTCATACGATGTTTTATTGTGCTTTTTAACCACAGAAACCCGATTAACAATATAGCAAGCAGTATTAACTGCTTCAGCCCAAAAGGTAATAGGCAGTTTAGAATCTGCCAGCATTGTACGAGCTGCTTCAATGAGTGTCCTGTTTTTACGCTCAGCGACTCCATTCTGTTGAGGAGTCCGTGCTGCACTGAATTGATGCTCAATGCCTTTCCGTAAACAGTACAACTCAATTGTAGAATTCTTAAATTCGGTACCATTGTCTGATCGCAGTTTCTTGATGGACAGATTGCATAGGTTCTCGAGCTTATCAAATAAATAAGTAAGAATTTCAGGAACTTCATCTTTAGTAGATAAGAAATACACCCATGAGAAGCGAGAGTAATCGTCAGTAACTACTAAACAGTATTTAGAACCTCCTATGCTCTTCTTACTTACAGGTCCAAAGAGATCCATATGCAATAGCTCCAAAGGTTTTGACACCGAGTTAATCACCTTTGACTTATGGGATTTCTTGTGCTGTTTTCCTTTTTGACAGGAAACGCAGAGATCATTGATTCCAAAAGATTGCTTTGGAATTCCACGCACAAGATCATGCTTCACCAAATAATTCATCTTTCTGAAATGCAAGTGACCCATACGTCTGTGCCATAAAAGTGATTCTCTTTCAGGAGCTGTTGAAAGTAGACACGTATGATGAGTTGTTTCAACAGTCTTCATATCAAGAATATACGTGTCCTTTTGCCTAGGTGCTCGAAGCAGCACCCATTCATCAGGAATAACAAATCTTGGCTTCAAGATACAACATTCAGTTTTAGTGAATGCTGTAGTGTACTCTTTGTCACATACTTGAGATACACTGAGCAGATTATGAGTGAGCTGCTCCACATAATTAACCTTCTCAAAACTCACTTGCCCATTAGAGAGTGTACCTTGTCCAGTAATGACTCCTCCTTTATCTCCGGCAAAAGCAACATATCCTCCATTATAAGTTTTTACTTCAGAAAGCAAGGATAAGTCGCCTGTCATATGTCGCGAGCAACCGCTGTCTATATACCATCTACTATTCTGAACTTGTTCAGATTGCTGCGACATCAAAGATAAAGAAATTAATGAGTAAGGGGAACCCAAGCCTTAACAGACTTGGGTAACCCGGTGGTATCATCCACAATGATTACATCAGTCAAAATTTTATTTTTTAACACATCGAAATCACTGGCTGATGAATCATTATTAGATGAAGAGTCAGAACGGGACTCTTTGGGCTTCCAAACCTTTTTAGGTTTGGGAACTTGCTCAATATTGTAAGAAGTACTTGGTAGAACTGCTGAACCTCTCATTGAATTTTTTGAAAAACTTTTTGCTTTAGAGGTTCGTGCATCTCCCCTTCTAGCATACTTCTTAGCAAGTAATGGGCACATATCAATCAAATGACCTTGTTTCTTGCAATAGAAACAAGATCGTTTCTCAATTCTATCAGGAGATTTAGGAGTCAACCTTGGAACTCGGCCAACAGTTGGATGTGTTGAGCATGTACACTTATGTGTACATGCATCAGATGAGCCTTGGTTTATTTTAGAAGAATTTTTAAGAGAATTAGAATTATTTGGTTGAAAAATCTTCTTTTTCGGTTCGGGTAACTTCTTGCCATTCATTTTATAAATTTCATCATACCCTTCACTAGTAAAGATATGATGATCGTTGGTTACCTTCTTCCGTTTCAAATAACCGTATTCTTCATTGGTTATATCCTCAATCTCAATTTCCTCCTTTGAACTGGCTGGAGGAATTGATTTAGCCTCAACTTTTTCAGGCTTTGTGATAACAGCAGACTTAACTATCTTTGACTCAGATATCTTAACAGATGCACTTGGCTTGGGCTGAAATGGTTCAGCCTTGACATCAAGAGGTTTGACTAAGTCAACCTTTTGAACCTTTAAATGATCAGGTTCACTAGTTGATGCGTTAACTTGCTCAGGCATACTAGTTTTAGGTTTTTGTGACTTAGGTGCAACCTCAGGCTTACTTATCTTAACATTAACAGGTTTTGTGTCCTTTTGAAGAACATTAGGCACAAAATCTTTAATGATTTCCTGTTCAGGCATAGGCAGATAATCTTTTGGAGGTGGGACATGGTGATAACCAAGTCCTGCCTTACTTTTCGTATCTGTCCTTTGTTTCTGAAGGATTTCATCAAAAATGAGAGAGGATGTAGAAAAATTTGATATTTTTCGATTTAAATTAAGAACTACAGCCTGTGAGTCAGCAAGTTCCTTTTTAACATGAGTTAACATATCTACATAACTCCCTATTTCATCTTGCTGTTCAAAAATTTTGGCTTTAAGTTCTTTCTTTTCTTCAAAAATAGCCTTTAATTTCTTTTCAGATGCCTTATAACTTTCTTTCAACATTTCATTATCTTCTTTTAATTGTAAAATAATAGTGTTAAGGCGCTCATTATCCTCTCTACACCTGTTGAGTTGGTTAGTAAGTTTAATACAAGAAACACAAGATAAAGGTTCATCATCTACCTCATGAACCTCAGCCATTAAAGCAGTGTTCTCATCATCATCAGCCGCATCAGACCAACTGTTGTCCCATGGAGTTTCTGTCAGCATTAAAGCAGCTGACACCATGGCTTTCTCTTCTGCCTTTGATGGTGAAGGCTTGGTGAGACCTGAAGATGGTGTCTTGTTCTTCTCACATTCACGGGCGAAGTGTCCATAATTCTGACACTTATAACAGCGCACCTTCCCTTTATTAAACCCTATACCTTTCTCACCTGGATTATTTACAGAAATTCTACCAGTTTTCTGTAAAAAATTCTTCACCCTCCTAGTCAACATAGCCATATTCCATTTCAAATCTAGTCTCTCCAATTCTTCTTGGTCAATTTGACCAAAATCTTCATCGGAAAAATCTCCAGCACAGGCTAAAAATGCTGAAAAGGTAGAGGCATAATCTTCACCAGAAGAAAATCCTGAATTCTGAAAATGAGACCCAGTTGAATTTCCAGAATTCTGAACATAATTAGAACCAGATGGATTACAAGAAGATACATTTCCACTAGCATTACTAGCGACAAATGCAGTGACAGAAGGTCTGCTTGAAGATACTGGAACATCAACTCCATAAAGTTTTGGATTTTGGAGATGCGATGTAGCCTTAGTCTCTTTCCTTTGCATCTCAAGAAGCTCAGCCTCAATATGTCCAATAAGGTCTTCAAGCTCCATATCCATGATGTCTTCATCTTTTTCCATCAAAAGAACCCTAGTGTGCCATTTCTTAGGTAAAGAGTCTAATAATCTCTTGTTGACATCACTACGCTCAAGAGTTACACCTCCGTCAATCAACTCAGTGACCAATTGGGAAAATCTACTGCACAGATCTTCCAGAGATTCATCCTGAAGCATGTCAAAAACCTCATACTGCTTCTTGATTAAATCTATCCTTTTCTTTCTGTATTGGACGCTACCACCGCATTTCTTTTCGAAAGCTTTCCAAAGATCGTAAGCAATCTTATGATGTTTAAACTGTCTCATAATGGGTTGAGGTAAAGCCATAGTAATTGCAGCATGAGTCTTTCTCTCCATATCAAAAGCTTTTCTTTCCTCTGGAGTCATTGATTTAATCGATTTCTCAGGAGCTTGACCATTGTAGACTCCTGACTTTAGAGGACGCTCATATCTCTCCTCTAAGTAAATCATCATCTCAGGATCATTTAATCCAACATAAGACTCAAAGCGTTGACGCCAATCAGAATAGGTCATGCCTGGCATAAACATAGGTGGTTTATTTCCAGAACCAACTTCATTGTTTTGCTTTAGCATAGCTCCTACAGATTGAATGGAGTGTGTTGAAGAAGACATTGTGAATTACCTGCAAAATAGATAAATAACACAAAAGAAAAAGAAAACAGACTGTTATGCGACACAAATTTTTGTCGCAAACGATTTAAGCGACACAAAGGATATGTCGCAATCTATATGTCGCAAAGTTAGCGACGGAAGAAAAACCAAGTTTTATGTCGCAATATATAGCGACGGAAGAAAGCCAAGTCTTATGTCGCAAAAGATAGCGACGGAAGAAAACCAAGTCTTATGTCGCAATCTAGTGTCGCCTAATGAAAGACGTATGTCGCAATAACCCTAGTCGCGACACAAAAGATATGTCGCAGCTTATGTCGCAGAAACGGCTGACCAGCGACTAAAAAAACCCTAAAATCGAAAATTTTCGATAACCACACGAAAATTTACGACTGATGGACGAAAAAATAAACCTAAAATCTTCCAGAAATAGCAAGAAGCATCTTGTGAACACCTTTCAATGAAGATTTTAATTCAATATACTCACAATTATTCGAGAAATGTATCAAGAACGGATTCAATAATGCCAAATCGTGTGATTTTGGCTCTGATACCACTTGTAGGACCCCTGTAGTCGGACCTAATCGAATCCTTACTCAATCAAACGTGCGGAATACAATTGATTGAATATATAAACGTTTAAACGAATAAACAAAGCAAATCACAAAGTATAGCAATTCAATACCAAAAGTCGATCAGCTTATATTAATTATAACACTTACAATATGCTCACTGATCTCACAATTTTGTCAACCTTAACAAATGAGCCGAAATAACCTATTTATACCAAAGACCTAACCTGGTCTATGCGACACAAGATGTGTCGCCAAGCCGACTCATGCGACACAAGCTGTGTCGCCAAGGTAACTATTGCGACACAAAGACCTTGTGTCGCCAAAACACAAAATGTAATTAAAACAAAAGTTATTAACTAACTTAATTACATATCAAACACATAACAGACTTAGACCAACTGACAGACACACTAAGATGCACCAACAATCATCACTCTCAGAATATGGTTTGCCCCTGCTTGGTTTGAACACATGTATATCAGCTTTCCTGTTGGGGTTATCATACGTTGAAGAAGCACTTGATTTTTTCTGGATCACCGCATCCTCTTCTAGCCGTATGAATCTCAAAGCTCTATTCCTAACTTCATCCAAGCTTGGACACAGGTTCATCACAAGATCTTCATAGAAAGGTGAATCTCTCTTTATCCCCATTTTGAAAGCCTGAACAGCAGTTGCCATATCCGGATTCGGTATATCCAAGGATTCCCTGCCAAATCTTCCTAGAAAATCTCGAAGAGTTTCGTTATCCTTCTGGAAAACCCTATACAAATCAGTGGTTAGTCTTTCGTAAGTTCTACTGCATGAAAATTGATTATTAAAAAGATTAACAAAATGAGCAAAAGATGTAATAGAATATGCAGGAACATTAAGCAGCCATTTAAGCGCAGATCCTGTGAGAGTGGATCCAAATCCTTTGCATAGACAAGCTTCCTTTAGATCCGCAGGGATCAGGATAATCTCCATTCTTTCCCTGTATTGTGCTATACGTTCTTCAGGATCCGTGGTCCAATCGTACAGCTTCATGTTAGGAGTCTGAAATCTCTTCGGGATCTCGGCATCACATATTGGTGGTGCAAATCTCGAGATCCTATGTGCTGATGGTGCTACCTCCGGGATTGCTTGCACTATACCAGGGACACTAGATATCATATCCTTAAGCTTTTGTAACTCCATTGCTACAACGGGGCTTACCCTTGGCAGGGATCCTGCAAAATGTTAGATCCAAAAGAATATCCAGAAGATAAATTGCCACTATTCGTTACCCTTGGCAGGGATCCTGAAGCTTGCTCAGGATCTCTATGTGTAGAGACTTTGGTAGCATATGTGGATCCCGGGATTCTGGCTATAACACCCCTCTTTCTAATACCACAATATTATATTATTTTAATAGGAAGCGTATATTACAAAATACATTTCATTACTTTATATTAAATAATGTACATAAACAGTTTACGTATTCAGATCACACCAAATTAAAACTATTTAACAATTACTTAAAACGGGGTATTATATTTTACAAAACAAGGTTCATACAAAACCATATCAGAGTCGCAAGTCGTCAAACTTTCCCTGCCGAAGCATCCACTTCCTGAATACCCACATATCTATTCAAAATCTGCAGGAAGTAATATGAGGGATTAGCACGAAGCTAAGTGAATAGATTTATCACACACAATTCAACTTAGCTCAATTATGAGTTTACACCAAATAATCGTAAACACACATATTTCAATGAGGATCGGTGGCTCTTGGGATATCATAATACCCGGGGATTCCCAAAGAACACTTAACGTCAATCTGTATGGCCAATACAGAATAGACCGATAACTACTGGTTATTAAACTCATACACAGGTCTCAAACACAACAAATGAATCAAAACCTGTGTAATTTACATAATAACCAAAAGTCCAACTACCCGTTGACCTCAATAATCTGATACACATATATTCACATATCACGTAGATTCATAGTCAGTAATCAAGACTAAACAGTCTAACACATATCTACGTTTATTTGTTGCAACTAAACAGTTACAACTAAATCAAAATGTGAGTTCTAAATCCACTCACCGATACCTCTGACGTATCCACACTCAGGATTCCTATATCACTGAGTCTTAGGTTGATCTGAAACAGAAAATCAAATATAAGTTAGAAATTCGTTCCATAATCATCATCAGAGCATATTTATCAAATCAGGTAATCCCTGAAGTCTGGTCAAATAAAAGTTTATTCAAAATGAAATTAGAAAATTCCGAAATGACGTTTAAAAACTGAAAAATGCCATTTTCAGGCCCTAGATGACCCCGAATGGCCAAAAACTGCCTAGACTCTTAGAATAGAGCCGGGATCATTAGGTCGTTTCCAAGTGACCATGCGAATTTCAATCCAATCCGAGTTAGTGAAATTGTCATCTGTCCGTTACCCCAAAAAGACTTAGGCATTTTCAAAATTTGCGAAATAAAAATCTTTAAAAATTCTCGGTTCGCAGGAAACTGGGTTCGCAGAGCCAACTGAGTTCGCAGAAACTCGGTTCGCTTCGCAGAACAACTCGGTTCGCAACGCATCAGGTCAATTCGCACATTTCGGTTCGCAAACCATCTCGGCTCGCAGAACTCAATTCGCATAGGGAAACTCAACTCGCTTCGCAAGTTTAACTCGCAAAGCAATATCTCGGTTCGCAAGAGCTCGGTTCGCTTCGCAGAACTCAACTCGCTTCGCAACAAGAACTCAGTTCGCAGGACGAACTGGGTTCTGCGAGTTTCGCTGTTCTTACGAGATTTACGAACCAAAACTCATCAAAACTTCAAGGAACTCAATTCTATGGTTTCTAATACATCTACTAACATCATATATCAACATAACAATCTTTAATTTGGTTTAATCACTCAAAACCCCAATTTTAAAGCTTTGAAAATCAACTCACTTTCTTTTCTAGATGGTGATGAAGATGACAAGATGATGATGGTTCTGATGTTTTGAATTCGAAATCACAGGAAGTTGTTACTTGAAATTTGCTTATGAATTTGATATGGTTTTTAGAGAACTTGAAATTGCTTAACACAAAGGAAATGAAGGAGACTTAAGAACATAGAGCTATAAGAGTCGGTTCACACACCGACTTTGATATCTAATTGTTTTAATTTTTATACCCGTTCTAAATCTCTTGTCTGGAACCTAAAAACCATTTGCGAGAATATTAATTTTATTTTACCGTCATATGTAATAACTTAAAAAAAACTAATAGTTTACTTAAGTTTCACAATAAGTCCTAAGACTTATTTACTTAAGTTTCACAATATAATAATAATATCAAGTAATTCCTAAAATAATTAAATAATCAAATTAAATTAAGAAATTACCAGACTAGTGGAGAGGATGTTACACTGGCACTCCCCTGAATGGATATGAAATTTCCAGTGTAGTTGGCAGAATGAGGAGTACCAAAATCCAAGATCCTGCTCCTGGATGGAGTAGTAACTTGAGTGACAGGAACACTTTCTCTGGATCTTATGCCTTCAACATCTCTCCTCAAAGATGCGTTGTTGCGTTCTATACGGTTCATTTGCTCTCTCATTTCTGAAAACATAGCCATAACTGACTGATCATTAACAACTTGACGAATTTTAAAGGGACCAATGTATCTAGGAGCTAACTTCCCTCGTTTTCCAAACCGGATAACACCTTTCCATGGAGAAACTTTAAGATAAACAAGTTCTCCTTCAGAAAATGTAACTGGCCGTCTACATGGATCTGCATACTGCTTCTGTCTGTCACGAGCAGCTTTCAATTTCTCACGTGCAATTGCCACTTTATCCGTTGTTATCTGAACAATATCGGGCCCAGCAAACTGTTTCTCTCCAGCCTCTAACCAACAAGTTGGTGTTCTACAACGACGTCCATACAACATTTCATATGGAGGCATACCAATACTCGAGTGATACGAATTATTATAAGCAAATTCTACTAATGGCAGATGAGAATCCCAAGAACCGCCATATTCAATGACACAAGCTCGAAGCATATCCTCGAGTGTCTGAATCGTCCTCTCAGATTGGCCATCAGTTTGAGGATGATACGCTGTACTAAGATTTACTCGAGTGCCTAACTCATGTTGTAAACTCTGCCAAAAGTGAGATATGAATCGAGAATCTCGATCTGACACAATCGATAAAGGAATTCCATGTCTCGATACAATTTCATTAACATACAACTGTGCAAGCTTACTTAGAGATGCTGTTTCACTAGTAGCCAGAAAATGTGCACTTTTGGTCAATCTGTCTACAATCACCCAGATCATATCATTTCCACGTGGCGTTCGAGGAAGTTTAGTTACAAAATCCATAGTTAAATGTTCCCACTTCCATTATGGAATTTCCAACTGTTTCAGTGACCCATACGGTTTCTGATGTTCTGCTTTAACTTGAGCACAAATATGACAAGTACCAACAAATTGTGCTATATCTGTTTTCATTGTAGGCCACCAATACAAGGGTTTCAAATCATTATACATTTTGGTACTCCCGGGATGAACAGATAATCTAGATTTATGAGCTTCAGCCAAAATCATATCCCGAATACTACCCATCAGAGGAATCCACACACGAGACTGAAATGTCTTTAATCCTCTAGAATCATCTATCAACAAATCTTTTCTTTTCAACATAATTTCAGATTTCAAATTATGATCCAATAAGGCTTCTAACTGAGCAGCTTTTATTTGATCAATCAAATCAGAAGAAACATCAACTCGCAGAAAATAAACTCGGTCAGAAGTACCTTTTCTGCTCAAAGCATCTGCAACTACATTTGCCTTTCCTGGATGGTAACGTATTTCACAATCATAATCTTTGATTAATTCTAACCATCGCCTTTGACGCATATTCAGTTCTTTCTGTGAAAACACATACTGAAGACTTTTATGATCAGTACAAACAATACATTTAGTACCATATAAATAGTGTCTCCAGATTTTCAAAGCAAATACAACAGCTGCCAGTTCTAAATCATGTGTTGGGTAATTCTTTTCATGCGGTTTCAATTGACGAGAAGCATAAGCAATAACTCTATCTCTTTGCATAAGGACACAACCCAAACCAGAGTAAGATGCATCACAATATACAATAAAATCTTCAGACCCATTCGGTAATGCTAACACTGGAGCTTGACATAACAATTGTCTCAAAGTCTGAAAGGCATATTCTTGTTGATTATTCCATTCAAACTTTTCATTCTTGCGGGTTAATTTAGTCAATGGGCTAGCAATTTTAGAAAAGTCTTTAATAAATTTCCGGTAATAACCCGCTAAACCCAGAAAACTCTTGATCTCAAAAGCGTTCTTTGGAGCTTTCCAATTCATTACAGCTTCAACTTTGGAAGGATCAACTTTAACACCATCATTACATATGATATGACCCAAAAATTGTACCTCCCGAATCCAGAATTCGCATTTTGAAAATTTAGCATATAATTGTTCTCTTTTCAATGTTTCAAGAACTAATCTCAAATGCAATCTGATTCGGACTTAGAATACACAAGAATATCATCGATGAAAATGATTACAAACTTATCAAGAAATGATCGACATACCCGGTTCATTAAATCCATAAAAACTGCTGGAGCATTAGTCAAACCAAAAGGCATCACCAGGAATTCATAATGACCATACCTGGTACGAAAAGCAGTCTTAGGAATATCCTGTTCACGAACCCGAACCTGATGGTACCCCGACCTCAAATCAATTTTAGAATATACAGAAGATCCCTGCAGCTGATCAAATAAATCATCTATCCGAGGCAGAGGATATTTATTCTTTACTGTTCTTTTGTTTAACTCCCGATAATCAATGCACATTCTGAATGACCCATCTTTCTTCTTAACAAACAAAACCGGTGCACCCCAAGGAGAAGAACTAGGTCTAATAAAACCTCTATCCAATAACTCCTGAATCTGATTCATCATTTCACGCATTTCAGACGGAGCTAATCTATAGGGAGCTTTAGCTACAGCTGAAGAACCAGGAATAAGATCAATCTGATACTCAACATCTCTAACCGGTGGTAATCCAGGTAATTCATCGGGAAACACCTCTGGATATTCAGAAACAACCGGAACCTCAGAAATAGACTTCTTTTCTAATTTGGCATCAATAACATATGCTAGATAAGATTCACAGCCTTTAGATAACGACTTCCTAGCTTTCATCATGGAAATCAGAGGAATATACCCACTATCCCGTTCTCCTCGAGCCACAACGTATGACTCTTCAGAGATTGGGATTCTAATCAGCTTATGGTGGCAATCTATACTTGCTTTAAACTGACTTAACCAATCCATGCCAATAATTACATCAAAACTTGGAATCGGCATTAGTAGAAACGAAATTGGAAAAGTCTGACCATCTATCACAATATTAGCTCCAGTCACCGAGGTGGTAACAGGAACTAATTTGCCACTAACAATCTCTACTTCTAAGGGCTTAGTTATCACAGTAGGGATCAGTTTCAACTTATCACAGAAACACACAGATATAAAGGAACAATTTGCTCCAGAATCAAATAAAACACGTGCTGGTACAGAGTTTATAAGAAAAGTACCAGTTATGACATCATCTGTGTGGACAGCCTCATCGACTGTCATTTGGAATGCCCTACTTGCTGCTGGCGGAGGATTCTTCCGCTTTTGTCCGGAAGATGATGAACTCCCGACCGAGACCGAACCCTGCTTTCCTGCCTCAGGACACTGCCCAACACGATGCCCTTCTTTCTTACAATTCCAACATACATAATTAGGAAACTTACAATTCTTAAACTCATGACCCAATTCACCACATTTAACACATTTGTTTGTTTGAATTGTACATGGGCCAGTGTGTTTGGATCGACAAGAACTACACCAGTTAGAACTTGCGGATGAACCACTCTTATTACTAAATCTTTGACCCTGACGATTTCCCTGCCACCTGGATTTTCCTTTACCCGAGGAATCTGTTCTAGTCCTTGGAAATGAAGAAGAAGTATCTCTAGCTTGAGACTCTCGAAAACCTCTAATATCACTGTCAACCGAGCGTGCAAGAGTAAATGTTTGGGATAGATTACTCGCTAACCTCACTGTAGTACGGTAATTATGGTAAAGTTTCCACAAACTGCTCGATTCTGGTTTTCTCATCGGGAACCCACTGTTGCACAAACCGTAGTTTCTCCGAAAACTGTGTGATTAACTCATCGATGGTCATCCTATCGGTTAATTGAAGATTCACAAACTCTCTCCTAATGCGTGCCATATCGAAGTCAGAACAATATTGATTACAAACAGCTTGATGGAAATCAGGCCATCGAATAGCTTCTTTTTGTTGTTGAGTTAAATGTCCAGTAATCGAGTCCCACCAAACCATAGCTTCGTCTTTTAAACACTGAATAGCATAGAACACTTTGGATTCTTCTTCACATCGAGTAACATCAAATTTCCGCTCCATATCTCTTAACTAATTTAAAGTTACAGATGGATTTGTACTACCTCTAAACTCTGGTGGTTTACTTGCCATGAACGTTTTGAATGAACACTGTTTATTTGACTGAAAAGGAGGAATATTACCAAACACAGGTATCTGTTGTTGAAAACGTTGCTGAGATGATGCAGTTTCAGTCTGTCTTTTAAATTCTTTGAGATTAATCACCTCATCTTCTAACTGAAAAAGATAATCATCTCTATTTGATTCTTCACGAGCAGGAATAGAAGTACCCTCATGATCATGTCTTTCATTATGAATATCAGAAGGGGGAACATCGATCCTTGAGGCATTATTAGGGTTGGTGGTCGGTTGTTCATTATCTGCCATATCTGTATTTACCACAACAACTCAACATTTGTTAATTGTTAGCACCTATCTACTAACAATTCCACATACAATGCTAAATCCCATACCCAAGAATGTTTGACGTAACACACTCTAGATTTGGGATTGAACACTTTATAATGCTCAATTCACCCAAATCTATGCTCTGATACCAACTTATAACACCCCTCTTTCTAATACCACAATATTATATTAATTTTAATAGGAAGCGTATATTACAAAATACATTTCATTACTTTATATTAAATAATGTACATAAACAGTTTACGTATTCAGATCACACCAAATTAAAACTATTTAACAATTACTTAAAACGGGGTATTATATTTTACAAAACAAGGTTCATACAAAACCATATCAGAGTCGCAAGTCGTCAAACTTTCCCTGCCGAAGCATCCACTTCCTGAATACCCACATATCTATTCAAAATCTGCAGGAAGTAATATGAGGGATTAGCACGAAGCTAAGTGAATAGATTTATCACACACAATTCAACTTAGCTCAATTATGAGTTTACACCAAATAATCGTAAACACACATATTTCAATGAGGATCGGTGGCTCTTGGGATATCATAATACCCGGGGATTCCCAAAGAACACTTAACGTCAATCTGTATGGCCAATACAGAATAGACCGATAACTACTGGTTATTAAACTCATACACAGGTCTCAAACACAACAAATGAATCAAAACCTGTGTAATTTACATAATAACCAAAAGTCCAACTACCCGTTGACCTCAATAATCTGATACACATATATTCACATATCACGTAGATTCATAGTCAGTAATCAAGACTAAACAGTCTAACACATATCTACGTTTATTTGTTGCAACTAAACAGTTACAACTAAATCAAAATGTGAGTTCTAAATCCACTCACCGATACCTCTGACGTATCCACACTCAGGATTCCTATATCACTGAGTCTTAGGTTGATCTGAAACAGAAAATCAAATATAAGTTAGAAATTCGTTCCATAATCATCATCAGAGCATATTTATCAAATCAGGTAATCCCTGAAGTCTGGTCAAATAAAAGTTTATTCAAAATGAAATTAGAAAATTCCGAAATGACGTTTAAAAACTGAAAAATGCCATTTTCAGGCCCTAGATGACCCCGAATGGCCAAAAACTGCCTAGACTCTTAGAATAGAGCCGGGATCATTAGGTCGTTTCCAAGTGACCATGCGAATTTCAATCCAATCCGAGTTAGTGAAATTGTCATCTGTCCGTTACCCCAAAAAGACTTAGGCATTTTCAAAATTTGCGAAATAAAAATCTTTAAAAATTCTCGGTTCGCAGGAAACTGGGTTCGCAGAGCCAACTGAGTTCGCAGAAACTCGGTTCGCTTCGCAGAACAACTCGGTTCGCAACGCATCAGGTCAATTCGCACATTTCGGTTCGCAAACCATCTCGGCTCGCAGAACTCAATTCGCATAGGGAAACTCAACTCGCTTCGCAAGTTTAACTCGCAAAGCAATATCTCGGTTCGCAAGAGCTCGGTTCGCTTCGCAGAACTCAACTCGCTTCGCAACAAGAACTCAGTTCGCAGGACGAACTGGGTTCTGCGAGTTTCGCTGTTCTTACGAGATTTACGAACCAAAACTCATCAAAACTTCAAGGAACTCAATTCTATGGTTTCTAATACATCTACTAACATCATATATCAACATAACAATCTTTAATTTGGTTTAATCACTCAAAACCCCAATTTTAAAGCTTTGAAAATCAACTCACTTTCTTTTCTAGATGGTGATGAAGATGACAAGATGATGATGGTTCTGATGTTTTGAATTCGAAATCACAGGAAGTTGTTACTTGAAATTTGCTTATGAATTTGATATGGTTTTTAGAGAACTTGAAATTGCTTAACACAAAGGAAATGAAGGAGACTTAAGAACATAGAGCTATAAGAGTCGGTTCACACACCGACTTTGATATCTAATTGTTTTAATTTTTATACCCGTTCTAAATCTCTTGTCTGGAACCTAAAAACCATTTGCGAGAATATTAATTTTATTTTACCGTCATATGTAATAACTTAAAAAAAACTAATAGTTTACTTAAGTTTCACAATAAGTCCTAAGACTTATTTACTTAAGTTTCACAATATAATAATAATATCAAGTAATTCCTAAAATAATTAAATAATCAAATTAAATTAAGAAATTACCAGACTAGTGGAGAGGATGTTACACTGGCACTCCCCTGAATGGATATGAAATTTCCAGTGTAGTTGGCAGAATGAGGAGTACCAAAATCCAAGATCCTGCTCCTGGATGGAGTAGTAACTTGAGTGACAGGAACACTTTCTCTGGATCTTATGCCTTCAACATCTCTCCTCAAAGATGCGTTGTTGCGTTCTATACGGTTCATTTGCTCTCTCATTTCTGAAAACATAGCCATAATTTCACGGTTAGATATCATAACAGGATCACTATCATTCAAACCTGATCCCACATAGGCGGATGTAGTGGATGTCGCCCTCGAATTAGCAGGCTGGGGCCTTGGCCGCGATGAAGAAATGGGCACATATGGTGGTATGTTAGCAGCAGAAGATGATGGTACAACAGAAGCGGTGGTTTGTCCTTGGGTCACCATTTTTTGAAAGATTTTATGCAAAAAATGATTCTAATAAAGATTTGATCAAAAGTTTGATCGTAAAAAGCACCACTTGCCCCACAGTGGGCGTCAAATTGTTTTGGTCAAAAAATTACACTAGGAAATTTAATGAACAAATTAGTAAAGTGAGGTTGTGTGCTTGAATTTGGTTTCTAAAATATTTGATTGAAAACTATCTTTTACGGTGAAAACTTGTAACTTTGCCAATATTGGTTAACTTAAGATTAAATCTTATCAAATATGTAGTCAAGGACTTTGTAAATAATGAGTTTGTATGCAATAGACCTAGACAAATGCAGAAAAATAAGTATAATCCGGGATAATACAGTAAGTATGATAAAGAATGCAAATTTAATAAAGTAAATGAATGAAAAGTGCAAGAACACAGCGATGTACGAGGAAAACCCTTGATCTATGATAGATCGCCGGCACAAAACCTCGGGAAGGATCAATCGATCCTTGCCTTATGTTTTCTTATTTAATGAAACGAAGTTACAAACTAAAGAGCGCAAGAATGATCGTCTAAGTGCGAAAATGGTGAAGTGTGGA
This sequence comes from Pseudognaphalium luteoalbum, assembly GCA_963422505.1. Lineage (NCBI taxonomy): Eukaryota > Viridiplantae > Streptophyta > Magnoliopsida > Asterales > Asteraceae > Pseudognaphalium > Pseudognaphalium luteoalbum. The sequence continues at coordinate 13,087,201 of OY730192.1, read as the reverse complement.
AGTGTAAACGAGTTGCAGAGAGTGTAATTGAGTGTAAGTGATGAATATCAGTTAGCCTAATCGATCATTCAAGCCTCGTTTATATACTACAGATCATTAACAAAGAATTCCGAAATATCACGGATCATCCCCGAGATTTGGTGGAGCGTCCCCAACGTTCACTTGACTGAGTATTGAGCACGTGTTGACTCCCTTCTCTGTAGTTCAAATATTCTCCAAGTAGTATGGAAATCGGAACTAACTTCCCACGTCTCTCATGACCTAGTCAAAACCTAATAAACACGCGGAAACATTAGTAGCAAAAGGGATCCCGAGATATATGATATCTGGGATCCTTATAATAAGCATATATTATAAGATTAACAAAATAATACTAAGTTCAAGACATTCTATAATCCCAGATTTAGTTATATTCGGGATAATTATAAGTTGGTGATCCTGAAATAGGAGACAATATCCCTACCGGAATCCTAAGATATAACAATCTCAGCAGTAAGACTAAATGACAATTATCCCTATTTTAACATAATCTTTGAGGATAATATAGACATAACTGAAGATCCTGCATAGTATAACAAGTCAAGATCATACCTTCTCTTGTCCAGATTGTAAGTTCAATACCCCGCACATGAGTTATCCAAGAACAATCTAGGATCCTTATAAACACTCAACATAGTTACTAATCCGGGATCATGCATGGTTAGTGAAAATTCTACCTACAATAATTAATAATTAATTATATCTATGTGTATACACGAGAGATCAAATAAAATTGGACCAATTGTTCATTAGATTTTAAGAATTAAATATTAATTAAAATGGATCATTTTTAAAAGTACTGAATCACAATCTCAATATATTTAATCATAGCATGATTGAATCGTAGTTCTATAAACTGAATCACATTATGGAATAAGTGAATCTTAGTTTAATAAGTATTGAATCTTAGTATAAATTTCGTTGAATATAATCATTCATATAAATAGTAAAAAATTCTTTTTTGATGTTGTTAATCAATACTTAAACATGGTTATCAATGTTAGTAATTTTTGAATCGATTACTTATTTGAGAATCATTGTCATGCATAAAGCCATAAAGGATGGGCTATTCTTTTCAGTAATAGATTGCAATTAAATAACATAAATCAATGATGGTTAAATTATGAATCAATTGCAGAAAAGTTTTCAAAAAATAACAGGTGACTTGATTTTCATCACATAAATAAACATGCATATAGTCAAGTTACAACTTTCAATGGGGGAATCGATCTACAAAAACTTATTAATAAATGATGTAAAGAATACAAAATTGAAATGCAATTACATTACAAATAATAGACGCTCGATGATTATCATGAATTGAGAAGAATCAATGATGGAATAAAACCGACTCTGAGTAATTGCTCCTTAATTCGCGTGAAAGAGATAAAATTGTTAGTTATTTAAAGATGATTAATATATTTATCTGATCAATAATTAAATAGTTAATTAACAACAATATCCTTTACCCTAGTTGTAAATAAGTGGTCCAAAATGTTTCTCCATCTTCTTTTTTTCTTTTTTATCCCCTTTTATATATATATATATATATATATATATAAAATATGGGTTGGTTATTGTAAAATAAAGTACTGTATAAAAGATAATAGATTGAATAAAAGTTCAATCGTTGAATCATTTGATTAGATCAGTTTTTTTCTAAGAATTTTAAAAGGAAACTTCGGTTGTTTTTACCTTTTCAAATAATGACTAATATAGTGTAGGTATCATTGCACTTTAATTCCCGTATTTAGCGTTTAGAGTAGCATTTGGGGATGACAATTATCATCCCATCCGATGGATATCCATCCGATCTATCCACTTATTGATGGATACGGACGATCTAAATGGATGAATAGTGGATATGAATATGGATGTGGATGAATAGTGAATAGGATATGGATGACAAGTTATCATCCATGGATTTATCCATTAACCCGAAATACATATACATATATGTAGGTATTACACATATTAATTTACGTATCCATATACATATAAACCATAAACTATTAATGTGTTGTTGAATATATAAAGATGTAAATTTTAATATATATTTGAGGGGTTTATATCGTATTATTGATTTATAAAGCAAATCGAAATGCATAAATCTATCGCGCTGAACCAAGTTTTACTCCGACCATATAGTGAAGTCACAATTTACGATAGATGACAATCAAAACATGTGTGATTAATCGATGAACATATATAGAAATATATTTGTTAAAATATATGTTTACTTATAATTGTAACCAATTATGCTTCATTGACGACAATTGTAACACGTTTGTGTCAATAGATTTCAGTATGTTACGTTATATTATTTTTTTTGTTACAATATTTGTTGGTTTCATTTCTTTTCGGAAAATTTTTAACGTTTTTTTGAATATCCAACGGACATCCATTAACCCGCTTAATCCATCGGATTTGGATATGGATGGATGAATTAAATTAAATGGATATGGATGAAAATATTTAAATGGATATAGATGTCGATATGACATTATCCGATACATATCCGATCCATTGTCATCCCTATTACTATCTCTAGTTAACCAATATTTCACATTTTCATTTGTAATGTGAAGATAATCAACTCAATAAGACTTATTAAATCTATATTTCATCATTGTATTCTACTTATAACAAGGACAATAGTATTTAAGATGATTTATTATAGTAGAGTTCAAATGAGTACATCAAGTTTGAGTGAGAATGAGGGAACCAATGATATCGTACCATGTGTATAAAGAGATTGTTGCACATGTATAAAACACATTTATCCCCAACATCAATTATCTTACAAACAACAAAGTGAAAAAATTATGAAAATTGCATCATTAAATTCAGCGTTTCCTCCTATTCGATTTGCTGTCTCTCAAGGCATACTTCTGATAAATTTTTTTTTATTTTTTAGTGGATTTTACAAATTAGTAACACATGTGTTAGTGAGTGGTTGTACATTTGATTTGTGGTTAGAGCTAGGGTTAAAGGTTTAGGGTTTAGGATTTAGGGTCAGGTTTTAGCAGGGGTTAGGGTTAGGGTTTAGCAGGGTTTAGGGTTTAATATAATTTAGGGTTTAGAATTTTGTAAATCGTTTAGGGTTGGGGGTTTCGGGGCGAAACCCCAAACCCCCAACCCTAACCTCTAAACCCCAAACCCTAAACGCAACACTTTAACACGTGTGTTAGTAAATGTGAAACCCACCAAAAAAGTTGAAGGAAAAAAACTCGTCGAAAGTATGCTTGAGGGACGGCAAATCGAAGAGGAGAAAACGTTGAATTTAATTGTGCAATTTTCATAATTTTTCGATTTATCGTTTGTGAGATAATTGATGTAGGAGGTAAATGAGTTTTGTACATATGAAACATTCTCTTTGTACACATGATACAATATCATTGGTTCCTCATTATCACACAATTTCCTATTCTCATTTGATTTATTATTGAGTTTGAAAAATTCTTAAACGTTATGTGAGTCAGATTAATTGTGGTAGGCATGCTTCCGTTGATTAGTGCTTGTATAATAATATTTGAGTGCGCAAAATCACATTATGTTATAAATATGCTTAAATTTATAATTTATGATGAATAATCTTTATAATGATCATGTAAGATGCTTCTACAGAGTTCAAATGATATGGTTTTGGTAATGATTAATTAAGCGTTTTTAATTTATAATACAAGAACGTGAATTTTTTACCACTAAAATAATAATAATAATCCATACAAAGATGCTTCGACGGAGTGCAAAACTGCAAATTAATGATATGGTTTTGATAATGACTAATAACGCATTTTTATAACATAATGTGATTTTATATTTTTATGCACTCAAATAAAAATATACGAGCAGAAATCAACAGAAGCATCGCGCATAACGTTTAAGAATTTTCCGAACTTAATAATAAATTATCTGAAATACTATTGTTATTGTTATAAGTAGAATACAATGATGAAATATAAATCTAATAAGTCTTATGATTTAATTATATTCACATTATAAATTAAAATGTGAAATATTGGCTAACTAGGACTTGTACTCATGTACTGAAACGCTAAAGATGGGAATTAACGTGCATCGATACACTATTTTATTTTAATAATTACTTAAAATCAACTGAAATTCCCTCATAAATTTTGGAGAAATTAAACGCAGAATGAGGAGGGGGATCGAAAGTGAGATGATTTTTGAGTTTTTTTTTTTAACAAAGAATTATCGTTCAATTTTTACCTTTATTGTTTAATTCTACGAAATATTTAATTAATATTATAGAAAATAAAAATTAAAAGACACTTTTAAAGCAAAGGGTGTGGGAGGTGGGTTGAAGCGTTCCATACAATGTTCTCCATCAAGAACACTATATCACAAAAATACTATATCACAGTGTCTTGTCACACCCTTTCAGTGTTTCCAGCAATGTCCTAGGCAAATTTCTTCTACAGCGTCTCATTTGAGACGCACCATCTTATCTTATTTTTCCTTTTTTATTCACATACAAACACATTAATTAAAAATCTTGTAAATAAAATATACTTATTGATGACACTGTTCAGAACACCGTCTATCACACCACAAAATCCTGAACAACAACATTCTCTCTCCAAAACGCCGTGGAAACAAAATCACCACACCATGTGCTCTTAGAATTTTACGTTAATCAAATATGAGCCTATACATACCCTCATTCACCACGCACACATTTCACAACCAGAAAGCTTAGGAAGATCGTTGAATTGCCCTATAAATGGATAATAATTTTTTGAAAAAAATAAAATAAAACTGTAAACGTGAGAGGAAGCCAATATATTATATATTATATGATTAAAATAGAATAATGTGCTATTGTAAGGTAGTGTTACTCGTATACAAAATATACTTTATATTTTAATTTATTATTGTACACACATCTAGAGTTATGTAAAGAGTGGACAAAAAGAAAAAAAATACAATCATAATTAAATCATGAAGATTCTAGTTGGACTTTTAGTGTTGAAAAATGACTTCATAATTAAATTATATTACATGTTTAAAATAAAATAATATAATAGTGCATGGTCGTGTTACACATGTACATGCACGTAGCCTTAAATAGTACTCAATTTAATTGGAAAAATACATCTCCAATTTATCTTGATATTTTAAACCATTTTTGCTTGATTTATCATGATACTTGAAATTGATTAAATCTCATAATAACTCATAAATTTTAAGCTGTGCTCTGAAACTATTCCATTCAACTTTTATAGTTAATTTACTTACTCATATTAAATATTTTTAAGACGAACCATTTGATATTAATATACACGAGTTTTGTATCATAAAAAGCAAATATATACAATTACTTCACGTAAATCCACAGTATAAAGCAAATAAATATATAATATCTCGATAAAATATTTTGATCTAATCTCACAATTATATATTATGAAATGTTATCTGTATAATTCCTATCATAACTAATTAGAAAGTAGGAAAACAAAGCAAAAGAAGTAAGATGATGATCTATATATAATCAAGTACAAAAACGTAATCTATACTTTGCAATAAATAACAAAATAAGAAAATCTTAGAAGAGATTGATCAGTAGAACAAAAAAATTCAATCAACAAAATTTTGTGTTCATATGAATAACGTAAGTTTTTTTTATATGAATGATAACTTTGAAGAAATAGTGAAGTAATAAATAGGATAGCCAATAAAATAACAAAATTATATTAAGGTGTCATCATTCATCAACATTAAGTTATTCTATCATTGTCATCATTTGAATATTTCAATCATCCGTTTCAAGATTACTTGTTTAGAAGGATGATAGAAATGATGATCAATAATTTTTATATCATATGCATGATGGATTTATGATCACTTGAGAAATACACACACGTTACACGTATATATACATTTGGCACTTATGCATGATCGATTGGCCCTGGCACTAGGCGGCAGGCAACGGCCCAGGTCATCTGACAATTAGAGTCATCAAACTCTCGGTCCATGTTATTTTATACTAGGTTCATTTTAGAATAATTTAGTGTGATTAAATGGTGTTTATGATGAAAAAAGTGTCCCTTTTTAAAGCACTATTATGGACAGAGGCGGAGCTAGTAGAGGGTTAGAGGGTGCTCAGCCCCCCCTAACTGTGATTGTACATCTAATGTTTAGTTGTGTTTTAACGGGGAAAATTTTGAATTATAGGTTCGTACTTTTTAAGTTGCAGGGTGATTAAGGTGAGGTTGCAGGTTAAATTTGGGGAAGGAGAAGAGTTTATGATACTTTTTCATCTAGCCCCCTCAACTAATACTTTATATTTCACTTTAGCCCCTTAACTAAATAGAATATTAATTAAACTCCATTTTTAAACATGTAAGTAAATATACTTCGTATAACTTTTATGAAAGGTTAAAATATAAATATATTTTACAAAAAAAATACATATTCAAGCATCAAATACTGATGTAACATACGAATTATTACGGATGATATTTTGTAAGAGCTTATATAAAATTTAAAAAACTTTATTTTCTACATGAACTAAAAATGCGATTAAAGTTTAAATAAAAAAACAAAGATTGTTATTAACATGTAAGTTTTGTGTACATATAAAATAATGCGTCATTATATCTTTTCTCATACATTATGAAACTTCTTTGAGTGATTTCTTAATATAATATTATGTTTCTATTTCATAATAAATTGAGCCCCCTCAACTGCAATTTCTAGCTCCATCCCTGATTATGGATAAGTTCACCTCCATTCTTAAGACCATTTCAATTATAATCCTTTGACTATATCTAAACTTCAATTCCATTTACATCCTTATTATTATGTTATCAATATTTCGGTGTAACCCTTCAACTCTCTAAATCATTTTTCAGCCTCATTTAAAAACTTAAGTTTAACATTCTTTTAGCGAAAGGATAAAACGGCACTATACATTAATTATAAAATATATAATAAATATGACATGCTTATCATAAATATTAATCCATTTTATAATAATATATAAGGTGCTTGTTTAATTGTTTTGACTACAATTACGTTTCAATCCAAATATCTTATTATATATACTGATTACATCTATAAAACTTACAAACTCAACCTCTTTTTAGAAAAATAGAAGATATCTAGTGAGCAATTAATTAGAACTATGTTTAATCCATTAGAAGTAGCAATTTATATAAAATTAAATCTTTTTATATGTATAAGAACTTGTAATTTAGTTATGGCATACAACCTCCAATATCTACGGACGAGATTGCTTCATTAGAAGCCATCTTTTTCACCAAGTTTTTCTGCTCTATCGGTAGTCCTTTTTGTGTGAAATTGTTTCATGAGTAGTCCGGACTTTCATATTTTCATATTTAGGGTTTTTGTTTCAGAAATTGGGGAAAATAATTGATGCCCGCCCTTTTCATATTTTCATTAAAACTCATATTTCTAATATTTACTCATAATTTAATAATTTATTATTTAATTATTTATCATTTATCTTTCCGAATATCGGGAAAAGCAATACAATTGGTTTTAATGACTGATATTTGTAACAGTCAGCTAATGTCTCAGTCAGTAGAAGGCATTTATTTTATAGTGTCCTTTATCGTTGATGTTTTTCATTAACATTTGACACGTGCCTTGCACCCAGGAGTAAAACGGACATTTCCAACAAAAATGATCAATCTTAAGGGTTCTTTAATACTCCCTCCGTCCCAAATCTATTGTCCCCTTGTTGACTTTGGAGTCTTTCTTTGACAACTTTGACCTTAAATATTTTTATTTGTGTTATATAATACTTGACGCAAATTATACCAATGAAAATACATTCAAAATCCAATCAATTCATATATTTTGCATCAAATATTATATAAAACAAACAAAAATATTGAAGGTCAAAGTTGAAAGAGAAAGACTCCAAAGTCAACAAGGGGACAATAGATTTAGGACGGAGGGAGTAGTATTTTAGTTAAAAAAAATTGGAATTGGAACTTGGAAGTGAGCCTTTAAAAGAGAAATATTTTATGGATTCTTCCATTCTTACTTATTTGCTACTTTTATATTATTTGAACTTAACTTATCCGCTACTTATATGGTTTGTTAAAGGTTTTATTTTATGGTTTGTTAGAGGTTTTGCTTTTGCTTGTAGTCATACACATGACATGTCATGTGTATGCCTTAGTCTTTCTTTTAGGCTAAGGTTTGTGATTCCTACAATCTTTTAATTGTAACGCTTATCATTTTTATAATATTTAGCGGGAGTTTTTAACCTCCTTTACCCAAAAAAACTTATTTGCTACTTTTGTTTAAACTTGTGCATTCAACCTTATAATAAAAGAACAATTCAAAATTAAAGTTTTAAATCATCGAATAGGCACTTAATAATATCAAAACATTTTACAAATCATCATGTGAACAATATATCAACTTTATTACATGGGCATATTCTATACCTTCAACCATCCCTTAACGCTTAATTTCTAGTATAATATTGATGATTTTTAATATAGACCATTCATGTTCAAAGCTTCTTAAGGTCACTTTCGCTAACAAAGAGACCATGAAAACCATACGGAACCCGACTAGGCAATTTCACGACAGCGATGATTTCGAGTGTTGCTGACTTGGCATCCATCACCAAGAACCTTGACTCACCATTATTCTCATTATGCACATATGACACTATGTATCCATCATCCTCATCGGCATCGGGGTTGTTAGGTTCCCTAGCCACAAAGAATGGTTCACCACCGTAGCAACCAGGCTCGAATATCCGACTAGCAACTATGCATTCTTGTCGATCAACTTCCGATGATGAAACATCTAGTTTAACAACTCCAGTGAATTTAGGCATTGGGTCTCCTACTGCACAATACACATATCTGCATGCATTTGTAAAAATTAGTTCAATGCAATCTTGATACAAATGTAATGAACTTCAAACTTTTTGCCATTATGAATCATATATTATGTAATTCAAATATCGAGTTCATTTTATTGTTTGTAACTGAGAAACTATCCCATGGCTTTCTTCACTCGTACATGGCTTATACCTACACCATTTCCTTGTATCCTTGTCACAACATTTGGCTAGAAATTGACATAGATGCCTAATAACTTTTGGTTGAAGATCGATTGGATCATTATGCAATACGTCTTATTATGTCTATTTTTCCGACAATTGTCAATTTTCATGTTAGAAAATGGTTCAAAGGGGACACAAATATGAAAGCTCATTAGGTTTGTGTGAAATAAAGTGTACTTGTTCAAAAGGGACAACATGACAAGTAGCTAGTGATTTTAGGCAATTAACCCTGAAATAAAGTACGAGTAAGAGGTGAAATAGTTGCTTACATACCTATTCTTTGTAGCAACATAAGCCGGGTTGATCACTCCAAATTCTAAATTCCTAGATGAAAGAGGGTGTCTCGACACCATTCCGGTCTTGAGATTGATCCTGATTTTTTCTACCGATCCATGAATGAGATCCATCCTCCCTAGTGCATGCTCGATTGATAATATATTAGGTGCGAGCATAACCACTGTATCTCCGTCATCCTCATCCCATGCGTTGATGACATGAACAATATTTAATCCCGGAACTTTGAACCACCTAATCTGTGACTCGTTCTTGGCATACCTCGGGAGTACCCCTAACCTTGGTACCTTTTTGGCGTTTGTGTTAAAGAGCGACCATCCAACAACCGTCTTCCTTGCACCCAATATGATTTGGTTCTCCGGAAATATTGCATAGTTTTTGGTGATACCAAAATCATGAAAGAAGGATGGATTTTTTGTTGAGAAGATTGGGATGTCAACCTGTTTCTCTCCATATTCGTCGAACCAAAAATATGTTACATATGGCCATATTGGACCATATCGAAAAGCAAAAGTTTCTTTTGTAATAGGATCGCTTTTCGGGTGAGCAGTCATGTTCATAAAAAGTTTACCATCAAAATCTTCACGACCAACGGTGATTATATCACCGTTTGGATCAAGTTTAATTGCATAAGGGAGATCAGACTCCCACAAAGCGTAAAGTTTATTACCGAAACATGTCAAGTTGGTGTTGGCTAAGCCAAAACCTTTGCGTGGGTCAAATTGACGCATTATAAAGCTATTAGCGATTGCTACCATATAACTAATAATAGTACTCACACTATCGAATCCAGTGAAGAAGAATGGGATGATGGGAAACCCGGCATCCTTCTCTACTCTATACTTGTTCGTCTTCACATAACGACTGCAGAGTGTAGCTTTCCCTTGAGATATACGAATAGCGTGAAGCATGCCATCTCCATCAAATAAGTGGTACGGACCATTTGGTATGAATTGTGGGTTTGGTCCATTACGAAAGTAGGCTCCATCAAGTGAGCTTGGAAGTGTACCGTGAATGACCTCGCATTGAGTAGGAGGAAGTTCACCTGTTGGCGAAAAGTTACCCGACTTGACGTTTTTTGGGTCACGTGCATCAAAGATATTAGTTTGTAATGGTACGTCTACATCAACCGCGATATTTCTAAAGTATCCCGCATTACTGAGTGAAGATTTTAACGGCTTTTCATCAATTTGTGGTTGGATAGAGCGTTTGGAGGTAGCTCTAACAACTTTTGCCTTTTTTTCGATTCGTAATATAGCGACCCTATAAGCAAACGGTTGAAACGATGACAAAGATGATGGTGATAAGGGGAGCAGGATAGGAGTAGATACAGAACTCATATTTGTTTGTAAAGATGTGAAATTGTATGAGGAAGGTATAAAGTTCATGTGGTCGCGCTCCTAGCTTGAACTAGAGATGCATTATCAAAGAAGATATATATAGCACGATTTATGTATACAAATATAGAGAGGCGGGACCCATGCATGCATGATTTTATCACGTGACTCAAGCATATAGAGAGATGATACTATGTAAAAAATCTTTTTAAATTGATATATATTTACTCTGTATATCACGTTTTAAAGGTTTTGTCCCTAGCTTTCTAGCATGGTTGTTTTAATTTTATTCAGGTCCATTCGCAACATCTCTCATTCTAGTGAACTGGGACTCTGGGAGTACTAGAATTTGTCGCTCAGAGGCATTTTCATATCGGTTGGACCACAATTTTTCCCATTTTGCAAGTTAATATTGCTAATTAAATACACCTACTTAGGTAGACTTTAAAATAAGTCTAATCTTTTGATTTGTTAAATTTTTTTACTTTTTTTTAATTTCATCTAATCAATTTTCAAACAAACCAATTAAATCTTTAAATCAATATTTAGTTCTACAAGTTTAGTCTACCAATCATTTTCCTACCTATATAATTTTTTCACATTGTTTCTCCGTTGATTGCACTCCAATTGCTAATTGTACGTGTGGTAACACACACTACGACAAGATATCTATTTTTTTTTTGCTATCTACATGTTAATCAATCCATTTATAGTTTGGCACTTATAATTATAGTAATAAAAAATGTCCGTACCTATAAGTACGCATGAATTATGTTCACACCAATTGATTAACACCATCGAATTGCAATATACAGATACTCTATCATATAAACTAATTGTTAGGATTTGTTTTCAGCAACTTGTTGAAAGCTCGGTATATAAGACCATATAACTAGTGTCCACTCTAAACCAATTGATGATCAAAAGTGTAGCTCACCGCTCAAACTCAAGTTCCGCATTGGACCTCTCTTTTAATAATGTACCAATGCATAGTAGAATTCTAATACATCGATTCAATGGCATATATCAGGCCTTAATTAACATATTATCTTGTTTGAAGAAATAAATTTTACTGATAAAATTTATCTACTAGTTAAAAATAAAGGGGTTTCCATTTCTCAATCATCATCGTACATATTAAACGTGACATTTAGACAATTTTTGAGGCCCTGCATTTTGGAGGCTCCGGGTGGTTGATTGGTTGTCCACTCGGCCCGTTCTCCCTCAAACACTGCTATTCTATTTGTTTGTTCAAGTATGATAAGATATTATGATCTATTCAGGTCCTTTTTTACCAGTTTACGGAGTAATTAAAGCTTATGTTGTAAACTATATCTGTTTCCATTATATTATAACAAGCTTTTAATTAAACCTGTGTACACACGGGTCCTAAGCCATTATTAATTGTTAATATTTGAGTAAATTGTACGGGTCATTCTTGTGTTTTGTCAAAAATGCACGAATCATCCTTGAAAATATTAAATAGCATATTAGACATCATGTGTTTAATAATTTTGATCAATCGCCGTCCTTCTAGACTTAAAATGACATATTTACCATCTATTCTTATTTCTTCTTAACTAAAAAAACTAATTTTATATTAATTTATTATTATTTTCTATTTCTTTTATAATTTTCATTTTCTAATTTTGATTAATGAAATCTACAAATCATATTACCGACTTCATCTTCTCTTCTTTGTCATCACGACCACCAAACAATATCAAAAACACAAGAGGGATAACATCACATTTTTTAAAATATGAACTCCACCCATCCCATTTGTTTTCTGTAACACCCACTTTTTGAGACTAGTAATATTATAATATATTTCCTAACTTTAAATAATTGTTTAATGTGTTAGCAAATAGTTTTGTGTGGTTTACTTGAAAATAATTGGAAAGAGGTCAAATGATTAATTGTGACTAGATAAATTATTAATTATTTAAAATTAATAAAGTTGTAGGAACAATAAAATAATTGAATTCGCAAATGGTTTTCGGGTTCCAGATAATAGGTTTACAAGGGGAATAAAGTAATTAAATGAGTACGGAGTCGGTTTGGGCTAGTGATATCGCGTAAAAAGTCATGTTTTTACTACCGATATCTCTTCCATTCTGAAATGATTCTTGATATTTTAACTCAAATATAGCACAAATCAATGATATTATACCAAGATGGTCAAAACAAGGTTGCACGATAAAAATCAAGCAAAACGGACGAAAAACGAAGATTTCACACACGTTTGAAGATTCAAGGCATCAAAATGAGATTTTAAGACAAAAATGCCCATCACCAATATCCACCTGCTCCAAGATGTTCGTTTTCAAAATACGAATCCAACAGAAGAAGAATCAACAAAAACGGATGAAGAATGAAGATTCTACGCCCGCCGGAAGATTCAAATGATCCGTACGCAATATCTGGAGATAGGAGATATATTTTTGGGATTACTTTTCATCAAAGTCTTCGTTTTTGAATTACGAATCCAACAAAAAAAGAATCGACGCAAACGGACACCGAACAAAAAAGATACGCGCGAATCGAGCAACGCAGCAAAAGACGACGCAGCGGGGCGGGTGGCAGCCAGCCGCCGCCGGCCAACCACCAGCCGCCGCCGGCTGCATGGTGGGCGGCACCGGCCTCCACCCCCCGTCTCTTTTCTGCTTTTTCGTCCTTTCGCGTACCCGGTGCACCACCTTTCGCTACTTTTTCGTACCCGGTGCACCACGTTTCACACCTTTTTCTAATGTGAGCCTAAGGATGCTAATGTGAGCCATATTTGGTCTATAAATAGCATCCCCCAAGCCTCATTTAAATACAACAATTAACATTCACACACTCACACATTCTTGTAATACACTTTCCATATTTTATTTCTTTTTCTTTGTAATTCTTCCTAGTTAATTAGGCTAGTTAATTAACTAATAAAGGAAGATTTGTACGGAGGCACTCCGGGACGCATATTTTAGCTACGAGTTATTGTACTTCTTTCCAGGTGTTAATCTATCCTCCATATTTAATATGTTTGTTCTTTCTTTAATAAATTTGAATATGCATGCTAGAATTACCATGATTAACTAAAATAACTCAATTGTCTGCTATGATAGTCGTCTAGGGGAAAGATCAAATATGTGATTGTATTGTATGTTTTGAGATTGCGGATGCTTTGTATTGTGAATAGATATAGGAATTGAATCTTTACCGTTTATCTGCCCAACTCATGTTGTGACTAAAGCCTTATCCAAAAATGAACGTAGCTAACTCATAGGGTACAGGTCACCTAGTTATACTATGTTAGATTGAATCATTGAGCTCGGCATGGCCGGTGTTCTTTGGACCATACTAGGATCTAAGAAACATGGAATATGGGAATAGAGGTAGATTAAGATTTAATTCGGATAAATGATATTTTTTAGACAACTTCCGGAATATCCTCGACTTAGATGACACTTTTGTATGCTTAAATTGAACTATTGCTCTGATTATCTTATTGCATGTTCTTGTTTGATTGTTGCCTTAGGATTATCATGATAGTCAATTATATTTATTCTTAATTATCGTGGAATAATGTGACGGCCCCTATTCGACTGTTCTTCGATATAGTACTGGAAACGCTTATGGCCGAGTACAAACGTATGGAAGTCGAGAACGACCGAAGGTAGTCATGTTATGAACCGATTAACAAATGTGTTACTTAAGTTTCTATTCTTAGTATAAATCATCCCTGTTTTCTTGCATACTTGAGTAATATTGGTAATTTGTATGAATAAGTGATGACATGCTATCCAACCATCTAGACCGGTTATTCCAACCTATTCCGGTGAGGGTAAAACCCGTTTACAAGATTGTTTATTCAACAAACTGTGCCATGATTCGGACGTCTCTGATGACCGAGATTGGGGGATAGGAATTGAGATTAACTGTTGGATAATGTGGACATGCATTTGAGAGAACTTTCGGTGTGTGTTTTAATATATTCTGCAACCCATGTGACATTCTATTTGCCTTATTGTGGACACATTCGCGTTAGCCCAATAGAAGGACTGTAGAATAGCTCACATTAACCTACAAATTTATCCTCGTTAGAACTCCTCTTATTTAACTTCACCTAAACCACTTCATAGTAGACAATCGCTTAAATTGCTGAACGCCCGAAGTAACCTCTACCCTTTTAGTTTATTTTAAACTTTACTTTTAATTTAGAAAACACCAAAACCAAAACCATCTTTCTAAGCCCCAACTAAATTCATAAAAGTTCCTAAACCCTCCTATTTCAATTTGTCGCACTTTGAAGAACGACTCTAGGTCATACTTATCCTTTGCTAGCCCTTAGAATAGCAATAGTAGTAACCCTAGGCCCCAGCCTTACAAATTTAAAACCCACTGCTGCGCCCGCATCACCATCAGAAATCCCAACGACCGGTTGCGGGTGCAACAGCTAGCCGACTCATTTTTTCCAGACTTTCCCAAGTCTTGCTAAACTTTCTCATTTGTGTGAAACCTAAAACTCAGAAACAAACACAAAAGTAGAAACATAAAGGCTGTGATTTTGATTGTTACATAAGCTCCATCATCATCATCGTCAGATTATCATCATCTTAGTTCCTATTTCCATCTCTTTCAAGTGTAAGTGATTTCCAATTGGTTATCTTTAAAATTGTGGTTTATTTGAATTGAGATGAATTACTACTACTTGTATGAGAAAATGGAGAAATATGATGTTTGTAGTTATTATTTGAGGATTATGGAATACTAATAAGCTAAATACTTCATGCTCTTCAAGTTTAATTTGGGTAAAGTGGTTAGGGTTGAAATTGAGTATATGAACTTGAAATTGGATTTGAAAGATTGTTACTTGTTATTATATGCTATTGTTGGTGTTAAATGATGCAATAGGTTGATTAAGTTCAACTGAGTTTATAATATTTGGGAGATGAATTCGGATTCAGCTTGTTTACAGACTGCAGATCGCTGGGTGTAAGGAAGTACCCGGCGGGTACTACCTTTACCCGACGGATAGTAAGGATTTTGGGTGGTTACCCAGCGGATCTAGTACCTGATCCGGCGAATCCTTGTGTTTGGTAAGTACCTAGCGGGTACTCAGCTAAGTCGGCGGGTAGTCCCATTGTTTTGACAAAATTTAACCTTTAGACATGATTGTGAGATTTCAAGTTTGATATATATATATATATACATATATATATATATAAATTAAATATGAATAAGATGATTAGTTTATCATTATTATAAAGTATAATTTGATTGTAATATAATATGGTTATCGTTTGTAGTTTGATACTATATAATTAGTAGATTGTCATGTGTGTATTATCCTAATATCGAATATTTATATGGGTATATGATATAAGAATAATATGGGACTAAGTAATATGGTTTATTTACAACTCGATGAGTGTTTAATTGTTTGATACTATGTCTTGACATATGTTATATGGTTATAACATGAGTTATTTATTATGGTTGAGTTACTGACTTGTTATTTATTTTTATCCTCAGATTGTGAGAAGACTCAGTAATATTAGACATTTGAATGGACGACGGAGGTAACGGTGAGTGAACTTGTACTCTCAGTGTAATTTAGTGGTAACATGTTTGGTTACATTGAGTAAACGTAGATTTTACAGTTAATAGACTATTAGTCTGATATGATGCCATGATGATTATGGATTATGTGATACACGGCCTTTGGGCATATGTGAGGATAAAGTGGTCAACATGGTTTGGGTTTGGTTGTTATAGTTTGGCCGATAGGGGTTCCTTGTACACATCGTTTATGGGAACTTATGTTGTGTGGGAGAATAACAACAGGCTATCGGTAAATCGCTGTATTGGCCTGCAGCTCTGTGGGGTTTATAAGTGTTGCTTGAGGGCCACCCGGGCTTGAGGGCGCCTCAAGGACCACCGATCCTCTTTGATATCTGTGTGTTTACGATTATTTGTTGTAAACATATTTGTTATGCTAAGTTAGACTGTCGGTTACATGTCTATTCACTTAGCTTTGTGCTAATCCACCACATTACTTCTTTCAGATTATGATTAGATAACGGACTAGGCAAGAAGTTGTTGACTGGATGGAATGTTTGACGACTAGGCGCTTACTTTGAAACCTGATTTGTATAAATCAATGTATCTTTCTGAATTATATAACACCCAGATGTTGTGTTTCAAATTTACAAGGTTAAAACCTATTTGTATATGGTTTGAAATGATTTGACTTTATATCTATAATATGAAATGTATGTTTTGGACTTACACTTCCGATGTAAAAATATATTTAAAAATATGGTTCTAAATAATGAGGTGTTATATTTTCTTTCTGATAATGACTTAATGAAAACATTACCATACTTTACCGAAACAAATCAAATCTTACCACCACGAAACCATTATGTTTTTCAATAGCGTTGTCACACCACTTTCAGTTCTCTCTGTTGATATCCACCGTTGTTGGCTTGGCAGTAAACAGATAGTGACGAAACCATTGTTACATGAATCATTTGATATAAGATTTGTTTATAGAATTGAAGATATATATAGATGAAGTGTAGATTAATAAAAATATTAAGAAAAATAAAATAATGAAAAAAAAATTTAGTTTTTGTTGTAAAATGAAAGAACAAGAACAATAAGTGGGAAGGAATTGAGAAATATTATTGAGTGATTAATATAAAATGATTACAAATGACTTGTTTATATAGGTATTGAAGTAAACCCTAATAACCTAGTAGGTAAGAGGTGGGCTATCCACAAGCCCATGGATTTCATAACACTCCCCCTTGGATAGTCACCGTTTACAATACGCTATAGACTGCCTCGTTAAAAACCTTATCAAGAAAAACCCAATGGAATAAAAACTTGATGAAGGGAAAAAGAGTGCAGTGCGTATTATACTCCCCTGAATTTAATGTATATCCTTCAAGCGTCGAATACCGATCTTTCGAACTAGATGCTCAAAAAATTTTATCGGCAATGATTTTGTGAATAAGTCGGCGAAATTATCGCTTGATCAGACTTGACTGACATCAATGATTCCATCATTTTGTAGATCATAAGTTGGATTTCCTTCGATTGTCTTGAGACCACATTCCTTTTGGATGTGTTGAATCGTCGATCTTGAGTAGACACTTCTCGATCGGATTTATAAAACTCAATAAATTTAGCAATATTTGACGATCTCCAAGAAATTGTGGTGTCTTCACAGGTGAAAACATATCATGTTTTTGACCTTATATGGATCAGACAAATACCCGTGTATCCAAATTTAGCTTTTTCTTTGTGTAAAATAATCCCATATCATGGGTACCACAAAGATAACACAATATGATATTGATTGCAATATATAAAAGTGTATTAAAGCCCCAAGTGGACTTATATATTATAATGATCAGTTTATCATTTTCTTTGGGGTGAAATGAATCCATAAACATATCTAGATAGATAATATTTTAAAGGTATGGACATCCATTTCACATTAGTGTACATTACTCCCTCTTGAATGCCATTGTTTTGATGATTATGCCTCGTTAAAACCTTACTAGATAAAACTCGATGGGACAAAAGTCTAGTTAAGGAAAAAGAGTACATAATTCTTTTAATATGTTAGGGGATGTTGCCTCATTAAAAACCTTGCCAGGAAAACCCAGTAGGACAAAACCATAGTCAAGGGAAAAAAATTTGCAACATTTATCATCTCCCCCTAATAATCACATCACTTGTGAATTTGTTGACAATTAATAGCATCTCATCGAAATTGAAGAGCAAAAACCAACTGTTATGAGATAAGTCATGGATCTATCATCATTGATGTATTGATCCTTAAGTTTAAAAATATTTTATATTTATGTAAGACAATGAGTGTCCTCTCATAGATAATAAGTTATCTTGCTAACAAATGTGAATAAATTATTTTTAACTCTTTTATGACTATTGAGAAATATCAATGTCTAATGACATTTGTCATCCTTTGGGGGTTAGGATTGTCAACATTAAAAGAATCACTACATCTTGAGGATGTATGACTCTTTATCCACGATAAAACGTTTATCTTTACAAGACTTTTCTTTCATATTCAATTATGAATATTCATTCGCCTTTAGAAACTTGTAAAAAGTTCAAAGGATGTATGAATTGCAAAATACTCATAAAGAATGTATATAAAATATGGGCTAAAATGTCCATTTAATAAAGAATCTATCATGCCCAAATTAATATAAGGACTTATTTGATTCGACAGTGTCCTCGAGAGCCCTTTATGAAAAGTATGAGGCATTATAAATAGTGAAACATGCCTTTATCAAATCTTCCCAATCATTTGATATAAGATCTTATTCAAATTGAATAAATGGTGTTCTCAATTAAGAACCTTTATATAAAGCATGAGGCTGTTTAAAGTGGAAGCATCTTTAAGCATTTTATATCCTTGAGGGATTCAAATAGCAAATGAGCTAGACTTGTGAGTTATCATATAGCAAAGAGTCTTAGTATCAATACTCTTACCTTATATCTCGTAGTTTCATACTCATTGTGCTTTTGAATAAAGATCGGCTATACAATAGTATTACAGCTTATTGAAATGGACTGTAAGTCCAAAAATCTCGTATGAAGAGATTTCATAAATTTATTGCATCTTTTTATCTTGGCCAAATAATATTTGCAATTCTTTGCAAAAATAATTTCATGATGCTATATCACAATAGCTAGCGCTATATTATAATGATAGTATTATCGTCATCGATTTCATTTATATCGATTCCACGTTGTTCTAGACATGATATCATTTATTGAGATCTCTTCATTACCAGAGGTTCTGATTGAACCTTTATGTCTAGTTTCGTTAGATTGAATTGAGGTCTTTAGTTCCTTGATTAGACCATCTAAATAACTTGCTCCTTTTTTTTCGAGGATATAATTTGGATTCGACTCACGTTTCACATGACATAGGCTTATTAGCCATTTTAATAGGAGCATTAACAACTTATCATTCAAACAAATATGTCTGACAACTATCAAAAATCAATTATCTCTTTGAACTTCGAGTTCATACTTGATACTATGAGGATCAATATTATATATTGATAATTCATCTTCAAGCTGTTTTAATATCTCACCTTTTGGTCTCATAGTTGTGCGTTATGGTTGAGCATATATCGCACACACAAAAATATATGTGATTTTTTTCAGGACCAAAAATGAATGATAAGGAGGGAGAAATCTATTTCTATTGGCACGATGCGAACTCACATTATTGCATGTATATTAACATGGCCCCGTAGCATAAATAGCTTTGTTGCTCTCACAATAGATGTTGATTTGCAGTCAACTAAGCCTTTTAACAAAGGCAAATTATGTACACTTATTGCAATCAACTGAAAACGTTGATGTATTTAAACAATATATACGTTCTCCGATATTATCAAACAAAATTTAATATTCTGAAATATGTACTCGTAATCTCATTAACCGAGTTACTTAGTCACGCAAACTTTAGGTTGCGATTTTCATAACCATTTAGATGATGCATCGATTTAAAACTCTAAATGATCCATTATGTGGATATATGAAATACCCGTTTGTTGATTTCAGAATTTTAATGGATTGAGTCCCAACAATAGTACGTATGAATTTTTCTTGAGAGCAATAAATGTAAAATTATTATGTTGAGGAAACTTGAGGTTCCTTTTATACATTCGCATCATGATTGACTCAGGGTATGATGGTCTCACCGGTCTTGCCAATTAATGTAATAGTCATGATCCATTAAACATGAAGTTTATGGCCATACGTGCTTCAATTGCACGTTTTATTTTATAATCAAAGCCATAGAATATGACGTATAATCAAAATCATGATATTGCAACATGAGGTTCCCTTTATACATTCGCTTTATAATGTAATAATAAAATTCAAAACAACTTAAATAAAAATTGAGATTCTGAAGGAAAAAAAAAAGGTAACAATAATATGAAATTATCTATTTATTTTTTTGGTAGATAATCACAGATCATGATGATCTTATGTAAGTTTCTAGTTATCTTTTAAAAGATAACGGTAGATCTTGATGATCTTATGTTAATTTCTAAGTTTCTTGAGGAATTATATATACTCTCTCCGACCCAAAATTATTGTCATCTGACAAAAAATACGCAGTTTAAGAAAAACATAATTATTACTGATTTCTCTTTCTTACTTTTTACAGAATGACATTTTTACCCTTAATCAATCAATTACTTCTTTCTTTAAAGTGTGTAATAATAATTTCAATTAAGGGTAATATAGTAATCACGACTAAACTTCACTATCTATTTTTAGAAGTGGACAATTAATTTGAGACGTCCGAAAAAAGAAACATGGACTATAATTTTGAGACGGAGAGAATATCTTTTATGATGCCAATTTTTCCTTAGTTTTAACCAATTTGATATAATAAGTTGATTAACTGAATATTTGATGATATGTTTCCTATATTCAATATATGTTAATTGATGACCAGGTTTTTATTGTTCATCATTAGTTTTCTATCATAACTACAGTGTTGCTGCTTTTTTATTGGATGAGCTCTTTTATCCGGTAAAATGAGTCCGACCCGAATATAAATAACTAATAATAAATTGCCATATGTGATTTAAACAAAATATATTTACTTAGTTATGAATTTTTTTTGCTTGTACGTTTGTGACACGCTAATGCCCTTTAATTAATGTTTTGAAAATCGGTTATTTTAGGGTTTTCTGGCCGGTTGAAAACCGATTTTGGAATAAGTTTGATCAATTAACGAACCGATATTTTTTCCGGTTGAATGGGAACCGGACCGGTTTTGATTTCTTTAAAAAAATCGTGTTTTGATCGATTTTGGACCGGCGGTCCGACCGGTTGAACCGAAGCCAGACCCCTCACTAGTCCGAGTCAAAAAATGGTATTGAAAACATTGTTTTTAATGGGGCTGTGGACTGTGCAGGATTCACGACCACATCTCATAATTTTTTAATTAAAGAAAATCACATAAATCATCCTTATGGTTTTGATCTAAATTTCTCTTGAAGTCCTTTAATTAATTTAATTACACATATCACATTTTCTTTTGGAACTTGTTACTTCAATAGTCATTTATATTAAAAATAGTTAACTCACTGTTAAAAAGGACTATGTGTGTAAGTTTTTTACTCTTTTAAAATTTTATGAGTAAATTTAAAATATAAAATCTAACACATGTTTAAATACAATATTTAGTGTACATAACATTATTTTCATTTCTCACATTTTATCATAATCAAATTTGATCATATTCTACTTTTAAACATCAGATTTTATAAGCCACGAATATTAGGGATGTTTAAATTCGGATATCTGAAAATTCGAATATCCGAATTTTGAATATCCGATATTTTGGATAGTCGAATTCACTATCCGAATTCGGGTATCCGAATATCCAAAAAATAATAAAAATAAATTCTTAAAGTTTAAAAAACATATCATTATATAACCAAAACTTACATTATTGAGTTCATGTATCAAATATATAAAAAAATAGACCACAAAGTATCATTATTAATCGATATGCAATAACAATAATTCATTTATTTTTTCTATAATTAATAAAATTAGAAAAAAAAAACAAAAAAAAATCAGATTCTCGGATATTCGAAGTTTCGAATTATCTGAAAAACCATTAGAATTAAATTTTCGGATATCCGAAATTTCATATAATTTTGGATTGAATTTCGGGTATTTGGATACGGATATTTTAGAACACCCCTAACTTATATATATATATATATATATATATATATATATATATATATAGAGAGAGAGAGAGAGAGAGAGAGAGAGAGAGAGAGAAAGATGGTGGTGAATTTGGGTGGCAAAATATAAAATTTGATGTTTTATATGAGAATATGACCAAATTTATTGATGAATAAAATGAGAAAAATAAAAATAATGTTATATGCACCTAATAATGTATCCACATATATGTTAGATTTTATAATTTATACTTTACTTATAAAATTTTAAATGAATAAGATTGACGATGATATTAAAAATGAAAAAAAAAGTAGAAAAAAAAATTGGCTACAAAACTTCTTAGTATATAGTATCCAATTATTAGATGATAGATTAGAATGACCAAGCCCGATTGTAGGTTTTGGGTCCATTAGAGTTTATTTAAGTTTCATATGTACACTATAAACAGTTGCTTAATAATCTTAAGGGGTATTCATTATTCTAACACTTATTTCCTAATAAAAACTAAATCGTATTGAAATTTACATTTATCTAGTAAGGGCATTTAGTCTATCAATACATGAGAAGTACAGCAAATCAAAAAGGTCGTGATTTAAAGTCATATGATGAGCTATATATATGTGTAATGTATATGTTACGTGATTAGGTTTGTATATCTGGAATATATAGTTTTGTTCCAAGGAAAAAAATAACATATATAAGTCTTTTATGTCTCTTTGTTGTCGAGGCACATATATAGAAAATATTTTAAAGAAAGTTTACAACATAATAATTTTGTAATGTTTGTAATTAACAAAAAACGCAAGGGGAACTAATTAACAACATTCTTTCAATCATGCACATTACTGAAAATAAAAGTGAATAATCAATAAAACTTTTCATTTTTTCCTCTAAAATATTTGAGGTAAACTATATTCCGTAGAGGTTTAAGTTAACAAAATCAATAGTTGAATTCCCGTCGCATTGCGACGGGCAAATACTTCTTGTTTCATTCAAATGACGTCAATTATATATATGTGTGTGTGTGTGTTTTTCTCTAATTGAGATGATCAGATTAATTAGATACAGTCAATTAAGTTTAGCTAATTATGTTACTTATGTGGTTAACTTGGAGGCAAGACAGCAACACTTGCGAGTTTTTCTACATGATCACGTAAGGAAAAGGCCTAAGAGATAATTGATAAGAGATGTGAAATCAAGAAGTACGTAATTAAGAGTATCATTATAACCCTACAAAAGGATAGTTCATAGGATTTTGAAACAAATGCAATATGTTTTAATTAATTATAATTAAGGTCAAATATGTAAGTCTGTATAGGGTTGGTATGGGTTCTCTTCACTCTTTAGATACCCCGGCCCCCATGCTCGGTCGTTGTATTTGTGGTCTGTTTTCTCCGATTGAGTCAAGCAATGTTTGCTATTCAATTATAGCTATATTTTGCTTACTGAAATTACTACTACGTACGTTACATCATAGTTGTAGAGAAAAAACATCACTTTTGCTCTTGGAACTACTTTATGGAGTTTAGGCTCAATTATTACCGGATTTAAAGGTGGTATCTAGCATTCTTTGGGTTTTTATTGGCTTTATATGATGTTAGACCACATCATTGGGTTGGTTAGGATGGGACTGGTTGGCAACCAATTGGTCCATCAGTGCCATCGGTCCAATCGATTTTGCATCAGTTGGTCCGTCAATCAGATATCCGATTGGTAATCGGATGAAATAAGTGAGGCCCGTGAGGTTTTTTTTTATTCTACTGAAAAATAATTAGGAATATATCATGAGTTGCGTAATGCTCTAATCGAACACAATTCACAACTCCCACCAAATTTCCGTACCCGTTAACTTTGTAATGTTTTTTTTAATTATTGTATTCTTTTTAGGAAAAGTAAATTTTTCTTATAATTATTGTTTTTATTTAGGATATGTAATCTTTATTTTAATCATTGTATGTTTTATATTTAATAAAATGTGTTTTATTCTATTTGTTTAATTTATATTAGATAATTTCATGAAAATAATGTGATTAAAAAGTGATTAGTCGTTGATGGTTGAGAATAATCAGTTGTGAATCAGTTAGTGGAAAGCTGAGGTGACATGAGGAAGTGATTTGAAAACAGATGGAAGTGGTCTTAGTAAACGGTTGTGGGATCTCAACAATGGTAGTCTAGATAGTCGTAAATGATTCAGGTTTTGGGCTTTGAACAATCATTCATTAATTGTTGTACAATACATGTATGATACAAGGAGATGGTAGGGATCGAAGGTTAAGTTGGTCCAATCCCTACTTCAAGTGGTTGATCTTAGTTTAGCATTCTAGCAGCTGCTTCGTTGAATGATGACACTTAGAGGACTTAACTAAGAGCATCCACATAAGTCCTTTCGCCCAATAGCATCAGTTGCTCCACCTGCATACTTGCTGTTCAAGTCTCACAGTGAAAGTTAATTTAAAGACAGTTTTACCTATAAACTTTCAAAACCGCCTCTTATATGTATCCAATTTTCAACTAGTGCTAATATAAAGATGTGGCATCTCTATGGATGACATGTTGGATCATAAACTTGATTTGGCCTAATGGATATTGGATCATAAACTTACTTGATCCAAATTAGTATTAGACTAACCAAAATGGTTAGGCCCAAATCTAATAAAATATCTAAAGATGTGTAGAAGTATCCATTAGAAATATCTAAGATATTAGTATAAGAAATATCTAGATATTAAGGTGTAGAAGAAATATCTAGATATTAATATGTAAAAGAAGTATCTAGATAGAAAATATCTAGAGATATAATAAATATCTAGTAGAAATATCTAGATACCCATGGAAATATCTAATGTCTAGGAACTTTCCATGGAGTAGTATAAATAGGTGATGGTGTAACCATTTGTAACCAAGTCATTGTAAGCAAATTTGTAATCAATAAACACAAAGTTCTCTAAATCCTCTCTTTCAAATACTTTTCCAACCTCTTTCACCTAAAACCTCTCAATCAAATCAAGCCAAGGAAGCTCAAAGAGCAAACAAAGTGGTATCAGAGCTACGTCAATCAAGATGTCAAGCATGATGAACTCGTTTCAATTTCCTCGTCTTACCAAAGATAACTATGAAATTTGGTGCATTCGAATGAAGGCGTTACTCGGCTCATATGATGCATGGGAGATTGTTAAAAAAGGCTACAAAGAGCTTGATGAAGATAAATTAAATGATGCCCAAAAGGGTGAACTTCATAAGCTAAGAAAGAAGGATCAAAATGCCCTCACTCTCATTCATCAAGGTCTTGATGATGCAATGCTTGAGAAGGTTGCAAATGCAACTACTTCAAATGAGGCATGGGAGATTCTTCAAAATGCATTTAAAGGAGTTGATAAGGTGAAGAAGGTACGTCTTCAAACTCTTAGAGGAGAGTTCGAGAAATTACAAATGGAAGAATCCAAAACCATATCGGATCACTTCACCCGTGTTTTAACAATCTCAAATGAGATGAAGAGAAATGGTGAAAGCTTGAGTGACACAAGAGTGATAGAAAAGATTCTTCGCTCTTTGACACCAAGCTATGACTATATTGTGGTGGCCATAGAGGAGTCAAAAGATGTTGACTCTATGACCATTGATCAAGTCATGGGTTCCCTACAAGCTCATGAGGAGAAGATAAAGAAGAGAAGGGAGAAAGAGCCCTTAGAGCAAGCTTTATACTCAAAGCTCTCTTTCAAAGAAAGAGAAAAGAGTTATGTACACGGGAAGGAGCAAGGACGTGGACGTGGTGGCTACCGAGGTCGTGGTGGTTCACAAGGACGGGGACGTGGAAGAAGAGAAGATGAAAGTGAATCTTCTAGAACAGGTCGTGGGAGAGGTTTTTTGCCTCAAAGAGGTGGTAAGTCCCAAGTACAATGTTATAATTGCCAAAAGTATGGTCATTATAGCACCGAATGTAGAAATTCGAAACGAGTAGAAGATAAGGCTAATCTTGCGGAAGTCAAAAATGATGTGGAGCTTACGGTGCTAATGGCAAAGCTTGATGAACTGAAGGAGAAGAGTACACAATGGCATCTAGATTCCACTGCAAGCAATCATATGACAGGAGATGACAGCTTCTTCGTAGATATGAAGCAAGTTAGAGGGAGCGTCACTTTTGGAGACAAAAGAAAAGTAATGGTGGAAGGAAAAGGTAAAATACAAATTCTTGCCAAAGATGGAAGTCACCAATATATTTCTGAAGTTTATTATGTCCCAAGCCTTGAATATAATATATTAAGTTTGGAACAACTCTTGGAGAAAAAATATGATATTCACTTAAAAGATCTAAGTGCTACCATACGAAACCCCCAAGGAGTACTTATCGCTAAAGTGCCAATGAGTAAAAACCGAATGTTCCTTCTAAATTTTCAACATAAAGAAGCTAAGTGCCTTAAGACAAGCTTAAATGATCATTCATGGCTTTGGCACATGAGGTATGGGCACTTAAACTTTGGTGACTTAAATTTATTATCTACTAAGGAGATGGTTAGAGGGATGCCTCCTATTGATCCTCCTAACCAAGTATGTGAAGGATGTCTCCTGGGAAAGCATGCAAGGAATCCGTTTCCAACGGAAGAAACATCAAGAGCTACGGAGCCCCTACAGCTTATTCACACAGATTTGTGCGGACCCATAACTCCACCTCTTGGTAAGAATAATTATTTCATGCTCTTTATTGACGATTTCTCAAGAAAAACTTTGGTGTATTTTCTAAAAGAAAAATCCTAAGCTTTTGAAGCTTTTAAAACTTTTAAAGCAATGGTTGAGAAGGAAAAGGGTTTGAAAATCAAATCCATGAGATCCGATAGAGGTGGGGAATTCTTATCAAAAGAATTCACCAAATTATGTGAAGATAACGGGATCCGACGATTTCTAACGGCTCCTTACTCTCCACAACAAAATGGAGTGGTTGAGAGAAAAAACAGAACCATTATAAATATGGTTCGAAGTATGTTAAAAGATAAAAAGATGCCAAAAGATTTTTGGGCAGAAGTTGTTGATTGTGCGGTTCTATGTATCAAACCGGTGTCCCTCAAAGAGTTTGGACAACAAGACTCTGCAAGAAGTATGGAACGGGATAAAGCCTACCGTATCTCATCTATGAGTCTTTGGAAGCATAGCATACACCCACATACCACGCCAATGGCGTTCAAAGTTGGATGATTGGAGTGAGAAGCATATATTTGTCGGGTATGACAAACAATCGAAGGGATACAAGCTCTACAATCCAACCACAAGGAAAGTGAGTATAAGTAGAGATGTGGAGTTCAATGAAGAAGGAACATGGAATTGGAACACGAAGGAAGATGAAGGATATGAATTTCTTCCTATTCTCAATGAAGAAGGAGAAGAAAAAACTGACTCCACTGAAGAAGGTCAACAACCTCCAAGTCCATCCCCAACTCAAGGCTCTCCTTCAAGTCCAAGTTCAAGTTCAACTGAAAGATCTCCAACGATGAGAAGCTTGGAAGAACTCTACGATGTAACTGAAGAACTAACACTCTTCTGTTTATATGTAGATTGTGAACCTATAGCCTTCGAGGAAGCAGTGCAAAGCACGAAATGGAGACAAGCTATGGATGAGGAGATAAGGTTGATAGAGAAGAACGATACGTGGGAGTTGACCACTCTACCAAAAGGCCAAAAGGCTATTGGAGTTAAGTGGGTGTATAAGGCAAAGAAGAATGTTAAAGGAGAAGTTGAAAAGTACAAGGCAAGATTGGTGGCCAAAGGCTACAAGCAGAAACAGGGCATCGATTATGAAGAGGTATTTGCTCCCGTTGCTCGTTTAGAAACTATAAGAATAATAATAGCTATTGCTGCTCAATATAAATGGAGTATTCATCAAATGGATGTCAAGTCCGCCTTTCTAAATGGGTCATTTGAGGAGGAAGTTTATGTGGAGCAACCTGAAGGATACGTTGCCAAAGGGCAAGAAGGTAAAGTGCTAAGGCTGAGAAAGGCTTTATATGACTTAAAGCAAGCACCGCGGGCTTGGAATACAAGAATTGACAAGTATTTCCAAGAGCATGGTTTCACAAAATGTCAAAGTGAATACGCACTTTATGTGAAGTATGAAAAAGGAGACATATTGATGGTGTGCTTATACGTGGATGATCTGATCTTCACGGGAAACTCTAAGAGAATGGTTGATGAATTCAAGAAGTCTATGGCAAAGGAGTTCGAGATGACTGATATTGGGATCATGTCTTATTATCTTGGTATCGAGGTTAAGCAAACGGAAGAAGGTATCTTCATATGCCAAGAAAGATACGCAAAGGACATATTGAAAAGGTTTGGCATGGAGAATTGTAAACCTATTGACACCCCCATTGAGTGTGGAACAAAGCACTTAAAGTATGATGGAGGAGAAGCGGTTCATCCAACGTTATTCAAAAGTCTTATTGGAAGCTTACAATATTTGACGTGCACAAGACCTGACATTCTATATGTCGTGGGACTAATCAGCCGGTTCATGGAATCACCTACTACTTCCCACTTGAAGACCGCTAAAAGGATTATGCACTATCTCAAAGGTACGCTTGATTACATTACATTATATTCATCATCTAATGACTTCAATCTTGTGGGCTATAGCGACAGTGATTGGGCTGGGAATTCTGATCATAGTAAAAGCACATCAGGATTCTTATTCTTCCTTGGCAACAACGCATTCACATGGTCTTCAAAGAAGCAACCAATTGTTACTCTGTCTATTTGCGAAGCAGAGTATGTAGTTGCAACATCGTGTGTGTGCCATGCTATTTGGCTTAGAAGTATAATGAAGGAGCTACACATGGCACTAGAGGAGGCGACAAAGATCTTCATGGATAATAAGTCATCGATTGACTTAGCGAAAAATCTTGTTTACCATGATCGAAGTAAGCATATAAACACTCGTTACCATTTTATTCGAGAATGTATTGCAAGGAAGGATGTGCAAGTGATACATACAAAGTCAGAAGATCAACTTTCAGACATCTTTACCAAGCCGCTCAAGGAGAGAGATTTTTCAAGATTGAGGATGATGCTAGGAGTCGGCAAATCAAGTTTAAAGGGGGGTGTTGGATCATAAACTTGATTTGGCCCAATGGATATTGGATCATAAACTTACTTGATCCAAATTAGTATTAGACTAACCAAAATGGTTAGGCCCAAATCAAATAAAATATCTAAAGATGTGTAGAAGTATCCATTAAAAATATCTAAGATATTAGTATAAGAAATATCTAGATATTAAGGTGTAGAAGAAATATCTAGATATTAATATGTAAAAGAAGTATCTAGATAGAAAATATCTAGATACCCATGGAAATATCTAATGTCTAGGAACTTTACATGGAGTAGTATAAATAGGTGATGGTGTAACCATTTATAACGAAGTCATTGTAAGCAAATTTGTAATCAATAAACACATAGTTCTCTAAATCCTCTCTTTCAAATACTCTTCCGACCTCTTTCACCTAAAACCTCTCAATCAAATCAAGCCTAGGAAGCTCAAAGAGCTAACATGACATGACCCAAATTACATACAAATAACCATAATCGAAATTTGAATATACACATTAGAGATTTTGTAAGTTCATACACACAGTAGACTTTTCGGTTATACTTTATCACATTGCCATATGCTTGCTCCTTTCAAAAGTAGTGTAACATTTTCAGTTTAACACAAAACTGTTATAAAAAAATGACTTGTTTTGTGCTGGCTTATATTAAAAGTAACGAATGCAAAATTCCAGGCAGACTTTGAGGCCCTATGCTGTCAAATCACTCGCACATCCTAAAGAAAGACCCTGCTCACAATGCATCCAGGTTCCAAAAGTAAATGAATCCAATCGACGTTGTCACTTAATACTATTGTGAAGATAGTTTTCAATTCATTTGATGTGAGATCATATGCATTTCAATTTAAAACTATTTGAGGTCTAAAATTCCATTTGGGTATTCAGAAGAAAACATATTGTTAAATTTCTTGGCATTTAAGTCAGAGCTAGTGTATGAAATCTCACATACTGTTCAATCCCCGGCCTGGTGTGATGTACGTCCTCAACTAATTAAATTGCATATTAAAGTTGCTAATGTAATCGCAATTATTCCGTTCTTTAACTTTTTTACATTACCTTGCTATGTACAACATGAGCAACATAATACGTTTCAGCCAACATTCCTTTATTCCGTTGTAGGTTGAAGTGTTGAACTTCAATTACATTTGCCACTTGAGCTTGGTATTTCACCAATTTCAATTTTTTTTCTTTATATTTCTTCTAACGATAGTTCTGTAAGTTGGTTGATTACTTGTCTGTTTTTGCATGATTATCTCTAAACCGAAGTGTTTGAGAACCACTCGAACCCACCGAGATTTCAAGTATTATTAGTGAACTCACTGTTTTATATATAGTCAGTCATTCACGCATTTGTCCGTAAGTCCATTTTGATGCATAAATGTCTCCCATAGCCACAATTGAACGACCGATTATTCTGTTTTGTGCATTGTTTAGTATATATAGTTAACTTTAGCATAAACCTCATTTTGATTGATTTGTATAAAGTAGTTTAAGTTTTGTTGCCCCTTTTGAGAAATATATCACCTTTTATCTGTACAATGTTGTAACTTTAAATGTTGTTTAAAATCGTTTACTAGTGCAGTTGACCTCCCTATTTTATAGAGCAGGAAAATGGTAAGATCACAAAAAACTTTAAAAAATATTCATAATATAATTCTCTCTTAGAGAAAAATCGGTATACATTTGGCATAGGCTAGCTACTTAGCTAGTAATTCCTTGGGCTTATTAAAATTTGTAGTATACCTATTGGCCTGTGTTTATGGGCTTATTGGCCTAACAATAGTACCCTGTTGAATAACTTGAATTTAAGTAGGATTCAACATATTAAATTATTAACTATACTACTCAAGTCCGTCATCATGTAGTACTAAATTACTAATCAGTCCTTAAGAAACCTACATATCACCTTTCTAGTCAGATTTAGTGGTGGATGGATAAAACTTGATAGTACAAATCACTAAACATTCAGGTCAAATCATAATGTTATTAATAAACGATTGTCTACTCCGAGTACAACCAAGACAGTCCTGTTCTAAGTATGTAATGACACGCAAAAAGTCATGTTTTTGTGTACCATTATCTCACCATTTTAGCCCAATTATTAATGAAAACACTTAAAATATGAACTTAAACATCACATTTCATCATAAGGGCTAAAATATAGACGATGTTTCAAGAATCAGCAAAAACAACCTAAAAATGAGTAAAACAGAGCACAAACGATCATTGAATCTTCTGTTCGCGTATTTTAGCACTTTTTGAGCTACACAAAGAATTATGACCTCTAACTTATGTCATTTTCTTTGTTAGGAAAATACGAACGCGTGGATATAATGATCGAACGAAGAAACGAAGAACCAAAGAACCAGCATACGGCTGAACCAAGCCGTATACGGCTGGGCCTGGATCGTATACGGCCTGCACAGACCGTATACGGCCTGTGTCCAGCCGTATATGGCTTGGTTCAGCCGTATTCACCCTGTGCTCAACCGTATACGGTCCAGTTCAGCCGTATACGGTCCAGCTCAGTCGTATTGTGCGTTTGGGTGATAAAAATCTCATTTTTATTCGCCTTTGCAATACGGTTGTGCGTTTGAAGGTTTGGATACGGTCTACGGATACGGGTGTGCGATCTCTATAAATACAAGCCTCATTTCATCATCCAAGACACTACACACAACCAACAACACTACACACACACTTTCTCTCACTACTCTCTCTCTAGATTATGTTATAATTAGTAGTAGATTAGCGGCTAGTTAGTAGAGGGGCAATCTTGTAATATCGCTTGGCGCATACTAGGAGTTCTGCTCGTGTAACGTTCAAGTTGTATTCAGCTACGCTCTTATTACGGTTATATCTATCCTTTATCTATTTCATTATGATGATTGTTATTACTGTTGTCATGCTAGATTTAGGATTGATTGCCATGATTAGCGAGTAGTGATATTGCGTGTTTGCTATGATGTAGTTAGTCGTAAATTGGTTGGAATGATGTTATAATGCTTTGATTTACTTTCTATCTATGATTTTAAACCTATTAAACTAATCGCCTTTCAACCAGTAAACGTGATTACGGCCTTAATGATGGGACATCGCGAACACCATCAAAGGTACTTAGTTATCTGTGTCAAACATGAACATGGTCTGATTTGTTAATCGTGTACACGTCGCTTTCTAAATGAACGCTAAGTACATCGTCATCGAGGAAATACTGTTTTCTAATTCGAACGCAAAGTACACTGTGGCTATGGAAATATGGTTTTCAAACTGAACACTAAGTACACTGGAGCCGTGGAAATATTGCTTTCTACTTTGAACGCAAAGTACACTGTGCCCGTGGAAATATGGTTTTCTAACTGAACGTGAATATTACACTGTTGACAAATTAGGGATTTATTGGGACTTAAAAGTAATGGCTGGTTTATATCATAGATGGATAATATTATGCTTAAATACAAACTTAGTTAAGTAGTCTGGGTTAGCTTTTATGAAGCAATGTAAGGTACCGTAAGTCGGCTGATTACTCGGTATAGCGTCGACTACACCTCCGGTGTAGTTAACACGTGGAAGCCGAGGAAAAGCCGCAGTTACTAAGCCTTGTGGAATAACGGCAACTCTGTGATCAACAGAGCTGGTACCAACTAGGTCCTTGGTTCAGCAATGGAAACACCTCCGGTGGAGTACAGTGCAGTAATCGCGGAAAGAGTCGTTGTTATCGGTCTATGTGAATCACGAGTCATGACTCAACACCCAGACTCACAAAACCATCGATAGAAAGCAATCAAGCACACTCTATAAACTTGGTCTTAAATGTTTTATTTAGATTAGATATTATTGTGGGGTTAAGAAAGGTCGGACATCGAGTTGGTTTGTCGCCTTATTCATGCACCCAGGGTTTCATCCCAGATAAGGGTCACTATACCTTCACCGGTTAGTGTTGTGGGCTGGATAAACTACTCCGATCAGAATCAGGATAGCCTAGTCGCCCAGTGACATACTGATCGAGAACTCTATCAGTAGGGGGCTAGTGCTTACTCCACAAATACCTAAAATAAATAAAATATAAATCTTTAGAACACGTTTTCATTCCAATCAATAAGGCTACCGAAATCATAACAAACACCCTCTCTTGATTATCTGCTATTTACATTTATTTTATTCCGCTTTAGTTTAAATTTTCTGCCTAAGTATAATAAAAAAAAAAAAAAAACCCAATCAAACCTGTTAAAAACCCGCTAGATTGATAAGTACGTCTGTTTCGTCCACGATCCACAATACACTGACTCAGAGAACGACCCTAGGTCATCCTTATTGCTATACACCAATAGTAACTAGGTATACTTAGGCCCCGCAAATATAAATTTTAAAATCCACTGATCCAGCCAAGCAGAAGGCTCGCAACGACAGGAAGCGATTCCTAAAGACCGACCGTTCGGCTGGCACCAGTATGTCATTTCATTGTTGCTAAGTTAAAGAAGTGTACAAGTAATTAAATGATGAATTTCTCCAGGTAGTCTTTTTAGAAACACTCCGAAAGTATGCATTCAGCATTCGGAAAAACTAAAAACGGCCGTTGGTTCATGTAACGACCTACAAGTTGAGTGAATTCTTGGTTTAACAATTTGTACCCAAATAACTGCTTTGTGATGACGATTAAATGGAAAATATTATTTTCCGGATCCGACCAGATATATAATTGTGTTTAACAAATTATCAGATCCAATTCAATCATGAATAATAATTTTGCTGCCAGTTGTTTGTGAAAGAAAATAAAAATGTAAATAGAAGGAATAATTCAAACGTACCCATGAATTCAAGAATCCGACACCAATGAGATCCCACCACTTTAATGTCCTGTTCCAAGTTTCTTTGTTATTTTTTAGCTAGTGACAATATTATATATTATATATGAATGAAAAGACAAGACTAAGCTACGAAGAGATATAAATCTTCAAATTCCACATTACTCGATAATTCGAAGGTAATATTTTACATGAAAACAAGAGTGTTTTCCCTTATATTTCATTATATTAATATTATAATATATACATCGTAAATATAAATATATAAATAATAATATAAACACAAAAATATCTATGGTATCTATTGATTTTTATATACATTATCGTCCTTTGAATTCACTCATCTATCACAACTTGTTAAGGTCACTTTCCCTAACAAAGAGACCATGGAAACCATATGGTACCCGGTGAGGTAACTTCACGGCTGCTACGATCTCGAGTGTTGGTGACTTGGCATCCATCACCACAAATCTCGACTCACCCGTATTCTCATTATGTACATACGAAACTACATAGCCATCGTCCTCATCGACATCTGGATTGTCGGGTTCCCTAGCCACAAAAAATGGTTCTCCCCCAAAACAACCAGGCCCAAACATCCGGCTTGCTACTATGCATTCTCGTCGATCGACTTCCGATAGTGACACATCGAGCTTAACAACTCCGGAGATCTTAGGCATCGGATCACCGACTCCACAATACATGTATCTGCATTTTTTGAATAACATATATCAATATGAAATCAATGATTTTTGCAGGACTAAAGTTTGTATCTAATGTAACGGATTCAATTTTCATTTATCAAAATAGATAACGTAGGATACCATAAATCATAGACTACTCTCTTTTAGAAAACTTCTCCCGAAAATCAAAACTCACGTTTTCTAATTTTCCAAGTTTATTTGAAAAGAATTTAGGAATTTGAAAAAATTTTGTATAACTAAACACACCCATGTATAGCATCCAATCAACAAGATCTTATCTTTATTTCATAAAATATTTTCTAACATCTCTCCATAATTTCAATTATTGGATTATATATTAAAGACAATATAATTTCAAAGGCAATTCAACGATTTGATAGTAATATTTTGACAATTAATAATTTATTTTAATAATTGACTTTCAATTAAGGTTGATTACAAGTTTAATATAAATCTGTTCTCATTAAAAGAAAAATTATCATTATTATGCGAAAGAGTTATATTTAACAATTAAATATAACATGGAGTATATAACAAATTAAACCAAACGTAATCAACTAAGTAATTGTGTTGAAAAAAATTGGACTATTTTTTCTTCTCGATGGCCGAATAATACAAATTTATTAATACTGCTTAGATTTGCAAGGAAAATTAAAAACGCCAAATTATAATAAGATAACATAAAACATTAAGAAACAAACCTGTTTTTTATACCAACGTAGGCCGGATTGAGAACAGCAAAGTCAAGATTCCGGGTTGAAAGCGGGTACCGGGATACCATCCCGGTTTTCAAATTGATAGTCACTTTCTCAACTGACGCATGAATCAAATCCATTCTTTCCAACGTATGTTCCACCGATAATATGTTGGGAGCCACCATCACCACCGTATCTCCGCCATCTTCCTCCCATGCATTGATACAATGTATGACATTAAGTCCCGGAACCTCAAACCACTTCGCTTCCGATTCGTCCTTTGCGTACCTTGGGATTAACCCGAGTCGTGGCACCTTACCGGAGTCCGCACTCACGGGGGACCCACCACCTATCATTTCCATGGGGCTCATCCCGATTTGTATCTCGGGGAAAATGGCGTAGTTTTTGGTGATGGCGAAGTCGTGAAGAAAAGACGGGCTTGTCATTGAGAAAACTGGGACGTCGGCTTGTTTTTCGCCGTTTTCGTTGAATCGGAAAAATGTTAGAAAAGGAGGCATCGGCCCGTATCGGAAAGCGAAAGCTTCTTTGGTTACTGGGTCGATTTTTGGGTGAGCAGTCATGCTCATGAAAAGCTTGCCGTCAAAGTCATGACGTCCCGTGGTTATTATATCACCATCGGGCGCTAATTTGACGGCATAAGGGAGATCTGACTCCCCTAATGCGTAAAGTTTGTTACCAAAAAAGGCTAAGCTGGTATTGGCTAGACCAATACCTTTTGTCGGGTCAAACTGGCCAGATAAGAACCGGCCTGCTGTGACTACCATGCGAGCTGCAGAGGCGGTCAAACCATTAAACCCCGAAAAGACGTTCGGGATAATGGGAAACCCTGCATCTTTCTCTATGTTATATTTATAGGTTTTCACGTATCGACTACAAAACGTGGCTTTTCCTTTAGAGATCTTAATGGCATGAAGCATGCCATCTCCATCAAAAAGATGGTAAGGGCCTCGTGGTAGGAACTGCGGATTAGGCCCGTTGCGAAAGTAGGCCCCATCAAGGCAACTTGGAAGTGTACCCTCAATGACTTTACACTTGGTAGGAGGAAGTTCATCAACAGGCGAAAAGTTATCTGACAAAACGTGTTTCGGGTCAACTGAAATTCGTAGTGGTGGATCAATAAAGTTGTTAATAATGCTATCAAACGCATTCAAGATCGTGGATGGTAATGATTGATCTGGCACCACTGATCTAGTGTGTCTCTCGATATTTAATGATGGTGTTTGCTTTTTTGACGGTTCTTGAGTAGGCTGTCTTTTGGTTGTGGTTGTAGTCGTGGTCGTTTGTGGTTTTTCTTCGGTTCTGACAGAAAATACACGAAAAGAAGACGACGGTGGTGGCAACGAAGAAGGCGTCGGCGATGGGTGAGAAGAAGTGTGATTCGGTGGTGAAA
Organism: Pseudognaphalium luteoalbum; assembly: GCA_963422505.1. Classification (NCBI taxonomy): domain Eukaryota; kingdom Viridiplantae; phylum Streptophyta; class Magnoliopsida; order Asterales; family Asteraceae; genus Pseudognaphalium; species Pseudognaphalium luteoalbum. Next base: position 13,049,983 of record OY730192.1, on the reverse strand, counting down.
ATGTAGAAAGGAAAGATGAAGAAAGGGAATCCATAATGTGGTAGTGAATGGATGGATTACCACAATAACATGGACACATGCTTTTATAGCAGAAAAGGGAAAGGGACCAGACGTCCCTTCTACCATTAGATTTCGATTTATTCAATTCCTTGAGTTGTTTCTTGTGTCCATAGAAAATAGAACAAAGCTATTATCCATTTGAGATTTTTATGTGTGATATTAATATAATAAATAAATAAATAAGATCTTTTTAACACAAAATTATGGATATCATGCATGTGAAAACATTGTACTAGCTAGCTAGACTTTGTTCGCTTTGAAAGAACTTGTTAACTTGGACCACATTTTTCTTACCTATAGATCATTCAGTGCTAGCATCCCCTATCAATCACCAATGAAAAATCAAAACAATGTTGCTGTTTAGAAAACTCAAAGACGGCCATAACTGTTGTTTATCTACATAATATATGTACTTTTGGTAGTTTATAAGACATATCGGTACAAGCTATAAGAGATGAATCTAAACTCGAGATTGTTAAGCGAATGAAAGTTCTTCAATGGCTTATGTATAATAATATTCATTTAGATATCCAATATTACTTATTCGATTTCGAATAAATGTCTTGCATGATAACGAAAGGTATCGATCATATATGGTCCTAGCAAGCACATATTAGTTAACATCCTTTGAGTTCAGGTTATTCAGGGTGATTGCATCTGCAAGATCACAAACCAGGATGCAGACAAACCAAATGTATGCATTCTAAGTAGCTAGCTAGCTAGTATTACTTAACTGAACCGGCATGCTAATTGCGTGTTTGTTATTCATGGTTTCAAGACAGATCAATTAGCAAAAAGACCTCGACCCAATATGATACAGTATTTCCAAATTAAACTGTTATTTTTGACGTTATGATTCCTAACGAAATGATAGCACGTTGCTGTTACACATCATAACAGGTTCCTATGGCAATCACTTTGTAATGAAATGGTAGAAATTCAATACTATAATATGGTGTGTCTTATTTTATATCCTTTGCTTGAGATATAGTATTCGGATAACTTACAAAAACAATTATATACCATTATCTTATCGTGGAGAATGTTAATAAGGTAATTTCTATCATTCGAAGTATTCATTCATTCTGATAATTTGTTATCAAGAAGTGTATTATCATTAAGAGCTTTTTAATCATTCAGAATTTGAACGATTCACCGTTAAATCATTAGGTAATATCAAACGCACAATGATATGTATATCTTAACTTTTCAAACCATTAAATTTCTAACCTAACAGTATAAAGGTTGTCTATTTAACAATGTGCGGCACTTTCATATCACACTTGAAACTAAAATTGTGATTTGAACAAAAAAAATAATACTGATAACAATAAATGCTTAGGCAAACGAAGTACAGTCCCACCAGCAAAACACCCTTGTACGTTGGCACATCATAAAACGTTTAACCGAAGACCGAAGTCCAAGAAGCTTTGTGAGCTGGTAATCAGCTCCAGGCTTTGTGAGCTGGTAAAATTGTGGTGCGTTCGGTTACGGAAAAAAATTCTTTATTTTTTTTATTTTTTTTTTAAAGAATAAAAAGTGTTCTTTCAACAAAAATTTGAAAAATGCGTTCAAATGTGAGAGATGAATTTTTGCTTTTGCAAGAAAGATGGAAAACTTAAAGAATAATAAAAAAAAATAATTTTCAACTTCTTAGTTATAATTAAGTATAATAGGAATTTTTCTTTTTTTAACAATGTTTTTCATAAAAGACAAATTTGAATAGATATTTGATTTAAAGTATTCTAAAAAAAATAGAGGAGTTTCCCGTAAATAAACATACCCTTATCATTTCTTGTCAATACGATGTTCAAAGCTATTAGTTCCTGATCACATGGAACTTAATTTTTAACAATTTAACGTACAAAAGTAAAGTATTTATGAAACTTTAAACATCTAATTCGAACGTAGGGTGTTAGGTGTAGGACATATACTATTAGACCATAGGTTTAGAATAGAACTAAAACAAGGCAACAGAACTGATTTTACATCATTAGAACTTAAACACAACATTATTTCTTGATGTACCTTAACACGAATATACAATCCCTCTTTTCCCAAATTATTTGTTACTAAGTTACAATCAGCCAAATTTATAATTATAATTATTAAGGTCACATCTATACGATAGCATTGATGGCCCTTTGATTTTAGCGGCAAACATGTAACTAGTCAAGCAGCACCAAAGATGTTTTCGATCATTTCATCAATTACAGCGGGGTCTTTTGTCGAAAAATGAATCAATAGTTCCATTTTTTACATTTTCGAGTATTAATTAATTTTTTTGTCAAAAATTCCGCTAATTTAAAATCGATCATTTCTGTGTATATGCTAACATTTGAAACGGTCACCGAAGATTATATAGCAATTCAAACGCTTATGATCGATTCAAAATACATCTTTAAGAAAAAATCCCCAACTGTATAATCCTCGACGGTCACCGAAGATTATATAGCAATTCAAACGCTTATGATCGATTCAAAATACATCTTTAAGAAAAAATCCCCAACTGTATAATCCTCGACGACCGTTTCAAATGTTAGCATATACACGAAAATGATCGATTTTAAATTAGTGGTTCATTTTTTGTCAAAAAAATTAGTTGATACACGAAAATGAAAAAAACTGAACTATTGATTTATTTTTGGGCAAAAAACCCATTACAGCTTTGTTGGCTCAAATTTCATAGATAACACATGTCTGTTACGAGTATTTCCGTTAAGAATAAAAAGAAATAATTGATTTTATTTTATAACAATGTACTATCTGAAATGAAATGGACCAAGCCTACTAATGCGAAACTCTATTTACATGAATAGTGAGCAGTTTTTTTAACGTTTTCTCATGACTAGCATAGGATTCACGAAAATGATTGATTTTAAATTAGTGGTTCATTTTTTGTTAAAAAAATTAGTTGATACACGAAAATGCAAAAAACTGAACTATTGATTCATTTTTCGGCAAAAAACCCATTACAGCTTTGTTGGCTCAAATTTCATAGATAACACATGTCTATTACGAGTATTTCCGTTAAGAATAAAAAGAAATAATTGATTTTATTTTATAACGTACTATCTGAAATGAAATGGACCAAGCCTACTAATGCAAAACTCTATTTACATGAATAGTCAGCAGTTTTTATAACGTTTTCTCATGACTGGCATAGGATACTAGCATCTACATACTTAAACATACATCTAAAAATATGTCTAATCGATTCCCTCAATAACGCATGAATCTTAACAATTCCTTTTTTTTCTCCACCAATTATCATACTGTATATCCACAAATCACATTTTAAGTCGCATGAATCATTTTACTTATTATTCAACATACTTTCTGGTTTCCAACTACACTAACAAGTACTAACCACTAATTAAATTGTTCTGGGCATAATTATGGAGCCTTGCATTTCGAAAGCTGAAAATAGTTTGAAAACTTTGTATCTAACATAAGAAATTAATTTAACATAAATTAACATGTTTTCAAACTATTTTCAGCTTTCGAAATGACCACTTATTCACATCTGTACCAAAACTACTTGTACTGGCCTAATCGCCTAGGTCCAACAATATGTTGGTATAATGTGAACCACAATAAATTTCACTAACGAGATAAATGGAATACCTAAGAAACGCTAGGTGGCAGACGTAAGAGAGAAAGAAAGCTTTAGTCACAAGATATGAACATGTTGGCATGCCTTTACTTTTTTCTTATAATTATTTTCATAGAGATTCTAAAGCGTCATATCTTTAGAGTGAAAATTTAATAGGGCGTTCAAAAGTAAAAGATTTATTAGGCGAATTTAGTTATCGAAAAATATCATCTTTAATTTTGTCTCTTGAAAACTAATTCAATTTTAAAAGACGTATTTAGATGTTAAGGGTGGAGTTTTCATTTCACAAAACATAAAGTTTGAACATCATTAATCATAGATTCTCTTTTCTTAGAAAATTTCGTTAAAGTATAGATAACCACAAGTCATAGTACACAAAATCGAACACATTTTCCAGTCTTCAAATTTTCTTTATTAAAATTCGCAAAACAAGGTGAGTTTTTGACAACCGAACAAACTCCTAAAGTTGATTATCAGTGGGTTTACAATTTTATACATACACACACACACACACACACACATATATATATATATATATATATATATATATATATATATAATTATTATTATTATAATAGAGTAGATAAAATATTATTGGTATATTAAGACTGCATTAATTAGTAAGAAACAAGAATAATTAAATCCAATATTGTCCTTTTGAGATATTAAAAATAAGTTACTCCACAAATTCAGCTAAAATTATATGTCCACAGACTTTGATATTTTATTTGCGCAAGGACCACTCTCATTGTCACGTTTTAAATCAATCAATGTTTCAAAACCAACCCCACCTATAATCAATTATCCATTCATTCACCAATAACACAATATTGATGTGGTTCAAAAACTCGGTTCATGTTCTTCAGGTATTTATTTTCAACGTGAATTTAAGTGTAGAAAGCAAATTAATTAAACGCAATAATGCATATATACTTGCCTACTTGGTGGTCCTTCTAATAACATTATATTATACTTGGTTTATATATATTATAAAAATTGTGCTATATATACATGAAGATCTAATACTAGCGGAATAATCATGCTTAACTCTAAATTAGAATCTACTGAATAAGGGTCTTTGATTAAAATCGATACGTAATAGCACGATTGAAGCCAAATAAAGCTACCAGGCCAAACCATGAATGGCTCAAACTGAAACATTTCAAGACGAAAGTGAAACATGTGGGCCGTCGAAATAGGCCTGAAATGCAAAACCTGTATGACCCCTCTATAATCTTAGTTCTATAATCCACAGGGAAACTAAATTCAAGTATAACCTATATATAAGGTAAACAGATCTGATAAATAACGTCTAGCATACAAACTCCGTCTCCTAACTATCCTTTGCCTCTTTCAACCAGCCTCATTTAGCACAATGAATTATATTGATTGGGTAACTTGTCAAAACAAGTTGGCTAATGGGTCAAGATGGCTAACGAATCACAACAGGTGAGGTTATGTCGTTAAGGTCGTCTCTAAATGGTTTTCGTCATCATCAGATACATTTTCGTTTATTAAAGAGTCACTATCAGTATAACTTACAGAAGCATGTGAACCTGATTTACGACATCTTTGTTCTTGAGGTGCCTTAAGTGATTGCAGGAAGTTAAAGTACGCATACTTGATGTCAAATTGCATATCATACCCTGCCAGAAGAAAATTCGAGATTAAATTCACACCCAATAAAATTTGATTATAATTTATCTTTAGAAAAGTTAGTAGAGTAAAAATACAATAATTCACTGCAATGGTAAGCCCTCTGTTGTCTGGAGTCTGTCGAACATGATGAAACCACATACTTGGCCTACAAAACCGCCAAAATTCAACACTCACATACTACTCTTTTTCTTTATGATAGAGGTCATAATTTACACATTTACTTGTGAATTGGCTGATTTGGTTTATGATTTATCCCAGACAAATCAGATCGTAAAGAAATAAGTAACAGAGAAATGGGTGTGTCACCAAGGGTATTTCTAATGCTTCCAGCCTCTTCAATCGTTTTAATTTAAATCATCAGAATATAATTGTAATAACCAAGTTTTTGTCATATTTGATGCATCAACTATTTTTAATGCTTTCGATGCATTTGCATCAACATTAACCCTTTACACGTTCCCAAGTATCTAAATTTCTTATGGAAGAAACGCTTACAGGTAAAGCATTTCACCAGCCTTAACAGTAACCTCAAATGGTTTTGGTCCATTATAGTAAAATGGGAATTCGGACATTTCTTTCTCCTTGTTCTCAGGCGATGGATAAGGATTTACGCTGCACCAAGGGACGTACCTCGGTGGATTTTCAAGTTCCAATTCAAATTCACCAGTTTCCTGTAACATTTCATACATGAGTAATTTTTTTGGTTTAAATTAACACGTGATGTAGAAATGCAATTTTGCATGCAATGGCAAATATTCCCTCAATTATGATGAAAACAAAGACATGTTCCACTTAAGTAGAGCTCAATCAGCCTTTCTAATGAAGTGCTCATGAATAGATGACTCTCAACTTAAAGTGAACCTTTCTAATCATTTTACTAAATAAGTAACTGTGCATAATTTACTATTCTTAAATGTGTATGCGATATAATCACAAGTACATTCATATACTGGAATGAAACACTTAAGGGTACGTTAAAATATTTTCTTAAAAATTAAATACAGCATATACGTGAATATAAGCTAGAAGAACACTGACTGGTCAACCCACTAGGTCTCAAATTCAATGCATGTGTTAAGTGTTAACCTCAAATCATTATTTTTATTCTTATTATTATTTCATTTTTATTTTTTAACGATTTGTCTATGTGTTTTTAGCATTATCTTGGTCTGTACAATTTAACACTTAAAAAAGTAAACAAAGAATAGCCAGTCAATCTGACCTGACCCGCTTTTAACCCAATCCATTTACGAACTTGACCCATTTCAACCCAAACCTAGTTTGACCCATTACCCAACTCGGCCGTTTTTTATAGGTTTGTCTGTAAGACAACCATGTAGCCATGCCAGGACCCATTAGATAGGCTTGCAACGATCCTCTACTCAGCCAAGGTGTAGACCATAAGGCTGTGCTAATCACACTCTGGCTACATGGTCATGGTTCATCAACCAAACATGGGTTTCTGTTTTTAGAAATCAAGAATACAGAGGGACGAGTCTATAGAACAGATCCTGTTCAAGTAAGGTCATCAACTCGGCCATTTTGCCACCTCCGATCACAATAATCAGTCTTCAATGTTTGAATCTACATATATCGAATCTCTTTCATATAATATTTTTTTCACGGTCGGCTCTACAATACACTCGATTATCTAATGGTAAACTAAAACTACTATTGACCCATTTCTTAACATAATTCACGAGGTTTCTAATCTCGTTCCACCCAAAATACCATCTTAAAGCAATTTAACTTAACGAAATTCGTCCAACATTTAAAAATCTTAAACATCCTTCTTCAAGGGTACCTACAATCCTACATTACAATTACCATTACTAGATTACCATATAGATAAATATACCTGAGAGTAAGAATAACTAGCAGCCGGATATTCGCGAATATACATTCTATGAACATCCGTAGGCGGAAGGAGCACAAAATGTTTCTCACCACAAACAACGGCATACAAATTCTCATAATGATCTTTATGAAACGAACTTTCGCTCATCTCATTCCCAATCCACAAATTAACGGCTTCCGGTAATCCCCCAATCGCTTCGCTCGCCCATTTAACATCCATATCAACATCTCCCTTTAACGGCCCATACTCCCCTCTAAAACAATCATTCTGCTGCTGCGCATACGCAACAACACCTCCTCTGATTGAATTCCGTATCGCACGAACAGCGTCAGGGAAGGGAGTGGGTTGCACGTGAGCGGAAGCGAAACAGAGGGAGCTAGGGTTTGTAGGGTTTGGGGTGAGGGAATCGGCGTGGCCGGTGGGGGTTAAGTGGAGGGAGATCAGGGAGGCTGAGAGGGTGCTGGTGAGGTAATTGGTGGAGGACCAGAGAGTGGTGGCCGGCCAGTGGCAGGTGGCGGTGGCGGAGAGGATGAAGGGTTTGTTTTGGGAGAGATGGTGACGGAGGAAATGGAGAGGGGATGGTGGGGTTTCGAGACGCTCGATTTTCGAGGTGGTTCCGAAGGAGAGTTCTCGGACTTCTTCCCACAGGTTTTCGAGATTTGAAGGATTCATTAACGGTGGTGGTGGGTTTTGCGAAAGGGTTTTCTGGTGGTTTTCGGTGGATGACGACGGTTAACAGGGTGTTTGGGTTAACTTTTTAAGGGGTCTTTTTAAGCTTTTTTGTTGTCAAAAGATCCTCCTACCTTGCCAAACGCTGATTTGGCTTAATGGCTTAATAGCTTTTTAGCTTTTAGCTTTTTACAACAAAATAAAAAACTAAAAACATTATTTGGCTCGCAAACATTGTCTTTTTTTTTCCGGTTAATTGCATACACGGTCCATATGATTATACATATTTGCACTCTGTCTTTATTACTTTTTTACTCCTAATTTCAAAAACGAAAAAATTATTGCATAACTAGTCTTTCCTTTAGTCCATTAAATTTGATATTTAACCATTACATGCAACTAAAATATTCTTATTTTTAAGTTATAATTAATTTTTGGAAGAATTACATATATCCCCTTCACAAAAACCTTAAATTACATATATACCCAAACACATTTTTAAATTACATATATACCCAAATCTGAAAGAAAAAAAATAGTATAAATTGTCAGAACTATACAAAATTTTTAGACCAACAATCGGTAGATAGTAACATTTACTTTTTTAAAAAAAAATTAGTATACTTAAACTAGGGATTTGGGTATATATGTAATTTAAAAATGTGTTCGGGTATATATGTAATTTAGGGTGTTTGTGGAGGGGAGATATGTAATTCTCCCTTAATTTTTCTTTTCAATACTTATTTAAAAATAAAGTATGGAGACAATATAATCTTACATTAAAGAACATAATCCAAACAACAAAGCAAAACCATTATCAAAACCCAAAAATTGATGAGACCACTAAGGGCATCATCGTCTAGCCAAGTCCTCTTTAGGCGAATTCAAGCCATCATAGGTAGGGGTGTACGCAGTTCAAAAATCACACCGAACCAGATCAAAATCAAACCGGGTCGCAAAACACTAAAAATATTCAAGAATCATGAACCACACCGTGTAATTCGGTTCTGGTCCGGTTTGGTACCGGTTTGATTCTTACGGTTTCGATTCAAAACCGTGAACCAAATAATATAAGCGTATTTATGTTATAAAGAAGATGTGTAAAAGCATGTAATTATCATAATGAATATAAGACATTTTTTCCCTTCAAACTTTCTACCCAAAATTATAACGATATGGAACGACTGAAGATTAAATATGTGTATAAATTTTATTTCTTACAATACAGCTAGTAGCACCGACATCATATAAAATGCGAATTGTTTTACACTAAAATATATATATTTTAACATGTGACTTGTGAAACCTTGTGCATTTATACATGAGTAATGTATATAGGACTAATTACATAAACATAATGTAGACTTACTTATTTTATTGGTTATTTTTTTCCTTTCTCCTAATATATAATCCAATCAATTTATTACATCTTGGTAATTTTAGGTCTAGATATAGGCATGTGACTTTAAGTCCCCCAATCATTTTCCGTCTTATATATACATGTAAAAAATGTAAAATATATGTCAATCGGGATTGTAAGAATCAAGTAAAACAAAGGGTAAATACATTTTGTCGGCATCATACCCTTCTACTTTGTTCCGAGATCAGCAACCTGCCTCTTTTAATACCAGGGTACGCAATGTACCGGGAAGTTTTGTGCCAATGTAGGTAATATGATGACCGATTACCGAAACAACGGGTAATAATGATTATTTGTCATTTTTATTTACTAATATTTTCTTAGGTGTATTTCTTATATCTTACATGGTATTTTTTTTTTTGCTTTCTAAACTAAATACGTAGCCCTTTTACAATGTACAACAAAGTGAGCATAATGTACAACTAGTGCTTATAATGTGGTAGATCTGGGCTTGCAAGAACGTAAGCTAGTGTTAATCGTCTTCTTCATTGAACACAACACCAACCAATAGATGAACCTTGAAACAAGATATAATGATGAGTCATGATTTATTGATTGTTGTTGAATAATTTATGAAGATTATGTGATGATCTTGTTTTAGTATTTAGTTTTTGATTTTTAATTGAAGAAATGTTTAGAAAATAATAATATGCCTCGAATTTTGCGACTTCAAAATTGACGGAACTCTAAATGTGCGTCGACGTCGTCGCCATCTTCGGTGGATTTGTGGCCGCTACCATTTCCGGCAGATCTATCGCTGCCGATGTCGTCGCCATCTTCGGTGGAGAAATGATTAGAAAATAATAATATGCGTCGAATTTTGCGACTTCAAAATTGACGGAACTCTAAATGTGCGTCGACGTCGTCGCCATCTTCGGTGGATTTGTGGCCGCTACCATTTCCGGCAGATCTATCGCTGCTGATGTCGTCGCCATCTTCGGTGGAGAAATGATTAGAAAATAATAATATGCGTCGAATTTTGCGACTTCAAAATTGACGGAACTCTAAATGTGCGTCGACGTCGTCGCCATCTTCGGTGGATTTGTGGCCGCTACCATTTCCGGTAGATCTATCGCTGCTGATGTCGTCGCCTCCGAACAACGTTGTACCATCGTTGTTGTTTCCATTTTGTGTTTAACATAATCTTATGCTAGTCAGATCGTCTTCTTCGCAGTCATCCTGCAGATGTTTCGTTTGTTTGGGACCTGAGGTTTGGACTTGGGGTTCATTCGTCATAAACAATTAAACATCTCACACATATTTGATCAGCGATGATGGATATTGGTTTATTTTTATATTAAATTTATTTATTGATGTAAATTTTTCTGAGTTGTACAACATGTATTAAAAGTTGTAGATATTATATACACATGGCAAAAAAATCTAGTTGGCACATGATGTGGATGTCTAGTCAGCGTTTTAAAATTGTAACAGGTTAAAACATAATTTGCAAAGATGCTAGCACACAACTTCCCGGTAGGTTGCGTACCCTGGTATTATAACGGGTAGGTTGCTGATCTCAGGACAAACTAAGGGGGTACTATACCGACAAAATGTATTTACCCCAAAACAAAACAAGCTCAAACTCGATTTGAACTCGGCCAAGTTTAACTTATCGGGTTCTCAAATGAAACATGCATGATTATTCAGTAGAGCATGCTTTCTGATGAATAGTTTTTTGTTTTATCTGGCCAAACTTAACCATGCAATCGTGCATTATGAACATCAGTTGAACTGTCAAAAAACCAATTTCTCAATCATAACAATGGTATACAGACGTGAGAAGCTGAAAATTTTGTTTGGTATGGTTAAAACTGTGATTTTGGATTCTATATAAATTGAGTAACATAATACATCAATTGATAAATACTTAGAAAATCAAACAATCCTGGTCTTCTATTACTGTGATTTTGGATTCTATATATGCTTACTACTCTGGTCAAAAAGATACATCTCGTTCTGCAAGTCGCAGGATCTTGAACCCTGTTAAAAAACATATACTCTCAAAAGGTCATGTTCTAAGTCGTTGTAGCCTCATTTGTACCAACCAGTGAGAATCCACCTCAGGAAAAAACAAAAGCCGCAACCAAGGACCTGTTACAAGTAAGTTACTTGATCAGCAATTCTCTAATTCAACTTTAAAATAAACTTTTCAGAGTATAATAATCTCCCAACTGTTTTTATTCTAGTAATACTTATGCATAAGATCAAACATGGTGAAAATCCTAGACAAGATAAAAATTCTTTAAATTCGAAAATGTCAAAAGGTTTATCACCTCTGATTATACATGTGACAAAATAGGAAGGCTAATACAACTTAACCTATGATCCTATGAAACCCTAATAACAAATACTGTACTGTATATAACAAAAGGTAATTCACTATATAGTAAAAAGTAATATGTATAGTATTTTAACTATACAAATCAAGTAAAACAGGACTAAGATCAAGAATTTGTTCAGGGAGTCGAACAGTAGAATCACGAAGGAGAAGAACTTTTTGATTGTCTAGTACGAGAAGCACATAAATTACCGAACTTTGCACAAGTTTATATATGAAGAAATTGCGTAACGAGATAGCTTGTTACCCACAGAAGATAACAGCTAAAGAAAAAATTGAATTTCTGATATATATGATTAATAGAAGTATTACAAAATAAACAGAAGGCAGTATCTTTCACCTGAAGAACAAGCAGTAAAATGCATAGGGACTTTTCAGATCTCCGCCCAAATATTCTTAAGGAAACATTAACAAGAGTCCCATCATTTGTCCCAGTCAGTAGTCCTGTCTGAGGGTCGAACCTAATAATAATGAAATATATACATCAAACCGTGAACAATAGAAGACTTACAATTGAAGGGAAAAAAGAATGCTAGTCTTACCTTGGCAGACGATGACGTGGACAAGGGATAATACCTGCAAGCTGTTAAAAAAGGAGCATTCTTAACTGTTTGAATCTAACATCTACTATGACAAATGAAGGTCGGAAGAGAGAGAGTAAAGGGAAGAAAAGATATCAAACCTGAGGAACTGACAATAGGAAATTTATAATTTGAGGTAGGAAGAATATAAGAAGCGTCTCACTGACATAAAAAAGTAGCAAAAACATATTACTTAATCAAGAATAAACATTTGTCACACGGTAGGAAATATTGGAAGCTATTTTCGAAAACATATACTCGTAAAAAATTATGAATGTACACTCTTACAGTCTTACGTGTATCCAAGTAGATACAGACAGTTATATGGTGACTCACCTATAGTGACCTAAAATGCCAACGACTGCCATCGTCATTCCAGCAAAGTATGTATAAGTGTCACCAACAAAAACCGAAGATGGGTACCTACAAATGAAGGGTTACACTAAACACATGCATCTGATGCATTAAACTGAAGATAATAAGATGCGCGGCTAGGTGTTGGGAGTGACGGGAGGAAATATTATGTCCTTTTTAGTACGGGTTGAAACAGGTCAAGCTATTTCAAAATCAATATTATATTATCACAATGATTAATCTAAGCTTTTAAACAAAAACTATGTTTAACATGTAGAATCAAGGCGACAATTGATCTGTTCCCCTTTTAGCTACTTTTTATTGATTCGTTTAACATCAATACAACCCACAGTCCAAATCGCCCACGGATAAGTTAATGGGTCGAAATTTCCACCACTACTAAAACCAAACTCAAATAAAAGCCCTGCAAAATTTGAAAATATGAGTACCAGTTGTAAGATAGTAAAGCCAATGAAGTTGCAAGCAAAGGTTGGACAAGGTATATGGAGAAGGCATGGGCTTGTTGAGTTTCAGGATTGGAAGACAATCCAATTTGCATGATATTGTGGATCAGAATCTGCATGACACCAAAAAAGGTCAGATTTATTCCAAACTTTTCTGCTGTCTTCATTTATGCAAGATTTGAAGCTTACTGCAAATGCAATAACAACAGTCTGTCCAACTTCAAGGCCATTTATACCAGCATGGATGTTGATCGAGTTTGTACAAAAGACAGCCAAGAGCCCCATATATAGCTTATAGATCCAACCTATTTAGTACCCATGTTAGACAAGTACGATATAAAGATTATCAAGCAACCCCCAACTACTGACAAGTCTTATCAGATTGTAAGCCACTGATTGAGTAACACGGGGGGGTGTTTGGATGGGCGTTTTGAAACTGATTAGGTTGTAGAATAATCAGAATCAGATAATCAGGGTAACAGGATATGCTGCAGTTCTTTGGGACTTCTGATGGATGAGAGGACCAAACTACATTATTCGCGTGTATCATCATGAAAGTATAAATATAAGATTAAAATACTAAATAAGATATCATCTGAAACCTTAACAATTACGATTTGCATGATATCAATAGCGTTAGAATCAGTAAAAAAGAATAAATAAGTGACTGTAGTTTTCTATTAACCGATTGCAACTGCTATGGAATCATAACCAGCTGACTTTATCCAAACAGTAAATAATCTCTTTTGCAACTTCGAACTGCAATAATCAGATAATCACAATCCTTATTGCACATCCAAACACCCAAATGGACTTCCTATACTAAGAGTGCAGTAAGAGAGTTGGCATGAGCAAATATAAGGTCAACTTTGAAATATTTATACAACTAATTTTGTACAAGGTGGTAAACTTAAATGAAACAATCCCTTAAAGGAATCGTATTATAATTACCTAAATCCAAGATTTCAGCTCCTACATATTCAACAAGGGGCTTTGGTATCATAATGGTTGTATGCCCAGCATAAGCCATCAAAAGAGGGAGAGCAGCAATGGATGGCAATAATAATTTCCTGCCTTCACAATAAAACTTGAATCATATAGAATCTAAGAGTAGAAGAAGGGAAACAATCTGAGTTGAAACAAGGTTGACCGAAAACACTTTTTCTCAACAAAAAGCTAAAACTTATTAAATTAGTAATAGGTTAGATAAGTATGCATTAAAATCACACTTGGAAGACTCTTGACCCCTTTGACCCCTTTCCTTTTTATTTTATTTTTTCAATCTTCAATCTGGCACAATTGACCCATTAGAGATAAAACAAAACCCAAATTGACTCATTCACAAGCAAAGGGGTTGAACTTGCACAGCCCACAAGTAATCTATTTAGTAGAAAACTCACACTCGCCAAGGAATATCCAAGACATCATCCACAAACCCAAGCAAGATCATGAAGCAGACTGACGCTAAAGCTGCATTATACTCAACAAGCCACTGCAAGCATTTGGATCAACCAATCAACCCCTCTTTATTATCACAAATTAACAAGTAGAAAACAAAATAAAGGCAAGTGCCACATTCTGACGAAGCAAACATACATTTGAATCTGATGTGAAATTGAAATACTGAAACACTATTGTCACCACCAAGAAAACAATGCCCACAACAATACCAAGTGATTCAGGCCTGCAAAAAAAACATAGTAGTGTCAGCATAAACTTTTAACTAGCATAATCTAGATCAGTAATCCCACATGGACGATCAATAGCACAGATAACATTATAAGGACCACCTTGAAAAATCACAAAGACAAATGCTGTTGTTGTTCGATATATACAACTCTTCATGATCACTCTCAAATCCACATCGAACTCTAGTAACTAGACAACTAAAGGAAAAACATTTCACGATCCCCCTTAACCTCATAACCTTTTCAACTAACTTACTTCACTAACTCAACTACTTAATTAACATCTATCTATTTATAACATATATCTCTATATGTATATTTTAACAAATGAAAAACAACTACAAGTGTAAACTATATGATAACAATGTCAAGGAATAACTAGTCGAAATGACGCATTAAGACTAACAATGATTCTTCATATCATACAAAGTAACAGATCACTCAGACAAAACTATATGAATAAGCAAATAAATATAAAATAAAGAGCATAAAAGAAAGAACATACACTTTAATAAGACCTTGAGGAGTGCCTCTTTTGTTAATATCAAAACCAAACAATTTACGTCTAATAACATATCTGGAAGCCACCGGAATCATAAATAGGGTTACGATGAACCCTGCGAGGCTGAGCGACGCATTAATCACGATCGATTTCTTCAACTCATTCTCAATTTCATAGTGATAAAATATCAGGTAAAAGTAAGGAGCGAAGAAAATTAGAGAGAGTAAGAGCATTTTGGTAGGGTTTGATGAAGTGATGACGTTCGAGTCTTCTGTTGAAGCAACGGTGGATTCCGGTGGTTTTGGATGTGATCCGGCGGTTGACGGTGGTTGCTTTGACGGTCGTCTCTCACGAGCTGTCGTCATTGTGGTGTAGTAACGGTGGATTCCGGTTGATTGTAGTGATTTTAGAGAAGAAATCGGTGATCTATAGATTTTGGTTTGTGTCGTCACCGGGTTTGCTGCATCCAATTAGATACTGCCGCGTAGGATTTATTTGTCATACAAGAGAATCGATGACAGTGCAGATTTATAAAAGTTTAATTTCACTTCCCGCAAGGAAAAGAAATTGCATTGACAATCATGCCCTTTACTTTTATTAGATTAGTTAGAGATATTCTACTTGGCCAATTAGTCAATTATCATTTATTACCGCTAATACTGTATTCGTTATGAAACATCGTCACTAATTTCTAGGATGTAGTAATTGATTTCTAGGGCCTGTGGGAGAGTTTGGGTGTGGGTTTGATGAGTCTACGTAAATTAGATAACAAATTTTGATCTTCGTTTTGTGTTATAATCGTATGTTTGCCATTTGATTACCTATAATAATAATAATTACATTACGATTTTTCCCCCTCTAAAGTATTGAGGAATTAGAGTTTTGGTGCTCACTTTTTTTTAAAATACTAATGAAATGTATATAATATATATATATATATATATATATATATATATATATATATATATATATATATATATATATATATACTTTGTTGATTATGATTTCAATCCGCTGAAGTAGTGAGTGTGGACTGATCATAGTTGTTGACGATTTACCACTAAAGAAAAACTCGTAGTTGAACTTGCTCTAAATATATCGAAAAATAAATGGGTTTCGGTTAATTAAATGTTGTGTTATCAAGTGATGTGTTTGAGCTTAAAAATGAATTTGCCAAACACAAAAGTTGGATGGACATTAAAAGATGTGGAAAGATGTTTTTAAATAATGTTTGATGATTTGGTGTACTGTTTTAAAAGATGAAACACGGAGTAATTGCTAAAAGGTTTTAAAGGTATAGATGTCATTTCTTAAAATATGTTGATTTTTAACCGAGGTTATAATCGGATTGAGTTAACTCGAACTCGATCTCAACTTGACTTATTCAATTAAGTTCAAACTCAAGGTGATATCAGAACGAGTTGTAGCCAATGTTTTAAAAACCGGTTGAACCGGCCCGGTCGAACCGGTTCAACCGGATCCGGAGAAGTTTCCGGTTCAAAATGAGCCGGTTCTTGACTTTTTAGTGGATCGGATCAGATCGTTGACTTTTCCGGTTGAACCGGTTTTGGCGAATCGGTTGAACCGGTTTTTGGGTTTTTTTTATTTTTTTTATATTTTTTAATTGTTTTTATATTATTATTATATTTTTTTTTGTTATAGTTGTCAAAAACAAGGAAAAATGTTTAAAAAATGTTATTTTTTAAAAAAAATGTTAAGAAAAATACTTAAAAATAAAAAAATAATATTTTTTATTTATTTTAATAGTGACCGGTCCAACCGGCCGGTTGAACCGTTCGAACCGGTTCGACCGGAATCGGTCACATTTCCGATTCGCTTAAAAAACCGGTTTTTAAAACATTGGTTGTAGCCATTCTTAGAGTTGGATGAATAATAGACCGTCAAACCATTTAATTATTTTCCCATTTAAAAATAGATGACTTTATATAATTACAGTTAACACTATCTAACATCTAATGATATTTATAAAACATTTTACAATATTGAATCCTAGTTCTTAAAAAGAAATTAAAATGACTCCTTTACCCTTATTACCTAAAAGGAAACTAATAATTTGCATCAACTATATAATTATTTAATGATAATTTCTGTAGTTGAAACAGCACGGTGGAGTGTAAACGGTGATTTGATTTCACGGCATGGTGGCGGTCTGACAGGACTTGGCTGGTTAACAGAACTAAAATAAATCAATTCAGTGAATATGTTATTGCAACTAAAATCATTATATATATTTTATAAGGGAATTTGTGTTAATTTGGTGTGATTATAACGATTGAATATTGTGAATATAATTTGCTTTGAATCAAACGATTACGCCATTGTATCTGATCAAGCATATTTTTACACTTGAGTGCAATGGGTTGGGTTCGATTCGATACTCTCCGCGACTTGCATAAGGACCAGTTAGAGTGTATTTAACGAAACTAAGGGTGGTGTGAATCGGCTTGTTACAATCTATAGAGATGAGTTTCGGTGGTGAGCAAGGCTCATCCTTGATTGAAGAGGGAGGAGAGGCTCCTCTTGTATGTGTATTGTCATAATGGTTGTTGTTGGCTAGGGTTTTAGCTAGGGTTTCCTCCTTATAAAGGGGGAGGGGCAGACCCAATCAGAAAGCCCATGGACTAGGGAGCCCAAGTATATGGTACATGATCAAGTCCCCCTAGTTCGCTACGACGAATTTATAATTGTCGTGTCGAACTATAAATATGTTGCTGCCAAAAACTTGACATAGAAGTTCGCCCAGAGGGACAATGAACCTACGAGCATAATAGTATGCTCTGGCTCTGGCATGGAGGCATGTCAAAAGACCTGCAAAATAAGATAATCTGGTCAAAGCACCTTCGATAATGAGTGTGCTAGCGGTATGTAAGTATGTCAATAGCATGGATTTCTTGTAAAGACATGTAAAAAAAAGTAGTCTGGACAAAGTCAGTCCTAACAATGAACCTGCGACTATGAACCTGCTAGCAAAATAAGCACGCCATTATTTGGGTGATGAGAAGTGCAGGGCAGTTAGCAACATAACTGCAATAGTGGCGAGTCTATAGAACTGACATAGTATATTGTTTGTGATGACATATAGTATAGCATCACTCTCCCAGTTCAATATGGTAATTTTATCAAGAACCATGTTGAACTAATTGTTGTGCTGCAGCACACGATTGATTTGAGTTATAGATTTTGATTTTAAACTAGTATAATTTTGTTTCTTTGTTTTGTTTTAATCTTGTCTGGTTAGTCATGACTTGGAAAATTCTAGATTGCCTTCGTTACAGGAATGATTAGCTAGCAAGCTTATTGGCGGATGCTTGTGTCATTTATGTCTTGTTTTGATTCATCACTAGCCAACCTATTGGTTGAGGTGAATCTCTGCCAGGGATAGGGCTAGAATTCACCTTCCACTGTGGCAGGACCGCCACTCCTGTCTGCTAGTTCGGGTGATTCTGTCAGCCAAGTGCAGGGAGTGGGGCAACGTGGGGTTATATAGGATAACCCCAGCCAATGGGGTGGCCATGAGTGCCTGTTTGCACCTTGCATGATTTGACTTGCATAAACATGAAAAGTATGACAAGTCTTCTGGAGTGAACAACTTTTTCAGCTGAACTTTTAACTAAGCGATTATCACAAAATGGCAAAGGGGGTGATCATTCCCCTCCAAGCTTGCATCAGTTGTTCACAAGTAACATTTTTTATGTTGATACCATACATAGACCTGAATAACCTTTTAAAGGTTTATGGTAGCTTAATCTGAAAGCGTAGTTTATCCTGGAAAGCAGAGCTTAATAGCTCATCCATGTCTGAAGAGTAGAGCTTAAAAGCTTGTGTTGAAAGTAAAGCTTAAGAGCTCAATTTGAAAGCATGTCATAATAACTCGACCATGTGTAATAAGTAGAGCTTAATAGCTCAATCTGAAAAGCCGAGCTTGAAAGCTCAATCCTGCTTGATAAGTAGAGTTTAATAGCTCAATTTGAAAAGTAGAGCTTAAAAGCTCAATCCTGTCTGATAAATAGAGCTTAATAGCTCAATCTGAACAGTAGAGCTTAAAAGCTCAATGCCTGTCTGATAAGTAGAGCTTAATAGCTCAATCTGAACAGTAGAGCGTAAAAGCTCAATGCCTGTCTGATAAGTGGAGCTTAATAGCTCAATCTGAACAGTAGAGCGTAAAAGCTCAATGCATGTCTGATAAGTGGGGCTTGATAGCTCAATCTGAACAGTAGAGCGTAAAAGCTCAATGCCTGTCTGATAAGTGGAGCTTAATAGTTCAATCTGAACAGTAGAGCTTAAAAGCTTAATCCTGTTTGATAAATAAAGCTGAATAACTTAATCATATTTGATAAATAAAGCTGAATAGCTTAACACTGTTTGATAAATAAAGAAGAATAGCGTAACCCTGTTTGATAAATAAAGCAGGATAGTTTTAATTCTATTTGACAAATAAAGCAGAATAGTTTAATCCTGTTTGTAAAGCTCAATCCAAAGCTTAACGCGTAAAGCGAGGCTGGAATGCCCAATAATAAAGAGCATAGCTGAAAAATTTGATGATACCGAACTCCATGATGAAGAACACAACACTGAATAGTTGTGCAAAAGCTCGATGCTTGTTGGTTGGTTAGTATGGGTCTATACGGGCTGAGAAAAGCTATGACATGAGAGGTTTCAAACCGACTCAAAAGAAGGATGACTAGGGAAAGACCCCTCAAAGCCAATATTGTATCATAGTTTCCCCAGTTCAATATTGCTAACACTGTTAGTAGTGTTGAACTTAAAATAATGTCCCATTACTCTTGTGCAACTAATTTGCCCGGATGCGATCTGAACATGTCACACCCCGCTAAAGTGGAAACACGAGATGTAACAGCACAATGGTTTCATCACACAAAGTACAACTGATTCATCATTTACAAAATACAGCTACTAGCACTTACAATAAGTTTACAGTACAAAATACTAGATCATACAACCGAATACATCCAAAAGATAAAACGAAGTAAGTCTAATAGCTTCAACATTAATAAAGATAAACGTTGCTTCATTCCAGAACCACTGACCGTTTCCTGAAAAGCATGTAAAATGAGGGTCAACTATAAAAATAGTTGGTAAGTTCACAGGTTTAGAAAATAAAATGTAAATGTGAAAACCATTTAGAAGTTATCAAACCACGTTGTAAGATTTACATTATTAGGAAAATAGTGTTTATACGCAATATAAGAGTCATTTAAGTATGACATGTATAGCTTGAGTCCACAACCAAACCTACTGGCCCGAAACAACGCCCCAAAGGTATGTCCTATCGCAAACATATTGAATTGGTGGTATGCACTCATATGCACGAATGAGTGGGAAGGTGGCCTCCTTCCAAATAGTACTATCCATATCAACCATCGGCTCAATAATGAGTTAATGGGTTGTGTAAGAGAAACCGGGGACTTAAGACACGATAGAGTCACAAGCATACAATAAGAGCGTATAAATAAAAAAGTACATACAAGATAAGTATTTGCAACAAGATAACATGCTTTTCACCCCAAAATATTTAATATGAACGGTAAAAAGATGGGCTGTGAATACTCACGATTGGGCGCAAGAGTAAATTGATGGATGTAACGCGTGTGCTAGTCGGGTATGACTCCTATCCAAGACCTACGAGCATGAAGGTTCTAATTAGGTTCTTATCTAGTTTTGTTTGTAAGGATTGCTTAACTAATTATTTAGATTACAAAGTATCAATATAGTTTGTTTGCCTTGAAGTTTGTTAATGTCCAATAATCGCGGTTGGGTATGATAATGGTTATACAAGTATACAACATCCTAAAATTATCGAACGTCACACACAAGTCGTATAATGTCACAAGATTGTTTGAGTCCGAATTTTATAGTGTTTGAGTTTTGGAACTTTGGTTCCCCACAATTTATGATTAACATACACAATCGATAAATACATCAAAAGACATCCAAACACTTTTTGTTACCATTCTTTCCAAGCATGGAAAGTTTCCCATTTTCGAAACCGAGACCGATAATTGTTGACTTGGTCAAACCTTCTCGATTTATCCCGAGACTTTTAACCAATCCTTAAACATGTTTATAAGTCATAAAAAGTTAGTCTTTCTCTAAATAGTAAGTCCGTAAGTGTCGGCTTCCAACTTTTACCAAAATCAGTCCATAATCTTAATTCCAGAAATCTTACACCTGTTTGTTGGATTTATTAAAAATAGTTATGATTCAAATTCAAATAAGGTAAAAATCACAGATGTTCTAAGATATATTATCTACTTTGCATAATTTTTACAGAATCAATAGAGAAGTACAAGTATTTTTAGATTTTACTTTATCTTCTGGAGTCAGATTTAAATACATGCATGCAATCATTGTTTCTGAGCAAAATGTACATGGAATCAATAAAAATGGTCTTCTTAAAAGTTGTAACCAATGAAATTTGTAAACTTTTGGCGTTGGTTTCAAGTCATTTGGAGTTGTAATGCTCCAGTTATGATTAAAACATTGAGAGAAAGTTTCTGATCTAACCTAACAGCTTATACATCTTTATTCACAAAAATTATTAAAAATATCAAATGAACTCATATGAACATGAGGCTTATATGGTTGGAAAGATTACTTCCAGAAATTAATTTTAGACTATAAAAACGTCTATTTTCATGAAGGAATGATTTTTATAAAAATCGTTGAAATAGAGGAAACTTTCTAGACAGAAACATGCAAGACTCAAGATGGGTGTTTTATTCAAAATGAAGAACACCAATCATGAAATAAGAGAAGTCCTTGATCTTTTGACCTATAAATCCATATTCTAACACATGCATGGTGTTGAAATACATCCATGATATATTAGAGATGATTATTAACATAAAAATTTAAGATTTAACATAAAGATGTACAAGATTTCAACAATATCACAACAATAATCGATTTTTCACTTGATTTTCGGTTTGATCATGGGTTACCCTTTCTTTTAACACATAAAGATGTGAAAAGGGATAACCTACAAACATCAAGCATTTTATATGGGGATTTTAGCCATGGAAGAGGCATAAAATCCGAATTTCATGAAGAAAAATTGCAAGAAAATGAAAGATTACAAGATATTAGTGTTCTAGTTTACCTTTATTAGTTTATTTGATGGATGAACACATTTAAATCTCTGGATTTTCTTTGAAAAGAAGCTGATTTCTTGAGAGAGTTTAGAGAGAAAGGTAAGTGAAAAGTTAGAGAGAAAATGAGAGAGAGAAGTGTGTGTTTTGGGAAAAATGAAAGGAGTAATGAGGAGTAAATGGATTAAATTAAAATTTGAAGTGAAAGGAGGGGGGGGGGGGGGTAGGGCTTCCGTACAAAGGGTGGGGGGGAAGAAATTAATCAAATTCTTTTTATTTTTTGTTAATTGTAAGGTATTAAATGTAGTTTAATGTTAAGTATTAATTTGGTATAAATTTTGATATATTGTAAGGTTTAATTTGTGATAAGTTTTGAGTAACAAAATTTATTTTTCTAAGTTCTTGAATTAGATTATTACATATTTACTTTGTCTAAGTTAGATGTTCACGTATTATTTATTCGGTCAAATCTTACATTGTCGAGTTATGAAAATTTCGGTTTGCGATTCGACAGGGATTTTGTTAAAGCATAAAAGGATAACTTTTCATTGTTTAATTTGGCACTTAGTAACCTAATTCAACATGTTTGTATGAACTCATGATTCACTAAGCAATCTCTACGATGTTCTATGGCTTTAGTAGACCTAAGGAGTCATAACTTAGAACTTTTCACTAGGATTTAAGGAATGTTGTAAATTTAAGATCCGAGTGCGGTAATGACCTGAGATTTTGACGGATGTCACAGAACAACACATAGGTTGTGATCATGGGTATTGCATGATCAATAATTGCGATCAAAACTGTTACTAATTTTGTGTTGCCCTGGTTCATGTAATACCCGAGTTTTTCATTGGTAACACTTGATAAAAATCAAACCACAATACTTTCGGCTGTTGGTTTCGTATTTTGTTCCACAAACTAGCATTGTTGTTCTGTTTTTTTGTTTGTATGAAAACAAAACTAAATTCGCTCGCAGGTAGGGATCGCAAGCATGCAGGGATCGCGACAAGCAGGGCCCCGCAATAAGCAGGGGTCGCGACAAGCAGGGGTGAAAAGCAAGCATGACATGAGAGGTTTCAAACCGACTCAAAAGCTATGATATGAGAGGTTTCAAACCGACTCAAAAGTTATGACATGAGAGGTTTCAAACCGACTCAAAAGAAGGATGACTAGGGAAAGACCCCTCAAAGCCAATATTGTATCATAGTTCCCCCAGTTCAATATTGCTGACACTGTTAGTAGTGTTGAACTTAAAATAATGAGTAAACGTCCCATTACTCTTGTGCAACTAATTTGCCCGCATACGATCTGAACAACACATAGGTTGTGATCATGGGTATTGCGTGATCAATAATTGCGATCAAAACTGTTACTAATTTTGTGTTGCCTTGGTTCATGTAATAGCCGAGTTTTTCATTGGTAACACTTGATAAAAATCAAACCACAATACTTTCAGCTGTTGGATTCGTATTTTGTTCCACAAACTAGCATTGTTGTTCTGTTTTTTTGTTTGTATGAAAACAAAACTAAATTCGCTCGCAGGTAGGGATCGCAAGCATGCAGGGGTCGCGACAAGCAGGGGTCGCGACTGTAACAACTCGCAAATTTAAACGTAATTACGAGCTTTAAACATTTGCATTATTAGGCTAAATCCCTACTTGAGTGAATTCACAACTACTTTTAGAGGTAAGTCTAGCAAAGCCCGACTAGTTAATACGCGTAGTATTACATATTTCGTAATTAGTATAATTACGTACAAAACATTCAGAACAAATACGACAAAATATACGACCGTTGGTGAACAAATTATGTGATAATATGAAATTATTAAACAACCTTATTTAATTATTAAATATTATGTTGATAATATTTACAATGTATTTTATTACAATTAACATTTATTTCGTACAGCTGAAACAATTTGAAACCCATTTGTAAAATTTAAAATAAAATTTAGTTATAATTTTATTACTCAACTACATTGTTTTAAATAAAATAATACAACTAAAAGAATAATCGAAAACGTATTTAAAAACCTACGGTTTAAAAACGTTTGAACATTTAGCGATCGGGTAAATGAACACAGGTAAAATACCACAAAATTAGGACAAATTCCCCTCCCTTTTTGGTTGAGAAAAATCTGCCCAAACACCCCCCAAACCCCAATCCCATCCTCATTCTATCTCTTTTCTTCTTCTTTCCCTCATCTCTTTTCTCTCTAACTCACTACCAACAACAACAACAACAAAAATCAACAACAACATCACCACCAACACTTGTATTTTCGGATTCATCACCAACAAGAGCAACAACAAGCATCCATCATCATCATCTTCATCTTCTTCATCTTCAAGACTCACCATCTTCATCCTCAAACCCCAAATCTTCAAATCGTAAGGATTTCTTCACTTTTTCTTATGATTTCTTGTTAAAAACACTTAATATGCCATGTATTAGTGTTATATCAACTTATTATGCCCAAAAATCCCTTGAAAAACACTTTAAGAGTCAAAATCCACACAAAAATCGCGAACAGCTCGTTCTGCGGATCGAGATCGATTTTTGCGAGTCGAGATTTGGACTTGCGGGTCGACTTGACTTGCGGATCGACTTGACTTGCGGGTCGACTTGACTTGCGGGTCGACTTGACTTGCGGGTCGACTTGACTTGCGGATCCACTTGACTTGCGGATCCACTTGACTTGCGGATCCACTTGCGAGTTGACTTTTTGACTGCGAGTTGACTTTTTGAAAAAAATGCATTTTTGACCCTAAACGATGAATTTTGTCACATTCGGACATATATACATATATATAATTATATATATGTGTCTGTGTGTACTTTCGGATAAAATAACAGAAAATTTAAGGATATTTTCACGCTAATTATTAAACATCTTCAAGAATCAACCCTTTATGATATAACTCGCACATGAAACACATATACTCTGGGAAGTATACAACACGAAATATATAATAATAATACTTTAAATTATTATTACGAAAACTCACCAACGAGCCGTACATGTTTTTCAAAACATAAAATGTATAAACAAACATGTGGACATAAGTTGGTTGTACAAACACTAGCATGGATGGTTAAACTTAGACCTCCACATACTTATTAAATTTCATACGTTTAGGACGTTAGTGACTTACCCGGAATACGCTTTGCTAGCACTCGCACTACTACTTAACTCAACAGGTGAGTTCACAGCCCCTACTTTTACTGTTTCAACTGCTTTTGAACAGGGGTGGAAAACATAGTTAACTGTTTTACTTATTGCCATAACTGCTTTTACTCATATGATTGTTTATCATACTTGTTTGCTCACACGATTAGAGTGCTTGAACTGTTAAACTCATACACAAAACTGAAATTTATGATACCACATTTTTATACGAATGTCGTGTTAAACTTTGTTTGGTATACCGGAGAACGACCGGTACTTTTATAAAAACGCTGGAGAACGACCAGCTACGTATTTTAGTGCCAGAGAACGACTGGCCAAGTGGACGGGAGAACGACCCGTGCGTATTCTGGACCGGAGAACGACCGGTGTGTATTTCGCTGGAGAACGACCAGCAGTGTTTGGACGGGAGAACGACCCGTGCGTATCTAGATCGGAGAACGACCGGTACTGTTTTGGAAAATGATGGAGAACGACCAGCTACATATTTTAAACTGTATTTGGGTAACATCCCACGTAAACTGTATTTTGGGCAACATCCCACGCGAACTGTATTTTGGGCAACATCCCAACCGAACTATATTTGGATAGCATTCCACAAAACGTTTAGTCAACTATTATGGCAATACTACTTGTGAACATATTTGATATTCAACAACTGTTTACGAACGTATTTGGTTAAACAAACTGTATTTGCAACATGAAACCTGTGAATTCACTCAACCTGGTTGTTGACTTTTACTATGTTTTTCAGGGAATTAGCTGCGCATGTAAGAACCGCCTGCACGTTGGAATTTAGGCGACCCACGAAGAATAGGATGCCAACTTTTGACAATTGGATTTCTTTTATATAACTGAAACTGTTTAGTCATATTTACGAAATCTACTTTTGTAAACTTAATACTTTTAATTTGTACGGTTCGAGAAATCGTAAACTTTGTAACTAATACTTTGGCATCTTAATATATTTGTTCTGTTGTAATCATATGCTCTGATACGTATGCATGTTCAGTATATTGTGGCACTCCCCATACTTAACTAAATGCTTCCGCTAATTAAAACCAACGAAATTTGAGGGTGTTACAGCGACAAGCAGGGGTGTCACCTTGGACAAGGGACCAATTTGTACAGGGGATCATCTTTGGATAGGGGGTGTCACCTTGAACTTAGGTGACACCTTGGACATGGGAACACTTTGTACAGGGGGTCTTGGACAAGGGACCACTTTGTACCGGGGGTGTAACCTTAAATTTGGGTGACACCTTGGACAAGTGAACAGGGGATTACTTTTGGACAGGGGGTGTCACCTAGGATAGGAGATCACCTTTGGACAGGGAGTGTCACCTTCGACAAGGGATGTGCTTTGGACAGGGGATCACTTTGTATCAGGGGTGTCACCTTAAATTTGGGTGACACATTGGGTAGGGGACCACATTGAACATGGATCACCTTTGGACATGGGGTGTCACCTAGGACAGGGGATCACCTTTGGACAGGGGGTGTCACCTTGGACAGGGGATGTTACCTAGGACAGAAACCACCTTTGAACAGGGAGTGTCACATTGGACAGGGGATTACCTTTGGACAGGGGACCACTTTGTACTAGGCGTGTCACCTTAAATTTGGGTGACACCTTGGACAGGGGACCACATTGAACATGAGATCACTTTTGGACAGGGGGTGTCACCTACGACAGGGGATCACCTTTGAACAGGGGACCACCTTGAACAGGAGATCACTTTTGGACTGGGGGTGTCACCTACGACAGGGTATCACCTTTGGACATGGGACCACCTTGAACAGGAGACCACCTTAGACAGGGGAGCTAGCAAGGGCAAGGGTAGGGAAGCTCGCAACTGCAGGGGAGCTAGCAAGGGCAAGGGTAGGGAATCTCGCAACTGCAGGGGAGCTAGCAACTGCAGGGAAGCTAGGTAGTGATTTTTTTTTTTTTTTTTAAAAAATTTTTTTTGCTACTCTTTGCTTTTAAGAAAATGGTAAAATCCTTGCAACAACTTGTTGTACAACATGAAGAAATAATTGTACAATTGGTTGAGACATTTACTCAAACACTTGGTGAGCAACTTAAATCATAGGACCTTTGTATAACGTTGTGAATTGGAAAGTTTCTATTTTTTTATTGCAAAGCAGCAACAACTACAAGATAAACAAATTAGCAGGCTCTATTTAGGCATCATTTGAGCAAATTATTGAATGGATCCATAGCTTTATGACACTTAGCGCTGTTAGTTGATGCCCAAATGCATCAAAAATTGAGCAACCAATTAAATTTGGATGTAGGTAGCATGTAGGGAGCTACATTACTGGAGCTTGAAAATTATGAACACTAAAATAATGATGTTTGAAACCAAATTCTTGATCGATGGCACTTGATTATCGAACCAAACCGTATCAGTATGATAACATGCTTTTAAATTTTGAAATTTGTTTTTGGTTTAAACGTTATTTTAAAGTGTGTCTGGTTGTTTGAGCATATGATATATGACAACTTCATCATGACTCAATTGAAAACAACTCGAATGATAATTGTAGTGACTTTTGAAAATGAATAATGATTCATTTGTTTTACTGAAAGCTAGGCATATGCGTATGTAACATGGGAACAAGGTTGTACACTATGCAATGATACATGTACATCCTTTCTATTTCTTGTTTCTTTATTACGTGTTTGACTAAAAAGAATTTCATTGTTTTCAAACATAAAACGTTACGATAGGAAATTGTTTTGTAAGGCGATGCAAAAAACAGCAAGCGTATTGTAGGTGGTACTCACTTTGAAAACAAGTGTCATGCTCATGAAAGTGTGTAATGCCATCATAAATAATTTTCTTATAATTTGTATGTACTTGCAAACACATTATCACCCAATTTGTAAAAAAAAAGCTATTGTGAACTCTTTAAGAGTGATTGGGGATGCACATGTATAACGTGCATTGTAATGTGTAAGTATTCTTTGAAAGTATGCATATTGCACACATGCTTGTGTTTCTTACACTTTTTATTGCTTGTAAATTACTATGAGTTTTATAAAAATAAGTTTATGTTGATCCAAATCGTTAAGACATAGATTTGGATTTGAACTTACATGTAGTAGTGTGTTAATTATGTAGAATAACTTACAGAACGAGTTCAGTAGAGTGCTCGGCAGAAGATTTCCCAAATAGACATGTAGTAGTGTGTTAAGACATATATTTGGATTTGAACTTACAATTTGTATTTATCATGAATTTAATTTAACAGTTTATTGTTGTTGATGTTATTGATTATAGATCTTGAATTAATTTTGGTGTTACGGAAAATTGGATCTTTTTAACTTTATCAAGGAATCTGAAGAAGAAGTGAGGGTTTTGAATTTCATTCACTCATGCTTGTGTAGTTGGTATGTTGTTTGTGGATATTATCCTTTTGGTTCTAATATTAAGTCTGATGTTACAAAAAATGATAATGAACACAACATAAAAAATTAAATTATGCAAGTAAATACAAATTGATACAATTAGTAGCTTGGGCTAATTATAAAAAATTCCATCTGTACGTGCAGAAAACTCCATCACCACGTAAGCTTAAGTTGTTCCATGTCAGCAAAGAAAACGATGTGGGATATGACGTGTAATCCTACTCAGCTTTTCGTAATTTCAAAAGGTAAATATGAACTTTGCAAATATCCTGACATGAATTCATCCGGGTTGTTGCATACTTGAACAATAAATTGAGTAGATTGCATACTTGAAATATTTTATAGCAGTACATAGCCGATTTTTGTCATTTATCCATACTAAATACAAGGAAAACTCAGTTTCATTTTATTTGTAGGATAAGAAATTAAGAAAACATCACAACTTAATTGGGCAGTACTAAATTAATTCAAGGGTGAATGGGTGATAAGCGGTAAATTGAAAATGATACGTGCTTCCTTAGTCTAAAGCATTCTCAAAATCATGTCATGCACTACCTAAATCCTAATTAAGGTGGTGTTGAAGCCGCTGCAAGAGGTTCCTCGAGCTAACAGCGAAGAGCTGAACCCCAACCTTTGATTCGCCTGATCAAAGAACAAAAAGATATTCTCCATCTGAAATGTCCCAATGACAATAGCATCGTCCACTTGTAATCCTCCATCAATAAACGCAAGACAAGCCACACCATTCCCCATGTTCTTAAGCGAGTTGTTACTTGAAATGGTCCAACTCTTGCCACTATCCATTTCAAGATCAATGTTGGGAACATGTAATTTAGTACCATCTTGCATACATAGGCTAAATGGTTGCACTGCATTAACACGAGGAATGCTTATGGTGGCCATGGAAAAACTTGTAACGACAGCTTTATAGATATCGCTTCTGAGTGTGGTGTAAGGAACGAGCTAGAGTACTAAGCTTTGCAGAGATATTTCTCATTGATGGTAAAGTAATTGGCGTTTTATTGATTGAAATTTTGTTAATCCTAACATGATATCCTAGGGATTTGGAGGACTCTCTGATCATTGGAGTGAAAGAAAGGATGTTTCTGATATCAATATTTGGAGTAGGAAGAAAAGAAAAAGGTCCGTCACCTATAAATACCACTCCACGCACCAAAGAGGAGTTTGGTAGACAAAGAGCAAACTTCTCGGTGACGTGAGTATTAGTAAGTTGACGAGGAAAAGCCAAATCTGACCATGAAAAGGCTGCCACACCTTTGAGACCTTTAGGAAAGGATCTTTTTAAGGAAGATGGTGCACATGAAAATACAAAGTTCATATTATACATATAAGACACGATAGGATTCCTACCATCGGTCAAAGGCAATATCACTAATTTAGAGGTTAACTGTGATATCTACATGATTTTGAGACAGGATTGACAGGGGTGACAACACATATACGATAACCATATTTGACAGTGATGTTGACAGAAGGGCAATTGGAACTGATATATAAGCGGGCTTTAACGCACGAAGAGTAGTTACATGGAAGGGGAAGATTGCAATAATACATAATTAGACAAGTGTTAGAAGGATGTGTCACAACACAATCTTCCCATGTGAAAGGTGCATCAAGATCAATAAGGTAATCTGGTTCTAGTTTCCACTCCCAAGGTGTCAAACCAACTTTGTAAAGAGATGTTTTCGCATCTTTTGTTACTGGTACAACTACAGTTCCGTAACCTTTATCTTCTGATTGAGAGAGCACATCGTGAGACAAGGCTGCCAATATAACGAAAAGTATGTTGATGAAATACATCTTGATTTTTTTTCCAATCTACGTGATACGTACACTCTTGATTATAAAGGGTAGAAATTTGGATTAACTTATATGTAGATGAAAGTGATCATGTACCATATACTTGGGCTCTTTATCCCATGGGCTTCCCTATTGGGCTTGCCCCTTCCCCCTTTATAAGGAGGGAAACCCTAGTTAAAACCCTAATCAACAAGTAACAAGCAAGAAAATAACAATACAAGGAGGAGCCTCGATGCTCTCTCCACCATCTTCAATCAAGGATGAGCCTTGCTCACCACCAAAAACCCATATCTATAGATGGTAACAAGATGATTCACACCACCCTTAGTTTCGTTCTATACACTCTAACGGGTCCTTACGCAAGTCGCGAAGAGTATCGAATCGCACCCAACCCGTTGCACTCAAGTGTAGAAATATGCTTGATCAAATGGCGCCATCCGTGGGACTGACAACAATAGGTCTCGTGTTCGCATCATCGATCGAAATAGCGAGTTACATCTAACTTGTATCTGTAAGTTTTCGATTTATTTTATTCATCCTAAAGTCTCTAAGAACACACACATCAATGTGTGTAAAATCTAATTTGAGGCTACGTTTATATCAAAGGAAAACTTCACCGAATTAAAGAATCTCATTATTACAAAATTGTTTCCTAACAATTGATGGCTAGTGAGATTTCTTATTGGTTTTCTTATAAAAGTAAATTAAATAAATGTGCCCACTGTTACGATTTTGGAGATTTATAATAGGAAAAGCAATAATCTTTTCATCTAAATCCATAGTGAATTGAGTTTTCACATATGTTGATAACAACAACAAATTCCAAGTCGAATGTGATGTACTCAATTTCATGCGTAATGTACAACTATATATATTTTGAGTATTGTCAGGTTACTTCTAACCTGTTTGCTCATATTTTCATAGTACACATGCTAGAATTTTGGGGATCAAAATTATGTGTTGGATCAAAATTAAACTTCATTGTTGAGATTAAAGTTTGTCGAATAAACTTGGTGGTTTTGTATGCCTAATACGACCTAAAAATTAACAAATATAATTATGCACATCAAGTGTTTGACAAAATGTCTCAACCAAATGTACAAATATTTCTTCATATTGTACAACAACTTGTTGTAAGGATTTTACATTTTTCTTATTAGGAAAGAGTAGCAATATTTCCATACCCAACTTTCCTGTCGTTGCTAGCTTCACTGCAAATGATAGCTTCCCTGCATTATGCTAGCTCTCTTGCAGTTGCTAGCTTCCCTGCAGTTGCTAGCTCCCCTGCAGTTGCTAGCTCCCCTGCAGTTGCTAGCTTCCCTGCACTTGCTAGCTCCCTTGCCTTATGCTAGCTCTCCTGCAGTTGCTAGCTTCCATGCAGTTGCTAGCTTCCCTACAGTAATGCTAGCTCTCCTGCAGTTGCTAGCTTCCCTGCAGTTGCTAGTTCCCCTGCTGTTGCTAGCTCTCCTGCATTTGCTAGCTCCCCTGCAATTACTAGCTTCCCTGCAGTTGTTAACTCCCAGTAATTGTTAACTTCCCTGCATTTGCTAGCTCCCCTACTTTAGCATCCCTGCAGTTGCTAGCTTCCCTGTCCAAAGTGGTCACCTATCCAAAGGTGGTCCCCTGTCCAAGGTGATCCTTGCCCAAAATGATCCCCTGTCCAAGGTGGTCCCCTTTTCAAAGTGACACCCCCTGTCTAATGTGTCACTCAAGTTAAAGGTGGCACCCCCAGTCCAAGGTGTCACTCAAGTTAAAGGTGGCACCCCTTGTCCAATGTGTCACTCAAGTTAAAGGTGACACCCCTTGTTCAAGGTGTCACCCCTGACCAAGATAATTCCCTTTTCAAAGTGACACCCCCTGTCCAATGTGTCACTCAAGTTAAAGGTGACACCCCCTGTCCAAGGTGTCACTTAAGTTAAAGGTGGCACCCCCTGTCCAAGGTGTCACTTAAGTTAAAGGTGGCACTCCCCTGTCCAAAGTGTCACTCAAGTTAAAGGTGACAGCCCCTGTTCAAGGTGTCACTCAAGTTAAAGGTGACACCCCTTGTCCAAGGTGTCACTCAAGTTAAAGGTGACACCCCTTGTTCAAGGTGTCACCCTGACCAAGATAATTCCCTATTCAAAGTGGTCCCCTGTCCATGGTAACACCTCTTGTCTAAAATGGTCCGCTATTCAAGGTGTCACCCTTGTTTGTCGCGACCCCTACTTTGCGTGGGCCCCTGCTTGCTCGCGCCCCTGCTTGTTGCCCCAGCTTTTCTTCCCCGTGTGTCGTGACCCCTGCTTGCTCACGCCCCTGCCTGTTGCCCCTGCTTGTCACGACCCCTGCTTTACGTGGGGCCCTGCTTAAACGCGCCTCTGCTTTTCTTCCCTGCTTGTCGTGACCCCTGCTTGCTCACACCCCTGCTTGTCGTGACCCCTGCATGCTCGCAATCCCTACCTGCGAGCGAATTTAGTTTTGTGTTCATACAAATTAAAAAATAAAGCAACAATGCTAGTTTGTGGAACAAAATACGAAACCAAGGGCCGATAGTATTTTGGTTTGATTAATATCAAGTGTTACTAATGAAAAACCCGGCTATTCTACAAACTAGGACCATACAAAATTAGTAACAGTTT
The DNA here is from genome assembly GCA_963422505.1 of Pseudognaphalium luteoalbum. Lineage (NCBI taxonomy): Eukaryota > Viridiplantae > Streptophyta > Magnoliopsida > Asterales > Asteraceae > Pseudognaphalium > Pseudognaphalium luteoalbum. Next base: position 13,016,600 of record OY730192.1, on the reverse strand, counting down.
TGATCGTTATTATCAGGGTCGTCCCAACAGTGTTATGGGTTTAGGCTATCGCCTAGGGTCCCCAATTTTATGATATGTTGGGCTTACAAAATTTTTATGATATTTTGGGCTTATCAAATTTTTATGATATTTTAGGCTTACCTATTTTAGGGCCCCAAATTTTTTTAAACTAAAAATTATAAAAATTTATTCACGGACTAGGCCCCGGATAAAGGTACGAAATTAAATTATTTTTTTTTATGCTAACGGACTAGGCCCCAAGATTGATCCCGCCGCCTAAGGCCCCCCCAAAAAAGGTTAACCCGGCCCTGGATATTATAGATCACGCAATTCCCTTGATCACAACTTATGTGTTATTCTGATTGTATCCCGACAAATTGGTTACACAAGAGTACTGGGACGTTTACTCATTATTTTAAGTTCAACACTACTAACAGTGTCAGTAATATTGAACTGGGGGAACTATGATACAATATTAATATTAGCTTTGATGGGTCTTTCCCTAGTCATCCTTATTTCGAGTTAGTTTGAAATCTCTCATGTCATAGCTTTTCTCAACCCGTATAGACCCAACTCACCGACCAACAGGCATTGAGATTTTGCTCAACTATTCAGTGTTGTATTATTCATCATGGAGTTTGGTGTCATTAAACTTTTCAAGTATGCTCTTTATTATTAGGCATTCCAGCCTCGCTTTACACATAAAGCTATGTATTAAGCTTTACAAACAGGGATGATCAATGAGCTTTTAAGCTTTACGTACTTAACAAACAGAATTAAGCTATTCAGTTTTATTTATCAAACAAGATTGCGCTTTTATGCTCTACTTTTTATATTGAGCTATTAAGCTCTACTTATCAAACAGGATTGTCAACCAGGATTGAGCGTTTGAGCTCTACTTATCAAACATGATTGAACTTTTAAGCTTTATTTTTCAGATTGAGCTATTAAGCTCTACTTATCAAACAAGATTAAGCTTTTAAGCTCTACTTTTCAGATTGAGCTATTAAGCTCCAATTATCAAACAGGGTTAAGCTTTTAAGATTTACTTTTCAGATTGAGCTATTAAGCTCTACTTATCAAACAGAATGGAGTTTTTAAGCTTTACTTTCCAGATTGAGCTCTTAAGCTCTACTTATCAAGCAGGATGGAGCTTTTAAGCTTTACTTTTCAAATTGAGCTATTAAGCTCTATTAATCAAACGTGATTGAGCTTTTAAGCTTTACTTTTTTGATTGAGCTCTACTTATCAAACAGGATTGAGCTTTTAAGCTCGACTGTTCAGGGATGAGCTATTAAGCTCCGCTTCACAATATAAGCTATGCCTTCAAATTGAGCTACTATAAATCTTCAAGAAGGTCATTCAGACCTATATACAGTACCAACATAAAAAATGTTACTTGTGAACAACTGATGCAAGCCTGGAGGGGAATGATCACCCCCTCTGCCATTATATGTTTATCGCTTTCCAAGACATTCAATAAAATCAAGTTGTTCATGCCAAAATGTTGTTATTTCTTTTTATATATATACAACTGTTTACTAGCGTGTCAGGAGCACTACTTTTTATAAGTATGTCAAAAGCACGTACAATTGTTTACCAGCGTGTCAGGGGCACTACTTTTTATAAGTATGTCAAAAGCACGTACAATTGTTTACCAGCGTGTCAGGGGCACTACTTTTTATAAGTATGTCAAAAGCACGTACAATTGTTTACCAGCGTGTCAGGGGGCACTACTTTTTATAAGTATGTCAAAAGCACGAGGCCACCCCGTTGGCCGGAACTACCCCATGTAGTTCCACGTTGCCCCACTCCCTGCACTTGGCTGACAGAATCACCCAAAATCGCAGACAGGAGTGGCGGTCCTGCCGTAGTGGAAGATGAATTCTAGCCCTATCTTTGGCAGAGATTCACCTCAACCAATAGGTTGGCTAGTGATGAATCAGAACAAGACAGGAATGACACAAGCATCCACCAATAGGCTTGCTAGCTGATCATCCATGTACTAAAAGCAATCTAGAATTTGCCAAGTCATGACTAACCAGACAAGATTAAAACAAAACAAACAAACAAAATTATACCAGTTTAAAAATCAATTACTCAAGTCAATCATGTGCAGCAGCACAACACTTAGTTCAACATGGTTCTTGACAAAATTACCATATTGAACTGGGGGAGTGATGATATACTATATGTCACCCCAAACAGTATACCATGTCAGTTCTATTAGTTGGAGACATTGTAGTAATGCTGTTAAATGCCTTGCATTTTTCATAGCCGATACAACTGGCGCATTTATTTTGCTAACAGAATCATGATCGCAGGTTTATTGGCAGGACTTTGTCCAGACTACTTTATATTACAGTGCATATCTTGACCGACACCCATGCTATGTTCATACTTACATAGTGCTAGCACACTCATTATCAAAGGTGTTTTAGCCAAGATTATCTTTTTTTTTGCAAGTCTTTTGGCAGGACTCAATGCCAGAGCCAGAGCATACTATTATGCTCGCAGGTTCATTATCCTCTTGGGCGAACTTCTGTGTCAAGTTTTTGGCAATAACATATTTATAGTTCGACACGACAATTATAAACTTGTCATACCGAACTAGGGGGACTTGATCATGTACCATATACTTGGGCTCTCTAGCCCATGGGCTTCCCTATTGGGCTTGCCCCTTCCCCCTTTATAAAGAGGGAAACCCTAGTTAAAACCCTAATCAACAAGTAACAAGCAAGAACATAACAATACAAGGAGGAGCCTCCATGCTCTCTCCACCATCTTCAATCAAGGATGAGCCTTGCTCAACATCAAAAACCCATCTCTATAGATGGTAATAAGACGATTCACACCACCCTTAGTTTCGTTCTATACACTCTAACGGGTCCTTACGCAAGTTGTGGAGAGTATCAAATCGCACCTAATCCATTGCACTCAAGTGTGAAATATGCTTGATCAGAAAGCATTTTGGGTAAGTCTAGTGCAGATCTACCTGTTATTTGACTAATTTGATGAAATATATAAAACATTATTTTCCTTGGATCTGTAATCTTATCAATGGTAACTGTGAGAGCTTTGTGCTTAAGGAATGAGTGATACTTACTTTTATGTTTATATTATATTGTTGACATGACGTAGACTATGAGATCATATCTTAATTACACTCATGAGTAAACATTACAACATTCACAATTTGTAGTAGAATAAAGGCTTAGTGTCTAGGAATGTATCAAACTTTCACCAAATCTTTATTGTGTGTATCCAACTTACGAAAATCAATATTAATGTACTCAACTTGTAAAAACCCTTATATTGATGTACTTTGATGACATGTCACTCTCTCCTTGTGCCACGTGGCATGTTATGTGCGTGACACATCATCAAAATACATCAATATAAGGGTTTTTACAAGTTGAGTGCATTAATATTGAGTTTTGTAAGTTGGATACACACAATAGAGATTTGGTGAAAGTTTGATACATTCCCAGACACTAAGCCGTAGAATAAATCCAATTTGGCACATGCTAGAAAGTGGCAAGGTATTTCAATTTTCAAAGAAGAAGAACGACAAGGGATCTAATATGATACTACACATCAATCATCCAACACAACCAACTATTGAAAAGAGAGATGCATTTACAGTTTATTAATATTAAGATATTAAAATTAATATTACTAGCGAAAAGTTATCGATACACACATTTTATTGTTACATTACTCAAATTTTTTTATCATTGTTTATAAATTAGTGGTGATAAATATTGCATTGCTTTATTGTCTGTTTGAAATGTCAAAATAAGTCAACAATATATTACATCAAATAAACAATATGATCGGTAAGAGTTTTGAATTTTGAATTATGGGAATGTAGTTAAGCTAGGTAATGCGTAATTGACAGTTGCTATTTAAAAATGGTATGGTATAGGACATATGATCAGATACGTATACAGTATGAACCTTCAAAATTCAAGAAGATGCAGTAACAAACTATGGGGTAGTAGGACTTAAGAGGTAAGAGCCTAAGAGGTGCCTAACACAGCATAAGTCAATCTAATCTAATATATTGCTTTATAGGCGGATATTTAATGCAGTACAGTAGTTAAATGCTCGGTTTTACAAAGATTAGACTGACGAAAAGAAAAGAGAAAACAACACATCTAAACAAATGCCGAGTTAAAGCAACAATTGAACTACTACCCTAGCCTCAAATGCCAAAAGGGTTGATACCCTGTTTCTCAGATTATGTATACAGTCTGCACAATAGCATGATCAGCAACAACAAATTTAATCCTCCTCTTCTTGTGTGTCATCTGATGTTAGAAGGTGATTAAGGGCAACTCTTGTCTTCTTTCTTTCTACAGTCACTTCATTATCAGTAACATCATCGTCTTCAACCTTCCTTTTGTTAGATTCCTCATTCTGTTTTCCATCACCGTCACTTTCAACAGCCTTTGTTTGACCCTCGGAGACCAATTTCGGTTCTTCTTCAGTCTTTGACTCGGTCTCATTCTTCTCTGTTTCTTTTGATTCACTTGGACAATTTAGCAATGAACGGATTTCATCATTGGTTGCAAGATCCATCGGGCTCTTCCCAGCTTTATTTTTTATGTTTATGTTTGCACCTTTTTTAACTAAGTATTTAATGAGATCAAGGTAACATCCTTGCACAGCATAATGAAGTGGAGTCATGCCCTTGCGATTTGTGGATTTGACTGAGATCCCAGATGCTACAAGTGTTCGGACGACTTCTAAGTGACCTTTTTGAGCAGCAAAGTGAATTGCACCCATATCATCCATGGCAGCTGCACCAACATCTGCTTTGTTCTTGCAAAGGAGATTCACCACCTGTGTCTGCCCAGCCCATGCTGCTAAATGTAGTCTTGGGTTCAGACCCGTAGAATCAAGGAAATGAACAAGCCACAAATGTTAATATGCAGTATGAGCAAAAAATCTATATATATATAAGTATATAACAAGAATTGTTAACATAAAAAGGTAACCAACTTTGATCCAATATCTATTTGGGTGTCCAAATATGGTCCAAACCAAAAATTCCCTCAAACCTACAACATTTAAGGTAATCTGTGCATTTTATCAGCAGTGGCTTATGTCTTATGACATGTTTAGTACCTTTCACCATGATGACTTTCTAAGATGCCACTAAGAAAGCAGCTACCTGCCTACCTGTTATCGAGGACAACTGGACAACAAGGTTGAAGATTAGATGAAATTAAGTTTTTTGGGGTGAAAACAAAATTGGTTACACAAAACAGATATTGGACCAGAATTGCCTATTTTATGGAGTGACCCCACATAACAACAAACTGTCGTACAATAATTTTCAGGTTGGATGTGGAATAACATAAAATAGATGCTGCAATAGACTCATTATATTGCAAGGGAAGAGAGATTTAGACAAGCTGATTCGCAAAACTTCCTTTGTAGAAGTATTCAGGGTGCATTCTATGTGTACCAGTTTATCTCATAAATGGTGACTTAATTGAAGATGAAGCCAAGTGCAATTCAATTTCATGTCTACCTTTGCTCAGTTTGAGTGTCTGACTACATAATGCTCTCTTTCAACCAAAGACACTTTCGCTAGACGTACTTTTTGGGTACATAGAAGAATTCAAATCAACTAGTAAACAAGCACAATGCTATAAGATTATATCCTTCCATATAATTGACATTTTCAAAATCACTACTAGAATCTTTTCCTAATGGCAAAAAAATATAACTACTAATTACTAAATTATCACCTACAAAGTTTGCATTTAGTCGTTTTCTTTCCCAAATACAAGAACTACTTCAAGTAAGAAGGTGAAGGATTATGAATGCCTTATACTACTAGAAAAACAGAAAATAAAATGCTATAGTTTTAAGTAGAGTATACGCCACATATATCAAGAATTGAAAAACAATGCATGTTTCACAAGAAACAAATAGGCTATAATGCTACATAGGCATACCAAGAAAAACGCAAGGGCTTTCAAAAAGTTCAATGAAGTCAAACAAAAACAACTAAACTTGAAGCATGGTCATATGCATCACAGCTTACATATACGCATACGTAAGATGCTTAACTTAAACCCTCAAAGGGAGATCTAGTTATTACTCTAACAAACTGCCTTCTAACCGCTGACCGTGCCATTCTTTATATGTCACGATACGAATAACCAGATTGAATAATCATCGAAATGAGTAAGGTTCAAATGAGTACACCAACTTTGAGTGAGAATGAGGGAACCCATAGATTTCTGCCATGTGCCACTTTATTCTCCCTCCTTCACATTTTTAAAAATTAAATATCTCACAAACGGTAAGTTGAAAAATCATGAAAATTGCACCATAAAATTCAGCGTTTTCTCCTCTTCGATTTGCATACTTTCGATAACTTTTTTTTTCTTCCATTTTTTAGTGGGTCTTACAAATTAGTAACACATGTGTTAGTGATTGGTTATACATTTAATTTGGGGTTAAGGTTAGAGTTTAGGGTTAGGGTTAGGGTTTAGCAGGGTTTAGGGTTTAGTAGTGTTTAGGGTTTAGTATGATTTAGGGTTTAGAGTTTTATAAAGCGTTTAGGGTTTGGGGTTTAGGGGTTAGGGTTTAGGGTTTGAGGTTTGGGGTTTCGGGGAGACACTCGTGATATATCCAGATTGAATAATCATCGAGATATATCCAGTTACGGAAAAGACACTCATGAGCGTAGTTTCACGTCTACTTCTAAGTTCAAAGTGCGGACAATAATGAGGCATCTATTGATCACTGGACCTGTGAGAGCCAATTTACTCAGCAGAATCTATGCCCTAAATTAACAATGCAAAATATGCATACAATCAACAAATTAAGGCTCAAATTACTTGAAATACAAACTATAGAATTCAATCATGAGCTCATTCAAAAAGCATAATAATATTCTTAGATAATAGAGTAATAAACTTGTTCCAGTCCTTAGAAGTTAGAACATACATACATTGATATAATTATAGACGTACAAACTACAATATGCAGTGGAATAAAATTATGCTGGAAATTGATATAAAAGAAGGATACGGTGTTCGAGAGTGTTTATCCCTGGAGTTAACAGACAGTGGATTAGAGCTAATAATTGTCTGTACGGCAACGAGATCACCTGATCGAGCTGCTGCGTGAACGTCATCTTGATTCGAATTCGATGGTTTCCCCATTTTGATTCGAGATGTACTGAATTAGGGTTTGCTTCAAAGGTTTTGACTCCTGACTCCCGACTATCGACTCGTTTACTTTTTAACTTGACTCTATTCTAGGGGTATTTGGGTTGCAGCATTTAAAACAGGAATATGAATTATAGTAACGGCACATTATCAATTATCAATTATTATTATTATTGATAATATTAATATTAATTATTAATTAAAATTAAAAGTAAAAAAAATATATGATAAAACAATGATACTTGGGGCGTGTCGAAATGTCGAATGTTGATAGCAACGCTGACTCATTATTTCGATGAAGTTGCGATTAAAATATTTGCATTCCTTTACTTCTAAATGACTTTGACCCATTTTCAAGAAGTCGACAAAGATAAAATTTTCAACAACATATAAAATTAAGATAGTTATTTAAGTGAACTTTCAAACTTCATTTTCTCATACGTGATAAAAGAATATCATAATATCCTCGATCTTTCTCCGGAAAATGCACAATTAAGTGAATTCACTCTACAAATTGAATAAAAAAGATAATCATTATGGAGTATAATATACTCCGTATATATTTATGATGATCACAAAAGTTATTATATTATTTCATTTTCATGTCGATCAATTCTCATGTTAAATCTCTCATAAAACATATTTTTCATATATGTGATATAAATCAAAGTATTGTTCAAGGAAAGCTGTCAAGTGTGGTACAAGCACATGTATTTGTATAATCTTATATGTTCAATGTTTTAAGACCCGGTTCGACCGGTCCGGTCGGACCGGTCAGACCGCACTTTTAGAGTTTTCTGGGCCATTTAAAACCGGGTTTTTCAATATGTTGACTAGTCAACGACCCGGTTGACCCGGCCGGTCGGACCGGGTTGGACCGGGACCCGGAAACACACATCGACCCGGGTTTCATGTTTTTTTTTTTTAAAAAAAATTCTATGTACATTTAATCATTTATATTTAGGGAATGTTCATTGATTGTGTATTTCAAGAATAATAAGGGTAATAAGTGAATCTTTGACTGATGTGTTATCACCATTTATTACTCTATGGATTATATAATTATTATATTGATGTATATTCCAAGAATAACAAGAGAATCGATGTGTCATCACCCTTTATTACTCTATGAATTATAATTATTATACATGATATAATTAATAATTATATTTATAATTATAAAAAAAATAAAAAATTCACTAAATATTACTATTGTATACTATTATTAAATCCGGTCCGACCTTCCGGCCCAACCGGTCCGACCAGAAAATAACAATTTTCCGGGTCGACTAAAAACCCGGGTTTTAAAACATTGTATATGTTATAGTTCTATAACTTTAGCTTATTTAATTTCACTTTTACATTTACGAGGTATTTGTATTGCTAAGGTTATGGTGTGAGTTTATTAATAACAAAATATTAAGCTGGTGAAACTCTGAAGGTATACTTGGAAAATTTATTTTTGTTTAGAAGGTTAAGTCACAACTCACAAGCTCTCAAAATAAACTGATCCAAATATCCCCGTATATCATAGTGTATTGAACATAGTGTGGTCAGAGAAATATAGAAACTTCAAGGTGATTGATAACCGAGTTTTGAGGTATGTAATTGGCGATGTATTTACATTTGTTTGACTACTAAGAGTTGTCTTAAATTAAATTAAAAAAAAAGGAATAGTAAAAAAATACTAGATAATGGATGTAAAATGGTTAAATAATTACCCTCTCCCTTCCATTTCAAATGTCCACGTTACTACTTTGAATTGTATTATTATAAATGTTTAATTTAATATTTAACTAATTAAAAAATACTTTAATGAGTATATGTAATACTTGATTTGTGAAAATAATAGTTAGTGAAAAATCCTAAAACTTCGTGTTTAATCAAAGTGGTTACCTTAACCGGGACGGAGGGAGTATAACTTTTAAGTACAACATATGAATGAAAAAGTAAAAAAGAGGTTAGAAAAAACATATGGTGGTGGATCATAAGGGAATATATCAAATGAGAGGAATGTGATCTAGGTTGAATTTGATGTATTTTAAAGCAAATTCGTTTGTAATATATGCCCAGAATTACTGTATTTTATTAACAATTGCAATTTAACAAAATAGCATTACATTTTAAAAATAAAATATTTACATGAATTTAACAACACTGCATTTTATCTTCTATAAATAAATTTGTAATAAAATGAACGAAGTCTGTTACCTGTTTGAAGTCTTCCTCTCAAGATCTTATCTAAAACACACTTCGAAATAAATAAAAAAAAAAGAGAAAGAAAGAAAAAAGGTAAGGTTCTGAGGAGAAAACTTCAAATGAGAAGAAGGAGGAACACGCCCTAGGATAAAATTTTCACTCATATTCACTGCATTTTACCAATGAAGTACTATATTTTAACAAATAATATATTTTACATTTATAATTTTTACTGCATTTTAGCAACACTGCATATTAAATCTTCAAATTTATTCTTAAAATACAGTAAATTTAACATGCTCCTTATTTGGGACCTTCTTCTCTTATCCTTGATTAAAAAAACATATATTTTAAAGTCCTGATGTAAATAAGTCTCGATAAGACTATGGATGCTGTATTGGGCCGATTGTTGGTAGTATATATCGATAAACTTTAAAACGTGGGTATATTCGGGCTTGGGCTAAATTACAAAAGATCCCAATTAAATTTATAAATCTAAGCCCATGTTTTTAGCAGATTAGGGTTTTACATTCCTCTTTCATTCCTCCCCTCCCTTATAATCATCTCTGCTTACCACTTCCCCAAATTCGCCGCATTACATCTCTGTAGCCGAGTCACTTTTCTTCTAACTCAGGTATTATATGCTCTAATCTTTTAATCTCTGTAATCTGTGGATGCTTGTAAGTAAATTCGTGACATTTGATTTATCGTACCATTTAGGTTTATTGCGTATCTAGATGTTGGTTAGGGTTACCGCTTTGTGTGTTGCTTCTACTTGCATTTAGTTAAATCAATCTGCTAGTTCAATAAGATAGAACACTTTATTCAGATTATTCATCTTTGCTAAAGACTAAAGTCAATTTGTACATAGTCCGAATAAATGCTTAAAATTATCCATTATGTAAAAAATGATTGTAGTACTAATTGTAATTTTTCATATTCGGTAATGATTATTGATAACTATGAACATTTTTTTATAATAAAGGTTTTAGATTGAGTTGTCTATTTTCTCATTTTCGACATTGTAGATTGTTGATGCTGTAGTATGTTAGTGGTATGATATGCATTGGAAGTATGATTTAGTTAATATGGAACGTGTAGGGTTAGCCGGTTAGGGTCTAAATTAAGAGTATCAGACTCTGGTTTTGGATATATAGTTTGTGTTTCAGCTGTCGTTTCCTGCCATAGTTTACTAAAGAAACATTGAGTTAAACTGTAATTGAGGAATGTGATGAGTTTTGCAGAGAAACAATGGTGAAGCATAACAATGTTATCCCAAACGGTCACTTCAAGAAGCATTGGCAGAACTATGTGAAAACATGGTTTAATCAACCTGCTCGCAAAACAAGGAGAAGAAATGGTGAGTGGGGATATTTCATGTTTGGTTACAATTGATTGTATTGGTTACTGTGATAGTTGTTTTGAAAATATTTAAAATTAAATTAAATTTCAGCTAGACAAGCCAAGGCTGTGAAGGATTTCCCAAGGCCTGCTGGCAAACTTCGTCCACAGGTTCATGGACAAACCTTAAAATACAACATGAAGCTTAGGGAGGGCCGAGGGTTTTCTCTTGAGGAATTGAAGGTACCATTAGTTAACATTGTATTGCGGCTGAAATAGTATGAAAATTTGCGTTTAAGGGTGACCTAGTATGCAAATGAGTTCCCTTGACTATATTGAGATATTTGATTCACAATTGATCAAAATGTTGTAGTTTAATGTGATTAGTTGTGTCAGATCTGATCATGTTCAAAGTCGATTGACATTAATAATAAAGGGAGTTATAAGGGTTTATTTTATAAACTTAAGTTGTGCGGTTTAAACAGGCAGCAGGTATTCCAAAGAAGCTTGCACCAACCATTGGCATTGCTGTTGACCATCGACGCCGTAACCGTTCATTGGAAGGTCTCCAAGCTAATGTTCAGAGGTTGAAGACATTCAAGGCTAAGTTGGTTGTCTTCCCAAGACGTGCAAGGAAAATCAAGGTAAATTCTCGTTTTTTGTCTTGTTATTTTGCTAGTAGCATAGTCTACCAAAGAATGTGCACTATATCTTTAAAGAATTTGCTTCCTACCCTTTAGTGGTAAATGGCAATTTGGTTTGTATCATTGAACTTCAACCCTTGGTTGTAAACATATAATGTGTATACTTATAGTTATGCAAGTAATTTGGGATCAAATAGTTTAAGATAATTAGTTTCATACCAGCTGCAACCAAATGGTGAATTAACATTACCTATTTACTCATTGTGACCTAGTCTGGAAGGCTCTATTTATCACATTATTATTGTTCATGTTTTTTATATCATTTATTAACGTAAACAACATTCAGACACTACTTTTTCAGCTTGTTTAGTAATCCTGGTTATGTCATTTAGTTAGATAATACCTACAATTTGTATATTCTGAGTATATAAATACTTAACAATGGAGACTGGCATTTTTCTTGTCTCAGGCTGGTGACTCTACACCAGAGGAACTTGCAACTGCAACCCAGGTTCAAGGAAAGGTACTACCTATTGTTAGGGAGAAGGTTGCTCCTGAACTTGTCAAGGTGACAGAGGAGATGAAATCCTTCAGTGCCTACTCTAAGCTCCGTCTCGAGAGGACAAACAAACGACATTTGGGTGCAAGACTCAAGAGGGCTGCTGAGGCTGAAAAGGAAGAGAAGAAGTAGAGAGCTCTTAACAAGGGTGGGGTTATTATGATTAAAGCATATGTTGAACCAATTTTTGATAATTTTATGTTTGAAATGTTGACGCTGTTACCTTTTGGTACGTGTTTGGATACATTATGTTTTAGTCTTTGTAGCTGGGATGTTGTTTTCTTCTTTATTTTCAAACATATGTTGCTGCAGTTACTTATTTTGTCTGTCTAAGATCCAAATCAAGATGCATAAAACAAAATTAATCAGCTTAGATTATTATAAGCAAACTGTTCATTTGTGACTTTCTTTATTATTAATACAAAATGACCAGATGAGAGCATCTAATTGAAAAATGTGTATATTTTGTATAAGATACACTTCGCTGGGGTTCTCTTTTCTGTCTCCTGTTCCATCTTCTGTAGGTTACTATAGCTATGTGCTAATCAATCATAGAAACTAACTTTCGACCAACATGGGTGCAAGTATCCCCATTACGTAACTAATCATTTTGATTATGTCCATTAATTATGCAAGGATTAATGAAAAATGTTCATGAATTATGCAAGGATTGCCACAACTGCTGATCATTAACCGACCAGTAACCGAGAGGTATCTGTATAAAGCTATCATACTAGCACAATCTCAACTCTCATACATTCATGCAAGACATAGCATAGGCAGTGGCGGATCAAGACTAAAGACATAGCATAGCCAAAACAATATTTTTCATGGTGTTTGGATGTGCGTTTATACTGATTATTGTGAACCAAAATTGCAATCTCTACACCCTTATAATTTTTTTTCTCACTTTTCTTCTTTGCCTTAGCTTTTTAAAGAATGTTAATTACTAATTTGCCCCTATTTTCATTCAAATAGACAAATTTGCCCTTAGATAAATATGACAATAATTTCATCGATACCTTTCCCATTTAATTACTTCAGTAAGAATCCTCCATGTGTTTTAAATTAAGAAAGTATCTTTCATTACATATTTTTCTTTGTGCATCAAATATAGCAATAAAAACTTTTTTTAGTTAATTACTTTGTTCTTTCTAAATTAGTAGTTACCTTCACAAGTGCTAATATGAGGCCACATGGCTCAACGTGTCAAACTTACATTCACTTGACTAATTCTTTTAATAATCTAAATTCATGAAAACATATTTGAGTGATTAATTTTATATCCTCATTCCTTCAAACTCATGCATGCTAATGGTTTATTAGTAGTTAAAGAAATAATACCAACTTTTTTTTGTTTGATGATATTGTTTTGCTAATAGTTTGGTATACAACCTACTTATGAACATCATCTAGATATTGATATCTTTTTCCGGTGCATTGTTCAGGTTAGTGCAAGTAATCATTTATATTCGCTTGGCTTGAATTAATTAAGTATGCAAATTATCTAACAGATACAGAATTCCCTGTAATACAAACATATTGTAAGCAGACACAAAAAAGAGGAAACTAACGTAGAGCAAGCTCATAAAAAATGATATATGCTTTCATTCAATGAATTATAAAAAATGATACTGTATCTGCTTTCATAATGACTTCAAATCGAATACCTCTCAAGGCATTGCACAAGTTATCTTTGCGATACGTAACTCCATAAATACATTATCAATCTGATGTAACAAAAAATGAAAGAAAAACACATACATTACATATGCATCATGCTATTCTTACTACCATTTTGTTCTTCTTTCCAGCAGACAGTAACAAAACTTTCCCATCCACAATATCATCAACCTCAATCTTTTTCCCTTCATTATCAACTCTCCCATTATTCAGATACAATCCTCCTTGCTTTAACAACCTCCTAGCAGCCCCTTTACTCTCAATCAAACCAGTAGAAACCGACAAATCAACAACACCAGCATCTAAAACCCGATCATAAGCCAAAGAACATGAAGGCACATCCTCTGCGATCCCCTCAATCGTCTTCCAATCCAATCGTGTCTCAGAACCCGGCCTCAAAGCTTCAGTCGCTTTAATCGCTTCCTCCAAACCGTCAACCCCGTGAACAAAACGCGTTACCTCTTCCGCTAACCTCCTTTGAGCCGAATTCGGTACATACCCGTCTTTCCTCATATCCATTTCTATCTTCCTAATCTCATCCAAACTCAAAAAAGTTAAAATCTTTAGAAACCGAACCACATCCGCATCAGGAACAGAAAAGAAATACTGATAAAATTTATAAGGCGACAACATTGTCTCCGAAAGCCAAATCGCACCATCTTCCGATTTTCCAAATTTTGTTCCATCGGACTTTAATAACAATGGAAACGTAACACCGTAAACAGAATCAGACTGATGAAGCTTCCTAATCAACTCAGTTCCAGCAGTAATATTCCCCCATTGATCCGATCCACCGATTTGAACAGTAACATTTTCATTTTTAAACAAGTGAACAAAATCATAACCTTGTAGTAACTGATAAGTAAATTCAGTATAACTTAATCCTTGATCAGATGATTCTAATCTTCTTTTAACACTTTCTTTAGCCATCATTGTATTCACCCTAGCAAACCTCCCAACATCTTTTAGAAAATCAAGTAACTTGACATCTTTCCACCATTCAAAATTATTCAAAACCCTAACCCTAATTTCACCATCACCACTATCATCACCAACGCTATTCAATATTTTAACAACTGTATTAGAAATACCAGATATGTTACGTTCTAGGGTTTGTCCATCAATTTCCGGCCGTTCAAGCGACTTACCAGAGGGATCACCGACACGTCCGGTGGCGCCGCCGACGAGTGCGACGGCGGAATGACCACACCGGAGAAACCAAGACAGCACAATGATTCCGATTAGATTACCAAGGTGAAGACTTTCGGCGGTCGGATCAAAACCGCAGTATACACTTAGAGATGACGTTGTGCAAATTGACCGGAGGTTTTCGCCGGTGAGGGATTCAAGTAAGCCTCTTTCTTCAAGGATTTCAACAACGTTGGGACGATTGTGCTGACCGGATTGTGAAGGTGAGAAATTGCGGGTGAACTGGTAATGCCGGCGGTGGTGGTGGTGGCTTTTAGGGTTTAGGGTTTGTAATTTAGGGTAAACTGATGAAAAAAGGGTTTTGTTGTAATTAGGTTTGAGGATGAGAAGAGTGGTGGTTCTGAAGATGGCGGCAGCGGCTGACATTTTGAACAGTGGGAAACCGGAGGTTGAAATCGGGATAAGGTAAACACATGATAAATACACCGGACACCGGAGTTACAAGTATTTACGTATTATTTTGGCCACCAAAGTTTTTGTTTTTGACAATCGACCACTAAACTAATCCTGCACTTTGATTAATTATTAAAAAAATAAAGAACTTACACAAGCCACTCACGGATCAGTACCAACGATGTCAGTTTGGCCAACTGATAGGCTCTTATAAGCTAAGTTTATTAAGATAATTAACATTTATGAACTTATTTATACTTCTACTTTCTTATACTATTGAGTCACCTAAACATATAGTTACATGTAGTAATATATGAGACGATAACATTATAAAACTATATTTATCATATTTGTGAAACACTTCCCTCAAATTCGCACTCTTTTAAATTTCAGTTTTCAATTGAATATCAAATTTGATATCAAGCACAAGGGCAATCATTTTCTATACTTAGGTTATATACTCATATGTTAGACAAATACGGAGTTCATAAAGTTCAATTATATTTTGAAAGTTCGTAAAACTTTATTTATTTTTATTTAATTTTAAAATGAAGTTTTTTTTAAAAAAAAATAAGAATAATTTAACAAATATCTTATTCTCATCTAAGAAATGATTAGCTTATAAAAATTTACAAAATTATGCTTACAAAATGATATATACCAATAAAATAAAAAAAGAGAAGTATAAAAGAGAAAATAGAAAATGATTTGATCAGTTGAATATGATTTTGTGAACTTGTTATTTGCTCTTTTCATATCACATACCTATTTGGAGCCCAAAAATACTCAAATTCTTGCATGGGATATTCTATTCCTATAAACATTTTTTACTACCCCATATCCCCTGCTCATTCTGGCCTAGTTCAGTCCTTTTTCAGTCCACTTGTTTATAATATCGGTCAGTTTTAGACTAATAAAGAGGTATGAATTAGAAAAAGAAGGAATAAGATAAGAAATAGAAAGTAGAAAGAAAAAGCATCACCACGTGATTGATTTTGATGGGTTTTATTTGATGGGTTGAAAGGGGAGATGGAAAAAAGGGAAAATGGGTATGTACTAAAGGTGGCAAAATGAATGGGTCGGATCGGGTCTCAAATTTAGATGGGTTTGGATTTAAATGGGTTCGAGTCTAGATGGGTCATTTAAAAGGATGAGTCTAAACGGGTCCGGGTCAAATGGGTCTCGGATCGGGTCGGTCATCGAGTTCACCAAACTTTTTTTTTATTTGAGTGAAAAATGGAAAAAATGAAATGAGTTGTAAAAAAAAATTACCCGCTAGACCCATCCAAACCCGTTGGTTAATTGTTAATTGAAGGTTATATTGAAAAACTCATTTACACCCATTCAAAAATGGGAAGGAGACCCAACAAACTCATCCTCTCGTAAAATTGATAAAATTGACCCATTATTAATCAATCGTGTAAAATTGTATGTACAAAGCCCCTCTTGCTTATACAGATGTCTTTCATCTGTTTCTCAAGTCCCTCATTTTACCATAGCACCACCACCATCATCAACCTGAGTCAATTCCTGCCGTCGCAATCCGTCACTATCCACCTTTCATCTCAGCAACAATACTTACTATAACACCCCTCATTTCAATTCATTATTTAATCATGTATAATATAGGAAGCGTAGGTCAAATGAGCTTTATCAATTCACTTTACATATTATGTATATATTTAAACTCATACTTTTTCAATTCATAATATATTCAACTGAGTATTATATAAATCAAAACATAACTTTTGGTTATCAATCTAATATCAGAGTCTACGCCTGATCAAACATTCCATCCAATAAACAAGCTTCTTGCCCGCCCATTGTATCAACACAATAACCTGCAAGAAGTGGGGTGGTGGGGTTAGCATAACGCTAAGTGAGGGAATACATAATCAACAGCCTAACTTAGCATAACAACCTTGTTTACAGCAAATCATCGTAAACAAATATCATCACAATAGATCCATGGTTCTTGGGGAAACCTTCAGCCAAGAATACCAACAGTAAACACATAATATCAATGAGATAACATCTCAATACACAACATATCAATGAGGATCGGTGGCTTTGGAGATATCATGATACCCGGGGATTCTCCTAGAACACTTATCGTCAATCTGTATGGCCAATACAGAATAGACCGATAGTTTGGTACTAATCTCATACGACCTAATTTCCTATTAACGATATGTACAAGGAAATTCCTGTCGTCTTACAATAGTAACCAAACCCAACCAACATGTTGACCTCAATACTGATGCCCGAAGGCCAAATATCAAGTGATCACGTATTCACATATTCAATCAAGTCAACATATCAGACTAACCAGTCTATCCAACAGTATTATTACTATTAAACCAAAGTAATCATGGCAAACCAAAAGCAGTAATAATACGATTACCCGTTGTAACCAAACCTGTTACAACTAAATTACACTGAGGATCAAGATCCACTCATCGAAACCTCAGTTGTCCACTCAGTAGTCTAATGTCACTGAGTCTTCTCCATATCTGAGAATACAATTAAACAAAATGAGTTAGTAACTCATTCATAGAAATCAACTTATGTTAATATCATATCACATGGTTCATAATCCAAATCTCAGTGAGTTATTACTTGAATCATTATATTATATTAGTGTCTCTTTTTCAAACTCATTATCAATTCACAGTACTAGGAACTTAATACAATTGATATAACAATTATAAGTTCCTAATCATGTATTATAAATCACAACACAGCTATTATCATCTATCAATGTTATATCATATAACAATACAATTAACATTAACATTAACAAGTAGGAATGGACTGGTCAAAGAAGCTACCGGCTGGGGTATAGGACCCGCCGGTTTAGGGTCTCAAGCCGTCGGCTTGGGTCTTTGACCCGTCGGTTTGCCAACACAACATAGAACCCGCCGGCTTGGCTCATCAAGCCGCCAGCTTGTTCTTCATTTCCTGCGATCTGCAGGTTTAAAACCCTGCTGTCCAACTCAAACCAATCCCCCAAAACACACAACTCAAACTAGAAATTGATATTATGCATAATTTTACATTAAACAACGATCACAACATCATATATCATCATTTCAAGCTTCAATTTCATGTCAATCATCCTAATTCTAACAAATACCCAAAAACCCATTTCCCAGGTTTGTAGAAATCAAAGAATTAAGACTTACAAAGTAATTAGAAGGATTATAGGATGATTACTTTATGTTTTTGGAGCTTGAATTCAAGTTTTATGGCTTCAATTTAATCTCACAGCTTCTTTTGAAAATTTAGAACGTGCGTGATATACCTCAGCCAAACAAAATTCAGAAAGAAGCTGAACTTTGTACAATTGATTTGATGATTAATGAAGAAGTAGGGTTTTGAATCTTTCTCTCGCTCTCTATCGATTTCTCTGGAATGAATTTGGAAGTAACATACGTATTTTACATATGTATTAGAATATATGTACACTAGTTTTATCCCCTTTTATATCTATTGTCTGGAATTTAAAAACCATTTGCAGAGAAATATTATTTCTTTACCGTCGACTGAAATAAATTAAAACAGTTGATAATTATTAACCACAGTAATTATTTGACTCTTTTACCCATTTATTTTCAATTACCGATTTATAATATTTCATAACATTTTAATTAATCATTTCAAGTCTGAACTGGAACGCATACTGTGTGTTACACTTACCCTAGAATACAACTAACCATTACTAAGTCGACACTCCGAGTATCAAAACCTGCACAATTCTTCTTCCTCGCAGCAATCGCCTACGATGAGAGCCGCAGATTCTGGTGCGTTACGACTGTTGTTGAGAGAATGGATTGTGTGTTTTAGGTCAATGAGATTGATGAATTTGTGGCTGATGCTACTGTTTTATGAGTCAATTGCTTTTATTAGGTGCTCAGGATCCAAATAAAGATATCAGACTTTTTATTAATTCTACCGGTGCTTCTATTAGCTACTGTAGTCTGTAATTTTGTTAACACATTTTATTTATGTATTTATGGATACTCAGGGGCGAGGGCTTATAATTTGATATAAAAGTTTTAGTTAATAACTTAATATATAACGTTTGATGTAATAATCAAAATTGTTAAGAGGAATTTAATAAGTTTGCATCGATTTTATAAATGATCGTTTCATTTGATGTTAAAATTTTGAGTTGTTTATTGATGTTAAATTTTGAATTGTTTATTAATATTGTATTTGTAATATGATTTTTATCATGGTCATGGACTCATGGTTAATGATGATTAATGAAAGATAGGTGATCTGGTGGTACTTGTGCGAAGATACTCATAAGATCATCAGTGAGGTATTTGTTTGTTTTCAGTTTAATTACTAGAGTGCTAAGTAATTCGGTGTATGGAATTTGAAATATGGAATTTGGTTCATTTTTTAGCTCAAATTGTGCAAGTTTCTATAAAACACTCGTTACTTAAAAGGTCAAACTGTGGGGCTCAATGAGTTGAGCTTTCGTTGAGTTATTCGAATTGTGTTGCGTTCTAGTTTTTCTGTACAAAAATGAGCTCGAAACATATAAGGAGTTACATTGGATTTATAAGTACTCTTAGTTGAATTCTTGTTTTTGTTTTGATATATTAAGCCTTAAATGTTAAGATTTTTGGAGTAAATTATTAGAGCTTGCTTTCACATACTTCGAAAACAATATGTCGAACATACTTTGGAGTTTGGACTTTTAGGACCTTCGGTGAAGGATAAGATGCTATAGGTAGCTTCTTCTTGGTACAGTTCTTTTATTTTTATTTTGTTGATATCTATCTTTCTACAATCTACGCTCTTAAGTCATAACTCTATTCAAAATTTGTAATTAGATGTTGCCTTAGGCATAACCACAAGGGGGCGCAACCCCTAGACCCCCGCAATCTTATTTGAGCCCGGTTTTTAGTAACTTAGCCGGGAGTGCATCACCTACCTTGTGTTCACTAATCCATCAATGCACTAAAATATACAACAATAAGTTCTTAGTTCCAAAACAATTTTTTTGATGTTTTTATAGGTTTTAAGAAGTTTTTATGAGTTAAATATATAGCATCTACTTTTTAGATTTGCAATAGTATCAAGGACTGTGAGATAACTTGCAATGAAGGTTGGTAATACCTAAGATAAGGTTGTTTCGGACCTTTCGGTAATGATTTATTTTGTAGGAGGTTATATGAATAAAAAAATGTGTTGTATCAATAATTATATACTAATTGTTATTAAATTGATTATTAAAACTACACTTTTGGCGATTGTCGAACTGTTTGACCCCTTTCCTATAAATCTTTTTCCTCTAATTTGGCCCATTTGAAACGTCAGAGATGAAACATATCCTTGGTTGACTCATTCTTAAGTAAATGGGTTGGAATCAACACAGCTAATGTTTAGGCACCATCAATGAATGTGCAATCTCTGTTGTGTGCATTGTTATACGATGTGCAACAGCAAACTGTTTAAAACGAGCTTTTGTAACAACTTTTCCAATAGTTAATTTGATGCACTATTACTATGCTTTCATCAACAGCGCATCAATGGGCATGTAAAGCTTGTGAGGGCTGACGTTTCAACAGTTGCACTGGGCATTTCAGCATCAACAGCATCCATCATCCTTTCGGGTGGAACTGAAGGTAAGCCCGTTGCAATGCCTAATACAAGAATTATGATACACCCATCACTTGGTGGTGCTAGTGGACAGGCAATAGACGTTGAAATTTAAGTCAAAGAATTGATGCACAATAAGGAAAATGTGACCCGAACTATAGCAGAATGCACAGGTCGGTCTTTTGAACAAGTTAAAAAGGAAAATGTTTGATAAGGATAAATATATATATCATATTGAAGCAGTCAAATATGGCATAATAGATGGTGTTATTGATAAAGATAGCATCATCCCACTTATGCCCGTCTCAGATAGGGTCAAATCTACCCTTAGTTATGATCCTAGAACCAAAAACCCCAATAACCTTTTTGGCCCTGATATACCCGATAGTGAAGTTTACTAGATAATCTACACAACACAGGTGACAGTTTACATTCTTTACCGGTTTCAAGTGACAAAATATCAAACCGATTCACTATCTTACTTGAGACTATATTATCTTTTAGTTAACGAGATTAAAATGACATTAAGTCTGTCTGCATGTGTTTTACACCATGTTTTAGCTTTTGACACGACCAATCCTGGCTTCACCGAGTTCATAATTTCATATATTAAATGTGTCAATTAAAGATGGCAAATATAGGCGGGTCAGACTGGTTAGATGCCAAGAGACCATGCTTAGTTCGGGTGAGTGGCCAGGTCGGGTTAGCTTGACAACAAACCCTTTTTATTATTTATGATAATCACTGCATTAAATAGGATTACAAAAAATATTATTACAATGATAATATAAAATTTCGAACAGCATAGGATCTTGTGTACATTGTTAAAAGCCCTTGGTCGACTTTTGAGTTTTGACTTGTTTCCTTTGTTGCTAATGTATAAATGAATGGGTCGAAATTACAACCTCTAGAGTTAATGCACCATTTAGTATGTTCACGCCCAAAACTGGACCTTGTTATAACTTATAAATTACAAGAATAATATAGGAAGATCATCTGAAACAAGTCAGGGTTTAAGTTTAACCTCCGACTGGGAAGATGAGGATTCGTCATCAGTCATGGCTCTTGAAGAATGAGCATCTCCGTCACTTGCAGAAGACGAGTTCTCCTCGTCACTACCCCTCTCCTTCAATTCCATGATCTTCTCTAGGGCCAATTTTAAATCCCACCTCCTCTCAACATTCCACTCGCAACAACACATTCCGATCTTCAAAAGCTTCAACATCTCCCCTTCACTGTGCCTCGTCCCTTTCATATCTTTATCGAACACTTCACCAGTCCACTCTTCCCGAATTACTGAGTTCACCCATGTCTCCAAATCCGAGTTACCCCCTTTCCCTTGTTTAAGATAGTTCGCTGGAAATATCCCTGTCAGCATCTCTAAAATGAGAATCCCGAGGCACCAAACGTCTGTCTTGTGCGTGGTCCGATCATGGTAACTGAACTCAGGTGACTTGTAAGCAACCATGAACTCTTGAGCATGGTGCTTGTTGACAAGAGGAACTAGAGAATAATCCGCTAGTAGTGGATTAAAGTCATTGTCGAGAAGCACATTTGATGATTTTAGGTGACCATGAGGTAGCGATAGATGTGGAAGCTGCTTGTAGAGATAGTTGAGACCCTGTGCTACACCCTTTATTATGTTCAGCCGAGTTGGCCAGTCCAACCCTGGCTGGTTTGGCTTTCGTTTCCCTGTAAGTGTATATAAACTGTTCAAGTCATTACACAACATACATAGTAAGCATAAGAATTATAGTCAAATTTCAGATCTTTTGGAGTGAACCCGAACCCTTTAAGTAGAGGGGAGAATTTCAATCAGTTACTTATGAATGGGGCAATTAGGGTTATGTTTTTGTCTCTAATGGGTCATGTAGAAAAAGGCTATATAAAGTGGGATGGCATATGGGTCGAAAGTCTCCTTGAGTTTTATTTTTCACTGCATAAAATCTTTGAATCATTTTATTCAAAAATTTTAGATTTTATTTTAGTTAAACCTTTGTTAGTTTTTGTAGCCGGATTGCCGGAAGCGTTAATTATATGTGTATTTTTCAAATACTGGACGAAAATCATTTGGGTGTGAAAAGATTACACGTTTTGAAGTGGTACCCGACCCAAAAATTTCCAAACTCTATGTTTAACTGACATACCATGAAGGTGACTAGCCAAGCTGCCATTTTCTGCAAACTCTGTAATCAAAAGCTTTTCATCTTTCTTATAATAGAAGGCCACAATGGGAAGCAAATTAGGGTGTGAAAATCTTCCAAGCCTTGTCAAATGCACATAAAACTCTTCTTTTCTCACATTATTCATATCCCTAAACCTCTTGACCACCACCGCTGGGCCATCATTCAGTGCCGCCTTGTATGATGATCCAAAACTCCCACCACCCAAAACTTCAGCTGAAGCTCGTAAAAGGTCATTCAAGCCAAACCTTTCTTGGTCGCTTCTTACAAACTGAAGCTTCCCGCTGTTTTGAGGTCGTTTGTAGTTCTCTTCTTCATCACTGAGCGTCTGGATTTCTTTTGCGCTCGTTCTGTAGGGATTGTTCTTGTTTAGTTTCTTTGTTTGGTTGTTTTTGTATTCGTTTTTAGGTGTTCCTTGGGCGCGAAAGACGTGTAATGTGATGACTATGATTGCTAGAACTAAAAGGACACTTATGATGGCAATGATTAGTGCTTTTTGAGTGTGTTTCTCCTTGGAGATCTTGCACATGCTCGTTACTGGTTGACCACACACACTGTTTCCTGCATGAGCCAAACAGGATAACTCTGTCAAGTTTATATGCAACTTCTGTTGTACAGTTTAGTTCACTTGACTATGGAGTAAATTACTAAGATTATTTTTCTTGTTTGCTGTTTTTTCACGTATCGTTCGTATTGGAAATTTCAGTGGATGTCCTCGTGATATGCAATTGATCGATTAAGTTCTCTTTTAACCAGGAAAACAAAATGCTGAGGTTTTATTCGATCTAAAACAGCAAGTCACGAGGAGGATAGATCAATATCTCAGTATGAACTTCATCGATCAAAATTGCATACCACGGGGACGTCCACTGAGATGATTTTTCGAACAGGGCGATATGTGCAAAAGCAGACTATCCATCTAATTTACTCCTTAACTATTAAGGACTTGCTTCTGATCCTGATAAGTATGGTGACAATAGAAGATCAAATACCAAGATAGTAATAATTGAATAAGAATCAAATGACTTTATAACTTATAAGTACACTCAATGATAATTAAAAAGATAATAATTTCCTGGTCTTATAATAATGTAATATTTGTTTAGATATGTGAATTAAGTAACTATAATTGTACAGCAATGTGTATACATGTTTCTTATATTATCTCATACCTAGTGCTAAAATTTAAAGTCAAATAAATGCTATCTGTAGAACGTGCTATCCACTTCCAAATCTTATATTCACTAATTTTTGTTAAGTTGGCAAAATTTATAAATAAATAATTTGTATTGCTTACGTGACCAAGTATTGCACCACAAAGACTAGTTTGTATAGTTTTCTATATTTATTAATGCACGTCTTAAGAAATTGGGTTTCCATTAATAATGACACTAAATTCATGAAGAAAACATTGACTCATTCAGCTTTGTAGTAAAATACTTTCTGTAATAATTTTTTTTATGTAGTAGATGGATAGAATGATAATGTTTGCGAGATAACCCAACTGACTCGAAACGTGCTAAGAACATTCGTTTCAATGACATGATGAGTACATTGGTTAAACAACCCGATTCGTACCTGAAAATGAGCTTGGATCCTGGTTCCTGAGCCCTGGAGGTATCTGACCCGAAAGTCTGTTATTTGCAAAGTTCACTTTTAAGTTTTTCTGCTCAAAATATGGTATCTCTCCTTCAAATTCATTATCTTGCATCTGCAAATCAACAAGAATGCTCAACCCTTTAAGCGAGCCAGGGATTAGCCCTCTAAACTTGTTATTCTGGAGCTGGACTTTCCTCATCGAACTCATTCCCAGAAACATATCATCCCTAATCACTCCTGAAAAATTATTATTCGATAGATAAATTCCCCTCAAGAGACGAATCTTACTCACATCAGGCATCAGGCCTCCAAAACTGTTGTTTGCAAAACTTAGCGTTCGCATGCTAGGTAACTCAGCCAATGTATCCATGTCAATGGTCCCATTTAAACCCATGTTCTCGAGCTGCAACCCGAACACGCTTCCATCTTTCCCACATATAATACCTGTCCAATTCGCTTTAACCCCATTACATGGTGCAACATTCGGGTCCCAGTTGTTTAGTGCTTCAGCATTCATAAGCGAATTCTTGAACGTAATGAGCTTTGTGATTTCACTACTATCGGATAACACAGTAGTAAAAGCAACTGATATGCAAATAACGAGCAGCATATGCCAATATGTTGTGTGTTTGGAACCCATATTGGATTCGGGCCAATGCAGCAGCCTGTGAGCTGTATATAATGCGGTGGTGATCAGGTGGCGAAATAGAGAGAGTTGGAATTGAAGATGGAGGGGGGGAATATTGAGGGAGATGTTGATAGAATACATTTGAGATGGTGAAATTGACAATGTCATCTGGATGATTAGCTGTAGATAAAGGCCGGCTAAAGATATGTTTATGTCCAGTTTGGTTCGCGTCCAAGTGTCAAGGGGTTATGTTTGTTTACTATACAAAAAAAGAATTAATTAATACAATTAAGTCCGAATGTTACTTTGTTTGTACAATGATATCTTTTGATATATGTCGCTGTTTTTGACATTTTGATGTGATACTAGTCATTTTTATTTGAATGTTTCTGGTTTTAATTGTGTCAAAGCTCTTGATTACAGGTTTTCATTCGGTTACCGAACTTGTAAGCTTGACCTAAGTAAATGTGAAATGAGTATTCAATTTATATTGTTCTGGATGAATAGATTAGTTTTTTTTTTTCTTTTTTTTCTTCTTTTTCTTCTTTTTCCCGTGTAAGTACTCAACTCGGACACATAGACCTTCTGGACAAATGGGTCAAAACGGTTGACAGATTGACATCAGGTTACTGGCATATTTGGGTTGGTGTGTTGATTTAGGGTTTATATTGATCGGTCGATTTCAGGTCAAATGGGTAAAAAATATTGGATTGATTTCGGGTTGGAATTCTTCATAATGAACCAATATAAAGAATGCAACTCTCATGTTGGTACTTTAAAGGGAAAAAAACATGTATTAGCACTATTTCTAAAGGCCTTTTGATTGTATTCATGATCATTTTATAATGCTCAATTATGTGATACTTCCCGAAGATATAAGTGATAAGCTTATATAAGTTTACAAGAGTAATAATAAAAAGAAAACCTATTCAATGTCTTCTTTTTGGATATAATATTATACCAATATGTTGACTACCTTTAATTTGTCATCACCTTCTAGAGAACTTCGTTACCTTGTGATCAAGCATATCAATCATCTCATTCATTCCAAAATATGGAGGACATTTTTTAACTACAAACGCTGATCAGCTTTTACATGTGTGATTGACATCTCATAAATTTGAATATGTGCTTCAACACGTACATGTGAGTGATTTATGGATATGTGATTTGTCATTGATGCTCCTTACGAGTATGACGAACGCGTATCATCAAAATATGGTATGGTTATGGTATGGTGATATGGTACCCTACAAATCACCATCTGCGATAAAAGAGTAGGAAATGTCAAGTCGGTGATGTGGTGGGGTGGAGTGACATTTCACGAGGAAGATAATTGGTACGTCTAAATTTATAGAACTAAATATAAATCTAAAGATGTGATTGATTAATTTAAAAAATTAATTTGGTGAAATTGAGAGAAAAAAAATTCAACCAATTAGAGAATAGACTAGTTACTCGGTCCTATTTATCATTACTCTTTCATGCGCTTTGGTGTCTCTACTCGACTCGTGCACTGATGCACAGTCAGAGCTCACTTCGATCTTTTTTCCAACTTTACTTTAAGCTTTTACCCTTCCAGTTTGCCATTATTACCAACTTTGCCATTACCAACATTCTTAAGTAAATAGTGTTACTAATTTTAATATTTTTATAAAGTTTAAGAAAGACGTACATATATATAGAGAGTATATAGAGTGTGTAATAGTAAACATAAACGGTATAAACTATACACTAGTAAACTGATATATATATATTTATAAGACAAACTTCATATAATACTTCATAAATTTAATTTTATTGACTTTGTTATACATATCACACTATGAATGAATGATATGCAATTTGTATATTTAAAAGATTTACAAATATTAATTTGTCAAAACTTGTATCACATGCAATGTTTGATATATGTAACGTATAGAATCTAAATGAAACCATCACTTCCATACTTTATATTTCCCTAAAAATGAAAAGAAAATGACCCCATAAGAAATGTGTAACAACCCTACTATAGTAATTAACCCCCCAAACATGTGACCTATCATCATCATTTTTCTCAACCAACTTTAAGGCCAAAATCACAATTTCACAAGCAATTTTACGCCCATAGATTAGGAATTTTTGCTTGTAATTTTCTTCTAAGAAAATTATATAATATTAGCTTAGATTAGATTTTAACATAAACCCTCTGTCATATATATATATATATATATATATATATATATATATATATATATATATATATAGTTTAGATCAAATGAGAACACTTCAAAAATAAGAACGGTGAGAACACCTCATAAATGCACAACTAGCCAATAAAAATCATTAGATTCAGTCATACATCTCAAATATGCAAAGAAAAACAAATGCACACTTCTAAAAATGCACAAAAATCGGAAGAAAAAACGATTGATGCACGATTATCTTTATAAATGTGCATCAATCATTTTTTTAATTTTTGTATATTTCCGAAGGTTCGCATCCATTCTAATCAATTTTTCTACACATATTTGAGATGTATGAGTGTGAATCTAATGAGTTTGTTGGCTAGTTGTGCATTTATAAAATGTTCTTACCGTTCTTATTTTTGAAGTATTCTTATTGGAACCTTACCCTATATATAACTCTCTCTCTCTCTATATATATATCACGTACGTGTAGACGATGCAAAACGACAATCAAAATATTACTAGTACTAACTTATAGTTAAAATATATAAGAAAAAGAAAAAAATATAATATAAATAAAAATAAAGTCTAAAAAGCAATATGAGAAGGCAACAAAACTCTTGTTTCATGATAAGGCATAGTGTTTGCAACTTAGGATTAAAATGAGTGCATGTCTCTCTTCTTTTGCTTTTATGATCTCCTTTTTTGTGATTTTGAACCTTGCGTTTAACCCCGTCTTTGTTCATCCACACACTCATTCTATTTATATATAACCCTAAGTTCATTATATTACTTCATTTATAACACAATTAGCTAGGACAATATCGAGTGTCGTTGATTATTAATTTGAAAGCTTGAGATCGTCATTAATTAAGAATGGAATGGAAGAAGTGTTATCTGGATGTGGTCTTGGTGCCATTATCGTTCATGATCACTATCGGCTACCACCTTTGGTTATGGCACAAGGTTCGAACCCAACCATTGTCTACTATCATCGGCACAAACAACCATGGGCGTCGTTTATGGGTATCTACCATTATGGAGGTATGTACGTATGTTCATAAAACTCGATCTGTCACAATAATATTACATAGCTAATTATAAATCAAGTCATAATTTCGTCTCATGTCTATGTGAATTCACAACTGTACATACTAGATTCGAATATATTAAACTATTTATAAAATGTGTTTGTTTCTTGTTTCTTGAACGACAAATGCCGATAAATGTTGATTTATAATAACTTGAAAATCACAAGAAATATATGTTAACGAGTTCCATTATGTCGATGGCTATGAGTTCTTATACGTACGATTTTCATGTACGTACACGTTTTAAAAGGGCAACGTCAACCATATAAAAAGTTTTTGTTTGGCAACTGATCGAGTTGATCGATAACAGGACATGAAGAAGTTATTTAAGCGTACGTTATTGGCAAGAAAACTAGTTTCTACTATAGAGTCCATTAATTACTAACATGTGATTTGATCAAGATATATCATGATCGTTGTCACTTGTCATAAAATATACTAGTAGAGTATCAAGTACGGACTAGAGTATTAAGTACTCCATACTTATATGGTATGTTATGATCCCACATCGATCAAGTATGAAATTGGTTGGTGGCTTATGACTTGATGTGAACTTAATATGGACTTGGTTGGTATTATGGTTAACCACCATACAATCAAGCATATATTTACTAATTTATTTTGAATCTTTTTACTAGCGTTCTTGTTAAAAGTAAAAAGAGTGCATTTTTCAAGGGGCCCTTCAGCAAGAATAGTGATTTGGAAAGAAATTACCTCGTATAATAAGTTTTTTCATGCATATAAATTTAGCAAAAATGCAGTAAAATCAGAAAAAGGCCCCTCTTTACAAGAATTCAACGAATGACCCACACATCGGTTTGTATACTTACTTTGAAAAAAAAATTCATGTGTAACATTTTTGTTTTTTAAATGTCATTATTTCATGACATACAAGCATAGATCCGAAAAAAGAAGATCGTTTATTATATCCTGTGCTTTTTGGATATCATTATATCTTCTAAACGTGGTTATGATCGAGTTGTAAGTAAACACGATTTAACTTTTATAATGTCGTGCGGACTTGGTTTAATCTATGGCTAGATAAATTAATTTAATTTTTATTTATCTTTATCTTTATAATAAATGTACGTACTTGGCTCTTTAAGTTAATTGCCTTCCCAAACTGTAAACTACATCCTCTATCTTGGTCTAATTTTTATATTAGTATTAGTATAGTATTACTATTAGATTTTAAACCCGTGTATAAACACGGGATATCAAAATTTTAACCATCTTCTTTTTATTTTTATTAAGTCTCATTTTCTTCTACTCAAGTATCGTTTTTGGTAGTTCTTAAACCGTGTTTTAAATATAATCATGTTTGGGTGATACCTTTTTAGGTAAATAGATGAATTTGATTGGTTAACCGAATCTTTGATAAAGTTTAGGCATCTGATTAGTTAATAGGTCTCAATTTTAACAAAAGTTTTCATTGGACAAGTTTTATTTTATTAATTATATATGTAGTAATATTTAATAGATCTTATTATTATTATTATTATTATTATTATTATTATTATTATTAGTAAATCATAATCATAATCATAGAGTATAATATAATAATTGATTGATTTGTATATTAATTTAATAATATAATAATATTGAGTATAAAATTTGTGTTGAGTGCAAATCTTAGTAGTTTATACTCCCCATGGAGGAAACAACTTCCGGTGGGGTTTCTAAGATAAGAAAGGGACAATCCACATAGATAATAGATACATACACGATACATGTACACATTGAATGTATGTATATATGTATTTTTGTATCGAGGAAAATCACCTAAAATAATAACGAAGTACATATATAAACTATTTTAGAAAGCAACTATCAAAATTACCAATAATAAAGTTTAACTTTCAATGGTGTTATAAGTTTAGTAATAATAATAAGTCATCTCAAAATTCGGAAAAAAAATATATGAGTGTGTCATCTACAAATTGTTAGAATTATGATAAAATTAATGTTGATTTCACATTTTGATACTTTTGATAGTTGCTTTATAGAATCTAAAATCAACGTTTTTTATTGTAGATAATTTGACCCTATGTAGTCATATGTGATGATATGTATAGCGTTCAAAACGTGTTATGAATTTCGTAACAAACTTGTATACTTTAAAAAGTTGCGTAAAAAAATTAAAATGAAGCTTTTGTTTTTTTAATATTTCATTTCATATTACATTTGATCAGTTAAAATTAACTTTTCCTGAACCAACTTAATAATTTGAATTCTTTTATACATTTTGTGGGTTCCTCTATAATAATGTCATGATTATGATTATGTATGATTTTTTAAAGTGACTTTTATAAAACAAATTGTATATAAAAAATAATAAAAAAAAAGCCTTTGCTTCATATACAATTAATTAGAAAAATAAACGTACAACCAATACACGCCACACCATAAGGCATTTCTCCTTTAAATTTATAAATCATATCCATTTCATCTTATATTTGATCTTTTATTGACAGGATAATGATAAGAAGAACATCTTAGCAGTTCAAACACTTCGAAACACGATAATGGGAGCAACCCTTATGGCAACTACATCGATACTTCTATGTTCGGGTCTAGCAGCCGTGATTAGTAGCACATACAGTGTGAAAAAACCAATAAATGACACTCTTTACGGCGCTCATGGAGAATTTATGGTAGCACTGAAATATGTAACTCTCCTGCTCGTTTTCCTTGCGTCCTTCATGTGTCACTCTCTATCGATAAGGTTTATAAACCAAGTTAACTTCCTCATCAACTGCCCACCAGATTCAACACTAGTGACATCTGAGTATGTTTCCGAGCTTTTAGAGAGAGGTTTCACACTTAATGCAGTTGGGAATCGGCTTTTTTATTCAGCACTTCCGCTCATGCTTTGGATCTTTGGCCCTGTGCTTGTGTTTGTGTGCTCGATTACTATGGTCCCGATGCTTTATAATCTTGATTTGGTGTTTGGAAATTCGAAGGAGAAGAAGTGTGAAATAGCAAATGGGGTGTAATTTATGACTAGTGTTGTTTTACTGATTTTCATCAAAAAGAGGGACTGATATATTGTCTAAAGTACCTTATGAAATATATACAGTTCAGTTATTAATCAGCTTTTTAGTTGCCAAGTTGGTCTACTAAACATGTTTAGATGTTGTTTTCCGAACATCCCTAATGTCGATCTTAAGCTGTCTGCTTACATCTGTATGCATGATGCCAGATATAAAAAACCTACTTTGTGTGTATGTGTTTAGATCAAATGAAACAACTTAAAGTTAAAAAAAATGTAAGCAAGGAAAAAATGGTGACATTTTGCTCAAAATTTGGTAGTGTGTGAATCACTTTGGTAGAAAAATTAGGCACATGCCAAATCCATTACTGTCACGTGTCGCACTGTTCCTTTCTCACTTTCAATAAAAATCCCTAATAGTACAAGGATTTTAGAAAGAGTAAAAGTATCAATGAAAGGTGTCATGTGTACAAAGAGAATACTCACATGTTAAAAACTCATTTACCCCTTAATTTAAATATCTCACAAACGACAAATCGAAAAATTATAAAAATTGCATCATTAGATTCAGCGTTTGATCCTTTTCGATTTGCCGTCTATCAAGGCATACTTTCGATGAAAATTTTTTTCCACCTTTTTTGATGGGTTTTTCTAATTGCTAACACATGTGTTACTATTTGATTAAATATTTAATTTAAATAGAGTTTAGGGATTAGGGTTTATTAGGGTTTAGTGTTCAATAGGTTTAGGGTTTAGGGTTTAGTAAGATTTAGGGTTTAAAGTTATATAAAGCGTTTAGGGTTTAGGGTTCCCGAAACCCCAAAACCCAAACCCTAACCCCTAAACCCCAAACTCCAAACCCTAAACCCTAAATGCAACAGTTTATCACATGTGTTAGTAAATTGTAAAACCTACCAAAAAACGTGAAAAAAAAATTCGTCGAAAGTATCCCTTGATAGATGACAAATCGAAGAGGATCAAACGCTGAATCTAATGCTGTAATTTTCATAATTTTTCGATTTGTCGTTTGTGAGATATGTAAGTTAGGGGGTAAAAGGGTTTGGTATTCTCTTTGTACAAATGGCACCCTCCCATTGGTACTTCCATATTTTTCATAATTCATGTACTCTCATGATCTCATCTCTTGTCTAGCATTATTATGGTCTATTTTACTTGTGACGTTGATTAGTCTGTTCAAATTTATCTAGAAATGATGACTTCTTTTTTTACTCAAATGTATCAAGGTATCTATGTGACCCTTTTTTACCCTTTTATAGTCACCTCCAAGATTTTACCTAGTAAGTTTCGAACTAATAACCTCTTATGAAAACATCAGGATGACATAACCCATTAACGCCTTACCACTAGGTCAAACTGATGATGGATTGGTTAGGTATGAGTGTATGACCAGATATGTGTTGTTTTTTTCTTTTGTTGTAAAATGTTTCAAGAGTGTTTTTGATCAATTTCAAATCATTGGACATGTTTTGTTAACCGCCCCACCCATAATGCAGTTGTAAATCCAGGTAGCATCCATTGTCCCAATCATTTTCCATCAAATTCAACCTCATTTGATTCCAACACTTATCGTTAATTGGTACCACTTGCGATCCCCTTCATGTTCTTATGTTAACTTTGGTCGGATTACTACTAGTCCTTAGTATCAACATCACTTTAGTCCCACTTTCATTTAGCCCTATCATGTTACACTTTCGTGTATCAATAACAATTAAAGATCAAATATCTTTTATTTTACATCTATTTTTCCAGTCGACCACCTTCAATTCATTTGTCCCTACTATATCTTACGAAAGATCTATAGCTTAAAACTGGGAGCTCTTTCCAAACGAGTTGGACTAGATTCAAATACTTTGTTTCAGTAGATGATCTTCATTTGTCCCAGCAACCCTTTGCAAAGGCCACACCGACTCATTCTCATATATGTCATTTTTGGAGTTGGGGACCATTATTGTGTAGAAGTCTCACCATCTATCCTACATACATAGGGAATCAATTTATCGAATCCCACTTTCCAGTCTAAACTTGACTGCACCACATATGTGCACGTAGTTATGATATACATATAGTTACAGTTATGGTCGTACTCAGAATGGCTTTAAGTCTAGTTCGAAATGCTTGCGCTTAACACTATTATGTCCACTATACACTTGTAGCAAAATATCAACCTTGATAAATAAGTTGAATAGCCAATTAAAGAAAGCTTACTTGAAAATATAGTTTTGAATTTTTCAGTTGCTTCTTTTCTGGAGCTAAATTGCTCGTAAATAATATTAATACATACATAAATACTATTAAAAGGATGAAGTTTACTAAAAAGAGCACTTCCTAAGTCCTTGATAAAGAAAAAGGTTACCCATTAAAAGAAATAGACATCCATGATTTAAATAATATTAAACAGAAACCTACTCATAGAGCCATCAAGAAAAATGGAACAACTTTATATTCAAAAAGAAATGGTAGTCCAAAGTTCTCTTCAATATTAACTTCCCAGATTTTCTTTTTATGTTTAGAAATGACAATCTTAACAGAAGTGTTCAAAAGACGTCACTCTGGGCAAGTTTTTCTATCATGAATTGATCTGGAGGGTGACAACAGCAGACTACGGGTGCAATGAGTGAGCTAAAACTCTTTGGCAATATTTAGAACGGGACAGGTCATCCACAGGTGCTATAAACTCACCCGGAATGTGAAGCGTTAAGCAAGTGGAAGAATAGGCTAAACACACCACCTACCTAGAGATGGCAATTTGCAAAATGATCCATCTGACCACACTTTGACCCAAAAGCATTTTGATCCATTACCCGACCCAACCCGCCAATCTAGCCACATAAGAATTTTCTTCTCTCAATTGATTGGTCAAGCTGAATTATGGTTTTTTTGGGTAAAAGGGAGTTACCCAGTTACCCTGGTAAATTAAAAGACGTGAAACACTTTTTTAATTAATCTATATTGTCAAAATTTAACATTAAAATATTATTGGGCATTTGGGCATTTGGGCAGGCCACCTAGGCTATAGGCATTGAAAATGGCTTTAGACCACTAAGGCCCATTTGACCAATTAAAGATCAACCATAACCCAAATCAGCCCGGTAATAAGTATATGCACCACAACTCCACAAGCCATCTCAAATTCTCAATGGTGTCAAGTAATTTTTTGCCAAAATAAAACCAAAAATTCAATACAGAAATTGAATAAAACCAATGACAAACAACAAGAGACAATAATACTTTACATTGAATTCCCTACCTAAATAGATAAACTGTTATGAAAAAATTCTCATGAGAAACAACCAAAGTCAATACTATAAAACGAAAACGAAGTTATAACAGACAGTTGGGACTTGGGACATAAGATGTGACCATGAGTATCAAATTAAAAGTGAGTGGCACAAGAAACAGTGAAAACATCAGCCCATGCAACAGGTACACAATACTTCATATGACATCAAGAAAAAAATGAAAGCGTTGACTTGTGTATACATTTATATAGTAGATGGAGTCATTTCTTAATCAAGACGGATGAATAGATGTAGATTCTCCAATAGCACTAGTAGCCTAGTACGAATAAGTAAGCAAGTGCTGGTAGTACCTGCAGATCATAGAGATTGAAGAATTAATGTGTAACATTCTTTGGAAGGTTTCGGATTACATTGCTTTTCATGCCCATCTTGGAACGCATCTGCTCTACTCCTGATCGGTTCATCTGCTTCATCACCTTCATCCTAACCATGTTCTCCTTCGACTGCACAGTTGACAAACCCATGCTCCTATACCTGACATGTGTACATTTGTTCAAATATTAGAGAAATAGCATTCGAGGAACTTAAGATAATTTGAGATAACATAATGTTGAGCGTCCAAATAAAAAAATACTTCAACAATATTTAATTGGGTCAAATTTGTAACAAATTATATGGAATACACTCCATCTAAGCTTGCAAGTATTCAGATTAACAGAGGTTGCAAATTAGGCAAGTTTTGGTACTTGTGTAAAAGGTCACAATGGGTTCAGGTAAACATTTGTCCAAGTTCTATCATGTAATTTGTTTTCTGCAATTCTGTACATACTTAATGATTTTAAGATGATTAAAAATTACAAAAAACTATATTAGAACAAGATGAATATGTTGTAAGCATTTGAATGTACACTAGCATTATACCCGCGCAATGCAGCGGTGAAAGTGGTGACGGTGGGTGGAGGTGCGAATTAATGTTTTAAAATAAAAACATATTGTACTCCGTCCGTCCCATTTAAAATGTCCACATTACTATTTTGGGATGTTCCATTATAACTGTCCACTATGATAATTAACCAATAAAAAAAGACTTTGGTAGGTAGATTTAATATTAGATTGATGAAAATTGTAGTTAGTGGAGAATAAGTAGGAAGTGGGACCCAGTTTACTTAGTCTTAAAATTTTTTGAGGAGAGAGTGTTAAATGTATTTACTCCTATATAATAGTATAGATTATACTTCTGCCTGCTTTTCTAATATAAACAAAATCACAGTAACAGGTACCTTGCAGCCAATACAGCAGTCATGGGAACATCAATGGCAGACGGGCGTGGTTTCTGACGATAATAGCGTAGATATTCTCTGGAACCAATTGCTTTGGTTGATATAGTATCATCGCTTATTGAAGTTATGATGAGTTCAGACCCACCACTCCCAAG
Organism: Pseudognaphalium luteoalbum; assembly: GCA_963422505.1. Taxonomy (NCBI): domain Eukaryota; kingdom Viridiplantae; phylum Streptophyta; class Magnoliopsida; order Asterales; family Asteraceae; genus Pseudognaphalium; species Pseudognaphalium luteoalbum. Next base: position 12,980,401 of record OY730192.1, on the reverse strand, counting down.
TTCTATACCATTACTTGTATCATCCGCTGAAACAACCTGGTTCCCATTTGCATCCAGATAACTAACAAAAGAAAAGAGAATATTAGATCATTTATAAGGCCTCAATGAGAACTTCAAATAATTCTATGTGAGGTGACTAACATCGATACACGTTTTATTGAAGTATCATAGAAAGAGTGTCTTGGCTGCTGAGTGAAGTGTGTCACGCGTTCAATCAAATATGATTCATAGATGTGGTTAAATGGGGATGTATGGGCTTGGTAACGAGTTAAAAATGTTAACTTTGTACAGGCAAGTTGGGTTGAACAGAAACGCTTCTTGTCCAAAAAAATTAGATGGTCACTATCAAATACGATTACAACAAAGTTTTTATTTCAACAATATTCTAACTAATCAAATAAACGGATTTAGAAGATTGCATGCATTAAAATAGCATTTTGGGCAACATTTAACCTTTCTGACGGTTTCCCTTCTAGCTAACCTCTTTTTAGAATGTCAACTGACTAACAGTCCACTAAATTATACTTCGAAGATGACATGGCTTATAAGGTGACGATTACCATAGACTACATATATTTTTTAAGTTCTCTCTCTTCATATTTACGGTCCATCTTACATGTTACATGCCGCATCATTTTGTAAGTAAATTTTGTGTGTGCAGAAGAATAAATAAAAAAGGAACTGGATGACCTAAATCATAGAGAACAAAACAGAATTTTAATACAAACCTGCTGCTGTAGTCATAAAACTCTTCTAGTTCAGCTTCTTCTTCTTCATCATCGTCACCATAGTGTACTTTGCAATGACTTTTTGCCACCATATGTTTCCTAACTGCTTCCAAACTATTGAACGGCTGGCAGTTACTGTTGCAATACAAGCATATGAAATCACGCTTAACCTGTAAAAACACAATAGCAACAATAATAAGTAAGAAGCTTCTAACATCTAAGAGGCAACAAACATGAATACCACAAACCAAAAGAGTAACTCGGTCTGATAAGATAATCAGATGGACTAAATTCTCGATTGATGTACATGAATAGTTAAAGCTTACAAACATTACTAAAAATAGTAACAACTTATTTTCTTTGCCAGCTTTTATAAAAAATGCAGCATCTAGATCTAAGATCTTTGACGCTATGATAGTAATTTACAATCCAAGATAAGCTAAATATTAGAGGTGTAATTTTCAACCCACTACTAAACGGAAATTTTTTAGTTATGTTTCATCTCTAAAAGATCAAAAGGATCAAGTTAATAATATATTTGGGATGTAGGTATCAGGTCATATTGTTCTAACTAGTCAATAAACATCAGCAGTATATTCAAATGCATAACCTCTACTAAATCACTTCATTGAATGAAAAGACAAACAACTACATTATTATTTTTGATAATATAGCTATTGTAACCCCATCTGCCCTTTACTTCAATATTATAAGAAACTAGAAAAAGGATAATATCGATTCACAGGCCAGCCAGCCAGCCAATTTGCCACCTCTAGTAATTATTCTTCAAGAGAAAATATCAATATGCCATTTTTTATAGAATGGTAAGATACAACAGTAAATCAAGTTTTCAAAGACGGACATCGCATGTCGTACCTTAAGTCCAAGATACGTAAAAAGGCCACTAGGATCTTTCAGATACTCGATGTCAGGAACAAAAAAGCCATGATGTTTGTGCATGTGAACCATACAGCTTTCAATAGTTTTATGCTCTCGATCACACATAAAGCAACATGTTGGATCCACTTCCTCCTCATCTTCATCCATATCGTCATCAGTATCATCATCGTCATTCACTTCCATATGAGTAGAAGATGATGCCATTTCACCGACCACATCATCATTCTCAGAGACCTCCTCCCATTCATCACTTCCATCGGTTTCCTCATCAAATTCCTCCTCCTGTTGCGGGGCCTTCTTCATAATCCGGGTTGGAAGAGGCTTTATTACTGCATTGTTTTCATCTTCATGACCTGCATCCTGAGAAGCTCGCATAGTGTGAGTTCGAGATTTTAGATGCTGAGCATGAGCCTTGGCACTTCTATAACCTTTGCCACATAGGCGACAACTGTACATCATAGCGGGACCATTCAGCTTACTCTTCTCTTCAGCAAGTGCGGATTGTCTGGCTAAAAAAAGAGCTTCTGTCACTCCTGGAACCCCTGCAATCTGTGTTTTCAAAGATACATACAAATTTCAATTGCCAAGCATTAGAATACATCAATAACTAATGTCTCAAAAAATGGTTAGGTTGGTTGTACATCATTATGACTATGGGTAAATGCATCGAGCTCGTGCAAATTCAAATGGATATGCTAATTACAAGTAGATAGCTAATGCATATTAAAAAACTATATCTAATTAAAGTAAAATTTAGAGTTTTGACAGATTCTACAATAATCTATAGCATGACAGTGCATCAGAAATTATCATCATTTGAGAAGTTATCTTGGTCACAAAAATTATTGTTCCAAATTGGGTGAAGATTGTAGCAAAGAAAGCTTCAATAACCATCTTCTAGGGTTAGTTCAAAGATTCAAAGTCAATGAGCCGCATTGCTAGTCCCCTTACACAGCAATAGTTACTTGTTTCTGAATTATCTTTTAGTTACAAATCCTACATCACTAGTACTACGCGGAGAACAATTTTAAGATATAAAAATCTCCAAGTTCGCATAGTAAGTGCCAGACCATAGAAAGTTCAATGAACACACTAATGGTATTGTATATACGTATGAAGTCAATACTAACAGTATTTAATCAAATTTGCTTCTTCTATTGTTTCCTACTACACAATATTTTGTCATCTACATAACCACTATGGATAAATCCACTTTACTTTCATACTTGCAGAAGAAAAATCAAAGCAAACAACTATAATTAACATGAAATATACCTCTAAACAAAATCAAGAAAAAAAAAACTAAAAAGCAAACTTTTGGTTACAATTCAGTATCACATCTTAATCTAACACATCAACTAAAAAACACAACCGTAACCGAAATAATTAACCGAATAACTTCATTTTACAATATAATCAACTAATTCTTATCTAATTTCATAAACTTTAGCATCAATCAACCGGTGTAATATCACATGACTTAGGTTAATCAAAACAGAAACAAAAAACCTAATTACATAACACGTATATGTACATATTAGTTACAGAATAATTGAAGCATATTATTAGTAATTATATAATTAACCTTGCGTTTGAGATTGTAGCGGTGCCATTCGGACTTGTAGTGAAGCTTTTGATCATTTTCATCTTCAAATTCTTTGTTGCAAGCGTTGCATGTCAGGCCCCCTGTCATGGTTTATTTTTTGAAATGCAGAGAGAAAACGTCGGCTATTAAATATTGGAATTGCGAGGTGAGGTTTATTTAGGGTTAGGGCTAAAGAAAGTAAAAAATAGCCAACGGTGACTCGTTTTCTTGGTATGCAAGGCGGTCCGGTCCACATGCTGATGCAACCCCAACCCGTGCCCGAATACGTTTCGGACTTTTGGACCTTTTGGTCAACCAAAATATTTCTTTATAACGTTGAACCGAGTTTTTTTTTTTTTTTTAAGCTTTATTTTAATCGAGTTTTTGTTTTATTTTTTTAGGTATGTTATCAACAACCTCAAAATTGAAAGATTATGTCGATACTGCTCAATCAATTACTCTTTAGTTTGGAATGTTTGAAATTAACTTTCTATGGAGTATTAATTAACTTTTACAATATTGTAACAACTTTGTAAATTTGTTTGTTTTATATCAGTTGTTATCGATTCACTATTAACCTTTTAATCATCTAAATGAAAACGTTTCATGATATGACTAAGTTTTGTTCCTGTAACAACTTGTTTAGAAAAACAATTGGGCCTTGCAATGGAGGTCTAAGTAAAACAAATTGGGAAATTAAAATGTAAAACGTATTTTCTCATGAATCATAGTCAAATAAAACTATAATTAAATGTAAATATTGATTTCAATTTAATAATGAACTAATGTAAATGTATGAACGTTCTGGTCATTCACATATCTACTCTCGTTCACATATATAGAAGTAGAAGATATCACTACATACTAAAATAGTTGGATCTAACGTGTTAAAACATACAAATTTTTTTTAGAAAAGCAAACACTTACAAACTCATAACATAAATAAATACATTAATCCACGAAAATTTACAATAAGTCCCACCGTAGGAATAAAATGGATAGAGAATGGTTTCACAATTAAATATGTCGCAAAGGTAACAGTAGGCTTCAACTCTATTACCAACCAAACGTTTTTGGTAGGCAAAATCCAAATTGAACCAAACACTTGGCAAGTTGCATACAAGTGAAAAATTTATCTACTGCATTCACACAGAAGGTGTACAGAGATTGTTCAAGGCTTTCAACAAAATGAAACTGCGCTATATTGATTTAATTAGCTAGATTTACAGGATGTAAGTAATGTTCCACTTAAGGTGTGGTGTCGTTTGACTCCACTGCAGGTCTGCAGCAGCATCAACATCAGCTTTCAAGTAGATTGGGTGAAGTTCATGTCCTTCTTTGGGCTCGACATTCACCCACTTGCGGCCGCTCATCTTGTGGTGTTCAAACTTGACACGACCTTCTTTCAAAGCATGGAGTGTATGGTCTCTGCCCATCCCAACATAATCTCCCGGGTGAAACCGAGTGCCTCTTTGTCGTACGATTATATTTCCAGGTCCTACTCTCTGTACGTACCATCAACATGTCACTATATATGTCAATAAGATACTAAGAGAAATCTTCATATAACAGCCACTAAATTTACAATCATGGAGGTGTCTGGACGCGTGCTTCAGATATAAGAAAGTGATTCTAAGTTTCTAACATAATGTGAATTATTATACATAATCTACAAAGACTGTAATTGATAAAATTTAGTACGGTATAGTTGAGACTCACCTCACCTCTAAACTTCTTAACACCAAGAAACTTGGAATTCGAGTCACGCCCATTCTTGGTGGACCCGGCCGTTCTTTTCGTGGACCAACGTCTAAACACGACGCTTAATCCATCTCCACTCACATCTATGCATGGTTCAGTAGACTTAAAAGTATTTTTACCATAACTACAATCAAATAAAAGAAAGGAATAAGTTGTGCACAGTGTGAAGGCCTAAATTACCAGTTACAGTCTACAGAAGGGAAGATAGTGATTCTTGTAATCAAGTCACTAACAGTCAATCTCTTACACAATGAAGTTGCAAAATTCATTGCAACTCAAACAAATCTGCATACCAAAATCAAAATCGAAATCACACGTAATTGGTTATTGGTGAAGAAAAAGCATGTAAATTGACACACTTTAATCATGTTGATACTTGATACTAACTACATTATTCAGACATAATGTAGAAGGGTTTAAGTATAGACAATTCTCCACTTTGAACCTTAGACATTACAAAGTTATTATACGTAAAACATTTTTTTAAAGAGAAGAATAACATTATTGTTTAACATGTGCTTGATTCAACGCAAGCTAACTAATGAAATAAAAGTAATACAAGAATAATATGTGACCCTCCACCTAGTGAGCGGAGGTTCAAGCCTAGAAGTTTTGTAATATTAGTGACTTTCAACAAAATTAAAAAAATAAAAATGAAAATTCATGATGAAAGATTATAAAATCATGGTTGTTTTAACCTGTAGTTTACCAATTAGCCGTGAGAGAGATCAAAGGTAAATGGAATCTAGGGTTTTTTAACTATCGTTTCGGACTTTCGGGATCGTAATTAAAGATTTGGGTTACGTTTTTCTTTTTACCTATCCAATTTTTTACTATGGGCCTTAATTAAAAACGGGCTTTTATAAATAAGTCTAACAAATGGACCTTAACAAGTAAAGTACCACACTTAATTCGTAAGAAAAAGAAAGCAAAAGTCTAACAATGGACCTTCAATTTGTTTGTGTATAATCGATTTTGTTTGTTCATCTACAACCTTAAACACATAATAACTAAAACAAACGCAAACGTAATTTCTTAATAAATGACCAACACGACATGATAAAGTTTCTGTTTAAGTGTTCGTATGTTTCGCGTTTAAAGTTAAAACAGACACGATCAAACAACAGAATTTTTTGACCAATAAACTAGAACATAAAATATGTTCGTCAAGTGTTCCTTTGTTCGGTCAAACTTAAATGAATGAATGATCAAGCCTCAATTTTAATTCCCTGTCTGTAGCGAACGACGTAAACTGAAATAGAATGAGACTAAAATTAAATTCGATAATGCGTAGAAACTAACAATCAAATCATAATCACTAGTTATGTTAGCATTTGATACACCAATAGCAAAATGATGTGAAATTTAAAACCTCACTTATAACCAACGTCAAGCCATGACCAAACAGTTCTAAGCTAGAACAAAACAATTACAGAAACGAGATCGTAAGGATGAGTTTTATTAATTAATAATTCTAAACAGTTGCTAGTTAATGACATTGTTTCCAACTAATTAAGCCATTAACACATAGACTGAAATCAATTGCAATTAATACAATAATTGATTGGGTCAAACAATAAACTTAAAATACTCCAAGAAAATATATCAATAAATAAAACAACCGTTGATTGTTTTATCATTAATGAGACCCATGTACAAACTGTAAATGTCAACACTAAACAATTTACCAATTCATGAAACCCAAACAACCAAATCTACCACCACAATAAACCAAATCAATCCCATAATCTAAGCAAATCTCCCCACCTCTCCACCGTATCAGAAGTCAAACCCACCGTTGACCGCTCCATTTATCGGAACACTCGCGGGCTGAATCATGTCGTTATTCCAGCCGCTACTCGAACATGACAATGCCGAAGGTTTGTTGATGATCATCAACTCATGAGCTTTAGTCACCACTTTTTTCTTCAACTCGATCAACGAATAAAGATAATCTTCCAATTCCACCACATTCATTCCTTCGATATTTTTCTCATCGTACCACGGACGCCCCCTGCTACTCTTCGAACCCATCACACTGTTTCGCTTCTCAAACTCCAACTGCGTCGAAAAATCAACGTAATGTCGATTATACTCGTTCCACGACAACATGGGTGTAACATTATTCTGGGTGGGTCCTGTTTCCACATTGGTGGGAAGATCTTGGTTAATGTTTTTTAGATAACGGTCAATGAGGACATCCGTATTAGGGTGACCGAATGAATAAACTTTTCCACCTGGTGAGTTAACCAGAATGGCGATCTGGGCACCGGTTAAAACACAAAGTTCGGACGCTTTCTTGAAAAGTCCGGTTCGACGTTTAGAGAATGTGACTAGTCGGCTGTTAGTTTCTTGAATTTTCTTGATTTCGATCTTTTTTCGGCCCTGGGTTAGTTTTTTCTTCGTGCTAGTGTCGCTCGTATAAACCATGGTGGCGTTGATGATGGTTGTCGTACGATGGTGTCTTTTTTATCGACTAAAAAGAGTTATCGTCGTAAACTTGGAGAAAGGTAAATAATGTTAGAGAAAAAGAAGTAATGATGTTAATTTATAGGAGGAGAGAGGATCGGTAATTACAAATCGAGAACATTTGTAACGTGATTAATTTCTTTGACACGACTATCCGTTAGGCCGTTGCACATTATACACCCACAACCCCAAGCCACTACTCAATAACACAAGTGTATAATGCCTCTTATATTATGCCCATATGTATAAATAATAAATTACGTATCTAAATGCAAACTGTTAAATAAACTTATCTATATTTTGATTTGATTAACTAACTTGATGTGTACATCATATTATATTTTTTAAATTTGAGTTTTATTTTACGTAGTATGTAGTACCTAATAGTTTTAACATTGATTTGTATCAGTTGAGATAATGTAATAGAAAGGGTAAAAGACTTTTGCCCAAAGCTAACGAACCGAATCTCAAAAAATTTAATGACGCGTATATTAATTTCTAAAAATAATTATAACTTGTAATTAGATTGTAAAAATAAAAAATGACTATCTGGCAATGATTCACCACGTACTTCACAATATCTATGATTGATTCTACATTTTACGCCATCATTATTTTCTTAATACGTCAAAGTTAACATTTTATTAATAAAAATAGGAATAATTAATTTGTAAACTCTCGTATCATATGTCAAAAAGATGTTCGTGTTTTAATCATAAAGATTGAACTTATTTTATAACATCTTCCAAAATTGAAGTAACAGATCAATCGGATATCTTCAAGTTTGAATTTGTAAGATATTAGCTAAACTCAAACTTTTTATATTCAACCGATATAGAATGCGAGTTGTTACTTGATCAGTTATATACATGGAGTATATGTATTCATCTTACTCGAATTACACATTGGTGTTGATATCTTCGTTCAAAAACTTGATTATCACACGAATGAGAATCGTGAAACCAATTATATATCATATACTCCTTAACGTTTTATATGCAAACATTTACTATGTGTATTATTACTGTTCATATCATCGGCTTGTTTTAAGCTATAGCTAGTCCATTAGTATTATTGAGTTTAATTTTGTAAGTTAATGAAGGATGTAATCGTAAAAAGGGTAAAATGTCTTAAAAATCGCTTAAATAGAGTAGTTGTTACAATTTTGTAACCATTAAAATCTAGAAATCGTATAAAAGACAAAAACAATTGATTGATGCAGTATCAAATCTTGATTTTATTATATCAAAATTACCAGACTAAAATTCCAATGAACATATCCCGTTTATTAGAAAGTCAACTTAAAGTTTGAGCATAATTGACAACTCACCACCATTATATTTCTAATAGAAAATAACTAATTTATCATTTGACCAATCAAATTTAACAAAATACTCTTTTGACCAAGCATTTTAACAAAATAATTTTCAATTTCGCGCCATACAAGGCGTGAAAGGCGTGAAAGGCGCGAAACTAATAAGACAAACTCAAAACACACATTATTTCAAAATTTTATGGACAAAATCTGTTAGATGGCACCGACACGAGGAATAAAAAAAAGGTGATACATTGATTAAAAAAAAAATCCATAGCGCGAGTACCTCAAGGGGAGAGAGAAATAAAAATTTTAATATATTATATTTTTCATATTTAATTAACGTAGTATTTTGTTTTTATTTGATAACTTTTTATATACAATGCATAAAATAGTTCCGAATACATATTCATGATCAGTGTAATTTTAGTGTCATATGTTATGTATTTAACGAAAGCATTTTTGTATATTTTTTAGTCGAAAAAAATATTGAAAAATGCTTTCATTAAATACATAACATATGACAATAAAAATTTAGTCAAAATGCAGATAAAATTACATTGATCATTAATATGTATTCAGAATTATTTTATGCATCGTGTATAAAAAGTTATCAAATAAAAACGAAATACTACGTTAATTAAATATGAAAAATATAATATATCAAAAAAATTCTTTTTCTCTATCCTTAAAGTCCTCGCACCGTGGATTTGATTTTTTTAATCAATGTCGCGCCATATATTTTTTATTCCTCGCGTCGGTCCCATCTCACAGCTTTTGGTCCACAAATTTTTGAAATAATGTGTGTTTTGAGTTTGTCTTATTAGTTTCGCGCCTTTCACATCTTGTATGGCGCGAAAGTGAGAATTATTTTGTTAAAATGCTTTGTCAAAGGATTATTTTGTTAAATTTGATTGGTCAAAGAATCAAATTAGTGATTTTCCATATTTCTAAACTTTAACAACCAATTACACCTTAAATTAAATTAATTAAATAATATCCCAAACACTAATACCCAACTAATCCCGGAACGAATGGCGGTGTAAGACAAATTCCGTTAGAAAATAAATCTTGATTCGGAATTTGGATACTATTTTTTACGGTAATCTTTATTAGAGTATATAACACCACTTCTTTTATCCTTTCCTTTTGTGAATGTAAACTGGACATGGGCCACTCCAGTTAAGACCCATTAGCAACCCATATTAACACAATTGCAGTCTACCCTAAATGGCCCAGCATCAGCTAAAAGAAAAAGTCTTTTGCACGTTGAATTGGTTCTTGTTTTCACTGAAGGATTTGTGGAAGCAGTAATTAACATGGAGAAAATACTGGATGTAGTTTCTCCCACTATCTTTAATTTCAGTTGTTTTCTATTTCCTATTTAAGTTCTGGTTTATGTACGTAGGAAAGTAGCAGTAGCAATATCTGTTTCAAGTTTTCAAGTATTGTAATTTCTCCTTCAATCAAGAAGCAATTTTAATTGCAACTGTGTCTTTCTTCCTTGAGTATTACCGATACATACACAAACAATCCTTATTCTTTGAAACTAACAGTGGTATCAGAGCTTGGATTAGTATATGGTCAAGTGTATGCCAAAACCGACAATGCCGAGTTCAGCATCTTCAAGTGTTCAAGATGAAACTTTCCAAAGGATCGGAAAGGATGGTGGTGTTGCGTTACATTATCCAATGCTCACGAAAACAAATTACTTGGTGTGGGCCTTAAAGATGAGGGTGAATCTGCAAGCACAGGGAGTGTGGGATGCAACTCAAAACGGTGAAGTCGATGAACGACAAGATCGAATGGCTCTTGCGGCCATTTACCAGGCGGTTCCAGAAGATGTTCTTATGATGTTAGCCGAGAAGGACTCGGCCAGGGAAGCGTGGGAGACGTTGCGAATGATGAACATGGGAGCCGAGAGGGTAAAGGAGGCCAAAGTTCAAACCTTGAGAAGTGATTTCGAGATGATTCGAATGAAAGACAGTGAGTCGGTGGATGATTTTGCCATGAGATTGAATACAATCGTGACTGGTATTCGATCTCTTGGTGAAAAAATTGAGGAGATTACGGTTGTCAAGAAGTTTCTTCGAGCCGTTCCAATGCGTTTCATGCAGATTGTGACTTCAATCGAACAATTCGGTGATTTGAAAAATATGACAGTGGAAGAAATTGTAGGTCGTCTCAAGACCCATGAAGAGAGACTCCGAGGCTATGGAGATCGACATGGAGAACAATCGTTGCTGCTCACTCATGCCGAGTGGTCTGCGCAATCCAAAAGAACCGATGAGAAGGAATCATCAAGTGCTTCAAGAGGAAGAGGACATTCTGGTGGTCGAGGTTGGGGACGAGGCCGAGGACGTGGTCGAGGTGACGGTCGTGATTTCAAATCAAATTGGAATGATCGGAAATCTACTCAAAAGGATAAAAGTAAGATCAAATGTTTTGCGTGTGAAGAGTTTGGTCATTATGCTTCCGACTGCCCGAAAAAGAAACGAGATGAAGAGGCAAATCTAGTTCAGCCCAACGATGAAGAACCCACTTTGATGATGGCGATTACGGAAGAACATGTAGCAGGTGAACTGTTTCTAAAGGAGAATATAATTGTTAATCTTCTTACATGTGGGGAACCTCGAATTCAGTCCGATGTGTGGTATCTTAACAATGGGGCTAGCAACCACATGACTGGAGACCATACAAAGTTTCATGAGTTAGACAAAACAGTCACAGGCCAAGTCAGGTTTGGAGATGGCTCGGCTGTAGCTATCATGGGGAAAGGATCAGTTTAATTCGATTGTAAAAATGGCGACCAACGACTCCTTAATGAGGTATATTTTATTCCAGCTTTGAAAAATAATATCATTAGTCTTGGGCAAATGACATAGGTGGGGTATTGGGTTGTATTAGACAGGAATTTGCTGAAAATGTTTGACAGGAACAAAACTCTTGTTTTAAGAGTGAAAAGATCTCCGAGTAGGCTATATAAAACTCTTTTAAAGACGGGTCACCCGACTTTTCTCCTTGCTACACGAGACGAACCAGTTTGGTTATGGCATTCAAGACTCGGGCATGTCAATTTTCATTCTTAAAAAATATTGGTGGAAAAGAACATGGCAAACGGAGTTCCTATGTTCAATCACCCGAATCAGATTTGTGAAAGGTGTGTTCTTGCAAAACAGACCCGAATTCCATTCCCTGATCAGTCATCGTTTCGAGCTCAAAAACCTCTTCAACTTGTACACGCTGATTTGTGTGGTCCAATATCACCAACGTCCATTGGAGGCAGTAGGTATTTTCTGCTTTTGGTTCATGATTTCAATAGGTGGACATGGGTTTATATGTTGTCCAAAAAATTCGAAGCATTGGATGTGTTCAAACGATACACGGTAATGATTGGAGAAAGCTCGGGTTTGAAAATAAAAACACTACGTACAGATAGAGGGGGAGAGTTCACATCAACAGAATTTGCCAATTATTGTGAAGAAAATGGTATTACAAGGCATTTAACATCACCGTATTCGCCCCAGCAAAACGGAATTGTTGAAAGGCGAAATCGCACCGCAATGGAGATGGCAAGGAGCCTTCTCAAAAGTAGAAGTGTACCAGGGGAATTCTGGGGTGAAGCCGTTAGACATGCGGTCTATCTTCTAAACCGTTTACCTTCAAAGTCCCTTCCGGACATCACCCCGTATGAAGCTTGGTTTGGTAAAAAACCGAACCTTGAACATTTACGAGTTTTTGGTTGTGTTGTTTTTGCTAAACATACAGGTACTCACTTGAAAAAGCTTGATGATCGAAGCAAAAAGATGGTGTACCTTGGGGTTGAAGATGGAACCAAAGGCAATCGTTTGTTTGACCCGCAAGACCAAAAATTGCGGGTTAGTCGTGATGTTGTGTTTGATGAAAATGAGGGCTGGAATTGGTGCAAGAATAAGGAAGACAAACAACCAATGGCCAACATATTTACCATAATCAAACCACAACCCGAAATACCATCAGTTACTACACAAAACAGCCCCGAAATCACACATATTGAACCCGTAAGCCCTGTAACAGAAGCTGCCAATTCTGGACAGCCCTATGGTGAGGCTGTACAGTTCCATTCAGCCCCAAATATTACTTCCCAAAACTCATTTTCGTCATCCTCAACAAGTTCAAGTGACTCCTTAAATGTCATCGGACCTAAAGGGGTTCGTTCGTTAGGCGATATTTATGCGAGAGCTGAGGAAGTAACACTTGAACCCGAAGAACTATTGATGGTTGAAACTGATCAGCCTTCAAGCTTTAAGGAGGCAGTGGCTTACAAAGTATGGCGGGAGGCTATGAAAGCGGAATTGGATGCAATCGAGAAGAATAAGACATGGCAGCTTACTGACTTGCCATCGGGTCATAAAGCAATTGGTTTGAAATGGGTTTATAAAGTAAAGAAAGACAACTTGGGAAAGGTGGTGAAGTATAAAGCCCGACTCGTTGCAAAAGGCTTTGTACAAAAACAAGGAGTTGATTTCGATGAGGTTTTTGCACCGGTAGCAAGACTTGACACCGTGAGGCTGATTCTTGCCTTAGCGGCTCAACATGGGTGGGTTGTCCATCATTTAGATGTCAAGTTAGCCTTTCTCAACGGAGATCTCGAGGAGGAGGTTTATGTTACTCAACAAGAAGGATACGTGGATAAAAGTCAAAGTCAAAAAGTTTTCAAGCTTTTCAAGGCTCTCTATGGACTCCGACAGGCACCACGAGCTTGGAATGTTCGGCTAGATAAAAGCTTGAAGGGGCTGCGTTTTTCAAAATGTTCACAAGACCCCGCTGTTTACACAAGAAACTCGACAGGTAAAACTCTTATTGTTGGAGTTTATGTTGATGATTTAGTTATAACCGGGTCAAATAATGAAGATATCATCGAATTCAAAGAACAAATGAAGAATGAATTCGAAATGAGTGACTTGGGGCTGCTAGCTTATTATCTTGGAATTGAAGTGTCACAATCAAAATGTGGTATAACCTTGCGACAAACTGGTTATGCAAAAAGGATTCTAGATCAGTTTGGAATGCAAGATTGCAACCCGGTAAGATCACCAATCGAACCAAATTTGAAAGTTGGAAAAGATGAAGGTGGTGAAGAAGTCGATGCTACTGAATATAGGCGAGTGGTGGGGTGTTTGAGGTATCTTACTCATACTCGCCCAGACTTGTCCTATTCAGTTGGCATTGCAAGTCGTTTTATGGAGAAACCAACAGCTTTACATTTTCAAGTTGTGAAACGGATCTTGAGGTATGAGAAGGGTACTCTTGATTACGGGCTCAATTATGGAAAAGGTCAAGAAATCGAGCACTTGGTTGGGTTCTCTGATAGTGATCTTGGTGGTGATATAGTGGGCAGTAAAAGCACGAGTGGAATGGTCTTTTATATTGGAAAGAATCTGATTACTTGGCAATCTCAGAAACAAAAGACGGTCGCTTTATCTACTTGTGAAGCCGAGTTTATGGCAGCAACAGGAGCACCATGCCAAGCTATTTGGCTTGCAATTTGCTGAAAGAATTGACGGGTCAAAACATTGAGCCAATCACTTTGTTCGTTGATAATAAATCATCAATTGCCTTGATGAAGAATCCGGTTTTTCATACAAAAACAATATTCAAACATAAATACAATACTTTTTGAGCATTGTTAACATTTTTACCGCTGCAATGCACGGGTATTCTTGTAGTTAGTTATAAAATATGTTCATTACATAACTTGATACAATATGAAAGTTCGTCAAATGTGACTTTAACCCATCTATGAAAATAGAATCAGAAAATCAGTCATTCTTTCTTTAGCTGGTAAATTACACTAACATTATTTTGATGCAAACAAAATGCGGTAATTGTTAGCATGTAAAATAAATGTTGGGGTAAATCATCTACTTTATTGGGCTTAATGATAACACAATTGCGGGTCAAAATTTTGGCGGATTTGATTTCAAAGAAGTCATTTAATACGAAAGAAAAAATATACACCATTACGATGTAACATTTCAGTTACTCTTTCTGTATTTTTGTCATTTCATATGTTTATACAATTTTTTTTAATAAGTGTACTATTTACCAATAAAACTTTATATTTCACTATTTATAACACGGAGAGTAAACAATTATTTTAATACGGATAGATAATTGAGACAAGATAGTATTAACTACTGTAGTTTACAAGATTCTAGTAATATGATGACATTTGGATACACTTGCACATGACGTATATAAAATAAACATAAAAGCATATACTATAATATAAAATCAAAACTATTATATTTCAAAAATAAAAATAGTAGTTTGTAGTAGTATCATTTTAATTATAGGTTACATGAAATTAGTCACTGAGTTCATGATCATCATCATGAAGACTTAAACCAGAAACATTCATCATCCTATCCGAAGCTTGTTTAGCCCATTTCACTATCTTCTCAGCTTCCTTATTTATCTTCTCTTCTTCTTTCATTGCTTTTTTCATGATCTTATTTTGTTCTTTCATCGAAAATGTTTTCAGAAACTCAACATCATATTCACTCCCCCAATCCTTTGTTGATAATGATTTGGTAAATAATCTGTTCTCCTTCCCCTGTTTCCTGCTAACACTTTTTTCCTTCTTTGGAGAGCACCACAAACAGCCGATACTCCGCCGCGGCGGCGACAAACTTCCAGATTCCGAGTCCGAGTCCGATTCATTCCACCGAGATTTATATGATCCGGTTCCGGATTTCGATGAAGATCTCGGTTTCGATTTCGCGGATTTTTTGAAATCTCGACTATCGTCGGAATGTTGTTCTCGATTCCGGCGATCACAGGCCTCGTGTTCTGACTCCAGCGACGACAAGCAGCTTGTATTAGACGGCGATTTGGACAAACCGCTTCCGGATTTCGATATCGATTTCGATTTCAAATCGTTTCGTTTAGATACATCCGAGTTCAAGCATTTCGGCTTCAAATTGGATTCCGATGCATCTCGATCTCCGTCGGAATGTTCATCCGGAGTAGAAAAAGGAGAACGCCGTTCGTTTGATTTCGAATCGCGGCCGGAGCTAGATGTGAAAGACTTAGACTTCGCCGGAGGAAATCGAGAACCGGCGGTGGTGGTAGGGAGGGATTTAAGCTTACGGAAACGGGTTTCAAGGTGAGACGGAAGATTATCGGAGTCGGAGTGAGAAGAGCAGTTAATAGCAGCGATTTGTTCGAGAACGGAGTGATCCATTGCCTGTGAAATCAGGTCTTCAACGGCCTTTTCGTCATCACTGTCTGTAAGGAAGGAGAAATCATCCCCCATTGATTTTTGCAGTTGGGAAGAAATTAGGGTTTTTTTTAATTATTGATTGATGCTTGTTTTACCTTTGAGTGGTGGCTTTGTAAGAGCGTCTAGGGGTGGAGGTGTGTCTGTAAACAGTAAAAGGATGGATATTCAAGTAACGGCTAACTCATGATTTTGGCATGTAGTGCCACTAATTTCGTGTGTAGGTCCTACCACTTCTGGCCTCCAACATTCCACAAAAACATCACTATTTTCGGGACTTTTTTACATTGTTCGTCCTTGTAGTTTATCTATAATTTCACACGTCGTCCTTGTACTTTTTTTCGACACTGATCGTCCTTGTGGTTGCTAATTCTTGCACTCGTAGTCCTTGTTGCTAACGGCCGTTAGTTTTCTTCGTTAAAGGACCATCCGTGTGATATTTTTTTTCAAATTTAAACTTTATTTTAATTTAATATTATTTTTAATTTTACTTAGCTAATTTTTTTCCGAATAATCTAATAAATTTAATTGAATTATTTTAATCAGTTTTTCTCTTGACAATTAATTTGTTCTATTTTTTAGTGTCCCGATCTATATAAACCTACTAAAAATATTAATAGTTTAAAAATGTAATAGTTTTTTAAATATTTTATACTCTTAATTTTGCATATCGTCGTCGATTTCATGACTCCGTATAGACAATTCTACATGCCTACATATATATTGATAATAGTTTTGTATATTATAAACGTACTCAAATTGCACATTATCAACATGCCTACATATACATTGTTTTTTTTAATAAAGTTAGTGGTATTTTTAATGGGTCGTTGTAGATTATGACACTTATAAAAATTAGAATAAGGAAATATTTAAATTAATCAATTTAATTGTCAAAAATAAAATAACCGTCACTAAAAAAGAAAATTAACTAAATACTGTTATTTAATACTATACGCTACGTAATTATTGCAATTTAGTATTTTACAATATTTTCTTTAATTAACTCAAAAATAAATGTTACATATTGATAATGTGCAATTTGAGTACGTTCATAATATACAAAATTATTAGCAATATATATGTAGGCGTGTAGAATTGTCTATATGAAATCATGAAATCGACGATGATATGCAAAATTAAGAGTATAAACTATTTAAAAAATTATTATATTTTTAAACTATTTATATTTTTAATGGGTTTATATAGATCGTGATACTCAAAAAATAAAATAAATTAATTGTCACAAAAAAACTGATTAAATAATTAAATTAAGTTGATTAAATTATTCAAAAAATAAATTAGCTAAATATAATTAAAAATAATATTAAATTTAAATAAACTTTAAATCTAAATTTTTTTTACATGGATGGTCCTTTAACGAAGAAAACTAACGGCCGTTAGTGACAAGGACTACGAGTGCAAGAATTAGCAACCACATGGACAACCAGTGAAAAAAAAAGTACAAGGACGACGAGTGAAATTTTAGACAAACCACAAGGACGAACGGTGTAAAAAAGTCCTATTTTTGGTGCAAAAAATATTCACGAATTCTAAAAAATAACTTATGAATATAATTAAACTTTCTGTTTTACCTTTTTTAAATACATTCGCCTATCTAATTCTTGATAAACTTTAATCGTTCAATGACATTATTTTTAAAGACGGATGAAGTATAAATTAGAAGACATACCTTATAATTTAAACAAACAAAAAACAAATGGGAATAATAGTTTGACATATTGTATTTTAACTATAATTAGCTATAAGATAAGATTTGATAGTACTTATGTTTTCCATTTTAGGTTGTATCTTAGAATTGCTTAAATAAATACTTCTCATCCCGGATTTGCCTATCTTTTGATTATTAGATAATAATATATTCATGATGCACAACTTCTTACATAACCTTTTATTATATATCTATCTAATTATCTTTGTAGCATCCTCGATATTTTTTATTAGTTAGTTAACAAAATATGTTTTACTGTGTCATGTCAAACGTTATTATATCCACTGAGAACAATATTTAGTGTGATATCAAATAAAAATCCCAATTGAATAAAATATTCCCAGTAAAACATTTTTAGTAAAAGCATTAAAGTAACAAATAACTATCCAAAAACTTCAAAAAAACTTGAAAACAGATTTGTACAATCCACAAATTATAAGTCCTAAATTAAAAAACAACAAGAAACATTGGCCCAGAGCTCTAGAGGCCTGAGTAAGCCCATAACCATTTGTATTGCGAGTCCAAGTGGTTAATGGATATAAATTATAAAATAGGGAATGTGTATATTCTGACATCGTTGTAAAATGTGGCTCGCTCCTAAAACTATAATACCTATTTACCCATTTAATGTTTTAAAATGTGCATTATCATATCAAAATCATTCAACTTTATGACAGAAAATTTCATTAAATTCTATAATGCAAAACCTTCAAAGTCACCAATAATGTGCTTTTACATTCGTACTACACATTTATTCGGTCTAATTGACTGGTACTATGCGTTGATATTAAGTTTATGTACGACATCCATATACATGGACCATACTTGTAAAGTTGTAAGCATCCCATAAGTTGTAGCACAAAGTTGACCTTATATTGTGCTTTGTAAAAAAGATTGTCGACATACGATTCAATAGTATTCAAAGTTTTATGTATTGAATTGTGTTTAAATTTGAGTATAAATATGTGCAAAACATGTGTAATAAGTCGAGTTCGGGTTTATTGAAATTTCACTTGGAATCTTATTCGAGTTTATGGAGCAATATTTACGCATTATTTAATGGGGAGTAATCTGTAAATTCCTACTGTTTATCCATACACTACCAAACATGCTTTGTAGTGTTGTATTGTATAACACTGTAAATTATAAAAGTAGTGTATTGATAAAAAGTAGTGATATACGAATCATTGCCCTTAATTAATACTCCATTGCTAGATTCGAATAAAATTTGCTTTTACATGAAAGCTTTGTTAATTATTATAAGCTATTCAAGTACTTGAATTAGATATTGCTTTTATGGAGCATAATCTTGATGTATATTCTCAAGTACGAGATTTCATATTTAGACTTGAAAAGTTGGTCTAAAACTTGATCTAACTATGTGTTTCAACCGTGTTGAGTTAGGCCAGCTTTTGAGTTCAAATCGAACATGATTCTTATATGTGTCATGTGTCAAGCTCTAGTCTATTACAAAAAAATCTTCAAACTATTGAATCGTGATCGACTTTAGGTTAAAACCACTGAGTCAAGCTAGCTTTAGCCTCGTTGATACCAAAAGTGTTTTGAAACTCTAGCTAGTACCAAGTTATCAACCGGGTTAAGTCATTGATTGATGACTCATGAGTCATGATCCCACAAATGACCCTTCAAATTGCTTTTTGATGGTACAAACCGTAAAACACGTTGTACTTAATTTAATGGGTTAAATATTTAGAAATGCATCCAACTTGTTCTGAATGTCTATTATGTGTATCATACTTAGGGGAGGTGTATTTAATGCATCCAAATTTCAAAAACGGTTTATTGTATGTATTTTGATGACGTGTCATCTTCTAAGGATGCCACGTGATATCGTAAACGGCCGACACATCATCAAAATACATACAATAAACCATTTTTGAAAGTTAGATGCATTAAATACACCTCTCGTAAGTATGATACATACAATAGACATTCAGAACAAGTTGGATGCATTTTCAGATACTTAACCCTAATTTAATTATAGGTCTAAAGTAGTCTTTGCTACCTTGCTTGGTCTCTTCTTTTTAACAAGATTTTCAGTTGCAATCCTTTTGGAGTGAATAAAATCAAATAGAATAATGAAATCGAACTTTAATAAAATAAATGTAATACTTGTTAAAGTAGGTTTTTGATCGCATTCACTCAAGCTTTTTTGATTAAAAGTTACTCTATACACAATTATATCAGATACGGTTTGTGTATTTCATATACTCCGTATTAAAAAATGAAATTAAAAATAATTCATAGTAGTGTGGAACATTATTTAACTATGTGTTTCAACCACGTTGAGCTTGTTTTAAGAAAACGGAGAAAAGGAATTTACAACCGAATTAAAGATTCGCATTGGGAGAAGAGAAAGATATATCTGTTTCATGTTTTGCGGATCTATGATTTTGTGTTGTGTTTTGTTTGTGGATATCACAAAATGATGTGATAAATATAACACCGTAATTGTTTAATAGAGAGTCATAGTAGTGTGGAACATTAAACACGTACCTATATAATGGTGTTTTCATCAATAAATTTGGTTTAAAAGTAATGCTACATGGAACTTCTTTATCAAAAACAGTAATTATCGTCATAAAGTGAGGTTCAAATAAATGTAAAAAATTATATGAAAATGAGATAATCAATAAGAATGCAACACATGTCAAAAAACTCATTCTGCCCCAATTTTTTTAAAAAATAATATTTCAATAACGGTTCATTGAAAAATTATAAAAATTGCATCTTATAAATGAGAATTTTTTTCATCGATTTGTCATCTCACAATGTATACTTTCGATTACTTTTTATTTTCGATTTTATAAATACATATTTATCAACTAATGTTAGAACTTAGAAATGAATTATATGTGTATATTCTTAACAACATCGATTTTGATTATTATTTATGACTTCATCCGTCGCATCCAAAGTGTCAAAACTTTTTTTTAAAGGTATTTCTTTTTCAACCTTATTCATTTTTGTTTGTGTTACATAATATTTAATGAAAATTATATCAATTAAAATACATTTATATTCTAATTTATTAATATATTCTACATCAGGTATTGTATAACACAAACAAAATTATTTAATATCAATGTTGAAAAAAATAACTTTTAAAAGTCAAAACTTGACATTTTGGGAGAGATGGATAGAGTAGTAAAAATAATATTGTTTTGACATTTGTATTGTCGATGTTAAGATGGTATGTGGTGAATATTACACTTTCCCCAAATATGACGTTTCCCTCTTAAACGCTCCCATGTGTGTGTGTCTATCTATCTATCTATCTATCTATATAAAAGTTGCATGCCATATTAATATCCTAATGGGAAATTAAACGATTTGCCCTAAAAAAAGCTAATATAACGATTTGCCCTCCAACAAAAATTGACGTTCTGCGCTTCCCAGACGCAATTCGTAAGTTGTGATTCGCGTCCTATTGCTTGCGACTTGCTTTCGATGCACGTGACCGAGAACGACGAGGTTGTGAACGAGTCGCATGTCTTTCAGGGTAAGGAAAAGACAAATGCAATACGCAAGATGCAAATGCGTTTGCGCTTTACGTCCCGTGAGTGAGCTAGCATTAATTGTGTCTGAAAACAAGTTGCATTGTGAAAAAGTATGGATTTGATTGTTGAAAGTAAAATAATTATCTTATCCGTTTGGATAAGATTTTACGAAATTTTCGGGATTTTTTTACATTTCCATAAATATTGTGACTCTAAACTAACATTATCACCTAATTAACAAATCAGACCCATATCACAAACTTGCGTTTGTGTTTTGATTACTCTGAAAGACATGCGACTCGTTCACAACCTCATCGTTCTCGGTCACGTGCATCGGGTGCAAGACGCAAGCAGTGGGACATAGATTGCAATTTGCGATTTGTGTCCATCTAGAACAAAACGTCATTTTTTTTAGAGGACAAATCGTCATATTAGTTTTTTTTAGATAAAATCGTTTAATTTCCCTATCCCAATTGCTATTTGGGTTTATATAAATATAAATATTAATTAGTGAAAAGAATATTTGGTGGATCGAGTTCGCTTAAAGATGGAGCAAAAAGAGTTGGGATTATACCTTTCTTGTTTTGGTAGGCCTCGTATGTATACTTTAGTTTGGAGGACAAGGGTTTGGGAAAGTGTAAAATTGTATCATAGCTTAATTAGTAACGTTATTTGTAACAAC
This sequence comes from Pseudognaphalium luteoalbum, assembly GCA_963422505.1. Lineage (NCBI taxonomy): Eukaryota > Viridiplantae > Streptophyta > Magnoliopsida > Asterales > Asteraceae > Pseudognaphalium > Pseudognaphalium luteoalbum. The sequence continues at coordinate 12,958,444 of OY730192.1, read as the reverse complement.
CACCTTTATTTTTATATATAGGATTAAAGGCTCAGATGCCGAGTGATTACTTCACTTCCTCCTTCTTTAGCCTTTAAGAAAGGAGCGATTTGAAAAACCCACATAAAATAATACTCCGTATTACATAGTTGTCAAATAAAATGCTATCTTATACTGTACCATTTGAAAACTTTTTTAATTAGTGTACACTTAATTTGAGAAAACTCAATAATAATAAAAAATATGAACATTAAAATAAAACGAATGCATGGAGTAATACATATTAATTGAGTTGATAATAATATATATTAACGAAAAAGCGATTATTGTGTTGTCGTATGCCTAAGCTTATGTGAGTAGTTGACAAATACCTTAAAACAACATTGTATTAGTTATTTTTTAAAAAAATAATTGTTTAATCAAAAATCTAAGCTTAAATCTAAGCTTAAGGTTGCTCAGTTGACATCGGACCTTCAACACCAACAATGGTGCTAGGTTGGAGTTAAAACTCGAAGTGAAAGAAGGGACCACGTCGAGTAAGGGTTCCTACTCCCGGTGCTCATAGATCATATGGAGTGGAGGGCAAAGTACCGTTGTTCAAGGCCTTGAATGCTGGTAACCGACGTTGAAGATGAGTAAGGACTAACTTAAATCAATTTTCAGTCCAGTTCAAAACATTTCAGTTTTTTTAACAGAAATTTAATAACATGAATTTTCTAGGACTAGATCAATTTCAGGCAATTCTTTGCTAGTTTTCCATTTTTTCATAGAATTAGACCCGGACTAGTTTCATTCCTTTCTAGTCTTTATTTTATTTTGTCAATACTTACAATTTGACCTTTTATTGACTTTTTATCAAAATTTTATTGATAGTTAGTGACTATAAATTTTTGAAGAAAAATATAGCTTCATATTTCGTGGTGAAATAAGAAGAACGGCGAGGCAAACGACTTTGTTTTCTTTTCCTTTTTTCTGATTGGTTCGAAGTTATTTTTATGGACCCACTTGAACTTCGAACTGAACATCGAACACAAGGACAACCACTCCTTGTACTCCTTACAACCATGGCCACCACCATAGCATCACACGACTACAATGACAATAGTTTATGCAAATTGGCTTAACAAATAACAAGTACGTTGTTAACCAAACATAATTGTATACGACGTTAACAGCACATATCACAACAAAGACACTCATTTAAAAAAAAAAATATTGCACATTAATTCAAAGTTCTAACTATTTCAAATGTTCACAAGTGGTCTTTCAAAATTGACTTATTACACACAAACTTGGAAGATTTCCTTGTTCGAATATGAAAATCTGAGTCATAAAAATAGGTGTTTTTCATTTTTGGGTTGTTGTTGGATATACATGCAATGAAAGATAAAATAAGAATAATGACAAAAGAGGACAATCATAGCAGGTTAAACATACCTGACCTGGTAAATACACTGCCCTAGAAAATGGTAAAAATCCCCAACCACTGCCTCGACTTGTCACCGGTACGTGCTACTGACCATCGATGCTTATACACATTTGTACCATACTATCCATTATATTCTTTACTTTAATTTGTCCCTCCCACTCTTCACATATCTTTGATGGATCTATATCTCACATCACGAGTAGTTGCTATATAAGACTGATTATATAAACGTAAAAATAGACATATTTTTCAGATTAGTTCCTAATCTCCTCAAGTTAATTTTTCCCATCTACTAATCACAGTTTGAGGTCTATATTTTAGGCTTACAGTTTTAGGCGTATAAATCATTTTCGATCACATTATGACACTAAAGACAAAAAGAAATAAAACAAGTTTACCACGAGTACTAATACATGAAAAATACACGACAGTCGTTTAAAAGAATCAATTTACTTTGTTTTTCCTTTGGTAGATAGCAATTAACTTGACATACGGAAAGGGATCCTTGTTTAGCCTACTCGAAAAGGTTGACCATTTTTTTAGACTCAGATATACGAGGTTTAACAGAATAATGAGTTTTTTTCATAACTATTTTTTTTGAGCTAAGTGTGTCAAAACGTATTGAACTTTACACAAATATCTATAGTATGTATCCATCTTTAACCGCTTATATTAAATGTACTTAAGCCTTAAAAACTCACGATTAATGTATTGGGTAATCTACCAATCCATTAACCGGTAACCGAAGTTACTGTTCATCTTCTCCGGCGAGATTCCGGCTACCTGACTTTTTTAATACAACACCCAAGCATGATTTTTTCTCATTAAAAAGAAATCATTTTCAGTGGCAACACCAAAACACTTCAATTCTTAATAAACAACACAGATTTAAACAATAAAAAATAAACAATAATGCTACCGTGACCGTTTTTGAAATGAAATGTAGAGTACACACTACTTGAAAGTTGAAACATGACGATTTACAACTACAGATTCAGTTGGAAAAAGACGTCTATACATATTTTTAACAAAAACCTCTTGGTTGGTGGACTTCTCAAACAGTAACCTTTTTTGGGTGTAAATTTGTATTCTTCTAAAATCATAAGGATACTATGGCATATTTTTTGGTGGAATTAAAAGACTGAACTATATTCATAAGAACTAATAATAATATGTGGAGATATACATTATATATTTACCTTATTCAAAGTTATTACACATTATATTAATAAAATTGATGGATGGAGCATAAAAAACGATCAACTTGAAACATGTCATATTTGGTATCATGTCCACTTTCCTTTATTTGGGGAAATAGCACAAAGCTTTAATCTTTACAAGCCACTAATATCATTTAAAATTAAATTTCCATGCCTAAATTTAGAACATCATAATTGAGCAAATACATTATTTTTTAGAAGTTGGTGTACTTGATAAGACTCAAGATTCCTGGAAATTAAGAAGTTAAAAATCATTATGAGTCAAGATTTTGCTTGGTTAATATTTAAAAACTTTGCTTGTCACTACACCTCGTTAAATCCTTTTTTCTTCTTTTAAAAAGCAAACTTATATTAAAAAAAAAAAACTAAAACTAAAACGAAGGCTGTAATTAAGATGGAGCACAACCAAGAGGAAGTAAAAAAAAGACTTAAACCAGTTACTGTATCACGGTCATAATTAATTCATGTATCCACATATACCAAGACTAGATAAGATTACGAGAGAAAACAACCAATCAGAAAGTTAGACATGCTTTTAAATATATATATATATATATATATATATATATATATATAAAAGTCTATTTAGCATTACTTAAAACTACTAATGAAAGCTCTAATTAATATGGAGCACAACCAAGCGTAAAGTTACTGCATCACGGTCATGATTAATCCATGTATCCATATATACCATCAGGAGATCCATATATACCATTAGGGGCGAAGCTAGGGAGGAGTCTTTGGACGTCCCAAAATAATTGTCCACATCTTATTTCAACCAATGGGAGGAGACTTTGGTAGGTGAAGATTCTATTTGAATGGTTGAAAGGTGTTGTGGTCCCACATTTATTAAACTGTGTGTTTTTTGTTGGTGGACAATATATTTGGGACGGAGGGAATAATAAATACCCTTAAAAATTACTTTTTTACATGATTTGAAAATTGGGGGATAAATTTTTTTTTAACTATTTCTCCATCTTGGGGAGACAAAACCTATAAAATATAATAAATACCTTTAAAAATTACTTTTTTAAATGATTTGAAAATTCTTGGGGAAACTGCCCCTATGCCCTCTCTACATCCACCCTCTATACCATAATGACTTCCACTTAAGAAATTTGAAATTTGTTTAATTTTTTAAGTTATATATAACTTTTACTATATATCGTTATATCTATCGGTTATTTAATAAGTATAATAATCCATGTCTCGAACCTTTTAAACGAGTCAAACGAGTATATTACCGGCCACAACTGATTTACTCTGGTTACATGAAAGTGTTGCACATTATATACTACTATTACTATTCGGAAAGAAGGAAAACAAATGTTGTTTGCCTAATCATATTTTCCACCTATGTAACAAAGTGCTTATAAACCCCGAATGATGATTGTTGTTGATTCTAAAAATACATTCCAACTCAGAAGTTATCCAATGAGACAACGACATGTGTCATATGTTTAGGAACTTCAAGACATCCTGGTCCAAGATGTCTTCAAAAATAAAGACCATTTATGATTTATGTTTGATCCAGCATTACATGGACTGTCACTGTGTCCCCATGGTTTATATATATTCATACACCATCCCTTATCATAACATATTTTCTTCTTATGGGACCACTCTTGACCCAAAAAATGAAATCCTGCATTTTTTTTAATCATATTTAGGAATAATAAAACGGAATTAGAATTAAAGGTAGGGTATAGTAAACTTGGTCACATTCATGAAACAAGAATAGTTGAACCATAAATAAAGACATCTGCTAGATTCATTTCTACTGTTAATTGGTTGTTAAAATATCTAAAACCATAGTGCTGATCAATTAAGTTGTAATGGCTGTTAATTAAGTTGTTGCATTGTAACTAGGCCTGTAAGCGAACTGAACGTTCGGCGAACTATTCGCGAACTATTCGGCGGGAAGTTCGTTTATGTTCGTTCGTTTCGTTTTATGAACGAAATGAACAAATTTTTACGTTCGCTTAATTATATGAACGAACATGAACACATGTCTTGTCCGTTCATTTACGTTCGTGAACGTTCGATAATATATTTGTGAACGATCGGTAAAATGTTCGTTGATTAACTAATAGTATAATTAAATTAATACATATTTATATATCTTATTTTGATTTAAGCTAAATTCTATATATAATATTATTAAATATTTAGATATTTTCATCTAATAATATTGAGTAATAAATATCTAGATATATTTACCTCACATTTTCCTCTCATGTTTCTCTCCACTCTTAACACACATCTACTCCCTCCCTCATCAAGTTCCAGATCTGCTACTCTTACCTACGATCGAACAAAAGAGTTTATTTTCTTATTGTGATAGTTTTGTAATGTTGAATATGCATTACAAAGTTTCAACTTCAATAATATATATGTGTAGATGTGTATATGTGTATATATACATTCGTTTATGTTTATTGAGGTTCGTTTAAGGTATTAACAAATAAATGCATTAAATAATGTGTTTGTTCGTGTACGTTCGTTTGTGTTCGTGAACAAACAAATTTTCTTAGTGAACGAACATGAACAACAAAATCCGTTCGTGTTCGTTCGTTTGTTCGTCAAAACCTTAATGAACGAACACGAACAGACTCCGTGCGTGTTCGTTCGGTCCATTTACAGGTATAATTGTAAGTTTGTAACACCTATATAGATCAATTTATCATATATAACGTTGGCCAATGTATGCGACATATATGATAATCGGTTTACATATATTGTTAAACCAACTTTGAAAATAGGTATGGACAACAAAAGTTGCTCTTGTGGTGATAAAAAATATGTACAGTAGCTCACATATTGCTTCCAGTAAGTAGCGACTCGATCTGCATACAACTAGAATTGAAGAAGACCTCGTAGGTGTTGGATTTTTTAATTAGTTTAAGACTTGGGTATAAAGAGTAAATGGCTAAAAGGTAAACAGTGGCAGTTGACAAATGAACAGATAGCAGTAAACAATGAAAGGGTGTGACAAACGAAATAGATTTTAATTTATTTTCAAGAATAGATTAAAAACTAGAATTTGCCCGTTACAATTCGCGTTAGGAAAACGTTAAAATTGTTTGAGAATTATTGTGGTTAGACAAAAAGGGTTAAGTTGAAGTATTAGATTTATATTGGTTTTAGAAGAAAACCAAATTGCAAGAATATAATGGGAGATGATGATGAACCGGCACTACAAATGTGTCTAATTGACGATGATTAGAAAGTTTAGAAAGCTTGGTCGTGTTATACGATCAAGGCAAAGCCATGTGACGCGGAAAATAAAAGGTGTAGGCAATTCAGTGAATGAATTAAAAGGAAACGCGTGTGATACGGTTTCAATCCGTGAAGGATCAAGACAATTCTGTGAGAGAATTAAAATAAGTGAAAACAGTGTGAAGAGGTTGTATGAAATGACCAAGTCAAGCCGTGAAGGATGGTTCGTGAAGAACAGATTAGTGACAAATCAAAGTGAGGCAACCGCGAAGAAATTGTTGTGTGAGGCAACCGCGAAGAACCCGTTGTGTGAGGCAACCGCTGATAGAAATAGGGAAGACAATCTGTGATTGATTGAATGATTAAGAGAAGTTAAGAAAGGTCATGTGGTATGATCAAGTTGAAGAAAATGGGTGTGATGCCAAGTTGTGTGAAACAAAACTGTAAAGATAATATGTGATAGATTATGAAAGGAAGACTGCGTGATGCAAAGTAGAGAGAATATACTGAAGCAAGTTTGTGTGAAGCAAACTTCGTGAGGAGCAAAGTTCGAGAGAAGCAAAGTTCATGAGGAACAAGTTAAATTGAAGAATGAAGATGGTGTGAAGTCATCAAAGATTTATTCAAGACAAAGTTTGTGCCACAAGATTGAGAAGACTTGGGTCAAGCAGAAAATAGACATGATGTAAAGACACGTGAAGTCGAAAGACTAGAAGGACAAGTCTTAAACAATTAGGGGGGAGACTGTTGGATTTTATAATTAGTTTAAGACTTGGGTATAAAGAGTAAATGGCTAAAAGGGAAACGGTGGCAGTTGACAAACGAACAGGTAGCAGTAAACAATGAAAGGGTGTGACTTTTGGCAAGGGATACAACTGCCAATAACCACCAACCGAACCATTGTGATGGTTAGAAGGCACCTATTCGGTTTTATATATATATATATATATATATGTATATATATATATATGTATATGTATGTATATATATGTATATGTATGTATGTATTAGATTAACAGAAAACATAACACAAAAAAGGTTACATCGATTGTAACAATGAATACACTATAGTGATTGTAAACATTATTATTGATTAATAAAGAGTGATTCTTTATATATTTTGTGTTCAATTGAATTCCTGGGCAACAGTAGGGGTGGTAGGGATTCGGTTGAGTTCAACTCTCTTTCTCAAGCTATTGAGAGGATTCAACTACGTGAAAGTGACGATTACTGGCTGGTGGTGGCCCTTAGATATGATGGCCAGGGTATTTTCACATTAGCAAGTAGCAAGGATCAAAATCTTAATGGACAGATCATTAGATCAATCCTCTTCTCGACAACTAGCCCGTCTCTACGGAATAAATGTGTGTCCTGAGAGATAAACATATATCATCTGGTGTTTACTCCAAGATATACTTCCAAATAGGGGTGTCAAACGGCCTAATGTAGGTCTAGATCCTACTGCACCTCGCCCGTTATGTGACCCAAATGGGTCAACAAACTAGACCCAATAAGTGATCCGATGGCCGACATATTTAGAATTAGATGCATCTCTATATTAAAAATGCAAATGATAAAGTTGTCCTGTAAAATTTAACACTCTAAAACAATTGTCATATATGATTCTAAATGTAAAGATTTTGATCAAATAATTGTACAGGATCTCATGAACAGTTGATTATTCATGCACAATTTCAAAGATTAACTTATAACTACATCAACGTGAGCTAATCCTATCAATTATTAATCTCTGGAATTGTGGATGAATGATCAATCTCTATACTTTAAGGTTTGTATAATGTGTATGTGTTTGTATTCACTTATATATGTTCATATAAAGCTTTAATGAATGAACATGAACAAGAATTTGTGTTTGACTATCAGTTAATGAATCCTTCGTGAAAGCGATTGGTGTTAAACGAAAATTTGAACAAAAGCTTCTCATATTCGTCCGGTTCATATATAGGCTTATATAATACTAGTATGAATTACGGAATGCAATATCACCCAGATTTTATCAAAAATAACTTATATACGAAAACAATAATGCTAAATTAATGGGCCTAACATATAAGTCTAAATATAGATGTCTTAATACATTGCATGATATATGAATCCGATTTCGTCTTTCACGTATTTCTACAGATCATTCTTTAACTTCAAACTTACCGATCAATCAAATATTGATGTAATATTTTTTTTGCACGATGATATTTCCAACACGATTTTTGATAAATTCATCGATAATGTTCAATACGAAGTTGTACTGTGCAAATGATTATCGGTGGATTTACCATTACGCTACTTTTTTAGATATCAAATCATCTTTGTATGAAGTGTCAACTTTACCTTTGCACGTGATTTTAAAATTCTCCACTACCGAAATTCTTCACCGATCAAATACCATCTCTACCAACTAAAATCTCATTCGATTGTTTAAAACATCAAAATTAACATTTTGCACCGGAGGGAACCACGGAGGTAGGCGTCCAGTTAAGTTTCCTATATTGGAAAAATAATAATAATATAATAATAAATGTAATAATACTAGTGATAAGTTTTGCGACGTATATAAATATGAAAGATACTTTGCCCTTTTATTGTCTGTATTGTATTCACCATTTTTGGTTTCTCGCTCTCTCTTTCTATTTTACAATTCAGCCGGGAGACAACACCAACATACCTTCCTTCCTTCCTTCCTTCGCCATTCCAAAAAATTACGATTAATCTCACCCACCAAATTCTTCCATTATTTAATAATTCATTTGATTGTTACATACATTATATTACACCCAATTAACCCCCATGTCCTTGTTTTGGTAATCACCTCTCATTCACATTTCTGACTACTATTTTTCTAAAACGATCATCGTAACTGTATCCGGTGGATTTACTGAACAAGAAGAAGAATTAGAAGAAAACCAACTATTAGTAAGGAATATTTCTGCAACAACAATCAGAAGAAGAAAAAACAGGAATCGTTGCTGTGAAGAGGAAGAACAAAGAGACAGAACGCACAGAGTGTGTGTCTCTCTGTGGGTTATTCAGAGGTAAGTCATTATCAAAACTAAATCCTTTTTTTTTTAATAGAAATTCGATGATGACTCAATTCATCATTTTTGTTATATGCTGATTTTGAGATTATTATTATAACATTTTTTATTTAAAAAAAAAAAGGAAAAGGAAAAATAAAGGTAGATGGAAGCAGCTTAAAAAGAAGGGTTAAAGTAAAAGTTAGATTGTGGGCATAATAAGTTTTCTGGGGATCCATCACATTTTATTTTCTTCTTTTCTTTCTTCTTTCTTGGTTCTTGTTCTAGTACTAGTTTTGTGTTTTTTACTTTTTTTTTTTGGTCCCAAATCCATAATTTTATTACTATTATTTGTCTTTCCAGTTTATATCTTTTTCTTCTTTATCATATTCAAAAAACAACTACTCGTATTATGTAATTTCAAGTTAAAGGCTTATTCTGTAATCTTAAAATATTATTATAGCTTACTTGTTGAATGTCTAAGAATATATATGTACTCGAAAACAATTTGTTTTGTTCTTGTTTACTTGCATCAATAATATTATCAGGTTTGTTAATCAATCTCAAATGCCTTCTAAATTCTAGAGTATTAACTAATTTTATACCGTACATGGTTAATGTGTGTGTAAATCTAATACGGTATTTCGTTGTCACGTAAAATTTGATCCATGTATATATATGATTATATGAATAGAGATCCTTTTTTTTATATATGTTATAAATTGGAAAATGGATAACATTCTGAATGTTTAATTTCATGGGTGGAATGTTTTAATAAATAAAAATAATACAGTAATAACTTGTGGTTAGATGGGACCCAAGTAAGAATGGCGTCATAATCAGCAGAGAGTAAAAATAACTCTTGTTTAATTAATATCTTTTATAATTTTTAATTATTATTATTAACTTTTATTATGCAGTGAAAAATAAATAAAGAAAGGTGAGAGAGAGAGGGAAGATGCTGACGTGTATAACGTGCTCAAAGCAGCAGGTGGAGGATGAAGGAGATGAAGTGGCGGCGCGTGGTAACAAAGACGCCGTCAAAAATCTCACCAACCAGGTTTCTTTCCTTTGCTTTTTACAATATTATTCTCAAATAATATTTTAATTTCATATACTCACTTCAAAATTTAATTTTATCCAATAATAATTTTTACTATCAAAATGTGTATGAGTTAGTGTAAGGATCTCGGTAAACATAACTTTTATCATTATGTTTAAGAGTTCATTTGTCACATAAAAACCGACAATTTTCATAAGTAATTGTCGAACATATGAAACTGTCAACTACTTGCGGTAAACAATAAGTTGAATTTCGTAACTACTACTACTACTACCCATCTTACATCACAAATAACCATAAACCATCGTCAGAGTCATGTTTAGCAAAATCTTTAACTTAATTCCGTGTTTTAAGTTTATTTTTAGAAAATGTCTATAGTTTACCTGAAATTTAGTTTTGATCAAGATTGTATAAGTGATGCTCTATGACTTGCTTGTGATCATGTGATAATCCTTACATGCATAATACAGGTTGTAGAAAACAATACAAGTGGCAACCAACCAATAATTTGTTAAACTTATTGATATACGGAGTACAACTTATTATTTTAAGTATGCAGTGACAAGTGTATAAGTTAATTTGTTTGTTGTATCCTCAACTCTCTTTGTATTATGTACATATATTAAAACTTGTTTACCTTTTTACTAATATTAGTGAGTAGTAGTACTATTTACGGAGTAACAATTTTATAGTTACTTTCTACGAGTACCTTTTAGTCAACTTCATTTAATAAAATAAATAAAACAACCTCTAGTTGAATCAGTTATAATTGGACTACATTGTTGTAGTTCTAGTTACTGTAGCAAACAAAGTAGTTACCGTATCTAATCTATATTTAGGTGTACGCCCACGTACTTTCAGCTATCACCTTTTGGGTGTGTCAAAATAAAATGATGTTTTTAAGTGCCTTAACAAAATTACACTGACATCCTTTTAATATATAATTCAAATTTATATTATAATAATTTAATTAATGTTTTTTGATGACACATAACGGAAACTTATATGAATACTTATCTTTAAGTATTTATTTGACATGGGTAAAATAAAAATTAGCATTGTTGTAAAAGTATGTCTGTGTAAAAAAGGAATTAATAATGCACTGTAAAGTAGTAAAAGGCAGGCTATTTAATGGAGTATCCAAAAGATAAAGAAAAATGTTAAAAACTGTATAGTTGGAAATAAATAAAAGATTTGATATGATATGATAGGTGTAATTATTAAATTAGAATGCCCACAAAATGAAGTAATCAAATTCTTGAACTGCCCAAGAAAGCTGTTGGGTGGCTTTCTTTTCTGCTGTTTCATTTGTAGGTGATGGCCATTGGTATCACTTTTTACAGTCTTGTGTTAATAATTGCAGGCAGTAATTTTTGGCAGGCAGCTACACCTTGCATTAGTCATTCTTTTAGATTTACCTCCAACCTAGGAAATCAATACCCGTATTAATTGACAATTCATAGGACCATGATTTATACTTTATAGGATATAGTAGTGGCACATATGTGCATCAACATGAGTATTTAGTTAGGGTGGTGATTGGTATAATACCACCTTTTATTTTAATATGTATACACTAAATAAATTTTACATTATTGTACTCTGCAACAACATAAAATATGTTTGGTGATGTACGGATTAAAACACATGGCGTACGAATCGCTCTCTATTTAGTTATCCTTATACAATCAAGACATATAAAACACTTTTCAGTATATGATAGCTAACTACCTTTTACAAAGTGATATCATTGTTTGCCATCAAATATAATTTCTTTATAAAAAAATGAAGAGGGCTTATTAAGTTACATTGATAGTGGTTTGGTCAATAAGTTGATACTTCTTGTCTCCCTTTCAAGTTTCTAATCCTTTTTGCTTTTAATAGTTTGAATAAATGTTGCTAACTTAATTCAAAAATATGCACCATCTTTTACTTTAAGTTTAGTCCTAAATTATACAAAGTTCTCTTCTTTGTCTAGAAGTTTATTTAAATGTCCACTAGGTTCATCAGTTCCTCACTTTATTTGTGTAAGGAGTTCTAAATACTGCTCTCATTTCAATTACTTTTTGATCCTCCATTTGAACTTATGTTTTGTTTGAATGATGGTTAAAACTTAAAAACTCCATATTCTCCAATCATACATTTTAACAAATGGATATATGTGTATAGGACAGACATCCATGTTGGTAAAAGTGACACATACTTGTCCCCTTTTGGGACCCATCATTAAAATCATTCCACATCACCACCCTATATTGTATTTTTACCTGTAAATTTCAAGGTTTAACCAAGTTATCAAGATCCTAGTCTATTGTCACACACATTTGAACCTCATAGAACAGCAAACAAGGATCATCATAATAGTATAATCATATGATGAAATAGTAGTATCACATTATAAGTGTCTAGTGACAAGTGTGGACTAAAAAACCTTTTAGTATTCATGAATTATAATGTGCAACAGATGAAGGACATGGCAATAAAAGCTTCAAAGGGGAAGCCCCCCTCAGGACCAAGCAGCTTCAAGAAAGGACACAAATCTTCCTACACAGACTTTGACACAATTTCTAAAGGGGTACGCTATCCTTATATGCAACCCGGTGGTGGTTCAAGTTCGACCCCTGCTTGGGATTTCAATAGCAACAACGGTGGAGATTATGAACCACCTCGTCAGTCGGGCCATTTGGTCTTGGATGATGATGATGATCCTATAGAATGGATGGCTCAAGTGGAACCTGGTGTTCAAATTACTTTTGTGTCTTTGCCTAACGGCGGAAATGACCTCAAGCGGATTCGATTCAAGTAAGACTACTGTATCCAGTTTTATAAAATTTCATATACACGATCAAACATATATAAAGTCACGACTAGTAAAGAGTAAAGACCCCTTCAATTGAAAGTTTTGTGGTGTAAAACTAGAAATAAAACATATCTGTAATGGTAATACACATATCTGAGTTGTGTTCTTAGATCGCTTGTACTTTTACAAAATTTAACACAGATGGTCCCGTTTATTTAAAGCCCAGCTTAAAGATAGTCAGATTTATCATTTAACACTGGGACCGAATACAACTATGGTCCTCTACGGATAGTACTTTAATGCACTAAAAATCTTGTCTGAAAATTGGTCCTTACCTGAAACGATGTTCTCCATGTTATATACGTAGCTTTAATCCAATGATTGATTTTATTATTGTTCTTTTTCGTTATTTTTTGAAATTTAGCTTACACATGCTGATATGTGTACATTCTTTAATTTTAGCCGGGAGATGTTTGATAAATGGCAAGCACAAAGGTGGTGGGGAGAGAACTACGACCGAATCATGGAGCTCTACAATGTTCAGAGGTTCAATTGTCAAGCTCTTGACACGCCCTCTAGGTCCGAGGATGGGGTAATTTATTTCACACTTTTCTGGCATCATTTGAACATGTTATCGATTTGGGTTATGAGCTGGTGAAAAAACTGACCCAATTAGGAAAAGCCTCGAATTGGTAGAATTAGTTGAATGGGTGAAAAGTTAGCCAAAATGTACTTTAAATGTATAAACCATTCTACACATAACAAAGAATGTTACTTTTGTTGGACAAAAGTACTTTGGGTCAACCTGTATGTATGCAGCCATGCTACCCGAATACCTTGTGACCCGTTACCCATGCCAACCTGATCCGCCCATTTTGCATTTTTGCTATCTCTCATTGTAATCTAAAGAGATGTATGTTACGAGCTGTGCAGAGAGACTCGACCTACTCAAGGCTTGGATCAGTAAAGGACAGCCCAATGATGAACCCGTCTAGGAACTACTATAAACCTCCAGAGCAAGGTGGCAACCACCATTACAATGGGGGTCCCTCCATGGATGCATCAAGGACGACAACCTCCTCTAGAGACGAGGCATCGGTTTCGATTAGTAATGCCAGCGATATTGATTCTGAGTGGATTGAGGAGGACGAGCCTGGTGTTTATATTACCATCAGACAATTAGTAGATGGAACCCGAGAACTCCGGCGTGTCAGGTTCAGGTAAATCTCTTGGTTTTTAAACGTTTGATTCACTTGTGGGAACTTCTTGTTTGTTGATCGTTAAGGCTCGCAATCTCGACCCTTTATCTCTAACTGGTTCAAAGTCGCCCAAAATGTATTGTCAATGCATGAAACCCTCTAATACTATTTTTATTTAATGTTTAGATTCTTATAATGAATCAACATATAATTTATAATCATATATTTGCGGGCAACTTGCCCGGCCCATACCAAAAGGTACTCCTTGTTAACCCAGTACCTGCATACTCATCAATACCTTGACATTTTCACTTTTTTGTTTGTTTGCAGTCGCGAAAAGTTTGGAGAGGTCCATGCAAAACAGTGGTGGGAACAAAACCGAGAGAGAATACAATCTCAGTACCTTTAACGATATACTAAACTTTTAACAGATCAAAAATGGCGTGATATTAACAAAAAAAACAGATTTCTGATAGGAGAATGAAGTTTCTCCACTTCCGTCATCATATGATGCACTATACAATTTTTTTTTCCCATTCGTGTTAGGCTTAGTCTAAACCTGTGCTGTCACAAACTCATGTATGTTTTTGCTCTGTAGTGATGTATTTAACTCTGAAACCAGAATCTGGAAGTTTATTGGTATACAACTCCCAGAAAAACCAAGAGGAATATATAAACAATTGGGCCCAAATGAATTCGAACCGATATCTTCTATTTCCAGGGTAAAGCTCTCTTTGAAAATGAGACAACTGCTAATTACACTGTTACCAGATCATCATAATAATTTGTGTGTGCATTATATAAATGGAAAAGCCACCTCCGTTTTTTAAAAAGCCAGTTTATTTAAGGATATTTTCGGAAACTGGTTCTTGTATCGGTCCTATGCGCTTTTTATGTCTAAAATCTTATTGTTCTTCTGACTTCAGACGATCTTTGATGTTTACAGTTCTCAAGCCATAAAACCCAATAGCTTACAGCACATTTAAGCTCAATAGTCGGTCAATATCAATGACTGCTCCATAAAATACAAAGTGTATGAATGCTCCATAAAATAAAAAAGTGATAACAATACAAACTCACTTCAACAAGAATACAGATGGGATATCTGAAAGAAGGCAAACAAACGGAGGTTCATAACATGCATAACACATAGTAACACACTAGTGGAGTACAACCAGATTATTGAGTACGCAACTGAAACAATTTGCTTTATTTCTCCATTCACCCTGCCACCTTGCTACAATAAGCTCTACCAGGCTGATAATGATAATCACAAGACTTCCCAGGAAACAAGTCAGGTCTGCCATGACGTATCGCAGCTTTTGCAGGTGGAGGAATGTACACCCGCTCCTGCTGCTGCTGTTGTCTAGGAGCCATTCTAGCTGAGCCAATGGTTATATTCGTAAGCTTCTCAGCAACGTCAGAAACACCTCCACCGATTCCCATCAATCCCACTGTTCCATTGAAAAATGTTTTTAGTTGATATGTTTCACCAAATTATAGTGCACGAGTAATATTCTATAAATAAACATGAACTGACTATCGTTTATAGAAGTAAGGATATCGATCTATTTTAATTGAATCAGTTGATTTTAAGTTATCTCAAACGGATTATTCAGACGAAACAGATTAATTTGTGTAAAAGAACACTGGTCAAATGGGTTCAACAAGTCCCAACAATTTCAAAGATGCCCAAAGCGTACTTCTGATGCCTTAAACCTCCTGAATCATTTCTCACACACAGACATAGATTATTAATACTGATACACGAAAAAACTTAAAAATGTAAAATAAAATTTTTTGAACCATTACTAGCCCAAGTTCTTACTTGTAATGTACTTACCAGTAGGTTGGTAATTTGGAAGTCTGGCACCAGTCTTGTAGATTTTATCGTTCGTAACTCCAATCTGAAACTAAGGAACAGGACTGTGAATAAGATCAATAATGAAAATACAATATATACTTGTATATGAGCCAAGGTATCCAATTTAGCTAATGCTACACACCTGTTGATTAATTTCCACTTTAGGATGCACCCATGTAGTACAAATGAAGAGTTAATTTAAGAATCTATGAAAGTATTAATAAACTATCACAATTCAAAAGAAAAACACTTAAATGAAAATATATTAGTTCAATAAAACTATAACTGCAAATGGGAAAGGGATAATATAATAGTAAAAAACCAAAGAAAACCAACCAACTTTTGCTAAGGGGATCTTGTCCTTAAGTGATGAAACCTAGGGATGGTATTATTAGTTATCATACGTCACGAGAATCACAGATATGGGAGAGTAATTGTAATTTGATGTTTGGGTTTATATATACTCAATAACATGGTTGAAATAAACGCTAGTCGGAGTGTACTCGGCAAGGAGCTCCGAATGAGTAATCGGCCTAGTCGGGGTGTAATCGGGGAGTACTCGGATTTTGACTTTTGTTGACTTTTTATATTTAATTAATAATTTTCAATATTATATGTGCAAAAGTATAAAAATAATTGTCAATAAAGTAGTAACATAAACATAATTCTTTATAAAGAAAGGTAGAATCCATGAAATATCCATTCAGAAACTGACTTTGACTGACTTTGACCCGAGTACACCCCGAATTTGGCCATGTTTGACCGATTTTGACCGTTTAATCCGATTTTGACCGCGTTGACCTCAGTTGACCATTTTTTTGACCGACTCAGCCTGAGTCGCCACGGACCAAGGCATTTTCCCGAGTACATGGCCGTGTAGGCCGTTTTTTACAACACTGCTCAATAATAACTTTTGAATTAGAAAGATACTGTCCCATCGATGATTTTATCAATGCTTTTGCAAAATCGTTGAAGAAATTTTAACAGATATAAAAACACACAAATCGTGAAACAGGGAGTGTCTTTAAAAGATTAACCATGTTTATGTGCAGCTAACTGCACGGCAAACATTGCATGAGTTTAGGCTAGAAGAAGGGGACACCTGTATATATGTGATAAAGTTGCGGTTAAAATGTACAATACTAAAAAAAAGTACGTGTTGCATGCCTGCATGTAATTTCCGTGATGCCAACCAGGGACGGAGCTTGAACATCAAAATTGGGGGGGACAAAAACTTCAAGCAAGATATGTAGTCTCTTAGAGGTCAAAAACTTTCAAGCATTATATATGACTTCTTCTAGGCTTTACGGTAGTATATAACAATCATAAGATTCTAGTAAATACAACGTTAAATGACACGAGACGTGTGATCACATATTAAGCAATTAGCTAATCATTTAATCACTAAACTATGATGAAATAACAGTAGTTGTAGTCTAATAGGTCATCAACAGTGGGCTAGTGGCTAGATTTAACTATACTATATCATTTGAACTAATACAGTAAAAGTTAGCAAGTAGTTTTAGCATAAAACAAAATTTCATAAAAAAAATATTCGTCATAGTTTAAGTCTAGAGACATGTATCGAAACTATCAAAATAAGTTCATGAAATCTGACTTTTTAATGGAACTATAATAAATGGAGTTAAAAGTATATATAAGATCGAAGAGAAATAAAAATCTAAATGGGCACTTAGATAAAACAATGTATATCTTGTATTTATTGATAAATGATACATTACATTGATAGATATTCAATGTTTGAAGAATTAAGATGGATGACGATTGATTACGCAAAAAGGGCAAACGCTCGAGGAGCTTATATATAATTTTAGTCTTGCATGCTTTTGTATTTAGGGGGGCCAAGATTGAAAATTAGGATGCTAGTCCCTGAATATTGAGTAATTGCTATTAAGGACATAACTTTTTAGTGGGGCCATAACCCCCCCCCCCCCCCCTACAACCTCCGTCCATGATGCCAACAGCATGAATGATTTCTCCATATTTTGCATGTGAGAAATAGGAAATTGATTTCATTTAAAAGAGAAGGGCTCCAATTTGGTTTGTGTAATTTCTAAAGCATGTCATGAAGATTTTAGTTACGAGGGGAATATGTAGAACGGGTTAAAAGTTGACCAAAAAGTCTAATTTATATGTAAAGTTGTAAACGGCCTCCGGAATCGTTTATCCGGAAATAGATTATCATTATCATTTTACTATTTGGTAACCGTGATTAGTTAATAGCCAAATAAATATGTTTTTTTATCATACATAAATAATGAGCAAAAGAGTAACATTGATATGTGCTTTTTCTTCATTTATACAAAATGGGCAAAAGAGTAATTCCGGGTCAACCTAACCCAACCCACATTAAGGAATGACATGCTTATCTAAACTTATCAACCCACCACCTAATCACTCAAGTTGGCATTTCAATTTCTGTGAGACTAGTTGTTAAAATCATCTCGCCGGTTACCTGGGTTTAAGGAGGAAGAGAACTTCGCAGATGAAAATACGTGGCCTGCTGGTTTCACGTTAGGCAGATGACCAGAAAATCCCATTGCATAACTCTGCTCCATAACTCCCCTCCCACGTAATCCAACTGAAATAATACAACCCGTCAAGAACTCGTCCAACCAATTATTAGTTTCACCAAAATAAAATTGTCAAGGAGGGTAAACAAACCAGATGGAGATGTCCTCGTAATAACAGGCTTAGGACGAAGAGATGGGGGAATATAGTAACAGCTCTGCAGATTCAAGAGTTTACAAATTTAGTTATTCTCTAACATCCAGTATTTATTTTAAAAAACTTTTATTATTCAGATAAAACACGTGTACCTGGAAGAAGGGATGTTGAAGGGCCTCCACAGCTGTCGGTCTCTTGCAAGGGTCCCAAGAACAGAGAGCCTACATTGCATAAAGATGAAAAGAACATAATTATGACAATACACATTTCTATGTCGGACATGATTGAAATGTTATAAGAATGCTTTGATGTAAAAAAGAGACAATGACTAAATGAGTACTTACAGCAATCAAACTGACCGCTTCCTTGCTTGCAGACGGAATTAGTGCAGATAGATTTACACCAGCAAGCTGCAATAGGATAAAGCGCACTTCTTAGTTGGCAAAGGTGGCATTTAAACCTATATACTTTTGATGGGTCAGTCCAGGTTTGTTTTATTTCAGACACGTCAAACAAGTATAATAGAATACTTTGGATGACAAAGAAATGGGTCACAAGTCATGCAAAGTGTATTCAAAGAATTAGATTCGTATTGAGTAATAAAATAATACAAATTTTGTGACCATATTTGAGACACTGTCTGTTTATATACAATCTCAAACGTTTAGACAAAACGTGTTCCGGGTCAATAGACCAAGCCCGTTTTTTATCTGTTACCTGACCTATCAATTTTGCCACCTCTACCAAGAACACGTCACTTGCGCAAGTGATGTGTTATGTGTTACTGTTGGATATTGAAAACACATTATGTTTCATGCTTAAACTGAATCCCTATCACCATAGAAGCCACAACATGTACACCAAAGAGAACTTCGAATCTATAAACTAAACCAAGACTCTTCCTTAAATAAACTACTCCATTATTGTATACAGATGTACTTTAGTCCCATTTGATATGC
Organism: Pseudognaphalium luteoalbum; assembly: GCA_963422505.1. Classification (NCBI taxonomy): domain Eukaryota; kingdom Viridiplantae; phylum Streptophyta; class Magnoliopsida; order Asterales; family Asteraceae; genus Pseudognaphalium; species Pseudognaphalium luteoalbum. The sequence goes on along the minus strand of OY730192.1, from coordinate 12,938,992 downwards.
AACTGACAGAAGTCGAACAGCAGTATGATGTCAAGAACAAGACAAACTAACCTCAGGAAACTGATAACCGATTCTACTTGCCAGTCCAAGTCCCTTATGCCAAGTGCTTTCTGTTGGACTGCCAATGACGCTACAAATTTTGTAAATTTCATCCCCCTCGCTGCATATAATAAGCACAACACACTTTCAGTTACGGAAGTGGCAACACCTTTGAAGAAAATATAATACAATTAACCCTTACTTATATAAGTTATATAGCAATATCTATCAGGAGTTTCATATTTATATGTAGACAAAGTACTGGAGAGAGCTATAAAAGAGCGTTTGAAAAATCATATACCAAAACAAAATATTATTACGACTTTAATAATAGGGGTAATCTGCAGTCTTTGGGTAAAGATAAACAGATCCTTTACTGGTTACATTATTTTGTAAGGGTGAAATAATCAGCTTTTAATAACCAATTTCGGAAAACCCGTCACAAATCTGATTGACCAAGGGTAAGATAAATTTACCATTGCACCCCTTACTAACTTAATTACAGAGATTTCTACTCCCATCTAACAAAACGTCAATTTTTTTTTAACAATTATGAACTTTTAGGTCAATTTATCTCCTTAATTAATTACCTAAACAGATCTGCCTAACAGAAATGTAATTCAAACATAAAAAGCACATCCACACACTTCTTTTACAACTTGCTATATTACAACAGATTATCAAACATGGGACACCCCATACATACCTTGAGCCAGGAAAAAGTGGATGAAGAGTAAATAACTCAGCCATGATTGCACCCATCGCCCACAAATCTGTGAATGAAATAAAATTATAAAAACAGTTTCAAAAACATTGTAGTAATACAATTAGATATACATCAATACACCATCAACTCACCAACTGCAGAGCCATAATTTGGTGAATGGAGAAGCACCTCTGGAGCCCGATACCTGCAAATGCATTTTTTCTGTAACTAGTAGAATACAAGTGGCAGGTAATAACTAGAGATAATAAGCAAAAAACGATGATGATATCATCTTTTGTGCCAATGTCGAATAAAAGTACAAGACTCACCAGCGTGTTGAAACATATTCAGTGTATGGTGGTTTGGATGTGATCTCACGAGCAAGACCAAAATCAGCTATTTTTATCACCCCTTTGGAAACAAGCAAGTTCTCTGACATCAGGAATACAGAACATGTAATTAGATAACAAACTAACAAACTGCAAATAACCAAAAATAATGTAGAATGTTTATGGGCTTAAAATGGGCGTCTGAATACTTGCATATTATCATTAAACTCGAATAATATTAACTACAGTAGAGATAAAAACAGATCATACATACACTAACCATCGAATGAATTCATAAAAAAATACCTGGTTTGAGATCACGATGAAAGTAGCCATGCTGGTGCATGTATACAAGGCCTTGAAACACATTGAAGCACCAATTTCTAATTTCAGTTTCCGTGAAAGGCTTCACTCTGTCTTTCATAAGATCGTAAAGATTGCATTCCTGAAAGAAAGAAAGAGAAGAATACAATAGTATTCATACATGTATAATGATGGCAAAGAACAACTATAAAATACTGGAGTATTAAATAGCTACATACCATATATTCAAACACAAAGTACAAAATGTAACTTTCTCTAATGACTTCCTTGAGCATCACAATATTTGGATGATTCATCTGACGCAATGACTGTCAATAGTAACAAGATTTGCTTGAGAACAGGAAGCTTAAGATCAAGAAATAATGCATAGCTGGCTATTTCAACCCATTTACTTGAGGTTAGTTTTTCTAATATTATATGATCACATGAGTTGAGAAACAGATCGCATGATTCAAACGAGTTGAAAATCACTCAAGCGTATTTATATGCTTACAACTTCTTAGATCATTTTACAATTGACAAAATAGATTATTAACGTAATAACAAAGTTATGTGATCAAAATTGACTCGCAAATAATTCTCGATATATAGATAGTTTAGTATCAGTGGTTCAAGTCACCAGCCCAACTTTTACTAAAAAAACATGTCTGAACACAAGCCATGACCCACTTTTACCCACTACCTACCGCACCCAAGTCATCCATTTTGCCAGCTCTGAATTAATGAATGTGATATTACCTTGACTTCTCTCGAATTTATGCATTCTTCCCAAGAATAATATTTTCTTTTCATTTTCTTGATGGCAACCTGTAAATATATCAAATCAATTATAAGAAATACTATCAAAAAGTTGTAATAAGTTCTCCCAGAATGCTATGCCCATCAGAGATTACTTACCACTTCACCGTTATGCTTATTCAACGCTCGAAAGACAACCCCAAAGGTCCCATTACCAACTTCTTTTATTATCTGGTACCTGGATCAGAATAACAAAAACACTTCACCTAAGCTTACCCCTTACCTAATCTTGGATTTTCACATCATAAATAACCAAAAATACAAATGCAATATTATCCCACCTTTCCATTTCCGAGTACACAACTTCGCGTAGTACTTTATTTTAGAAGAAAGAGACAAACATAGAAAAAATAACACACTATATCTAGAGAGCTACTTAAGAAACTATAAATAATGAATTTCCAGCCTAGATGTTCTAACTGGATCCGCTTTCACTCTTAGTGCAAGAGCAGAAGAACTGTATACTTCTTATGAACAGTCTTCACAGCCTTATTCAATAGAGACGCCAGTTCATTAACAAGAAGACACCGCCAAGGGAAAACAAGCAAATACAACTGAGATATACAGGGCATCTTGACACAGATCCAGGAATATACGTATAAGCGCACTAGATGTATCCGCCAGTAAAATCTCCAAAACCCTGACTTGGAACTGAAATGGCTATCTCAGATACTCTACTTAAAATTTAGTTTCAAAATTATCCGTCAATGTCTAATACAGATCTATCTGACACCCATCAGAAGGGAAGACGATCATTGCTAAAATAATTTCGAACTGATAAACTCATCTACTAACTGACAGTGAATGCAGCATTTACAAGCAAGGTTCAGCCCTGTAGATAGAAAACATAAAAATTGATGTCAGGGTCACAAACAGTGACAAAATTTAGGACAACTAAATCAACTTATGACAGGGTCGCATAACTAATGTCAGACCGATAATCTCCTCTACTGACCAACAGTGAATAGCACAAACTTAAAACAGTAAACGCTTACTTGCTGACGTATCCAGCACCTATTTCAAGAAAAAATAACATCACGCCAGCTTAACCGCTTGTATGCTGTAGGGTCACTAAGTGCAGTTAAAGAAAACAAAATGGAAATCTCCAAGGACGAGACAACGCCAATCAAGCACTTCCTGGAATGAAAAAACCTGTCTCTGGAAACAACCTGACCAAGGGCACGCTTGCTCCATGTCTTAGAGGAAAATGAAACCTTTCCAAGCTGAAAATTAATTAATATAAGCATACATAAAAACGATTATGGTTCATTAAAATAAAAACAACTCTGTAGACACACTAGCACAGCAAATATCAGATACACATAAAACTTCAACTTTTATGGTTCATTAAAATAAATTAATATAAGCATAAATTAATATAAGGAAAATGAAACCTTTCCAAGCTGAAAATTAATTAATATAAGCATACATAAAAACGATTATGGTTCATTAAAATAAAAACAACTCTGTAGACACACTAGCACAGCAAATATCAGATACACATAAAACTTCAACTTTTGCAGAAAATGATGATAGACCTAAATAAAGAGTACTTCAAGATTTAAACTCAAGTACAAACATGTCATTCAGGTATAGAATTTAGGCATGTGTCTTATATCATCCCTCGTGGCATGCAATAAAGCAACAAACAGATATACAATTTAAACTTTGGTTCATCACAAAGTTGAAACAATATTACATAACTACTTCTATCTCAATCAGTCAATTGTCCTTATATTCTTTTCATGTTTGTTATGGCAAATTGGCAATGCACATTTTTTCCATATATAATTAATATTTTTATCACGTACAGTAATAATACGAATATTAGATAGAAAAAAAAATGCAGAACATACCATCAAGTGTCCTATAAAATTTAGGCATCAAATGTCAATCTTGAATTACAAACAATCTTAGAAAACTCAAGTCCAACTATTACATCATCTAAACTCTAATTTCTAGGTTGTCCAAGGTTCCAAGAAGCATTTTAAAAACTTCAAATAAAGTTTCTCTAGCTTATATCTGTTAAAACAAAGGATCCTGCTATCACTTTCAGATAAGCTCATTCTTAATTCCTAAAATTTAATCTGTGAAACAAAACATTCACAAAAGAACTGATTTGCATATTCAAGTTGCAAAAGATGTATTAACTGATGCATTAAACATTGCACAGATCAAAATTTTGTTGAACAAATAAGCGAACCAAGACATAAACAGCACTTGTAAGTTGTAACCATACATGTATTTCCAAAATATCAAAAATACAACGATATCATTTTGCAGTGAGCACGGAGTTAAGTTCATTCATCAAAATCTTTCTAACAATTCAACCAATCAATAACATATATTATTCAACCATCCGATATAACCTAATTCAAGACTAGGTCAACTTTCAACCTGATTCAAACGCAAAACAATAGAATTCAACCGTAATTAAACTCCAATTCAATCGAACCGACAACGAACAGATTCTTTAAACCTAATTACCAACCGCATATCATCGAGTACATCGATGGACAAAGAACAGAAACAAAAAACAAATAGATCGAATAAGAAAAATTTACCGTGTGTAGGGCAAACGGCATAAGAATTAAGGAATCTACAGGGCAAATAGGAAAGGATTGAAATTAGAAACCCTGAACGATCGTTTTTCTATCTATCTATTTTTATTTTTATTTTTTTGTTAATTTGTGTTTCGACTTGTTGAGCACGAAAATAAATTTGGTAACCCTAGAGATATTTATACGTGGGGTGTATGCCTTACGTTCTTGTTGGATGCGGCCCGTGAGATGTATTTTCTTGTTCGAAATAAAATCTATCTATCTATCTACTTCTGCTAATGAATAAATTGTTATATATTTTTATGTCATACTTTTAACAATAAAAGAAAGAAAATATCTATCTTTTTACTACTAAATTATCAAAAATAAAAAATAAAAAAATAAATTATTGGGAAACTTGGAGATCTAGCCTTATCCATATAAGACTATATGTATGTGAGGTGTATGTGGCGGAAATTTTTTTAAAAAAAATGTTTAGTCGGTGAATGGCGTGTGCCAATTTAGTAGGTTTGGGGTCGATAGTGATAATGTTCTCGTTACTTGTATTTGGTGTGACAATTGAATATGTCATAAGAGTTTAATATATGATTGTAGAGTCGTAGGCAAAAGATTAAACACTACTCTTATATATGATTGTAGAGTCGTAAGCAAAAGATTAAACACTTATAATGATTTTTCGCATTTTCAATACTAAAATGGAGTATGTAGTAGTTAATTATCAAAGACATCAATTCGTAACTATTATTATGACAATGCATTGTCTTTTAATTTTAAAGCTTGATGATTGATGAGTATATAGATAATAGAAGCTTTTAAGTATTATCAAAAGACAGCCGGTAGTTATTAACCATAAACGCTTAGTAAAAAGTATAACTCTTCAATTAGTTCACATTCCAACATGAATTTGTTACTACATAATCCATAACCAAAAGACAACTTGTGCAAAGATGCACGTATGGAACAAAAGGTGTTTATGCATTGTTTGCGGGAAACTCAAGCTACAATAAAGATCGAGCTACAATAAAGATCGAGCGCATAAGTTGACTCATTAGCACAATAACATGTTTACACAAGTCATCTAGACGATTATACATAATCCGGACATTCAATTACAAGGTTAAATACATGTTTAAATTTTTTAATATATTAGTTGCAAGTTTGTGTCTTTATCAACGATAAAAAATACCAACTTGAACCATGAAATACTCGAAAATAATCAGATTCAGTTCAAATCTTACACTCTCTGGTGAATGATTGGATACCAGGTAAATGTTTACTTGAATAATCCAACAGTGAGTTCCTAAACACATATCCATATTGCTCGTATTTTTCAAAATTGTTACCAAATAGTACGATTTGATTCACGTTGTCGAATCTCCAATTGGTTTTTAGCATACTATCGTATTGCTCATCTTCACAATGTGGCATGAAAAAAAATAGTCGGGTTAACAACTTATCTCCTTCCTTGCTCGTTAACGAAAACAACATAACACCCGAGCTCCTCCAAAGCCTTTGTTTCTGTCAATTAAATAATTGCATCAAAAAGGTTCAATTTCATCGATCCAATTAAATGTTCCCTTCGTGAGGATTTAAGTCGCAAACGCAATTTTTCAAATGATTCAATACTACCAATACCACATATCACCATCTTTAACTTGTGCTTTATTCCCGTACGCTTAAGAAAATAATCTGACACTTCAAGAGTACGGATTTGATCCAGAAAAACACTTAAAATTTTTGTGACTTTTCAAGCCTATCAATAGAGATTTGCATCTTCTGTATCTAATCTACTTCTCTTTCCGGGGTTGAGGAACCCAATGTCTTTGTTCCTTTTGTTATTTTGCGGATTTAAGTTTCGGAAATTTTCTTCTTTGATTGTTACAACATGGCAGAACGATTGTCCATTCATCTTCTATTACATTACAATGGTCAGAGATCAAAGTTTCTGCACAAATTGCCATTGTAAAGCTTATACTACACTACGATCCATTAACCTCTAAATCTCGAGGACAACAAAATAAACTACAACAACTTAAACAGGTTTTGGTATATATCATATGTGACTCGGTTTTTATCTGCAATATATTGGAAATAAATTAGCATAATTTTTGCTTTAATTAATAGACAATGAACAATGCAGAAACATTTATAGTTTGCCAATATACCTGAAACGAACAAAATATTATTGAAAGTAGATTGAAACACACATTAATATCTATTTACTAGCCTAATAAGTAACATATCTTATCTTATCTTAACTATATATAAAAGTAACACCCCTCTTTTAATACAACAATATTATATTATTTTACTCGGAAGCGTATGAATTTAAAACATATTTATATATTGTACATTAAGATAATGTACATACACAATTACATATTCAAAACATACCAACTTAGAACTGTTTAAAAACTACATATGTCGGGGTATTATATATTACAAAACCAGGTTTATAGCAAAACCATATCAGAGTCATAATCTGTCAGACATTCCCTGCGAAAGCATCCTTTCCTGACACCCACATATATATCAAAACTTGCAGGAAGTAGGATGAGGGATTAACACGAAGCTAAGTAAATGAATTCTTCACCCACAATTCAATTTAGCTTAACTATGAGTTCACAGCAAATAATCGTAAACACACATATTTCAATGAGGATCGGTGGCTCTTGGGATATCATAATACCCGGGGATTCCCCAAGAACACTTAACGTCAATCTGTATGGCCAATACAGAATAGACCGATAACTATTGGTTATTAAACTCATACACAGGTCTCGAACACAACAAATGAATCAAAACCTGTGTAATTCACACAATAACCAATTAGCCCAACTAACACGTTGACCTCAATAATCTGATACACATATATTCACATATCACGTAGATTCATAGTCAATAATCAAGACTAAACAGTCTAACACATATCTACGTTTACTTGTTGCAACCAAACAGTTACAACTAAATCAAATGGTGAGTTCTAAATCCACTCACCGATACCTCAAAAGTCACGACACTCAGCTTCTAATCACTGAGTCTTTGGGGTATCTGAAACATCACACAACACACAAGTTAGTAACTTGTCATCAACAACTAGTACTTATGTAATTGGACATCTTACACAAGTAATCACATTATTAATCTACTTCAAACATAAGTAACAATACTATACATATATATAGTATACACTTAAGTTCACAAGTTATCATAATCATCAAAATAATACAGGCAAACGCGATCCAGGTCAGGGTTAGTGGAATCGCGTTCCCCTTAAGAAAAGTTTATGTTATCAAAATACACTATGCAACGCAATCCGGAACAAAGGGTTGGATCGCGTTCGTCTTTGAAAAACTTTCTGTGACAGATTTGCACTTGGCAACGCGATCCAGGTGAATGCTTGGGATTACGTTCCCAAAAACAAAACTCGTCCAGCTCAAAATATAACTGATGAACGCGATCCGGGCTAGGGTTTGGGATCGCGTTGAGCTGTTCTTCAGCTCAAGAACAGACCTGCACACATATAACTCGAACCCTAACTCAATTCATCACCAAAATGACATCAAATTCGAATTTGAAAGCTATCAAAGGCTCAAATAACTTCAAGTAACATCATATACCATCTTTTAACCTAATTCAAACTTCTAATTTGCATCACTATCAACAAACACATAATTAAGGTTAAAACCCATTTACTCACTATAGCAAGAACACTTACCACTTGACTATGAAGATGATGATGATGAGTCTAATTTGATGCTGGGTTCAGAACAAAGATTAAAATCACAACTAACTCCTTTACTTGGAAATTCAGTTCTTAAGTTAGGTTATCTTGCAGTGTTTCTCAATTAGGAAGAAGAAAATGATTCTGAGTTATGTTTAGGTGTATTAGGTCGACTAACTCATAACCCGACTCATTTATTTAGTCCCTTTCTTCTTCTATTGTCTGGAACCTAGAAATCAATTGTTAAAAACTTATTTTATATTACTGTCAACTATAGTAAATTAAAACAAGTAACAATTTACTATTCACAATAAGTCATGTAACTTATTTATCTAAGTTTCACAATTAAATAACAATATCATATAATTTCTAAAACCATTAAATAATCAATTTAAAATTAGAAATTACCAGGCTACTGGAGAGGATGTCACAATAATAAATTAAATATTCAATCTCTTCAACCAATCATTGATTTATAATATCTATAATTATAACAACCTTTCATTTATATTTTGCATATACTATTTGCATTCAATTGATTCTTTTTATACAACATATAACAAGATGACAATCATTAAATACCATCATCTAAAATTAATTTTTTCCCCACAAACATGTGGATGTATTCGTTCCGTCGCTGTGCACGGATATACTACTAGTTTAAACAAGTTAAGGCCGATTTTTACGTATATTTCATTTAATCTTAAACAACAAATAAATCAAAATACAAGCAATGTTTTAGCTTAACCTAACTAAACTATCTAAAATAACCAAATTATTAAATTAAAGAGGATTTTTATGTACTCCCAAAGAATTAGGTTTTCAGAATTGAGAAGTAATTATAAACCAAGACTTAGCTATTACAAGTACAAGTATGTAGGTATTCATAATTGAACAAATTATTCATTCAAATTTCAATACATAAATAAACAATCACAAGAAAGACTAGGGTATATGGTCGTAGATGTGAGGATACCTTGGAATGATCCACGTCAGCAACTCAACCTAGGATATTTGTAATTGACCGCCGGTCACCACAGCATTTTGTTTTGGGAAGAAACAATCACTTGTTTTTAACATGTGGTTTTATATTTTAGCCTAAAAGGTGTTGTGGGGCTTATTTTAATTGTTTATTTGCTTAATAAGCTCAACTATAAGTGTTTAGATAAGTCCAATTTATGAAGTAGATTATAGAACCCCTAAAGACTTCTCCACCTCCAGCCAGGTATCCCCTAATATCGATTACAAATAGTAACTTTTAAACTAATACTCCGTAATCCTAAAGAAACTAATACTCCGTAATATATACTACATGTGGAGCTTTCTTTATCATGAGTTAGTTTGGTCAATTGGTTAGAAATCTTGTTATTATCAAACATACCCTACCTAATTGTCCTTATCACTAGAAGTTAGTTAAGATCCAATAAATTTGAGCTTTTTTAGACTAGGCGTAAATAAATGCAATTTACTCATTTAAACGTTATTACTGATGGTTACTAACTAAGCAATGAAGACTATATGTGTAAATGTGTAATGTCCCTAATGTTCTCATTCTTAATTGCGTTATAAAGGTGAAGACCCTTGCAAAGAACGATCGTAACTATGTTATAGACGTAAAGACTCTTTCAAGAGTGGTTGGTCATAGTAGTACCAAAGTGACTTTCTTTTTAACTAATAAATTATGCGTTCTAGAGATCCATAGTTTGAGACAAATATACATATCTACACCTCCTTAGAATGCATACACCATTCTCTCTCTTAAATACTTAAAAACACTATACATGCATAATGTACAACTCATATAGCTCATACACAATACAAATACTATATATGCATAAGGTGCAACTCATGTAATTTAATATTAAACACAAATCAAATATTCGAAGAAACTCGATATTATATATAAAAACAAAATCATAAACTGTTGTATATTTGATTTAACACGTAACGTTTGAATCAATATCTCAACGGTTAATCATTTTTTTTACCGATTTCAAAGTAGTCCCCGTTGCATTGTGCGGGTTACATGTTAGTAGATAAATATATATTCATGAAAATGGTATACCGTAGACGTGAGTACCTTTTCTTTTAATTTTTGTTTAAAGTGTGATTATATGGCCGTATAGAAGAAAACATTTATTACAGCCAAAGTGAAACATATAAAAAATTTTACTCCCAATATTTTTATATTGTAAGTTTTCATACATTATCAACCAGAATTTTGTGCAAAGTTTCATGCTTTGATGACGCACACTGACCCACATGAAAACGCCCTTTGAACAACTACATTTTAAAACTCAAGTTAAAATGCCCCTAAACGGCAGTTGCACCCATCATTTTCATGGGCTTTCATCATCACTAAAAAGTTTTTCCATATGCATTCCAAAATTCGCATTTCTTTAATCTATTAGTTCCAACAACTGTCTCATTATTTTATATACACCGATCATTTACGCATCATTATATACATACTCATACTTGTCAACAACACGCATGTATCAGGTTCAAGATTTTAGTTTTTATTTCTTAAATAAATAAGTACAAAGATTTAGTTTTTATTTCTAGGATGTTGATTACCGGATGACAAGATCGACACTTTTTTGGTCATTCCTATAGGGGCCTTACTATATTTGGGTAATAGCACCATTATATTTAGCTACTTATAATAACTTTCGCGATATTAGTGAACTTTTTGTTATAAGTATAGATGCTCTTGTTAGCTGTTAAGAGAGTGTGGATAAGTATATTAATACATAGATTTTATACTGTATAGTGTTTATGTTTCGAATTATAGTGACTTCTGAAACGATGACAGAACAGACAAATGTAGAGTAGAAGGAATATTAAGGAACTTGTAGTCAAAGATCCTATCATCTGTGTTCTGTTTATTATGCAAACTACTGTATATGTTTCTAAATTAGTAGTCCAAACTGAGGAGAATACGCGTATATCCTCCAGTATACGTCAGGCCAGTTATTAAATTATCGAGTTTGACTTTCTGATGGTTAAACACTGGTTTCCTGATAGTTTAATGATTCTCCTTGCCTTTAATTATTTATCATCAGTTGAGTGCGAAAAGAAGGGACAACAAGAACAACATATGCTCTTTTTATTCTTGAAATGTACTCTCCTGATTGTTTGAGTTCTTCTATTATTGTTAACTGTTGTAAATTTTACAGTTCATATTTGGTTGATTGATCTAACACGTTTACCTATTCGTCTATTTTATTATGATCAATGATGGAAATAAGGGAAATTCTGTTGATAATTCGCCTGTAAATTATGGGGATCAGGAGCAAAATTTGAGTACATCTACTTATCTTACGGTTCGTAAAGGAGAGATGGAGGGAAGAGTTTATTCAGATTTGTATAGAAACACGAGTGAAGATATGTTCATCAGAACATTGATGGAGAGCTCAGTTGGCATGCCAGCACCTTCTATGGAGATGCTCGGGTTTAAGAATCTTTCGAATAATTTCAGGGCAGATAGCGAAGAACTTTTCAAAAACTGGCTCACTACTGGAGAGGCAAGCAATTGATGCTAAAATTCAGTATATATTTTAGTTAAAGTACTAGTTTAGTGATTCACTAATCGCATAATCTCTTGCTATTTTTAATTTGATGTTGTTACTTTTTATTATTCTTTTTTGATTAGTTTACTAAAGTATTTGATACTGGTTGATAGAATCAAGGACATAATCCAACAAGCTTAGCTCATAATCGTTCTCGACAGCTATCACGAATGTAAGTTTGTTTTCTTAGTGATCTTGTTTCAGAAAATGAAAGATGTGTCGCATTTTCAAATTCTTGCTAATCACAGGATGCTTGCTGAACAAGTTACTTTACCTAGTCACCAAAGTGGGGGTTCTATTGAAAGAAAAAGAAGTAGCGAGAATCTGATACCACAAAGTTCGTTGGTAGTTGGTGAATCCTCAAATGGGACTATTGACCATTCTATGAGGTACTTCACGGTTTATTGTCTTTTTTGAAATTTGTGCACCTTAATGAGATCCCAAATGGTTCCTGTACTAACAAAAATTTTGTATATTTTTTCATTAGGAATGTGGCAGAAAGGGGGTTTCAGGGTAGCAACCTGTACTTGGCTAAGGTTTGTTAATATCGATACTCGTTACCAAATATCCGTCACTTCATTCTGGGCTTATTTCATGTCTTGCATTTTCTGCAGGCATGGTTCCATAGTTCTCAACCAATGACGAGAAGTCGTTCCTCTGAATTAAGGTATTAGTGCTTGAAGTAGAGGTAGCTATTTCAACTCATTTACTTATGAATGGGTTGATTCGGTTTATGTTTTATTTCTAGCACATCAAGTCCACTGGGATGACATTCAAAGTTTTTCACCAAGCATATAACCTCCTAAATCATTGGATTATATTATAAAAATGTCACTTCGAATCATATTTGCTACAAAAAGTTTTCTGGTCGACCCAACCTACACCAGAAATTACCCGTTTTGACCCTTTACCTGCCCTGCCCCCTCCGCCAATTTTTGCCACATCTAGCTTGAATAATCATGTAAACAATATGAGACTTTCAACAACGAAAATCTCTCTTCATCCTATTTCCCAATTTCTAAAAGTTTCTTTGTAATTGACTATCTACATCTTTTAGGAGGAGGTATGTTGCAATGCAAAACTCTCAGACAGCAATAGGTATGGAAGCATTGCATAATGCATCAGGGAGTCGACTCAACCAACCAAAACAGGAATTTGTCAACCAAAGTACATTCAATGAGGCTTCCTTGTATGAAATGCCTAATCAATTGGACAATGGATTCATGCCCCCCTCCAATTTGTCTTCATCCATTGATAAGGTTTCTTCTGTTGTGAGCATGCTAAAAGGTACATTAGAACGCAAGAGGCTTAGCAACCAAGTCGAAAAAGAAGTGGTTGAAGATGGTTCGTTAGCATATTACGGTGGTCAAGAAGTCTTCAGTTATTCAAATGAAAATCATATAAATGAAGTTCATAATTATGTGATACAAGAAACACTCCAAGATCCAGGGTTGTTTCAAACCGCTCAAGGGTCTTTAGATGCTGACCTGGTCAACTTCGTGGCCCCCACTAATCAGATCCAGATGAGTTTTGCGTCTAGAGAACCTTCACAAAGTGAATCGTCTGCTGCTGCACCTGCAATGTCAAACGGTTTTGATGCATGTGATGGTCCCAGCAACTCTGGTCAGACACCTGCTAAAGGTACAGGTAAAAAGATATAAACTGCAAGCCTGCATCCACCTTTAACAGGGTTGGTGAATGGGTCAAAACGGGTAGAGTCAAAACTTAATATAGTACAAAAGGATCAAACGTTGGATTTTATGTTATATATTCTTCGATTACTATAGAGGTCAAAAATTCATTTTTTGACTTTTATACTCTACCTTCATCATGACATGAAATCTCATTTTGTTTGAAGGCAAAAAAATATGCCATGATGATGTAGTTTTTATAAAAATAAAATAAAAGCATTTTACTTTTTTCCTTTATAGATAAGTCTTAAAACTTGTTTCTTTTTCTCCATTGGTTCACAGATACAAGGGAACAAATGTATGATAACCTTCAAGAGGACCGCAAGGTTTGTGTTTACTGATAGTAGTTACTGCCAATTTTACATTCTGTTTTACTGCCAATTGTATAGATAAGGATAGATTTTGACCATTTATCAGTTGCTTAGAATACCCTTTAATGTTAATTGTTTTTTAGAGAAATGTAAATGGGTAAATGGAGGAGGTTTTCCCTATTCGTACATTCAGTGTCTTCTGTAACTCAAATTGCAAGAATAAGATATGTAATATTATGTGTACTTGTTCAAAGGGCATGAAAAACTGGAAACAAAATCAAAATACACAATACTAATTCTTTATTGATTATGTTTTCCAGCAGAAGAAAAACTTAATTCGATTTGGATCAGTGACGTCGGCCGTTTCAGGTAAATTTAGAGACAGTTGACTTCAACCAAATCTTTGTTCCCCTTTTAAATAGTTAAAACCAAGTTTTCCTATATGTGAGAGTCATAATTCATTGGCGCCTTTCAATTCACCAACAGAAGTTGGAATATATTACATTTAGTATTATAAATAACAGTGATCATTTTTTCCCTACAATGTATCATTAATCTATCCAATTTTGTGATCACCGAACACTCAAAAGTCAAATGCAGACTATTTTATGACTGAGTTATACTTCACTTTTTTTTATCTGTAATTCACATGTCATTCTAATATTCAATTTTAGTTCATTTTCTTTAACATACATATACAAGAAATACGGAAGTTTCAATTTCTTTTCATCTATGCAGTGGACAGCAGAGATCCTACAAAGAAGCGCAGGGTGGAAAGGTCACGAAAGTATGTAATTCTCTTTTTGGTTAATTTAGGATGGAGAAATCTCTATCATATGGAATTACTTAAAGTCATAAAAACTACAAATGTAACTATGTTGCTAAGAAATGTCTAGCTTGATTGTTATTTTACGGTTCCTTCATGTTATCTTTAATTGAGAGGTGGCAATTTGACCCATTAAATGATGTATGGGTTCAATTAGGTTATCATCTTTCTCTAACGGGTCAAATAACAAATTTTAGCTTAGAAGGAAACTATCATAGTGTATTTAACATTGGACCTCCTAAATCATTATATTAATAAATTTATTATACTAAAATTTTGAAATGTGTGACAATGATGTAGAATGGCAGAAGCGAAGGGAAGAACTCAAACCCCTGCAACTTCATCAGACATGCAGTCTATTCTCAAGCGATGTGAAAATCTTGAGAAGGAAGTTCGGTCACTTAAGCTTAACCTGGCTTTCATGAATAGGTAGCTATCTATTACTTAATCCGCCTGTTGCATTCTTTATTTTTATTTTTATTGATTATTTCTTTTTATCTTTAAAATGTTTCATTTATGTTACTTCAACTCTCAACATAGAATTGGTGATTATGAAAAGATTTAATAACAGCTTTTCCAAACTACTATGCAATACATTGCAGGAAGGATTCTGAACAAACTAAGCAGATTGAAGAGCTCCAAAAGCAGCACGAGGAGATGAGAGATGAAAAGGAACGTCTTCTAGAAGAGATCGAGCGGATCTTATCTGAACCAAATAAGATGTGAATAGTTTTCAAAACTATATATCTATGCACCAATGATATTTACATTTATTTATATGATATTTAAATAGATAAAGATACAGATCATGTTGGAAATTTGACACACACACACATTGAGGATTCATCCTTTTTTGCTACACTGATGTTCTTATGTTGTAAGCGCACGATCATGTGCATTTTGCTTACTGGATTTTGGGCATGCTTTTAACTTACCCAATCATTGTAAGTTTGTAACATCACTGAGGACTACATGAACGCATTTTCTGAGTTGACCACTGACTTCAATTTTTTAAGGTTAGCGTGGTCCACTGATTTGTCAAAGAAACCAATCAAGTGAACTAAAAGAATTTTGCTTTGGAGCTTCACCTTGAGTTTCTCGTTTGATGTTCTTCTTAAACATTCAATTTACAAGGTGTTAATTTCGACCCTTTTTTACTTGTAATAAGCTGATTCGAGTTACATTTTGTCAATAATAAAATCCAATGTAAAGAATCTGAATATGAAACAAAAAGATTTGCACATCAAAGTCACCCCTAGTGTATTTGTCAGATATATAACTCCTACGAAAAGGACAAAAGAATTGTTTGTTGGTCAACGTAACCTGACCAGTCGGATCATATTAAAAATGACTCATTTGACCCGTTACTAACCCGCCCATACGGCTTCTAATTCTTCACAAGAGTATGGACGGAAGTTTTGATGTCATTCATTGGGCACATAGTTTTTTTTTTTTTTTTAAGGCTAATATATTGAAACTAGTCTACTAGCAAGGAGCTAGATAGACCCAATGATTACAACCCAATGAAACATCACAGATACATAGAACATTTTGAACAAGTAACCGAACTTGAAGGTTGCTAAAATGGATGAAAAAAAACTGAACAAGTCCAGGAAAAAATCCCTGATAATAGGGGCCGAGCCACCGGTTTTCACCCTATATCATTTTTGGTAGCAACCCGTGTGGATACTAGCTCAAAACAGTAACCGTAATGTGCATAACTGCAAGTGTATCTATCTAATTACATGAAAAAGAGACCCATACAATCAAGACACTAAATACAGGCAATTATTGATGCATCCGGTCTTCATGCAAGATTGAGCTTCCCATCTTCATTCGTACGATTACTCAAATTCAAAGTCCTTCCATTGTTCTTCATCTAGACTCCATCTGGACAAACGATTCCTTATCCACAAAAATCCCACAGTCTTTATCTCTTTTATCATCCCTTCCAGATTGAGTTTTATTCCTTTGAATACCGCATTGTTTCGTGATTTCCAGACAACCCAACAAGCAATCATAATTATTGATTGGATATTATTGATTTCCACATACATAGTTATGTCAAGGCATCCGATATATCGTGTTTCAGGACTTGATTACATGATACCAGACCCAAAACCTTGATAACAAACAGACTATTATACTTATATATTTAATTTATTTAAAAAGAAATTACACCTTACGAGTTGTGGAGTCTAGAATTTTGTTGGAATTTTGGAAACAAATAAATTTAACTAGCCGTTAACCCACGCAATGCAGCGAGAGCGTATTTGAAATCCCCTAAAAACATAGTAAAATAGCATTTGAAAATAATAATAATATAGAACAACACTAACAACAACAAAAATCATAAGAAATTAAAAAAGAAACTACACAAAATAAACATCTGGTTCCACAATAAATTTAAATTGAGTCTAAAATGATAATGAAAAAGATAATTAAAAGCATGTACTTTGTAAAACAAAGAAAAGGAATGAAAGAATTTGTCGATCATAATCTACTTTGTAAAAATGGTAACACATTTAAATTGAGTATAGATTTAAAGTGAGGGGTAATATGGGGAATTCCCATATCCCTCTACTAAGTCAATTAAGCTAAAATCTTGAAATGCTTAATAAAGGAGTAGAGATTAGTAAAATTGTTTTTTGACTTGTAAATTTTTCAAGTTGGTCTCTGGGTCGAGTATTGGGTAACTATTAACACAACTTCTTAAGGATGAAACTGTTTAGAAATAATCAGGGATCCTCGATCCACACAGTAAAACTTTCTAATTGAATGGTAATTAAGCAACCACGGGCTTAATGGGGATGAGACCGGATTAAGGATCTGGTTATACAATTGAGGGTCCCGAACCCGGCCTATTACCATCTATCAGGGGCGGATTTGGGTCTGTGCAGGCTGAGCCCTTGCACAGGGCCCAAAAATCTATAGGGCCCATATTTTTTTATATCCATTATATATATATATATATATATATATTAATAGATGACTCAAGTTTTGGTTAAATAGTCCAACTCAATTTCAGTCCAGGGCATAGTCTATTTATTTTTAATTGAAGCTAAAGAATTTATGTAAAATTGTGACCCATGACATACTGACATATATGACTGTTAATTTCTACTTTTTGTCATATATATTGACTAATAATAAATAAATAATAATAGTATAATATATGAATTAAAAAAAAAAACCATAAAACCTCGAATTTTAAGTGAGAGTTGAACACCACAAATGATATATTATGGAAAATATTGATTGTAAAGTGTTGATCAACGATTTTGCTTCTAAGAATGCTAGGATAATAGCACTATTCAAATGATATATTTTGGGCATATAACTATGTGACATTAATAAATTTTACTATCGTATTTAGGTTTTATTATTATATTTACTTATACATAGCAATTTTATGTTATTTTATATATAGTATTTTTATGTTTGAAGAATCAGAGGGTAAATTTCTATTTATTGAACAGGGCACTCGATATCATTGAGACGGCCTTGCCATCTATTGCCATCCCTACCAACATGTTTAATATTTTTAATCTACATATTATGGGTTACATGTATGTACACCTAAATTAAAAATCACATACATATGGCGCATTTTTATGAGTTATATGACACGTGGGGAAAATTGAGTTTTATGATACGTGACACATTTTTATTAGTTCCTCCATTTTCACCAAATTTGCCATTCTCATTTGCACCTTGCTATATTTGATTATATCTAACAATCTGTAGCAAAAAATAAAGAAATAGAAATTCAGTAGCATATTAATTAAGGATAATGTTTTGAGTTTGAGGTTGAGTTTGCTAAGAATGTTTGATAAAATTATTGTATAATTTCTTAACATCCCTCTTGTTGAATTAACTCATTTGATTTAATAAACCAATAAAATACACTAAATGCAGGGAAAATATCGTATAGTATACTTTAATATAATCATAATGTAAATTTGGACACAAAATAAACTTTTTTGTGACAAAAAGCCAATGAATAACATGCTAGATTAAACTCTTTGGTTTAGACACAGTGTATTATTCAAACTTTTCTAATATAACTAATTAGTATTTATATAATGTAACAATCATATCACATATATATTAATTATTTATGTTCACATTTTGAAGAAATTAGCTAAGCTAAACTAAAATTGCATAACATATTGGCCATGCAAGACTTTGAAGTCAGCAGTAGACAAGTCAACTTATTGGCCTTGGGAGACTTGGAAGTCAATTATGGGTCATGGAATACTTTTCTCATTTTATTTATTTCTTTATTATTTTTTTATCTTTGTGATTGATCGATGGTTGCTTTAATTTCATTTCCAGTTCCAATAAAACTACTAAATTATGGGAAATTTTCAAAAGAACTTTATATGGAGAACATAAGTTCATTTAGCAAATTAAAAAGATTGCAAGTTCAGTTTTGGTCTTTTTCTAAAAAAAAGTTACAACATTTGGTTGCCTACATCGAGTTTATTTTATGTTACCTTTTCATGAGCAAAATTGATCATTCACTCTACAAATGAATGTACATTAGCACGAGATTTTTTGGAATTTCTTGTTACCTTCTATGAAACTTCCTTGTAAATTACCGGTCGCAGAGATAAAATTTAAACTCCTTTCGTCAATGGGTCAATGCAGGACTTGCATTTGATAAAATACACATTGATTTTGATGTGTAACACACAATTTAACTGAAAAACACCTTTTTGACTGAATGATATGGATGAAGATGCTGCTTTTTTCCACTTCTAGATAACTGTAATCTTTAAAAAATAATTAAATAAAATGACAACATTTGATTCAATAACAGTGGCGTTTTTATTTTTCCAGTGAATTTAATAGCAATAAATAATAATTTACTAATTCAATTTTCATTCAAGATTTACAACCTATAGTATCCCTTGAATTTCATAATAATGGATATTATACAAACTTAAATGAAAAAGCAAGGCTTTATGCCCTGCCTGTACAGTGCTATTGTAACTACACGGCAGAAGTATATATACAATTGATCACAGGCAAATTTAGAATACATTTACAACTTATAATGGAACCAACGGATCATGTTCAAATATAAGCTAGTATATACAAGAGATTGAAGTACCTATACTACCATTCAATTGATGGGTGTTGAAGCAGAATTTGCATAATCTTCTGGTATTGGAATATTTAACTCAGAGCACACGAATTGAATTATATCTTTAGTGACAGACCCAAAGGACAACTTGTTTAGGGTCACAGAAATAGCAAACTTGTTACTTATGTCACAATATGCAGTGGACCCACCTAATCCCGCATGGCCGAATCCAATTAGAGTTCCATCTTTTGAGCTTACTCTCTTGAATCCAAGCCCAAAATTCCCATTTGGGAAGACCAACTTCTCATATTCTCCAACACCCAAGAATGTAGCATGGACTTTTGCTTTTTGGCTCTTAAATATATTAGATTTTGTTTTTGAATCTTTCTTTTTCTGTTTTTTATGGGTGGTTTTGTCGGAAGTAGATTTGGGAAGGTGAGGGTGGCTTCCAAGTGGTGGTTGGGATAAGGAGGAATGAGGTGGTGGAACCATACCGCCATCTAGAAGGGCGGCATAGTAGCGTGCAAGTGCACGAGCTGAGCAATGACCATTGGCAGCAGGTAATATGGCACGGCGAACATTGAGTGTATTATATAAGGGGACTATGCCCGCGATTACATCAAGCTGGAAGATTGAGGGAGATGTGGAGGTGGAGGTAGATGTAGTGGTAGGGCTGCTGACTTCTGGAAGATTATTGATATCATTTGTATCGAGTGTGAGTGTTGCAAGTCGAGATTCCACACCTGAAGAAAGCATAATAATACTAATTAACCAGTGAATAATGTAGTATACCTTCTAAAAAGGTAATGAGTGTGTGTGTGTGTGGTGGAAGGGGGAGAGGGGAATGGGTCACCTTGCAGTAGGGATTAAAGTGGCCTCTCACCTTTTTGTCAATTATTATTGGGTTAGCTGTGATTAGTAGTACTAAATATATGAAAATAGTTAGATCTTTGATTAAAATGATTTGGGAGATTCTTTACATTAAAAGATTTAACTGACTTCGAATTTGTTTTGACCCATTGCCCACTTGACCTGTTCCCCTTTCAGATATTTTATTTACTTTGACTCATTTGAGATGTAATTTACCACCCAAATCGAGTTCGAACCATAAGTCAAATGGGTCAAAGTGACACCTTTAAAGGTAATGGTACTGGTCTGCAACTAATGCTACTGATTCAATATAAGGCATAACCATGAAGTATAAGAGATGAGGTAAAAACTCTATTTTGAGGGATTGTAGGGATCATATGAATGTATGTGTGTGTTTATTATGTGGCATCATATTCATATATATGCGACTGGAAATATAAGCATATATAGATTGGGTTGAATCTCGCCTGGAGGGATCCCAATATAAAGCTCCCCTTGAATCTTTAGCGGGTTAATCAAAGCCTTTTCGAGGATATCTTGGAACTTCTTCTTTGATGCGTGCTGTACATTCAAGATAAATTAAATCATTGAAACAGAACCTCAAAGAATATATGTCAAATAACTTGTAAAAATCTAGGCATACTTCATTTTCATCTTTCTTCTTCCTATATGATATACGATGCCCTTCAATAAAGGTTGAAATTTTATATTAATGGGCCATTTTGGGTTGTGTTTTACTTAAACGGGTCAAATTAAAAATTTATAGTTAAAAGATGAATGGGTCAAATAAATCTTTTTATTCAAAGTTGAAGACTATAGTTGTCTGTCCTTTTTTTCCCCAATCATCATCATAAATTATATATCAAACGTTCCTCAATTTGCCAAAAAGGTGCTAGCTACTCGACCCAACCTGACCTGGCCGGTATCAACTTCTACCTGTTTTGCCCCGTTACCCAACCCATCTAACCAATCCATCTTCCCACCTCTACTCTTAATTATCTATATCATAGCTATGGGATTTCAGTTGGAGATCAAAGGGTACCTCAATGATCCCACCACATAGCCAACCATACGATAGGTAATGATATATCTGCTCTTGACCAGGTTCCGTCTCTGGTGCCGCCATAGCAATGCGTTTTAGGCACTCATCCCAATCACACAAAACCATTGGATTATCTTGCATAAGGCTGGCCAGAGCATTTTGCATACCAGCTGTATGATTGAGTACATGATGAACCTGAAAAATTAAAAAAAAAAACAAATAAAATGAGATAACAATAATATTGATACTCTTAAGTAGATTTATGTATGATTAAACACATAAGAGAACCTTTATACGATCTTTTCTGTTTGAGTTGAACTCTGGCCAGATATTTGCTACATTGTCCTCAAGTTTTACTTTCCTGCAATAAACACTCGAATTATATTCAAAAAGAACTACAGTACATTATTGGCCAGTGGGACAAAATACCAAGCCTAATAAAGGAAATCTTATATGTGGGTTTTGTGCAAATGGTTTGACATACCCTTTATCAATCAGCCAATGTAACATTCCAGCAGTGACTCCTTTTGTTACAGAGAAAACAGGAAATAAGGTATCAGGCTTAACTGGAGAAGGATCATAGTTTCCGAGAACTCCAGCAGCAGTATCAATTATTACTTTACCATCTTTATAGGCACAAACCTAAGAGGAAAATGCTAATAATGAGAGTATCAAATTATAATATCCCAAGGCATTTAAGACTTAAGAGTCATGCAGCCATAATTCAAATTGATTTTTTTCATTTGTGCTGAAAGTGCACTTTATGCATCTTTCGATCCATTCAACCTAGTTGATGTGCTTTCAATATAGCTAACCTTTTGGATGTTACCCACATAACCCGCTAAATATTATTCATGACCCTTTTGATAAGTGAATGGGTCACCTCTAAAAGAACTATTTCATGCAGACATGTCTACACAAAGAGCTAGATGTAAGTACCTGAATTCCAAGTAGTTTATCGGTGTTTCCCATTTGAACTAATAAAGTTCTCAGTTTCGCTTCTATTTCAGAATTAACAGGGCTGTCACATACCCATTCTGCACTACCCACTGGTCTCTCATTTGTGTCACTGAAACAAGATAACTAATAAGAATTAAAGCATAGGACAATCATATAAGGGAAACTGAAGAATAAAAATGACACAATAGAGTTGTGACAGAAACAAACCATTCCAGAGCAGATTCAGCAAACGGTCTAATGATTCTATAATAGCTAACGCTCACATTCAATGCTGAAGAAAGGCCTGAAACAGTTTCAAATAGTTCAGAATCTCAATTAAGTATATCACAATAAGGAGAGGTTTATAAGGATTTGATAGACACCTGCAAGCAAATTAAGAACCCGCAAGAACAATATAATATCACCTGAAAGAGCATCAAGCTGGAGGTAGCTTCATTAGTTACTCCAACAATGATAAATAATGAGGGGAAGAATGATTAAATAGCTAATTTCTTGATGATTACACAAGTAGGAATCACTAACTAACTATCTAGCTAACTAATAACTGTAAGCAGCTGCAGGTGACTCAAATTTATTAAAGCATAGAGCGAACATGAAAACAAATCATGTAGGTGTGCTTGCTAATCAGTTTATCTTATTTTGAACCTTGATAATACTTATGAATTTTCACATAATGTTGCATGTATAGTCAAACTACTAAGAAAGATATTCAGGGAAGACAGAGAAAGAAATAAGTAGCAATTTGCTGATGTGATGTTATAGTAAAGGAATGTACAAACCTCAGCAGATGCTAGAAACATTTTTGCTACAGTATGTTTCATGGAGCTCGAAAGTAATTTCGTAAAGCCAAAATCAAGCAAAATTGGATGATGTGGGCTTGACTTTGTTACTAGGAAATTACCTGTAAGCAACCGACAAAATTTGGAAAGGAAGTGGCTTGTGAGCATTAAATAAAAACACCTGAGAACTGAGAGGGATAAAGAAGATAGGAACATTACCAGGATGTGGATCAGCATTAAATAATCCATCAACAAAAATTTGATGTGCATAAGCACGTGTTATTTCTTCAACGATATTTCTCTTGTCGACACCAAGTGAATCAAGCGCGCCAGAATCATTTAGCCGTACACCATCCATATATTCTAGAATGAGGACTCTTTCAGTTGACTGTCATTACATCAAAAGTAATATATTAAAAATACCAAAAAATTGACTTTGACAAATTTCCATTACTGACTTTGACTTTAAAGGAAAGGTATGGAAGAATCGAGGTTCTACCTGAATAACTTCAGGCATCAATACATTTACACGATGCTCGGGCTTTTTGTCAAGACATTCTTCTTTGCATCCAAGATTCTTAGACACTTTTCTCGTGTTTTCTACAAACATAAAAATAAACTTTATATCTACAAGAAATGTAGTCAATCAGACTTGGAGACCTCACTAACAGAAACAAATATCGTACCAGCTTCTTTGTTAAAGTCTAGTTCTTTAGGTGCTTCTTTGCACCATTCATCTATTACAGGGTTGAAGTTAAACTTCGGTTCTGCCCAAACTATCCACTCTACTACTGACTTAGCATCCTTCAGGTCCTGTAGAACTTAACGACAATAACAAGCATTGTACTTCATCCATTTAGAGACTAGAAGAACCATGCTTACACAAATTTTTTACCTCCAATATTATCGTCTTAATGCCTTCGTGTTGAACTTTAACAACCACCTCCTGCCCATCACGTAAAGTTGCTCGATGAACTTGTGCTATCTGAAAATGAATTATTTTGATTAGCTGCATATCAGTAAGATTATCGAAAGATAGATAGGTTCTAATCTATTCTTTTTGTATAATCAAATATCCATAATGTAAAATATATAGATATAATTATTTAACTGCCTCGAAGAGATCTGTGGGGATCTTACTGATGCTGTTGCAAGAGGTTTCTCAACAAAAGTTGTAAACAGTTCATCCATTGACTTCCCTAGCTCGTTCTGTATAGTTCTGTGAACCTGAGTAACAACTAATGTTGATTAAATTATTTTTATAAAGTACTATGAAGGCGTGATACACAAAAATAATGTGCATACCTCTTTCAAGCTACGAGGAGGAAGTGAGTCTTGTAATTGCTTTAGTATACGTGGGAAGGCACCAGGAAGCCCGTCAGCACGCACAGAAAAATATTGTCCCATTTTTACCCACATACCTTCTAGCTCTATGATCAACTTAACAATACGGTTAGCATTACGCTCATGTGCCCTCTCCCATAACGCAGTTTTTTCAGAAGCGTTTGTCCATTTATCTCTCTGCTTCAAGGCCTTCAATACATATTATTCAAAAAATAAATAGAAACATCAGTTCACTTTATTAACAAACATAAAACTTATGTGAAGTGTCAATAACCAATATAATTCATGGCTGATGATATTTTCACCATGGAAATTGATAAATTCACCACAATAGTACATCAACTGTATGTACAGGACAACCACTCAATGCATTTTTGTGGTGGATTTAATATAGAGGCCAAATCAAATAAATCTAACTTCATGGTAAAATGGGTAGGAAAGATACATAATACGACATGTGATGGTCGTGCATCAAAATTTGGGTGAGCAAGTATTGGATGCACACTTATCCAAAATTTTATGCACAACTACCATGTGTCGTACTCTCATCCGTTGTTACTTATTTTACCATACAGTTATATGTAGTAAATACCTTATAATCTAAGTAGATTAGAAGTGCCAATGAGAAAACTTTCATGCGTCGAACGTAGATGCTTCCCCAACCCATCGCATGTAACTTAGTACCACAGGTTTGAGAGGTTTAATAAAGCCTTTTAAATTGGGCTAAAAGAAAGTTATTAGCTGATAATAACATGCAATACATGTAATAAATAGGAGTATTAACATTGAAGTGTCTGGAAAACAAAATAACTAGTAGAGTACCCGTACTATACGACGCTAATGAAGAGCGAGAACGTGTGACTGATTCTGCTTAATTATAAAAATTAGATTAGATGAACCCGTCTTGAATCCTTAATAATACGTTATAGTTATGAAAAAAAGAATCTTGAAATCAATAATTAATCATACAAAATCTAGTTGCTTTCCAAAAACAAATAAAGTGCCTGGACTATATGCATGACCGACGCCATTAACGATAGATATTTGTAAATAATTGGAAGTTTTGATCATAATAAATTGGATACATGCACATTGTTATTGTTATTATGTTAAGATTTAATTATTGGCATTGTGTTGATGTTGATTGCATATTAATCATGAAATGGAATCTAACGAAGGCCATGGAATCGTAAGAAAAAAAAGCATTTGGATAAAAATTGATTACCGGAAAGTAAAGCTCGGAAAAGGGGGAGATGAAGGTGCTTGTTGGTACGTCTTCCATGTAAAAATGAGACTACGATAACAAGGGTGGGGGTTATTTATTGATGGTTCTTTTTAACATATTTTTATTTTATTTATTTATTTATGCAATGTTGAATAGTAATAATTAATTTAACACAAAAACAAAAAATTCAAGAAATTAATAAAATGGTACCAAAGATAAACAAACTTGTTTAATACTTGAAAAAAGAATAACTGTTCGATCTACACTCACTTATCACTCTTAATTAATTATTTATTTTATAAAAATTCTCTATCAAAGTATTTTAAATATAAATCAAGAACAATAAAAGTGAGACGTGAAGAATAGTTAAGCATCGTGATTTTTATTCTTGTTTTCTTACAAGTTTTATTTATTTATAGCTTCTATGTTATATTCTTTTCGTTGACGGTATACTGCTGTAAACAAATTAAAAGTGCGTTCAAAATTAGTTATTATTATTATTTAAATTAAATAAATATTTAAGCACTTATTTTATATAATACTTTATTATTATTATTATTTAATTACATAATTTTTTAATCATATCTGTGTTGAATGTAAAGAAGAAGAATGAGAGAAGGAGATGAAGAAAGAAAATAATATTGAATCAATGTATCAAATGGTTACAAATGACAATATATATAGGGTAAAGAATAGTAAACCCTAACTAACAAGAAGGTAAATGGTGGGCTATCCACAAGCCCATGAGTTTACAACACTCCCCCTTGGATAGTCACCGTTTATAATACACTAAAAACTGCCTCATTAAAAACCTTATCAAGAAAAATCCAATGAGATAAAAACTTGATGAAGGGAAAAAGAGTGCAATGTGAATAATACTCCCCCTGAGATTAATGTATATTTTTCAAGCGTTGAATACCAATCTTTCGAACTAATTGCTCAAAAACTTTTGTCGGCAATGATTTGTTGAATAAGTCGGCCAAATTTTAGCTTAATCGGACTTGACGAACATCAATGGTTTCATCCTTTTGTAGATCATAAGTTGAGAAGAACTTCGGTAAAATGTGCTTAGTTCTATCTCCTTTGATATACCCTTAATTGATTTGAGCTATACACTTCACATTGTCTTCATATATAATATGGATTTCCTTTTATTGTCTTGAGACCGCATTCTTCTTGGATGTGTTGAATCGTCGATCTTGAGTAGACACTTCTCGATCGGATTTATGAAACTCGATAAATTTAGCAATATTTGACGACCTCCAAGAAATTGTGGTGTCTCCACAGGTGAAAACATATTATGTTTTTGACCTTATGTGGATCAGATAAATACCCGCGTATTTTCTTTGAGTAAAATAATCCCATATCGTAATCCCATATTATTCAAACATACATTTTACCCTTCATTTTTGTACATCTTTTGTTAATTATACCTAAATACCCAAATTATTTAAATCATCGTAAATTAAATAAGGTTGTGTTTGATTTTCTCTGAATGGAATGATTCAGCGCTGAGTGCTGAATCGGTCAGCATGCAGCGCGTTTGTTTATTGTCTCTGAACGAAGGTTGGTGTTGAACGAGAAAAAAGTTGGTGTTGAACCATTCACCTTCAAAACTCTCCCTTCACCCAATGTTTTAAGACCCGGTTCGACCGGTCCGGTCGGACCGATCGGACCGCATTTTTAGAGATTTTCGGGTAAAAAAAACCCAGGTTTTTCAATATGTTGACTAGTCAACGACCCGGTTGACCCGGCATGTCGGACCGGATTTGACCGGGACCCGGACCGGCGCATTGACCCGGTTTCATTTTTTTATTTTTTTTACAATTTCTATGTACATTTAATCATTTATAATTAGGTTATATTGACTGATTGTGTATTTCAAGAATAATGAGAGTAATGATGGAATTTTTGACTGATGTTTCATCATCATTTATTACTCTATAGGTTATATAATTATTATATTGATGTGTATTCCAAGAATAACAAAGGAATCGATGTGTCATCACTCTTTATTACTCTATGGATTATAATTATTATAAATGATATAATTAATAATTATAATTATAATTATAAAAAATAAAAAAATTCACCAAATACTACTACTGTATACTATTATTAAATCCGGTCCGACCTTCCGACCCAACCGATCCGACCAGAAATTAACATTTTTCCGGGTCGACTAAAAACCCGGATTTTAAAACATTGCCTTCACCATTCAGAACCATCAATTACCCCAATTAAATGACCCCTTTATATCCTCTAGCCTCTCTCCTCTTTCAATAATATTTGGTTATCCCTTACCTAAACTATCAATCTAGTGGTGCCATCTTCAATCTCTGCAACATGATTACTTCTTTGTAAAATCGATCGATCCAAACATAAATCCGATCTTATATTTATAAGTGAGCACCATTAAAAAGCTGGGTTAGTAGTACATTACAAAAATAAGAAAAAATAATGAAGAAGAAGAAGAAACGAAAATATAATCCGTTGCGTATGATGTTTATGGTTTGTTGGTAGATCTGCCTTTGTTATAATTTATATTTTGTGCTCTTTTCATCAATAGATCTCTTATACATGTTCCTTCTCTATTCTCAAAATTACACGATTCGTACCTTTTTCTTCATGGGTTCATAATAATTATATACGTTGATATCTTGATTGTTAATTGAACCATATTGGTTATGGAAAGTGGGTTCGGCTTCAAAGTGATGATAGCAGGTCATTCCTTCAAATTTATGGTAATATTTATGTTGAAGTTTAATAAATAATAAGTTATTAGAGATTATATCAAAAATTATTTCAGTTGTACTTTTTAAGTTTTCTATACCATTAACTAGTTTGGATAATTTTTATTATAATTTCAGAGATGAGATGTAACACACCAGTTTTTAAGGTATTATTTAGTGTACAATAATATATACATCTTTTTAATTATAGATCATTTAATAATAAGATATAGTAGAAAACGTAAATAGATGTTCAGTTCCAGACTGTGTAGTATCAAAAATTAAAAGAATTTAGACACTGTTACGTGTCTTGTTCCAGTAACTTCACAAACAAACTCGGAACCTAAATTAAAAACAGAAGAAAAATCGCAGGAGACTAGAATCAAGCAAGAAATCAGTTTTAATCCTAAATCCAAGCTTCAAATCATCAAAAACATCATCCTCCATCATCTTTTGATCTTTGTAAGTTGTTTCTTTTCTTTAAGAACCCTAGAATTTGGGTTTTTAAGGTTTTTAGCTAATTGATATGAATTAATCCGAAATTAGGGTTTGTAATTGATTAACTAGTGTTAGTTTAGTTTATAAATGATGATTAGAAACTCAATTTTATAGTAAAAGTGAAAGATTATGATTAGGGTTCATGAGGTTTCTTATGAACCATGTGAATTAGTTAAAAATACAAGTGTTAAAGTGTGAGTTGATGCTAGTAACCTCAAGAAAATAGTTAATCACATGTTAAAGCTATTATTTTGATTGTTAGAATGAAATTAGTTAACCTAGTAAGGTAAAGATAGTATGTAACTAGTGGGAGAGAAGGGAATTAGATGATTAGTAGTTAAAAGTATGAATAGTAATTGATATATGTGTTATATGTATGTGTATTAGGTGTTAAAGAAGAGTAATCATCGTTTGATCATCTTGTTACAAGTTGTTCAACAAGTCAAGGTGAGTATGTAGAATGATTAGTTGTTATTAGAATTTGAATATGTTGAATACATGTGATTAGAATGGTTAATGATTTTTAGCCATAAAGTGATTAGAATAACTAACCAAGGTTAGTTATGTTCTTGATTAGTATCTAGTTATGCTAGCTAATGGTATGAGTATACTAGCTAATCAAGATTAGCTAATTGAAAGATTTGAAATGTGTACATTTGATTAGAATTTGCGAATAGAGAACTGAAAGAGAAAAAGGGAAGTAATCTAAATTCCTTGTTTATTATATGTTTTATTTCATATTTGATTAGTTATACATATATTCACTAAGCAAAGTGCTTAATTAGTTTAGTTTATGTTGTAGGTACAAGTGGAAGTGGGAATGGAAAGGAAGCTAGTAAAGACTAGACGTGAAATTGCAAGCTTGTTGTAAGTTACACAAGCTCATCTCTTTTAATTGTCGTTTTGTAGCCCTTGAAAGCCTTTTTAAACAATGTTTTGACATGTTGCAAAGGTATAAGCAAAGACAAGAAATTGTATGGTTTAGTAGTAGATTATGATATGTAATGGATAAAAATGTTGTAGAAAGTGTAAAAGGGCAAGTTATAGTATACTTGCCATTTTGGTTATGTATGTATATTGAAAGGTTGTAAGGAAGTCAAATGTCCTATTGGTCAACTATTGAATGGGTTAAATTAGCCCTTTAAAGCCAGCGGGTCAAAATGGGTCTTTAAAAGCACACACGGTTCAAATTGAGTTAGAGGAAGGTTAAGAGTGTGGGAAATAGCTTCACAACTTTGTTTTAGTATATGCGTTATGAGGTCAAAAGCTCAATGTTTCATAAATAATGGTTTGGGAATTTATATGTTGAGATTTTTGGTCTAATTTAGCCGAAAATCCGTCTACGGGTCAAATCCTAGAAAAATGTAAAACTTGAAAAAGTGGGATTGAGAAAAGGTTTATATTGTTATAGGGAAGGTGTGTGCAAAATTTCAGGTCCTAATTCACAACGAGTAAAAAGTTATGCGTGTTTGAAAATTGGCTAAAAAGTTGACTTTTGCTGACTTCCAAAATAGGCATGGCTACGCGATCCCAGAAAATTTTCTGGATCGCGTGAGTCAGTGCAATTTGTGAACAGAAAGTTTTGTGCTTAGATACGCGATCCCAACTCAAAAATTTGGATCGCGTGAGTATGTACAAAATCAGAAAATCAGTTTTTAGTCCAAAATTTAATATGGGATAAATATAAAATGAATTCTAAGGTAATTTAGGATCGAAGAGTCCTAATTGAAGGTATATATATAAAAAAAAAAGTTCAGATTTTCAGGGCGTTTCATGAGATCATTAGAGTACATGAATTTATCAAAATATGGAAGTATTGTGTCATGTGTACAGGGAGGGTGTTCCACATGTACAATACTCATTTACCCGCAACATCAATTATTTCACAAATGACAAATCGAAAAATTATAAAAATTGCACCATATAATTCATCTTCTTCTCCTCTTCGATTTGCCGTCCCTCAAGGCATACTTTCGACAAGTTTTTTTTCCTTCTTTTTTGGTGGGTTTCACATTTTAATAACACGTGTGTTAAAGTGTTAAAGTGTTGCGTTTAGGGTTTGGAGTTTAGGGGTTTGGGGTTTAGGGTTTAGGATTTGAGGTTTGGGGTTCCTCCCCGGGAATCCCAAACCTCAAACCCTTAACCCTAACCCCTAAACCCTAAACGCTTTACAAAATGTTAAACCCTAAATCTTTCTAAACCCTAAACCTTGAACCCTTCTAAACCCTTATAAACCCTACACCATCAATCATACTAAACCCTAAACACTAAACCCTAATCCTAAATAAAATGTACAAGTATGTAGTAACACATGTGTTAATAATTTATAAAACCCACCTTAAAATAGAAAAAAAAAATCGTCGAAAGTATGCCTTGAGGGACGACAAATCGAAGAGGATAAAATGAAGAATTTAATGGTGCAATTTTCATAATTTTTTGATTTGTCGTTTGTGAGATAATTGATGTTGGGGGTAAATGGGTATTATAGATGTGGAACATTCTCTTTTTACATTTGGCACAATATGATTGGTACTTCCATACTTTGATAAATTCATGTACTTCTTTGAACTTTTCTCTATAATTTCAATATGATTGTAATTATCCTCTATTATCAATTGAGAGCCACTTATGAATAGTAAGTATTTTGTCTTTTATGATTTATATTTATAGAAAAATAATATATATTGTAAAAAATTTCAAATTAAGTTAGTAGAGTAAGTGGTAGTCAACATCCAATTAAAACATATTTTGTGGATATGATGCAAGTTCAATTCTTGACTCATGCATTCTATTTCTACATTTATTTATTTATTTTTTCTAAAAAATCATGTGACCTTTAGTTTTTATATTTTGTTATGACTACCACACACACTATATATATATATATATATATAACATGTGATATAATGGTTAATGAATATAACAATTGATAATAAGAGATAATGTGTAGTAAAATTTAAAAGTATTCTTTTTATTATAATGATAAAATCTTTATCAATAATGTATATATTTTTCGTTGAACTCACATGCTAATGGTTGTGAGACCAATTTCATAACATTATGTTAAAGGTCATTTGAAATGTTTATTTCATTTTTGTTTCCAAAAATAAAGTGGACTTTATATGTTTAGAGTTTTGTTATAGCTATCACACTAATTAATAGTTATTGGACATACTTTATATAATACACGATTTTAACGTGACATATAATTTGTTACAATTTTCATAGTTATTAAATTCATCTTTTAAGAACACAACACATAATCATCACGAATATATCTTAAGCGAAATGTGAACTCACAACCCGATATCTGCAAGACAACATTAATATGGTTAGGTTAAAGACCATTGGTTTTAAAATATATCATCAAACATTAAAATCGATGTACACAGCATTTTATCCCATCGCGAAGTGTGAGCATGTAAAACCTTGTATGATTCATTTGCACTTTAAAGCGCACACAGGGTTAAAATGGTAATATCATTCAGATTGTCGGTTCAAAACATATACAGTATCAAACAACTATTTTCGTTCAGCATCAATTTCACTTAGAGTCTTTGAACCATTCAGACTTATGAATCATTCAACGTCAAATCATTATCTTTTATCAAACGCAGCCTAAATCGAAACCGGAACTGCGTTCCGGTCCCGACATGAATTAAACGTGATTCCCTCAATCGCCACACCGCCATAAATCTATAACACAAATTTCCTTTAGTTAGGGTTTGTGTTCATCTCCATTTCTTATTTATAATATACATACAATCCATCCATGAAACCACCAAACACACCCAAAATCCTACTCTCTTTCCTTTAATTTCACCCTTATTATCATAATCAATCAATTACTTTCACTAATTAGCTCGATCCGTACCAGTTATTATGTTTAATATCTCTATCATTCGATCATCATCATTAGTAATCAAACAACTTGTGAATCTCCGTGTATTTGGCCCTGGCTTGAATCCTTTCGCTCCTTACAACATGTCAAATCACTTTTCTCGCTAAACTTGTTTATCTTTGTAATTTGATCTGTTACTTCAATAAATCATGTAAAAAGGTAATTTTATGTGATTTGAGTTTGTATTTGAGACACTGCTAGGGTTTTGTTGGATTAGAAGCTGTTGTTTTTAGCTTATTTGGCTGTATAAGAAGAATGACTCAGGATTACTTGTTGCGATTGAATAGTAATCGTAGGCGTGTTAAGCGATCAAATAGCTTACGGTCGGATAGCTCTGGTGATGATAGGGATGATAGAGATTGGACTAATCTTCATGTTGGTGCTCGAAAAGGAGATCTTAAGGAGGTATGTATACACACATTGCTTATGTAATTGATATTTAGGTTGTTTTTATATGGGTAAATGACAAAAGTCAGCAACGAACTGCCACAAAATACTCTAAGTATGCAACCTACCAAATAATTTGCTCAGGTATGCAACAAACCGGAAGAATATGTGTTTGGATCTTGCAAAGTTCATTATTACCTTTTCAAATTTCCTAAAGCTGATTAGGCTTACACATCACCTGCCACGGCGATATTATTTGCCATGTCATATGTACAGGTGGCATCCATGTCAGCTCTAATGCTAAAAAAATAGTTGTTAGTGTATAAATAAAAATGCTTCACGAATGAGTGGTAGAAATATTTCTTGGGAGATTTGTTCACAAATTTCTTGAATTGGTCGACGATGACGTCAAGTTCCGACGGAAAGATAAATCAATCTCGTTGATTTTATGGCACGACGATATTTTTTTTTTGTAATGATATTTTTTTCTGACTGGATCAAACATCACCTAAATAAAAAGGAATGAATCTGGATTTCGTGTTCTTCTGTAACCAAAATCTTTTGGTGGTTGTCGTAAATTGCATATAAATACATCGATACAGATATACATACACACTAATTATACACCATCATATCATCGATACGGATATACATATACATAACCCACTAAATAGCAACGACCACCATCATATCATTAATTCGATACAGAAATACATACATACTAAATTACAATTATACATACACACTAAATTACAGTTCAAAATCAGTCATCAATTATCAATTCTTCATTGAAGATTGAACCCCAATCGACCAAGTTAGGGTTTGTAAATTCTCCGACGACGTCGCTCAATTGCCGTCGGAACTTGAAGTCATCGTCGACCAACTTTCCGGCAATCAAAGCTTCACGAATGTCTTCATTCAAAACCGATATTGAGATCAGCAGCAGTTCGGATGATTTTAATGGTATTATATCATTACAATAGTGAGATTAAACCCTAACCCTAACAATTACCCCCAATTTTCACTCCTCAAACCCTAACTCACACAGATGGCCGTCAACGGAAAGTTACGTCGCTGAGGGTTTTCGTGACAGAGTTGAACGGACTTCAGTTGAGACTTGTAACGAGCTTAATTTCACGTACTTCCGGTGGATGGCGACGTTAATTGCAGGTGGTGACTCATCCGAGGTGGAGTTTTTCTTCTAGGGTATGCAACGTTGCTTCATCGACGATTTTGGATTCCGGTGACGGCGATTGTAGAATTTCCTTCATTTTCGTGCTTACGAATAGAGACATTTGAACACTGTTTGTCATCAATCGTTCGCCGAATGATGATGAGGCGAGTTTAAATTTTTCAAGTTTGTCCATGGTGAGATAAGATTGAAATCAATATGTTTAGTTGTTTGTCATCAATCGTCGCTGAGGGTTTTTGTTTTTGATCCATGGTGAGATGACGATTTGTCGAGAAATTTGAACATTGTTTGTCATCAAGAAATAGAGAGAGGAAATGTAAAATGTCAGACATGTTCACACACACACACACACACACACACACATATATATATATATATATATATATAATCACATATATATTTCCACCTCATTTTCTAAAATTAAAAAAGCCACGTCACCTTTTTAAATAATTTAAAATGCCAGATATTGTATGTTGACCGGTCAAACCGGTAACTGGTTACCATATTACTCACCTAAGTATAGATTTATCCAATTTGTTGTATACCTGAGCAAATTATTTGGTAGGTTGCATACTTGGAGTATTTTGTGGCAGTCCGTTGCCGACTTTTGTCATTTACCCTTTTTATATTATTTTATGTTAAATGTCGTATCAAATGTTTATAAAAAGTCAGGCCTTTTGGGATGATAAGATTATATGATGTACAGTTAGAGATCTATATTATTATTTGGTTGAACGGATGTTGTAACTGTGATGAAGTGTTATTTTGATGACAAATATAATGCAGGCTACTTGTTTGTAGGAGGCAATATGAAATAGTAGTAATGGTTAAGAGTTAGTTAGGACAACTATTACTACATGAGGGAACGGTTAAGCACATGCTATAGACATTGATGTCTAATGGAAAAGACATGAATGTAAGTAATGGGTCATTTACTGTAAGTTACTGTAAATATTATGTGCTAGTGGCAACTAGAATGACCAGAAATCATGTAATTATTTCATAGGTTCTCTATAGCTTTGTGTCAAATTACTGTAAATGTATTATAGGTTCTCTATTGAATCGGGCTAGTGGCAACTGGAAGGACTAGAAATCGTGTTGAATATTTCCTGGCTGAAAGTTGTGGAATTAAAATTATTATCACGATTGTGAATTTCTGTCTACAATTTCAAGTTAGTAGCGGTAAGCACGAAGTATACACTTATGATGTTTAAAGTAGTTACAAGCCGCATGGATTCAAGAACAAGCTGGGAAAAATTGACTTTCTTTTATATGGCATTGTAGTATCCATATCCTGGTGTCAGTTCACCCATATCCTTGAACACAGGGTCTGGTTATTGTATGGAATTGACAACGTAAAAACCTCCTTTATTGACTTTGTTAGGTTCAATTGAAGAGTTGGGTTTTTATTTTTAATTTTTTTATAAGTGTTGTGTTAAGACCATATAAAGCTAAAGGAGCCTTGAGATAGCTATATTATGGTGATTTATGTTTGTTGTATTCTATGCTTTTAGTGATTTAACTAAAGTATGCTGATATGTCATACTGTCTCGGCTGGTAAGTATTGAGTATGGTAAATCCTTTGATCGTTTTTCAAGAGTAGATGAAGATTTTAATTTGAGTACTGGCTGTGGAAGGCTTAAGTAAAAAGATAAAACTAAGGGCTTGGTTGACAACATCATTTAGTTATTGTTATTTGTTCTATGAAGAATATATTATCTGATTTTTGACTTTAGTCACCATTTAAATTAACTATTGACATGAAGCATATGTTAACAAATTTTAAAATGAAGATGGTTGTTGTTGTCTTGATATTGTTTATTTATTAATGAGTTGTATACCTCCGTTACCACCAACTGAATATTGATCATTGTGTGGAGTTTATAATTTCCAGTTTTGGGCTTTCTGGTGGCAGGTAAAAAGGCTCCTTGATGAAGGAATGGATGCTAATGTAGCTGCGCTGGGCCCCAAATCTCATGGGCTCACCCCTCTTCATCTTGCTGCTAAAGGTGATCATATAAAGGTCATGGATGAATTGCTTGAGCGTGGTGCCAATATTGATGCTCGAACAAAGGGGGCTTGTGGCTGTAAGTGATGATATCCTTAATTTCAACTTACTGTTGTCCTTTTTCAAAATACTTGTTTTAGAGCTAGGTAAGTGGTCCAAACGCATCAAGTTGGTCCTAGTATTTTATGTGTACTCTATATATGAGTAATAGTGTGTGCGTGATATCACTATGAGAACTATATCATTACAATGCCGATTTGTTTGTTTTTTTTCTTAACTTGAGTGGTTTAGGACATTGTATGATTAAAATCACACTTTTGCTTATTTCTGATCTTACCGGTTTGGCCCATTTGATATTTTTATATTTTTTAGTTTTTGATAAAAAATTTCTAGTTCGAATTATGTGAGGTCAAATATAAGCCAATCTTACCCTCCATAAGTTAACGAGTTGAAGATTGAAGTTGCCACTTCTACTTATTTTGATGCACCAGGTTGAATGTTACTGTTGTAATTTTCATTTTTCATCTCAAAAGGTGGGGAATTTGAAACTCTGAATAATGGGTGAAATTAGGTCATCTTCAATTTCAAGTCAAATAGGGTTGGGTTTATCTGTCAACATCTTCCTAAACATAATATAATTTACTCCTCTATGATTAACAAACGTATAAAGAAATTGTTCTACAAACAAAGTAAGTTAAGCATATGATTGAAATCTAGAAAACTTCGACTTGTTCAACTTGTTCGACGAACCATTTAAGCAGCTTTCTTGGAAGCCGTTATTTCTATTTTACCCGTTTGACCACCAAGTTAGTACCTGAATTTTTATATTTTCATGTAGATGGGCTACATTTTCTCACCTCATCTCTAATCTTTTTATCTTCAACACAGGGACTCCACTGCACACTGCTGCAAAAGAGAGAAACAGAAGAGCAATCAGATTTTTAGTTGAAAATGGAGCATTCTTGCCAGATAACATCGAGGATACAAGGTTTAATCCACCTATTCATTACTGTCCGGGTCTTGAATGGGCTTATGAGGAGATGAAACGTGTTCAACAAGAAAGTGGCTCTTCCTCCGGAGAGAGTTCCTACAGCTCATAGAACTTGACACTATCTACACTTCTCCTGCTTTATCTGGATGTTCCCGAATTGAAAAGCTATTTGTTGATGGTGTGATTCAGAAGAATTTGGTTTCTTTCTGAATTAGGATTTGCATTTCATTTTTGGGTCTGTGTATGAGATGTGGACGTGGATGATCTAATCAATAAATCATTAGCAACTTTTGTGTCAAGGTAATGAGCTGTCTGCTGTTTGAAATAACTTTAGATCATTTGGTCATTTTTTCTTGTATGATAATGGAAATAAAACCATAGCTGAGTTTGATCTAATCAGCCTGGATATCATTTTGTGGTGTGCTGATTCGCTTATAAAGTTTTGAGTTGTAGTTCTGTCAATAAATTTGGTCATTATCTTATTGTAACAGCAGGCTGTAGGCTGTTGAACAATCGTATGTGGTTCGTATTTGGAAAATTGCCGCCTGCAATCACTTCCTTACTGACAAGATTATGTTGCATTAGGCAGATCATCAATTTGGTCACCATGAGATTCTTGACCTTTTCTTTGCGGAATTTTGGAAATATTGCAAACACATATCTGTGTATATTTAGAAACTTCCATCAAGCAGAACAATGATTCTGAGGATTGAAATCATAGGGGTCCTTTTTATACAAGACTTTACAAGTTTCAGCTATTGAACAGTTAGTTTCTAGAGAATAGAATTACTTTGGTTTCGAGCTATCAGTCTATTAATAGTACTATTTTAAATTTTAATAATGACACAAGATATCAACCGTGTAGTAAAAAAATGTGTTACTTGTAACTGATCAATTAACAATACAATTAAATCCTCTCAACCGTATTTTTTCCCCACATATACACGATTAACACTAATTTAACATAACAACAAAATATTCTAGGTTTTTTCATATGATTTAATTGAACACAACACAATATAAATTCATTTGTATTAATTTAAATTCAAATAATATATATTACTTTACTAACTTATAATAAATAAAATAATCTTATAAATTATATATAGGTTACGGGTAATGACATCATTAAAATCCCAATTAACTAATTAAATTCTTTAATTTTGTCCAATTATCTAAAATTTAGGATGAGATGATGTCATAAATACATATTTTGTATATCTTGTATTTGTGACACCCGTCAAATTAGGACTGGTGATTAGTGTCTAATCAACTGTTAATACATGTAATTAGTTATGTGTTAGGCTAATTAATGTATCGAAATATATATTAATGAATATATACAATTATGCGATTTGATTAAATCGTACTCATTTTAAATCGAATGGAATTCGGTTCAATTAATACGGACGTTGGTGAACAATTTTATTAAATAATATAATATTATTTAATACAACCATTATATCCAAAATATTATTTTGATAATATTTCATAATTATTTCGTATCGTACAAATAAACGTCTACGTGATTAAAATGTTAAACGTGCAAACAAACGAAACAATTTAAAATATATTTTACGACTCAACCACAAGTATTTGGTAAAATACTTCAACAAAAATATTGAATAAACATTCGTATTTTAAATCGTATATTTAAACATATAAAATATTATTTAAACGTTTAAACGACTGGAGAAACGAACACCTCACGAAGCGCGTTTGCAGGGGATGAAGGGTGAGGCTTTCACCAACACCCCACCTCCCCCTACCCCTCTTTCTTCCTCATTTCACCATCCTCCTCTCTCTCTCTCCACCTTTCTCTCTCTTTTTCTCTCAAAACTATCCACCACATATCACCACCAAAAACCACCGTCAAACGGCCTCGAATCACCAAGCACCTTTGGAGATTTTTTTTTGGCCCAAACGGAATCCGGAAAACTCGTTTTTAGGCTCAAAAACCCCGACCAGACGGGAGTGTCGCACGGACCAACGCAGTGATGTGTCACTTCCTCAAGTGACACATTAAGTATCACTTAAAACTCTAATCTTGCGTCACTTGTCTAAGTGCCGCATAAAACCCCTTTTTCCGACACTTGCCTAAGTGTCGCAAATTCATTAAGGCAATATAGTAGAAATAAAATTTTTCCAAGCTGACCTGGTAGCTCGACCTCAGCCAGGGGCTCTGCCCCTTGGACCCCGCCAGGGGTTGCCACCCCTGGAACCCCGCTAACCAGGGGCGCTGCCCCCGGACCCCTGTCACCTAAAGTTTGTAAATACTTTTTAAGTATAACACTTCGAAATCAAAATAATAACGTTGAAGATTATTATTACAAACAATCACCAATGGGCCGTACACGTTTTCAAAACATAATCAAATCAACCAAGTCGTAGTAACTTGGATAAGTTAATCAACCAAATTGTAGTAATTTAGACATTCTAGTTGGACGAACAACTATAAAGGTAGTCTTTATAGATAC
The DNA here is from genome assembly GCA_963422505.1 of Pseudognaphalium luteoalbum. Taxonomy (NCBI): domain Eukaryota; kingdom Viridiplantae; phylum Streptophyta; class Magnoliopsida; order Asterales; family Asteraceae; genus Pseudognaphalium; species Pseudognaphalium luteoalbum. Next base: position 12,898,613 of record OY730192.1, on the reverse strand, counting down.
CTACTCACGTTTATAACCATCACGTGTCGTGGACAACCTCAGGTTACAAGTCTTCGAACATCGATTCTCGGCTAATCAACTCAAGTTTATTTAGTTAAACTCTCAAGACTCAGGTGAGTCTCATAGCCCATATTTTACCGTTTTACTCAGGGGTGTGATATCATTGCTCGTTTTATTTTACTATATGAACGCAAGTACGAAATCAAATAAATACTACATGAGTTATCTCACTAATCTTTTCAAAGCCCTCTTCAACATAGTTTGGTAATACGTCGTAGCGTGAATATTAGTATATGATACCATATAGGATTGACCATCCTCATCCGGGTTAGTACGCACTAACTGGTTAAACGGATGTATTAATATTTGTTCAGACGAGTGTAGATTAGGCACTCGTGGGAGGCACCTCGATTATGATACCTTAAATGTGGACCTGACATATCGAGTTAAGCTCAGACTATGTGCTCATGACTGTATAACTTTTAATTTGCTTAATTGCACTTTAAATTCAATTAAATCTTGCGGTTCATACGATATGTTTTGACGTACAAACCTGTAAGCTCACCATAGTTTCGCTGACCCATTTTAGCATGTATCACAGGTACTCAGCAGTAGGTTGGACTGTCTTCAGGATATCATTAGCTCGAGTCATCATGCAAAACATTCAGAGATTTAGCTGCATTATTATATTTTGTATAAATTAATTATGCATGTAAATCTCTCAATTTAGAAACTGAGCTAATGTAAACTATATTTTGATGTAAACTTTGCTTAAATCAATACAATTGTAAAACGACGCATATAGTGGTCGTTCATTATATATCTTGTGTGTTTTGATATTTGATTAGTCGCGTCCCGACCCGATTTGCTTCCGCAACCCGAATTTGAGGGTGCGACAGTATTGAAATGTAATTATGTATCAATATAATAATAATTATTAATTTATTATTTTAACTTTAAATAAGATAATAAATAAAATATAATCTTTATCTTAATACTTTGTATTTGTATATTATTACAATTATTAATTAGTATACGTGATCAATTTGTTATACTCATTTCGTGTAGGGTTTTTCATTTAATTTAGTTAATATTTGTTAAAAAAGGTAAATATTTGATCTTTTTGTGAGTGGAAAAACAATATAAGCATTATTAAAAAATTAATTATTATTAGTATTATTATTATTATTATTAGAGAAAATTACACAAATCATCCTTTGAGTTTGACCTATATTTTAGTGACACTCGGATTGAATTAATCAATTAGATAAACTATTCTAATTAAATTGAAACGTCTATTTTAATTAAACAATGAATAACCCATCTGTATAAATGGTTTCAAATCTAATATAGTATGGGCATATAATAATCTTTCCGTTTAAAATTATGTCCACCATTCCTTTTTTAACGTCTCAAAATAATTTTTCACTTCTCATTTCAACCAATAGGAGTAGATAAAAATGAAGTTCTTACAGATAAATACTCAATGCCCAAGTTGACTTCTAAAATAGATCTACTATCAATGATTCTATTTGATTGGTCGGAAGGTGTGGATCCCACTTTTATTAAATTGATTGTTTTTTTGTTGGTGACGAAATCTTTGAATTTTAAATATATATACTATACATAATTGTTCCGTTCGTTTCCCCCATTTGTTGTATGAAATCAAATCCGAACCCCCATATTTACTCACCCTCCAACGTTTCTATGTTCATTTCAAGGTAAACCTGATTTCTGCTGTGACCATCTCTATATTCAGGTATGTTTTTTTTATTACATTTATGCTAATTAATTGATTATTTAATCATCAGTCGATCATTTTGTGGTTTAGATGTATATAATCCTGCGTATTTTTACATTACTTTTTTGTGTGTGTAATATTGTTTCACTTCATATCTATCTTTCAGTACGCATCCGTTTGGATCTGATCAACGGTTGTTTTCAGCTATGGTGAGAGCCTCAACTCTTTTTTCACAGTTTTGATCTGTTTCTGTTTATATTAAAATATTAAATAGCAATAGTGATATCAATGCGTAATATTTGAATTGTTGGAAATATCAGATTTGTGTAGGAGTAAGAATGATAACCTATAACAATCTGGATATATACTTTGAATCATGAGATAAACGCTTAGAATTTGAAGTATGTTACAACTTACAACACATATACTACCTAGGGTTACATGAAATCAACAATCAGTGTTACTCAAGCAGAACACACACAAATATCAGTTTTGTAATGATTATAGACCAGAATATCTGTTTTGTAGCAGAAAATGATCAGTTGTATAAATATCCTGGGTGATGATTGAGATATTTTGGGTTGTTTCATGAATGGAGGATAACCGTTGAGATATTGCATCATAAATTAGCTATATCTCCTTGTTTTGACACATTAAAAATCCGGCACAAAAGCTTTTTCTAGCTGCTACTTTTTTCATTGCTCACACCATACTCTTGGTGTTGTTTTCTACTTCCGTCAGTTGTTTGTATTGTTTCAGTTACTGCTAATTCCAATACTCATTGATTGCATTCATCATGGGTTCGTATGATTGTAGACACGTAGTTTTTTATACAAGGTTGTATAAGAGACTCCTTCTCGTGCAGTCTCCATTTTATGTCTTTTCAACAGGTTTCAGTTCAACTTTGGTACTCCGCTGTTCAGGATCGTTTGTTATTGTGCTGTGGTCTTTGTTGCTGCTATACTAACTTAAACGTTTATATCGAGTATGGAATTTGGTGCTTCTTATTCCATCACAAACTTTCTAGCGATGAATCAAGAGTTGTCATACTTGATAAGTTTGAGTTTAACAGGTGAAACTACACTTGTTGGGCTGAAAATATGAAGCGTCTTTTGATTGTCTGGAACATTTACTACGTCGTGGACCCAATATTGTCTCCCATTCAGCCATTCTTGATGGCCCGGATCCTGAATATGGTCAGCTTGTCATCCCAAAAAAGTTGTTTTTTGATGTTGACAAGCAAGGATGCTACAGAATGACAATGAGGATCTTTGGTGTCGGCGTATAAAGAGTTTATGGGAGACTCTACGATCTTTTTGCATCCCTTTCTAACATTATAGAGCTTTGAAATATGTTACAATTCAAAAACAAATTCTAGGAGCAAGATACAAAGATGTATTTAGTTTCAATATATTTGGTATTTATTATGGTTGACAAGAAACAAAATTTTGGAGCAATTGCACCATTGACAAGCTCAAAAGTCTTTCTATTTCCCTTCCTGAATTATTTCAAGTGGGTGCAATTATAATTAAACTCCAACTTTCATGGAAAGACTTCTCTAAAATAATGATGCAGAAATTTCAGGATTAAATTTTGGATGAGCTATTAAAGTGTCTTCAAATTAATGAAGGAGCAAGAAGCATAGATATACGTGCCAAGTATAGTGCTACTGTTCATCATATGCAACTGGACAGTTGTAACAATGAAGGTTTTCAAGGTCTCACACAAATCTATGTTTGGAGTGAACTATAATAAGCTCAAAAAGACTACACAACGGAAAACAACTAGAAAATGTCATGTCTGATGGTGAGACATGACATTATGCTTGAGAATGCCAGGTAAGTAATCTGGTGGGCACCGAGATAGCAGAAATGGGGTCTCATGTTCATCTTGAGGATGATGGTTTGGTGGCATTATTACATTCTAGTGCATAATTAATGCTAGAAATGACTTGATATGTTGACTATCATGCCACCAAACCATCATCCTTGAGATGAACACGAGACCCCATATTTGCTATCTTGGTGTCTACCAGATTCACAACATCATTTCCGGACTTGGTTGGCATTCTCTAGCATAGTGTCATGTTTCCTCGTCCGACATGAAATTCTTCATTCTTTATTGTTGTGTAGTCTTTAAAAAAAACAAATTCCAACGGTACACTACTCAACTTGGATTTATGTGAACCATTACCGCGAAAACCTTCCTTCGTGGAAATCCAAGTTTGCACACGATGAACAGTTAACCATAATTGGCCCATATATCAATTTCTCCACTTTGGGCTTCGTCCTCAATTTGGAGATACTTTAACTGATCATCCAAAGATTAATCTTCATATTTGTACATATCCTAGAGAAGTTTTTTCATGAAGATGGGAGTTTAGTCATAGTTACACCCACTTAAAATACTTTAGGAGGGAAAAGAAAGAGCTTTTAGTTTGTTAACGGATACTTGAAGATCAAGTATTCATGCACTTGCTCCAATATTGGTTTCCTGTCAACCATATCACATTCCAAATATTTTGAGACTAAATATTTATATACCTTTCTCTTAGGCTTTGTATTTACACTCTTAACACATTCCAATCCTCTCGTGGATTAGCAACTGATGCATATACATCATAGAGTTTGTGTTTTGTCAGACAATGAATTATTTATGTGCTCACAATAAAGAGCCTCATTATCTTTGCTTAGTATCTGTTGCTTGTCAATTTTAACTGCTTTCTTCTTGTCGACGGCCTGACTAAATTCGGGAACTAGTCATCAGGAGTGAGATGCAATGTTGGGTCTAAGACGTAGTAAATTTTTAATTCAATAAAATAAATTTCATTTTGTGAGGCCCAAAGAGTGTAGTTACACCCGTTAAACCAATCGAGTTTGAAGGATTCTTGATTCATCATTCAAAAGTTTGTGATGGAAGAAGAAGCACCATATTTCATTTTCGATATAGACCTTAAAGTATGTTGAACATAGTAGCAGTGAATGACCAAACGTAGTAGCAAACGATCCCAAACAACACTGTATCAAAGCTCAAACAGCAACCGTTTCAAAATAGAAAGCTGAGGCTACACGAGAAGGATTCTCTGTCAATTAAGTTTATACAACCTTGTACTAAACTCTACAAGCCTACAATTGTTCAACCCCTAGGATAAATGCAAGCAACATGTGAACAATGAAAAACAAAACATTTAGAATAGCTTTTGGGTGATTTTCGATGTGTCAAAACAAGGAGATAGAGTTTCTATTTCTAATACCATATCTTAGTGGTATATCTAACGCTAATGAACCAACCGAGAAGTGGAATTGGTGTATCGACAAATTAGGATAAGTAGAAAGACTTAGTCTAAGTTATTCTCCACTTAAACCCTACTGCCACATTATATTAAATCAAAATATAAGAATGACTAAAATATATATGACCCCCATCGTATTCTAAATTGTAAAGCTATTACTTGTTTTACTTTACAACCTCGACAGTTGGAACATATGAACAAAATAAACGTTAACTAAGCAAATTGAAGCCAACCTGTATAACTGAGTGGCTGTATATCGTTACTACTCGAAACCAGGGGAAGGGTAGCTGAGAAAAGAAGATAAGTTTTTTTATTTTATAAGTTTGTTACGATATCCAAAATTCTCATTTCAGAAGTACAGAGCATTGGTATATATTGTAAGGATTCAGTTGATGTTTATGTCACGTATATTATATGCCTACATCTAATATTTTTTATTCATTGCAGATTCATTTTGTTCTATTAATAAGTCGGCAAGGAAAAGTTAGGTTGACAAAATGGTATTCACCTTATTCCCAGAAAGAACGAAGTAAGGTATATATGTTTTCAGAAATTGTAAACTATCACATTATTCAGTTCTATTAAATTAAATTGCTCTAACACATGCACCTTGGGTGGCCCTAGAAACCAATCATAAAGCATACTTTCTGAACTGCTTTTGAAAATGTTTTGCTGATATTACTAATATCTTCTCTCAACTCCTATTGTATACCCAGAAAATGTGTGGTAATATATTAGTATAAATGATCGAGTTATTAGGAAGACATGCTGGTTACATTGCTTGATCAGTTATTAACAGATCTTGATTAATATAATTCCATATGTTCCATGAAAAATACAATATGGCCTGGACTTACTTTTGTCTTTAAGGGTTCGGCTATTTGTCGAATTTCAGAAATGTGCTCGAATAATGACAAAACAAATGTTTACAACCATAACTGATAGCACTGATAATCTTAAACTACTGATGTATTCCCATAACTCAAATGATATGGTATTATTCTGAACTGCGTAAAGGTTATACGAGAGCTGAGTGGGATGATTCTAACACGAGGCCCGAAGCTTTGCAACTTTATTGAGTGGAAAGGATTTAAAGTTATATATAAGAGGTTTGGACTATCTATTCCTTCAATCTGCGTTGGTGGTAGCAATTTAGACCCATTTATTCATGAATAGGTGGATTTTGGGATGTGTTTAATCTCAAACAGGTCAATTGAAAAGGTTAAGCTAAAAGGATTGGTCAAATGGGTGAAGCGGGTCAAACAGGTTGTCAATTGCCAAAATGTTTATAACCTTCTGAATCATATGTATTTAATTGTTTATGTAGTCATAGTTAACGTATTTATCATTTGTAAACAATTTATAAATGGGAAAAAACTGAATGCATGTCAATCACCGTCCAGTTGCAACATGTACTGAAAATTTCTTTTCATTCTGAACCCGTTTTCGCCTGTTACCGAACCTGCTCGGCTTGCTCACCTCTAGCTATCTCTAGCATCGTTCTCTATACAACAATCTCATGTTAATCATTTAGTTTAAATTGTTGTGTTCCACTGTCTTAGATATGCCAGCCTCTACTTCTGTATGTGCGTTAACCAGGATGACAATGAATTGGAGATCCTTGAAATTATTCAATATTTTGTTGAGACTCTCGATCGTTACTTTGGAAGTGTAAGTCACCAATGTCTCAAAGAATGAAATTTTATAATTACGTTGTTTTATTAATTGAATGTTGATTATGTTTTGAACCATCTTGGCAGGTTTGTGAACTAGACTTAATCTTCCATTTTCATAAGGTATATATCTTTCACTTGGATTTGGATTTCAAATAGAGATAGAAAAAGCAAACCTAATTGGTTAGATTGGGTTTGTAAACCTAATATTGTTCACTTATCTCCTTTGTAATCTCTTGTTTTATAGCCCAGCTTCTAGCTATTGTGCTTTCTTCTATAAACTTTGCTGCTTGTTCAAATATATATATATATATATATATATATATATTATATATATATAATATATATAAAACAGAATATCATGGAGCAATCTGGACCTTTCGATGAGTTCCTCCCTTAAGATCTAACGGATTATATTAAATTATCATAATTACACTTTCCTCCCCTCAATCATCAACATATTAATTAAAACAAATATTAATTAAAAATATAAATACTATTTAATTATTCAATTTATTACTGATAATAAATAGATTGGGAATTAATTTAAAAAAAAAAAACCTAAAAAGAAGGGATACATGATGCTACCATATCCGTCAAAAAAAGCCCCAATCAAATATATTAATTATTAGTTTATTACTCCCAATCTTTTTAACCATTTATGTTATTAATATCTAAAATTAAAAAACATCCATTCCAACCAAAAATTACGTCTATCACCACCCTAAAACCCTACTTCCGTCTTTCACTCTCCCCTTTCTTCATCATCATCATCAAGTAATCAATGGGTCAAGAAACAAGATTTCAACGAAAAGAAAGTTAGCAAAAGCCGTCGATGATGATGCTCACAAAACTAAACGAGTACATCGTATGCAATTCAAGGTTTAATTTTTAGTTTCATTACGCTAAAAATATAATTCCTTAGACTCCACCCCAATCATAGGTTATGAAGTTGTTATTGACATATTAACTTTGAATTATAGGTCATAACTCATTTAATTCAAATTTATATCTTAACTATTTTATCTAAAAATTATATAACTCAGTTAATTCAAATTTATAGCTTAACTATTTTATCTTAAAAATATAATTTTACAAAATTAAATGTTGAAATCCGTGCTGTCGCGGGTCCTTCACCTAGTATATATATATATATATATATATGTATGTATGTATGTATGTATGTATACTTCTTACCTCTAAATGTTCATTGTTTTTCATATTTGGTATGTTTTGTACTACTTATTGATGAGAAGTTAAACTTTCAGAGTAGTCAATACCTCTCTTATAGATCAATATTCAATAAGGGGTACTTCAATACTATTATAATATTTGCCATCAAGTTGAGAAATGATCATGTTATGGGGTGGATCAGTTTCGGCTGACAAATATGCATCAGTACTAAATGCTTCTGTTATAATAGTTGCTGTATACTTTGTGTACTCCTTTATGGTTTTTCACTACTTTATTCATCCCTACTTATTCATGGTGTTGCAGGCATATTATATATTAGACGAGATATTATTAGCTGGCGAACTCCAGGAATCAAGCAAGAAGACAGTTCACCGCCTAATAGATGCACAGGTAATAAATTTAAAGCATATGTCTTGGTTGGATGGATATATCGACCCACTAATTTTCAAATGGGTTGATTCTATTTCGGGTTATGCTTTATCTCTGACGGGTCAAATAAGTGCATAAAAAACAACTTGCAAGCCAATGGGCAAAACGGGTTTAAAGTCATCCAAAGTGAATGTTCTAATTTTTATAGATAAAACCCCCTACATAAATATATTCAAACATATAATAAGATATTACTATTATTCATATTTGACACACTAAATATTTAAATTAAAAAAACTTTAGACAAAACGTGAGTTGGGTTATAACTCATAAGTAACTGCCTGTCCCACATTGATAGAAATGGGAGAATTTTAGACGATGGCGTTTCGCATTGATAAAATACTGATAAGTTTGAAGTTCTGCTTTGTTACTGTAATAGTGTTTAATATTTGCAGGATTCTATAGTGGAGGCTGCTAAAGAAGAAGCAAGTACTGTTAGGTATATAATTTCACAGGTAGCCAATTAAGGTTCTCATGTGCTAATGAATGGCTCACAATATCTTATGTATGTATAAAATGTATTGGCCATTAGTGTAGTAATAGTATTTTTCAGTTTCTAAGCGTCCAATAATGGTGGCGTATTTCATTTATCTATCTAATTGTAGTTAACAAGCAGAAACTTAAACCGTAGACTATAGTTACAAGCAATGATTAAGATGTATAATTTGACTGCAACACAGAACACTCTTAAACTTCAAGCCCATCTTTGCTTGTGCATATGGTTTGTTGTGAACTCTACAAGTGAAGAACGTGTACTTTACAGTTGACACTGTCAACTTTTGGTTGTTGATTAACTGTCAGAGTAGTGAGAGTGTTCTACACGAGTTCCAAACGTAGCGAAAAGCTCCCCAGCAAAAGAATGTTCACTTGAACAGATACTCCACATACATGTACGTTAAAAACGTCCTTAGAAAGTTCAGTTCTACATAGCCTAAATTAGACACCCATGAGCAAGTAACACTCCTGTTAATATGTTAAAAACGACCTCAGTGTGACATCTGCGTTTGCTTGCTGACGTGCCATGATGACACGTCGCCAATAATATGGAGCCACTTACCAAATTTACAACTGGTGTGCTTGAAATTCATTGTTCTACGCTAAAAAAAAAAATTACAAAGTTCTCTGGAAGATTGTCTCAATGGACCAAGCCAAAAAGAGTGTACATCCTTGTAAATTTCTAGAACTTGTTTATATTTGATCATTTAAAACTATAGATCATAGACATTGCTTAAATTTGATATTGGCCATTTAATTTTTATATTAGGAGTAGTATAAATAGGGCCATAGGGGTGATATTATTTGAAGTAAACCAACTTAAAGTTTCGTAAGATTTCTTGTAGTTTTTTCGATTTCGGTGACAATAAGATTGTTAGAGAAATAACAAATGTTAGATCATCCACTTACTATTACAATTATTATATTATTACAATAGGAGCTTTATTTAGTAAGCTCTCTTACTTTTGTGTGAATTTTCATAGTAAACTTCCGATCTTATTAACATCTATATCTATATACATATAGATGTCTTTCTCTACTCTCTAGATTAGTATAGTCATTAAATTAAATTAGATTTTGTAAAATCACATAATAGTAATCGACCATGGTATTCAAATTGTTTTCCGCCTTCTTGTAATCATACATCAAACGATTATGGTTACAAAGGTCAAGCACAACTTCCAGCATTTCCCTTTTTTATTTCAATCTTGTAAGCAAAACAACAAATTTGCGACTAACCTTTCTTTATTTTCATCTCTATCTCTACTTCATCTTCACATTTTGTCTTAAAAATAATCTCAACTAATGGAAATGTCATATTTACCCTTAACTCATTCACAACATTTCCATTAACAAAACCCCATTCATTAATAATAATCTATAAATAGTTAAATATTACTAATTTACTATACATAAATCACATTTGTCTTTGTCAACAAAAAAATATAAATAAATAAGACTTCATACAAAACATATATATACATTTCATCGCCACTACAACCACTAAGATCGCATTGCCATTTATAATAATCATTTCCACGCAACATTGCACGGGTATTATGCTAGTGTAAAATAAGGCATATTACGATATCCATTGATACCATTTTTTAATTCCTTATAGATTGTTTAGGGATAGATTGTAATGAAATCAAAAAAATGTATGCAAACATGTAAAGAAAGAAGTAAATAAGAATAAAAGTAAATAAGAATGATGAAAGAAGAGTGTTGTCGGATAAAATGATGGATCTTAGATGAGTGTTTTCTAAGTTCATCTGTTTTGAAAATATTGTTTATCCTTTGATTTTCTTTCTTTTCTTCAATTTAATATATACTCAAGAAAGATTAGTTTGTGTAATCATTTTCTTTGTTATAAAGTCCGATCAAGTTTACATCAGATGGTTGAAGCAATTAGAAGTGTGAATTGAATGATAAATACAAAACTGTAGAAGGGCTTAAGAATCATAAAATGTCCGAGGACAACAATAAGTTAGTTAGCAACGCCACATAAATTGAATCGACAACACTTACATTAATCACAGGCTTTAGGCGTATTGATTATATTGGTGTTCATAAATTTGATATTTAAGAGAATACCCAAAGTTAAATTTAATACAATAGTCGAAGATGCTTCACAAGTTACAAAATGACTTGGAATACACCACATGATCACTGCTCAAGATTAATCGATATACCGTTATAAATTTTGTTATTGTTACATTTTGTAGGGAATTTGGTGATGTGTGTATGTAATCATTGAAGGACAGAGAAATTCAACAATTGAATTATCATTGTTACTTATTATATAGTGGGTTTTGAGCTCGTACGAACGGTAATTCAAAAATACACTTAATCATAAGTTGCATTGATATTGTTTATTTTGAAAGTTGAAATTTTGTTATTTGAATTTTTTTTAGTAACATATTTCATAACACACTAAAAACAATCAATCTCTAACAATCAATATCTTAGTTGCATGCCACGAATAATGTATATTATCATATTACAAATGTTGCGATACTTTTTATATAACTTTGATTGTTGAGTTGTTGATTTTCTTGTATTGTTAGAGATGAATATTTAACTCTTGAAATGTCGCATATAATTGATCTTTAAAATCTAAACGTTGAATTAACAAATCGGCATAACTGCATAAGGCATATTTGTTAATGATCATTGTGAAACATATTTACCATTATTGGTGCAAAGATCATTATTAACGACCAGTTCCATATTTTTCTATAAATAACGCAGCCTTAGGAATGAAAGCTATTATCCAATCTAGTGTATATCCGTTTGATCCATCCACGGGTGGTAGATATGGATAATTTAAATGGATGTATAACGTATATGGATATGGAAACGGATGATTAGTGAATCAGATATGAGTATTAAAGCGTCATCCATTGATTAATCTATCATCACTCAAAAGACATATACACGAGTAAAAATATACATATACATTTATATTAACCTATGAAATATTTATATAATCACCGTACAACGAAAGATAACAATCGGTGATAAACATTGATCAAAACGTGTCTAGTGACGCTAAGAATAAAAGATAAGTGTTTTTATATATTCATCAATTATATTTTGTCTTTAGTAGTGTTTAATAAAGTACAAAGTATATGTTAGTATTATCATGAGAAAATTACATAATTCATCCTTATGGTTTGGTCGAAATTTCACTCGCAGTCCTTTAATTAATTTAATTACATGGATCATCCTTTATTTTGAAACATGTTACGCAAATAGTCCTTTTTGCTAACGATTGTTAACTCTCCGTTAAAAAGGACCACGTGCGATATTTTTCTCATTCTTTTAGATTTTTTGAGTGAACTTTTAATTAAAAAAGTTGGTCACAGCAGGTCAACGTTGGTCAACGCCGGTGAAATACTCAGAATCGTTCGATCTAGGGCTTTATGTGCTTCTCCATTGCTTTTTGTTGTTAAATATGAAAGAAAATATAGGAAAATGTGGTAGAAAGGGGTAGAAGATGAGAAGATGAAGAAGACGAAGAAGTAGGAGGTAGAAGAAGATCTCATATCTTAGATCTAGATGTGGACAAAATAGATAGAAGGAAAAAGAAAGTGGTAGTTTTTAATAAAAAGTTAAAAAAAGTTGCAACTTAGTCCTTCATCTTTAAAATACATTTATTTTTAGAGTAAATTACATTGCCCGTCCATGTGGTTGTCCCTATATTACGGATCCAGTCCTTGGGTCGGGTATTGTGCGGGTTCATTATTAACAAACAATTACCGATTAATTATTGACGAAACAAAAATACGTGGGTTTCAAATTAGAAATAGATGTTTTGCATTGGAGTTTGCACAACAAAAAATTGTCCGATCTTGCGTTGGATTTTGAGGAATCGCCGGAATTAGCGCAGGTGACCGGTGGTGATGAACACGACAGCGGCAACAGAGTCAGATGGGTGGTGGTGGTCAGATTTAAACGTGGGTTTTGGTAGTCACTAGTGGTTGTGAGATGGTGGTGGGAGCTTAAGGGGATCAAAGTTTGCTGATGATGGTTTTACCGGATGTTAATTCTTTAATTGTTAATTAAAATTTACATAATAAATTAATAATAGCAATGCACTAATAATAATAATCGGAGGAAGAATATACGAGTAAATAAAAAAGGAAAATATTTAAAAATGAAATATATATTTAAGGTTTTAATTTTTTTATTTTAATTACATATGGAAAAGAAAAAAGGTTTGAAAAGACTTTTTTAACCTTAACCTAATTGGAGGAAGGACTTGCTATGAAACAAAAATCCAGGTCAAGGGACTGGTTCCGCACAATATCTAACTCGGAGACTGGGTCCGTAATATATAGACAACCACATAGATGAGCAATGTAATTTACTCTTATTTTTACACACAAATTTATAATTTATTATATAATTGGAAAAAAATCAACAAAAATCAAAATCGAACTAATCCTTTTCTTTTCTCATGTTCTCACTTCCGACTTTTTCAACCTTTGCGATGCTCAAATACCCGAAAATCAATATACGGAGTAATAATAAACAAAGTAATTTAAAGTTCACGATAGCAGAACTTTTTTTTTTTCCCGTCAACACGCCGCCACATACCGTCTCTGTCGTCGGTGACCTCTTTCATTCTAACCCCGCCCTCAGTACCCTTCTCTGGCTTCTGTTGTCTTACCTCCAGGTGATTCTCTTAAAACCCTATTCGTTCATTTAAAAGAAAAAAAGAATCACAGGATTATTATTGTTCAACTGTTATCTAACATTAATAGCAGCCTGCGGTAGTTAGGGAAGCATGTGCTTTTTACTACTTAATTGAATGTATATGCTAATGGTTATGTATGCCTATTATGCCTAATAGTGTTATTAATCAATTCTTGCACTTTAGGTGGCAATAGAAAGTGGTGAATGTGTATGGCTGCTAGTAAGGTTCGGACCAGTAGTTTCTCAAGGAGCGTTTTGGCTGCACCGGCCTCTTCGGTCCCGGGACTAAAGTATGGACCAAATGGCACAATCTTTCTTTCTTCAGGCATTCCAGATTTAGACAGTAATCACCGTTTCTATGTTCTATGTTGTTAAAGTATTCTAAAGTGTTAAATAGCTTGAAAAACAGAACAGTTTGCTTTCAACAACCTCAAACTTTTGAAAATTTCGATTGAAGTAATTTATACAGGTTATCCGGTCAAAATTGCTGACATGGCAAATGACATGTCTTTACCTTCGAAAATGTTGGCTTTTTTAGTTTTTACGAGTCACTCTATAACTGGTTAAATGCTATCAAGGCTAATGATCACATTAAATCGAAATTTTAAAGAATTTGAGGGTTACCTGGTATAGAAAATGGACTGAAGTTGGAATTTTTATTTCTTTATATATACAATTAATTTCATTATATATAATTTGTACATGAAATGTTAGAAGTGATTCCTGTATGGGTTAACTCCTGTAAGATGTTCCTTAGATTACGATTTTTGTACTATATCAGGGATTTTAGGTGGAGGCTTCCTTTTGGGAAGTCTAGTGATGATCATGGAAGACACTGAAGCACCTCATCATATGCTTTTGTTAAGGACTTTTATGTCTCAAGGTTTAGTACATAACCAACCCGTTCTTTATGCAAGTCCGTCCAAAGACCCAAGAGCTTTTCTTGGAACTTTGCCAAGTACATTAGTGTCCAAAGATGAAAAAACTCGTAGCAGTGATGTAGAGCAGGTACAAACCCACCCATTTTTTACATCCCATGTTTCTCTTTGGAACATTCATCTTTCTTAGAAGTAGCAAAACGGGCGGGTTGTACAGGTTTGTAACATATATGAATTTATTTGTGTTTCAAATATAATTGTTTTATTTCAAAAAGAATCTTTATTTCCTTTAATTAAGGTGAATTATGAGGTTTACTCACTATAGTTAATACTTTCTGAGACTTTGGACCCATTTCACCTGTTTATATCAGGCAATTTATTTCACCATTTGACCCTTCAGAATTTAGGTGCTAAACATAACCTGAATTGACCTATCTATAAGTAAATGGGTTGAAATTGCCTCGACTGTTTCCCTTTTTAACTGCATTATGAAAATTATGCCTTTTACAAACTTGTAGATGGATTTGCGGATTGCTTGGCAATACAAGAAGCACCTGGCGGAAAATAAGCTAAATAATGAACAGCGAGGTAATCTTGTCTTTTCATATTCTTTCCCGGAACTTTTGTGCGCTAGATATTGAATGGTTGCGGACCAAGTATTTTTATAAGTTATATGATCAAATATTAATTGTTAAAATATGGATGTGGAAACAAACCAAACTTTGATGTTTAGTATGTTTTTGCTGCTCCATTCCTGATTCGAATAAGTTTTTTAGCCTCTACAGTTAAATAAAATAATAAATTACTGAAAAATGCTTCTGTCATGCAACTATTTACCTAGACCATGAGGATTCTCTGAATAATAATTCCATAAGGCACAACACCATTTTTGGGAGGTATTCATGCAAACTTACATCCTTATGTTGTGATGCAGATGGGAAAGAGTTTGGCAGCGATTTCGACTTACGGAAACCGATAGAAAAGCATTTGATCATGGGAAATCGTGTGGAGTGTGTTAGCCTTTTGGATTGCTCAAATCTTGCTCAAGTCCGTGAAAGTTGTTCAAAGTTTGTATCTCAACTTCCAAGGTAATAATGTTATTGTTATTTTTAATTGTTATTTTTAATGCTTACACTCCTATACTAAGAAAATAGTTTTAGTACAATACATTACATTGTATACAATTCTTTTATAGTAAGAGAGGGGAAGATAAATGTTTTAAATGATTTGTGTCCTTCAAAGGTTTTTTGGCTGTAAATTGGCTTATGTTGATATGCGCAATGAGTTTATGGCTGTATGCCAAGAATCATTTTTCTTTTCTTGTGATATGTTTATTTATATCTTTAGTTTTTTTAAAATTCATCGAACCTTTTTTTTAATTCTGATCAGATATGATGGAAATATTACAAGTGCAGGAAGAATTGCCATTCAATCATTTTGTGCTCCACAATGTGAATACTATGACAGGGCAAGTAACCACGTATTATGTTAACTGCCTGGAAACTTTATGCACCGTCTCTTGTATAACCTCAATGAACTAATAAATCCATGTGGACATATTCAAGTTGATTAGGCAATTGTACAATACCTTATTTAGAGGTGTCAATTTCAAATTAATCAGTTGATTACGTTCAAAGGGGTAAAATTTAAATGACAGCTGAAAATGGAAAGGGCAAATGGGTCAAACAGGCTGAAAGTATATTATAAGTCATACAACTTCTATTTCATCTTACCAAAAAAGCATTCAATTTTGAATTAATAAATTGTATGCAATCTCCATTTGGTAAAAGCTAAAAAGGTGTCCTGTACCTAAATTATCCTCTCTGATTCAAAATTGTCGTGAAGCCGCACTCGTCTGACCCACCCAATTTACAACTCCAATTGAATGGTTTTATGATTGCAATTCCCTTCATTACATAAATGATGACATTTTCCATTAATCTTTGTAGGAGTGGGATATGCTTTCTTTCATTAGATCATTGAAAAGCATGGTACGCTCTTCAAATGCAGTTGCTTTTTTAACCTTCCCAGCTTCCCTTGTGTCACCATCAGTGTCAAAAAGATGGCAACATATGGCTGATACCTTATTGTCTGTTAAAGCAATTCCAGGTAATAGTTGTTCAATTATGCTATTAAACTTTAGGGTCTCTTGTAGCTGCTTTTCACAAGTAGAACTCTGACAGATGAGGATAAGGAGCTCGCTAGTCTCCTAACTGGTTACCAAGATATGCTTGGGCTCCTAAGTATACATAAGGTTGCTCGTTTCAATACACAGGTACAATATTTATGTTTTCTAACTTTGGTTTTGGGTATTATCGTTTGAAACTATGCATCTGGAGGTGTTTGGATTTGCATTTTGTAACTGATTGTCTGATTTTTATGACTTCAAGTCGCTGCAAGTTTTTGGTGTTTGGATAAACCGATTCTAAACTTGTGATCATCTTGTCAAATAATCATTTAATTACCAGCTTCAATAAATATGTCACTTTAAGGGTAAAAGAAACTTACCTGTTTAAACCTTTTGTAACGAGATTTAAGAGAATTATATCCCTCATACAGCAAAAAAAAATAAAATAATAAAAAAATATGTAGTAATGTTAATATTGGTCATTTTAATGATTAAATCATAAAAAATCAGATATGACGAATACGATCCCTGTTCAAGTTGCAAGTTGTACATGGAGGGAGGTTGCAGAAAAAGTAGTTCATTAAATATATATTTCTATTAGAATGAAATTATTTATGTAGTTATATAAGCTGAAATTTTATGTATAATCACCTGTATCCACAATAATATTCTAACTGATTACATGCTTATAATATATATTAACTCATCAAGGATTCAAGGTTAAATATGTCAATAAACGTAATCAAGGATGGCAGTCTTTCTTACATATTCACCCTTGCTGTTTTTCTTAGACGGCCTATCTGAAACATACCTACCCATCCGTAATTCTCAAGCTGTGAGGCAGCAGTCACGTTGCTGAAATTAGTTTCTGGTTTAAGCATGTAAAGGTGGCAACATAGGCGGGTTGGGTAACAGGTTGAAACGGGTTTTTATCACTTTTCTGTGACTTTTTATAAGTTGCTTTATACATATCTCGTGCATTATTATCCATGAATAAAATATTGATAGTATCACAATATAATCTAAATCTCTGAATACCAATGGATTGATTAGGTTGTAGACAAAGACTGTGGGGTTGGAACGATTTCAACCCATTCTATCCGTTCCTCTTTTAGATGCATTTCTTGATTTGACTCGTTTGAGATATGGCACACCACTACTAGTTCTCCAATTCATAAGTTAATGGGTTGATATTAAAATAATAATTGCTACCTCTAATTGTACTTAGTATTATTATTATTTTTGTAGGTTCCGGTGATTCTAGATGCAACAACGTACTCGATAAAGCTGCTAAAACGAAGATCATTGGTTTTAGAATGTCTAAATCAAGCACCTGTTGATGGGTCAAGTGGGAGTTCTTATGGAACTTCTGGTAGCTGCTCCGGATCTTCAAAAACTGGTGCCCTTGATTTCTGATATTGAACTATTGTTGTATTCCTCTAGTTCATAAGTAATGCAGTATGTTAATTTACGTAGTAGCTGCTTGATTCATTTATGGTTTTGCATCGACATGTCAATTGATGGCATGATATTTTAAAGATGTTTTTATTTAGTGTTCCATCTGACAGGCCTTTGTTGAATGCTATAGTTTCTGTTTATCAACTCCTTAGGAAAAGAAAAGAGATAAGCTGTTTTAGAGGTTGGTTAAATCTTTTAAGCATTTACCTGGTTACACTTGACTCAAATAAAGTGGGCAACCAACAAAAAATTACTCTTAACTCCGATATTACACCAACTTATGGTCCTAATTCTTCATGGTGCAAGTTAAGCTAAACTAAATAATGTTTAACAAACATGCTAAAAGTAATTATACCATTTAACATGATAAATTTCCTACTTAATTTGCAACATTTTGGAAAACCAAGGTTAGGATTGCAACCAACCCAAAATCTTGGAACTTTTAATGCAATAAACTCAACTACCATTTCAATGGAAGGAGATCATCTAGACACGTACCATATACTTTCACTTAATTATGGAGTCAAATATGGAACCTCAACATCACCAAGAAACCATCATCTATTTCGCATCATGACTTTTAACCTATTTTCAAACTTGTTATCTGTCCAATTTTTTCTTCAATGCATGACCACTTTACCAAATCCTACCTCTTTTGATATTTTTCTTCGTTTTAATGAATATTTACAACAACAATGTCTTCTGATAAATCACCTCCAAAAACAATACTTATAACTGGTGCAGCAGGTTTCATAGCTTCACATGTCACAAATCGTCTTGTTTCGAATTACCCTAATTACAAGATTGTTGCTCTTGATAAGCTTAGTTATTGTTCAAATCTCAAGAATCTACAACCATGTTTGCAATCTTCAAATTTCAAATTTGTCAAAGCGGATATCGCAAGCTCAGATCTCATCAACTATCTTTTGGACGCAGAGGAAATCGACACGATCATGCATTTTGCAGCTGAAACACACGTTGATAATTCGTTTGGGAACTCGTTTGAGTTCACTACAAACAATATTTATGGAACACATGTCTTGTTAGAAGCATGTAAAGTCACTAGACGCATAAATCGATTCATTCATGTGAGCACAGATGAAGTTTATGGCGAATCAGATCTAGAGACTGATATAGGGAACCCTGAAGCTTCGCAATTGCTTCC
Source organism: Pseudognaphalium luteoalbum (assembly GCA_963422505.1). NCBI lineage: Eukaryota > Viridiplantae > Streptophyta > Magnoliopsida > Asterales > Asteraceae > Pseudognaphalium > Pseudognaphalium luteoalbum. The sequence continues at coordinate 12,879,459 of OY730192.1, read as the reverse complement.
AACAAATCCTTATTCGGCTACAAAAGCAGGTGCAGAAATGTTGGTCATGGCATACCATAGATCATATGGGCTGCCAATTATTACCACAAGAGGGAATAATGTTTATGGCCCAAATCAGTATCCTGAAAAGCTCATACCAAAGTTTATTTTGTTAGCAATGAGGGGTGACCCGTTACCAATTCATGGCGATGGGTCAAATGTGAGAAGCTATCTGTATTGTGGGGATGTTGCAGAGGCTTTTGATGTAGTGCTTCATAAAGGAGTGATTGGGCATGTTTATAACATAGGGACGAAGAAAGAAAGGAGTGTGTTGGATGTGGCTACAGATATTTGTAAACTTTTCGGGTTTGATATTCAGAAGACACTACGTTTTGTAAATGATAGGCCATTCAACGATAAACGTTACTTTTTAGATGATCAAAAGCTTAAGAAACTTGGGTGGGAGGAAAGGACCCAATGGGAAGCGGGGTTGAGGATGACAATTGAATGGTACCGTGAGAATCCTAATTGGTGGGGAAATGTGGGGGCCGCGCTTCATCCTCACCCTCGGATTTCACCCACGATTCCTTCACATAGTGAAGAAGATTTTTTGATGCAACATAAAATTGCAAGTTCAAATGATGGGATTAAGTTCTTAATCTATGGTCGGACGGGTTGGATAGGGGGACTATTGGGAAATCTATGCATAGATAAAGGGATCTCGTATGCTTATGGGAGAGGAAGGCTTCAAGATCGGAAGACGTTATTACATGATATACGAACAGTACAACCCACTCACGTGCTTAATGCGGCTGGTGTAACAGGAAGGCCTAATGTGGATTGGTGTGAAACACATAAGGTTGAAACTATAGGAACAAATGTTATTGGAACCTTAAATTTGGCAGATGTTTGCAACCAAGAAGGTATTTATATGTTGAATTTCGCGACGGGGTGCATATTTGAATACGATAAAGATCATCCTCGGGGTTCAGGAATCGGGTTCAGGGAAGAAGATAAGCCTAATTTCACAGGATCTTTTTACTCCAAGACAAAAGCCATGGTAACCACAACTTTCATACATTATACACAGTAGTTTAGTATACAATACAATCTACAAAGGTGACGAAAAATTAACAATAGTTTGAGCAACTCATGAAATTTACTACCAAATGTAATACGGCAAAGTACTATACTACTATGTGCCATGAATAGCACCATTCTTAGCCTCTTACGTTCAACAAGGAACAAATTTAAATATATATTTTGACCCTCAACTTTTAGGTATATACTACATTATTAGTCCCTCATGTTTACCTAACAACACAAAACCTTTGATGATGCTAATTTTTCCGTATAATACTAATGTTTTTGAATTGTATGGTAGTATAACATTGCATTTTCTTGAATGTTTAGGTGGAGGAGATGTTAAGGGAATATGACAACGTTTGCTCGTTAAGACTACGTATGCCAATATCATCGGACCTAAGCAACTCAAGAAACTTTATAACAAAGATCACTAGTTACAGCAAAGTGGTTAACATACCAAACAGTATGAGTGTACTAGACGAACTCCTACCAATATCGATAGAGATGGCAAAGAGGAAATGTAAAGGTGTTTGGAATTTCACAAATCCAGGTGTTGTGAGCCATAATGAGATCTTGGAGTTGTACAAAAAATACATAGATTCTAATTTCAAATGGGTCAACTTTGATCTTGAAGAACAGGCTAAAGTGATAGTAGCTCCAAGAAGCAACAACGAGTTGGATGTTTCTAAGCTCAAGAAAGAGTTCCCAGAGATGTCGTCTATTAAAGATTCTATAATCAAGTATGTCTTTGAACCCAACAAAAGAGTGAAATGATTGTGTGAACCAAATTGGCTAGGCCTATTCCTTGATATCAAGCTAGCATCCGAGAGATCTTGTACTTGCCGATGCATAGACATGGAAAGAAAAAGATGTATGTGCTACTATGAGGTGCAAAGCGTCCTCTTTTATGACACGATGTATTTTGCTTCTAAATCTCTATCACTTGTTGCTTGTTGCAACGTAAGAGATATATTTTTTCGATATGGGAGGTATAATCAAGGATGCAATGAACGAGAAATTTTATAGCCAATCAAGTGATAAAATTCTATACGTGAACGACTTTATAAGGCCATTCACAGCCGTAAGATCAAAACATCATTTTTTCAGGCGCCACATCAGCATAACACCACAACACCATTTTCAGCACTAACATTAGTAACACCAGAACGCTTTTTTACCACATAGACCCACTAACTAAATATAATTTTCTTTTATTTAACCAAATAAATACATTTTATTTATTAATTAATTAAAATAAAATTATAAAAAAAATTATACAGATTTTTTAAAAATTTTGTTTTATTTTTTTATAAAAATTGGGCTAGTTAAATTTTGACAAAAATACCCAACTTTTCTAAAAAAGCGCAACACATTCAAAAGGCCCAACTTTTGTAGAAAAAAACCTAAAATGTTAACCTAAAATATCATTCAGCGTTCTTCTTCTTCTCCATCTTGTTCTTCTCCATCAATCCTCTACATGATCATTTCCTTTTAAAAACGCCATTCTTTTTCTTCTTGATATCCTCTCATCAAACAATCAGAAACTAAGAAAAAAAGAAAAACGAAAAAGAAAGAAAAAAATATGTTACCCCCACATTTTGGCGTTGATGCCCCCGTTATCCTACCACGATGCCACTACTTGACACCGCCCACTGCAGGCGTTCTCAGTTCACAACGCCGCGCAAAATGAACGCATTACAAGTGGTCTAACATCCAAGACGACAATTCTACATATTTCATCTTTTGGCCTTTCATTTTGTAGTAATATGTAGGACACTAAAAGTAAATTAACTTTCATTATAAAACTAATTGAATAATATACAAGCTAGGTTGAAAATGTTTTATCTAAATGAAAAAACCTTACTATATGACACTCGCACAATGTGTAAAATTTCATCATAACGAAGAAATTGATATTCATAATGGTGATATGACATTTTTCTTCTTCTTTTCTATGCGTTAACGCACTTATTTAAGTGATGTTGACTACATTTTTGTTATATCCGTATTTCCATCATGTATGAAAAAACAGTTTAAGAAAAAATAGTACATATCTTTAAGGACTGTTTAGTGATGATAATTTAACGATTTTCTAATCATCTACCCTTTCATCATCATATTGACACCAATATTAAATATGTTAAGCAAAAATATATCCTTTGACTGAAAATATATATTTTAGAAAAATATATACATTTTGGGGCTACAAAAAATATCATAAACTAGCCCCTTTAAACAACAAAAAAATCACATAATTGGTTAATAACCCGGATTAGGATAAAATATATCTTTTTATTTTTAATTTTCACTAAAAGTTGGGCTATACATGAGAATTCTGATGAGTCAGTTTTCTTTTGCAAAAATCAAACTTTATTTAAGCAAGAAATGTATGGAATTGACTATGATTACATGTAGCTGACATATTCTTAGAGCACAAAGTACGAGACATATTTCACATCGTTCACAATAAAATTTTTCTCCACGAACACTGTTCAACAGTGTCATCCCACACCGCCACAATATTTTGGACGACATTCTTCACAATGTACTTGCACAATATCTTAATAGGAACGTTGCTTTTGTGGTTTTATTTTCTTTTTCCCTTCTTGCATAACTATTTAACAAATAAAAAAAAAATTATCAGAAAACCGTAACATCCTTCACACTCTCACTTTTCAACAACAACATTCCCATAAGGACACAATTACTTTTCAATAACAACATCCCCGTAAGTACACCGTTAAAATCAGTGTCACCGCACCTTGTACTCTTATATATTTCGGAACCTGTCAATATGATAAAAAATTAATAAGAATAATAATATAATATTAATTATTAAATTAGCCTAAATTTATGTAGTATTTTTGTTTATGGGTTATATAATATATAATATATACTACTACAAGTCTCGAAATTGGTCCAAAAGTTCAATTCCTGTTGTTGGAGTACGAACGGACACGATCATAGAAATCAAATCATATTCATATGTCTCGTTTAATCCATCCTCGGACTACTCTCACCCGATTCTAGTAACTTCTTCACTCTCGTTTCGTTTTGAAAATTCAGTTAGGGTTTCGTTTTGTTTTCTTTCTTCATAATGTATGTATGTGAAACTAATACTTGTTTGATTGTCGTTGCATCTAAAACAAAAAATTAAGCAGTAAATTAGGTTTTACTCGGAGAGGAAGATGCATATCAACAGAATCTAATAGAATTGATGAACCACTTAAAGTTGAGGAGGCACAAACAGTTAATATTCCGCCGCCTCCAGCTGACAAGGTATAATTTTCATCATTTTTTGTTGAATTGAATACACTTTACCAATGTACGTATGTGACCAATGGGAGCTATAATGATGACTGGGAGATGATTTTTTTTTTTATGAGATCACATGGTGATTATGTTGTTAATCGAATAAAAATCTTTGTTACATCAAAGGTTGAAATTTTTTTCACTGAAGGAAGTTTGTTACATTCTGGTGCAATAACCGCTTTTTCTTAACATATATCCGCCTATTGTAATCAGTTACTTGTGCTTGGTGGAAGTGGATTTGTTGGCTCACATATTTGCAAAGAAGCTTTAAATCGTGGCTTGTCAGTTGCTAGCCTTAGCAGGTAAATATATGTTTCTCATGTTCTGCATCATTTCATATGCTATGGTAATAAGATCACCCGTTTTGTTTCTATAGTTTATGATTATTCCTTACATGTTGGCAACTTTATTCTTGGCAGATCTGGCAAGTCGTCTATTGAGGAACCATGGGCTAACAAGGTGGACTGGCATCATGGTATAGTCTTTTGTATATGAATGAGTATGGTTCTTATCATACATGTGTATACGTTTATGTTGTGTATGTATGCATTTGCATAAAGTTTATGGCCATGGGCGTACTTGGGATATTTTATGAGGTAGGGAGTTGCTTATCATTTTGAAAATCTTTGTTTAGTTAAAATCTGTGTTCTTAGAGATATTGACTTCCTCCCAACATGGCATGCCACGTGTCAAACTTTGATTTGGAAGTACATTTAGATATTTGTGAAAAACTATATGCTTCTAAAGCACTATCCACTGCAAACTAATATTCTTGTTGCTTACTTGCTTATATTTTTAGAAAGCTGGCATGCCACGTGTCAAACTTTGATTTGGAAAAACATTTAGAGATTTGTGAAAAGCGATATGTCCCTAAAGCACTATTCATTGTAACCTATATATTCTTGTTGCTTAATTTATTTGGAAAGCGGTGATATGTTAGATAGTCTTTTTTTTTTCTTCCCCTAAAAAATTTACTCATTTTGTAATCTGCATTTTACCTTTAAGTAGTGACCAAATTGCTTGTTTTTTCTTATCAATTTCAGGGATAGCTTGTAGGATCATAATGTGGTATGTGTTTTTTTTCTGTTGGTGGATTGATCTGCTGGATCTCTAACCTTTCCATGTGTTATTAGGGGACTTGTTATCTGGCAACTCATGGCAGGAAGCGTTAAATGGAGTAACTTCTATTGTGAGTAGTCTTTTAGTACTAAGATTTTATTATTAAATTATATGTTGGAATATACTTTATGATGTCAAGGGTATATCATTTGACAAAGGATAGCTCATGCTTCTATGGTTTGTAGCTATTAGTTTCTTTTCTTTTTTCCCTTCCCTAACGAGCTTTTATTTGTTATATACAAAATGTCATTCACAACTTGTGGTTCTTGCTCTAATTTTTCTTAAATACCATGGTACATATTACAATTAATCTTCTAAAACTTACAGGTGTCTTGCGTTGGTGGTTTGGGTTCCAACTCCTACATGTACAAAATTAATGGATCTGCAAATATAACAGCCATTAGAGCAGCAGCTGAAAAAGGTTGGAGCTAAAATAACTTACCTTCATTTATTTGTTTAGTTATTTTGCATCATTTAGTAAAAAGGAATGAAACCTCATGGAATATAACATCAGTACTTAACATAATGGAACTACCGTCTATTCACAGATAACATCTAAGTATGGTGAGTCATGCTTGTTACATCTAAATGCTTATTATGTTTCCTAAATTCGTTCTCTTTTCTACAGGGGTCAAAAGATTTGTTTTCGTATCTGCTGCTGACTCTGGTGTGATTAATTACTTTTTACAAGGATATTTTGATGGAAAGGTAACTGTAGACCACAGACCATTTGCTTATCTACTTTTTTGTTGCGATTTGTAAATAAAGTTGAATTGTGCTCATTGGATAGTTCATCGACGAAGTCTTTGATGGGTGGGTTACAAAATGTTGATAGTTTGGAATTTAAGTACAACATGGCACGGATCCTAAAATCCAGAGCTTAAAATGATAGTCATTAAGTGATTCTGATTAGTTTTTTTCACTATCTCAACTGATGGTTTTATAAAATTGATGCAGAGAGCTGCAGAAACAGAGTTACTAGTGAGATATCCATATGGACGTGAGTATTTTTTTTTATACAAAAAATTAATAAATATGCATAGTGCCTGCATAAATTTTATGTTTTCGAGCTCACTTATTTCATTCTTCTGCTTTGAATGATGTAGAGTTTTTCTGGCATCTAACCCCTTCAATGTATAAGAAAGTTCAGTTTTTATTTTTCAGATGTGATTCTGAGGCCTGGTTTCATATATGGAAATCGCCGTGTTGGCAACATGGAGTTGCCTCTGGGTGTTATCGGTTCTCCACTAGAGATGGTACCATACGTTCTAATTGTACTTTTTATTGATTTGTTGATTGTTGAGGACATTATACGTCCCTGTTTGGATGTGAGAAATATAGTAAAATTTAAGGACAAATGAGAATTCCAGAGTAAGATTAAATGTACCTTAAGATAACTAGTAATTTTAATTCTCTGAAATGCCCTTGCATTGTCAATAACGAATTGTGTAGGTAATGCATCTTGTTTCTATCTGATTTAGAAAATAAGAATTTAGGACAACAAGCCTATGTTATTTCTGTGTATTAATAATATACATGCTGAGTATGATATATCACAGAAACGAAGAGAATATCTATATCGATTCAGGGATTGATTACCATAATTCCATGCTACCTTAGAACTTCTACCTTGTAATTCCTGTTATTATCTGATTTTCGCGAGCGTTATATGTAGGGTTCATATCTTAAATCCCTATATAAACGGCTTGCATGTAGTAATAGTTAGTTTTGGCGATATATGAAATTCAATAGAGAGCAACCTATGTTCCCATGAAGATTTTCATATTCATTCAGCGATTTCTTTTGGCCCAGCAACATTCGAATCTTGGTGGATTCATTATCCATTAAGGTATGAGGGATTTTTTTTTTAAGATTAGCTTTACCAGCAGAAATAATAAGTAGCTTTTTCCCCCCTGTGCAGTGTAACATATATATATATATATATATATATATATGCCCATTACTCATTTATGTCAGTTATTCTCCATTATTGATATACATGCTATTGGATAGATGAGCTTGAATCTAAATACGGTGGGTATGGTGCTATGATTAGAGGGGATTTTAAAAATATAAATTAGATATCGTGTGTGTGTGTAGTCTTGTAATCAGTAGCAATAACAATTTGTGGATTAAGTTTTTTTCTCCAAGGTGTTTTGGACATGATTCTGTTCTGGAGAGAACACAACACATACAGATGTTGAATTATCATCGTAATTATGTAGTTCTATACTTGAGTTGAATTTCAAGAATTGGGCACATAGAGCTGCGAGCATAATCCAAACTGACCTGGTTTGACCCAATTTTAGTAGTCGTACTTGTTTTTGACATTTACTAAATGAGTCAAATTTTCCATCCCTGGTTGTGTGTTGTTAGATTTGTTGTTAATGGTTCTGTTGTTTATAACTGCAGGTTCTCCAACATGCAAAGCCACTAAGTCAGGTGCCGCTTGTTGGTCCACTGTTGACGCCTCCGGTCAATGTTACAGCTGTTGCAAAGGTAGCTGTTAGAGCAGCTATCGATCCTGTGTTTCCACCTGGCATAGTTGAAGTCCATGGATTATTGCGTTATAGCCAGCAAAAGTAATATTTTGCACTAGAATACAACATACAGGTGAGGGACTAAGAGTGTTTAGAAAAAGTCTTTGCTGTAATATTCCCTTATTTTTCCAATCTTTTCCCCAATAAAAAAGCAATAATGCATCTTTGGTTATATACAATGTTACACGTTGTCTTCGGGTTTTCTTTACAATTTATCTTCAGTTGTATGCCTGCTCGGAGAATGAAGTCGCTTTTATTTTTGTTTTTTTACAATGCATCTTCAGTTGTATGCATACTTGGAGAATGAAGTTGAACACTTGACCAGAGGGCACTTATGTAGAAGCTAGATGAGTACACTATCAATTGTAGTTTTGCATCATGATACTAGCATATTACACACGCTTAAGTTTTCTCATTTTATATTGTAATTCCCTTCATAAGATCAAAGTGCCTTTCAGACGGGAAGTTGTAATGAAATCCGTGTCTTAAGCCTCATCCGTTATAGTTATAGCTTTTGAAGGTATCACCATTTATGATAGTGGTAATCAAAAATTATTACTAAGTTTATGTTATGCTTCTAACATGCCACAAACTGTTGTGCAATAACATTTACTTTTTTAAGAAGACTTATTCTCATACATATGTGTTAGATTAGCAAGAGTTGTGACGAGTTGAAAGACAAATTCCTTCAAATGCTGCGCCTTTTAAATTATTGGTATTGAAAATGTTCGTTAGTATGTTCACATGGTGCGTATTAGGTTGAATCAATCAACTTGAACACAACCTTTTTATTTGTATGTGTGGGCATGTTCAACTTGGTAGGTTGGCATGATGAATTCACAAACTTGGACCTGACCTGTGTAACTGGCATAAAGAAATGATCCGGTCAACAAGCTATATAAGTGTTAAAACAGGTTCGCAAATTGAACTTGAATATTGACAGTTTTTTGAAATTTAATAGGTGAAAACAGTTGGGCAGGTTCAACTGGAACATTACTTGCTCGTTAAAGGGGTTGGTGACTTGGCGGTGTCCACTTCATCTGTTATCGAGAATGTCTTACCCTTCTAGCCTTTAGTGAGAGTGATAGTAAAATAATGCATTTGACTATTTGTTAACATCCATTCATGTAAGAGCAACTAAGGTGTAAAAGCAAACAAGCTTTTAGCAACCACAACGTATTAGAGCCGATCATCAATTGGCAACACCATATATTCATTTTTAGCAATTAGTGAAGCTAAACCACAAGAAGTTATCTTGCTATCATATACTTGAAACACTAAACATTTCACACTGTACACCTTGTTCATTATCTGCTTTTATTTCTTACACCAACAATGGTCTTACAATGTTTATCAAATACTGGGTATGGCATTGAATAATTTCCAGAATATCATACTAGTATACATCAAAGAAACAACATTACATATACCAACCTCATCCTCATAGTTGATTCTCAAATACACGTTTCTATAACAACAATGAGAAGATCCTTGTTTATGAGCATGTGTTTAACAAAATCTATTTATAAACATTAAAGCTAGAAAATCATAGATCATAGAAATAATCACGCAACATGGTATTAGAGCTATTTATATCACTATGCATGACTCTTTGTATTGACTAAAAGGATTATGAGGGTAAGCTAACCCACCAGCAACACCAATGTCTCTCTCAAGGCATCAAATCCTCACGTGATACATGCGCAACACACACTTTCGGACGCACATGTCTCATGTGAATCGATGCTTCAAGAGATGCATCGATGTTGCCGGTGGGCTAGACTACCTTCATAATCCTTCGAACCAATAACAAAGGGTCATACATCGTGACATAAAGAGCTCTAATATCTTGTTAAATGAGTATTATAAACCTATGACTTCTAACCATTAGATGCCCATAACAGTTTTATGCTAACTACATGCTCATAAACAACGATGTTCTCATCAAATGTCAACTAAACTAGTAAAGATAAAACACGTAACATAACTAATTTTGCCCTTCCACAATGTCCTTTGAAGCACATCCAATAGCAGAGCAACTGAAAAAAAATAAAAAATTCAATAACACTTCAAACCAATAAAAAAATTCAATCAATAATATAGAATATAAAATACAGTTTATATAAATATATTTAACTGCATATACAATATCATAAGATCCACAAAAAACATTGATTCTCATTTCAAAAACTAGGACAGTGAAATCAAAATCGGTGATCAATCATAAAAAAAAGTACAATGATTTAAAAAAATAAAAATTAAGATGTTAGTTATATACCTGGACTTGCAACAAGAAGACATCATCATGATAGAAGATCTAGGGTTTGGGACAAGCGACCATTTCTTAGATGGTTAAACCTTCGACGGCGATTGTAAAAGGTTTAGGGTTTGTTGTTTTATAATCATCTCATCCGGATCCAATTTTTAATCAGTCCTTCTGTATTGTTATTTCTTCAGTTTGGTCCTGATTCTTTTATTGTTTTTCCAAAAGAGGTCTTATACTATTATCTATAACTGATATGATCCTTGACTTTATAAGTATTTGCAAATACAATCCTTGTATTTCTTATCTTTCGAAATTCGATCTGGTCTGATATCTTATCATGTAATTGAAAGGTATAAATTTAAATAACTTGTTTGTCAATGTTTTTATCAAACTTTATTACTTAGAGACCAGCATTTTGTATAAATCCACATTATACTTTCTATGTTTACACTTAAAATAATAAATAAATAAACTTTTCAACTCCAAATTACCCGGTTATAAATACAAATGTTTGTAAAATGTGCTTATTTTACAAACAACACAATGGTTGTGCTCTATATTCCTTGCAATCATAGGAAATGGAAAGGATACGTGTACATTTCTTTGAACGCGTGGATTATTTGATTTACACACATGCTTATCAAAATCAAGAAAGAAATATTATAATAACGCACTTTTATGAGACTGATTTCATATATGAACTTGATTCGAGCTAGCAGCCCTTGATCGAATTCTGGGAATGGTATTCTTTTTAAGGATCCGTCTTTATTAACAAGCTCCCATGTGAATTGTGTCACCAAGCAATAGAATCGTGAATTAAGTTTCCATTTTTGCAAGTTCCTCTTATATAATTAGCCCCAAATGGCAAATAACTGAAAGGTGGTGGTGACGGTGTGCATTCTTCTCAAAACGGATTGAATCAAACATGGCTGGGTTTTGAAAATTGTTATCGTCCATATTTGTCATGGTTATATCATGTCATTCATTCGAGTTATGATATATCAATTACTAATTTAAAATTTTAAGTTAATCTATTAAAATTATGATCAAATTACAACTAATAGTTTAGTTCACACTTATTGTAATTATCGTTTACAATTTTCATTATTATTATATTTATTTTAAGTTAAGGGTTTTACGTTTAACTTGAGTAAAATAAAAAGACTAAATTGTACAATTGAAAATTGAGAAAATGATCCGTAATGTTAACATTACGCAAGCTTACGTAATGTTAGTGAGAATGAGGGATCATTTATGTACATTTGAGAAAGTTAGTGATCAAACTGTAAATAATCTTCTTCCTTTTAATCTTAACATTACCTAACTTAGGTAATGTTAACATTACGTATGCTTTCCCCTTGAAAATTTTTGATTTGGTGATGATATCATAATTGGGTTTCCTATATAAGTAAAATAATATATAATAATTTAAGATATTCATGTAAGCAAAGGTGTTGTATGATGGTCACCCATTTGGATCCATATGTATTTTAAATTCCACCCAATCATACCTGTTCCTTTAATTTCTGACGTTTAGAAGAACCCAAGTTGTAAGAAGTCACGCTCAGAATTGCCCAGTGTGAATTAAGTGGGCAGATTTTGCAATTACTACTTTTTTCAAAACAAACGTTATATGGACCACAAGGATGGTAAAAACTCGAAACCTGAGCCCAGTTTGACAGGAGATCTTCCAAGTTGACCCAGGATTACGCATCTCAATCAAGAATACTGGGGATGGGGCAGAAATGGGATTACCTTAAATCCCTGATGATACTCAAACATGTTCATGAAAATAATCAGACGTTACATGTGAATATCGACCAAGATTATGTTAGCACTAGTTTTCATGCTTTAAGTTGATCAGGGAGCTCAAAATGTACTGCTTAGTTATCTTTTTTGTTCTCTTACCATCAATTTATCTTGTTGATAATAAGGTTTGAAAAAGTTAGATTTTCCACCCCTAAAATAAAACAAGCCCATTATCTAACAATTGTATGAGCTATAAGTAGTGAATTTTTTACAACGAGATAGATAGACTCGTAACAATGGCAGTTGGGGATTTGCCATCAATGCCTTTTTACATTTACTAAAAGAACTTTATAATAAAGTAGCAAAACCTCCACAATAATTCATAACATCTTATGGAGATGAGATGGCATGGTGGGTTAGGAATATATATTAGACATAGAGCCATTAACATCCTTTGAGCTTTGGGTGGGGCACGTGCAAGATACATGGACAAATTAAGCGGTCATTCTTACTAGAAACAAAAGTAGAGACCTAACCTTAAGTTTCCCCAGACAATCAGTTAATATTACTTACTTGGAACTTCTCTTAACTATTCATAGAGTTACATACCGAGGAAGAAGATACCCATTTGCCATTGATCCATTCCAAATGTCGCCTCAAATCAGATTGTTTGAACACAATTTCCTCATCCGTACCCCTGAAGAACACCTCATATCTTTGCTTGCTTAGAACTTTAGAGATCACACCCACCCACCACCCATCATTGTGCAGGGCATCCACTTCTTCAAACAGACGAAAATGATCAATGGTTTCATTTGGTGGACAAGGACGTATGTGGCTGCTATCTACTTCTTCTGTCATAAAAGCTGTATCATCATCATTCCTCAAGGATTTATACTCTATCTTAAAGTTCCCAGAGCTCAACTCTTCAATGACGGTGGCAGCAAACCAAGCACCTTGGAAACCATCTTCATCGCTGCATACTTCAACAGAAGCCCCCTTTTGAAACTTCTCATTGTTCCCAACCTTCGACTCTATAGAGTTGGAGACCTGCAGCAAATGAAGCTTAACTACATGTATCAATTACTACTTTAATACAAACAGATTATATGACAAAATGGGGCAGGCTTTGTAATAGATCATCTGGGCTAGGATCAAAGTTTGTGATTTTGTGGTACATGACTATAGGTTAGGTCGGATTAGGACATCAGGTTGACCAAGATACTTTTTGCCCATTGATTATTAAATTCTATCATATAACTAGTGTGCCAAACTGCCAAAGATAATCTAACTTTATAAATTTATATGATTTATGATGTTTGTATGATTATTATACACTTTGGGTGACCTTCTACCCACTTTACCAGTTTTCCTTGGAGCCATCACCTTTTCTGAAATTTACTTGTGTGACCCATTAATAGGTAAATGAGTAAAAATCGCCCATCTCTACTGTATGTATTGCTAAACAAGTGTGCATTACAAAATGGATGTACGGATAGCTGCAGCAACAATAACATGTTGCAGCAATAATAACATGAGATAGTGGGATGAAGAACCATTATATATTTAATCATATCTCAAGATACATACAGATACAGTCTCAATTTTCAGTATGTGAAAAGGCCAATATCCACAGAGTCACAGCTGCATAAACAATTAACATGCTAGATATAAATATTATACTATATTTTGCTAAATACCCTCTCACACATAAGATATGAAGTTCACATTCACAAAACGGATGATGAGGAACGATGAAAAATTGTATAGATAGAAAGAACCATTTAGCTTAGGCCCTTACTCTGTAAGACAGGTAGATCAAAAACAAATCGCAACTGATCTTTTAATCATAATGGGTCGTGGGGGTTGTGCAATTTTACGACTCCACCATTGTGATTGAATGCTAGTAACATTTGATATCCCCAATTCACAGATATCACCAATTAGTTGACAATGATATGTTGAATAGTGATATCCTCAAATCACAGGTATCACCAATTAGTTGAAATTTATATATTAAATATATATAAATCTATGTGTATATATATGAGTGTCTTGGGATGCGTATACCAACACAATGCAAATAAGTTTTGCAAAACATATTAAACTGCAACCTACAACTTAAATAGTAGAATCAATACTAATGCAATGTCATTATTGTCATTTCAATTTCAATTATAGAACGTAAAACTGATGGTGTGGCTTTCAACTATAATTGGCATACGAAATGTATCTTGAGATATAATATATATATATATATATATATATATATATCCCAAATATCATATCGAATTGATTTTATGTTTTAACTTTGTAGTTACCTTAATAAGAGTTGCCTGATTCAGAAGAGCCCGTCAAAGCTCTAAATATTAGTAAAGATGTCTATGGTTGCTCTTTTCTATATTGATTATCTTTAGGCATACATTTTAGACACATTTAACATTACTCTTGGGATATATATCTATCTAACACATATTATTTTACCAAAATTATTTCCGAAAAGAGTTACCCACTTATGTACTTTCTATTTTACTGTAGTGTCCACCATCACATAAACTCAAAACGTAGCACTATGTTCACGCTTTTAGTATCCTAATTCATGTACTTATGTACACTAATCTATATAAATTTCACCTCAAAGTAGCTTACTTTCTTTAAGCACCTTCATAAATAATTCATATTCTAACACTCCAGAACACAATATACTCAATAATAGCAATAAATTCCTAACTAACAAGTAACAAAGTTTCTACGACCCCAAACGATATCACGAAAACAACAATATGAACATCCAAAATTCAAAGATAAAATATAAAAAATGTATAAATATACTACCTCTTCTTCTGGTTCAAGTGGTGGGACCCATTTTCCATAAACCCATTCCCTATGAATTCGAAGCTCCGACTGCCCGAATTCCAGCTGTTCTCTCGTGGCCCGAAAAAAAACCGAATAGCGATCACCGGGCAAAACTCCGGTCACGACACCTTCCCACCATCCATCATTATAATAGGCATCAACTTCTTCGCTAAACTTAAACTCCCGATCACGTTTTTCGCGCGGTGGCACTGGGCGTAACTGAACAACATCTAGGGTTTCACGAAGAGGTTTTGTACCGGACTCATCAGCCATTAGGGTTTTGTATTCGACTATTATCAAGTGTTTGTTGTTTTTGTTGGTGTTTTTGGGTTTAATTACGGTGCCGGCGTACCATGCGCCGCGGAATCCGTTGTCGTTGCTGCTGATTTCGACTTCTGTTCCGTTTGTGAAGTGTGTGGAATCGATGTGGGTTGCCATTTTAGAATTTAGGGTTTTTTTGGTGTTGGAATTGGGGGATTTTTGACACTGTGAAGAGGGTATGGTTTATTTTGGGACTTTTGGGGGGAACTGACCATTACTACAAAATAAATAAGATACTCCCTCCAGCTGTATCGAACAAATTTCAGTTTAACTTTATATTTAACTGAATTTATTTTCGAAAATATATAATTTACATTAAGAATTGTTTTTGAGATGGAAAAGTTATTTTCTGACAGATATAAATAAATAGTAATGTGGACAATTTATTTGAGGACACATGAAGTAAATAAATAATATCGTATTTGCTATCTTATGTTACCTTAACTACATATAATGCATCTCTTCATTTATCTTATAATTAGACTGTTTGATGACTAAATCACCGCTTATTATTGAAAAAAGTAGTATCAACATATACCGTTATTTACTCTCATTATACCCTTAAGTTAATAATGCTTTACCTCATTTTTTGATTATTTAATTACATATTATATAAAAGCTCTTTTTGTACTTGTCGTAGTATTTGGCAAGGGCTCGTTCGTATACCATGTTGTTATAACACCCCTCATTCAGTATAGGAATATTATATATTATTTATGATGGAAGCGTATATTTTAAAATATATATATCATTACTGTGCATTCACGATAAATCACATACCCTGTTTACATCATTAACACACCATAGTTTAAGGCTATTAAACCACTGTACAAGGATTTCACAAAACAGAGTGTTATAAAATTCGAAACTTAGTTTATAACAAAACTATATCAGAGTTCGCAGAGCAGTCAAATATTCCTTGCTATCAAAGTATCACTTCCTGACCACCCACATAATTTATAAAACCTGAATGAAGTAATATGAGGGATTAGCACGAAGCTAGGTGAATGAATAAGTCACACACAATTCAACTTAGCATAACTACTTGTTTACACCAGATAATCGTAAACACATATTCTTTCAATGAGGATCGATGGTTCTTGAGATATCATAATACCCGGGGATTCTTCAAGAACACTTATCTTACAAATCCGTATGACCATAACGGACGAGACCGATAGCTAATGGTTATTATAATCAAACACAGGTTCTTCACACAATAAATGAATCAAGACCCTGTGTAATTCACACAATAACCAACTAGCCCAACTAACACGTTGACCTCAATACACTGATGCACAGAGGCCACATAGCACGTAGATTTATAATCAATAACACAGACTAAACAGTCTAATAATCAAATCTACGTTTACTTGTTGCAACTAAACAGTTACAACTAAATCAAACAGTGAGTTCCAAATCCACTCACCGATACCTCTGCAGATCCCACACTCAGCAGTCTTATATTTCTGAGTCTTTGGAGTATCTGAAACACCATATAATACACAAGTTAGTAACTTGTTCCATAATCATCATTCTAACATATTTATTCAAGGGTTAAGTATCTGGAAATGCATCTAACTTGTCCCGAATGTCTACTGTACGTATCATACTTACAGGATGTATATTTAATGCATCAAACTTTCAAAAACGGTTTATTGTATGTATTTTGATGACGTGTCATCTTCTAGGGACGCCACATGGCATCGTAAACGGCCGACACATCATCAAAATACATACAATAAACCGCTTTTGAAAGTTGGATGCATTAAATATACCTCCCGTAAGTATGATACATACAATAGACATTCGGGACAAGTTGAATGCATTTCCAGATACTTAACCCTTTATTCAATCAGGTAATCCCTGAAATCTAAGAAACAAAAGTTCAATCAGAAATGAAATTAGAAAATTCCGAAATGACATTTTAAAATTGAAAAATGCCATTTTCGAACCCTAGATGACCCCGAATGGTCAAAAACTACCTAGGCTCTTAAGATAGAGCCTGGATCATTAGGCCGTTTCTGAGTGACCATGTGAATTTCAAACCAATCCGAGTTAATGAATCACTTACGCGTTTTCAAAATTTACAAAACAAAAACTTTAAAAATCTCAGTTCGCAGGTCAATTTGGTTTGCAACATTTCGGTTCGCAACGCATAAATCTCAGTTCACACAGTGACTCAACTCGCTTCGCAGCGACTCAGTTCGCACAACAAAACTCAACTCGCAGCATCTCAGTTCGCACATCTCGGTTCGCATCGTGACATCTCAGTTTGCAACCAAACTCAGTTCGCATGACGAATTGAGAACTGCGAACTTCACTGCTGTTACGAGTTTTTCGAATCAAAACTCACCAAAACTCCAAAAAACTCAGTTCAATGGTTTCTAATACTTCAACTAACATCATATAACACTAAATAACAACACAACAAACTTTAATTTGATTCCATCACTCAATAACCTCAAAACCCATTTATATAACTTAAATTTTTAACTCACTTTTGGAAGAAGATGATGGTGCAAGGATGATAACGAAGATGATGATGGAATTTTGATGTTAATTATCAAAATCTTAATCACAATAACTAACTAGTTATCAATTTTGGCATGGTTTTGAGTTTACAAAGAAAAAAGGAAATGAGTTCAAGTTTTGAGAAAGTTGGATAAAAAGGAAGTCGGCTCACAACCGACTTTGATACCCGATTGTTTTAATTTTATACCCGTCATAAATTTATTGTCTGAAACTTAAATACCATTTGCGAGAAATAGTATTTTGTTTTACCGTCATCTATAACAATTTAAACCAACTAATAGTTTACTATTCACAATAAGTCCCGAGACCTATTTATTTAAGTTTCACAGTAAAACAAATAATATCAGGTAATTTCTAAAACAATTAAATAATCAATTAAATATATGAATTACCAGACCAATAAGGAGGATGTTACAGTTGTCATCTCGATCGTTTCCCCAAGTGCGGCTAACCAAATCGTAAATTGCGTTAAAGTTTTTGCAAATTTTATTAATTTTACGCCACTTAGAGAATAGTTGATCGGCGCCGCGAATCCAATGATAATTATTGGCTAGACACTTTTCTTCCACCGTACCTTAGAAAGTTATTCTTTTTTGTGAGTTGCCAACTCTAGAGTATTCAGACGAGTCACACCAACATATGGCTAACCACGCTTCTTCTTTTGCCGCCCAAAACCGCTTGTTGCACGTTTTCTTTTTCGAGTCATTTTTCTTTTTATGGCTTCCTTTTGTTTGGAGATTGAGATTTTTGGTGTTATATATTTTCTGATTCGTTGGGATGTTTCTTGCTCCGGTTGTTGGGTTTGTTGTTGATGTTGTTGTTGGGGTTGAAAGAATGGTTGTTGATGGAACATAGGGTTTGGATAAACTCCGTATGATTGTAATCAATTGGTTGTTGATAATATTGTGGATACATTTCGTAAGGTGCCATATCCGAATTGTATATTGGGGGAGAGCTACTCGAGCCGGGTGTGTTTGGTGTTCCGAATAACATTAGGTTGATATATGACATATTTTTTGAATTTGGGGTTTGATTTGAGTTGGGATTGGGGTTTGGATTTGAAGAAGACGTTGTTGGTGATAAAAGTGTTCAGAAAGTGAGATGGTGAGAATTGTTGTGTGAAAGTATGTAGAAGGTATGTGTAAATATATAGTTAAAGTATAGAGTTTTTTTTGAAAAAATTCCTAGCCGTTTGGTCCTTAATGGTACAAAAAATTTATTTTTTCTTTTATACCAACTAGCCATTAATTTAAAAGTTTTTTTTTGTTTCAATTTAAACTCGGACGAAAAAGAGAAAAGAAAAGGAAAAAGTCCAATGGCCCCATATGCACGCCCGTCCATCACCCATCATGGCCCACACACAACGTCAGTCGAGAACGCCTCATTGCTGACGTTCTGAGCGTCTTGACAGGGAAAACGCCTCAAATGGTTTTACTGTAATAGTTTTGCTGTATCATTCTCGTTGAATAAAATGCAAATAGTTATTTAATTCAGGGGTAGAATAATCAATCATTTTAATCATCCATAGCCCCTCAACTTTAATACGGAGTACAACAGAAAATGTTTTACCCTGCGTTTAGTAGAACCCTCACGAAACATCCGATTCCCTGTTCTTCTTATAAACCCTAACCCCAACTTCACTAAAATCCACATGGCCAAAACACACAATTCCATCATACAAAAACCATGTTTTTCTTCTTCGTAGGTGGAGTTACTCAAGAAGTTCGTCAAATCCTCAAGCAAGAAGCCGGCCGGTGCATCAACTGCCGTTCACCGGCCGATCTCGTCGACACCAACAAAGTCTTAAAACTGTTTTTCCTCCCTGTTTACCGGTGGCCAGCAAAAGATCAATTCATGCACTGTAACAACTGCGGTCTATTCTATCCACCATCATTGTCCACCTCATCTTCTGAGTTCCAGCTGTCCAAAAATCGCCATTGTCAGTTCTGCGATCGGGTAGTTGATTCCAATTTCAGGTTTTGCCCCTTTTGTGGCTCTGCTCTCTAAAGTTATAATTAGCTCTATGAGTTGGTGTAAAGTATAACTGCTCTGTAGCATTGTAGTAAGCTTGATATGTGTAATGTGATTTAATTTCAATAGTATGTTACCGTTTAAATTTTTCTTAGATGCGTAGGTTCATAGGAGATGTAATAAGAACTAAAAACACGTCCATTGTGCATGAATAGCTTGTAATTACTGTGTTGCATTCTCTAATTTTGTAATAAGTAGATGATAATGTAGGGTTTTTGTGAAACGTAGATCATTGAATTGTAATACATTCTAAGTGTACATTGTTCTTGATTAATACACGTAAGACAGTAAAAAGGATAACGTTGAACCACTACTAGGAAACTTTAAAAGTGTGATGCGTAGTAAGTAATCTTCTAGGTATGTTCACAATGGGATTGTAAGTATACAATCAAATAACTAATAGCAAGTTTCCAAAGGTGCATCAATGTTGAATCACAATCATATTAATGGGGCCTGGTAGTTCATCTCATCTCTCGTGTCATCTATGGTTCTTTCTCTTGTGTTTCCGCAGTATTTGCCTGAAAATGATTCACAACAAAGTGAGATCTAGCTTTGGTTTTAGGTATTGATAAGAACGTGAGATGCTAAACTTGATAGTTGATGATACTAGGAAAGTTGCTTGTATGTACTGTGGCTACAACTATTATCCTATGTATCCGACTAAGGTTTTCATGTATAGACAATATATGTAGAATCAATCACACATGACCCGTGTCGAACGTTTTATGTACCTCGTGGTTGGGTGTGATCACGCATAAACTGGACTTATGCGTACTTTAATCTGACTACCATTATAGCAGCCACGATAATTATCGGCATGCACTGGAAGAGGGTAATATCAGTATCATTCTGGCTTTGTCACTACTGTCTTAAATGACAATCTTAACTCCTAATTCAGGATGTGTATAAATTGGTCTGGGCTGACCCAATGTTTTATAGTATTTATTTGCCAATCATGGCACCCGGAAATTTGTATTTGGGATATACTCTAGATTGATCTAACTGTTGGCCTTATTATTCTTAAATGTTCAGTTCCAGTTAGGTTCGATTCGGTTGTGCCCATGAACACCCCTAGGACATAATGTCAAACAGATCCACAATGCCTACTTCACAGTTATCTTTGAATGTGACTCCATTGTTAAGTCACCATTTTGTTAAATTCCTTATGGGGCCAAATATACAGGCCAGACAGTACTGGTAATTAAAGGTGACAATTTTAATACAAAGGTCGACTTGAGTTATATTGTATGTCAGCATCAATTAATACAAATTAAATTAATAAAGGTATTGTAGAATGTAGATGAATAGGTGTTCACAGGTTAATTCAGTTTAAGCAGACTAGTTTTGAGTAAGATCTTTTGATAGGATATTCAACTTGTATGATGTGTTAATTTCACCTCTAGAAGCCGTTGCTTGAATCATTTTCATGAAATTTTGAAGTTTAAACTTTAAATCCATCAATTAGATTTGAGGAACTAAGATAGTTACTATTACTAATAGTGATATGTAATGACATTCTTGAAATTTTGTTAAAGAAAGAACAATACGTACCTTATTTAGACCCGAAACTTTATTTGGTTTTGTTGTTTCTGGTAAGGTCTTCACGTCAGCAACATCTGCTTCGGTCACATCAACATCTTCTTCTACACCATATAATAAAGAAGATGAAAAAGTCTTGTCAACAAAAACTTTTTTTTTTTTTATTCTTCTAACACGCTTTAATATATGGATCTTATGCTCACATACTTAGAAATTCAATGAATAAACAATTGTATAACATGCTTAGTTTATGTGACGAGAAACAAATAGGAAACTAAACGTCATACCTTTATCTGTCTCTTCTTTTGGTGAATCGACAACTGAATCAACAACCTCTTGGTCCACAACCTCTGGGTCTTCATCGTTGGGAATTGAAGAATCATCATCAATGGCTTCCATAGACTTTTCATTGGAGATTACACCCTCTATGTCTTCTTCCTCATGATCCTTGACCTCTACATCATCCTTAACAACTTCCTCTCCCATCCTAGGAGTCATAAATTCAGCTTTGACATTGTTATCCTTCATTATCTTTGCTTCTCTAGTCTCTTTCACTTCCACTGGGAGCACAATATCAGTTTTGGCCTTGTTGGATTCTTTCTTCTCTTCATCTTCTTTGACAACTTTCGTGCCACCCACATCATCTTTGCTTGATGTGGGAACCACATTGTTAGTTTTGGCATCATTATCTGCTATTGGTTTGGATTCTTTCTTCTCTTCTATGAGGGCCACATTGTCAGTTACGGTATCATGAACCTGGGTCGAGTCAGAGTCTTTAACCTTTTCATCTTCTTTCACAGCTTCTACCGCTTTCCCAACATTTTCACCCAACACAGGGACCACATTGAGGGTATTGGCAACACCACTAGGTTCTATTTTTGTTGTCTTGGTTTCTTTCTTCGTGTCCTCAACAACCCTACTTGTCGTTTCAACTTCGTGTTGCACCACTGACGCGTCACCTTTCTCCGTGATGGTTTTGGTGGTGTGGGTTTCTTTGCCACCATCCGATTTTGATGATTTGGTGATGGTCGTTGCGGTCTCGACGGCATGTTTGGATTTCCCACAACCCATTTTTCCCTTTTTTATTTTAATGTGTAACAAAGTTTGGGAAGAAAAGGGAGGGGGGGGAAATCGGAGAAAGAGAGAGTCAAAAGAAGAGAGAGAAATTGGAAATTGAGAAACTCTCTCTACCTGTTGTTAGCTAAGGGAAATATGTGTGGTATATGATGCTATAACTACTACTTTGGTGGGGATTTCATACATCATAATTAGTTATTTCTGTTGGGTTTCAAGGACAGAGATTTGCAGGCCTAAGTAGAATATTCCCATACATGAGAAGAGTGCATGTGTTAAATACTGTTAATTGATCTATAATTTTGTTTTTGATATTTTTATGTGGAATGGTGCAAGTTTTATAGAAAGTCCTTACAATAATATAGTTTCGTAAATCGTTCCGTTTAATAGTGCTAAATCATTGTTTCAATCGATTGTTTGTGTAACTAAACCTTCTACCTCATTATATACAAGAAAAAGGAAATAACAACATATCGTTGTTGACCGATCAAAGTGAGTCTTTTCTATATAAAAACAAGTACATATTCTAACTTGATGCTAAAAAGAATTGTTGTTTATGAATGTTGGAACCTCCGCTAGTCGGCCATTTCTTTCATGGAAGACGGCCCAGTTTATTTAATTTAAAGAGATCTTGGAAATTGGACACGTAAAAGGGGTTCATGTGTCCAACATTTTTTGGTTTTTTTACTTATTTTCTTTTGACGACGGTGCTGGTAGATGAACACATAAATCAATCAAGTGGGTGTGTAACATGTTATAAATGATGATTGAATCCAAGTTACTAACAAGTTTATTGTTTGTACTTTGAAGTTTTTTGATGGTTTAACACACTAATTATTAATTATTACATTTGGAAGGCATCAAATCCTCCCTTGCACATCTAAGGTATACATCTCAAAAATGCATCAGATTATAGTTTGCCGTTGGTGCGAATTCATGACCTACATCAAAAGATACAAGATAAGGGTGCTAGTAAGTTTAATGAGTCATTTCCTTTATCACTAATTGATTTCAAGAAGTGAATTCATGTGTTGATATGATTATACTAAATACATTAGTAAATTAAGTAGGAGTCTTATAGACTGAACTCCAAGCCACAATTGTAGCTTAAATGTGGACATCAAGGGTATACTACAACCTCCAATTCAACTTCAAACGAATGAGTAGTGCATCTCAGTTACCCCAATCACATCATTTACTTGTAACGAACGGAACGTGTGCATGCAGGAGTTTTCCTCACTTGAAGAGGGATCGTGAGCTAACTGAAATATAAGTTAAAGAATTGAATCTACTAAAATCCTAATTCAGAGAGCGTGAGACAGGAGTGACACGAATCGACCGGAAATATACTTTACTAATTTTTTGCTTTAACAACCTCAACTTGCAAGTGCCCATTTGTTTCACCTAAGGACGTAATCGGTATTAAAGAAGAAAGCACTTGTCCATTTGTTTCAAGCCAATTAACTACATACCGAGGTTATTCTAGACATCAAAATCAATTTACTTGGTGGGCAACTAGTTTTACCTTGCACATACTACTAATACATAAAAAATCTCATTATAAACTTTATTTTGGATTATTAAGCAAACACACACCCAAATTTAATTATGAAATTACACGTAAAATGTAAGATGAAAATGTACGTGATGTTTGAAATGACAAATACTGTCCATTGATTTAGTCAAATTGAGCATTGACCAACATCAACTAAAATTTGTTTTTGTTAGGGGTTTATCGTTTATGGCACAATTGATCGACAGAAACTTAATTTTCTAAAGGAAGGACATGTGACTTGCACGTGGGGTACCACTTTATTATTCGAGTAGTTTATATTTTGAGTAATGCTATATACGACAAATTACATAAAGTAAGGTTTAAATGAGTACACCAACTTTGAGTGAGAATGAGAGAACAAATGATATCGTGCGATGTGTATAAAGAGAATGCTCCACATGTACAAAACTCATTTACCCCCAACGTCAATTATTACACAAACGTCAAATCGAAAAATTATGAAAATTGCACCATTATATTCAGCGTTTTCTCCTCTTCGATTTGCCGTCACTCAAGACATACTTTTGACAACTTTTATTTTTTTCATTTTTTGGTGGGTTTTACAAATTAGTAACACATGTGTTAGTGATTGGTTTTACATTTGATTTGTGGTTAGGGTTAGGTTTTAGGGCTAGGGTTAAGGGTTTAGAGTTTAGGATTTAGGGTTAGGGTTTAGCAGGGTTTAGGGTTAGGGTTTAGCAGGGTTTACGGTTTAGTATGATTTAGGGTTTAGAAATTTGTAAAGCGTTTAGGGTTTGAGGTTTAGGGGTTAGGGTTTAGGGTTGGGTGTTTGGGGTGTCAGGGCGAAACCCGAAACACCCAACCCTAAGCCCTAAACCCCAAATCTTAAACGCAACACTTTAACACATGTGTTAGTAAATGTGAAACTCACCCAAAAAGTTGGAAAAAAAAAACTCGTCGAAATTATGCGTTGAGGAACGGCAAATCGAAGAGGAGAAAACGCTGAATTTAATGGTGCAATTTTCATAATTTTTTGATTTGTCGTTTGTGAGATAATTGATGTTGGGGGTAAATGAGTTTTGTACATCCAAAATATTCTCTTTGTACACATGTCATGATATCATTGGTTCCCTCATTCTCACACAAATTTCTATTCTTATTTGAACCCCACCCTCGTTACATAGCCTTAAATATAGACCTACTTTTCTTATTGGTTGAATTTTTCTCTCTTCTAATTTCACCCAATAAATTTTCCATAATCACATTTTTAAGCCATCATATTTAAGTCAAGTGGTCAACTAGTCATTTTCCATATAGTTTATACCTTCTTTTCAGTTAAAAAAACACGGAGAAATATTGTAACATGGAAAACCAAATTCTTTGTAGAAGATGGAAATGGAATAACACGTAGAAGGGTTTCTCGAGGAATTCATTTCTCCGTGAATTTACTCATTTCCATTTCTCCTCATTCTTTTTTCTCTATACCAATTAAGTAGGGACTACGGAGTATTATACACCGTTAGGCGTAGTAGAATAAAAAAAGTTTGCATTCATCCTCTTTACAATTTCATGTTAAGTTTTGAAAACACAATTAATATTATGGTTAAAGCTATAATTATCTACTTACTTATCTTTCTGTATCAATGTGAGTAACGTATCCTTTTTATTTCCAATGTGAATAACCAACTCTTAAGATTTATTCCAATGTTAGTAACATAGTACTTTAGTCACCATTTAATTATTATCATTGCTCACATGTCTTTTACCTGTATACTTTTAATGATTTTGCTAAATATATCTAACGTACGTGTCATGTCAAATCATTGAAAGTATACATATCAGTGACATGTGAGCAATGATGATAATTAAAGGGTGACTAAAGTACGAAACTAATTAAACTTAATAGTTAGTTACTCACATTAATGATAAAATGGGTAGGTCGTTCACCTTGCTATAGAAAGATAAGTACATTGATAATTTATAGCTTTAACTCATACTTTTATAAGCTAAATTTCACAAAATAGAAATGAATTATTGTGTTATTGTCAACTTTAAAAACCAACTACCAAAAATATCAAGTAATAAAGATGTATTAGCAATTTTCTTACAATTTCTAGCAATATGTTATCAAGAAATTGAGATTATATGACGAGTCAGAAAAAATATAACTCAAAATTAGAAATAAATGAGAGTTGCTATATTATTGGGTATTTTGCTAGTTGATTTTTAGGATCGATAATCAAATGATACTTCACTTTTTATTATTGGCAATTACTTATTAGTATTATTTATTATTTATTATTATTTATATATGAGTGTATAAACTATACATTCTTTTGTTCGTGAATACAAATTTGATATCACAAGGGAAATAAGATAACTACAGAGCAAATAGGATTATTTTACATTTTTACAAGTCACAACCGTTTTTTTTAAACATTCATGTTTTTTTTAGCGTTCTTTCTAATATGGTTTTTACCTGGAAATTTTAGAAACATAATTATAGCTAGCTTGTATACTTAATCCATTCAAATAATAACATAGAGACACCATTACCGATATGAACTCTTGATTTAGTTTTTACATAAAAGTAGTAAGTGGCATCTAAATTTTCAACCCTCAATCACATACCATATTTTAAATCAAAACACATAGGGTAAAAAAGGATCCACTGCTCGTATATGTATGTGTCTATACATACAGACATACCGAGTGAGACCTGATAACCATGTTAGTTATCTGCGTCTTTCTCTTACGGTCTTAATTTTAAGTTTCAATACACCAATACCAACACTACTCAATCCCATTGAGGGTGGAGTATGAGGAGGTAAGATGTAGACAGTTATACCCCTACCCAAAGATAAGGAGACTGCATCCAGAAAGATCTCCGGTAATAATGCTTATTGCTACATGTATTAAGACTTCATGTCTTTAACTGACATTGTTTGATAATATATGCTAGGCATAGATTGTTTAAATCTTTTCATTAAGCATGGTCAATGGCATTACTATTTACTATAATAGATATAGCAAAACAAAAGGTGTCTGCATAAATCAGGAACCATTTTCAAAGATTCTTACTTACATTACCCCTGATACCAATGCTTACAATTTCCTTTTGAACAACAACAATAATAAAGTTTTATCTTATAAATCAAGGACTCGTATATAGTTTCCACTTATACAGATACCAGTGAAAGATAGATATATTATTGTATATCAATGTTGAAATATTGAAACAAGCTAGATTGCTTCTTTTTATATTTTGCTTAAACAAAACTCATCTTCAACAAAAATAAAAGGATGTCTGCACCTATGATCATAAAAGGAAAACTTAATAAGACACAACGTAAAGCACAATCCCAAGAATATTGATCAAGTAAAAATAAAACACGAACATTAACCGGACTCAACACCAGCACCAACTCACAACAGTACCATCTTTGGAGCACCCATCGGTGCATTATCAAAGAAACTAGATCAACCAATGTTGTTACCTCTTTACCATACCACTCGGGCTACTTGGATCATTGAGTTCAACACTTTTTTGTAATTGGAATAAGAAGGAGAAGAAGAAAAATGGAGCAAATAAATGTTCTAATCATATGGATTTTAATGTCATTGGTTTGTGTCCTCTCCACCATGGATCAAGAGAGAAAGGTTAGTATTTCAGATTTTTGCCTTTAGTTGAATGAGTAGCAGATGTGTCAATACTCAAAGTGCATCTTGAGTATTTCAGATTCATCTAAAGTCTGTTAACTTGTTGATGGTGCTGCATACATTGAACAATTGTTTTAATGTTTCTCCTGTGTATGGTGCTTTTGTAACTTGAATTGGTTGATATACAACTTGTATATGTGCTAATGTGCGTAAAATTATCACTGCATTGTTGTTAATTTGTGTAGATTGAGGGTTTTCGTTTCAGTCGTTTTTAGACAATAAGATTCTGTAGCAGAAATTGATACTGCTTATGCTAAGATGACACACAAATTAAATTTGTTTGGACCTGACATAATGATAAAATTATAAAGAGATAAATCACATGCAGCACATTTCATATCTAAGTTGATGCATATCTAAGTTGATATCAATTTTTTGCAGGTTTATATTGTTTATATGGGATCCCTCCCTGAAGGCGAATACTCGCCTTCACTGCATCATGCTGAGATTATCAAACAAATTGTTGATCCCAGGTATACCATTAATTTGAAGTTTAAGATGTCACACTATTAATCTTTTCAATTTATTAATATTTTAAAACCAAGCAGTTTTGCGAACAAATCACTCGTAAGGAGCTACAAAAGAAGCTTCAACGGGTTTGCTGCAAATGTCACAAAAGAAGAACAATCTAAGTTAGCGGGTAAGGATTTTTTATATAAATATATAACAGCATGTTAGCAGGTTAGTTACCTTATAATCATGCTAATTAAATGGTGTTCATCTTTGATATACCTTAGGGTTAATACAAAACACGACTTATATATGTGATCAATTGTCATGTATATATATCTGTGCCTTGTCTTGAGTTCTTTTCAAGCACACTTCCAGAACTTGAATGGGATTAGTACAAATTAGAGGTGGCTATTTTGACCCGTAGGTTGTGTTTCATTTCGAACAGGTCAAATGAGTTAGTTTATTTAGCTAAAGAAGGACGGACCCAATGGGACACATGTCACTCAAAGTCAATTATTAGTGCCTACAACCTCATAAATCGATTTCGTTCAGGATTCAAACAATCAATGTTATTATAACGCAAGAAAGGTGCTTGCAGCTCAACCCGACCTGTTTGAGGTCAAAAGGTTTGACCCATTACCTAAGTGACCCCAGTTTCGAGACCTTTGGATAACATGAATGGATAAAGAATAAAAAGATTACCCTATTCAAAGTCTAGGACAAATCAAAGAAGTATAATTGTTGATGGTCAAACGGGGTGGATCCCTGCATTTGAATAACCCCATCACCTCTTTCAACCCATCTAGTGAATACCATGCCTGTTTGGGCATCATATAATGTCGATCAATAATCATGCAAAAGTAGCTAGTAGTACTGTGCAGGTAGGAACTAAAACAGACGTGTACTGACTTACTAGATAGTATTACTCAACATGCCTTACTCTAATCCTCTTTGTTCAGGAATTTTTGCCAAACAATATATAGAGTAATACACTAAACAACAAATTACATTAGTAGCAACTGCATGCAACAAATCATAAATACTTGCATAACAAGAGAATAGGGATCAACAACAAGACTTGTATAAGGTAGGGGTAGTGTCTGTATATTTGTTCGTTTACATTGACATGATCGATATGCGTAACTAACTGCTAAAAAACTAACACTAATGTTTGTATCTTGATTTACAGGGTATGACGGGGTGGTATCCATATTTCCATGTCAAAAGCTCACACTCCAGACAACAAGGTCATGGGATTACATGGGACTTTCACAAAAAGTTAAAAGAATCCCTGCAATTGAGAGCGAGATTATTATTGGAGTCATTGATACTGGAATATGGCCAGAGTCCGAAAGTTTCAAAGATGAAGGATTTGGTCCCATTCCCACTAAATGGAAGGGAGCCTGTCATGGGGGTAAAGATTTCACATGCAACAGGTACTTAGCTTTAATGTTTAATTAACTAAATTAGCGTAGAGTTTGAAATCTAGCTAGTAAGTGGACATTGTAGAATTCTTTCGCTCCTGCTATGATCTCAGTCAGGATAAAGTGCAATGAGTTTATTTATAAAGTTTTCTTCTGTGGTTTTAATTAACAATAACTGAACATTATGTTGGACGGTTACTCAATTTTGAATTCTATTATCTTGATACAGAATTACAGATCAACTGTATAATCAAGAGAAACACAGGGAAAGTTCTTACACTGCCTCCCGAATATCCAAGACTACAAAGAAAACTCGATAATCCAACTTAGACACCTAAAGACCTATAACTATAATAACTTGTTTTTCAAAAAGTCACTGATAAGGTTGAAAACGTAACAATGACTTTCAATAGAAAATACACAAGAACAGCTCGTGTATATGAACCCTAAATTCCCAAGAACAACTTGGAAACTAATTGGTGAGAGCAACTCTCGCAAATCAGACTTATCATTCAATTGATCAAAAGATACATTTTTTATTCCAGTAGTGCCTTATATAGTAATAGACACATAGTAACTAACTAACTATGACTTAACTAACTATTGCTCAAACTACTAATAGATTGCAACGTGTTGTAATTAACTAACTAGACTTGACTATTACAAAACGACCCATATCAACTTCCTACTCCTTCAAAACATCCTTGTCCTCAAGGATGGTAGATCATGGCTACTTGTTATCGGATAAATATCTGACTTGTGAAACAGAACTTCTGAAATGGCTGATTGTACTTTGATGTGATCACTCGTGAAAGTACAAAATAAACTTTGCTTGACAACAACTGAAAAAACAGCTGTTACAAAATGAGATGATCTTTTGATCATCCTCATTAGATCCATCTTCTCCCTTCCAGCATCATGGCTGCCAAGTGGGTCCATGTTTCGAGCTAGCTCAACCCTAATATCACCATTTACATACCACACTCATCTCCATGTCTTTCCAGAATACAAGACAATAAAATTCCCAAACTTCAAATCATAAAACTGAAATAAGAAGAACATTTGAAGACCAACATACCAATAAGTAGTCTGCATGATATAAACCCATCGCCAGCTTGGTATGCAACCTAAATAACTCACATCTGGACAAAACTCAACATCATCACCTGTATAAACTTCTTTCATCAATAACCCAATCTCATATGGGTCAACATCTATGTTGTATCTCTTATCTCTAGTCCGGTTGGTCATTTTAAAAGGTTCTAGAGGCACGAGTTCCATGGCTCGTTTAATCTCAGTAAACCACATTAAGATCAAGTATATATCAGCCATCAAATAGGAGTTTTGTTGCTGATCAAATTCTGTCGTGACATCCATTTGTTCACTACCGTCCTCTTTCTCAGTGATCAACATGAATTCAGCTACAAACACTTCAGTTGTTCTCAGGACACGTCTCCCACCGGCTAACACAACCTTGATTTCGTCTATCACAAAACTTTGTACAAGGACTACTAATGTAGTTTTGTCTTCATTCACACCATTGGCCTTCATAACCACTTGTCTAACCCATTTCACACCTATATTTTCCCCCGTCTCAACCCCTTTACCCTCTTTTGTAATTACAAAACAACCATTGGAAACTTTAGAGCATGTGAAATTCCTTGTCAGAATGATCTTGGGTGTCGGCCATAACATAGGTGAATTTGTACAGCCCAAGGAAAAATAGATTTCATGCATTGGTTCAATATCAATTCCACCAAGATATGTATATCCAGAGGAAAAAAACACCTCATAGACGTCATTACTACCCTCGAAAAGGACTTGCAAAGCAACAATTTGACCAACACTCTTGATTGATTTTATTTGGAAATTATTAACACCAGGAGGAGCCGTTGCAGCAACTTCGATCACCTTATTGTTTAAAAACTTCAAGACATCATTTACCAGCATTCTTAAAACCTTATTGTAATATTGTCCCATTCTTTTATGTTGCATCCTCAATGCTGTGAACTGCTTGTCAAACCATAATACTTCGCCAAATGTGTGAATACAGTGACTAACAAAACAATTGGTATAATCTGGGGGTTTAAGTGGTTTACGACCCCATAGATCATACATAACACCATAGGCATTACTTTTCCCTGGTTCATCAGCACACGCAGAATCAAGACTTTCATCAAACAACTTGTATGTGTATGCATACGCTAGCCCATCATTAATTGTTGAGTGACTGAGGTTTTCGAATTTATCTCCTTTCTTCAAAACAATCTGTTTTCTGAGTTCGTCACTTTGAACTTTCAATTCAATCGAACCCGAGTTGTCTACCTCAACATTTGAAACATTTGAGTCTTTGCTATCAAAATTCAAGAGTTGATATTCTGAACTGTGATCGAATTTGCTCGACTTGATTGCATCTTCTGCTCCAGATTTTAAATTCAATGTCGCTCCCACTGAAATTGAACCAACTTCTTCAAGTTTTCATTTCGGCATTTCATCAAGCACCTTGTAAGCAACATTTTTTCTGCAATTTCTACGACTTCTTTTTCATCCATAATCTTCCCCTTCTCAAATTCAGTTGATGACTCTACCTTCTGAAAATTGAGTGTAAACTCTTGAAGTGTAGCCAAAGAAAATGCATCATCAAAAGATATTGGAGAAAACATATTCACATAACATTGAATTTCTTCATTCAACCCATACATGAAACAATAAATCCTATAATCATTTGGTAATTGCATAGGACTTGTAACGGTAATGAATTCATTATAATACTCTCTTACTGATGCACTTTGTCTTAAAGCTTCCAATTCAATCATGAATTCATCATAATCGTCAATTATTTGTGCATTCAGTTTATCTAACAACGATGTATTTGTTACCTCAAATTGCTTGCTCGAGTTAGGGTTTGACGGGTCACTGAAATCCGCAATTTCTTGAATATGTGCTACATAATATCGCTCAACATTTGAAGAACTTTGATTGCTTGATTTGGCCATCGATTCTTGAATATCAGTTTCACTTATCGTTTGTTGATCATCATTGTTGAACCACTGCGATTGACTAGACTTAATCTCTTGAAGAAGTAATTTGATATCCAGATTCATTAGCTTTAACAGATTGACATCCATTATCCACAGTCAGAGGATTAGATGCTCTAATACCACTTGATAAGGTTGAAAACGTAACAATGACTTTCAATAGAAAATACACAAGAACAGCTCGGGTATATGAACCCTAAATTCCCAAGAACAACTTGGAAACTAATTGGTGAGAGCAACTCTCCCAAATCATACTTATCATTCAATTGATCAAAAAATACATTTTTTATTCCAGTAGTGCCTTATATAGTAATAGACACATAGTAACTATCTAACTATGACTTAACTAACTATTGCTCAAACTACTAATAGATTGCAACGTGTTGTAATTAACTAACTAGACTTGACTATTACAAAACGACCCATATCAGTCACCTTGACCTCAAGGTGGAAATAATGGATCCTGTGTTGATGGTCTTTTAGCATAACGTTGAAAGCTAAGTGATTTAAATGCTTTCAATTTGCAGGAAGATCATTGGAGCCCGCACATATAGCTTAGAAAATATCAATTTGGACATCTCGGCTAGAGACATTGATGGGCATGGGACCCATGTGGCATCCATTGCAGCCGGTAACGAAGTGTATGATGCTAGTTATAATGGAATAGCACAAGGAATTGCTAGAGGTGGGGTCCCCTCAGCAAGACTCGCTGTCTATAAAGTTTGCGACACAGGATGTTTCATAACAGACACTCTGTCTGCTTTTGATGACGCAATAGCAGATGGAGTCGACGTCATATCGCTTTCAATCAACTACAACGAGCTACAAGAGCTTACTTCAGACCCAACAGCAGTTGGTGCTTTTCACGGGATGCTTAAAGGTATTGTAACAGTCAACTCTGCTGGGAACCGTGGTCCTGATCTGTTTACTATCACAAATTATGCTCCTTGGATTGTTACTGTAGCAGCCACCAATATTGACAGAAAAATTATTGATGAACTTCTTCTTGGGAAGGATGTTGTTGTAGAGGTGAGTATCGAATCTAATTGCTTTCTAGTTGGCTCTAATAATTTGACTGCTAATCGACCTAATTGCATGTAGGGTAATGGTATAAATGCTTATCCATCAAGTAATGGAGCCTTACCTCTGGTTTACGGGAAAGAGGTGACAACTAGGTGCTCCGAAACTGATGCAAGGTAAAATTTCTTTCAAATTAATGGGCGGAGAAAAGAAATAATAATTCAAGTAGTTATCTGTACATTAACAAGTAATCGAATTTGTGGATTTTAGGAACTGTGTTGCCGAGTGCATTGAGAGTAGCTTGGTCGAACAGAAAGTGGTTCTTTGTGATCAAGATGACCACATTTATATAGAGGCAGTTAAAATAGCGGGAGCCCTTGGTTGTATCATCCCATATCCGCAAATAAATGTCTCTACGATCGCCCCATATCCTCTTGTAGGCCCAAGTACAAAGGGTATCAATTTGGTTAAAACCTACAAGAACTCTACTACGTAATGATGTCTTTCTATCAACCTTCTTTACTTTGAGATATCAATATATGTTTATATATACAATAACAACCTAACTGTTATTGTTGAGTCCTGAGCCACTGCCAGATCTGCTCAGAAGTCAAGTCTTGTGCCACTGCTAGCACTTTACCACTGTTAGTTAGTTTTGTATTGACAGTACCACTGTCAGTTAGAATTAGTCTAACAGTGCCACTGTTGGTATAAGTATACTTTGTATTAAGTGTTTAACCACTGTTGGTTATATACGGGTACTACCCCTGTTAGTGTATAGCTCAACCACTGTTAGTAGTCGGTTAGAGATAATTATGGAATAGATATGATTTCCATAATAGTTTGATTCTGTAAAGGACTCTATATGTTATAAATAGAGATCCTGTAGAACTCTAGAATATGTACGAATTTCTAGTTATTAGCTTCAAGGTTGTAAACCCTAGCACAGTTTGTGTGTTCGTATTATTTGATAATAATATTGAAGCTTTTGATTAATATTCTGTGTTTCAAGTTTATTCTTCAAGTTATTAATAAACTATTCCGCAAGCTTATTAATAATCAATCAAAGTAATACATATTAAGATCCTTACTGGGTTCAACAAGTGGTATCAGAGCTAGATATTGCTTTGATCTTGAAGAATTCTATAAAAGATTGCAGCTTTCTCTTCAAATTTCAAGATGTCTACTGAAACAATGGAAGGAATACAGGCTACCAAGATTCCTATGCTCAAACCTGATGAGTTTGAGTTATGGCAGACAAGAATAAGACAGTACATGCTTCTCACAGATTATATGATGTGGGAGGTGGTTATCAATGGACCTAATTATCCAAAGGGTCCAGATGGTGAAAAATTGGAAAGACCACCACCCAAAACAGATGCTGAGAGAAAAGAAAGAGCTACTGAGTGGAAAGCATTAAGTACATTACTTTTGTCTATTCCCAATGAGTATCAAAAGAAGTTTGATAAATGTGTAGATGCTAAGGTTCTCATGGAAGCTATTGTTACAAGGTTTGGAGGTAATGATAATACAAAGAAGAACAAGAGGTCTCTTCTCAAACAACAGTTTGAGAATTTTGCTGGAGTAAAGTCAGAAACCTTAACTCAAACTTTTGACAGGTTTCAGAAACTGGTGGGAGATCTTGAAAATCACAATGTTAAGATTGACAAGGATGATCTTAATAGGAAATTTTTAAGATCACTTGGTACAGAATGGAACATGTACACTGTGGGACTTAGACAAAGTACAGATCTTGATCAGAAGGAAATTGAGGATCTGTACAATGATCTAAGAAACTTTGAGCCTGAGGTTTTGGCTATGAAACAATCCATTGGTAGTTCTAATAATACTGCTTTTGTTTCTGTTGGTGATACTGGAAGTAGTAGCACATCTGGTGCTAATGATAATGTGCTAGAAGCATTCTTTGCTAGCCATATAAATTCATCATTAACTACAGAGGATTTAGAGCAGGTCACTGAAGAAGATCTTGAGGAGATGGATTTAAGATGGCAAATGGCCATGATTACCATAAGAGCAAAAAGGTTTATGCAGAGGTCTGGTAACAGAAATTTTACATTCAAGAGAGATGGTGTAGCAGGCTTTGACAAGAGCAAGGTGGAGTGTTTCAACTGTCACAAGCTGGGTCACTTTGCTAGAGAATGCAGGAACACACAGGATGGAGGATCTATGAATACTGCTAATGGAATCATGAGAAATAATTCTGGTCCTCAGAGAAGAATGGTACCTGTACAGAACACCACTTCAGACTCATTGGTAGCACAAGATGGAATGGGGGGGTTTGACTGGAGTGATCAAGAAGAGCTTGTGGTAAAGAATCAAGCATTGATGGCGGTCACAGAAGAACCAGAACCTTCAGACATTCCACATGAGGTACAAGTTAAATTATGTTCTCCTGAATGCAAGAAAATGGTTAAATTTTATAGGGATCATAATGTTGTTGTGTGCAATGAGTTAAAAGCTTTTGAGGTCAAAGGTCAACATGCAACTTTAGCTATTGAAAATCTGGAAAAACAAATTAAAGCTTTTGAAAAGAATGAATCACAATTTCACTTAGATATTAAATATCTAAATTGGGAAAAGAAAGCTTTACAAACAAAAGTTGATATGCTAAGTGCCAAGTTGGCTGAGGAAATTTCTGATAAAGAGTCAATAAAGCTGAAAGTTGATGAATTGGAAAATGCTTCCAAAGGTGTCCAAAACTTAATCAAGTCTCAAATTCATGATAAATTAAAAACTGGGTTAGGTTACAATCTTAATGCTGTTCCCCCACCTTATAATCATACTTACTTTCCATCTAAAATTGAGTTTGACTTTGGAAAACTTAAGGAAGGTGTGTCAGAAGAGATTATTAAGGTAGATCCAGTAGTTAATTGTGATGATAATATAGATTTTGATAAAGTAGACATATCTGATTGGACTGAGGAAGATGAGAATGATAGTGGTAGCTTATCTAGTGATAATTCTATGAATGATTGTAATAAGTCAATTACTGGTCTAGTTTCAGAACTTAAAAGTGATAAATTGGTAGAAGGCAAGAAGATGTTCATGGAGAAAGCTAAAATTCAACTTGAACAAGTGAATAGGGTTAACAAATCTAGAACTAATCTAGGTTATGTGTCAAATATCAAGTCTGAATGTGATAAGTGTGCAGGCAAACATAATGACAAATCTGAAAATAAAATTAACAAACCTACACCTAGAGGGAATCAGAGGAATTGGAATCAATTAGTGTCACAAAGGCTGGGTAATGGGTTTGAATGTGTGAAAAGAAAATCATGTTTTATTTGTGGTGGGTATAATCATCTTCAACTGGACTGCTACCACAATCCTAAAAATAATAGGAACAGTGGAACAAGCCAAGTGTTGAGAAATAAGCCTAACAGAGGCAATGCTGCAGCTACTGTTAATACTGCAGCAGTGCCACTGTCAAAAGCTAACAGAGGCAATGCTGCAACCACTGTTAATACTGCAGCAGTGCCACTGTCAAAGGCTTACAGAGGCAAGACAAGGACAGGGGAGGATTTGACTACTGTCAGGCATGGTACCTCTGCTGGTGTTAAACATTTAAAAAAAATGTTTATACCAAGTAAAGCTACCACTGCTAGGGTAATAAACACAAACTTGAAAGTGACCACTGTCAGACCATTAACCACTGTCAGGTCTAAAACAGATTGTTTTTGGAAATATAAGAATGCATATACATCAAAAGTGTCCAAAATCAATGAAGCATTGAGATCAATCACTTTTAAGAGGGTTGATGTAAAAAATGCTAAAGGGAAACCCAAAGCCAGATTGGTTTGGGTTCCCAAGAGAAACTAATTATTTCTCTTTTGATATGTGCAGAGCAAACCAAGTTTATGGCATATTGATTCAGGATGCTCAAGGCACATGACTGGAGATAGGGAGAAACTGCAGGATTTTAAAGCATTTAATGGAGGACATGTGGCTTTTGGCAGTAACCCTAAAGGAGGAAAAATCACAGGTAAAGGCAAGGTAAAAAGCAGTAAGCTCACTTTCAATGATGTTTATTATGTTGAGCAATTGAGATACAATTTGCTTAGTGTGAGTCAAATCACAGATAAGCAAAATCCTGTTTATTTCACTGACACAGAATGCATTATACTTTCTGAAAAACTCAAAATACCTGAAGACAAAATTTTAATGAGAGTTCCAAGAAAGAACAATGTATACTGTAGTGATCTAAACAAGATGAAATCTCAAAATGTCAACTGTTTTATATCTAAAGCTACTGTTTCTGAATCTGACTTATGGCATAGGAGGATGTGTCACTTGAATTACAAGACCATGAATAAACTTGTTAAGGATAGGCTAGTGAGAGCTTACCTGAAAAGTTATTTGAATGTAGTGACCATTGTGTAGCTTGTCTCAAAGGCAAGCAACACAAGACTTCTTATAAGTCCAAGCTTGTTAATACCAATATCACTCCCTTACACCTGTTACATTTGGACTTATTTGGCCCTACCAATGTAGCTAGTCAAGGGAAGAAATCTTACTGCTTGGTGATAACTGATGACTACTCTAGGATGAGTTGGGTATTCTTTCTTAGGACAAAGGATGAGACAAGTGAAACACTTAGATCTTTCATAACTAGGATTGAAAATTCAACTAATCAGAAGGTTAAGATCATCAGATGTGATAATGGGACAGAATTTAAGAATTGTGAGATGAATAAGTTCTGTGAAGAGAAAGGTATAGAAAGACAGTTTAGTGCACCTAGGACTTCACAACAAAATGGAGTAGCTGAAAGGAGGAATAGGACACTAATTGAAGCTGCTAGAAGCATGCTAGCAGATGCTAAACTTCCAATGTCTTTCTGGGCAGAGGCAGTTAGCACTGCTTGTTATGTTTTGAATAGGATTTTGATAGTCAAACCTCATAACAAGACACCCTATGAGTTATTCTTTAAAAGAAAACCTTTGGTTAGCTTTTTAAAACCATTTGGATGTCCTTGTACTGTCTTAAATACCAAGGATCACCTAGGTAAGTTTCAAAGTAAGGTAGATGAGGCTATCTTTGTTGGGTACTCTATTCAAAGCAAGGCTTATAGAGTATTTAATAAAAGGACTAGAATCATAGAGGAGACCATGAATGTGACTTTTAATGAACATACACCAAATGTAGAAGGAACAGGTCCAGAAGTGTTGTTTGATATTGATGCACTAACCCATGCTTTTAGATATCCAGATTTGTCTACTAGTGCAGGTACTAGTGCAGGTGATGGTGCAGATGAACAGAGCAACATCATTCAACCTACAAAGAATGACTTGGAGTATGTATTATTTCCAATTTGGACTCCAGATCCACCAGCAGTTTTTCAACAGGATCAAACAGAAACTGAAGGATCAACTCCTGCAACAACTGGTTCAGATGCAAAGGATGATTCATATAAAGATCAGAGATCACCAAAGGACTTTGAACAACATTCACCGTTTCAAGTCTTGGAAAGGACTTCTTTGTCAGATTCTGACACAACGCCACAGTCTGCAAAAGAAAGAGAGGAAAGAGATTCTTTTTCTGAATCAGAAATGGATAATCTTCTGGGTCATAATTTGGAAAGGGAATTGCTTGATACATCCACATCTAAATATCTGGTTCATAAAGATCATTCCTTGGATCTGGTCATTGGTGATATTAGTTCACCTGTTTTGACAAGACAGCAGTCAAAGATAAGAGAGGAAGATTTACATACTTCATTATATGTTTGTTTTCTGTCTCAGATGGAACCAAAGAAAGCAGTGGAAGCTCTCAAGGATCACAGCTGGATTGAAGCTATGCAAGAAGAATTGCTGCAATTCAAGCTGCAAGATGTATGGGATTTGGTTGATTTACCAAAAGGAAAGAGAGCTATAGGCACCAAGTGGATATTTAAGAATAAGAGAGATGAAAGAGGGATAGTTATCAAGAATAAAGCCAGGTTGGTTGCACAAGGGTATACACAGGAAGAAGGCATTGATTATGATGATGTTTTTGCTCCAGTTGCTAGGATAGAAGCTATTAGATTATTTTTAGCTTATGCATCTTATCAGGGTTTCAAGGTTTATCAAATGGATGTGAAGAGTGCTTTTCTTCATGGTTTGATTGATGATGAGGTGTATGTGTGCCAACCTCCAGGGTTTGAAGATCCATCATATCCAGATAGAGTATGCAGATTGAAGAAAGCTTTGTATGGTTTACATCAAGCACCAAGAGCTTGGTATGACACTCTATCTGAGTATCTTCTCAAGAATGGATTCAAGAGAGGTACTATTGACAAGACTTTGTTTATCAAGACAATTCAGAAAGATATTTTGCTGATACAGGTGTATGTCGATGATATTATATTTGGATCTACAAGTGATCCACTGTGTAAAGATTTTGAGGTGCTAATGCATAAGAAGTTTAAGATGAGTTCAATGGGAGAACTCACCTTCTTTTTAGGGCTGCAGGTTAAGCAGAAGCCAGATGGAATCTTCATTAACCAAGGGAAGTATGTTAAAGATATCTTGACTAAATTTGGTTATCAAGATGTAAAGATAGCTAGCACTCCCATGGAGACACATAAACATCTTAATTCTGATCCTGAGGGGGAGGAAGTAGATGTGCACTTATACAGGTCAATGATTGGTTCTTTGATGTATTTAACTTCATCTAGACCTGATATTATGTTTGCAGTGTGTCTTTGTGCTAGGTACCAGACCAATCCAAAGCAGTCACACATGTATGCTGTGAAAAGAATATTTAGATACTTGAAAGGTCAACCAGATTTGGGAATTTGGTATGCTAAAGGATCAGATTTTGAGCTCAAAGCTTTCACAGATAGTGACTATGGTGGTGAAAACATGGATAGAAAATCAACTAGTGGTGGATGTCAATTTCTTGGAAATAGGCTAGTGTCATGGCAATGCAAGAAGCAGACCACAGTTTCCACATCTACAGCAGAAGCAGAGTATGTTGCAGCATCCAGTTGTTGTGCACAAGTGCTCTGGATTCAGAATCAAATGATGGACTATGGTTTGACTTTCATGAACACTCCTATTTACATTGATAATACTTCTGCTATTAGTATCATACAAAATCCTGTTAAGCATTCAAAAACCAAACACATTGAAATCAGATATCATTTTATAAGAGATTGTTATGATAAAAGATTGATTCATATTTTCAAAATTCATACTGATAATCAACTTGCAGATCTTTTTACCAAAGCATTTGATGTAGGAAGATTTACATTTTTGATATCTAACATTGGTATGATAAATCTCACTTAGTGTTTTGGTCAGGATTAGATACTAACAGAGGTGAATTATATTGTGACAGGGTCAAGTGGTACCACTGTTAGCTTCATCATGATAACAGTTGGTTCCACTGTTAGTTTACCTATGCCACTGTCAATGTATTTTCAACCTCTGCTGTGTATTTTTGTAATTTAACCCCTGCTGGTTGTTATTAGTTTAATATTGCAGGATTAAGCCACTGTCAAGAGACATTAGGAGAACTGGAATCTAATGTTTTTCTTTCTTGTGATAAAAAAAAAAAAGTGAAGTATTTGCCTCTGCTAGTTCTAGTATACCCCTGCTAGTACTAGTACCTCTGTTGGTGTTATTGTGTGGTATTAATATTTGAATTTGATCAAGTGAAGTAACCCCTGTTGGGCTTATGTGTTAGTTGTGCCCCTGTTGGCACATAACTAACAGTGCCACTGTTAGTTACTTTTACTAGGGCTTGGCGCTGTCAACATATAAATATCTAAACACTTCACTTTTTCAATTACGCTTTCAAATCTCTCACAACTCTCTACAAATCGCTCTTGTTTGTTTTTTCTTAGTTGTCAATCAATCGTCTTTCTTTCATCAATTTTACAAATGGCATCGTCATCTTCATCTGATACTGATCATTCTATTCTGAGTGTTCATTCTGAACACAACATGAGGGCTTTCTTGAATAAAGAAATCGCAGATGAATATTTTCACCCAATTATTGATTTCTTGAGTAACTGTCCAGTTACATATGCCCTTACTGTTGCTCCAAGATTGATCAGATCACACATTCAAGAATTCTGGAAGAATGCTAAGGAAGGAACTGTTAATGGCATTCCTCATATTCATTCTACTGTCAAGGGGAATAGAGTGATGATAACTGAGATTGTTCTTAGGGAACTTCTACAGTTTGATGATGAAGGAGGAGTCCTGGAATTGTCCAGAGGAGATCTATTTCAAGGAATACATGCTATGGGTTATGAAGGTACTGGAAAGACAAGATCAGAATACACATTCTTGAAGTCATGGTTCTGTCCTCAATGGAAGTTCTATATTCATACTTTCCTGGTATATTTATCTCAGAAGAGGACTAGTTTTAATGAATTTAGTTCTACTATTGCATATCCTATAATCTGCTTGGCACAGGGTCTTAAATTTAATATGTCTAGGTTCATCTTAGATAATATGATTAAAAATGTAAAGGGTGATACATTTATTATGTACCCTAGGTTTGTTCAACTTTTGTTGAATAAACAGCTGCCAAATCTGTCAGCAGATAAAAGTGTAATAGTTAGCTCTACTCTATCTTTGAAAACTATTAGAGCCATGTATCAATACCAAAACACTTTTTCCAAGAAGGAAACTGCATTGTTTTCTACAATGTTAGTTGCTCCTTCTGCCACTGGTGGTGTATTACCAACACCACTTGGACCAAATGATGACAGGACAACAACACAAGTTGTTTCTGAACACACATCAGGAGGTGGCACAAAAAGAAAACAAGGGAACCAACAACCTACCCACAACAAAGCCAAGAAATTCAAGAAATCTAAACAGGCTGTGGAGATTCCTGTTTCTTCACAGTCTCAGTCACAGGAACATTCACAACAGGTGAACATACTTGATGAAAATGTTCATTCTGGAAGGGCTGCCACTACTGTTTCTAGCCCACTGGCAGGACAGGACAGTGGTAACATCAATCAGACCCAACCAGAGGCAACTTCTAATACTGAACCTACGGGTAATGAAGCAGGTGAAGGTCCCAGTACCATGAATCTAGGGGCATCTGAGCAAGTGCCAGATGCAGTCAATGATTCTTCTAGGAGGTCACACTCTAATGTTGATGAGACTAGTAATATAACTGAGGAATTGACGATTGATGATTTGGCACATGATGTCATTTTGATATGGGACAAATTTGTGAAGGAAAGAGAGTTGAGAAGAGAGCAACAAATCAAGTTGGCTGCTCAGGATGAGTTACTTCAAAGCCAGCAGCAGGAGATTGATGATTTAAGAGCTAGATTGGTTGTGGTAGAAGATGTTGTTACACAAGTCTTACAACCTGCTGCAGCTTTACAGAAATCTTCAGGCAAGGGGGAGAAAAATGATGAAAATCAGGAGAAAGATAATATGCCTGAAGATAAGAAAGATGATAATGATGGTACTGATGGGAATGATGATGGAGGTGCAGGTGGTATTAGTGAAAATGTTGAGGATGAGTTGAATGTATCAGGTTATGTGATTAATGAGGGCATGAATGATGATGAAATTGATAGGAGTATGGTGATATATGAGGGTGAACATGTACAAACAGGTCAGGATGAGGCAGATAATAGTGCACAAAGAGGTCCAGCTTTAAATGTTTTCCCAATAAACAAGGGATTACCTTTTGAGGCTGTAGCTAATTTGTATTTTTGGGATGTTATGGGAGAACATGTTGATATGGGAAAGAGAGTAAGTTTTAGTGATAGGATGATGGTTGATAGATCTGAAGTTGAAAAGAAGATGAAAGTGACAACCTATAATAGAAAGAAATCAATTCCAGTGAGAAAGACTTCTGTCAAGAAAAATCTTGTGTCATATCAATCACTAACCACTGTTAGCAGTTTGGTTTCTACCACTGTTGAGGTATCTACCTCTGTTAGTACTTCAGTAGCAACCACTGCTATATTACCTACCCCTGTTATCACAGAATCAACCACTGTCACCAGAACACCATCAACCACTGTCACCAGAACAATTTTACCCCCTATCATGATTGAAGAACCTTCTTCACCACCCAAACCTAAGTCTGATCTTCCAAAGATTGATTCTAAAGACAAAGGTAAGGGAAAATTGAAAGAAGAGAGAAAGGTAAAGAAGGTTGTAGAACCTCAGATTGATTTGGATGAGGCTAGGAGAGCTCAGGAGGAGCATGATGAGAGAATGCTAAGGATGGCTGTTGAGTCTAAGAGGCTGGAGGGTCCTGATGTTGATGTTGTGTTAGAAGATATGAGTGTGGTAACTTTATCTCAAAAGGCTGCAAAGATGTTGAATGATATGGCTGCAAGTGGTAAAGGGTTATCTGCACAACAGATTCATGATATGATCAACAAGAAGGATGGTCAGGATGATTTGAGCCCAGGGTTTGCCAAGTTAAAACAAGCTAATGAAGAAAGGGCTAGAAAGAAAAGACAAGCAGAGCTTGAAAAGAAAAGAAATAAACCACCAACTGCTGCTCAAAGAAAAAAGGACTTAATCAGGATTCTTGGTGGAAGGTATGCACCAAGAAGTATTCTGGAAGGATGGGAATTGGATAGGTTGGAAAAAGCTTATGCCAGACATCAGAATGAAGGTATGGTGGATTTTGAAAAGAAGCTCATGCAAGATAAATTTATTGAGAAAAAGTTATCTGAGGATAGGAAAAAGATTGCAG
This sequence comes from Pseudognaphalium luteoalbum, assembly GCA_963422505.1. Classification (NCBI taxonomy): domain Eukaryota; kingdom Viridiplantae; phylum Streptophyta; class Magnoliopsida; order Asterales; family Asteraceae; genus Pseudognaphalium; species Pseudognaphalium luteoalbum. The sequence goes on along the minus strand of OY730192.1, from coordinate 12,835,189 downwards.
AGCAGGTCAGAATAGAGGAACAGAATAGAATTGAAAAGGAAGAGCAAGAGAAAGCAGAAGCAGAAGAAAGAGAATTAAAAAGGCTTTCTGATATCAATCTAAAGATTAGATGGGATGGAGTTCTTGCTTGTGATAATGTGGTTCCTGATCTGGAGAAAGATGCAGCAGAGTTAAGAAAATATATCACAGAGATGAAGGATAGCAAAGAAAATATTCATATTAATCATGATAGATCATCAAGGATAGTGGAATGGGAAGGACAGAGATCAAAAATTGCTGATGTTGTTAAAGAACATATCAAGATTGTCAGAGAGGGTGGGAATGTGCAATATCTGACATCTGTAGCTGATGTGATCAAAAATGTGAATAGGTTAGACATTCTGGATCTGTATGAGCTTAATAGTCAAAGAAACAGGCAAGCTTCTATGGTGATTATGGAAAGAGATTTGAGTAGATGTTTGAATATGCTGTTTGAGTCTGAGCCATTCACTAATTTGTTTTTAAACTGCATTGAACATGTGCATACTTGGAGACATTTTGTTAGAGCTGGAATACATATGATTATGTTCAGAGATGGAGTCACAATCTTCATGCTTGATGAAAGACAATATGTCTTGGGGACTCAGATTCTGAGAAATGTGCTTACATCTAAGTTAAGAACTACTGTGGTTTCAGAAGGGGCTTTCAATGCTTTATACATGGTGTTTAATCAGTTTCATAAGAGAATGGAGTTGGAAAGGTTAAGAGAGGAGGAGAAAAGGAGAAGACAGAATCAAAATTCTAAGGATGAGAAGAAAGATGAAGAAACTTGAATCATTACTGAGAATTATCAAGTTTAGGGGGAGATTGTTGAGTCCTGAGCCACTGTCAGATCTGCTCAGAAGTCAAGTCTTGTGCCACTGCTAGCACTTTACCACTGTTAGTTAGTTTTGTATTGACAGTACCACTGTCAGTTAGAATTAGTCTAACAGTGCCACTGTTGGTATAAGTATACTTTGTATTAAGTGTTTAACCACTGTTGGTTATATACGGGTACTACCCCTGTTAGTGTATAGCTCAACCACTGTTAGTAGTCGGTTAGAGATAATTATGGAATAGATATGATTTCCATAATAGTTTGATTCTGTAAAGGACTCTATATGTTATAAATAGAGATCCTGTAGAACTCTAGAATATATACGAATTTCTAGTTATTAGCTTCAAGGTTGTAAACCCTAGCACAGTTTGTGTGTTCGTATTATTTGATAATAATATTGAAGCTTTTGATTAATATTCTGTGTTTCAAGTTTATTCTTCAAGTTATTAATAAACTATTTCGCAAGCTTATTAATAATCAATCAAAGTAATACATATTAAGATCCTTACTGGGTTCAACACTGTTAGTCTGTTACCTTTCATTTAAACAGAAACCCTGTAGTCCAAATTTTGAAAAGTGAAGCTATTGACAATCGAGCTGCTCCTCTGGTTGCTACATTTTCTTCTAGAGGACCTATCACATTTCTGCCTGATATAATAAAGGTACCCTGGATTTTTTTTTTAATTAACAGATACCGCCTTAAGTAAAAAATGAACTTACTCTATAGAAACTCCATGTATTCCAATCTGGGCTTGCAAAAACACACAACTTATACTTGTCAGTTTTGTAAAATACTCGGTAGATAATTGTCAATTTGATATGTGAGAATTGCAACAAAAGCTCCATTGTCTATCTACATTTGGAACGGGTCTGCTAGCATTACGGATCTTGCAAGCGACAATATGATTGATCGGTGTGTGGATTGTTTCCCATATATATTTAAGGACCACACACTGAGCAACTGTGTTGTTGGACAAAAGATCAATCTGTGAATTGGTAGCAACACTGATTGTTTCGCCATTTATAATATATATTACTAATGAAATGCTATCTTGTTATAGCCTGATTTAACTGCCCCGGGAGTGGAAATTCTAGCGGCATTTTCACCTTTGGGAACACCATCTGGATATCTACGGGACAGAAAGTCTGTCCAATACAATATCCTCTCTGGGACATCAATGGCTTGCCCACATGTTGCCGCCGCTGCTGCTTATGTCAAGTCTTTTCACCCAAATTGGTCTCCTTCTTCAATCAAATCTGCTCTAATGACTACCGGTAATTTCTTATCTTGATGGAATGTTTTTAAGATATCGATTTAGTAGAGTTAAATCATTGGTCTTAGAAAGAAACATTTGGACCTTTTAAACTGTGAGTGCCTGTACTGATAAGCAACTTGCTTTCTTAATCTAGTATGTACTACGTATTTGATTATATTTTCTGAGTATTAAGCGACATCAATTTATATTACTATTAACAATTTAGCTTCAGCTGCTTGTTTTGATTTTGGATGTTCTGTGTTTATTCTATATATGAGTCGGCGATCAACATGTTACTCGTCTACTTTTTTTGAAGGTAGAATTACAAGCCTCGATCAGCTTACATGATATGTTATTAGGATGCAGATTAAACTAAGAATAGAGCTCAAATTAGTATGATGACCATAACCATTTTGATTTAAGGCATCTACGTCAATCAGACTAATACAGGAAGTAGGACCGAAAAAGCTATCATCTGTTTACTTTGTTACTTGCATAAATAAATGAAAGTTAATTTCAAAATGCCTTTATATAGTACCTGAATCTTGTTTTGATGTGTCATAGCGCGAGCATTCGACGATGGCTTAAACTCAGAAGCTGAATTTTCATTTGGGTCTGGGCATATAGATCCTCTAAAGGCGAGAGATCCAGGCCTAGTGTACGAAACATCTATGGAAGAGTACCTTCATATATGGTGCAATATCTCTCGAAGTCCAGAAAGTTTGCCGCCCACAAATGCTAGTTGCCCTTTGACGTCGACTTTTAGAGATATCAATTATCCTTCAATGGCTGCTCAAATAACAGACACAAAACATACATTTTCGGTTTCTTTTCCAAGGAATGTCATGAACGTGGGTCAAGCAAATTCAACCTATGTTGCGTCTATAGAAGGAAACAACCCAAAGCTTCATATTAGAGTTAAGCCTAGTATCCTGCAGTTCTCGACAGTGAACCAAAAGATGTATTTTGAGGTTACTGTTAAGGGAAAAAGAATAAAGCCGATGACAATAAAGCGAGCGTCATTGGTGTGGACAGATGGAGTTCATGAAGTCCGCAGCCCCATTGTGGTGTACACAGGGCCAACCACCTCTCATGGAGAAATAGCACCAATTCCATCAATGTTTTACATAACCTTTCTTGTTAGTATGATAATGATTTATTAGTATAATAAATTAAATATTTTTCTTGCAAGGACATAAGTAGTTAAGTTTACATCATTCTTTCTCAAGAAATGATATGAAGGATTCTGGTCAAGAAATATATATGTCAAGTTTTTTTCTCTCTCTTCTGTATGATTTGTTGGAACGTTATACATGTAGTTGAACACTTGAATGTCGTGCATTTGGTAGGGAGAAATTCAAAGAAATGAAACGAGTCAGAGAAATGAAATATTAAGAAATGAAATTGGTAGAGAAATTAAATAAATTCCACTGTTTGGTAGTGTAAGAGATTTTGACCCGAGAAATATATGAAAATGAATTGTAATTATGAGATTATTTTGTACATTTTCATAACAAAACCAAGAATAAAAAACAACGCATGCATCAAGAAGGGATTTTATTCATTTGAAAACATATACAGATTATATATTAATAAACATATTGTTTAGTAATAATCATAAAATTAATACACACTCTTTGCAAGTAGCTAACGATGAACACAAATCATAATTCCTTTGCATATTGTTACTTATGGGCTGCTTACACTCGTCCTTCAATATGCTGGTTCCATTCTTTCAATAAAACTCTCTGCTTGACAGTTTATATCTTGTAGTCACTAGTTACACGAGTCCAAAACGATCATAATGATCGTATTCCACAATTACACGAGCCACATAACCAGGGGCGGAGCTAGAAAGGGAGAAGTGGTTAGAAATAAAAAATTATCGGAAAAAAATAATTTTTTATAGGTAATTAGGGACAGTTTAGAATTTTGACCCTTAATATGATAAAAAGAAAAACAAAATTTTTTTATCTCCTGCTAAGAATTCCTAGCTCACCTTCGCATAACATAATGTAAATTATCAACATGAGCCAGCAAATTTACAGCATAGTATTAGTTGAATACATACAACATAAAAAGTTAAAAACTAGCTGCAACTTGCAAGCTAGCACCACCTATAGCAATCAAATTCCAAACACTATAACACATAATAATGAATAAAAACCTAAACACGCAAACACAAATAAACAAAGGATTCTATGATAAAGGATAACTCTTAGAACCCTTGATTCTTTTTGACATTTAAAGAACCCAACACAATAATCAGGTTTCTAGATAATTTATATTTTCTTGCCATTGGTATTGGTATCTATATTTATATTATATCATCACCAGAGATCAGGGGAGGAAGAGGAAGACTCGACATTATCGGAGAACAACAAATCGGACCAGTGGGAGATGTCGGAGTAGAAAGAGATCGCCTAAATCGCCATAGGCTAGGGTTTTTCAAGACCATTGTAAGACCTCTCCCAATAGTGACGGAAAGTGACAGAAACCGACGCGCCACGTCAGCTTTTTCACCCAACTGACAGAAACTGACATAAACTGACAGGCCCCTCCCAACAGTCATCCGTCAGTTTCCCGTCAGTTTCATATTCCATGGACCCACACCAATAAACTTAATTAAATAATACACAATAATTAAAATAAAAACACATTTCATTAAAATTAAAAACATTACAATCCTAAAAAATAAAAACATTACAATCCTAAAAAATAAAAACATTAAACTCCTAAAAATAAAAACATTAAACTCCTAAAAATAAAAACGTTACACTAAAAATAAAAGTACATTTATTTAAATTTAAACTAGCCTAATCCGAGCTCGATTCTTCGTCTTGGTCCGCGGCCTCATTCTCGTTCTCGTCTTCACCTTCATCTTCATTTGTCGTTTTGTAGACATTTCCAAATTCTTCAACGACTTCTTTGCGTGTCAACTTAATAATTTGTAATTCCTTTTTGGAGGCCCGCTTCGGAAGACTTTTGCAAAGAAAACTCAAAGCCTTAAACGCCGCCTTTTTTATGTTGTTTTTCTTAATCGTTTCAAGTGTGTCCGCGGCTTTTAGGGCTTGTGATTTAACCGCTTCGATGGCTTCGAGTTTTTCGGACACAACACTGCTTCGTGACGAAGAACCGGCATCCGAAGATTGAGAAGTCTTTGACGCTTTTCGACCCGGTGGACGACGTATCGGGTCGTCGCGGAACAAGGTCCTCATGTTGGTTTCTAGAGATGACGGGATGTTGTTCGAGCCAAGATCAGTGGCTTCGAATTCAGGTTCGGGTTGGAACGGGCGTTTGTTGCTCATCACGCCTTGCTCGGTGAAGAACTTTGGGAAATGTCTTAGAACCTCCCAATAACTCTCGTAAGTAAATTTCCTTCTCTCGTTTGGTTGAGAAAAGCTTTCTTGGTTGCATCCACTACGTCTTTATCCCCGGCACCGCTTTGATGGCAACCCTCCCTAAACTTTCTGTGATGGCCTTCGAAAATTCGCACGTCGCCAGCTATTTTGTTCCATTTGCCCGTTAGTTGGTTGAGGTTACGTTTCGTCGGGATAATCGAATTGTAATCCGATTTGACACTTCGCCAAAAACTTTCATTTGTTTGATTGTTTCCGATGACGCCGTTTTCGGAACAATGTATCCACCGTTCGGCCAACATTCTCGCCTCGTCGTCGGACCACCTAACTTGAACCTGAAGTGGTGCGTCCGGATTTTTTCTTGGTTTTTTACCCTTTTTCTTAGGGGCCTCGGGTTGGGTATCGGGTTCGGACTCGGGTTCGGACTCGGGTTGGAATTGGTTTTCGTGATCGGAATCATCGGAGCTGTCGAGAAGGTTTTGATGTTGGGTTTCGGGTACGACGAAATTTGGAGTTTGTGGAGGTTGTGAGTAACGGGTAGGTGTAGCTTGGTAGCCGTGTTGGTTTGATGAGGAGGTACCGTGGTATGTGTTTGATGAATAATCCATGGAATGTGTGAATTGCGGGTTTTAATACCACCCGGGATGTTGGTAATTTCTTCGTGGGTCGTCGGGTGACATTTGATACGGGTTTACAATTGGTGCAAATTGAGCAAAACCCGTCGGTGGAGGTTGATAGTTATTTGGATTTGGTAGCGGGTTGTTCACCAAGTTTTGCCACATATCGTAGCCAACTTGTTCTTGCTCATTTTGGTTTGATTTGGTTTTGGATTTGGAATTTGTGTTGTTGTTGTTTGCCATTTTTTGGAAGTGAAAGTGATAAAAGATGAGAGAATTGGTGATGTTTGAGAGTGAAAAATGAGATGGATATGTGTAGTATTTATATAGAATTTTAAAAAAAATAAATAAAAAGAAAGGAGCCGTTTGAGATGTACTATATTTATAAAAAAAAAAATTTTTTTTGGCCTCCAACGGCTCATTTTTAATTTTTTTTTTTTTTGCCTCCAACGGCTCATTTTTAATTTTTTTTTAATTGGCTCACGGACCCACGGCCCCACCGTCCACACCCAAACACCTCGTCGGTTTTCCGACGGAAGAAACCAACGGCGCCGTGCCATCGGTGTCGGTTCCGTCGGTTTCAACCGACGGAAACCGACTAACGCCATTGGGACGGGTCTAAATAATGTGCCATTCACGTGATATTTTTTATTCATACCCTCTCATTTTTAACTCCCCGTTTCTCACTAGATTCAGGACAGAGGAGAACAAGGGTTAAAGAGGGTAAGGAGGGCAATGATATCTTGACCATCCATTTATGGTCCATATCAAGCCAAGTCACGCAGAGACTTTTGTGTAAATATTATTTAGGGCGGAGAGACTGATTTACAAATAATGAAAGTTAAAAAGATGAGGCAGATTTTGGGCAGCCTTTTACCCACTCACTTTATCTCATTTTTCACAAAAAACACACACAATCTCTTTCTTCACAAAACACTCATACACCAATAAACCACCACCACCACCACCTCATTCACCACCGCCGCCACCTTCTTCACCATCATCACCGTCGCTTCACCATCCTCACCACCACCGTTGCTCGACCACCGTCACCGCAACCGTCGCTCGACCACCGTCATCGCCACCGCCGCTCGACCACCATCACCGCCACCACAGTCACCGTCTTTGTGTTCGTGACTGGAGAAAAGAAGCGGAGAAACGAGCGTTTTTGTTGTCGGAGAAATGAGATGTGAACCACCACCGTTGTTGAACCGGCATCCACCGGACGTAACCAACCGTGATGTTCTCCATCTTCTCCGGCCACTCCCTCGCCTCTCCACCGCCACCACTACCACCACCACTTACTTCATCATCTTAAAAACACCACCACTTTGTAAAAATATTTAGATCTAAGAGTAAATAGATCTGAAAATTCGTAGATCTATACCAAAGTAGATGTACTTTTTAGATCTAGATCTACTTTTTAGATCTAAAAGAAAAACGACTGCATCTTGCATTTTTCTACTGCATCTTGCGTTACTAAATCGTACGTTCAATTAATGTATATTTGTAGTATTACTTACTTACTGAATCTTATGTTCTTTTAAAACTTTTATGTGTTTGTAAACTTTGAATTTATTTTTTTATTTATAAAGTTAGTATTACTTGTTTACTGCATGTTATATATTAGTTGCTGCGTCTTACGTTTTTTAGCGATTTTATGTTTTTTTACAACTTTTATTTTATTTTTACATTTAAAACTTGTTAATACTTTTTTTACTGCATCTTGTATATTGTCACCGCATCTTATGTTGTTTTAGCTTTTTTACGTGTTGAAATAAAAGAACTACTTATACTTATTTTAATGCATCTTATGTAAATCTTGATTTTATTCTTGAATCTAAAAAATTAATATTACATGTTTATTACATCTTGTATATTGTTACTGCATCTTATGTTGTTTCAGCTTTTTATGTATTGAAATAAAAAAAAAATGTTTATACTTATTTTACTGCATCTTATGTAAATCTTGGTTTTATTCTTGAATCTAAAAAATTAATATTACATGTTTACTGCATCTTGTATTGTCACTACATCTTATGTTCTTTTAGCATTTTATGTGTTCAAATAAAAAAAACTACTTATACTTATTTACTGCATCTTATGTAAATCTCTGTTTTATTATTGAATCTAAAAAATTAATATTACATGTTTACTGCATCTTGTATATTTTTACTACATCTTATCCTTTTTAGCATTTTTGATAGAATCTATAATATTATATATTTTTTATTAATCTTTTTTTTTTGACAAAATTTGAAAAAAAATTCGGGCAGGTCCAAAACTTTTTTATAATTGCAAAATAGTCTCTACCCTTCCTTCCTCCTCCACCTTTTGTTCTCCTCTGATCTGGACCCTTCTCACTAATGTGCCATTCATTATAATTTTTCTTCTAAGGTGATCGGATGTTTTACATTTCATCGAGAGTGGTGATATTTCCTCCATTGAATTTGATAAATCTATTGTAACTATGCATCAAGTATTTATACTGTACAAACATAAATCTATCATAACTATGCATCAAGTATTTATACTGTATAAACATGTGATGCATAGTTGTGGTGGATTTATCAAATTCAATAGTGGAAATATCATCTCTCTTTTATTAATTATAGTTTATTTATTTTTTTATAAATTTTGAGTAAATTACATTGTCAGTCCGTGTGGTTGTTCTACATTACGGGTCCAGTTCTCAAATCAGGTATTGTACGAATTCAGTCCCTTGACCCAATTTATTGTTTCATCACAAGTCCTTTCTCCAACTGATTTGAAAGGAATAGACTAAAATACCCTTACTTCTTCCTGAACACAAAACACTTTTTCTCCTGATGCCCAACCCTAATTTTCTTTCCTCAAACATAGAGATATCTCTTTTGTCTATCATTTTATTGAACGAACAATACAAACACGATAAAAACAAAAAACATAAACAAAATTAAACACATTATAAAATCACCACGGAGATTTTTTATGGTTACCACCACCACTAAATACAACAATTGACAACCACTATTCGTGTCTGTTATGCGTCCGAATTCGCACAAACAAAATGGTCCGATCTTGCATCGGAGTTTGTAAATTCGTCGGAGTTTTTGTAGGTGACCGGTAATTTTGAAGAGGTGGTGATGAACACGACGCCGGCAACAGATGGGTGGTGGTGGTGATAAACACGAAGATGTCGGTTACGAGGTGATCAATGGAATTTGCGAAGCTTGTTCTCAATTATTAAAAGTAAAAAGTAGATGAATGTTTTGGTTTGTTTTGATTTTGAACACGAGGACACCAGTTTGTTTATGTGTGTTCTTTCCCACATATGTGTTACTGTGTGTGGTCAAATATAGATGTCGGTTAAGAGGATGGAAGTTTGTAAACGGTGATGGGTGACTAGGTGTGTTGTTCATTAAGACATTAACTCTATGAAAAAGGATCAAATAGGCACGTCTATTAAGAGGAGCAGAAAGGGCAACAAAATCCACCATTCATATTAAGATTAACGCTCCAGATGATGCCACATCACATAATGATGTGTTTGCAAATACTTTTGGGCAGAGAGACCTAAATGCAATTTATGTAAAAAGAATTTTAGGGGTTAAACATGGACAAAAACTAGGTCAGCTCATTTCTCCTCTTCTCATATCTATCTTTTTTCACACACAACACCCAAATCCTCTCTTTTCTCACACTAAATTCACACACACACAACCACCACCACAACCAACACCTTCACCTCAAACACCACCACCACCACCGCCAACACCACTTCTCCTCCGCCACCGCCTTCTCCGCTGGTACCACCACTTCTCCGCCACCACCGCCTTCTCCGCTGCTACCACCACTTCTCCGCCACCACCGCCTTCTCCGCTACCATCACCTTCTCCGCCACCACCACCACCTTCACATTCCACTTTGACCGCAACCACCACTTTCACCGTCTTCGTCACCGTCCGCTTTCACCGCTATCGTTTACCATCACCGCCACCACCACTTTTACCTTCAACGTCCACCACCACTGTCCACTTTCACCGTCTCCAAAACCTTCACCTTCACCGTCGTCGTCCACCACCACCTTCATCATTTGGATCTGAATACGTAGATGTAGATATACTTTTCAAATCTAGATCTGAAAAGTAGATCTATATCTACTTCTTAAATCTAGATCTAAAAAAGTAAATATGAAAAAGTCATTGCATTTTACACGTCGGTTACTGTATTTTAGATCTCCTTGCAAAAAGGTAGATCTGGAAAATATCACTGCATATTATGTTTTATTCTACTGCATTTTACGCTTCATCAACTGTATTTTAGGGGGGTTTTCAGCATTTTTATGCAATTTACTTTGTTTACTGCATTTTTATATTTTTCACTGCATTTTACGTTTTTTTAACATTTTAATTCATTTTATTTTGTTATTGCATTTTATTGTTCTTTACTGCATTTTATTTTTTTAGCATGTTTTTTTTTCATTTTACTTTGTTTACTTCATTTTATGTTTTTTACTGCATTATATATTTTTCACTACATTTTGTTTTTTTACAGAATATTGTATATTATCAAGTTTTTTGTATAAATATTTTTTTTGCAATTTTTTAAATAAATTTTCGGCAGGTCCTCAAATTTTTTTAAATTGCAAATTAGTCGCTGATTGTGATAACCCGAGAATTTCTGTAAATTCCGTACGCTTTAACGCATGCATATTAGGCTAATTCCCTATGTAATCAATGTGAATTTAAATTCATTTCAAATGAAGTCTAGCACAAGCCCGTTATTTCATGATTGAATATATTTACTTAAATGCGCGAAGCGTTCGCGTACGTAATTATTACGAATTACACAAACATTCGGTAGAGACCGACACCCACGAACGATTGTGATCAAGCCAAGTATATAACATAAATCTATTTGAATAAAATAGTAGTCATTATAAAACGGATAGCAAGTTACACATATGTATACGCGTAACCACGTTAATTAACTTTTAAACGCGCGTGTGAACCGAGAGGCTTACAACGGAGAGACGAGTGATGTAATTAATCAAACAAACCACTCGTAAATGAACTAATATTAGTAATATCAAATGCTAATAGCCTAATGACCTTAATCTACCTTAATTATCATTAAATCACCTTAAGTACATAATTAGCACCTAATTAATCAAGATTAGCAACTAATGACCTAAATATCTACACTTAAACACCAACATGAAAACCAAGAGGGGCCCCCCCTTGCTCCCCTCCCTTTGGCCGGCCAAGAGGCCCCTAGGGCCCCCCCTCATGGCATTTTCCTTCAACATGCAAGCCATACTCCTTCCATGTTCTCATTCACCCATTCATTCACTCATTCCCTCACCATTTCACACACAAATTCTCTCCTCTCCTCTCCCTTGAAACCTACGGCCAGCCCCTCACCACCACCCCTCTCATTTTAATTTTCAAGATACACCACCATGAACCATCACAAATCACCATGAACCACCACCTCAAACCATCCAAACAACACACTTTAAACACACAAACACCTACAAACACTTACACCATCATACTACCATCAACAAAACAAGTTTAAAACAACATCCAAGTTAGAGAAAACATACTTTCAAGAATCAAGTTCAACCTTGCTTCAAGAACAACAACAACCTTTGTAAGGAAACTTTCTTTAAACTTTTATTTTCTTATATATATGTGTTTATACTAAGAATGTTCACTTACACTAAAATATGTTTTAAAACACTTACTTCATCTTTTAAAAATGTTAACTAGCAAGTTTTATAAAAATAAAGTTTATAAACAAGTCAAGAAACTTTAAAAGTGTAAAATCACACATTATACACTTTAAACTTCTCAAACATGTAATGAACTTTTATTTATGTTGAAATAATTATTTTGAACTAAGAAACACAATAAACTTGTAAAAACATAAACTTTGTAGTTTAAGAGTTAGCTAAACACACTTTTGGGTGAAAAATGACAAAGACAAAACTTAAGGGACTAAAAGTGTGAGATCTAACTTTGGAGGACAGAAATGTTAAAAATAATATTAATAATGTATTAACATGTTAAAACATGGATCTAAGTGTTAAAAACCAAACCCTTGTGGTTAGAAACCAAGAAAACTAAACTATGAGGTTAAAAGTGGAAAAATGGAAACTAAGAGGACCAAAACAGAAAGTTTCTGACCTTGAACGTGAAAATCAGTAACTTAAGTTTATTTAAGCTCAAACCATGACTTAGAACTATAATTATATGGTCAAACCCTAATAAACCGAAATCTTGCGCTAGGAATGAAATAAATAAAAGTAAAGGGACTAAACATGTAAAAATGAGAACTCTTGGACCTGGACTGACCATATCAGTAACTTAGACTTAATTTAATGTTAATGATGTTTTAAAACAATAGCCATATGATTAAACCCTACTAAACCGAAACATTATGCAAGAAACGACAAAAATGAAAGTAAAGGGGTTAAAACCGTAAAAACCTAAAACCTTGGACCTGGGCTGTTCATATCAGTAACATACACACAAAATAATGTTAAGGATGATTTAGAATAATAATCATGTGGTTAAACTCATACAAACCAAAGTATCATGCTAGATATGGACTAAACACAATTATAGGGACTAAACGCGTACAAACTATAAGTTATGGACTGAGATGATAAAAATCAGTAAGTACACAAATATGAAGCCTAATTTATAGTTTGGTGTATTAAAACCAAAGATTGTATAGTTACAAGTCGACAAACCGAACTTTTGGGTTAAAAATGAGATAATTGAAACTTTAGGGACTAATAGTGTAAAATCAGAAAGTTGGGGACTATAAACTTAATGATATTAAATTTAGTGACCACAAGCTTAAACCATGATAAAAATTGTCGGGAACCTAAGTCACACGGTAGAAATCAAGGAAACCAAACATATTAACCGAAAACGACAAAATATAAACTACAAGGACTAAAACTGTCAATTCCAGAAACTTGTGGACTGATGTAAACCTTCTGTAAATCAGGGGACTTTATGATAAAAATATACTTTAGATATCATGATTAATTTAAATGCCGAGAAACCGCAAGGACCGACTTATTACAAATTAATGTTACATATTTGCTACAAATCAAAAATTAACATATTATATAGTGAATAAAAATATGTTAAGGCTTTAAACATAACTTGGACATTGTAGCAAAACTATAATTGATCACATCGTGTCGTATACACTCTAAGTGAAGTGAACACTTAGTATAGACGGTCTATTAAAACGTCTACTGTTGTTAATTTGACCTTACGCATTTAGGGCCTAAAGAGATTTTATTGGGATCATATACTTAAACTTGATTTGCTAGCACGCTCGGACTCAGGTGAGTTCACAGCCCCTATTTTACTGCTTTTAATGCTTTCAAATGTTGGGGTGGAAAACATATAACTGATTTATGCGATTATTGGAAACTGACTTGTATCTTTATGGGAGCCTAAGTTCACAAGTTGTAGCATATAAGTCCTTTGCTTACAATGACTATAACCATTAGCTAGGTGACTCTAGCCACTAAATATACGGATAGTACTATCGGATTGACATCCCCCACTGATTATCTTAGTTAGTCGCGCTAACTAGCGACATTGTTCGCGACCAGGATCGTATATTTACTTTGTCCAAGGCAACGATTGTTATGTCGTGGTTTGGTTATAGGCTTAGTTTCAGCATATTAACTCATTAGGCCTAGCTAGCCTTTGAGGGATCACAGTCAGCGTTTCAACATTTAAATAATCGTACAAGAGACCTTCGATGCCACATATTGAATTACTAATGCATTTTTATCAAACTGATTTACGATAGAGTCTTAAACCTGTGAATTCACTCAACAATTATGTTGACGTTTTAAATATGTTTTTCAGGGAATTAGCCATGCTGCGAGACCACATGCATTTTGGAACCGTACCTGCCCTGTAACTTAGGATGCCATCTTTTGAACAATGTACTTTTGTGAAACTGTGAAATTTATGACACTGCTTTTGACGCCTCGATGAGGCTGTAATGTTTGTAAAACTTTTAATGGCATCTTAATGTATTAGACGTTCTGCGATAACCATATGCTCTTGTATTATTTATTTGGATCGAGTCACGCCCCGCTTAATACTAATGCTTCCGCTAAAACGAAATTACCGATTTTTGGGGTGTGATAGATTTGGTATCAGAGCCATTGGTTATAGCGAACTAGGAGTCTTTAGTGACTTAGGATGTCTTAGAGACCTAGACTATAACCCTAGATACGATCACTCATAACATGCATTGCATCCATACAAACTCAGCATATTGTACGAGCCTGACATGTCACCCACTTTTCCTTGTAGCAATATGTCTAGAGAGAGCCCGATTTACATCTATGCCTCGGATGAGGAACCCACTGAGGACACCTTTGATAGTAGAGCTACTTCTGTACATGAGAGCCCATCTGTCCACATTAGGGCTTCTGATGACACTAGTGTTACACCTCCCACAGCACCTGTGATGAGACCCGTCACCATACCTACCGTAGGCGAGACCTCCCGTAGGCCACTGATGAGGAGGACCCCTAGGAAGGTCATCCGTGATCTACCCACAGGAGTATTAGCACCGCGCGATGAGGAGCCACCTATGACCGACATACCATGTGATGAGCAGTCACAGAGGATGCCGAGACCGACACAGTTTGGCTGGATGCTGTCGATACTGCGGAGGTGGAGATCGCTGGAGGGTCTCCCACCTACCTGTGAGACTGGAGAGTCTTCTTTGCCCATCACTGGGGAGCCGTTGGAGCTTACAGTCCCTACCCTAGTTGGAGTCTGTCGTACCCTGTTTCAGATTTTGTCCTACTGGGACGATGACATCCACGAGCTACGGAGCGATACGTCCCGCTTGGATGGAGACGTGATGTCCACCTACGAGCGACTGGACTTGGTGGAGAGCCACCGGATGGCGGACATGGAGACTGCAGAGGCCATCAGGGCACGCGTGGATGTACTCGAGGGACGCCTGAGGATGATTGGATTTGCTATTGGAGTATGCATTGTGATGACAGTGCTTAGGACGGTTGTGGGTGTGTATTTCCCCTACTTCCGTTAGACTTATGTATGGCGGGTTGTGCTTACATAGTGTTAGGATTAACTCGACGGGTAGAGATAGACTCGTCACATTTTGTATAACTAGTATGTATGAATGGGTACTAAGCTTAGAACCCCATCCCTTTTGTAAGGAACCTATGTAAAAGCACTTTATGTTATAATATAATGTATCTTTGGAGTACTTGTCGTGTTCTTTACATTAGCATTAATTATTATATCTGTCTGTCTTTTGTTACGTATGTTAGGATCAAATCATGCCGCCCAAACGTCGGAACACTGTAAATAGTCGTAGGAACTCAGGACCCTCTAATGAAGGTAGCATTGAAGAGATTGTGGCTCGAAGGGTAGCCGATGCTATGGCCCAGTACGAGGCAAGCCGTGCACGGGAGAATGTTGTGAACGATAGCGGGACAGGGAGAAATGTTACTGGAGGAAACCGAACCGGAGAACAGACCCATGGGACAGAGACACCTGAGAATGCCCAAAGAGGGTGTTCATACAAGTCATTCCTAGCATGCAAGCCAACAAATTTTCATGGGAATGAAGGCGCCATCGGGGTGATTCATTGGATCGAGAAAATGGAATCTGTGCTAGATATAAGCAACTGTCCACCAGACTGTATGGTTAAGTATGCTGCTTGCACACTGACTGGCAAGGCATTCACCTGGTGGAACTCTCAAGTGCAAACCCTTGGGAGAGAGGTTGCTAACTCCATTTCTTGGGAAGAGCTGAAATCAATGATGCTAGACGAATTCTGTCCCCGAAGCGAACTACAAAAGGTCGAAACCGAACTGTGGGAAATAACAATGAATGGGTCCGACATCACTGCTTACACCACCAGGTTTCAAGAACTAGCTCGTTTGGTACCTCACATGGTTACTCCCGAGTACAAAAGAATAGAGAGGTACATCTGGGGATTGGTACCGCAAATCAGGAGCTTGGTGACGACATCCAAACCGTCCACTTTCAGAAGCGCCGTTAGCCTTGCACAAAGTTTAACGGACGAGGCGGTAAGGATGGGAACTCTGACCAAGAAAGTTAGTTCTAACAAAGGAGAAACCGAAAGGACTGGTGGAGGAAGTAGTGGAAGTGATAAACGGAAGGGGAATGATGGGAGAAATGACCGACAGGGCTCGCAGCACAAACAACCGAGGACCACTAAGGCGTATGTTGCTAATGCGCCAGGACCTAAAGCTTATGCTGGCAATAAGCCAAAGTGTATCAAGTGTGAAAGACACCATGAGGGCATGTGCATCCGTTGTGATAACTGTAAGAAGTGGGGTCACCGTGCACAATTCTGTGGAGGGAATTCTCAAAACCAGGGCAACAACGAGCGAAGAGTGCTCAAATGTTTTGAATGTGGTAACCCAAACCACCTCCGAAACAGTTGCCCTAAACTCCAAAACAACAATAACAACAACCGTAACAATGGCAACAACCAACCGGCGCGTGGACGAGCGTTTGTTATTGGAGCACAAGAGGCGCGCCAAGATCCCAACACTGTTACGGGTACGTTCCTTGTAAACAATCAATACGCTTCAGTTCTATTTGATTCGGGTTCCGATTTAAGTTTTGTGTCTTCCGAGTTTAGACCATTACTAGAAATAGAATCCCGTAAGTTAGACATGAAATACTCAGTAGAACTAGCAAATGGTAAACTAATAGAAGCCGAAGAAGTAGTACCGGGATGCACTATATCTCTCGAGGGTCATTCCTTTAAAATTAATTTATTGCCAATGGACCTAGGAAGCTTTGATATAGTAATTGGAATGGACTGGTTATCCGAAAATCGTGCGGAAATCTTATGCTTTGAAAAGATAGTGCGGGTACCACTGCCGTCGGGTGAAATGCTCATAATTCGAGGAGAGCTGAAAAGAAGCACTCTGAAGATGGTCAATGGCATAAAAACCCGCAAGTATCTACGAAAGGGATACCAAGCCTTCCTAGCTCATGTTGTGGAGAAGAAAACAGAGGGACGATGCATAGACGACATACCTGTTGTACGTGATTATCCGGGGGTGTTCCCAGAGGATTTGCCTGGACTACCACCCCCAAGACAAGTTGAATTTCGGATAGACCTGGTGCCTGGAGCCGCACCAATAGCGCGCTCTCCCTACCGCCTAGCTCCATCCGAAATGCAAGAATTGTCCACGCAATTGCAAGAACTCTTAGACCTAGGATTCATCCGACCGAGCTTTTCACCTTGGGGAGCTCCGGTGTTATTCGTGAAGAAGAAGGATGGATCCATGAGGATGTGTATCGACTATCGAGAACTAAACAAGGTGACAATCAAAAACCGATACCCTCTACCGCGCATCGATGATTTATTCGATCAACTTCAAGGTTCTAGTTTCTACTCAAAGATTGACTTGCGATCCGGATATCACCAACTGAAGGTACGAGAGGAGGATGTGCCAAAAACCGCATTTAGGACTCGTTACGGCCATTACGAGTTTCTAGTCATGCCTTTTGGATTGACAAACGCTCCTGCAGTGTTCATGGACCTCATGAACAGAGTCTGCAAACCTTACCTCGATAAATTCGTTATTGTTTTTATTGATGATATCCTCATATACTCGCAAACAAAGGAAGATCACGAGCAACACCTGAAATTGATCCTTGAACTGTTGGAGACTGAGAAATTATACGCAAAATTTTCCAAGTGTGAATTTTGGTTGCGCGAAGTTCAGTTCTTGGGTCATGTAATTAATGGCAAGGGAATTCACGTTGACCCGGCCAAGATTGAGGCGATCAAGTATTGGGAAGCACCAAAAACCCCAACTGAGGTGCGCCAATTCCTTGGTTTGGCTGGCTATTACCGTCGATTTATCGAAAATTTCTCCAAAATAGCCCAGTCACTCACTTCGTTAACGCAAAAAGATAAGAAGTTTGAGTGGGGTGAGAAACAAGAATCCGCCTTCCAACTACTAAAGCAAAAGCTGTGCACCGCACCTATCTTGTCACTACCCGAAGGAGTAGACAACTTCATTGTCTACTGTGATGCTTCGCATCAGGGGTTGGGTTGTGTACTAATGCAAAATGACAAGGTCATTGCTTATGCATCTCGTCAATTGAAGGTTCACGAGAAGAACTATACAACGCATGACTTGGAGCTGGGAGCAGTCGTGTTTGCCCTCAAAATCTGGAGACATTACCTATACGGTACAAAGTGTACGATCTTCACCGATCACAAGAGTTTACAACACATTTTTGACCAGAAGGAACTTAATATGCGTCAACGAAGATGGGTCGAATTACTAAACGATTACGACTGTGAAATTAAGTATCACCCGGGCAAAGCTAACGTTGTAGCCGATGCCTTGAGTCGTAAAGAAAGAATTAAGACCATTAGGGTTCGTGCTCTGGGAATGACTATCCACACGAACCTCACTACTCAAATTCGAGACGCACAGCAAGTGGCACTAACCGACGAGCGTATAAAGAGTGAATCCCTGAGAGGAATGGAGAAACAGCTAGTACCCAAGGATGATGGAACCTTGTGTTTCGCAGATAGACTTTGGGTTCCATGTGTGGAGGAACTGCGTAAGCTTCTACTCGACGAAGCCCATAAGTCAAATTATTCGATACATCCTGGAGCTGATAAGATGTACCATGATTTGAAGGGATTCTATTGGTGGCCAAACATGAAGGGAGACATTGCCACCTATGTCAGCAAGTGTCTGACGTGTTCAAAAGTCAAGGCCGAGTACCAAAAACCGTCTGGACTTTTGCAACAACCCGAGATGCCACAATGGAAATGGGAGCATATATCCATGGACTTCATCACCAAGCTACCCAAGACATTGTCAGGATATGACACGATATGGGTAATCGTCGATCGATTGACAAAATCGGCTCATTTCCTACCCATTAAAGAAACTGACAAAATGGAGAAGCTGACTGGAACATATCTCAAGGAGATTGTTTCTAGACATGGTGTGCCAGTATCCATCATTTCTGATAGGGATAGCCGTTTCACATCGCGTTTCTGGCAAACACTACAAAAGGCATTAGGTACCCGTATAGACATGAGTACCGCCTACCATCCTCAAACTGATGGCCAAAGTGAAAGAACGATACAAACGCTCAAGGACTTGTTACGGGCATGTGTGATTGATTTTGGAGGAAATTGGGATACTCATTTACCCCTTGCAGAATTTTCCTACAACAATAGCTATCACACGAGTATTCAAATGGCACCTTTCGAGGCGTTATACGGACGCAAGTGCCGATCGCCACTGTGTTGGGCAGAGTTGAGTGACAAACAAATTTCTGGCCCCGAGATTGTCCAAGAAACGACGGACAAGATATCCCAAGTTCTTAATAGACTGAAAGCGGCACGAGACCGACAGAAAAGCTATGCAGACAACCGCCGAAAACCCCTTGAGTTTCAAGTAGGAGACAAAGTCCTACTCAAGGTGTCACCTTGGAAAGGGGTCATCCGATTTGGGAAACGGGGTAAGCTAAATCCAAGGTACATAGGACCCTTTGAAATCCTAGCACGGGTTGGTCCTGTGGCATACAAGCTTAGACTACCTCAAGAGCTAAGTAACGTCCATGACACCTTTCATGTATGTAACTTGAAGAAGTGCTTATCCGACGAGACTCTAGTTGTTCCTCCTGACGAAATCCATGTAGATTCCCGATTAAACTTTGTAGAGGAACCAATTGAAGTGTCGGATCGGAAGATTCAACAGCTTCGACGTAGCCGAATTAAATTGGTCAAGATTCGTTGGAATTCGAAACGAGGCCCAGAGTTTACTTGGGAACGCGAGGATGAGATGCAAAAGAAATATCCTCAACTTTTTGGAGACACGCCAAACACTCACGACACTACTTAAATTTCGGGACGAAATTTCTTTAACGGGGGAAGTATGTGATAACCCGAGAATTTCTGTAAATTCCGTACGCTTTAACGCATGCATATTAGGCTAATTCCCTATGTAATCAATGTGAATTTAAATTCATTTCAAATGAAGTCTAGCACAAGCCCGTTATTTCATGATTGAATATATTTACTTAAATGCGCGAAGCGTTCGCGTACGTAATTATTACGAATTACACAAACATTCGGTAGAGACCGACACCCACGAACGATTGTGATCAAGCCAAGTATATAACATAAATCTATTTGAATAAAATAGTAGTCATTATAAAACGGATAGCAAGTTACACATATGTATACGCGTAACCACGTTAATTAACTTTTAAACGCGCGTGTGAACCGAGAGGCTTACAACGGAGAGACGAGTGATGTAATTAATCAAACAAACCACTCGTAAATGAACTAATATTAGTAATATCAAATGCTAATAGCCTAATGACCTTAATCTACCTTAATTATCATTAAATCACCTTAAGTACATAATTAGCACCTAATTAATCAAGATTAGCAACTAATGACCTAAATATCTACACTTAAACACCAACATGAAAACCAAGAGGGGCCCCCCCTTGCTCCCCTCCCTTTGGCCGGCCAAGAGGCCCCTAGGGCCCCCCCTCATGGCATTTTCCTTCAACATGCAAGCCATACTCCTTCCATGTTCTCATTCACCCATTCATTCACTCATTCCCTCACCATTTCACACACAAATTCTCTCCTCTCCTCTCCCTTGAAACCTACGGCCAGCCCCTCACCACCACCCCTCTCATTTTAATTTTCAAGATACACCACCATGAACCATCACAAATCACCATGAACCACCACCTCAAACCATCCAAACAACACACTTTAAACACACAAACACCTACAAACACTTACACCATCATACTACCATCAACAAAACAAGTTTAAAACAACATCCAAGTTAGAGAAAACATACTTTCAAGAATCAAGTTCAACCTTGCTTCAAGAACAACAACAACCTTTGTAAGGAAACTTTCTTTAAACTTTTATTTTCTTATATATATGTGTTTATACTAAGAATGTTCACTTACACTAAAATATGTTTTAAAACACTTACTTCATCTTTTAAAAATGTTAACTAGCAAGTTTTATAAAAATAAAGTTTATAAACAAGTCAAGAAACTTTAAAAGTGTAAAATCACACATTATACACTTTAAACTTCTCAAACATGTAATGAACTTTTATTTATGTTGAAATAATTATTTTGAACTAAGAAACACAATAAACTTGTAAAAACATAAACTTTGTAGTTTAAGAGTTAGCTAAACACACTTTTGGGTGAAAAATGACAAAGACAAAACTTAAGGGACTAAAAGTGTGAGATCTAACTTTGGAGGACAGAAATGTTAAAAATAATATTAATAATGTATTAACATGTTAAAACATGGATCTAAGTGTTAAAAACCAAACCCTTGTGGTTAGAAACCAAGAAAACTAAACTATGAGGTTAAAAGTGGAAAAATGGAAACTAAGAGGACCAAAACAGAAAGTTTCTGACCTTGAACGTGAAAATCAGTAACTTAAGTTTATTTAAGCTCAAACCATGACTTAGAACTATAATTATATGGTCAAACCCTAATAAACCGAAATCTTGCGCTAGGAATGAAATAAATAAAAGTAAAGGGACTAAACATGTAAAAATGAGAACTCTTGGACCTGGACTGACCATATCAGTAACTTAGACTTAATTTAATGTTAATGATGTTTTAAAACAATAGCCATATGATTAAACCCTACTAAACCGAAACATTATGCAAGAAACGACAAAAATGAAAGTAAAGGGGTTAAAACCGTAAAAACCTAAAACCTTGGACCTGGGCTGTTCATATCAGTAACATACACACAAAATAATGTTAAGGATGATTTAGAATAATAATCATGTGGTTAAACTCATACAAACCAAAGTATCATGCTAGATATGGACTAAACACAATTATAGGGACTAAACGCGTACAAACTATAAGTTATGGACTGAGATGATAAAAATCAGTAAGTACACAAATATGAAGCCTAATTTATAGTTTGGTGTATTAAAACCAAAGATTGTATAGTTACAAGTCGACAAACCGAACTTTTGGGTTAAAAATGAGATAATTGAAACTTTAGGGACTAATAGTGTAAAATCAGAAAGTTGGGGACTATAAACTTAATGATATTAAATTTAGTGACCACAAGCTTAAACCATGATAAAAATTGTCGGGAACCTAAGTCACACGGTAGAAATCAAGGAAACCAAACATATTAACCGAAAACGATAAAATATAAACTACAAGGACTAAAACTGTCAATTCCAGAAACTTGTGGACTGATGTAAACCTTCTGTAAATCAGGGGACTTTATGATAAAAATATACTTTAGATATCATGATTAATTTAAATGCCGAGAAACCGCAAGGACCGACTTATTACAAATTAATGTTACATATTTGCTACAAATCAAAAATTAACATATTATATAGTGAATAAAAATATGTTAAGGCTTTAAACATAACTTGGACATTGTAGCAAAACTATAATTGATCACATCGTGTCGTATACACTCTAAGTGAAGTGAACACTTAGTATAGACGGTCTATTAAAACGTCTACTGTTGTTAATTTGACCTTACGCATTTAGGGCCTAAAGAGATTTTATTGGGATCATATACTTAAACTTGATTTGCTAGCACGCTCGGACTCAGGTGAGTTCACAGCCCCTATTTTACTGCTTTTAATGCTTTCAAATGTTAGGGTGGAAAACATATAACTGATTTATGCGATTATTGGAAACTGACTTGTATCTTTATGGGAGCCTAAGTTCACAAGTTGTAGCATATAAGTCCTTTGCTTACAATGACTATAACCATTAGCTAGGTGACTCTAGCCACTAAATATACGGATAGTACTATCGGATTGACATCCCCCACTGATTATCTTAGTTAGTCGCGCTAACTAGCGACATTGTTCGCGACCAGGATCGTATATTTACTTTGTCCAAGGCAACGATTGTTATGTCGTGGTTTGGTTATAGGCTTAGTTTCAGCATATTAACTCATTAGGCCTAGCTAGCCTTTGAGGGATCACAGTCAGCGTTTCAACATTTAAATAATCGTACAAGAGACCTTCGATGCCACATATTGAATTACTAATGCATTTTTATCAAACTGATTTACGATAGAGTCTTAAACCTGTGAATTCACTCAACAATTATGTTGACGTTTTAAATATGTTTTTCAGGGAATTAGCCATGCTGCGAGACCACATGCATTTTGGAACCGTACCTGCCCTGTAACTTAGGATGCCATCTTTTGAACAATGTACTTTTGTGAAACTGTGAAATTTATGACACTGCTTTTGACGCCTCGATGAGGCTGTAATGTTTGTAAAACTTTTAATGGCATCTTAATGTATTAGACGTTCTGCGATAACCATATGCTCTTGTATTATTTATTTGGATCGAGTCACGCCCCGCTTAATACTAATGCTTCCGCTAAAACAAAATTACCGATTTTTGGGGTGTGACACTGATGACAGATTAGGGGGGGGGGACCAAATGTGACACGTGTTACCTTTTGGTTGGTCAACAACCTGCCTTTTTTATCCCCAATAAAGTATCTGATCTTCTCAACCCCACCCTAACTCTTTAATTGTTAAAAAGTTACTAAAATATATTTAAAAATAAAATATATTGATCCTATTAAAAATATTTAAATACGAAACATATTTTTTTGAAGAGACTTATTTATCCTTATTCTATTTGGAGGAGTGATTGGCAATTTAATAAAAAATCAGGTGTCATACCCGACTCGAGGATTAAGCCCGTAATACAGGGATAACTACATGGACTAACAATTAACCAGCAATTTAATTTACTTTAAATTTTATAAAATAGTATATGTAGAATGTTATGGTGATGTGGTTAACATGTAAAGTATAAGTGATGACATAGAAAGTATAAGTGATGACATAGATGACTGTGATATAAATCACTTGCGGACTCATTCCAAACATTTTGTATCAGGTCGTAGAACCCTCAAGGCCCAAACATGTTGTATCGGGTTAGGTAATAGAACTCTCTAAGACCTTTACAATTTTAAATTAGTGATTCGTTAAAAAAAACCAGTTAACTCCAAAATGCGAAAAAGTGAACTGGTCGATGCTTTCTTCGACAATTTGCCCTTAGCAACATCATATTTTGGTGTTCAAGCGTAAAAACGCTTAATTACAATGATGATGATGTATGAGGAATCAAGCTTATCACACTCCGATTAACGTGCAAACCCAGTATCGAAACTTAGTCAATCGAGGGTGGTGAAAGCTTAATTCTAGGAGAGCAATAGTTTATGGATTACTCTGTGATTTTATGAGGTGTTGTTTCTAAATGGAAATTATGCACTAGTATTTATACCCAAACTCAAGGCTGACATGGAGGGTTTGATCGTGAGCGAGGATGACATTCTCTTCACCAAGGCTGACGTGGATGCTTGGTCGTGGGCGAGAAGGGCATTCTTTGTGCCAATGTTGATGTGGACCAATCGAATGAACCGACCAGGTTAATGGGCAAGCCATGTATATAGTACATGCGTATAACGATTACTAGTTGTACTTTTTGTTAGAGTATGTCGGATACGTGCGGAGTACGCGACTTTATCGTGATATCATGAATTTTATTAAGTGTCGTGCTTCAGTCGTGAGGCCGTGCTCAGATTTCAGCAATGTTCTTTCGTAGCCGTATGCGGTGAGTGTGACATTACCTGACCGTGGCCATGTCAGTGTATCCAGACTCCGTTGTCCGGGTCCGGATATAGCTGTGTCCGGAAATAGATGTCGTAGATTCGGATGACATGTTCCGGGTCCGGAATTTACTCCGGGGTTCGAAGTCAGAGGTGATGGCGTGTACATCATTATTTGGTAAATATAGTTTTGAAACACAAGATGTTTGGTAAAAACTCGTGTATATGTGGTGTTTTTTGTGCAATTCAAAATTTTAGGGAAAAATCAGATCTCAACAAATAGGGATATCTTAACATATATACAAGGAAAGACATTTTGCTTCCTAACATAACATGTGACATCATTTTCTATTTTTAATATTTATAGGTATTTTTTTCTATATATATAAAATCAATCAAAACAACTAAACTTAATATAAGCATTACACTTAATCATTTTTAAGCATGACACATCACCAAATTCTAATAACTACTACTAATCTCAATATTATTCTATTTTATATCTAAATCAATAAATTCTATTAAAAAAATAAAATATTTATTTTATAATAATTTTTAACAATGTTACTAATTTTTTAACAATTTCTTCCCATTCTTGGTAATATTCACATGTTGTTTGATCAAATTTGTTATGATTACTTAAAGTCTGCATCGTTAACTATTATATAAGAAGTATTACAATGCTTCAACATTTTAACTAATATTCAACATTCTTCTTATATTTTTTTAAAAAGAAGACATCCTAAAATAACATAAATTTCTTTTCAACTAACTTTAACCAACTTTTTTTTCCCTTTTTGCAACTTATAATTAATTTTTTGTTATTAGATACTACGCTTTTTTCTATTATTAATATTCTTATTTAATGAAGATGAAATTTCATTTAGAGCTTGCAAAATACATGTTTTATTCTATTTCATATATTGTGTTTAGATAATACGATTTGCATCTCGTATTCCTTTAGAATGTCGCGTTTACTTTTAGGGTACGAAAGATAACCTTTCAGTATTTATAATATAAGTCTTTTGAAGTTTGTAGCTCTTATTAGTTCATTTTGAAAAGAAGATTACACAAAGTAATATGATAATTACTAAAATTATCTAATGGCGTTATAATTAAAATAGGGAATTATAATAAGTTTCTTGTATTGTTATTTCAATTCACATTATAGAGTCACGATTTCTTATTTTGATTCGTGTACGAAAAGTAACATATGTATCCCGACTCATTCGTAACTCTTATATTGACTTTTTTTGTTGTATTAGATATCTCATTGATTAATCGTTATTAATGTTCGCACGGCGTTATAATTTTCCCAGTAATATCAAAAAGGAAAGAAAGAAGTTTTGAACGAATAAATTAACTGATGAATATTTACGAAAATGACAAGTGGGAGATAAGAAATATATATTAGAATGTATATATAGACATATATAATTTTCAAGGAGCTTCATATTATTAATTACTTAACTTTGTTATTTATATTGACCTTGATATAACATATTCATAAGCTATTTCGATAACGAAGGACAAAGCGTCGCAGATTCGATATGACATTTTTTCATAGTCTTCCATAACCATAATCTAAGACGTAGATAGTGACAATAACACATCAAGTGTAGTCTTAGTTCATCACAACATTTTGAGGATGGGTCTTCGGTAGGAACACCGGGACAATCCGGAATATCATCAAGTAAGTCGCCACACTCCCTTTCCCTTTCTAGTGACTGTGCTTTGCTTGTAAGGAATGTCAACGCAACTAAAGCAAAAACGAGAACATAAACATTCAAAAATCTCATTTTGATGCAACAAGATAGTATCCAAACAGGACGATGAGTGTTTGTAAAAATAATATATAGATATTAGTATTTATAGATCGATGGTGTATGAATCAAATAAAATATTATTAAGTTACAGATTATAAATGCGATTGTTTTGATTGCAATAAATAATATTTTAACATGTTTCTAGTTTTTATGTTACTTCACATTTAATCTTCTTATCTTCTCATCTTATATCTATTGATTATTTTTGGTAAGCTTTATCTCAACATTTCATTTTTAACTTTTAATACATTCATTGTACATATACTTATTCATTACTTCAATTATGTTTTTCTTTAATCTTCTTTACAATACAATCAATCGTATTCAAGTTCACAATTTAACAAACGAATAAGGAAAAAATCTATAACACTATCGTGAATTTACAAGTTTGTATTTCATTACGTATATAGTGCGAAAAGTATGGTAATTAACCTTTTTTAATACCATTGTCACAAAATCAATACATAACTAATTATTTAAAAATATTTACATTTAACTGCGAATCAATATGCACATCTGAATAAACTAAATTAGTAAATAGAATTGATAATAAATAAATAAATAAATAAATACTAATATAACAGTGGTATTGCTATAACTAAATTAGTAAATAAAATTGAGGATGAAAATTTTGGTGAAGATCGAGGAAATCAATCATTCATTCTTTTTCATCAAATGTCACTTTTCACATTTTTAAATATTAAATATCTTTAAACGGATAAGTGAAAAATTATAAAAATTGCACATATAAGTCAGTATTTTTTCCTATTCAATTAGACATTCTATACGGTATACTTTCGATGATTTTTTTTCTGTTTTTCATTTTACAAATTGTATATTTTACTATCACATGTGATCGTCATTCCCATCACATGTATTTAACTTCTAAGCCTCTCTCAATTTACTCCACGTTTTTAAAATTAAATATCTAAAAATGGATAAGTGCAAATTTATAAAAATTGCACTAAAAATTTAGTTTTTTTTTCCATATTTGATTAGACATTTTACATTGTATGCTTTAATTTCAACGATTTTTGTTCTTCAAATTTTAGTGGGTTTTACAAATTGTACGATTTACTATCACATATGATAACTTATTCATTCACCAAGATGCTGAAAACTTATTCATTTCCAACTTTATTTTTTCTTTAATAAAAGAAATAAATAAATAACAAAAAAATTTGGATATATAAAGTTTAACTTACTTTTTACAAGACTTATGTTCTCGACTGCTTTTTATCTTTAACAAGGTAAATGAGTTTAAGTTTACAAGGATAGAAAATGAAATGAGCCTCATGCATGACAGGGGTATGTGTAGGAAGTTGATGGCGGTCTCATAAATTTGACTGCTGTTGTATGTGTGTGTTTGTCCCAAAGAGATCATGTTCTCATTAGTTCACATTTGTATATTCTCGCTACTACCCAAAAACCATAAATTTTGAAAAGTGATTGCACGCTACAATATTAAATTTCATGATCAACTTAACGTCTGATATTAATTGGAGATGAAATCTGAATATCAAGTAGGTTCCATTTTTCTTTGCATGATATAGAATAGATAGCATAAGGGTGTAGATGACATAGATTGTCTATTACCGAAAAAAAAGGGTTAACTTTGTTTGGAGGATTCAATCTAATCCTCAAATCCACCAAAGCAAACGCACACAGGACAATAAAATATCAAACAATGACAAGATAATAGTAAACGATAAAAAAAACACACGAGATATGACGTTGTTGGGTAATGAGCGATGTGATCAAAGCTTAATCCACAGTCGAACTAAATATATTGATCTTATTAGGGCAAACTTGTCACCTTTGAAACTTAAGGTTTACAATTACAAATTAGATGTATTTATAGATAACTAATTAGGATTTTTCCGTAATGGGCCAAGCCCATGGGCTTCCACCGCCTCAACATCATTCTGCCACGGAAGAACTTCTGCCCGGAGGAAAAGTCAATTCTTACAACCTTCGGCTGGAACCTTGTTAAACTTTCCTCGACCCGAACTATCTGTCCGGAACTCCAATTTCTTCTACACGAACTCTGACTGTCTGGAACATGTCAAACTTCTTCTGGCTAGAGTATTATCTGAAGCACTGCCCTCTCTACGTGGATCGCTACTCCACACCTAACCATCTTTAACTATATACATGTCGTCTCTTCACGTTGGTTCGAGTTTATCAAAATTATAATTATAATATAGATATAAAATAAACAAATAAAATCTATAATATGTATATATTTTAAGTCACCTTAACATTTTGATGAAATATATACATTATCCTTCTGAACAATTTCATCAAATTTTATAATGTGAACTGTTTCCCCCCTTCAAGTAAGAATTAAATGTGAACATTTATTTTGTCTAGTAGGGACCAAAAAATTGTACAAGCACTTGTATATATACACTAGCAAGAACACATTGCAACTTCGCATCATTCATCAATCATCAATCATCATATCAATTTCTCACAACAATCTCGATCAGTATCAGAGATATGGAAACAGAACACAAAGAGGTGGAGGTGGTCAACAGAAGATCAATTAACGTCAAGGATTTGGTGATACGTTTATTAGCACTCGCACTCACTCTCGTCGCGGCTGTTGTTCTTGGAGTCGATAGGCAGACAACGACCGTCGCTATTACTCTTGTTCCGTCGCTGCCGCCTGTTGACCTCCCTGTCACTGCTAAGTGGACTCACTTGTCAGCATTTGTGTATGTTCTCGATCTCCCTGATTCACATCATTATAAAATGAGTGACAGAAATTATGACATCATGATGTAATTTCAGATTTCAATTTTAGTCTCACTAATAATCTAAACTTTACGATTTTGTTAGTTTTTTGAGGGTGCGTAAAAAGTGCGACCACTTAATTACAAAATTTTGAAGCTTCACATTTTAATTATCTTTTGATATATTACCAACAGAGTCTTTCGCAGTTTGGCCTAGCGATATACGAGAATCACTGCAAAAATTAAAAGTTTGTGGGTTTAAATCTCGTGAAAGACGATGCGTATACGTACATATGTAAAATTTTACATAATATTCGGATAAAATGTGGGTTTTCTGTTGTCATTTTGTACAAATTTCTTTATATTTTTTAGTGAGTGTAGCATTACTCTAAGTAATACAACAGTTGGATCGAATTGTCAATACACTATTTTTTGATTGAACTATAAGTAAATTAAAAAAATCTCTTTTCAGGGGCTCGAAACTTTTATGAGGCTTGTTTTTAGCAATTAGATAATTTTACGGATACAACTCAAAGGCAACCCTGATCTATGAAAAACAATGTCAAATCGTGTCATTAAGATATAAACCACAAATTCCTTGCTACAGGTATTTGGTGATTGCGAATGCAATTGCATGTTCGTATGCAGCAACATCATTGATTTTTATACTCGTAACAAGAGGCAAAAATAAGCTTGTGGCATTGATCATAATCATTATGGACTTGGTCATGGTGGCACTACTCTTCTCGGCAGTTGGTGCGTCTGGTTCAGTTGGTCTTATCGGCTACAAAGGCAACTCGCATGTGCAATGGGATAAAGTGTGTAATGTGTTTGACAAATTTTGTCACCAAGTAGCCGTGGCTCTTTTCACGTCGTTTGCGGCTAGCATAGCTTATTTTCTGCTCATTGTGATTGCTTCTTTGGACCTTCATAAGAAGTGTTGAGAGGAAATGATAGCTTTGTTGTATTTTGATCTTAACTTTTTTTTACTTATTTGTATCCATTTTATTTTCTTATGAGCATTGATCGCTTGTTAGTTTTTGGTTGCTTAATTATTCATCGTAGCAAGGGAATACCATTACAAATGTTCATTAATCATTTAATTGTTGAGTTCATGACTTCATGTTGCAAACTAATAGATATATATTCTTATAGATAGATTGATAGATGCTTATTATTGTGTGATTGATTATTTTTCATGATTTGGATTTGATAAAACGTATTTATGGTGTATAAGTGATACAAACCTAAATTGTGTATACATACCCTAACTCATCTATGCAATCAAGCTGAACCATATATAACCGTAAACTGCATTTTTTATGAGATCGAATAATCTAGAACGTAATATGTAAAACGTAATCGGTTTAACATGTTATTATGTAAAATACATGTAAGAAAGTACGACATGTGCCTATAAGTTGACTGAAGAATTAGGTAGGTATGCGATGCACGGTTGTTAAAACTTAAAAGGTGAAATTGTCATTAAGAATTGAAATAAATAATAACATAAACCAAACTATATAACAAAGTAATCAAACTATTATAATTTATTGTCGAAATTAATATATGAAGCCAAATAAAGCACAATATATTGTAGAAAGATAAATAATAAGTATTACATATATTCGTAAAATAATGTAGGTTTTTGAGTCCGTTATCGTTTGGTAATGTATGCAAAACTATTATGTATTATGAAAATTTTCACAATGTCAATATTGTAATTGAAAACTATAAATTTGTCATTGAAAATAGAAAAATAGTATACAACAACCTAAATATACGCGAATAAATTTTTTAAAGTTTTTGTGAGTAACAACATAAGAAACAAATACAACATATTCACAAAGGTTAACGTAAAATATTACAATTAAAAATGTTATACAACTTTAATATAAGCAACATATATGTAATAGTTTCAAACATTATTGTCTCAACCCAATATTTCAATCTACCAATATGTTTAACTCGTGAAATGTCTACATATAGTTGATCATGAATAAAATTTGATTAATAATGAAATAAACTTAATTAGAAAATAACAATGAGACAAATGATGTAATTGACTCTTGTCTTAATCAATGCAACATATACCTACTCAAAATAATCTTAAATGATTAAATTTTGATCAAACCTATAAGTTAAGGTGTTTAAACGTTTAGAAATAAAAGTTAGAAGAGTTAAAACGAAAAAAATAAAAGTGTGAGGATAAAACTGCTTATTTAAAATGATTTATAATAATAATAATAATAATAAAAATATATTAAAAATGGAAAGTCATGTGACATCCCTAAAAGTTGAAGAATAATTTAGGAGTAATATATTTTAGACATGTCATCATACAATGATAAAAAAGATGACACATAAGAAAAAAAATCTTTCTTTCATATATTTGAATAGATTCTATCCATCCTAAATTCATTCTAAGAAGCACAAATTTAGAAGTATACATTAAGTTGAGGATTAAAGGGCAACTGCTTTTAGAGCGTAACGAGGGGCAGACAATTTTAAAAGTTAATTTTCATGATCAATGATTTAGATCGGCTTTAGTATCTGGAAATGCAAGTAATTTGTACCCGTTATTTATTGTGCATACCCAACTTATGCATGCTATTTTTAATGCGTCAAATTTTTTAAAAAGGGTATTTTAATGTAATTTGGTGACGTGTTGATGATTTGTCAAACTCTCCTGATGCCACGTGGCACCTTCAACGAGTGATACGTCACCAAATTACATTAAAACACCCTTTTTGAAAGTTTGATGCATTAAAAATAGCATACGTAAGTAGGGTACACACAATAGATATCATGTTCAAGTTACTTGCATTTCTAGGTACTAACCCCATTTAGATTCGCAACAATGCATTTTACGTAAAATGAATATGTTAGAGTGCAACGAATATGAATCGTTGATCACATAGATCAATAGTTAAGGTTGTTTTCTGCAATCAACCATTCTTAATATGGAAGTACTAGAAAATCTAAGGATTGTGCAAATGCACAACCCATGCTCTATTGCGATTAATGTTAAATATAAAGAATAATTCTTATAATAGCAAACTAACACATCCTTATAAAAAATGATACAAAAAAGGTCAAACAACAACTTACAAACCGTGATGTTTAAACTCCAAAAAGAAATCAATTTCTAAATTATAGAGATTTAGAATGATAGAAAAATCATAATTTAAATGCAAACAGAACTTTCTACAAATTATAAAAGGGTTTCATACTTTTAAATAATAATATCAAATTAAGAATGATAGACATGTATCTGATCATAACTGTTAACTCATGACTTAGAATCTCAATTTTTAACTCATGATTCGACTCGACTCGTAAGAGTTTAACAACTATTTTATGGATGTGATAATTAATACAAATCAAAAAGCAAACCTATTGGAAAAGTAATAATACGTATATAAATAGAATATTAAAAAAGTTAATACTCCCTCTATTCCACCCCAAGTGTCCACCTTACTATTTTGGGTTGTCCCAAATAAATGTTCACTTTTATGTTATAACCAATCGAAAAAACCTTTAGTGGGTACGTATGTATTTTGATTTGTGAAAATTGTAGTTGGTGAAGAATCATAAAACTGTGCTTAAAGTCAAAGCGGATATTTTGACTGGGATGAAGAGAGTATACGAAATATTATTTAAAAGTTAATTAATAACTTTCATTAAAAATGAAAAAATAAAGTTGAGATAAGTGGTGAAATTATTTATCCACTAAAGTCTTTTCTAATCGGCTGTAATGAAATCCGAACACTTATCTTTGGATAACTCAAAATAGGAAGTAAGACACTTAATTTGGGATGAAGAGAATATCATCATTAATATTTTTAAAGTTTGTTGTTTGAGAAAATGAAAAAAGAAAAGAAAAAAGAAATGAATGATGTGGTAAAAGGAGAATGAATATAGTTTGCTTTGTATATTATATTAAAGATTAAGATATATATTGCCTCCATTCCAAGTTTACTTTCTATGTTTAATATTTTAGGATCTCTCAAAATAAATGTTCATCTTTCAACAAATTAAAAACTGTTAAGTGAAGAATGGTGAATTGTTATTGGTCAACAATACAATTATTGTATATTTCTAATATTGTGTGCAAGTTTGTAGTCTATAATTAAATTATGACGGAGAGATATAATCCTATCATTGAGTCTAATTTATTTAATATAGATTTAAAGTAAACTATCATGTCAAACCTTATTGATTACTCAACTCTACTTTGGATATATATATTAAAATGATGAGATATATAGTTGTGACTTGTGAGTTGTCATCCTATTTATTGCACCCAACCGCTATAAGGCAGCCCATCACACTACATCTACAAATTAATTTTCCTTCACATGTCAGAGATTATTTGTTATTATATATTCATAGAATATAGAATATGTGGGGTATTGTAACATCCTCGAATTTGTTGATTTTATTTAGCGGAAGCATTTAGTTAAGTATGGGGAGTATCACAATACACAGTACATACACAGTACATACACAGTACATGCATACGTATCAGAGCTTATGATTACAACAGAACATAATATATATTAAGATACCAAATGTAATAGTTACAAAGTTTACGATTCATCGAATCGTATAAGTTGAAAAGTAATTAAGTTACAAAAATAGATTTCGTAAATATGACTAAACAGCTTAGTTATATAAAAGAAATCCAGTTGTCAAAAGTTGACATCCTATTCCTTCGGGGGTCGCCTACTTTTCATGTGTGTAGGATGTCTTACATGCAGCTAATTCCCTGAAAAACATAGTAAAAGTCAACAACGAGGTTGAGTGAATTCACATATTTTATGTTTGCAATTGTTAAATCAAGTTTGTAAGCACAGTTGTTGAGATAAATACGTTCACAAATAGTTATTGCCATAATAGTTAAGTAAACGTTTTGTGGAATGTTATCCAAATATAGTTCGGTTGGGATGTTGCCCAAAATACAATTTGCGTGGGATGTTACCCAAAATACTGTTTACGTGGGATGTTACCCAAAATTCCGTTTACGGGGATGTTACCCAAAATACAGGTTGCAATACGTTGCTGGTCGTTCTCCAGCGTTTCCAAAATAGTACCGGTCGTTCTCCGGTCAAAAGACGCACGAGTCGTTCTCCCGTCCAACTCGGCCAGTCGTTCTCTGGCAATAAATACTGTTGGTCGTTCTCCAGCGAAACACAGTACCGATCATTCTCCGGTCAAAAGACTCACGGGTCGTTCTCCCGTCCACTTAGCCAGTCATTCTCTGGCACTAAAATACGTTGCTGGTCGTTCTCCAGCGTTTATATAAAAGTACCGGTCGTTCTCCGGTTTACCAAACAAGTTTTATCACGTTTATAGTATGAAAATGTTGTTTCATAAATACCAGTTTTGTTGTTGTTGTTATTCCGAAAATCCAAAGGAAATGGTGGTGATTCGGTGATTTTTGATGAGTTTTTAGAGAGAGAATTGAGAGAGAATGGGGATGGAGTGAGAGAAAGGGAATATGAGAATGAAAATGAAATGAGGGTGGGGTGGGGGTGGTGTTGGCAGATTTTTGGGGCCAAAAGTGAGGAGATTTTGTCCCAAATTTGCGGTATTTAGCCCGTGTTCGTTTACTCGATCGTCAAATGTTAAAATATTTTTAAATATGTTTTCGATTATACTATTAGTTGAAATATTTTATTTAAAATAATTTAGTTGAGTTATAAAATTATAACTTTATTTTATTTTAGTTTTACTTATATGGTTCAAGTCGTTTCAGTTTACGAAATAAACATTATTTGACACAAAATACTTTGTAAATATTATCAACATAATAATTAATAAACGTTAATGTAATTAATAATTTCATATTATTAATTAATTTTATTCACCAACAGTCGTATATTTTTGTCGCGTTGTTTAAATCGTTTTGTACATAATTACAACTAATTATGAATAAGTAATACTACGCGTATTATCTAGTTGGGCTTTGCTAGACTTATCTCTAAAATGTGTTGTGAATTCACTCTAAGTTAGGGAATTAGCCTAAAAATACGTGCAATTAACGTTTATAATTTTGTTGAAATTGTGGTGTGTTACAGGTATTATGAGTTATACTAAATATTATTATTGAAAAATAATTCTTTATTTTTCTTCCTTGAAAAATTATTGCAAAAATAATAAAGTAACAAAATCCGTGTATTGAACATCATCCTAAATCTATAACTAGATATTTACTACTACGGAGTATTTTTTTAGCCTTTTATAACTAGGTATCTATGATAAACTAGTGTTGAACCCGTCCGTTGGACGATAAAAAAAACTAACTACTAAAATTAACAGCGTATAAATACATAATATGTTTTAATATTAATTTATGATTACTCATAACCAAGATGATAATCCTTCAATATTTTCTATCAATCTCACTCTGCATCATGTTAAGAATTAAGAAGTATACATCAATATATAATTAGACGTTAAATGTTAAACATAAACATGAATAAGTTATAGAATACATCATATCATTTTATCATTTAAATCTTAAACCTCAATCATTTCATTTCATCACATCAATTGTTTGATGTTTTCTTCACATTTTCTCTTTTTGATTTGCAAACAACTTAACAATTATACTCTAAAATATTAGTGAAAATATTTTATCAAAAATTAAGAAATATATATATTGATCATTAAAATGAATAAATTGTAGAATTAGTCATACAATTTCATCGCGTGAATCGTAAATTTCAATAACTTATTTTTCATGATTTCTTCATATTATTTTACTTACTTGCAAACCATCATATTTTACATATATATCAGTAAAAAAATAAGATTTACTTGATTATATATATGCTTAAGTGAAATGATGTTTAAACTTACTCTTACAAAGTATAGACATTTATAAGTGTTTTTACAATCGACATATTAGGAAATTAAAAATTTGCAAAATCATATATTTAATTTCATGTGGTTAAATAAAATAATAATCTCAAATTATTTTTTAAACTTATATGAAAGAATTTATAAAGAAATTAAATATAGTTGACATTCTAAATTTAATGATTTGCTATTTAAAAAGACTAATGACATTCTAAAATTACGAGATTCTATAATATGAGAATAAGTTTAGCAAGTTTATAAAATGATGACATATTTTTTAAACTTATATGAAAGAATTTATAAAGGAATTAAATATAGTTGACCTTCTAAATTTAATGATTTGTTATTTAAAGAGACTAATGACATTCTAAAATTATGAGATTCTATGATATGGGAATTAAGTTTAGCAAGTTTATAAAATGATGACACATAGGAAAAATGCTTATGTGGCGAAAGGAGAAGCATGTCACATAAGTAAAAAGGTTTCTCAATTAGTATACATAGAGATGAGAAGTACCCCACATTTTAAAGTCGTGAGAATGAGAATAAAATTTAAAGTTAAATTTTTCTACACCAAACATGTTGAATCATTTTCATATCTATGCCCTTGTTCTCATGGCCCACGCCAAACTAGTCGTGAACAAAAAACCCAAACCCGGAACCGAACCCGAAAAAACCCCAAAACCGGTTCTTAAAAAACCCGGTTTTTTGAACCTGGTTCGGGTTTTTTTAGTACCCGACGGGTAGGGACCCGGGTTGGGTTTTTGAAATTCAAAATTAGGTTGGAACCGGTTTAACCGGTTTTTAGTTTTGGTGATACCCGAACTGGTTTAACCGGTTTTCGATACCCGAACCGGTTTTTAGTTTTGGCGAGGATCGGTTTTTTTTCGGTTTAATAACCGGTTTTAACCGATTTTTTTAAAAAACCGGTTTTAACCGGGTTTTTTTCAAAAATTTCGAAAAACGGCTCCTAGCCGTTGGAGGAGCGGGATTTCGATTTTTTTGGACTTTTTAGGTGATTTTGCCCCCTCAATGACACTATAAATACATGGGGTTAGTTTAGTTTCAAAACACACCAATTTCTATCCATTTCTCTCATATTCTATCAATATCTTACATATTCTCTAAAAAACTCTCTCTCTATATATATACTTTTCGTTTGCGAAATGGAAAATATACAATCTCAAGCTTCCGGTTCCGTTTCCGCTAGTAGCAATGTACGAAACAAAGTTTACACAAACGATGATATCGTGCAAATTATAACGACGAAGCGGAACCCGGATATTTGGGTGAATTATGAATTGTGTGTTATGAATGATGGGGCGAAAAAGGCTCGTTGCAAGAGATGTGGGCATTTTTATAACTCCACATCAAACTCCACATTACGAGCTCACATGAACTCGTCTTGTAGAGCAATAAGTGGAGATCCCTCACAATCGACACTTGGTTCGGATGGTGGGGTATTTATATACGACAATGATGCACTTCGAGAAGATTTTACCAAGTTTTTCATCCAAGAGGCGCTTCCATTCAATCACTTTGACAACCAACGGCTTACGAGTATCATCAAAAAGAGACTACAACCGCGATACCAACAAGTAAGTCGTACTACCCTTAGAAATGATGCGTTTAAATTATGGAAAAATGCTAAAAAAGATATAATTGATGGTTTTCTAAACTATAAACATGGCGTTTCTATTACTTGTGATGTTTGGACCGCACCACATGGTACGACAAATTCTTATTTAGCTGTTACGGCCCATTGGTTTCATCCCGAGTCTTGGTTACTAATGAAACGAACAATTGCTTTTAAATTGTTTGGTTATCCACATACGGGATGTAACTTGCGAAAAATTATAAATGACACTTTAATTGAATATAATTTAGACGATAAAGTTTTTACAATTTCACTAGATAATGCGTCAAATAATACAAGAGCTATGAATTTACTAAAATTACGTTTTAAACCATGTTTAAATGGCGCTTTTTTTCATTCTCGTTGTGTTGCTCATATTATTAATTTGGCCGTGCAAGCGGCATTAAAAATATGTGATAATTTACGTCAAAAATTTAAGAGTTTATTAGTAACTATATATAGTTCAAGTAACGAACGTCAAGCTAATTATAGACGTTTTCGTGTACAATGTGGTGAAACTCTCCTAGGCCCATGCTATGATAATAATACTAGGTGGAATTCTACTCACACTATATTTGAAAATATTTTAAGACAACATGATACTTTAAATGCTTTTAATACTTTGTTAGTTGATAGAGGTAAGTCCGTGGAAGTAACCGATTTTGAATGGGATCAACTTTATGATTTGACTAATTTTTTAGTAGTTTTTTAAGATGCTACTACTATCCTTTCGGGTGTATATTACCCAACTAGCTCCTTAGTTCTAAACCAAGTTTTTATAATGACCGGAAAATTAAAAGAATTAGAACTTTCGTCATTTCCAATTTTTAGAAAAATGGTTAGAGCTATTAAAAGGAAATTTATAAAATATTTTGGTAGCATGCCTTTGGTTTTTACTTGTGCCGCCTCACTAAATCCAACTATAAATGTTGGCGGCGTACAACGTTTACTCACAACTATTTTGGAAAAATTAGATTTAAACTTAACCGACGACCCAAACTTTATTACAAATGAAATTACTAAATTTGACAATGGTTTTACACAACTATTTGAGATTTATGCAACAAAAATTGGTTACCAACCAAACCCAATTGTTGATTTCATGCGGGCGGGAACATCTCGGGCATCATCGAGTGACATAAACATAAACCTTTATAACACTTTACTTGAAGACGCTACAAAGCGTCAACGAACATCGGCTCCAACAAGCGAGTTGGGATACTATAAGTCTACAAAAATTTTAACCACTTTAAGTCCCGAGGTTTTTCGTAATTTTGACATTCTGAGTTGGTGGAAAGAAAGAGAAGTACAATTTTCAATTTTATCCGCTATGGCTCGGGATTTATTAGCCGTCCAAGCTTCGACGGTAGCTTCCGAATCGGCTTTTTCTACTAGCGGTAGAATCATATCGGAAAGAAGATTAAGACTAACCGCTGAATACGTGGAAGTATGTGTATGTTTGAAAGATTACTTGGATGGGGTAGATAGGATACAAAATGTAACAACGTTGGAAGACCCACTATTAGGTAATGTTGAAGAGATTATCCAAGATGAAGAAGTCGCATTAGGGATATCACCTCCAACGATCGAATTAGATGAAGGTGAATTTGAACCATTTGAAGTTGAATCCGTAGATGAGGATGAAGTTTGGGACGAACTAAGTGGTTAAGTGTATTCGGGTGATGGCCATGCCGAAGCTCGATATACTTTACCACACGACTACATTTCCGGGTGATGGCCATGCCGAAGCTCGAATGTATTCGTATTTGTATTTTATATTTTTAGTTGTAATTGTATCATTCAAATAAAAGTTATGTTTGTATGTTTCCGTTACTAATGTTCGATTCAATAATATTTTCCATTTGTATTTTAAATTTCCAAGTTATGAAGACTTTTTCGATTCAATAATATTTTAAGAAGACTTATATAAGACTTTTGTTTAAGTTATTGTTCAATTATGTTTCCATTACTAATGTTCTACGAATTCAATAAAACAAATTAGACTCAAACATTGTTTTTTCCTAAAAAGCTTAACGTTCGAACCACTTGGAATCAGAAGTTGATAAATGCAAGGAAGTTTTTACTAAATCCACGAAAAAGTACAACTCTTTATGCTTACAGTATCACTTTTTATGCACATGTTTCCTTGAATTTAGTAAAAAATTCCTTGAATATATCAACTCTTTTTGAATTTTATAGACTTTTTAGATTCAATAATATTTTTAGGAAGATTTACAAGCCTTTTGGTTATGTTATTGATCAATTATGTTTCCATTACTAATGTTCTACGAAGTTAATGAATTTTTTTTTACCCAAACGTTGATTTTCCTTAAGACGCCTAACGCTCAAACGTGTTTGAATTTTATAGACTTTTTAGATTCATTAATATTTTTAGGAAGCTTTACAAGCCTTTTGGTTATGTTATTGATCAATTATGTTTCCATTACTAATGTTCTAGGAAGTTAATGAAATTTTTTCGACCCAAACGTTGTTTTTTCTTAAAACGCCTAACGCTCAAACGTGTTTGAATTATATAGACTTTTTGGATAAAAGTTATGTTTGTATATTTTATTTTCATTTGTATTATTAAAATTTTGTTATACAATTATACCGAATTCGAATCCGGAAAAAAAACCGAAAAAAATAACCGGTTAAAACTGGGTCAAAACCGAAAAAAACCGATTCCGAACATTTAAAACCGAAAATAACCGATTCCGAAAAACCGAAACCGATAAAAAACCGGTTTTTTAAAAACCGATTTTTAAAAGACCGAAAACCGAAAAAACCCGATTTTTTCGCACCCCTACTTAAGACTCATATAGACTTATTTACCTTTTTATTGAGAGTTATATTGCAATATTACATACTCCATATAGGTAGAATTAGATTAATTAAAATGTAATTATATACGTAGATTCATTAGGTTCATAAAACTAACTTGTAAGAACTAAAATGTATTACTTTTTAATATGAAAAGTCTCCTTGTGATGTTATATTAATCACATCATACTTCTATATTATAATGATGAGATGATACAACTAGTCAACTACTAGAACTACTTATTATATGTTGAAAATACTAAAAAAATGATTAGAAAAAATCAATATGACCGGGTTGGTTTAAATTGGTTGGGAATGCAGGGCCCATATCAAGTATATATTCTTTTTCCACGAGTATTGATGACCCGGGCCCTTTAAGGAACTGGACCCAAGCTTAATCGGATCGGGTCATATTCACGTTTAGTCAATACTCAATAGTCAATACTACCAAGTAGTATATAATTGAGGCGTGATTAATCATTGGTAGGTACAATTACGAAATTTAATTTTAAATTATTCTAACTAATCATCTTTACTTCTCTTAAAACTTTGATGATTTTTTCTGTCTTCGAAAACGTACTGTAAAAATGGAAAACGTGTTTAGATGTTGTAGGTTGTCTCTATTCTAAAGAGGTGAAACAATGTATTGGAACATTGTAAAAAACTACAAATCATTATCTAATCCTAGATGTAAATTGGACATCTAATCAAAA
Organism: Pseudognaphalium luteoalbum; assembly: GCA_963422505.1. Classification (NCBI taxonomy): domain Eukaryota; kingdom Viridiplantae; phylum Streptophyta; class Magnoliopsida; order Asterales; family Asteraceae; genus Pseudognaphalium; species Pseudognaphalium luteoalbum. The sequence continues at coordinate 12,793,789 of OY730192.1, read as the reverse complement.
TTTGTTTTCAAAGGAAGTTTTCCAGAAAACAAGCAATTTGAACATACTTTCCATTGTCTCATAGCAAAATTTTCCATAAAACCGTCTCAATTTTCCGCAACTAAACATACCCGATAACTGAATTACTGAATGAAATGGATGAAGTTGTAAAGGGAACTGAACAGATAAATATAAACATTCTAGGACAATAATTAAATTGTTGCACATATCATAAAAAAGATCATCATGATGCAATAGTGTCTTTTATTCATTCATGCAATATATAAAAGAGAGATTACAAAATAAGAAAATCTAAAGAATCTGAATCATGACCATAATCTTGATTAGAAGTTGAAATAATAAAACCTTGGATCGAACGGATCTAGCAACGGTAAACACGGTATGTTCGCTGACGTTGCTGCGGAAGGCAAGCAGTCACTAGAACAATAACAATAACTAATAGCAGTAGAATCCCTTTGATGTCTGTTTCTGGATCATCTTGAGAGCAACAACAGCTTCCCATCTCTGAAGCTCTTTTGGTAATGAAGTTAGTTTGTTATTTTTAAAAGGGTCCAAAAAATACTTGTGGTGTAAAATGGACAGGAAAGTTGACAAGTAGGAGTCAACAACTTTCAGTTGTATATATGTTTGCTAGTGGCATTTGGTATCTTTTGTATATAAATCTTTGTTTTGTTTGGTCTACGAGTGTTGTTGACCCAATATATATTATTTAAGTTAGTCCGTGTAAACGAGTCGATTATCAGTTATCCTCGTATAATCAAGAGTGAATATGATGTTGTTACACACGTAATTTATCTAATTTGATTGATAAAGACCTATAAAAGACATAGTTTTGTCAACTAATTATTATGGGTATATATAATAATAACATTGTATTTACTAGAGGTAGCAATTTTAGACTAATTAATTATTTATGAGTTAACTTGATTAATATTTATGAGGGGATGAGTTTGTTGGATTTCCATCATTATTTGGATGGGTCTAAATGAGTATTAAATCTCAAATTGTATATATATCAATTAACCAGTGTGTCTAGCGGTTAATTTTTTCCCCACCTTATTTTATTTTTTTCATTCAAATAAAAAAAAGTTTGTTGGAAACCCGTGGGTCAACCCGACTCAAGACCCATTTGACCCGGATCCGTGTAGGCTCATCCTTCTAAATGACCCATCTAGATCCAGACCTATTGAGACTCAAACCCATTTAAACCCGTGACCTGATTCGACCCATTATTTTTCCACTTATAGTATTTACAAACTAATTTGATAAGTTTATGATCATGTGTGGGGACTTAGATGTGTTTGTTTAAACAAGAGGTGATAATTTTAGACTCAGTGGTTAATTATAGATCAATTTGGTTGATATTTAGGAGATGATGAGGTTGTTAGGTCTCCTCCCCATTTTTTGAATGGATCAAAATGAGTTTTTCAATATAATCTCCAATTGTGTAACAATTAACCAACGGGTATAGAGGATATTTTTTTTACCTCATTTCATTTTTTTCATTCAAATAAAATAAAAAGTTTGGTGAAAACCCGTTGGGTCGACCCGATCGGAGACCCATTTGACCCGGACCCGTTTAGACTCATCCTTCTAAATGTCCCATCTAGACCGAGCCCATTTAGACTCAAACTCATCTTGACTCGTGACCTAACCCGACCCATTCATTTTGCCAACGAAGATAATAGTTATAATAACGTTTCAACAATTTGAGTAGCCATGTGTATTTTCAAAAGGGATAAGTATCTGAGAATGCATCCATTTTGTCCCGAATGTCTATTGTATGTATCATACTTACGAGAGGTGTATTTAATGCATCTAAGTTTTAAAAACAGTTTTTGTATGTATTTTGCTGATGTGTCATCATTTTAAGATGCCACGTGACATCTTAGGAAGATGATACGTAATTGACACGTCAGCAAAATACATACAATAACCGTTTTTGAAAGTTGAATGCATTAAAATACACCTCCCATAAGTATGATACATACAATAGACATTCGGGACAAATTCGATGTATTTCCAGGTACTTAACCGTGAAAAGGAGTAGGTTTGTTTATTATTTGTTAGAGACTTGGGATAACACGGAACAGATGAGACTTTAATTTATTGTCGTCGTTAATAAATTATGTTACTAGTAGATACATAAATGTGAACAAAGAAATAATAAGGTTAAGTGCATTAGAGCTATTAATGAAATTATTTTATCAATTTTATCACAATCTAATGGTTGACACCTAATCTTACTACTTTCTGATTCCGTACATTAATATTCACTTGATTTTACCATATGTTATCATGTTTGATATTAAAAATGCATTTATTACTGTTCACCTATAATAAAATTTCATCTTCATCATTATAAAAGTTTTAATTGATTGATTTTGATTGATTGATTTTAAAAGAGGTTAATTATTGTGGGATATTAGCACAAATAATAAGAGATACTAAAACATTATTACGTTGTTGATATATTGAGATTAAAAAACTTTTTCCATAACGTTATTAAAAGCCCAAGTTCCCTTTTAGGGTTATTTGTATTTGTTCAACAAAACTTAGCCCAAAAATGCAAAACGTTAAAACAAAATACCCATCAAATAAAAGCCCGTTTCCTTTTTTGCGGGTTATTCACTTGTTTGTCTTCAAGGTTTAAAGGTTGTGGATAAAGATGAATTATGCACAAACTTTTTGTAAATATTAGATTAATTGTCAATTGATGTTATACCGATTAACATATGAATTTTAATGTATAGAACCGATTATTACTGATAGTCATCATTAAAAAAGCTTCACTTTTAAATTATTAGGTTCAAAGATCGCAAAAAAGAGAAAAGAAATTGCACTCGTAGGTCCTTTTATTAGTATAGACATGAAGCAATTTTATATTAGCAATCATATCAAATCAAGCTAATTATCATCTAAGAAATATATACTTGTCTCCTAGTCAATATATGTTAACTTGAATAACCAAAAACATTGGTTTAGCGGTAGGGCGAATATAGAGGGGGCATAGGGGCAGTTGAACCCCTCAAAAAATATAATATTTTGTAAAAAAGTATAATTTATTTAAGGTTATTAGTGAATGTTTGAGAATTTTGCCACCCACAATGATAGAAAAATTTAAAAGTTGCACACTTATATAAAAAATCCTAAATCTGCCCCTGCTTTGTAGTATTGTGGTAACCTTCCAACCATAAGGTTGGGGGAGTCTTAGGTAGGGGTGTTAACGAACCGAGCCGCTCACGAGCTACTCGATTTCAAACTCGTTTATTTCGAGTTCGAGCATCAGCTACTTTGAACTCGAGTCGAGTTCGAGCAAAAATTATTGTTCGATTAATTTCACGAGCCGATTCATAAAAATTAATATTCGACTCGACTCACTCGAAAACTCGTATAATACTCCGAGTCAAACGAGTTAATCGAGCATACTTGGCTCCAATAGTTCAAAAAGCTCATATATCAAGTCGAGCCACCCGAGCCTCATATGAGAACGAAATGGACAGTAACGATCGAGTTAAACTTGAATATTCATGCAAATAAGAAAAGATTAAGTTACTAAACGAGTTTCGAACTCGAACAACGAAAAAAATCTCTATCTCGAGTTCGAGCGCAATTTAAAAAACTTATTCGTGCTCGAGTCGAGTTCGAGCATAATAAAAATATTTTGAGTCGAGTTCGAGCATCTTGATACTTGGTTCGGCTCGGTTCGTTAACACCCCTAGTCTTAGGATGAGACAACTATATATTTTTGTAGATTAATATTGATGGTAGTGAAGTATGCGACTAATTACCTTTCTAAAAAGGTAAAAAATAAAAGATGTTAACTATTCCCTCCGTCCCACTCCAAGTGTCCACCTTACTATTTTAGGTTGTCCCAAATAAGTGTCCACTTTCATCTTGTAATCAATCGAAAGGGATTTTAGTAGGTAGATATGTTATTTGATTGGTGAAAATTGTAGTTAGTAAAGAATCTTAAAACTGCGTGTAAAGTCAAAGTGGACACTTCCGGTGGGACGGAGGGAGTAATATGTATGCTAAATATTGTAACCAGTGAAATAAATCCAACAATTTCCATTTGTCATACACTAAAGTAAGTCATGTTATTAAAATTTCCACCTATAGCGATACACATATCGATATTAAATAATTTCAACCTAAACCCTGTTTAGCTAGTAAACAGTACCCACTAAGAATATTTTTACAATAATATTACACTTGACAAATATACAATTATCTCAGAAAGATAGTAAAAAGTAACTAGAAAAAAGAAGCATATAAAATGCAAAGAAATTCAGACCTTCATCAATCCAGCCTCATAAGGCACATTAGTTGCTTTAATCCATTGATCTCCTTGTATATACTGCCCAGGAGCAAACCTCTCAGCTTCTTGTGGCGAAATTTTCTTAATCCCCTTCCATGTAACCCTTTTCGAAGTATCAGCACCCGGACCTTTATTATTGAATTCCCCATAATAACAAGTGTCTAACGCAAATGTCCCAGCCCACACGGACCACCCTTCTGGATCGATGTTCTTATCAAGAAACGACTGCATAATAATAGTCCTAGAGAACTCCTTCCATGGACGTCCTAGATAAGATTTAGGCATTGGGACTGCATTCAAGAAATCAGGTTCAGCTGTAATTGTGCAACCATCAATTACAATTCCACCTACAGAATGTTGGTCTTTTCGTCCTTGGGCTGTGACCATACATGCTTGATTGTTCATTGGTTTTCTGACTATCATTTTGCAATCTTGGAAAACTGCTGCAGCGTTTCCAAATATGAAGTCGATTGTTCCTGTAATGTTGCATTGGCGGTAGAATTGTCGATAGGAATGAGTGTAGAGAGTGTCTTGATAACCCTCAATCAAACAGTTGTGGAAAATTGTCATATCTGCTGAAACGCGTAGGGCTACTGCTTGATGTTTTTCGGGTCCTGCACTGTTTTCGAACCCTATGTCCTTAGCCATGAACCCATCCCCATTAACCGCTGTAGGCACACATTAAAATAAAGTTATTGTGATATACCTTTTGGGAACTATGAGAGATTTAAGTGTACCGAAATGTAAGCAAACTACGACAGAAAATCTATTTTGTGTATCCAACTTCCAAAACTTCTATCGTGTGTATCTGACTTTTGATTATTGCTATTTGTATGTAATTCTGTTGTATATCCAACAAATGATTAACACAAACAATGAAAACACATAGACATAGGATCATTAGAAACTTACCGACGGTAGCAGTATTGTATGTAGAGGTTCCATCAATATAGTTCTTGCTTCCGGTAATCTTGGTTTTGGTCGGCCCTTCTCCTAGGAAAACAACATTGTCAATATTCCTAGGAATTGTCACATCTTCTTTGTAAATACCTGACTTAATAAGTATGATAAATGGTTCGGGTGACTTTTTTGGAGCCGTATTAACAGCTTCCATGATGGTCTTGAAACCACCCGACCCATCTTGAGCCACAACTGCATTCGGCTTTACATTATTCGGATCGACATTTATTAATGAACGTCGTGAACTATCGGTCCATGAAGGATAAGGTGTGTTAGGTTCATGGGTTGTCATTGGCTTTAAATCAGGAGTAACAATGTTTTCTTCATTTGATGGGTCCCGAATCATTTGCAACTTTGAATTAAGAACAGGCTCTTGAGCATCAAGCATTCTTCGATTCCCTGCTATTTGCTTCGGATCCGCATCATTAGGCACACCACCACCTTGTGTCCTTGAACGTTGTACCGTAAGATCCGCCTTCCAATCAACATTAATGGTTTTAGTTTTCGGCGGCTTTGGTTGTCGAACTTCAGTTTGGTCTACTTTCCAATCAACAGCAACATTTTTGGGCTTAGGTTGAGGAATTATTTCAGGATGGTTTGCTTTCCCATCAATAACTAGTCTTTTGGGCTTAGGTTGTTGAACCTCGGGCTGGTCAACCTTCCAGTCAACGATAACGTTCTTAGGCTTGGGTTGAGGATTTTCAGGACGATTTAGTCTCCAATCAAAAAAACCTTTTTTCTTCTTAGGAACCTCAGGTTGTTGAGGAACCTCGGGTTGTTGAGGAACTGCAGGTTGATCAACCTTCCAATCAACAACGGTTGTTGATTCCCTTTTCACTCTAGCACCATTGTTTCTTGGTGGTGTACCTCCCGACAATTCGATAACTCCATCGATCATTGCAAGACTGTTTCTCGTAAGTTTAACGCCCAAGTCCATCAATCTTGTCATCATCAATCCAGAATCACCTGTGGTATTATCGAACGCGTCAAGACAAGTTTCTTGATAAGTCACAGCACCACTAAGCCAAACCCTAAGCTCAACTGTATTATCTTTCAACTTTGTAATATCGAAAAGATTAACCCGATCAACCGATCTTTTAAGATCTTCAACCGAAACACCGAGAAGCTCTTTACATTGATCTATAGCCATTGCAGCCCTAGGATCTTGCGCGCCTTTTCTAAGGGTGTATGAATTTTCAATGGCATATTGAATACGATCAACTGCAGCATTAAAACCTCCCAAAATGAGTTCTCTAGGCTCCCTTATCCCGGCCCTAATTCTGTCCAATGTCTCCCTGCAAATGTCCCTAAAATCGGTGTATTTGCAAAGAATTATCACTGTGGTGGCGGTAACAGCGGTGGCAATCAAGACGCCCGTTTTCTCGCCTCCTGCTTTTTGGAGATCAATTTCACCGGACATGTTTTTTCTAGAGTGGGCAAATTTTCTCGAATGGACAAATGTTCCGACAACCGCTGCCACCACAAGGATCGTAGCAATCGCGATTACTGTTATCTTCTTCTTCTTCCCCCTATCGAAAGCCATTACGGAGTATTAATTTTTTTATAAATATATATATATTCTATCTATTATAAAATAAGTAATGGAGGATTCATGAATGAGATGAGCTTCTAGGAAACCATTTGCCCGCATATTCATCTATATAAGAGAGACAAACGTTGGGTATGTACGGTTGGGGTTTTCTTCACATTATATCTGGTTGCTTTTGCATGGAATTCATAAACCTTTGAATTTTGGTGGTGCAAATATAGAGTCATGATTAATCATACATATATTGTAATCCATCTATATATAGATTATTAAGGGACTGGAATATTTAGAATAATATTGAGATTTTAATACAGGCATATATATATTGATGACACTCATAGAGTAGTCATAGATGACAAGCTTTACAACTTTACATTATTACTGTAGTCTCATATTACATAAACCGCATGCCGAAAGACGTACATTAAGCTAGATTGAAGGCATATCAATCGGTCCAAATTACCAACAAAAGAAACCTCTATGAGCCTTTCTTTTAGGGTAGTCCACGATCACAGTCCCGCCATACCTCTTGGCTGCTTCGTGGCTGTCAATAGTTGTCTTCGTTGGTTGTGGTGCGATTGCATACACTTTCTGTCAAACCAAATAAGTTTGTTCTTTCTGACCATGATGTGGATAGTGAAGCAGCTGCTTTGGAGTTTGACTTTGTGGAGTCGCATCGGCACCGATCTTGACAAGCTCCAACTTAGACTTCAGATAATAAGACATTTGTTACTAGAGTTGTATATGTATGTTAAATAGTGAACGAGACATTTGCTTATGTTGAGTATACATGGATCTATATCACAAATTACACTATATATATAGACACCTCAAAACAACTATCAAGTCTTAATAATAAAGTCTGAGTGGTTAATTAGTTACACACTATGAGTATAAGATGTTAGTAAATTACATTTACAAACATTTAACCCGAAAATTGTAACCATTTCTAATTACGCACATGATTTAGCAAAATTAGTAAATTACTACGAATTCTACCATGCTACATATTCTGGAACCAAATAATTTAGGACACATTCTCTTGCAATTAGTTAACAAAGGAATTTATGATGTAAAAAAGATACATCAAAAATGAATTTTACACACTATCACTTTTATTCATATTCTCTATTCAAATATTTGGTAGAATAATAAGAATATTAACATTCCTTATAGTTTTACCTGCAGAACGATTTAATTAACTTTTTGCATCCTTAATCCAACTAATGTCTTCTCATAACAACTACTCGGTAATATACGATGTTAATCTCAACTAAATTATTTGTAATTAAACAAATTAAAATAATTCATAGCACGGCATACACATATGGTCTTCTAGCTGTTTGTCTTCTGTTTCAAACGTCTACACTTTCCCGAATCCGAATCCGATGCTAAAATGAGCCTTGGTCTTGAGCAAGAATCATTTGACCTTACTATATACTCAAAAGCAATGTTTTGAAAACCGGGTTGAACCGGTCGGTCGGACCCAAACCGGACCCCTTCCGGCCGTCTCAAAACCGGTTTTGATCAAGGTTTGACCGGTCAACGAACCGCACGGTTCGGTCAAAACCGGACTGTTCGACCGGAAACCGGCCAGTCGGACCGGATTTTTGATTTTGTTTTTTTTAAATCACTTTTTGACTGGTTTCGGGGCGGTTTGGCCGGACCGGTCCGACCGGAACCGAAACCCTTTCCGGTCCGATCCGGTTTTCGATTTTAAGAATATTGCTCAAAAGTTTGAGTACTACAGTTCATGATCGAGTTGTATACATCAACGTAACTAAATCACTTTAATAATTTGTTTAAATAATCAATTAATTTGCATAAATTTCCACCGAACAAATTGATATGACTTAATTAATACAATCCTAGTAGTCGAATAATTCTCTTTTTCACTTAATGACTAGTTTATGTAGTTTGGCTCATTTGTGATCATATTCTCATCCATTTCATGTAAATAATATATATATATATATTCTTTATCCTGTAAATCCTTATTATTACTTAATATAATATTGTGATTCGACATGTGCTTATATTTAATTTATTAAGAAGAAAGTGGAAGTTTAATCGCTTTTCTAAACTAGCTAGATTTCATAGATGCATATAATTCAATAATAAGTTATTTATATTCTCAATCTTTAGATACTGATAATTCCTAGAAATTACTTTATTCTTCTCTTGTTTTGGATTTAGGAACTTAGAACACAGAACCAGGAGGACACTAGCCTGGGAGGTGTTTAATTTGGCTTAACTTTATTAACATGACTTAGATTTATTGGTTTTTTTATGTTATGATGTACTTGTAACATAATTTAGGGAGGTGTTTAATTTGGCTTAACTTTATTAACATGACTTAGATTTATTGGGTTTTTTATGTTATGATGTACTTGTAACATAATTTAGGACCTATTTTTTTTAGTTTATGGGTGTGTTTGGCAACATATATTCAAAGGATTATAAGGGATTATAGGGGATTGAGATTCTCATTTTGAGAATCTCCCTCTCTTGAGAATCTCCCTCGTAAATTCATAAACCTTGTTTGGTATAAAAAATTAAGAAATGATTCTATAAAAAAAATAATCTCTTCAAATGGAAGCTTTCAGAACTAGCTTCTCCAAAGAAACTTCATCCCCTTATTGAATTACTATAATACCCTCCATTTAAATTAGAAAAACCTAGAGTCATATAATATTATGTCCATTTATGTCATTTTACATTAATAAACTCCAGCTTCAGCTAGTTTATCAAACACATATAAATAAATAAAATCTCCAACTTCAGCTCTAAGTAAAAGCCCCAGCTCCATCCCCTAGTTTTTATCTCCAACTCCAGCTTCAGCTCCAGCTCCATCTCTTTTCCCCAAACACACCCTATGTATTTTTCGGAGAATGATTTTGCTACTACCTACATACTTCGTAAAACACACGTCTTTCAAATATCCGCACCCACTTGCTAACGCTTAGGTACACATGTTTTCACGGTATTTTCTCATTATACGTGGACCACCCACCTAAGCTGCTCCATAATTCAATGGAGCACGACCAAACCCCCATAAGGTCCAACATCACCGCACAAATCACTTCCACCACATATACCACAATGTCTGAGCCAAAACTTGTGCGGATTAAGCATTAATGTTGTGGGTCATGCGCTAGCTTCATTGGTGGTAGGTAATTTTATGATAAATAATACACATGGTAGATTTCGAAACCATGACTCGAAGGAAGTCATGGGATGCACTTACCACTAGGCTATTTAATCATCGGTTCATTATACTTGTTAGGGTAATCGATCAACGTTATTTTTATTAAACCACATATATCTTCATGTGTTCTTATGTACCTTTTTCTGTTTGCTTACCATTCGATATAGATCGATAGTGTTGGTTTGATTTTTTGTTGTGACGACTGATACAATCGTCACAATTTGAAAAGAATTTTGAAGTTTGAACCAAATCAGATAGACAGAATTTGAACACAGACCAAAACTGTTGGAATTTATTCCATAGAGCTATGATTGAGTAATCTGATTCTTCAAGAATACTTGTGGTCCATTCTAAAAGGGTATGCGTTGACAGTTTGACGCAATTTCAGCAAGTAAAACCAATTTAACACCACCAACAAACACTACTAATTACACAGAGGATCTCAACCCAAGTTAGTCGATAAGTGAAAGCACCTAATACGATTGTTGTCGGCAAATTTCAGTCAAGGATAATGCAAGAGATAATGCTAAATTCACCAAATATCTAACAATATAATCCAATTTGACACCCGAGTTGGCGTTGTTGTACTTGATACGTGCAACAGTGCAAATACCAAGTCATACTTAAAGTCGTATCAGTTGTTCTCCTTGTTGGAAAAATAAAGTTTGGATGAGCAATCAAGAAGATGAAATTTTTTTGAAATAATTACCTATAAATGAACCTTAAGTTGTATTTAGTTGTCGTTAATTCACCTCATTCATGGCCCATAAAATAGAGAATTTTGTTCTCTTATTTGGAGACACAACAAAAATACATACAAGTCCGACAATACAAGTGCTAATCATTCGGTTATATCCTTCTGTTTCTCTCATTTCTTTTTGGTTTTATTTTCATTTCATTTGACGTAGTTGTATCATAATTACTTCTTGAATATGTTTAATTAATTAGTTTGTTATTGTAGCGTATTCGATTCATTGTAACTGGAAAATTGTTAGGGTACCTTACTTTTTCCCAACACCACTAACTCGTAACTCTCAGAAGAAAACAAACACAAAGGAGGGTATGAATCCACGTACACCTAGAGGGTCTGTGAAATTCAAACCAGCGAGGTTAATGCTTATTGCTTAATGACAATTTATATATAATTATATATGATGATACAAGACTCAACGTGCATATTTAGGATACTTTTGACGTCTAGCAACTTTTATAGCTTAACGCTAGTACTGGACATCATGGTGTGTAGGAAACATACACCACATACCAAAATACACAAACATGATGATACAAGACTCAACGTACATATTTAGGATAATTTGGACGCCTAGCAACATATATAGCTTAAAGTTAGTATTGGATATCCAGGTAACTACTACGATAGGTGCGTACGAAACATACACCGCATACCAATACACAAACATGATAGACGTGGATAGATTTTATCTATAAAAGAAACCACGGCGTGCAGGCTTCCTCTTAGGGTAGTCGACTATCACAGTCCCACCATACATCCTGGCAGCCTCATAGCAATCCACCACTGTCTCAGCTCTCATAGTCTGAGCCGGAGCAACATACACTTGGCGTTGAAACATATAAGTTGGTTCTGGTTGATACTGATAGTGAAACAAGTTTGTTTGGGTTTGATTTGGTGGAGCGCTTGATGATGATGGTGGTGGTGGTTTGGACTTATGTCCACTTGAAAAACCATCAAGGACAGCAAAAGCATCTGCACCAATCTTGGAAAGCTCATTTTTCGACTTGAAAAGATACGACATACTTTTGCAGGAAGTTGGTTGTTAAGGTGAAGATGATGACCTAAATGATATGGTTTGTTGTATTTGCTGATGGTGAGTATAAGAGGGACTGATAACCTTTATATAGAAATCTAGCTTAGTGCAAGTATTAAAAAACCCCTTGTTTGCAGCATTATTCGAGGGTTACCAACCTTTCGTGCGCCACATTTTAGAATCATGTAAAAAGATATATTCTCATCCAAGTGGGAGTACACCTAACATGCAAATATATACACCTAAAATGAACTGAGCATATCAGCACTTCATATATCTATCTCCATTTTCCAATGACCAATCTTCTATTGCACCCAAACAACTTCATTACAGAGAGATTGATTATGCAAAAACAACTTCATTACAGCATCTAATGCCATACTGGACACATGATTTGCCACAGTCCTGGTTTGAGTGCTTGACCAACAACTTCACTGTTATGCTCACAACTCCATCTAACAGCAGCGAAACACGGTTTCATGAAGAATAATACAGTAGATAAATACAAACTTCACCAAATATACCATAAATAAGAAATAAGTTTTGTATTTCGTAACAATTACCAGTATGCCATATGATGCATTTTTCGTGAATTTCAACCTTTAAACATGTCTGTAGAGCATAACTTTATGACAACCACTTTTACGAAACACAAGAGATCATCACTTGCCGACGATGGCATTTACCCCCTCCTAAAAAAAGGCATATAACATGTCGTTCGTGGACCAAACGAACTCGAATAAACTCATAACTTCAAAACCAAAGTAAATGTTCGCTGAAATAAGAAAAATAGAAACTGCTTTCACATTTTCAATATCCGATAGACGACGATATATAAGACATGATCCTAATCATTCGTATTACATTTTGATGCAATCAAGTTAGATTAGTTCTATCAAAAAGAATAGAGCAAAATAAATTAGATTATAACAACAGATATGGACTCCAGTTAAGAGGATGGTACACAAAAAAGCAACAGAATGCAACTCAATTACAGATTTGTAACTGCAGTACATATTAAAAATTAATAAAAACTAGTTGAATGTTGATACAATCTCCCTCCACTTTATGTCAAAGTCATCTTAATACCTTATGTTTAAAGAGCAGATTACATATCATAGTATAGAAGATCCAATGTAAATCACTATATTACCTCAATAAAGGTATATGTTATGAATGTTTTCTTGCATTTGCATCAGTGTTTCTCCAGGGATTAAGAGCTTCTCGCATTGCCTGAGCTTCTGGTGAATTTTCCCATGCCTTCTTTTCTGACTCAAGAACCGTCACTTTGTCATCTGTCCATAGAAACCAGATACAGAAAACGGTAATTAATAAGATACACTTTTTAGATTTTAACCATTTAAATAGAAAGTACTAGAATAACATCACATATTGTTTAAAAAAATAAACAGAGTGCAGTGTCTGATAACGAGATGTGGTTTGAGACCATTAGTTATAATCAATGAGGTGGCAAGACAAGCAGGCTGGATAGATGAAGGTAACAGGCCCATTGGATTTAAATGGGCCAACAATTAGAATCAACTTCAAAACACTTCACCCATATTAATAAATATAATAATCTGTTTTTCTACGATTACAATACAGTATCATTACACAAAAAATTCGTATCTTCAGAAACAACAACGATTCAAGATGTATGCATTAATGATCAACTTTGGCTGAATTTCAACCAGTTCGACTCACTTGACATGTTCCCATTTTAGCTGATTTGACTCGTTTAGAATTATCACCTCTGTCAATCATACATGCTTATCACACAAGTACTTGTGAACATGACAACCAAAAATGTGATGAATGATATCCAGAAAGGCTATATAAGCACTGCCAGATTCATTACAGAACAAATCTTTCGAAAAAGATCATTCTGGTTGTTCTAATGCTCACATAATTCATGAAATTACGAAGATAATGGCCCATATATTTGCATTCCATCACACTAGTTTATTGCAATTTTACATTAGCTACATAGTTTGAGGTACCCTCCACCTAGTAGCAAATTCCATTGAACCGTATACAATAATAGTATTCAATACACTGGATGTACTATATTTTCATTTCTAAATACACAATCATGTTTATCCTTAAATCAATTCTTAGTTTCTTATCTAACCACAAAGCTTTCTCTACATGTGCCCTTCATAGAACTTGCTATAGATTCCAATTAAGGTACCTCAAGATATGTAGGAATACAAACATGGGTAAAATTTCAAGATGTAAGAACCAAACAATTGGGTTGGGACATGTAAAAACAATCTTAGATTTTTAGACCCAAGAAAATAATTCATAAACTACCACCTCGACATTCAACAATTTCCAATGGCCATTTGGTGCATAGGCATATCACAGTTTTAGCAACACGAAGCCGTTAGCTATCTGTTCTAATCATCTGCTAGTGATTAAATTATCCCCTTTCCATCTATTTGTCAGTTCTTCTAAAACAACTTTATCTAACTACAATAAATCTGGTTATAAATTTAACACCAATACTGATCCATATGTCACTCATGTTGTCTTGTGTAATGTAATTGTCATGTACTCAAGTTTCATCAGAAACATTTCTGAACTCATCAGCTTAAATGCTAATCAAAACTTTATCTGTTTCTTGAACAATTAGAAAGATGGTTATAGCATCTATGAGTTATCTCACCTACTAAAAACACAAGAAGGGAAACCTCGGATCTACTTATAAGTTATAACCTAACTACCTATACTGAATTAAACTGCAATTAAACCCCTTTCATAGATATACATTCAAATTAACTAAAAACAGTGACCAGTACAGAAATAGTTAATTGCTAAAAAAAGCAGACGCACTAACTTTATTAAATGATAAAATATAGCAAAAAGAGGAAAAGTGTGACTAACAGAAACCAGTTTTGATCATGAAATATTCCATAGATCCTCCAATGGCTGCAGATACAACTGCAATCTTCACATACCAATCCAGAAACTTCATCGGTTTAAACGATGAATAATGACTGCAGTCAAAACTCGGTAGTTCAAATCCTTAATGCGATTACTCCAAGGCTTTTTTCGATAAGCTAAAATCTAAAAACCAAATGTCAAGAGACAGCTTCTATATAATTTAGAAAAAGGCAATAAAAATAACTAAAACACACTTTTTAAAAAAACAATGAATTCAACATAATCAGAACTCATTATTTTATAGAAGGTCCACTGAGAAAGATTTAACGACAAATTAGTGAATTCAGTTAACCCCTAAACATAAATGATAATCATATGCAGTGAATTCAGTTACTTGTCAATTTATCTAAATCATTACAAAGCCCTAAAAACTAACAACCGTTGAAACGTCGGATTAAATGTTAGGGTTTCATTTTAGAGAAACAAAATTTGCTTTATAAATATCAAAATTCGGGCAAAACTGCTAGAATTGCAGACACAGATTGATTGATACTGTAAATACTTACATGCGAAAAGCAGAGGAAAACAAATTAAGATGTGCCGTTAGAGCGCCAGAAACAGATCGAATGGGCAGAAGGGTTTTTCTTCTATAAAAGTTTAGGAGAAATAAATCGTTCTGGAAAAAGAAAACAAAAAAAAAATAACGGAATGCGATGTGTAACCGAGGTTAGACGGTTCCCAATTGATCTCGTTGGTTTCGAACAGGCCTTTCAATTTCAGTCATTTTTTAAGGAATAAAAAAACTAACGTTAGCACGTTACACTGATGTCATGCGTCGATTTCGGTCGGTTTAAGTCACTATTGAATATGATCTTGTGGCACTGAGAAGTTCGAGTCGACCAAACAATATAATGTATAACAGAGTTTAATTATTTTTATTTTGTATCTTTTATTACCAGTTAAAAATGACTGGTTGTTTTCCAATTAAACCGACAGGCTAGATAAATAAAAATCAGATTTTGTCTAATTTCTTTATTATTTTTTTTTTATCATTGTAAAGGATTTATTTTATTATTGTGTATATTTTTTTCATCAACAATGAAGTCAAAGTTGTTAAACTATTTTGAAACTTTTCAAAAAGTTTATTGTATTTATTTGTATTATTTTTCTAAATGTTTGATAATAATTAATTATAGATAATTCCATTCAAGAGGTCGGTTCAATCAGTCGGACCGATTGGATTGGAACTAAACTTTTGACCGGTACAATCGAAAAATTGGTTTTTAAAACATCGTGCTAACCACAAATAACTTGGATCACCAAACAATATGTTATTCTTTTATAGTATTCACATCTTTGACTATACATAAACAACGATTGGTCATTGCAGATTGGTCTGAGTAAGACGAAACAAACTCACATTATCATTGTTGCTCTACATCGAGGCAATCAAAAGCGATCTTATTGGATGCGAAAAGAAAGTTAAGCAACATCAATCTTCTAATGACTTTATGCACACTATGGTTGAATATGAAAAAGAACAACACGGTGATAAGTGAATGACGAGAGTCTTCAAATAAATAGGAAATGCAAGACGGCAAGTATCTCATCCAAAGAGCATTAAAGAGAACAATTAAGAGCATTCTTATGACACCCAAAATGGATACGTACGTGCAGTTTATCAAGTTAAGATTGAGATGGAATCATCTACATTTATTCAAAGATGTTTACATTTTGCAAGTCGTTAAGCACCTCAATTTGTATGTTCAGTTTCAAATAGGATTCTTTCATGGGTAGATCCTCAATCAAGTCAGGACAATCCAAGTATTGTAGGATCAATTTGCAATTGTGTTTGTATTCTTTTCAACATTGTTGAAGATTCCATTTATATATTATATCCGTTATTTTGCAAAAAAAAACAGGTAAAAAAAACATTAAAATTTTTAATTAACCATATACTACTCTTAAATTATTGGGTAAATTACAAAAAAAACATCCTTGTGGTTGTCACGTTTTGCAGAAAACATCCTCATAGTTTGCAATTGTTAATATAAAACATCCCCATAGGTTTATTTTTTGTAATTTACCCTAATTGAACATCCCCATAACAGTTTGCAAAAAACATCCCTATGAGGATGTTTTATATTAGCAATTGCAAACTATGGGGATATTCAATGATATAAATAAAGTTGGAGGATGTTTTCTGCAAAACGTGACAACCACATGGATGTTTTTGTAATTTACCCTAAATTATTTAAATGTGCATACAAGAAGTTAATAACAAGCCATTCGTGCTTAGAATTCAACACTAAGTTGTGTTGTTGGGATTGACCCCACTCTCATACAACATTTTGGGATCGATCACCACCACAACAATTCATATAACCGTGTGTAAGTCAATATTTAAACGCATACAAAAATAATAACAAATGATATTCTGTGTGAAAAACCTCTCAAGGAAGAGTAAAAATCACAGGATCAATGGCCACTTAAATTTCACTATATACAAACAATATTACAAGTTTGGACGCTCCTCTCAACACTCTTGAATACTATCACGTATCTCATACCACTCTCACGATAGATTACAATAACGGAATTCACGCCGTCGTTATTGAATCACCAAAACCACCATACGAAACGGAGGGAGACGACTCTCATAAGTTCTCTTTTTCTCTCAACCTCCTCACATCTCTCAAACTAATAACTCCTATATAAAGGCAAATCGAATCTTGCTCATCAAGTTAGCTAGTCTCATCTCAAACTTAACTTGATTTCAAGAATCCCCTCATTTTGGAAACTACCAAATTAACTCGACACTTTTTAAGAAACCGAATCAAAATCCTAAAAAAGCACCTAAAATCATGACTATTTAATCCTTCTTTTATAATTTTACAAAAGTACAAAACTCCTCTTCTACAAGGTTACATACTTACGAAAATTATATTAAAATCAATGGTAATCAAAATACTTAAGCAAGGCTCGATAAATACACTAGAAATAAATAAAATGATCTTTTACAGGATTTGGCATTCTCACTTCTCAGGTTGGATCATTCGAGCCGGAGCATACGCCTAAGATCTTTAGTCGCAACATCATCATGATCACCGATGACTGAACCTCGTTTCTTGCTAAAAAAGGACGGAAAAGGCAAGCACCTCGGTGATGGAGAGAGAACAAATCCTGACCCTGCATATGAGTCATTAGAACTCGCACGAGGCTCGATTCTCTTAAGATTCGTCACTTGCATACATTGCTTCTTGTTTTGATGTTTAGCTATCAAATCAGATCTCTTGATGTCGGTGGCATGTAATTTGTGGTAATCGTTATTGTTGGTATGTCGTTTAGGATTTGTGGTTCTATTAGTGGTACTACAAGGTTTTTGGCGATGATGAAATTTGGTTTGGATCAAGCAATCCTTAGCCGGTAAAACCTTGGTACCCATTAGGAAAATCGATTCAATGAGGAAGAGAAACTATGATTTATTGTTATTATAGTGTCCTCTTCCTCCTTCCTCGTACGAGGAAGGAATCGATTAAACTAAATGACCAAAGATTGAAAGCTTAGAACAAATTTTAAAGTTGCATTGGATTATTGAAGGTTAAAACTATGAGGATTATGCGAATTGTGGAGGTAGATAAAAAGGGAATGGAAGGTGTTTAGAAAAAGGCGGTAACGATTATAATGATCAATGTTTGCATGGTTGGTATATATTCATTAAAACCTTTTTTTTTCTTTTTTTTTGGGTAAAAGGGTATTCATTAAAACTTCTTGTTACTTAATTTCTATGTAACTAATGATGAATGAAAACTAGAAATTTATAATAATAGAAGATTATGGTATGATTAGTTACGGAAAAATTTCCTCATTTTTCCTTTTATGTGTTTCTAAGAAATGAGGAGTGTTTCATTCTCTAGAAAGGCATTGAAAACTTAGAAAGTGCGTTTTAAATGTGAGTGATTGAATTTTTCATTTCAAAGAGATAGTAGAAATGAAAACTTGCAAAACCATCAAAAGCAGTTTTCAGATTTTTAGTTATAAAGGGGAAAATAGGAATTTCCCTTTTCATAGAATAGTTTTTTGGGATATTAAGATTTGAACACGTTTTTTATTTTTCTCATTTTCTTCTAACATTTTCTAGAAAAAGTGGAAGAGTTTTTCGAACTAAACACACCCTAATGTCTTGGTTAAAATAAAATGCTTCGCCTCGTACTTGTGTCATTTATGATCATTGTCAAAGTGAAAGGGAGAAACAAAATTACCACTCTTTTGACTCGGATAACTTTATTTTGACCAGTAATATACCCATCACAATTTTTATTGATCCATCAAAATTGTACATTAAATAACTTGTAAAGTATAAGCCTTCAATGTACACTGTTGGTGAACCTATAAAAAATGTGATGGATATCAGGCCCGATGCTCTAATTATGGTGGCCCTGTGCTAAAACAAAAATGTAGACCTTTAAGCACACGAATCTTAAATAAATGTGGTACTAATATTAAAGTTTATAGAATACATAACTAAAATAACGAGTGCAATTGTGTTTATCTCGACTAGAGCTGGCAAAATGGGCGGGTTGGGCGGGTATGGGCTAGGGTCTAAACGGGCGCGGGTATAAACGGGTTCGGGTCTAATTGGGCGCAGGTCTAAACGCGCTCGGGTCATAACGGTTTATTTAAAAATTTCATAAAAATGTTCTAATTTTCTAAGATATACATTTCTTCCAAAATAAGTTATACATTTTTAACTACGTAATATTAAAATATATCATGATGGTCATTCATGTAAATCCATTCATGATTTGAGTTTTACCCAATTAAGCCAATTCCTAAAATTTCTCAAACCCATAAGAACTCAAACTTTATGTCATTATACCCAGAATTACCCAGATATTGAGCAACTTGACAGAATTTGCCAGCATTAATCTCGACGAAACACATTGATCAAAATTTAATTTTTTGATACATGTCATTCTTGTGTTAGTTTACTAATAAGAAAAGTTTTCTTTCATACATTACATTTGTTGATTAATAATACTAACAAGCTATTTTTATCCCGCACGTTGCGGCGGAACTGAAAAAAATTATAATTTTAAGTGAAAATACTATACATGCGTTTTTAATATAAAAAATAACATGTCCAAATATATATATTTGAATATATCAAACTATCAATACCATTGTATGTAATTTCTTACATTTGAAATAAAGATACTATAATCATAGATGTTGGTCACGTTCAAATTGAACATGATAATATGGTATTTTTTGAAATTATTATTACTACTACTATTATTATCTTTAATTTTTTATTTTATTTTTTTGTTAATTTGTTCCATGACATTAAAACTATTATTTTTGTCTTAGTGACATATTTATACTACGGTAATAATGTAACTTGGGATCAACTGGTTTGAACCCGCGCATTGCGGTGGAAGTGTTTTGGTAAAATTTGGAATTACCACTTATCTTATGTAATCAATAATACAAACAATGATACTAATTTATTGTACATAATTTTTTATATATGCGAATTAAAAGTCAGCGGACCGTATTTAGTAAAATATGAGTATTTTCGAATGATATAGGGAGTTATGTTTAAAAAATAACTTTTTATAACTCCAAATAGTAATTTTTTTTACGATTTTGTTGTTAGAAAAAATTAAAAGTTTGTTGTAAGCATAATGTTAAGTTAAATTATCGTTCGCAAGAATGTAAATTAATAAAAATTTGATACAATACTACATAAAAATGTTAAATTAAATTATCGCTCGCAATTATTTGTATAATTTTACCGTAATAAAATTAGTATAAAAGTTTGTTGTAAGCAAAGGGAAAAAATGTATAAGGTATTAGTAAAAAAAGGTGGAAAAAAATAAAGGTAAAACTGAAAGGGGGAAAATAAAAAATGGTAAAACCTAAAGGGTAAAAAATGAAGAAGTGTTAAAAGTTGAGACAAAAAAATTGAAAAATAGGTAATAGTTAAAGGGTAGAAAATAGAAGAAAACTAAAAGTTAAGGGGTGAATTTGAAAAGTTAAAGGGTAGAAATTGAAAAATACTTAAAGTAAAGAGGTAGAAAATTAAAAATGATTTAAAGATAAAGGAGTGAAAATATAAAAGTACTAAAATTTTAGGGGGGTGAAATGAAACTTTGGGGTCACTATTCATTCAATAGTAACCCCACACATTCCTGATGAATGTATGTATGGGTAATTACAATTTAACTAAAACTAATCAATTATAAAAACAAATGTAAAGGTCCTAAAGATACATCAATATAAAGAAATAGTCGAAAGTCGTCAAAAAAACATATACGCATAAACTCAAAAAAGTGCACATATTTGTTGGAAAGAAGATTTGAACCTGCACCACTTACTTTAAATGCTAACACCTCAACCATGCAAGCTGCGTTAGTAACATATTTGATTTTAGCTAATGTTAAGTATATATACCGACTTTTAGAATTAGAGGCCCTCAGAAAATTTGGGGCCCTGTGCAGTAGACTGCACCCGTTAAACACCGGGCCTGATGGATATATCATCACGACATCACCCCTTTATTTTTGTCCATATTTGAATGTATATAGGTTTAAAAAAACCTATAGCTATCTATCTATTTAATCAGAACCATCTATCTATTTATAATAGGATGGGACATTAGCAATAAACTATATATCATGCATCATAGTATTGTTGTTGTATGATTAAAATAAGTGATGTATAATTAAAATGACTTAGTTATGTTAGTTTCATATTTTTGAAGGTGGATGATTAAATTTGGACATTAAAAATGAAAACAGAGGCTATATATTGGACTTTGGAGGGAGTAAAATTTTCAAACGAACATAAACTGAAAACAGATAACCTATCAGACAGCCCAATATAGGTACTTTGTTTTGTAAAACAATAACGACATGAGCCCAGTTTTAAGATTATCCAATATATCAGAGGCCCAACTACGTTATATGGTCCAAATCCAGTAGACAGCTTATTAGTTTTATCATTGAGAAAAGGTATCGAATTGAACGATAGAAATGGCAACAACATAGTTTCGAAAGGGTTAGATCTCATTTCGTCTCATATAACGAACACAACTCGACGATCATAATGTGGGTACGTGAAAGATGCATACACACGTTTTTATCGATCCAAGATGAAAAGTGGATCTGAACGAATTTGCGTTACAAGATCCCTTTAGCATTGTGATTGGTAAAATCACAAGGGATAGTCGACATCTGGAATGAATAATAAGCAACATCTCAAAAGGCAAACAACTACGAGTAGCTGCGACCTGTCGATTGTCATTTTACTTCTTTAATCATGTATTGAATTGCATACAGAAGGTTATAATCCTTCTTTATTTAAATCAGAATGTTAAGATTAGATAAATATATGAAAAATGTTCAACAACTAATTAAAAAATGGATACTAGATATATAATTTAGTAGATACACGTACGTCCAAAGCATCATAAGACTTTTCTACTTTCTGAAGGCTAATTTTTTTTGTGTTAATATATAAGTAATAATAATTCAGAAAAATGAAGTGCGTCAAAGTCCAAGGTCTTTGTAATGTCATAAGCTTTAGCCCCGAATCCCGGGCGACATGTATATGTGTTGGGTATTTGGGAGAACGTGCAAAAATTCCGATTCTGACCCACAACCACAACCTTCTTTTGTCAGGGACTAAAAACACTAGCACCATCCCTAGGTGAAAGGATTTCCGTTATGTCTCCAACTCTCGCCTTTTTTGTCTTTTATTATTCGTTGGTCGGTAATTTGTACACCATGAAAAATTAATCAGTAATCACTAATTATGCACATATACAATATTACTAAAGTATATAAGCAAAATTATTAAGGTATAGATTATGGTGTATCACTTTTTATTACTGTTGTACGAATCACAACCTTTTACTATCGATCAATATCAGTATGACGAAAGCCGTTTTTATTACAAAAGTTATTTGACATCCCAGAATAAAATCAAAGTAGTCCTCGGTACAACGTTACATCCTTCATTAGATGAAAAAAAATGTCAACATATTTTGGAGAGCGATATATCGATATGAATGATGTGGTTATAACACGGATTTTATCATCGTGACTATATATTGTTAATCAAATTTTGTAGTCAATTTAATATATATAGGAAAGTGTCAATAAGTCTACACCATATGCGTGTATATATTATACATACACACTTAGGTATATCTTTGTATACAATTATATATAATCTATCTAGAAGAGGTAGAGCTATGGTATGTTTAGTTATGAGCCATGAGCCTAGGTTAAATCCAAATTTCCCATACGTGCAACTATGTATACATGCACATATGTATTTTATATTATACTCATTAATTTAACTAAACAACTACAAATGTGATTTACTGCAGATACCATGATTAAAAAAGATAACTTAATTAAATGGAAATAAAGACAAAACTAATTTAAGCAACTGTGCAATCTAACAACTATTCTACCAAAATCCAAGTGGATCACATCTTTTCATATTAACCCTTGACTAACTTTAATATTTTTGCCCAACTTTTTCAATAAATCTAGTAATCTACTCTACTCTTTTTAATCTTAGGAATATTGGGTAGAACATGGGCTACGGGAGCACCACAAGTTCAATATCCACAATCCACATCATCACCTCCTTAAAAAGGTTTGAAGTTACAATAATAAGACCCCTTCCAACCGTGAACACCAACTGACGCATCAGTTGGTGCCACATCAGCGCCACATCAGTTTTTTCCAAAACTGACACAAACTGACACTACCCTGCCAACAGTAAAACTTTAGTTAACATCACTTCTCTTTTTTGGGACCCACACACTAATTTCTTTATCTATTTAAAACACAAACTTAAATAAAACATTTACATTAAAATAAAAATAAAACATTACATTAAATAAAATTAAAACGTTACAAATGTAAAAAAAATAAAAAAAAAAATACAATTATTGAAAAAAAGGTACATTTATTAAATTAAAAAATACAAGTAGCTAACGCGTACGGAAATTTGGTGGGAGAGTGGAAATGTGTGCGATTAACGCTTCGCGGAGTCGATGATGCACGACACGGTCGCGTAATTCCTTATCCATACGTAAGTGCGTTTCAACCCTTTCTTCCCATGATCGTTGAGGCATATTTTCTGGGTTTGCCGTATAGTCTTCCTCAAGTGGACACATATTTCGTCCATTGTCTTCGGTGATCATGTTGTGTAAAATTACACAACAATACATGATTCGACGAATTTTGTTGACACTGTATGGTCTAGCAGAGTTTTTGATGATTCCCCAACGGCCTTGAAGCACTCCGAATGCCCGTTCCACATCTTTCCTTGCAGATTCTTGGTATCTCTTAAATCTCGTCTCTGCTTCTGATATCGGATGCTTAAACGACTTCACAATCGTCGCCCATTCTTGATATATTCCATCGCCGAGATAATATCCTTTGTTGAATTGTTGACCGGCAATATTGAACACAACTTCAGAAGCCCTATCTTGTAGTAAGTCTTGGAATAAATCAGATTCATTAAGAACGTTGAGGTCGTTGCTCGATCCTGCAGGGCCAAAGAAAGCGTGCCAAATCCACAAATCGTAAGAGGCAACGGCTTCGAGCATGATTGTTGGATAACCGTGATCACCTCGAGTGTATTGACCTTGCCATGTTATTGGGCAATTTTGCCAAGCCCAGTGCATGCAATCGATACTTTCCAGCATACCCGGAAAACCATGTAACTCCGCATGTCGTTGATGTAAACGTTGCACATCGTGGAGTGTTGGCCTTCTTAAATACTCATTTGAATATAGATGGAAAATACATTTACAAAAGTTGTCCAAACAATCGTAGGATGTTTGTTGACCCATATGTAAATATTCATCAAATGCGTCGGCGGCACAACCGTATGCCAATTGGCGTAAGGCAGACGTGACTTTTTGGAAAACATTAAAACCAGGCAATCTGGTTGCGTCTCGACGTTGACGAAAATAATCAAAGTAAGAAGGTAATGGCATGTGAGGGTACGATAATATACCTTGACAGATACGGATAAACAATGGGCGACTCATCCGAAACCGACGCCGAAAATAATCTAGAGGGAATGTTGGTTGCTCGGCAAAGTAATCTAGATATAAACGTTGTCCGGCGCTCAACCGATCTCTAGGTAAATAACGTCTTGGAGCTCGAGGAATACGAAATGTAAATTCGGTAGTCTCGTCCGAATCCGAATCTTGTGCGTCGAGATTATTTATCCTAACGATCGGATTGCGGACGGTCATAACGGAACTCAAATCATCGTGGTCGGAATCGGATGATGACATTATAATTTTCAAGTTTACTTTTTTGTGTAGATGAAAAATGGGTTTAGTTTGTGTAAGTAAAATGGTATTTTTTGATGGTGGAATATGGTTTAGTTTGTGTAAGTAAAATGGTATTTTTTGGTGGTGGAATATGGTTTAGTTTGTGTAGGTAAAATGGTATTTTTTGGTGGTGGAATATGGTGAAAAGTGTGTATGTGAAATGGGTTAAAGATTGTATATATATTGAGTGAGAATGAGAGTGAGATGTGTTAAAATGAGTGAGTATATGTTGTGTATATATAGTGGAGTGAAAATTAAAAAAAATTTTTTTTTTTGTTTTTTAATGCACTCAACGGATACATTGTTTGTTTTTTTTTTTTTTTTTTTTAATAGCCGTTTGGAGACCGACGTGACCCCACCCCCTTTCCACTTTCCTTTGGTATCCCGACGAAATGCACCGAAGGGTCGCAACCGACGCCCCGTGCCAACGGCGTCGGTTGCGTCGGTTGAACCAAAGCTCCAAACTGACGATCCGTTGGCAAAGCTCTAATAAACCATATTTACATTTAACGAGTTTTAGGTGTTTTTTACTTAATGACTAAATATTACAAATGTTTAATTTATTAAGTTGAATGTTTGTTATTTGGCTATTCGATAAGATATTTAACACGTAAAACAAACAATAGTTTATTACATATGATTTACTCATGTCATAACATACGTTTTATATGTCCAAGACAATGTATCCATTCAGAACCTGACAATAATAAAAATAAAAAATAAAAAGAGACGAACCCATATTGCTATTTACATAGATAAAAAAAAAGATTTCAATTCTAATCAACTAACATTTCCTTTGTTTAAAAAAAAACTAGTATTTCCCCATCTTGTAAAAAAGGAAAGTATTTTAAGCAATTGTATTTCTCAAATCATAACCACTTCTACATAGGGTTAATAATGGTTTAATCCTCAAAGTTTCACTCTTTTTTCATTTTAAACACTCAAGCTTTTTTGTAGTAATTTAACCCTTCAAGTTTTTTTTGTAATAGTTTAACCCTTGGAGGGGGTTAAACCATTAATTATTAAAAGTTTAATGATTAAACTAGAAAATTTTAAAGGGTCAAATCATTATAAATGATAAACTTTAGGGATTAAACCATTAAAAAGTTGGAGTATAATCAAACTTTAGGCTTAAACCACCAAAATTTTGAAACTTCGAGGGTTAACTCTTTAGAAAAAAACTTGAGTGGTTAACGAAAAAAATAATGAAACTTTGAGGATTAAATCATTATTAACCTTACAAATTACCCTTTTTATCAATTTTTATCAATTTACATATAAACTTGTCACTTATGATAAACTGTAACAATTATCTAGGTGCTCGTGTTGTAAGCTAAGCATCTTGATTTACTATAATAAAAGGTCTTAAATTCAAACCTCTATAACTTAATATTATCAGCGTTGTCACTAAAAAAGTCCAGAATGATAACTGAAATACTACGATTACTAGAAAATGAGTTTCCAACTTTTCAAGACAAAATATGTATTTAATACCTGATAGAAATAGTCTAACTTGTGTAAGAATAGAAAACCAAAAAAGAACACTAACATATACGATAAAATAAAGTTTTATATATACATAAATGTATATGTATAATATATCAACACGATACTTTTGTTCTTAAGTGATATATTAATATAAAAGGGTCAATTGTTATTGATCATAATCATTATTTTCAAAGGATGAGTCAAGGGTTATGACTTGAACATGATGAAGTCTAATCTCACTTGAAAAGATATCCTCATAATACTCCTTTTTCCTTCGTATACTCGCCTTTACAACATATACATGTTCATATATTTTAACTTTCAATAACGATAGGAGATCAGATTACACTTATTTTTTAAACACATAAACAAAACAAAAACGGTCAATCTTTGAACCGTAAGCGCATAAATGCATAACCAGATTTTGCGTATTGCTAGTATTAATAAAAGTGACAATGTACGAATCAATATTCATGCTAAATATTAATACATGCATATGATTAAAACCTTTTCAATTAGTATAGAGACAAATAAAGATAGCAGTAAACGTTTGATTTTGTTATATTTATTCTAATTAATTATGTTGGATTGTTACAACTATTTATGCATATTCTAAGGTCTTACTAATATGTCTCACGTTGAGTCTTTGTAGCCCGCATGAACATCTTTTATTAATGTATTAAAGAGGGCATCTCTAACCGAGGTGAGTGGGCACTAACGACCATTCCATGCTCGGCTCCGAAAAGGTGAGGTAGTCTTTATTTTGCCATACGGTTCACCCCCTGTATTGGTCATGTACTTTATTTCTTGCCTAGCATAAACAAATTGAGCTCCGTTCGATCTTCCATAAGCGGAAGCTGAATAACCAATCCTCCCTAAGATGTTATTGCAAGAACTGTAGATTTGTCCCTAGAATAGAATCTCAACCAGTTGTTGCTACTCTTTCATCAGCGTTCTTAATATGATTGAAGTCTATCTGAACCGAATTAGCATTCCTACTATAATGGATTGCTCTGTTTAGTACATTGATACTAATATTCTATAGTTTTTATTCAACCATCAAAACTATTTCGAAATTTATTGAAAGAAATCGAAAGTTTGAACAATAATTTTCGAAGCAAAGAAATATACATATAATAACGTTAATTGAAAGTTAAAAATTATTAGAGAATTATGACATAGGAGTGACTGCAATAATATTATGGAATTTTGGAATACTAAAATCAAGGAAAAGAGGTTGACCCATTTGAATGTAATTAGTAGTGTATGTTGTTCCCAAAGCCATTTTGATTTGGCATGTGCAGTGCAATCAAAAAGTGATAAAGGTTGTTGAAACTTGAAAGTATCATGTTGGAACTTCTAATTAATTTGATTTCTCATCCCCACTAATCTATTTTTCTAATAGTTTTTTTACTTAATTAAATAATGTTCAGATTTAAACATATATAAATCGTTCAAATTTGAACCAGAGATGGAGCTATGAAATTCATATGGTAGAGGACGATTTTTTTTATATATAATTTCTATAGTTTTGTGGGGCGGAAATTTTATAATGTTATTAATATCTTAAAACAATTTCTTCTTTACGTAATTTATAATATTTTGTGGGGATGGCTCGCACCCTATCTCCACCCCTGATATGTACAATGAAATGTAAATAGAGGTAAATCATGTGTCATTTGAACATATAAAATAAGTAATCGATTTAATATGCTGATTAAAATAAGAGGATAGTTTAATTTCTTGGTTATATGTTTATAAATCTTTGAAAATCCTTTTTAATTCAACTATGTGGTAACATAACGCTAAACAATCTTAGGTACTACGTGTAGCTCAGTTGATAATTGAAGTCATAGTTTTATTTGTGTTCGGACAATACTGTTAAATATTTGTCAAACTTTTAGATTCTAGTTACTATTCTTTTTTCGTTTGTTTTTATATTCTTACAGCATATTACATTAGTCCTCTCTTATTTTAGTTATCTACTATCTACTACTATTTTATTTAATCTAACAATGTGGTTAATAATAAAACAATATGATTTATTGTTGTTTAGAAAAATATAAAAAATGAGTCATGTTATAAGTCTAACTATGAAATTTAAAAGTAGACATATTTCTCTTATTATTGAATTTGTTCACTCTTTTAATATCATTCAGACAATTGTTAAATATAAGTAGCAATTATATTTTAGGTCTAAATGTAAGCATACAAATTTAAATATATCAATCATTTTCTAACAAAAATATATAAAACTACAACATCATTTTAACATACTCCATCTGTCCCATAATAAGTGTCTCACTTACTGATTTTGGGACTACTCAAAATAAGTGTTCAGATTCTCTTTCAGCCAATCACAAAAGATTTTAGTAGGTAAAGATAAGATGTTATTGGTAGATAATGACTTTCCTTAAACTATATATATTTTTATATGAGACACTTATTTTGGGAAGAATAGAGTATTTACTTGATTATATCTTAAATTAAATTGCACGCTATATGAGACGTTTAATATTTTTATTTTATTTTATTTTGGTAGTATTATACTATTATAAGTACGCTCCTTTACAAGTGTCAACCTTTTGAATTTGGGCTTTTTGACTGTAGGCTTTTGTACTGGCTTTCGAAGGGACACACAGTCACGGTCATCCCAGATTTAATACCGTGTGTGTCAACAAGCTACATGATTGGTAAATTACACTATCTATATGATGACATGTCATATATTTATATTATATTGAGATAAGCCTACAAACGCTTTCAACTCGTATCCAATATCTTTTATGTGTCCTCAACTAATATGTTATATTTCTAATGCATATAATTTTAAAAAGATGTGTTTAATTTCAATGATGTGTCATTTGCTTAAAGCGTTACATGATATTCATATAAATCAAGACATCATCAAAAGTATTACAAAATACAATAAAACATGTTTTTTGAAAGTTGTATTTATAAAATATCACAAGCTAGTTAGGAATATATAATAGACATTGAGTGAAAGTTGAGCGTGTTCATAAATTTTTTCATATAATTTTTTAAACCTTCACCAATTTTTTACTTGATATATTAATGATACACAATTATTTTTTTGCTAACCTAAGTAAAAAAGTGTAAACCTGATCCTCATATCATATTTCATTGATACGCATTTGTCTCGCTACCAATGAGCATCAACGTCGCGCAAATCACATGTACACAACTCAATCACATGTGCTAATGCACGAATTCGAACCCTGACCTATCGGTCACACACATGAGTCATGTGCGTTTGCTAAAATCAAACCTTTTCCGACTTGAATATATACTTCATAATTTTTAAACGAACTATTATTTTAAAGAGTTTGACAAAGCAAAATGTCATTGAGGAATGCTACACTAACTCAAAATTTAAAAAACAATTTCACAAAATAAGATGACAAATGACATAATAAATGAAATTAACCAATCAAATTTATTTATATTTTCTCTTTCATGTTTCTCTCTCTTTCAATTTGTAGTACAAATTACTTAATTCTCAAGTAACATGTAATCTAAGCCAACAGATCGATAGTCACTAAACTAACCTAGTTAGTGACAAATTCGGAATTAATAATGTGTCATTCAAAAATCTTTGAACCACTAGCACTTAGAAAGAATGTAACTATTAAAATAAATTTACTATTTACTACTCCGTATTACATTTTGTAAATTAAATAAACTATTAACTAAGGTAAACCCTATCTACAATTAAGACACCTCCGATCTTGATTGAACCTAGCTAATCATCATTATTCTATATAAAATTAATATAACTAAATATATTTTATTTCATATCACTATCACTATCTTTCAGTGTTGCTAATTTAGATGTGTGATAAAACCGTATTTGCAATCAATTAGCTAGACAACACGTACGAATTGAAACCTCTAGAGAATGATTTACCCCAAACACGGCGGTATATATATGCATTATATGTGTATGTATATGTACGAATGGGCACGTTTATATAATAAATCATGTATCATGTATGTGGATATGATAAGATTTACAAATATTTCTGATTGGATTTGCTTTTTGATTAGTATTTTGTTTCCTTAATCAAATTCTTATGGATCAATCATACAGTTCATGCATTCCAATCATGAATTCACAGTCTCTCTCTAAATCCAACATTACTTCATCATTACTACCTCTTGGACATTATATGTTCCACTCATTTCTTATTATCATTATTATTATCATTTGAAACAATAGACTATAATGAGTAAATGTATTAATTACAAATTTCATCCTTATGATTTTTCTGTTTTCATCTCTTTCATAATTTAAAAGTTAATCACTTGAAATATGCAGAGACAGAGCATTCTTAGGGCTGGGTGAGGTCATGCCCCCTAAAATCCGAGTTGTTATATATATATATATATATATATATATATAATTAATGGTTTTACATTTACTCTTATTAAAAAGAACTAAGAAAAAAACAGTTTGAAAGCAAATATTGAACACCCCTACTCTAAGAGAATTATGAACGCATGGACATGTTCAATTGGCTAAGTTGGTTGGTGTTTGATTTCCTAAGTCTTTTTGATAAATTTGTCGAATGTTCAAATCCCACCTTGTTCACTTTCATTTATACTTTTACCTTTCCAAATTCTCATTGATATTAGAAAAGACAATACAGATTAGAATAACACTTTTAAGCAGCTTAACATTCATATTTATGTGCATTTGTTTATTTGCATGAATGTATAGCTAAACATATCTATAAGTTAATTCATACTTACCAATTTATAAATGGTTATAATTATAAATTTCAACATGTTTAGCATGATAAAAATTGATGTTTTATGCGTTAGTACAAGTTATTTTGTCAGATGATTTTGCTCTCCCTAACAACATGTTCAAGCTCTGTCCTTGGAAATATGTGCAAATATACTTAAATACTTAACCTAACGTGTACTAACTAATTTGTATATATTTAACATTGTATTTTCTTTTATTCACTTGACATTTTCCTATATTGTTGTTTGTTTATATATCGTAATTTATATATTACGATGTTGATTGTGAATCTTTATCATTGAAACGATTATAAAACTCCATGCATCTAGTTCTTATCTGAAAAATAAAATCGAACACATTTTAATAACAATAAAATTGGGTTAAATTAAATGGAAATGCAATTAAATAAGGTCTAGTTGACATTAGTAATATGTATTAAACTACTATGGTGTACATTGTATGTAATAAATTGTTAGTTATTGACATTGTATATATTTTGATGACATGTATAATTGTAAGGATGTTAAGTGATACTTTATATTGATGACACGTGAAAAAATAAAAAAAAAATTACATAATATAATTGGGTTAGTATTTGTTTAATCTTCAAAGTTTATCATTTTTTCGTTTTAACCACTCAATTTTTTATTAATAATTTAATCCTTGAAGTTTTAAAATTTTGGTGGTTTAAACCTAAAGTTTGATTATACTTCAAAAAATCAATGTTTAGTCCTTAAAGTTTATCTTTTATAATGTTTTTGCCCTTTTAAGTTTTTCTAGTTTAATCATCAAAATTTCGATAATTTAAGGGTTTAACACTTTAAAGGGTTAAACCAATAAGTCAACGCAAACTTGAAGGATTAAATAATGAGAAAAAACTGGATTGATTAAAACGGAAAAAAGTGAAAATTTAAAGATTAAACAATTATTAACCCTTTCACCCAATATAAATACATAATTATTTTCTTGAGTACAATATACGACGGAGTAATTGGGTATGTCAGAGGGTAAATAATTATATTTTGGCGTACTCAACCTAATTAAATAATCACTAACTTAACATAATATGAAATATAATGGATAACTTAATTATATATTTTCATAATATGAGCGTTTCTTACTAAGGAACTAATGTTGATTGTCACTCGTATAATCAATTAATTACTTTCACAATAGTTTAATGAACTAGATTTCCAATTTTAGATTTGAGACGAGAGGAGTAATAATTTGTGGATCATGCATAATGATCTTTTATCAAATCTTGTTAATTAACAACTAATACTTTGCATAAACTCTGATTATCTCTCTCTCCCCAACCTCTATAAGAACTCTGTCATTTGAAGCAAATCTCATCCGCACACACTTCACTTACTCTTGCATTTACTTCTCTATATTCTAATTTAAATTACTCTAGTTTAAAAATGTCTTCCTCCAAATCATCAAGTAAGCTAAAATCCCATGAAGCCAACAACTCTCATATTGACATGGGGTTTACTATACTTCAAAGGAACACATCCATTCCTCAACCAACAGAAAGAAGAGGCCGGAAAAAGGAGGCCGAGCCTGGGCGGTTCCTTGGCGTCAGAAGGCGGCCATGGGGACGATATGCTGCCGAGATACGTGACCCCACAACCAAAGAAAGACATTGGCTTGGAACGTTTGATACTGCCCAAGAAGCTGCCCTTGCATATGATAGAGCTGCCCTTTCCATGAAAGGCACTCAAGCAAGAACCAACTTCATTTATGCTAATGATCATGATAACAATGATCATTTTCATTCTTTAATCTCTCCTATTGATGTACAAACCCTATTCCAACCTACACAACTCTTCAATTCACCACCTGCCCACCAAACTACTATCCCTAAACAACCAATTAACCCTACTATACTCCCTCAAAACCCTAACCAATTAGGTATTGACACGTGGCACCAGTCCATGGTTGATGACAATCATAACTTCTTGATTAGTGAAGGTGATAACTCGGGTTACCTTGGTAGCATTGTGCCTGATGATTACTTAAACCCTAGAGATAACAATGGGAGTATTAATGTTAATATAAGTCATCATGATGATTACTCAAACCCTAATAGTCAAGTTGTTGGTTCAAATGATGACATATGGGGAGGTAGTGAGAGTTCATGGGAGACGATGAACGGATACGATTTGTCATCCGTTGTGAACTATCAGACACCAACGTCAACGGCTGATGAAGAAGCGCAGATGATCGGTTTATTCGATCCGAACTCTAGCTATGAGTTTATGGTTGGTGCTAGTAGCAATGTGACTAATAGTTCATCTCGTACGAGTTGCTCATACAATGACATTTTTGGTATTGGATACTCTCTTTGATTTTATGCCTCGAGTATTGTACGTGTGCTGAGTTATGTTTGTTTTCCTAGTTACATGTTCATTTCTACCTTCATCTAATGAAATATATATGTATTAATGTAAACTTAGTTTGAATTTTGAATTTGTAATCACTTGTGTTACCAACGTTAACTTGTTTCGGTTCAGTGATTGATCCAATCATAATTTAAATTGTACTATGATGTACGTAAATTATAGATACATATCTATATCTATATCTATATCAACATCTTTTCAAATCCTTGATTAAATTTAAACGAGGCGAGAATACTTCATATCATTGACATCCCCCAGCCATGATACGTTTACAAAACGATAATGTTAATATTCAAAAAAGTTAACGCAGAAACACTCAAATAGGTTTTTCGTCCAATCTACTATCTTGCTCATTTATGAACGCGTAAATTAAACTGGCTTATACTGTTTTATACAATAATTTCTAAAACCTTCAATTCTCATCTAGTTTTTTATATGTTATCATCTAGTTCTGTTTTATTGTAATTTTATGTTAAAATGAAACGAAAAGGAAAGTTATGGCGCGTTAAGCAACTGCGGATACAACGTACATTTGCAATATATATGTATCTTCGTGAATCGAAGGACCCTGCAAAACCTCCCTTAAAACAACCTTATTTATTTTCAAAAACTCAAATTTTCTTTTAGAAAAGGAAGAGTCTTAGCTTAGAAAGTTGGAATATGTGTTTAAGCGATTCAGGCCCATCTACCCCGGGTCCTCTGGCCTCTGGGTAGTCCAGTTTATAAGTTCCAATAGTTGGTCATTTTCAGGCCCATTCCTAGACTCTGTGGTCTTCGACAGCCCAAGTTGACCCAATTGTATGTATTAGTGTCTTTTTTGTTATAAAAATAAAATTAATTAATGTCATAATTTTTACTTATGAAGATTCATAATTATTTTTCATAATAATTAAAAATATAAACTTGTGAAAGTAAACAAATTAAGTGACTAATATGGTTCGTTTTGGATCATGAGTCAGTTTTAATGATTCAGATCTATAATTAGTAAATGAACTATAAACTAATCGATTTCATCCGACTGAATTGTATTAAACTAATCAACCAAATGACGTACAAAAGATATTGTACAACATTTGAAATGATGGATCAAGTTATACGGATATAACTATATAACAGCCAACTAGTGATTCCAATAGAAAGTGAGTATTATTCTACCTTTTATCATACATACCAAAGAAAGACATGCATTAACTTAGGCTATGTCGCTCGATACCACAAATATTACTCACCATACCCCTTTTTATATAGAATAGTACAGAATGTAAGAAAAAGAAATGGAATAAGGTACAGAATATAAGAAAAAGTGATGAAATAAAGTACAGAAATGTTAATTTAAACAAAATAAGTGGTATGGAGAGTAGTAACCTTAAGGGCATGTTTGGTTCACAGAATTCGTGGGAATCTGATGGAATTGAAATCTAAATTCCATTCTATATCCTGTTTGGTTGGCAGAATGGAATTCAGATTCCAGTGCATTGCGTTTGTTTCACATAATTGAAAGGAATTGGAATCCTTCGAATTCCTGCAGACAAAGGAATTCAGATTCCTTAACATATTGGATGGAGTACTTGTAATTTCATTGGAATTCAGATTGCTGATTACAGAATTCCTTTTTAATTTTTTTATTAATACCTATTATTAATTAAATATTATTTTAATGTTATTTATATTATATAAAATATATAACTATATTATAAAAATATTTTTATAAAGTTTTATATTATATAATTTTTTAATATTAATATTTGTTACTTTCATAATTGAATTTGCTTTGAATTATATACCTAAATAAATTTAATAATTAATTTCATTTTACCATTAATATTAATCATTTATAAAATATGTAACTATATGTATATATAATTAAAAAAATTAATATTATTTTATTATAAATTTTAACTAATTGTTTATTAACATTATACATATTTTAATAATTTAATTTATTTATAATTTTATTATTATTAATGTGAATTCCATTCCAATTCTGTCTAACCAAACGTGACTGATTCCAGCACATTCAGATTCCAATTATATAAGATTCTAATTCTTTCATATTCTAATTCATTCGGATTCCAATTACTTTGACAGATTCCAATTTCTTCAAAAACATTCTGCGAATCAAACGGGGCCTAACTTATTGCATCATGTGCATTAGCCGAATGAATGTAATTATTATTTATACAAAAAAATAATAATATAAAAATCACCTTCATTCCAATATGGAGCCAAATGATTCCCTAAATTCTGATTGATAATATCGAAATTATTAGCTATTTAACACTCGTGTTAACTACATTCCCAGAAGAAGAAGAAGAAAATTATTATCTAGTATAGATTAAAGCTACGTTTATGTTATTGTAACGATAAAAACATGTACTCAAAAATACTCTTCTACTTGTTGCCTATATAAAAATTTGAACCCATTGTTAGCCGCCTCATCGTGCATGGACAACTTTACTAATTATTAAAACACGATGAAAGTTAAACATAAACAACTAAAAATTAACAATAAACAATTGCAAGATTATATTTATTCACCAACAATATCTAATTAAAGTTTTCGATTCATCAATAAATACTGTTAAATCTGAATAGTAGGTCGTGGGTCAATAAATGTAAAACAAACTCATTAATAGAACAATTCCATACCTATTTTTTTATAACGACACAACTAAATACAAACCAAATAGTCAAATAAAAACACATACATCAAACAAAGACAAAGACACCACTTCGTCATTCATGTCAATATATAAGTCTCAAACACGTAACCAATACATTCCAAAAACATAAATGTTATATAATTCATCAACCAAATTCCAAAATGAGACGGTTCCGAATCCTTTTTCGTAATAACGATAACTATAAACTAACAAGGGAAAAAATTCGCAACAAAACAGATACAAAGACAGTCGTTCATGCCAACAAATAAGTTCCAAGCATATACTCATGAATTTTAAAAGATTTTAAATAATACCTACCGAGTCAAATAGCACAATGCATTGTACGGAATTCTCCTGAAGATGTATAAATTGCTACGTATTATTTAGTGTTTAACACTTTTGAAGAAAACAACTACTCCCTCTGTCCCAGTTTTATTGCCCTCTTTTGACTTTTGGAGTCATTTTTAAACAACTTTGACCTTGAATATTTTTGTTTGTGTTATATAATAGTTGATGCAAATTATATCAATAAAAATATATTCAAAACTCAATTCATTCATATATTTTGCATTAATAAAAATTGTAAAATGTCTACATTACCCTCACGTGCCTTGGACATGATACGATTTAACGGAGTTCTTTAACGGTCGTTAGCTTAAAGGATCATCTACGTAACAAGTTTCAAAAATAAGGACTATCAACGTAATTAAAAAGTTAAAAGGATTAAACCAGTATTTTGCATGAAACCATAAGGACGAACGGCGTAATTAACTCTTGATATAACCACAATGTATGAACCACAAGATTTAATAATGTGTTTGAAATTATTCAAATAAATGTGTGTATTACTGCCATGAATTTTTGGATTGAGCTTAACTGAGGGGTCAGGATCCGCCTTTAAGGACCTGAGCGAGGTGCCTCCGAGCGAGTGCCTAATCTACACTCGTGTGAACAAATGATAATGTGTCCATTTGACATCACAGTCAAGGTAGCGCGACTACCCCGGACAGGGATCGTCAAACAACTCAAACAAAGTCGTATTCCCATCGACAAAGTCATATGGAATTCGCGGCGTGGGCCGGAGTTCACCTGGGAACGGGAGGACCAGATGCGACTCAAGTATCCTCAGCTATTTACTGATGCTACTTCAAACACGACTTCAAGTTAAATTTTGGGACGAAATTCTCCTAACATGGGGTGCTACTAATCAATAATCACAACACAAAGATATAATGAACGACTCTATATGCGTCGTTTTAACAAAATACATTGATTGGAATAAAAGTTTACAATAGTGTTAATGATTACATAAGCTCGATACTATGATCTGAAAGATTCTATAGCATTACTACTTATGCAAAATATAATAATGCAGAAAAATCTCTTGATGTTTGTATTTGCATGCGACTCGAGCTAAGTAATATCCTGAGTAGTCATACTACTGCGGTGTACTTGAGAATACATGCTAAAAGGTCAGCTAAAAGCTGGTGAGCCCACAGGTGTAATTGATATAAGAGTTAATTACGTCGTTCGTCCTTATGGTTTCATGCAAAATACTGGTTTAATCCTTTTAACTTTTTAATTACGTTGATAGTCCTTATTTTTGAAACTTGTTACGTAGATGATCCTTTAAGCTAACGACCGTTAAAGAACTCCGTTAAATCGTATCATGTCCAAGGCACGTGAGGGTACCCTGGTCATTTTATCCTTCTCCTTTTACTCTTTAATTTGGAGCTCTTTCTTCATCGTTTATCTTGAAGCTACATTTGTTAACAATGGCTACAAAATTAAAACTTCCAATTATCAATTCTTTCAAAATCAATCTCAACATCAATCAAACCCAAAATACACAATACTCTACATATATATAAATAAACACGTATTCACTCAAAGATATATAGTTATATACATTCAGACCCCAATATCTACACATATATATACACACGTAAACACACAGACCTAACCCTAGATCTAACATGTAGATGAGGAAATTTCAGTAGTCAGATGTAACAATAAACTCGATTTCTTTACCACAATCATTAGTCCATTACTGGTGGCCAGACTTCAAAAATAAAAAGGAAACAAAAACGGAGCTGTAGTGGGGGCCAGTGGTTGAACACCGACGATCAAATTAACCGGAAAGAAGAGAAAGAGAGTTGCGGTGGTGGCCGACGGTTGCCGTGATCGTTCGAGTTGTAGTGTTTGATCGTGATGGTTTGGTGGCTGCTGGTGATGAAATGAGGTGGAGCGATGCGATGGCGAAGGTATGAGGTGGTTGATGGGCTTGCGCCGCCATACGAATCTCATACATGAACTCAGATCTCGCCATTAAACTAACTCAAACTCATATCCAAAAAAAAATAAAAAAATTCTGCCTTCATGAGGATTTTTATTTTAATCTTTATTGTTGTTTTTCTTTTATAATGGAAGATTAGGATTTAGAAGTTAAAAATATAAATGGTTGTTGAGTTTTTTAGTTGATGAAGATCGGTGGTCAAAGTAAAGGTGGAGTGGTGGTAGATGGTTGTTAGAACTTGTTTTCCTCATTCCTTCATTTTTATTTTTGTTTTTATTTGTATTATAGAATTAAACAATATTAAAAATTAATAAAAATTGTAAAATGTCTACATTACCCTCACGTGCCTTGGACATGATACGATTTAACGGAGTTCTTTAACGGTCGTTAGCTTAAAGGATCATCTACGTAACAAGTTTCAAAAATAAGGACTATCAACGTAATTAAAAAGTTAAAAGGATTAAACCAGTATTTTACATCAAACCATAAGGACGAACGGCGTAATTAACTCTTGATATAACCACAATGTATGAACCACAAGATTTAATAATGTGTTTGAAATTATTCAAATAAATGTGTGTATTACTGCCATGAATTTTTGGATTGAGCTTAACTGAGGGGTCAGGATCCGCCTTTAAGGACCTGAGCGAGGTGCCTCCGAGCGAGTGCCTAATCTACACTCGTGTGAACAAATGATAATGTGTCCATTTGACATCACAGTCAAGGTAGCCGACTACCCTGGACAGGGATCGTCAAACAACTCAAACAAAGTCGTATTCCCATCGTCAAAGTCAGGTGGAATTCGCGGCGTGGGCCGGAGTTCACCTGGGAACGGGAGGACCAGATGCGACTCAAGTATCCTCAGCTATTTACTGATGCTACTTCAAACACGACTTCAAGTTAAATTTTGGGACGAAATTCTCCTAACATGGGGAGAATGTGACACCCGCCAAACTAGGACTAGTAATTAGTGCCTAATCAAGTGTAATATATGTAATTAGTTCTGTGTTAGGCTAATTAATGTATCAATATATATATTGTTGAATATATACAAGTATGCGATTTGATTAAATCGTACAAGTTTCAAATCGAATGCAATTCGATTCAATTAATACGGACGTTGGTGAACAATTTTATTAAATGATATGACATTATTTAATAACTCTATTTTATCCAAAATATTATTTAGATAATATTTCAACTCAAATTCGTATCGTACAAACAACAATTACGTTATTAAAATGATAAACGCGCGAACAATCGAAACAAGAATAAGTTATATTTTATAACTCAGGTAAAAGTATTTGATGAAATACTTCAATAAAGACTTTAATAGATATTCGTATTTTAAAATAATTATTTAAACAATTAAACGATCGGGAAAATGAACACCGTACGGAGCGCGAATACACGGGAACAAAAATTAGGAGCCAACCACACATGGGTGGGGCCCATGTGGGCCGGCCCCCATACCTCTAAAATGGGGATTCCCCATTTCCACACCTCATTCATCATCATCATCTATCTTTCTTCCTCTCTTTTATCTCTCAAAACACCACCACACCACCATCAAATAACACCATCAAATAACCTCAAATCACTTTGATCCTTTGAAGAAAAACGACCACCTCTCAACGATCTACATTTCTATCTTTCCGGATTCCTTTCGCGTTAAGTTTGTAAGTTTCCGACAAAACTCGAAACCCTCCGATTTTACTTATTTTTACTTGTTTGTGGGTTATTTAAGCTTAAAATGTCCTAATATGGGTTGGGTAAAAGTTTTAAGTCGAATGGAAACCGAAAAACACCTTTTCGGCTCATTTCCCGGTCAACAGCTCGTTATGTCGCAGAGGCTACAGGACACCTGCGACATAAGCTCTTATGTCGCGAAATCAGGTCTTATGTCGCATATAGCGACATAAGCCACTATGTCTCACTACTTCACGGACGTCGCATATAGCGACACAAAGCACTACGTTGCAAAACTTATTCCCGTCGCACATAGCGCCACAACACCTTATGTCGCATTGTATTGCGGATGTCACACTTAGCGACACAAGCCTTTATGTGGCAGACATGATCTGTGACACAACAGACTACGTCGCATTTAGCGACACAAAGTCTTATGTCGCACTTACTGTTGCATAAGACAGAACCTTGAAAACATGGATTTTTACTAAGTGTCAAACTTATGTAATTTCAAACACTTATACGATACGACTTTTCAAAACACATCGGGATACGTTTTTGAACATGAACACTTTGAAATCATCATAATAAGAATGAGATTATTATTACAACCAATCACCAACGGGCCGTACACATTTTCAAAACACGACCCAGTCAACCAAGTCGTAGTAACTTGGACAAGTTAAACAACCAAATCATAGTAATTTGGATAATCAAATCAACCAAGTCGTAGTAACTTGGACAAGTTAAACAACCAAATCGTAGTAATTTGGATAATCAACTTGAAACGCACCTTTTTTTTTTTAATTTTTGAAAACACATTATGATTTGGTCCCATTATCTGTATTAAAGTATCTTATATACTATATAATTTATCTGTTACATTTTTGAAACTCAAAATCAAACTACACAGGAAAAAGGCCAGTACCCACCGGGTACATGCCTTACTCGCCGGGTAACCAGGTACATCCGCCGGGTTCCCCATGTGACATGCCGGGTGAATTAAGTTTTGTTGTAACAGAAACTAATCGTGATTTAAAGACTCTAGAAGCAGCCGGGTGGCTAAAGAAGCCACCGGCTCACACTTCTACCCGTCGGGTACTTTGGTTTATCAGCCGGGTATCTCCGCTTAAACAAAACCTGCAACACAATTTTGCAAATTACCATTTTCTGAACTTTGAACAAGCGTAACTCACAAACGACTTAGAGTTAGACAATGAAATTTTGCAGGCACATTTCTATGGTAAAAATGAAGACTTTCCTTTTTTCACTTTTTCAAATTTCACAATATCTCGGGATATGGACTCTTGACTCAATTTGACACCAAAACTACCATTTTAGTGAACATATCAAATCTTAAACCATGATTTATGAGACATTGAGCTTTTGACCACATGACACATATACTAAAACAAAATTGTGGAGCTATTTATCACACTCTCAACCTTCCTCTAACTCAATTTGAACCGTGTGTGCTTTTCAAGACCCATTTTGACCCTTTTTGAACCACTGACCTAAAAGGGTTATTTTGACCCATTCAATAGTCAATCACCAATCCTAGTTGACTAATAGAATATTTGGCTTCCTTACAACCTTTCAAATACATACATAACCAAAATGACAAGTATACTATAACTTGCCCTTTAACACTTTCTACAACATTTTTATCCATTACATGTCATGTTCTACTACTAAACCGCACAATTACTTGTCTTTACTTATATCTTTACAACATGTCAAAATATTCTTTTAAGTGGCTTTCAAGAGCTTCAAAACGACAATTAAAAGAGATGAGCTTGTATAACTTACAACAAGCTTGCAATTCCACGTCTAATCTTTATTCACTTCCTTTCCTTTAACACTTCCACTTGTACCTACAACATGAACTAACTAATTAAGCACTTTGCTTAGTGAGTATAAGTATAACTAATCAAATATGCAATAAAACATATAATAAGTAAAGGAGTTAGCTTACTTCCCTCTTTCTTGTAATCTCTACTCACTATGCTAATCATATGTGCACATATCTATTCTTTCATTTAGCTAATCTTGATTAGATAATTTAATCACATCATTAGCTAACATAGTTAGCTACTATTCAATATCATAGCTAACCTTGGTTAGCTATTCTAATCAATTTATGGTTCATAATCATTAACCATACTAATCAATACTTTCATCATGTCAAATCTTTACTAATAACATTTCACAAGTTCATATTTACTTCAGTGAATACAATTCAATTCACTTACTAACAATCTAATTTCATTACATATACTCACCTTGATACTTTAGATCAATTGATGATAATTGCTCAAGTGAAGGTTCCACCTTTTTAACACCTAATACATAAGCATAATAACATATATATCAATTACTAATCATAATTTCAAATACTATTCATCTAATTCCTTCTCCCCCACTAGTTATATACAAATTTTACTTTAACTAAACTAATTAACTTCATTCTCATGATCATACTCATAGCTTTAATACAAGATTAAGCTAATTCCAAGTTATTACTAACTTCTACTAACACTTTACACTTGTAATTCAAACTAATTCATATAGTTTATAAGAACCCCATAAACCCTAACCATGATATTTTACTTTTCACATGAAATTAAGCTTCTAATCATCATTTATAAACTAAACTAACACTAGTTAATCAATTACAAACTCTAATTTCGGATTAATTCATACAATTTAGCTAATACCCTTAAAACCACAAATTCTAGGTTTCTTGATGAAAGAAAACAACTTACAAAGATTAGAGGATGATAAAAGAAGATGATTTGAAGCTTGAATTGAAGATTAATCTAAAGCTTGAAGATTGGTTCTTGATTTATCCTTGCTTCCTGCGATTTTTACTCTGTTTATTTTTTGTGTTCTAGGCTTGTTGAGAGTGTACTGGAACAAAGGCACATACTATGTGTCTAAAATATTTAATTTCCTATACTACACAGTTTGGAACTAAACATCTGTTTACGTTTTCTACTATATCTTATCATTAAAAGATCTATAATTAAAAAGATGTATATATTATTGTACACTAAAATAATACCTTGAAAACTGGGGTGTTACAACTCTCCCCACTTATTCTGTTCGTGTCCTCACGAACCATTCCTGGTATACCGAAGGGTAGTATATCATCATCCACTCTTCCGGTTCCCAGGTAAATTCTGAACCTTTTCTATGTCGCCATTGAACTTTAACTATGAAGACTAATTTATTTCTGAGTTGCTTCACTTTCTGATCAAGAATCCTAACTGGCTCTTCTACATAACTCAACTTGTCATTTACTTCTATTTCTG
This sequence comes from Pseudognaphalium luteoalbum, assembly GCA_963422505.1. Taxonomy (NCBI): domain Eukaryota; kingdom Viridiplantae; phylum Streptophyta; class Magnoliopsida; order Asterales; family Asteraceae; genus Pseudognaphalium; species Pseudognaphalium luteoalbum. The sequence continues at coordinate 12,750,080 of OY730192.1, read as the reverse complement.
TCTGTGGTACATAAGAAGCTTCATCAACTAAACACTTTCTGAGCTGAGACACATGAAATGTGTCATGAATGCTAGCAAGTTCTTCTGGTAGTTGTAGTCGATAAGCAACCTTTCCAACTCTATATGTGATTTCGAATGGTCCAATATATGTTGGACTTAAGTTTCCACGCTTTTTGAACCGAATAATTCCTTTCCAAGGTGAAACTTTAAGCATCACCTTATCACCTATTTGAAATTCAATGGGTCTTCTACGCTTGTCTGCATATGACTTTTGTCGATCTTGTGCCATCTTCATTCTTTCTTTAATCTGATCAATCTTTTCTGTAGTCATCTGCACAATATATGTACTACCAAGTTCTCTTTGACCAACCTCACCCCAACAAATTGGAGTTCGGCATTTTCTACCCTATAACATTTCATACGGTGGTATTTTAATCGAAGAATGATAACTGTTATTATATGAGAATTCTACTAAAGGAAGATGAATATCCCAACTACCACCGAAATCTATGGCACAAGCTCTGAGCATATCCTCAAGGGTCTGTATGGTACGTTCGCTCAGACCATCAGTTTGAGGATGAAAGGCTGTACTGATATGCAATCGAGTTCCCAAATCTTCTTGAAATTTATTCCAGAATCGAGAAGTAAAACGAGTATCTCGATCTGAAACTATAGAAAGTGGTGTTGAGTCATATTAGTGTGTCTGTCAATTGGTCTTGAGTCTGTAATAGTGTAGATTAGAAAATAGATAATTTTCTGTTTTGATTGACACTTATCTAGTGTCGCATTCAGGCGACACTCAGTAAGTGTCGCACTAGGGTTATGATCTGCGACACTTAGCAAGTGTCGCAGAATCGATCTGTTTGTATATATAGAGCCATCACGGCTCATTGCAAAGGTTGGACAAAACCTTTGCACAACTTGTCGACTAAAACATCTGTAAACAAGCTAGTATTCGTTTGTTATTGATATACAAAGCATTCTTATTCAATATATTATTGTTTTGATTTGTATTTCATGCTCATTACTTCAAATCGTGTGATTCCGCCACACAATTGGTTCAAGTAATCTGTTCTAGATCCTTAGCAAAAGGGACAACAAAGTGGTATCAGAGCCGTTGGGCTTTTTGTGACAGATTCTATCAAGTTTCGAGTGTGTTTCGGTTGAAATTGGGAAGAAACTAGCTTATTTTCATTGATTAGAGAGTTTTTGGTCTTCAATTTCTTGTTATTAACGTGTTTTTGCAGGTATTGTTCATCTGGGAAAGAGAATTTTTGTTAGGTTTTACGAAAATTTGGTTTTTAGGGTTTTTGAGTTGCTGCTGCGCGTCTCTGCGACACTCGTTGTGACACTTCCAGCGACACTTAACTCAGTGTCGCCTCTAGGGTTCTGCAACATAATCTAGCGACACTTCAAACGACACTTACCTCAGTGTCGCCTTAAGGATTTAGTGACACTCACTGTGACAATAATTTTTGTCTAGCTAGAGACACTTGCTAGCGACACTTCGTTGCGACACTTATTTCTAGTGTCGCCTGTCATTTAATTTTACACTTTCTGCGACACTTGACTCAGTGTCGCTTGTCAGTTTGTGACACTTCCTTAGTGTCGCTTAAGCATTTTAAAATCAGTTTTCTTTTCAGTTTAATATACAATGTCGATGCAAGCTTTTGCTCAAATGCTTAAAACCAGTAATGAAGCTGGTAGTACAAATAAGGCTCCAATTTTTACAGCTAATACAAATTATGTTGAATGGAGACAAAAATTTGAAGCTTTTATTTCTTATAATGAACCGGATATGATGATTCCTTTGCTTGACAGGTATGAGCATCCGAGGCAAGAGGGGGTATTTGAGGGAATTGCACCTCCTAAGTCTATTCGTGCGCTGAATGCGGATGAAAAGAAATCTTGGGATATGGAAAGGAAAGTCCATTCAGCTCTTGTTATGATCTTATCTTCTGATGTTCTCAAAATGTTTAAACATCATGACATCGCATATGATATGTGGCAAGCCCTCGAAAGACGATACGGTGGTAGTGATAAATATAAGAAGAGTAGGCTGGAGTTGATCAAACGACAATATGAGTTGTTTGATATGTTAGAAAATGAATCCTTAAATGGTTTGTTTATTCGTTATTCACATCTAGTGAGTGAACTGTCTGACGGGGGAGTGAAAATGCAGGTAGAGGATATTAACAAAAAATTGTTAAGTGCGTTACCAAAGAAGTGGAATCATCGTGTGATGATGATGGAGGAAGACGAAGGCGTGATGTCTATGTCTCTAGATGATTTCATTGGACGATTGCAAGCATATGCACTAGATATGCAAAGGAAAGAAACAAAATCTAGTGCTCATATTCAGGATCCAAGCATTTATGGGAGTAAATCTTCATCTTCCGGGATTGCTCTTTTGTCTGGAGGAGGTTTGTCATCCACCACTAAAACTTCAACTGCAAGTGGTGGTGCCTCCAGTGGATCATATATTTTTTCAGGTGGATCACTTTCATCATCTGGTGGATCCAAGGCTAATCAAGCTTCTCCAGCTACTGAGGAGAATGCTGCTGTATTTCAAGCATTTTTGAGTGCTTATGACAGTTTTCTATCCCAGAAAACTAGTACCATTGATTTAACTGATGAGGATTTTGATCAAATAAATCCTGATGATCTCGAGAGAATGGATATTAGATGGAATTTTGCTATGTTGACAAGGAGAACAAAGAGATATTTGCGAAAAACTGGAAAAAAGAACTTGGATGATGATAGTGATTCGGGTTTGGGTTTTGATAAGAGTAAGGTTAAATGCTACAAATGTCACAATCTGGGACATTTTGCAAGAGAATGTGAGAAATCTAAATAACCTCCTTCTGGTTTTTCAAAGCCATCTGTTTCAAAGAAGTCAACTGCTAAGGATGCTGATAAGCTTGAGGAATCCTTCAATGAAGCCCTTCTCCTTACTAATGATGAATATCACAACTGGAGTGATACAGAGGAGAACATTCATAACACAGCTCTTATGGCAGAGATTACAGATGAGGTACCAATTGATGAACCTCTTTCTTGTGTTAATTGTATCAAATTAACTGGTAAAATTAACAGATACTCTGAGGATAATGCTCGCCTGTATTCTGATTTAGATAAACTTAGACAGGCGAACCAATTGCTAAATGAAAATGAAAATATTTTTGACAAAAAGATTAATGCCACTATGACTGAAAGAAAAGATCTAAAGGCTAAGATTTATTGTCAACAAGATGCTATTGACAGTTATCTTAAGAAAATTGTCAATTTACAAAAAACTCTTGATGAATCTAAAACTGAGGTTATTATCTTAATCGAAAACTATCAAATTTCAGTACATCCTCCGTTGTTTTTGATGAGATCCTTCAAGTGCAAAGGATCAATACAAAAAGTAAGTCGGGGATAGGATACCAAGCGGTACCTCCCCCAGCTAACTATGAACCTATGCCATCGAAGGATGACATTAAAAACTTTGTGCCTTCAACTGTTAAAGAAGGCAAGTCATCTGTTAAAGAACCAGTTATTTTGGTTTCATCTGAGAAGGGAGATAAACCCATCTCCCAAAAGAAAGCAAAAGCATTACCTGTACTTCCTACTATTGAGGAGGAAGTAATTGAAATTGAGGATGTAACTGATGAGATTGATACAAAGGTTTGTAAATTGGATGTAAAGCCTGAAAATTTTATAATTATAAATGAACCGTGTAGTGAAATCCCTTCACTAAAGGTTAAATCTAAGGCTATTCCTAAGGTTAAGAAGGAACAAAATTTTGCTAATAACAAATCAATTTCTTCTAAACCAATCACAAATAATTCCAAAAGTAAATCAACATCTTTTTCACGTGCCAATTCACCTTGCACATTTCAATGTGCCTGTTCAGTAAATAGAAATATCAAATCCTCATCAGTTTTGCAACCTCGCTTTCAATCGGTTGTTGAGAGAAGATCCTGTTTCTACTGCAAAAAACAGGGTCATTTGATAAGTGTTTGTCCGTTGCTTTCTAGACAACGGTTTGGTAAGACAGTGCCTAGGTCTTCAGTGTACAGAAACTTTTCAAAATCCTCACCTAAGCACAGTTTTATGTCTCCCAAATCTGTCAAGAAAACTGACAAGATAATGTCGGTTACAACTAATCGGCAACCTCTTGTCGAAAAGTAACCATCTAAACCTATACAGGTTTGGAAAATCAAAGAGTCCAAAGAAGACTCTTCATCCCATAATATCCCATCAGTTAAAGAGTCCAAAATTCTGAAAAATCATGTACTCACTGATGTGGTTATTATGGATGATTCTGGTAGACCCAAGTCCATTAAGGCTTGGGTCTCACAATAAAATTAATTTCTCTATTTTGTGTGTGCCTACAACCATCAGAAGAAGTTATAAAGAGCAAATGGTATGTAGATAGTGGTTGTTCTCGGCACATGACAGGCAACATATCTCTACTCTCCGATGTTCTACCTGTTAAAGGAGGATATGTTGCATTTGCGGGTGATAAGGGTGGAGAAATTACTGGTAGGGGAACTCTCACTAATGGATCAGTGAGTTTTGACAACGTGAACTATGTGGAACAATTGCATTATAATCTTCTTAGTGTATCACAAGTATGTGACAAAAAGTTCACAACAGTGTTTACGGATACGGAGTGCTTAATACTCAAACCAGGCTTTCAAATAGTTGAGGAATGGGTACTCATTTGAACACCGAGGACAAAAGACACGTATGTCCTTGACATGAGTACTGTGTCAACTTCAACATCTGAACATACATGTCCGTTGTCCAAAGCTACTCCAAAGGATTCCCTTCTATGGCACAGGCAAATGGGACACATAAACTTTCGCAAGATGAACTATCTTGTAAAAAATGAGCTTGTTACTGGTGTGCCTAAACTCACATTCAGTTTGGATGATAACTGTGTTTCCTGTCTCAAAGGAAAACAACACAAGCAGTCCCATAAGTCGAAGAAGGTGAACTCCAATGCATCGCCCCTAGAACTATTACACATGGATTTATTTAGGCCGGTTAATAAGAGGAGTATGGGAGGCAGTACTTACTGCTTGGTAGTCACCGATGACTAATCTCGTTTTTCTTGGGTTTACTTCATTTCTACAAAGGATGAAGTCCCCGAGATCTTAATATATTTGTTTGACAAGTTAGAAAACTTGTGTGGAAAGAGGATCAAGAGGATTAGAAGTGATAATGGAACGGAATTCAAGAACAAAACAATTGAGATGTACTGTTTAAGAAAGGGTTTTCATCATCAGTTCAGCTCTGCTTATACACCTCAACAGAATGGTGTCGCTGAACGCAAGAACAGGACTCTCATTGAAGCTGCGCGAACTATGTTATCCGACTCTAAGCTTCCAATCACTTTTTGGGCAGAGGCGGTAAATACCGCGTGTTTTGTTTTAAACAGGGTTTTGACGGTTAAAAAGGAAAACAAAACATGCTATGAGCTGTTTAACAACCGTAAACCAAACTTACAATTTCTGGAGCCCTTTGGATGTCCTTGCACCATTATGTCACGAAAAATCAATGGATGGAATATTCTGTAAATTCTCTTAACAAGAGAGTTTACAATTTATCTACAAAGCGTATTCAGGAGCATTATGAAGTCAAGTGTTTACGCTATACGGCTCCTCCCGAAGGCAAAGGACCAGAAAATCTGTTTCAGTATGATAGTTTCTTTGACTCATTTAATATTCCGACCCCTGAGAATGTTGATGATGAAGAAACTATTGTCACTCTTCTACATGGTTTGGATATTAATGAAGATCATACTTCATGTGCACCATCTGTCCAACCTAATACATCTTCCACCTCAGCATCAACACCATCAGTTGATGCATCAATTCCAACAACAGATTCTCCATCACCTCAACCATTAGATATGGCTAGTCCTTCAGAAGACAATGTTGAAGCCAACGATCCTCCATCCGAGTCAAATGCTACTGAAGGAGATCTTAATAATTTGGAATTAGTTATTGTGCCTAACCCAATTTCACAGACTCGGATTCATAAAACTCACCCCACTGATAATATCATTGGTGAGTTAAGTAAAGGCGTTCAAACTAGACATCAATTGGCTGTAACCCACATGTCTGCTTCAACCTCAGAAGTACCTCCTACAGCCTCCTTGGAATGTCTTGTCACTGAGATGGAAGAATGTTTTCTATCTCAAGTTGAACCAAAGAAAACAGCTGATGCGTTAAAGGACCCACATTGGGTCGAAGCGATGCAAGAAGAGTTGCATCAATTTAATAAGCTGAAAGTTTGGGAATTAGTTCCTCTACCCAAGGGTGTCCATGCAATTGGAACTCGTTGGGTGTATCGTGTGAAGAAGGATGATCGCGGTGTAGTGGTTAGGAATAAGGCTCGATTAGTAGTTCAAGGATTCACACAAATTGAAGGATTGGACTACGATGAAGTATTCGCCCCTGTTGCTAGACTGGAATCTATTCGCATATTTTTGGCTTATGCTTCATTTAAAGGTATTCGGGTTTATCAACTAGACGTAAAGAGTGCATTTCTTTATGGACAAGTTGTGGAGGAAGTCTATGTCAGGCAACCTCCTGGATTTGAAGACTCAGTACATCCGGATTATGTCTGCAAGTTAGACAAGGCTTTGTATGGTCTTCACCAAGCACCACGAGCATGGTACGAGAGGCTGTCTACACATCTACTCAAGCATGGATTTTCAAGAGGCCAGATTGACAGCACTCTTTTTACAAAAAGGTCCAAAAACAATTTGTTACTTGTGCAGGTATATGTGGATGACATCATCTTTGGCTCTACAAGTAATGCTCTCTGCAAGGAATTTGAGCAACTTATGAAGTCTGAGTTTGAGATGAGTGCAATGGGAGAACTCACATTCTTTCTAGGTGTCCAAGTTGAACAATCTGACAAAGGCATTTATATCCATCAGTCAAAATATGTCAATGACATGTTGACTAGGTATAATTTGCATGATTGTAAGACTTATGGCACCCCCATTGAGGTATCTCACAAACTTGGGCCAGCTGAGGAAGATGATGATTGTAACGAGAAGGACTATCGTTCAATGACAGGTTCTCTTCTGTACCTTACTGCTTCAAGACCAGACATTGTTTTTGCTGTTTCTTTGTGTTCCAGGTACCAAGCTCACCCGAAGGTTTCTCATATGAAGGCAGTTCAGCGGATTTTTGGGTATCTCAAATATAGACCCACTCTCGGTCTATGGTACTCAAATGAAGACGACTTCACTTTGACTGCGTATTCAGATTCAGATTATCGCGGATGCAACAAGGATAAGAAGTTCACATCTGGTGGATGTCAGTTTCTTGGACCGCGCTTAGTATCATGGCAGTGTAAAAAGCAGACAACCATTTCAACCTCCACAGCCGAGGCTGAATATATTGCTGCTGCCAGCTGTTGTTCACAGGTTCTGTGGATTCAACATCAACTTCGCGATTATGGTTTCATCTTAACTCTTACTCCTATACATATAGATAACACTGCAGCCATATCTATCACACGCAATCCCGTACAGCACTCTAAAACAAAACATATAGAGATTAGATTTCACTTTATACGGGATTGCTATGAGAAACACCTTATTGACCTTATCCAAATAGAAACACTTAAGCAAAAGGCTGACTTGTTTACTAAGGTCTTTTCCCATTCTCGTTTTGATGAATTAGTTTCTATGCTTGGCTTACGATTTTTTAAATCGTTACAGTGACGTTGATTTTACATAAAAAAAAAAATCGCAAGAGCCACACTTTATACTTCTTAGTATTAAAGTAATGCATTATTGCTACATCTATAAAAAGACGTTGGGTTGTGTCTGTAAACAACTTGGGATATGATAGTACATTAAGTATCATTCACGAAATGCAAATGTTAAATGTTATATCTGATGTATCAGTAGGTTTAGTAATGTATTTATCATAAATTTCTTAGCATACAGCTTCATCATATGATATGTTCATAGGCAACTCTCTATTTGTTCTCGGAGATATTAAACAGTAACTTCAACTACTTGTTAATTTTATGTAGTAAACATCATATGACGTACGGCGGTGTGTCTTAATTCCTATATTTAATATGGACAATTTTTATATTATGAAATTTTATATCAACTTATTTGGGGGATATAGTATTGGTTTCCTTTGTTGTACGTCGGTACAGACCTGGTCTCTGGTACTATATCTTAAAAATTAAACAACTACGAGTTAATCAGACTTGCAAAATCTTAGAGCTTCAAATACAAATACATACTTAAGTCAAGTTAAGTCGCTTTGTTGTACGGAAGTACAGACCTGTCACCAATGTCTTGACGAAAATTGATTTTGTTTAAACCTGAATCAAGATAAGTCGCTCTGTTGTACGTAAGTACAGACCTGTCACCAATGTCTTGATTCTTAAAAATAAGTTTCATATAATTTTTCTTAATATAAAGATTAACCATATGTAGATGTTAGGGGTATGTCATATGTGTGAACTGCAAAAGATTGAACATATTAACAATAAAAGGTTATCTCTGATGAATGAAGGTTAGTTGTTTAAGCGGATAATGATATGAACAATTGTCTTGAACTGTATGTTATTAAATTTATTTTAAATATGTTATGTAAATTTAAAGAGGACAAGTATACTGATAATTGGAATAACAGCAAACATATGTAAAGCAATGTATGATGACTTAATATGATCCCTAACCAGACCTAAAACAATCCCGTCACCAAAAATAGTGTATTTGTTTTGAATTCTTAGTTAAGTTATAATTATTCTAATATTTTTTGTCTTACTTAAAGTTAAATGTCACTGAATAGCCAAAACCGACTCGCGAAAAAATTTGAAAGTGTTAAAATTTTTTCAAAATTTTAATGTCTGTGACACTCACTGAGTGTCGCATCGAGTGTCGCCTATAGTATGGAGTATATAAATGCCACCGTGCGGCATTTATTAGCACATTTACCTGCAGCACTCACATATCTTTCTGCGACACTCGCTCTCGTTTAAGCGACACTTCATCTGTTTCGTTTTTGCTGTGGATTACTGTTTCGTTTTTTTTGAGATTTCGAATTTTTCATGATATAGGCTAAATAGAAGTTAGTTATGTGTTGCTTTCATACCGATATACATGTATCTATCAAGTTTTTAACCTGACCTGGCCTAATTTTGAAGTTAATTAAAAATTTGAATTCTGGGTTTAAGGTTTCTGGGTTCGTGTTCATCTTTGCGACACTCGAAGCGGCACTCAACTTGAGTGTCGCAACTTGGTAATTCGAACACTATCTGCGGCACTCAACTTGAGTGTCGCCTTTTGCTATGCGTCACTCGATTAAGTGCCGCCCTGTCTATTGCGACACTTACCTTAAGTGCCGCCTTTAAAGGAACACCAATTAGTTGCGTCACTTACTTAAGTGTCGCCTTGTCTTTTGCGACACTTACCTTAAGTGTCGCCTACAATTCTCATTAAGTGTCGCCTCTTAATTTGCAATGCTGCGACACTTACCTTAAGTGTCTCATGGTGATTTTTTGTGCTTCTGAGCGACACTCACCCAAGTGTCGCTACTTTAATTAGCGACACTACTGAAGTGTCGCCTAAAGGTAATTTTGAAAGATCAGTTTATACTCTATTTGTTCTAACGGTATAACATTTCCTTGTGTATTATCTATGTCTTATTTTTGTGCAGATGGCAAACTTAGCTATTTATGCTCGCCGCACGCAGCCACGACATAATGTATTGGCTTTTCTCGATGATACGCACGCCAACTCGATTCCGTTTCATCCGATGATTCAATTTTTGCGTCGCTCGAGGATTCACCATGCTATCACTGCTTCATATCCAATCTACCAGAATCAAATCGAGGAATTTTATGCTAATGCTGTGATTAACACAGAAGGAGACTATCGAAGGATTTTATCAACTGTTTTTGGTCATCGTATTGAAATTACGGAGGATACGATACGAGAAGTTTTGGGTTTTGATGATAATTCTGAGTTTCCAACTCAGTTTGAGAACAGTTTTATCGCTGGTGGTCTTCAGCGTATGGGTTATCCGGCTATTCCTCCAGATCAATACAGGAAACAACATTTGAGCAGAGTCTAGAGGTACTTAGCACACATTATCATTGTGTGCCTCTCGCCAAAGAAGGCGGGATTTGATGGGATGAGTTACGGAACAATCTCCCTGATGCTGGGATTGGTTTACAACAAACCTTTCAACTACTCTGGATATATCTTTGGGCATCTAGTGGATAATCTACGAGCTGGCGATCACATGTGGTTTATGTATCCACGATTTTTGCAGCTGATCCTGAATTCCCTGAATCTAGGGATTCAGCCTGACCTAAGGTCGATTCTGACCTTGACTCCGATGCTGGTCAGGGTATTTGGGGATTGTGAACCACCCCCAAAGGGTCAGGCAGTTCTGCCTGATGTTCTGTTATTCGGCCACGTGATTGATGAAGAATATGTGGCTCCGCCGGATAATGGGTTTCTTGATGTTGCAGCTCCACCACCGCAAGTTGATGAAGCGGTTTTGGAAGAAGTTCTGGTTGACATTGAGAATTTTCCAACTTCTACACCTGCTGCTGTTGCTACAACCTCCGATGCTGATAAGGGCAAGCGGGTTCGGGATTCTTCGGACACAGAATCCGATGACGTTCCTCAACAACGTCGTCAACGAACCTCGACTGCTGCTTCTGATGATATTCAGCCCCAGCCGGAATTGTTGAAGAAATTGATGGAGGATATGGCGCAAATGAACCAGATTCTTCAAGATCAACAAGCTCTTATACAGGTTCAAGCGTCAAGACTTTTGGAGTTAGAGGCCACGACTGCTCGTGTACCGGATCTTGAGCGTCGTGTGTTAGAATTGGAATCTCTGGCTGTGGTTCCGGGGGAGTTAGATCCTGAAACCACAGGCCATGATAATGTAAATGTAATCAATGATTCTGAGATTAATGAAAATACTAATTTGGATTACTTTGCGTCGTCAGCTCACGTACCTGGTCAACCAGTACCATTAAATGTAGATTACTCGCATGCTAATCTTGAATATCTACAAAGTCTTGTATTTGGAAATGTTGAGAATGAGGGTCCAAACATGTTTGCCGATGATGTTCAATTTGAACCTGATGAGGTTTCTGATGAAGATGAGTTTGAGGATAATCCATATGAGGAGGTAGAATCAGATGATGATACCGTTCCTGCTACTTCTCCAGCAGCTTCTGCCGAACCATCTTCCCATTCTGCTGGTACTTCAACATCTACTGCTCAACCTAGAAAGTATCCAGAATGGATTTTGCCTCCAACGCCCGAGTTGAAAAGATGCCGAGCATATTCTGTTCGTGGAGACTTATCTGGGCTTATTAAAAGCTGGACATTCGATGCTGATTTTCGATTGTTTGTCATCAAAAGGCAAGATGGCATTCAATATTTTAAGGCAAGGCTAGATCATTTGACTACATTACCGAAGGTTGATCTAAATCGACTAGCTCAATTGAATATGATAAATCCCACTGATAATCGAGAAGCTAAATTCTTTCAGCAAATACTGCGTCGAGAAATAAATACGAAGAAATTTAAATGGATTCGACCAGTAATGGGAATTAGATTTTCAAATAAGAAGAAGTTGGACCCGAGGACGCGCCAACCCATGTATGGTTACCATTATCCTCCAACTAAGAATCTTACCCAAGTGCCATTTGAAAAGTTACCATTTGATGTGCTGGGAAATTTTAGGTTCTGGTGGTATGACACAGTTACCGGAGAGGCGGTTATTGAATATTTTTCTCAGAAGGGACCGGGTCTTGATGCTAAAGAATGGAAACATGTTACTGGATACACTCTTAGATTTTTTGATCCTCTTAGTCTGATTAACATGTCAAAGAATGATCTTCAAGCTCTTCACAGTAACAGATTGCAATTTGATATGATTGATCAAGAAGATGCTGTGAGGTTTCAGAGAGTTGTGGATCTCTGTATTGCTAAGGGAATTCATGCTGGTGGGAATCTCCCGATAGAATGGATCTGATATTGAAGATATTTTTAAAGACCAAGCTGAAGACACGGGGGAGTTTGTTGAGTCATATTAGTGTGTCTGTCAGTTGGTCTTGAGTCTGTAATAGTGTAGATTAGAAAATAGATAATTTTCTGTTTTGAGTGACACTTATCTAGTGTCGCATTCAGGCGACACTCAGTAAGTGTCACACTAGGGTTATGATTAAGTGTCGCAGAATCGATCTGTTTGTATATATAGAGCCATCACGGCTCATTGCAAAGGTTGGACAAAACCTTTGCACAACTTGTCGACTAAAACCTCTATAAACAAGCTAGTATTCGTTTGTTATTGATATACAAAGCATTCTTATTCAATATATTATTGTTTTGATTTGTATTTCATGCTCATTACTTCAAATCTTGTGATTCCGCCACACAATTGGTTCAAGTAATCTGTTCTAGATCCTTAGCAAAAGGGACAACAAGTGGAACTCCATGTCTAGCAACTACTTCTTTAATATAAAGATCAACTAACTTTTCTGAAGAAGAAGTTTCTTGAATGGGGAAAGAAAATAGCACTTTTCGTCAATCGGTCTACAATCACCCAAATAGTATCATGTTGCCTTGATGTTCTTGGCAACTTCGTAACAAAATCCATGGTGATGTGTTCCCATTTCCATACCGGTATATTAAAGGGTTGAAGTTTACCGTATGGTTGTTGATGCTCAGCTTTAACTTGCAGACAAGGAAGACAGTTCTGAACATGTTTAACTATATCGCATTTCATACCTGGCCACCAATAGTCACGTTTCAAATCATGATACATCTTGGTAGCACCAGGATGAATAGAATATCTGGATTTATGAGCTTCATCTAATAACATTTTCTTTACTTCACTTGTTTGTGGTATACAGATTCTACCATAACGCGCCTTCAAACCTCTAGAATCATCTACTAATTCTGAGAGTTGACCAGCTAATCTTTGTTTATTTGGATCATTTAATGCTAAAACTTCAACTTGAGCAGCTTTAATGGAATCAAAATGAGGAAGTACAGTCATTTGAAGAGATTTTACTGAAAGAACATAATGACTAGCTTTTCGACTAAGGGCATCGGCTACCACATTAGCTTTACCAGGATGATAAAGTATGTCGCAGTCATAATCTTTTACTAAATCTAGCCACCTTCTCTGCCGATTGTTCAAATCATGCTGATCAAAGAAATATTTAGACTTTAGTGGTCGGTGTAAATGGAAAATTTAACACCATAAAGGTAATGGCGCCAAATTTTAAGAGCAAAGACTACAGCTGCTAACTCAAGATCATGAGTGGGATAGTTCTGCTCATGTGATTTTAACTGACGTGAAGCATAAGCAATGACTTTCCCACGCTGCATAAGAACACAACCTAATCTGAGTTTCGAAGCATCAAAATAGACTACCATATCCTCGTTACCCTCGGGTAAAACAAGAATAGGGGCTTGACTAAGCTTTTCTTTCAACATCTGAAATGCTTTTGTTTGCTCATTTCCCCACTTCCACTGAACACTTTTTCTAGTCAACTGAGTCAAAGGAGTAGCAATCTTTGAAAAATCTTGAATGAAACGACGATAGTAGCCAGCTAAACCAAGAAAACTTCTGACTTCAGTGGGGCTCGAAGGTGGGTCCCACATCATTACTGCTGTTATCTTGGAAGGATCAACTTGAATACCGTGAATATTGATCACGTGTCCAAGAAATTGGACTTCCCGTAGCCAAAATTTATATTTAGAGAATTTAGCATATAATCTTTCATGCTGAAGTGTCTCTAGAACCTGCCTAAGGTGTACTGCATGATCACTCTCACTTTTGGAATAAATGAGAATATCGTCAATGAAAACTATAACAAAGATATCAAGCATGGACCGAAAAACTCGATTCGTCAGGTCCATGAAAGCAGTTGGAGCATTGGTCAAACCAAATCGCATAACCGTAAACTCAAAGTGACCATAACGAGTACGAAAAGCTGTTTTTGAAATATCTTCTTCTCTAACCTTTGACTGATGGTAGCCAGAACGAAGATCAATCTTAAAAAAGAAACTGACACCCTGCAACTGGTTAAATAAATCATCTATTCGAGGTAAAGGATATCTGCTTTTAATGGTCACTTTATTTAGTTTTCTGTAGTCAATACACATCCATAAGGACTCGTCTTTCTTTTTAACAAACAAGACTGGGGCTCCCCAGGGCGAACTACTAGGACGGATAAAACCTTTATCTAAAAGATCTTGTAACTGTTTCATCATTTCTTGCATCTCAGTCGGAGCCAATCGATAAGGAGTTTTGGCAATAAGAGCGGCTCCAGGAACAAGGTCAATTCGAAATTCCACTTGTCTGTCAAGTGGAACACCTGGGAGTTCATTAGGGAATACCTTAGGAAACTCTTTCACAATTGGAATGCTAGAAAGTTCTGGCACAGATTTAGAGTTATCGACCACGTGTGCCAAAAAGGCCCAACACCCGTGTGACAACAATCTTTTAACTCGAGCAAAGGTACAAACAGGAATAGATTGCTTCGAACGCTCACCATAAACAATAACTTCTTTTCCACTAGGCGCTTTAAGATGAACTACTTTTTCATGACAGTTAATCATACCTCTATTCTTTCCCATCGAATCCATTCCTATTACAACATGAAATTCTCCCATTTGCATGGGAATTAAATCTATTTTAAATATTTCGCTTCCTATCTCAATAATACACCCTCTATAAACATCACTAACAATCACTAGTTTACTATCTGCAATTTCAACTTCCAAAGGGTGTTCTAATTTAGCTATAGGAGTATTCATCTTTTCACAAAATAAAAGGGACACAAAAGATTTTGTGGCTCCAGAGTCGAATAAAACATGGGCAGGTATGGTATTAATTATAAAGGTACCTGTCACCACATCATGTGACTCCTTTGCCTCTTCTGCAGTAATCTGAAAGGAACAACCTTTTGCTCTCTGTCCCCCTGTCTCTTTTTTCTTTTCGGCTTCCTTCTTTTGCTCATTTCTTTTCATATCTTCCAATCTAACGGGGCAATTAGCCTGTAGATGGTCATCCTTGTAACAATAAAAATACATACGATAAGGATTAGGACAATTTGCTGCAATATGCCCTGGTTTACGACATTTGTAACACGCGGTGCTCCCTAATTGACATTCTCCTGGATGTTTTCTGCCACAATTATTACATTTAGGAAATTCCCGCGCTGGAGGTTGAGATTGACGGGTTGGTGGTTGTGGTTGAGATCTTTGCTGTAACCTCCTAAAGGATTTAAACTTCTTAAAAGGTTGAGAATGAGAAGTAGACTGTTCAACTTTTCATTTACTATTAGCATTAGCAACTTTAGCTTGCAATTCTTTCTCTCGCGTTAACCCTTTATTCATCATCTTTGGAATAGAATCATAAATAGTCGGGTCAACGGATTCTCTAATCTCAACATTTAAATGCCGGTGATAATGATCTTTCATCAAATTCGGATTTGAAGTATACTCTGGACAGAACTAAGATTTATCATAAAACAAATTCGTATACTCGGTCACCGACATCTTTCCCTGATCTATTGATAAAAACTCCCCCTTCAACCTTTCTACTTCTGCCATTAGTGCAAATTCTGCTATTAATCTTTCTGTAAATGTATTACAAGGAAGCCTGACAGCTCCCTCCGCACTAAGAGTTTTGATTTGAGTATTCCACCAATCCTGAGCACTTCCTTTTAACTGATGAGCTGCAAATAAAACTCGCAATCTTTCCGGACATTCACAGAGCATAAAGGTTTCTTCCATCTTGCTTACCCATCTGTTACTGATAATCAGATCCCTTTCTCCCTTAAACTCTGGAGGACTACAATTGGCAAAATTCTTATACTCAAACTTTTCTTTTTCTCTATTCATTTGACGTTGAGCATTTAAAATTTCACTATTCGGCCGAGGTTTCGTTAAGATAGATGTTTCTGTTCAAATTCTACTAATCGGGTAGTGATTATTTGCTCCATACGTTCATACACCTAAGGAGCAAATTCTTGTAAAGATTGACTAATAACATCTTTTAACAACAACATGTCTTCTGGATCTAGACTTCTATTTGAAACGTTCTCCTCTTGAGTAGGTAAACGAACATTTGAACCCTCAGCTTCTCTATTCGGTGGGGTAGTCATTTACTAAAACAAAATACATAATTTAATTAGTACTTTAGTCAATATTGAAATACATAATTACAAAAAGCTTTCTAAACCAACTCGCACAATGATTATTACCTCTTTTCTCACATGCTTAACAACCTTGAATATCCTATGTGCACTAGTGTAATATAACCCCGTTGGCCAGACGTAGTTATATTAAATTAATTGCACACTTCTATTCAAAATTCTTAAACATATTTCAAATCAAGGCAAAAATCATTACCATAATCACAATCTACTAATCACATATTAATAATACTACTAAAACACAACTATAACTTGCTACTACTCATTTATAAGTGGTTTAAGTTTAGGCAATCCTACTGTGGATTGCTTAATTCTCTTAAACCATCGCTCTGATACCAACTTGAAACGCCATTTTTCTTTTTTCTTTTTTATTTCTGAAAACACTTTATGATTTGGTCCCATTATCAGTATTAAAGTATCTTATATACTATATAATTTATCTGTTACATTTTTGAAACTCAAAATCAAACTACACAGGAAAAAGGCCAGTACCCGCCGGGTACATGCCTTACCCGCCGGGTAACCAACTACATCCGTCGGGTTCCCCATGTGACATGTCGGGTGAATTAAGTTTTGCTGTAACAGAAACTAATCGTGATTTAAAGAATCTAGAAGCAGCCGGGTGGCTAAAGAAGCCACCGACTCACACTTCTACCCACCGGATACTTTGGTTTATCAGTCGGGTACCTCGGCTTAAACAGAATCTGAAGCACAGTTTTGAAAATTACCATTTTCCGAACTTTGAACAAGCGTAACTCATAAACGACTTAGAGTTAGACTATGAAATTTTACAGGCACATTTCTATGGTAAAAATGAAGACTTTCCTTTTTCCACTTTTTCAAATTTCACAATATCTCGGGATATGGACACTTGACTCAATTTGACATCAAAACTACCATTTTAGTGAACATATCAAATCTTAAACCATGATTTATGAGACATTGAGATTTTGACCACATGACACATATACTAAAATAAAATTGTGGAGCTATTTATCACACTCTCAACCTTCCTCTAACTCAATTTGAACCGTGTACGCTTTTAAAGACCCATTTTGACCCTTTTTGAACCACTGACCTTAAAGGGTTATTTTGACCTATTCAATAGTCAATCACCAATCCTAGTTGACTAATAGAACATTTGGCTTCCTTACAACCTTTCAAATACATACATAACCAAAATGACAAGTATACTATAACTTGCCCTTTAACACTTTCTACAACATTTTTATCCATTACATGCCATGTTCTACTACTAGACCGCACAATTACTTGTCCTTACTTATATCTTTACAACATGTCAAAACATTCTTTTAAGTGGCTTTCAAGAGCTTCAAAACGACAATTAAAAGAGATGAGCTTGTATAACTTACAACAAGCTTGCAATTCCACGTCTAATCTTTATTCACTTCCTTTCCTTTACCACTTCCACTTGTACCTACAACATGAACTAACTAATTAAGCACTTTGCTTAGTGAGTATAAGTATAACTAATCAAAATCATTAACTAATCAAATATGCAATAAAACATATAATAAGTAAAGGAGTTAGCTTACTTCCCTCTTTCTTGTAATCTCTACTCACTATGCTAATCATATGTGCACATATCTATTTTTTCATTTAGCTAATCTTGATTAGCTAATTTAATCACATCATTAGCTAACATAGTTAGCTACTATTCAATATCATAGCTAACCTTGGTTAGCTATTCTAATCAATTTATGGTTAATAATCATTAACCATACTAATTAATACTTTCATCATGTCAAATCTTTACTAATAACATTTCACAAGTTCATATTTACTTGAGTGAATACAATTTAATTCACTTACTAACAATCTAATTTCATTACATATACTCACCTTGATACTTTAGATCAATTGATAATAATTGCTCAAGTGAAGGTTCCACCTTTTTAACACCTAATACATAAGCATAATAACATATATATCAATTACTAATCATAATTTCAAATAATATTCATCTAATTCCTTCTCCCCCACTAGTTATATACTAATTTTACTTTAACTAAACTAATTAACTTCATTCTCATGATCATACTCATAGCTTTAATACAAGATTAAGCTAATTCCAAGTTATTACTAACTTCTACTAACACTTTACACTTGTAATTCAAACTAATTCATATAGTTTATAAGAAGCCCATAAACCCTAACCATGATATTTTACTTTTCACATGAAGTTAAGCTTCTAATCATCATTTATAAATTAAACTAACACTAGTTAATCAATTACAAACCCTAATTTCGGATTAATTCATACAATTTAGCTAATACCCTTGAAACCCTAAATTCTAGGGTTCTTGATGAAAGAAAACAACTTACGAAGATTAGAGGATGATAAAAGAAGATGATTTGAAGCTTGAATTGAAGATTAATCTAAAGCTTGAAGATTGGTTCTTGATTTCTCCTTGCCACCTGCGATTTTTACTCTGTTTATTTTTTGTGTTCTAGGCTTGTTGAGAGTGTACTAGAACAAAGGCACGTACTATGTGTCTAAAATCTTTAATTTCCTATACTACACAGTCTAGAACTGAACATCTGTTTACGTTTTCTACTATATCTTATCATTAAAAGATCTACAATTAAAAAGATGTATATATTATTGTACACTAAAATAATACCTTGAAAACTGGGGTGTTACACAAATCAACCAAGTTGTAGTAATTTGGAAAATTCAATCAACCAAATCATAGTAATTTGGAAATTAGAGTTGGACGAACAACTACAAAGGTAGTCGTTCGAGATACCTACTCATGTTTATAACCATCGAGTGTCTTGGACACCCTCAAGTTACAAGTCTTCGGACATCATATCACAGCTAATCAATTCAAGTTTATTTCGATAAAAACTCTCAAGGCTCAGGTGAGTCTCATAGCCCCTATTTTATGGTTTTCATCAGGGGTGTGATTACATTGCTCGTTTTATTTTACAATATGAATGCAAGTACAATACAAATCAAATACTACATGAGTTGTTTTCACTAATTATTTCAAAGCCCTCTACAACATAGTTTGGTAATACATCTGTAGCGTAAATGTTAGTATATGATATCATATAGGATTGACAATCCTCGTCCGGGTTAGCACGCACTAACTGGTCAAACGGACGTATTAGCATTTGGAAAAACGAGTGTAGATTAGGCACTCGTAGGAGGCACCTCTGTTGGGTTTCCTTAATTGGACCTGACATTCAAGTTAAGCTCAGACTATGTGCTCATGGCTGTATAACTTTTATGTTGACATACAAACATGTGAGCTCACCAGCGATTCGCTGACCCATTTTAGCATGTATCACAGGTACTCAGCAGTAGGTTGGCTGCCCAATCAGGATTCATTAGCTCAAGTCTTCATTCAATCAATCAGAGATTTAGTTGCATTATTATATTTTGTATAAAGTAATTATGTAATGTAAATCTCTCAATTTCAAGGAACTGAGCTAATGTAAACGATATTTTTAATGTAAACTTTGGTTTTCTCAATACAATGTAAAACGAAGCATTTAATGGTCGTTCATTATATATTTGTGCTTGTATATATTGATTAGTCGCGCTCCGACCCGATTCGCTTCCGCAACCCGAATTTGGGGGTGCGACATTTAGTCTGACATGATACCCTAACGATTAGGGATTATGTGATTATGTTGCATGGAGGTCAGCATGGGGCTGGGCTTAGTTGCTATTGTTGGCCGACGGAGGGTTCCTTGTACATATCATTAATAGGAACCTTAGTCGTGTGTGGAATAGCATTAAGCTATCAGTATCTTCTGTATAGGCAAATACAGATGGTTTATAAGCGTTCTTTGAGGGCCGGGCCACAACGATAGTAAGGTTCCTCAAGAGCCATCGATCCTCTTTGATGTTATTTATGTGTTCTTTGCTTAAGGTTTCCCCAAGAACCACAAATTCTTTGTAGTATTATGTTTACGATGCTTTTGCTATAAACAAGATTGTTATTTGTTTACAATGTTTGACTGTAAACAACGTTGTTATGCTAAGTTGGACGTACTGTTGGATATTTATTCACTCACTTAGGTTTATGTTAATCCCACCACCTTACTTCTTGCAGGTTATGGTTTAATATAACGGACGGGCAAGAAGCTTGGATTGGAAGGAATGTTGGGCTACCTGTTTACTCTGATAATTTGTTTTAGAATGAATCACTGTGTATTTTGGAAGTAAATAACACCCAACTCAGATATACTATAGTTTTGAAATAGTATGACTTGTTTACATAAGATGTAATGTAAATTGACATGGTATGTTTTGGATGAGCGTTTCCGGTGTATAAAAAAAAAGTTCTGAAATTTAGGGGTGTTATAGCATTAGGAGGCAAAGATCAAAAAAATTTCATTTTGAACTGAAGGCGTCTAGTACGTATTCAATTCCTAATTAAATACATCAAACTCTTCCTCCCACTCTAAATATATATATCCACTCCTGCCTATACAAAGACGTCGGGATGTATTAAGGATGTATAGCCGTATAGGCTCTGCCACCTTAATTGCATAAATCTAAGGTACCTTGAATTCTCTTTTATCATATCCAACTCATATTTATCGCACTATGGGAATTATCACCTAAGTACCCATATCCACGTTTACTTGTAGGAAGTCTTTTTAAAATTAGTCTTGATCTGGACCATAGAATAGATGTACAACCTTCTATATCTCATCGGCCTCCCATAGTCCCACATACATACTCTGCTTTAACAGGATTGTGTAATGTTGATGTTGTTGTTTATTGTACACAAATCCATGTTTCTTTCGACACATATATATGTACATTATTGAATTTACAAGTATATATATGCTTATCTAAGCTAGGTGATAAGCATCAAATAGATAGTATATTTTATAGTAATTTATCCCTATATTTATATACATTTTAGTACATTTATATGATTTTAGATACTTATTTTGTTAATATTTGCATAGATGTATTTTAA
This sequence comes from Pseudognaphalium luteoalbum, assembly GCA_963422505.1. NCBI lineage: Eukaryota > Viridiplantae > Streptophyta > Magnoliopsida > Asterales > Asteraceae > Pseudognaphalium > Pseudognaphalium luteoalbum. The sequence goes on along the minus strand of OY730192.1, from coordinate 12,728,874 downwards.
AATGGAGATTGAAGAAAAGGAACGAAAATAGGGCAAAGATTGAAGAAAAAGAAGATTAAATGAAGACTCGAAGAAAATGTAGCTTAAACTTTGAAGAAATGAAGAAGATGACTCAAAAGTGGAGTGATAACATCAATTAAGTATTTTAAATGAAGCTTGGATGAAAGAAGCGGAAATTCGATCAAAAGCTGAAGAAAAGTGTAAATGCTGAATTTTCTGCGCGCTGTTAGTATTTTGACCATAACTTTCTCATACGGAGTTCAAATGAGTTGATTCAACTTGGAGAATTTAGCTAACATATAGGGCTACAACATATCAAAAATTCAGATTATTTGGAGAAAAACTCAACCGGCGGTTGGATCGAAAGTTCTAGAAAACGGTGGAAACGAAGAGTTGTACTTGGACACAAAGTAACCAACCGCCGGTTGGACCTTCCAACCGTCAGTTTACTTTCAGCTATTATAAATAGAAAACTCATTCCAGCTTCAAGGGAGATACCATATACGATTCTTAGAATACAAAGTCGATTATTAGGGTTTTAGGTCGACTAGAGGTACGAATTTGGAGGCTAAGGAGCTAGGGTTTAAAGGTTTTTAACCCTAGGAAAAGCTAGTTCGTCAATTGGTTCGGTTTCTTTATCCTTGTAACTTTATTATTCTTTTTGATTATTTTGGATAATGTTTACTTGAATTAATTGCTTGTTAGATTTTCATTATGAATGTTTAAATGTATGTTTATTTAGTTTATTATATGAATTATATGTTTATGTTGGAACTATATTATTGAATATTATTATACAAGAATTGTTCGTGTTATATTATATTAATGATGGTTCTTGATTTAGTTAACTGATTTATATAAACTAGAATGACCATAAAAGTTTCTATAGATTAGGTAATTATGTTTACATCTTGATATCATCTATTAATGTTAAGTAATCTTATAATTCAACCTATCCTTAGGAATTGTATTAATAATATGTTGATAGATCTTAATAAACAGTGATACTTTACATATCCTTTGACTGTATTGCTATATGAAAATTATCTTATTCTTTGTGGTTTTCGACATTAGTAAATCACAATAATAATAGCCAACACGCAAATAGACATAAGTTAATATAATAAGTTTAATAAATAATAGTTTAAATAGTCATAATCTTCTATCCAATTGAGTATTCTTAAGTTGTGCCTTAAAACTTATCTATTAAGAATCGGTATCAAATATAAATATGTTCGATCGGAACTAAAACGTCCCCCTATCTTGTATATTATTGTTAAATTGTATATTGATTGTAATAATTGTAATTAGAATAAATAAATAGTTAGTTATAGATTAAATCACGTTCCCTGTGTTCGAATCTGGACTTACTTATAAAGCTATATTCTATGATCAGGATAACACTTGCCTGAATTGTGTGATAGTATTATTTAGTGTTTCCTTATTTAAAACTTGTGATTATAATTGTCTATACTTAGCACACATCACTAGGGTTTTAGAATTAGTCTTGTATGTAGCCCAAAAATGGACTATGTTAATACAATTGTCTCCATATACTTTTTCTCATTAAACGAATTCTTAAAATATGTACCATATGAAACATAAAACCAAGAAGGTTTGGATTGGAATCTTTGATGAAACGAGTGTATGGCAAAGTTGGAATCTTTTGGAATCCACTTATTTATAATATTTTTCCTAGAAATTCGACCAAGATTCAAATCTCATGGAACTTAATTAACTATTACGTGTGTTTTAATAAGAAAATTGTCAAAGAAGATTAATATAATAGTAGTAATATGCTTTTTTTTCTTCATTATTTTTATAATACAAGTTAAATCCGTAAACGACAACCCCGAGATGCTGGAAGGAACACGTTAGGAAAATAAGGACATATATATGTGATTCGGAAATTTCATGATAGTCAACTCAAGACTGGTGTTTGACTTTCTTTCATTTTTATTTTTTATTTTTTTAGTATGAATTTATAAGGTATGTTATTTGTAATTTTTAACTACCCTACCATAATTATAACAAACTTTAACATTATCGTTGTTGTCGTAACTAATTATGAAACACATGGAGTTGAGTAAAAGAAACTTATGGCAAGTTTATTACAAGTTTGACCATGACCTTTGTGGTCTAGTTTGACAACTTATAGTTTTATTAAGTGTCAATTTTGACTTAATATATAGTTTAATGATTCTTCATTAGCTACATTTTCTACTAATTAAATTATATATTTAACTACTAAAATCTCTTTTGATTGATTGAAATATAAATGAACATTTACTTGAGACAAAATAAAATAATAATGTGAAAATTTGTGTTAGAACGGTAAGAGTATTAGATTAATTATTATCATGGAGTATTATTATTATTGGGTGGCTAATTCGATCCAATATATTCCCATACTCCTTAAGTCCTTATCAAGACTTTTAACTTCTAGTGAGATGTGACATTGACTCATACATTGGAGTCTTGTAAAAAAGTACGTAAGCAACTACGAATAATTGTTTAACCCAATTATTTTAGTTTTATTTTCTTTTCGGCAATTTTAGTTTAATAAAAAATAAATAATATACGTTACACTTTCACAAAAACGTTTCGATAAGTATTCTCACAAAGACAATAATGAAATAGAAATAAGTGAGAATTCATGCATGTACATGGTTGAAGTGTCTATATATTGTTGAGTCAAGAACCTATATTTTTTTCTTAAATGATATTATCTTCGTTTCAAAATTATTGTTCATCTTTCCTTTTTGGGATGTTTCAAAATAATTGTCCACTTCATTTTTCAACCAATAAGAAGAGAGTTTAGTAGGTGCAGATTCTATTTGAGTAGTTGAAAACTGTTGTGGTTCCACTTTTATTAAACTGTGTGCTTTTTGTTGGTGGACAATAATTTTGAGACGGAGGGAGTAATATACTTTAAATGGTGAGTGTTAATATAGATTAAGCATGTATGTAATCACTTTACAATCAATATAGATAATAACCTAAGTCGAGGACGTACAAAGGAACAAATTTTATATGTAAAAGAAGTTATGTGTTCGGATTAAATGTGGTAATTTTAGACTCATTGGTTAATTATGAGTCAATTTGGTTAGTATTTAGGTCTCCTCTCCATTTTTTGGATGGGTCAAAATGGGTTTTTCAATATAACACTCAATTGTGTAAAAATTAACCAATGGGTCTAGCGGCTAAAAATTTATTTTCACCTCATTTCATTTTTTTCATATTTCGCTAAAAGGAAATAATAAAGTATGGTGAAAACCTGATGGGTCAACCCGACCCGGGACTCATTTGATCCAGACCCGTTTAGACTCATCCTACTTTTTGATCCATCTAAACTCGGACCCATTTAGACTTAAACTCATCTAGATCCGTGAACCGATCCGACCCGACCCGTTCATTTTGCCACTTATTGCCTCTTGTCACCCTTGATCACCATTGAAGATTGTATGTATGAGCTGAGTAAGCAAATCAGCATTAATCGAATAGATCAAAGATATGATAAACTTAAAGATAGAAAAGTGTTATAAAATTACGTCAGTTTGAAGAATGAAAACATATCGATGCTAACACTAATATGACAACTCATGGTCATTTCATCATGCATCATCCGAAAATGATCTTTAATGTTTTACAAACGTGTACTAATTATAACTTAAGAAGATGCCCACAAACGGATCAATATTAGTGTTCTTATTAAAAAAAATCAGTATATATGTGACTCATGTATATAATTAACGCAAACTGTTGTCTAAAAGTTGAAATATCAATCCACGTAATATCCTCCAATCATAAATTCATAAGATTCATGAAGCCATTTCATTGTCTAATGTAGATTCTAAGACGGCTATAAATGCCATCTCATCATTTTATTGGATCAATTGCGATTTTCCAAGGAAAATATTGTATATCAGGAAGTAGGATTTTTCTTTATTTCGTGTGAATGTTTTTTAATATTAAATTAAACTTACTATTATTAAGATTTCTAAAGTCTCAGAACTATTAAAAAAAGGATTTTGCTAAACAAAGCCCTAAGGGCTTTAATTAAAATATTAAGAAATGGATAAAAATGTGTACTCTAACAATAACTAACTCTTTGTCCCCCTAAAATTTAATTAATGTACAAATATTTTATGCATGTCCAAACAATTTAAACAAAGCCCTAAGGACTTTATTTAGCAAAACCCTTAAAAAAATTATTTTGGATTGTCGGTTTAAAAGCTCATACATTTTTATCATCCCTTCCCAAAGTAGAAGAAATGATCCACTTTTAATTTGGACACATTATTATAAAGTTTAGATGAAAATAAATAGACGGAACAAGTAAACTTTAATCACCTAACGATGCTGTGATAACACATGAAAAAGATAAACCGTGTTACTGATCTTGAAGAGATTTGTGAATAGGATTTTATGAATTAATAATTTATCACAAGATAGTCTATCCATATAAATCTATCTTTTTCTTCTTCATCATATCATTTCATAAGAAACCAATTTGTATGCAACAAGAATATAATAATAATAATAATAATAGTTTACTCACAATCTAGTGACGTATATAGATAGTTACTCCCCATGTGACATTGTGACTACATGTCAACCATTGGATTTACTAGAGTCTGATCCAACGGCTCCCAGTCCCAACTAGCTCTGACATCTTTAACAATATCCACTTGCCCTAATATATATACACACACCACATTTAGCTGGTTGACCATATATTATACAATTTACAAACATACATAAACATCGATTAATTATGTCTTAAATTACATCTTTAACCAATATCCAACAAGTTTGATGGATGATCCCACCAACAAATTCACAACCGCTGAAGATGATACTGCAAATCAACAAGAAAGACTACTTCCAATCGCAAACGTTGGCCGAATCATGAAACAAATACTCCCACAAAATGCAAAGATCTCAAAAGAAGCCAAAGAAACTATGCAAGAATGTGCTTCTGAATTTATTAGCTTTGTGACCGGTGAAGCCTCTGAAAAGTGCAAAAAAGAGCGAAGAAAGACGGTGAATGGTGATGATGTGTGTTGGGCTATGGGGACACTAGGTTTTGATGATTATGCTCCACCATTGAAGAGGTACTTAGAAAGATATAGGGAGGTTGAAGGAGATCGATCCGCTAGTACTTCACAAAGAATTGAAGATGAGGTGAGACCATCTTCATCGAAAACTGAGTTTAATCCGAATTCAAAGCCATATTAATGTATCATCACTTCAGTTACTTTCTTAATTTTATAGTTTTGTTAAATTCTATAGGTTGATTCAAATTGAGATGATTATGTATGCTTGATTTGTCAAAACAGATCAAAATTCATTTTGCAATTGCGTAACTATATACTGTTTTTTCGAGTTATTGTATCATATTACTACCATGAATACCAAAAAAGTATGAACATGTTACATATATTGGGAAGGATGATTATGAACCGATGATATTACTAAACTTTTTTTTCTTAAAAGTCTCTTCTTGTATGTCATATAAAATACCTTAGTTAAATGTTTTTGTCTTCTTGAAGACACTGAAACCATTTCAATAAGTCGTCTCTATATGATTAAACACTAATCTTTTCTCGATCAATACTAACTTTTTAAATAGTTACACTATCATCGGCTTCCTACGTGAGCATTACAATCCCTTATAATAAGCTTACATGAAAGAACTCTACCAGCATTTAATTAACGGGAAGGGAGAATACTCCAGTTGCACTATTACAAGTTGGATCTTGTTAATATGCATCGGATGAATTCTACTACATTTCCTATAAAATGAATATACCGATATAATTTATAACTAACTTATTCGACCTAATACTACTTTTAGCTGTAATAGTTACTTGTTATCATGTATCACGACGACACATGATGTATAGTACCCAAATCCGTATAAATTTCCTGAAGCTCTCTTAATATATGATACCTTAGCCTCATACATGATATATAATACTTTTTCCCAATTAAGGATGAAGGAAGAACGGAATTCAGCAAGATATATATCAGCACATACTCACATTAAGGATTGCTTGTACACCAAATTGCATGTAAGATATCAAAAATTGAAAGAAAAAAAATCATATTCCGGCCTACTCGAAGTTTCAAGAGGTCAGGATCGGAACTCCCCATTTATGTTTTCTTTCATTCAACTTCACATACTTAAGTCGCAATATCTACTGCCCAATCACAAATATAAACACCATATTGAAATATCATTAAGATCATGTCAAGAAGACATAATTGTGATTTAATTTCAAGTAACTATTAAAGTAGGGGAACCGGCATGTTAATAAAAAAATCGTGATTTAATTTCAAGTGTAACTTGAGAGAAAATGCATATATGTATAAGATGTGATCTAGAGTTTGTGAGTGTTTTGATCCATCCTTAATTAGGACCTTCACACATTTGTTTGACCAACACTAGGATGATTGTTTGTAGGGCTGCAAACGAGTTAGAACTTTTTATTGAGTAACTAGAATGCGGCTCGAGCTTGAGCTTAATCGAGTCAAGCTTTTGTTGAGTTCGAGTCCCAGCTCGAGCTTAAAAATCAAGCTTAAAATATATATCGAGCTTGGCTCGTGCTTTTTATATCTCGGCTCGTTATATGTTCTCGAGATTTTCAAACCTTTATTAATATCTACATTTATATATACATACATATGGAATTTTTTATATGTAAGTGATATTATTATTATATCTGGAACTTGTAAATTATTTTATATAGTTTTTAACATGTTTCCACGATTTATTTTAATTTTATATATATTTGAAATGATTTTTTACTGATTATTAATTTTTAGATACATATAAAAAATTTTGAATATTAAAAATTGTTTTTATATAAAATTTCGAGCTTTTCAAGTCAAGATCGAGCCTTTCTAAGAAAAAATTTCGAGCTGAGCTCGAGCATGCATCATGAAAACTCTTCGAGCTATCAAGCCAAGCTCTACTCAACTCGGTTACAACCCTAATTGCTTGTCAGGTTAATTGTTTGTTGGTTAATTAGGACCTTTAAGAGTTTTCATTACAGATGTTTGAGTAAACACAATGAAAATTAGGTGTTAAAAGATCTCAATAGCTTCTTGTAAATCATATTATGTCATCCTAATAGCTAGGGTAATTAGTGTTAGAAATGTGTAACATGTGTGACGATAATGTGAACAATTTCCTGAATCATGTATGACCACTTTCACAATAGAGTATATCAACCTCCACTGCATGGATATCACGAAAATTTGCTTTCATATAATTTAAAAATCACCCAATATCTTAGTAGGAAAATCACCCAACAAGGGGCTCATCAATCCTCTAGACCCCCGCAAGCTAGGGATGCTACTCCCTGACTCTACAAGAGGGTGCAACCCCCCTTAACCTCCACCTTTTAATTTGTGATAGTCCAAGTACATTTAAACAAGTATGCACCCAAAACTTAATGACTCATATTATAACTTAACTTGTAATACACTTTAGTTTGGTCATGATCGATCAGTAAGTTCCAATTACACAATATTTAAAGTTGCTAACAATTAGAAGCATCAATCGGTGAGTCTTCATCTAGTAGAAGTATTCATTGATGACCACTATATATATATGCCTCACTCAAATATCGTTCAAATTACCTCTATACCAACAAGAATTATAGAACGTAACCTTTAGATAAATGATCTTGGTGGAAATCTTCATGCATATAACATGACTCAAATGGCTACAATGATATATAATGATGTCATCACATATTCACATCCAATCTAAGGGTCTGTTTGGTAAACTAGCTGTTAGACCGTAGCTGTAAGCTGCATGCTGTAGCTGTAAGCTGTAGACTGTAGCTGTAGGATTTAGCTGTAACTTTTATTTGAATAACACTGTTTGACAAACTAGTTGTAGCTATAACTTTGAATTTTAAAATGACGCAAAAGGACATCATTTTAACAAATAATAAGAAACATAACTACGGAGGCAATTTAGAAGCTAATTGTTAATTACTACCAGTAATTATTAATATCATTTAGAATATTATTAGCGTATTGTGATCAACGTAAGTCACAAGCGAATAAAGGATAAAAAAATCTAACTGGTTGAATATCATCATCAATTTATATATATAAGTAAATTAATATTAAAAGATTAAATGACAAATATAAAAATTATGAATAAAGGTATTGTGAGAGTATGAATTGCATGCAAAGAAGAGGAAAACAAATTAACTATGAGGACACTTCAGTAAATTGGATACCAAAAGCTACAGCTTGCTTTTTCACTTTGAAGCTTTTGAAACAAACTAAAAGCTTTAAATTTTGCATCCAAACAGGACTTTTAATTTGATAGGAGTTCTTTTAAAAAAAAATAAAGTTAAACTTCTTAAAAACTCCGAAAAACTCTTCACCAAACCCACCCTAAGAGTTAGCAATGACATCCCATTACTCACACTTACATAAACGTAAACTAGATATACGCTAGATCTACCTAAGGAAAGTTAATTTGTCAAAAAAGACAAGATCATGCATGAAATAACTTTGGTTTTTGCTAACGTGTACCCTGTGGGTGCATTTATTGAACATGTAATTTTCTTAGATAACAGAATTTGTAATTAATACTCCCTCTGTCCCAAAATTATTATTCATTAACAAAAAACACACAGTTAAATAAAAGTGGGATAACAAATTTTTCAACCAATCAAATAGAATTTTCACTCACTAAAATCTCCTCCCATTGGTTGAAATGAGAAGTGGACAATTATTTTAAAACGTTCCAAAAAGAAAAGATGGACTATAATTTTGGAACGAATGGAGTAATATGCATAAAAAGAAAATTATTAGATTGAATTAATGAGTACTAAATGTAAATATTAATATTTAAGAAAATTAATTTAAAGTTCATTAGATGCACATTAACATCTACTTGCATGGTAACGTTAGCAAAACAATTTTAGCAATAGAAAAGCTTCAAGTAGTCAAGAGAATCTTCGGTATTAATCTACCAGAATATAGGATAATAAATAATATATGTCATCCGTTACTCCGTTAGTAATGCAAATATCAGGAGCTTTTAGTAATGGACTCAATTCTCCAAGTTATGTCATTGAATTTAAACATAATAACGGTTGGAACAACCTAGCTATCATTGTCAAACTTATAATAAAGGGACATAATATAAGCTAACTTTATTATAGATGATGATAATCTGATCTACATATTAAAATTGTTCTTATACTCGAACTAAGCTAGATATATATGTTGAAGAGAGCACATTTGTCCCTAACATGGGTTTATATGTTGTTGACATACAAGTCAAAGTAATTAAGCTACAACTCACTTTGTCTTAAAGTTATTTGTTCACAGACAATATTAAATACTCACACAATTTAATAAAACTATAAGTCTTAAATTACACAGTTTTATCTTTATCAGAATATAAAGCATTTTGATTGAGTAAAAGTTTAAAATGCACAACTATTCTCGGATATCTCCCAAAATGTAAAGATGAATTATAAATTTTTAATGAACCAAGGTACATAATAAAAGCGCTTATTACTTTTGTAAGTAAAGTGTGTTTGTATGGTACATTGAAATATTGAATAGTCCCGAGTACGTGGTGATTCATTGTTCATGAATATAAACGGGTAATGAGAGTTTGATCCACTGCAGTTGTTATTTGGCTGTTAGATAGAATGATAGATATCGATCTATACTTGGTAATAAACTGATAATAGAGCGTATACGTTGCACATGGACTTTTCTTGGTTTGCAACCGTTTATTGATAGTAAATGACGTAATTAATCATCGACATTATATTGTTAACATTTGTTGTTAATGACCAACAAATACGACAACTCAAATTCCAAGCAGTAGAGAGTAATAGAAGCACAAGAGTATCCAATGTCTCCACTTGATCATTAGACAAATAAATTTAGTTCGAATATATATATAATAACGGGATAAAAAAAAAAGAAAATTTAGGTGAAGAAAAAGAAGAAGCAATATGATTCAGTATTTTTATTACTATGATTCATTATTTTATTATTATAATTCAAGTAATAAAAAATTGAATCATAGTAATAAAAATACTGAATCATATTGCTTCTCCCTCTTCTCAACCTAAATTTCCTTCTCCGTTGAAAAAACACACACACACACACACACACACACACACACACATATATATATATATATAATATAGTAGTTAATAACTACTCCATATGTCCCAAATTATTTGTCCACCTTACTATTTATATTTGTCCCAAAATTATTATCCACTTCTAAAATTAAATATGCATTAATGATTAGATTTTCAATATTACCCTTAATCTTAAAACTACACATACTTCAAAGAAAATAATTTAATTAATGATTGAGGGTTAAGGTTGTCATTATACTAAGGTCAAAACTGCATTTAATGTGATTTTCTTAATATGTGTGTTTTCAATTTTGTGATAAACAATTTAAAACGGATGGAGTATATACTAACAAATAAACAAATAAAAGCTATTGCACAAACATGAGAGCATAAATGACAGATAAATGCTACTACTGATAAAAAATAACAAAACAACATTGTGTGAATATAATATTTCTCACAATGAGTTTGAGATGGGATTATTAAAATGTCATATAAACTTTCATAAAAATATTCTTTTGGACTGTAGATAGTAAAAATTACATTTTTCAAAGAGTCTTAAAATCACCACTAATTTAATAGGGATAAGTATTTGAGAATGCACTCAGCTTATCCCAAATGTTTATTGTATGTACTTAACTTACGGGTGCCATATTTAATGCACACAATTTTCAAAAAGAGTTATTGTGTGTACTTTGCTGACATGTCAATTGTGTGTCATCTTCTAAGGATGTCACGTGACATCTTAAACGGACAACACATGATCAAAGTACACACAATAACCGTTTTTTAAAGTTGAGTGCATTAAATAGGGACCCCGTAAGTTGGGTATATACAATAGACATTTGGGACAAGTTAAGTGCATTCTCATGTACTTATCTCTATTTAATAGCATTATAAAACTATCCACGATGCAACTTTATTCATATAATTTTTCTATAAAAGATTTGAGGTTGAAGTTTTAGACTCACTAATTATTTATAGACCAAGTTGAGTTATTATTTAGAACCACTTGTCTAAATGGTCCAGTGGTAGGGTGGACTCTTAGCTTCCTAGAGGTCAGGGGTTCAAATCCTTCCATGGGTAAACATTTAGCATGTTAGGTACTCACCCCCATAAAACACATGGGGTCCTGGATGAACTTGTTGGATAAATGTTCATTCTAACTTTAGATGCCCTCATTGTGTCTGGGGAGTTTCCCGAAGTCATCCTTGTGAGGTGGACAATAACTGGTGTCAAAGAAATACGGGATCAGGGTGTTCCGACCAATTTACACATTTGCTGAATTATTTATGAGATGATTGGTTTTGTTGAGTCTTCCTCTGTTTCTCAAAATGGGTCTAAATAGATTTTTGATATAACTTTTAATTGTATAATTATTAAACAATGAGGCTATGCAGGTAAAAAAAAATAAAAATTGCACCTTTTATTTTACACTCAAATAAAAAAATGATGGAAACCCAATGGGTCAACCCGAATCGAAACTAATTTTATCGAAATCGTATACACTCGTCATCCTAAATGAGACATCTAAACTCGAGCCAGTTTAGACCCAAATTCATTTAGACATGTGACATAATTCTCCCCGACCCACTCATTATGTCACTTAAATAGAAGATAATTAGCGTACCAAAGTAGATATAATAACAAACAATTACTAACTTATAATGACGACGTACTTGACATTCCACGAGTAAAGTTTTTCACAAATGGAAGTCAAATATATTTAATAAATTTAAAGCAATTTAATAAAAAAATCACTAAATTCTATGAAATGGTAACGTGGTTTACAACAATTTAACAACTTACTAAAAAGATTTTCGTTTAGAAGCTAAGTGGTCAATTAATGTGATAGACCTCGATTCCTTTAATAAATAAAACAATATATGTTACACTTAATAACTTAATAAGATCCTCTGTATTAAGTTAGTAACTTAATAAGACAATATATGTTACACTTAATACTAAAACATATCTAGTGATTTATCTTATTATATTTGTCTCCATGCTTTATCTCATTTAGAACAGGATTTTCGTTTTAAGCCCCCTACTTACAGTTAGTCAATTTTTAACCCTATCCATATATTTAACTAACAATTAACTAACTAAGTTAACTCTAACACATAATACATTACTCTTTTATACTTTATATTTTATAACTTAAACAATAGAACTAATATTATATAATTTAAACGTACGAATTCAGAGAATTAATTACAACATTTATCACGATGAATGTTAAAATTAAGTTAATGTTATTTTTTAGCATTCATCGTGATGAATATTAAGTTAACGATCACCATAATGAATATTATAGTTTTATTGAATGTAAACAAATGTTATGACTTAAAATTGAATTTCATATATAAATATATTCTTTATAACATCGATTTTGATTACTATATATGAGTAAAATTATTTTTATCTTTGATATTTGTGTTAGAGAAAGTTAAGATGATCCGTGATGAATATTACACTTCTCTCCTTCCCCCAAAAATCGTTTCCTCTTGAACCCTCCCCTATATATATATAGAGAGAGAGAGATTGAATCAAATAAAAACACTTTAAACATAAAAATGGCTAAGAACGCTTCGAATGCATTATATATATATATATTACTTTTAATGTAAATGTAACATACATATGTTTCTCTTACCACGATTCGTCATGATTAAATACTGTTTACCTGCTATAGAAAAATGTTAGGGTTAGTGTCTGGAAATGTATCTAACTTGTATTCGATGTCTATTGTATGTACTCAACTTACGTTTGCTAATTTTAATGCATCAAACTTTCAAAAAGGGTGTTTTAATGTCTTTTGCTGATGTGCCGCTCGTTGAAGGTGTCACATGGCATCCGGAGATTATGATACATCATCAAAACGTCATCAAAATATATCAAAACACACTTATTAAAGTTTGATGCATTAAAAATAGCAAATGTAAGTTGGGTATATACAATAAACATCAGCTACAAGTTAGATGTATTTCTCCATATACCAATTTATAATATTACTTATTGGACTCTATCTTTCTGCAAAGTCGTACATTCCTATGCAAATGCTCTCCAAGCTGGAAAGTGTAGTGACACAAATGGTGTTTGAAAGCTATGGAGTTGAAAAATACTATGAGTTTATGAATGAATCAAAATCTAATCTTCAAAAAGTAAATAACTATATGCCCTTGGGTCACATATTAGAAAAACCAGACATATAGTTATTTACTTTTAGAAGATTAGATTTTGATTCATTCATAAACTCATAGTATTTCTCAACTCCATAGCTTTCAAACACCATTTGTGTCAAAATTACCCTTTTCTCTATCCACACAATAAATAAAATTTATTATTCCACTTAGCTAAAAATAATGTAAATGTTATTTACTGAATGTATAAATTTTAACATTTGTATTATCTTTAAATTTTATCTAATCGTATGAGAAAAATAATTCTAATTATATAAGATTCGTGATCAATATTTTATTTTTTCTTTGGTTTCGAACATTTCGTCCAAATTACATGTGAACTTTACTTTTATAGTTAAATAAAAAAAATGTTCAAAATTATACACATATCATCATTATATCTTAAGATTCACAGAAGAAAGGAAAAAAACTACTAGTATAATTATGTATGTATATGAGCAAATAATAGTATATCCACATGCATATATCATCAAACAATTTATTACTACGTCTAACTACGAAATAAACTAAACAAACATTAATATTACTTTTACTGAAAGTACATTTGTACAATTTTATCATATATTCATGTTAGTCGCCCTACAAAATGAGTATAATACATTATTTTGGAGAGGAGAATGCGATTATTTGTAGAAAGTGTGTACAGAATTCCAATAAAAATGAAAGTGTGCTATTATTTGTTCATATACATACATTACTACTACATTTATTTTACTAATGTGGCAACTTGTATGAATACAACGTACGTGGCACCTTACACATGACACGTCAGGAAAAGTACCATTAAATACATATATCAACGAATTTGAAAGTAACCAAAATTAAGTTAGATACACACTATAATTTGAGATAAAGTTAGTTTCATTTCCACACAATATAAATTCTGCGAATAAATATGCGGGATTGACATGAAAAGTTTGTAATAATGGGATCATTATAGACCCGAACAGTTGTTCGAGTTTAATCAAGTGCAATGAGTCAGACTTATATTGACGTGTAGAGGTCAACTAATATAGATAAAACCCATTTGTTTATGTGTGTTACGTACAATGTAATTCCATTACCATGTCTGTAAAAATGTTATGTAAACATCATGCATGAGTCATTTCAGAAAGTTGGTCTACAATTTAAAGAATGCAACAACCCTTTACGTAAAAATTAATCTCCGTTTCACCTGGTAATTGATTTTCATTTTGCATTTAAGTATGTTCTTCATTTGATTACTCTATTTGTTTTGTTAGTAGTATGTTTGTTCCTAAAAGCAATTTGATGTAGATATTGGTAATTGGATTTGTGTTTCATGTTAGTTATACAAGTGCATGAAAGGTGTTTGAAAGGTGTTCGATCAAATATATGAATGAAATGTTTATAGATGGTACAATCCCTGTGAATTCATATTATATCATATTACCATTAAATTTTTTATTTTTATTATTTGTTCATCATAACGAATACCTAATTTGTGTAGAGCATAGTATGTTTCAAGACCATACATTTCAAGGGCAGCCTAACCCCATCTAGTTTTCGAGATTGATTTACAGATTGATATCACAGATAACTTTAACTTGAAACCACAAGTAAGAAGACATACGAGCCATATGTGCCCAATTGTTGAAATTTCCGGGGACATATGTCTTGCGCTAGGAAAGAGCGAAGAGCCCAACAAAGACAATTTATGAAAACTCGTCATGGTATAAGATATCTCAACTGCAAACACGCTCAAGTACATTCGAGTATTCAACTAGCTAGGGAATACTTTATTGAACAACAGAGTACTGACACAAACCATAGCTTTGGGGATACAGATACACCAGATTTTATATAGATTTTCAAGATATCTTCAAGAAAGCCTCAGTATACCCTGGCATGGAGATGAGCAAATGATCAACCCTGAAATCCAATGATACCTGCAAACAATTTTAAATGGTTAAAAGCCATCCACATAACCACATTATTACCTTTACTTCAGTCCAGTTCGTAAATCTGAATTAAATTTTCAAATTACTGTTGTGTTAATGTATTCATTGTAATTATATAGGGATAAGTACCTGGAAATGCTACTAACTTGTACCCGATATCTATTATGTGTATCCAACTTACGTATGCTATTTTTAATGCATCAAACTTTCAAAATATGGTGTTTTGATGTAATTTGCTTATGTGTTGCTCGTTTATGGTGACATGTGGCATCCGGAGAGCTTGACACGTCAGCAAATTACATTAAAACACCTTTTTTGAAAGTTTCATGCATTACAAATAGTATACGTAAGTTGGGTACACACAATAGATATCGGGTACATGTTAGTTGCATTTCCAGGTACTAATCCCAACTATATATGACTATATATATATAAAATAGAAAATATTTATAAGGTGAACAACTGTTTAAAACTTATGTTTGATCTGAAGTGGATCAAATAGGCAAAAAAGAATTATCTTAAAAGGAAATGGATCAAACAGACAGAACTGGTTAAACAGGTTAAAGGTGTATTTAATTGCATACAACCTCCTAAAGTCCTAAAGGGCATATAATCAGTGCTGTTGGCAGCACAATTAATTTGTGCTGTTGACCAATTAATTTACATGATCAGACAAAAAAAAAGCTTTTGGCTTAAACCAGCCCGTTTTGCCCCTACTAAAACATTACCAATTTGCCTTAGTTAATATATTTTGCCATAGGTCAGTCTTTTGGAGATGTTGTATTTTTAAATTCATTTCCTTTATATATCCAAGTCTGTTACGCTTATAATTCTGCCCATCGAAAGAAAAAGGAAGAAGAAAGAAATATGGGAGGGACACATGGCTTACCACATGCAACTCTTCCACCAGCATTTCCAGTGCTTTTGCTGAGCTCATGGCCACCTAAAAGATAAAGAGGTCAAATCAAGATCAGTTTCTGTGATAACAAGACATGCAAAGAGGGAAAATTGCCAAAAGGTCATGTACTAATATAAATTCTCTTTAGCAAGAAATGTATCAACTAATAACCCTTCCACCGCATTAAATTTGTAAACATAGGCTTCATTTAATTTTTAACAAGCTAAACTGATTGCTATCAAATGAAGAACAAACCCTACATAAGTTGAGTAAGTCATGCCTTCAATATTTGTTCAACATGTGCGAACGGTAGCAACTTACATTCTTAGCCATTCAGTATCAGCAAAATAAACTGACAGCTCTCAGTTACAACTACCATTTCAGAGTCGATAACAAAAACACATACATAAAAGTACGTACACATGTTTACATTAAGGTATGGAATAAAAATGACATTTACCCTTTCCAAGATCATCAGCATCAGCATGAACAACTACAGCCCTTCCAATGATGGATTGAGCTCCAATTAGAGGGATCTACATAAATTAATATACGTTAAATTTGTACAATAAAATTATATCAAAGCTCAATTACAAGAAATCCTGCAAGGAACCTACCTGCTTATCAACGATAGTGAACGTCGCAGTACCTGAGTTGTTTATAAACCAATAAGAAGTTAGCGTACAATCTTTACAAAAACAATAAATTCATTGTCATGTATCATCTAATGTTGGATGAAAATTAATTCCCAAAGTCAAACATGTCCATCGTTATCATTTTCCATCCAAAGGTTTCTAAATTTTTAATGAAGTATGAGACCAATACTCTTTCACTCTAAAAGGGTCCCTACCTATTTTACTATAAAAGCCAAAGAAAAATAACATATATCATGCAAAATATAGACCCTTAACATTCATAAAGTATAAGCTATGACAAGATTCTTCTCCCCCAAATTTTCAAAACAAAATCGTACCAGTAAAAGAGTGGCAAATGACAAATTATTCACAATCACTACAATATCTCTAGAATATGTTAGCAACCTTCAAAGGAAAATAGTGCATGGGAAATATTGCTAGGACATTGTAGATAATGGATAAGACCGTAATGCTAATTTTAGAAAACTTAAAACATGCATACCATCTTCGCCTACTGTGACATTCCCAAGATCACCAGCATGGCGAGTCTCATCATCAGGAGCACCATGCTCCTTGCCATGAGGATTGTAATGAGGTCCTAGCATCAAAATAAAAGGTTGGCAATGTTAAGACATAGAGGCAGTGTGCACAAACTAATTCACTTTTTAACAAACTCTGAGAGGAACACCTACCGGTTGACATGCATCCATTGGTTGTGTCACCAAGTGCGTGGACATGGAAACCATGAGGTCCAGGTTTGAGGCCGGAAAGCTCTCCAGTAACAGTGGTGGGAGCACCTGAAACATCAGTTATGAAAATGACTGAAATGTTTATCTATATATTATTTCATACAACATTAATATATAACTCAAGATTACCTTCTGCCTCTTGACTGAAGACAATGGTGCCGCTAACACCCTCACTGCTGCTAAGAACTGCAACTCCCTTCACCATTTTTGTATGTGATCTAAGCAATTAAATAACAATAAATTTTCAACGATGCTCTAACTTTCGACCAATGAATATGTTAACATATCAAAATTCAAAATCTACGTGATTATAGAGATCCTGGATGATTGGCCGAAAAGATAATCCATCACACCAAGTAAGAAATATGTTTGTACATGTAAGAAATAGCCAATATAATAGAACAACTAACTCCGGCTGCTTTTCAATTCCTATTCAGCTTAATCTGATCACACAGAGCCGTCAAAACTCAATCATCCTCAAGGGTGCCAACTAGTTCTCAGTTGATCATCATTATATCAAAAAACACTATTCTTATTTATAAGCTTCTAAAAATACAAGAATATATAAGAAGTTACAAGGAAAAGATATGAAATCCATTGTAGAATAAGTAACCAAAGATCACACTGCCAAAACTTTTCTTACCCTATCACTTCCTACCACACAAAAAACCACTAGTCCTATTCATATAAATCCACCTGAACAAGTAACTAGTTCCTTATCTATATAGACACCACCGTAGAATCTGAGCGTTGACAGATCAGTCTCCCTATTAAAGTTCCTATTTAAAATGAATATTATATACACAATATCATTCCTAAACCCTAAACCCTTCCCTTATTATATCATCTTTACATAATCAACTTGTTCCGCTTTAATTTAATCCATTTCTACATAAACACAACTTACTCCAAACTTAATCCATCCCAAAAAAACCCAATATATCAACTTCATAAAAACATATCATATGTTCACAACTCATAATCACTTACTTCACTACTGTTATCATATATATATGTGTGTATATACACACACACATATATATACAGACAGCAGTTTTCACCAAATTACACAAATCACAGTCGAAATTCACCGATCAACTATCTATAATATCAAAGTAGCGTGAAGATCAAGTGGATCGATGATAAAAATAGAATCATCAAACATACAATCAAATCAATAATCGATCAATTCACAGTAATAATATTAATATAATAGATCAAACGATCATACATAAATACATACAAACAATCGAAATTAATCAAAGTAGATAAATAAATAAGATATATCACAATTTACCTCAGATAACCCCTAAATCGTGTGAGTGTGTGAGAGAAAATGATACCTATAGAGATACGGCCGGTGTATGTAATAGTAATATATAGATAGATATAGATATCAGGTCGCCATTTATGACTGGCCGGATTAAGTCCACCTACTCCCAATAGTTAACGCGCACGTTTCGCGAGTGTGATTTATATGTGTAGATGTTGTACTTTTATTGGTACGTGAGGTATACGCGAGAATATTTATCCGGGGTTTGTTTTACGGTGCGTTATTCGTTTTAGAAAGCTGGGCTTAGTTAATTGTTTTATAATGACGGGCCAACTGGAAGAAAGCCCATTTGTATCGAGATGTTTAGTCGTTTAGAGCGTAGGTTTGGAAACGGTCATAAAACTTACGATTGCACTTGAAATCTTGGATATAATAATAGGGTAAAAACTAGAAAATATGGTTGTATTGTAGAAGGCATGTATGTTGCTATCAACTTTTGTACGAAGTGCACACAAATTATTGGTAGAAATATTGATATTTGGCACCGTGATCGAACCACAAGTCATGTAACAAAATCAATGTGCTTATGCTAAAGTCTAAACGGTGGCCGATTTAAGATTTTGAGATCGGGTATGCACAATATATTGGCGCTATCTGTAAGTCTCTAATTGTTCGGCTAATCAGATTTGGGTTGTATCAATATGGCATATTTTTTCGGGTTCGAGTTAACCGATTAAGGTTTGATTTTTGGAGAAGTATTTCAATATAGTTTGGTTTTTTGGGTTATTCCAGTAATTTGAGTATGGTTTAATTTTTTGGTTCAGGTCTTTACACCATGGTTCTTATGTTTTGAGATTCGGGTTATTCAAACTTGATTTAATATTTTGATTATATAAACTAAATTACATTATCACACAAGACAATACCGACATGTTCAATACTTAATATAAAATGAAACCTCTATACATGTAATGATAGTAAATGATTGTAAAAGACTAGCATTATACTCGCGCAATGCAGCGGTGAAAGTGGTGATGATGGGTAGAGGTGCGAATGAATGTTTTAAAATAAAAACATATTGTACTCAATCCGTCCCATTTAAAATGTTCACGTTACTATTTTGGGATGTCCCTTTATGAATGTCCACTTTGATATTTAACCAATCAAAAAAGACCTTAGTGGTTAGATTTAATATTTAACGGATAAAAAATGTAGTTAGTGGAGAATAAGTAGTAAGTGGAACCCACTTTACTTAGTCTTAAATTTTTTTGGTAGAAAGAGTGTTAAATATATTATATAGTAGTATCAATATATTAGTACATAAAATGTAGTATATATAGTAATCAGTAAATGCAAAGGTAACAACATGTATAAAGAAGTATGGAACTACAAAATATAAAACATAACTTAACCTTGGGTATTGAAGGCTTAAGAAGTCTAAAACTCCTTTTTCCAAGAAAATAATGATTTAGATAGACACCCTTTTAGTTTGTAGGAATGCTGACTTAGAACCTTTTGCGCAATGGATTAACAACTCGTGGTGAACTATGAACTAACTAACCCCATAAACAAAGGGAGAAGGTTCAAATACTCAAGGGGAAAAGACTTTTATGGTTAAAAGAATCTCATATGATTTGCCTTGCCTATTGATCAATGGCTTGGACCAAGATTGTAAGTGGTGACACAATAATGCTTCTTTTTGTTAGAGGATCTTTTAGAGTTTATAATGGTAGTTTTATTTTTTTCATCTACCATCCAACAGGCTTCGTGCAGCTTTTTCATAGGGTGTGCACATTTCTATTATAATCTATAATCCAACTAAAAAATCATCACTCTACACTGCTCCTATATTTCACGAGGTACCCTTGGTAACTTGGTTCTACACACATCCGCCCCTGGTGCTAAACATATGTTTCAAAATGACTCACACGCCAGCTAAAAAGAGCATTATTTCGTTTAGAAACAATCATGCATTGTTACATTAATAAAAATCAAACGGAAATATATTCACACAGTTAGCAAATATGTACACCAATACACATTAGCTCGATAATCAGTATATGTACACAGTGGCGGATCCAAGAATCTCGACTAGGATATGCACTATATGGTAAAAAAAAATTCTTAAGATTCTCAAACATATATCCGGGTTTTCGGTTCGGGTTATATGAGATACATGGATGTATTAAGTTCCGAATCGCTTTGACTTTTGGGTTTAGGTTGTGTAACATCAATTCCTCTTAGTGCTAATTCGATACAAACTTTAGATTAGAAGTGTGTTTCTTTAATCAACCTAATCACAAGATACTAAAATGTAATCATATCGGTATTAATAATCAAGTATAACAACAACATAATCAATTGTCGAGAAATATAACAACTAATGCAATCTTACATAAACACGATTATTAAAAACACAAACAAGATTAATAGCAAGCTAAATATGACACAAAATTCATGAATTCATATAAGAAAATGACAAAAATAAAAAATAAGTAAGTTATTACTATTATTATTATTATTATTATTATTATTATTATTATTATTATTATTATTATTATTTTGTGTTTATATAAAGATAAAACTTACTATGTATAACTAAAATATCTAACTACTATAATATTTAAATCATTAGTAAAAAAATCCTAATATCAACATATATATATACAGACTAAATATCTGGTTTGTTAACACTATAGCAATTGATTAATAGAAATCCTAAATGATTATTTCAATTAAATATAAATATCTATAATGGAATCGGGACTTGACAAGTGAATAGTTAAACTTATAGTGTACGGTTAAACTTTGAGCAAGTCATGACTTTTCTCTCTCGATCATCATCTTCTCCCCTTTTAGATTCCCCCAAATTAAAATGGGTATGCACTCTGTTTTCTTAGGGTTTGCATTCTATGTAAATTGATATACTAATTTCTCTTGAAACAATTTTTAACACTTCATGGAGGATGGATAGGGTATGCAAGTGCATACTCTACCTTGACTGTAAGTCCGCCCCTGTATGTACATCAAAATACATTGTTAATGACTTGTGACTTGTATTTTATTCCTAAGTTCTTTTAATTTACTTGTTTGACATGTTAAAGAAAACATAATCCAAATGGGTTCGTTGAAGATGGAGTCCTTATTTGACATGTTTTTGAATTGCCGATGTAAAAAAATGAAGTATTTGGACCAACGGTGCAATTGTGTAAAATTACAAGGATGAATCATGCAATTAACTTTGGGTATTATAAAATGAAAAATCATATAGTTTCGTCATTTTAGTAGTTAAACATACTCATCCCATGTATGGTTCTTAAATCATCTTAGCCGAGATGTATCCTTCATATCGACTCAAAACGTAATCAACTTCAGTTTGTGAAAGTCAACTATGGATTGAAGAAATAAAACCTTCCAAAGTAGGTTGATCTTTGGAAGATTATTAATGCACAAAGTCAACAAATGTATGCAATGTGGTCAAGAGATTAAGTTAATAAAAGTCAACATGCGTGTTTTATGCGTTAAAACTAATTCAGCACTCATTAACTAGCTAGCATTTCTAAATATAATAATAGAATTCAGTTAAGTTATTATGCATCATTATTGTGTTTAATGTAGTTAGTTGTATTGTAGCAACTCTATAAGTCTATAACCGTATCATATGTACCAATGATACATACACAAGCTTCAAAACGATCCATCGACTCGGTTTGAGTTCATACAAGCACAAACTCAAGTCATTAAATGGTTTCTGTTCATATTTAAGATTGGTTTAAATTTAAAGTCGATAAACTCAAATCGATCAGACTTATAATGACTAGATTAAAGTTCAATTCATTGCACCCTGGTACTTTACTCAAACAATACTTATAAGATACTCGATTTTCCTCGTATAAACTTAGAACAGAGTTCCCATTCGGCCATTCCCACACAAACATAGACATAACACAAGGCCTTTGCTAAGAAAAAACACAAAATATTATAACATACCCGCTTAATAATCCAACTCCAAAAGGCTTAGGCTTACAAACCACATAATTTTATGAAGATTTTCGTTAAAATTAAAAGATCCAATAGAAAAGAAAAAGATAACCCAACCACCTATTCTGACTTCAATCCTTCTCACTTCTTCTCAATGAGCTTCTCGATCAAATCAGCTGCATCCTGAACGGTGGCAATGGTCTGGGCACTCTCTTCCTCCACACTGATTCCGAATTCTTCTTCGAGTCCCATCACAATCTCAACCTGTGAACGCCATTATGAAGGATCAATATTAGTATTTCGTAAATAAAGGTGCGCATTTCAAGCCATGAAGATTAAAAGTTGTTGGTTTAAAAAAAGTAACAAGTCTAAAAGAAACAAGGTCAACTAGTTGTATGGGTCAAATAAGTTTTAAACCACCTAATTTTGATATAACATAATTACAGAAATGATATATTATTCCTAATCAAACTCATCCAGTCTTGCTCAGAGTCTAAAACACAAGAAAGATATTAAAAAGTGGCATTTCGACTCTTACACTTACGCATGGGTCAAGCCAACCCAAAAAGTACATTTTCCAACTACGGTATTACCCAGTTTGCCCAATCAACCCAAGTTGCCACTTCTAACAGAAATAATGGACTCCCAATTCCAAACAATATTAAAAAAAAAAAAAAACAACAACAACAACTCAGATTAGCCTAAGAAAAACAAACAGCAATACCGTGTCAAGAGAATCAGCTCCAAGTGAAGCAAACTTGGACTCTCCAGTTACAGCAGAATCATCAGGTAGAGCCAACTGTTTCCTGACAATGCTGCAGACCTTGTCAACAGTCTCGGGTGTGGCCTGCCAAAGATGAAATATTCAGTTGCCATACATATTTTTTTAAGAAAATTAGCATATCTTATCTGTTGCATGTACTTTTATAAAAAAACAAAATACTAGTAGAAACAGAACTAAAAGAGTCAATTTCCTTGGGTTTTATAATCGTTAATATTTTTAGACAAAACTACCATGCATCTTTTTACTACATTATGAGCAAAAACAGTCAGAATACTAAACAATGTAGATGGAGCATGACCAAAGTGACTGTACTAAGATCTATCATTGCATATCAATTATGATTCTTAGACTATATAACTTACACATCCTTTAATGTGATGATTGAACATCTAAATCTCTATGATATTACACCATTCAAAGTTACAAATATCGACAAATCGAAAGAAAAAAGTAAAACGTATACCGCACAAGAAACGCGGAAGCGTGGTGATTTCAATTTAAGAGATGGGAAAGAATTTCCATTGACAGCAAGTGATACCGCATTGAAATTGGAAGCCCTGGTAAGTGCCTGCAATTAAAACACAAGCAAATCTTAGCAAACCAACCTAAAACAAAATCAAATAAGACAAACTAAACCCTAAAACTTGTATGCCATAAAGTGATTAATTTAATACATCAAATAAACTACTCAGTACAGAATATAAAGGTTAATACTTGATACTATTTACCAGATCACAAAATGTTCATTCATTAATTAAAAATTAGATCAATTCAACAGAATCATCAGGTAGTAAAAAAATGAATTACTTTATCAAAAATCCAAACTTTATAAAAGAACAAACATAAAGAGATCACAGAGAAGAATCCATTAAAAGCCATATCTTCAGTAATACATAAAATTTCATAAATCAGATTATAATCTTACAAAATTAAATCATTAACGTACAGATCACAACATCAAAACAAACACCGAACCCTAATATCAGAAATCAAAGTGACATCATCAAAATTAGGGTTTAAGAAAATAAAAAATTCAAATTCACCTAAAAACAATCATCATAACAACACAACAAATCACATTATCCTAAAATTTAGAAGAAGAAAAATAATTAATAGTACTAAATGAATCTGTACATATATATGTGTAATAAGCACCTGATTGGGCTTGTGGATTGACAGAGATGCGAAAATAGTTGAAGATCCAGTAACTGAAGCCATGGATTTGATTATAATTGAGGAAAAAGGAGATGAAAAAGAGGAATGAAAGACGAATTGATTTGAAGAAATTGAGAGAAAGAGGAAAAGTAAGGCGAAGAGCACGAAGAGTGTGAGTGAATATTATATAGAAAAAAGGAAAAAAGGGGGTTTATAGTTTGTATCGAAATATTTGGAGTGTTTGGTAAGCTGCTCACTTTTGAAATCACACACCATGCAATTACTATTTTCATCAATTATTAGTATTATTATTTATATTTAATATTTATATTTAAAACCCTAAAACAGTAAAACCTATTACGGAGTAGTGGAGTACTATTATATCTTAGACTACTATTTTCAGTTTTAAACATCAATCTAAATGGTTGGCGTTTTTTTGTGAAAAATTTATGTTTAATACTAAAGTGTACATAATTGACTATTAATTCTGTTTGAAATACTCAAAATAAATAAACTTTTTAAGAAAGAATCTGTAACACTGGTTGTCTATTTTGGATTCATTTGCCTCCAAGCACTTATATATACAAAAACTCAAGTTAACATGTGACCCGAATCGATAAGCACTTATAGATTCGAGTTCTTTTCAGTTATAGCTCAATTTAATTTTATTTTTTGGACAATATAGCTCAATTTTATTCGCTATTTAATTTCATATCAAATTTGCACTAGGTGATTGATAACTTATCTTGTATTGTTTTGTATTGTCACGTAAATATCAATTGGGGGAGAAAACAGGACACTTTAAGTCTTTAATTTGGTATTGAAATCGGTCTCATATGGCATGTGATAATCACATTATTCTTTTGTAAAAGGTATTTTAGTCTTTATTTTGTTCATTTATTTTCCAAAAACTCCACTTTGAACTAGGCTTTTAAATTGGATAGTAAGTAGGGGTCTTCATGGAACTGCGAGAATCAGATCGTTTTAACCAGCTCGGTGTGGACTGGTTTATTGTGGTCTAGTCCGCGGGTTAAAAATTACAAACCGGATGTTCCCGATCCGGTCTACGGTTTATAATATTAACCGGACCATTTGATTATTTAATATAACAAAAATGATAATATATATCTAAAAAAATAATAAACAATGTAATAAATATAAACATAATATACTAAAAATATAATTATAATTGTAATAATATAATATAATATAATATACATAATATATATTAGTTTTCATTCGAATTTTATGTTCTTAAAATCGTGGGGCATGATTGATCATGATAAATGTTATTCGATATTAATTAGTAATGTTATCTTGTTGTGTCTTTTTCACGTTTATTCAATTTTTAACTTTTTTTCGTTTTTTTAGCGAAAAGCAAAAATTCGTAAAACCGGTTGAACCGAACCAGTTTTAACGGTTTGGTCCGGTCCGATTAATTTCATTAAACGGTCAGGTACGGTTTGTAAGTTACCTAACCGTCAAAAACCGGTACGGTAAATTTTTTGTCAAAAACTGACTGGACCGGAGTGCGACCACCCATAAGTAGAAGAGAAGTGTTGGAGTAAAATTTCATAAATGGTTTTTCTGTTTGGGAAAATGATTCGTAATGTTAACATTACACAATCTTACGTAATGTTAGTGAGAATGATTGATCATTTATGTACATTTGAGAAAGTTAGTGATCAAACTGAAAATAATCTTCTTCCTTTTAGCCTTAACATTACCTAACTTAGGTAATGTTAACATTACGTATGCTTTCCCCTTTCTGTTTTATATTGATTTATGAAAATTGTCTTTATACTTCTTGTTCACTTTTTCTATCTAATAAGTTTACAATTTATTAAAAAATGGTCCATCATCCTCCTAAAAGGACTAAAGTTATCCTCTCTTTTTACTTCTTTTTTTTTGAATGGTCAATAGAGCTGCAAACAAGTCGAGCTTTTATCGAGCAACTCGAGCTCAGCTCTAGCTTGAGCTCGTTCGAGTCGAGCTTTTATTGAGTTTGAGCCTGATCTCGAGCTTGAAAGTAGAGCCCGAAATATATTTCAAGCCGAGCTCGAGCATGTTAGAGCTCGGCTCAAGCTATTATCGAGCTTTTTGAGTTGTAATCGAGCTTATATTGATATGTATATTTTTATATTGTATATTTGTAATTTTGAATTAAAATGATTTTATTGTTATACTTTAAATATTATTATACTACTTTACATATGTTATAAGTAATTTTCACACTTTATTAATATTTTACATATATATTTCAAATAATTTTTGCTATATATATATATATATATATATATATATATATATATATATATATAACATTATATAGAATTAAGTTTGGGTATTTAAAATTGTTTTTATAAGAATATTTGAGCTTTTTCGAGCCGAGCTCAAATCATCCTAAAACATTTTAGAGTCGAGCTCAAGCTTGCATCATGAAAGCTCGTCGAGCTATCGAGCCGAGCTCAAGCCTATTATAAATAAATCGAGCTGAATTACAGCCCTAGGTCGGAATCTAAATAGTCAAAGGGGTACTTTAGGCATTCTAGGTGTGATGATGGACTATTATCGAACAAAATCTTAATTTATTGAACCGAAAAAAAATAAGAAGAAAAAAAGGTACTATATGACAATTTTCATAAATCTATGTAAAAAACAAGAACCTATTATTAACTTTAATAAATGACAACAAGAGAAACTTATAGAAGAAACTTATAGAAGGCCATATATATTTGAAATTTTATAATTAAAAGACAACAAGAGATCAAACGTAATAAATGAATGAGAAGACTAAGTTGTTAGAAAATAATAAAGTCACAAGAGATTACGTAGCATTATATTTCACCATGAAGTTTCACTGTTTATGAAGTCAAAATCGCAGAATAGGCAATACAACACTTGAAAATATTATAGTAACAAATATAGGAAATAGTAACAATGTCGTTACAAATTTGTGTCACATAGACCATAGTTTGATAGGGAAGGGCCAAATAATAACGATGTTGGTTGATTATAAGATAAGGACATTAAGTTGGGTCTATTGGGTTGATTATAGACCTCCTACAGCCTACAGGCTCTGCAACAAGTAAATTTACAATCAAAATAGTATGATCAACCTGAGCCAGCGCGGTTATAACTACTAACAAAAACTTAATGATGCTACTATAATGCAGCAAAATAAAAAATAATTAAATAAATAAAACTTGTTCCATGACTTCCATCTAATGTGGTTAAGATTATCACATCAGGAGTCAGGATGCAGTACATAGTGTTTTTTCACACTTTGTCTGATAAAAAGAGTGGTAGTCTGGTAGATATGATAATAACATTGGTGAGCAATAAAAATTTGAACTAGATGTACCATTCAAATAAACATAAGCATAGTGTCTTTCTGTTGAGGAAACAATGAGTGCATAGAATACAAACCATGAATACATTTTGGATCACATCCAAAAAACAAGACCTATTGTTGTACGATAATGTTGAACTCCATTAGCATTTGATGTAGTTTTTGTGCATATATAGGAGTAGGATCTTCATCATCCATTAGCGTTGGATACAAAGGAACAAAATGATCACCGCATATCAATTTCAAGTCCTTCCGTCTCCCCTCATCTTCAGGTGCTTCATTTAACATGTTAACGACCACCTCAAACCATATCTTCAAGCATAAAAATCTTGCATCTCCATCTTTACTTCCTTTGCATAGAACAGAAAGACTTGGAAGTATTTCACTGACAAAGATCTTGTGGTTCTCCTCAATTATTGATGGCTCTTCAGTGATGGCCTCAAGAACACGTAGAAGGGTTAACAGAAAATCATCCCGTCCCTGAAACCCAACGAAAAAATCTTGACTTGTTCGCTTACATATATGGTTCTTGGAGAAACAAGAAATGCTAACATCATAGTTTCGAAGAATAACCAATTTCAAATCAGAAATGAATATGCAGATGTGAAGATAGCCATCTTAGATTCCTAGTATCCTACTGTACAAAGTTGATCATTCTCATTTAAGTGTAACGTGATGATGGTTATTTTGCAACAGCAAAAACGATTCCAAAAAAAAAAAACATGGTTCAATAAATTATCAATCATTAAATATCAACCAAAAAACTGGAGTTTTCCTTCATGCATTAAGACCTTTTAAATCTTTTACTTACTAAAAAAAATATTATATTGCAGTTAAAGTATTATGTAATTATATTTGACAGACTATAACCTATGTTAAAGTATATCTCAAGTACAACAGTTCAAAAACTTGATCACTTTGAAAAAACAGCAACAGATATAAAAATAAACAGCAAGGTACTATGTTTACCTGAAATGGTGATTCCACCAATTTGGTTAAAATCTTTAGTTGTTGAAGCACCTCAGTATCAACCACCCTGCGTTTAAAGGATGAACTTCCAAGAAGATTAAGAACAACAGGAAATAGTTGAAGATTGGTCTTCGAACCCCCTCTGCCTATTAAACCACCAAGTTGCATATGCCGTTTCCCACCAAGCAATTGCTGAATATCGACAACTATCATCTCAAGCAACCCCGGTACAATAGACACCACACCATTCAAAAATGCTTCTAAACATTGCTGCAAATAAGCACCCTTCTCTTTCACCAACCTATCCACATTCGTTAACAACTTTGCATTAAGGAAAAAATGTGCAAGCCATCTTTTTCGATTCTTGCAAAGTAATGTCACAAAAACAAGTGTTTTTCCTCTCAAAACTTCACCCCCTTGTTCAATAAGAGAAATAAGATTCGGGACTAGATTCTTATCCTCTACTAGGGGAAGCAAGTGGCGTCCAATGTTGGTGAAAAGATGGCAGCCAAGCATTGCCATGTTTAGAAGGTTTAAGCATATTTGTTGTTCACGAGGGCTTCCTTTTGAAATGGTGGTGGCAATTTCTTTAAAAGTAAGTTTTTCCATTACTTGTTGGATGATGGGCGGATTAAAACGAACTAAGCGAACTAAACATGACCCAGCTGTGAGTCTAACAGTTTCTTGTTTACCAGGAGCTCGGAATATGTAACAAAGATTGTTGATTACATCTTGGCTGGCAAAACGAGTAGCCCAATATCCTCCTTGACTTGAGACGTTTTCTATTGTTCTTAATGCATAAAGTTGAGTTATATCATCTTCACCCTTCCGTAAAAGAGACGTCACCAATGAAATCAATGTAGTTGGAACCTGCTTTAACAAATAAAATATATATAATTAGAAGGGTTATATTAGAAGAGGGGAAGGGAAAATAACTTCATAATGAAAACCATGTGAGTAAATGTGTCAATACACAATAGGGGTTATGTTTTATTCTCGACAGATAAAAGCAGAAGAAAAGAGAAATGCTTAAAAGGAAATCGGTATAATGATCAAAAATCGCCCGAAAGTATATAGGCTCCTAGAGTCGTATTCAAAAACTGGACTTTTGCTAACTTATATACTTTTTGCAATACTATATAACACATTAGATATTTATTATTGCTTTGGACATATGTTGTCAACCAAACGCAGGCCTGGCCACACCATAAAAAAATAAAATAAAAAAACATTTTTAACCCAGACCAATCGCTCCATCACCCAACCTGCCCATTTTGCAACCTCGAGCAAGTTGAAAAGTAGGCTGTGTGGGGTTGGGTTGACCTCCATACATGACTTTTGTCCATTATGTGTGTATCATAAATATTTATTAAAATCGTCAAATATAACTATAAAATTCTAATGTGTTTTTAGAGACTATGGTAACTATCATCTTTTTGACCCATACTCCCTTTAGCTAATCTTGAACTTTACCATTAAATAATGTCCCATCCTTAATCCTCACATATTACGTACTTCAAACAAGAAATAAGCTTTTTGCAAACAAATGATCATAGCAATAATAATAAAAGCTGACCTGCCATCCTGATGAGGTCCGGCTTTCCTTGGATGGGCTTTCTGGGGGATTCGTTGTTTTAGATTGGTCATTTTGTGTAGATATATAAAACAGCAACTCACCCAATGCGGCCATAGAAAACCTTCTGACTTTTTCTTGGCGGTCACCTAGTCCGTCATTCAAAGAACCCAATATACCTGAATTTGATAAATCGTCATTAATAAAAGTAGAATGTCGTATCAGCAACCCAAGAAGTGAAGCAAGTTGGACCCGCAAAGCTGACGCTTTGGACTGCCGAAGCATTTTCACCAATACCGGCATTATTGACCCGTTGGTCAAGATATTAGCGGCATCTACATTGCAGCTTAACATCTCAAGATATCTGATAACATTCTGCTTCTCACCAATTGAAGTATTTCCATTCAAAATACTGACGATACATTTCACAAGTACTTCTAATTGCTCCTTCGGTATTTTCACTAAATCAGAAGCAGGAATGGCATCAAATGGTAGAGAAGGAATGACCTCTGATCCTTTGTCTGACTTTTTGCTTGGCATAACGGGCCGAACAGAAAGGTCAGATGTGTGCCAAAGGACTGTTGACAGGTTAACCACACCTTCTGAACCTTCAACAACTCTTTTTATCTTTGGCTGCGGTGAAGCACTAGGTGGAGTAGCAGGAACTTCAATATGATCGGAAGAGGATTCATAGTCAGTTCTTCTAGAGTCATCTGTTGCAGGAGTGCTAATAATTGGTGATTCAACCATATCGTGATCCGGAATCGATGAGTTTTCCCCGGCTCGAGTGGGGGTAGCCATTTCTGGCTCATCTTGTGTGTCATCCTCATTGTTCTCGTTAAAATCGAGCTCCATATCGGTGTTTTCGATTTTAACATCAGTGTCATTTTCCGAACTATTGGGCAATGGCCTACGATAATTTTCTTTTTCATTCTCCCTCTGTAGATTTGTTTTTGCGATCCTAGAGAGACGTAGCAGATTCACACCCTTTGTATTACTGGAAACCTTTGATTGAATCTTCCGACCACTAGATACACCTCTACTAGGTGTATTCTGATTTGAATTTTCATTGGAACCCACACAGCCTTTTGAATTATCACGATGTCTCGGTGGGGTTTTGTTACTGTTTCTCTCTGTAAGGCATGGTTTATAACACACTTCAATCATGTTATCAAAAGCGGGTTGAGGGGGTAAAGGCAATGGACTGAGCTTTGTGTTCCAGTAGGCATGATCACAAATTTCAGACCACTGGATCCTCTCAGCTGGATCTTTTATTAGAAGAGAACTGACCAGATTAGCAAATGCACGGCTAGGATTGCCCGGAAGAGATGGAGTTGGATCAGTAAGAATTGATTTTACCAATTGTGTGAATTCTTTTCCTATAAATGGGGGTCTACCAGCATAGCATTCATAAAGAACACAACCAAGAGCCCAGAAATCAGAAGCATAAGAATGAACTCCACCGTCATGAAACAACTCAGGGGCCATATAGCATGGAGTTCCACGTTTCGCATGTGGTAACTAAACAATATCAAGAAAAGATTATAAGCATCAAATTTATTATCTTTACTATTCATACTAAGAGCAGCCATGAGCAGCCATTTCAGACCAATTTACTAAAGATCAATTCAATTTAGTTTACGTTTAATATCTAGCTACTCATAAATGTAAAGTAATAATAGTAAGCTACAACCGGCAAGGGGTTAATTGGACAAAAGTTAACTTCAAAACATTAGATTATTATTAAAATCAACTTTTGTGATCATATAGGACACACTAACTGTTTATAAAAATAGTTCTCTTAGCAAAAGTGCTCAGTCAACAAACACGGCCATTTTGATCCATAACAAAAGGTTACTGGCTTTGACCAGTTACCCAACCTGCTTACTATTCCACCTAACTTTTAGAGCCATGCAACAAGATGAAGATATAGTGCCAATTGTTTGGAAAACCCACCAGGGAAGAAGGTGTTTTAGATATATCACTCAATTTTCTGGATAAGCCGAAATCACATAGCTGCAAAACATAAAAACAAAAGGATAATATTAGTTATAAATTACAAACTAGGCAATCATCAAAACAGAAGATACCTTGGTCCGGCCGTTTTCATCTAATAAGATGTTTGATGGTTTCAGGTCACAGTATATGATACCCTTCGAGTGTAAGTACCTGATGTTATGATCAATTGAAGAGCAGGGTCAGATTCTAAAAAATCGACATATACCTGGCAAAGCACTCATGGCTAGAAAATTCTTTTACCGCAAACCTCTGACAAGATCCCGTGCAAGATCATGTACTGAATCTTCTGGTAGTTTATTGTCCTGTAAATCGGTATGTGTCATAGGCATGTGGCAAAAATGAACTTCTGGTCTATAAATAAGCATACTCACTCAATGTTTGTTTGCTCAAAAGTCATCATATTATATTCTAATCAGATTGCATGACAAATGGTGTCATTTTATTCACTTCATTCTCAGGTAAAGTTTTCACCACACATGGTGACTATTTTTATTATTTACATGATTTTAATCTGCCTAAGTAGCTCCCCTTTAAACGAAAGTTCTACGTATGACATATGTCTATCACATGTGTCGTCTTGGAGGAGCAAAAAAGGGAAGAAAAAAGACATAATAACTTGATCTTGTTCAATTTTGGTCCCTCCATGTTAATGTTCTTCATTTTTTTCAGAATATAATACTTCAAACTATAAAATACATGGAAATTCGCATACCTGCTCCAGTAATGTCCGGAGATCACCTCCAACACAGTATTCTAAGACCAGCCACAAATGAGCAGAAGTTTCGTACCTATTTCAAAAAGAGAGAAACTTTAGTCATAAATTCCAATTTACATTCTGCGATGG
Source organism: Pseudognaphalium luteoalbum (assembly GCA_963422505.1). NCBI lineage: Eukaryota > Viridiplantae > Streptophyta > Magnoliopsida > Asterales > Asteraceae > Pseudognaphalium > Pseudognaphalium luteoalbum. Next base: position 12,695,375 of record OY730192.1, on the reverse strand, counting down.
GATATATCATCTAAGACTATGTAATATTACAACGATTATAGTTCCATGTACCCCCGATGCCAACACTAGATACTTTTAAGAAAACATCTAAGACTTCAATTTTCCAAAGGAGTTCCTTACCAGGAATAGAATTTAAGTACATTAGCATGATCCAGTGAATGGAGAATTCTGACCTGATACAGTTATCCCAAATTAAAGTCATGTTACGATTAACAGTTCGTAGATAACAGCATAACTGATACAATTGAAGCAAGTAACTAACAATTTCTTATGTCTGATACACCGTAATTACAAATAGTAATATTCATATAGATCTGCAATTACATAATATTTCACAGAAATACATAAAACATAAAATAAAATAACTCAATGCTTACTTCTTGAAGAACCTTGCTCTTGTGAGATTTATCAACACTCTTGATTGCAAAATACTCAATGCTTTTCTTCTTCCTTCCTTTATACACAGTCTGCAGACATACATACATACACAATCAAATTACACAGTGCATTAAAACAAAACACAGAAAAGTCAAAATCAATACAGAAATTTGAGTAATAGAGATTATTACCGAGTATTTTCCTTGACCGATTGCTTCGTATATGTGATACTGATTCATACTATTACTTTAAAATTACAGCAGATTCAAAATAGAAAAAATCTAGGGTTTGAGTGAGGTGAAATAAAAGGGGAAAGTGGATCGAAAACAACAAGATGGAGTAATTGAAGGTGTGGTTGTGATGATTGTTACGAGAAATTGAGTAGCTGATTGGAGAGAGATACAGATAGATACAGATGTTGTGTGTGTATAAGTGTGTGTTTTTGTGAAGGTTTGGGCGGGACAGAAGGTGAGATTGAAAATCGAAATGAAAAATTGAAGCCGTTTGTTTACTTTAAAATTTGAAATAAGTCATAGATAAATAACAATAACAATTACAATTACATTACAATAATTAATTAAACTAATAAAAATAAAAATCACTTTGATCTCGGTGTCAAAATATATTTTTAGATAACTTTTAAATCATACGTTTATATTATATAATAGACATAAAGTCATAAAGTTGTTTGAATGGAATTATTTTCAACATTTTGATCTCGTTGTACCGTAAAATATTATACATTTTATACAACATATAAAATATAATGGAATGACATGTTTCTATAGTGACACTCCTTACAGAAAAAGCATAAATACATTATTTACTATACCGTACCATAATTTTGTTTCTATACTTACTCATATATGCAAGAGTAATGCTACACAAATTTACTTAGATGGATCTAAGTGTAAGTTTTGTGCATTGATTGGTAACAAAGTTTCTTTCTCATAATTTTATTTGTTTAACTTGACACATATTACTTCTACAGTTTTAAGTCTCTATTGGGTCTATCAAATTAGGTCTCTCAATCATTTTTCTATATACAATACAAGTTGTACCTAAATTACTGAAAAACGCACTTTCTTTGTTCATATGATATATTAGTATTTTACCCACGTGATACGGCTGTTTAATTACTTATGAAAAAGGGTTTGATAAGTAGTGCTCTAAGAGTAAGGTTATTAAATATAAGATATAACATAAAATAAACAAAAATGCTTCCATATTAATCACTAATTCATAAGTTATTATTTTAAGGTGAGTTTGTGATTATTTATTAACAAAGAAGGTTGAATGTTTATTAAATGTTTATAAATTATTGTTAGAAGCTTTATACATTGCCCTTAGGGTATTATATATCAAATTCCTATAGAAAATGGTGTTTTCTATTCATTCATACTTCTGCCAATTTCGTGTGGTATTCAGTGGGTTTTGATAGTTTTATTGTAATTTAAACAGGGCGAATCCAACGTTTTAGGTAGGAAGCATCATCCCCATCAACTCTAAGGACATCTCCAATTTATACATTAAATACTACACCATATTTGGTGTAATAAATAAATATTTCTAGATTATACTTGCACCAAATGTGTTTCATCTTCAACGTATACACTAAATTTATACACTAAAACTACTTTCATCATTTACACATTGCACCATAAACTGTTTCTACGTTATACTTTACTTGAAATCATTATTGTCATGATCAATTAACCTTCTACACTGTTGACTTAAATGTTAAGTTTATTTATTTACTTTCACAAAGCTTAAATTACATATTTTCTTTGCATAAATCCATGTTTAAGTTATCACATATTATTTGAAAATTATATTTTGTTGTTTCAATAATCATATTATGCAATCTAACGTATAAGGTACTTAAAAGAATCATACATATAGATGAGTTTTTTCAAGTTTTGTTTTCCAATAATAACAGTAGTTCAATCATAGGGTTTAAAATGAAACATCATCAATTTAGTGCAAAATCTTCCAAAAATTTTATCACACTAAATTTTACATCAAATTTGATGAGTTAATTGAAGATGATTTTTTACACCAATTTTGATGCAATATTACATAGTGGCCTAATGGGCTCTCATTGTGAGTGGTACTAGCACCCGTTATAATTAATTTAGGGAAAAGTACAATAAAGGGTACTATAATTATCACATATTCCTATTTAAGGTACACAACTTTGAAATTTTTAATTTAAGGTATCAAACTTTCAATTTATAATCAAGTTAGGGACGTAAATTTCACATATGACGAGTTGTCACTGAATTTATTTTTTATAAGTAAGACATCTATTTAATCGATTAATATTCCTCGATCAATTTTCAAAAAAATTGAGTGATGAGAAAGAATTTAACAAAAACTCATTACCACTTTCAACTTTAATATATCATATTATACTCAATAATTTTTATAATTGATAGAGGAATATTAATCGATTAAATAGATATGTTACTTATAAAAAATATTAGTGACAACTCATCATTTGTGATATTCGCGTTCATAACTTGATTACAAATTGAAAGTTTGATACCTTAAATAAAAAAATTTAAAGTTATGTACCTTAAATATATATATATATATATGAATAAGTAATAAGTATAGTACTTTTTATCGTACTTTTCCCATTAATCTAAGGAAAACTGAGCCCAATTTTTAGTGATTTGGATTAATTTGAAAGTTAAACCCAAGTTTTGGTAGCTTATGTTAGGGGTGTCGGATATAATGGAACCCGAAAATCTAATTCGACTATAATTGGATTTGGTTTGAATGGATTGGCTTGTTCGACTTTTACACACATATATATACACGGAGAAACACTCATTTTGGGGAAAGTGAGATGTGTAATACTAATCACAAAGCATTTTAACTTTCATTAATATAAATGTCAAAAAATAAAAAGTGAAAATTAATAAATATTGATCATAACTGATACTATGAATGTTAAGCGTCATTGAGAAATTCTTTTTGTAGGCTATAACATCAATCGATGAATATTATATTCAAAATCGTTAATATTTATCGCGGTGAATATTAGTTAAAATTATTACGATGAATGTTATAATTAAAAAAAATGTCAAAATAGTATGGTTTTAACATTCATTGTGAAGGATGTTAACTTAAACATTCATTATGATGAATGTTAATAGTTAACTTAATAAAACATTTATCAGATAATGTTATGACTTACAAATTATTTTATTATTGAATATATTATTTATAACATCGATTTTGATTACTATTTAATAGTAAAATTAATTATTAATATTAAAATTTGTATTGTCGAAGTTAAGATGTTAAGAATATTATACTTCTCCAATCCCCAAAAAAACATTTCCTTTTTGAACACTCCCATATATATACATACACGTGTCTATGTGTGTTTTATTATGATTCATATGAATCTTACTATATACATTGCACATATACATCCCTTGTTATAATGATTTATATAAATATATATTATGAAGTTTAATTTATGTTCAAGATGTGAAAATATAAGATTTTCTCTTATTCGGGTTAAAACGTATTATATATACCCGAAACAAACCCGAATAATCCAAATCTTAGGTAGTTCACTTTACATATAAATTATAAACTTCAAAATTTTGAATTACCCAAAACCCCCAATTAGTAGAATGTAACCCTAGGTAGTTCACTTTACATATATTTTGTCATCTTGTTTTCCACATAATTTGGGTGTAAACCTCTGATTTCTACACTTTTTTTTTTGTAAAATATCACAAGCTTATTGTGGCAAAAGTTGATAACGCTTAGGGCCTTCGATTTTTAAGGACCCCAATGTGGGTGTATATGTGTATAGTAAGTATACTACTTAATAAATTGTTTGATTGTTAATCAATCAAAAAGATAAGAAAAAAATAACAAGAATATGTATAATATAATTGGGTCATAAAAAAACCTGAGTTAATTTTTATACTACATTCAATAAACTATATCTTTAGCTTTTTATTATATAGGCTCATTTTGACGGTTAAATGTTTTTTTTGCCTGGACCCTCATTTAGCGATTAATATTCTTTTAGCCAAGACTGTATTTTTAGAGATGGCCCACCGGCAATCCAAACAAAATTACACACTACTTATTGGTTGAGTATCAATTTTATATATTTAAAGAAAAATCTTGAAAGATTATGGACCATTAGATAGAGATCAACAATTAAGATCTAACCATTCATTTATTAAATGACATAATTAATCCCATTATTACATGACTAAAATACTAATATACCCTTCTATATTTACAATATACATCCTTTAATATTTACAATATAAATCATTTATTTTCTTTAATCGTACATAATCATACAAATATTTTATGAAAATTTTAATTTAATAATCAATTTATTATTTCTTTCATAATACAAACTCTTCTTATATTCCTCTTTATTTTATTTTTAATGAAAAAAACTCCAATAAATTATTTTCAATTTCAAAAAATTCATTATTTTATTCCATCGACCAGTGATTTCAATTCTTATATGATCGTCTTTTTTCAATTCTTTTATCAATTTATAATTTAAGATTCCTAGATTATGGATATCAACGGGTCGGGTTTTGGCAGGTTATAGTGTATATGTACTCATAGCACCGTCATTTTTGAAAATCTTGAGATAATAAGGACTATTAGATGGAGATCAACAATTAAGATACAACCCTTAATTTATTTTATGACATCATTAGTCCCATTATCATGTGACTAAAAGACTAATTTACAATATACATCATTCAATATTTACTAATTTATTCCATTGACTAATTTATTTACCATTCTATATTTATAATATACATCATTCAATATTTACAATATAAATCCTTTATTTTTCCTTTAATTGTAGATAATCCTTTAAATATTTTATAATTTATTATTTCTTCTATAATTGAATCTCTTTCTACAATCTTATTTATTTTATTTTTTCTAAAAAAACTCCAATAAGTTATTTTGAATTTCCAAAAAATTCATAAGTTCATTCCATCGTACAATGATTTAAAATTCATATATGACCTATTATTTTGAATCCATTTATCAATTTCTAACTTACAATTCTTGGATCATGGATGATAATGGGTCGGTTTCCGATGGATTTTAGTGTATTTATACCCATACCATCGCCTTTTTTGAATTCTTTTATCAATTTCTAATTTACAATGTTTGGATTATGGATGTCAATTTCTTATTTAAAATTTCTAATTATAAATAAGAGGATTTATTTTTTCTAATTTCTGATTTCTAATTTTACCCTTCTATATTTTCAATATACACCTTTCAATATTTACAATATTAATCCTACGTTTTTCGTTGAATTGTAAATAATCTTTTAAGTATTTTATAATCTATTATTTCTTCTATAATTCAAACTCTTCCTACAATCTTATTTATTTATTTATCTTTGAAAAAAACCCAATAAGTTATTTTCAAGTCCAAACAATACATAACTTTATTGCATCGCCCGGTGATTTAAATCTTATATGAGCTACTATTTTTAATTCTTTTATCAATTTATAATTTACAATTATTGGATCATGGATGTTAATGGATCGGGTTTCGATGAATTTTAGTGTACTTGTATCCATACTACCGCATTTTATTAAATTATTTTATCAATTTCTAATTTACAATGCCTGGATTATGGATGAAAATGGTAAATCGATATAAGACATATCATAAAGTCAACCCGCAAATTTTACGTGTCTTAAACTAGTTTCCTATTATAATAAATAGCACATTTGAAGTTTTAAAAAGTTACTTATAAAGTTTGAATAATTAGTTATTGTGAAAAATTGAAATTGTTATATGAGTATATATATATTGCGCTATATAGTGGTTAATTTTATGTTCGTCGTCTGTTGGTGGTTATCGTCTAAACTGTTTTTAGGTATTCTATGTTATTTAATGTAACAATAATGTCTTATAATACTAAACGTTTTCTTATGTTTATTATTATACGGTTATCTATACTACTTAGTAAGGAGTTTAGATCGTAAGTCTTAAAAATTTAAAGAGGAGACAATACAAGTTACTATCATACTGCTCTAACCATCTTAATTAGTCTTTAAGCAATTAAAGTCAATGCAATTATATAATAAATTTATGATACAAGTTTATTAAACCGATAATTCTTTAATTGTATACTCACTTATGTAACTAACGAACATACTAATAAATGTATTAAATTGTATGTTACGATTATTTTGATATAATTATGTTAATGAGAAAATGAATTTATCAATACATCTATAGCATATACTTAATACATAATAGCTTGGACCAATCCGGGTCCTTAGTTGGTTTTTCCCATGTTGATACAACGATTAAGATTAATTTGATGATATTTACACTTAACTCTATTTATATTTTAATTAATAAATAAAATAAGTAATGATAATAATAAGGGAAAAGTACAAAAAAATGTATTCTACTTATCACCTAATCCTATTTAAGGTCCTCAACTTTAGTTTTTTCAATTTAAGGTATCAAACTTTTAATTGTAATCAAGTTAGGGATGGGAATTTCACAAATGACGAGTTATTACCGAATTTTTTTTTTTATAAGTAACATATCTACTTAATAGACTAATATTCCTTGATCAATTTCAAAAAAAAATGAGTAAAAAGAGAAATATTACAATTTAAAGTGATTATGAGTTTTTGTTAAATTCTCTCTCCTCAATCAATATTTTTCAAAATTGATTGAGGAATATTAGTTGATTAAGTGGATATGTAACTTATAAAGAAGAAATTCAGAAATAGCTCGTCATTTGTGAAATTCGCGTCCCTAACTTGATTACAATCTAAAAGTTTGATACCTTAAATTAAAAAAATTAAAGTTGAGTACCTTAAATAGGATTAGGTGATAAGTAGAGTACCTTTTATTGTACTTTTTCCTAATAGTAATATATTTTAATTTACTAAAACCATTAATTATTAAAAAAATCCGGAAGGTATAAATTAAGTTAATGAATATGAATTAATTAAGTAAAGAATACGTATTTTGGTTTGATGACACGCAAAAAGTCATGTTTTTGTGTGCCATTGTCTCACCATTTTGGCCCAATTATTAATGAAAACACTTGAATATGAACTTAAATATCACATTTCATCATATGGGCTAAAATATAGACGATGTTTCAAGAATCGACAAAAACAACCTAAAAATAAGTAAAATAGAGCACAAGCGATCATTGAATCTTCTGTTCACGTAATTTAGCACTTTTTGAGCTCCACAAAGAATTATGACCTATAACTTATGTCATTTTCTTCGTTAGGAAAATACGAACGCGTGGATATAAAGAACGCTCAAAACGGATAAACGACGAAAAAGTTACGCCCGAACGAAGAAACGAAGAACCGAAGGAGCTGGATACGGCTGAACCAGGCCGTATACGGCTGGTCCAGGCCGTATACGGCTGGACCTGGACCGTATACGGTCTGTGCAGGCCGTATACGGCCTATGCACAGCCGTATACGGTCCAGTTCAGCCGTATTCACCCTATGCTCAGCCGTATACGGTCCAGTTCAGCCGTATACGGTCCAGCTCAGCCGTATTGTGCGTTTGGGTGATAAAAATCTGATTTTTATTCGCCTTTGCGATACGGTTGTGCGTTTGAAGGTTTGGATACGGTCTACGGATACGGTTGTGCGATCTCTATAAATACAAGCCTCAATTCATCATTTCAACACACCAACAATCCTCAACACTTCTACACTTCACATTTTCTTTACGTTTTCGTTCTTTTAGTTAGTTAGTTTAGTTTCTCTCTCTAGGTTCTCTCTCTAGTCTCTCTCTCTAGTTTCTCTCTCTAGAAACTAGTTGGAAGATTAGAGGGAGAATCCGCCGCTGTTAGAATAGCTATGTAAGTACGTTCGTAGAGGCTAGCTTATGTAATGCTCGGATATTATGAAGAAATACAAGTGTTATTCTGCTCATATTTTGTATCGGTATTATCTATCCTTTCTGATATTAATTTGTCATATTGTTCTTATTTGATGTATGTGGTTTGTTAATGTTAGAAATAATTACTGCTATGCTTTGTAAGTAGTTGCTTGTATGGTTACCATGATTTAGATAGTTATAGATGATGTTACATTAATTCGTTATCTATATAATTGGGAATTGTTATATTTATTATTTCTAAACTTATTATGCATCTAGACTTAGCTATGGATTACCCTTTCCAGTCCTTCGCGTGACTGCTACTTTAGGCTTAGAACCTTATCAACTCTAGGTATAGTAGGAAGTTATATGTGTTATAGTAAAGAAGCCGTGTATGTCACTGTAATCCGGCTGTAATACTGGGCAAATGCCCCGGAAAGAGCCGTCTGTGCCGACACTGTGGATTACCTAGAGACCCTAGAATATAGCCTAGAAACCAATATAGCTGTGGAAGTGCACAGTACACCGTCTGGCTACCCCTGTAACTGAAGCTATGGAAACACTTCGATATTGTACACCGTATATGTACCTAGGGATGAAAGTTGTGGAAACATCATAGTACACCGTAAGTACATCCTTGGTTACACGAATCTGTGGAATTATCTAAGTGCTGTACACCGTGAACGGTTCCTAGGTTAGTACACTGTGGAAGGAGTATGCATTGTACACCGCTGGTGCTTCTAGGGCTGAATGACTGATTGCAAAGGAGAGGCTAGATCATGACAGAAGTAGTTGAACTAATAAAACGTAAGGAATGAGTCTGGAGATGAAAGTCAAGCCCAGCAGTGGTTCAGGATTCTTAAAACCCCTAGACTCTACAAAACTGATAGTTTAGAATAGCAAGTTAATAATCTGAACATGTTTAGGAAATGGCATTTACATTTAGGTGTTAAGAACGGTCAGAAGTACCTGCGTGGCAGTCTGTTACCTTATTCCTGCACCCTTCAAGGGTCACTTGTTCATAAAGACAGTGTGGGGGGTTGAGCAGCCTGTTCTGATCAGAATCACGATAGCCTAGGTCTCGTGACATACTAATTATGGTACTTAACTAGAAAGAGTAGGGTCCTAGTGTTTACACCCATAATGCATATGTTTATTAACTAAAAGTGTCCCCAAATAAACATCATCCCAATCATACACTACCTTAAATCATGGTGAACCACGTTTTCGTTATCATTTAGGTGTTATATATGCTAGTCTCCCATTTACTTTTATGTTTCATTAGTTTTAATAGTTTAATAGATAAAAAAAAAAACCCAAAAACAACCACCTATCCACTTATCTAAATCCTAGCTTAAATATTAGTTTATCAGAACTAGCTCTGTTTCAATTCTACCGTCGAGAGGAACGACCCTGGATCATCCTTACCACGTACTAATATCGAGTATTCGTATCCAGTAATAGTAAGTAATTCGGAAGGTTTAGGCTCCCCCGACTATTATAAATTTAAAACTTCCTGATCCGCGTCTCGACGGCTGGACCAACGACCGGTGTAAAAACCGACCGACCGTTTGGGCGCGATCATGGTTTAAAAAAATCGGTCTACCTTTTCGAATCCCACGTCTGAAGTTATTTCTGAATCACCCATGTAACACAAATCTCATTCAAAACATATTATCTTCCAATTTATTTTAATATATAGTGTCATATTTCTTTACATTTTCATCTACTATATATACTCATCTCCTCCCAAATTTCACACCACATTTGCATTCCTTCTACACCCATTCAATGAATACATACGATGGAAAAATACACCATTTGATAAAATCATTCCTACTCATGTGGACAATTGTAACAATGAAACTAAAAAATTATTCACCATCAATCTTAATAGTTCCTCACGATCCTTTTGCTCTTTATTTGTTGTATAGTTTTATTTTATTAACATTTTTTGTTTGTAGATAAATCTCATACTTTTGAAAATATTAACATCCTATTCTTTTACAAGGTATGTGTTATATGTTTAAAATATTAGATTCTTTCAATATTGTTACATATACTGATTGACATGTCTTTTATCTGTTTAATATTTATATGTTTTATATGTTTTCATTGAATACTTCTTTGTTTATCAATTTATTTTTCATATATTTATTGTTTTCTTTAGAATTTTGTAGTTCCTCAATTTTGTAGTTCCTTTTCTAGGCATTCTAATTGCGCCTTTTGATTGACAACAACCTCCTAATCTTTCAGAAGGTATATTAAATTTTTAATTATCATAAAAATTAATATGGATATAAGTTTACATTCATTTCTTATGTCCCATGTTTAATATGTAAAAATATATTCATATAATATCAAATTTTTGTTTTTTTTACTTTGTTATTGTTATGTTATTAGTTTTTTTTAATTAGATCCATCTAATGTTGAAGACTTTTAGGAATGGCTCAAGATGAACTTTTCGAATGATGAATTAACTGAAGATTTGTTGCAAAGTATCATGAATAAGATTGTAAAGGTCGATGAACAAATAAAAGCATTACGTGTGTTAGGTCATGCAATCAACGATGATTATATTGTTGATCTCAACTTCTTCACCAATCCGTGGATTTTTTTCAAATGTGTTTGTTTGTTTATGATTCACATGACTTATTGTTATTTTTTAATCGGCTATTTTGTTTGTTTTATTAAATTGTTTATTGTATTCATTATTTTCGAAATACCTCAATTAATTATTGTATTCAAAATCTATTCTATATACTAAAGGGGGATACGCTGATATCATAAAGCTGAGTTGGCACCATATGCAGCAATAGAATACACTGATGTGTCGCCTTTAAGATTAATCTGATGATGTCATAAAGGTGTATTATTTTAATGCCAAATAATTATTAAAGTATTAAAAACGAATTAAAAACTTTGAAAATCGTTTTTACACAACTAAAACTCAAATACTACCTTTTTGTTTGCATTTAATTTTTTTGTCATTTCCCAAAGCAAACATGCAAAAAGGTAATAGTGAAAAGATAACTTTGGAAATCGTTTTTACACAATTAAAACTCAAATACTACCTTTTTGTTTGAATTTAATTTTTTTGTCATTTCCAAAGGCAAGCATGCAAAATGGTAAAAGTGAAAAGATAACTTTGGAAATGGCTTTTTCACAATTAAAACTCAAATACTACCTTTTTGTTTGAATTTATTTTTTTTGTCATTTCCCAAGGTAAGCATGCAAAAAGGTAGTAGTGAAAAGATATCTTTTACTTTTCCCTTTGATATTTTTGCCTGATGCATGCCATCTCCACTGTAAGGGAATATCAAAGGGCAGACTTCTTCCTATTATAAATAAGGCATTACCATTTCATCAAACTCCACCTACTCCAAATATTATTATCTTATTCATTGTTCTTTATGGGCTTTCGTTTTTGCTATCATGGACAACCAAAACTACGATTGCATTGCAGATGTTGCAACTTGCTCATTAAGATGAGAGGTCACGAGGAAAAAATGAAGACTTTTGTTCAACAAATGCAGCAAATTGTACGTGAACGAAAGTAGAGGAAGATTCAGACTCTAAGGTATCTCAGAGGATTTCGTGCTATTGATGCAAATCTGTCGAAGGTTTTTCTGAAAGACGATATGTATAGAGATGATATACATGAAGTTAAACTCAAGAATGCAATACGATTACTTTGTTATATATTACTCCATATTTAGTAGATTGGTTACTACTTATGTTAACATTTCTTTATGCTTTTATATCTTAACTTTTTTATATAGTTAACTTTGGATATTCCCATGTAAAAAATATGTAATTTAGATTGTGATAAAAGAATCACTTTAACTCAAATTATAATACATTTTTTATGTTTTCTCTATTTAGGTTGTTTGTTGATTCTAAAAGGTAAACACACGCATGTGTATAAAAATCACATCTACTTTTCAAATGTTGCAATCAAATTTTTGTTGTCAATAATATTGTATGTTGTATATTTTATTTCAAACATTTGATCGTTAAAAAAATTCAACGAATGATGACTAAAGTAATTTAATTATTACTATAATTTTGTATAACTAAATAGTTACTATAATTTTTTAACTCTATTTTGTTAAAATTTGTTTTAACTTTAAAACAATTTTTAAGTTTTAAAAATGTGTTAAATATAGTAATTTCATATATTCATCTTATACATTTTATCTATATCAAACTCGTATTTTCACGGGTCATAAAACTGGTATCTACTATTGAATTAATATTTTAACTTGAGCTTTCATATATTAAATTATGTTTACCCTTCTGTCTAACATAAATTCTTTATCTTTATTAAAAGTATATTCACACTAATGGGTCTTCATGGTAACATACTTTAATGTGTTCCAAATGTAAATTATAAATTTTTCCCCTATCCTTTGATATGGAAGTTTCGTTATAATCATATTTGATTTTAGGAGATCGTTTTATTTCTCCTTTACCAAAAATTCACAACCATTTTAATATATAAAAAATCCAAATTTATATCTCACCCAACAAATACACATGACACTTGCTTCACCTCTGAATTAAATATAGATTAACTCTTAAAGATATTTTGGATATTAAAAAAATTAGAAAGATTAAATTAAACCGTATGATTTGTATATACTCAGTAGCCACAATGGAAAATATAAAACGTCAAAGCATTTAGTAAAATAAATAGGCCACAATATTTAGATACAAAAAAAGGACCACAACAAGCCCAAGAAGAAATAATAAATTAAAAACAATACACATGCCCAAAAAATGTTACATATCTATTTTTTATATAAAAAGCACAAATCTCTAACATATTATAAAGCATTTAAGTTTTTTTTTTACCTTAAAATTTTAAAGAAGGGAAATTACATTCATACCCTTAAAGCTAAATAAATGGAAATTTTTAATGTTAATTTTTAAATCTCTATAATGATCGTTAACTTAATCTCAATTGTTTTCTAAAAATAAATTAGAATTACTATTTTTTTAAACTTTTAATTTTTATCCACTATTTTAAGCCTTGTTTATCTTGTTTTAATCCTTGAATTTTTATGTTTTGAAATATTAATCTCTAAACATTCAATAACTTAGGGATTTAATATTTTAACTTTTACCTTTTATTATAATATTTTAATCCATAAATTTTCAATGAATTTTGAACGATTTTTGAAACTTTTATCCGCTGCACAGCGTGAGCCTTTGCTAGTTTAAATAAGCTAGCAATCCTAGACAAATAAATATATTTGAATATAAATAACAAAAATATTTTACAATTGACCGCGTTGCCGCGGATCTTGTATCTAGTTAATATTAACAACAGTAACAATTTGAATCACAGATTCAAATGGTGAAACATCAACACATTCAATATAAAACTAATTTTTTTCATTCTTACCATCCATCATCTTCTTGCTTTGATTTTTCAAATACCATTTTTTTTTTTAACGTACATCAACTTAATCAACTTAATTAAAGATATATAATCAACACATCATCAAACGAAAAATATATATATTTTTTTTAGTAATAGCTCACATGTAACGGTAATCATAGGCCAATAGAATTTCCTTATTCTTTTTCCATTACCATCTTTGACATGCAATCTCTTCAATGGGGGCATAACAACTCTCATAATTTAGTGTTTCTATTTTCTTTTTTTTTTCTTCTAAAGAAAAATTGACAATGTAAAACTATTATATGTCACAAATAATGTAATTTATAAACTCATACGTAAGATTCACAAATGATAAAGAGTTAAAATTATAAAAATGCTTAATGTAAATCACTCATTTACTTATATTTCACCTTTTCAATTCGATATTTCATATTTCATTATCAAAAACTAACCCTCCCTAGATAATCTAAACTAGATAAAACCTTATCCGATTACGTATTACCCGTTTAAATATTTGAAGATATCACAATTGGTCATCACGATATATAATAACCAGGTGTATAAAAAAATTGATTAGAGAAAATGAGTAATTTTGTCTTCAAGAATTTGAATGCAATCAATATGTTGGTCATAAATAAGATGCATACGTTGAAGGGAAAACTATTATTATACACATTTAGAATAAAAAAGAATCATTGACACAAAATTAACATGTAAAATGCAGCAATTTAAGCTGCAGTGAGGCAGTCCTCCCAGGCTCCATATTTGGAAGAGAATGTACCACCACCACCTTGCTGCACATAGTCCAAAATAACTGCGCGAGCACAAACGTCCCAAGTCCTTGCCATCTCCTCGAGTGAGATCGGGGCTGAAAGACTTCTCACACAACCACTAAACCGCCACTTGGCTTTCATGGAGAGATCCTCGTATTCTTTGCTGTCCAATGGAAATAAATTTTGTCAAATATCTACCCATTAAAATAGGAGCTACTAAGGCCTGGATTTAAGCAAAAATTATGCTTTTATAAAGGAACCTGAAATGGTTGTTTAAAGTAAAAGATTTCTCACCTGAGTTCAACCGGAATCTTATCTAAGATTACTGGGGAGCAATTTGGATAATTTGAAGGAACAAGTAACTGCAACGGTTGTATGGGTGGCTGCACATCAGTTAGATAAAACGTTGATCTCCACACACACGGCTCAAACATAAATAACATGAGGTGGCAATTTCAACCCACTTGCTTATAAATAGGTCCATTTGGACATATTATATCTCTTAATTAACAGAAGTAGAGATGATTTAAGTCATCAGTGTTAATACGTACAACATCCCAAATCATTTTATTCAAATAATCAGATTATTCTGAAATATGAACTTTTTGATCGTATGACATTATACAAAAATTAAAAGTTCTGGTAGAAAATTTGTTCAATTCAACCTAACCCATTTCGACCTGAACAAAAGGTTACCCTTTTGGACCCGTCACTTACCAGTAACTACCCCGTTTTGCAACATTCAGAATCTAACATATAAATTAAGTCCGACGTACAGTAACATACCATTTTTGCTGAAGCATATTGTGACTTGAGATCTGGACCAAGATATACAGTGCTAAATGAGCACTTAACAACTGTTCCTTTACCAACTTCTGAAGCTGCAGCTGGACCAACTTCTTCCTGACTAATATCTACCACAGTATCTACGAGTCTTTGATTTATCTTTCTTATTTCTTCCACAAGGGGACATCTCGTCTGCAACATTTTAACACAGCAAAGCTAAATGAATAGATGCTGCATGTACAGATTAAAGGTGACATTTTCGACTCATTCAAATACAATTGGGTTGATTTGGAGTTACGTTCTTATCTTAAAGGTGGGGAAAAATATTTGATTAACATAGATACATGTCACATAGGTTAAGACTTGAGAGTCGTCCAAAGTCAATAAATGCATAATACCTCCAAAATTCTCCTTCATAAATAGTTTGACAATTATTGTGATACTAAAGTCTTTATCATTATAATAAACACATTAACTATTTTAAAGTTGGAAATCAACCATAAGATAACAATACAAATCCTAACAACGATGCATATGCAGTAGACAGTAGACACATATATGATCTACAGAAGAAGGTAATACCTCAAGGCGACACCTTTTAGTGATAGAGTTCGCAGTAGACTCAACCTCTGAAGCCGCCAAACAATCTATATTGTTGAAGGTATCATTTACACTGCTAGGAGATGATACAACATTAAAACATTTTGCTTTTCTGGCTTCAATAGTTATATCTTGAGTGATAAAAGGTCTTTTACGACGGCATTGTGTCATGGCAACCAAGTCTTCACCAACTTCAGCTCTTGATCCATTACCTGGTGCAGATCCTGCAATGCTATTGATGGTACTAACAACTGAACCAATGTCGCTAACTGAAGCACTCAAGGATTTTGGTGAAATTGACTTCACCTAGAAGCAAAAATTATATAAGGCTTTAGCCATAAATATTTACTTTATTAGAGGAGAAACCGAATTAAATATAGTTCTTTTCCCCCTTTTTTTCGTTATGTAATACATACAGGTGAATTCTGGTTATGTTTGATCTCTAATGGTTTAAATAAATATTTCAGAATTAAAAATACGTCAAAGGGGTTGCAACTCGTGCAATGTGTATATCTAATGCATGAGGACCACCTAAATTAGCATGAGGACCACCTAAATTAGATTTATAAAAAATAATAACAATGTTAATATTGAGATAATTTAGCTTTTGTGATGAATTCTGACACAATGGACATATATCGCCCTATGGACTGAAAATCTGTTAGGTCAAGCCAACCCACCACTTTTTACTCGCATAAAAGATACATTTTGACCCGTTTTCCATCCCAGCCTCTTCTAGTAATAGACTAGGCAGTTAAGAAGTGATTTACTGACCACTTTGAGCAAGTGCTCCATGGGATCTTCTATAGTACTGGACTTCCCAGAAGCTTTAACTGATGCACCACTACCATGGTTTCCATCTGGACTTGTGCATTCGGCAAGCAAAGGTGAGGGTGATATTCCAGACGTACCAATAGCAACAGGCTGTGAGTGTAACATTGCAGCAGTTTCTTGATGTCTAACATTCCCAGCAGCATTAGAAAGTGATGAAACACAAGAATTAACTTTCTCAGAGTCTATTGGCATATGAGCTGTAGACGGAGTTGATGGTGATGAGGCAACAAAAGGCGAGTTTACAGATTGCATAGGGGTACTGGATTTAGTAATAGAATTCAGAAAATTTTGCTGGTCGATTTGTGGAGATGAAAGTGGAGCTCCTAACTTTAACTGCTGCTGCTGCAAAGATTCCGACTTCATTTCAACCAGCTGTCTAATTTTTAACTCATTACCATTATTTATTTGATTTCCACTTTGTTGCAGCTGCTTTGTTTGTGGATGAAATTGATGCTGCTGGTTAAGTAGTTGCTGTTTATGCAAAATTTGTTGTTGCATATCGCAATGTTGAAGCTGCTTCAATTGCTGACGTTGAAGCATGTTGGAATTTGGTTGCAGCATACACACATTATGCTGCAAAACAGCCACTTTATTATTCTGTAAATTAACCGACTGCATCGGGGAGTTCATCTGATTTTCTTGTGGCTGCACTTGTGCCTGTTGTGATTGGTGCAGAGAATCATGTGGTGCAGTTAGCGGTTGCTGCATTGTGATACCAGGCTTGCGATTATACATCATCAAGATATTAACAATATATCTCTCAGCGTGAACCAGTTTTTCTTTATGGTTGGGAGGTATGTTGGTCTTAGGGACTTGTAGGCATGCCATACAATACTCCAACATCGGTTTAATCTTTTTCAGTCTCTCAAATTGCTCACCCTTTTGTTGCTGAGGAAGAGAATCTAGCTGGACATCAAAATTCATCCATCAAAATATAATATGGACGAACCCATAAGTTTGTCATCAAGTTATGTTTTATCTTTCATGACTATCTGAAGTCTTTGTAAAAGAACTTACAGAAAAAACTAAAATTTGTAAGTAAACTATACCATTCAGAATGGTGTTGCCTAATTTTTTTCTTGGCCATATATGGATATTTGCAAAACTTACCTGACGCAATCTGACTGCACATTTCTGGTAAAAGTCCTTCAACTCTAGCATATACTTATCTTTCAAAACTTTCATCTGAAAATAGAAGAATTGATCACCAATTATACCATTCACGTGTCTATACAAAATTACAGTAGCAGGACACGTTATTTGTGTTTCATTATATGCTAACAATAAGGTTTAGAAAGAATGTAAAATTGGACAAATTGTGTATGCATGTTACACAAAGAGTCTGGGCTGAATACAACAAGTGTCACAAAAAATGAACAAAACACCAAACGCAAATACAATTCAAGAAAAGAACAATAAACAAAAATGAGTAAATTCTCGAAGTTTGATTATTCCTAAATCCGGGTGAACCTGTAGAGGTCAAGCTGCAACCAATGAGATGTGAAGGTCTATTCTTGTGCATAAATTACATACTATAAATCTATCAAGTGCCGTCACATTTATTCGTTTACAATTTTAGGTTAGTACACAAAATACAATATAAAGTAGATTATTCAACTGAATCAACTACAACTATCATCTCATTAAACCATTTGTATGCTATTAATGTATGACGTGTAAAAATTTAAAGTCAGGAACATACAACATGCGGTTTCAATCAACTAGTTATCAAATTTGAAATCAATCAAATAATTTTACATGTACAACACCTTTTGATACACCTCCTCTTGCCAATCTCCACAGTTAGGATTTCCTGTCAGAGCTATTGAATCCGACGATGCTACAAAATAATAATAAAAAAAATAACTACAGCTGTGAAACTATCACTACAATTAAGTTACCATGAGTTCACATCAAAATGAAAATTGTATTTAACTAGAATGCTACATGCAGATACACACACAAACACACACATATATATAACCTAAAAGGGAGTAAGCGGAACTGGGTAGGCCAAGTGACTTTCTAACTAGGGGATAAATGGATGCTTGACCAAAAGCATGAGAATTTTAGTCGAATAATGTAATATAACTTATTTTAGGACATGCAAAATTCATAATTTTAATCTTGAATTATTATTGTTTGAAATCGTACCGTTGATACAATTACCAAAAAGATAGGCATTATTTCCCTTCATAACTTGACATATGATAAGTTGTGATAAGTTGAAATAACTTGATTTATTTCCTCTTAAGTTTTTGAAACAGCTAATTCAAAGACTAATGGCTACGCAATAAAGATGCTGAAAGCCCATATATTTGCTTAAACTGTCACTAAGCTGGCATTTTAGAACACTGCATATGCACGCCAAGTTGCCAACACACATTTCTATATGTGTATTTATTACTTACTTGATGAAGACTCCGCCTTAACTCTCTGTTGTTGCAATAGCTGTTTCTGCTGATCCAATACATTTTGCTGCTGAAAAGCACCAGAGGTTGGCGGCCTCTGTTGTATATCCCCTTGCGACAGGTTTGCCTGTGGTTTCATATTTAACTGGTGCGGTAATTGACCTGAATGTGTTTGTAACTGTGGCATTAATAGCTTCTGTAATTCCGCTTGTGACTTTTGACCTTGAGTTGACTGAAGCATGTGTGCTGAATGTTGATTGTTCAGCATGTGCTGCTGTTTCTGACTACTTTGAGGGCCCAAATGTTGCTGATAAACAGAAGACAAGTTATTATGTTGACCACTGGAAAGATTATTCTGCTGGCTCATCAAGCTTGGCTGCAGTTGCTGCGCTCTTTGTTGTTTTAGGACCGATTGCTGACTCATGGGTTGACCTGATTGTGGAAAAACAGGTGGCTGATTTTGCAACATTGTGGGCTGCATAATTGATTGTTGAGACGGTTGGAAATGACTTGGTTGCGACAACTTCTGCTGCTGAATGTGTGATTGCATTGAGGTTGTGCTACTATTCTGCTGAAGCTTTGCCATTTGATGCAACTGCTGCTGATAACGAAAATGCTGTGAGTTTTGAGGCTGTTGTTGGCCTCCAGGCATCTGCCTTTGACTTACAAAATTGTTGGAAGGTATCCGTATCCCTTTCCCCAAACTATTTCCTACAGAAGTTTGTTGAACCGCTGAAACGTTCTGAATATTCTGCAAGCTTGAATTTTGGCTGGCAATATTTGACATGCTTGACTGTGATATTCCATGACCAAGAGGCAATGCAGATGAACCAATAATGTTGTGATTGTTCTGCGGTAAAATTTGTTTACTAGCTTGAGGAAGATTAGAAGGTACAGGAACAGGAGTTTGTTGACCTAGATTGTTGACTTGCTGCATGCCTGGAGAACCTACCCATTGTGGATATAACCAAAACACACAAAAGATTACCAATGACAAATAAAATGATTTAAAGTTTGCATTATCAGAGTGTTAAGAAATTTATGAATCATCAATGTCAAGATTCAATTCTTTTTGTAATAATGGTATACACTTGTACAGTTATACCCACTCCATCCCGTGAATAATGCAACATTTGTTTTACCCATCAGATTGCAGTAATGCTAACAACAAAATCAGCTTTAAAATCACTTCTTTGATGACTTGGGGACAGTAACCTATGCTTCCTTACACTTTCTTGAGAGAAAAAAAGTGCAATTAACATGGGATGCCCCAAAATAGCAACCGTTGAGATTTTCTTTAAATTCAAATGATTAATCAATACACACACGACTTAAAGATTTAGATACAATCCTTGAACATATAGATTATAGACATACTGACTTTTATATCTTCATATATGCATTAAAAAAATATCCCAAGTACCTTGATCTGAGGGGTTTACAGGATTCCCAGCACTGTTGGACTGCGGAGAATTGGTCATAGGATTTGTAGATTTATTCTCAAAGTTCAGCAGCTTGATTGATATTTT
Source organism: Pseudognaphalium luteoalbum (assembly GCA_963422505.1). Lineage (NCBI taxonomy): Eukaryota > Viridiplantae > Streptophyta > Magnoliopsida > Asterales > Asteraceae > Pseudognaphalium > Pseudognaphalium luteoalbum. The sequence goes on along the minus strand of OY730192.1, from coordinate 12,674,746 downwards.
ACGCATATAATCCTTCTGCAAAACCAAAAAGATAAAAAAAAAGTGCTAAAGTGCAGTTGGTGAAAGATGTAACAGTCTCTTAATAAATCACTCTCCTGGCTTTACATTTATTTAACACTAAACTCCTGCAGCATTCCTATTCCACTAAACACAAAATTTTCTGGAAATATGGTGGCATAGTAAAAAAGGCACAAATATACGAACATGGCTTGTTGCAGTAGTAAAAATCTTCTCCTCAAACATCAGAGCAATATTGTTAATTTCATGTAGCTTCTCTGCAGATCCAGAAAATTGAGGATGTTTCTTCAAGGTATCCATTCTATATGAAAAATAAAAAAACATATATTATTTAAATTACGTACAATGTGAGAATATCTATCATTAAAATATCATGATCCACCTAAACCCCATTGATCAACTACAAGTTTCACAACTCTTAGTACATATTAGCTCCATAATACTGAAAACTAACTAAACGAATATTAACTTACAGAGCACCGAATTATATTCATACTACCTATTTAGAAAATAATACATCGACTTATACAAACTAGACGAATCTATAATTCAACAGTATCACACTACACATGATGGTTTATACCATGATATTTATTTATTTATTTTACTTTATTTGCAAACCGCACATTATATAACAAACTCAAAGTTGCTATATGTACGAGATATCTCGAATACAACCGGAAAAAAAACACATATTTTTACACGATTTTGAAACAATTAAAATCACTTTTTTCATATGCAAATTTCAAAGTGTCAAACACCTAAATTATATAAATAATAATAATCATATACAGTTAAAACAACAATTCGTGTGTTTATAAACATATATACATCTTATTAACAATCTTTTGCCGCGAATCAGGTGACAATTGAGTCCTCCAATTACTTGTATCCATCGTCTTCAACAATCGCTTTCAAAACCTGCAATATAACAATTATGAAACTAACATATATACTTACAAAATATACATATACATCTACATAATAATGACGATATATAATAATAATATAATAATAGATAATAATAATAATAGCATAATAATATCACAATAAATGGAATTAAATCAATCAAACAGAATATTTAACGATGCCGTAAAAACGTAAAGCAATGTGAGTTTTTAGTAGTGTGATCGGAATCGGAAAAGTGTAGGGAGAGGTTACTTACGTGAATTGAATCGATCAGATTGTGACGCCGATGATCATTTGATTGTTTTGGTAATTCGACGAAGGTCCTTGTTCTTTTCATGCAAGAAGAAAGTGTGTGTGTAAACAAGGATTTTGGGATACAAGGAGTATTTTCTATTTTAACCCCCAACTCGGTTCGAATATACATATATGGATAACCCGTACCCACCACAAAACCCGGACCTTATAAGTTTAGGGTCTCCTTTTACACACTAGCTTTTGAGATTGAGATGTACATTTAGGTTTATGGTTTAATACGGGTTTAGTGTGGACTACGTTCGTATCAAGCTGTTTTGCACCATTTTTTTTCTCACGCACACATTGTTACAGAAAACTAAAAGTTTATTTTGAAAACGTTGCAAATTCAATAATTTGCACTCCACTTATTGAGCATTAAAATTCTCACAAGAACACGGTAAAATTAGTGTTACCACTCCCCGTGCTCTAATAGGTTCCCTTCAGGTAATTGATATGATATAAACTGGTCAAGTACATGTGATAACGATAAATATAATTAATCATATTTTAGGGCTTCTCTTGGTTCTTTTCTAAGGAGTGATTTTTTAATATCCTCTCAATATAAAAAATTAGATTACAAAATTTTATATTGATTTACTAGCTCATGACCCCCATATATATATATATATATATATATATATATATGTAGTAATGTATTGTGTGGTTATATTATCCAAAATCATTATATTTTAAATTTTACAAGTTGTAATATATATCAAATCACCCACTAAATTTAAGAAAAAATAAATAAGAGGAAGAAGAATATATATCGTTATGAGTTTATGTAGAATCAGAGGAAAAAAAAGAAAAGAAAAATACATACGAATTGAATTGTGAACAATAATAAAATAGATGGATAAGTCTTATTGTCACAACGAGAGTGTATGTACAGATAAACCAATGCTTGATAATCAAAATTTATAATTAATAATCTTTTACCCAAGTATTAGTATTTTTCACAAAACGAAAAACTTTTATTGTCATACTCTTCACGTGTAGGTCCAATTCATATGAAATCTGATTTTTCTTACGTACAACAAAACTTTATTAAACGGCGAGGATGTTAGGAGAAATTACGCAAGATCTATTAGAAGGAAATGCCCAATATAAATTAAGGCGCCTATCAAAAAGATATTGAAGAATTCGAGATCTAGGTCTCATAAGTTAAGTATTAATCTCATTATATAGAAACACAATTATACAATTAAAAATATATATTATAACTGTATTTAATCAATCTTAACCCCTTATTAATCATTTGGGTCTTTTGGCTTAAAAGTTGAGAAAGGGGATATCGGAAATTCCCAATTTACCCTTTGCATTAAATTCATGGAACTTCAAACAATAAGTCAACTCACAATTGTTGATAAAACAAGGAAACTCTTATTAACGATTTTTTCTAATTAATTTCCTATACTAATTAAGTCTAATTTAAATTGTTTCCCAAAATTATCTCCGTAGTGTTTATCGTTTATTTGACGATATTTATTTAAAATAATAAGATTTGTCTATATATAGCACCTCTTCGTATATTAATTTTAAGTATTAACAAAAAAGATATAATAAGAACTATGTGGAAATAGACGTTTGTATATATATTTAATTCAAGACAACTAATATGCATGTTTTATACCAAAGGAAATGATTTGAAAATCAAAATATATATGTGTCATGGTCCAAATCCACTCAGAAGAAGAAAATGTTGGGTCATAAGGGAAGTTCAAATAAGAACATTTTTTATTGTGAGAACGGTAGGAACGAACTTTTAACTTTCACTTTTAAGATAAACCTTCTTTTTTACAAAATAATGATAACATTATAAAAAATTAGTGTCTTCATTAAGAGTATCACATATAAAAGTTGTGATAAACAACTTTCAATTGTATATTATATACTTTTTATTTATTTTAAATTAATCTCAAATTAAAAAATATAAAATTATAATAATTTTTTGGTCAAAAGTGTAGATAACTTTTCGGTGTGTGTGTGATTGTGCAGGTTTAAACCGCTTACAATTTTTTGAAGAATTCGGTTTTTGCTTGTTATCATCTTTTGGAATAGTGTTTTCGAATTTTCTCATCATATTTATTTCAACAGTCATTGGGTGTGACCGTTTCAAATCTTTAATTTTTGTTTATTTTGGTGATATATATTTCTATAAAAAGGTCAAAAGTTCATATCGAGGATACTAAAGTACTTATACTGATTCAATCTGATTTATTTTTCTTTTCTTCTTAAATATAGTAACATATTGCACTAAATTTTAGAATGAAAATGTGTCGATAGTTGTATCTAGGCATTAAATTGTAAAGTTGCACACGATTAATTAGCTTATATTCTTTTTCTTTCATTTCTTATAACATATCTAAATTTATTTTAGTTGATGTTATTGACAAGATATATGGTGGAAATACTCACTAACTACGATAGTATTTTATTCATTATTAGTATTATTATATTTATTTATATAGTTCATAAATTTGGCCACAAAAGATGATTATTTATACTTAACATATATATGTTATATATGTATAGCAACAAAATTATGATGTTAAAAATTAGTTAATTCTTAATATAGTCATATCGGCATATAACATACTTCTACAATTCAATCACTTCTCGCTATCATCATCTACTCCGTTGTCTCATTCTTAACAAAAATTATGATGTAAAAAATTAGTCAATTCTTACAAAAATTAGTGTATTAGCGAGAAGTCAAATAATGTATGTTAACTTTGACTAAATTTTATAATCGGTGTTTGAGATGAACGCATTTTTAGCCAATAACTCCTTACTCATCTTTTCTCACATGCTCAATGGACATGTCTTCTAAAAAGTTATATTTATCCCGCCGCATTGCGCGAGTACTTTACTAGTTTGAGATAAACTCAACAGAATTTCATTAATATAAGAATTGATTTAACAACGTAACCATGTAAAACAAAGATGTTATAAACAAATTATATGTATGTTAAAAATATAATTAATAATATGCTCACTCGTGTAAATACACGGGTCAAAAACTAGATAAAGTAAAACTAGTTGATATCTATTCTATTCATATATATAAAACAAAGATTTTGTTGCTTATGTGGCAACATATTAACCCTCATAAATGATGTGACATTAAAAAAAAATATATTACGATTTACAATTTTTTTAAGATATGCCAACTCATTTATTACTTTATTTAACCTCAATTTTTCCCCTTATTTAATCTTACTAAATCATATTTTGTCAACTTTATACCATTGTTTATTTTATTTTCATTTGAATCTCTATTTATTTTTTTATTTTGTGATTTTCGGTATACGTTACTAATGAGTTCCATTAATAAATTTTCAACTTTCAATGATATTAATGCAATTGTACATTATAAATTAATATTACTAAATCATTAGGCTACTTACAAATAATCATATAATTGTAAATTTTAGATGATATTAATTCATTAGGCTACTTACAAAAATCATATGATTGTATTTTCTTAAACGATCGTGTATCGCACGGGCTTAAAGTCTGATCTATATATATAACACGGTTGTTAAACTAAATTTTACATATGTCACTACACTTATTTCCTTAAATAACAATATGTTAACAACTGAAAAAAAAGTACACATGTCACATGTATCGATTGTTACTTTAAATAACGTTATAAAATAAATAAAAAATTAATGATTTTAAATGCTTATATAAAATTAGTTCATTAATTAAAAATAAATCTCAAAAGTATATACGCATATACATGTAATATAGTATGTATGGATTCTTGAATTTATATGTGATGTGACTATTAAGTGCAAATTACGAATTGAAGTTCTAATTATAATTACACTGCATAAATTTGTACGTGTTAGTTCAACAATATTAAAACCATATTTTAATTGTGTAACACCCAAATTTTGGGTCTAAAAATAAATGGTATGGGAAATAGTTTTTACTTAAGTTACTTGAAAATAAATAGGTAAAAGAGTCACGGGCATTATTGTGACTAATAAAATAGTATTTTGTCTCGCAGGTATTTTCGAGTTCCAGACAATAAGGCTAGAAGGGGATAAAAATTATACTAATATAAATTAGGGAATCGGTGGAGGTGACCAACTCTTTTCTACCTAACTTCTTTCCTCATTTCTTTGTTCTTCATTCTCCCTAACTAAAACCTTGAGAGAATTAAAAAAAGCTACATAAATTAAATCAAGTAAGTTATGAATTGAAGATTACATCATATTGTATCATCATCATCATCTTGCTATTTTATCTTTGTAAATGTTCTTGATGCTCTTGTAAATTACTTGAATAAAATAGGTTATTAAGTGATTTTGTAGGAAATTGAAGTTAATTTAAATAGTATATGTATGTTATTCCTTGCTGATTATATGATGATTGATGATTACAAGAAGCTATTATACAAGATTTCTTAGTGTTCATCAAGATAGAGTTAGGTTGGTTTAAAATGAATTGGGTAATGATGTGTATAATGAATTGAAGCTTGAAAAGTTGTTAAATGTTGTTATATGAAGTTGAGTGATGTTATTTGTGGTATGAAACTGATTAAAAGTCTGGAAATTTCAGTATTTTGGTTAAAAACTTCATGCAGTAGTAGTTTTACTCGAAGTACAAGTTGCTGTAATAACCCAGATCGCAAAGCGACCAAATCTCATCGCGACGCGATTGTAGTTTGACATATCAGTTTCTGTTTCATGTTTGAATTATGTACGTTATTATGACTAGAGAGATATAATTGTAGTAAATAACATATGATAAGAATGATATAGAATCAAAATTCGAGTAAGTTAATTAGATAAAAAATCAAATTAAAGTGTAGGTATGTTAAATGGTTTAATATTATTGATAAGTTAATATCATGTACATGGCAAATTCTTATATGTAATTACCTTGGAAACCTGTATCTTTGTTGAATTTGTATGATAGTCATAATTTAGTTATTGTCGTTGATCAAGACTATACTTTTGAAATAAGGGTATATTATGAAATGGAATATATGGTGTAGAACTTATATGTTGAGCAAATACATACTTAACTATGATGCAAAAATGATGTGATTTGACTAGTAGTTGTAAAGTGATATTTACAACTTGTTGTTGTTATAGTTTGATGTTATGGATTTGAAATATGATATATTAATATAACATGAGTTAATTACTATGGGACGAGTGCTGACTTATTACTCTTTATGTTCTCAGATAAGCAGAAGGAAACTCAGTGATATAAGACAACTGAGTTCAGATACTGGGATTTTGGTGAGTGAGATTGTAATCCTCGGTTCAACCCAGTTGTAACAGGTTTGGTTACAACGGATGAACATACTTGTTATTGGTTATTGACTGTTTAGTCATCAGAGTTATTGTTGTTATTGTTTGATTGGTTGTTTATATTCCGTAATGGCACGATTAATATGCAATATGTGATTCTTGGCCGCTGGGCATATGTGTATTAATGAGAGGTCAACAATGGTTGGGTTTGTTGCTATTATTTGGCTGACGGGGTTTCCGATACACATAGTTAATGGATGAACCCTAGTCAGTGAAGATAGCTTCAAACTATCGGTAAATTACTGTGATGACATACCAATGGTTTAAGGTGTTCTTATGAAGACTTACTCAAGAACTGCCGGTCCTTTTTAATGTTGTGTGCTTATGTGTTTATTTGTTATAAGATTTGTTATTTATGGATTGAACTGTCGGTTATAGTGTCATTCACTTAGCTGTGAGTTAGCCCCTTGATATTTAACATTTTGCAGATTATGTTTGGGAATAGGGAATGGGCGTTTGGATACTGGATGAGATGTTTGACTACTGTTGCGACTACTCTGATATTTTTTTTTTTGGAAATCATTGTTTTTGGGAAAGTCATATAACACCCAACCGATAGTACTTCATTTTGTAATTATATATTTATAACTGTTATGTTTTGGGAACTGTAAAGATTTTTTTTTTAGAAATATCGGGACATGCGCTTCCAGTGTTGGTAAATATAATAAAATATGTTGTTAAATATGGGGTGTTATAAATTGTGATTGTCGCGATATTGTTAATTTGTTATCAAACATAAACAATAAATAAATATATAATTAGAAAAATTGTCGCGTACTTTATTTATATATCTTAATTAGGAGATTATGACAATTAACCTCATAAAATATATATTTTGTCATTTAGTTTTAAATTTTAAATTCATACATATGTTTATTATATCTTTATTCTAATGTCTCTTTATGTTGGTTATGTACGTCAAAGTCCGATCTTTTATTATTTGATCTATACTTTTTATTAGCACTTCGAAATTTCTTGATTCCTTTATAGTTTGCTTATATTATTAATCATATTCATTTTCAATAATAATTGCACAATTAAGTTGACAATATTATATTTACAAAGTATACTATGTATTTTTAAAACGGCCGTGTATCGCACGGGCTCCATACCTTGTATATATACACACTAAATAAAGTATATTTAGTGGTGTATGGATGATTTTTGGTGGTATACAGATCACTCACCTTTGTATTTTAATGCTTAATCAAATTTTCAACGCTCAATGTTTTGTTTTTAGTTAATCGATTAATTCAATTTAACAAAAAAAGTACAATTCAATGCGTTTTATTTCAAATGTTAATTTTGTTTAAAAACTATTTATATAGAAAAAAGATATAAAATATAATTATGAGAAGTTTCAGACAATGGGAATTCATTTTTGGGATGTGTACGTTTTATTTAAAGTAAGTGTTAATTTAATTTTATCATTACTTACAATTGCTTTGAATAAAATGGTAAACTGGTTGATCCCAAGTTACAATATTGTATAACTTTGGTTTGATCACTAATTTTTTTTTTTTTATAAAATGACAAACTGTTTAATCCCAAGTTATGCTATTAACTTAGTATAAATGAGTTACTAAGACAAAAAAAAACCATACTTCTAATGTCACGCGGCGACATACGTACATCGGTATTGATGGTTGAATATATTCAAATGTAATTATAAAACTATTTTGATACGTTAATTTTTATATTAAACACGCGTGCATAATATATTTACCTAAAAGTGTATAAAAATTTCGCTCCGTCGAAACATGCGAGTTATAACATCTTGTTAAGTTGCAACTTACAAGAAATGAATATGTATTTAGTTTTGAAAATAAAAAACTCCGTTTGACCAAATTTACCCAGCGTTTTACGTATAATTTTGACCGAAGTCCGAAACCACGTTATCCTCCGGCGTTTGACCAACGCAATCAAACCGACATTACACAAACTTATAAATACAACACTACCCCTCAATTACTAGTACTTATTAGTTCCTACCATCCTCTACAATAATACAAAACGTAAATTAGGGTTTTTAATATCTCATGCCTGATTCATTCAAGAAAAGTGAAGTTAGCAAAAGAGTCGGTAGTTTTAGTTGCTCGATATTCTTTTCTTGCATTCGATTTCCATTCGTAAAATAATACTGCAAGTGATTTAGGGTTTTTATTATGTAAAAACCCTCGTGGTTGATTAGTTCTGGAAAAGTGCAGTTAGATTTGGGGTTTGATGACGCGATCAGGTATTTTTAGTTGGTTGATTTCCGCTCTTGAATTCTGTCGAAATTTTGCTTCATCTTGCTAATGGTACCTTCAATTTCTTTATCCCACTGTTATATTAGTATCGCCTGCCTGCCTCTCTAATGATTATGATATATGTTTTTCTTTAAATCCTTCGTATTATGGCTGAAAAGTATTGATATGATGTTGTTTTGGATGATTATAATTTCTAGTATTGTCTTCAAGTATAATTGTATAAGAATACTTAGATAAAAAGATCACTTTTTTTTTTGTTTTTTTTTTTTTTTTTTTTAAATTCAAGAATTCAGGTTATATCTTTATTTTAAAACCAGTTTCACACTGCATAAATGTAGGCCACCCAACACGTTTTTGTTTGTTCTGTGGTCTACCTGCCTGTTGATTTTCATCGACGTTATTGATTTGTGTGTGTGTGATGTGTGCGCCTACCACTCTACCTGCACATTGACTCCTTTCATTGACATTTTTGTTTACTTAATTTCTAGAGGCTGCAATCCCCTTGCTTGAACACCTAAACAATCATTTCAACCTCATGTACTTTGAGGCTTGTAGTCGTTGATGTTGATCAGGTTTATGTAGGGTAAGTAGCTTTCTTGATATGGGTATCTTTTTATGGTGTTTCAAAGTTTTACTTACATACTTTTGTCTATTACGGAGTATTCACTAGCAGGATTGCTTTCTTGACATGGTCTATTTATTATCATGTTCTATTTAAGTTTTACTTACTCACTTCTGTCCCTGATGTATACTATCTTCTGATACTGATTTTTTTACCTGAATTTGAGAAACTGGAATCCTCTTACTTTATCACCTAAAAATCCATGTCAACCTTATTGTACTTTGAGGCTTGTATTTTGAGGTTGACTGGACTTATGTAGCCTATTAAAGTAGTGGGATTGCTTTCTTGACATAGGTATCTCTATTATCATGTTTGATTTATTTTATGTAAGTTTTATCCATACGTTTTTGTCATTAATATACGTATTTACTTTCCAATAATGATTTTTTGCCTAAATTCGAGAAGTTGGAATCCTCTTACTTGAACACCTAAGAATCCATGTCAACCTTATTGTACTTTGAGGCTTGTACCTTGAGGTTGATTGGACTATTCTAGGCTATTAAAGTAGTGGGATTGCTTTCTTGACATAGGTATCTCTATTACCGTGTTTGATTTATATTATAACTTTTATCCATACGTTTTTGTCATTAATATACGTAGTTTACTTTGTAATAATGTATTTTACCTAATATCGAGAAGTTGGAATCCTCTTACTTGAACACCTAAGAACCCATGTCAACTTTATTGTACTTTGACGCTTGTAACTTGAGGTTGATTGGACTTATGTAGGCTATTAAAGTAGTGGGGTTGCTTTCTTGACATAGGTATCTTTATTATCGTTTTGATTTTATTATTTCATTTTTATTTGAGTTTTATTCGTATGTTTTTAAAATTAATATATGTATTTTACCTTCTAATAATGTTTTTTTACCTAAATTTGAGAAGTTGGAATCCTTACTTGAACACCTAAGAACCCCATGTCAACCTTATTGTACCTTGAGGTTGATTGGACTATTCTAGGCTATTAAAGTAGCGGGATTGCTTTCTTGACATAGGTAATTCTATTATCGTGTTTGATTTATTTTTATCTAAGTTTTATCTATATGTTTTTGTCATTAATATATGTATTTACTTTCTAATAATGGTTTTTTTCCTAAATTCGAGAAGTTGGAATCCTTACTTGAACACCTTAAAACCCATGTCAACCTTATTGTACTTTGAGGCTTGTACCTTGAGGTTGATTGGACTATTCTAGGCTATTAAAGTAGCGGGATTGCTTTCTTGACATAGGTATCTCTATTATCGTGTTTGATTTATTTTATCTAAGTTTTATCCATATGTTTTTGTCGTTAATATATGTATATACTTTCTAATAATGGTTTTTTCCCCTAAATTCGAGAAGTTGGAATCCTTACTTGAACTCCTTAAAGCCCATGTCAACCTTATTGTACTTTGAGGCTTGTACCTTGAGGTTGATTGGACTATTCTAGGCTATTAAAGTAATGGGATTGCTTTCTTGACATAGGTATCTCTATCATCGTGTATGTTTTTTTATATAAGTTTTATTATCGATATGGTTTTGTCTTTGTTATACACATTTTACTTTCTAATAATGTATTTTACCTAATATCGAGAAGTTGGAATCCTCTTACTTGAACACCTAAGAACCCATGCCAACCTTATTGTACTTTGAGGCTTGTAATTTGAGGTTGATTGGACTTATGTAGGCTATTAAAGTAGTGGGGTTGCTTTCTTGACATAGGTCTCTTTATTATCGTTTTGATTTTATTATTTTATTGTTATCTGAGTTTTATTCGTATATTTGTCATTAATATACGTATTGTACCTTCTAATAATGATTTTTTTTTTACCTAAATTTGAGAAGTTGGAATCCTTACGTGAACACCTAAGAACCCCATGTCAACCTTATTGTTCTTTGAGGCTTGTACCTTGAGGTTGATTGAACTTTTGTAGGCTATTAAAGTAGTCATACTGCTTTCCTGACATAGGGATCTCTATTATCGTGTTTAATTTTTTACTTTTTCTATTTAAGTTTTATCTATATGGTTTTTGTCTTTATTATACATATTTTACTTCCTAGTAATGATTATTTTACTTAACTTTGAGAAGTTGGAATCCTCTGACTTGAACACCTAAGAACCCATGTCAACCTTATTGTACTTCGAGGCTTGTACCTTGAGGTTAATTGGATTTATGTAGGTTGTTAAAGTAGTGGGATTGCTTTCTTGACTTTGTATATATGTCTGTCTTTTTTGTTTTGTTTTTAAGTTATATATATTTTTGTCATCGTTATACATATTTTATTAATTATTACTTTGTAATGATGATTTTTAACCGAAATTCTAGAAAGTTGAATCCCTTTACTTGAACACCTAAGAAACTGTTTCAACTCTCAACCTTATTGTATTTTAAAGTAGCGGGATTACTTTCTTGACATGGTATCTCTATTTATGCTCTATATTTGACAGCGTTGTTGTCTTGATTTATTTACCACTTTTTTTATGCTCTATTTCTGGATCCGTGCTCCCTCTATCTTTTAATGATTGTGTTGTTGTTTTGGTATTATTAGTTCCCCCGTCTTTTTCATCATCATGCGAAGTTCTTACTTCTTTGTGATAGGTCTAAAATAGCTTGAGCATGGATTGCCTTCCTGGTTTGTATATGTATGCTTCATTCTAATGCCTTTCCGTCCTTGAAAATTCTATTGACATATTTCTATCCACACTGTGCATGCTTAAATGGTTCACCACTGTCTCAGAGGCGAATCTCGTCTTTATTGAACAAAAAACGTTATTGCAGTCTGATGTGTTTCTTGCCGTGGCCAAAAAAACCATATATTTGTGCTCTTACTTCGTACTGTCAGCATGTATTTTATGTTTTAAAAATAATAAGATTGTGTTTAGGTTTGTTGTGAGTGAAACTATTATCGAGTCATTTGAGGACTACCTGATGTTTTGATTTAAATTTCATATATGTTTTCTTGATTTAGCCCCTTTGGTTCTCTTCCTTCCCTTGGTGTAGCTTGGACTATTGTCCCTCCTTGTTTGTATCTAGTGGCACTTGATGCATTTGAATAAACGATAAAAAGGAGTTTTATAGATTAAATCAATGAGTCTTTAGGCTACTTGTTTCTTCCATTTTGGGGTGACCTGTGGTTGCACAATTTGTCTTCGAATTAACAGTTGATTTATATGATATGCTAGTTTATGACAATTCTCAGTGTAGCTATTTGTGGATCACTATGCTACAATGATTGACTGTGGTGTTCTTGTGTTAGCCAGTTTTAGCTATTTTAGTGGGTCTATTTCTGTGAATTCTTATTATCTATTCATGTAATGCATCTCCAATATGATAATATATACATGCATATGGCATGTGCTTCACATTAGATTTAAGTCAAGTTTTGGTAGGATTATTTGCTTGGGGCATGAAGTACTTTTATGTGGAGAGCTAATATAATTGTCTTCACTATAACTTCAATAATTTGTTTTTAGGTATAAGGATACTTCACATGGCGATAGATTTCTTAAAGTGTTATATGGTTTATCTATGCTGTGCAGCCTGTGCTGAGTCTTTCAGGTTCTATAAACTGGTGGCACATAGTGTACACGTGTTGCCAGAAGATGCCTTTATATCTTGGCTGGTTAAGTTACTGTTACATGTGCCTTGCCTTATGTATACGTACACATTGTTGATGCTGCAGGGTGAGGCGGAACGGAATTCGATGGAGTTGTTCCTCCAGGTGGATCTGTACTCCTTGAATATATTTTTCCTTGGTACTATATCTGTTCAATATGTGGTTTCTTGATTTCCCTTGTGTGTTAGCTTACACAATGAGATTGTGTGTTGTTTGTAAGCTTGTTTTGTGTTGAGCACTGCAATTCAATCAAATCATGTACTTGAACACCATTCATTATGAATTTATGATTTCTTGCAGACATCAACTGCAAAGGCATAACAGTGATTTACTACGAGTAGGACCCATTTAGCTAGGAAATGACCAGCTTCATGCATTTGATTTAAAAGTTATTTCAACAATTTTAAGGAGTGTTGAAGCCTTTCGGTTTGTACCATCTATTCGTTTTCTTTGATTTCTTCCCCTAACTGTTGATTATAGTGTTCTGTAACTTCTCTCTTTTTATATTCCTTTTTCTTTTTTTCATTTAAGTTTTAAGCCTTTAAGATACTGTTGTAAAGATCCTTGATTATCTTGGGTGTTTAATAACTGTTACATGTGCTTATCTCTTTTGCATTATGGAGATGTATAAGCCATAAGGGCACAAATTGTCGCTGCTGTTTGAGGCGGAACTGAATATGATGGAGTTGTTCCTGCAGGTGGATATGTGCTCCCCGTATCTTCCTTCCTTATTACTATTCAGTTCGTAATGTGGTTTCTTGATTTCCCCTGTGTGAGCTTACACAATGAGATACTTTTTTATTTGTAAGCTTGTTTGGGGTCTAGCACTGCAATCTAAACAAATCATGATTTGCTGGGTACCGTACTGTGTTTATGATTTTTTCTGTTTTGGTATTATTGTTTCCCTGATAGCTCCAGCATGGATAGCCCATTGAGCTAGGAATAGAGCAGGCTAATTTATTTTGTTTAAGGGGTATTTTAACAATTTTAAGGAATGTTGGAGCCTTTCAGTGTGTGACATCTATTGGTCAGGGTGTCTTTCTTTGATTTCTTCCTCCAACTGTCAATTTTACTCTTTTGTGACCTCGACTTTTTTTTTTCCTTTGTGATTTAATTTCGTATCTTTTCTTTAGGAACATTCCTCTAATGTAATCCTTCAAACGACTGTACGTCTGCATTTGAATCAGGGATAAGTGTCAAGCCACTCAAGTTATAGGAGTGGTATTCCAATACTGACCATTGCACACAATAGAGGTTATTATTTTTGCAGCAGGTGAAAGCTCAACGAAAAATTCAGACGTGATGAGGAAATCATCCAATTGATGGGATGGTCTTCTTTTTGTTTGTTCTAGTGCATTCAGCCTGTTCTTTGAGTTTCTTCTGGTATTTGGTTTTATGTTGATGGTTCTTTCTGGATGCATATTATTTAGTTTTGAAAGGGTTAATAAACAGCAAGAGCATCAAACTTTCACAGAATGTTTAACTTAGGGAATAATAAACTATTGTTTATTCAAATCAACTCTAACTATACATATTGCTCTTAAGATTAACTAAAGTTTATAAAATGTTTTTAAGGATAACTAAATTTATAAAATTGTTCAAAATGATGAGAGCACTTATGGTTGCTAATAAGGTTTTTTTACACTACACGTCAAGTTTTAAAAGTACAGTTATTTTTTTTGTAAAAAATTAGTTCATCCTCTAAAATGAACATTTTGTGAAAGTTTGATACCCCATCTGTTTATTACCCGTTTTACATTATGTCATACATGAATGGTTTGGTTCTGTACTTCTGTGTCATCTTGGAAGATGTTGGTTGTTCTGCATGTACTTGATCGATGATGTCTCATTCTATGTTGGTTTGATTCATTAATAACTCTGCCTTGGGGTATATGTAGGTTCTGCTGGTTTAAATCCTGGATAAATTCAGTAGTGAAACTTGTATACATGCTTGTTGTGACTCGATCTAATTAGTGAGAAGGACCTGTAAAGGCTTAGAAAACTAGGAGGGTGCAGTTGAGCTCCAGGTTAGGCTGCTCACTGTAATAGGTAAATATAATTGATCAGTGTCAGAACTCAAAACACTGGGAACTATTTTTTTTCTTTCAAGCTTTTCCATACTTATTGATATCAACGTTCATGCTAATCTGGTTTTTATGTATGTTAGTCATGTATTTTGGTTATTTTATCGTGTTTTTGATGTTTTACTTAAATACTTAGGTTTAATACAATAATTAATTTTTACCTAATTTAGAGAAGTTGTAATCTGTTTACTTGAACACCTAAGCCTTCTCGTATATTGAGGCTATTACTTTGAGGTTGTGTAGGTGTATGTAGGATGTCAAAGTAGCGGGGTTGCTTTCTTGATACCGGTACCTTCATTTCTCTTATCTATTAAAATTGTGTTATTATCTTCAGTTAACTTTCTATTTGTTCTCATTTTTTTTCCTTTTGTGTTGATATCAACTTTCCTACCAAGTTAATTTAATTGGTCTACTAGTATATTTTTTTTTACTTTGTCTTATTTTTAATATTTTACTTGCATACTTATCTCCTTTTTATTTATATTATACACTTAAAATAATGACTTTGTACCTAATATGCTTGCTTATCGAGTATGTAGTACATGTGTATACGCAGAGATTTTCTCTTAGTCTATGTCTCCGATGTTTCTCATTTGTTGCCAGTTTTCGGTACTTTACTAACGTATCATTGTTTCTATTCTTCTCTACTTAGCTGAGATGTCCCTGTCTTTTCAGACAGAACTGAAAAGGAATGGGTTGATGTCCTTGTTGGCAGATCATTAGCACATTTCATTTCTTCTTCGTTATTATTCTGTATGTGCACTGATTCTCTGGTTTCCACGATCTTATATATCATGATGAGATGAGATTGTTTTTTTACATGTATAAATATTAGTTAATTATTCTTTTTATTTTATTGGGATCAAAAGGTTATGTTTTTATTTTTATTTTTATCAATAGGTTGCTTTCTACTTGTACTGATTGTTTGAAGATTGATAAAAAGCTGTATGTATCATACAGGTTCTAGTTTCTGGTTCTCTTTTTGGTGTATGGACACTCCGTGGTGTTGTTTCTTTGAGGTTCTATAGACAGGTGGCACATGCGTACCTGTACCTGGGTTTGCAAGATGCCTTCTTAATAATTTTTTTTTACGTTTCAAGATGTATGACAGCACACCGTTGTTGCTGCAGGTGAGGCGGAACTGTATATGATGTTCCTCCAGGAGGATGGATCCGTGCTCTCTGTATATTTCTTACTTATTATATTTATTTTACCGTCAGTTTTGTTGATTTCCCTAGTGTGTGAGATTACACAATGAGATAGTGTTTGAGGTATAATATGGTACCACGGTCCCCGAATACTGTTGGTGTTTACTTTATCTTTATGTATGGCACAAATTTTTTTAAGTGTTGACTTACGGTGTCTATATTTGAACCTGCAAGATCGCTTTCTTAAGAATCAACTGGTGACACATCTAACACTTAGTATTGCTGTACGACCTTTTTTGATGCGTTGGTGAAGGGATTGGCTACAAGGAGCAGACTAGTAAGTGTTTTTGTAATAGTGATATTTTGACTTCAAGAAGGTTGTTTTAGCTATATATGAATTGACCATCTTAATACTATAATTTTGTCTAAAAAGAGTTTCTCCTTAGTAAAGAGAAGTTGTGATCAGTTTGTGTTATTATATGCATAATACACAATCATTTTGGAAAAATGTCTTACTGCTGACTTTCTAGTCATACCCTACTATCTTTAACCTCGTAATCCTTATGGTTTTTCATGCTTACTAATTTGATACCCAAATGCCAAACCTTTTCGTATGTGGTAATTGTTTAGGAGTTGTTGCAAATATTGAAAGTGTACTGCCTTTTCATATGTGTCCTTTCTGATAGTTAAAGTCAAACTTTATCTATTGTTAGCATTCTAGTCATCGGCAGTCTTGTTGTGTATTCATTTTCCATGAGCTTTAGCCCTGAGTGTGCAGGGAGAAAAGGATGCAGTTATCTCTATCGTTAAGTTGACATAAGTCGAAGTTTGAAGTGGTGAAGTATGAATGAGTTGACTCTCAGGTATTTATCTGTTTTTCATGTAACAGTCAACTTATAACATCCGGATGACACAAGCAGTTGTGGGGGACGATAGTTACTACTGATACTGATTTCGACACAGTATCTGACACTAGTCGTCGTTCACATATTTGAATGGTCCGGCTTAGGCGGTTATTGGTGACGGTGCAAGTATAAGTCACGTTGTCTAGTGTGATATAGCTTATAGCTTTTTGATTAATTTTTGACTTAACTATTTTAATCCCATTCTTAATTTGCTTCACACTCAGAGTCAGCGTAGTTCCGATCTTCCCTTCGGGGACTACTATAACATGTATAACCATTACGATAAAATTGAACATGTAATGAATGTAACTAGGCCTGTAAACGAACCGAACAAACACGAACATAGTCTGTTCGTGTTCGTTCATTAAGGTTTTGACGAACAAACGAACGAACACGAACGGATTTTATTGTTCATGTTCGTTCACTAAGAAAATTTGTTTGTTCACGAACACAAACGAACGTACACGAACAAACACATAATTTAACGCGTTACTTCGTTGATACTTGAAATCAACATCAACAAACATAAACGAATGTCTATATACACATCTACACATTGAAACTTTCTAATGCATATTTAACATTACAAAACGATCACGATATGAAGATAAACTCTTTTTCTTGATCCGATTGTAGGTAAGATCCGATTGTAGGTAAGAGCAATAGATTTGGAATTAGTGGAGGTAAATATGAGGTAGAAATGTATAGATATTTAATATTATTGAATGAAAGTACCCAAATATTTAATAATATTATATTTAGAATTTAGCTTAAATCAAAATAAGATATACAAATATGTATTAATTTAATTAAACTGGTAGTTAATAAATGAACATTTAACTGAACGTTCACGAACATGTTATTGAACGTTCACGAATGTAAATGAACGAACGAGACCTGTGTTCATGTTCGTTCACATAACTAAACGAACGAAAAAATTTGTTCATGCTCACTCATAAAACGAAACGAACGAACGTAAATGAACTTCCCGCCGAACGGTTCACGAATAGTTCACCGAACGTTCAGTTCGCTTACAGGCCTAAATGTAACCATCAAGCATAAGATTATTAATCATAAAAACCAAACCTTATGAATTAAATAAGGATGAATCAACAAAAGATGTTAATGCTAGATATAACTAAAAAGTAAAAACACATTACATTAAAACACCGAGTCTTGCGAAAATAAAACATGATAGTGTACGTGCTATATATAAAAGATAGTAAATAATTAGCAGCAACCAAAACCAAGTAACATGATAGTGTGCCATATATTAAAAGCTTCACATGCTATGGATTGGTTATATAGACTTCAAGTATTTATTTAGGATCCCTTGATGAACAGAATTCAACTTGTCGATAATCTGCATGTTTAGACTAACAACCTGCAATAATCCAGCAAAATCTCTATCATCAGCAGCATTAGACGATTGACAAAGATCCAACTGTCTGCTTACATTGTCGAGAAGATTCTTCATGATGATTGTTATAGGAGCACTGAGAGGACTAACTACGGGAATTGGACCCGCTTTATCATCATATGATCTTTTTCTCTTCCCAGAACCTACAAAAAGAAAAATTGTGTAAACGGTATGAAATATATAGCGAGTATAACAACAATATACGTACGTATATGAACCTTGTGATTCGACATTTCCAATTACAGTGCTTTGGTGGTTAACTTGGATCATTGGTGGTGACTGATTAGCACTGTTTCCGCCATTCGACATGCTTAGTACTTAATAGTGAGTGATGTAGGGGGATAAGAAATTGGATAAATGAAGATGAGTAATGCTCAAATTACGTAAGAATGTGCATGAATATATATGTAGATAGCATGCGGTTATAGGCATGAAACAAAACCGGGTTTTCACCCGACCCGACCGGAACTCGAACCGGGTTTTAGGTCAAGAAAGTCAAAAACCGGGTTGGACCCAACCCGAACCGGGTTTTTTCGGGTTTTCAACCGGGTATTTAACCGGGTTTCGGGTTTTTGATCGGGTTTTGACCGGGTTTCCAACCCGACCCTATTTCAACCCGGGTTCAACCCGATTTCGAATTTTAAAAACCCTACCCGGGTATGTACCCGCCGGGTATTAAAAAACCTAAACCGGGTAGGGTCAAACCGGGTTTGACCGGGTCGGGTTTTCGGGTTTGAAACCGGGTAGGGTTTAAAACCCGGTTTTTTTGTTCAAGCCTATGCGGTTAGATTGTGAAAATGTGATACCATGTTTGCATAAATTTCGTGACCCATGTTTATGTTCAGTTACTTATATAGCCCATGTTTGTATAACTACACCCACGTCTACATATTTTCCATGTGATTGGCTGGTAACTGGGTAGCCCCATTTGCACAACCACAACCCACGTTTTCATTTATGCTTAATAATAATAACAAGGTTTGATCTTAAAATTGCCAAACTAATTTATTAAAATACAAATTTTATTAAAAGTCAATCTAAAATTTTGCAATAATAATTTTAGTTTGATAATGTTAACTTTAAAAAAGTTGATAGTCTTGACTAAAAAAGTAAAAATTGCCAAACTAAATTTCTTATCAAAGTTTTTAGTTTATATATTACAATGCATTTATTACTAAATTTTCTTCTAAAGGCGCGAATAGATTTTATGGATAGAAAATTTTTACAACTTAATTGATATTAAAGAGATCGAAGAAGTAAATGAAAAAAGAAAAGGAAAAAAATATAACTTAACAATAGAGGAGACCAAAAGTAAAAGGAAAACAATAATTATGACCTTGATAATTGAGAATTTTATTACTCATGTTTCAATGATAAAGTGGTGATAAATTTTTTGAAATTTCATGATAGATTAAAGTTTTAGTTTGTCATTTCATTTAAGGGATAATAATAATAATTTTATTATATGGAGTACATCTTATATCTTAATTTTTTTTGCTTTTTTAGAAAAAGTCTTAATTATATGTTGTGTTGATGTGTATGTAATTCAAAGTATTTTGTAATATACCGTAAATAAATAATATTTAGTATGGTTAATTAAAAAAAATTAGCTCATATGATCGTTTAAAAGTTTTTGAATTTAAGTAATCCATATGTGTAACGTATTCAAGGTATGAAGTTTTGTATACATTTTATATAAGTTAATTTCTTGTTCAGTAATTTTATCTTAAAGGTCATTGTGCACTAATAAAAAATCAATTAAATAATTAATCGGAATGTGTGTATACACGATTATATATTCTAGTATTATATATAAAAAACACATATATTCTAAAAGTGACACAATCACTTTTTAGGATGTCATGTGTCCTTAATTATTGTGTACATATATTAAACTTGAGATTGATATTAGTACATCTATTAATCTTAATCTTAAAATTAACTACTACATATAACCAACCATTTCACTTTTGAAAGTGCACATACTCTTTTTGCAAAATCACATGTATTCTTTAATCATGTATTCTTAATCATCTAATCTTTAATTCTTAAAATCATCCTTTATGTCTCAACCTTAAAACTAACACTAATATATATCTTAATATTAAACGTAAGGGGGAATTACATAACATATCAAACACTTTTTACCCCTTATATTTATATTCTTAACCTTAACTATTATACAAAAATAATCCTTTCATCCTTAGAAATTCTAATCATAATACATCAATTACAAATATGTTTTCTAGAATAAAGAAGAATAAGCACTATTTTTATAAAAATGTTACTATCTAATATAAAGCGCACTCATGCTATAAATGTAAAATTAGGTAAAGTTAAAAAAGGTTTTACTTACCCGTAAATTTCATATGAAAATTGGATATGTAGAAATGATTTTCACAAAAATGTTTCACCTAATAATATATAGCGTGTGATATAAATTTAGATTAAGCTTTATTTGAACAAGGTTTGCCGTCCTTGAAATTTCCTTAACAAGATAACTTGGTTGGAAGGGGTTAGAGAAGGTAGTGCATTTTGCTTTAGATTCGATACTCATTAGTTTCTAGGAATATGGCTTCCTCAAATGCCATTATCATGCAACCTTTATTGCTGTCGCATTATGCATTCGGTCTAAGGGTGTCAATGGATGGATATGGATCGGATCTTGATCCGATCCACTAGTGATCCAACTTAAATGAATCATGATCCGATCCGTGATCTAACAAAATGGATCGTGATCCGATTCATATCCAACTAATTTAAATGGATCATTATCCATCCGGATCAATCCATTTAAAAAAAGTTTTCAATTATCACAAATTATTTACATTACACTACAACGTGAATATGGAAACAACTCTAGCTACAAGCATAGCATTATACATGACTATGCAATTTAAATTACCAAACTTTAATTTATATATACTACATATATATATTATGTACATATGCGACATAATGAACAGAAACAATTAAAAGAAAAAAAAAGAAAATGAAAATCAGTGCAAAGCAATAAGCTTGTATATATATATTTGGTAATTTCAAAATCAAGCCTTTTAAAGCACCAAAAGAATATGAGCAGGTGATCGAACTATTATAGACCTTCGAACGCGTCGACGCAACACCAAAAGAATATGAGCAGGTGAACGAATTATTAATCGACCTATTACATATATTTCGATGCGTCGACGCAATGACACACCGTGCTAAAGTTATCGTACAATTACGATGAAGAAAATAGTGGAGTAAAATTGAGCTAGTCATCAATGTAAATTGATTTTCACTTGTTGGTTTAGGTTTCACGGAAAAGATATTTACTGATAAATTATTTGACCGGATATATTACTTTTAGTGTTGGGATGAGTGGTGATAATGCGAGACCAGGAGGCTTCCCTTTACGGTGAATCATTATTATCTTATTTTGAAAATTTTAATTGGATCGATCCGGATGGATCATGGATCGATCCAAATATATAATTGGATTATTGGATTGATTTGTTGGATCACTTAATGGATTAATGGATCTATTTTTTGATCCAATAAGTCTTTTAATTGGATAGGATCGGATTTGGATCGGATCTTGATCCATTGACAGCCCTAATTCGGTCTGTGTACTTGTTGCTATATGCAACCTTTGTAGGTTTCTCTAAGAGGTGAACGAGTACACGCACCTCTAAGTATCTGCTTATAGAATGATTCAGTTTTATTTCTATCAATGTTTTAAAACCAGGGTTTTTAATCAAACCGGATTAGTGTCGATTTCTAGTCAGACCGGTCGGATCGGTTGGGTCGGAAGTCGGACCGGATTTGTTAAAAACCTTAAAAATCTATTATATACATAGAGTAAATGCATACAAAACTTAACAACAAGGCTAACAACAAAGTCATACAATCTAATACAGAACCATCAAGTATCGTTTATACAAATATACTAATACAAGTATGCGAATATACTAATACAAGTGTTTGAATGGAGTATAATTATCCTTTTTTGTCTATGTGAGCATACAACCATCAAATTACTCAACTATATTAATATCATTTTTGTCTCATTTAACATCTACTACATTAATACTTCATCTGTCCCATATTTATAATCCAGTATTCCTTTTATGAATGTCCCAAATTTATTATTCACTTCCATAAATTGATAATAATAATGTGATAAAGTTCTTTTTTATTCTTAATGTATATGTATATATTTAAGACAAAAAAGTAGGTAAAAAGTAGAGGGTAAAACTGTCATCTTACCAAAAAGTAAGAGAGATGATTATGTTTTCTTAAACTGCGTGTTTTTTGTCCGGGGACAATAAAATTGGGACGGAGGGAGTATCATTTTAGGTACTGCATTGACCCTTAAATCTACTCAACTACTTGATGTCAAACTCTACTACTTTGTTCCATATTGGAAATTTGTTAACAGCTTCAAAGTCATGTTTTTAGTTCAATGTTTATGCTTCATTGTAAACTGTTTAAATAATATGCTAATTATATATTTATACATTAGGTATAAAAATACAACTAAACAATACACACAAAAATATAAGTTAAACAACCAAGATTTTATGAATTGCGTATGATTTTTCGGGGGTTATTAATTTAATTAGGTTACAGAAAAAAGGGTAAATTACTTCGACCCGGGTCGATATTCTTTTCCGGGTCCGGCCCAACCCAGTCCGACCGGCTCAAGCGGCCCATCGACTAGTCAAATTATCGAAAAACCCTGGTTTTTTTTGCCTGGAATCCTCTAAATCTTCGGTCCGACCGGACCCGGTCTCTTAAAACATTGATTTCTATACCTATGAGTCAAATACATTGATTGGTTTAACAATATCGTGATTTATACACGCTATATTAAAATATATTCTAAGTTTAATAAAAAAGAAACTAGTTTTTTTCTCAATGTTTTTAAAACCGAAAACCGGATCGTACCGGAAAGGGTCCGGTTCCAGTCGAACCGGTCCAGCCGAACCGCCCCAAAACCGGTCAAAATCAATTTTTAAAAAAAAAAATAATCAAAAACCCGGTTGAACAACCGTCCGGTTTTGACCGAACCCGCCCGGTTCGTTGACCAGTCAAACCTTGGTCAAAACCAGTTCTGAGCGGCTCGGATAGCCTCCGGTTTCTAGTTGAACCGGTCCGACCGGCCGGTTCAACCCGGTTTTGAAAACATTGGTTTTGCTAGCCGTATGGACGGTAGGCGCACCATAAGCACATTCTGAATAACTGGATTCAGATTTTCCAAAGGATACATACTGAGTGACGCATATTTTTTTTCTTTCTTTTGCCACGAACTGACAATTGCATTCTGAAACAACATTTACAGTTTATAATACTTTACTGAATTTAAATTTGTTTTTCTGCATATGTAACACTCAAAAAAGTTGGAAAGCAAATATACTGAAAAGCCAAAGTGAGACAAGCAGACACATTGAAAAAAGAAAACAACTTTTATTTACAATAAAAACAATGAAAACCCAGAAAAGCAGTGCCATCAATGAATGACTTATTTTGAATCCCCGTCTACTCGTCTTGTGCATACTTAGGACTCACAGTAAGCCATCAAGTCTGCTGTAATTATGCCATGAAAACAAACGTCTTTCAGATTTTTATTTCCATATTACACTTGATATTAGTGCATCAATCTTGCTCCTGAAAAGCACCAAATGAATAAGGAATCAATTATAAATAAAACCAAAAGCTTACTCAAGCGCAATATACAGACCGCGAAAGTTGTTTTTATACATACATTCTGTATCTCGCTGTCCAATATATACCGGGTCTGGTAACTAGTATTAGATTATTAACTGGAAAACTATATAGCCAATGATAGTGGCATGGGCACCTAATTTGGCTGTGGATCTTTTGTTGGTTATTCTATGTTAATTTGTACTTCACATGCTTAACTCATTCTCATCCAAACTTTGCTTTATGTCCGGGGCTAACTTGGCAACAAAGTAAAACCCATCTTAGTAATACATTTCCAGAGTTCAATACAATTCATTGGATAGTATAAGTATATTTCATGAATAAATCATTTGTGTACATTCCTCAACCAACTAGAGTTTCAAATTGTAAAAGCGAGATATTGTAAAAAAAGAGAGAGAGAAATCTACTTTAGTTAATTGTATTCTCCTGATTCACTGCAATATCATATTATGCTCATTTATAGATATTCAATTGACCACAAATTTTCCTTCGCTTTATAAGCTCATAGTCTCATACACTGCACCAGAATTTATTTTCCCCTGCACTCCATTACTTATAGTTAGGGGTAAAGGTCTTGGTTGTATTTTTTATGTACAAATTTTAGTCTTAATACAAGTAAAGTTGTTACTAGAGCATGCATAGGAAACTTTTACGGTATGTTCTGGTATTGAAGTCCAAAGGTCTTTGATGATTATAAGTAACCACCCAATCCGTATTTTCTTCTCTATATTGCCATCTGAGACTTCCCGCACTACCTCCTTGTATGGTAACCTAACCATAATAACTAATATGTTTATCTAGTATGTTGTAGTTTTAACGCAAGCATCTCAGTCACAATCCGTAGGCAGAATATATAAAGTGATTTACAGTAGCTCTTAAAACATATCATAATTAAATAAATACCAGAACATAAATATTAAGTTGCAAACCTGTCATTTCATATCATTCACAGGCAATCTTGGTGTCAAAGCTGCTGAGGCAGATAGCAAATGCTTGAAAAGCAGATATCGGGTAGCGATAATCCATGGTAAACACATCCTTCCCTACTTTTCCAAACTGGAGAATAACCTTCTCATATTGTGGTCCCGATTGTCCGCTTGGTGGCGTAGCTACTAATTGAAAATTCTTTACTGAAGCAACTGTTACTCGTCCTTGAAAATTTAAGCACCAACACTGAAGCTGTTCATGCCACCTAGGCGATTTATTTTTCAAAACTAGAGGTCCATCTCTTTGATTACCCGACATTCCAGGCCCACTTTTTTCCACGCAGCTTGATCGTGATCGGAAAAAAGGAATGGAAGGAAATGATTCCCCACTGCTAAGGGGAAACTCAGTTTGTGTTGGAGCTACACCTCCTGGTTCAATTGAAGAAGTTGGGATTGGATCCATGATGCACTGCATTCTTCTTGGACCCCTGCTTATTACACAGCACATAAGGACTTGTGATTTTGCACAATTTTTCAGAAACGTAAAAAAAAACCCGGATGTTATAAGGGTACTAATATGAGGGGTGTTTGGATCTACGTCTTGAAATAGATTAGATGGTATTAAAAAAAGAAGATTAGATAATCAACTGCAATATAACAGATTGTAGAATGATGGTGTTTGGATGTGTTTCCAGTACTAAAAGCTGTAACAATAGGATGGTGAGGTGTTTGAGTGTTTGACAAGTTCATATATACTTTTCAAGATAAACTGATAAGTAACCCAAAAAGGACATTTTTATGAAACAGAGAAGTTCAGTGAATGAAAGTAAAAGTCACTTAATTTGGATGGTGACAGGTACAAAACCAAATTATCTAAATCTACTTATTTGGTCCCCAAGTAATAAGATACTCAGTGTTTGGTAGATCAAGATTATCCAAGGAATTAATATATAAGATGAACAAAAAATGGGACCTTTGTAAAGCAGACAAAAAAGTCACTTCTAATAGGTTAAAATTTTCGATTAATCTTTGAATAGCCAGTTTTGTTGCAGCTGGTACAAAACTGATCATTTGACCCTAAAAAATCATATAGTCAGAAGCAGAATCATTAATAAAAAAAAAAGAAGAATTAGCAGAATCTGTTTTCCCAAACATTAGAAAGAATTTGACTGCAATTCACATCTCAATAATCGGATAATTAGTTCCTAATACAATTAATGATATAAGAATCATCAGACCTGGATCCCAACATGTTCAACTCATATGAGATGTGAGCTACTGGATAGCTACCAGCAGGAACTCTAGGGGATACTTGAGTAGACCCCATAAACCTAGTAGACCGACTCTTTGTCATTTTAGCTCCATCGTGAGGTGGCAAACCGTCATACACGATGAATTTTGTTCCCAAAAAGTTCGACCTATGCCAAATCATAAATAAATTTCTTACTTCAGTTTCCATGTGAAGTACAACCAGTTAAATAATTTTTCAAAATGGTAACCAAACCTTAATTTCCCAATATATCTACTGCTCCCCTTTGACATGTCATCAGCATGTAAAGAGATAATATAATCGGTACATGTGGGGCGTCTAAACTTGCGAGCAGCAAGAAGAAACTTCCCATCATCAGCAAGTGCTGCCATAATCATATATAAGAGCCAGAAGGTGAGAAGAATGAAAAGTAAACCAAAAATAATAATGATAAAACATATGTCGTTGACCTTGAGTCAAACTAAGATAAAGAAAATATGTCTGAGTTGATCGTTTCCGTTTAATAAAACATTGGAGGAGAGATTCTCTTGGACCAGGCTGCACGTAATAGCAAGAGATCATTATATAAAACAGTAAAACAGCCAACTTAACTGCGAATGTACTAAATATAGATTTAATTGGTATACAAAAATAATGAAAGCTTATAGAACACAAACAAAATTTATAAGGTAAATGGACCATAGATGGAACACACGAAAAAGATCAGTAAAATAAAATTATAACGATCTATATTATTAAGGTAATCTAATAATCAAGTAACGAACCCTAGATGCAATGAATGCACCGAGACCCCATGTGGATGCCTAACAAAAGCACCAACAGTAACTACCAAAGATTTTACATGTATTAACAAGAAATATCAATCTCAAACACCAGCTATAAGTACACATTTGGAATGATACATGAGATTGTTTCCAGAACATAATTAAACCCCATGTATAAGAGAATAGTCGTCTATTTATCTGCATCAATGTGGGAACTCTAGAGAAGCCCAGCAATTATATACTCCGTACAATACATCATTTATCATTGTGAGAGTAGTTAGTAAGACGGTCAATAATGAAATAAATTCAAGGCAATGACTTGTCATTAATCTCTCGACTTATATATTGTAACAGATTTTCTGCTGATAATATATCTAGTTTAATGTTAATTAATGCACCATCGTATATCTTTATCCGGTGCTCAGTTTAATAATTTAGCCTAGAAATTGTTTATTTTTCAGTTTTGTTTTGTCATTTGGGGCACCCAACATGAACTCCAAACCTTCCTGCACAACTGTTTTCTTCTGTTTGAAAACAAAGTACACCATGTGTGTTTGAAACATAATTCTTCAATAGGGACTCTTTCCACCAGAAATATACTCGTATAATGCATCTATGCCACAGGTCATAGGATAGATAGTGTGATGAGACTTTTTCTCCTATTACATTAACTATTTAAGGGAGGCGGTAAATTACCATAAGACAATGATTAATCCAATGACTAAGACAAGGAGGTTCTGAACCTAACTCCAAACTTAAAAATAAGTATCCAAACCTCCTTGTGAACCTACAACACCAACACCCCACATAAACACATACTACAAAACACAATTGACACACACACACACACATTAATGTCTCTATTATTCCTCTCAAATCCCAGGGCCCACCACAACTCCGCTGAAAAACATCAAAACCGCCAGAAACTGCCACATTGTGCGGGTACAAGGCTAGTGTATAAGTTCATACATGTAGACAGACAGACAGACACACACACACACACACACACACTGTGTTTCCTAACGTGATTGATACAATGAATAAGTTATGGATCCCTTAGTCTACAGAAACAAAATCATTATACACTTACATATATATCAATCGATAACTCCAAATATTGAATTACTCGCCGGACAATATTACCTAATAGTGAGTCACATATCAAATCCCCATCCTAAACACTACATAACCATCAATAACAACACACAAACAAACACAGGAGCTAAAGACTAGAAATTGGGCTGATTGTTACCTAATAACGGATCATATAATAGAAATCATAATCGTAGAACACTATATAACCATCAGCAAAAACAGAATCAACACAATTAACAGATCAATTAACCATAATTCTGAAGAAATGAGCTGAAAGAACACTTAATTAATCAAATAACCTGTTTAACCGAAATCGGAAAAGTCAACAAGCCAGAAATCTCAGGTCTCTTAACAATCTCCTTCATAATCTCTCTCCAACTTCTACACACTGTAGCACAACCAACAACATTCTTCCTACACGGCCATTTATTCTCCGACGATTCAATCCGAATCAAAACCTCTCGTAACAGCTCCTGAGGCATGTTCGCCCAACAGCTTTGTTTCAATCCATCATCAGATTCATCATCTTCGAGTTTCAACGCAGCGATTGCCATTGAAGTGTCTTGAATTACACGGCAGGATCTGGTTCGTAACCCGCAATCTAGATTCATATGAGATTGAATTGGGTGGTTGGTTGATTGATTGATTGAATTTGATAAGAAATGACTTTTGATTAGGGTTAGGGTTTGGTTTTGGAGTTGGTTGTTACAAAAGAGTAATAGTAGTGGATTGAGATGTGTTTTTTGGCGCGCGTGTGGCGCGTGTTATAACGGATATTGACAGGTCGTTTGTAATTTTGTATGTGTGTCTGTATCTATCTTCTGTATCTATTTTTCTGTAGACTCGAAAGTATTGTTAGGAAACACATGGTTTTTGTGTTAAAAATAAATTAAAAATACATATTATTTTAATTTTTGGTTATTGGAAGATATAAATTAGGTGAGGTTTTTATTTTTTATTTAAACAAAATATAAGTTGCAAGAATATAAAAAAATCCATATTATAAAAAGATTAGTAGTAATACATCATGGTTTTTTATTGATTGGTTGTTAATTTACGTATAATCACTTAAAATAGCATATGAAATATGGAAAAAGGTTTGAGAATAAACATTTCTAAGGGTAGTAACGGCATAAACAAACATTTTAATTTAATTTTAAAATTTAACTAATTTTTGATAAAAAATTATTAGAATTTTTTGATATTTGATATGAGATTTTCTTTTCTTAAAAGGTGACACAACTAATTTTAATATTATTTTCATGCAAAATAGAGATACATATGTTGAGATTAAACAAAAAAATCAATCAATCTTACAGTATAAGAAATTATTCTAAATAATCATTTCCTAAATAATTTCCTAAATATTTATTTATATAAAATAAAAGAATTGCATGTTAACTGACAATTAACAGTTGAAATACATTATGTTTGTAGATATGGAGTTTTTAATGTAAGCTCTTAAACACAACTCAAAACTATTTTATATATTCGTTGACATTATTATCATCTACTTTTTATTTTTTCACAACTTCTGGCATCAAATTTATGTAATATAGTTTAACATTAACATGCATTTTATTGACTTTTTGATTTAACAATTTTTAAACAATTTTCCCTGTAATAAAAAAAACTCAATTTTTGACCCGTTTGGTATTTAATTCCAAATATTCCATTCCATTCCATTTTCTTTTGTATTCATAATTTTTGTATGATAAAATAATTACACGCAACCTTGTTTTATGTTTGGTTTTATTAACAAAGTTAAAAAGGGTTGTTCCCTTATTAGTTGGCCTTTCGTCTTTGGCCAGCACTTGTAGATCCCTTTGGTCTTTTAAGTGGGGTACCACCAACGAGATTCGATCAGCATTCTTCACTAAACCATTTTATTTACCGATAATAAAATAAATAAATTTATATATTGGTTGTAAATTTATGTATTTTTAAAATAAATTGTCTCTTCACAACATAATCAAAATTACAACTTCCACAAACTTATATAGCTTAACAGCAAGTAATATCTACAAAACCCTCATAATAATAACTATTTAGAAGTTACGGATATTTCTGTAATTAGAGTTTTCGATATCTGTCATACCTAGTTTGGATTCATGAGTCAAATAGATATAGATAGATTGAGCATACATTGATTCACAAGACACGGTGAGGCAAAATGATATTATAAGTGTCTATTGATATATTTGACAAAGCGGATAATCGTTTGAGATTTTCGGAACTCGTAATATTTGGACGAGAGGACCTATCAAAATTCATATTACTTATCATGTAATATAGGTGCAGTTTGTTGTGCTTAAGAACTCCCATTACGGGACATGCAATAAACCTTTCATTTGCACAGATAATAAGATCTGAGTCCTACATGTCCTCACAAAGGGATGTACAATAGAAATTTTCCCAAAAAGAACGCGAAAAATGCAAAAATATAAGAAAAAAATGAAACTAACAAAACTTCAAACCGATGTATGACAAAAATTGTCCAAATTCTAAAAGCTACAAACAAAGTCAGACTCAAAATACTCCAAACATTACTTTCTGTCCAGATTTTGAAACACTTGAATTTCATACACTTCAAAGGAAGTTGTAAAACTATCATACAGTAAAACTCCCAATTCATATCACACAAACTATATTGTTCACACATTGTTTTGGCAAACTTCAATAGGGCAAAAGTTAAGAAATGTACTCATGTGGCTGCTGTTTCTTCTGCTCCACTGGAGTACTCTTCTTCATCGGTACTATAATCATAATAATATTCGTCATCTTCATCTTGCACATCGTTTCCGTTTTTGTCATAAGCAAGTCCCCTCCTATTATTAGCCTTTGCCTTTAACTGCTCTTGTATTCTGTCTCTAATGGCAGTTCCCTGAGAGATTTCCAAGATTAAAAAAAATACTAAATGTTCCTCCTAGAGGGGGTAAAATTGGTGGGTCATGTAAGCTAACAGATGTGGATTTAAGCGGGTAAAATTAAGTACAAGTAAAAGTGGGTTGGGCCAAGCTGGGATGAGCCACAGACAGTGAGCAGATGCATCTTTTCAGTTCTCAAGTTTATATAATAAACGTATTAAACTTGACATATAGAAAGAAAAAAGAAGTGGAAAAAAACTATTCCTTACAATAAAATTCAAGTGCGAAATAAAATGATCATAAGAGGTTTTATGCATTTTGTAAATACACTTTGAGTAACTTTCAACCCATTTGATCCATTAGTCTTAGAAATGAGGTAAACCCTTGCCCACCCTGTTTATCCACTAGCGGGTCTGAAGACCTCTAATTCTTTAAAAAGGTTCCGTTTTGGCTTCTCAGCAATTGGTTCTGAAAGACACACTTTGAGTTTGTGTTTTCTGATCAAGCGAGTGAAAGAAAGTAAGAAAGAATACCATTTTATGGCAACCCTCTTCAAACATTTCAAGAAAACCAGCAACCAAACGATCAGCATTCTCAACCCAAAGGGTATGATTCATACCAGCAGTTTTCGCAACCGTTTGAATCTGCAATATAATACAAATAAGAAAACAATGTTCAGTTGATAATTATAGTGAACAACAATTGCTACTCCAAGGATCCCAAACTTGTATCCTGTTATCTGTACACATCCTCCAATTATTATGCTTTGTATTCTGCTAGGTTGCAGTCTAGCTACATAATTTTGACCCTTCCACTTACTTGAATCATATACTTCCTGAAGCAGGGAATGATAGTTGCATATTACGTTTTATGTCATATTGGGTTAGCTGTTTTATTTGTCTTTTGTAGTGGTGCCCTTGAATCAGGAGAAACATAAAGTTGCAGAGTAAAAGATGAGATAATGAACCGAGAAATGGGGCATTAAATATGTGGTTTTCTCCTAGACAAGATAAGGAAACACGTATTCAGGAACTGTCTGAGACACTAGGATTAATTTGACCAAAACGTATCTCCGATATATATATGTGATCCTCGAGTAGGTATAACGTATTATGTATACATTGCATACCTCAACGTCTATAAAATCTCTATCATGTAAGCAGATTAGTAGACACCTTAATTTAACAGATGTTTCTAATTTTGCCATTACGTTATACATAGTATAATAAATAATACAAAGGTTAATCTGTTATTATCTTATCACAAGATCGATCTGAAATTTTGAATGTAATAACAAGGGTACATGTATCCATTAAACTTACCCTCTTATCGAATTTCGACCCGTTCGACCCATTTAACCAGTACATTTTTAGTGAGGCATTTTCATTTATCCCATTTGACCCATTGGCGATAAGATATAAACCAAATTGATCCGTTTATAAGAACATTTTTAGTGAGGCATTTTCATTTATCCCATTTGACCCATTGGCGATAAGATATAAACCAAATTGATCCGTTTATAAGTACATTTTTAGTGAGGCATTTTCATTTATCCCATTTGACCCATTGGCGATAAGATATAAACCAAATTGATCCGTTTATAAGTAGATAGAATGAAAATTTCACATGTGGCTATTATGTTGTTGCACTGTTGGTAAAAACAAGCTGAAACAATAAACTATAGACTACAAAAACATATTCTGATTGCACATGAGACGAAACTATACGAAAACTTGCCTTTTCTTCCACCTTTTCTTGATGCTTCTTTACTTTTTCATGCAGCTTCTTTAAACCCACATTCACTCTCAGCCGCTTTTCCTAAAACAAGAAAAGAGGCAAATTTATATTTCGACCTAAAAGGATAGATGATAGTCAATTAAGGTACATACAATAGTAGATCATGGTTATTAGATAACAAAAAACGTACTTTTACATAGCTAACACCGAGATCTTTTCTCGAGTATCCTCGATCCAAGTTTCGCAACACGTACTCATTGTAGTCTTTGATAATTCTCATAATAATATCTGATGTTGAAATCCCTTCAGTTCGTTTTGTTTCCTTAAATCTACCAATCGACTTCACCTAAAAATAGAAATAATGCAAGTCTTATTAACATATGTATCATAGTGAAGAAAAAAAACCTAGAAAACAGATGTCATTTAGTGTAAGATTGCTCATAAAATTTTTAGAAGAGGAATCACGTGTTAATAAGAAATTCAACTTACAAATTCATAGACATCATTCCCAGCACCACTTGCATCGGCATAACTGATTTATTGAAGACAAACACGATGAATGCATAATACACAATTAACATTAATGTGCATCGAATTTTCAAAATATAATGAAAATATTTAGTATACTCCATTAATGCCACTTGCATAGCTTGTTATAGCCTAAAGGCAATGATTGGGTATGCTTGTTAGATTATGTATATACGACTATTATGTGGGTAGATTACGTGCATATGCATGTATTTGTATGTGTGTACACATACTTACGGAAGAGAATCGTGAGCCACATAATCTATCTTATGTTTATCAATAAACTCTTGTGTAAGTACCCACGGTGCATCTGGAATAACTTCATCAACCCACCTGCATAGTTCCAGCAGCAAGGCACAATGATGAGTATTGAGATTTGAAAACGAAAATAAAAAAACCCAGTCTCAATTAAGTATTTGATTAACTAGATTACTGGGAATTGTCATTAACATTATTATTAAATAGAGCACTACTTAAACAAATACATTAAACATACTTGCAGTGGCGAAGAGATTCGTAACGTTCTAGATCAGTCATGACAGTTTTACCCTTCAGCCTGTGGGTGACTTCATCATTGCAACATCCAACAAGCAAATAAGTATTTGGAAACCTGTAGATAAGAGGAGAGATTAAGTTAAAGGATATCAACACTTTGTTGGCACGTTTTATATTGCATTGCCTTATGTATAATACAAAACTAAAAATAAAAGAGGATAGTTAGCCCATTGTTAGTTTTTATTTATCTCCACTATAAAACTCAAGCAACATGTTCCCCAACGAAGGGAGGATGATGGATAGGATAATAAAAGAATCAATACAATTTGTCATATTTTATTGACATTTTGGCACATAATATAAATATGATAAAATTAATCAAGTAGCTTTGAGTGTGAGTGTGTGTGGAGGAAAGTGTTATTAACGTTGTCACTTGTAAATGGAATTTTATTTTATTCCCTTTTATATATTTTTCTATATTATTCTATTGATGATTCGAAAACTGTACTTTTATAGTCCTGCTAAAACTACAGTTTTCTGTTCTAACTTAAGTTCTTCACATCTTATATATCTAAGAAGATACCACACCTGCATGAAGACTATAATAAGACATTACTAATGGACCCTAGCCATGAGGAGCACAACATAACTATTTAAAATGCTTTTTCTGATCAGCTATATGTTTAAAAGTTATGGACCCTATGTTTTATATTAATACTTTAGATTTGCTTCACTAATGGGTAACTTTGTATTTTCATGTCTTACTATTTACATAGACACGTGAAGGATTAACAATTTTCCATGGCCTTAGATACAGCAAATAATAAGCATAGGTATGCTTATCTCAAGGAAATAAAAGAAGATAACAAATTGCCATTAGTTACCGACGACACTTAGTAAAGTGACCCAGAACACTCCGATAAGCAACTACCTGTTTTTTTAAGTAATGTTCAAAAGGAGTCTCTACAATCTTATCCCGGGTGGTTCCATTTAAAAAAAAAAGTTTCAACAATTGTAGTTCTTATATGTTTACAATAGCCTAAAATAATTATAATAATTACTTAATGGAGTAGCAAGTTTGGTACTTTAGCACTAGAATGTCACACAATGACCTAACTTCATATACTGTTTCTTAAAACAATTGAAAGGAAGACCATACATTATTAACGAATGCGTTCACGGAAAACTTGTCTGAGATTTCATTGAAAGGGTAACTAAACAAGATATTTTACAAAGATCAGTTGAAAGGATACTTCAACAGTTTTTTATGTCTCTTGAAGTACTTATAGCTCCATTCAGAACATCATCACCGAAATTTCTCAACTAGAATTTATTTATTTAACAAACTCAGATACAGATCAAACACACCTTCATCTCTCCCTACATTCATGCAGTGTGAAGTTTTAAAATCCCTAATTCATACTACCATTATCCCCAAACCCTAACTCTACAACCAGCATACATTCATAAATCATAACCCTAAATTCATACGTTAATAATTTATATAAAACAATACAACATAAAAACAGTTGGAAAATTTATATCTAGCTCAAACAATCACACGTATATCAACTTCAACAAAGTCAAAATCAGAAAACAGAAGTTGAATAAAGTCAAAAAAGTTCACAAACCAATAAAATAATCAAATTCAGAATCATAGATTTATTATTGATGATAATAATACCGTAATAATAAAACAAAAAAAGAAAAACTTACGATTTTTTAGCTTGTTCAAGAGAACGAGCATGACCAAAGTGAAAGAGATCATAAATGCCGTCAGCGTAAACACGAACAGGACGATCAGTTGGTGGTGGAATCATCCAATTTCTACGCTCTTTTTTCGCTTCATTTTCCATTTATTTATTTATTATTTATTATATATTATTATTTAGATCTTTGAATTCTCTGAAGAAGAAGAAGAAGAAGAAGAAAAGAAGCTCCCTTGCTTGCTAAACGCAGGCCGAGATTTTGGAGAGTCTTCTTTGGTTAATTACCATTATACCCCTTTGTTTATAGACGTGTGAGTTGACTCCTACTTTAATTAGATTGAAATTAAAATTATAATATTATAGAAGATTTTTGTTTTGAGAAAAATAAAAGAATAAATCATTGTATCTATTTCTATTTAATTAATTCCCATACGTGGAAGTAACGCTACCTTTTATGGTATATTCTTCTTGATCCAATATTAGTTTAATCAAATCATAAAAAAATATTATATAACACTCCTTAATTGAACATTCTAGTCCACACGTTTAAAATACTTAAATAATGATCGAAATCTATATTATTAGACATATTTATTATAGTAATTATTTTTACATCTAAGATGCATTGGCTATGAAAGAATGAACCGATAACAATAACATAATCGCCCGCTCATAAATTTGTTACATTATTATTTATAAAATGAACAAATGTTAGACGAGCATTCCTACATTCACTAAGAAATGTGAAACTTGTATAAGTTTCAAAATTGAAATGTCAATGTTTTATAACTATTTTTTCCCTTTGAGATGGTTATTGTGTTATATGAGTACTCTGAAAAGACTATTTAGGTTTTAGGTGATTTTTAGCAATAGTTAATTTTATTAAGAGAATAACCCTCAATTTCGCAAGGGTACCATTGCGAAATTGAGTCCCTATCTATCTTTAAATTGACTTTTTGCCTTTTCTTTTTCTAGGTACCTCAATTTCAATATAGGGCAATGAAAAATGATATGATATACAGTAGGAGTTCAAAGCAGCCATATGGATATATAATTCACTTTGATGCATAAAATCATCATATAAGTTGAAAATTGCAAAAGGATTGAAGATATGCATGATTTATGATGATCAATTAAAACTGATTGTCATACTTCAAATCTGCACCATCACATATAGTTTGACATTAAAATCTCACAAACTTGACCAGTATTTCATATCTTCAACAACATTTGTCAAGATCCCATATTCATTCACAAACTTCATTAACTACTATTTTCTGAAGAAAGTCTCGATATTTCTCGAATGCTACAACTCCTCAAAATGCATTCAAGAACCAAGTTCCATGGACAATAGATGATGACATATAACTTACGCAAGCTAAGTTGTTAACTTCCAAAGTGGTGAGATGATGGGAGATGCTTTGGTGAGTATTTCGTAAGAAATAATGGATCAGGTTTTGTTGTGTATAAATCACTCCCTTAGAAACTACCAATCCATGCAAAAGCTAAATAAGCTCGGTTGGGGAGAATTTTTTGTTTTGTTTTGTCACCATTGGAGTATTTTATACAAGAAAAAAACAACACTCTCTGTCCCACATCTAGGTTAATCAGATTTCTTTGACTACTGATGGTGAAGGCCCAGAAAAAATCTGACCTATCAACGGCTCTGACTCCCGAGAATGATCGACACCTGAAGCTGCCTGCTCTTTTTCCCGATAAGTTGCCCAAGTCACCAAATACAAGCCTGCTACGATCAACAATCCTCCTACAACGCTGCTCATAAATGCAAGTTAACAATCAGATATTCAGATACAAATGTGTGAATAAAGCTATGGGTCAATTTCCTGCTGGGTCTATCCAAGAAATGCAAAGTTGCAATTTAACCCATTTGCCTATGAATGTATTGATTTGTGTTACGTTTACTCAAACGTTATAAAAAGAGAAAATTTAGAAAAGGTTTCAAAAGTAGACCATAGTGTGTTTTTAATGCATAAGACCAAACCAAATTATTTGATTAATAAAAGTAGATTACAAATATATAATCTTGAGACAGTGGCTATAAATAATCGAAACCAAAGGAGTTCAGGTCAAACCAACCCCACCCGTCTGACCTGCCCTTTTTCCATCTCTACTTGGAAGGTTTGACGGTCATTGGTCCTAGCTCTTTAGGTCACTCCAAAAGCATGACAGTCCTAATGATTCATTAGGTTCTCGTTAATTCTGAATTTTCATTTTCTTGTGTCGGGATGAGAAAAAAAAGTAGGAAAATGCATACTCACTTTTAAAATGATTAGCTTTACAAACCATCTTATTTAGCTTCCTTTCTTTTGGAAAACACATACTATCATTCTTGCTATAATTCAAGGGAACGCCACACTCCGCAAAGAGTAAGCAGGTTTGGATACAAAGTGTGAGTATAATGGTTGTTTTCTTTACACCTCTAATATAAATCCACATTGGCTCATCCACAACGTGTAGCATTATCTCACATATTCCCAGCATTGATGGTTTTTCATACAGGTGGCAATTTTGACCATTTGCTTTTAAATGGATTGATTTATGTTATGCTTTAATCGCTAATAGATCAAAGCACAAAACTTACGTTTTAAGGGGACAGGTCAGACTGAAAGTCTCCCAGGATGTATTATGTATGTTTGATGCATAACCCTCATTAGACATTTTATTATCATCAGAAAAATAGTAATAAACTACTTATAAATTCAAGATGGAAAGTGACCAAATATGGTGGTTGAAAAGCTTATTAACGACTCAAACTTCTGTATATCCATAATTCCAAGGAAAAGAAAAAGTAGTAATGCAGAGGCTGAAAAACAGACCTTCCCATATATATTGCACTTCCAAGGAAAATTCTTGACAAAAATGCAGTTGCAGCAGGTTGCAGTGGGTTGTAAAGAGCAACCAAACCGGGTCCCAGGATCTTGTTGGACCATGTCATAAGTCCATAATTCAACGCTGATGTGACAATACCCTGAAAAAAACCAACATCTTGTAAATCATATTCCCTCATATAGTATTAGTGAAGTGAATAGCCCATTTTACACATAAGCGATAAGCATATGGACACAATTACTAATAACTCAAGAGAATGCAACCCACTGCACAGAATAACAGGTAAAAGATAAGATTGGAACCCCAACGAAGCACGGGCATCATTGGACTGACCATTAAAAGTTGCAAGAATTAGAATAGGTCACTTAAAGAACACATTCAAAGCGTACGGCACTACGACCATCACTATTATACTTTACTAATAAAAATTAAATGGATACAGCCTCTTGAGATAATATGAGAGAACCGCATCAATCAACAACAGTATACTATTAAATTACAAGGTGATTTCAACTATTTCTGTGAGATAATATGAAGAAGATTATCCAAATCAGAAATTTTGTTACTGAACTTCCCAAAATTGGAACTAGTCACAACTCACAAGGAATATAATAACCAACACCAATTATAAATTAAACAGTGGTTGGTATTATCACACCTCTTTCAGTGTCTCCAAGATATACTAATATACAATCATCCCAATTCCAACAATTTGAACACTTTTTTGCATGCATTTATTAACAAATAGAAGAAAGCATATTGCATGTCTTTTCATAAGTGCAACACAAAATATTATACTCTGTCCCCTCGCTAACTATATTAGCACAGATGGACATGGACTTCCAAAGATCCATGCATCGCATCAATTTTATCTGGCCTAAAAGAAAGACATAGTTGAGAATTGTATGCAATTAAATGGCAAAGGAGAAGATGCTTACAGCATAAACCACTGCCCAAATGTCAGAATGAGTTAAATGCCAGTTTGTTGACCCATTACTCGTGGTGATTGCTGTCACTACCATAAATAGAGTACCAAAAAAGTATGAAAATGCCGTAACTGATAGGTTTGCAGGATACTTGGCCAACAGAGGAGCCTGATTCATAAGATTCAAAATCAAACATCGATAATAATCATAAAAAATAAAGGTCGCAATTGCTGATGGTGTCAACTATCACACAGCTAGCTAAATATAGAAAACCAAAAAAATAATGTCGCTTTATGGCCTAAAGGTGGCAATTTCGAACCACTTACCTATGAATGGGTCAATTCAGGTTGTGTTTTATCTATTAGAGGTCAAACAGATAAAATAAAATGTGAAGCTCAACATGGAACAGGTTGGAAGCCGCTCATTATGAAATTCTAGCGCAGCATTAAACCTTCTAGATCATTTTATTCAAAAATCAGATTATTTTTGAAATAAAATGCTAATTTTCATGTTTGACACAATAACTATCTATAAAATAATTTGAAATTCTGGATAAAAGTGTTTTGGGTCAACTCAACCAACCAAACATTACCCGTCTAACCAATCCACCTAATCCCGCCACCTCTAACTCATATGCATTCATATATACCATAAAGTACCTGAATAGCTAGAAATGCTGCCATGCACATGCAATTCCCGACCAAGCATAGGACACCAATGTGCCATTTATCAATTCCCAAGGTGGCTTGACCAGAGAACATCCATCCAGCAAGGGCGGGTTGACCCACTGCATGTATCTCATGATCTTGCCTAGGTACAAAATCTGCATAACCCAGTAGAGCTGGTCCTTTGAACAGCACCATTAATATGGCACCAGAAACGCAAACAAGAGTACCTCCAACCTTTGCCTGACCTTCAGTCTTAAGCACATTCACTGTCTCTACACTGCATGTACATTACCTTACATAAAGTTAACATATAAGTATGCTTATGAAATACTTGACGATGATATTTTAGATATATTATACATATATATTCAGATATACAATATTTGAGATACGTATATATACACATACATAGATATGTGTGTGAGCGAGGCTTACCCCAAAATTATAGCTAGTATAAATGTGAAGACAGGAATTGCTGGTTGAAAGGCCGCAGCATATGTTGGATTTGTGTAGCCAAGACCAACAAGAAACAATAGCTGGTTCCCAAATATCCTATTCAAGATCAAATAAAATAATAATAATAATAATAATAAGTAAATATAAAAAAATATAGGTCAAACCGAAAAGAAAAAAAATTACAACTTTGGTCAAAGTGGGGAATTACAAACATAGATAAACGAAAACTTCGGATATACCAGACTTACCCAGTCAAACCAAGAAGGAAGAAATACATGAGAAATTCCTTTGTCATAGCTGGTCTGACTCTCCTACAAACAACAAAAACCAAACAACGTTAGTTTAATGACATTCCCAGATGATACAAGTGGTACTCAAAAGTCAACAATGATAAATAGGGTTATCCATAAATACGGAGATTAGGTTATGCATGCCAATAGTTGTCTTTCACGATGCTAAACAATAACATGGACCACAATCACTTCAGCAGCATGTGTACACAGTAAACTTACGAAGAAGATCAATACTAAAACTTCCAAACCAACAAGATTGTAAATGTAGATGGTGCTGATCGATAAGCCATCTCTAATGATTTTCTAATTATCTTTCTCTAAACAAGAATGCCAAATCTCACTAAGTTTAGGATAAACGCTATCTAATTGCAAATCAGATTGGGAGTTACCCTACCCGTTAACATATAGAAGAACTCCAATTAATATAATAATCGGTTAAGTATTTGAAAATGTATCTAACTTTACTCAAAATTCTATTGTATGTAACAAACTGTGAATGACACCTACTGTATAACAAAATTACTTGATCTATATCCTCAACCAAAGTGTCTTAGTTCAAACTATTACAAAATTACTCGATCTACATCCTCCTAATTACATTACATTATATATATTTCCTTCATTAGGACCGATATTGCTTTACATAATTTACATTAATAACCTATACATTCTTACTTTCTTAGCAATCTTTCACACATTCACATCTCTGAAGGCATTTTTAACTTCAACAATCTACTTAATAATCCAGCAACAACTTTCTACCTTTATCATCTCGATTTCCGTTAACACTACAATTAGTCAAATACCTTCCCTCTCATTTCTACAGCAGGAATAAAACTACCAAGTACTAATTAACATTAACTAACTTACACGAAAATTAAATCAAATCAAAATTATTACGACAAGCATACACAATGATGATAATAACAACAAAATCATATCAAGTTATAACTAACTTATCATGAAAATAGGCAATCGGAGCGAGTATAGAAAGCGCGATAAGATCACGATACAAACAGAATACAATTTCATTGATTCCGCCATTCAGTGCAACTGTAGTAATCACATGATATCCTCCATTAAACAGCTGCACTAACGCCATCGCCACGTGTGCTTTCCATACTAAATCACCTCCACCGCCTAATGACATCCTTATCTAACCGGAATGATGACGTAAGCACAATCACACACACCACCGTTATCCAATAGGTTCAATCGTAATGGATTATTAGTAGCCGCAGTAGGATGAGATTTCGTGTTGAATTTTTTACGAAAACGATGGATGAGCGAGTAGGTGGATTCAGTGATCCAAATAAATGAAGTGCTGATCATGTTGGATTAAAATATTGAACAAGTGTGAATAATAAATTATTATTAAATATATTAACAACAAATATGTCTGTTTACTTGGGGGTTATCTGCTTTTATTTTGACGTTTTGTGTACTGTGTTATGTAACAGAGGCTGCTTGAATTTAGATGCTAGTAGCAGTTATTATCGCCACATGGACAACCAAACGAATCTCATATATATCTTTTAAAATTAAATAAAAATACAAAAATTACTATTTGTCAAAATTTGTAAGATGAGGGTGTTTATACTTTTTGGTCTAAGTAAGATCGGATCAAATTGAGATTTTAATGATTTGGAGAAGGTTAATGTAAGCGGTGAATTAAAATAAAAAGGGTATATAGGTGTTGACACGTGTCTTTCTTTCTACTTTCTCCCCTCCGTCTTCTTCTTCTTCCTTGGTTCCTTCTCTCTGCAATTTTGCCCATCATTTTTTTCATCCTCACCCTTTTTATTTGAGCATAAATATAGTATAACTATATCTTAAATGTAAAATAAATATATCAGATTAACCCATTTTTTAAGCTCTTCAATATGAGACTAATTTCATCTATTTTTTTTTAAAAGGAATTGATACACCATTTGATAAAGTAGAAAAATAAATAAATCTAAAACCCTATATATCAACCATAAACTCATGTATGGGTAATCTAATTCAGAAAAACATTTTGAAAACCCTATTTTTCAACCTCTGATTGTTTTGTTTTTTATTTTAATTCAAATGAAAATAAATTCATCGGAGAAGATGAAGTCGTCATCGCAGCCGGTGGGAGGTTGCCGGAGTTTGTTGTCGATGGTGGTGGCATGATTGTAGGAGTATGATGGTGATTGTAACATTCTGAAAACGATGTATTAAAACGTGATGCACAATGAACAATATGAAAGTATGATTAAAAAAATATATTAAAAAAGTGATACACAATGCACTTTCTAAAAACCCTGAGTATATTTTAGAAAATAAATTAGAAAAGCTAATACTCAATGCACTTTCATGTTTAAAAATATCAAATAAAAATCGTGATAGCCCATGAACCATCCTCTAATTTTAATATCATGATATA
Source organism: Pseudognaphalium luteoalbum (assembly GCA_963422505.1). NCBI lineage: Eukaryota > Viridiplantae > Streptophyta > Magnoliopsida > Asterales > Asteraceae > Pseudognaphalium > Pseudognaphalium luteoalbum. Next base: position 12,631,460 of record OY730192.1, on the reverse strand, counting down.
GATTTTAAAAACATGTGTGTATTGAATTCGAAAAGGAATTCTCTTTCTATTTTTGCGTTACTAGAATACAAAAAGTAGGCAATTCTTTTCTAAGAGTGTTACGTTCAAATAATGACAAAACCGTGAGATTACATGTTAAGTGAAATGTGATAATGCTTAAAGTTCTACCAAAGTCTAAATAAGAAACTACTGATATTTGATAAAAAAAATGATACAATATATATATATATATATATATATATATATATATTGTGTTAAGTTGTTAACAGTTTTATTTTTTATCATCAGCGATGCAAAACTGATTTCAGTTTAGATTTTTAAATTTTATTTAATTTTATATCTTAAACTTTTAATTTAATACAATATAATATAAAATACGGAGTACTAAATAGTGACTCTCTTGTTCAGAAGAATGACATTTTACTGTAACTTTATATTTGAGTTTTTTCTTCAAAAATGAATGAATAGTTCAGTTTTTTGCATTTTCGGGTATCAACTAATTTTTTTCTTTAAAAATGAACCACTAATTAAAAATCGATCATTTTCGTGTATATGCTAACATTTGAAACGGTCGTCGAGGATCATACAGCTGTGGATTTTTTCTTAAAGATGTATTTTGAATCGATCATAAGCGTTTGAATTGCTATATAATCCTCGGCGACCGTTTCAAATGTCAACATATACACGAAAATGATCGATTTTAAATTAGTGGTTCATTTTTTGACAAAAAAAAATTAGTTGATACCCGAAAATACAAAAAACTGAACTATTAATTCATTTTTCGACAAAAAAACCCCAATAGATTTTATCTAACTATAATAATTAAACATATAGGTGAAAGATATATAGACTTTGCCCATAACATAATAAATACACTACAGTCTACACATGATGTACAGATCTTGCATATCGGACCACATTAACTGCTGTAAAACAGAAAACAAACAAGTTAACTGATATTGATATTCAACTTAAAAAAGAATTCAACTAACTTTTCTCTGAAATAAGCAACAGAAGCAAGGATAGATATCGCAATGAGATCGCGATACACACAAAAAACAATCTGATTGATTCCGCTATTTAGAGCCACTTTAGTGATCACATGATATCCTCCATTCAACAATTGTACGAACACCATTGCAACGTGTGCGTTTCGTGCTTCTAGACCACCATCGACGCCTAATGACATTTATATGTGAATGGCTCATGCAAACTTAAGATAAGATATTTTTTGAGAATATGTTGAGACTTTTGCTTTGAATTCAATTGGTTTGAAAGTGGTTGATGGATTGATTATGTGGTGGATTAGATTGAATGGAAGAGATGAGTGTTTGTGGGTTGGAATGAAATTATTGAATTTGTTTGAAGACAAAAAAAGGAATAAACCAACTGTCTGAATTTTGGAGGTTATGTGTTCATTTAGTTAGAGGACAATACATTATCCTCTAAACTAGGAACGTTTCAGGTTGGGTTGGGTCGGGTCGAGTTGGAGAGCGATTTAAAGGGGTTGATATTTATAAAATTACCAACTTTTTTGGGTATTGGGTTTTAAACATTTTTAAGGAACATGAACGATTTTTCTTGATTCTGGTTTTAATTTCTGGTTGGAATTGCTTTATGAATTCAGGCTTAAAGTTTAAATCCTAAATGTGTGATTCTGTTGTATCTTAAATTTTAAGCATAACAAATCTTTCACACGATTTGGCAAAGAAGAAGACAATCATATGCTGTGAGAAAAGACATAAAATTCGATACTGAAATAAGTAAGAAAATTCAACTAACTTTTCACGGTAATAAGCGATCGGGGCAAGGATAGAGAGGGCAAAGACATCACGATACAAGCAAAAAACAATCTCATTGATTCCGCCATTTAAAGCTATTTTAGTGATCACATGGTATCCGCCACTAAACAATTGTACCGACGCCATTGCAACATGTGCTTTCGATGTTTCTCTTCCTGTACCACCACCATTACGGCCACCACTGCCGTCTAATGAGATCTCCATCTCACCCACTCACACGCAAACACGCACACATAGAATTTATTAAATCTGTTTGGTGGTTATGAGAAAATGTAGGTTGAGATCTGGTTCTTAAGTTCAACTGATTTGAAAATGACTTCTGAATTATTATTATTAGGTGAGTGGAAAATTTTAATGAAAAAGATAGGGAGACCATCTTAAAATTGAAGCAAAGGTTTGAAGTTTGTTTGGAAAGGAGCTTTTGGTTACGTCTGTTCAACAAAACATATGGGTTGGGTCATGTTTAGCATAACATTAATTCGATACATCCGAACCTAAAGCCCAACTATCTAATGAGCTAACTATTGGTCTAATGCTATTACTAATTACTAGTGCTAAATTCGTAAAGGTTTATCATTTATCAAGATAAACTTTAATAATATGAGTCGACCAGTTTGTAAGTCGGGTTGGGCCGTTATAATTTTCCGGGTTTTAAATTTTTATATTTGGTTGACTAAGTTATTGGGCCAAATCATCCATTAGATATGTTGAATGTTTATTGGATACAACTGTCGGACCCATTGGGTAGTTTACTTATGAGAATATGTTTATATGAAAGAAAAAAAAAGGTTGGTATAACCAAAAGTGAAAATTAGAAAGTATACTTAAGCTGAGACATTTCTAAATTGGCTTATATAAACAAATAACTCAATTTTGCTTTGGGATTGTGTTTACTCAATATATTTTGTTAAAACTGCATTTTCTCTCTAGGAAACGTAATAATCATATGTGTACCATACACTTTTTTCCTAGTATATGGGTTTTAATAACTAGATAATTCTACAAAACACATTCCCAAACACCCCTCCTAAGTTTCTTCAAAACTGGTCCAATACCTAAATGGTTTATTGTTTCGTTGTTTATTAAACTTTACACTTTTTACTATTGTTAGAGTTGAACTTTGAAAACTTCTATTGTATGTATTAAACTTAGAAATATAGTTTATTGTATGCAAAATTTTCTTTTTGGGTAAGGTCCAAATAGGAAAGTTTCCTTTTCTGACCTTACCCAAAAAGAAAATAATACATACAAATATACAATATACCATATTTACAAGTTCACTACATACAATATAACAAATAAAATAATATCGCATACAATAGTAAAACGTGTAAAGTAATACATAACGAAACAATAAACTCATAGCAAAAATGCTAAAACAGGTTGTCAACTATTGTAGTTTGATACAATTGTCTAGTACATCGTATTAACCGACAACACAACAAATGGTCACAAAAGTTTCTTAATGATTTAAAAAAAGCCATTAATTTAAATTACTAAATTCACAAAGCCATAAACATGTAATGCACATTCACTATTAAAGGGCATATCACGCATTAGTAATATCATTTCAATCAGCAATAAATGTGTGTTTGTTTTAGATTGGCTAGTTACAATCTTACCAATTGTCTGCGGTGTAAGTGTTTTGTTGTTGTAGTTCTTGTTTGTTTCCTGCAACTTTTGGGACATGTATCGTTAAATAGCGTTATAGCATGCAATATAGTTGACAGTTATTCGTTTTAATTATTACGATTTACCAGTAGTATAATAATGTAAAACTGATGTTTGTTGATTAGTCTAATAATGTAAAGTTGACGTTTGTTGATTGATCAACGTCACTAGCAAATAATGTACTGTCAACAACACCAATTATATCCCTTGAACTACGGAGTACTACATTAAACAATTCAAAAACTATAAATTGCCAAGACAGATAAAAAAAGTTATAACTACCAAACGAATCACTACTTAGTTAACTCCAAGTGACATTTACTTTTCGTATTTGGGATTGTTTGTGGATATGATCATCACGCCTGTTTTATGACAAACGGATTTGGTTATGTTTGGACTTAAACAAGTGGCTAATTATTTTGTATTTTAGTAACAAAAGTTATTTAGTGGAAACATGGGTGGGTAGTATCTAGTTATATATGATTATATCTAAATTATTATAATTACAATTAGTGGTACGAGATTCCTTAAACTAAAGTGAAGGCAAGCATTAAGCAGAAAGCTTGATTTGTATGATTTGAGCTTTTTCATTCATCATTGCAATCATTTAGTAGAATGTATGTCCTTTTTCAAGTTTGCAGCTATTCTATAGTAAAGTTATCATCATAAATGTAAGGGATTATGATTATTTTAAATATATGCTAAGCGTATTGTTACTATTTTTCTCTTCGGCTGTGGAAAATCCTTGATCTTCAGATTATGAAGTTCACTCTCAACGAAAGAACGACAATTTGTTAACAGACACATGTGTCATATAACAGAAATGCACTTTACCATTTGGCCCAGTTTGGTAACTATACACAGTTATGTCACAATTTGGTGATTACAGTTTCTGAAATGCGCATTATGACATAATTACCGTATTAGCACATCTTCATGAACTAGTTACAAGATTGGGACATTATCAATATAAAGAAGTAAGTAGACAAAACCCAAAGTATAAATCTAACCGTTAAGTTATATGTCACTTGACCTTTATTAGATAGATAAGTACAAAAATTACACAAACCAAATGACACACCAATCAATCATCTGATACAAGTATGTAAATGAAGGAAATGACAAATGGCATGTTTTTTAATCAACTGAACTTTAGTATTATCTATTATATTGTTCAATCTTCAAAGTGGTTATCTGCTGGTCTAGATTGGGAAAAGATTTGCTTTAATTTTGGATAAAGATTTACCTTGATGTCAGTTTGATTTTACAGGTTGGTTAGTTGTTGTGTATGTAGTTTGAACTAAATATCAATTTTCATCTACTAAATCTTTGAAATGGTATATAAAGAAAATTTGCTGACTACCGAATATATTATAGCGTCACAGCGTTATCTTTATGTACGTATGCATTACTGAAGAACTTACAACCCGTTTTAGATAAAGATATATATTTTGACTTCTGATAATCACTATGCTACATTTGTTATCAAAATTGATAAGAGTTGTCAAAATCTTAAAACAAAAACTATCAGAATAAGAATTTTATAGTAATAGATTCTCATAAAAAGTTAGGTTCCAATTTTGTATTTGAAATTTACTCTGTTAACCTCAAGAACAAATCTTTCGTGAAACGAATGGTAATAATACATTAGGTTCTGTGATTTTGTCAGTTTAGGATCATGTTTCATTAGTGACAGGGGCAAAGCTAGGATTTTATAATTGATGGGGCAAGTTATCTTTTTTCTATCATTTTAAGGGGGCAACAATTCTAGAAATGTCACTATTACCCCTAATATTTTTTTAGCATAATTTTAGATTTAGGGTAACTGTTGATGTTTGGCCTAGCTTACTCCTTGAGCTTAAAGATTAAGCTTATGAATTGGGATAAACTTATTTATGTGAGCTTTTGAGTAATTTTTTAAGAAAAATAATCCCATAATCTAAGCCAGGTTTTTTGGGATGGAAATGCCTTAAGTTCATAAGTTTAAGCCATAAGCTTGAAAAATAAGCTAATTGAAACACCTCTTAATTAAACTGTTTGAAAGTTAAACAATTTATATACAGGTGAAATAAAAGATTGTAATCTAAACATAAACTAGATCAGAGTTGGTTACCCTCTTAATGTTATACTCAGTAAAGTAGTAAACACTTATAAAATCATATTATTGGATGAAATGATGACAAGATCTCTCCTATAATGGTCAGGAAACTGCTTAACAACATAATTAGTATTCAGTCCAAACAGTATAGTATAATCCAATCCTTTTAGGATTTTTCAGTATCTTTTAGTTTATAATCCCCGAGTTAGTTTTATGCAAACACTTGCCACCAGGGCGGGTAACACAAAATTCTGGCAACATGTTATCTAAATATTATCATCCGCTGATAGGCTTCACCGGACCCTATGCAATGCAAGATAAGCAACGAACCGATAACCTATCAACATCAATGCCATAACCAATAAGTCCACAGGTAGGTTATCCAATCCAACTGATTTAACAGCTGGAAAGTCTGCAACTTTGCAATAAACCCCTTTAGAGCACTCATAAACATCTTTTTCATCGTACTGAATCCCAAGAAGAAGCTTGTAGCAATAGTAACTATAGCTCAAATACTTTAACCAAACTATGAATGGCGGTATTTCTTGTATATAATAACCTCCAGCAATTAGGAAAACAAGAGTTGTAACTGAGGCTAAAGTAGTGGCTTGTTTTACATCCTTTAAAAGTATAGCACCAATTGCTAGCCCGAGACTTTGGGCCACAAGAACAGTGTAGAGTACAACAACCAAGGATAGGATGAAAGTGGCCGGGTCAGGTTTTAGCCCGCCCATCCAATAGAGTATAAATGTGAAAGCAGTTGGGAGTGCAAGCTCGAGTGGTAAGTCACCAATGGTTCTTGCTAGGAAGTAAGAGGAGAGACGGTACATTCCTGATGATCGTTCTTTTATAAGCATTCTTCGTTCTTGTGGGAAAGTGAAAACCGCATTGTAGAGTGGGTAAAATCCCCAAAAAACTGAGAAGAAGAAAAGCATTGCTATCTGTATGAACATGTAATATTGTTTATGTCAGAAAATAATTGTAAATCAAAAACGATATTCGACTGTAGTAAAAAGGTATGTTAAAAATAGTGTTTGGATGTATATGGTGTTTGAAGTTGTATTAATAAGTTATCGTAAGTTTGAGATCAAAATGCTCACACGATCTGCAATATGGGACGTTGGAGTGCGCCACCATAGGAGTCCAGCCAATATAGCTACACTTATGACTTGAAATATTCTAAGCGTATTGAAAGCCTCAAATCTTCTTTCTCTAATTCCCCTTAGAAGAAGCACCTTGAACTGATGCCACCAACTTGTGCACCATTGCTCTGATTGCAAACGACTTCCTACTTATAGAGAGCGTTAGTGTATACACAAACAGTAGCATCTAGTGGGTCGATTTGGGCTGCATTATATCTCAAACGGGTCAAATTAAAACACTTAACGACAAGGGAACGGGTTAATTGTGTTGGAAGTCACCCAAAGGTTTCTAATTATACAACTTCTGAATAGTATTATTCGAAGATTTGAATTAACATTTATTTGTAATTATAATCAATACAGTAATTACTTATCTAAGGATAAGGACAATTTTTGCGGGTCCGCCCATTTCAACCCGTACTAGAATTGACCCATTTCAAACTGGACCAGATCTAATATTTGCACCTTTAAGTTATATCTACTAGACACGATAGGCATAACTTATATACTTACTTCTCAAACCTTCTTTTGCATGATTGTAATTGCAAACATCCAGATCACATAAATCGGTCTTCAGTTTTGTTGAAATGTGCGTTTCGTAACAAGTGATCAGTTTTTTCCTTACTTCTTTCCGCTCCTCCTCTGCACTTTCACCTTGCTCATAGTCTTGCAAGGAATCAGGTGAAATTCCTGTAGAAAACCAAAGAAAAACTCATGAAAACAAGGTTTTAAAGTTAACTGAAAGTAACTAACTTGTAAGCAGTATTTACCGTTAGCAAGATCTAGTAAAAAGTCAGCTGGGTTAACCGTGACAGGTGTTGAGAACCCATTTGAATAAAAGTACTCTAAGGCAGTGGAAGCAGGACCATAGTATATTTGTGAGCCTTCAGAGAGCAATATCACTTTATCAAACATGTGATAAATCCTGCTCGAAGGCTGGTGAATTGTGGTGACAACAGTTCGTCCACCATTAGCCAACCGTTTGATGGTGGTCAGGATCCGTTGAGCCGTGGTTGAGTCCAAACCGGAAGTGGGCTCATCCAATAATAAAAGGCTTGGATTAATCAACATTTCTTGACCTATGCTCACCCTCTTTTTCTCCCCACCTGATATACCTCTAAATAATGGACCACCTATCATGCTATTTTGACATTTAGTCAAACCCAACTCCATCACAACTCGGTCAACATGGTTGACTTTCTCATCTTGGGTCAAACTTTCGGGTAGCCTTAACATAGCAGTGAACAAGAGAGTTTCAGTTACAGTAAGATGAGGGTAAAGAACATCATCTTGAGTCACAAATCCTGTTCTTCTTTTAATAGAACCACAAAACGGTTGGTTGTTATACGTTATTTTTCCTGACAATTTTCCAGTTAGGCGTCCTCCGAGAGCCGTTAGTAGGGTGGTTTTACCACTTCCTGATGGACCCAACATGGCTAAAAGCTCACCTGGAGAAACCATACCTGTTACACCATTTAGTATCGTCTTCTCTCCCTTACCTTTAAGTTCAATTTTATATACAACCTCTTCAAACTGCAATGAAATCAAAAAAATAAAATAAATAACAATATTGGTACTATAAATTTAGAAGAAATTAGTCAGTGGAAATGGAAAGAAACCTTCAAAGTTATTGGACATAGAACCATCTGTACAGAAGACTGTGAATGAGCAGAGTGATCATGTTCAGGTTTTACTATATTTGGAGCTACTTCGTCCATGGGTTACTACTAATTAATGGTGGAGTATATGTTGTAATTTTAACCCCTGAGTTTCTTCACAAAGTACCTTGCATAATACAACTATATATACTATACATGTGTGTGTCTGTGTGTGTTTGTGTGTGTGCATGTTTTTATACATAGGGGGTGTTTGGGTATTTGTTCTATAACTGATTATCTGGTTATGCCATATTTGATTAAAAAAATTATAATTAGAAAAAACAGAAAGTATATGTATTACTTGCAGACTTTAAGTTACACTGATTAGTTTTTAGTCCAGGGATAAACAAAATCTTCTTATGGTTTGAATCAATTTCACACAATAAGATGTAAGAATCAGTTTTTTTATCATGTTTACTGATTGTATAAGGGTAACCTGTCATAGTATTAGTATATCTTCATAAAAATGTAGTTCTTGGTAATGATTTTTTTTTGTATATAATTTTCTTAAAAATTAAATGTTAAACACTTGGACAGTGATTGCTTGATTATAAAAAGTTGTGTAACTAAAACAATCAAATATCATCTCTAACAGCAGATTTTATCTCATTCTGATTATTCAATATCACAAACTTACTGTCAAAACTCATGTCGGTATACCTTATAGTCAAGAGTGACCAAGGTAGGCCCATATTCTTTTCATAACACGTGTGACATCGAGTTGGTTTAAGAGAATGTTACTTAAGCTTAAGGTCCATTTGACGCGTCCTAAACACGAATGTAAGATACTCGAATATCAATAAAAGTAAAGGAAGGCGAAGATTAACGCAGTCTTAATTGATCGAATATGCGGGTCCCTGGAAACGAAAGCAAATATTCAAGAAATCTGTTAATAATTTCTAGGAAATCAGAGTTAAAGCATATGATTTTAAATAAAAACACAAGTCAAAGTAGTGTTTAGGGGTATCCCAGTGGGGAGAGAATTGATGCTCTGCTAATATTAGTAATGGGTCAAAGTAATCATCAAGAACAATGTAAAGGAGGAAGGTGAACTTATTACTAGTATAAAGTAAAGGTGAAATATTCAAAGGGCTAGCAACATTTAAATGGATACTTTTCTTATCAAAAGTAAAGCTAACTGATTCTTTACAAACACTTTAGTTTAAAATTTAGCAGTTGTCTGTAAAAACTTAACATAATATAGAGTTTTGGGAGGTAGTTTTTACAATATTTAAGGTGGCGTACATACCATAAATTCGCCGTATAAATATGGTATAAAACAAATATGTGCATATTTGTGATGTGCATATCAATTTTTATAGTGTAAAATCACTTTTTCATGGGGTCTGGTTTTGAGCGGCTAGAACTCAAACGCATTGGCTTGAGACGATCTGATTTCAGTTTTCTCAGTGAAACTATTAATGTGAAGTTTATTCATTTAGTCCAAATGCACTTTGGTTAGTTTCACACATATCATTTCCAATTCAGCTATTATCTACAAATGTATTGAAATGTTCCGTGGCATATAATGGAGTGGGACATGCAACATAAAGACGGAGGCGATGTTTTCAATTGATATCTCATAACCCTTTTACTACAGAATACGCGATTTACCTATCCTTTTGACAGTTAGACGAGTTGATGAGGAACGTTAGAGTGTCGGTACCTTTATAAATAATAACTATTAAATGTGTTGAAATTCTCATTACTTTTCAGACCCATTTCTAAGGTATGTCCTATTACTATATTTATTTTTGTGGGTGGGTTGGGTTTGGATGGTATTAGATGCTAATCAAAGTGTTGTTCTTGAACAACCCCAACCCTGGATCCCCTTCCCATCCTAAAAAAAGAAAAGAAAAAGATATAGCTAGTTAAAGAATATTATTAGTATCAAATAAGTAATATAATACTCAATAGCGTGATGATATTGTTTTTTTAGTTTATGGTTTAAGAATATATGTCTTCTCTAAAAGTGGAAAAGATTACTATTATTTAAACTTGGTCTAAGATTTAACGTATGATTTGCAATCATTACATGTTAATGATAAAGCGTATTAATTGATGGCTTAAAACATTGGTCTAGTTATCTATAGTCTTTACTCGATTGTAATCGTTATTTGTTTAGATTCTCCTCCTTGAACTTTAGATATAGGGGCGCATGTTAACAATTATTTATCAAAGTGAATTTTTCCTTATATGTAAATAAAAAAGACATTTAAACACACATATATACTATACTAAAATATAAGATAAGATGTATTAAATGTGATATTTACTTTGAAAGGAAAGTTAGATTAATTAATAATTCTTAAGATATGATGTAGAGCACATTTAACAAATCCCATGAAACTACGAGAGTAAATGCAAACTATCAAAATTACCCTTAAAATCGACTCGGCAACTCTGAAAATAATACATGTTCACATGGCTACTTCGTAAACTACAAATAGTTGTATTAATTTGGCAATTAAACATATATCCATATCGATATGATATATGTTTGCACTGTACGGAGTATTTGTGTAGCCAAATGACACTTTTATTGTAACGAATTACATGTCAAATAATGAGAAATCATATCGTTGACATTGGCTATAAAAAATATTCACGTATGAGATCTCTCAAAATATTAGAAGTGATGGATGACATATTGACATCCGCTTTACATGTTTAGCTTAGCATGTTCCTTAGTGTCTCGGTCACATTAACATACAACAATGGCTTGAATCGAGGTAGTCTCTAGGTTGCTTGATACATCAGATTTCAAAATCATCGGTAAAAGCACATGAAAGACATGAAGTGGTTGGGCGTTAGAACTTTTAACTCAGTGTTAACTGTTAAATGTCCAGCATCGAGTTTCTTTTATTGAAAGTGCATGGTTTAGTGTAGAACACGTAATAATAAAAGGGTTTTGCTAAACAAAGCTCTTAGGGCTCTTGTTAATACAATTTTACATGCATATTTTATTTGTACATTTGAATTAAAAATTAGAAGTCAAAGGAGAGAGAAAGTTAGTTATTATTTTAGTACAATTAAGAGCCCTAAGGGCTTTGTTTAGCAAAATCCATAATAAAAATTACTCAATTTAATTTTCAAAATTTAAAATAGATTTCCCAACTAGTCAGTCTCATATTAAATATTATTTTGATTAATCACTCAAAATAAAAATTGGATTAAAGTTCGATATCGGTAGTCCTATAAGAGCACAGGGAGTCGTTGAGTGTTCAGTTGAACACTGAACAAGAACATTGAAGCTAAAAAGTGAGGTATTGGTTAACCTTGAAGTTCAGTATTCAATACAGTATTCAGTTCAGTATTCAGTCAGTATTCAGTTGATTATTTAATTATTTTTTTTATAAGTAATCAAATAGTAATTAAATTAACAATAAGTAACACATTAAATCAATTAAAGTAATTTAATAAAATAATTAAAAGTCCTCCAAATACATGATTAAAAGTAAATAATATAAAAACATATATTAAAACTAGCCTTTTTATATAAAAACATATTGCTAACGTTTTTTAAATGAGCTCATTTTCATTTTTGGCTTTTGGAAGGCCCTCAGTGTCATTCCAATTAACGCTATTAATTCTTCATCTTTGTTATCGTCCCTATAAACTCATCGTCATCCCTGTAAGCTCACAAAACTCCGGACACCAAAGTTGCAAACTAAAATTAAACACATCTATCCAAAAAAAATCAAATAAAAAACACCCCAATACAAGTACTACAAAATAAATAAATAAATAAATAAAGATCGATTTGCTACGACGTTCAATCCCACACGTTAGTCTTGAACGCCGGTCGAAAGTGGTGAATGCCGGTCCCCGCGTTCAAGGGGTTGAACGGCTAGGCTTTGCCCTATCCACTATGTATGCTCTAATTTACAATTTATCAATCACGTCTTCAATAGATAGCTAAACATGTAACAATTGACCTATCATTTCATATTTAATAAGAAGTTATTTATAAAGAAAAATATGATATGCATCTTGGCATATTCACTCTAATTCAATATATTATATTATCTTATATTATTATTAATATTTAAATTTTTTTATCATTATATCAAAAGTGGAGCACTTATTTTTTTTAAGATTACTTTATAGAGATTGACTTGAATATATATATATAAATGGTGATATGATAACAATTCTTATTTATTACGAGTATGTTTTATATGTTAATTAATCACGAAAAAGATTGTTCATTTAAAAATTATTATGGCTACAAACGAGTCGAGCTTATATCGAGTAATTCAAACTCGACTTGAGCTAGAGTTCGCTCGATTTCAATCCTGAGCTTATAAATTGAGCTCAAAATATATATCGAGTTGAATTTACTTTTTAAAGAGCTCGACTTGAACTATTATCGAACTTTATATATCATGCATATGTTTTTTTATAAATACATATGTAATTTGGAAAAATAAATGATATTATTACAATATTTTAATATTGGTAGATTGTTTTACAAAGTTGTTTATTACGTGGCTGTTTTCATGATTTACTTCAACTTTAAATATATTTGAAATAATTTTGGTATTATTTTTATTTTTAAATAAATCTGAAATAAGTTAAGTACTTAAAAAATGTTTATATAATAATTCGAGCTGAGTTCAAGCCATCCCAACATATTTTCAAGTAGGGCTTGAGCATGCATGGTGAATGTTTGTCGAATTATCGAGCCTAACTCGAGTTAATGCTAAATGAGCTGAAGCGAGTTTGAGCCCTATTGAACTTGTGTTTGGATTGGCCTGGCTTGGCTAGATTACATTCCTAGTAACAATATATAAATATTTATACTATAAGCGCCGGCTCATCACGTCGGTTTGTAACTGATGAAGTGACGCCAATGGCACGAGTTCATCAGTTCGGCTCATCACCTTTTCTCGTTGGAAATTCGACGTTTGTTGGTTTTTGTTTTCTTTTCTGTGTAGTGCATAAAACTAAAAGAAAATTGGTAAATGTGAGATCAAAAAATTAATGTGACGATATAACTGATGGCAGAAGTCCGTCAGCTTCAGTCAGTTTTTGAAAAAACTTACATGACGCTCACGTGGCTCAGTCAGTTTCAGTTAAATGTTTTTCACCATTGAAAGTGTTCTGATCAACGTGCAATTGTTAAAGAGAGATAGAATTATTATTATACTAGTCAACTTGGAGGAATATTATTTGATACAACATAAAAAGCTGCTGGGTGCGCCACTTCAAATGGTGTTTGAGACACTACTTAACTTTCTGTTAATATGATTCTTAATTATTTATTTTTATGTTTTTGTTTATTCAAGTTGTTTACTTTTAATTAATATTAATATATTAATTGAAAGAAATGTTATTTTAATTATATTTTACTTTGACAATTTTTTTTTTTGACTTTATATATACGTTGTTTACAACACATAACATGTAAAGCGCATAACGGGTCCTTCATTTATAACATGACAACAATATATAAAATTTACATATTTATACTAATTTAAGCTTTCAAAATATACATATATAACCATTTTCTCATTTATAACTTGATGCATCTGATCATCATCAAACTTTGTTGCTTAGGTGATCTTATAAGAGCACGAAGCTATAGATTTCCAACTACATGTACCATTGAATTAACTTATGGTTAAAATCCAGAGTCTAAATTACTCAATTAAGCTACTGCATATATTTTCTTAATGCACTTGTATCCATTAATATGCTGAATTAAGAAAAGAAAAAGAAAATACTTACAAATAATTCATACACGATCAAAGAGACTAATTTGACATAGCATATGTCAATAATGTACGCGCGTATCAAACAAACAGTTGGAGATTTAAATCTCATTAGCAGACAAATTATAGACGTTTGAGATTAAACATATTTAGATTTTGATGCTCATGTTTTAAAGAGACTACACATTAGAGAAAGCATATGAAACATCTTTGATGTCAGTCTAGTCTTATCATTAAAGCATTTTCTTATTCTTTCCAATTTTTCACATTTAGAGTAATATGAATCTGAAGGCTGATATGTATACATTCTAAATGATAATGTCATTTTACTAAAAGATAGTGTAGATATTGGTTTAATTAGTGTAGTGGATGAATCTTAAGAATTTTGCTAATTGCTACCACAAATTTTTTGACACATCGAGACTATGAGTTAATGCTTTCTGCCTTTCTGAAAGTAATGAATGTATCGTCACAAATATTTTTAAAATGTGATATATTCGTCCGTACCTGTAGATACTCACATCAATCTTGTAGAACCACCGAGTTTATTTTTCTTTAATACCATATATATATATATATATATATATATATATATATATATTATTTACATTATAACTAAATGCAGGGTGTAAACGACACGAGATAACTCGTAAATTACTCGAGATTGACTTGCAATAAACTAAAAATAACTCGCTACAAGTCGAGCTCGAGCTACTCGAGTAAACTTTAAGTCGAGCTCGAGTATTAATATACTCGGATCGAGAGGCTCGCGAGCCTAATCGAGTTTGCACTAATTTACATTTTTACCCTTTATTTATAATAATATTAATATATTTACTGTTCTCTTTTAAAACACTTCAAGTCGAGTCGAGCATGAAAGTATCGAGTTGAGTCGAGTCAAGCTTAAGACTACCAAATCGAGTAGCGTTAAATCTTATTTAACTTAATATTAATATATAAATACTAATTCTCAAGCGAGTCGAGCTCAAAAGTGTCGATTCATTAGTGAGTCGAGTTCGAGCTTGAAAATACAAGCTCGAGTCGAGTTTCGATATTTCTAATCAAGTCGAGCTCGAGCTTGACACTGTATCAACTCGACTCGACTCGATTACACCTCTAACTAAAGGAGTAGACCTTTAATTATTTGTCAAATATTCAACCATGCCACATCATACACATACAATGCATCATCATCATATAAAATAAACTTGTTGATGTGTATATTTCTACACCCTTAATCTACATAAGGTAATAGTTGATTAAAAAACATATTATAACTAATTTAATTTAATAAGGTAATTGATAAATTAAAATTATACTCAATTTAATATAAATTAATCTGTCATATGAAAACACTTATAATTTTGTTATAGTCCAAAATCATAACATCCTTTAATCTATTTGTTCCCTCTATTTTGATCTATATAATTTTTCATTTTGCATATTATAACTACTAATAACGAAAAGGTTACAATGACCCACACATTTATTTTTTGTTAGAAAAATATTACTTTATAACACACACATCTTTTTTACCTTCACATTTCATTGATATATAGTGCACTAAGAACGGTAAAAACGTTTATTTTATACTCAATACTATGTATTTTTTTTAATGTTATCAAAAAGGATTATACATAGAGACGTGATTCGTACACTACATTTTTTAACCGTACACCACAAACATGATTTATACAGTTGTACAATACAACACCTTAAAATATAATTGATGGTGTACGAAAAAAATTGCCGATGTAACTAATCATCACCCTTGTTTAAAGTGTATACAACATATAGTTGAATATGATTATAACATTTCATATATCGTCTATCGTTTTAACTTATGATCTACATATTACGATATTATATATTTCTAGCCGTGTATCGCACGGGTTACCTCTAGTGTGTGTATATCATAATAGTATAATCTTTTGAATTGC
This sequence comes from Pseudognaphalium luteoalbum, assembly GCA_963422505.1. Lineage (NCBI taxonomy): Eukaryota > Viridiplantae > Streptophyta > Magnoliopsida > Asterales > Asteraceae > Pseudognaphalium > Pseudognaphalium luteoalbum. The sequence continues at coordinate 12,615,432 of OY730192.1, read as the reverse complement.
GTTAAGCACAACCTACTACTAAAAAATTATACGGTTTTGATCTTGTAGCAATATGTTTCTACGACAAAAATAAGGACTTACGAAATCCATACTCTCGCATTCTCATTTGGCTTTGACAAAAAAATCTAATAGGGTAGGTTTGATTCCCATTTACTAAAATCCCATCCATTAGAAAACCAAGTAATTAGATCACTCCCATCGCTGACCTTCAGTATGCATCGGTTCGAGTCGATGAGTCCGACATCGATGGCACGAGCCCATCAGTTTTCTTGTCGGTTCTTGCCAATCGGTTTGGCAACGAGTGGTTTGGGTTGAAAGTGGGACCCTTTGCCTTTTTTTTTTTGAAATCCGACCTTTTGAATTAAAAAAAAAGTAAAATCTAAATTTTAAAAAACCAACGACTTTTTTACCATTTTTTGTTTTTTTACACCACTTTTAAACTATAAATACACACTCCATTTTACCAATTTTCACACAACAATATACAACCACTTTCATACTCAAATACACACTTCATTTTTTTACCCACTTTCACACAACAATTCTCACCAAAATTATACATTCAAAACACTGCATTTTCTTCCAACATATCTATCACAAAAATGTCTAAAAATAACAAATCAAAAACCTAAACCAAAAACAGAGAGCAACAAAATATTGCCAAAGATATGTGGCAAAATCTGTTGAATAACCCATTACCAAATCCGAATTCACCAAACATTCAAGCTTCCGGATCCTCATTGCAGCCTCCATAATTTGCATGTTTCCCACTCACTGCAAACCCGTTCAACCTTACTTTTGATGATCCGATAAATAACTATCAACATCAAGGGTGGTAACAAAATACACAATGATCACCACCACAACCACAATTTTCCCACCACAAACAATGGTCACCACCACAACCACATTTTTGCCAAAACACACAATGGTCACCATAACATCCACAATTTTCTCAAAGCACATCCAATCCCAGTTACCAACAAACGAATTTCACCATACCCCATACGTTGGAAGAAAGCTCCGACGAGGCACAACCCGAGCCCAAATCCAACATGAGCTCGAACCCAAACCGAGCCCGAACCCAACTCGCAACCCGAATCCGAACCCGAATTCGAGCCCGAAGCCCAAAACAACAAAAAAGGGTAAAAAGGTTCAAAAGGGTAAACGGGTTCAAATACGTTGGACGGACAACGAGGCTAAAATTTTAATGGAACGGTGGATACATTGTTTCGAAAATGGCATCCAAGGAAAAAATCAAACAAATGAGTCTCTTCGGGTAAAGTTATCAAAGGTTACAATAATTGTGTATCCGAAAATGACGTCCGACGAAAATGACGTTTTAATTATTACCCGAAAAGCATTACAACAACAAGTTGCACGTGCGTTTATTTATGAATCATCTTGGAATGTTCTAAAATATTTCCCAAAAAATTTTACCGAGCCGGGCGTAATGACTAACGAAGATAGTTTCCAACCTTTTGTCACTGATCTAGACGCCGATGACAGTCCAACGGGTACGGCTCTTGATGCAAACATGAAACGGTTGTTCCAAGACGACCACATCCGCCGTTCACCGGGCCGAAAGGCGGCAAAAAGTACAGCTTCAAACTCCGCCGACTTATCTTCACGAAGTGTTCGTTCTGAAAAAATTGATGCACTTGAAGCCGTCAAGCAAACCGCTCTAGTGCAATAAGAAGCTATAAAAATAATTAAGGAAAACAATTTGAAAAAGGTGGCTTACAAAGTTTTGAGTTTTCTTTGTAAAAACTTCCAAAAAAGGCTTCTAAAAAAGAAATCAAATTGATCAAATGCGCTCGCAAAGAAGTGGTAACACTTTATGAAGATAGGTATGGAGGTGACGGCTCGGACAAAGACGAGGACGAGGATGAAAACGCGAACGAAAATGACGAATCGAGCTCCGATTAAATTACATTAGGAATTGTTATTTTTATTTTTAGGAATTGTAGTTTTTAATTTATTGTATATTTTTTAGGAATTGTAGTTTTTTTAATTATTTTTTAATCTATTGTACTTTTTAAGAAAATTGTGTAATTTTTATTTTTAATGAAGTGTGTTTTATTTAAATTACCGTGTTTATTTAAATTATTGTGTTTTATTTGATTAATTAATTAGTTAGTAGGTCCCAGAAAAATGAAATGACGTATCAGGGATGAGAGTGATCAGTAAGTTTTCTGAAAAAATTGACGTGGCGCTGACGTGACTCCGTGAGTTTGAGTTAGGGATGGGAGTGGTCTTAGTTCATCATCAATTACGCGTTCATCATTTATATTTTATGTATACACATATAACAAATGCTCCTTAATTAGGTACTAAAACATCTTAAAAGATAAAATATAGAATGAGATCGATAAATTAAGGACGACGAATGTAAAAACATCATCAATATTGATGTCAAAAGTTACCATGTCACTTGCGTATTAGAAAAATTATACTCCGTATTTTATACTAGAAATAAGAGACAACCTTTTCTATCGACGAGCTAATACTTGCAAAAGATTAGACAAATCTCATAATAAGAGTTAAGAAAATGATATTTTTTTTGCGATCAATGATTAGTCTGAAAGTATAGTAAATAAACATATCAGACATTTGTTGTACGATGTTCATGATAACATAAGTACATAACATGTCGATTTCACTCAAGGAGGTTTAGCCATGTCTTCAATATTGTTAGGCTTTGACTTCAATGAAATATCTTCATCTTGTATCCGTTTGGACTTTGGAGTAACACTATTTTACACTTACAAATTACATTACTATGTGATCAAGCATAATTTATACCTGAGTGCAATGGGTTGGATTTGTTCGATTCGTTACTCTCCGCGACTTGCATAAGGACCCGTTAGAGTGTATAGAACGAAACTAAGGGTGGTGTGAATCGGTGGCAAGGAGATGAACAGTGATCTCCTCTTGATGGTGAAAATGTAATTATGAAAATGAGTGGGTTTGTTCTTGAGGTGCTTAGAGAATAAAACACCATTCATACCCTTGTATTATAGTGGAGTATGGTCACCTTAGTGAACAAGTTTGCCACGTGTCATCATCTTGTGGCTTTGATCGTACGGTTTAGTCACCACCTTAATGGGTACTACTCATCGTACGGTTGAGTCATCATCTGGTGGCACTGCTCATCGTGTGGTCAGATCATCGTGTTGACAGTACTAATCGTACGGCTACGATTGATGCTTCCTGTTTGTGGGTCCCTTGTGATGACGTGGACCAATGATAGGGCTGGATGGGGATCCTTGTCGGCCACTAGGGAGATCACCACTAACGTAGGTGACTCCCATTATAAGCTTGTCTCCTAACAGAAGACAATGGCGTTATTTTGATGGGCTTGCATCATTGGCTTGGGCTTTGTGAGTTGGGCCTCCTGTAAACTAAGTGTCATATTGTAGGCTTTTTTGTCAACGATGTTTCCTGTTTAGGGGCCCTGTCGATGAGGTTTTCTGTTTAATGAATCTTCTTGTAAATGTTGTCCGTCTGTCGGGATTTCCTGTAGGTGAATCTCCTGTTCAATGGGTCTCCCGTAGAATGGGCTTCCCTGTTTCATTGCAGAGGGCCATTAAGAATGGTACACGATTACTATGATATAAGAGTCGATATATCATGCTGTATATGTTCTTTTGAGCGTAACACATTAAATGGATGACAATGTTGAAGACAACTATCAACAATATATCTAGAAGTCATAATTAAGGAACGATTGAAGAAACGTTTTGCTCTAAGCTGATAACATATACGGGTATACCAATATATATTTGACTATGATGATACCAATATATATTTGACTATGATGATGACTAGTAGTACTTAATACAGTATATGATATCATCATTAAATCTTTAAACCTAAAAGTAATACTAACATGCTCAATTTTTAGATTTCAAAAGGGTAAATTGATACATAGTAAAAACATCAACAAACTTAAACCTTGTACAGACTAAATTATTTCGGTTAAATGAAGCTATTGCTCATTTACCCTTAATGATATTTGGGCAAGGTCACGATAAGGATTATTTCCACCACAAAATGAAACAAATCGAGAGGATACTTGAACACAATTTACCACTATTGAAATCCACCAAGAGATACAAAGTAGTTAATCGAAAGTTGACCACTCAGTGAAACTAAAACCAAAGAGAGAGATTACACAAGGAAGTAAACTCAAACTCACTTTAATATAACTTCAATTTCCTACTCAACTCAAAACATAACTAATGAGGATTTTATTAGCAGTTAGAACATTCCTCCAAACATAGAAAACGAAATTATTAAAAGAATCAATGGACTAACTCCATCATAGAAGAAACAAAGACGCATAGTTAATTTTTGAAGTCGAAGTGTCTTTTTGACCACTTTGTGTTTAAATTGTCATTACCTAATCATAATCTGTACAATGTTCTAGAAACTATACATCTCTATCTTTTCAGTCATATATCATACATGCACTCCAAGCTTCTCAATTATTCCAGTTTTTCAAGAGAAACACATCTATATCTTTTTAGCCATGATCATTTTCACAATTTTTTTTTGTCATTACTCTTGTATCACTTTAACATGAAAACTTACATAAGTTATTGTCTTATGTACTTTATTCTATTTTTATAATAGTCTATATTTCTTCAACAAACAAGTTACTGTATATCATAATCACTTGTTGTCATCAAATACAATACATTATGTGCGTAAGTTCTAACCAATGTTTAAAATCCGTTTTTCAAGTTCACCCGTATAAGTGCACTAACCGGTTGCGTTGGATCGGGTCGGGTCGAGTTGTGATCTGTTTTTTAGCCCAAATTTACAACGTCAAACAAGTTTCAACTTACCCCCTGCAACTTTCGTTCATTTCAATCACTTCCAGAAACAACAAAATTATCATCAATCCAAAATCAATTACGATGGATGATGATGAAAGAGGGCCGAGATTAAGCAAAAGATTTTCAGACAAGAACGCCGATGGTGAAGTTGATTACAAAACTAAAGCAGGAACAGCTTGGTCTCACTCGTTTCTAAATCAAAAACCATGGCATCCATTATCTTACCCTAATCAACGACGTAAATGGATCGCTGAACAAACTCATGCTCAACAGGAACGCCGTGCTGAAGAAGTTGCTCGTGAGGTTAGGGTTTCAATTGATTTTGTGTAGTTTAGCCTTAATCTGTGTTAAGTTTTTTTTTTTTTTTTCATAGTTAGGGTTTGGTTATTTTGTGTTATGTATAATGTAATGCTTATTATGTTTAATAGATTGAAGTTTTAGTTTGTTGAATTGATTTTGTTTAGCTCCAATATGTGTAAAGTTTTGAGTGTTTAATGTTTTTTTTTATTGTATGCAGTATGCTCAAGAACAGGAGTTTTTCCGACAAGCAGCGCTTGTTTCGAAAAAAGAGAAGGAAAAGGTGAGGTTTCTGATTTGTTTTTGTGTCGTTTTAGAGTAATTGTGAACTTGTAGTTTAGTATAGCGATTGATTTACTTCTTTTTAAGTTCAACTTGTGAAATTCTGGTTTGTGGGTTACTAGTAATTCAATAGGTATGGTAAGGATAGTGTGGAAAGCGTAAAAAGACACCGTTTTCCAAAAAGCTTCAAACTGATTAACAAATGGACACATATTTAGAAATTGAGCAATCGGTTCAGATTCTCAGTTAGTTTAAAAAGAGCTTTCACTTTTGCATTTATAAATTGTGTACTCAACCAAATATCAGTTTTTTTATGTTGCAACCAATGGTATGCGAGATATAGACATTCTTGTATTCTGCTAGTCTGAGTTCATTTTTGGTTATTGTTGTATCTTTGTTTTGGTGTATGTGTGAAAATAATCTTAAATTTGCCCAGATTTGTTTGTTTGACTGGATTATGACTTGATTTAGATGGAGAATTTGAAAGCTGTTAGTTTCATGTATATCCGACCACCTGGTTATAATGCTGAAAGTGCCAAAGCTGCAGAGGTTGCTGAGGAGAGGAAAACTCAAGAACCCTCACAAGATTTACACCCAGAGGAAGCTCATACGTAAGTGATTTTGGATTGTTCTTGATTTACTGATTGTATTTCAGTGATCTTATTATGTTTTCAACTTATATCTTTGCTTTGGTTGCAGGTTGCAAGATCCTGTGCCTCCCAATGAGCAAAAGAAGAAGCCCAGGCCTAAAGATGTTTTTGGCCGTGTCCTACCAACCGAAGAACAATTCGAAGCCCTTAAAAACGCCCCGAAGTACACATCTTTCTTTTTCAAAACTACTATGCTTTGTCCCAGTTTTGGCATGTTCTTTTTTAATTTGCTGTTGTTTACCATAGAGGCAGTGCTATTTAGAAGTTTGTTTTGAATAGGATATTATGTAGAGTGTTTGTATTATCTTAATATATAACACATTTATATCTTAATATCATGTAGAGTGTTTGCATTATCTTAATATAACACATTTATATCATAGCATAGTGATGGAATGTAATCTTGTATAACTTAGCATTGATCCGCCAATAGTAATTATAGCAGGCCCAATAGAGGCATAAAAATGCTTGCTCATTTATACAAGAAAAGAACATGTAATGCATTTTAAGAGTATCACATTCATTGCAATAAAACAGGAACTAAAGATACCCAAAAGTTAAAATCATCATAGGAAATTGCTTAGTTCCATCCGCTCAATTTTGAGGATCTCGTCTTTTGTATGATGGTCTTGTCAATTTACTATAGGAAATATATCCGCTGAAGTGACCTGTTTGGTGATATTATGTATTTACTACTGTTTTTATGTTTTTTAGTTAGTAATTATGTCGACAGTTATTGCTTCCAAACCATTTTCTACAATATTATGGTTTCTTGTTATTCCATTATTATGAAGATCAGCTATTTTTGTGTTTGTTTACTTGTGTATCCGCTGTTTGATCTTAAGAGACTTGTATGTGTTTCATTGTTGATGTTCCAAGATGATATATGAGATTGTTGAATTATATTGTTGTTAAGTGGATTCAGGATTTTAAAGCAAACTCAGTTATGGAACTTTATATGTTGGGATCTGGGCATTTGGATAGCATGTTTTGTTGCCCAAAAGTTATTGCACCAATTCGCGTGAAACGAATAGAAAATAGTAACTTCATGTAGAAGGTAAATGCAAAGTAAAACTAACAATGAGAGTGGGGGGAAAATTCATTTACGCCCCTTTATTTTAATGAAAATGAGAACAATAGGAGTGCCTGGTTACAGGTTGTTAATGGATAAATATTAATGGTTACGTACTCTTTGTTATCATATCTTACATAGGAATACTTCTTATGCGGTTAGTGGCTACAGTATCGCAGCCTGTGTAATTTGAATGATGACATGTTAACATTGTTTCAGGCTAGAGACTGGTGTTGCTGGAAGGGCAAGGCCATTTGGAATTGAAATACGGAATGTGAAATGTGTGAGATGCGGAGCATTTGGCCATCAAAGTGGTGATCGAGAATGTCCGTTGAAGGATGCTATAATGCCTAATGAAGAGAGTCGGTTGAAAAGAGATGATCCCTTAACAGCTATTATAGCTCAGACAGAGTCATCTGAGGTAATCACAATCTGCTTGATAGTGCAATTTGTTGAGTGCAATTGGATATGTAGCTGAATGTTATTTATGTGGTAGAGGTGGCAAATGGGCGGGTTAGGCTAGGCAGTGGGTCAAAACAGATAACATTTGTGATGGTCGAATTGGGTTGGGTTGACGTGAAACACCGTTTGTTATATATATATATATATAATCTCAATATTTGAGTAAAATAATTTTGGATGTTGTCTACATTTACTACACTTTGGGACTCTTGAACCGGTGCCATGTTTTGTTTTAAGCTAGTTTCAATTTTCGCGTTCAACCTGTTAGAGATTAATGTAACACAACTCGGCCCATGCATACGTAATTGGGATTGAAATTGCCACCCGTAGAAAGGATCCTTGGTGGAGGGTACTTTGCGGTTACTTGACATATGATAGTCTAGCGGTAAGGCACCCCATGACTTCCTTCAGGTCATGGGTTCGAATCCTGCCATGGGTATTATTTATCATAAAGGTACTTACTACCAATGAAGCACATGACCCACAACGTTAAGGCTTAATCCACACGAGTTGCGGATCGGACGTTGTGGTATATGTGATGCATGTGATTTGCCCGACGATGTTGGACCTTGTGGGGGGTTCGGTCGTGCTCCATTGAAATATGGAGCGGCTCCGGTGGGTGGCCCAAATACCCTTATTTTTTTATTGTCATGTAACCGGAAAAATGTATTGTTTGAAGCTCCAAATCATTTAGCATTTAAAAGTGCAGTAGTGATGATTTTGAGATCTAATATCATTTTTCAGCCTCTTAAGTGGGAGTTGAAACAACAGCCTGGAATGAGTCCACCACGTGGCGGGTTCAGACCAGATGATCCGAACCAACAGATTGTTGCAGAGGATATATTCGATGAATATGGAGGTAAATTTTATTATAAACAGAGTTGCATTCAGTCATCTAACTAGTACCTGGTTTTTTTTAATACAACTAAAATAAGTAAAAATAAAGAACTGATGTATGTAAATTAATTTCTACATTGTTTATAAATATATTACGGAGTATTATGACCCTAAGATCCTGTGTGTCAACACTTGAATGCACTTTACCCTATAGTAGCCTCTAATAACACCCAAGATCTAATAAAGCAATTTAGGTGGTTGGTAACACTCAAATACACTTTGCCCTACTTCTGTACATTTTTGTTCATTTTTTTCAGCTAAAATTTTCTATCTCACTCGTTTGACTTTTTATCAATAAATATACGACCAATTCTTACATAAATGAGTTGAAACTACCCATCCATTTCTTAATATGGATATTATTTATTATATAATATATTCTCGAGAGCAGAGTCTACCTTGCATGAAGCCCCTAATGGTATTTTACAATGTGTAGGGTTTCTTGGTGAGGAGCTCATACCTAACCTGCTAGCCAACTTCTCTGCAAGTAAGCAAAAGAAGTCAAGTAGTAAGAGAAAACACAAGAGACAATCACCATCAACGATCAGGGATCATCAAGACGATTTGTCCTCTGACGATGATGCAGAAAAGAGGTCGAGGAAGAGTAAAAGTCAACACAAAAAGAAGAAAAAGAAACGAATTCAGTCCGAATCAAGCTCATCAGAAGATGGAGAAAAGAGGTCAAAGAAGAGTAAAAGTCAATATAAAAGTCATCATAAGAAGAAAAGGAAACAAATAAATTCTGAATCAAGCTATTCGGATGAGTCAGAAACTGATAGGCGTAAAAGGAGTAAAGGCAGTGGAGATAGGTTGCGTGGTAGACACGAGAGTTCAGAATCTGATCAGCAACAAAGATATGATCCTCGTCGTCACAGCCATCATCACCACCACCATCGTCACCGTAGACATTCAGATTACTCGGATTGAATGTTTTGTTGTAAACCACCCGTTGTACACTAATGTTTGACATTTTGGTTTGTTTTTTTTGGGGGAAATGGAAAGAGAGGTCAGCAGGAGCCATGTTTTTAGCTAGTGTTGTGCCAATTAAGCATAGCTAGTTGCATAAATAAACATTCACCCCTAAATAAATAGACAAACATCATACCAAAATCCGTACTACTAATTTAAAAAGGGAGTTGATAGATACACCACCATTTTTGATGCTTACACCAATATTTATGCATTAAGGTATGTACCGTACAAAACTGTAATGCACACAGTTTGGTGTAGATATCAAAAGATGTGTTGCATCTATCATTGTCCTTTAAAAAAAGTGTATGTCCTGTAAAATGAAACTCTAACAGAATACCTTATCGTTTAATAACATCATTTTCCCCTGCATAAAATCATATTTTTAAGTAGGGTAATCCAGATTAGGTGATCTATTTGTTTTTGGAAACTATAGGGGGTGTAACTGCAATTTAAACATTCAGAAAGGGTACGAAATAAAAAAGTATCACCGTCGTGAAGACTTTCATCTTCCCTCCATTTTCACCAGTCTCAACTAGGGTTTTACCACAAAAGAGGGTTTTCACGATCAACAAATTTCGTAGCAAACAATGGCGTGGACCACTCGCTTTTTCGGTCAAGCTTCAAGAGTTCTGATGGCAGCCGCCGAAAGCTCCGCCACCGTCACCGCCACCGCCGCTGCGCCGAAGCGTGGCCGCCCTGCCGGTATTCTGAAAGCTACTCCGGTGTCTCCAGCTCTCGGCGAGTTTCTCGGTGTCTCGGAAATTTCTCGAACCAACGCTGTCAAAAAAGTTTGGGAGTACATCAAAAGCAATAACCTTCAGGTTAATCATTACTCAATCCTTTTTATATCTACTTTTGTTTTATCATTTTATGAATTCATTCTTACATTTATGTATGTTGTATGTATGTATGTATGCATGTATACTGTGTGGTCTTCGTGATTTTCTTTATTCTGTTAGGGTTTATGACATTTAGGAGAAGCAAGGAAAATGTTGCCCTAGATAAATTGCAACATAAGGTGTTGCCTTTGTATACATCTTAATAAGTGTATTGTACCAAAATGTGGTGGAAATTCTACTAAGCTGTTATTCTATCTAACAAACTGATTATTAATTTATTATTACCTTTTGTTTTAACAAACTCTTACTACATTACCAATGTATGTAAGTGAGGGTAACAATGATGATGTGGCACACCGCCGCATCGTAGAAAAGCTAGTGCCATGTCATGTTTTTGTTTACCGATTACAGAAGGTCACTTACATACAGTGGTAACGTAATACACGTTTGTTACATTAAAAGATAAAGAATATGGCGCATTACCTACAAATGAGAATCGAGTGGAAGTTCGTTATATCTTGGTGTAATATGCTCTTGTATAATAGTATGAAATATACATACGTTTATTCAACTTTTCATGCAATTGTTTGTAAATTCGCGACATTGAATGGTGAAGTGAAAGTGTTTTACATTTTGGTGAAGTTTGTTTTCATACTATTGCATGATTAAGTACATTGGTTATGTGCAATGGTAAATACTGAAAGGAAACTGTTTACGATTGAAAAAAGTGTATGTTTGTTACGTATGGCGTGATTTATAAAATTACACATATAAGTTTACCCGAGTATTCACGACCTTATGACATTAATTAAGTTGAAAGTAGAATTAATCACTTTATAAGCATCCTAACACTACAAGACTTCTTAGTACAGTTTTGTTTTTGTTTTGGTTGAGGAAGCAATGAATTGTATATGTTGCTGTGGGCTGCATTGCAGATGTAAATAGTTGCTTCTATAGGGAAGTAATCTGGTCATTACAATGTTATGGATTATGGTTGGACTCCATTATTTCCATGAAATTGGGATGTTTTCTTGCTAACTTTTATGCTAGGATGATGTATATATCAATTGTCATTAATACTAAATGATGTTTGCATTGATCCAGATTCATGTCATGCTGTTTTGGTCATTATGAAAGGTATCTACTGCATTTTAGTTGTAGTACTGTAAGATTTAGTAGTCAACTACTTGGTTAAGTTCTGTTGCCAATCAAAATTTTCAGTTTCTGGGGTCTATGAAAGTTGTCATTGATTTTCATGTCGAACTAGTATCGTAGTGATAGAGTTCAGTTCCGTATGATACATATGAATTATAGAATAGAAACCTAAAACCAACTTAGAGGACACCATGGGTAATTGGAATGGATAGTGGAGAATGCTTGGGTTATGTAGATGTGAAATGAGTTTTTGGATTCGCTGTTTTTAAAAATTTGTATTAGTTTGTATTCATGTGCCTAGTAAAATTCGATTACCTAGGGATGTGTTCTAGGAGTTAAATTTGTGGGTATGTATAGTTTTTTGGATTAGTATATTCTTGGGTAAATGACAAAAATCGGCCACGAACTGCCACAAATTATTCCAAGTATGCAATCTACCAATTATATTGCACAAGTACGCAACAAACCGGGAAGTTTTGTGCTTAGGTCAGTAATATGGTAACCAGTAACCTGTTTGACCGGTCAACTTGAATTAAAACGAATTTTGAATTCATTTAAAATGTGACATGGATAATAAATATGAGGTGGATATACTATATTAATTATTTTTATTTATTTACAAAATACGGATAATATTTACTGATCATTTAACCCGATCATCCTCTCACATTCATCGGAATAATATTTACAAAATACGTCAAATCATTATCTGGAGTAAGTGAAATCATTATTTTTATTTATTTACAAAATACGGATAAAATGTGACATGGATAATAAATATGAGTAATGACTAACTGTGATTTTCGAACGACGGCTAGCGAATGGTGGAGATGAAATGAAAATGGTGGAATTTGGCCGGTTTTGTGGCCGGAATTTGGTTTCAATCCATCGGAATCTGCGTTCGAAACACATCTCTAAACTGTCAAATTTGTTTCGTTGTGGATCTATGCTGTCGTCAACAGCACGCTGATGGTTTTGGTGGAGTGATGGTGTTCTCGCTAGTCTCTGTTGAAATGGGTTGTAGTGGAGATTGAATCGAAATCGGTAGCGATGGTGCTGGTGGTGACGGAGAAGACCAAATGACAGCAAAAAAAAGTTTCAATGTAGGTTTGGTATAGGGTTGAATTGATGGAGATGGTGGCGGTTGGTGGTGGAACTTAAGTGGGTGGACGGGTGGTCATTGTGTGGATATAGAAGTGTACAAGAATTAAAATTTTGATAGACGAAGAAGATAATCGAAGGGAGGTTAATATTTTTATTATTTACAAAATGTAGAAATTATAAACATGTTAGATTCTGATGTGGATGACATATGTACTTATGATGTGGCAAAAAAATCAACGTGGTACGTGATGTGTACGCTTAGTCACCTTTTACAAATTTCAAAACGGTTAATATGAACTTTGAAGGATCCTAGCACGAAATCATCCGGTTTGTTACATACTTAGGCAATAATATTGGTAGGTTGCATACTTGGAACAAATTTTGGCAGTTCGTTGCTGATTTTTGTCATTTACCCTATATTCTTTATTTATTGCCAAATAAAAGAAAATGAAAGAGAACTTAGAGGACACCATTGATGAGACTGATTGCACATCAAGTTTTCCTTTGTTCTGTTCTGGTAACCTATTGTCTGATACATGAGTAGTAGTGTTGTTTATACCTTAGTTATGTAAACAATTTCTGCTCTAAGTACTGGGAAGCATTCCAATTCACTTTACATTTACGGTTGGGAGTCTACCAATTTGCTTGGGTATTATTGTATGCTCCACTTTAAAACTGTCGTTTAGCCTACTGTTGCTTGACATGTCTGTTTTCTGTGATGTTTTGCAGAACCCTTCCAACAAGAAAGAGATCCTATGTGATGATAAGTTGAAAACTATTTTCAGTGGGAAGGACAAAGTTGGATTCCTTGAGATTGCCAAGTTAATGACACAGCATTTTTTGAAGTCTAGCTGATGGTGTTGATGAAACTTGTTACATGATGTGTATGTGAATTTTGGGTTTGTAGTATAGTGCTACTGGAATTTGACTTGTGACACACCGAGTTACAATGTCGTATCTTGTATGGTCAAATGTGCTACTACTATCACCTCTATGGGAAACCAGTGATCTGTTCTCTTGACTATGTCTTTTGTTCGAGTTTAGTGATTTTTTGAAGTGTAGCTTACCAATCAGAAACTTTATACCTTGATCATTTCTCTCGTTACTTTAAATGATCAAAATTTAGATGCAGCCATTCTGTTGTCAATAGGGGGTTGTGGCTATAAGCTTTCATGGGTTTAACTATCGTTTACTGTCTTACTGATGATGGGTCGCAGGTTTTTCCTCAATGATTGCCACCACTATCAATTTTCATCACAAGTGATGAAGTGAACACCATATAGCTAGTGTTGTAACGTCGGATAATTGTTTATGCACCTATGAAAAGATTAAAAAAGATACATTTAAATCGAAAAGCTGTTATTTATGTATTTAACCTATAAAAAAGTTATTGCATTTGTCTTTATGGTGAGGTTCAAATGAGATTAAAAATTTATGTGAGATTAAGGGAACCAATGATATCATGTCACATATACAAAGAGAATGTTCCATACTACAAAACTCATTTACTCCAAACATCAATTATCTCACAAACGACAAATCGAAAAATCATGAAACTTGCACCATAATTTTCAGCGTTTTATCCTCTTCGATTTGCCGTCCCTCAAGGCATATTTCCGACGACTTTTTTTTCATTTTTTTGGTAGGTTTCATATGTTACTAACACATGTGTTAGATTGTTGCGTTTAGGGTTTGGGGTTTAGGGTTTAGTGTTTGGGTTTTGGGGTTTCTCCCTGAAACCCCAAAACCCAAACCCTAAACCCTAAACGCTTTATAAAACTCTAAACCCTAAATCATATTAAACCCTAAACCCTAATAAACCCTAAACCCTACTAAACATAAAATCTAAACCCTAAACCATGAACCCTGTTAAATCCTAACCCTAAACTCTAACCCTAAACCCTAACCATAACCATAAATAAAATGTATAATCAATCACTAACACATGTGTTATTAATTTTAAAACCCACCAAAAACCGAATTTTTTTATCGAAAGTATGCATTGAGGGACGGCAAATCGAAGAGGATAAAACGCTGAAAAATATGGTGCAAGTTTCATGATTTTTCGATTTGTGAGATAATTGATGTTTGGGGTAAATGGGTTTTGTAGTATGAAACATTCCTTTTGTACATGTGGCATTATATTATTGGTTCCCTTAATCTCACTAAAAAATCATGGACTCATTTGAACCTTACTCTTTGTCTTTAATACTAGTATTTTATAATCACAAAATATGTTTCGCCTCGGCACAATTATTTATGTGTTATGAATTATAAGTCAATGGATGAACACATTTTCAACCCTTTTGTCTAATCCTTGTCTAGCCATAATTACTTGCAATTATCTTCATTTGGTAATTCAATAGTAGAAGTTGTAATATAAATACAACCTCAATGTAAAGAAGTAGATTGCACATTCTTAATACACTCAAAGTGTTTATACTTCTCCCTCAAAGTATTTTATCTTTATTCCTAATTCTTTACAAAGGTTCTTATATTATATTGCTAATAGAGCCTTAATTATAGTTAAATTACAACACGTTATCAACACGAAAGTTCTCTAATTAAGGAAGATCAAAGCAATCCATCTTAATCAAGATAACTAGTCAAGGTAAACATTCTCTTAATTATATGTTGTAGTACTAAAAAGATAACTATTATTATAAACTAAATGAAAACATTTTCTAAATAATAAGTTATCATAGGTACTAGAAAGATATATATAACTATACATCATAATTAGTAATAATTAGTAAAAGTAGGTTATATTTAATCATGAACATTTGGACTATGGACATTTGGACTACTAACATTTTGGACTACTAACTCTTTATTATTATGCTAACTTTTATTTATGCATACTAACCTCATATTCTTGTGCTAACTTTAATTTTACGCAAGCTAACATTTTATTATCGTACTAACATTTACTTATGCACTCTAACCTTTATTTATGCAAGCTCACATTTTATTATTATATTAATCTTTATTTATGCACTCTAACATTTATTTTATTTATTTCCTTATTTGTATACTAATTCTTATTAATTCATTTTACCAACTTTTATTTACAAACATTTTATTATGTTTCAAAATCTTTATATAACTGAGTATAATGTTTTTACAAGTTTACCGTTTCACCGTTTAACTTTATATTTTAAAAATAATTTACAACGGTAATGAGGTCGTTGCAAAACGTTTGTCGACAGAGTTATAACGGCTATCTTTATCACTATATATCGGCTACAACCAATATTCAGTTTCTTTGAAAACATATACTCTTTCACAATCATCTCAGTTCAAAATTTCTTTCAAGATGATTTATTCAGTTTTAGTTCTGATCTTTGTAATTTTAGTACTATTCATTATCCCACTTGTAATTCTCCCTCGAGGAGAACTGTATTTTTTCTTAGGCTTATTTATATTTGTGGTTTTTCCACTCCTTTGTATTGTTTTAACTATTGATAATATATTCTAATTTTGTTATTGTTTACTCAATTGTTGATAGCTACAATATGTCAGGCGGCGTTGCAAAGACCGGTTTGAACAACTCGATGCAAATGGAATGAATTATATGTCTTGGATTCAAGATATGCAAGCAAAGCTTGAATCCATGGGTATCTTGGATACCATAAATGAGAACAATGACAGCTCATCAAAAGATAAATCAACAACATATGTTTTCCTTCGTAAGCATATTGATATTATGCTAAGACTTGAATATCCAAATGTTAGCGACCCAAGTGTTCTTTGGGCAATTCTAAAAAGGAGATTTAATATTCAAAAGGAAGTTTTACTTCCAACTGCTAGAGATCAATGGAGGAACTTAAGGTTCCAAGATTTCAAGAAAGTAAATGAATATAGCTCCGCTATGTTCCGTATAGTTGCCACACTTGAATTCTGTGGAGATCGTGTAACCGATGAGGATATGTTGGAGAAAACTTTCTCTACATTTCATTCATCAAATATTAATTTGATGCAGCAATATCGGTTAATGAATTTCAAAAAATACTCTGATCTCAATGCATTTCTGCTTATTGCAGAACAGAATCAAGAGCTACTTATGAAAAATCAAGCTCGTCCAGCAGGTTCCCTAGCATTAGCTGAGGCAAATGCTACAAATAAAGATGATTCAAAAAATAATACAAATGTACGGGGACGGGGACGAGGCCGTGGCACATATTATCGTTACAATCACAACCATAATGGTGGTCGTAACTCTAATAGTAATTCTCGTGGACGTGATCGTGGACGTGGACGTGGTCGTGGTTATAAAAGTAATTACCACAATGGTCCATATGATAACAAGTCCCAACCACAAAGAAGGAATCATGATGCTGGAGCAAGCACTTCTAAGAACCCCGATGACATCTGTTATAGATGTGGAAGTACAGGGCATTGGTCTAAAATGTGTCGTACACAGGAGCATCTTTGTAAGCTCTATAAGGCATCCATTGCTGGAAAAAATAAAGAAGTAAATCTTGCTGATGACCTTGAGTTCACAAATGTTGAAATAAATGATGCAGATTACTGCAATGACATTGACATATGAATCAATGTGGCTATCAACAATCTATCATAACTATGTTAGTTTTCATAAATGTATTTCCCTTTTATTAGTTATGTTTTCCTATCTATGTTTTCCCCTTTATGACTGGTCTATCATTTCATGTAATATATTTTTGAAATAAGATGTATCTTTTGTTACATCCTTCTTATTACTTATTTACACTCATTCTAATATTTTCATATTTGAAGTTTGATATGAATTACAACGGGCTAGATCATGAAGCAAATGGTGGAGATCTATGTATACCAGATAGTGGTATAACACACACTATTTTGAAAGCTAAGAAATATTTCTCTGAATTGAAACCAACAAAGGCAATAATACATACAATATCAGGCCCTGCAGATTTGATAGAAGGAGTTGGAAAAGCCAGATTTACATTGCCAAATGGTACCAAGTTTTTGGTAGAAAATGCTTTATACTCCCCAAAATCAACGAGAAATCTGTTGAGTTTTAATGACATATATTTTAATGGATATGATCATCAATTTGTGACTACAGAATATGGAAAATATTTGCACATTACTAATAAGAATAATGTGTTGAAAAAATTCCCAATGCTTAATTCTGGCTTACATTATACACATATAAATGTAGCAGAATCTCATATGCTAGTTAAAGAAAAGCATAGTGATCCTAGTATTATCAGTTTATGGCATGACAGGTTAGGTCATTCAGGATCTACAATGATGAAGAGAATAATTGGAAGTACCCATGGACATCCATTTAAGGATCAAAAAGTCTCACATGATAAAATGAGTCCATGTACATCTTGTTCTCTTGGAAAACTGATTATGAGACCTTCATCGCTTAAAGTTGAAAATGAATCACCACAGTTTCTTGAAAGAATTCATGGTGATACATGTGGACCTATTCATCCAACATCTGGACCATTCAGATACTTTATGGTATTAATAGATGCATCAAGCAAATGGTCTCATGTGTGTTTATTATCAACTCGTAATATGGCATTTGCAAAGTTTCTTGCACAGATTATAAAGTTACGAGCACATTTTACTGATCATGCAATTAAGAAAGTAAGACTTGATAATGCTGGTGAATTTACATCTCAAGCATTCAATGAACATTGAATGTCAGTAGGAATTGTTGTTGAACATCCAGTTGCTCATGTACACACACAAAATGGTTTAGATGAATCATTGATTAAACGTCTCCAATTGATTGCTAGACCATTAAAATTGCCAGTGTCCATTTTGGGATATGCAATTTTACATGGTGCATCATTAGTTCGTATTAGACCAAGTGCATATCATAAGTATTCTCCTCTACAACTTGCCTTTGGGCAAGAACCAAATATATCTCATCTGAAAATATTTGGTTGTGCAGTATATGTTCCCATTGCACCACCACAACGTACAAAAATAGGTCCTCAAAGGAGATTGGGAATATATGTTGGGTATGAAACATCATCCATAATAAGGTATCTTGAACCTTCAACAAGTGATCTTTTTACAGCACGTTTTGCTGATTGTCATTTTAATGAGGAAAATTTCCCAGCATTTGGAGAAGAAAAGAGAACTCAAGAAAAGGATGTTTCATGGTGTGAACCTTCATTGTTGTATCTTGATCCTCACACTAAACAAAGTGAAACCGAAGTTCAAAGGATCATGCACTAGCAAGAAATTGCTAATCAGATACCTGATGCATTTACTGATACAAAGAGAGTGACTAAATCTTATATACCGGCTGCTAATGCTCCAGCTCGAGTAGAAATTCCAACTGATCAAACTAATGATAAAGTCACTCAAGAATCTAAAGCACGTTTGAAACGTGGGAGACCAATTGGTTCAAAGGATAAAAATCCTAGAAAAAGAAAAGGATTAGAACATGCAATTGACCATACGGATGATGTGTTTGAAGAAATACAAAATGTGGATACTTCCCAAAGAGAGAAAGTCAATGACATCAATAAAGAAATTGCTATCAATTATGGTCACACGAAAATATTGTGGAATCGAGTTGAAATGGAAAATGTTGATGAAATATTTTCTTATGCTGTTGCATGTGACATTATTGTTGGAAATGATGATCCCGAACCAACATCCGTCATGGATTGTAAAAATAGACAAGACTGAAATAAATGGAAAGAAGCAATACAAACGGAATTAAATTCGCTTGATAAAAGAAGTGTTTTTGGTCGTATTGTCCTCACTTCTAAAACCATAAAACCTGTAGGGTACAAATGGGTTTTCATAAGAAAGCGAAATGAGAAAGATGAAATCACAAGATACAAAGCTAGACTTGTAGCTCAAGGGTTTTCTCAAAGACCTGGAATTGATTATGAAGAAACGTATTCTCCTGTTATGGATGCAATCACGTTTAGATATTTGCTCAGTCTAGCAGTATCTGAAAATCTTGAAATGCGTCTTATGGATGTTGTTACAGCTTATCTATATGGATCATTAGATAGCGATATCTATATGAAGATCCCAGATGGATTTACAATGCCTAAATCATTAAGTGCAAAACCTAAAGAAATGTATTGCATCAAACTACAAAGATCTTTATATGGGTTGAAACAATCGGGACGCATGTGGTATAAACGTTTAAGCGATTACTTGATGAGTAAAGGATATACAAATAATCTTATTTATCCATGTGTCTTTATTAAGAAAACAACATCCGAATTTGTGATCATTGCTGTCTATGTTGATGATCTAAACATCATTGGAACGAATAAAGAAATCCATGAAGTCATTGTGCATTTGAAAAAAGAATTTGAGATGAAGGATCTTGGAAAAATAAAATATTGTCTTGGTTTACAGATTGAGTACATGCCTAATAAAGAAATTGTAACACCCGACATTTTACACAACATATTTTATAATATATTTCGTTATAGGAAGCGCAAGTCTCAAAACATAATTAGCTTATATTTACTTAAACCAAACATTTACCAAAGCAAACTGTTCTACCATTATATAATTACAAACCATATTAACTAAAACGGGTGTTACTAAAACTTTTCCAAACATAAATTTATCAAAAGATCAGAGTCAGCGCATCAAGTCAAACATCCAGTCAGTCATCTACAACCCTAACCATAACTAACCGAAATATGCAAAAGATTCAACAACGAGGGGATTAGCTCACGCTAAGTGAATGGAACTGTAACCGACAGTTCAACCCACAAGCAACAAGTTTTACAACTAATAAACCGCAACAAGTAAACACATAAGCACGTATCGTCAAGGGGATCGGAGGTTCCTGGTATACCATCACAGAAACCTACCGATAGCTTGAGTACTACCTTCACTGACATAAGTACATCCTCAACTATGTGTATCGAATGACTCAGACAACTACACAGTAGTACTCAAGCCCAACCAACCAATGTTGACCTCTGAATCAACCACACAGTCAACCAATTAAACAACCAACAATCAACAACCAATAACAATCAGCAACTACAAATCAACTAATCAATAGCACAATATAACCAAACAACAATAACATAACTTAATATTTAACCAAAACTATCCCGGTTTACTCGTTGTAACCGAACCCGTTACAACTGAGTTAAACCGAGGATTACAGTAACCACTCACCGATATCTGAACCTCTGAACTCAGTTGTCTAATGTCACTGAGTTGCTGCCCGATATTTTCTGGAAATACAAACATCAATAAATCAGTAATAATTCAACATTGATATTCATTTCATATACATATAACATATAATTTAACAACATATTTAGAAATCAAATAATACACATACAATTCTTTCTCATAAATCTACTCTTTTATTCGACCCGTTTGACTTTCAAAGTTAACTTCATCACAATTTTGTCAATTTAATCCAAGCTTCGCTATGATTATATAAGTCACCACTTTACCTACCAATTTACCTCTCTTAATCCATCATTATAAGCTAACTTTCATTCATACATCTTACTACATTTGATAAACACTTTTACAACACTTTAGTATGTTTTGTAAAAACTGGACAACAGCTGTTCAACTCACTTTTCGACCAACTTAAAATCAGATCTGGGAACCAAGGCCATAACCAACAGAAAATAGACTTTCTCACCTTTTCAACGATATATTGTACATAAAAAACGGAGTTACGGTTATTTAGTTATGATTTATTGAAAACAGCCTATTTTCTGTACTACAAGCTGTCCAACTCCGAATTTCTACCAAAATCATGCCAAATCGATTCAAATATATTCAAAACACTTGTATTGATTAAATCCAACTCAAACAACACTTTTGGGACTGATTTTCAACAAGATTAACATTCAAAACAATTCATCTTTACAACTCTACACAAACAAATACATCTATATATCATATATTACCTATTTACTTTCAAATCTCCAATTTTTATTTACATAAACCCTAATTTGCAAATCTCCAACAAACATAAAGAACACAAGATTTCAACATAGAATCATCATATATCTATCATAATATCATCATACAAATCAGTAACAAAAACTTATAAACTCCAATTTACACAAAATCACCATATTCATCTTTTACCCAAATTCAAAGAAATGAAATTAAGAACACAATGCTTACAATGTAATTCAACAAGGCAAGATGATAATGAATCTGATTTCTTCAATTCTTAAACCCAAAAATAAACTAATCTTTCTTTTCTTTTATTTGTAGAATTTAGAGAGAGTATAGAAGAAAAAAGAAAATGAAGAACCATATCTTAATCAAATAAAGTTAGGTGATGAGTAAGGAGTTTAGGTGTCACAATTGGGGTGAAGTGTCGACCTCTCAGATTTTTAATCCCTTTTACATCTTAAAACACAGTATAAATTATACCCCCTTCCCAACCTATTATCTGGAACCCGAAAATACCCGCGAAATAAAATATTTTATTTTACTGTCAACTTTATTAATTTAAAACAAGTAACATTTTATTAATCGCAATAAAACCTGAGGCTCTTTTACTTGTTTATTTTCAAAACAATCATTTTAAAACATATTAAAATACTATTTAATTCCAGACCCGAAAACTGGGTGTTACAGAAATGTACTTGTTCATCAGTCAAACTACACACATAAGGTATTAAAACGTTTTAATATGGACAATGCTAAACCTTTAAGCACTCCAATGGTTGTTAGATCACTAAATGTAGACAATGATCCATTTTGTCCTCGCGAAGAAAATGAAGAGGTCCTTGGACAAGAGGTACCATACCTTAGTGCTATTGGAGCACTTATGTATCTTACAAATTGTACTAGACCTGACATTTCTTTTGCAGTTAACATGCTTGCAAGGTTTAGTTCAGCACCAACCAAAAGACATTGGAATGAGATCAAACACATATTCCGATACCTACGTGGAAGTAATGACTTAGGTCTATTTTATTCTAATAATTCAAAGCAAAGATTGGTTGGTTATGCAGATGCAGGTTATTTGTCTGATCCTCATAAAGCTAGATCTCAAACTGGATATGTATTCATGAATGGAGGCACTGCAATTTCATGGCGTTCTCAAAAGCAAACACTTGTTGCAACATCTTCAAATCATGCTGAGGTCATTGCATTGAATGAAGCTAGTAGAGAGTGTGTATGGTTAAGGTCAATGACACAACTCATTTTATCCTCATGCGGACTAGAGAGTGAAAAGATGCCAACTGTGATTTATGAAGACAATGCAACTTGTATTGCACAAATGAAAGAAGGGTATATTAAGAATGACAGAACTAAACATATACCTCCAAGATTCTTTTCATACACTCAAGACCTTATCAAGAATAATCAGATTGAGATGCAGTATGTTCAATCAAGTAATAACTCAGCAGATCTTTTCATGAAGGCACTTCCTACTGCAATTTTCAGAAAACACGTTCATAGTATTGGAATGCGACATGTTCAAAACATGTAATGGATTATGGTTGTTTACATGAGGGGGAGTCAACTATACGCTGCACTCTTTTTCCCTTAGCTAAAGTTTTTTCCCACTGGGTTTTCTTTAGCAAGGTTTTTAATGAGGCAGTACTTCAATGTTGAACTCTTGTTTGAAATGTGTCATCCAAGGGAGAGTGTTATGAATTATAAGTCAATGGATGAACACATTTTCAACCCTTATGTCTAATCCTTGTCTAGCCATAATTACTTGCAATTATCTTCATTTGGTAATTCAATAGTAGAAGTTGTAATATAAATACAACCTCAATGTAAAGAAGTAGATTGCACCTTCTTAATACACTCAAAGTGTTTATACTTCTCCCTCAAAGTATTTTATCTTTATTCCTAATTATTTACAAAGGTTCTTATATTATATTGCTAATAGAGCCTTAATTATAGTTAAATTACAACATTACGATTATTATTAGTTATAAATAATAAATAAGCACTCTAATGGAAAATTTATAGCATCATTCAGTTAAAAACAAATAAAGATCGTATAAAACATTTAGGGTGCGTTTAGTTGTAGAAAAAAAGAGAGTTTTCCAGAAAATTTTTCCAAGAAAAGTGGAAAAGTGGAAAACGCGTTCAAAATGAAGTTTTTGGAGAAAATTTTCCAAGAAAATGGAAAATCCACTTTTCCAAAATATAACTTGGAGGTGGAAAATAACTCCCTCCCACTTTTCCAAATTTTCCTTTATAAACTTCTCTCCTCTTTTCCAAATTTTCCAAGATATTACTAGTTTTCCAAAATCCACTTTTCCAACATTTTAAACGCGTTTTCTAAATTTTCAACACTTTTTTAGAAAACTATTTTCTTTAGAAAATTAGAAATGAAAAATTGTGGAAAATTTTCCACAACTAAACACACCCTTAAACTTGTAATATTGGCACACCTAATTCCAGATGGGTTAACGAAGTTGAATACTCCGTATTAATTAATAATTAATTAATCATACATTATCTTTTAACAAACAAACAATATATTATTAGTTATGTTTTCATGAATCAGAGCAAACACTGCAAAGGTATATGCAACAAAAAACAAAATGAGCCAATTTCATGAAGAAGAAGAACACTTCGACGTGTTGACAGGAGATGGACAGAAAACTGGTTTAACTAAACCTAGGTCAGATTTCATTCTTTCTTCTTAATTACTATATTTTCTATATATGTTTCAACTTAATATATTAATTACTCCAATATGCAACTTATTATGACTCTAATTACAATTTAAAGCTATGCGGCTTTTAAATGTACTGAATTTCTAATGCGGTTTGACTTCCAGATTAACTAGATTATGCATTAGTTTGTTAACTGATATGTGCACATGTATGTATTTTACTATGCTACTGATAAAAAATTTGAATGTGAAGGACTATATGCTTAATCTCATTTCTAATATTTATATATATAGTTTTGGTATACTTGGAAGGGTTTATAATATTAAGTATTTTTATTTATTTATTTAATTATTGCGATCTGAAGCAGCACAAAATGCACAATAGTTGTACTGATTATGATTTTTTGGTTGTTAATTGGATACACAATGGCATGAAGAAAAGTAATAATATGTAAAGCTACTTAATCATCATATATACACAACATCATCATATGTATACAACTATATTATAAGCATTCTGATCTCAAGTAGTAATATAATCAGGTTGAAAACGCACGTCCTGACACACCTTAAATCTGTTTGATATGATGACACACTACACCTGTCTTTTTATGACTTGCTGTAGTCTTTATAGGAGGAAGTATGTTTGACTTATTAAGTTCACAATAGAAAGTACATTATAAGTGGCTGGTCTGTCATTTCAGCAAATATGAAAAGGCTATTAGCAAAGGTAATATTTTGCTAGCTTGTATGTACAGGGGAGCGGTTCACAGACATGGGGATTACCATAGAGCTGTTCATGTGTGGATCTATGCTGAAACTACACAACAACTTCTTCTTCAGAGACGGGCTGATGACAAAGATTCATGGCCTGGATTATGGGATATTTCTAGTGCTGGTCATATATCTGCTGGGGAGTCATCCCTTATCACGGCTAGGTTAATTAATGAACTAATTGTCATTTTTGTTTTTGTTTTATAGGCTTATAGCAGTTAATGTTAAGGTGCTGTAAAGTAGTTGCAATTTCCACCCATTTGCTTATCAATGGTTAATCACTTAATCTGGGTTATGATTTATCTCTAACGGGTCAAGCAGGCCATTACTTACTGATAGTGTACTTATCATGCATAAAACCTCCTATATAACTTTATTAAAAAATATGATGATTATTGGATAAATATATTCCTGTTCTTTTACACCTCGGGTAACTTTCGACCCATATCTTCTTTAGCTTCTTTTTTTCTGAGTTTTACCCATTTGAGTACTTGACCAGGTACAGGGAAATATAACCAAATCAACCCATTTTAGGGAAGTGGGTAGAAGTCTCTGCCGCTACTCGCTAGTTGACGATGATTATGTTGAAGGTTCATTTATCGTGATACAAATTGCTGTATGTTTGTAGGAGAGAGCTTCAAGAAGAGCTTGGTCTGACACTACCAGAGGATGCCTTTGAATTATTATTTGTGTTCCTGCAGCAGAGGTAGCTTTTCATTATATATAGTGTAAAAATGTTTTAAGTATATATTAAAAATCAAATGCTAGTGCATCCTTGAATTATTTACTTTTTACTTTTATTATGGTAGTGTATACCCTGATCGAAAATCTTGGATCTGCTACGGTGCTACTAATTCCATTCTGTATCAAACTAAAAAGTTTGATCCAATTCTCTGAGTAAAAAGAGAGAAAAAAATAATTAGAACTTGCACCTTTCTTATCTGTACATAGTAAAAAGTGAACATCTTTCTCTTGTCAAATGTGTTTTGTGACGGATCCATAATTGTTTTGACTTTTCGCATTTTATAGTTATTATTCACTATTCAAAATTTTGTTGAGTGAGTAAATATTACGTATTATTTATTTATATATTTTAGTATTATTTTTGGAAATAGTTATTCGTTTTGGCTTATATTCTTTGGTAAGTTTTTGTTCGTTTCTTCTTATAACTTGCTCTTTATCAAATGTACTATAATGCTCTGTGTTTGATTCATGAGGTGCTATTGTTGTATTTGCATTTAATTGCAGTGTCACAAATGACGGTAACTTCATTAATAATGAATTCGATGATGTTTATCTGGTGACGACGGTAGCTCCAATTCCTTTGGAGGCTTTTACCCTTCAGGTGATGGATAATTCAATCATTGTTTATTTTGCGAACATATACCAAAACTATGCAAATAATGGAATTCGTGGGGTCTGTTCAGAATTTACAAAAACTATGTCCACTTTAGAGGTGGCAAGATAGGCAGGTTGGGTGACAGTTAAAAGGGGTCATATTGTATGGGCCAGAAATGGTTGGGTCAGTTTGGACCAATGGGACTATTTCCAATTTTTAATAATTTGATAACATGTCAAATATGGTTACAAAAACAATATTGTTGCAATTGTAACCAACTAGATGCTATTGAAATCTTAAGATGTTCTAATTTTTAATATTTCTTTTGCTCAGGAATCAGAAGTTTCAGCTGTTAAATATATCTCCCTTGAGGAGTATAAACAGGCACTCTCTAAAGGAGATCCTCAGTATGTTCCATCCAATGTAGATGGGAAATATGGTCAACTCTTTGACATAATAATTAGAAGGTATGTAATCTATATAAGCATTTGTATCTTTTCAGCTTGAAGAATATGTTGTTGCTTATGGATGGAAAAAGTTTTTGGCTATAAAGGAGAACTTTTGTAGATCCTCAGTTTTTTGCTTATGTATATTCGTTTTTGTAAAGTCTGAATGTAGAATACACCTTATGGAATATTATATTTAGTTGAAACTTCTGCAGGTATCAAAGTAATGTGGAAGCACGGAGTTTGGATATTCGAAAGAAGCTTAACCGTTATGCTCCTGTTTCACTTAGTGCAGAGGTTGTATTCTTCTTCATGTACTTTATCTTCATTCTTTTGTGTATTAATTGCAGGTCAAAATGGGCGGGGGTTGAGTTAGGGCAACCCATAAACAATTTCTTGTGTCTCCATTTTGTGTATTCTTTTTCAATTTTTTTACAACTAATAAGGTTTCATATAAGATTAAAAAAGCTACATTATTATGGTGATAATAGGATTTGGGAAATGAAGTGATTTAGTATATGTTATACATTTTGAAAACATTTCAATGGATTTTTGACCGGTTGGACCCACTCAACCGATTGAATCCATTTTCGTTTTAACTTTTTCTATATTTAGTTATTTACCACTTGACTCATTAGAGGCAACATATGGCCCAAATCGACCCATTTACCTATATATGGGTCGCGATTACCCCCTCTACCAAAGGACCAGAAACTTGGAATATAATCAAAATCTTCTTTGACACAGTTGACTGGTCTGACTGAAGAGGACAAGAAAGCTCTAGTTTTACTCATTCAAGCTGCAAGAATGATGGATGATATATTCCATCAGCAGGTTTGTCTTGAATAATTTAGGAGCCTGCTCATTTGGTCCATCTTAATCTTGTTTTCATTGTTGGGTATCATTTCCATTGGATATAATGTTATTTATATATTTATTTTCTTGATTTTTTACTGAATCAGGTTTGGTGCAGCAATCCATCTTTAAGGGAATGGTTAAAGGGGCGTGCTGAGATGTCTGAGTTTGACAAATTGAAATGGAGTTACTATTCAATTAATAAAAGTCCTTGGTAAGACCCTGCATTGCAATTGCTATGTAAGATTGCTCCCTTAGGATCTCGGCATCACGTCTTTGATATCAATCTTATATTATTGTTTTAAAACTAGCCATCTACTTCACAATTATTATAATCTGATGTTTATGCAAACCATTTCGTGAGCTTATAATTTATCGAATCCTGTTTTTTCACAAACCTCTCCATGAGGGTCCTGAATAATATACTAGAAGATTGCTAAGAAAGTTATGAAACAATGTCGGTAATTACAATAAATAGAAAATTAGATATGAAGTAACCATGGAAACAACTGATTGATTGCGTCTGTAAGTAAAGGTTATCTGCTTTGATAGGTCTTGCCTTGATGAGAATGAAGCATTTTTGACGACTGCTGATTCTGCCATTAAATTACTTCCTGAAGCAACAAAACCAATCTCTGGGTGGAAAGGTCTTGAATACAAGGCCGTGTTTCCTTTGCAGAAACCACCTGGTGCCAATTTCTACCCTCCAGACATGGATAAAATGGTATAGGATTTTTAATGTTCTAATGTTTGAAAGTTATCTCTTATTTCACTTAATCTTGTCCATATTAAGTCAAATATTCTAGCTTGATGAGTACATGTGGAAAAATGGGCGGGTCAAAACTTGTGGGGGGTTGGAACACATTTCTCCAAAATATGGTATAATGTATGATTAAAAAACATCCTATTAAAAGTTATAAAGATAATCTAAGTATCCTAATAAATATGGATTCCCTACCTATTTGAAAATTTTCGTTTTTAAGATATGATTTTGTTTGACCCAATATCCATAGAGATTAAAATGTGCATGAGTTGACCCATACATAAGTTGATAAGTATATTGTTTGAATTGGCACCTCTAAATAGATGACTCAAGAGTTTAGTTTTTTTGTGTCAGGAATTTGAATTGTGGACAAAAGGGATTTCAGGTGATCAAAAACAAGATCCAACTGGATTTTTCAATGTTATTAGAAGACATATCGACACTCACTCCAATAAAATAACGAGTTCTGACAATGATCTCTATAGCATTCCTTATTCTCAAGAATATTCTGCATTTCTCACAAAAGCTTCTGAATTATTGCATGAGGCAGCTGATTTGACTAGTTCAACCAGGTAAAGGGTCTTTATATGTTGTAGCCCCCATGTATTAGAAAGCTACCTTCTTTTGATGTCTTCTACATTATTTTAGCTTAAAGAGACTGCTACACAGCAAGGCTGATGCTTTCCTTTCTAATGATTATTATGACTCGGATATAGCTTGGTTGGAGTTGGTTAGTACTCACTTCATTCTTATATATCTTCTTTCTATTTAACAATATATGAAATATTGTAAAAAATTACAAAGATAGATGACGTTGCAAAAAATAGATTGATTTTCTGATATAATTGTTCTATGGTAGGGATGTTAGTGAGGCTAATAATCTATTACAATAATAACTATATCAAACATTTTGGGTCAAGCAAATAGAACTTATCGTGAATTTTGCAATTGAAAGATATCACAATAAAAAATGCAATTAGCTGTAGAAACAACTTCTTTTTTTTAAAAAAAAATAATAGTGATAGTTGTCTAAGCTAGTAAGTGTGGTTTTTGTTCTGTATGCTAATTCCTTATAATGGTGTGCACTTTTTATGTATTCTAAGGACTCTAAGGTGGATGTTACTATTGGCCCATACGAGACTTATGAAGATGTACTATTTGGATACAAGGTATTATTAAATTTGTTAAATCATTATATTCATTTTTGTTTAATTGCCAACTCTTGGTGTTGATTTCAGTTTGGATTATGAGCTGTTGTAATCTACATATATATCAGTAGCTCAGTATATTGTAATTGTATATACCAACTTAGGCCACATTTGAGGCATTTATTGGAGTTCGGGATGATAAAGCAACTGCTCAAGTTAAACTATTTGGGGATCATTTACAGGTGCAATTTTTGAGCATTTTCACTTGCATTCAATTTCATCGACTCTATTTCTATATATATTTTACTAATCAAAAGTTTTAGATTTTGGAGCAAAATCTCCCAATGGACAGCATTTATAAATCATCAGAAGTGATATCTGCACCTATTCGTGTAGTGCAGCTTGTTTATAATTCAGGGGTGAGTCCTTTGGATGTTCAAGGATAATTTTTTTATAACTATATATGTTTCCAATTTTGGCAGTTGATAATTTTTAGAAGAAGGAAGTCATTTTATTGAGCTTTGAGATTTGATGTTTTATGTATTTATGTTTGTGCAGGATGTGAAGGGCCCTCAAACCGTTGCATTTAATCTTCCAAATGATGAACGGATACTCAAAGAGCGTGGATCATCAATGGTGATGCTGAAGAATGTTTCTGAGGCGAAGTAAGGACTATAAACCATAATCTTAGCATCTTATCATATTCACTAAGGATATTATTAGCTACATGTATTCGTAACCTAGTGCAGCTTTTTCGAGGTGACAATATCAACACATTTACATATGAATGGGTCAATTTGGGTTGCCTCTATCTCAATTGGGCCAAATAAAAAAATTTAGCTAACATGGGAATGGGTCAAACAACTTAAAGTTGCCCAAAGTGTATACAACCCCTTAGATAATTTTTTATCTAGATGCTCAGACTACTAGTGTAAAATATTGTTCTTGCAATCATTATTGACACATTAGGTATCAATATAATTGGACAGAAAGTCAACTCAACGCAAACTAAAAATGACCCATTTCAGCCCCAACCCTGTATCGATCTTGCCATTTTTACTATTATTTTTTTCCAAGGTGTTGAGAACTGAGTTGGAAAATGATTTGATAGGTTCAAGATTATTCTTCAGCCTATAGCTGATGTATGCATCATAATGGAACAGAGGGAACTAGTTGACTTTGACTCTTTCTTCACTCACACAATTTGCCATGAGTGCTGTCATGGGATTGGACCACATACCATTACACTTCCAAATGGTCAAAAGTCAACTGTGAGATTGGTCAGTTGCTTTGCTACTGTATTATATTACCAAGTTAGTGCTTCTTGTTTGTAATAAGCATAATCACTTTCTTTCTTCTATTGTATGATAAAACAGGAGCTACAAGAACTTCATTCGGCTTTGGAAGAAGCTAAAGCTGACATTGTTGGTCTCTGGGCCCTAAAATTTCTTATCGATAAGGTCAGTATCTTGATACACTACAAATATAAATGTGCATTGAACATAGTTGTTAGCATCTTATTCTTATGATACGACACCCATGTAACTTTGGATCCTACGAGTTTCAGTGCAAAATGAGTGGTATTAGACGCTGTGTATTATGATACAAGACACATTTTTTTTGTTCCACTGGATATAACTGAACCAAATCACTCATAAATTAAGCATTATTTTACCTATGAATGGAAAAAAGTATACTCCGTACTACTTAATGGTACTGAGGACAAACAGACATTCTGTCAATGATATTGTTTTGACCATCCTTTTTGGGTTGACCAGGGTTCACTTCCAAATAGCCTGGTCAAGTCAATGTATGTTTCTTTTCTTGCAGGTTGCTTTCGTTCGGTACGTTTCGGGCTAGAGGAAGCTCATGGGTAATTTTTCTTGTCATATATTGTGATTGTTTTTTAATTGAATGGTTTTGCTTATGGTGACTTTTGAGTTTTGACCCATTTATATACAAATGGGTCAATTTTGGGTAATATTTCACACCCCTTTATTTTAAGACAAATAATCACACACAACCACTACAAATATATACACTTTTAAGCGGTCAATTTGGTTAAGTTGAAAAGGTTTAACTCTAGAGGAAACAATTTAAATGTGTTTAGCAGGCTGAACGGGTTAAAAGTCATGTGAATACAATATAAAACCATTTGAATCTCTTTATAATAGGTTCGGAATATCAGGTTATTATTATATTAAAATAGTTTTGTAATCATTTCTAACATATTAGTTATCTGTAAAACTGAGAGAGCTGGGAAAACAAGTGTTTGCGGGTCAGCCTGACCCACTGCTTTTGATCCGTACAAAACTTTGCATGTTTTTGACCTATTTCCTAACCCGCCCATTTTGCCATCCCTGGTTTCTCTTGTCAATTTTTAATTTTGTTTTTCATGAATCATCAGAAAAGGACAAGCAGTACAGTTTAACTGGTTATTCGAGAAAGGGGCCTTCATTTTACATCCTGATGACACCTTCTCTGTTGACTTTGACAAGGTATACTTATCCATATATCCTCCTCTTATTTATTTATAAAATAAAAATGCTCAAGTGTATGAATTAAATTTATATGGGTTAATAACAAAAAATAAATTTTATTATTATTAACTTTTTCATTCGTCTTAATAGATTGAAGATGCAGTGGAGAGCTTAAGCAGGGTTATACTAACAACACAAGCTAAAGGAGACAAAGATGCAGCAAGAGAACTTCTTGCAAAATACTGTGTGATGACAAATCCTTTGAAAATTGCTTTGGAAAAGCTGGAAATGGTTCAGGTAAATTACAAAAATGCTGTCCTTAAGATTTTACGGTTTTAAGTTTTACATAAGGTGTCAATTTTTACTCAATAACCTGAAATGAGTTGATTTTGTTTTAGATCGTTTCAAATTTGGAAATATACCTTAACAAGAAGTGGGTCAAACAGGTTAAAAGCTGTACGAAGTTTTATTCAAATGGTCAACTTTCTAAGTTTGTTTATTCAAATATCTAGAATTCTAGATAGTATATAGGAGTCTATTTTGTTAAAATCATAGTTAGTCAATTCATTATACATGTCGAGACAACCAGACCCAAACCATGATCATTAGTGAATTCTTGCCCATTTTGTCCTGTTACTCAAGGCGTGTCTGACGCGCCCGCTTTGTGACCTCTAGTTTTTTGGTTTTGACATTGATGTTAGTGCCCCAATTTTCTTCTCTACCCCTCCTTCCTGTGATAATTGCAATAATTTCTTCTGTACTGATTGCAGCATTTCTTAAATTCCTTTTTGTCAGAATTTTAACATAAAGATACAAAATTGTTATCCTTGTTTTTTCATGTCTTTATTTAGGTCCATAAAACATTCTTGTAATTGAAGGACACTTGCACATTAAACCTAAGCTTTTTATCGAAGTATTTACCTAGCCAAATATCAGAAATATGTTTGTGGGATGATTGTAGTGTTATGATGCTACACAAAAGGATCTAAACGTTACGTCATATATGTTTTGTCAATCAACTGCTAATTCCCCCAAGTTTCAAACACTTTGTCCCTCATTATGAATTTTGCTAATTTGCAGGTTCCGGTGGATATAGCACCTGAGTTCCCGATAGTTAAAAAATTGCTTCAGGAAAAGTAATATACTACATTTCTCTTCTCCCCGTTTGCATTATTGGCATTTATCACATACAATGCAGATAGTTTTCATGACTACAGTTGGTCAAATCCGCAAAGCCCAGAGAAAATAAAGGATTACATGCTCACAAACACAAAAAATACCCTTTGGACTTGTTCTTTCTTTGTGTTGATTGTTGTTCTATTCAACCGTCACGTGTTTGTAAAATTTTTCTTCACAACATATACTTGATGATTGAGCTGATTTTGCAACCTTTTTCTTTTTAGCATTCTGTATAACTACTATTTGTAAAACATTATTTCAAAAACTAGTCTATACATTAAGATTATGATCCTATCATTTCTTGATGTCTTGTACTCTTGTTACACATCAAGCTTAATGTTTTAGTTTGTTGTTACCACTTGGTTCTTGTAACCGTATTCATTACTCCATCGTGATTAGGTCAATTCGTATATCAACGAGTGAGTTCTTTATTCTGTACAAGCTAACATGATTTGAAAAATTCAAGAGATAACCGTTTAGGCAGGTTTACAATGCATGATATTATGGTACAATATATCTTCCACTTTTTAATGATAGGAAATATTGTCTCCTACAGTTTAACAGGAATATTGGACTTGACGTAAACCAATTATGACATTAAGACCAAGTTTGTTGTATCTGAATAACTATGAACGATACATGGGATTTCAAACTCCTTTGAACTCGTTAACAAGACAAGAAAAATGTTGGATTGCATTACAAACATCAACAACAACAATAACCAATCGCGTCACATGCACGGTATGGTTTGCATATCAAATGAGTGCACATAATATTCAAAATTTCCTTAGGAAAAGAAAGTTAAGCACATAATGATACTCCGTATTATGATAAAACTGTTAACTGACAACTAATAGGTAAGAATAACATGATATAACACAAGTTTACCTTTCCTTGTAATGCAACATGTGTAGCATCATAACTTGAGGGCTTACAAGAACACGTGTTTTTCAGCTGGTCAGATGATTAGCGATATGAGAGTAACTCATCAACCAAGGATCGATTACGAGTTCAAGTATCACTTAAGATAAAATATGTATATACTCGAGATTACATGTAATATGTGAAGTGTGTACGTGTTTCATTTATTAAAATGTTGACCTTTTTATTGCATGAGTTATTCCAACCCGGTTAAGTGTACGAATATTAATTCTAACCCGTAATAATGTGAACTTAGCCGACTTGAACCGATAACATGATGTGACCCGACCCGGAAATGTTCCACGCAAAGCATCCCCGATTTTCTGATATCGAGATTTCCCCTCACAACCCTCAGCGGAAAATTACTTTCGCCGGCGAACTTTTCCGGCTAATTCCGGCCACATATTTTTTTTATTTTCTCAGAATTTAATATATCATACGAATTCGTGGTGTAATCATGACCCTTTCCGAAGACGAAGACGAAAGTCTGGCTCAATTCTTAGAATCCGAAGTTCTATCAGAGATCTCCGATCAGGTAACACCTAATTCCTTAATCGTTTAGCATTAGCAATCTCTTTATGTAGATCTGAAATTCTTATGTATATCTGTGTAATTAATTACATCATATGAATAATCTATTCGAATTCTCGATCTCGTTATTAGATTTAAGAGCTATGTGTATTGATGTGTGAATAATTATACTATCACATAAATGATGTTGTTAGGCGATGTGTGACTAATTATATTCTGTATTATGTGTGAGTTTATTCAATGATGTGAATATTAGTGTTTAAGTTGAATTTTCTGTGATTCAGGAAGATGTGAAATCGGAGGAAGAGGACGAACCGCAGCCACAGAAGAGGCTTCGAGTGGATTCAAGGAGGATCGATGATGGTTTCTTTGCTAGGATACCTCCAGAGCTTTTCCCTCACATCCTTAAGTTTCTCTCTTCTGAGGTTGTGCTTCTGCTAATTACACGATTATTATAAACTAATTTGATCTGATATAACATTACTTAAAATTTGCTATGAACTTTAACTGTATTAATCTATATATGAAGCACCACAAATTGAAAATAAAGAGATGTGAAAATGTTATATATTTTGAGTTCGTGATGTACTTGTTGCGACACTCGAAACGAGAAAGGGATGTATACTAACTTGTATATTTTGGTGGTATTAATTTTGATGTTGAAAATTACAGGATCTCGTTGCTTGTTCGTTGGTATGTAGATTCCTAAATTTTGTGTCGTCTGATGAATCCTTGTGGCGTCGCTTGTGAGTAATTGATTTAATATATTTTCATTTACAGTTATAACTATGTGCTATCTTTTTTATACTCTAACGAATGTATTATTGTTGTGCCTCTGGTTTTTTGGTCTTCTTTATTTGTTATGATAAGGGCTAAATTGTGTATCATATATTTTCTGACTTACTGCCAATCCTTTATAACGCTTATAATGTTTGCTACCCTTAGGTACTGTATGCGATGGGGTATTCTGCCACCAACAAAAAAGTTGCGGGATCGTGCTTGGAAGAAGCTGTATATTCAGGTAACGAATTTACTCTATCAACAATCAAAAGTTGTGTATTCACATTCTTGGTCACATAATAGATGAACTATATGCTTGGTCACATAATAGAAATAAATTTTTAACTGTGTAGCGTGACGAAGAAGACATGGTTGAGTTTGTTAGGAATTGCCCCAATGAGTTCAAAGAGTACTACATCCAAATGCAAGTAGCAAAAAGAAGCCAAGCGCCTCTTCCTTCACAGGTAAAGAGAGTTAAGACTGCCAGGTGCTTATATCATGTACACTTTAGAGGTGGCAAATTGGACTGGTCAAGTTGGGTAAAGCTTGACCTGTCTCTGAATGGGCCGGGTTTCCCTGATGATTTATTACCCAATTTTGTAAATTTGTATTCATTTCATTTCTCACTTGCCATCTGTAGTTGAAAGACGACTGGATGATTCTCGACAAGTCTGTTGCTGATCAAGTTTCCATATGGAAGAAAAGCAAAGGACTGACTGACAAAGTGTTCTCTGATCATGATTGTTCTGGAGAAAAATGTTCTTACTATCAAATTGGTGATGTTTTTGTTTGTGAGAACACTGGATATGTGCATGGTATGGGTCACTGTTTTGCACATTCTGACCTTCATTTATTGTTGATACGTTAAAGTGTTTGGATATATTGGAATTGGAGTCTAAGGGCATTTGTGTTATTACTTTGCTTGTGCAGTGTGTGATGATACTTGCAAGGAGGTTGTCCTTGATCCAGATAATGAGCTCTTAGTGTGTACAATTTCGGGACATTGTTTTGATCGATTGCTTTCCCCATCTGAAACTGGAGGAGACATGGTAAGTTGTTATTTCAGTGTTGTCTTGCTTTCCCCATCTGAAACTGGAGGAGACATGGTCAGTGAGGCTTTGGGAGACATTTAATCTGTTTGACCCGTATGACTCATGCCCTTTAGCAAATGATTTAGATGTATGGATGCTTTGTAATTAGAGTTTAGGACCCTTGATGTTGTCATCCTAAACATATCTACAGTTCTTAAACTGAATTATACTACCATATAGTTATTGCATATATTTTGAACATCAATAGGTTTCAATATTCATGTATATAAGATAAAACAGTTTTACAGGACATCTAAAATGTTTAGCTGGGTTCATATATCAAATAAGTTCATTCTCAGATCAATTAATGCTGCTGTAATACTCGAGTTACACTTGTTGTCCAAAGTATCTACGATTTTTATAAGTAATTAGTGATCTGAATATGCTTATGAAGATTGTTTGGTTAAAATTAATATATATCTCAGTTTTTGAATAAGGATTTTTACTTTACAAATACAATTTGGACGACTTTTGAGTTTTAACTGGCTCAACCTATTTGACGTGTTTTCGTTTTAGCTGTAGTTTTTATCTTACCCATTTGATAAAACGCAATTTAAATGATCTCATTAGTAAATGGTTCATAAAGTACCACCTCTAGGAACAGAAAAAATATCATTACATACCATGGATATACATGTACACACTAGTTGAAAATTATTTACTTGAGAAATGCTAACCCACTTCTGTTTTGGGTTGAAATTTAGGAGGAACAACAGCAAGGTGGCGCCACGGATGAACCAGAGCCATTTATGGGCTCTGGCCGTTTTGGTAATTATTAGTCTCTTCTACTAACCTAGGTTTTGCATCAATTATCTTATATCTCATATATGTTGTTATATTTGGTGTAGCACGGGCCTACCAGTTGGGTTATAACTGTGAAGATGAGAAAGAGCTTGAAGCCTGCTTGAGGTTCTGCTAAATCTTATCTTATTTATTGGTAACTGCTATACTTTCTTCCCTGCTACTGGGAACTTCACATTGTAGTGTTATTAAATAAATACATTCGGTATGTAAGGTCAAATATAAGTATTATAGTAAGTTCCAATTTAAGTGTCAGTTACACAAAGGTTCCAATCTGTAATCTCACTGTCCAAAGTGTTAAATGCCTTTATCAATAACAGACTTGGGAGGGGGTCACTGTACTTTCATATATCTTGTCAAGTCAAATATGACAATAGCATCTGTAATCATCTATTGGTGCAACGATATGTTGGTTCGTACACCCAGTTAACATATTAACATATACTTATCAAATCTAAAGAAATAAATTAGGGGTTGAAATGTTAAGACAATGTTTAGATTTAATAATAACATATACCCAGTTGGCCAGTTGTATTCAAGTGTCACATTTTATTTATAAAGAAACAATGTTTAGATTTAATAATAAAGGGTTAATTGTTTGGTTATGTATCTAACTTTGCCCTTTTTACTATTGTACGTAACAAACTTTTAAAACATCTATTGTATGTAATAAACTTGTAAAAAATACTATTGTATGTAACAAACTTTCAATACATCTATTGTATGCAATAAACTTGTAAAAAATCGTTATCGTATGGTGCTGGATCCGCCTTAATTATATAGCAAGTGTTTATAACTTTTGAATTTTTAGTTTTGAATAGATATGTAACTTATATATTAATTCCTAATGATTTGTTTAAAACATATATGACTAATAAGATATATTTAGCACACTAATAGAAAATATATAAATATTATTAATGGCCAATATGATTATTCACTTAAAATGATAAATATTTAGAATTTGATTACAATTACTAAAAAATAAATGTAGATATGTGGATGAAGGAACATGATATATTGTATTATTTTCTTTTGTTTCTAACAAAAATAAATAAAAGTATTTAGGAAAAACTTATAATAATGCTATAATAGTAGAATCTAACATATATGAGAAGTTAATAGTATATAATATTATACAAAGTATTATTATAATTGAGTTGAATGTGTAGTTGAGTTGAAATATAGTGAAAAATCACCTTTGGTGATTGTAGTAGTTTAAATGTGATGTCTCTTATATTTTTTGGGACTATTGTAAAGGAACAACAGTGGTTCGATGTTAAACACGTATTAAATGTAACACATGCGAACAAAATGCGTGATTTCTATTAATGATTTGATTTTTCAAATTTCGATGACTAATATAGTCATTAATGTTACATGATTTTATGAAAAACTCAAATACATAAATAATATGGAGTATTACAAAACTTTGTAAAATAACGTGACAGATATAATGTATATGAGTAATACTACGAGATTAATAGCAAAGTGTTTCTTTCAAAAATAAAAAAGATAAAAACAAATACCTAAGTGCAGGTGACATACAAAGTTAATACTACAAATCAAACACGTGCTGATCACGAGCTCATTTTTACCCCGAATTTATAAAAGTAGATGATAAATTGCGTAGATAGTAACTAGAATTTAACCCGTGCATATACTACTATTGATTTTTATCATGAAATTTCGAATTTAGTATCTTGTTTCTAATAATAAAGTGTGTAAGTTAATATGTATATTAAATATTTAGTTGAATTAATGATACTTACTTTATGTAAATGAATTTATATAAGTAGAGATTAAAAAATTATTTTTTTTTGAAACCAAATTAGTGAATTTTTTTGGTTATATTATGTTTATATTAACATTTTCAAGTAATTTTATTCTTACTTAAAATAAATAGTTGATTGAAAAAAAAATTAATAGACATGAATCTAGTTTTAAAATTTACTAAAATTAAAGGAATTAGTTGACAAATTGAAACTAAATTATAGTGACGATTTTCTAAAAGTATTTCATATATATAATATTCTATTAAGATAGTTAAAATCATAAAAAATACATAAATAAATAGTAGTAATACAAAAGAAAGCAATATAATGTCAATAGTCCCATTTATAGATCAATCAATGCAATGTTTCAAATGTACTATAACTTGATAATGTTTTATGGCTTCAAATCGGACCTTTAAATAACTCTTCACGAAGTTAGTTAACTTTTGTTAAGTTTATGAACTTAGCTTTCACCTTTGATTTGTACTTCAAATAATTTAAGGTTAAGTTAAGGTTTTTCTATCAGCATAGTTGACAAAAATACTCAAATCAACATAATGGTTTTTAATAGATTGAAACGACGATTAATCAGATTGGAGCTAACTGGTTCCATTAGGTTTTTGCTAATGGCATAGTTGAAGAAAATTTGCAAAATAACCTAATGGTTTTAAATAAAACATTTATTCATTATGATTATTACTTATGTCTACTTTTTAAAAATATATAGTTTATTCATTATGATTATTACTTATGTCTACTTTTTAAAAATATATAGTTTACATTTAATGATCACTCTTATGCTTCAATCTTTATATCTTATATAAAACTATGACTTTTACGTACTATTATAACATTATATCTTACTGGTTAATCCCGTCGTAATTCAAGACATCACAAACTGAACACCTACCTCGGGTGATTCGTACATCATCAATTTTTCTCTGGCGCTAAAAATATTTTAAACTGTTGTTCAATGTGTGGAGAAAAAATAATAGTGCAGGAATTACTACCTATTATCTTCAGATTGTAATATTTGAAAATGGACACTTTTCGATTCGAATCCACCAACTCTAACATGATACAGGTACATAAACCAGAATTATTATTATTAAAAGGACTAATAATGAAAAATAACCAAAAAATGTGCCAAAAGTGTCAGTAAGAGTTACTACGAAGGACTATATATATTGAAATCCCCAAATCCTTTTTACAGAACCCTAGCTCAAGGTGTGCGTGCGGACTACGTCTAGTGCTGCTGCTAGGCGTTTTCATATTTATCTATTTATACATCTTCGTGTTCACCACACGCCGCACACACTTTAATTTCATCAATGGCTGATCGATTAACTCGTATCGCAATCCTGAAAGAAGACCGATGCAAACCAAAAAAGTGTCGTCAGGAGTGCAAGAAATCATGTCCTGTTGTCAAAACTGGTATACTCAATTCCTTAATTTCGTAGTTTTTTTACCGAATTTGAAATTAAAACTTTTTTTTTTTGTGTGAATCGATGTTTTAGATGTACTGATTTGGTTGAATTCATATCTACTACCGTATTTAATTTGAATAAGTTACTGTTATGCTGTGAATCGATGTATTTGATATACTGATTTGGTTGAATTCCTCTATTATGTTTTGATTTGTTAGGGTTTGTTATGTTTACAAGTTGAGGATTCATTTGATCGGTTTTTAGTTTTAGGTTGCTGGTGATGTATAGCAATTCAATGCTGTAAGAGAGTGGGTTAAGGAATATAATTCGTTAAGTAGTGATATCTTTGTAGCTGAACTATTGCATATATGCTTCAATATTTAGGTGTTAAGGTTTACACTTGATGATATCAGCTGTTTTAAAATTGGATTGATGACTTGTTTTTACAAAGTTATGTAGTGCGTATATTACGTTTTGTTTTCTATCTTATGGTTTGAGACATTAAGGAAAGGTAAGCGTTTTATGTTTGCACCAGTCAGTTTAGAGACCAGATATTAGCATTAACATATACGTCGACTTGCATCACCCACCAAGGATAGATGGAATTCTAATTTGACCTAACCTCTTTCTTTCTTTTTCCAGATTGATAGAATAAAGTGTCTAACAATCATCGTTCATGAAGCTAGGATCATATATAAATGCCTCAAATTACCTATACTAGTTTGTTATAATTTTCTATAGTTTTGTGAGTGCAAAACATTTAAATAAACACTATGAATGTAGACAAGATGAACACGCTTTCGGAGGGCATATATGTTTTCTTTGGACTATCTAATGAACCAAGATCCCTAAAATTGTTATAATTATAAATTGTAATAATATAATAAATCGAAAAAAATCCGAATGGATTGGGGTCCAGATGAAACATGAAAACCGAAATTTATAAAGAAGAAGAAGAAGACATGATCAACATACTTGTAACCACCAAATCAAGAAAAATAAATGAAACTGATGTCATTGTTACATAATGGAATAAGAGTGAGAAATATTAAAGGAATTGTATTATGTATAACGTAACCTTCGTATACTTTCAAGACACGCTTTGGCACCAAAACCTGTTTTTAAAGTATATGATGGCTTTGTTGTCCATAATATAGTTTCTTTCGTAATTCTCTTTTTCTCATTTGATGACGTAACCGTGGCAGCATTTTTATTTTTATTTGGTGGTTGCAAGTATGTTGATCTTGTCTTCTTCTTCATCATCGATTTTTTACCAATCCATTCAGATTTTTACGATTAATTAAATTATTATATAATTATAATTTAAACCTTTAACAATGTTAGGGTTTTTAGTTCACTGTATAGGCTCAAAAGTCAAAAATCATAATGGTTTATGCACTTGTTGGTTTACCAACTAAAGTTTGTCTCTAATATAAAATTGCTTATTTTTTTGCTTCTATTCAACTAATGGAATCTAAGCAAATTGTTTCTAGAATAAAATTGTAATATCTTTGACAAACAGGTTAGCTATGGTGATACTAAGAATTTGATATCATGATATGTTGGTTCGTTACCTTCTAAAATAACAAGTTTTATAGGTAAACATGTGTACGCCTGTACGGTCACCACTAACTTTCATTGTGGTACTTGAGTCATATAAGTCTTCTAATAGTGCTAAAAGTGAATAGTTTCTATATGGTCCCATAGACCTTTTATTGAGCATGAACTCAATATTCAGTAACTATTTGCAGGTAAACTATGTATTGAGGTCACTTCTGCATCCAAGGTGGCGTATATCTCTGAGGAACTTTGCATAGGGTGTGGTATATGTGTTAAGGTGTGTGTACCTTGTGTTATTATTCTGTATTGCTCTATACTTCCATAACAATAGCAATTACAGCTCAAACATGATCTTCCTTGCTT
The DNA here is from genome assembly GCA_963422505.1 of Pseudognaphalium luteoalbum. Taxonomy (NCBI): domain Eukaryota; kingdom Viridiplantae; phylum Streptophyta; class Magnoliopsida; order Asterales; family Asteraceae; genus Pseudognaphalium; species Pseudognaphalium luteoalbum. The sequence continues at coordinate 12,573,038 of OY730192.1, read as the reverse complement.
TGTTAATGTAGAAATGTCCATTTGAGGCAATTGAGATAATCAATTTACCAAAAGATTTGGATAAAGATACCACTCATCGTTATGGGGCCAATACTTTCAAATTACACAGGTTAGTAAACCTATCTACTTCATTACAATAGGTCTTGCTGTTTAATAAAGGTGGCAACTTCAGCCCATGTACTTATATATGGGTCTTTTCGTGTTGTGGTCTATCTTTAATTGGTCAAACGTGTACAAAACTGATTCTGTAAGCTACATGTCTGGTCCACTGAGAACTGCCTTGGTACCCAAATTAAAATTAGCTTAACACGAAAGGGATCAGATGGGTTTAAAATGGCTCTATTAAACTTCCTAAACTTTTATTAAGAACTGCAATTTCTTATTCAATAATATTTTGTCTGCAAATATATTTGATTCACTAGGGTTTTTTTTAAGCTAAAGTGTTTAACTTGTTTTGACAAGCTATCCAACTTGCTTGGCCCTCCTATTTTGCCATATACACTGTTTACATTGATCACTGACACGAAAAACTTGTATTGTCAGGTTGCCTGTCCCAAGGCCTGGACAAGTTCTTGGATTGGTTGGAACAAATGGTATTGGCAAGTCCACCGCCCTCAAAGTTTTGGCTGGAAAGTTGAAACCTAATTTGGGCCGTTTTAATGTAAATCTTTTTGATCCTGTATTATTAATCTTTTTTATTATTATTATTATTATTATTTTCTTATTTATATATTGTAGGCATTTTTTTTGTTACCTTCTTTTGTTTTACTTAGTTCAAGTATTTTCTCAGAACCCTCCTGATTGGCAAGAAATTTTAACCTACTTCCGGGGATCTGAGTTGCAAAACTACTTTACGCGTATCCTTGAAGATAATCTTAAGGTGTGTTTTTCCTTTTGAGATAATTTGAATGGAATTATCCTTATTACATCTATGTAGTCATCTAAATAGTGTTTTGTGCTAATATAGGCAATCATAAAACCACAATATGTTGACCACATTCCGAAAGCAGTTCAAGGGAATGTGGGACAAGTACTCGAACAAAAAGATGAGAGAGATGTGAAAGCTGAACTTTGTGCTGATCTTGAGCTTAATCAAGTTATAGATCGTAATGTTGGAGATTTATCTGGTGGAGAGCTTCAGAGGTTTGCAATTGCTGTTGTTGCCATACAGAATGCAGAGATATATATGTTTGATGAGCCCTCAAGTTATCTTGATGTCAAACAAAGGCTTAAAGCTGCCCAAGTTATCAGATCCTTGCTTAGACCTAACAGGTTTTGTACTAATTATGTTTGCATTCTTCAGTTATCCTCTAAGATTATGGTCAGGTCAGGCGGGCTGGTTAATGACTCAATATATGTTTGGCTGAAATGCGTCATTGTGTTACAGGTTGAAATAGGTCATTTTGTTACGGGTTGAAATGGGTCAGACCGGTTGGTTACACCGAGGCTAGTTTGCCTGTTTTTTTAACATCTTATTTTAGTACTTCGAGTGTTATTTCAATTTCAATTACAAATATAATATTGTTACTGTATTAATTTAAATTCCGAAAGATTGATTTTGGAGGTTATATGCAAAAAATAGTACTCGAGGCAAAGTTAAACCCATTTGACCTATATGACCCGTTCTCTTTCATCTAAACTTCTTAATTGACCCACTTGAGATAGGACTCTACCTTAATCATGTTGTTCATACGTAAATGAAGGTTGTTACTTCTGCTAAAACTTATACATTTTTATCTTTGAAATTTCAATTTCAGCTATGTAATTGTTGTTGAGCACGATTTAAGTGTGCTTGATTACCTATCAGACTTCATTTGCTGCCTCTACGGGAAGCCTGGTGCCTATGGTGTTGTGACACTACCCTTCTCTGTCAGAGAAGGAATTAATATCTTTTTAGAAGGGTATGTGCCCACAGAAAATCTTCGTTTTCGTGATGAATCTCTTACGTTTAAGGTACTTTTTTCACAAGTCGTCATCATCATAATTGTAATATCATACGTAACGTCATTGATTTTGTTTGTAATGGCTTTTGTACTCGTTATTCTCTATGGTGAAAAGGTTTCCGAGACACCACAGGAGAGTGCTGAGGAAATTGAAACATATGCACGATATAGGTACCCCACTATGTCTAAAACCCAGGGTGGTTTTAAACTCAAGGTGGTTGAGGGCGAATTCACTGACTCTCAGATCATAGTAATGCTTGGAGAGAATGGAACAGGGAAGACAACATTCATCCGTATGCTGGTGAGGCATCTTTTTTGGTATAACAAGTCACAGTTATTACAAGTGGCAAATGTGTGGGCTGGGTAATGAGTCAAAACAGGTAATCATTGTTTATAATGAACATGCGGGTTTAGTTGACCCAATTTTTTGTTCAAAACAAACTTAGGTTTATGAATATCTAGTGTCTGAAATGGGATTCTGAAAACCATATGATAGCAATTAAATAACATGAATTGTTAAATAGAATTATCTAGGGGGTTTATGCAGTAAAAACACTTTTGGGCGACTCTCCTCCTTTTAACTTGTTGCTTAATTCTCTAAGTTATTGTATCCGTAGGCTGGTTTACTGAAGCCTGATACTGTAGAAGACTCTGATGTGGAGATTCCCGAGTTTAATGTCTCTTACAAACCCCAAAAGATCAGCCCTAAGTTCCCTCATTCGGTCAGGCATTTGCTGCATCAAAAAATTCGTGATTCATACATGCATCCTCAGTTTGTTTCGGATGTCATGAAGCCTCTTCAGATCGAGCAACTAATGGATCAAGAAGTTGTGAATCTTTCTGGTGGTGAGTTGCAAAGAGTTGCATTGACTCTGTGCCTTGGCAAGGTAATTAATTCTCTCGTTTATTTAGTTTAATGTTTGCTTATTATTATGTGATGATGCATATACTTTCTTACTTTCATGTATGCCAATACTGGCCAACAACTTGCTGGATGGTTGTTAAATCAGGCTTCTGAATTTTTTTTTATAGAAAAAGGCCCTCAACTCTTTGTTATTCTTGTTTTATTGGGGTAGCCATATGTCATCCTGCATGTTTCGAATTAGAGTGGGTACAAATGAAATCAGCCTGATTCATGGGTACCTTGTAATGTTCTTTCATATTTGTGTGTCCTTGATGTTACTCTTTGTATGCAATATCCGTTACGTGAATTTGTATGGAACCGGTAATTTTAATCTCTTTGCTGTTGCTGAAAGTACTCAAGCTTGAAATATTATCATTATGATTGTTTTGGTTTGCGTATAACTCATGATCTCACTTGGCTTTTTGTGTTTTCATTTTTAGCCTGCTGATATCTACCTGATAGATGAACCAAGTGCATATCTTGATTCTGAGCAGCGTATTGTTGCTTCAAAAGTTATAAAGAGATTTATACTGCATGCCAAGAAGACTGCATTTGTGGTTGAACATGACTTCATAATGGCAACTTATTTAGCGGATCGGGTTATCGTTTATGAAGGAACTCCATCTGTTGATTGTGTTGCAAATGCGCCTCAGTCATTATTGACTGGAATGAATCTCTTCTTATCGGTAAGTCTCACACTGCTCCTAATAAATAAGTTATGCTTATTTATGACTGGGCAAGTTGGACATAAATCTCCATCATTTTCTTATGTTGATTTTTCCCCCTTTTTTGTATTGTTGTTTTATATAATAGTTGCTGCGTCACATATGAGTGCAAAGATTATATACTGATCATGTAGTTTATCAGTAAAATCATTTAGGAAGTTTTATGCTCTACAAGTTATGCGTAGATGAATTTTAACCTGTTTTCCTATAAGTATTCTCAACATGAATTGACCTTTTCGTAAGTAAATGGGCTGAAATTGCCACCTTTGGCACTTAGATTAAAAGATGTCGGCATCTCTCTCTGTGTTGGCTATCGATGTTATCTTTATGATGGGGGGTTGCCTTGTTTGCTTCTCAGTTCGTTTATTATTCATGCAAATTTTAGTTGAAAAAAGCTGGGAACTAATGTTTTGTTATGTGGTACAGCATCTGACTATTACATTTAGGCGGGATCCAACTAATTTCCGACCAAGAATCAACAAGCTTAATTCAACAAAGGACAGGGAGCAGAAACTAGCTGGATCTTATTATTACCTGGACGACTAACTTAGTAATACGTTGGTTCAAGTTGCAAGCTACCCTACATGACTTTTGGCGGTCACATCGCACTAAATAGCAACTGGAAAAGCAGAATATGGCACCAAAATTAGCGGTGTGTGGCCGTGGGCTCATCCCCAGTCAATGTTACTTCGCCATGGTTGATCTTTATCTTGTTTGAAAGATGACTTGCAGTTATGTGTTAGAAATGCTTGCACTTAAGAGTGTTTAAATTCCCATTTGGAGGTATCCCCTTTTGTTTGCTAGTTGTAATTTCCGGCTCATTACTTTGTCATTTCTGATATACGACGAGCACATGTTTATTTATTAGGGATTTTGAGCAAGAATTTGGTGAGTTTTATGCTCTACTTTATTACTATGAATTTAAAAAGGTAAAATGGAGTTTTTGGTTTTGTATGTGTTTTTGTTATGCTACGTTTTAGAAAGCCTGCGCTTTCCGGACTTGATTTGAAGTGTCTGGACTGGTTAAATTCGTTGGTTTTGATGTAAGCTTGTTACTTCCTCTAAATGGGTTGGTAATTATCATTCGGTCAGGCCTTGTGTGGACCAAAGTCGGCTGACAATGATAAAGCCAAACTATCTACTTCCATTCTGCGACCTGCCAAAATGTGTTTAACCAACAATATATTTAAAAGTTCAATCGTCAAAGTTGCTTTTGTGCAACTTAGCTTAGTACAAAAGGCACAAAGAACTAATTGACACTTGCAAATAGCTTAGTGCAAAAGGCATGAAGAACTAAAGCACACTTAAAAACAAAATTCTATCGCAAGACAAGTGCGCAGTAAGGTTTGGCCTTGTACTGAAAAGACATTTTACTCAACCATAATCATTTACTTGGTGAGTTAGAAAGATATAAAAGCAGCAACTGAACTGTAATAAATGTTGGTCTTTGCCCTAATTTTCTTTTGTGATGAGATGCTTATGCCACTTGACATGCCATTGGAGAGAACATCATTAATAATTGATATGTTCCCAAACAAACATATTGCCAGGATTACGTCATGTTTTTAGTGCATTGGAAGTGCCCAGGTAGCTAGGAAACGAGAAGATTGGACCATTTGTTTCTTTTTCACGTATCAAATGAAGTGCGATTGATCGTCTGCAGGTGAGAGTATTGAAGGATGTCTAAGTTGGTTGATGAACATGGATATCCTACCCATCTTATTAATGTTGAACTTTAGGTGAACATGACCCAGCTGAAACTTGTTTCTAAACCACTCGTATCACCAAGATATTTCTGTGTTTGGCAAGATTTGTCCTTAAACCACAAAAGCTCTTACAAAATGGTCCTAAGATTTATGCATGAAATATAAATCTTGAGTATAAATAAATAACATCACTGTAACCAAAATTATCATTTGTTTTACTATCACTCGCCCTTTCCACAACAAGTTTTAGCAGCCAGAAGTTGTCAAAACATGCTGCGATACACAAAAAGAAACAACCTACAGAAGAAAGTACAGATATAAGCTGTGATTTTTGAGGATATGCATTCGAACTACACAGAAATATATGAATCACATTCACATTCACAATGTATACAGATGCAATTTTAAAAAAGTGACTTTCTCGACTATGAATTGTAGTCACACTTCATCTGATACGTGCAAAGGAAGCAAATGGTTCGGCCCTCACGTTACTTGCATTTTTGCCCACTTCCGGGTTACCAAAAACATTCCACAATCGCAGTGTCTCGTCAGCACCGGCAGACGCAACGGTATACCCATCTGGACTCTGAAATAGATAACATACACATAAGACAGCAGTTCCTTTACATTTATATCTCTTTGCAAATTAGAGGTGGCAATCTCGATCCCTTTAAATTAAACAGGTTGACTTGGGTTATGTTTTTAAAAATTGATGGAAATGGAAACAGGTTGAACAGGTCAAACGAGTCTAAACTATAATGTCAACCAAAATGTAGTTCATGATACTTCCTACATATATTGTTTTAGAATATAGATTATCATAGCAGAAACATAAATTTTGTAATCATATTAAAAGGATTGTTAAATGGAAGAAGATAATGTATCTATAAAGGTGCTTGTGGGTCGCCCAGGCCTGTTTCTTATTCCACTCAATCAATTTTGTTACCTCTAATTTGCATGTATGTTTGTCTCGGGAAATGACTTCACATACCTGAGTCATATGCAGCACCCTTGAAGTATGTGCACGAAGTTCTGTCAACTTAATCATCGAAGGGTACTTCCAAAGAATGAGCTGGTTGTCACTAAATCCATGTGAGCTCAAAAGTTCGCGCTCATGTCTATTCCAAATCAGGCATGACACCTGTGATCCCGTGTTCACCGAATTCAAGCACGACCCCGTGTTGGAATTCCAAAACTTTATACACTGATCTCCTACACCACCACCAGAAGCCAGTAGATTGCTCTGAAATGGACACCAGGCCAGACCTTTTACAGCAGAAATATGGTCGGAGAAACGGTGGAGCCTTTGATTTGAGGATAGATCCCATACAAACAGCATGTTGTCGTTGCCACCACTAGCTAGTTGCTGACCAGATGCTGACCATTTTAATCCACAAACCTCCTGATGATGGCCTCTGTATGTCCCAATAATATGTGATCTTATTCGAACATCATTGTTGATTATTAAACTGTCCATGCTTCCAGTTGTCAATATTTGGTTGTTCCAATCGAGAGATCCAACTCTTAATCCATGACCTTCTCGCAGAGTTCTCAACTGTAAAATTTAACAACTGTTAAAGTTTCAAGCTATAAAAGTAGAGGTGGCAAATTGGCAGGGCAGACAAGGCGGATAACAGATAATAAGAGGTAACTGGACTTGTTGGGTTTGGTCGACCCGTCATTTCATGTACTGTTTTTAAATGACTTAGTTATTTAAGTATAAACTGTATCCTTAAAATCGTAATCTAATCCCTTTTTTGTACTGTATGGATATTATAAGAAACTTTAAATAATCCATAAGAATCAGGTATGGTTGCGCTTTTTTGGTGACCCTTACTATAAAAGCCCAAGTAATCAAGAATTATCATTAGAAAAACTAGCAAATCAGGATCATGTCTGCTTTTGGATTTACAAAGACAGCGATGTTTTGTGTAAAGATGTATCTAACTACTTAATGAATTCAGGATTCATAAAGACGAGTAAATAAAATGTTTCAAAGATGAGAGTAATTCACAAAATCAATAATAAATAAAACACATACCTGTTTATAGGTAGAAGCATCCCATAACTGAACCTCGGAATTGTTAAAGCCTACAGCAATGTATCTTCCATCAGGTGCCCACTTGACACTGGTAATTGGGCCGGTATCATCATCCGTATTCAGAAGTTCAGACGTTGACCCGTTCGATGCATCCCACAGATAAAGACAGTTATGAAGACCGATAGCAAGAATATTGCTGACACCCCAATCAACCAGATTCAGATAGTAGTCATCCACAATCTCAGGTGCATCCAAAGTCCTTTCACAAGACTATTATTTCCAAACAAATAAACAAAATGTGTTACAATCATATCAATTAACTGCAAAACAGATGCGGGAAATTCATACTTTACGTTTGTGATTATTATTAGTATGATAGCTAAAAGTTGAAAAAAGACGACTTACTTGTGGAATATGTCTCATACGCTTTACAGCTTTCAGCTTTGGGGAAAGTGGTGAAGTCTCCTTAACAGTATCCACTGGAGGGGGTGACTTGTTTTTAAATGATAAGATCCTTGTCCTGTTCATGTTGAAGATTTCTGCAAGCTGTTTCCGGTAAGTTTCTCTCCAAGGTGGACAAGGAGAGCAACTTTCCTTTTGAGCATTCCTATTCGTAAGCATGTAATTCGCGAAGTCAAAGTCCATTGCAGCCCGATTGGGGATGAACCGGTCCAACTGTAATTCCAAAACAGGAAGGTTCAGAAACAAATAAAATGAGGAATTAAACCAGCATATCCATGAACACTTTGTATTATGCAGATACAATTCAAACAAAGAAGTGTCACACCCAATCACAAAACAGAGTCACAAAATCACTATTATCACAACGTAGACGCTTAATATTTTTCCGAGACATGAAAAATCCTTTATATAATCAAGGTAACAGTCTCAACTTCTTAAACACAGTTTTGACGTCAAAATATTATCTGCATGTGTATCCCATCGTATTACAATCTTAAATATTATCATAAGTCACATTTAAAACCCTTCTAAACTGGAGAAAATCATCATTTATTCACATCCACTATACTCCGAATAAAGCACTTCTTTCCCCAATTAAACATATGATATCACTAAATTCTAATTAACCTTCATACATTCCTATTCAACAACTAATCACACAACGAATAAATTCCCCTAAAAGGCTGCAGGAATTTACAATATGAACCAAGAAATCATATACAGCACACAATCTAACAAATATATATAAAAACTTAAATGTTTTGAAAACCCTGACACAATCAGGACCAGCAGAAGACAATGAAAAGATAGCTACAAACAATTTTCAACCGGTACAATCAATCAAAAACTCAAAAAGAAACTAATAAAATAAATTTAAACCCTAATTTTCACAAACCAATGAAAGGATAGCTAAACTACTCAGCACACGTACAATAAATTAAGAACTTACAAAGAATCTAATAAAACTAACATAAAACCCTAGTTTTCACAAACCCTAACAATTCAAAATTCATGCAAACAATCACAAACACGAACTTACATTCTCATCACGGTGAAGTCTCTTTCGATTCTTGCCGTTCAAACTAGAATGCGATCCGCCAGACAAATTTCCTACATCCATAATCAATAGTTCGATCAAACAACACTACAATTATTATATAATAAAAAGAATATAAAATAAAGCAATTGGAGATGGAGTTAATGGATTGATCGCAAGAATCTGTCGATTCGGCAGATCTAGAGCAGATTGTGTTGAAGATTTATGATGTTGATTGAAGTTGAATGCAACGGCTATAAAAGAAATATATATAGGTTGGCGTTTGTATAGGTGGGCCATGGATTGGGTTCGGGTCATAAAGCCATGGGCCGGATATTATAACTTTTGTTCTTTTTGTGTCTTTATATAACTTTAGATCCACGCATACATTAAATCGTAAGATATAGATTTTAAAATTAATAAATTAATTATAATTAATTAATTAATAATAACAAATTCTGGTTCGCTAAAAAAACTAGTAGCATATAATATGGCACGTGTTTAGATGTGAATGGTTTAAAGATATATTTGTTAACTACACTTGTATATAAAATAAGAGAAATGATTTAATTACATAAATTTAGATACATAATGATGTGGCATCAATAAAATAAAGAGAGAGAAAGAAGAGAGAGAATATGTGAACCAATGTGATGATGATAATTCATTATGTAAACATTTTGTGTATGCATTTGTGTGTAAGCATAACATTGCTCATAAAATAAAAGGAGGCTTATGATATATATATGAAAATTGAAGGGAAAAATGTAACTTTTATTCCTCATATGAATAGGGAGTTGATAAATACAACAATAAAAGTGATTAAAATATCAAAACTGTGTTATGAGCACTTGTACTATATGCAATAAAAATTGTATAGTTGGTGTAAGAATCACTTTTATTTGTTGTATTTATCAACTCCCATATGAATATATAATGATGTCATGAGATGTTACTATTGAATTGAGGATTGTAAAGATATATGCATTTTTGCTTTGATTATATAATAAAATAGTATATAAAGAGATGAAAAATAGTAAAGGAAATAATTGGTGGACCTAATGTTGTAGGTTTAAATGTTGGTCTAAAAATGTGATTGATATATGTGAAAATTTTAATTGGATCAGATTAGGAGAGTAAAAAAATAAAAGCTAATTAGATAAGTAGATTTACTTTTAGATCTATGTAATTAGGTCTATCTAGCATTTACTCAGTAGTAAAACCTAAAGGTTGAAGAATATGTTACATACATTTGGACTAGAAACAAATTAATAATTGATAAAAATTGATCAAGAAGTAGTGTTATAACAATTCAACAAAGAATTAGATTCCTAATGACCAACTTGATGTTATTTTATTTTTTTTTAAAAAGTCAAAAAATGTGCAAGGCATTTGATCAACTTGGAACAGGAATAATCTTACATTGCCACAATCAGAAATTCAACCACTCTTTCTTTCTAGTGCTTTTCTTTTTGATTTTTATTGCGAAAATAAGAAATTAGGAACTTGTGCTATAAATAAATTAGTAAAACATGAGTTTAGAATAACAAAAACAACTACATAAAAGACCCATAAATTTCTAACTAGGAGAACCAAATGAAAGCCAAATGTTATTTGTTATTTTGGTAATAATATTAAAAAGTTTAGCTCTAGTAATAGATTGGAATACCTTTTTTTCTGTAAAAGATCACAAAGTACACATAATCATGCGCTATATTCTAGGGTGTTGATAAATACATCAAATAATTGTGATGTATACACCAAAAATTTCAATATTAATGCATACAGTACAACTCTGTAATGCATGAATTTGTTTGTATGAAACAAAAACCATGTTGTATTTATCACTACCCATTTTCTAAGATAAATATAGAAGAATATAGCACATGATTTAGCAATCCAATAACAAACATATTATTAAAATAAGCAGGACACTTGTATTTACTAATTTACAATTTGACATAACCATTAACTACTCCCTCTCACCCTCTCTTTCTCATACTCATCATGAAAGTTGGTTACATTGACAACCCATGTTGAAACTACTACATCATATAGTATCATACACAGCATACATACATGTCCTAATAACTTTAAATCACACTATTCTATTAAAGCATTTATGCATCTTTAAGAATGTAAATTTAGAAACTTGTTAAACTTTTAAGATATACAATCTAAACATATGTGTCCCTTTAATATTTCTTAATTATAAGAATGCAATTATCAATCAAAAATGCATTCAACTAGGGATGGTATATCTACCTTCCTTCTAAGCAATAACCCCCTGCCTCCTACTCCTACTCCAACCTCTCAACTAAAAAAATGATAGAATCATTTTAACAACCACTTTTCTCTTTTCTTTATCTTTTCTTAGAGTAAACTCCAAGCCCTTCTTCAAAACTCTTTTTTCTCTCTTTTTCTCTTGATATAAAAATCAAATATACAAACACTTGATAAATCTTTTTACATGGAAAAACAACACCAAACCAAAAACATTTCTCATGGTTTGGTCATCACAATCATCATCTCCCTTACAATTGCTTCTTTTGCATTATGCATCATTTGTGAATCCAAGAAATCAAAGGTATGTTTACATCAATCATATACACTTCACTCCCATATCACGGGGTTCGATATATTGTGTCAACTTAGGAGTTCGCGGGTGTTTTAATTTCCGGTTTTGTAGAAGAATGAGCTTCGAATTGATGGAGAATTATGCTTTCTACCACAAAGCCAAGCTTTTGGTTTTGGAATTGTAGCTTTGGTGTGCTCCTCCGTTGCACAAATCATTGGGACCGGATTGTTCATGTTGCGTAGAAGATCGAGTGATATCAAGTCTTCGAAAACTTTCTTTGCAAGCATTCTTATGTTCTTCTCATGGTAAGTCCATTCGAAACCGAAAATAATAATAATAATAATATTTAAAAAGTCCTGAATACAATGCTAGATTCAACATTGGACTTGTTAAAGTCAACGAATTGGTCTACGACCTTTAAAATGAATGTGTTTTCCTCTATATGGATTATGTATTAAAAACTGTAAATATATAAATGTAAACACGTTAAGAATAGTGAGAAGACACGTAAGCTCTTATTATTAGACACTTTTTTTATGTTTCTGTATTTGGAAAATAGAATATGCTATGTAAAGTACGGGTAGATTATACAATAAAATTAGGTTGAGCTTTAAGTCTAATTCGGTAAACCTTCAAATCAGACTAGTGATGTATAATTCTAATGCCGATTCCGTGCTGACGTTAATCACCGATAATGTGTCTCGTCCAGAGGATAATATATGAAAAACAATGCTTAATATACGCTCCAAACTCATTTATCGGTGACCATTTTCATAACGTGCTTTGTTTGATCTTTTATTGTTGTTAAACAAAATTAGCACTCAATTATTCTAATCCTAATCCAATCCTAATCTTAATCCTAATTCAAATCCCAATCTCTAATAAGAAATTTATTATAAAGACATATTTAGTTAATTATTTCCATTGGTTTTGAATTACAAGTTCAAAATGATAACAACTTGCTAATTATAGGATGTGAATATCATATTTAAAAACCGTACGAGTTTGGACTTATTTACTTGAATTCTTTTGTAAAGATGTCATATTGTATATGTCATGGAAAGAAAATTGAAGAGCTAGCTCAATATATTGTCCTTGATAGATTGATTAATGATTATAATTTGATCCAAGATCTCAATCACAGATCGACATCTAATCATATATGGTTATTTTGTTAATTAAGATAGTTCTGATAACTTTATTGGTTTCGCAGGATCAGTTTTTTGCTTTCATTGATTTTAGCTGGAACGGCAACAAGCATGAATAGAAAACAGGCGTACGGGGAAGGTTGGGTGGACGGCTCGTGTTACCTTGTTAAAAATGGCGTTTTTGTTGGCTCGGGAATGCTCGTACTAATGGCCCTGATTACCACGCTTTTTGCGTATTACATGACAATCGATAAGAGCCGAGCTGTACATGCCCAATTGACATGAGGATAACTACTTACCTTGAAAATGCTGTTGATATTCAGGAAAAAGAAAGATCATTATGTTATCATAAGCTTTGTACAAATATATCCTAATTATTCCTATTTTGATTTAACTTCATTGTTCTTTCTAGTTTATCTGATTCCCTTACGAAATCACATTTTTCCAGTTATTGTGTTACATAGTTATGCTGAAGGTATTACTAATCACATCTTTGATAAAAACTTCTTCAAAAAGTATCGTTTACTGAACGCAACGTTGAAGAGACATGACGGTTTTCGAGTAACTTCAACTTGAATGATGTTTTAGATGCAAATGAAGCAACCTGAATAAATGAAGTGTCGAAATCAATTGGACGAAGACATACGGAGTAACATCATAATATCATAATAAATATTTGAATGATAAGACAAAAGTGGTAACGTCTCTAGTGAAAGTGAAGGTGAAGCCCATAAGTTATATTACGGCCCAATTATATCTTGTAACTAAAAAGAACTCATGGCCCAAAGATACATAAATAAATCCTACATTCTACATCTTATGCAGTTATCAGTTATGGACTCACAACTTCACAAGTCACAAATAGAAAAATAAATAAACGCATTCTATAGAGAGGACAATTTGACACAGGGGTGGAGCAACAACGAAGGTAGAGATATGTGTAACTACGGATTCTTTCGCTATATGAATTGTAAAAATTCTAACAAAATATCGCATTTTTGTTGCATTCTTTATTGCTATGAGTCACTCCAAATACTTAATCCACCATTTGACATATCAATAGAAAGAGAATTTGGCTTACATAAGATAAACTTGCTTTAGATAGTAAGAAATTACGTAGTACATTACAAGTAAATATGTATATGTATGTATTTATGTAGTTATAATAATTGTTATGGCAAGTGTAGATTCATCACAATTTAATTTAACAAGTCATAAACATTTCATTCATGCTTGTGAGTTGGCTAACAAATAGTGGAGTGCAAATTAAGATTGATTGCAATAAAGTTACGTGTTGTAACATACCCAACTTCACTTTTAGTTAAGTTTCATTTCTTCTCTTTCACGTAACTTGTGTAGTGGCGAGAATGGATATAATAAGTAGTGACGTGGCATTTCATGTATTCAACATAATGGTGACCTATTATTTAGTAATACATATATATACTCCATCTATCTCCCTCTCCTATTATAAGTATCATATGATGACTTTTTAAAGTTCTTTTTTTTTGCAAGTTTGATCTTAAATATTTTTGATTGTGTTATATATTACTTGATGCAACATATATGAATGGATTGAGTTTTAAATATATTTTCATTAATATAATTTTCATCAAGTATTATATAACACATACAAAGTTATATTAGGACAAAGTTGCAAAAAAATTACAAAAAAAATACTTATAGTGGGATGAATGTAGTATAATTCAACACTCTCCATTCTCCATGTTCGTGGTGAGTGGTCCGTGGATGAGTGGGTTGATAGCAACCTGGTTGGTCCCTTCTCAATCACAGACCATACTACCGTAGTCAGACTCTACTGAAAATGTGAACTTTTTTCTAAGTTACCAATATGAACTATCTTGTAATCTCTCTGGGGTGATAATTCGGTTTAGGTCGAGTTGACATGCTTGGGTTATCGAGTTGACAGGTCAGAAGTAGTCGACTCAAACCTGATATGATTTTCTAATCGAGTTGAGTTTTTCAACCCAACCCTGACCCAACCCAAATTACCCATTTTTTTAGTTAGATAAAATATTTTCAGGTCATTTTTAGTTAAAGGGTCAATTTCGATCACGTGGGTCAGTCTCTAAATTTAGAATTCGTCATCGAGAAGCATAAAAGTATTTATAAAGTACCAAAAAATATCATATTAACTAATATGTTCATTAAAATATAATATTATAACATAATTAAACATTTTGATTTATTAATGTAGAATAAACTTTTGAATTTTTGACTACATTTATTTATAATTTATTCGGGTTGTTAGGTCAACCCAAAAACCCATTGGGTAGCCCGAACCCGATTCAAGAAAAATAGCAGGTTGGTGGATTTCGGGTTGACGGATCCGTGGGTCAAAAAATCTCGACTCAACATGCTTATTTTCGAGTCGGTTTCGTGTTGGGTTTGAGTTCGTGTCGAAAATTGTCAGCCCTAAGTCTCTCTCCATCCCACTAGGAATGTTCATATTTCTATTTTGAATCGTTTGAAATAAGTATTCCCTTTTATGTTATAACTAATCAAAAAATATTTATACGGGTAGAGATAATATTCGATTATTGAAAAATGTAGTTAGTAGATATTTTGAGTATTGTGTGCATAGTCAAATAGATATTTTGAATGGGATAGTGATATATATTATCTTCATAGCAATTTTATTGTCCATAATTTTTATTAAAGTGTACATAAATAATTGATCAATTTCAATTTTAACGAATAAAAACATTTTTAAAAAAATTAAAAAATGCTCCAATATATAGTACTGAATATTTTTTAAGTCATTCAAAAATCACAATTTTGTAATATAAATTAAACTACTTATATAACTAGTATATTTTAAAAAGAGATATAATGATAATCATTATTGTTTTAAATATCAAAAATATAAATGAAACTTTCTATAAGAATTATGAACTTTCTTAGACAACAATGATAACAACTTTCAAATTTTATTAATTTTTAAAAATATCAAACATAAATTTATAAATAAAACATCATACTAATTACTATATTTTTTATTTGTTATATACATCATTATTTAATTAACTTTAATGTTTAGTGCGACATTAAACGCTATTTGTTATTTCAATGAAATAAATATTAAAAACTATACACATCCGTATGTCAAGTCATTCCACTAAATTTACTAGGGTTTTGATAATTATGTCTTGTGACGCACGTTAAGGTACATTTAATGAACTTGTAAATTTTTTAAGTATTATCACTTGTATTTAATTTAATACTCATTAATTCAATCTAATATTTCTTTTATATGTATATATTAATATTAATTAATAATCTTGTTATTTAAAAAAATTACGAGTTCATTAAATACACTTTAACATGTAACACGGGCTACATGTTCACTTTTCAATACATTTATTGTCTTCTATTTTGGTTAATATAAACAAAAATGTCTCTCCTCCATCAATTTAACTATTTGAATGCACAGAAATCCATACACATGCGTATGTTTGTATTGAACAATTATTATAAAACAAATATGAAAAAACATATTTTCGAATGATGAAAAGAAAAACCATGGTTTCATACTGTGTGCAACAAAACAAATTTATTAAAAAAAGTATATTACGATTTCAAGTCTTCCATGTTTTTAAAAGATCCACAACCAATTCCAAAAAGAAGTTTATTTTATTTTTTTTTTTTTTTATTATTATTATTATTATTATAAGAAACGATATATTTAGAAAATATGGAATAGATTAGATGCTACCAATAATGTTACTTGATCCATATATATAAATGATGACGACGACGTACGTATATTATATTATTATACAACGTACCGTATCTTTTCTTTTAAGACGTATATTCATATATACTACAATCATTAGTACCTCGGTTGTCGTGGAAGTACAAAATCCAGGCATTTATAGATTTGATGGTTTTGTATGCTCAATCTCATAAGGCAAAAATATTTAAGAGGTATGGGTGGTAGTTCTATCCTTTTTATCGGTTTTTATGTTTTCGTTTTTTATAACACCATAGCACCTTTGTCGGGTCGGTATGGATGGTAAATATATTCGAACTCGATGGAGATCCTCAAATCCCGCACTTTTGGATCGAATTAGAGATTGCTTAGGGTTGGGGTTGGGTACTATTATCATCCTCGCCCCGCTCCGCCCTAATATATATATATATATATATATATATATATATATATATAATAATTACAATATATATATATATAATAATTATTCTATATTTATAAATAACTAATATCATCGATAAATATATTTATTTATAACTTTTTTAATTACAATAATATTTACAATGTAGTAATTGATCTCGTCGATTAATAGGTTACGATTTAAAGAGCTAAATGCTCAATAAGTTACCCCGATAAGACCCTATTCGACATTGGGATAAGCAATTCTCCGAATGGACCGCCCCGATAATACCCCGATGGGGTTTGGGGTGGGGATGGGGATTGCTTAGAATAATGGGGGTGGGGTTGGGGCTGACACCCCCCGCACCGAACCCGCCCCATTGTCATTCCTATGGGTCGGTCAATTTACGGGTGTGTTTGATACAATTAACTTGTATCTAAAAATGAAAGTTTCTAAATGTAAGCTAAATGTTGGAGGTTATTGGTTTATACTCCATCCGTCATATATTTATTGTCATGTATTCCTTTTATTGATATTCCTATTTTATTGTACACTTTCATAAATAGATACAAATAATAAGATAAAGTTCGTTTTACTCCTAGTGTATATATGCAAGACAAAAAAAAATAGGTAAAATATAAAGGGTAAAATTGTAATCTTACCAAAAATGAGAGATATGATTATGTTTTTTTAATATGCATGTTTTTTTTATGAGGACAGTAAAATTAGGACGTAGGGAGTAAGTATTTGGCAAACTCCAACTTTTAGCTTACATTTAGAAACATTCATTTTTAGCTACAAGTTAACTGTATCAAACACGCCCGTAAATAGACTGACCCGATCAAGGTGTTATGGTGTTATAAATACCTAATATAAATTATTTGTCATATATTTATCATGTTCTATTATGTTAATTCATGTCTTTAAGTAATTTTTCATTTCCTAAAGTTAGGAGTTTATTTTTAAAAGCTACGTTTAGTAACTTATTTTTTAAGATCTAATTTATAAATAAGATATTAAACTTTTTACCAAATAATAATAGAAGCTTAAACTTATTAAAAAATAATAATTAAATTCTCATAACCTCTTGTAAGCTACTTTCCCAAAAACACCCTACATAAATATTGCATTTGTGTATCATTTTGTTTCTTTGTTATAGATGTTTATGAGTTACTCCTTTCATCGCAATCAAAATATTTAATTTAACTTGCACATAGTTTTCATAAATTTTCACTATTTACACTAACATCTCTACTCACTATTCACTAAAGTCTCATTTGATTATTTGTTATATAGAATATGACACTTATCTGTGACAATCAAAATATCAACCATGAGAGTTGAAATAGGACGGAGGGAATATATGTTTGATTTTTGAGTTCAAAAGTTGGGGAAATAATTTACGCTACTAAACTGCAAGGTCCATTCGTGTTGTAAGGATAAATTGGAAGGCCAATACCTATAAATATATATAAATTGTAAGGGCAAAAAATGTCACTTTTATTAGAAAAAGGCTTTCGCATATTATGAATTAGGACACATAGTAGAAATTTAGGTAGATATTGAATATGAATATGGTCAATTTCATAGTTTTTGCTATCATGCTATGTCACATGGTTGGTTTCTTCCTACCATAAAGATCGAATAAATAGATATCAATTACGAAATTCAATACTACCAGTGGTGAAACTTGAACGTATATTATAGAGGGGTCAAAATCAGTTGATGTGTGAAACGTACTTAAACACAAAAACATGCGTTGAATTAAGCTAAACAAGTATATAGTAGTATAATTTACTCGTATAAGATAAATGGTGTGACCTTTTTTAGTTGGTATTCATCAACAAAGTTATTTACACACCTACTATTATATCCAGGGCAGAGCTAGGATATTTCGTATAGCGGGTAAAAAATTTTTTTTTTTCTTTTTCCTATCATTTTGAGGAGGCAAAACTCTAAAACTATCACTAATAACCTTAAAAAATTTATTTTTTCCCACAATTCTAGACTTTTAAGGGGGCGACTGCCCCCATGCCCCCCATTTAGCTCCGCCCCTTATTATATCTACATGAATAACAACAATTCAGAATAAAAGTGGTTGCTAAGGGCTATATTATAGCGGATAAATGACAAAAATCGGTTACGTACTGCCACGAATTATTCCAAGTATGCAACCTACCCAATTAATTGTCTAAGTATGCAACTAATAGGATGAATTTGTACTTATGTAAGCAAGATGGTAACCAGTTACCTGAATAGCCGGTAATATTTATTACGTGGCTTTATAATTTTTTTATTAAATGCCTACATGGACTTTATATTATTTTTTTCCTTTTTCTCTTTATTCAACTGTAACTTAAAAAATAATAAAACAAATTAATGAATAACAATACGCAGTCACATTATCATGATCATAATAACAAGAACAAGCAGCAACCAACATCGTCATTATCATCATCATAAACAATAACAACAATAGCTAACATATCCAAACATATACATATTTTTTAGCATCAAATTAATACATGAAATTGAATTTTATATTATCCCTTCCACATCAGATCCGGCAAAGACTCACTGGAAGTTCACACCATCGATTTCCGGCCTAAAAACTAATGTAATCTTCAGTAATGGAATTACAGGTCTCGATCCGGCGGCGCTGCAACGGCGATGTTTCGTTTGACCGCACAAAAGGTCGAAGCTCCTTCGCCGGATAGCCTGACAACATCGGCGACGTTTCGCCTGTCAACACCACGTGGCTGTTTGCGCAGGAGGTTTCGGTTCTTGTGATGGTGTGTGGCGGTGATACCTGTCGGAGGATATGTTCAATTTAGATCTAGTGTTTTTGTAAAGTTCCGATTATGTTTCACTTTGCTGTTTAACAAGTCACCAAATAGGTTGAATCGACAAGTTCATGGGCTTGTTGGTGTTAGTGTTTTGCTGCTTTTTTTTGCCAGAGTTTGCTATTTGCCGGAATCTACTGTTTTGGTCGTAATCTTCACTGTTGTCGGAATCTGCAGTGTTTATATTTGGTGTAATGTATTTGATTTTATCTCAAATTTGCAATGTATCGAATTTTATCTCAGATTCGCAATGTATATGATTTCTCAGATTTGGTATTTGATGATGAACACTTGTTTGATGATATTAAGGTTGCTCTTTTATTGTTTGCTTAATTTCATTTCCATGTAAGCTTAACTTGTTCCATGTCAGCAAAGAAAAATGATGTGGCATCTTACGTGTAATCCTACTCAGCTATTTGAAACTTCAAAAGGTATACATGAACTTTGCAAAGATCTTACCACAAAATCGTCCGGTATGTTGCATACCTAGATAATAAAGTGGGTAGGTTGCATACTTAGAATAATTTGTAGCAGTAAATAGCCGATTTTTGTCATTTACCCTATTATAGCTTAGACCCTTTCTAACTAACTTCTTCGATATCAGAGATGATTTATATATAATACTAATATTTTTCTTTTTTAGACTTCAGAATAGGAGTTGAACCTGGACAAATTGCAAATGGCCCTATATAGATCTGCCATTGCCTAGCATATATATATATCAAGGGGCTATGTCAGAACATGAATGTGTTTCGACCTGAATCCAACCTGTCCGTTGGCTTTCTAATAATTAATAAGAAATAAATACAATAATTAATAAGAAATAAATACAGTACTAGTTGATTTAGCAACTTTTTGGAATTTAATGACTATTATTAATTGGAATGAGCCATCCACCAACTGTTAGTACTTAATGAAGGTAACAAACCTACTTGGTGGTTACAAGCGGAAAAAGGGGTATTAAGTGGAATTATACATGTAAGTATATGAGAAGCGATGATAACGAGTTGAAACAATTAACGAACTGTTCGATGTACATAGTTTGTTTATCTTGATTTTGAACATCATAATTTGATGAAACTACGTATGAGTCACGTGAATAACACGTGGTTTCATTTTTGATTAGTAATCATGCAAGTAAAACACGTTTGTTAGTCCGAGTTGTTAGACCACCCGCAATCGTAACACCAAAATGCCTATTATTCAATCGCCACATCAGCATAATACCACAATACCATTTCATCACACACAATCATAACACCAGAACGTCCATTTTTCCCCCTAGACCCCACTTTTTTCCACCTAATATTCATTTATTTAACAATACAAATAAAATTAAATTAAACACACTACATCCCAATAATTAAAACACAATACATTTCAATAATTAAAATACAATACACTATTAAATTATAAAGAGTACGAAATTTAAATTTGTGATTACGTCCTAAAAATAAAAACGTTACAATCCTAAAAATAAAAAAACGTTACAAACCTACAAATTTAAAGCGTTGCAATCCTAATAATACAATTATTAAAAATACAATACACTAAAAATAATTATTCGGCTTCATTGTTCTCCCGATTCAGTCTGCGAAAGTTTGGTGGAAGCCTCCAAATGTATTCGGTGAGATCGTCTCGCAGTTGGTCGTGCACCCGTTTATCCCGCATTTCTTTAATTCTTAATTGTCTGTCTTCTACACGGGTCCTAAAATCTCGCCGAGGTCGGTTAGAAGGGTCGTCGATCATTTCCTGCTCGATAGAAGATATTGCGAAACCGTTATCCTCTTGTATCATGTTATGTAATATGACACAAGTGTATAACTGTCTTTGCATCTTGTTAACACTCATAGATCTTGCCGTAATCTTTAAAATTGCAAACTTTCCTTGAAGTACACCAAAAGTGCGTTCAACATCTTTTCGTGCACTTTTTTGAAATTTCTTGAACTTGGCTCGTTTCTCATCAGTAGGGGAGTGAAAGGCTTTGACAAGTTTACACCAATCCGGATAAATACCATTGGCAAGATAATACCCTTTTTGTGTATTGATGTCCATTGACATCAAAGGCTGCAGGTGGACCAGTGTCATTTTTTATGGAATCGAACAACGGAGATGCGTTTAAAACATTGATGCCGTTGTTCGAACCCGCCATACCAAAATAAGCATGCCATATCCACATGTCGTATGAAGCAACAACTTCGAGCATAATGGTGGGGTGTCCGTGATCACCCCTAGTGTACTGCCCTTTCCATGCATTCGGGCAATTTTTTCATTGCCAATGCATGCAATCAATACTCCCAAGCATTCCTTTAAACCCGTGTTTCTGCTCGTGTGCTACATATAGCCGAGCAATATCTGTAGCCGTGGGCTGCCTCAAATACTCCGCTGAGTATAAATCGAAGACGCACTTACAAAAGTTGTTAAGACAGTCGATTGACGTTCTTTCACCCATTTGTAAGTATTCATCGAACATATCAGCGGCGGTTCCATACGCCAATTGACGAATGGTAGATGTGCACTTTTGTAGTGCGGTAAAACCAAGCCGACCAAGTGCATATGCTTTTTGTTTGAAATAAGCAAAATGATCGGGAATCGGTTCAACAGAGTAATCGGAGATAGCTTGTACTATTCATACAAATAATTGTCGACGCATTCCAAAACGTCGTTTGAACAAGTTTGGAGGATACTTTGGGTTCTCCGAAAAGTAATCGTCCCACAAGCGTTGTTGGGCACCTTCACGATCTCTTTGAATGTAGCCTCGACTTCGTGGTGGTCTAGAACTCTCTCCGACTTCACTTTTTTTTTTGTGCCCGGTAAGCTTGCGGAAGCTCGATAACAACTTCATCTTTCGGAGATGATTCACAAATAAGATCAATCGCATCCATTTTTTGGGATTTTTTGAATGTGTATTGGAATGTATGAAATTTAGTGGGTATTTTTTTTAGTGTGAAATGAGTATGGATGAATGAGATATATATATAGAGTATGAAAAAAAAAAAAAATTTAAAAAAACCGTTGGCAACGGTAAAAAAAAAAAGTTGTCATTTTTTTTTGTTTGCTTCCTCCGCTCCTCAAACGGCTCTCTTATCCATTATTTGTTTATTATTATTATTATTTTAAATTGAAACGGTAATAAAAAAACGAGTATAATAATTAAATAATCGAGTTGGTCCCACTAATTCATCGTTCTCGGCTCGTTATTCTACCACAAACGCCGGCTGAACGCCGACCCAGAACGCCCCACTCCGGCGTTCTGGAGGGGTAAAACGTCCAATAACAGGCGCGTTGCGGATGGTCTTAATGTTGAAAAAAGTTGTTAGCTTGTTAAACAACTATTAATAGTTTGTTAGAGGAAGGAGGAGTTAGTTTTTTGCTGACAATTCTTTCTTGTATAATCTTTTCAATCATTCAGCATTAATAATCCCTCCCAATACAATTTATTCATAGTTCATTCAGTCATTGAAATACTGTTAATTAGGTTTAAATCTTCTTCGATTCATCTTGAATATGGGAGAATCTATCAATTGGTATCACGATCAGCCTCATCTTTCGAGGTTCCAATATCTCAAAGTGATGGCCTATGGAGTGGTGAATTGAATGCGAAGAGAGGGTGTCAACTCTGACCAACATAGCCGTGATCAACGAGGTATCGGAGTTGTTACCTATGGAGTGGTGAGTTGGACGCGAAAAGATGGTGCCAATAATCCTGACCAACATATCTGTGATCAACGAGGTCTAGGAGTGGTGACCTATGGAGTGGTGGCTTGAACCCGAAGATAGGGGCGCCAACAGTGCCCAACGTAATCGTGACCATTGAGGACGTTTATTCTTCAAAGCGTGTGGTATGCGCTTATCATCCCACATCGGCCAAATATAAATTTGATTTGCGGCTTATAAGTCTAGATGTTCTCTTATCTTACAAACTAACTTTTAGAAGTAAGTTCTACATTTGGGATTATGGCTTGATATGACTCGTATCATAATTTTTGAGCTCAGATTGCTGCATCTAACTTATATAAATTTTCGATTGGATTGTGAAGCACAAAAGCAAATTTTACCTTCTACATGATCAGGCTCTTTTTATATTTCCACTTTTATGATTGATCACGCTTGTTCTGTTGATATTATGAGGCAAACAGGTCATTGAAATCTAAGTCGTAAATCGCGAAAGATTAATGTTTATGATTGATTTTCTCGACCAATGATATAAACAGCAATATAATCAATCCCCTTCCGCAATAAGTATTCGACTATTTGTACACTCTTCTCATTAATCTTATATTTCCTACAAGCTAGGATTAGGAATTAGTACAACATATAAATAGGATGAGATCATGAGACAACAATAATATTGGCCCCTACCCAACTTCTATACAACTATATTGATGTACGGATCGATGAGTAGTTAAAAGACTCAAATCATGATTGTAGGTTGCTTTTTTAAACATAATTTATTCATTCTAACCTCCAAAATACTACCATAAATGTTAACTCTTCGATCTCTCCAACCTCTTACACATCCCGTTTCATCATATTCATTTCTCTTTCACACACACACACATATCATATCTAAACTTACTTCTCTTTCTATATATAAGTATCCTTCTTTTTGAGTGTTTTTTGATATACAAATAATATTAAGAACCTTTACTAGTATAACAACGTTTACATATTATGGAGCGTAACGGAGGTGCCGATGAAAAGAGTTGGGCAAGAGGGGGTGAGTTAGAAAAGAAGGAATGTACGATTTTGGGGATAAATAATAAGCAAAGATCTCCATTGGAAGAAGAGAGTGGTTATGAGCATAGTAATAAGAGCTACGCTCATTCACTCACTTCTCGAGAAATGGAGTCTCTAGTTGCCTTATGTGACACATTATTACCATCAATTAAGGTGCCAAATGATCGTGTTATTATCGATGACTCACTTGTCAAATTCTATCAAACTTCAGCTTCCATGATTGGAATTCATGATAAAGTACGTAACGATCCTCTATTTAATCTCTCAAATTTACAACATTTATTACTAATAATTGGGATAGCTAGGTTGCAGGTTTGCCGTTATAAAAAAAAATGATAATGTTGTCGTAATCGAATTGTTGTAGGTCGCGATGATGATGTTATTCGAAACCGAGCATCCAAAACAAATATTGGTTCGATTGGTGTTATGGTTGTTATCTACATGGTTTGGGACATTGATATTGGGTGGATTCGCAAGTTTATCAAATAAGTTCCCATATGTACAAAAATTCTCAAAGGTTTCACAAAATAAAAGGGAAGAGATACTTGTGTCATGGTCTCTCAGCTATTTTCTTTTGTTGAGAATGTTATTTCGTGCACTCAAATTAGTCGTTCCATTGGCTTTCTTCACTCAGGCAAGTTCTTTATTCCTTTATTATTAGTAATAATTATTAATTATTCATACTATATATATCATGTTACATTATACCATCATCATACATATATCATCATATGACTGATTGACTGCATGTGTATATTATATAACCTCTTTCATATTGATATAATTTATTTGGTTAAATATTTTTGTGTTGTGTCCATATCAACAACATTAATGTTATCCTTTATTATTGATGAAATATATCTTATATCTTACTCAACAAATAATTGGCACTTTAATTTCGCTATGCAAAAATATCTTCAAACAACAAATGTGAACCTTATTCATTGTGGGATTATTTCATCCACTATATGTTAGACAAAGCATATACGGATCTAAATTGATGATGGTCCCTTTTATATGATTTAATTTTATTTCTTTTTAATTTGTATTTTTGTAACAACGTTCGGAAACAAATACACGTACATATACGACACATATATATGGACATACATTTTACATACATACATTTACATATATACTTACAATAAAGGTCCTTCAAATTATCCAACAAAAAAAATAATAATTTCATGTACAGTTGTATATCATCATTTACTACTCAAATACGAAATAATTCATACTCATAAATTATATATAAATAAACATATATAATTGTATACATGGGTCACATTCGGTCACATAATTACATATTAAATTAAATTAGTTGCTACATAATGAAATTAAATTTGACATTAAATAACTTTAGAAGTCTACGACTTTTGGGTTTTCACGAATTCAGAATATAATTCAACATTAAATCATCCACTTTTATACCAATCGGTAATTATCATTGAATCTCTTAACGAGAAACATCCAAAATGAGTTACGATGAATTTGTGATGCATTTGCCATATTTTATTGGTAGTGATATGTCTATCACACTTTTTGATGATTTCAATGCAGTTTTATTTGTACAGTATAAGTTTTTAATGCATAATATTGGTGATCTCTTAAAAGGTATGGTATATCATCACCCAAATTATTATTACGGAGTATATTAAAAATTATATATATGTATCTTAGTATCTACGTCAGCTTAGGTAGGTATGTACGAATTTGAAAGCTTCATTGAAAACCAATATACATATGTCTAGTGTTTATGTGCTCGATCCATAAGTATTTTGTATTTTCCTTGGTGTTATTCTTCAAACGGATATTTTGAACGAATATATAAATGACCATTACTGGATAATCAAATTTGTTAGACGTACTAAATACAACTTCATGACTGAGCTTGAAGCAATTTTTTTTTTTTAACGATAAGACAGCTCAGATCAGTAGAAAGTAGCTCAGGAAGAGTAGAAAGTTGCCTCAACTTAGAAGGACTTATATAGAAAGTCAAAACGTTTGAGCCTTTTTACAAACTTCTTAAAGGAAGAGAGCGACCATAAACCTTTCAAGGAGAACGTTGAGACGCCATCTGTTTGAAGCGCTAGGCCAAAATTTAAGATTCGTGTCCCACCCAAGGACTGGCATGTTTCTAATTTTGCTGGCTGGACGTCCCCAAATTAAATATCACGTGGTACGACATAATATATTAATATTAATTATTATTTATAGTAGGGCCCGTAAATGAAAGGGGATACATAATATAGCGAAATAGTAGTAGGTTCTAGGTTTAAGAGTATATTTTACAAGAAATAATCTCTTGTTGCATTATGATGAAAGTAGAGTTGGAATGAGCGGTGGGGGTAAGGCTGTAACCGAGTCAAACTGACCTTGAGTTTGGTAGAACTTGATTTTGACTCGACTCATTTAAGGTAAGTTCGAGTTCAGCTTGATAGCTCAACAAACTTTCACAATGCAGATTTGAGCTCGGCTCGGAAATGTTTTGAAAAGGCTCGAGCTCGATTCGAAAAGCTCGAAATGTTTTATTAATACATTTCTTTAAAAATAAAGATTAACGATAAAAATATGTTCAAATATCTTATCTTTCTTAGTATATTTTTAAAGTAAACTTTCTTCATCCTCCATATGACACATCATCAAGTTATTTTTCTTTTTCTTTTTCAATTTTCTAAATCAAACTTATTTGAAGATTAAATTATACCAACAATAACTAATAATGACAATAAATTAGGAACTAAATATTTTACCTCTTAATGCTTGTATCACATTCATATTTACACCTTGGGTACATCTAATTTTTTGAATATTTCACATACACTTCATTTTCTCATTCTATATTTTTGTAATATTTTTAATATACTTTGTTTAACCTATTTTAAAAAATTCATATTCTTGTTTTCTTAATCAAAGCGTACACATTTTATCTTACATTTTTAGAAAACATTTTCACCTTTTCAAAATAAAGTTTGTTTAACGTCCTTTAGATTTTTTATATCTATATTACTCTTATGACATGTACATATTTATTTTTGCAATTTTTTATTGAATACTTATGCTATCTCAATATATTTCTAGCTAAACAGTATACCTAAAGGAAAGGAAGCAAAGAGAACTAAAAGTAAAATTGTATTTTTTGAGTTTTTTTATATGGAAGGAAGTGGAGGGGAGTTCCCTTGCAATTTTTTTTTTTCTAATTCTTTCTTTCCAATTTTAGGGTGAAGAGGGAAGAACCCATTCCATTTCCTTTAAACGAAACGCAAACAACAAATTTATTCTTCTTCCTTTTTCTTTTATTATCTTTTCTTCTTTATTCCTTTATTTTTTTTTTCCACTTAGTTTTAAACTCAAGAATGGAGCATGGTTGTTGAATTACTATGATAGCCTCCGTTTTAATAAATAAAATCTAGAGTCATATAATATCATGTTTATTTATGTCATTTTACATTAATTAATCTCTAACTTCAGCTAGTTCGTCAAACACTAATAAACGAATAAACTCTCCACCTCCAGTCCTAGATAAAAGCCCCAGCTCCAACTTATAGTTTTCATCTACATCTCCATGAATTATTCCCAAACACACCCTAACTTTGATAACTCTAAACTTATTTTTATATATTTAAAAAAATAACTTTGTTTCACAAACAAAAATGAGTTTGATTATTGGAAAATAAGGCCCCCAAATCCTGAAATCCTTGAAAGTAACTACAACTTTAACTAGCAGCTCGAGCATCGATCACAATCTTTAATTTTAGTTATTATTGTCAAACATAATCTAAAGTTACTTTAATAAGCTTTGTATTTCAGCGTATATCTTTTTTAGAGAACATACACTTTTTTTTGTCAAACGAAGATTATTGAATTACAAAGATTAAAGATTGCTAAAATTGAATATAAATAACGTATAAACTCATAGATGTTTATAATTATATATTTGTGCAATTATATATATATATGAATGAGATCCTGTGAAAACAAGGAGATAAAAAAACCCAGTGAAAACACATATCCACCCTCCATCTAATATAACTTATATATATATAAAAATAAGGGGTGGGGATAAAAAAAACGGTGAAAACACTTTTTGATTCACAATTTTTTTAAGGTGTGAACCTTTTTTTTTTGAAGTAAACCATAAAAGATTAAGGTTCACACAAAAAAAAATACAAATTTTTTTTTTTTGAAAAAAATAAAGTAAAGTCAAATCCAAAACCAAAAAAAAAAATTAAGGTTCACAATTGAAAAACTTAAAAACTTTTGTGAATCCAAAACAAAAAAATAAGATTCACAATTGAAAAAGTTAAAAACTTGTTGTGAACCCCAGAAAAAATTAAGGTTCACAGTTGAAAAAAAATATTTCACAATTAAAAAAGTTAAAAACTTTCCATGAACAAAAAAAATTAAGGTTCACAATTGAAAAGGTAAAAAACTTTCTGTGAACTCAAAAAAATTTAAGGTTCACAGTTGAAAAAATAAAGGTTCACAATTGAAATTTTTTAAAACTTTCCGTGAACCTAAAAAAAAAATTAAGGTTTACAGTTAAAAAAAATGGTTAACAATTGAAAAAGTTAAAAACTTTCCGTGAACTCAAAAAGGTTCACAGTTGAAAAAGTTAACAACTTTTCGTGAACCCAAAAAAAATATAAGTTCACAATAAAAAAAACTTGAAAAAATTTACAAAAAAATTTATGTGAAAAAAATAAGGTTCACAATTAAAAAAGTTAAAAACTTTGTGTGAAGCAAAAAAAAAAAGATTTATGACGAAAATTTTATGTGAATAAAGAAAATACAAGGGTTCACAAAAAAAATGTGAACAAAAAAAAATGGAAGTTCACAACTTAAAAAAATTGTGAATCATAAAGTGTTTTCACCATTTTTTTTATCCCCATCCCCTTTTTTATACATATACTAGGCATTGAGCCCGTGCGAAGCACGACCGTCTGAAAAGTGCAGTTCTATAGTAATTTGTAAGTAGCTGAATACATTAATGGGCATATAATTAGAGTTATCGATAACACAATTAATTTGTGATGCTGACCAATTACTTTACGGTTAGTTCAATATTTTTCATATATACCATTTCTTTACTTTTCCGCATAAAGTTATAAATCAAACTTCATTGTAAGCAATGTTTCTAATAGGTAATTAAAAAACTTTATTTTATATATAAAAACGCATTGAGCCTGTACGATGCACGACTCAGTACTATTAAATTAGTTTGTATGTTATTATGTTTAAGTTTGAATACATAATACAATTAAATTAACTTGTAAATTATTGTGTTAAGTTTTAATACAAATGTTGAGTCTATGCAATACAAGGTAATTTAAAAAAATAAAAACTAATCATATATTTTTAAGGTTTTCAACTGTATCTTAATATTGATGAAAGTTTAAAAATATTTCTAAATTCAATAGCAATATATACCAAAATGTACATAAAATAATCAATTTTAAATATCTTTATAAAAAATAATTTTCTTAAAACACGGTAGTTAAAGATAATAATATTTGTTAGATTCAATGTATACGATATGGATTAGAAAATGAATTTTTTTATGTAGGTAAAAATTATTATATATTAAATATAATATAAGAATTTTAAAAGCTATTATAATAAAGTATAATAATTGATAAATAATAGTCTTAGTAATTAATAATTTAGGTTTTTAAGAAAAAATAATATGATGATGTGGCAAGTTATGAGACTTTAAAGAAAAGGAAATCTTATGATGTGGCATGTCTAAAAATCAAGAAAAAATCTTTGTTTTATAAGTATAGATAGATATGATAGATTAGATGGAAGGTCAATATGTGTTTTCACTATTTTTTTATCCACTTATTTTCACCGGAACCCATCCCTATATATATATATATATATATATATATTCTTAATAGTATATAAAGAAAGTCCAAAACTTTCTTTTGATCACATCATCAAGCTTATTTATTTATTTATTTATTTTCATATCAAACTTATTTAAGGCATACTAAATAATAAAAATAATAATAATAATAATAATAATAATAATAATAATAATAATAATAATAATAATAATAACTATGAATAATTTGGATTGGGAGAGATTATTGTTGCTGATCAATGATTGAAAAGATTGTACAAGAAATAATTGCCAGAAAAAAAACTCACTCCTTCCCCTAATAACAAAATATTGATAGTTGTTTAACAAGCTAGCTAACAACTTTTTCCAACACTAGCAACTCGGACTCGTAGTAGTCTTGTCAAATTATGATGTTCGAAATCAAGATAAACAAGTAAACTACATCGAACACTTCGTCAATTGTTCAACTCGTTAATTAGTATAGCATATTGGTTTACTAGTACATATATACATTCTATAACACGATGTAGGTTCCTTTTTTTCTAAACAAAAAAAATAGAATTATGTCAAGAAGTACAACATAAGCTATTTATTTCTCAAAATTTTACAATTTATTGAAGTCTGCATGTCACAATGTACCCTTATTGTTTTGAAATAAGTCTGCTTATTACTCCATAGTATATATATTTTGGGTGGTGATTTTTACTCCATTAAAAATTGGTCATACACTACTTATTATGTTTAAAAGTTTCGTAGAGTACAACTGGAGATTGTATAAAGGTAATGTATTACTAAATTTTTGTGGTGTAAAAATCACCACCCATATGTTTGTGACAAAAGTTTATAACCGAAAACCCAAAACAATTATACTATCGATGTTTGAATCATACGGAGTATAAGTTTTTTTTCACTATATCGGACACGATTAATTAACATAATTTTGTTTAACTACACGCATTTGAATCTTTAGTCTTAATCTCTTAAAAGTAGTACAAATTACGTACTGTTCTAACCCTTCTAATAAATACTTTTCCATCCGTGTTAAAGTGTCAACTTTCACTTTACACGCGATTTTAGTAATTTTCACTAACTTAACTTTTCACAAATCATATATCAA
The DNA here is from genome assembly GCA_963422505.1 of Pseudognaphalium luteoalbum. Classification (NCBI taxonomy): domain Eukaryota; kingdom Viridiplantae; phylum Streptophyta; class Magnoliopsida; order Asterales; family Asteraceae; genus Pseudognaphalium; species Pseudognaphalium luteoalbum. Next base: position 12,541,817 of record OY730192.1, on the reverse strand, counting down.
GTTATCAACTGTACCCACTAAAGTCTTTTTTAATATGTTACTATTCACGACACTTTAAAAGGAACGAAGGTAGTACAATATTTAATATATTTTCTATTTGTAATTGCTGTAACTATCTATACATTAAATTTTCTAATCTATTAGCTTACTAAAATTGACTACCTATCTATGACTTAATTTTTTAACTTTAAGTTATTTATTATAATATAGTTCAAACTAAATAAATAAAGTATAACATCATTTTCTTAATTTTCATTTAAATTATTACTAGTTTAAGACTCGCAAAATTTGCAGATTGACTTTAGATATGTCTTATATATAGATGTGTTATATGAATTATATAATTATTATAGTGTTGGTGTACGGTACATTGGTTTGTATTGTTTTAATTTTAGATGAACAACTGTATTAAGGGTTTGAATTGTGATAAATTTTGAATTGATGAGTCCAAATATATAAACTAATTAATAGAGATAATATTGTGTATGATATCACTTTGTTATTTGTATTGATATTTAATAATGCTATATTATTCAATTTAGAATCATACATGTATGTTTTTCCAAATAAGCATATTCACTGGTTTAGCAACTGGAGATTGTATAAAGGTAATGTATTACTAAATTTTTGTGGTGTAAAAATCACCACCCATATGTTTGTGACAAAAGTTTATAACCGAAAACCCAAAACAATTATACTATCGATGTTTGAATCATACGGAGTATAAGTTTTTTTTCACTATATCGGACACGATTAATTAACATAATTTTGTTTAACTACACGCATTTGAATCTTTAGTCTTAATCTCTTAAAAGTAGTACAAATTACGTACTGTTCTAACCCTTCTAATAAATACTTTTCCATCCGTGTTAAAGTGTCAACTTTCACTTTACACGCGATTTTAGTAATTTTCACTAACTTAACTTTTCACAAATCATATATCAAGTTATCAACTGTACCCACTAAAGTCTTTTTTAATATGTTACTATTCACGACACTTTAAAAGGAACGAAGGTAGTACAATATTTAATATATTTTCTATTTGTAATTGCTGTAACTATCTATACATTAAATTTTCTAATCTATTAGCTTACTAAAATTGACTACCTATCTATGACTTAATTTTTTAACTTTAAGTTATTTATTATAATATAGTTCAAACTAAATAAATAAAGTATAACATCATTTTCTTAATTTTCATTTAAATTATTACTAGTTTAAGACTCGCAAAATTTGCAGATTGACTTTAGATATGTCTTATATATAGATGTGTTATATGAATTATATAATTATTATAGTGTTGGTGTACGGTACATTGGTTTGTATTGTTTTAATTTTAGATGAACAACTGTATTAAGGGTTTGAATTGTGATAAATTTTGAATTGATGAGTCCAAATATATAAACTAATTAATAGAGATAATATTGTGTATGATATCACTTTGTTATTTGTATTGATATTTAATAATGCTATATTATTCAATTTAGAATCATACATGTATGTTTTTCCAAATAAGCATATTCACTGGTTTAGCAAGTTAATACTATTATGTACATAAAAAAAGCTTTTTGCAGTACATTGAAGGTTTTCGTCCATCTAAGTTACTATTTGTAATATTTTTAAATTAACAACCTATAATGTATTACTTTATCTTTTTAACTTTGACGAAAGATGACAAAACATGACACCTCAAATGCAGGCTCTAATGACCCAAATGACGTTAACACATCCTTGTAAGATTAAATGGTAAATTATTTTAGGGATGTAAATCGAGATATGGAGAAATTAGTGGCAAAAGAGTAAATTATTTAATCAATTATTGATAATATTGTGCATGATACCTTTTTTTTATATGTATTGTTCTTTAATGATAATACTATATTATGTACCGAAACTTTGAATTAATTAATTAAAAAGTCAAATTGTTAGCTTTAAGATTTCAATTCTTGTAATTCGGTATCATTTTTTTCGTGTTTTAAAAGCGTCATATTTTCAATAACTTTTTTCTTTTGTTTCACCAAAGTTACATACATGAGGATAACCGAAACTCACGAATAGATATGAAAAACAGATGGGTAATACTAAATGGGTACACAACGGGTATGTGTACAAATATACTAAAACCCGTCGGAAACTGATCCGTTGGCATCCATAATCCAAGCATTGTAAATTATAAACTGATAAAAGAATTCAAAAAAGACGGTAGTATGGATACAAATACACTAAAATCCACCAGAAGCCGACCTGTTGACATCCATGATCCAAAAATTGTAAATTATAAATTAATAAAAGGATTAAAAAGAGTAAGTCGTATAAGAATTTAAATCACTGGATGATGCAATGACGTTATAATTTTTTTGGAATTGAAAATAACTTATTTAAGTTTTTTTCCGGGAAAAATAAAATAAATAAGAATGTGTGAAAAATTTAAATTATAGAAGAAGTAATTAATTAAAAAGTATTTGGAGGATTATATATAATTAAAGGAAAAATAGAGGATTTACATTGTACATATTAAAGGGTGTTAAAGGGTGTATATTGTAAATATAGAAGGGTAAATTAGTCTTTTAGTTGTATAATAATAGGATTAATGATGTCATGAAATAAATTAAAGGTTAGATCTTGATAGTTGATCTCCATCTAATGGTCCTTATTCTCTCAAGATTTTTCTTTTAATATATAAGATAGATAGATAGATAGGACATGTCGTTGAAAATAAAATATTTTTACTATTTTCTTGATATCTGGCAGCTTAATAAGTTTCGTCATCCATAATTTCGTAAAAAATAAAATAAAATAAAATAATAATAATAATTTTTGGAAAATGATAAACTCACAAAAATTTAATGAAATTTTACTCGCAAAATGACTTGTACCAATAACATTAAGAGAGAGAAATATGAGAGAGAGAAAATTAGTGGATAAGATTGCTGAATTTTCTTTGCAATGTCATTTTGTGAATGTATGTTTTTGAAATTTGAGTGATTACGGTATTTCTCTTAATTTTTTTAGAAAAACAAATACTCACACACCCTGTTATCACGAATATATAAATTAATTCACGAATATTTATAATTGTTCAATCCCAGGATTTAAACCCCAACCTAATGATTGCAAAGGTTATCACGAAACTACTAGACCTATAATGGTAATTTCGCCAATTTTGACAAATGACAACCAACTTTTTAGTTGTTTTTAATTTGATAGGAACATATATGAAAAGAAAGACAACCAACCTTTTACTTTGATGTAAAAATATGGTTGGTGATCTTATAAATGTTTCAGGGTCCCTAATATGAAGCTAACTACTCATACCACACACATAATTATGTACACGTACAGTAATTGATAGTTACGTCTGGTCATGAATGTAAACAGTGAAAGTTTGTTGGTTTATATATTTCTTCCGTCCCAATTTAATTGTCAATTACAATTTGCACATAATTTCAAAAAAGTATAACTATTATTGTACAGTTGATCGATAAGTATTAGTTAATTATTCTTCATTAAAACACCTTTTAATTGGTCGGAATTGATTGTGAACATATATTTTGAAACATTCAAAAAAGGAAACATGAACAATGAAATTTCGAACTTAGTTATTAATGGATTATTATCATGTTATGGTGCAGGTAAATGAGAAGAATGAAAACCTAAGCTGGAAAGCCATAGACTATTGTGGACCTGACCCTGATCATTTCAACCAACAAGTTCAGCATAGTTCCAACCCTGAAAAACTTATTGGGCCACTTTATAAAGGCTTAATCTACCTCAACAAGCCCAAACAAATCATTGCAGAAACTCTACAAAGGTCAAAAATATCCATCTCAATTCCCTCAAATCCAACCAAACATAACCAAAATCCCAAAAATCCATCTATGGTCATCAAATGTGATGCGGTAGTAATCGGGTCGGGCTCGGGTGGAGGCGTGATTGCTGGTGTCCTAGCGAAATCGGGCTATAAAGTTCTTGTACTTGAAAAAGGAAACTACTATGCAAGAAAAAATCTGTCTCTTCTTGAAGGTCAATCTTTGGAACAAATGTACCTAGGAAAAGGGTTGTTAGCTACTAGTAATATGGAAGCCGTGATACTTGCGGGTTCTACAATAGGTGGAGGGTCAGCTGTTAACTGGTCCGCCTCGATTAAGACCCCACAACATGTACTAAACGAATGGTCGAAATGTTATGAACTAGAATTGTTTGAGAGTAAACTATATCAAGAAGCTATGAATGTTGTGTGTGAAAGAATGGGAGTTCAATCTGAAGTACAAGATGAAGGATTTAATAATATGATATTAAGAAAAGGGTGTGAGGAATTAGGTTATGAAGTTAATAATATTCCTAGGAATTCTTCTTCAGATCATTATTGTGGATGGTGTTGTCTTGGGTGCAAAGATGGAAGAAAAAAGGGTACACATGAGACATGGTTAGTGGATTTAGTCGAATCGGGTAATGGTGTGATTTTACCTGAATGTGAGGCTATCGAAATTGTGCATGATCGGAGAAAAGGTAGAGAAAGAAGTAAGGCTAAAGGGGTTGTATTTGAGTTTGAAAACCAAGATGGATTGAAAGATGTCTGTTTGGTTGAGTCAAAAGTGACCATTGTAGCATGTGGTGCTATGTCTACTCCTCTACTTCTTAAAAAGAGTGGTTTGAAGAATCCGAATATTGGTAAGAACTTGCATATTCATCCTGTGGTGATGGCATGGGGTCATTTTCCGTCGAAAAGTTGGCCAGACGTTGAGAAAAAGAGCTATCAAGGAGGAATAATGACTGCAATGTCTAGTGTTGTCGGAGATTTTAACAAGTCCGGATATGGTGCTATTATACAAACACCAGCCTTGCACCCTGGCATGTTTTCGACATTAACACCTTGGGTTTCAGGGACTGATTTCAAGAACCGGATGACTAAATTCTCAAGGACAGCGCATGTGTTTGCATTGGCTAGAGATAAGGGGTCAGGTGAAATTAGGCCCAAAACATCGATTACTTATAACATGGATGGAGTTGATGAAGAGAATTTAAACAAAGGACTAGAGAAATGTTTGCGAATACTTGCAGCTGCTGGAGCCGAAGAGATTGGAACACATAATAATGAAGGAAGGACATTAAATGTGAAGAAAGCAAGTTTTCATGAGTTTGAGAGTTTTGTGAAAGAGGAAAGCTCAAGGGGGTTAAGAGACTTGTCAACACTGATATGTTCAGCTCATCAAATGGGGAGTTGTCGAATGGGCGTTGAAGCAAAAGGATCTGCTGTGAACCCGAATGGGGAAACGTGGGAGGTTGAAGGATTATTTGTTGCTGATACGAGTGTTTTTCCGACTGCTTTGGGTGTGAATCCAATGGTTACAGTACAAGCTATTGCTTATTGTACTGCTCAATCTGCCCTTGCATCTCTTAGAAGGATGAAGGAACATGTGTAATTGTGTATGATGTATAATTTAACAATTTCTATTGATTGTTGATTAATACGTAATTGTTAAGTCATTTGATTGAATATATTAACTACAGTTTTGCAAGTCAAAATTATAGTTCACATTTCCGTTCCAGAAAATTATACTACACGAAAATTATTACTAGTAATAACTAATAGAGGAAAACTTAACCACTAAAAGTAAAGGATCCATACCTGACCTACACCCATTAGGCCCAGACTGTCTGCAAGGCACCAGCCCAAAATGAATAAACCTTTCAACAATTTAGCCCACTATAGGCCCAGCAAAATCCCTATTTATCATTTTATCAATCGGGTCTAATAGTTTTGTTATTTTATTTTGTTACCCATAAATAGAAATATTGATTTGTATGCCCGAGTAGACAAGTGGAAAGCGTTATATGATAAAAATGGGTAACATAAAAGTTTATTTAATGGAATGAAAGTTGCATTTTCATTCTTATTGTACCTATACTAATATAAGGTGCCTTTGAGATCTTCACTAGGTTGTAAGCAACAAGATAACTTGTAACGCTAGATTTAACCAACATCTAAAACATTATTTTATAAAAGATAAGAAATAATAGTACAAAAGTTATGTACATATAATAATATCATATTAAGGGTAGCTTATAACAAGGGTAACGCACCTTAACCTTTCCCACCAATTAGTGCCAAAGAACTCCCCTTCTTCAAACCTCCTATATTTTCCCCTAATTCCAATCTTTTTCAACCCTTTGTAAAATTAGTCTATTATATTATATTTCCAATCCCTCTTTGTAACATTTTTTTGGATCAATATATGTAACGAAATCGAGGAAGACAAAGGTACCAACAATACCGGGCTCAAACGAGTCTGGTCCAATATTTACACATACATCTATCCACCCTTCTATCAATGCCAAAACCACCGGTACTAGGTCGACAACGGCGCACCAACCCTTTCGTATGGTGCTTCGCTATCGTTTGCTCACTACTTGCAACAACCGTCATTATAGCTGGAATTGTCGTTTTTTCCGGTTACCTTGTGATCCGGCCTAAAATGCCACTTCTATCCGTTCGTGCAGCCCGTCTTGATAGAGTATGGTACAGCCAAGCCGGCGTTCTCACGGTAAAACTAACAGTTGTGATTCGTGCCGAAAATCATAACCAAGAAGCACATGCTAGCTTTTACGGTACAAAGTTGTTGCTTGGTTATAATGGAGTTAGGATCGCGCGATTAGAAGCGAATCCTTTCGATGTAGGAAAGAATGAGACGGTTGAGTTGAACTATGTGATCGAGTCATCGCCTATTCCGTTGCCACCCGAAGAACGATATCTGACACAGCAATCATTGAGTAAAACTAAGGTGATGATGTTCTTTTTAAGAGGGAGTTCAAAAACAATGTGGAGAGTTGGTCCTTTAGGATCTGTTAAGTTCTCGCTGCATATGAATTGTCCGCTCTTGTTGCCAACAAATGGCAGCGTTGTGAATTCCCATTGTAGTACAAAATCACATTGATAACTTTTTTTCTTCTTCTTTTTTTCTCTTCTTTAATTGTTTGATCATGTAGCAAGAATTAGAACTTTTTTTTCCAACTCTTTTTTATTATCATCAAATTCGACTTGATCTTATTTTATTGTTTATGAACACATTGCATTAGGCACAAACGATAACGGAGTACACGAATTAACCTTATGTGTAGAACTGGTATGTTTTACCCAATGTTCCAAAAAAGAAAAGAAAAAGCAATATGAAATACAGGCTCCATCAAGTGATAGGTAAATCAGTTTCACCTAGCGACGGACTACGTACACTGGTTGGCCTCACCCAAGATGATTAATTGGCTACAGCCCATATTGACGTAGTGTCTCAACATGTGGTATAACATGTCATGATGGGTTTATTATGACCCAACATAGATAAGAAGTGAATCATAAGGGATCATCAAAAGACATAAGGAGTCAATCTGGGTAATAGTGGATCATGCTAGGTTTGTCAACATAGATAATGGATGTATAAATCAGCATATAAACAAATTATTAAATTAATGAATTTAAATCCAAAAAAAACAACAAGGTTTATCATATTGTCTTCTCTTGCCCTGATCCCTGCTTGGGCGACTTCCATATGGAATAACAAAATTCCATGTAAGGTTCAAGGATCTTTGGCAATTCTAGGCTGCATTGTGTTAAACAAACTCTCTGTTCTAAAGGTATCATCTCGGATGACCGATATGTCAATTACATAAGGTGCGGTGTATGGTCGTTTCGAATATGGACAAGTCTATTTAGAACTGTTTGAAGATTAGAACTAAAGGATGGGTTCGAAGACTAGAAAATTGATAACCCCAAAACAAACAAACAAACAAACAAAAGCCACTTCTTTTTTCAAAAATAAATACACGTGAGTGTACTGTTCCACCCTCCCTCACTCCCAACACATCTACCACCAATTCCCAGTTTATAAACTTCATAAATCATAACAACTTCAAATGGCATTTTCGTAATTAAACTTAAATCCAAGCCTATTCTCTGACACATATTCTAACTTATTAAAGCTAATTGGTCATCTCCTCATATAAATACCTAAATAAATTCTCTCCCTCACTACAACAACATTTACACACACAACTTCTCACCCTCTAGCTCATATAGGTACCCTTTTATATCCTACTACTATATACAAATGAACCTTACATGACATGCAGATCTATTGATATTATGTCTATATATATTTCTATATTTGAGACGAAGAAATTATATATATTTGTTACGGCGGTTTTCAAATTCGCTTGGTGCAGGTCGGGAACCGCTTTGCCAGATATTTTATATTGGTGGTGAGTTGCCGTCCCGCCTTGCATCAACTGAATCTGAAACCGCTGCAAATGATTCAAAGCAGCAGCTTAGTAAACAAAGTTTGGAAATCTTTGATTTGGATTGGGAAGATTCGCGAAAAGGTTTATAATGATTAAGTTTGGATCTCAAATGTTTATATATAGCTTTAGTTTAATGATACTAATTACACTTTCTTATTGAATTTTAATACAGTTTCAAAGGTATAAATATAGAAATTGATATTTTTCATGAGTCTTTGTAACTTTGTTGGTAACTAAATAGTGTGTAATTTATTATGCTTCTGTTATCTAATCAAAAATTTAGTTATTGTTTTTTTTCCTTTTCTTTTAAGGTGTGTTGAAACTGCTATAGAGTAACTGGGATTCTTTACAGTTCAAATTTGATAAGCATAGAACATTGAACATTCCATCAAGGTAATACAAATAGCTATGTAAGTATCTACAAGTAGAATAGAGTTGGTGTCTAATTCGTAACAAAATTCGAAATCCATATCGATTTGTGACATGGGTTTGATTTCCAAATATGTAAGTTCAACAAATATTTAGGAATCAAAGAATGCAAGTATTTTCAGCTTTATATGTACAAGTAGTATGTTGATATTAGGATATCCTTATTAAGCTATTAGAATTAGAATTATTTATTTTGTTTTGTTGAATAAGTTTTTACACTTCTGGTAAAATTCAAGTCATTATGGACTGAAGATAGATCTTTGATATTGAATAAACCTGGATCTGATGAATTATGATGAAAGCTCTGTATGCAGAACTTGTTTTATTCTGTATAAGGAATCTTGTTATAAATCTGGTGCTATTTTGTTTTCTACTAATTTCTACTGTCTGGAAAGAAGTTGTTTTGTAGCTGATTGTAATTTCTTTGGATTCTCAAATCTATTGAATGAGTTTTACTTTTTACCCTTTTGGGGTTGTGAAGAGTTGTGCACTTTTTAACCATTGAAATGACCTTTAGTTGAAATAAGTGTACTAAAGTTTGACTTGAGAACCAATCTTTGCTGAAAGTTGTCTGCACTTTACACCCCTGTATCAGATTCTTGTAGATTTAGGAGCTGAGAGTGACACCTTTTTTTATTCCTCATGGCAAATTTTTCTTTCTTTACTGTTGTAGATATATTGTACCTAGATGTTTATGTTTATGGAAAACTAATCGTTGCTGCTAGGTCACGGATCTTGCGTGCAACTGCACTTTGCATCGCTCGCAGTCAATGATTCCATATGTACATTATTAATACCACACACGGGTCGAATGTGCAGCGGCATGCACCTAACTAGTAGCACAGGTCATTAACACTAGATTTATTTGACTTATAACTTGAATGTCACGTAGTAAGACAATCTCATTTTTAACTTTGTAAAGAATACGCCTATATAAAAGTTGTTGTGTATTTGGTATTGGCATGTCAAAAGCACTATTCACATTTCTTCAGCCCATTTGTAGTACTTTTTGGTCTTGGATACTATTGTAGTATTTTTAGTGTTTTAATGACCTGCTGCACGTTTCGGGTATAACTTAAAGTTTAATAGACAGTTATGAGATGCATTATAGTCTTTCAATTTGTTGTATATTTCGTCGTGCTAGGGGAATCAGTACTTGTATACTTGAAAGCTTTATTTCTATGTGGCTATTTAAGCTTTCTCTAAGTGATCAAAATCCCCTCAAGATTGCTTAAGGCTTGATTGAATAACCAATGTATGAATCAATGGTTGGTAAAAGGTATTTTGGGTGATGTTTCATGGCCTATAAAGCTAATTATTAGCCTGTTACTATGTTTCATCTTATTGATGGATGTTCATGGTTGGACCAAAACGCCCGTACAATTTTTTGACCCATATGCAGTCATGAGAAGCGAGAACCAACAAAAAGTTGAGAACCATGATAAATGCAAGATTACGTGTTAAGTCACAGCCGATGAAGTCCATATATTGGAGTTCAAATGAGAACCCATAAAATGTTGCATAACTGTGTAACTACGTGTCAAGTGAACTGATGCGATTTCACGTAATTTTGAGGTTTGAAACCTTTTTTTGTTTTGTTTCTCACTGAAACCCCCGCCGATATTCACATACACACCCTACTAATCATGTTTGATTTAACACATGATTTTGGTCCTCAGAGTTCTGAATCTTCTCTTTTTAACCTTCCCCTCATGACTATTTTCTCATCATGTATAAATAGGAGCAACCCAAGCTTGTCTGTTATAATTGGGAAAGTCTAGTTGATTTCTTCTTAAATTTTGTTGAGATAAATCTTCAGAGGTTATCACAAGTTAGGCCACAATGGTGCGGATCGTGCAGGCTGGGTAACAGGTCTAAACAGGTAATCTTTTATACAAAATACTTAAGTAGAATATGTATTTAGTATTATAGATAACTAATGTGAAAAGGAAAAATAAATAATATACCATTATGTAGGTGTGCCCATGGCATGGGGTGAAAGACGAGCTTGCTGTATACTGAAAAAATAACTATACCATCACGCTATCGACTTTAATATTTCCTAGTCCAGGGTAGCAAATTATATTGCACATTTTTGAATATCCCTACCAAACCAAAAGATCTCCTTGAATGAATCAAGTCCCAAGTCATTATCTTTCATAGAGTTAAACTTAAAACAGATGCGATTCAAAGTTTGAACTTTTTTATACAAAAAAGCTTTAGAAAAAACTATCATTGGAGATGCTCTTAATATGAATTCTTCCAACTTCTTACGTAAACTGATAGCTGGAACTGAATAATCATATACAAAGAAACGAAAGGTGCCAAGAATCCACAAAAAGAAATCAAACATTTTGATGATAGAAACGAGGCCTTACTTATATGATGAATATCGTACCCATCTAAAGTCACAAAGGTAAGATGCAAGAGTGCAGAAGCTTGTATATCAGCTAGCAAAGCTGTACAATAACCTTGGCTATCAAAGAAATTTGATGCAATGCCAGCTATGGTCAAAGTAATATCATTATAAATAAACGATGAAATTTAAGTTAATTACTTGCCAGAAACTAGTCTTACCACCCCAACAGAAACCTGCAGTCCCAATTCACATATACCCTTTCTGTTTGAGAGCCTGACCAACCTGCTTATAAAATTCGGCTGCTGGCTTTTACATAAATAAACAAACACTAGAAATGGTATCTAACTTTTAACATGAATACTTCATCACAGTTTTAGGACTAATATGAAGCAACAAACGAAATGTTATAGCATCTATCTACATTTCACTTATTTCTTAGAAATTCAACTAATGTATCTTTTTACAGTTAATAACATGTGTTTTTAATGCCAAACCATGTTTTCAAGTGATTTCAACATAACTCGTACACCAGTAAACAAAACCATCTTTTTAAAACGCTGTCAGGCATAACAGAATGGACGAAGATTGATCATCTGTATACATGGGGCCGCGCTCAAACTTACTTGGGCAATAATGTAACACATGGTCACAATGTCGCATCACCGTTTGATCAGCTAGCAATAAACATAAGACATTAATATCTAAAGCTAAGTAAAGACCATACCAAATGGGATTCAAAATGCAATATAAAAAATTCAAGCTCATCCCGGGGTTGCAAACACGATTAAGATCCAAACAGTTTGAACAAAACATCCGTAAGTTACTTAAAAACACACTATTAGATTCGTTTAGCAAAAACAAAGATAAATGAGTGTAAGAATTAAGCAATATCTAAATCTTGGAGCTTCATAAAAATTACCACAAGTAATCATCAATCATACTAACTGTTATAAAATTAGACAACATAAACAAATACATTAACTTTTTTGCACAAAATCAAAAATGTCTCAAAAACATCAAAAATTTGGCACAAAATAAAAGTATCTAACACAGTGTAACAAGGTTTTTTTTTTTAACTCAATTCAACAACACGAGAACTCATGTAAATATAAACATATATGTAATTGTACATACCTAATTTCGGAAAATATCGCACAAAAATCAGAAATATCGCACAAAAGTAGCCAATATCGCATAACAAAAACTTTGCATATATACTGTGCATTCGTAACAAGTTTTGAGTGGATTTTTTATATGCAAAATTGTTCAAATATGTAAATGGTTTAACCTACTTATTAATAATTTCGTTCATCTTCCCTGATTTGAAGGAATATATTGTAAATAATTATGGGAATTGATATGTTCAGTTGTGTTTGTGTGTTCTTAATCGATTTGTTCATCTTCCATAATATTTAGTACTTTTTCACATGTCAACTGTATATATATTGATTTGACCAAAATACATAAATACCCATAGTTACATAATGCATTTGCACATAATTTAATTTCTTCCTAGAGCATGCAATAACCCAAATGCAAATATCTTAGAGGTACGGGCCAGTGATTCAGGCCCAAATACATTTAGCTGAGCCAACAATTTGTCAGTTATTATTCTGTAACTAGTTTTTTATTCTTTAATCTTCATTTTCTGTTCAATCGTTTTTTAGTCTATGTGCCTTGTAGTAATTTATAAATCTTGATATCGAAAAAGTAATGTATAAATGTTGGTTAAAGACATGTACATGTATTAATTAGAATAAACATATTAACCAACTCACATTTCAGAAATTTACCTTACATATATCGGTGATGGGGGAAAAATTGTCATCGATATCATAATATCGTAACCACATCAAACTGTACGTACAACAACTTAAGTAGATTATCATTCACTTGCGTTAACAATATAACGTTACCTTTTTCTATATTACAAAATAATGACAAAAGGATACAAAACCAAGCATAAACTTTACTATATCTTAAAGAGTTAATAATGGTTTAATACTTAAACTTTCAATTTTTTTTCATTTTAACACCTTAATTTTTTTTTTTTTACGTTTTAACACTCCAACTTATAGTTTGACCAAAACTTAATACCCAAACTTTCAAATTTTTTTCGTTTTAACACATCAACTTCTTTTTTAACGTTTTAACACTCCAACTTATAGTTTGACCATAATTTAATCCCTTTAGTTTGTCCGTTTAAAATTACACTTCTGGATTTTTTTGTTAACTCTTTAGTTTGAAATAATCAAGATTCGATTTGAATACACTAGAAATTCTTCTTATGTGTTGTCTATTTAATATGTATTCTATTAATCATTCAAAGAATACTAAGATCAGCTAACCTCGTGATCTCGATTGTTATTAACCTCTTAATTATAGTAATTTATTGTTATAATTCTAACTTATTACCTGGTCAGATTTTAATCAGGGTATTTATAACTGGTAACCTGCTGAACAGGTAATGTTGAAATAATTGACTAGAAATACCCATTTATCGTCTAATACCCATTTATCATTTTTTAGCAACATGCATTCATTATAAATAGCTTTTCATATAACTAAAAATATTATACACGAAAACATTATAAAAATATATCGCTATCAAAATAAAATATTATAAAATTAATTGTGATGACACGTTACAATTAATTTATAAGCATTTAAATCATATATATATATATATATATATATATATATATATATATATATATGTACGTATCAAAAAAATTCAGAAGTGTAATTTTAAACGGACAAACAAACTAAAAGGATTAAATTGTGGTCAAACTATAAGTTGGAGTGTTAAAACGTTATAAAGAAGTTTGAGGTGTTAAAATGGAAAAAAGTTGAAAGTTTGGGTATTAAGTTTTGGTCAGTGTTAAAACGTTAAAAAAAATTGAGGTGTTAATCAATCGGTCATCGTTCTGAACTCTCTGTATTTGATTACTTGTAATCAATCGGTCATTACTGTACAAGTGATTTCGTGCTTATTTCTCATAATTGTAAGTGCCTAATTACTCTATTGTGATTGAATTACAATTTCCTTGCGATTTTCTAATTCGATCGTATCAAATTGGTATTAGAGTTGCGATTCTGGCATCGAATTGACATTCGAAATGTCGATTTGAGGAAGCGAGTAGTACATTCACTAGAATTGCACTGAAATTTTGTGCGATTATTGTTCCGGCGAAATAAGGATGGAAAATACACGATCAAATGATGAACATATCAACAATCAAGATCTGCACGCTACATTAGCCAATTTACAACGTTCGATTGAGAAGATTAATGAAAGTATTGACGGATTACTTATTTTTCAAGGATTTGCTACTAATGAGTTTGCGAAGATCAATTCCGGCAACGGCGGTAACAACAGAGGAACGCAATCTCAATACGGTAAACTTACACGCTATGACTTCCCTAAATTCAGTGGTGATGATGTCGATGGCTGGTTATATAGAGTACAACAATTTTTTGCTTTAGATGACGTTGCCAATAATCCGAAAATTAAAATAGTTTCAATGCACTTGTATGATAATGCTTTGAGATGGCATCAACAATTTGTCAAAAGATATGGTGAGGAAGTTGTTTGGGAACTGTATGAGAGAGAGATTAGAAAGAGGTTTGCTAAAATTTTTGAGGATCCGATGGTGGAAATTAAAAACTTGAAACACACAACCACAGTGCAGGTTTATCAGGACCAGTTTGAAATATTATTGAATAAAGTGGAGTTAAGTGAAGCACATGCAGTCAACTTGTTCATAGGAGGTTTAAAAGATGAAATTAGCATGGCAATTAGAATGTTCGAGCCAACAACCTTGTCTGATGTGTATTGCATGGCATAAATGCAAGAAGCTACTATAGTGGCTGTCAAGAACAGGTATACACCTCTATTGCCTACCCCTATAAGTACTAGCTACGTGCACAATAGACCTCTAACTTTAACCGCTCCACCAGTTAACACAACATTAGCCTTACCTGCACCACCAATAAGAAATCAATATGGATCCAATATTGCAAGTACAAGCAAAGCTCCTCCTACCTTTAGGAAGCAACTGACTCAAAAAGAATTGGAAGAAAAAAGGTCAAAGAACTTGTGTTTCTATTGTGACCAGAAGTACACACCAGGACACAAATGCAGTGGTCAAATTAATCATTAGAAGTCATTGCTACCCATTATGTTGAGTCCTCAAGTAAAGAAGAAGCAGAAGAGGAAGAGAATGTTTATGATTTTACTGAAGTGCCTGCTGAAAATATCAGTAACTATGAGTTATCTTCTGAAATGGTACCTCACATTTCATTGAAAGCATTGACTGGTGTGAATGATTATCAAACTATGAGAGTTAGGGGATATGTAGGCAAGCAAGTGGTGCATATGTTGGTGGACTCTGGAAGTACTCACAATTTTCTAGATTTAAAAACAACTAAAATAATAGGTTGCAGACTTAGAAGTACTTCTCCATTACAAGTATCTGTGGCCAATGGGAGTATGATGACTAGTGTGTATGAATGCAAGGGATTTACTTGGAACTTGCAAGGGCAGCCTTATGTGTCTGATGTTATGATCCTACCTTTGGGAGGTTGTGAAATGGTTTTAGGTGTACAATGGTTGGCCACATTGGGGTGTATTAAGTGGGATTTCAAGCTATTGGTTATGGAGTACCACTACATGAAAAGGAGAGTGGTCCTTAGAGGTATGAGACAGGTTGCCATTAAAAGGATACAAGGAAAGAAAATGTTCAAAAATGTTGAGCCCAAACTGATTCAATCAGAGTTATCTGCAATGATAGTGTGTGTTTATCCAGCTGGTTTATGTCATACAGAAATTGCCCAAATTGACACTAGCATTCAATATGTGCTAGATAAGTACAGTGCAGTTTTAGATGTTCCCAAATCCCTACCATCTCAAAGATCTCATGATCACAAAATTTCATTACTCCCAAATACTCCAACTATAAACATTAGACCTTATAAACATCCTCCTAACCAAAAAGATGCCATAGAACTTATGGTAAAGGAACTCTTGGAATCTGGGGTGATCAAGGATAGCCAAAGTCCTTTTTCATCTCCAATTGTCATGGTCAACAAGAAAGACGGAACATGGAGAATGTGTGTTGACTATAGACAGTTGAACAAGTATATCGTGAAGGACAAATTTCCTATACCAGTCATAGAGGAGTTGATTGATGAGTTGAATGGTTCACATGTATTTTCCAAACTTGATCTCAGGTCTGGTTATCATCAGATAAGAATGAATGAGGCAGATATTTACAAGACTGCATTTAGGACTCATGAAGGTCATTATGAATTTTTGGTTATGCCTTTTGGCTTGACTAATGCACCATCTACCTTCCAGTCACTTATGAACACAATATTTAAGCCTTTTCTCAAAAAATTCATTTTGGTGTTTTTTTGATGATATTTTGGTTTATAGTAAAAGTATGGCGGAACATCTAGTTCACTTGGAAGCAGTACTACAGTTGATGAAAGAACACGCTTTGTATGCTAAAATGAGCAAGTGTACCTTCGGTGTATCAAGGGTGGAATACTTGGGTCATGTCATATCTTCACAAGGTGTTTCAACAGACCCAACAAAAATTCAGGCAATGGCAAAGTGGCCTGTACCCACTACTATTAAACATCTTAGAGGCTTCTTGGGCTTAACTGGATATTACAGAAGATTCATAAGGAATTATGCTTTGATAAGTCAACCTTTAACTGCTCTGTTAAAGAAAAATTCTTTTGGGTGGAATGATGCAGCACAACGAGCTTTTGATGTTCTTAAATCTGCTATGACACAAGCCCCTGTACTTGCCTTACCAGACTTCAATCAAACCTTTGTGGTCGAAACGGATGCATCTGGAACAGGAATTGGTGCAGTACTACAACAAAATGGTCATCCCATTGCATTTCTCAGTAAGTCTCTTTCACTTAAACATCAAGCTTTATCCACTTATGAAAAAGAATTTTTAGCGGTTTTGATGGCTTTAGATAAATGGAGAGGATACTTGCTTGATAGACACTTTCAAATTAAAACTGATCATTTTAGTCTGAAGTACTTATTGGATCAACGGGTAACTACTCCTTTCCAAGCTAAGTGGTTACCAAAATTGTTTGGCTTTGATTACGAAATCACGTATAAAAAGGGTAATGAGAATGTAGCTGCTGATGCTCTTTCTAGAATCAATTGTGAAGCGGAGTTGTGAGCTTTGGTGACCACCTCAATTGCTACTGATTTGTTGTCCAAAATCAAAGCGAGTTGGGATTCTGATGATGTTTTGAAAGAGGTGATTACGCAACTCAATGCCAATACTTACAATGCCGGTAAGTACAACTTGGTAGATGGGTTACTTAAAAGAAAAGGTAGATTGGTAGTTGGTGCAGATTCACAGTTGAGAACCCAATTGGTTCAGTATTACCACTCTGACCCAATTGGTGGCCATTCTGGTATTAAAGTTACCATTGAAAAGTTGCAGACATTGTTTCATTGGAAAGGGTTGAGTAAAATGGTGAAGAAAATAGTGAAGGAATTTGATGTATGTCAACGACAAAAACCAGACCTAGCAGCCTATCCTGGTCTTTTACAACCATTGCCTATTCCTACCCAGATTCGGGCAGACATTTCAATGGATTTTGTGGATGGGTTACCCTCTTCTTAGGGTAAAACAGTGATCTATGTAGTAGTTGACAGATTAAGCAAGTATGCCCACTTCATTCCTTTGTCTCACCCTTATATTGCAGCTTCAGTTGCCAAAGCTTTCATTGACAATGTTTATAAGCTACATGGTTTGCCTACAACCATTGTAAGTGACAGGGATAAAGTATTTCTTAGTAATTTCTAGCAGTCCTTGTTCAAATTCATGAAGGTCCAATTAAATTTCTCTACTACTTATCACCCACAAAGTGATGATCAAACTGAGGTGATTAATAGGTGTCTTGAATGTTATATGAGGTGCATGACAGGGGAAAAACCCAAAGAATGGACACAATGGTAATCACTTGCTGAATATTGGTACAATACCAATTTTCACTCTTCAATACAAAACACACCTTTTGAAGTAGTCTATGGCCAACCTCCACCAATACATCATCCTTATGTTACCGGTGATAGTTCAGTGGAGGCCGTTGACAGAACCTTACAAGCTAGAGAACGTACTATTCAATTGCTTAAATTTCATCTTCAAAGGGCACAAGATCGTATGACAAATTTGGCTAATAGGCACCGGACAGATAGAGAATTGGAGGTTGGGATGTGGGTTTATTTGAAATTACAGCCACACAGGCAGGTAACTATACGCCAGAATGCACAACACAAGCTTTCAGCTAAGTATTATGGTCCGTTTATGATCATTGAACGTGTGGGGAAAGTGGCTTATCGCTTGCAGTTACCAACAGAGAGCCAAATTCAGCCAGTTTTTCACATTTCTCAGTTAAAAAGATGTCATGGTGCTAATATCCAGAAAGCAGGGGTCTTGCCCAGGTGTGGATCAGATGGGCTGCTTGCAATGGTGCCAATTGCAATATTGGATCGCCGTTTAGGAAAGCTGCATAATCGGCCAGTCATGTATGTTCTTGTGCAGTGGGCGAATCAGGGAATTGAAGATGCAACTTGGGAATTATACAGTGATTTGATCGTCCGTTTTCCTCAATTCGATCAACATCCTTGAGGTCAAGGATTTTTTTTTAAAAAAGGGGTAAGAAATGTTACGAGTCAAAGAAAGTCAAGAAGTCAATGCTTAAGTCAACGCCCATAAATAAAAGAAATAAATCAGATGTTTGTGCACAGCACGTGAAGTATTCGAATTAGGTTAACGCCGCTAAGCAGTTACGTTAATTGGTTCGTTTTCTGTTATCTTCACCGTTAGTGTGGGTGAATATATACTCAGTTAGTTCATATTCAGTGGTAGCTTTTGATTGATCATTCGTTCTGAACTCTCTGTATTTGATTACTTGTAATCAATCGGTCATTACTGTACAAGTGATTTCGTGCTTATTTCTCATAATTGTAAGTGCCTAATTACTCCGTTGTGATTGAATTTCAATTTCCTTGCGATTTTCTAATTCGATCGTATCAGTTGTATAACCTTGTTGACAAGTTTTATTTGTATATATATTTAATAAAATCATTGTGTTCAAGGGTTAAATAGTTAAATGTATAAGTTATCTAATTAATGATTGGTCAAAGATATCTAATAATGGTGTGGTATACAGTACAAGTACAAGTATCCATACTCTGATCATGTATATATATCCAAATCAAAGACAGATCCTGGGCTAAACCTTTATAAAAACCAAACTCCACTCCTTTTTTATTCCTTCACCTCTGCATTAATTTGTTGTTACTCTGAATACATACATACACACACTTACCTCATCATCATTTCTGAACAAAAATGCTGGAAATCAACTTTTCAGGTTGTTGCTTTACCTAATTATTTTCACATTCTGCATTTATTCTGTATTGTTCTTTAATTCTATATTTCTATTTTATAACATTTAAGTTAAGGCAACAAAGTGTCTCTACTCTCTTGGATCAATAATTTTGCTATTCAGAAAGGAGATTTGATTATAGAGATCTTAATATGTTTTTGGTATGAGTCATTTTCTAAAATGATGTTTAGCGACTTTTGGTATCGACTTAATCTTTTTTAGCCCTGGCTAATAGTTAAATTGTTACAATGTCAATGCCATTTTATCGAGGACATACGACTGTTATCGTTGGCCTTTGTGGCTTGCTAACATTTTTCTATAATCTTTCTGATGTTCATATTTCTTCAATCCAAAGTTTGTGGCGGTTTTAGTAGTTTTAGTAATCAATATTTCTTCCTGTGTGTAATTATTAGATTGTAAGAATAAGAGACCATTCTGTGTTTATATATCGCAACATTCAACACATGTTTAATAGTTTGTTACTTTGATTTAGTTGAATTAATTTGATAAAAAAAAATATTAATTTGACTAATAAACATCTACAGTATGTCTTATGCTAATTGTCCTTTTTCATTATTATAGAAAGAGATTTATTATAAAAATTGCAAATATGAAAATGCAATGTGCCTTTTTTTTTCGTCTTATGCAAGGTGTCTTTTTCATTCATAGGGATTTCAAACGTAAAAAGCTTCTCTATTATTCTATTCCATTTTTATTTTACTAATATCTTTTAATAGTTTTGACGAGTTATCGTATTATCAAAATACATAATAACAAGTTTTTTTTACACACAATCTACGTTCAAGTAATTGGGTACACATCACCGATATAGACTTTAGTTGATTACACTACATAATTACAACATCTATAATTAAGTTGAACAACCACAAGAGAGTAATGATAGACCGCATTGATTTGCTAATTGACCACTTGCAATAAACTCAAAATTTAAAGGAAATAAATAATTGATAATTGATGGCTGTGTTTATATCTACTATTATTAAATTAAATGGCTAATTGCCTGTGTTTTTGGACAGCTAGTACAAAATGTTAAGTCACTAAAAATTCAAACTGTGTTTTTGTTTCTATGCTAAGAACCGAAATCTATCCCGAAGAATGGAAAATTGGAAACACCTAAAAGAGTTCTAAAAATTTTATGGACTTTTGTTGTGTTACAGGACATTAGTTCCTAAATTTCGTAATCCCCGCCCAAAATAGCATCTTCATTTTCGTTGGCATAAAAATGGCGTTATTGAGGAGGAGGCTCGCTTGTTGTACACGGAACAGAGAAATCAACAATAGCATCGACTTTGATCTAACACCAAACGGTACGCTCTCTCTTTTTTCTTAACGTTCTTATACAACTTTAAAACTGTTTTAATTTCTTACCATAATCTTATTTATTTATTTAAACTAATACGTAGTAAAATAAGATCAAAAACTGTTGGCAGATAAAGAAATGTTTCAAAAATTCAAATAATATGTGATTTTTAAAACATGCTTTGATTTATGCTATAGTGTTTGGATGTTGATCTTTATAGTTGTTACCTGCCATTACTATACCATCACATGATTGAAAGCAACAACATATATGGTTTTTATTCTTTAAAGTCTCACAACTCCATTATTGTATGAGCCAACAATCATATTCAAAGTGCTAACAAAAATATTTGAATTTGAAATTCAAATAACTGAGCTTGTATAACTTTCTAACAAATGTAAAAAGAATATGTATACACCTCTAATATATCATGTTATTTATCACAGTATATATAATATATCGTAATCACAGTCATAAGTATGAATATACATGTTATTTATTAGAGTAATAGTTGTAAGTTTAATGATATTATTGATTAGGCCACAAGCTAAAAAAGGTCTTAATTTTAAAGCTTAGTAAGCTAAAGAAATTCGAAAATGAGAGTGATGGTGATATACCAGCAGAATCCATAGAAATTGCATGCTTCTTCTGTATGATTTTTTACAAATAGATGGTGGTCCTTAAATTCCTTCTCTTTGCAGTTGTACTAAACTTACAAATGAGATAACTACATGATGCCCAGCTAGTGGTGGGGACATAATAGTCTTTTTCTAGCTTTTGGAAAGTTATCAAAACAAACAAGTTTCTGGTTGGATCATCTCCAGTTTATGACATTCCCTCCATCTTACCTTTTCTTTTACTTCCATATTCAAATCTAATTTTCTAGAAATTAGAAAGAAAGAAAAAAATTAAGTCGGGTAAACGTACAGTTGACGATACATACCTCCATATATACTACACTCAAACGTCTGCACAATTTAGTCGGTTAAATATGGTTCTCTATATTGTTTCAGCATGTTATTAGTCTAATCTAATCAGATATAATTCAGTAGTTTTAAGGTTTTATAAGGAAAAATATACTCATATTACAAGATTGCCTTGATCCAAAACTTTGTGACCCGTAACAGTCTGCATAAAAAAGTTAGTTGACTTGGTAATCAAGAATTTCAATAAATTAGGAAAAGATAGTGACTCTACAGTATTTTATTTTGAAGTATCCGATTTCCAAGATTGATAACAACAAGTTTTTTCTGTCCTCGCGATGCGACGGGTTTTAAAAAATTGATATTTTTCACATAAATATTTAAAACCTCACATTTTGGTTTGTTTTTTTATAATTTTAATAGTGAAATTATGAGTTGATACTCTTTTTAATTGTAAATTATTAAAAAAATTTAAAATACCAATGATATGATAATCTAGATCTAGATAATAATAATAACAATAACAATGAAACACTAATTGTAGTTACCCAAGTTAAATTTATCGTAGAAAGAGTAATAACTATAAATTTAAACTTTTGTACCTTTTTACTATCAGTGTTTTTATTTCTATCTTATACATATTACTATTGGAATTAACTGAAATTTCTTAAATATAGAAATGAAAACAAAAAATGTAACATAAAGTAGTGGTACAACATACTTATTGAATAATTTTTACCTTCGTCATCATATCATCATAAATATATATATGTAAGATATTATTTCTTTGGAAAACGTAAAACATACACTCCATAAGTGTTGAATATTAATATCAAGAGATAGTAATCATGAAATATAGTTATTGTAATTGTGTGTGTGTATTAATTTCTTATTTCGAAAAATAAAAATGTAAGAATTCAATAATAAATATTAAGAGATAATAACCATAGAATATAATTATTATAGCTAATAGTATCATAAAAAAATAATAGCAACTATGAGTTATATGCAAATAGTTGATATAAGGTTTAGATGGATTTTCAAAATAATAGGAAAAATAAATATCATACCAAAGGCTTAAACTTATATAACCCATAACAAATTTAAAGTTATTAAAGAGTTAATATTAATAATAGTTTGTTAATTAATATTAAATGATAAGGATCAAAGAAAAAACAATATCACACTAAAGGCTTAAACTTATATAACCCATAACAAATTTTAAAGTTATTAAAGAGTTAATATTAATAATAGTTTGTTATTTAATATTAAAGGATGAGGATCAAAATATATTTAAACTAATATGCCATAAAAAACAAATTAAAAGTTATTAAAGAGTGAATATGAAAAATGTTAAAATCTAAAGGGTAGAAAATTAAAGAGTGTTAATAGTTGAGATGAAGAAAATAAAAAGTAGTTAAAAGTCAAATGGTAAAAGATGAAAATATCCTAAAAGATAATGGGTACAAAGTTAAAAATTAAAGGATAGAAAGTAAAAAAGTTTTAAAACATTAGGGGCGAAATGAAAAAGGATTAAAAGTTAAAGGGTAAAAAGTTAAAAAGCTAAAAGGTAGAAACTAAAAAGGATTTGAAAGTTAAAGGGTGGCAATTATAAATTTGTAAAGTACTATTCATAGTGTTGCTTGATTGATATTAGGGGAGAATGGGTTTTGTCAGTCTTTTGATCTAAACTTAAACAAAAGAGTTGACTTTTGAAGAATAATAAAAGTGGTATACTTATTGATTTCAGTTTCATAAAAAGGATAAACAGGAAAGAGGAAAAGTAAACATAAGAAAAAGAAAAGGGAACAAGATGACTAATATGAAGTCACAGAGTATAAGTTATAAGTGTGGCTTAAGATTTGGTTACGAGTTACCAAGTGATATTTTAAGCATTAGTACAATATGGGCGGGTCAAAATGTATTCGAGTTAGTTTGGCTAGAAATGTGTTAAGTTGACATGCAACATAATCTTGTCCATTTGTTTACAAATTTAAATTTGTTAAGCTTGATCTCAGAGACTAGTAAAATGATATATCTAATTTCTGAATAATATCATCTAAGATAATGCCTACATTACAGCTACAATTTGAGAGATTTTTACAAGTTTATTAGTTTAACATGTTCAACAACCCATATTAACCCATTCAAGATCAAATTGTTCGAAATTGTAACTTCCTAAGTTTTAAATGTAAAAGATGTTATAATGGATCCTTAAAAAATTTCTGTGCATTATGTATCTTCTACGTTTGTCACACAAAATGGTACAAAAAGTAAAGTAAAATGGTATAAGCAGTTATAAGTTTTCGTCATCTATCAGACAATACTACCTGCATGTCTAAATTTGACTCTGATATTGACTAATAAGCATCATATTGTCCTTGATAAACCTGAAAGTGAACTGAAGAGCAGTCCAGTCTGTTCTCTAGCATTTGTATGGTTCTTTACTTTTAACAAGTTTATCTGCATGCCTAAATTTATGATCATAGTATAAACTATGCTGCTTTTTGTATAAACTAGAACATTTTTAAATGCAACTACAACACTTGCACCATGTGCTTGTTTTTATTGTAGGAATCTATATTATTTAGGAGTTAGTAATGGTGTCATTTCTGTCACCAACCAGGTTTTCTAATATACTCTTTATATCAAGTGGTTGATATAAAACCTGGTCTTCTATATCAAACTTTAGTTTTTAACTTCTTGCAAGTGGATTTAATATCTTGTTTATAATTCATTATTTATCCTCTTCCTAGAAACATTCAGACTTTTGGACACTTTCATGCTAATCACTAGAAATGGATATGCAACTTTAACAAAATTTCATGAGCAAAATACACCTGCAAAATCAGCTTACATGGCGGCGAGCGAGCAAACACGGGGAATTTGCCAATTCAATTAAGAATGAGTTGATTTGGATAGTGTTTCATCTCAAATGGGTAAAAGTAGCCCAAAGTCGACTTTATCGGCCTATCGGGTCATATGGGTTAAAAGTAGCCCAAAGTCCACTTTTACTGCATACAACCTTCCTACAATTTTATTCAAAGATTTACACTATTATAAGTAAAACTCATGATGGAATTGGAACTCATGAAAGATAAGTAAAACTCATGCAAGGAATTAGAATTTCAATGAATGTAAAAATACCTTTGAGTGAAAAATTTTAATGACTTCCAAATAAATATATACGTGAACCAAACAACCTCATGGAATACAATTAAAATTCCAATTCCATTGAATTCCATGAACCAAATGCAACCTTAGAGTACTAATAGTTTTTTTTTCCTTAACCATACTTGATACATTGGTAAAAAATTATTATTATTAAAAATAAACAAAAATGTTTTTCGAAGTCAACAAAACCTAACCTGATCCTATGCAGACCGAACTCGTTTTGACCTGCTACTCAACGCATCCGAAAGTCCACCCACCATTATGCGAGTATCAAAATGATTTTTCAGTGCAAAATATATGTTCCAACTTGTTGCATGATTTTTCAGAAATCGTCAAGTGATTGTGCCTGTTTTAGTTTTTGATCCCAATTAGCATAGATATTCACATACCCCCGTATTTTGGATCAATCTCAAACATCCTTCAATTGTGAAAGATTTCAGTCTATATAAAACAAAGAATTTGCAGGAATTATGACATACAATGGGCTCGAAAGCTGCATTCTCAACGCTACCTCTTGTGAGGATGAAAGTGTCACATGTAGAGGAGATGAATATCCGACTGACTCTCTTGATGAAGATGATTCAAGTTGTTCTTCTAGCAACAACGCTTCGGGATCATTTTCTTCTCATTGGGCAATGATGAGAAGAGATGAACAACATTCAGATGAATGGGAAAGCTCAGGAACAACTGAGAAATTTGTCACCAAAGAAAAACCATTACCAACAGCACAAATATCTGATATGGAAATAATGAAAGAAAAATTTGCAAAACTCTTGTTAGGTGAAGATACTACAGGAGGCAGCAAGGGTCACTCCTCTGCTTTGGCTTTATCCAATTCCATTACAAAGCTTGCTGGTATGCTTTCCCATTCTCTTCTATACGACTATACCACAACTTACAGGGAGCAAAATGGGTGGGTTGGGTAACAGATCAGGTCGGACTTGATTGACCCAAAACACTTTTTGCTTGACTTTTTTCATAAAAAAAATGTGTCAAAATACAATTGTGCAAACAGTTTCCTAATAATAGTATAATTATCTGAATAGAATGTAATGGTTGATTACATGAATGTAAATATTTGATATCACTTTCAAAAAGTGTGCTACAAGTGTCTATGTCAGCAAAATAATGCTACTTGAAAGTTAATATTATTAGGCGTGTATGGATAAACAGGAGCTGTATTTGGAGAGCTATGGAAACTGGAGCCTCTGCCAGAGGAGAGAAAGAGCAAGTGGAGAAGAGAAATGGAGTGGTTGCTTGCACCTACAAAGTATATGGTTGAGTTAGTTCCAGCTAAGCAACTTGGTGCCAACGGCCGAACTCTAGAGGCATGTTTACTGTCCATACTCAATTTCACTGTAGATTTAAACATTTTCTTTAAAAATCTAAAATTTTATATATTGTAATTTGACATTAACGCAGATCATGACACCAAAAGCTCGTGGAGATGTTCACATGAACCTACCAGCACTACAAAAGTTAGACTCCATGCTTCTTGTAGGTGGTCTTTTCACTATAATCAAAATCTAGAGATGGCAATTTTGACCCATTTACTTTTATAAATGTGCTAATTTGGGTTGTATAACTTCTTTAATGGGTCAAAACCACAAAACAAAACAAAATAGTTCTATAGGTCGAATGTATATATTAATGGATAAAACCTTCAAAAGCAACTTATTAGAAAGGTTAAAATATTATTGAAAAAATATCACTATAGTAACTCGATCCAACACACTAAATATCTATTAAAAATCAAAAACTGTTCAACAAAAAGTTGATAGCGTCGTGTGAATTTTTGAAACCTCTAATAAGAATCAAAGAATCCTGACCTTTGATCATCTTAATTATTGAGTTGTTATTAACACACTGACAGGAAACCCTAGACACAATGACAAACACAGAAATTTGGTATGAAGAAACGGAAGGAAAGAGCAGAAGTTTAAAAGAAAGCAAAGAATGGTGGCAGCCTATGCCACAAGTACCTCTAGGTGGACTCTCTGATGGAGAGAGGAAAAAGTTGCACAATCAAGCGAAGTTGGTCCACCAACTTTTTAAGGCTGCCAAATCTATAAACGAAACCATCCTGCTCGAAATGCATGTACCAAAAATCATCAGTGAAACACTTCCTAAGGTAAATTATCCACACTTTTACTGATAAACATTAACTTAGAAATCATATTTACTAGGCTACTAGGAGGAAATCTTGACCCATTTACTTTTTACTATTGAAGTTATGATTTGGATAATTCTATTCTCACCCCACTCAAACAAGTGAGATGTAACCCAAAACATTGTAATCGCATTATTCTTATTTGTATTATTATTGAAGAAATGTTGATCTTAATCATAGTATATGACCCATTTGACCCCTGACCTCCATATATGCACCTTCAATTTAAATATTATTAGCCACCCAATAATCCTATTTTGCCACCTAGCTTGTATTATTAGCCAAAAAGCCTCGAAATGTATCCTAACCGCTTCATGTTCTCGTTTATATATGTTGCAGTCAGGAAAAGCAAGCCTTGGAGATGATCTTTACAGGATACTAAACACAATCTCTTCATCAGCTGTAGGAATGCTCAATTCACTGAACTTAAAATCTGAACACAGTGCTCTTGATACTATTAACAGACTAGAAGCAGCAATATACGCTTGGAAAGAAAGAAACTTGATACAAACCAGTACTAAATCTCCGGCACGAGCATCATGGTCCTTGAAAGATCCTTCTATGGAGCATGATAAGATTGAGTTTCTAATAAACCGAGCTGAAATTCTTTCGCAGCAAATCAGAATCAGATACCCGAACCTTCCTCAAACCTTTCTTGATGTCATGAAAATCCGATATGGGAAGGTGAGCTAAAATTCGTTAAACCATTTACATTGTTTAGTATAGGTAGAAAAATGGGCCTGCTGGTAACAAGTCAAAAGAGTTAAGATCAAAACAGATATTTCGGTACAGTTTGCCCACACGTATATATTAGTAATTAACGTGTCAAACATAAATCAAGTTATAATTGTAATAATAATATATAACTCTATATAACTTGAACTAGAAAGTTTGTGTCAAACATATGTATAATTTGGGTGACTTCCAACCCATTTGAACTTCTCTAGCTAATTTTGAAATCCGTTTGACCCATTTAAGAACCCAGGATGGCAGTTTCTGGTTCGACCAGCAACACTTAATGTCTGTAACTTCTGAATTTTTGAAAAGATAATTAGTGTTCCAAGCATGATAGTAAGGGATTTAGAAGCTTTTATGAATAGAAATACATTTTGGGCAACTTTGAGCCCACCTGACATGTTCTCTTAAGTCTTAACACATATACCAAATCAACCCATTCATAAGAAGTATGGGTCTATAACTAAAGATGGTAGCTCTTTTGTTTAGTAATCACTGGTTGATAGATCGTGAAATATATACAGGATATTGCACATGCAGTTTTAGAAGCTTATTCTCGCGTTCTTGGAAACTTGGCATACAACATACTCACTAGAATCGGAGACATTTGTCGTCAGGATGTATCGATGGATCCCAATTCTCCAATGGCAAAGTATAGCCTTGCAGGGGTGAAAGTTCAAGGAATCTCAGGTATTTCTGTTTCCAATATAAGTGCAAGACACATAATAGATGATAAGATGAATAACATAGAGGGGAAACTGAGATTGTTAAAAGCTGAAAAGGCTTCATATAACTCTACTTCAAGTGACGAAACAAGTTCAAACTCAGTCACTGCAACGCCTAGTCGAAGCCCTCGATGTTGTATAGGTAAAGAAGTTTGTTTTACACCCCCGGATCTGACACCTTGATTTTGGTTATATAATGGTTCTGTAAATGATATGCTATTTATGTACTTCATAATGCAGTACAAGTTTATGCATATGTAGTTTGTAAAAATCAGGAGAGACTTCATCATAACTAATTTCCACATACTGTATAAGTAATGTGGAAGTGATTATTGGAGGGTCAAGCAGAAGTTTCTCTCAATATTCATGACAAAAAAGAATATCTAAAGGATATTAGTATTAGTAAATAATATTAAAATAAATTAGTATCATAATGTTATTTTAAATTGCATTAGCCTTCATCTTGAAAGCATTTCAAGACCCTACACAGAGGCCTCGACACCCTTTCGAGAGTCGAGACTTCAACTCTTTGTCTCAAACCAATTTCAAGACCCAATCTAATGAACAAGAACCATCTTCGAGATGCTGTCCACATCATCTTTGAATGTGTATGGTTGTTAAGAATATCGTTACGTGTCACACACTCATTGCTCCACTAATAAAAAGTTATATTTACTCAATGCATGTTTGCACAAACAGGTTTGATTTTCGTGAACTTAATTCCAGGTGTTATTTTGTCATAGAAATGATTGTCGAACTGGCATTGACAACGGACAGTATATGTCTTCCATTAAACGTTTTTAAACGTGTTATTATATATAATAATATATTACTCCGAAAAGAAATAATTCATAAATTTTTATTGAAAGAAATGACTTACCCCCAGGTTATAGTTATTGTCAAATTTTGCCAAAGCTCTGAAAATACTCGCAGCAATAGGAGTGGAAGTCTTCAATCCCTGCAAATCAAAGAGTGGAATTCTTCAATCCCTGCAAATCATACTTTCGTTGCTTTAATAATATAGCTTATAAAATCCCAGAATATGTTTCTCTAGACTACAGTGTCACACACTCACAAGGAGAAAAACTAACTTCAGCTACAAAACTAAACTGACCATGGCAAGTATAATAAACAGGTTAACAGCATCACCTACATAGAATCTAATCAAATAAGCCTACGTTTGTTCGGTATATCAAAATTGGCAAAACTGTGACTCACGTCAAGAACTGAGGCTAACCTTGGAATTACAGGAACTAGTTTGGGTAGTTCGACATCTAATCCCGAATATACTGTCATCGAATCTCTAACTTATTATCAGAGACTCGCGTCAAGAACTGGGTCTAACCTTGGAACTGCAGAACTAGTTTGGGCAGTTTTACATCTGATCCCGAATCTACTGTCATCGAATCTCTTCTTCTACCCAGTAAACAGATTACTACAGTAATATTCAGGATACATATACAAAGGTATGTGCCTTAACAGAAGTGTATTTAAACATAATGACCAACTTTTTGTTGATCACTAGAAACTCTGGTGATTTGTCTTACGAATGTGGCTTCTGCATTCTTCACAACCTTCAAATAAGATAGAACCAATTACAAATTAGCTCTTTACTCAGATAGAAGTTGTATTATGAGTTCCAAAAATCATTACTCGATAGTGTATACCTTCATTATGTTAAGGTCATAGTGTCATACCATGGACCCATGTTCATTCTAAGTAAGCAGGACATGTGCAAGAAGAACCACTCTGACACGATAAATCAACCAAAATGCTACGGAGTCGTAACTTCTTAGTATTAATAACATATTACAATAGAATTTGACATCAAAAAAGAACAGAAAACGTCGATAAGTAGCGGAAGGTTAGTTAAAACAATAAAACTATCAAAATGGAGTGGAAATGGAGATAGAGATACCAGGTCGAAATAGTAATCCCATCACTGCCTACATACAACCACTCAACCTTACAGTACAAGCCTCAAAGTACAATAAGATTGAAAATAGTGCTTAGATGTTCAAGTAAAATAATTTCCAATGTCTCATATTTAGATAAAAAACCATTTGTAGAGTGTTTAAGAATAAGTAAAAAGAATGACACATACACACACATAAAAAAATTACATTAACCAAAACTACTTATAAGTTTAACAAAACCAAATTAAAACTGAAGTTGATATCAACAAAAATAAAAAAGGCTGAGAAGAATTCGAAGGTCAGTTAAATCAATATCAATAAAACTATGAAAAAAGAACAGAAATGGATATACCTATGTAAAGATAGTAGTACCCTTACTTTACTAACCTACATACACCCACTTAACCTTAAAGTACAAGCCTCAAAGTACATTAAGGTTTCAGCATCCCATATTTAGGTATATAAACATTCCTAGAGAGCAAATATAAGGAAAACATTAATAAGCATGATACATTAAACAAAAATATTAGTAACCAAAACAAAATCCTAATTGGTATTATAGCTGATATCCGTGAGGATGGAAAAAGTCGAGAAGAATTACGAAGATAGTTAATGCAATAATAATATCAAAATAGAGCAGAATAAGAGATACCCATGTCAATAAAGTAATCCTGCTTCTTTTAATAACCTACATACGCCATATCAAGCTCAATATACAAGCCTCAAAATACGATTAGGTTAAAATGGTCCTTAGGTGTTCAAGTAATGGGATTCCAACTTCTCAAATATTGGTAAAACACTATTTCTAGGATGTATGATATAAATAAACAAGAACAAAATAGTGTACATAAGTAAAACGATAAAAACACGTTTTGAAAAATTAGTTCAAAAAACAACAATATAAAAGTAGAGTAGATGTAGAGATACCCATGTCAAGAGAGTAATCACGCTTCTTTAATAGCCTAGATACACTATATCAACCTCAAAGTACAATAAGGTTAAAATGGTGCTCAGGCGTTCAAGTAATGGGATTCCAACTTCTCAGATATTGATAAAACACTATTCCTAGAGAGTATAAATTAAATAAAAAGGGACAAAATAGTGTACATTGAATGATAAAAAGAACACGATGAGAATTAGTTAAATAAAGAGATCAAAATAGAGTAGAAATAGAGATACCCAAGTCAAGAAAGTAATCCCGCTTCTTTAATAGCCTAGATACACTGTATCAACCTCACAGTACAAGCCTCATAGTACATTAAGGTTAAAATGGTACTGAGGTGTTCAAGTAATGGGATTCCAACTCCTCAAATATTGGTAAACACTATTTCTAGAAGGTATAAAAAGGGACAAAATAGTGTACACAAGTAAAACGATAAAAACATGATTTGGAAAATTAGTTCAAAAAAATAACAATATCATAATAGAGTAGAATTAGAGATACCCAAGTCAAGAAAGTAGTCCCGCTTCTTTGATAGCCTACATACACTATCAACCTCAAAGTACAAGCCTCAAAGTACAGTAAGGTTAAAATGGTGCTTAGGTGTTCAAGTAAAGGGATTCCAACTTCTCAAATATTGGTAAAACATAATTCCTAGAAAGTATAATATAAATAAAAAAAGGACAAAATAGTGTACATACATTGATAAAAATCACAATTTGGAGAATTATTTAAAAAAAACGATATCGAAATAAAGTAGAAATAGAGATACCCAAGTCAAGAAAGTAATCCCACTTCTTTAATAGCCTACATACATCATATCAGCCTTAAAGTACAAGCCTCAAAGTACAATAAGGTTAGAATGGTGGCTTAGGTGTTTAAGTAATGGGATTCCAACTTCTCAGATACGGGTAAAACACTACTTCTAGAAAGTATAATATAAATAAAAAGAGACAAAATAGTGTGCATAAGTAAAACGATAAAAACATGATTTGGGAAATTAGTTCAAAAAAATAACAATATCATGAAAGAGTAGAAATAGAGATACCCAAGTCAAGAAAGTAATCCCGCTTCTTTAATAGCCTACATACACTATCAACCTCAAAGTACAAGCCTCAAAGTACATTAAGGTTAAAGTGGTGCTTAGGTGTTCAAGTAAAGGGATTTCAACTTCTCAAATATTGGTAAAACAATATTCCTAGAAAGTATAATATAAATAAAAAAAGGACAAAATAGTGTACATACATTGATAAAAATCACAATTTGGAGAATTAGTTAAAAAACGATATCAAAATAAAGTAGAAATAGAGATACCCAAGTCAAGAAAGTAATCCCACTTCTTTAATAGCCTACATACATCATATCAACCTCAAAGTACAAGCCTCAAAGTACAATAAGGTTAGAATGGTGGCTTAGGTGTTTAAGTAATGGGATTCCAACTTCTCAGATACGGGTAAAACACTACTTCTAGAAAGTATAATATAAATAAAAAGAGACAAAATAGTGTGCATAAGTAAAACGATAAAAACACGATTTGGGAAACTAGTTCAAAAAAATTACAATATCATAATAGAGTAGATAGAGATACCCAAGTCAAGAAAGTAATCCCGCTTCTTTAATAGCCTACATGCACTATATCAACCTCAAAGTACAAGCCTCAAAGTAATATAAGGTTGAAATGGTGCTTAGGTGTTCAAGTAATGGGATTCCAACTTCTCAAAAGTAGTACACCATTTCCTCAAAAGTAAAAGAAAAATAAACCAAGGGACAAAATAGTTAACAGGAATGGAGAAGGTTGAAAGAAATGAAAATTTAGTTACAAGAATAAAATCAGTATGGAGTTCACAAGCGACATTCTAATGATCCACAAACAGTCATATCATCTTCAAATCCATTTGAAGTTTACAAGCATAAGAAATAGAAGATTTTGGGTTGTTTTATAAATCATAAAACATGTTGGGTAACTTTCAACCCGCGTGACAAGTCATTCTACCTATTATCAGTTTAGCTACACTTTTAATTTTACATGACCAACCTGTGAAGGTAAAATACAAAGTTCATTTCGACCCACTTTTCGACAATGGATCAAATTTGTCACCTTTTAGTACAGTGTATTAGAATTTGATTTCTCTAAGGTTACTTTTACAAAATTCCATTTCAAGTTTAATATAAATATGTGGGTTACCTTAGCAGACATAGTCCACTTTCGTTAAAAGCTGTAGATGGTATTTTTAAAACATTAAAGGATCAAATATACAAATAATGCAGAGTACCGTAGCTTACACAAAATTATAACTTGTGCAGATTTCCATCAACGCTACAATATCGGATTGCTTTACAATACTAGCATTCAGTACCTGTTGAAAGAGACAACAGGAACCCAAGTTCAAGCCAACCACATCAGTATAAAATAAAATAAATAAATCCAGCAAAGCAAATCAGCCAACCGGCATAACTCTTTGTCAACATAACTATTTTTCTTGTTATAACTAAACCCTAGAATTATATATATAAGGCACAATGTTCTTTTATCAAATCAAACTCGATTTTTCTTGTTATAACTAAACCCTGGGATTCTAAATATAAGACACAAGGTAATTTCATAAAATCGTCGCTCTAATCGATCCGTGTCTTGAATCAGAACTTGTTTTGAATCAACATTTAACATAAAAAGAAAGAATAAGAAAATTAGAAGTGGAAGTGGAACACGAGATAATAAACTGAGAATACGGATTACCGTTTAACTGTGTCGGTGCGGCCATTGACATCGGACATTCACTGCGTAGGGTTTAAGGTTAGGATTAGGGTTAGGGTTTAAGTTTGGGGTTGATAATGCAGAGTATATATAGGTATGCAGTAAATAAAGTCGGTTTAGGCTCATAGCTTTAGTCAAACGGGTCAAAGTCAAACGCGGTTTATTATTATCACTCTACTAATTACTACTAATAATTTATATCTATATATTCTATGTTATATAATAATCTATCTATAATCTATTATAATAATAATAATAATAATAATAATAAATATAAATATAAATAAACATAAATAAATAAATTAACATATAAACACAGAGTGAGATTCAAATAAGTACAACAACTTTGACTGAGAATGAAGAAACCAACACGTGTCACAAAACCCATTTTCCCTCATGTTTTTAAAAATCAAATATTTCAAAACGGTAAGTCGAAAAATTATAAAAATTACACCATAAATATCAGCATTTTTTTCTCTTCGATGTGCCATCTCACAAAGTATATATTCGACAACTTTTATTTTTTTGGGGTTTTTACAAATTGTACAGAATTAGTAACACATATGTTACTTATAACACACTCCAAATTCACAAGGCTATTATTTTTTATTTTTTTTAAACATTCGGGAAGCGTTAATTTAATATCCACAACTTGGATTGCATATAAATATAACCAAAAGTGCAATCTACAAATATGATCCATACATCAAGTTTACTACAACTTCACAAACATTAAGTTCTAAGTATTATATAAACTCAAAACATAATATTAAGCCTTTATCAATTTTGCATAAATCAGAGTAAGGCATCGTCAAACATTCCAAACCCGACTTCTTGCCTACCCACAAACAAAAGATTACTTGCAAGAAGTAATGAGAGGGATTAGCACAAAGCTAAGTGAATAGATTAATAACTATCAACCTAACTCATCATTACAATTGTTTACAACTAAGCAATTAAACAACTAGTTTCAAAGAGGATCGGTGGTCCTTGAGGAACCCTACTGCCGCGGTGGCCCCTAAGTAACACTTACAATTCAGTGATCTAACCGATAGTTTGGTACTATTACCACATACAACATAATTTCAATAAACAACACATGTGTAAAGCTCTAATGTTATCCAAGTAATAGTACACAAACCCAAACTCTGTTGACCTCTGAACAAATCACATAATCCATAATAATCATGGCAATATGTTAAATCGAACAATGCACAAAGTAAAACCAAGTTTACCCGTTGTAACCAGATTGTTACAACCAAATTAGACTGAAAGTCAATGATCCTCTCACCCTTGTCGACCACAGCCTCCACTCAAAGATCTTATTTTATTGAGTTTTCGCTTTATCTGAGAACATAACCAAACCCGAGTTAGATTCTCATATCAAGTTTATTACAATCTAATCATGTTTATATTGTCAAATGAGAGCACCTAATATACTTCTAATACTATGTAATTAGCATGAGTGCATAAGTTATAAGTTGTCAATTTTGTCAAGTTAAAACATGCAAACGCGATCCGGGTTAGAGGTGGTGGGATCGCGTTCAACAGTTCAAAACTTTCTGTTACCGATTTACATTTACTAACGCGATCCGGGTGAGGGGTCATGATCGCGTTTCCAAGAACAAAATCGAAGTGACCCAGATTTCACTGACTAACACGATCTGGTTTATAGACGGCTGGATCGCGTTCGAACGAACAAAATCATTCTGTAACCAAATTTCACTATGGAACGCGATCCGGGTGATGGAGCTGGATCGCGTTCGCACGTTTTAAAACAAAGGTTCAGACCTGCAACTTTTCAGCACGAACCCAAACCCCAATTTTTCACCCAATTCAGTTGCAATACACGATTTTATCTATCAAATGACTCCAAATATCGACCATAAACATAATACAACAACAATCAATCTCATCTAAGCACAAATTGTACACATGTATCAATTGTTCAACCTACTTCCAACCAAATTCAACATATATGTGTAAATGGGTAAAATCAACTTACAATTAAGATAGTAACAAGATGATGATGATGATGATGATGATGATGATGATTAAAAAACTCAGTAACAATCAATCATTCAAGCATAATTATTCATATATGCATCAAGTTTCTACCTAATTGATCAAATGAGTTCATGTAGGTTAAACAAGCAACTTACAAGCAAATGGGGAAGAACTAAACAAGATGATGAAGAAGGAAATCAGATGTAAAATCAAAATCACAGCCACAATTGATTGATGGATGTTTTTCCCTTGGATTCTCAAGTGTAAAAGTGTGTGTTCTTGAGAGGTTTTTTGAGTTTAGAACAAAATAAGTGAAATGAGGAAATAAGGTCGACATTTTCATTTAGTCAAAGTAATATGCAGTGTAATTTTAGTTCCCTTCTAAACCTATTGTCTGGAACCTAAAAACCATTTGCTAGAAAATAAGTTTTATTATACCGTCAACTAAATTTATATAAAACAAGTAATAATTTATTTATCACAATAAGTCATTTGACCATTTGACCTATTGATTTCAATTATCCAAATAATATCAATTATTTCTAAATGTAATTTAGATAACAATTAAAATAAGGAATTTACCGTATTATCCTAGGCCCATAAAGAGGATGTTACATTACTAGTCGGTATCAATGTGCTACTCGCTCGTAACATATGTGTTAATCGCCGGTAACACATTTGTTAGTCGCCGGTAACACATGTGTTAGTCGCCGGTAACACATGTGTTAGTCGTCGGTAACACATGTGTTACTCGTGGGTAACACATGTGTTACTTGTCGGTAACACATGTGTTAGTCGTTTTCAAAACCCACCAAAAAATGGAGAAAAAAATTCTTCGAAAGTATACCTTGTCACATCTCTAATCGAAGAAAATAAAACGCTTATTTTAATAGTGCAATTTTTATGATTTTTTGACTTACCATTTGAAAGATATATACGTTTAAAAAACATAAGGAAAAGTGAGTTTTCTAACACGTGACACATTCTGGTTGGTTTCTCCATTCTCTTTCAAAGTTGTTGTACTCATTTGAATCTTACTCAATAAACATAAACATCAACAAAAACGATACTTATAATGTAACACCCAGATTTTGGGTCTAGTAATAAATGATATTTTATTAAGTTTTAAATGATTATTTTAAGTAATGGGAAATAATTTTGATTGGTTTACTTGGAAATAAATAAGTAAAAGAGTCACATGATTTATTGTGGTTAATAAAATTGTACTTGTTTTAAATTGTTGAACCTGACGGTAAAATAAAAATATTTAGTTTCGTGAATATTTTCGGGTTCCAAGCAATAGGATTAGAAGGGGATAAAATTTATACAAATTAAAATGGAAAGTGGTGGAGGTGACCAATTACACCAACCCATTTATTTCCTATTTCTTCATTTGTGTTTTAACTCTCTAAAAACTCTTACAAACACACACAAAGAATCAAAATAAATTAGGTACATAATTGGTGTTTTGGATTCAAGTTATTGAAAGAAGATTATCATCATCTTACACTCATCTACTTGTAAGTATTTTTGGTCTCAAATAATTATAATCTTAATTTGATAATATAAATTATTAGGGTTTATAATTCATGAATGAAATTTGTTGGAAAGATTACTTGCTGCTGATTGTATGTTGTTATTGACGATTACATGAAGTTATTATATAAGATTTGCTTGTGTTTTTCAAGTATTTTGAATTGATTGAAAGAGTTTGGATTTAATAATAACGCTAATGAATTGGTATTGCCGCACCCCCAAATTCAGGTTGCGGAAGCGAATCGGCTCGGGGCGCGACTAATCAATAATCACAAGCACAAAGATATAATGAACGACCACTATATGCGTCATTTTACAATTTCATTGATTAAACAAAAGTTTACATCAAAATATAGTGTACATTAGCTCAGTTCTTGAATTGAGAGATTTACATTACATAATTAATCTATAAAAAATATAATAATGCAATTAAATCTCTGATTGTTTGAATGCAGACTCGAGCTAATGATTCCTGATTGGGCATCCAACCTACTGCTGTGTACCTGTGATACATGCTAAAATTGGTCAGCGAAACGCTGGTGAGCTCACAGGTTTGTATGTCAACACATATTTGTATGAACCGCAAGATTTAATTGAATTTAAAATGCAATTAAGCAAAATAAAAGTTATAGAGCCATGAGCACATAGTCTGAGTTTAACTTGAATGTCAGGTCCAATTAAGGAAACCCAACTGAGGTGCCTCCTACGAGTGCCTAATCTACACTCGTCTTCCTAAATGTTAATACGTCCGTTTGACCAGTTAGTGTGTGCTAACCCGAACGAGGATTGTCAATCCTATATGATACCATACACTAACATTCATGCTACAAAAGTATTACCAAACTATGCTATGCAGAGCTTTAAAAATGATTAGTGTGAAAACTCATGTAGTACATATCGAGGTTTTAGTACTTGCATTCATATGTAAAACAAATAGAGTAATGTATCCCACCCCTGAGTGAAAAATAGTAAAAGAGGGGGCATGAGACTCACCTGAGTCTTGAGGGTTTAATTTAATAAACTTGAATTGATTAGCCGAATTGTGATGTTCGAAGACTTGTAACCTGAGGGTGTCCAAGACACGTGATGGTTATAAACATGAGTAGGTATCTCGAAAGACTACCTTTGTAGTTTTTCGTCCAACTAGAATGTGCAAATTACTACGATTTGGTTGATTAAATTGTCCAAATTACTACGATTTGGTTGTTTAACTTGTCCAAGTTACTACGATTTGGTTGATTTGATTATGTTTTGAAAATGTGTACGGCCCGTTGGTGATTGGTTGTAATAATAATCTCATTATTATTATTATGATTTCGAAGTGTTCATGTTCAAAAACGTATCCCGATGTGCTTTAAAGAAGTATCGTATAATTGTTTGAAGTTATACAAGTTTGACACTTAGTATAAAAATAGTTTGTAAACATTCTGTTATTAGCGTCACTTATAGCGACACTTAGGGTCTACGCGACACTCAGGAAGTGTCGCATAAAATTGTGATTTTAATACCAGTAGCGTCACTTGAGGAAGTGACGCATCAAGGGCGACACTTGAGTGAGTGTCGGTCGCAAGTGTCGGATAAAAGTGTTAGGCGTCACTAGACAAGTGACAGATCAAATCAGAATTCGGTTGTAGGCGTCACTTAGGCAAGTGACGCTAGAAGTGTCGGATGAGAGTGTCGGGTATTGAATTTGCGACACTTAGACAAGTGTCGGGAAAAAGGGGTTTTATGCGGCACTTAGGCAAGTGACGCAAAATTAGGGCTTTTAGCGACACTCAGTGCGTCACTTAAGTGACGCATCAAGTGACGCTACACTGCACCTGTCTATGCGACACTTACTTCTGTTTGCCGGATTTTGAGCCGAAAATGTATTTTCCGGTTTCCGTTTGACTTGAAACTTTTACCCAACCCATATTTGGATATTTCAAGCTTAAATAAACAACAACATGTTAAAAACACTTGAAATCGAGGAGTTTCGAGATTTTTTCGGAAACTTACAAGTTAACGCGAGAGAAATCTGGAAAGGTAGAAATGTAGATCGTGACGCGGTGGTTCTTTTTATTCAAACGAGCGAGGTGATTCAAGGATGTTTGATGGTAGTTTTTGTGGAATTAAGGTGATGGTGGTGTTGGTGATATTTGAGAGAAAGATGGGAAGAGAGAGAGAAAGATATGGGTGTGTGTGTGTGTGTATAATGAGAAAGAGTGAGGTGAGGGAGGTGGTGACCCTCACCTTGGGCCGGTTTTGGTGGGGCCCACCCCTTATGGGTGTGTCCCAAACTTTTTCCATTGTGTTTGTGCTCCGTGTGGTGTTCGTTTTCCCGGTCGTTTAATCGTTTAAATAATTATTTTAAAATACGAATATTCATTCAATGTTTTTGTTGAAGTATTCCATCAATTACTTTTACTTGAGTTATAAAATATAACTTATTCTTATTTCGATTGTTTGCGCGTTTATTATTTTAATCGCGTAATTCCTTGTTTGTACGATACGAATTTGAGTTGAAATATTATCTAAATAATACTTTGGATAAAATTGAGTTATTAAATAATGTCATATTATTTAATAAAGTTGTTCACCAACGTCCGTATTAATTTAATCGAATTGCATTCGATTTGAAACTTGTACGATTTAATCAAATCGCATACTTGTATATATTCAACAATATATATATATATATATATATATATATATATATATATATTGATACATTAATTAGCCTAACACATAACTAATTACATGTATTACACTTGATTAGGCACTAATTACTAGTCCTAAATTGACGTGTGTCACACGTATGAAGTTGAATAACAAAAGTGAATTAAATATGTTATATGATGCTTAGTTAGGTTGTTTGCTACTATTTCTTATTGTTATTGTTTGTATGGAAATCTGGATTATGTTACTTGGGTGTTTATTTTTGAAATTTTGGGTTGAAGAAGAAGGTACAGGTCTGCTGTTATGGCCTGGGTCGCGACGCGACCAGGATATATCGCGATGCGAAACATTATGGATCGCGACGCGATCCAGGAGTATTGAGACGCGATTGTGGGTTTAGCAGTCCAGTTTCATTTGTTCTGTTTGATCTTTATATGCTAATTGCATATTGTTTATATGCTGCTGATATGTTACTATATAATGAACTTAGAACTTAGTGATAAAGTTGTGGATTATTTAAGCTAGTGTAATGAAAATGGTTAGTATTAAGATAGTTTGAATATTACTTGCAATATAGTCATATTAATGACGAGATACCATAAACTAAATGTAATGTTGACAACTTGGTTATAATTTGAATACTTTGATAATTTAGTTGTATTGGCCTAAATCCGTGTAATGCGTACTTGTTAATATTAGGTATTTATGATAAGTTAAATTATATAAACTTGAAATGAACTATATGCTTTATATGTATTGATTAGATAGATATCTAATTAGAATGCTAGTATGATACTATGTGACTATTAGAGGTAAAATGATACAAGTGTTATTATTTTGATATTACGTATTGAAATGTGTTATGTGATTATAATATAGATTATTGATTATGGAATAAGTTACCGATTTGTTATTTATTTGTTGTAATTCCAGATTTGGCAGAAGGACACTCAGTGGTATTAGACAACTGAGTGGAAGCTGGGTATTTTGGTGAGTGGTAACTGTAGTCTTCGGTTCAACCCAGTT
This sequence comes from Pseudognaphalium luteoalbum, assembly GCA_963422505.1. Classification (NCBI taxonomy): domain Eukaryota; kingdom Viridiplantae; phylum Streptophyta; class Magnoliopsida; order Asterales; family Asteraceae; genus Pseudognaphalium; species Pseudognaphalium luteoalbum. The sequence continues at coordinate 12,500,418 of OY730192.1, read as the reverse complement.
GTAACAGGTTTGGTTACAACGGGTGAACATATTTGTTGTTGATTGTTGACTGTTTGATCTTTTAAGATATTGTTATGGTTGAATTGGGTTGATTGGTTTATATTGTTCCATGATGGCATGACGATTATGCATTATGTGATATTTGGGCCACTGGGCATATATGATTATTCAGAGGTCAACGCTGGTTGGGTTTATCGCTATTGTTTGGCTGGCGGGGTTTCCGATGCACGTCGTTGATGGATGAACCCTAGTCAGTGAAGATAGCTTCAAACTATCAGTAAATCACTGTTATGGCCGGCAGTGGTTTAAGGGTTATTTGATTGGCTAATCAGGAACCGCCGATCCTCTTTGACGCTATGTATTATTTTTTATTTGTTGTGAGATTTGTTATTTCTGGATTGAACTGTCGGTTACAGTTCCATTCACTTAGCTGTGAGCTAACCCCTCAATATGTAACATTTTGCAGATTATGTTTGGGATATGGAGCGGGTATTGGGATTCTGGATGGAATGTTTGACTACTACTGCGTCAACTCTGATCTTTAGGGAAACTTGAAGTTATGTTTTGGAAATTAATGTAACACCCGGTCGTTGGTTCAAGTTTTTGTAATTATATAAGTATAAATGTAATGTTTTAAAAAGTACAATATTTTGGTATATGTAAATATGGTAAGCATGTTTAGGGACTCGTTTACAGTAAATAAAATTTAATTTCCTATCTAATAAAAGGGAGTTGCCGCTGATATCATAATGCTGATTTGGTGAATTCTAAGGTTGGTTGCTTGATGACGTGGCTTAATGTGGTGCAAGGAATTTTCTAATTATTTTGAAAAATTTTTAATGCATAAATTAGTTTAAGCCTAATCTTGTGTTATTTCCTAGGCATTAACTGACTCTCTTTAATAATTACTACCGCCCCATTTTTTTTCTTGAAACCAGCAAAACTTAATTCAATTGCTTTAATTTAATTGGATTTTTAAGCCTCTTCGTTTAATTTGTTTCCTGCCACCGCCCAAAATATGCAGTAATTTATTTATATTTTCTTCTTCATTCAAATTTCAAATCCATCTTCTTCCTCTCTCATTTTCATCATATATGTTTTGGATTTTTCATTACGTTAAAATCAAAAGTTCCTTAAAAATTCAAAAAGGTGAGATAAAATTGATCTTCATCAAATAGCTTACTTTCTTTGGTTTCTTTTCACCTTTTGCATTTGCTAAATTAATTTATTTGATCAAATTCATCTCTCTAACATATATAGTGCAGATGTTTTTATTTTTTACAATATAAATGCTCATTCATTCTAAGTATGCAAAAATAAGTTTTTTTGTTTCTCTACTTATTTACTTCTTTCACTACTATTTTGTTCTTGCAGCAGATCGCGATGGTCAAGTAACAACAGAAAGTAAAAACCGATTTCAACGCACCTTTTCTATCCTTTTTGCGGTTTGATTCTGATCGATAATCCAATTGTGTAGTACGAGGCATAGTACGACTGTCTTTTTAACGAGTCTAGAAGGTTGCTACTTGTAGCAGCAAGTAATATGAGTCTTCATAATATTTTTCGAGTTTATTAATTTTACTTTTGAATTTGTATATGTCATATGTTGCCTTTCTGCTAACGATTATAAAGGTTGCAGCAGACAATTAACATTACAAAATCATATATCATGAACAAATGAGGTTGATATGAAGATTATGTTTCTTTAATGAACACCAACTTAATGCACACTACGTGTTTGATGAAATGTCGAAATAAAAAAATATATGAAGACATTGTCCTGCAATTCAAAATTATATGGTCAGACCTCTTTTCATTTGATTTCGGAAGGTAGAGATGGACCAAAATTCTTCTGAATATTACTTTTCTCCTTTTATTTTGTAATTGGTTGAACTAATACTCATCATGGAGATTGAAGCATTTGAATTGCAAGTAAGCTTATGAGTTTTCCTTTACTACTTTAATTTAGTTGTTAGTTGTTGTATTTTGTTTGCTCCACAGCCTTCGGTCCAAAGGTATTCTATAAACTGACGTGCATACGATGTTTAAATAAATAAGGAATCATGCTAAAACAACGAATTTTGATCATCCCATCTTTGTTATACATACTGATTTTGCATTGAAAGTTATTTAATTTGCGACTGTCATTTTGGCTCAGAGTTTCATACAATGGTTATAGCACCTTATGATAATGTGATGTATTCTTTTGTAACTATATTGAGTTTATTTTGGCTATATGATCTTCAATCTGCATATGAGTTGTTTTATGGTTCTTTCTCATTTGAATCTTCAGCTCCCATATGAACTAATTACCGATTTACATGAAATTTGATGAGGTTGGTTCATACCTTTAACCGTTTGATTTGTGTATCCTATAGGTTTCAATAAAGGGTTGTTATTTCTTATCATTATTTACATTTACGTGGAAGATCACTTTACAGATCTAAAACGAGGTAGCTCTACTCTAAATTTAAAATATTTCGATGATTTTCATATGTCAACTTAAGACCATGAATTATAGCTTCTTCTTCTTCTTTTCTTTTCTTTTTTATTTTTTTATTTATGATTTTAGATTTAAGTATCTAATTGATGTCAGTAGTTTGAATATTTTAATTAGTCATGAAGGCAAGGGGTCGGTTTCTAATCTACGAAAAGTGTGCGGATATGTACTGTTTGGTTAGCTCTTTATTAAATTGGAAGTGTATGAATAACAAGATTTTCAGGTTATCAGCTGAGGTGGTTCCAAAGTTGTTTAAGGAGATTCATGCTTGTGCATTTGGTTGGTTCACCGCTAGGGAGAAGTCGATAAAAAGCTCATGTTGTCAGTGGAAGAATATTGCTCATGTTGTGTTTTTAGTTTTCGGGTCTGCCTGCAGGTTAAGTCTATTGGGTCATGAGCTGTATTTATTCTTGTAATTTGTAGTCTGTATGTAGGCATTGTGGGTGTTTTATTGTTTATTTGAGGTTCTAAGTTATTGCCCCTTACTACTCATGTAATTAGGGTGTGTTGTGATTGATGTATGTGATCTTTGTAATTGTTATTCTCGGTAACAGAATAGCATACGTAAATGAATTCAAAATATCTAAATAATTGGTTCATTTGGCAGAAAGATTTTGGAAGGAACCACACCGGCACACACTCACAGAGCACATCCCTCCTTTAGAAACTATGATATACATTTGTAAGGTTTGAATTTAAAGACAAATTGGTACACAAACAAATTTGCTTATACACACAATTACACAATAATTAAAAACTAAGATTGATTCTTAGATAATGGAAATATACTATTCAAAAGATAATACTCCACTGTATTATGCTTAATTGTGAGTGAGTTAAAATGAATAAATCCATATACTTAACACTTGCAATTTTACGTTTTATTGTTGCTTTACCTGCATTAAATAGCTTACGAGGCATAAAAATACATAAAAATTATTTTTATCCTTATTATATATAAAAAAATATACGTACTACTAGCTAATTATAAAAATTTATTTTCGTCAAACCCGTGTAATCACGGGTCATTGAACTAGTATAGTTTTAAATAAGGGGTGTTATATAAAACAAAATAACATGGGGTAATCCCGACCCTTAATTAGTTTTTTCTTAAATCAATCCAACAATATAGATTTATTTGATAATAGTTACAGTTAACCCCTCTCAATAAAATTAAACTAGCAAAATGTCCGCGCGATGCGGCGGGTAAACAACTATTAGCTTCACATGTATTCGATATAAAGTATTAAATCAAAATCAGAATTTATATGATGATACTTTAAGATATGGTGTTTCTAAAAGGAACAAAATAATATTTTTACCCTTTTTAAAAATTGTTAAAAAATGTGTAACAATATATATATGTACATAAAATGTATTTGTGAACTCAATAGTCGGGTTGCGAGTCTCTAATAGCCAGGTGTCATGTTGGAAGGTTCGGAGTCGTTAACTATTATTTTTTATTTTTTCTGTGGTATTTTAATACAAAACATTATATTCATTAAATTGTAATTCCAAAATTTGATTAAAAATTTGAAACTCTAGAATACAGAAATTGATGATATCAAAACAAAATATGAAATGTAACTAAACCAGTAAATTTGTAATATGATACAAAAAGACATCAAATAGTTCGTTTCTAACTTTTTAAAACACTAAAAACGGTGTAAAATTTAGCGAAAATATATTTTGAAGGCTTTAATGGCCGAATTCGACTCCAAACGATGGACAATCCGTCTTCGGCGTTTTGCTATCACGTACGTCTCGTTTTTACCTTTCCAACATAATTGACACATAGGGTACCTCCTTACGGTTTAAAAGTTATGTCGTGTTTTAGTAAAAATTAGAGTTTAGTATATGTAAGGATATATTAGTAATTTCAAATAGGTTTTTCAAAGACTCATATAAACTTCAAGGGTAAGTAGTTAATTCCCTTAAAGAAATACCTAAATTGCTTAATATTTTAATAGTAGGCATATAAAAGAATTAATTAATTAGTATTTAATGTCATATGTTAGTTACGTTAATTTTTATTAATTATAGTATTAATTACATATAATAATTATAGTATTAATTACATTTAATATATTAGGGGTATATTAGTAATTTCATGTAGATATTTTAAATTTTAATAGTAATATTAAGGGCAAAATAGTAAAATCTATCTTAAAAAAACTTTGAAATGCATTATATATGAGTATAGATAAATAAATTATTAAACTGAAATAAATTTAAAATGATAATTACTATTTTATATAAACGGCATAAAGGAATTTACGAAAGATTGAAATACCAAAAAATCATTAAAAGATATTGTACAATATTGAGATACCAACAAAAATCGTTTAGATGTTGTAAAAAAAAACTTTCTAAAAAAACATATTATTTTCTATGTTTTAAAATTCCTAATCATAATTATAGTCCGTAATGAACCCTTTTCAAAAGAAATAATAATAATAAACTAGTTAAGATCCGTGGTAACGTGGACAACTAAATTTAAGTTTTTGATATCTAGTTTTTTAAGATATCAAAGTCATTCATTTTTAGTAAATTGTTTTTAAATTTCTTAATCTCTAATTTTTATTGTTCATAATATTTAATATCGTATTCTTAATATTTTAATATGCCTACATTTATTTTTATTATATTAATCTTGTTAATTCTAAATTTTAATGTAAGCACAAGTTTAATTAGAGGATGCCACATTAACACCTAACTTAGTGCCACTTGTAAGCAACTAACAAAATCAATTACTAGTTATATTTATAATACTCATTTTAAACTATTAAATAATCATTTTATTAGATTTATAATTATAATAACACTAAATGGCTAAATTGTTATAAAAACAATAACATTACATATAAAAAAAATAATGTAAGAAACAACACAATTTAATTTAAATGATGCAATGTAACTAACTATAAATGATAAATATTATGCAAATCCTAAGAATTTACTCTTACCCAAATGTAAAATTTAAGAATCTTAAAACTTGACATCTAACATCACATATTAATTATTAATAATTAAAGTATCACTTATTTTAGTTTTTTACTACATCAAAGAAGAAGAAAAAATTTATTCATAAAACTCAAACAATCATGATACTAGTTGAAAGTTTTTTTTTTTAAGAGAATAAGAATACTACATTTACTATGTCAAATACTTGCACATTCAGTTAATACATGATCACACCCACCAATGTTAACTTCTGTTGCTACTGTACATACTACCACATGCAATTAGAAAAGTAACAATTACATTTTTGCTGTTACTCACACAACTTTCATTGGCTGCAAACTCATCATCTAGTCGTATTCAATGTGTACAGTTAGTTTGAAAGTAACTTTACAACTTAACGAGATGTAGCAATGTCAACCAATTCGAATTTGATTAGCTCTTAAATCAAACGATCATTTGAAAGAAAACTTCAGAAACATACCCAAAATTTCCAAACACGCTCTTTTTTAACTACTTATACAGCTCAATGGTTCACAAAGCAGATCCAAACATCCTATAAATGGACTAACAGCAACTTGTTCAAAAACCTCAAACTCTTGAATCCAAAGATCATTTCCCTACTGAATGTCAAACCATATATTTGTTTAGCGAATAACCAGATGAAACATCTGAATTGTCTAATAGTCCAAAATATTAGTAATAATTAGAGATTACAAACAAGATAAAAATCTTAAACATTTCGAAATGTTTGCATCCAGGTGAACAAACAATTTCTAAAACATACCCAAACAATAAAATTTCACTATCAACTTATTTCCTCTTCTTGAGCGGACCAGTTTTGTATCCACTCTTACTCGGTTTCCCCCATGGAGAAGTTGAAACCCTACCTCTACATCCACTACTCTTACTTTTACCCTCACCACCACCATGAGGATGATCCACCGGGTTCATAGCCACTCCTCTAACCGTAGGCCTGCGCCCAAGCCACCGACTATTACCTGCCTTCCTCAGCTTCTTCGTTGCATGCTCAGGGTTTGACACCACCCCGATTGTTGCCCTGCATTGAGAATCGATCAATTTCTCAACACCAGAAGGCAGCCTAATTAAGGTCAGTTTAGAGGCACTTGGTTCCTTCAAGATTTTTGCAGAGGTGCCAGCAGCACGGACTAATTTCCCTCCTTGACCAGGGTTCATCTCAATGTTGTGAATTATAGTGCCAATTCGCATCATGGCTATGGGCATGCAGCTGCCAACTTGTGAACTGATGTCCAGAGAGAACATGGGGTTGTAAGGAGCTGTAAAAGAGATGGTTGTTAGGGGGAAAAAATACAGAGATACAGGTGGGAAACTATAGACGCTGTGTATGATCCATTTAACTACAATAAATTAATTAATTAATGTTTTATCTCTAACAAGTCAAGTTTTGAGCGAATATATTTCACTATAAAGGAAACACATTGAACCAGTTAAATAATCTGAAACGTATTTGAATGCACATAACCTCATAAATCGCTTTCTAAAAAACAACTTATCTATGATGGTAATACACTAATACTCTAATTTTTTGGATCATACTTAACACATTATGGATTAATAAAATCCAATAATACATTTGGAAAACTGTGTGTGAATTGACTCGATCTGTTAACCAACCCGCCTATTTTGCCACCCTATTAAGACAATTACATACTGGAAGAAGAACTAAAAGCATGCCCGATAGGAGGTTGATAGACCAGCTTGCCAAATAAAGCTGTAGAAGCAACACGAGCTCTGGATAACAGTGCCATTATAGTTGGTTCTGTGCAGATTAAGTAGACAAACTGCCAAAATAAGTATGAAGTGATATAAGACGTCCACTACTCCACATAGCATAATGATCAGCATGAAATCTAAACAGTCTGTACAACATAATGATAATATTCTAAGATAACTGCAATAATGCATCACACTTCCTCAGATACCAGACCAATGAAAGAGCTTATTGGAACACTTCATGCACACCGAGAACAAAGTTCATATAAACTGTAAATCAATTGGCTTAACTGATATCCTGACTTGAACTAGTACTGGTAAGGGAATACCATATCTATTAGTCTTATGTGCACCTTGGGAGCATGATGGGTTCCCAACAGAAATTGCTCGAATTGTCCCTAACCCAACACGTGATAGGTAAGGTAGATCTCATAGTTAGAATGCCACAATTACTAATGGGTATATGAAAATGACAATGATGCAATCACCCACTGGTTGCAGAAAATCAGGCTATATAGGGTGTGATCTTTCCTTGCCCAATCGAACAACACAGTCATGAATATTTACCAATAAAAAGACTTTTAGAGTTTTAGTGAGCAGTCTTTTGTTTTTCTTATACTCCTAAACTGGCAAACCCCCACTCTTCTCCTTGGGCCATTTAATCATCTACTTGACTCCCTGTTGTTGTTTTAGTATCGAGCAAAAATCTTCATTCGCCTCATATATTTCAAAGTTGTTAACCTTTGTTACTTGCAATAAATCTTTCTAGGGTTCCAATTTTAAATCTTTCTAGGGTTCCAATTTGTCGATATAGGGATAGTTTTATAAATTTCAAATAAGATTGAGAATGACCAAAATTTGTAATAGTGTTGGTAGATTCACAACCAGGTTAAAAATTGGATTATTATTATTTTATATTTAAAATCACAAATTTGTTTACAAAAATACTTCAAAGTATAGTTCGTGAATCTTCTTGACTATGGTATGTTTGGCAGGGCACATATGCGCTATTTCCAGGCATCCTAGTTTACTTATTTAAAGGTTACATCTTAGTATTTTCATAGATCCATCATATACTCAAATATCAATTGTCATCATATCCGAATGATCCACTTCTAACCATCCCCGATTTGAGTTGAGCTTTCCCTCTGGAAATCCACCATGATCACAGCTTGCGTAACAACAATAAGGCCAATATCTATGTTCCTTGCTAATACCAGTCTAACTCCAAGTCAGAAATAACACTAAAAAAAAGGCCAACTGATCCTTCATGGCTAGTCTACCATATAAATTACGAAAAAATTTAACCGTTAGCTGATTACTATCTGTTTCGATTTCCACATCTAAAATCCTATAAGAGTAGCCCATAATAGTATTCTAAATTTCTACACAAATGCCATAAATGCCATATTTTTATCTATTTGAACTTATGACATAATCTGTATATGCAGCAACAACTATCTACACATATCATTATAAACACCAATATATTATATGTAGAATAAATATATGACATTTTACAAGTTCTCAATGAGAAAGATACACACAAGTACATACACACATATATACATACATACAGTGAAACAGATATCTATATGGGAATGGGAATGGGAATGTGTTAAAATTAAAAATGTAAAAACAGGGATGTATCAAATGATGGACATGTAGCAAATTAGAGTTTTGAATTTAAGAAATGAATCACCTTGAGGTTGTTGAATCAGTATGTGTAGCGATAGCTGCTCGTTATCAATCGATGGTATGTAATTCTCAGAAAGATAACCTGTAGGGTTTTACAGGGCAAACGCAGTGAATCAGTAGAGAAAATATAATTAAAACATGTTTATTGTGTACCATATAAAGAACATATTTTTTTACCTTATCATGTCGATCAGAATCCGATTAGAGGGCTGTTAGATCCCCAACCAGATTCCTTCGCTAGGGTTTGAGAGATAATGTAAGTAAATGTGCAAGGCACGTGGTTTTGCCTATAAATACCCCTAAGGTTAACCCTCATTTCTCAAATCGCCAGAGCTGGAGAATTCAAGAATTAAGCTGCTTATTCTTCTTCTGAATTTGACCTTGTAAATAAATTATTATTTCAGTAGCATAGAATCTTCAGGTTTGTGATTCTTCCACAGTCTGTTTAATTTTCCATCACTTTACATATCTATCTGTTTACATTATCACTATTTGATTTGAAGCCTTCAGTTGATTAAACATCATAACTGCACTCTATTATTCAATTCAGTCCCTAACATCCTTCTTAGATTAACCCACCTTTACAAAACCCTAGTTACTTTCACGTGCTATTATTAGTGTCTGAAAATTTTATTATTATGTAATTAGATTTACATTAAACAGATCGAATTACTTTATATAATATAATATAAAATATAGTACATATATTTTTAGCAAAAAGTTACAATTTTGATGTCTGCTTTAACAACTTCTGAGAATGTGATTGGCTAATATAGAACCATGAATCTCTAAGTAATGTAGTTTATGATGATTATCTCATATAGATTATCTCTAGAGTTGTGTATATCAAAAGTGTAGCAACAGCACTGTTAACTTTCGGAATTGTGTAGTTCTTGAGAATTTGCGATGAGTTGGCTACATTTCTTAAATTGAGTACCCAACTCATAAGATAGTAGAAGCTGTATCTTTATATGTAGGGCAAACTCTAAAAAAGGTAACAGAAGTACCAAAAAAGTTCGATATAGTAAGTTCATGCACACGCTAAAAGGAGTGAAAGTTTATTTTATTTTATAAAAAATAGCTAACATAAAATGAAGAGATGCAGGCAACCAAATTTCTGATTTTTATTTAACCTTCTGCTGATAAAATTGAACTTACGTATGTTCTTGTTAATGTGTATCAAGTTTTATTGGAACTATCGTTACTATTTTCTTACATTTGCTATCAGTATACCAAATTGATTTTTTTGATGTGATATTATGATAATTAGTAAATTGGTTGCAGACTTGCAGTTGAAAATGGGTTTGCCAAAATTTACACGGCCTAAAGGGGGTCACGAAGAGTTAAGTTCTAACCTTTATGTAGCCAATTGTGGTCCAGCTGTTGGACTTACTTTAGATTCTATTGCATCAGCGTTCAGCTCATATGGAACAGTGAAAGGAGTATATCCTGCTGATGAGAGTGGCTGTCGTGTTATTGTTTCCTACCACGATGAGAGTTCTGCACAAGCAGCACTTGAAGCATTGGACCGAAAACCATGTTCTGATCTTGGAGGTCGTTCTTTGCATATTCGTTATTCAGTGCAACGGCCACTGTGCCAGGTATAACTAATTAGCATACCATAACAGATGCTGAAACTCTTATGCGCTTCTCTTCCCCTTTGGCTTTGAAATGAAGTCCAACATATGTCTAAGTTTGTAGCATTGGTATTCTTATAGTGGTTACAATTTACTAGAGGTGGAGAGTTTGACCTGTATACTTATGATAATGGTTGATTGGGGTTATGTTACATGGGTAAAATTGTCTCCTTTTTAAAAAAATTACGTGTAAGGAAACGGGTCAAATGCCACCCAAAGTGTATTTATAATGCATAAGACCTCTTAAATAATATATCATTAATAAAATTGTCTTACTAAAATTATATTATTTGTAATCAAAGTAGATATGATAGTTATTTACCAAAAGGTTCAAATGTTCAATTATTTTGGGGTTACCGAACGCACACAACAGGCCTGTTATACCTCCTTGTTTGCTTGTAATACTGTTGTGAATTTTGGAGCTAGCTTTACTTTATATCTTTAAAATGTGGCATTTTTCTTTCTTAGGTCATAGCTACTGATTCACTTCAGGTTTCTTTAGAAGCTTCAGAATTGAATATTCCGGGCATCTACTTGATCCATGACTTCGTTTCAGTTCAAGAAGAGGAGGTGAGTGATTTCTTCTTTTGTTTAATATATGATACTGCATCCTAAACATTTTCAACATCTTGTGCGTATAAAGCAATAAATCATATTTTTGTTTCCCTTTTTTATTTTTATTTTATTTTTTACATTTTCAGCAACTGCTTGCTGCAGTTGATGTGAGGCCTTGGCATAGTCTTGCGAAGAGAAGGGTTCAACACTATGGTTACGAATTCCGCTATGATGTAAGTGATTAATGGCACAACGCAACTTTACCCTTTTACATCTTAAATAAAACTTTGTTGGATGATCTTTATTGGTTAGAAGTTGTCATCTGTCTGATCACTCTGTCATCGTATAGCAGATGTACAAATAACTTGAATGGGGTTGCAATTCAATTTATTGGATTAATGCACGCAGATAGCAATTTTGTTTAGGCTAATTCAGTAATTCTCATTTTGAGCAATGTACTTGTTTAACAAACAATAACAACATACTTCAGTTTTTCTCCGTTTTATGCAATCATCTGTCATATAATAGAAAATATCGACATATTATATGTTTCATGCACTGGTGATGGTTTATGTATGGTTAATCCAGTTGTAATGGTTCTGTCCGATAAAAATAGATGGGAATTTGATCCTAAATTGGATGAAAATTAGTGTTTGTTGCTATATTTTTAGAAATTGAAAGTAAATTTCTAAAGAAGAGAGTAACATAAACTACATTGTTATTGTGTGTATCTAAGTTTCTAACCCTTTATCATTTTTATCATAGTTCCCGAAATATAATTATGATGACATTTAGGTTACTGTCTTACTATTACTATTCCTGTTCAGTCATGGTCTTATGAGAACAATGTAGCTTAATACCTCATAATTCAATGGACATAAAAGTTTCTGTTGGAAGTTCTGTTGAATTGCTGATAGAAATGTAACGGTCAAATATATATCATATGATGTGTTTCATCTTTGGTGGTACAGATAAGAAATGTTAATACACAACACCAACTTGGTGAACTTCCATCATTTGTTGAACATATACTTGAAAAAGTCCCTGCATTTAAGAAGCTTGATGAGGCTGCAGATGTATCATTAGACCAGCTAACGGTAATATTCTTCACTAAATATGATAATTTGATGACATGTATGCATGGGAAAATATATCTTATTTTATAATAGCTAATCTTGTGTCCATTTTTTGGAAAACTTGAAAAAAGAAAGTAAGAGGTATAATATACATACTGTTTTATCTTTTCAATTTTTCTTAAGATTATCCATGGCATACCCTAGCTTTACCATGAAAGCTTACCAACAGACGTAAATAGTTATATAGATTACATGTTTAGACAACAACAAAAAAACACAGGGTGCACAGCCACCATTGGGCGACTTACTTATGCATAGTTTTGATTCGGGCCATGTTGTATCTTTAGCTGGTGGTCAAACCAACAAAACATAGCTTACAAGGGATGGTTCAAATGGGTTAAAAGGGTTAAAGTCATCCATAGTATACTTGAATGCATAGAACTCCTAGATCTACAAGTTACAAATCAATTTTGAAATGATATTATTCTCCAAATCTTATATGACTTGCTAACTAATGATTACTTAGAAAAAATAATAATATGGAGAAGAAGTGTTTCAGATCAATCTGCCCTTGCCCTTAAAAGTACCAGTTTGACCTATTACCCAGCCCATCCATTTTACCCAAACCTATCCATTGTGCCATCTCTATTATAAAGCTAAGGAGTGTGCTAAGCCCCTAAGGAGTGTAATAATTTGGTACGTTTTCTATTATTTTGGTACAGGTAAATGAATACCCACCAGGTGTGGGTTTATCCCCACATATAGATACCCATTCAGCATTTGAGGGCTCAATTTACAGCCTTTCATTATCCGGGCCTTGCATTATGGAATTTCGAAGGTACTCACACATGGATGGTGATGGAATTACAGAAAGTTGTGATAATAGCTCAAATTTTGTAAGGAAGGCCATTTATCTTCCCCCTCGATCAATGCTCTTGCTTTCTGGAGAAGGAAGATATGCTTGGCAACATTATATTCCACACCATAAGGTAAGTTTTGCAAGCTTTCAAATTCTATGTATTATGCAGATATATGTGATAAACTTGTACTTTGTAACTATAACACTGAAAGGTTATTAAAGTGAAAATCTCAATTCTTTAATATATTTAGAGGTGGGAAAACAGCCGTGGAGGCGTGGAGGGCAGGTTGGGTAACAGGTTAAAAGGCGTAGGTTTTGGACGTTTTTTTCCAAAATCTATTAATCCTAATATGAATACGTACACTCATATGTGGATTTAAAATAAAAATATATTGATTCAGTTATAATCTGGTTTATTTCAAGGAGGTTTAATGCGTTATGTATACGCTTTCACTGACTTTCAACCCGTTCAACTCTTTTGCTATTAAGCTACTTTTAAGTTGGCCCATTAGAGAAAAAAACATAACTCAAGCCATCTCGTGTGTAGTCAAAATTGCCACCTTTCTAATTGTTTTTATTCTCAATGGAGGGATGGCTATTCACTGAATTTCTTTGGCAGCTTGATATGGTGAAGGACACTGTGATAAGAAGGGGTTCAAGAAGAGTATCGTTAACATTTCGCAAGGTATGTAAATTGTGAAGATATGATGCAGCACTTTCACCCAAAGAAAAGGGGGAAAGAAGAAATAAAATGGGAAGGTATAATAATATACATCAGGTCATCCATTCTTGGAAGAGTTGGTGAAATAGCTGTGTCGGGCTTAGTCATGTCGGGCCAATTGGGTAATGTCTCAAATGGGTGGGTTGTGTTTGAAACGAGAAACCTTTTTGCCACTCTCTATAAATAGTTAACACAAGTATGGTTTCATATTACCAACAAGAATCCATTTTAGTGTTAATAAGGCGATTTAGAAGGTTGTTTTTGTATGCATTGAAAATGCATTCATATATATATATATATATATGTGTGTGTGTGTGTGTGTGTATATATATATATATATATATATATATATGTAACGGTTTTATAAGATCTTTTTCTAGGGGACCTTATTTGATTGATCCTCACTATATAGAAAATCCTGGCATTACCTGTAGTTTGACAACTTCCAACCCATTTGACCTGTTCTATCTTTTGTTTAAGTTTTTTTTACCCATATAACTCAAGTCAAAATTATCTACCTGTAGTTCATTAGAAATGTCTAATTGCCAGAGCGCCACTCTCTTTATGAACTGAACCATGTTTTTGTTATCACTTATCGTACTAGAAGTATGTAACAAATTCTGATCATCAATTGTTTCTGTAGGTCAGAAAAGGACCATGCCAATGCGATTACCCCCAATTTTGTGATTCTCAAAGATTAAATTAAAGATAATTTATTCGGAAGGATTCTTCATGGTGAATGATCGATTGGTTTTGGGGTTTGTGCAACACGGGCCTTAATATTTATACTTGTTCAAGTTCAGATGTTAATACTACTTGGCAAGTAAGCACTAGAAGTAGAGTTGTCCACCAGCCAAGATTTTGTAGATTCAATTTATCTGGCTCTGAAAATGAAGAAAACATATCCAGACTTATCAGAACACTGTCCTTTTACATGTTCTGTAAGGTAACTTGTAAGCAAGCCAAATCGGATATTCTGTGCTTAAACTTGGTTTGAGATTGATCAAGTAAAGTCAATGATGCTTGACTTCAAGGAAATATAAGCTCAAGATATATAAGAGTTAATTTTGATTAATCCTTTTGATAGAATTTTTCACATTCATTATGACGATTGTGCTTGTACTTGGTTGGTTTTACTGGTATGGTACTCACAAGTCAAGTTTTTGTATATATATTCAATTCAAACTTGAACCGAGTTTGCTTTATTAAACATGTTTTTAGTTAATATTTTCTGAGTGTGCTCATGTATACATGCCATGTATTGATGTGCTTTGTATTTGCCTGGCTGTACAAACGCATACAATTGGACTTCATCTCATTCTGAGTTTAGAACTACAATTCAAAATTTCGTGTAGCAAATCGGACTCTGCTTCAATGTCAAATACAATGACTCAGTGAGCATGTGCACTCCTACATCATCTTTTGAAATGTCATCTAAAAAGATAATATGGCCTCCAGTCCTCCACATCAATGTCGTTAGTCGAGCCTCTATAGCTTTTGGATGTTGAAGGCCAGATTCCATTTCCAGACCAGGAAATTGCAATCCATCCGCCAAACAAACCTTTACATGCCTTAAAACCACTGTACTATGAAAAATGGTACTCCTGAGCATAAAATTAAGTTGGTATGCTTCACAGGAATCTAAATTTAAATTTCTTAAGTGAAATTTTATCTTATCAAGTTGTCAGTGAAAAAATTACAAACAACCATGAAACTTAGAAGACGCAAATAAAAACTCTGTAAGAAATGATAATTTTCAACAAATTGAGCTGATGCAAATGCGAAAGATGCATGGGTAAAGAGGGTGAGAGATAGAGTGTAACATGTGCTAGAATGAAAGAGATGCTAACATGATGACATATCAAACTATGAACAAAATAAATGGGTTTTTAATTGCCAGTTTGCCATGTCTAATTGGATCCGACAGCAGAAAATTGGATCAGATATGGGGTATGAGATCAGAATCAGCATGGGTTCACTCCATTTTCTCTGCTATAGAATCCGCATAAAATTTAATGATACAAACCCCCTTCAAATACTCAAACCACTCAAAATATCAGTGATAAATTCAAAAAGAAACAACATTCATGGTGTTATTATTGAACAAAAACAGAACAAGTATTCGGCACCCAAAACTACCACTAAGATGCGGATTATCATAATTTAAGCACCCTAATCATGGGTAACATGTTTGCCTCAAATAGCAAGTTTACAGAATAAAGTAATTAACACCTTCATTCGGCTTTTGCATCTCCAGAGCAGCAACCGCCACCATGATGGTGGTGATGGTGTTGGTGCTGATGTTGATGCTGCTTTCCCTTTAACTGCTTCCTCATGTCATATGCATCCTCTCCATCTGCATAATACTTTGCCTCTATGTCATGGATCTTGTATCCCAGTGTCTCGGTGTACAGATGGAATGCTGCACGGTTACTCTTTCTCACGTGCAGTGATACGTACTCAGCACTAAAAACCTGTTTTTATTATTCATATCAAAAACTAGTTATTACTCTTGTATTGCAAGTAAGAATGCAGTAGTTGCAAAAAACACATATATTAACATTTGATTATAGAAACTTGCATGTCTAACAGAGCGATACATCTAAGTTCTACAGCTGCAAAAACCCTATAAACATTTAACGATGCTATTTGTGTTGATATCTGTGTACCTGTTACAAGACTTTATACTTGTAACAGTATGAACACTTAATATGACTTTGTTGAATTAAATCAAAACAGACTTGCGAAAACGACTTCTTTATCACGTTACACCCCATATTACTAATCTCCCCATGAAACGTTAAAATTTTGAATCACCAAATCTTTTGTTTCCAATATCATCTGATATTTTGAAAAAATACCTACAACTGTATAACTTGCAAATAGATATATGATTAACTATTTTATAAGCTCACACGCCACAACAACTCAAGCAGTTTCTTAAACTTCCAAACAAATAAAAATATTTACTCTTAAACACCAAGCTAGCTTTACTCACTGATCAAACTCACATAATCGAACTGAACACCTATGCATAAAGCCCTACAATTCTACAATCACTGTATGTAAGTCAAAAGGGTACCAAATTGTAAGTCATTGCATCTAGTCAAAGCACCTACAATTTTACAATCACAAATAATGTAGCAAGATCAAATCGATTTTTGCTTGAGAAACTATTGTCCAAATCTCTGTTAAAGTTTGTCCAAATGATATTCTGAATTGTTAAACTTAGGTGACATTCAAAAGGGTACCACTCTCATCAAGCTAACTTAAAAGGGTTAAGTTGACAAAAAAGTAACGAATACATATAATTGAAAGTTCGATACATACAATACAATGGTGGTTACTAGTTACTTGAGGATAAAAGGTTAACGAATACATACGACATCAATAATCGGAAGTCCGATACATACAAAAACAGTTAAAGTTGGATACTTTTTGAAAAAATATAAATGGAGAATTTACTATCTTGAAACAAACAGAGTATAAATAAAATTCCAAAATATAAAAAATAAATAGGGGACCTGTTCCATGGCGTTTTGAGCGGCGGTCATAAGTTTAGTGGCAAGCCCTAATTTGCGATGTGTACGGAGAACGGCGAGTGACGTAATATGACCGTGACATTCAGTGGTTTCTTCCTCCATTTTAGCAAGAACGTAACCAACAATTTTACCACCGTAATCTTCAGCAACGTAAAGAAGGTGAGGCCATGAAAGAATGTGATAAAAGTAGTATTTCATTTGGTAGTTTTCAGGAAGACAGAATAGATTGCAAGCTTGCATAGCAAGTAAATCATCCATGGTTGCTTTACGTATGCACACCATGTTTATGATTGATTGTGGAGGTTTGATCGGATTAGGGTTTTTGAGAAAGATGAACGAAGGGAAGAATTAGGGCTTTTATCATGAACCATTACTTATGGGCGGGTTGTTTACCGGGTCAAGCAGTTTCGGGTTACAAATATCAGATTTCGGATCGGGCCAACTCCAAACAATTTATTTACAATCAAATCATATGAAAAATATTTCGATTATTCGATTACGATTTTTTCGTTCACCCCTAATGAGAACATTAAGGGCCTGTTTGTTTTACGGAATAATTTTTAAAAGAATTGGAATCTGTTAAAGGAATTGAAATTTGTAATTTGTTGAATGGTGTTTGGTTGGTAAAAATTTATCGATGGAATTGAGATGTAAATAATGTTAAATGACAAAATTATCCTTTTAATATTTTACCTAATTATCTTCATAAATCCTACATTTTCTAAGCTTATCAATTTATACAGATCTTTTTATCCAACTAATCTTTTGAACAATACTAATTTTATAAATTATAAATTTCTTATACATTATTTACCTTTTCTAATCTTTTTGTTTTACATTTATCGAGAACAACTTTGCCCAGAACTTTGCTCGATAACAACCTTATCTTGAACAATTATGTCGCACCCCTAAATTCGGGTTGCGGAAGTGAATCGGGTCGGGACGCGACTAATCAATAATCACAGCACAAAGATATAATGAACGACTTTATATGCGTCATTTTAACAAAATATATTGATTGTAATAAAAGTATACAAGAGTTATAAGGATTACATAAGCTCGGTATCCCGATCTGAAAGATTCTATGGCATTACTACTTATACAAAATATAATAATGCAGAAAAATCTTTTGATATTCGTGTTTGCATGCGACTCGAGCTATATAATTCCTGAGTAGTCCTACTACTGCTGTGTACTTGAGAATACATGCTAAAAGGTCAGCTAAAAGGTGGTGAGCTCACAGGTGTAAATGATAAACATAATGTATGAACCACAAGATTTAATAATGTGTTTGAAATTAATCAAATAAATATGTATATTACTGTCATAAATCCATAGTTTGAGCTTAACTTAGGGGTCAGGATCCGCCTTTAAGGACCTGAGTGAGGTGCCTCCGGGCGAGTGCCTAATCTACACTCGTGTGAACAAATGATAATGTGCCCGTTTGACATCAGAGTCATGGTAGCGCGACTACCCCGGACAAGGATTGTTAATCCCATATGGTACCATACACTAACATTCACGCTAAATCCATACTAACAAACTATGTGGTGGAGGTCTTTATGATTAGTAAAACAACTCATGCAGTCAATATATCGAATTTTGTACTTGTGTTAATGTGTAAAACAAATCTGAGCATGTATTCCCACCCCGTGAGTAAAAACAGTAAAAATGCGGGGCTATGAGACTCACCTGAGTCCAGTGCGTTTATCTCTATAAATGTGCGTTGCTAAACCAAGCAGCGATGTCCGAAGACTGTAACCTGAGGGCGTCCAAGACGCGCGTAGGTTAATACATGAGCATGTATCTCAAAAGATCACATATGCTAGTTGTTCATCCAACTAGTTATGTCCAAATACATTGGTTTGTTTGATTGATTGTTTGTGTTTTGAAAACATGTACGGCCCGTTAGTGACAGTTCTAATAATAATTGTCAAAGTATTATTATCATTATGTTTGTTGTATAATTATCGATGTATGTGTATAGCGGTTACGAGTATCATCGTATAAGATTTGGTGGTAGTAAGTATTCAACGCTTAGTGTGAGGAGTATATTAGAGTCCTGGCTGACAGGGGTCCAGGGGCAGCGCCCCTGGTAGCGGGGTCCAAGGGGTGGCAACCCCTGGCGGGGTCCAAGGGGCAGAGCCCCTGGCTGGGGTCGAGCTATATTGCTTTAGTGAAAAATGCATCTAAAATTTGAATTTGGGTATTGTAAGTGATAAAATTTCAAGTGTTGACACTTAGTAAAAATCCATGTTTTCAAGGTTCTGATTTGTGCGACATTGGGTGCGACACTGGATGCGACACCAAGTGCGACATAGGCTGTTGTGTCGCAGGTCAGAACTGCGACATAGGTCATTGTGTCGCTATGTGCGACATCCGCAATTTAATGCGACATAAGGTGTTGTGTCGCTACTGCGACATTCACAATTTGATGTGACATAGTGACTTGTGTCGCTATGTGCGACATATTCAATTTTTTGCGACATAGTGACTTATGTCGCTATGTGCGACGTAGCCTACTCTTAGCAACATAAGGGCTTGTGTCGCAGAAGGTCCAACCCTTCTGCGACATAACAGGCTGTCCAAAACAAAAAGTGTCGGGTTTGTGGTCAAACGACTTCGGTTTGACCCGAAACTTTTACACAAGTCTTAGATGAGTTTATAAAGCTTGCAGAAATTATTGGTTTGTGTCAGGAGTAACCCGAAGTGTTGGATCTATAAAATGGTCAAAACCGACATTTTCGATAAATGTTTAGAAAACGAGTTGTAACACCTTATTTGGACATAATCTTGCTAGATTAACAACTAAACATGTAAATAAACAAAATATAAGTGTTTCTAGAGTGTCGGGATCTTACAAATCGTCGCGCAAAGATTCTGAAAAGGTGGTTGTGTTCCTCTTGTTATCGTGATCGTTTTATCCTATACGAGCCTTGGATGATGATGAGTATTTGATGGTGTTTATGCGGTTTTTGATTAGGGTTTTAGAGAGAGGATTGAGAGAGTTTAGAGGTTAGAGAGAGAGGTGGAAAAATGATTGAAGTGAATAATGGGGGTGGTGTGGTTTGTAAGTAAGGGAGGAGAAAGTCAAGAGTATGGGAGGCCATACTCCCTACTCTTGGCCGATTTTCAGTGGGGTCCACAAGGTGTGGGCTTCACAATTTTTGTTTCCTAAATTTTGCGTTCTGTGCGGTGTTCGTTTCTCCGGTCGTTTAAACGTTTAATTATCGTTATACGTTATTTAATCACGTTTTCGTTTTAGATTCAATTCACGATATTTTTAATTGAAGTGTTTTATTAAAATACTTTATTGCGAGTTTATAAAAATATAACTTGAGGTTATTTCATTTGTCGGGCGCATTTTGCGCATTTCTGTCGTGTATGGTTAACTTTATGCGACACGATTTATGTTTCATGTATTATCAAATTAATATAATGTAATAATTGGGTTTATTATATAATTTCATATTATTTAATACTTTTGTTCACCAACGTCCGTATTGAATGTGTCGGATTCCATCCGATAATGAAATGCACGATTTAAATAAATCGCATGCGCGTGTATATATAACAATATACAAAATGATACACATAATTAGCCCTAAACATAACTAATTACATGTATTAATACAATGATTAGGCACTAAGTACTAGCCCTAATTTTTCGGGTGTTACAAATTATCACCAACACATATGAATAAGAAGTAATTAAGAACTAAAATAAAACCCATATCTTAATCTGCTATAATAAATACCACACCGTACTAAATTGGAAATATTAAGAGAAAGAAAATAAGATATTGATTCTTGAAGATGCAATTCAATATAAAACCCTAAAATGTTAAAATTGAAGAAGAATGATGAAGAAGATGGCAATTGTCCGACGGTCAATGGCGGTACGAGTGCGACGGTGGTTGCGTGCCTAACGTTGACGTGGTGCGACTTGTTAAAAAGGACGAGGCTTGTGGTGGTCGAATCTTGCTGGTCGGAATTGGTCGGATGTTGTCGGCAATCGAATGTTGCCGGCAATCGGATGTTGCTAGCCGGAGTTAGTCAGAGGTAGCAGGCCAGAAGAGTGACGAAGGATGATGAACTTTGAAAACCATGTGAATGTGAGATATGTATTTGATTTGTTATATAATGGGTATTTAGGTAAACTTGTGTACATTCCTTTGTAATGTTAAATTTTCCTTCCATGTTATGAAGGAATCTTGAATTCAGTCGAGTAAAGGAATGTGATGGAATTCAAGAATTCCAATTTCATTACTTTTTCCAACCAAACAACACTAACAATGGAATTCTAATTCCAATTCCAATGAATTATGTGAAACAAACACACCCTAAAATGTTAAAATTGAAGAAGAATGATGAAGAAGATGGCAACTGTCCGACGGTCAATGGCGGTACGAGTGCGATGGTGGTTGCGTGTCAAACGTTGACGTGGTGCGACTTGTTAAAAAGGACGAGGTTTGTGGTGGTCGAATCTTGCTGGTCGGAGTTGGTCGGATGTTGTCGGCGGTCGGATGTTGCCGGCGGTCGAATGTTGCCGGCGGTCGAATGTTGCCGGCGATCGGATGTTGCTAGTCGGAGTTGGTCGGATGTTGCTGGCCAGAGTTAGTCGGAGGTAGCAGGCCAGAAGAGTGACAAAGTATGATGAACTGAGGAAACCATGTGAATGTGAAATCTGTATTTGATTTGTTATATAATGGGTATTTAGGTAAATTTGTGTACATTCCTTTCTAATGTTAAATTTTCCTTCCATGTTATAAAGGAATCTTGAATTCAGTTGAGTAAAGGAATGTGATGGAATTCAGGAATTCCAATTTCATTACTTTTTCCAACCAACCAAACAACACTAACAATAGAATTCTAATTCCAATTCCAATGAATTCCAATGAATTATGTGAAACAAACACACCCTAAGATTGAAAAATAGCTATGAAAAGATAGATAAAACTTGACCCTCTTATAAATTTTTGTTAACCCACAAAATAATGAAAGTTACAATTATAATTTTATTAATTATGATAAAATAAAAATAAAGGTTCACAATATTATTGTGAATCAAAATATATCAAAAGGTTCATAGTAACATTTTAGTGCAGCAACAAAAATAATTAAACCTTATTTTATTGTAAATTTTTCATGACATCAGCAATATCCCCAATATTAGATAAGATAAATTTACCTCAATCTTTATTCAAACCGTCCACCATAAGTCCATAACATCAAATAAAAGGGATGGAATGTAGGTTTTGTAAAGTATTCAACAATAATAAGATTAATAATACTACTAATAATAATAATCATAACATATGAATCCAAGTACCAATTTCATGAAACAAACATAACATTAAGCCTTGTCCCAATAGTTAAGACTTACGACCATGAGTATCCATCCTGCCAAGGTAAGGTTAATAGCCCAAAAAGTTATGCTAGTGTCCAGTATGCATATTTAATTTATTTTTTCTATAATGACACTTTTTTTTTAGAAAGCAAAATTTTATTTAAAAAACCACAACAGAAGTTACAACTCAAATAACACCTACATATATACAGCTACATCATTGACTTTGCCATCATCACATATATGCTACTAATCTAGAAAATCAATTTTCATGTACAGCACGCCAACGTGATACTAAGAAACAATTACTTGTATGCCTCCAGTAGCCCATGTACAACCTCCACCCAACTCCTTTTTGACCATTTACAGCGAGCGAAAACGTCCACCAATATGCTAAAATCCACCCCTGCAGAAACAGTATTTCGACCCGATTCATGTTACACCTGAAATAACCACTGATCTAGGATCACGTAGTAACGCACCACATTTTTTTTTTAAATCGGAAGCGCAAACACTTTTATATTATATACAATAGATGACATAAAGTCATCTACAAAAATCATTATACAATTCATAAGTATTAGATGATAACTTACAAACTAGTAAAATGTATCGTGACAATATATATATCAAAATAATATCAGAGTAGCTATGGTCAACCACTTCCAAGCACTCCTTGCCCAGTCCCATTCAAGTCAAAACCTGTAAGGAGTAAACAACGGGATTAGCACGAAGCTAAGTGAATAAACCTGTTACAACCAGTTTGACCTAGCTCAACATAATTAGTTTTCAACAATTAACACATAGACTCAACATCACCAAGAGGATCGGTGGTCCTTGTGGCGCCCTCAGACCGCGGTGGCCCACCAAGCGACACTTATGATCACTGCAGGCCAATACAGTGATTTACCGATAGCTGGTTACTACCTTTAGTCAATATGTGTTCCATTCTCAACACATGATTGTAAATCACACATTGACTAACCTGTAGTCCCCCAGCCCAACAATCGTTGACCTCCGAATCACCAAATGCCCTAAGACGACTCATCACATATAACACGTGTATTTCATCAATCAATAGTCAACAATTCAACAATCACAATAGCAACTATGTTCACTTGTTGTAACCAAATATGTTACAACCGAATCACACTGAGAGTACAAGTCCACTCACCTGTCAACTTCGATCCACTTACTCAGTTGACTAACTCACTGAGTCTTCGGTGTATCTGTAAACACCACAAAGCAATGGAGTTAGTAACTCAATTCAACTTATTCGCTCACTAAATACAATCACATATATATATATATGCATACATACAAAAGCACAACAATATTCACATTGGTTTTACCACTGTTTTAGTACCATACCCGATCGGCTCACATACCTTAGCCGTTCGGCTAAAGGCTTTACCCGATCGGCTCACCTTGACCCGATCAGCTAGCATAACTAATTTTCAAAACCTTCGTTCAAAGGCCACTTTCTGTCATGAATTTACACTAATATAGCCGTTCATCTAATTTTACCCGTTCGGCTCATTGGTCATACCCGATCGGCTCACCAAGTTTAGCCGATCGGCTATGAAGCTTAAACACAGAATCTGCACAGAACTTGTTCTATTTCCTGCACAAACCCTAACTCGAAATTCATACTAACACAGCTTCAAACTCAAGTTCTAATTATGCTATGATCATATAATAACATCATGTAACATCAAATAAGTATCAATATCAACTCCAAACACTATTTCTATACACAATCAATCATGTATCTAACCTAACTAAATCAAACCATGTATATTAAATAAAAGCTTCAAATACACTTACACTTTGAATGAAAAAGATGATATGAGCTAAAATCTCTTATCAATCAACAACTTGAACCTAGCAATTTAAGTTTGATTCTTCAAATTTGTGCATAAGGTTTCATGAGGTTGTAAAGGAAGTGAAAATCACAGTGAAGAAGATGAAGTCGGGTTATACCCACTTTCATTACTATATCATAGTATAATTATATACCCGTTCTAACTCTATTGTCTGAAACCTAAATACCAATTGCGAGAAAACTATTTTATTATACTGTGAACTAGAACTATTTAAATTTGTCAATAATTCACTAGTCACAATTAATCATTTGACCAAATTTCCTAAGTTATTAACCAAAACATATAAGACACAATAATTTAAATATAACAATTAAAATATATAAGTAAGGGAAATTACCAGATTACCCTCGAATCACAAAGCGGGTGTTACACACGTATCCACCGTTTCCACTAAAACTCTTTCACTTTCAGCCTTGCTTTTATCCACTCGAAGCTTCTAAGTTGCACTTCTTGAAATACACCAACTCCTCTTATAATCTTTTGTCCAAAAACTTTATCATCGCTGTTTTTCCAAATTAAATAGGTTGTTACCCATTTCACCCCTTCCCAGATCACCCTTGACAGATTAGAAATTGGACCAGAAATACCCAACTCCAATAACTCCCCTACCTCCAAAACTTCACATCTATCGAAACAATCGAGAGGTCATACTTCATGAAAGCAAAAACTTAGAAATTGAAATACATAATTCATGAAATCAGCCACCCAATCGAGAGGTCATACAATGAAGCTAGTCTACTGCCTACATTCTTTCGAAGATAACGCATCATGTCCTCATATTATTCACCCTCTAAATTCTTTTGAAGATCTGGGACTACTGCCTTCACCATTAGCCTAATATTTTTACCATCAACACATTCAATTAGAAACTTAAAAAGAAGAAAATATAGCTTTAATATCATCCACAATGTGTCCAATTCTAGGCTCGGGTCTTGTTGGAGCACGTGCCCAACAATCCATATGATATCGAATCAATGAAGTATTAGCTTCAGTCTTAAATTTCAAAGTCTATACCTGATTCTGATCTGCTTGATTTGCAACAGTTTTGGTTTCTTCCTTTTTAGAACGCTTGACTTGTCACTATTTTCTACCAAAAAATATGCTATGTGTTACTGGGCACACAATTAACATAGAAATCAAGCAATAACAACATTTGGATCTATACAACCATTCATATCTATTCTACACATTGTAAAGCTAATTAGATATATGTCACACTTTACCTCCTTGGTTCTTAGTAGTTACACTTTTATACCTAACAAAATTAATCCATGATTGTATATTAAAATTATCAAGGTTAAACCAAAAGCAACCTGGTTTCAAGCATGTTAGAAGTAGTGAGCATTCAATTGAGACCATGACATGGAACTCTCTTGTTGCCATTATTGGAAGCAGAATCAAGGGCTTCTTATTGCATCTTTATGAGCTTGGCGTCAGGGGCGGAGTTAGGATCTAGAAGTAGGGGGCAAAAAAAAAAATTAAAAATTATTTGTTCATGTTTTTGGGGGGCAAAAGTTATGAAATATCGCAAATACCCTTAAAAAATTCCTTTATTACATGATTTGAGAATTCTTTGAGGGGCAGCTGCCCCCCATGCCCCCCTCTGCCTCCGCCCCTGCTTGGCGTAGACACCATTTTCGCCCCTTGTTAAAAGCTCATCATGAGTTTGCATTTCTATAACACCACCATGCTGCGAAAGCACCACAAGATTTGTTCAACAACACCTACATGAAAAAACAAAGAAATATATCATTTATATCAATATAGAATTATTATTTCCTTGATTTAGCTCTAGCTTACTAACAACCAAAAGATAATTTATTTTACTGAATTGATGTTCTTCTAACCTAAACTAAAAGACCATTCACTCAAATTCCTCATTTCTTACCACGGTTAGTGAGTCCAGCTACAACGAATAACATCAACACCCTTTGTTCGTGCATAATACAGCTTCCATGCATCCACAACGAACTCTTTGAACAAAAGAGGGCAATGAATTCAATATTCATATAATATCAAAGCCTGAAAAAATTCACCATGTACATCATAAACATAAAGAAAAATCATACCTTTGACTCCTGCCTTTCGTTTAGCCTCTGGATTCTCAAACATTTCATGTAGTATAAAAGAAAGTCATATCACTAACATTATAATAACAACATAAATCCGGAACAATATTATCAGCATAAAGCTTCACCAAAAAACAGCACAAATGAAGTCATTAAAATTAAAAATTATTTATTTAAAACTATATATAGATGTTACCTTGTGTATATTAAAAACCATAAAACGACATCCTGCTTTTTTGATTTAATATCCAAGAAGCATAATCTGCTAACAATAAGCAAATGCATCTCCGTCATTTCATCGAATAGCTGGTGTGCGTTCACGAAGATACATATCCTTTGTATAATGCTATATACGATAAACCCTAATTAGAACTTACTTGATCTTTGTACGCTAAGGCTTCTAGTAATCATCTTCTATGGCTTCTTCACCGTCTTTCTTTCACTTAGATCGATCATTTTCAAGAAATTTCAGGATATCTTAAAACCTTCACCAAACAAACATACGAAAATCAAATCCACATTTAAATCAATATTCGAACGAAGAAATCAAATTGAGAAATTTACCTCTGTTGGAAAAATTTAAAGAATATGGAGAAAGAATATTAAGTTGAAAAAGTGAGATAAACACAAAATATATGCCTAGCAGAACTTGAAATACTAACCGATTAAGCGAGAATTGTAGATGAGGAAGATGAAACCCAAACCAGGAAGATCCATGATTTCAATATGAAAATGAGGAAGATGAAACGATCCCGTGAATATTGCTTCGGAAGAATATGGAGTAGCAATTATAATTTTTAATTAATCGAAGAAAGAAGATGAATGTGATATGAATCCAGCTCCTCAATTTAATTTTGGGGCGGTGCACAAAGAAAGGGGGAGCGTGATATTGGTAGGTGGGATTGACCAATGAAATAAAAGAGTGCAAAGGAAGTTTAATGTAAAGTATTTACATGTCTAGAAACTCACAAAATAAATAATAAAATCATTTCATATAATTTTTAAGTTATTTTAAAATCTAAATATCACATATCGATGACATCAGCGGTTTAACCACAACTTGACACATCAGCATGAAAATCTACTATATGACTTGACAAGTCAGCTTCATGACATCATCAATATCCCCCTTTATTTACGGATTGCTGAATATCCTCATTTATTAGATAAGATAGATAGATGGACTCAATTAATTGCCGTTATGCATTAAAGGATCTAGATTAATTCATACTAATCTATTTTAAGTAGGGTTATATAATTATGAGTTTCTTTTAAATATACACAGATAAGAGATACATAGAGATGAGTACCATTTCTCTTTTCTTGGTTGACTTGGTACGTCACTACACACTCTCATACACTTGTATGGTTGCTGCTTTATGAGCTTGTACTACAAGCTCCTTCAGCTGCACTATTGATTGCCGCATAGACAACTCGTACATTACGCATTAAACTTGAGAAACTCATTCCAATTCCAACGGTTCCAACTTTATTAGTAGAACGTAATAACGGAGCATCCTGATTTTAGCAATACCCATAAGTTTCTTTTTTCCAGAACCTGCTCCTATCGACGGAGGCGGAATCTGCCCTTATAATCCGACGGTAAACTTCTCAGCACTAATCTAACTTTCATACAGTTTATCGTTATATGTCATATCATTGATCATTGATGATTAAGCACAATCTAGGTTTTATATACTCTTCGTAAAATTGTTCATTTAGAGTAGATAGCAGTACTGCATATTTCTACGGCTTATAAACGCAATAATCACTTTTAATTGGTGGATACCTGCTACGCTGTAGCTTATTTTAGAGGAAACAGTTACTGTATTATCTTTTGTAGCTGATGGATTGATGCTTATTTTATACACACTTTTTTAAGCCATAAGCAAATTTACCTCTGCAATTCCGAACACATTTGTGCAAAAACTAAAAAAAAATAAAGTATATGATTAGAAGGTGTGTTGTTTCCGGTCGTTTTGTAACCTGATTAAACTTCAGTTCCATTTACAGGCATCTGTTTTGTACTATTTGTGCTGCAGTTTGCAAGTAGACGACATGGATTGGGCTCTTTTGGATAGAACCTGGGAAAAATGGGCGTCTAACGATGTTGGTTCTTCTGGTGTGTAATTACAACCCGTTCAGTCGTTTGGATGTTATGTTATCCAATTCTGTGTTTACTTACAAGTTACGATGCTTATATTCATTAGTGTATGTACAGGTCATCCATTGAAGGCTGCTCTACTAGTCAACTATGATCCAAACGGACCTTCTCGTCTACTGTCTACAATGTGAACTTCTCACGTATATCTATTTATCAGAGTGTTTAGTAAGATGTATTTTTTCTTAGCATTTTATAATATACGGTCATAAAGTTTACATACACAAATTGCCTTTAATACAGTATATCTTAAGAATGGATGTTATTACTCAAGGTAAACTAGAAGTTTTTGTTTGGATAAATTCACCAATGATCGTTTTCTTTGATGATTATTGGTTACTGAACAAAAGATACCGATTGTAGTGAGTAAGTGAAATGTTGTAAGCATTAGCAATTTTTTTTAAATGAGTTAATCTGGGAAGTGGTAGTCCACTAGTCCTAAGAGAAATTTGAAAAAATTTCAAGAAGTTCTTATATATCGTTTAAGCTTGGAAAAGTTTTTTTTCTTCGATTTCTTGTTGTTGCATAAGTCATATCTTCCTCAGTTTTTTTTTTTTTTGGGTGCTTGATGGATTCCACCTCTTGAAAGGACTTGATTATCATTTGATGAACTCACACTCTTATGGAGATTATAAAAATCAAGATTGTTATGTAAGACAGTCTTTGCTCTGTGTTAGTTTGTGTAACACACATGATAAGGAACTCACATGTAGACTATTTCCAAGCTTGTATTGACTTGATTGGTGATAAAACGAGGGTTATAGGAGTCTTTTGTAAGGATGTTTTCATTTAATCCCTAATCTGTCAAAACATGCTAAGAATATGAATGGTTCATTTAATAAGAAGACTTGTTGCATGTCACTGTGACTTTGCTTAAAGGCTTAAAAGCTGAAATGGTAAAAAGTTGGCTTCTCATAACAAACGACATTACAACAAATACTTTGGGTTACACATGTTGATGCTCTCAAATCTGTGTCACTAAGTATTTCTCTCTTTTTAACTTTTTGATATCTTATATCGGTGTTGATTCATAATTATGGTCTGGCTACAAGAAACTGTTCAAGAATGAATCTTGATGTTTGCAGTGCAGAGGAGGAGGGTATAGAAGCAGATCCCATTGAAGTGGGTGAGTTTGCGAACTTCGTAAAACGAGGCAATTACCAGAGTGAAAGCTTCTATATCAAGTCAAATCAATGTAAGTTCTATAAAGAGACTATAAGGGGATTGAAGCTTTACCGTCATCATAAATTACCATAGGATGTAGTCTCATGATATTCACACTACTCTATCTGGTTTCTGCATATTAAGTTCACCAATATTGTCTTTGGTTACCATTTTTTTGCATATAAAACTTTTTCAATAATAATTATTTCTTAGTCAATTGCATCTTTTCATCCTAATCTTCATGTTAGTAGAGGATAGAGGACAAGAGGCATGTACGATTTGTTTTTTGAAATTTTATTTTGTAGCTCACTGCTGGCTCTTATACGGTTTAAAGCTTATAAAATGTTTATGCTTTCAGTCTAGTTTCTGCAACAATTTCATTTTATGTCCAAGGCTCGGGTGAAGCTTGTGTTTGAAAAATTTCAGCTTCTTTGGAGTTAATGCACCTAATTAGTGCTAATTCGAGTGCATGTTGAGCGCTGTACGCCCGAATCCTAATTGTACCACTAGTTTTCTCTTAGGGTTTGTTTGGGGTTTGCATTTTGGAAGTCATTTAAATTTCGCAACCAATTATATTAGGGGTAAACTATCAGTTTATATCTACGTATGAAATAAAGTCACCTATCTACTCACTTTTAACATAATTCAGAAAACTCTTACTCCCATTTTCACAAATGTATATCTTTTTTCCTTTTTTCTCTCGTTTTACGTAAAAAAATGTTTTTTTGGTTGTTTACCTATTATTTCCTGAAAATATTCAGAATTTGCCACACACTCGATCATCCTTTGTTATTTTTACAACTTCAAATAGCATGAATACATCATTACTTCTTTCCTACAACTTTCTATTGGAAATAGTTACATGATTATTCGATATCACGTAAAATCTTCTAAAATGCACACCCAAAGACGACATACGTATGTATGATGCTATACCATCTTTACGGGAAGTTCCCAATTGGTTTTGTTGGCAGATGTTGTTACATCAATACATGAGAATTGGTTTTGTGGAAGGTGCATGAACACTTCAAAGCCTGCTGCTGAAGGAGCAATAGTGTACAAGACACCATCGTTCCTCTTTGTTGCACTGTAAGAAATCATATTTCACCTTTTCCTTCCTTACATTAGAGGTGGCAAAATAGGCGGGTCTGGTATAGAGTCAAACAGTTAAACATTCATGTGCAGGTTCGAACCAGTCAGGTTAGGTTAACCTGAAACACTTCCTGTCAATGGCTTGTTAACTATAGCTACAAGCCTACAAAGATTATATTATTTTTAGTGTAATCTCAATTTATGACTAAGATCGTAGGTGGTTTTACGTTTTAGGCAAATTTAAAACCATTAGACCCATTCCCTTGCTAGCTAATCTTTTTCTACCTGTTCTACTCTTCAGTAATAAAACATAAGTGAATGAGTCGGAATGACAACTTATACGTAATCCGTATCGACCTTATCCTTCTATGATGCAACTTTTTTAATTCACCCTGATGTTTTGCAATGAGCTGCTACAGATATGATGGCTCCATTGGTGCAGCATCTCGTGCGATGGCCGCAGTTGATCGTTTTGTATGGCAGTTGGAACGAAGAAATCTTTGATAATGTACGGCCAGATGGTACTTTGCACTTTCTTTGTGGTGTTTTAAGATAATATTTGTTGGATATGGAGATTGTTGACTCTTTTATGCATGAATAGGTCGATCTGGGTTAGGTCGAATTGGCTACATAAAAAAATTGTCAACTTAATCCATGTGAGTCCTTAGAGGTCTTTTTAGATCAACTAGATTATTTTTGGTCCAATTTACTTTGTAAATAGTTGCTTCTCCATTAGGTTGTTGATGCGTCTTCCTTTTGTAGCTATACTTGGTCAACTTTTTATTCAGTCCGTTTATTCTATCGAATTTGTAATTGCATTGATATATATATATAGCTCCACCCAGATTAACACATGTTTGTTGCATCAATGTACACCATTTGAGGCCTCTTTGTTTTACTGTTTGTTAGTCCGAATTCTCATGATTCTTTCTAGTTTAATTGTATTCCTTGATTTCCTACCGTTTAAAGCCACTTTGGTTTCTGAATATGTTATATATCCCCTACATGCTGAGTGTTCATATGTAGTTATCACAATTACCTCCTTAAAATTGGATAAAAAAGTTTAAGTTGATCAGTTTGGTTCAATATGGTCTTAGGTTTTTTACATCTTTGGTGGACAGGTCTGAATCACAAACTATTTTGTGGTCTCAATCAATCCTGAAACAAACCACATCTATCAGATTCCATCTATTAGAAAACAAAAGAAGATGAATAATACTTAATGCGTTCCCGAGTTGGAAAGAATCGGAAAGAAGATAAATGAACTTTATAGGGACTGGCGTTCCCGAGTTGAAAAGAAATGGAGGGAAATCACATTTTATCACTTGTTTGATCTTTCATCATTTTCTCCGCTTCTCTTATCTTCTTCCGAATAACCAATTTGGGATTGGGCTCTAAGTTTCGTGGATTACAACACACGAACATGTCGAACGACATACGTTTATTGAATTCTTGGTATGTAACCACTTTTATTTACGAGTAGTGCACGTCTAATTCGAATAATATATTCTGAAATTAGAGCAAATTGATAGAATTGTGTTTCCCCTTCTAGTCGTCCAAGAACTGTGATTTTATTTTATAGATTAATATTTTTTTCCCTCAAATTTTTCGTCAAATATTTCAACCAGTTATCCACAATGTACGATTCAAAAGTCAACTGTAATCGTTTCGTATGTGACAGGGTAATCACGCCATACAAACAGTTTTACTAAACAGGAAATCAATAACAAATACGTTATCATTTTACCAAAGTTTATAGTTCTTGTGGTTTTCACAAAACCTTTAGTTCTTACTTATTCCTTCAATATATATACATGACGCTGAAACCCATAAATTTTTCTTAATATTTATTTATATGCATTTATATAAAAGCTATCGTATCTATTAAAATATCTAAACTATCATTTAACTGTGTAAATATAATAAATAAATTTAGATATGACATTTTCAAATTATCATATCATGAATGACACATAATTTATATATATATATATATATGTGTGTGTATACATATATTGTATAAAAAATGCTCCGGAGTAACAATCTAAATTTAGGAGGTGTTTGGGTGAACTTATTTTTGAAGCTTATTAATTTATTTGTTTATTCCAATACAATAAGTTAACATTCTTGTGTTTGGATTAGCTTATTTACTTATGATTATATGGTTATTACGAGGGGATTTTAAAAGCTCAAAATGTAGGGTTTTGGGGAGGTTATTTTGTTTGCTTATAAATAGATAAGCCCATAAATCCTACCAATGGTTTATTTTTAGCTTATAAGGGCGCGTTTAGTTACGGAAAAATATCCTCATTGTGAGGGATACGATTAACCTTTTCCAAGAGAGAGAGTGTAGATGAAAATCTGGAAAACTATAAAAAATAGTTTTCAAATTTTTAGTTATAAAAGGGAAAATAAGGATTTTCATTTTCTTATAAAAGTTTTGAGGAAAACTCAGATTTGAACGTGTTTTTCATTTTTCTTGTTTTCTTAGAAAAACTTATGAAAAAATGGGAGAGTTTTATGTAACTAAACGCGTCCTAAATCTCTATCACAAGCAAGTAATTAAGCTAACCAAAATACCAAATAAGCTTATCAAAACATCAAATCTCAAACTTATTATATCATAATAAGAAGGAAATAAACAAATAAGTCAAGAAAATAAGCTTCTCAAATATCCACTACTTCTTGCTTATTTGGTTATATTTAATAAGCTAATAAAGCTTCAAAATAAGCCCACTCAAACACCCACCGGACTTGGAAATGTGATCGATTTCTATATTGATATTTACGTCTATAGATTTTTTAGATATATTTAGCCAAACCTTTTCTGTTTTATAATCGGATAAAATAAAGGGTCCAGATCAGAGGAGAACAAAAGGTGGAGATGGAATGGAGAGCAGGGACTATTTTGCAATTATAACAAAGTTTTGGACCTGCCTAAAAATCTGCCCGAAAATTTGTTCAAAAATTGTCAAAAAATCATTTAATCAAAAAACTTCTAATATTAAAAATTCTGTCAAAAACGCTAAAAAAATAAGATGCAGTAAAAATATACAAGATGCAACAAATATGTAATATTAATTTTTTCAGATTCAATAATAAAACAGAGATTTACATAAGATGCAGTAAATAAGTATAAGTAGTTATTTTTATTTGAATACATAAATGCTAAAAGAACATAAGATGTAGTGATAATATACAAGATGCAGTAAATATGCAATATTAATTTTTTAGATCCAAGAATAAAACCAAGATTTACATAAGATGTAGTAAAATAAGTATAAACAATTTTTATATTTCAACACATAAAAAGCTGAAACAACATAAGATGCAGTAACAATATACAAGATGTAGTAAACATGTAATATTAATTTTTTAGATTCAAGAATAAAACCAAGATTTACATAAGATACACTAAAATAAGTATAAGTAGTTCTTTTATTTCAACACATAAAAAAGCTAAAACAACATAAGATGCAGTAAAAAGTATTAACAAGTTTTCAATGTAAAAATAAAATAAAAGTTGTAAAAAAACATGAAATCGCTAAAAATCATAAGATGCGGTAACTAATATACAACATGCAGTAAATAAGTAATACTAACTTTATAAATTTAAAAATAAAATCAAAGTTTACAAACACATAAAAGTTTTAAAAGAACATAAGATGCGGTAAGTAAGTAACTACAAATATACATTAATTGAACGTACGATGTAGTAACGCTAGATGCAGTAGAAAAATGCAAGATGCAGTCAATTTTTTTCAAATCTAAAAAGTAGATCTACTTTTCAGATCTACTTTTTATGTATAGATTTACGAATTTTCAGATCTATTACTCTTAGATCTAAATATTTTTACAAAGTAGTGGTGTTTTTAAGATGATGAAGTCAGTGGTGGTGGTGGAGAGGCGATGGAGTGGCCGGAAAAGATGGAGAACGTCACGGTTGGTTACGTCCGGTGGATGCCGGTTCACCAACGGTGGTGGTTCACATCCCAACTCTCCGACAACAAAAACGCTCGTTTCTATACGTTTCTTTTCTCCGGTTACGAACACGATGATGGTGACGGTGGTGGCGCGACGGTGACGTTCGTCGAGCTGCGATGACAGTGGTGAAATGGTGATGACGACGACGATGGTGAAGTAGGTGCGGCGGTGGTGAAGGAGGTAGTGGTGGTTTGTTGGTGTATGAGTTTGTGTGTTTTGTGAATAGATAGAGAATTAGAGATTATGGGTGTGTTTTTGTGAAAGGTGAGAGAAAATGAATGGAGTAAATGACTGCCCAAAGAGATGTCCTATCTTTCTAACTTACATAAATTGCAAATAGATCAAATAACCTCAACCATTGATGAAGGGAATAGATCAAATCTAAAATAAAAAATTAAATCAAATAAGTATGTAACGGTTATAATTCCAATTTTCTAATTTTTGTTTATCCCCAGTTACAACCAAACCCTAGATCCTTTTCTTCAGAGGTTAAACCTTCTCTATCTCTTTACATTACGTCATTCCTATTAATCTATACATCTATCTGCACACACATATATCCATCCATCTATCTATCTATTCACGAATACGTCGATGTATAATATTCGTAAACAGTAACATATAATCTCTACTGTGTTTACTTACATCTGTTGCAGTAAACAAACCGCAAACTAGTGCTTACCGGAAGGACGATGAGTGGCAGCGTATCGGTGGCGTTTAGCGGAGGCGGTGGAGATGTGTACCGGCCACCGTTCACGGCGGTGCAATGGCAGGAGCTGGAACATCAAGCTTTAATCTATAAGTATATGGTTGCAGGAGTGCCTGTTCCATCTGACCTTGTTTTGCCAATTAGAAGGAGCTTAGAAGCTATATCTGCTAGGTTTTTTAATCAATCCAACTGTAAGTTAATTCCATCTTTTGACTGTTTGCTACTGGCAGATTTACATTTATCATTTTTTTCATTCACACTGCAGTTTGATTTTTGTTTCTATGTTGAGAAATGATATGCTTGATGATTTCTTTATTAAATAGATTAAGATTATTGCAACAGCTTATAGTGGAAGTTCGAAAAAGCCTGCATGACATGTGACATTACAAGCGCTAGTTTAAGTCACAGTATGTATTGAGCCTTAATAGATAGTGGTATGAGATTTTTGTATATTTGTCAGGGAATTTTATAAGGAATAAGGCAAGCCTGCAAGAAAGTACAATGCAGTATTCATTTTTTTTGTGATATACACAACATACTTATTTGAAGAATTTAACTCACCAAAGTATGTAATTTGTTGCATTTCAAGGTAAAAAATGGCAATTATGTTACATTAATGGCAATTATATATATATATATATATACCTATATATATGTTAGAAGTGAATAGTACATTGCATTTTCTTGTTGTCTGCACCATAAGTTATACTGAGTTTATTTTATTTTTATAGACGTCTACTTTGTGATGTTTCATATCTAGTTTAAATCATGACTCCATGTTTGTGGGTTCAATGTTAGTTGTTTATCTTCTTTAACAAAATGTCAAGATATTTGCATACACTCATCTAAATTCAACTGCCATTTTCTGGAGGAGTTTGACTGTTGTTTCCTAAGTGTATCTGGTTTAGTTTATTGATCTTTGACACTTTGAAACTAATTCTGATTAACTGATTTAGATGCTTGTTGAAAGCTATTCTTTCTCAGTTACATTTCTTGTATTTCTTGTTCATATGCATAAAGTTTCCTTGTTTTATTCGCATTACTTATGGCTGCTTACAAATTTTATCAAGCAGTGGGATATTGCTCATATTATGGGAAAAAGTTTGACCCTGAGCCTGGAAGATGTCGGAGAACAGATGGTAAGAAATGGAGATGCTCCAAAGATGCATATCATGAATCAAAATACTGTGAGCGGCACATGAACCGTGGCCGTAACCGTTCAAGAAAGCCTGTGGAATCTCAATCATCTTCTCAGCCGTTATCGACTGCAATGTCCCGTGTTGGTACTGTGAACAGTACTGGCAGTGGCAAGGGGAGCTTACACAATGTTAACAATGCAAGCCAATCGTTGTATTCCTTCACTAATTCGGGGAATCTTGATTTTGGAAGCAATGTGTCAAAGTTGCAGCTGGATACTAGTCCGTACGTGATCAACAACAGAAATCTTAGGTACTTCATTTTTATTCATTCGAGGATAATTTGTGAGTTTTTCTCACGTGGCTGCTGGCATAGTTTGATAAGTGGTAGATAGAAGTGGAAACGGGTGTTGATGGGGTTAAATGGTTAAGACTAGCATTAGTAGTTTGCCATTACGTTTAGTTCACTTCTGCCTTGGCAACTTGCCAAAAATGAGTAGTGTTAAATCCACATGATTTACTTCTTACCGAAATATATTACAGCGTAGAAGTTACCTTTTTTAAAGATGGTGCAATAAACGTGCTGTATTTTCTGTTTATTTTATCTTTATTAGCTATTAGCTATGTTCGCTTTAAGTTGCATCGAATTTCAGTTTTCTGATAATGCTTTAATGGTTTTTGAAACAGTGCACAATATTTACTTCAATTTAAACAAATGTTTGATGTGAAGAAATTTTTCTGTGTTCGATTAACACATTATTTGGTTAAGTTTGCCTCCCCACTGAGCTTTATCATCATTTGAATGTAATATATCCGAAACATACATACTTGGCTATCTTAGCATTTGAATATACTTGGCAATCTTTGCATTTGTATGTATTTAATGAGGGAGGTTAATGGGTATAAGGTATTTATAATATATTCTAATAAAATATGCCATTCAACATCAACTAGCTCGAGAAGATATCCAGAGTTCAATAATGTATTGATCTCTTTTACTTTTTAAAGGCTTCTAGAAGGGTTACATCATTCAATAACACTCCTCATGTTCTTTCAAAAGAGGTGGCAATTTTAGACCCATTGGTTAAGTATGGGTCAATTTGGTTAATTTTTAGGAGGGGATGGGTTTGTTGGGTCTCCTCCCTATTTTTTGGATGGGTCTAAATGGGTTTTTCAATATAACCTCTAATTGTGTAACAATTAACCAACGGGTTTAGTCGGGTCTAGCGGGTATTTTTTATTTTTTTTTCATCTTTCACTCAAATAAAAAAAAAAATTGGTGAACCCGATGACCCGACCCGACCCGAGACCCATTTGACCCGGACCCATTTAGACCCATCCTTCTAAATGACCCATCTAGACCCGGACCCATTTAGACCCAAACCCATCTAGACCCGTGACCCGACCCGACCCATTCATTTTGCCACCTAAGAAGACACATAATAATTATATGTATAATAATATTAATAAATATATATACACTTAATGAATGGCATTCAAGCGTAAAATCTATACATCAATCCAAAATATTTATTTAGAGGCTCTTTGGGGTTGTTTCTTTCTTTTGCATTACTTTTTGGATCGAGAGGGTATACTATTTACTGGTTACACTTCACAAATTAACCTGCATCAAGTAATCATTGCTTAGAATAATGGAAGTTCACACCTATTAAAATACCACAAGTTTCTATTCTGTTTTTATTCCTCTATTAAAAAACTTTTTATTTCTGATAATCTGATCTTAGTATAGTAGAAGATGTTGCTATAATGCAGTGACTTATGTTTCTAGTTACATATTGTATTCATATAAATTTATGATGACACCATGACAGGGTTTCCAACTGTACTTATATTTCCAAACACTGAATCAAGTGTCTTCTTGTTAATGCCTTAATTAAAATTAGATGTATCATTATTGACATGCAGCTATTCTCAAGGGTTGACCATCAATGTTGATGGTCAAAGTTACCTTTCTGGAGGAGAAATGGGGGGTCTTGGCATGGACGCTAATGTTGACAGTTCATGGGGTCTATTGCCTTCTCAAGTTTCTACAAATTCCTTATTGAAGCCAATAAACGATTTATACTTACAAAGCAACTCCCTGCAACTTAACATGGGAAATGCTTCTAACCCCATGATTGGTGCTACTTCAATGTCAAAAGAAAGGCAACAACATTGCTTTTTTGGTAGTGAGATTGGCTCACAGGAGCAGGTAAAGGATGATCAGTATCCAATGCTTCCGTTCTTTAACGAGTGTCCAAAAGCTAAAGAAGCATGGTCCAATCTTGATGCTACGACTCAGTTATCCATGTCGATGGATCCTGAATTTAATGCATGAAATGCTTGTCCTCTTAACGGTGCGTCTTCGTATATGACTCTTTAGATGTGGCAAATTGGGTGGTTGAGTAGCCGGCAAACAAGTTTAGATCAAAATGGGTAAGTTTGTAGGGGTCTGGATCATAAACATTGCAATGTTTCTATTATCTTAATAATAAAATAATCAATTTTCTGAAATAATGTTTTAGAAGATTTTGTGCCTTAAATATCACACTTTTGGTGTTTTTCTGTCTGACCCATATAAACAGTTTCCCTTTTGGCTAACTATTTTGATTTTATCCATTTGGCCTGTTTGGGATAAAACATAACCTGAAATTGGAACAGACTTAAATCATAGTGAGTTTTTTTTTTTAAACTTTATTTATTATTATTATTATTTTTTTAATATGCAGATGGTTAAGAAAAGTTGCTTGCTGTCATGGGACAGGCTGTGCAAGAGATAATGTTGTAGGATCTACACTTGTATCAGGTTCGCATAACTTTTGAATCTTGTTGGTATCTTGGTTTTGTTTTGGTTATTATGTTAGCGTTCATGTGGCCAAACGACTGCAGAATGCTTGTTTAAGTATCCTATAAACTGAAATAAATGTTTGGCTTTTGTTAAGTGCACACTACAGCTTACTGGGATTTACCCATTGATTACAGACCGCTATTTTGCTACTGTTTGCAGTTAAGTATACAGTTTTAATCCAACTGCTTGAAAATGGGTAAATTTTGGTTAATATTGTGTCATATCGGGTATACTTAAAAGACTTTCGTACTGGCCAAATGGGTTGAAAGTCATAATTATATATGAAACTAAAAATGAACAGCAATGTTGACAGGTCAGCCAAACCCGATCTCCCCTTTTTACTCTTATAAACATTGTGTAATGGCCCATTACCCAATGTGTCACCCTGTCATTTAGTTTGTAGTAAAACATACTTTGAAGTTTGAACCACATATGTCAAGTCATCCAAATTGACACTTTGGAAAATCCCAAGGGAACATACAACATTCTCTCCCCACAACTTGCAGAATTTGATACTTTTTATTTTTTTGAAAAATAAGAAAATACATTAATATAAGAGACTCTTCAACAAAAGTTAAAGAGAACTCACAAGAATTATAAACAAGTAAACCATGTCCAAATTACTACATATGAGAAGCTAAATGGAAAAACATATTGAGACCGAAAGAAACTTCAAGGCCTTAATACTATACAACTTCCAGGAGACAACAAATCTTGGTGGTTTGAGGGATCAATATGAAGAGAGTAGAGAACTAAGCCATGATGATTGCAAAAATAAGGCAAGCTTCACAGAAAATCTCAAGCCAGGAAAAAACCAACAATCAGCCCCATCCTTGAAGTGCAACTAGATACTTTGAATGCCTTTCTTATGATCTATCAAACTAAATTCTTGAAGATGACCCCTGTCAGACAATGTAGAAGAAGATCTAGGACAACTAAATGACTAAGAGAATTCATGGCTATGCTTTCTCCTAGAGAGTCATTTCATGCATAAATACCTCAAAAGTTAAATTATTCTTTGTAACAATTTTGTTGTCCCCAATTAACTAGTGTAATACCCGGGCGGTGCCCCGGGAAGACTCTTTTCGTATAGTGGAATCGCATAGGAAACTTATCATGTTCATCTCTTAACTCCACGAGACATTTACAACTTTATATGTTCAAACAAAATGATACTACATCAACATGAAATCACATATTTCAACATGAAATCAGATATCGTCACAAACAACCAAAATTGACCCAACTAAAATCTGCTAATCAGGATAATCTCTATGATAAATAATGAGAATCCAAATTTTGGTATGTGTCGTCGTGTCGATCCCCACCGAAACAGAAAAGGCGAGGACACCAAACACAAACGAAGCTTATGTAGTAGTGACTCTCCAAACATAGCAAAATTGCAGCAAATGTAGAGAACAATCTGAGGAGCTTTGCTTTCATAAGCCCAAACTGAGGCTCATAAAATCTGTCTCAACGCTTTCGATTGACCCTAACCACAACAAGAAATGCAACACTTGCAACAGACCTGCAACAGCGTATCACAAAATCAATTTAACATACCCAAAAGCAATAGCAATAAAATACAATAATAGTACACTCGCACTTCATCTGTAATTGAAAACTTTACAAGTTTATCTATAAATTAATAATTATAGTGCTTTAAGAGTTTTTGCTTCTAAATCACACCTTTTTAGTATTTGCTATTATATGTCTCCAGCCACCAAAGACATAAATTATATTAAGTGACTATCTATAAACTGATATAAGCTAGAATATCAAACTAATTTGGATGATTGATTATGTTTAGTTGGAACTTGGAACACAAACAACGACATCACTCTATGCCCATGCAATGTATCCTAAAATCCAAATACTGCCCTTTTTTTTGGAACAATTTAAAAATCAAATACTGCTAGAGCCTAGAGGCCTTAACACTATAACACCAAACGTACTTATGTCCCATGGATCAGTGTGCACATGCTGGTTGTAAGCATTTTAATTCATGCGAGGAGACAACCAATCCATTTAAACCCGAGCTTTTTTAAAAATACATTTTTTTTTATATTTTTATCAAATCTTCAAAAAGTAAATGGATTGAAATTGCCACTTCCACAAAAGACGCATGATATGCAGTTACATACATAGTGTCAAACAAAATGATTATGCATTGCATAAATTTCATTGGGAATGTCCTAAAAAAATTTAGAAACTCAAATCATACTGTATCGCACGGAAATGTATTTAGACAAAATATATATATCGGCGACACTAAGTCGGATCAAGTACAACAAATCCTTTTGAACCAAAGAATAGATTATAAACTGCGTAGCTCTGTTCAAGAAACGATGAATAAGATATAAATATCTGTAAAAATCAACATATGTGTATACATGTAAATAAAATAAATAAAAAAGTAAAGCAAACTCAAAAGTTTTTGCATAATTCATCCCACAAATCAAATAGCGTAGTCATTTCCAGTAAATTTTGGAGATAGACTCACTGTTTGACTACTTTTCCACTCACACTCAACTATCTTAATGAGCTCAATAGATGTAAACACCCATATTAATATATCCTTGCAACAATTAACAAAACGATAGCTACATAGGCAACCCTTCACAAATCCATGTACTGATTAAACCATCATTAGAACCAAAAACATAAGCACCTATTGCAACCTTTATATAATGGACTACTTTGTGCACCAATTATTGGTAGGTTGTTTAATGCGTATGGTTATAAACATAGCAATTGTAGAACCGAGGTTATAAGAATTACCTGGAAGGCATTGACTATAACCTGTCATTCCGTGAGAATGGAGTTCACAATCCAAATATTTCCCTACACAAAGCTTTCCCATCACAGAATTGTCGAACTATCCCTTTATTGTGATATTGCATTATAATTCAAGATGCAACAAACTACTAAACTTACATGTGAAACATCTTCTCATAAACTACGCAATTTAAAAAGATGCTATTTAGTCATTGAAAATGAATTAGTATTTCCACAATAAAAGAACTATTGCATCTTCAATGGCTTTTCAAATTTATTCAGCAATAAAATACATTCACTATATGCAGTACTATAATCATATTGTTAGAACTAATGAACTTAAGAAACCAATTTGAAAACCATAATTTTCATCCTTTTGATTATAGTGAATCAAAGAATACCAAAAGGATTAACTTAAATGTGTTTTCAGTTCTCTTCAAACTATATCAAGTGGCATACAGTGATGGAGTAATTGATTTTAAAGCAAGAACTTATTTTTCATCTAGGTCTTTCATCAAATACTTGGCATGCATGAAATTTGAAAACTAAGTTGGATCCTCATATACAACTCTTACACAATTGCAAGATATAATATTCATAATTAACATAGAGAGGCATGAGACAAGATGGAATCGGCAGATGCAATAAATATAGAAAAGAATCATACCTGAAAATAATGGAGGAATCTGCGTGGATGACAAAATCAAAGTTTAATTCAGTTTGCCCCATGTTCATGAACCAATTTAATCCGATGATGATTTCTATCGGATGTTTTTAGCGCTTGTCGGGTTGTTTGGGAAACTGATTTATGGAGATATAACCGTGGTGTAACCGGCAAATGTACATTGAAGGGTTAAGATTGAAAGTCAACCATTTTTTCCCTACATTAGACGGTCAGGATTCGAGAGTCAAGGGAAGCAATGTATAGGTATAATATAATTTTTCTATAGAGCTTCGTAAATTCTTTAACACCTTGATAGCTTTGGCCTAAATCTTCCTCCTGTGAGCAATCATCATTAAATACACTATCCAAACCCAAGTCATCACCACCATAATTTAGCTTATTCTTCTTACTATTGGTCCTTTTT
Source organism: Pseudognaphalium luteoalbum (assembly GCA_963422505.1). Lineage (NCBI taxonomy): Eukaryota > Viridiplantae > Streptophyta > Magnoliopsida > Asterales > Asteraceae > Pseudognaphalium > Pseudognaphalium luteoalbum. The sequence continues at coordinate 12,456,849 of OY730192.1, read as the reverse complement.
TTTGAGTACCCGCAACATTGATATTCGGTTTAAAGCTAGCATGTGTTTTTTCAATGACCTTTTTTTTATCCTTCTTTTTTCTATCTCTTGCTTCTTGAATATTTTTTCGAGTAGAGACACATATATCATGCCCATTATCTTCAGTACATTGAAATGTTTGTGTTTCTGATAAAGTAGAAAAAGGTTCAAATGCTAGAGGGGTGAGGATCTCATTAGGTTGTGGATGTGGGGGTACTTGGGGTGCTAAAACACCACAAAGACTATATTATTACGATAATAACATCACTTTTGAATAAACTGTAACAAGAATTTGTATGCCTTTAGAAACGATAAGACAAAAATAATAATCAGTTTTGTTATCTATCAACTTGTTTGTCTTTTGTAATCCACATATGACCTTTTGTTCCAATTACATTTTGTTATTCCACCAATGCAACCGTGTGATCGAACTTAAATGATCAAAATTTGTCGTTATTCAACCATTACGCTGCGTTGCATACCTTCTCCTTCCCATCTTTCTTAGGGGGCAAAACTTATAATGCATCCGATATCAACAATTTACTAACGGTAGTCACATTTGATAGCTTTTAAAGTAAGGCTACCCATACCGTGTATATTACACATTTTATCTAGTCTAAAATAATAGGAGTATAAAAATAGATTCCAATTTAAAGCGACAAGTGTTATTTTAACCGAGGATGTGTAATATTAAAGTTAGTTGCATGGGGCCACTTAATTCAAGGGCACGTAAGAAGCTGTAATCACCCTTTAATTGTTAAATACGGCCCATTTATGGATAAACAAAAGTATAGGGGTGAGACTTGCACAAGTCAAAAGTTTCTTTAAATTACATAAATGCCCCTCACAATCTGCCTAATTTTACTCTACGTGCTCCACATGTGCAGCAGCTAGTCGTAGTCAACATCTTATTTTCCAATGCATCCAATATCAGGCAATTAACCACTCACAAATATTTGACTTTTTATTTGTATTATTATTCAAAAAATCAGTACTTTGATTATAAGTTATGTTAATTAAATACACGAGAATTGATAATGACACTCCAGATACACTAATTAAATTTAATTTTTTTTTAAAAATCTAAAAATCCCAAAAAGCTGTCATTATCAATTTTCTAATGTATTATCTAACAATTAAAAAGGTGAAAAAGTGTATTTTTACTATGTATAGCATTTGTAATCAAAGGTGCCTATGAAAAAAATATCGTGATCCCTAATTGTGTGATCTAACATGCAATAAGGTGCAGGATTATCGTATAAAGTTCATCTTATTTTCGTGTAATATCAATTTACTTTATCTTGGCCCAATTTAGCTTATATGGTTCTGTTAATTTACTTGAAATAGAAGCCTAAACTTTACTTTTCCATTTGTAATTGGTGATTTTTTGTAATTTTAAATTTTGGATCGTGTTATAATATGATGATTAAAATTAAGTAAATGTTGTAATTATTAACTTCCCTTCCATTAATAAAATGAACAAAAAATTAATATACATACACATACACATGTTAAAATAACATAAGTATATCTATGTGTTATGTGTATGAATATAAGTCAAAAGAAATAAATATGTTTATATATATACTACAAATATAAATAAAAATATTACAAGTCAAGAGGAAAATGTGAGTCACAAGAATACACACATCCATGTTCCCAAAAGAAGCGTGAGAAAAGCACTTAAAAAAGCACATACAAAATAAAAAAGCACATAATTAAGTGCATGCATACCTTCCAACCCTTTGTCTATATTCCCCACAATAACCATGTTCACAACTTCAAAAGCAAGACCAATTTACCTCAAAAAGACTTCACCTCCTTCACCACCCAAAACCACCATGGCCCTCACCACCACCCCCACTTCCAAACCCAAAAGGCCCATTTGCTCTATCCAATCTAGTTTAGCCACCACCCTCTTTTGTGTCATTCTTTTCACCATCCCAGCCCTCCTCCTTCTCCACACCCCTCCTACTGCCATTTGCAACACCTTTTCCACCACCACCGCGGGTTCCTTCTCAGGGGACCTACGGTCCGCAGAGTTCTCGTGGAACCATTTAAGTTTCTCCTCAAACATCCCTCCACCCGTTGCCCTCAAAATAGCCGTTTTCACCAGAAAATGGCCAGTTGGGACAACGCCGGGAGGGATGGAACGTCACGCCTATACTTTATACATGGCTTTAGCTGCTCGTGGACATGAGATCCATATCTTCACTTCTCCACCACATGAAGATGTTAGTTTGATGAACATGAAAAAGACTACCAATGACCCGATTGTGCATTTCCATGACGGTGAGCCGGGCGAATGGCATTACAACAAAGCGTGGGAACAATACGAGGTGGAGAACGAAAAACGTCACTTTGACGTGATCCATACCGAGAGTGTAGCATTACCTCATTATAAAGCAAGAAATATCCCGAATCTTGCAGTTTCGTGGCATGGTATAGCACTAGAAAGCGTTTCATCGAGTATCTATCAAGATTTGTTAAGACGGCCCGATGAGCAAATGTCCCCATCATTTAATAAGAGTTTACAGGTCATGATCCCAAAAGTCTTGAATGAAATTCGATTCTTTAGAAACTACAAACATCATATAGCTATTAGCGACAGTTGCGGTGAAATGCTTAGAGATGTCTACCAAATCCCAAGTAAACGAGTACATGTAATCGTGAACGGTGTAAACGAGGATGATTTTCGTGAAGATCCCGAATTAGGGAAAAAGTTTAGATCCAAGATTGGTGTACCACAAAATGCAAGTTTACTCCTAGGGGTGGCTGGAAGACTAGTGAAAGATAAAGGACACCCTTTACTCTATGAAGCCTTTGCAAAACTGATGAAAAAGAACAAAAATGTGTATTTGGTGGTGGCTGGGGCAGGACCATGGCAACAAAGGTACATGGAGTTAGGGTCTCAAGTTATAGTGCTGGGGTCCATGAGCCCTTCAGAGCTTCGCGGGTTCTATAATGGGATTGATATTTTTGTGAACCCGACTCTAAGACCACAAGGGCTCGATTTGACCCTCATGGAAGCTATGATGGCTGGGAAGCCTGTTATGGCTTCAAGGTTCCCGAGCATCAAAGGGACTATTCTTGTTGATGATGAGTACGGTTTTATGTTTTCACCAAATGTCGAGTCATTGATTGAGACATTGGAGACAGTAGCAGCAGAAGGTCCTAAAAGGCTTGTGCAACGAGGGAAGGCGTGCCAGAGATTTGCAATCTCCATGTTTACAGCTCGGAAAATGGCATTAGCGTACGAGAGGCTGTTTCTTTGTATAAAGAACGAAACGTTTTGTATCTACCCTTAGATTGTTATATCTTATTTGGTTCTTGATTATTCTCTTAGGTTATATTGAAACTACAGTTAAAAGCCTTATACAATATTGTTTCTATAGAGATTTAAATTTACAACTTCAGGGTTGTAAAGATCCGATGTAACAAATTTGTTTTCAACAATTGAATTCTTTCAAGGTTTTTGATTTTCTAATTATTTTTTCCTTTTCTTTCAAGTAAATGTATCAATAAAGCATCAAAATGAGGAAGTATTACATAAATAAGATGCTTCGTGTATGGTTTCTGACCAGACCGAACCCAAGAATCAGAATTCTAAGTATCTTGAAACAAGAGCGGACCAAAAATCGGGTTTTAAAGGGGTCGCGAATCAATCCATAAATTGGCGTTTCAGGTACAGTGCAGATCAACTTCTTTGGTTCTGTTAGTCCAGACCTACTTTTGGACACCCCTATATTCAATTGGCCAGGTTATTTCAAGAAAGTTCCAACATATGAACAAACTGAGATAGGTTTCACCACTCTCAGTCATTCTGTTTTTAGAAACATGACAAATATGTACACATTCTGCTTACCATAAACATTCTTACCTATGGGAGAATGGAACTGTTGCTGCCTGTCCATTGAAGCACAGTTGAAAACTAAGAGGATATAGCCACCTTATCGTCATGATACCATAGTCGTACTATTATGCTCAAATCTATCATAAGCATGTCGAGTTCTTAGGAACAACAACACACTTGAAACTAGTCCCAAAACCGAAACACAACCCCATAAAACAAAAGTTGCAAAATAGCAGCTTTTTCCCATACAAACTAAAGATTTCACTAATGAAGTCGAATTATCATCATAAACGATGGCAGAAAGAAGACCATAAATGACTGACCCAGCTGGTATATTTGTGATGAGTATGTTGTGATTTACGCCAACACTTCTAGGTCCAAAAAGATCGGATGTTATCGACACAGCTGCTGAGAAAATGAACCCCGAGCTTAACCCGATGAGGGAAGTTCCAATCTGAAGTGCTAACTCGGTTTCTGTCAATGAAAGTATGAGAAAAGCTAGCGGTGTTGGCACGAGTGCAATGGCTAGCCATCCGGTCCTTGCCAAATAAAACTTCCTACATAAATGCAGAGGCAAAAAGTTATGCAAGTACCAGAGGTGGAAAATTGAACGGGTCAGGTTGACAAGGTAACTGGTCAATATAGTTTGGCTCCAGATGACTAATTTTCGGCACATGTAATGGGTTGACCCGAAACACCTTTTCTCTATTATTATTTTCTGTGAATAGTTAGTGTGGTAAATCATATGACTTCAAAACTTCTATTATTTCAACAGTAATGTAAATTTTTGGATCATAACGCTTTAGGAGATTTATGCGTAGAAGTATACTTAGGACAACTTCTACCCCACTGTTACTCATTTGACCCGTTTACATTAAAGCTTATCTTTCGAATGTGCCTGTTTGACCCATCGCACATAACATGATGTTCGAATCACAGCGTGTGTATGTGTTTATCTTTTTCTGACTACTGAAATAACGTAGCGTATACTTACGTTTTCAAGAAATCAGGTATTGCTGAAAGTAACCTCCCAAAAAACGAGAAAGATGAATAGAGTGTGATGAGGGTAGATGTACTTGAATCTAAACCAAGTGATTGTGCAATCTGGCCTAGATTGTTACTGTAAACTAACCCAATTGTTCCACCACAAAAGTATGCAAAATAATATAACCAAAAATCAATCCTACGAAGGAGCCTCATAACATCATGTTCTTCCTCAAGCATTCCTAATCTATTGCTCCTAATCAACATCTGCCAACACCCTTTTGTACCATTTTCAAACCTGTTATCATCATTAGGTACTACTAGAATAGCATCATCACTACCATCATCGAGCTCTTTATAGTCATCATCATCGTCATCAAGAAGATAAAAACTTGATCTGCTGACAAGAATTTTCGGGTATATGGTCATGTTAAACCAGTTTCTAGCATATGCCATTCCCGGGATTCCTAATGGGAGAATAAGTAGTCCAATGGCACCAACAAAGAAAACTTTTGCATGATTTGTAATTGATGAGACAAAAAGGAGATAAAGGCCGGTGATGATGGCTAATATGTTTAGCATTATAAATATGAATCGATCATTGTTAGTGATGGTAGATGGAAATGGGTTCTGTGGGGGTTGCCTGAGGATTGGAACCAGGGCTGCAAAAGAGGTGAAAAGTGGAATAAAGGCGTTGAGAAGAAGGTAAAGGGTGTAGGATGATGGGTTAATTGCTTTGGCTGCAAGGTTATAAAGGGCTGCACTTACACCGTTGAAGCTTACGGTTAGGGAGATGGCTAAAGGTCGATTTTTGGGGAAGTTTTTGGTGCATAGGACAAAGCAAACTGTATTGAACCAACAGATGCTGCATCCTGCTAATAAACATAGTAGAAATACCTGCAATGAATGGTAACTTAAGTCCATTAGGAGTAAATTCTGCAAGCATAATAAATACTGTGTTTAGCCTTTGAAAAAATAGATTGTAAGTAGTCAATCTGATAATTCAGGTTCTCGGTTATATCTAGCAAGTCAGATGAGTGGAAAGTCATCTGTATGCATAAAACCTCCTAAACTACTTTATTCAAAACATTATATTTGTAGTTGAAATTGAGTAGTTTTTGTAATCATACTGGATACATTGACATTTATCAGTTATAAATACTTTCGATTCTCAAGTGTTAGCTGACCCACCCATTTACCACCTGCTAGTTCTAACATAGCACAAACATATTCAATCATTATGCTGAATTCATGGTCCTAGTTCTGGCATAGCACCACCCTATTCAATCACAATACTGACATTCATGGGCCCATATTTAGTTGAAGTGAGAGATGGTTTTGGTAACGGGTGAAAGTATAAATCTTTTTGTATGAGCCAAAACGGGTCATATCGTTCTTGGTTGACTTAGCAACCCTTTTTTGTCTGTTTGATGACTTTGTACGTCAGGCTCGGCCATTTCACCTCGTTACGAAAAATTGTAACCTGAATCAACCAAATGGTCAAGTACGAGTCAAAATCGACACATCTAGCTAATACCTTTATCTTCAATCTCCAAATGACAACTTAGCCAAAACAATTTCATTATTCTACAAGGCCAAATCGCAAGAAGTTACAGTTACACATGATGTACAATTGAATACATACCAAGAATCGTTGGCTTCTTTTCATGATTTTTCAGAAATAATAAAGAAGCAAAATAAGTTTCCATGTGTTATGCCCAACCAGATTTGCTATAACACCTAAACTAAATCAACATTTGATGTCACATTTCATACATGCCTTCATGAAATTGATGTTTATCCTAATTGGTTGATTTTCTCTCATTTAAACAAAATTAAAGCTAGGAAACAAATAAAATCTATAATTCTACAACAATTATTACTTATAAGTTATAACAAATAGGAATTTTGGTTTAATGCGTCATCTATGGGGTCGTCTCTGAGTTTTAAGAAGCCGTGTACAAGCTTTGTTGATTTATATAAATAAGAAACATTACAGCAAAACTGATTTTAACGGAAAAAAATTACGATAATTTGCATGCATGATAACTGATAAAGAACATGCTAATTACAAACTCACCAAAAAATAAGGCAACGTAACGATACGGCGAATTAAAAGCCATTGAACTCCATAACCAAACAACCCCATGAAAGCTGCAATGAACATAACCACCCATAAAGGCAAATACAAAAGGGCCAACCCGGACGACCACCCGAACACCTTCCCTAAATCCGACGCGGTTGCCAGATAATTCAATTGCATTTGTGACACTTTCAAAACCTTTTTAAGCTCCGAGGAGTAGGCCGAAAAGTCGAAATTTGTACCCGTGAATGCTTGGATCCATATACTAGCCATTAGAATCATCCATTTTCGAGATTGGCCAGCCATTGACAAGATAAACTATTATTGATCAAGGATTAATATATAAATGATGGCCGGAAAATGAAAAATGCTGTACGGATGGTGGTGGTGAAATTTTGGTTGGTTTAATTGTGAAGAAAGAATCAATATGATTCTGCGTTTGTTAGAATATATACGTGGCCTTCATGTATAGAGGAATAATGTTATTTTCTTGATGGTGACGAGTGCCAATCAAATTGGATGTTGTTTTTGTTTTTAGCGGCTTTTTTATTTATTTATCGATTTTAGTAAAAATAAATATGTTGTGGATAGCGGTTTACGGATCAAGGAAGTACTCATTCGATTTTTAATGTATGATGAGATGAGATATTTTTTGTGTCTACAAATTTTAGGTTTTCAATGCAATTCACATTCTATTTTATCTAGGCTTCTATCTCAATTTGCATTGTATAAAAAGTAATTTTTTCTTATTAACCAAAAAACAAATTAGAAGTGGTAAAATGATGAAATTTTATTTAACAAATGTTAATAATTTTCTAAAACGGTATACATTTATAAAATGCATACTTAAACATTGAAAGTGCTTACGTTACTACCCTTATCCATCCTAGCAAATAATGTCAAACCAATAGTTAGTTAAAGTCGAATATGAACACTTAACTAAACAATGATAATACAAAGTAAACAATAAGAACAATATCTTTTGTTACCAAATATGTATTAATCAAGCCTTCGGTTTATACATGCATACTACCCATCTTGCTATAGGTAGCTGTCTTTTTTAAAAGAAGAATGTTTCACATGTGTTTGAAATTATACTCTTTCCGTTATGACTAAATAATGAATTCGTACGTACTTTAAAATAATCGATGAAAATAAATGTAATTCACGTGTCAAACAGTGACTAAAGTTGTAATCCTTTCAAAGTTAGTTGCGGACACGATGAAATTTACAAGTACAAAATAATACTCTGATAACGTTTTCGAGTCGATGTGCGTGTATAAGTTGTTGGACATCTAGTCACATGCATTGCGTGTAAGTTGTGTTACATGATCGTGCAATAACTTGCAAGTCATGTATACATGATACATTACGTTTATAAAGCTCTTATTATTCTAAAAATATATCTCAACACACATTTTGAAAGTGAAACAACGCTTTTGAGTTTTGTATGCTATAGGCTATATTTGCATGTGCCTTTATAGATTATTTTGTTACTCACAAGCAACATTAAACGTGCCCATTTCACTGATACAGTATTACATACGTCTATTTTCTAACAATCCATATATTCAGATAGAGATATACAGTAAAACTACATAAAAAGGGGTATACATTAGTAATCATAAGACTTTTGGGAGTACATTTTCGACCCATTTGAGATGAAAATCAACCAGAAATCTGTGCGTACATAAGTGAATGGGTCGAACTTGTCACCAATAATGTTCAAGTATAAAGACTTCAAAGAACTGTACCGTTGCAACGAATAAAGTTTTGCAGTCTTTATGTTTTTCAAATGATGATAGACCAATCTTTAAATCGCTATCACTAGTATAGGAAGAAAGAATTACTTGAGGGTCTATGACCCCTTAACATCATCATATATATGAATATATATATATTAAGAATTCGATGAACATCACCATTTACAGCTTTGTCTTGAATAGATTGACACTCATCTGGTCAATCTAGCAGCTTCAGGGTTCTTATCTTCAAAGTAGCTGGTTCACATTTCCGTTTCGATTTGCTACCAAAATGATCCAAATGAACAAGTAGAAAATAAAGGTAAGATGGAAGCAATGAGGGACATGTTATTGAGAGCGATTGAAGAACATTGTTATGTAAGAACTCACAAAAAAAAAACTGCTGCTGGTTTTCATGAGAATATTACGTTGTGCGCCTTCCAATAAATAACATGTGGAACACAAAGAATTTGAATCACTCACTGAAGATGAGTTTTGTTTAAGCAATGAATCTGGACTAAAAACTAACCATATTGAAGTAGAATTCACTTGTACTTCGATCTAGATTGGATCAGATTCCAATTTGGGAACAATAGCAGACGATAGTTCTATATGGGAGACGCGAACAGCACCTATTAGCCGCTCTGGCAACTCATCTGTAGTGTTTGCCTGATAAACAAAAATGAAATGAATGTGTTAGTTGGGTTATATCTTAAACGGTTCAAATGGAATCAGCTATAAATGTAAGCATTGAATGGGTCAAAAGTCGTGGAGGGTGTATTTTAATGCATACAATCTCCCAAAATTGTTTAAATCAAACACTAATATTAACACCATAAGAAAAAGGTTTTGTAGTCCTATATACCCATCGATAAACTATAAAATAAAATAAAAAGGGTTCATAGGTCAACCTGATCTATTCCATACTAAAACTTACTGGTTTTGACCTGCTAGTCAACCTCTAAACGCAGGTACATACCCATTAAAAATAACGTATTTGTGTGTAAAGCTATTGAAATAACTTAGATGTGTTTGGAAAATATGAATCTATAATTAGCAAGGAAAATTAATGCATAAAACTATTTTATATTGGAAAAATATGTGTCTTGCAGTTAGAATTAAGTGATGCATCAAGTTGAAACTTATTTTAAACAATTAATTTAGTTTGAAGTCCTCGATACTTCTGTTGATTTAGTTAACAGACCTGTACAAGGAAAGCCATGTCAACGACGAGACTAGTGATAGCACCAACTACAAGACCCAATACGCCATTAGCTACAGTAGAAGAACCGATGTCAACATCAACCTGCCAACAAAAAAAGAAAATATTTGAAAAAAGAAACAATGTTAAGCCAAAGAACCATAATGCTCAAAAATAGAGGTGACAACTTCCAACCATTTACTTATGAACGGGCCGATTCGAGTTATGATTATCTCTAACGGAGTAACACTGTAACAGATATCAGGTTTCATCCATCTTTAATATTTTTTTTACCTTTTTATTTTATCTAATGGGTCAAAAGTTGTCTAGAGTGTCTATTTTTAGGCAGAAAACCTCCTATGTCTTTTTATTTAAGAAAAGAGAGATTATTATATAGTTGATATGATCTATTCGACTCGCAGATTATGTGTATATAAAACTTTTAATTTTTAACATGATGTGTTTTGGGTGAACCTATGCCGTTTTGACCTGTTACACAATCCCTCTAGTCTGAATGAGTGAACTATGCAAGAGAGAAGGGGAAATTACTTCCAAATAACTGGCACCACGAATATAGTTACAGTCAACAGCTTTCCCCAGTAGGCAAGGGGTGCTCCCAACGCTCTGCCGTACTATCCAAGACCCCTGCATGATTTAACATAAGTGTGAATAATAAATCAATGGTTTCAATGTCATTCTTTAGGGCACAATCAGGGGAATGGTCACTACAATGCCGTTAATTTCTATTTTGCAGCATCATACTAGGTATTCCAAGGGAAAATTGCCCATATATGTTTCAGGAGCTGCATGTATAGGTAAACAGAGGAGCTGTGACTGTCCAAAAAAATAATTTGGCCGGCACGAAGTAAACCGTGTATAAACATATATGGTGGATCGCTCAATATCTAAAAACTGTAACTTTCCTATAATTTTGTCAAAAAAATCATAAGAAATCCATAAGATATTAAAAGCATCAAGAGAAAATTAAATTTATATACTAGCAAATAGAAAGTGTTTTGGCTGGTATGAAGTACATCCTTATAGAAATGTGCAAGGTGGATGACTAAATATCTAAAGACTACAACTTTTTAGTATAGTTACTAGAAATCAACATGTTTATATCATAAGATTTGAAGGAAAATATAGTACAAAAATATCAGTTAGCGTATGTATATGGTGAAATATTGGTAGGCGAAACAATCACTTAAAGAGGACTTGAAGATTTTTCATATAAAAAAAAAGAGTTACTGTTAGTCTTATTTGACCAGATATAAGGTTAGGAATCAGGCAAAGGCTCCCAGAAGCAGTTCAAACTAAAATGGTCAATCTTGAATATCAACCTACACACCTCAACTTACTTATAAAAGGGTCAATTCACGCCATGTTTTATCTCTAACAAGTCACATGGGTAAAACCAAAGCATGAGCTAAGAAAGGAATGTTACATATATGTTAAACGCCGACCCAAGTGTATTTCTAATACATAAAACCATCTAATCATTTATTCAATAAAAACATATGACTATTACAATTACAATTTGTTTGTATCATATTTGACAGTAATTCTTTAATATTTGAGAATTTGGACAAAATGTGGTTCAGGACAACCCGACCAACCCGGCTTGGCCCGTGCCAAAAACTATTCACTTTGATCCGAATCTGTGTTATCCCATTACACCAGCCACCCGGGCCCCTGCACCTTTTAGCCACCTCTACTGACACCCAACTTCAAAATGTCCCGTGATAGAATAAAATACATAATTCAGAAACTACATGAATTAATACCTTGGGAACTGATGGTATGAGCTTCATCCTACTATTACGGAACTCATCATCACCATCAACAAAACGCTCCAGAAGAGATCCGGGTACTAATTCCGTTGTCACAAAATAGAAAACCATGCTGTAATTTGTGGAACCAGGTACCTTCAAGAGTGGAATGTTATTTCTCCCCAAAAGAGTTTGCGCAATATTAGAACATGATACTGGAAATAACTTACTTGCAGATTAAACACCAAGGAAAAATGTCCTTTTTCAGAAGCAACCTATAAATATATACACCCATAAATAATAAATAATAATCTATATTAAAGCACCTATATATATAAACATAGCTACTAATAAGAATCACAACAGCTCTAACACCAGTTGCATTTTAGAGCATTCTTTTTCTACGGATAGTTGGCCTTAACTTATATAATAAGTATGGAGTATGACTTCTAGCACCATTACGTATTTATCTGAAAAAACTAATATTCTCATTAGCAATTTAATTACGATTTCCATATATTGTACTGCCAGGGAACACTCTGAAAAGATATTTGTGGGAAATTTGTAAGTTACATCTGCTAATTTATTATGCATCTTCAGACATTTTAATCCAAAGTAAGCTTTATATGTCGCATACAGCGATCTGCCACGAATGGACAGCATGACTCTTAATTTGACTAAACTCTGGACATCTCATTTTTAGCATTTCTAGTTTACTCAAAGCACTTCCCTGAAAATCATGGTGTGTTAGTTATCAATCCTATCTAGAAACTTCTGAAATCTACCATATGAAACAATTCCACCGAATAGCAGCTTCCGCAAGTTCAATGCAAAAACACTCACTTGTGCTGCACAACCTGGGCGTCTAGCAACATGATCCATTCGCTTGGTGTCTTTAAACCAGTCAACAGCAACAAGATCCATAAGATGTTTGCCTCCGGGCATCTCCAAGCATAGTTGAAAAGAGAAAAGTTAGAGGAAACATATGGAAAGAAAAGATGTACAGTAGTAGCTGAGTCAAAATACAAAATCGTGATAGAAGAAAGTGGTAGCAAACCTTTGATTTATCATAGCAAAAACGCTTACTGCGCACTCTAAAGTTGTTCCCATCAGATATTCTCCAACAGTCACGCGCACTTTCATTGTCATCCCGACGGAGGTTACCCGAAAAGCAGGATAAGTCAACTTGAACAACAGGTTCTTCTTGCACGGCTACAAGAAATGAAACTCGTTGTTAGTAATATATCCCCTTTGGTTAATCAAGACTTCAACGGAATACACTAGACGTGGCCAGACTGGCAGCTTCAGCAACACGTCAAAAAGGTATACGGATGCCCAGGTTGGGTTGACACACTAAAAAATCATTAATGTGCCAATAATGATTACAAAACCATTTTCATTACAATATGATCCATATCTTTTGGAAAATCATTTAGGTGATTGAACACCTTTCAACCCACTTGAGATATTCCCCTTTTAACAAATATTTCGATTTGACCTGATTGAGATAAAACAGAACCCAAATCAACCCACTCCTAAGTGGGTCAAATTCCCAACTCTAGCATAGCCTTTCTAACAGAACAGTCATGAATGCATACCTGCCCGTTTCATCTCCTGCTCAGCACGATATGCCTGAAAAGGTTTGATATCGAAATAAGAAAAAAAATAACATGATATTGCAGTAATAATCCCAATAACTGAAAATCGCGCATTTGTTTGAGTGATGCTAAAACATGCCCCTTGTAAATTTAGGCTATGGAGATTAAATATAAATAAAAACAAATAAATCTCATTCCAACCTCTTCTTCAGGAATTTGGAAGTCTTCATCCTCATCTGAGTATTCATCCATCAGTTTTGCAGCATTATCAAGAGATTGTTCTCGATTATGATTGGAAGTCAACTGGTTTTTCTGTGAACTTTTTCGGGTAACAGCAGATGATGCCATATTAACCATCACTGGAATCCTTGGAGGAACGGTCCTTTCGTCAGTCTGAGCAAAATATTCCCTTAGTCCTGTCATCAAATATTGAATTTGGACAATGAGATGGAGGCAATCAAAACTCATATTTGCAGGAAAATCAGAACTCTATAATATATCCATGTTCTGGAAAGATTTATAATAGATGTATCATTTAAAATCTAAAACCATCTTGAATTTTGAACTATTTACTCAAAATTATGGGGCAAAGGACAGTCATTATCCCATGGATGAAATATAGAGAGCTCACCAGCAACACTATTTAACATTTGTAGCAAGCAATGTTGCTGAAATGATGATATATAGCCCACACCCCATCCCTTGAGATCAATTTGCATGAGATGCTGGACCTGTGTTCTTGGCCTCCCATTTCGAGGTTTCAATGGAGAAATATTAAACCCTCCACCTAAATCATGATTATAAAAACATAATTGTAAGTATTACATAGATATTAGGACATTCTAACAGCTTATTTTAGGACGAAGGAAAAATACGTACTCTCAATATGAGCCCGAACATATCCTGGTTGTGGACCACAGTTTTCATGCTCCCTTGAGCAGAATAGCACAACTGCAGAATGATGCAAAAAAAAATGCTAATATATCTGATATAAATGAAAACGTGTGAAGGAAAAGTAGCAACAATATATGAGTGCACTCACCATAACTCCCATCATCATTTCGGCGCCAATACCTCACATAACAAAGGTCACGAGGCCATACAAACCTGCAATAGCAAGCAACGACATAAATTTTTTTGAACTAGACCTGTCAATAATTTGAAGCAAAATTAAGGACAAGCAACAATTACGTTGGGAACCAATCCAACTGAAGTCTGTGATAGAGTATAGCTGTATGTCCATCCACCTCCTCAACCAGGCTACCATCCTGGAAACTACAGTCCCATCTGCATATGTTGAAAAAACTAATATAGCAAGGTATATGAAATTATCATGATAAAAAATGTATCTTGATAAGCTGGAGATTAAGCATATTCCTGCAATTGACAGCAATACAGCAAAATGGAAAAAGTTCTGATATCAAACCCCATTTAGTATATATACTCTCTAGTATCTGAATGTTGATTTGGCACTCGTTTCGTTGCTCCAAACTATAACAATGTCAGACAACAATCTGATTCCACCACCTTTGCAGCCTTTAAAAGCCACAATCATTACTAGCATCTTTCCTGATTTTGTTGTAAACCACAACACAGAACTTGCTACCACAGAGAACCAAGAAAGCAATTTTTTCTAATAATGTAAAGGCCTCTTTTTACAGAAATAAAATTCAGGTTATCTTAAAAGATACTATTAACAGGATATTAAGACTGGCAGCCTGCCATGAATGTAATGGACTAGCCAGTAAAGCTTAATGTGATAAACTGAATAGCGGAACATTATAACTTTTTTAACTGATTAGAACTAAGCATTTCGAATAAAGAACATCAAGCACATATAATTTATCAATAAGACTCACTCAGAACGTGTTCCATCCATGCTCATTACAAGCTCAAATATTTCTTCACAACTGGCTTCCACAACACCAGTAGCCTTCATAGCCCTACTACAGCTCTTTGGCTGCATAAAAAAATAACATGAAAATGTCGGTAGATACAATGTCATAACTATAAAACATCAATACAAGCCAGTGATCCTTACAAGGAAATCAACTTCAAGCAGCTCTTCAAAGATACGAAGTCCTAGAAATATCAAGAAGAATAATGTCATTAATACAATGATATTCACTAGTTCCAGCAATCGAGTAGCAAATATTAGGGGAGGAATTTCAACCCATTTACATTTGAAGAGGTTGATTCGAGCTATGTTTTACTCTAACGGGCCAAAAGTCCTCCAAAGTGTAATTTTGTTGTGCATACAACCACCTAAATGCTATTGGACAAAATGTGTTATATTAACCTGGCCTGTTAAAAACTGTAACATAATTAACTCTCTTGACTAGAACCCGTTTATACGAGTTACCCAATTTGCCCAATCTACCTAATTATTCCCAAGCTGTTAAACTCTTGTGCTGAGTAGTGTGATTATATAAACTAGTATATGTACCATTTTGGCATTGAAGAAGACGCCAGTGTTTCCTTGAAATTGCTTGATTATTTGTATTCTGACTTGTCAATGCTGAACTTTCTTGTGTCCAATCCAATATTGATTCAGGAAGACCTGTCAGATAATATATTTACAGGAAGTACTAGCAAACAAACAAAAGATAGAAAAGCGTACTGAAGAAAGAAAAAAAGAAGAAGAAAACAATCACCATTCCCAATGGTTGTTCTTCGCAGCAAATTAGGATTTGAATCATCTTCATCTTCGGCAGCACTACACCTACATATCAGGAAGTGCAAAAAGATAAATCATGAAAACTGTTGGTGGCATAATGGGTGGATCATTTGTAAATTTTGTGCAGATTGACCTGAGACAGTTTTCATTTGAAAATTTTGAACTTCCTATAAATACTTATGTGTTGACAATGATCACAAAAAGGTAAACTATTACAAGCAAATGTTTTCAATTGGCTAAAGGGTTTATGCATTCCTCATACACTTTGACCAAACGCCGACCCATTTGACCGGTTTCCTTTTTTAGTATGTTCTATGTTACTCTGTTAGATATAAAACATAATCCAAAATGACCATGCACAAGTAAATGGGTTGAATTGCCTCTTGAAAAAAGCATGACATCTAAAAAGTATTTAAATAGGGCTTGCTAAGTAACTCAACTATAGATCCTCAATCCTAGTTTGTTACTTAAAAACAATTTTGTACCAATTTGATTCTTGCAATAGAGTGCTTATGCAAGAACCTTGGAACTAAAAACCCGAGCTAATACATATAAAGTTCATTGAAGTGCTTTACCCAAAAAAAAAAGTTCATTGAAATGTAAATGTGTAATATTATCAGTTAAATGTGCTGTAAATGTGAGGTTTACTTACTGACTTTCTTGATCCGATGAGGAAGCATTCCTTCCACCATCCATTCCGGATTTATATTCAAAAGACACATATTTATTCCCAGTACCAACTAGTGACTCCTGATGCTGCACGTCATTTAAAATCATTAGTATAGAATTCCAAACCACATCCATGCACATTAGCAGTAGATAAGAATTAAAAATGCCATAATATTTCTTAACAAGGATGAAGTTTGAAATAAAATAAAACAAACAGTAAGCAAAGATCCATTATCGTGCATTCATGCATATGATATATAGGTAGGAACATTGCATGACATCACCCTTACATATTTTAGCTATAAAATGAATATTTAGAATAACATGTGAACTCGTACCCCATATACCAACAAAATCGGTTTGCAAAGGTACCTGATCAATAATAGATTCAATTTTTTCTTTCCAGATAAGCGCCTCCTGGATGTTAAAAGCTGCCATCTAAAGAGTAAAAAGAAAACCTGTATCAACTCCAAAAAGTCGCAGCTCTAACAACGTACTGAGGAATATTTTGGGTTAAAAGAATGTGTCATATCCTATTATGCATAGTATTACTCATAAAACCTCTTGATGCTAATTTCGTTATTGTAATCTTATCGAAATCACTATTCCATGCAAATGAGCACAAAAAGATCATTATCTTCTAAATGTATCCTACATCAGATGAGACATTCCTTCATGAATTCGGCAGAAATCTAAACCCAGATGAAATTGAATAGAGGTAAACAACTCTCATACTTTGAAACTTAAATAGTGTACTACTGTACTCACACAATAAGACCAAGATACTAGCTGGTAGTTGACTCAATAGTGTTACAAAACATGGAAGTCAAAAGACAAAGAAACCCACATAATTATTTGATCTCTGAAACAAGTGCAAGAATAGTATGTCCAAGGGTCTGGGTCACTAAATCCATCCAAAGTATCATCCGACTTATAAGTATTTATGTATATCAGCTATTAGCTGACTCAAACTCCAGAAAGTATGCGGCCAAATCATATCCAAAACATTGGATGCACATCATTTCATTATATTTGCTATAGATATGTGATTAACAAATTGTGAACATTGAACTAGAGATGGTATACATATGAATCAGTAAGGAGATATACTAAGTCATGTATGGGGTGTTTCTTTTGAATTTTCAGAATGGGAATGTGTAAAATATAAAAATGTCTTAGTTTTTAAGGTTTGGGTTTTAAGAAGTGTAATAAAACCTACCAGCATTGGTAGGTATAAAAGTGTATACATGATTTTTGGTGGACCCTAACGTTATCTTTCTCTGATTCTCTACATCTCCTTCTTCTACTTCCTTTTTTCTTAATGAATAAGTAATTTTTTACTTTTATTCCTATCAATATAAGTATATAACTATAAAATCCTTAACTATTTCAAATATTCAGATCATTATTTCTCAATTCCTTTTTTACTTATACCCATTACCAAAGCCATTTACAAACACACCCTTAGTTAAGAACTGTATACGGTACATAGATTACTGTTCTAAAAAAGTTGAACTAATATAAGTTACACCCACTGTTCATTGCAGAGCACATACCGTAATCCGATGGTATTTATCTTTCTTGTTGTAGATAGACAAAACGTACACCATCTGTTCCCAAAAAAAAGAACAAAAAAATTAGTACAATATGCCAAGAACGGAAAACAAAATTCTTCATTTTCCATTATTCAAAAGAGCAAACTACATCATGTCTAAAGCCTTGTGGAATAGTGGTAATGTGGTAGCATGCTGATAAAAATGGATGAATGATGGAACCAAAACGAACATAATTCTGTTTATAAGAACAAAGACAAATGCTAAGCAGCACTTGAGCAATACGGACACAATACTATCATGCAAACACATATATATACAAGAAGTAAGCCATCTCATGTTCACTCAATTTTACCAAAAAGAAGATTAATAAACAGATCACACACCTGGCACTCCCAATATGTCTATATACTATCTCCTATTCGAAATACCCAAATTTCCTATCCTTACTGACTTTACACCTATAGTAGACATGCATTTAGTCATTATATGTTGCTACTCTTGAACACTCATATTGGTCAGATCTCAATCTCAGTCCTAGATCTGTAGTTGTAATACTAAGTTTAGCAAATCATAAGCGTCCATCAGCCTAAGCAGATAATTACAAACTTCATAACTACACTATGTTTAATATCGGTAATAAGTTAATAGGTCATATGTATAACAACAAAGACCCTAATTTCCCGAAATCTTGAACCAACTTAAACTTCTGCATATACGCTGACTGGTCAAATTAGCAACCAAACTCAGATACAGAAAGGTATGAAAGATATAAGTAAAGATCAATAAAATGGAAGATTTATTAACAGTATGGAACCTAGAAAAGTACGTCGCATCAACACAAGGACTTTTCATTCACACGGAACAACACTGGTCATTAGTCTAGCTTCACCAAAATACAGTATTGATGACTGATCACTATACCAAAACATAATGATAGGACACTGACCGAATGCAGTAAATCTAACTTCACATGGGTGGAAACGTAAAATATAAATGAACTAAATAATGTTCATTATTTGCTATATCACTTTCAAAATCGTATTATTACATCTTTTTCTCCACGTAATATGGATACAGAAGTGAACTGTTTACAACACATCAGTCTTTAACTATCATTAACTATCGGCCTAGTCTAAGTTCTTGACATTCTCTGGATATAAGGGCAAATTTCAGGCTTCCAAAGTCACAGACATTACCAAGGAAATAACTACAATGGAAACATGTTGAAATATAATAACCAATTGCTATGTGAATGAGTGAATCTGGAGATTTCTACAGGCTTCCTCTTTTCTGAAATGCAATAGGCACTAAACAAGAAAATATCAAATCTATACCGCCTACTCTCTCTGTATAAACCTAGTATAAGAAGTCATTGACTATTTTATCTTTCCTGTGGTTTCGACTCCACCTCTGGTGGGCCACTAATCAACGGGGACCAATCTCATTGCCACACGAACTTTGCCAAGGTAAAGCTTTCCGAAGGGAGACTGGTGTTGCCCATAGTGGGATTTGAACTATTGACCTCTCACCTCCACAAATATGTGGAGTTTTCCTCCCTCAAATTTACCGCTCAGCACTCACCCAACTCATAGGGGTTAAGCGCATGTTTAGTTGTTTAGTGCATACATGTTCAAATTTCAACCCACGTATCAACTACAGACATCAAAAGAACACAAAGTTTAAACAAACTTACAAGTCCTTGTTGAGTTTTTAAGCCTCTGTCCTCCACTCTACAGTTTCCATCGATAACCAAAGTCTGGATTGGAACCTAACAAATATTGACCAAATTATAATTTGATAGACAAAATGCAAAACAAACATTAAAAAACAAATGTATTACTACAAATCAAAATGCATATATTCACTAATCCAATTCAATTCACAATTGATTCTTACCACATTATCTTGAGGCTTCCTCTTGTAGTAAGCGAGCAATCTCGATTCAAGAACAAAATATCGCATGTGTATGAACGATCTCCCAATCTTCCTCCTTCCATACCGCACCATCCATCCTTCATACACTACCTTCGAATTCGACATCTTAATTTTCACTTGTAATCCTAGATCATTCAACAATCACTACACATTTCCTTCAATCCTTCACCACAAAACTCAATCAGTCAATCAGAACCCTAAAACCTAAAAATAAACCTCTAATCCAAAATCTCAAAACGAAATCCTTTAAATTTCTTCAACCAAGCGATCTGGTGAACCTGATGACTAATCAGTCATGTAATCAACCAAAATAAAAAACCTAAACCTCACACTACAAGAATTTAAACATAAATTTCTTAAAAAATGTAATCGGTATCAGCGATCTGATGAACAAGTATTCCGGTCAAACAAAGAGTCAAAGTCCCATTGCTACGTTGAGTGAAATTGAGAACAAATTTGAAACGTTATACAGAAATAAGTAGCGAAATGTAAGGATATAAGTAATTTGTATGTATAGATATATGTGTGGGTATGGAAGTTGAAGAGAAGAGGAACATACAATGACGTAATACAGTACAGTTGATGATGTTGGCCTGCAAGCAGTATGGAGTGTAGGGATGAGAGATTCACGGAATGGGATTATCAATAAAATCAGTTTAATTAATTTTACTTTTTATTTATAATTAATATGAGTTTTATTATTTTTATATATATACAACAAAATTTCATACCGATAATCCATACTAATCGTCTCCCTTTAAAGTATAGGTATCGCTTAGAAATTTAAATGATTTATTATTTCAAAATTATGTTATATTTTACTATTTTTACTATTGTATAAGATGTATTATCTTTTTGTTTATCTTAGATACATATACATACAAAAGAAAAGTGCAAATATACTTGAAAGTATATAATAGACCGAATTTACATGTTCAATACACGTACATATAAGTTTTAAAGGTAAACCACATATAATCGTAAAATAAGTAAATTATAATACACTTTCAAATGATTGTTTTGAATTTGTTGATAACTTGGTTTTCATATAAAAAAATGTAGACAGTGATTGTTTTGAAATAACTTCCACTTAATAACTTTAATAGTCCAGACTATGATAAGTTCCACATGATAGAAATGTATCCATCACATGAACAAACAACTTATGTTGGTACAACCTCAAATAAATTGTAACACCCGTTTTTGTGGCTTGAGGATAATTCGGTAATTTCCTTACTTAGATATTTTTATTGTTATATTATAAATAATTTATTTTATATGTCTTAGTTGATAACTTTGGAAATTCGGTCAAATGACTAATTGTGACTAGTGAATTATTACCCGTTATAAATAGTTATAGTTCACGGTAAAATAAAATAGTTTTTCTGCAATTGATATTTAAGTTTCAGACAATAGAATTAAAACGGGTATAATATTTACATTGTGATATATAAATGAGTTGGGTATAACTCGACCCTTATACTATTCCCGTGTAATTTCCCTTCACTTATGATATCATACATACATATATTCTAAAGAAATTCTCAAACATTTCAATCAATCAAGGTTGTGATTTTGTTGTTAAAAAATCAGATTGTCATCACCATCTTCTTCATACTATCAATTTGTAAGTGTTTTGATGCTTTATTCATATATATAAGTTTGATTGAAGTTAAGTTAGGTTAATGTGTAATTTGCTATGAATCTAGTGTTTGAAGTTGTTGTTGATGATTGATTGATGTTATATGACATAATTGTAGCTTTATAATGATTAAAACCTGAGTTTGAAGTTGTATTGGATTAAATTTCGTAGTTAGGGTTCGTGCAGTATTTGCAGGTTGTTGAGTTCTGTGTTTAACCTTCATAGCCGATCGGCTATACTGTCTGAGCCGATCGAGTATATATCTTCTAGCCGATCGGGTAAATTTAGTCATACGGCTGAAATAGAACAAAACATAAACAGAAACTGGTGTTTGAACGAAGGTCTTGAAAATTAGTTATGTTAGCCGATCGGGTCAATATGAGCCGATCGGGTAAAACCTTTTAGCCGATCGGCTAAGGCTATGTAGCCGATCGGGTACGTGTTTATACAGGGTCAAAAATTAGTTTTGAAATTGTTGTACTTTGGTATGTATATGTGACTATTAATGTTTAGTAAATTATAATCGTTGATATTAAGAGATATGTGTTCGAAATAAGTTGTATTGTGATATATAAGCTACTAACTTATTATTTTGTAGTAATTCCAGATACACCGAAGGCTCGGTGACATAGAACACTGAGTGGAGACTGAAGTGGACAGGTGAATAGGCTTGGAACTTCAGTGTGGTTTAGTTGTGACATATTGGTTACGATGAAATAAACATAGTTGATTATTGATTGTTATTGTTGATATATATATATATATATATATATATATATATATATATATATATAATTGTGATGTATTTCTTTTGAGCATTTTGATGACTTGGAGGTCAACGATTTGTTGAACTGGTTGTTACAGGTTAGTCAATGTAAGATTTGTGATCATGCGTTGAGAATGGAACACATATTGACTAAAGGTAGCAACCAGTTATCGGTAAATCACTGTATTGACCTGCAGTGATTATAAGTGTTGCTTGGTGGACCACCGCGGACTGAGGGCGTCATAAAGACCACCGATCCTCTTGATGATGTAGTGTCTATGTGTTATTTGTTGTTAGTCAGTATTGTTAGGCTAAGTCTGACTGTTGTAACAGGTTTATTCACTTAGCTTTGTGCTAATCCCGATAATTAATCTTTGCAGGTCTTGAGATGATTTTGAGCTGGGCAAGGAGTGGATTGAAGAATGTTTGACTAGGATCACTATGATATTATTTTGATACTGTATAACATGTTTTGTTATATAATGCTCAGGATACATTTTTATAGTTTGCAAACTCTAATAGATTGTACATATAACTTATGTAACGTTTTATAGATGACGTCACGTCATCTATGTATAACCGTATAAATGGGATTTCGCTTCCGACTTAAAAAAAATAATGTTATTATATACTTTTGTGGTGTGTTATATAAATTAATCTCGTTTGATGCTCCCTTCTTTCGGAAACAAAAGGAAGACCCAAGTAAACAAAAATATAAAACGGAGAAGGTTAAACCGAAAAAGTTTTCCGAATTCAGTTTTTACTTATATACGTGGCCTACTCGGGTATTTCCGTGACCGTTTTCGACTCTTTCACTGGCCACCCAAAAATATGTTTCCAGTGAAGTTTGAACCTGAAACCCTCTTTTGAATATGTAAGGACGTCAACCATGAGGAACGATTTTTTTTTTTCCGCTAAGCAAAGTGAATTGGAAGACATGTCTTATGTTATGAGCAAAAACAATTACATATGACTCTTCACATGTAAAGTTCTACAAAACAACGCCTCATGTCAAAGACATGTTTCTGTATTGTATCAGCTTAAATTTTGATCTGTCTCAACAATTATCATAACTATGTTGACTAATATATGACACATGATATATCATATACCATACTATTTCATATAGGTACATATATACTTACAGACTTAGTTGAGATTCTTGCTCATCACGAGATTCGTATCGTATGCAATATTTAAACACAAATGCTATCATCAGATAAGGCCTATGCTTGTTTCCTTGTGTTCAAACTTTCTGGAAAATGTTGTGGGCTCAAGAGTCCGGTTAAGGCACGGGATCTACTACACTATAAAAAGGAAAGAACCAAGATAAATTCTTTCATTTCCCCAACCACTGTGAATTTGGACAAAATTAAATGGATTACAGGACAAAGGAAGGATGGGTTGATGGAGGTTATAGTGTGGGAAAATGTTTTCGAACTATATAATGATGAGACTATTCCTACGTATTTGAAACTGATATGTTTTGAAGGAACTATGGCTGGTCTTCTTGTATGCAGTATTGAGTTGCGTCCTATATAGAATTAAATTGTTGTTCTGTATGTTGAGTTGCATTTTGTTCTTTAATTTTTTCCGCTTTTTTGAGTACTCTGTTAGCAAACAACGCCATATTATTTGTACTTTGCAACATCATTAGAGTTTTTTTTCTCCCTTTTTATGCAGTGATTAGTTTAATTGTATCTATAAGAAGTTAAAGAAGTGGAATAAATATATAAACTGAACAAACCATACATGGGGTGAGTAGCAAAAAATAAAAAATATATATACAGAAAATCAACATAGCAAAGAAGAGCAAAACGCGGACTAAAATCTGCAGCGAAAATAAGAAGCACCAAATAGATCAGGGAGAATGCTTCAGATCTCCATGCAACTCTTGTAAATCTCAATAATCCTCGTTCCGATCTTCTCCAGAGTATACAAGAATGTTGAAGGATTTCTTCATCTGTTACCGACAAACATCGAAAAGGTGTAAGAAAACAACAGCCATTATAACATATGCACAAGCATTTGTATGTTAAATATGACTTCTTGAATTGGGTATCAGAAGAAACTAAAGCATATAAATGATCAGACAAGCTGACAAGGGGTCTCTCTATATACAGCAGTCATACAAGTTGTTGGATATGTCAAATTGTCAACCATGAAGGAGAAACCTGGGATGGACAGGGAATGCAGCTGTATATCTTGAAAGAACATCTCAAAACATTCGAGTTTTCAAAAAGGATTTTACTAGAAATGGCAATTTAAAACCACTTACTTATGAACAAGTTTATTTGGGTTGTCTTTTATTTCTAAAATGGGTCAAGTATATAATAGCTTCAAAGGAAACAGGTCAGAAGGGGGCTAAAGTGTACTTTATACGCATAAAACCTCCTAAACCATTTAATTCATAAAGAAAAAGTTTTTTTCAATAAATATGGTATTTGCAGTCACATTTTGCACACTAACAAGTTGTCAGAAGTTCAAATAGTTTGGACACCAGATGTTTTGGGCCATTGTGTCTGTACTAAAAAGTATCCGTTGTGACATGTTACCCAACCCATATGACCCGTCCATTTTGCCACCTTTAGACCACTTTTTGATATATGTGAACCACCTACCATATTATTTTGAAGCTGAGGGAAGAATATCCAACGCAACCTCCTTGAGCGTTGGCATCTCTTCCTGTTGATGCACACAGACATATCTACTTCCCAATCTTCTTAGTACCTTCCACGGACCCGGATAACACCTAATTGGATTTGAAGACTTAGAAGGGGTGGAATTAAATATAAATATATCAAGAACATAATTTGAAGGAGTAATGAACTTTTTCTAACCATCTAACTACTTTGTAGCAAGAAATAAACAAATCCCATTATTCAGAAATAACACGACAACTATTAACAACAATCTATGGATATATATATGCAGATGAAAGTGCTATCAGTACCATTGTAACAAATATATAAGTCCAAAACCGTTCATTAGTGAAAAAGTAGTGATCTTTACTAGAATTATAGTTTGTTTGAAACAAAAGACCGGATATGTTGGTTAGAAAAGATGATCACTGTAAGCTGATTGATACATTAGTGCTGTGAAGAAGTGGTAACAAATAGAATTAGCTACAAACCTGAAAAGAGTTCCACCATTGCGACCTTTGAAATTATGGATGTAATATACAGTTTCCATTTTGGGAAAGAGTGTCTTCAAAAGTGCAGCAAGTTTTGGATAGAAGAATGATGGATAATCTAATTTTTAATCTCAAGGAGAATCATATGTTTACGAATTCAATGTCTTAAAAAGGTGGCAATTCTAACCCATACACTTATGAACAGATCAGTTCGGGTTTAGAGCAAATAACTTAACTGCAAGGGAACGGGTCAAATGGTTGAAAGTTGCCTGAGTCTATTTTTTATTGCATCTACCCTTTTAAATTTGTGTTCTTTAGATAACTTTTGAATCATAAGTAATACATTAATCATTAGGTCAGCCCGACCATGCCCACTTTGACTCGTGAAGCAGCCAATCAGACCCACCCATCTTATCAGTTCTAGTTTGTTTGCAGTAAAACGAAAACCATATACGATGTTTCTAAAGCGAATTACTGTAGGATACATCCGGATCTGATACGATCAAGTTCCCCATTGAATATAATCATTTGCCTATCAGTGGCTGCCACTGCTTCCCTATAAAGCTCTTCCACAACAAGCATTTCTGCATTCCAATTTTCTCTTGATTTAATCGACTTGGTAATACGTTAACAGTCAAATGGAAAGGAAGAAGCAGATGATACCATTGACATTGAAATAAGGATAGCCAACTATAAATAGTTCATCATCGTCCTTAACACGGTCAACCATTTTAACCGCTTCAACAAAACCAAAATCTTGAAAGAATGAGGGCTTTGTTAAGTAATCCAGCTTGAAAGAAGCACCCCCAAATGCTGATTTTCTTGCGAATTGAACTTCATTAGCCTCTGGGAAGAACTGCAAATTTTAATGCAGTTTTAAACATTTGGTACAAATACAGATCTTAATACATAAGTGCAGAAAAATGCATATTCCTCTTAAGCATATAATTAAACAGCTACAAATGACGGAGAAATTCGTTAAAAATGTACTATTCTGGTTCGTGTAGCCTTTTCTGGTATTATGAGGAGGTCACAAAATTCGCGAATCAATTGCATACTTCCAGTCATTTCAATTCCACCTTCACCATCACCTAACATGTATAGAGGACAACTGTCATGAGTATGTTGAAAGTTTAGCAAATGCGAGAACTAATTAATTATGGAAATAAATTGAATGTTTTTAAAGACGGGAAAACGTTTAGCAAGAAAAACCTGGTACAGATTCCAGCCCAGCAGTTGGAAACTCAATCTCCTGTGGTTGAAAGTTGTGGAGTACAAACTCTATAGGAATTATATGCATTTTGTAAATTTTGCACCTTCGATTCATAAAACAGAAAATGTAATGAAGTAACTCACCATCAACTGAATTCCATCCTTTAAAGCCATTTGAGTTGCTTCTTTTGCCTGTCAATCACACAGTTTTGAGTTTACAAATTCAAACCTTGACATGGAAGCTTTTATATCATTTTAGTCTCAGTATATTTAATTGCAGTCATAATGAACATCTTTAATCTATAACTAATACGGTTCCTTTTACGTAATAAGCACAACTCAATACAAGCTCAAAAAGCATAACTTGGAAATTTCTATGGGTCCAAGAATTAGCATAATACAAAGTTATATATGGTCCATAATTGTTGCTATACTTGTATATCGTAAAAAATCATATAAGCTTTGAGCAGGTTACATAATTTACGATTTCTCTAAACGAATCAAAACTCCCAAAAGCTTACGAATGCTACCTACTTCTTGTGTCTAGTAATTTTATAAATTAAGTCATGGTAAATCTATTGATTTCTAGCTCTTCTCCTTTTGAATACCAGTAACTTAACTAGCATGCATAATCAATAAACCTTTAACTATAAAGTCTTTGTATTAATTTCTTAAAATCAAAACAAAAATAAATCAAATTATGACTATAGTTGCACCATGTGCAAAAGCATGCATGAACAGTAATCCCATATGTACTTGCAGGTTAGTTCACCATAAGAGTGACATTATTAAAACATTTATTAATTCACCCTAAATTAGGAAATTAATATAACCATTTTTGTCCATCCAAACACTCAAGAAAAGAAAAAAGAAATGAATAAATAAGTAAAAGAGTCTTGTAAAATCTATCAACCTGATCAAGAAGTTCATCATAATCACCGGGAAACGGAACATCAAACCGAACTGAAGCGGCATCACCAGAAGACGAAGAAGAAAGTGACTTAACAGAAAACACAACAGTTTTTGTACCAGCTTTATTAGTATTATTTACCACTACCCTTCTTGTACCTCCAAATTTAAAGGTATTCAATGGTACCTGCAAACTAGCATTCTAAAGTTTAGTTATTATTATTCATATATATATATATATGATACAATGTAGATTTAATTTATTATATATTATTAGCATTGATTAATTTACAATTTACAACCTGTTGATGATGAGAAACAGAGGCTGCTGTTGGGAAAGTGGATAACGGCATTTTGAAACCAAGTGAAAATAGAAGGTGTGGCAGAGAGAAAGGCTATCAACGCCTGCTGAACCGGGTTCAATCTTAAACCGGATAATAATAATAAATGAACGTGATAAATAAATAAAAAAAGAAAAATATAAACATAAAGAGTGAAACAACTTGGACTTAGAATGAAAGAAATCAATCATAATGCATCATGTGTGTCATGTGTCAAAACTCATTTTCCTCACATTTTTTAAAAATAAATATCTCACAAACGGTAAGTCCAAAAATCATATAAATTACACCATTAAAATCAACTTTTTTTCTCTCTTCAATTTTATATCTCACAAAATATACTTTCAACGATTTTTTTTTGTTTTAAAAATGGTACAAAATTGTTAACTAGCTAATATCACATGTGTTATTCCGTTGTGCTACTAGACTGTAAAACATGTATTCCTCGTCGGTAACAAATGTGTTACTCGTTTTCAACCCACCGAAAAATAAAAAAATATAATTCGTCGAATGCATACATTGTCACATCTCTAATCGAAGAGAATAACTCGTTGATTTTATGGTGCAATTTTTATGATTTTTCAAAGTACCGATTAAAGATATTTAAGTTTTAAAAACGTGATGGAAAGTGAGTTTTGTGACACGTGATACATTATGATTGGTACCTTCATTCTCACTAAAAGTTATTATACTAATTTGAACTTTACTCTATATATAAATAAATAAATAACCTTATAGAAAAGATAATATTATAAAGAATGTAATAGAAAAAGGAACAATAATAAAAGGAGAAACCAAGGAATCTAAATTACAACATTCAATATGATTAATGAAATAAAATCAGTTTTTGGCAAACATGTAGCGAAATAATCTAGATACACACAAACTTTTAAAAATAATGTCTCTTTTCTATGTTGAAATAGAGAATAATGAAGAGTAAAATATATATGATATGATTGGTTGATCTTCATTGTCACATCATTTTATAAACTTCTGTTTGTGAAATATTTGTAACTCTAGCATTCCCGTTTATAAATAACTGAATGTGAAGAACTCCCTAAAAATAGCGTAGAATTTACTTAGTACAATCATTTTTCGATCATCTTATCCGAGCAGCACCAAAAATGATCGACCTTGTTAAACGGTCAAAATTCTATTAAATTGAAATACATACGTAGATAATTAGACACTACGATTATAAACTTAAGAAACCCCAAAGAGCACAACACCTACGGACCAATATTGCCAAATATTACATGTTGGATGTCTACCTAAAGGTTAGTAGAAAATATTTTGAAGTGGTCCTTCATTTATCTACTAGACTGCATTTGGTTTGCCTTTTGCTATTGGAGTAAGTGGTCCTTCATTAATTTGTCGATCATCTTGTATCATTTATTTATTATCATTAGTGTATATACGTATAACAAATAGGATATATATACTATTTAACTTTGTATCAAAACCCGGAATTTTCCCTTCTTATCGCAATGAACTATACGAAACCTGAAACCTGATTTAAGAAGTAGATTAGGACATTAAATATTTCAATTAACAATTTGGAAAAAATGAGCTTTCATACACATCGTTTCGCCTAATATTTGAATACGTAACATGTTAACTGATTCGTTTTTGACATACCTCGAAGACGTTAAGACTCAAATGCTTCTTAACTTTATACTACTTTATAATTTCAAAATCACAAAACTTACTAACCGTGTTTGACCAACATTTACCATAATATGGAGTAATATATTGTATTTATTATTATTATGGCTTCTGGTGAAAACACCGCGGAATCTAATTATATATTTATATATACATATAATACAACATTTTATTGTAGAGTATTGATATACTTATCAATATTCATAGCATAATTATCATTCTCCGTCGGCATAACAAATAAGACATCCATCCATCTATACTATCGTAATACCCGCACAATGCAGCGGAATACAAAATTATGTTATTCATCGACAAATAAATATAGTAGTGAAGAGTGAAACGTCATGATAATAACAAAATTGTAAAAAAATTCAGGAAAAATAAAAAATATTAATTATATAAATGTTGAGTCTTACTTTTAAAAGTTTCTAAATATAAAATATGGAAATGTTTTATGTATTAATATAGATATAGATAGATATAGATATATGATTTATGTTTTAATTTTTTAACACATGCATCATCACAAATTATTTGTTAACGTCAACTTTACAACCTAAGACCACTAAGTTCAAGAACTCGGTTACTGAGCCATCGAGCATAGACATATAGTTTTATTTGCCCCATTTGTTAATTTGTAGATTGGATCAAGTATATATGTATATATATATAGGTTTTGGTTCAAATAAAAAGAAACTTAAAGTCAAAAGGGTAAGAAAACATGATATTGTGACACGTGTCCCTTACAAATAGCATTCAATTATATTAAATGAAGATATAATAATGTATCAAATCATTATGTATCAAAATCACGATGTATCAAACTACAATCGAATATGTATCATTTTTTAAGGTTTATCGAGAATATGTATCATTCTTTAAATAAAATTGTATCAACTTGGCAAAATATGCTTGTACAAGTTTAATATACGTTTCTTCACTTTGTATTGATCCACATGAACCATTTTTATTAGAGCAAATATGAAATCTAACATTTTTTTCTACCCTTTTTACTTTTAAATATCTTTTTACAATAACCACATCCTATATATATATATATAAACTAATATATCATGTTATTTTTCTTGATAACACAATAAATATAGACAAATTTGTTTCTCCATAAAGTTGTGTCGCTTTTAATTTGTTGATTTAACAAATTTATAAGTCAAACAAAGCCGACCACCGTTCCCCAAGTCAAGTAGTCAACCACCGCATTAATTTGGTTTACTGATATTAATTTATTAATGACAATATAAATTGTTTTTCATTTTAAATTATAGTAATTTAACAACATGACGAGTCTGTTTACTTTCCATTTAATTATCTTTTTTCGTATATTTCTTAGGTCAGACAAACAAAATTATATTTTTTTTCCACTTAATGTGAAATGAATGTCTATTTCTAAAATAGTAAGAAAAATGAAGTCTTTAAAAAAAAAAAAGACACTTAGTTATAGATATACATTTTTCACCATTATTTCTCCGATAGAACTTGACTCCTTTTTGATAAAAAAAAATTACATTTACTTAAACAACACTTGTTATAAACAGATATATTTATCCAAACAGATATCACATAGAAACAATACTTAATAGTAAAAAAAGTAATAGTCTCATATATGCTTTTAATAATAGTATCGATTTCAAGTAATTTAACATTTTTTTGCATATATATGAAGATATAACTACACTACATTACTACAACCGATCTAGTAATTTTTGTGTATCGCTACTATCAAAATATCATACGGAATTAAGAGTAATGTTTAGATGACCATAACAACTTTGGATAAGAATGAATGAACCAACCAGAATGCGTTACGTGTTACAAAATTTACTTTCGTCCACGTTTTTAAACGTAAATATCTTTCAAACGGTAACTCGAAAAATCATAAAAATTGCACCATAAAAATCAGCATTTTATTTTCTTCGATTAGAGATGTAACAATGTATACTTTCGATTAATTTTTTTTCGTTTTTCCGTGGGTTTTGAAAACAACTAACACATGTGTTACCGGAGAGTAACACCTGTGTAACCGGCGACTAACACACGTGTTACCGGCGACTAACACATGTGTTACCAGCTAGTGACACATGTGATACCGGTTACTAACACATGTGTTATCGGTTAGTGATACATGTGATATCGGCGACTAACACATGTGTTACCGGCTAGTAACACATGTGATACCAACTAGTAACATATATGTTACTAATTTTGTACAATTTGTAAAACCTAAAAAAATAAACGTCGTCAAAAGTATAGCTTGTGAGATGTCAAATCGAATAGAAAAAATACTGATTTTTATGGTGTACTTTTTAAATTTTCAGACTTACGTTTTGTGAGATATTTAATTTTTAAAAACGTAAGGAAAAATGAGTATTGTCATGACGCATTTTGATTGGTTCCTACATTCTCACTCAAAGTTGTTGAACTCATTTGAACTCAGCCAATGTATACAACTTTTTTTCTTCTAATCTCAAGGCTATATCAACCCAAAATAGTGATACACATCTTATTTTCACACTTACTATCATTATCCGATAACGTACCATTTAAATCCGTATTTATTCATGAATCACTCAACTTAATTTTCTACTTTTTTATTTAATTAAATCAATGTATCTCTCTTCTCTCTTTATTATTAAAATATAGTGGATATTAATTAATTAATCTTAATACTTAATAATAAATCTTTATCATCCATGTTTTAGGTTAAGTTAATATGAGCCATTGATTCAAAATAACATGATAATTAATTAAGCTTGAAAATAATTTACATCTAAATCCCACTAATACCCTTATTAATTATATTTTAGAATTAGTCAACACACTCATTAAATACATTTAACTTTTAATATTTAATATCCTACTTTAATGGTGTTATTATTATATTATTATTATTGTTATTATATGCATTATTATTATTATTATTATTATTATTATTATTATTATACTATTTATTATATTATTTATTAGATATCGGATTCATATAATAATTTAAAATTTGAATACCCTGTTATTTTATATTACTTGTAGACATTGTAGATCTTCTTGTGTCATTAACTTCTACGAACATCAAACTTGAAAACGTTATGAAAATAAGTAAATGCAGTTTGAACTGCAGGATATATCAAGTAACATTTTTGTATTATTAAATATCATATATTATCTCTACAACTATTCATTGTAGTTTGTAAATCTTACGTTGATCTATATCTAATTGTAGGTTACTTAATGTGCTACTACCTTCGTCCCAAAATAATTGTTTAGTTTCGACCTTTTGAAATCTTTCTTTTTCGGCTTTGACCTTAAATATTTTTGTTTGAGTTATATTATTATAGAATTGCACATGTGTTTTTTAAAAAATCTTTAGGAATATTACAATCATCTTGAACAAAATCAAGTAAAATTTGAACAACTTAAGGAGCAGGTCCATGAAGAACGGAAAAAGGTAAATTTATGAATTTTTGTATCATTAAGATAGTTTATTCAGGGTAATTTTTGTATTCTCTTTTATATGTGTAACATTGATCCAAAAAATTTCAGGGTAATTTGATGACATAAGTACTGAACAAGATCGACCTCATAACTATGACGATATATTTTTCGTCATAATAAAGCTCATATAGTGTTAGGTATCACACTTTTGATTAAACTTATAAAGTAAACATAATATGTATCATTGATCAATTTGTCACTAAAAGTGTTGTTTACATGGTTAGGCCCGTGCAATGCACGAAATTGAGATATTCCGTATTACCAAGTTATTCTATGTAGAACTTAATCACCTCGAGTAGAAAAATCATGCATCAACAAGTATACTTTATGTTTTTATTGTACATTATATAAAACTTGACATCAAACATCACATTGAAATACATACATTTATTCTTCACATCACTTTTGGTTAGTATTAACAATGCATGCATTGTAGTTGACTATCTTTCATGATTTCGGCTGTAGGTATTGGCCAATTAGTTTAGTTGTCTTGAAGTTGTTTATACAATGACCTATTTTATAATTTGATTTCATATTAAAATTTGTTTAGTACAATATGGTTATAACAAAGAGGTAAGACAAAACCTAATAACTATTTGTAAATTTGGAAAATAGATAAATATTTTCACATATCATATACCTAAGAACCTATGCGTATTGACTTAATTTTGTGATAGCTGACAATCATTCAATACAAAACAATGGCTAAATGCCATTACTCTAAGATTATTTCGTAGAAACTAAAATGACGATAGTAAATAATAATAATATACTGTTGATAAAAACCATGATATAATGGTGCTAAAAAAAATTCAAATAAAATGTCTAAAAAACAACCCAATTCCAACCCAAAACAAAGCCTCCCTCTTATTCAATAAAAATGAGCTTCAAAAATTTACACAATCATGAACCCAACTAATAAAAGAAGGGAAAACAATTATCCAAATGTAAAAGTTTTCCAATTACTAAATACTTTATAATCATATCAAAAACATCTATGATAAGAATCCACAATAGTTGTAACATTTACGTGCCAAAAGGATCTCCAAAGTTCGCAAAACACCATATAATAAGATGATGACATAATTGCATTGTTTTATGTGAAAATGCAAATGAAGTATTTATAAACAACAACAAATTTTCTTACCTTAATTTAATACATAATATCCATGAATACTCATAAATAAAGGATATGAAAAGTGGAGCAATAATAAACAATAACAAATACTAATTCAATTTGATATTTCAAACGCATACGTTGAAATGCAATTAGACAACTTCTTGAATTTCTCATATATATTTTGGGAAATCAAAGGGCTGAATTGTAAGTTAATTCACTACATCATTAAAGTACTATATAATTATATTTATGACAACAAATTTATGACTATACTAAAAATTATGGTATTGTAGATAGTTAATAGTCTTATGTTATTACGTGTCTACTAAACAACGTCTTTGGAGTTTTCCACATGTTATCGTTGTTGGCTAAAAGAACATTTTATATAGACTACTGGACTTACGAAAGTAATTTACTCAGGACATATTGACAGTCTAATTCAACCACTCTTTGAAAAAACAACTTTACAGGTCAATGAAATGTTTACAATCAAAAGATTAGTCCCTAAAGGTGATGTTTTTCATATCGCATATAGAATGTGGACATCACCTGCTAAGGGTTGTATTATGTGGATTAGTGGGTTCCGTCCATCATAAATAATAAAGGTACGATATTTCATTGGTTTCATTATTAATTTTATTTTCTACTTATTATTTACTTTTTGGATATTTTTTCTAAATTTCAAATAAAATTAAGTTATAATTTTGTATCCGTTTCAAACTTTTTGACATCACTTATTTATTAAACACATAGTATTTGTCATTGAGTAATAGGGTTCAATGTGCTAGATTATTATTTTGTTTAATTTTAGTTTTAGTGAGAATCAAGTAGAAACTACTGAGATGGATTAAAAAAAATATACTTTCTGATAGAGAAAGTGACTATTGATGAAAAAGTTTTATTTGAGGGAATTGGAAGAATATTGCAACACTTTTTGACAGGATCAATGATTAATGGTGTAATAATTTCGTCCACCAATTCATTAAATGTGTCCACTTACATGTCTAAGGCTATGGGTAAATTAGTAGCGATAAAGGATTACCTACATCAAGTATGTCATCACTTAATTAATTAGACTAATACATTTGTTTGTTTTGTCATAAACTATGTTATTGCTTATATATTTTACTTATTTAAATAGTGTCATTTATATTCAAAACATAGACTGAATGTTATATGATATGTACTATCACATGTTTAGGCTTATTCTCTTCGGGAGAATACATTAAAAGGACTTCATGCAATTTTGACTACTCGACAATCTACGTTGACATGACTTGCAATATCAGAATGTTACAGGGTGTGAGTACCGTTTAGGTTGCAAGGCTGCGAAATTCACACAAGAATTGAATCATTTACCTATCCTTGATAATTTAAAATTTTTATCAAAATTTAGCAATTTGTTCTTGTTTTGAACAACTCGTGTTAAAATATAGTAACCGTAGATTATTTAACTTCAAAATTAGCATTAATATGTACCAACTCCCTTTTTAGTATAAAAAGTTTATAACATATCTCATTTCCCTATATTACAGGGTTTATGTAATTTACAAATAAATAATAAAATAAAAAATCAACGTTATTAATTAATTTATGAATAATTTTATCCAACATAATTTTCCAATACTAAATATTTGTGACTAAAAAAATTAACTAGCTCGCAATTTTTGTGGGTTAAGATCTAGTTTTTTTTTTTTTTGGAAAGGCAAACACACACCTACCTACCATGAATATGTACAACATTTTCACGAATATATACATATTTCTACCACCGAATTTAAACCCGCAACCGTAAGGTTGAAAGGTCCCACAATACCGCTAGGTCAATAACCCTTTATTCATGTACTTTTACCTTGTATTAAAAGGATGTACGGTTCATACAATGTCAAAACTTTCAATTATTACAAACTCCAAAAAATTATTGACATATATATGATATCCATGACCTGGGACGGATTTACAATGGACTAATGGTAGGGGTGAGCATTCGTACCCGACTTCCGATCCCGTACCGGTACCGTACCGAACCAGTACCGTATCACTTTAAACGGTCTAATATTCGGTACTCACTTTAGGGCCAAAAAGATAACCGGTACCAATCGATTCAGTACCGGTACTTTACCATTTTTCCTGCTTTGGTACCATATAAAAAATATATATGTTTTTCTTTGTTATAGTTTCATAGGTTTTTTTATATTTTAAAAGGTTGAGTAAATTACATTGCCAGTCCTTGAGGTTGTCCCGATATTACGAACCCCGTCCCCGGGTCGGGTATTGTGCGGGCCCAGTCCCTCGACCCGAATTCTTGTTTTATCGCAAGTCCTTCACCCGCATGAGTCCACATGAATTGACTAAAATACCCTTAATATATTATTCTAATCCATTTTTATTTGTTTATTACCTTTTTTCCTCCCCAAAATCGCAATTTCATATTTATCCAGTTATGAAAAATAAAGATCTGGTGATCTCCGTTCGTGAAAACCAAAAGAGGTTCTTATATCAAGCTAATTTTGAATCTTTTTCCTATATCTCCATCTTTAAGATCAACATTCAAACTTTCATATCCAAACTCACAAACTACTAATATTTCTTAATTATATCACATTATTAGTAACAAGTTGACATCAAATTTTATCACAACACAATTAGCAAAATCGAAACCTACTTGCAACTACGTTGTCCGAACCATCATTGCACACTTAAATCGCTAAATACGAACTTTGGATGATGAAGATTGTCATGAATAACAACTTCGGGTTCTAGATCTGCCCCGTTTCTATAACTGGTGCGTCATCTTTAACCACCGCCAGAATCGATCCATCTCCGGCAACCTGCAAAAACCCACATGAGCAACGCCACTGCCATACGCACCGCCACCTGCCACCACGATCCTTGACTGTCGCAACCGCCGACGCAGCTCTTCCTTCACACTATCAAAAACTTCCATAACCACTTTTCGTTGTCGGTGAGGATTTTGATTCCTTTTCAGTTTGAGATGTGTTCTGTGATGTTGTGTAAAGTGACAGATGGATAATAGAAATAATGATGACAATCTATTTGTTTCTTTTATCATATTTTATATGAAAAGAAATAAATACAAAAAAGCCTATTTTACCCTTTAATCAAATGAACCAGGGACTGGTAGTGAAACAATAATCCGGGTCAAGGGACTGGGTCCGCACAATACCCGACCCGGGGATGAGGTCTGTAATATCCTAACAACTATAGGGACCGGCAATGTAATTTACTCTAAAAGGTTTATATGAAACCTTAAATCTATGATCATATGATATGTATATGAATATAAAAATATCTTTTTTGAGTAATTAAGAAATATAAAATATAGTTAGATTCATGGTACAATAACGTCGCTGTATAAATTTGTACTTCTTCGACAATATCCATCTATATAACTTAATGATGTTTTTATTTATTTGAGATTCATTAATATTTATCTTTTTCGAATTATATCGAATACAAAATACATAGATATGTTTACTTATTATATATTTTACTATGTTATGGTACCAAAGCGATATAGTACCACTTTTACCCGTACTGATACCAGAACCGTACCAGTACCGTACCGCTTTAAACGGTCCGGTATTCGGTACTTACTTTAGGACCAAAAAATTAACCGGTACCAACCAGTTCGGTACCACGTTCACCCCTAACTAATGGAGTGAAGTAGCCACCCAAAAAAAAGATAAATATTTTTTTGCCCCAATATAAAATATCTTTGTTCCACACCCATTTATAACTATCATTTCACCTCTCTTTACTCCTTTCTTCTTTCACTTTCACACACACAAACACACATATTTTGTATCTATACGTATTGTGTTGCCTTCATTGTCGTTTCCTGGATAATACACTAAAACTGTAACTTTTTACAACAGACTATCCCCCATTTTTACAAATGCGAGTGTATCAAGAATCCCAAAAAGTAAAAAAGTAATAGCTGTAGAATCATCTTCCCTTTGGTTGTCACTTTCCCAGTTAAAAAATAAAATGATTTTTTTTTTGTTTTTTAATTTTAATGTTGTACGAGTATACTATACACGCACGCCCCTCATACCTTTTTATCTGCTTTTTCATGATACCCTTTACTCCTTTACTTTTCAAAAAGCCATATACTTGCTCCAAAGTAAGTCTTTTTATTCTTTTTTTGCCTTCTTTGTTGCTGACAAAATCTTTATCCTGTTGATTCTTTATTTTATTTTTATTTCTAGTTGTAATTGGTAGATAAAAATCTGTCATTTTCCATCTTCTCAGATTCAAATCGAAATTTTTTCAAAATAAGTGTAAGGTTTTTGACAGATTCAAGCAGTTTTTGCTTTTTCATCTGGGCTGTTTGTTTGTTGTAATCTTTTTTTTTTGTTTTGTTCAAATTTGAAGGCTTTTGAAAAGATTTAACAAAAGTTAGGCTTTGACTGCTATGATGAAGAGTTTGACTTTAATTTGTGGGATGTGTCCCAAATGAATTTGGTTGATTCCTTGTGTGGTGTTTGGTGGGTCCTTGTTTTCCCCCTTTTTCGCTGTTGAATATGAGGAGATATTGACTTGCACCATATCCATTGGTGGATTTCTGCGAAATTGAGGTATTGACGTATTGTCCCATTTCTTTTTGTTTTTAATCTGATTTGGGAACTTTACCGTTGAGTCAAATCTATCTTTTTTTTGAGTTGGGTTGCTGAAATTTGGTGGTTTTTTGACCTAATTTGATGTTAAAATTGTTTCTTGAAAGAATATTTGGAAAATTTAAGTACTTTCTTTATAATCTGATTTGGGTATTTTACAGACTAGTCAAATCCAACCTTAATCTGAGTTGGGTTGTTGAAATTTGATATTATATTGACCTAACTTGGTATAAAGTTTGATTCTTGAAATGCTTTAGTTCTTCAAAGTATTTCTTTGATATTGAAGTACTGATTTTTTCTTTAATGTGATTTGGGTATCTTAAGAATTAGTCAAATTGATCTTTCTCTGAATTGGGTAGTTGATAATATGGTGTTGTGAAGACCTAGTTTGGCTGACAAATTCTTTTTTTTTTTAATGTGGTTTATTCTATAGTATCTTTGAAGAATTGTTATGAGGGATATGGCGGAAAATGGGAATAAAGATTGGAGGGATACTGTGAAGAAGATGCTTCCTCCGGGAGCTGCACTACCTGAAGATAGTGATGAACTTGATTACTCAATTGCTTTAGAATATATGGGTCCTGATGTATCTTATGAACTTCCTAGGGTCGAACCACTAGAAGTAAATCCTCGTTCGATCCCGACTGCATCAGTGGCCGAATCATTTTCCAATTCAAGAAGATCCGTCACTCGTGATGGTGCGAGACCTGGGCACCCTATTATCGAGCCTATTCCGTTGCCTGTTTCTTATATTGCTCATGTAGCCGATTCGCCGAATCAAAGCCCAAGATTATCTGGAAGCTCAGAATCTGTAATCTCGGTTTTGCATAACGCTGATTCGTTTTCAGCCTCCCCTTCGGGCTCTCCTGGGTCGGCTCATAATCAAAGTGATGCTCAAGGAAATGAAGTGAGACGAGGCCCAGTGGTTACTTTTAACACAGTTGATAAATCGGAAAGTAAAGATGTTGGATTAGAGAGGCCCAGTTATTCAGAATACGTTGCAGTTTCCAAAGAAAAGAAGAAAAAGACTAAGAAGACACGGGTTTGTTATCGATGTGGAAAAGGGAAGTGGGAAACTAAAGAATCTTGTTTGGTTTGTGATGCAAAATATTGTAGTAGTTGTGTTCTTAGAGCAATGGGTTCGATGCCTGAGGGTCGAAAGTGTGTTACTTGCATCGGTGAAGCGATTGATGAATCAAAACGTCTTATTTTAGGGAAAAATTCAAGGTTATTGTCTCGTTTACTTAGTCCTTTGGAAGTCAAACAGATTATGAAAGCAGAAAAAGAATGTTCTGCTAATCAGCTTCGCCCTGAACAGTTGATTGTGAACGGGTATCCGCTTAAACCTGAGGAAATGGCGGAACTTTTGGGCTGCCCGTTGCCCCCACGGAAGTTGAAACCTGGAATGTATTGGTATGACAAAGAATCAGGTCTTTGGGGAAAGGTAAAATGTTGTTAGTGATTTTTTCTTTTATGTTGCCTGTATAAGGCCGCAAAGGGCCGGTAAGATGGTTTAATCACGAGTCAAAAGACCCGAAACTGGTATTTTATGGTAACGGTTTGAAATGGGTAACGTTTTGTCCGACATTGTTATTGTAGTTAATCTTAAAAAAGTTATGTACTAAATACGATTACATAAGTTGAATTGTATCATCAAATATCTATATTATTTATAAATAAGATAATTTAGGTTGTTTTATGCATTAAGAATACACTTTGGACAACTTTTAACCTGTTTGGCCTGTAGTAAAATATTTTTTAGGCTACCCAGTAATCCGTCTGAGATAAAACATTACCTGACTCATACATAAGTAATTTGATCAATATTGATACCTTTATTTGCAAATAAAGATTGTAAGTTTGTTTTTATCTTTCCAGGAGGGGGACAAACCCGATAGAGTTGTGAGTTCAAATTTGAATTTCACCGGAAAACTTAGTCCAAATGCAAGCAACGGAAATACAGAAGTTTACATGAATGGTCGAGAAATTACAAAAGTCGAGTTGAGAGTATTAAAGGTTCGTAATTTCATCCTTCTCTTCACTTTGTTGCTTTGTACAGGTTACGGAATGGGGGCAATGGGCAAATTGGTGGTTGTGAGATGTGAAAGGGTCAGCCGAGTTGACCTGCAAACATTTTTTGGACATATTTTGACCAGTTTATTATGATTATTATCATTTATTAGTAATGAACGCAATAATTATAATTACAAAACTATGACAGTACAATAAAAATCTAAATTTCGAATAGAACAATTCAGGAGTTTGTATGCTTCAAAATTATTACACTTTGGTGACATTTGACCCATGTGGCATGTTTCTTTAGTAGCTAATCTTCTTAAGTTAGGATCATGTGACACGTTTGAGATAGGTCACAAAATTGGTGAATCTATATGTGTGTGTGTGTGTGTATGGGTTGAATAGTAACTTTTATTGTTCTGTGCGTGCTTTATAGTTTTTAAGTTGGTATATGTCTGTGTTTAAGAAGTAGCTGTACCCTAACTGCGGCATCAAATTCAATGATGGCTCATTGTTGATAAGAAAATAGTTAAGTTGCTTTAGGTGCAAAGACGGGTGGGGTGGCAATGGGTAGTTTAAAGGTTAGATTGACCAGTCACTACTTTTGTTGTCCATTTTTCTTTTTTACTTTATAACTATTAATGCAGGTTACGAAAGCCATCATTAAATTTGAAATATTGATCCAGTTAGTTTGATCGTATTAATACTGTTAATGTATTAACTATGGCTACAAATCTTTAGTGATAAAATATAACCCAGAGTCCCATACTGACTACATCACAAGTAAATAGGTTGACATTTCCCCCTCAATTCTTTTTTCTTCGTCTGAAATATGTTATAACGATTTGTTTCAGATGGCTAGTGTGCAATGTCCTCGTGACACTCATTTTTGGGTTTATGATGATGGTCGATATGAGGAGGAAGGCCAGAATAATATCAAGGGAAATATCTGGGAGAAGGTATAAAGAATTTCACGGGGTTGAATGTTTCTCATGATTGATTGTCAATAGTTTTTATATAACATCGTAATAACTTGTTTCTGGACAGGCTAGAACGAGGTTACTTTGTACATTGCTCTCACTGCCAGTTCCACATGGTCAGCCGCAAAGAGAGAGGGATGAAGCCAGCAATTATGCTACTGTACCAAATTACTTTGAGCCAAAAAAGATCCAAAAGCTTTTATTACTCGGACTTGAGGGCTCGGGAACCAGCACTATCTTTAAGCAGGTATT
Organism: Pseudognaphalium luteoalbum; assembly: GCA_963422505.1. Classification (NCBI taxonomy): domain Eukaryota; kingdom Viridiplantae; phylum Streptophyta; class Magnoliopsida; order Asterales; family Asteraceae; genus Pseudognaphalium; species Pseudognaphalium luteoalbum. Next base: position 12,414,584 of record OY730192.1, on the reverse strand, counting down.
TCTTTTCAAGATTTCTAATAATTACTCCTTTTTACGAGTATAGTTGCTTCATTATCACTGGCACAGGTGGAAACTGGGCAGGTCACGCGGGTTGGGTGGCAGGTTATAAAGGGTATCCTTCTGCTATAATTCAACATGGCAATTGTAAATATAATCAGTTTTGAATAGAAGGATTTAGGATGTATGCATTGAAGATACACTTTGAGGGTATAGCTGAAATATAACCCAAATCAGCTCACTCATAAGTAAATGAGTCAAAGTTGCCACCTCCCGATTTAAGCTTGCTTATTGTATAACATAAAGGTCCTAAGTTCAAATCTCACACTTTTGTATTATCCAAAGAATTACTAGTAGTGTGTCAATGAACAGGCTGCAAAAGTGCCACCCGTTTTGGGTATGGTATGGTCATTTGAATCTTCATAAGAAACTGTTATTCAGCCGACCTGTACAAAAACTTAATTGCTAACACCATTATTTTTAGGACTGGTTACTTTATTTGGTGAGTAGTGCTATATAGAATTGCAAACTCACTGTAGATGTAATTCTTGTTAAAGTAAAGATGGATACTAAATTAAGTTAGATGTACCATTGGTCCGCACTGCCATTTTATTTCTCTAAACTGTGTACATAATAGATATACCCGAAAAACTCGTCAGCTAAAGAAATTCCCATGTGAAAATAATCAAAATATATGCTGTTATATTACTATATTGAAAAATCATTCTCTTCTCGTTATGTTTAATGCAGGCAAAATTCCTGTATGGAAATAGATTTAATGATGAAGAGTTGCAAAATATTAAGCTTATGATTCAGAGCAACATGTATAGATACCTCAGTATCCTACTTGATGGACGCGAGCGCTTCGAGGAAGAATCAATGATGAAAAAGCACTCTCTGGAATCTCATGACCAATCCAATGAAACAGGTATTTGCACTTCTGTACAAAGTAATTTATTTAAAGGGTGACTCCATTGAACTAGATGATCTACAAATTCAGGGAAAAATTGATCATATATTTGCTTTAAATATATAAGTTTTAATCATACCTCTATGAATAAAAAAATTTGGCGCGTGTCTTTTTACGGACCTCCTCTGATTTTCATATATGGTCTTATGTGACTCAGTCACTTTGTGATTTGTTACGACTTTCATGGTCATGTGATTTTCGGATAGTGTATCTTGCGCTAATATCAATCAGTTATCTCTGCTTGCATAATATCTTTCTTGCTTCCACGTAAGGTATGATAATGGGCACATGAATATAGTCCTGTGTATCAATTTATCTGTTCTATGTATAAATATATGTACAATATAACATTCTTTCGAAGTGTTAGGAGCAAATACGTCCACATACAATTGACGGTTTTCCTTTCAGGTAGCGAGGGTGATGCTGAAGAAGTGAATCACAATGTCTACTCCCTTAACCCGAGATTAAAGCATTTTTCTGATTGGCTCCTCGACATCATTGCAACCGGAGATTTAGATGCATTCTTCCCTGCAGCAACACGTGAGTATGCTCCACTAGTTGAAGAGGTGTGGAAGGATCCTGCCATCCAGGAAACATATAAGAGGAGAAACGAGCTACACTTCCTGCCTGATGTTGCAGAGTATTTTTTAAGCCGGGTAATTTCATCAATTCTCAAAATTCTTTTGGTGTATACATCTTCATCATTTTGTTTCAACATCTTCGTCTTGTCTTATAGTATATAAATGTGACTGTGGTAGAAATATTAGATGTGACTCACAAGATGAAGAACGAAGGTCAATGATGAAAATGAGATTTTGAGGAAGAAATTTTGATTTTTAATTGGGTAAAATAGGGTGGACTTTTTATTTTTTTTAGATTTTAGATGGATAAGCAACAACATATGCCTCTTTAACAAATAATATCATTTCGTCTTAAAAATGGTCTATGATAAGGCTATCTATTGTACGATTTTACTCATGATCAAATGTTCCCGTTGTCCCATTAAATCACAACATTTTTTAGGGGACCATAAAGTTACAACCTTCTATCTTAGAAAAAGATTCAAATTAACATTCAGTATATGCCCCTAGTCATTATTATAAATATGACGATAATACTGATCTAGGCATACATGTTTACTCTGAATAATCTTCATTGGAAGGACACATTTCCTTTCTATTATTTTCATTCGAAGGTAAAAGATAATTATACATATAGGATCCCCTAACTTATGTGTCAATTAAACGAAGGTGCAAACTCTCCAGATGAGGTTTTATTGAACTAAAAAATAAAGAAAGAAAAATCCATGAATTTAAACGTCATAATAATCCTGAGTTCCCAAAATGGCCATTATATTGGGATAAAAAAGGATTTTAGTGAACTCTTTTTGGGATATAGAGTAAACATGCAATAGTTTAGCGTGTGTTTGTTTTTGTGTTGGTTTCAGGCTGTCGAGGTTTCTAGCAATGAATATGAACCTTCAGAGCATGACATACTATATGCTGAAGGAGTCACCCAGGGGAATGGCTTGGCCTTCATAGAATTTTCGCTTGATGATCGTAGCCCGATGTCAGAAACATATACTGACAATCTGGATGCTCAATCTCAACCTGTCTCAAGGTATACATTTCTTTCAAGTACACTCGCTTAGAGGAGGCAAGATGGACGGGTCAGGTGGTTTGATTAATGGGTCAAAATGAGTAACTTGTAGTATGGGTCAAATTAGGATAGGATCATAGGACAGGTTGGGTCGACCTGCAAAAACATTTTTGTGCCCGGCTTTATATTATGCGATAAATCCGATTGCAAAACTTTATTTATACAACAGTAGTCTACATGTTTGTATAAAGTAGAGGTGGCAAAATGAATGGGTCGGGTCGGGTCATGGGTCTAGATGGGTCATTTAAAATGATGGGTCTAAACGGGTCCGGGTCAAATGGGTCTCGGGTCAGGTCGGGTCATCGGGTTCGCCAAACTTTTTTTTTATTTGAGTGAAAAATGAAAAAAACGAAATGAGGTGAAAAAAAAAAATTACCCGCTAGACCCGTCTAAACCCGATGGTTAATTATTACACAATTAGAGGTTATATTGAAAAACCCATTTAGACCCATCCAAAAAATGGGGAGGAGACCCAACAAACCCATCCCCTCCTAAAAATTAACCAAATTGACCCATAATTAACCAATGGGTCTAAAATTGCCACCTCTAGTACTATAAAGTATTTTATGACGTATGCACTTGGAATACATCTTGGATGGCTTTCGAACCGTTAGACCTGTTCCATGTTTATGTAATAATTTTGAATTAGCCTGTTGTAGATAAAACATATGATGTGAAATCAAGTGTAGAACAGATTATGAACTTTCTGGACAGGTTTGTTAAGCTAAAACAGAAACACCAAATAAAACAGAGAGTAGAACTTGCTGACTTTGAAGAAGAAAAACAGTAAACAAAGATAGGAATCCACCACTTTAATCTCTAAAGGATGTTAATCCACCAAGATCAAAGATAAAGGAAACACTTCACACCACCAAGATCTAAAGATCTATAAAGGAAAATGAAGATTTTAGGGTAAATAGAGGCTTAACTCCATTAAAATTCATATTCATCCAAAAACTCCGTTGTTACATTACAGCAGCCTCTTTAGTAGACGGATTCAAGTTCTAACCCTAGACAAAAGTAAAACAAAAGCTGGAAATGTTAGAGGTTTCTCCCTAGTACAACCATCTTCAACCAATAGGATAACAAATAGAAATAACATCAGTTGGGACCACTTTCTGTTCCATTTTGTCTCTTCCTGACTTGCTGATTTTGTCTCTATCTTCCTTCATATTTGATTGGCTGGATTCTAAGCTTCATTTCCAACTAAAATATCTTAATTATAACTACTACAATCATATACATATATGTTGCATATCCATACAAACATAATGTCTGTGACCTGATTATTGAAAGCAAGTAAGATAGGAATGGTAATGGCCCTAGGCCATCCATTTAAGTAAGGTGCACCCCTGGCTGAACTTAGGGTCACCAAACAACCTCTCAAAATGAGACATAGCTGGTATCACAACCATAGCTTGACTTGTATCCATTACCAAATCAGGTTGTGTGATTGTATGGTTCTCCTTTGATATGACAACCGTATCAACATAAATCATGGAGCTCTCACAAGGCAAGTCATTACTTTTGTTAACACACGCTTTCCATTTTACTTAGTCTAGTTTTTTATCATTAGATCAATTAGGCAGGGATCCATCTTTGAGTAAATGAGTCAGAATTATCACTCACTGCAGTGCCCTTCTCGTTTCCTCAGTTATGATTAGCTACACCAATTTCTGCATCTATATAATTGATTCTCGGTGATTAATAGTTACAAACTGTAAATGATGGCTTTTGTACATCTTTTGGTTAGATATCAACTCATTAGAGTAAATGCTAAAGGAATGAACGAAGGTTGCCGATGGGTGGAAATGTTCGAGGATGTTCGAGTAGTCGTTTTTTGTGTTGCTCTAAGTGACTACGATCAGATGTGGCTGTCACCTGAGAACACAGGAAGTGGTTCTCTACTTCAAAACAAAATGGTCCAAAGCAAAGAACTTTTCGAGACGATGGTGAAACACCCATGCTTTAAAGACACCCCATTTGTCTTGATTCTAAACAAATACGATCTGTTTGAGGAAAAACTCAAGAATACCCCGTTAAGTGCATGTGAGTGGCTCACTGACTTTAGCCCGGTTCAACCCTACACTAACAACCATAACCTAGCCCACCAAGCCTACTACTATGTGGCTATGAAATTCAAGGATCTTTATGCCTCTCTTACAAGCCGAAAGCTTTTCGTGTGGCAAGCGCGGGCCCGAGACCGGGTCACTGTAGATGAAGCGTTTAAATACATAAGAGAGATTGTAAAATGGGATGATGAGAAGGAAGAGACATACTACGGAGGGGCTGAAGATTCGTTTTATAGTACTACTGATGTGAGCTCGCCGCCATTCATTAGGCAAGACTGAAGTCTAATTATCTTTGAATTGTGTTTATTGTTGTAGATAAAATGGTCGACGATGTTGGTGAATAAGTTGTCATTTTATTCGGATTTTACTAGTTAGTGAATTGTGTATGCACTCGTAGCTCCTGTAAGTCGATATGAGAAGGGTTAAGATCCGATTTTTAAATGTAACGAAGTCCATAAAGTTTCTTTTTTATTCTCATCGGTGCAATATAGTGATCCGTTATATATGCTAGACTAGTAAATTGAAGCCATTATTGTGCCACAGAATTTGCTGGGTTTTTTGAGTGAGTTAAAACCAGTACAAACGTATATCGTCTACATATATTTTAAATTTAAAAACTGAACGTTTTAGAATACTACAGTAAATTTTTTGAGAACCTGAAACCCTAATTTAGGGTTCTTGAGTGTATAGTTCATGAACTTATACAACTTAATAATATGTTTAAAACACTCATAAAAGATTTCCATCATCATACATTAGGGTTCAAATGAGTACAACTTTTTAGTGAGGATTGAAGAATCAACCAGAATGCATCACGTGTTACAAAACTCATTTTTCCTCACGTTTTAAAAAATCAAATATCTTACAAATGGTAAGACGAAAAATTATAAAAATAAAACCATAAAAATCAGCATTTTTTTCTTTTCGATTTGTCATCTTACAAGGTATACTTTTGACGACTTTTATTCTTTTTGGGTTTTACAAATTGTACAAAATTAGTAACATATGTGTTGGTAGCTGGTATCACACGTGTTACTCGCCGGTAATATGTGTTATCCGCCGATAACACATGTTTTAGTTGTTTTCAAAATCCACCAAAAAACGAAAAAAAAAGTTCGTCAAAAATATACCTTGTCACAAATCTAATCGAAGAGAATAAAAATGTGATTTTTATGGTGCAATTTTTATGATTTTTCAATTTACCATTTCAGACGTTTAAAGACGTGAGAAAAATGAGTTTTGTATCACGTGACACATTCCAATTGGTTCCTCTATTCTCACCCAAAGTTGTTCTACTCTAATACATTAAATTCAAATGTCAAATTGTTTTTAAAACAAGATACTAGATTATGCCCTCGGAGGCTCCAAGCATTTACGGAAGCGAGTTATAATTTTGCGCCTTCCCAGTCACAAAAACAGCTTTGATTGAAGAATACGAATCAAAGTACATTTGTGCATCAATATTTCCCTTAAATTTAATACCATCAAGTCTTGAGGAATTGACTTGCCGCAATTTGCCATTAATATAATGGCTTAGTCATGCGTACAACAAAATGTTCAATTGTGCCGTTAATCTTATGCATTTTTATTCATAAGCTGCTTGGTTCGAACTAGGGCTGTTGATGAACCGAATCGATTCGAATATCTTGAAGCTCGACTCGACTATTTTGAAAAATAATTATGTTCGAGTTCGACTCGAACTCGATTAATGATTTAAAACCATATTCAAGTTCATCGAACTCGAATTATAAATTAGCGTTCGAACTTGATACTCATTTAAGTTTTTGACAATTTACAAAAAAAAAAAATAGTTAAAAATGTTTGTTTAGAAGCTCAAGCTCAATAGACTCATATATAAGCTCAAATAAGCTCTATTTAGTAACTATTTTATAAGACTTGAAATAAAGTTTGTAAAATATATTTACACTTAATTAAACTAATTAAAGTGTGTAAGTTTAGTTAGTTATCATCAAATCATCAAACACTAATATGCAAGTAAGTAATTAGATTATTGATCATGATATTTATAGTGTGTTCATCTCATCCTATATGTTTTATACATTAAATGTGAGATGCAAAAAGAATGGATGCAAAAAGAATAAGGAGTTTGTCCCATTTGGAGAAAAGAAACAAAGTTAAAGAAAAAAGAGTACTATAAAAACAAAGTCTCATAGATGAAAATGTGGAATCAACTTATGTGTTCGTTACACTATAAATATGGTGTTAGTACAATATTTGTATTTCTAGATATAATATTAAGTAAAAATCTTATTACTATCCTATCTTTATCTTATAAGTTTTAAAATATGTAATTATTTTGATAATATATATGTCCTTTTAGGTCGTTCGACTCAACAAGCTCAACTAATCGTTCGGTTCGAGATTATTTTACGAGCTTTCGAATGAGCCAAGCCGAATTTATTGTTTTGAAATTAAACTAATCGAGCAGTCCTTTTATGTTCGAACTCGAATAGTATTATGCTCGAATTCGCGATAAACGAATTCGAACTCGAGTAGCTCGTTAGTTCCCCGGTTCGTTAACAGCCCTGGTTCGAACAAGGAATGAGAAAGGCAAGTAAGGGGATACTAAGGTAAGGAATGCATATTACCATTATCTTTGATAGTGCTTGGTTTAAGAGTTATAATGTTACATGAGAAAACAAAAAGGAAGACATTACTCTTTAAAAATTCATAATTCTTATATAATGTACTTTAAATCTTAAATCAAATTGATTTCAGTGTCTTCGATTCTTGAAAAATTAATTATAGCCAAGTATTTTATTATCTATCTTATATAATAAAGGAAAAATCTTGAAAGAATAATGACCATTAGCTGGAGACTAACAATTAAGATCTAACCATTCATTTATTTAATGACATCATTAATCCCATTTTTATGTGACTAAGATACTAATATACCCTTCCATATTTACAATATACACCCTTCAATATTTACAATATAAAACCTCTATTTTTTTCTTTAATCGTACATAATCCTCCAAATACTTTATGAAGATTTTAGGTTACTAACTACTTTATTATTTCTTTCATAATTCAAACTCTTTCTATAATCTTCTTTATTTATTTATTTTTTATGAAAAAGCCCCAATAAGTTATTTTCAATTTTAAAAATATCATGACTTCATTTCATCGGCCAGTGATTTAAATTCTTATATGACCACCTTTTAATTTTTTTTTTTTATCAATTTCTAATTTACGATATTTGAATTATGGATGCCAACGGGTCGGGTTCCGGCGGGTTATATAGTATTTGTACCCATACCACCATCCTTTTTGAACTCTTTTATCATTTTTTAATTTACAATGTATGAATTATGGATGCCAACGGGTCGGGTTCCGACGGGTTTTATTGTATCTGTACTCATACCACTTTAAAATATTTGTACTCGTACACAGCCCAAAACCCTTTGGGTAACTAATTATTATTAACTATTAACCATCATTCATTCATATTTATTCACGGGTTTGATTATCCACATATATGTAACTTTGGCCAAACAAAAAATAATAGTTATTCTTATTGAAAATATGATGCAAAAGCAAAACACGAAAAAAATAATACCAAATTACAAGATTTGAAATCTTAAAGCTAACAATTTAATTTTTTAATTAATTAATTCAAAGTTTCAGTACATAATATAGTATTATTATTATAAAACAATACAAATACAAAAAAAAGAAGGGATATCATATACAATATTATCAATAATTGATAAATTATTTACTCTTTTGCCACTAATTTTTCTATATCTCGATTTACATCCCTAAAATAATTTACCATTTCATCTTCTAAGACTGTGTTAATGTCATTCGGGTCAGTAGAGCCTTCATTTTAGTTGTCTTATTTTATCAACTTTCGTCAAAGTTAAAAAGATAAAGTAATGCATTATAGGTTGTTGATTTAAATTACAGAGAGTAACTTGGATGGATGAAAACCACCAATGCACTAAAAAGCGTTATTTTTAGATAAAATAGTATTTACCTGCTGAACCGGTAAATTCGCTTATTTGAAAAAACATACTTGTACGATTTTAAATAATTTAGTATTATTAAATATTAATACAAATAACAAAGTGATATCATACACAATATTGTCCCTATTAATTAATTAATTTATTTGAACTCATCAATCCAAAATCTATCACAATTTAAATGCTTAATACATTTTTTATTTAAAAATAAAACAATACAAGTTGATGTACCATACACCAACACCAAAACGCTTATTAAATTCGTATAACACATCCATATAAGACATATCATAAAGTTAACCCGTAAATTTTGCGGGGCTTAAACTAGTTCTACTTTAAAAGAAAGTAAAAATAAACTAAAATAAGTTTCTAAACATTAAACATATATTAAAAATCGAAACTAAAATTTATTTCTTTTATGATTTCGTTGTAGAGGTGAGGTTCCTGGGAGAAAGAGTAGTGAGGGAAGGAAGAGAAACCAATGAGGAGGTGATAAGTGTCTCCTCATTTCTCCACATTTTTTATTCATTTCCCCTTTATTTTTTTTTCATTTCTTCACCTTTTTATCCAATTCTCCCCCTTTCATCATTTCTCCATTTTTTCTTCTATTTCATTTTTTTAATTTATTTTTTTATAAAAAAAAATTTAACTTAAAAAATTAGTTTTTTTTTACATTTAAAAACTTCTATAACACTTTTATTAAAAAAATATTAAATAAAATTTATTAACATTTTTTAGAAAAAATTATCACTTTAAAAATCTAAAAATTAGTTTTTAGTCTTTTTTCATGTTTAGTTTTTTCTTTTTCTTATATCATTTTCAATTTTTTATGCACTAAATATTATATATAGCGATGCACATGAATATAAAAAACAAGATGCAATAAAACTAAATTATTATTGTGTTCACCAACATTATAACTATGATACACTGATTTTCTTTAAATATGATGCATCGAGTATTTAAATATCATGCATCAACTTTCAAAATATACTATGAAACATCGTTATTGAATTAAAAAGTTGTGCATCATAGTTATAAAACATGGTTCATTATAGTCTTAAAACATGGTGCATCGATTCTTCTTAAATATATCATGCATTGACTTTCAAACTGTATTATAAAACGTCATTATTGAATTAAAAATGGTGGTCCATCATAGTTATAAGACATGGTGCATCATAATTATAAAATATGGTGCATCATAGTTATAAATATGACGCTCCAACTTTTAGATATACGATAAACATCATTAGTGTATAAATCTTTGTGCATCATAGTTATAGTTATAGAATATAGTGCATCATAATTATAAAAAGTGGTGCATCATAGTTATAAAACATGGTTTATCATCGAGTGTTTAAAATATCATACATTGACTATCATAATATACTATAAAACATTGTTATTGAATTAAAAGGTGGTGCATCATAGTTATGAATATGACGTTCCGGCTTTTAGATATACGATAAACATTATTAGTGTATAAATCTTGGTGCATCATAGTTATAAAATATGGTGCATCATAATTTTAATTTTATGATGAATTGAAGTTATATTTTTGTTATATCAGAATTTATTATATTCAAGGTATAAATATGGTGCATCACATAAATATCCTTTTTGTAATACTATTTATAAAATTGTATTTACATATAATAATGTGAGGTAATACCTCTACAGAAATTAGATTGAAAACGCCAAAAAAAAAAACAATTATAAACAAGTCGTGAAAAATGTTAAATGAAAAGGTTAAAAAAACGAAGAAAAGAAACAAAAACAAAAACAAACAAACGATAACAAGAGTTCTAAAAAATGCAAAAAAAAAAAAAAAAAATAAAAAAAATCCGAAAAAATTAAGAAAAAATTAATATAAAAATAAAAAAAATTTAAGGAAAAAATGGAGGAGAAACGATAATGGTGGATAAATGAATAAGGTGAAGAAATGAAGGAGGTGGAGAAATGGAGGAGGACACTTATCACCTCCCTATTTGCTTCTCTCCCTTCCATCCCTAAACATCTTCCTTACAAGAATCAATATCATGATGTAATCAATTTTGCTTGGCAATTGAAAAAAAAATCCCAATAAAACCTAAAATAATTGATGGTAATTAAATAATGATTCCCATAACCCCAAAGTAAAGGGAAATGCTTCATTAGCCTATACTCTAGAATGATTAATTACAATATACTCAACCAATTAAGCACCTTCAATCATTACCATTATCATTCCTTACCCCGTAAAACCTCCTACCAAGCACCCGAGGTGATATCAATGAACATATTTGGGCAACTAAATTCATGACGAAGGGCCTCTCAAGTTTACTGCTATCTTGTATTTGAACCGTTTCAAGTTATATTTTTTAGTGTCTAAACTAGGCTCGAAGTAAAAGACTTTATCTTAAATGATAAGGAGGTTTACTCTTGTAGACATCTACAATATGCATGGTAACATTATTAACTAAAAATACGCTTTGGCTATCACGACTTTATCATAGTTGATTTAACCTTAAAACACACATACCGATGGATACACAAAAAATAATAATCTAAAAGTATAATATAACTTTTGTATTAGATCATGTGATACCCCGTAAATTCGCGAGTTATAATCTAGTAAATCTATTATAATAGGATTATCAATCGAATAATGGATAATAATCTGGAAACCTTAATGTAGGTCCCAACTAGACCTCAGACCAACGTGCTCAGTTGTGCAACATCATATTAGGTTTTTAACCAAGTGCAGGGACCATGTTCGATCAGAATCTTAAGAGTTAAGAATGAATGTATAGGTAAATGCATCCTCTTGAAGCTTTTTATTTGTGATGTTTGGTCAAGTTTTCGATTCTTGACAGTTGATAAAAAGAATTACGGGTAATACTTAAGTTCGTACGATTGAAAATAAATATTAGTTAGTGTAAATGTTATATGTGCGTTTTACTTTTGTCGACTACTTTTAGTTCATGGTCGTCAAACAATTGGTATTAATGGGTTTCTATAATTAATATGATAAGGGTAGTTTAGACATTAGATGATGGTGAAGATAATTTATATATAGTAGGGATAGAGACAGAGATAGAGATGGTAAGAATAAGTATTATTAAAAGAGAAATAAAAACATTGTGTACGTTTTTACTATATTGCTCGTGTACTATAATACATTGTATACGGTTTTTACTATATTGCTGCTCTATACACTACAATGACTCTATAATACAGAGTAAAATAGAACTATATTGCTCATGTACTAAAAAACCTTTTATACGATTTTTTAGAAAATTATGTGAACCACAAGGATTGTATATGTCTTTTAAGTAGTTGAATTTTCTTTTCTTTTGTTCTTATGTCAATTTCATCAGTCTTTTGTAAACCATAGTAAACCATAGTATTATTTTTTGGGGATAAGTCTCTGCGAATGCACCCAACTTGAACCGAAAGTCTATTGTGTGTATCCTACTTACAGGTAGGGTTTTTAATGCATTCAAGTTTCAAAAACAAGTGTTTTAATGTATTTTGCTGATGTGTCGCTCAGTTGAGATACCACATGGCTTGCGGATGGTTTGACACGTCAATGACACGTAAGCAAAATACACTAAAACACTTGTTTTTAAAAGTTGAATGCCTTAAAAACCCTACCCGTAAGTAGGATACACACAATAGACTTTTGATCCAAGTTGGGTGCATTCGCAGAGACTTATCCCTATTATTTATGCAGGTTTATTGGTTTCAAAAGAAGTTGTCTGAACTAGAACTTGCCTACTATGGAGACTATATTAAGGTTACATATTCCATATGGGTGTCGTCTGAGTAACTCTCAGTGTTTGCCTTTTGATTTCGAACTGTAAATATTTGTTTTTTATAAGGTCAAGATGATTACAGCTTATAAAGGCACTGGAATATAGAGGTGCAAAACAATTATTTATATTTGGAGTATGTATCTTTTTTGTGATCTACATCCAACTCGATAATATTATCAATTTTGCAACCATTTATCAACAACCATCATGGTGGAGTTGATCGGTTGATCGGTTGTCTTCAAGGTTACATGACGATGGAAATGTTTGCATTGCTAAGTGTTGTCGCAAAATTGGTTTGAATGGTGTTGACAGTGGTAATATATTGATAGGATGCTCCTAGTAGCCTTAAGTTTACATGTGTTTCAAGTTTGACGATCTACATATGGCCAAGGGTTCACAACATTACAACAATATCAATGTGTACGAAATTTCAATTATTTTAATTGAAAAGAAAAACTTCCTATATTTAAATGAAATACGTCATTAACACAAATTTCAATGTCTAATCCTCCGAATTCACGGGTTATATTCTAGTGTAGGTAAATAAGAGTAGAATAACTATTTTAATTGGTAATTTTACTTATGGGAACAAACCCGTTAACTCTAATCATGAATACATGAGATGTAAACTTTCGTACAATATTTGAAAACAAAAAATTAAATAGCAAGTTGAAAGTAGAAGGGTAATTAACTCATAGATAATTTTATCGGTCAACAACAAACATGATATATATCGAGTCCACTATTTATAGCAAAAATTTGTAAATCTGTTGCATATAGCGAGTATTACGCTAAATAATTTTAAAATTCCTTTTTTTTATTGTAATAATAATGCTTATATATTAATTTTAAAGAACCGTTTGGCATGTCTATAGTTGGAGTAGTACATTTCATTTAATTAACTTGAAGGTTGATAGAATGACATATTGTCATAAACATTACCGATTCAGAAAATTGGCTATTTTATAGTTGTACAAACGTAACGTGCTATAAACATTTGAAAGCTTGTCTAATCACACTTTCAATATTATGGTATCCATATTATTTAGTAACTTTTTAAGATTTAAAGTCAACTAAAAGGTATTATTGTAATTTGCGATCTTGAAATACATAAGCTAAAAATGTATAAATAGTTTATAAGGTAGTAAAGATTTGGTAATTAAGAAGAGTTGTTTATTCTAGTAAATTTCATCCAGCCTTTTATTTTTTGTCAAATGATTAATTAAGTGATTTATTAAAATGAGCATTAATGTATTACAGTAATATATTTAACTTTAGTAATTAGTAATTATAATTAGTAAGGTTAATTATGAGGGAAGGTTAATTTAGTAATTAAGTAATAATGACCCTTATTTTTTCGCAAATCAAGGTAGTAATCATTGATCAAGGGTCCTAATTGAATTAACTTTGTCATCCGGCCCAGAGCCCATAGAAAATGATTTGTTTTTTGATTAGGCTAATATGGGCCTATTTTAACAGATAAGGGAGCTTATGAATATACTTATTTATACAAGTTGGGGTACGTTAGGTTGTCTAACGATGAAATTTTCAAAAAGAGGTTCTGTTCAATTGTATGGACTGACAAGATGGATCCAGAGGTTTCTAAGCGTAAATGGGGAGAAATAATGAAGGATTATAAACTTGAATCTCATACTTGGCTAGCTTCAATGTTTGATTTATGGTTCAAATAGATTCCAACTTATTTTAGAGCTAAATCAATGTCATGATTAATGAGAACAACTTTTAGGTTTGAGAGTGAGAATCATTTCTTTGATCAACTCACAATTACGCATTTGACCATTATTGAGTTTCTTTGTCATTATGAAACGGCAATTGATTCTTGAAGGGTTTGTATATAAAAAAATCAAACTAATTCTCGATAAACAATGCTAAATCTTAAAACACATATGCATATTGGGAAACATGCAAGGGAAATCTATACACGAACCATGTTTTATGATGTTCATACTACCTTACACGAACCACTGATGTTAATGGCTGTGTGTCCGATTTTCGGTTCAACTGGTCTGGTCCAGTTTTTAAAACACTGGTTTGAAGTATCAAATATGTGATTCTGAAGAAGAGAATCCAAACAAAACTGATCAGAATCATATGCCTGATGAAGTTCAAAGGGGTTTCGTTTATGAGGTAATTATTTTTGTTTATTTGAATTCCAAATACTTGTGCTTTTGTTACATAAAAATAGTTTATTTATATGTTTAATGTGTATCAATAAGTTGTATACCTTAATGTTGATTGCATGTGTGTTTTAATAAAGCTGAAATGACTATTTCTTATAGTTGTAAGAAGTTTGAATCCTTTAAACTTCTTTGTAGACATTGTTTTTGCGTGTTCAAAATATGTAAGGTTGATGAAATTTCCGAAACAGTACATTTAAAAGATGTGGACAAAAGAAGCATTGCCTCCAAAGGTTAATAACATTGAAGGTTTAATTTTGCAGAGGCTACAATTCGTAATTTATGAAACTGTGGATCATTGCATAAATCGTTTGGTATTTGATATGGAGAACTTACATTTATACCGAGATAAACTTAAGTATTTGGTTCCTGCAGTTGATTCGTTAGAGGTTAGCAGGTCTGGGATGAGCAATAATAAACTTTTCTCAACGATGCTTGCGGTGATGTAACCTACAAAAGTTAATATCAAGAACCCAAAAGATATTCATAATAAAGGTTGTGGATTCAAACGAGGTACAAGTTGAAAGCTGAAATAGCGCATAGAAATGCTAAAGCAAAGGAAAAGAGAATGATGCTACATGAGCAAAGTAGAAAGATTCAACAAAAAGGTTGAAACAATTAGAAATCTGCACATTCAATTTTTTCAATTTTTGATTTAGAGATTTTTTGATATTAGTTTTCATTTATTTGATTCAAGATGCATTTGATGTTACTTTAAATATACTCATATTATAAAATTTTACATTAATTCAAGATTTTTATTTCTTATTATTTCAATATTCTTTTTTGTTTCCGTATTTCATATCTCAAATTTTCTATGTTACAGTTTCACAAATGATACACAATAAAAATACATGTAATATTTTTTTCAAATTGACTAATTTAACAAATAAACATAAACATATGCAAACCTTGTGCCTAGGTGTTCAATGTTTACAATTTATTAATTGAAATTTGATACACAATTAACACATGCATTTTCGAACATTACTTGTTCATTCTTCTCATAGACATTGTAACCATTATTAAAAGTTGTCTTTAGAATAAACATAGATTTCTATTCGTATCAATAGTTTAGAATCTCTATCTTAAATAAAAGTTTTATGATGAACCACACATTCAGTTTTACAATAACAAACAACAAATTCTAAATCAAGTAATATATATTTACAAGTACTAATACATTCATTTTGAAAATTTTGAAACTGCTTCCTTCTTTAACTTTTCCTTCTCTAATGTGGTAACTTGTCATAACGGTTACATCATCCCGCAACTTACATTTTCTCAAGTTGATATCACAAGTTAATATATTTGTAAGATACTTAACTCGTAAATTATTTAGTTGCTCTGATTGGTTTTCTTCTCTAGTTAAGGAAAACTTGAAACCCTCTTCTCAAGTCCCCTTGTAAGTCTCCATATGCCTCATTGAAAAAATTGTATAAACATCAAATGTATTATTCTTCAACTGGAAATGTATTATTCTTGATTACTTTATCTTCAATAGTACATTGAATTGGATAAACATCAAAAACTTTCACACTTTTTTCTTCAGCTGAAAATGTCGCTTTCTTCTTCAAGAGAATCAAATAGTCCCAAATCAAAACTTGGTGATGAATTACTTATTAAACTGGATGTTTCAGTTTCATTCACCTCTAAGGTTTTAAATTATTCAATAATCTTGATTTAAGAGTAACATCTTTAGAAGCATCATTGTCAACCTCCACAACTGTTCAGATTTGTTCACATCCAAATCTTTTCCACCATTATGCTCATCATCTTCTTTTAACTCATTTGCATCCCTATGTCTCATGTTATAAAAGATTCAAAATTTCATCATCCGGAAACTTAACCAATGCAATTGACATAAGTTCATCGAACTCCTTTTGAATGTTGATAAGACTTGACAACTTTGTCGGCAATACATTCTAAAAACCCTCTGAGTATGCTTAAAAAAGTGAGACACAATGAACCATCTTATGGTTAAAAAATATAAAATGAAAAACCAATACACAATGGACACATTATAAAATATACTAAAACAGAAATATACCCGTAGTGAATTTGGAATCAATTTTTTTAGACATCTCTTATGAGATCTTTTTATATTAACCATCACATTTTCATCGTTCTCATCAGTCTCGTTAAATTCTTTCTTTCTTGAAGTATACTTTCTTTTCACTATTATAATGCCAACTTTTCCTTTTCGAACTTGCTTTCCTCTTTTTTCAAATCCAAACACTTCATCTTCAAATGCATATAGTTTTGTAGAGTTCCATTCTAGAATTGATGGAAAAACACCTTTAAATCCTCCTTTGTAGGATTCAAAGTTATGGCATACAGAATCTAATAAATTTAATTAGAACTATTAGAACCACAACTTTCATTTTAATAGTAATTTAATCAAAAAATTTAATAAGATAAATAATAATTTAATACCATAAAAAAAACAATGGTTCGCTGTAGTGGCTTGATCTATTCCATTCCACTTTTGTTGTGATCAAGAAATCATAAAGATAACCAGACCAATCCAATTTGTTGATTTCATCCTCGTTTGTAATACAAGGAAGAAACTTTTGGTTGACTGAATTACATGTAACACAATTGAACGAATTCAACGGGTACACATATTAATTATAACAAATACACATCGAAAATTTAGAAATGAAACGAAATTAATTAGGGGTTTAGGTCGTGTGGTGGATTTGGTGTTTTGTTTGATTTAAATCCTCGTTAATTTTCCGTTAAATGTTATAGTAAATACCACTTTTACCCGTAATTTTACAAGTTATTATGAAAGTGTCGCTCCGCTTTTTTTAATATGAAAAACTAGATGGACGGCCGTGATTGTTGCGTATGTTGCGTACTGACATTGGGCTTAGCCCATGAACCTTACACTTAGAATTTATATAAAAAAAACAAGGCATTTTATCTCTTTAATCTTTAAATATAATCTACCAGAGGTGGGTTCAAATAAGAATGCCAAAAAAGTAGCAAATGAGAAAACCAATATGATTGCTTTATTTCTCTACAAAATCCACTTACACTTTTACCCCCAAGTTTAAATATCTCACAAACAGTATGTCCATAAATTATAAAAATTGCATATTCGGAATCAATGTCTTTTTCTTTCGACTAGAGATGTCACAAGCTATAATTTCGACGATTTTTTTTATTTTTTACCGGGTGCTACAGTATAATCACATATGATTTATGATAAAATAAAATTAAAATTTGTTCACGATTATTTATTCATGCTATGTGTTAATTAACACGTGAATACACCTCAATATTCATCCACATTAATAGTTATTAAAAGAATTTTAAAAATTGCATTTGTTTTTATTAAAAATTATTTATGATTGCTACTTGTACATTTAATCACATTGATTTGTTATATAATCACATATGATATTCATTTATAAATCGATATTTCATGAGCAATTTAACATATATGATAATTCATGCTTGATTTCAACTTGATTTTTACTTAATTGTATAATTATAATCAATGATTTGAAAATTCATATTTCATTACTCTTTAGTTACATGTGATTGATATTTTGATGTTTAATTGCATGTGATTACAACTTAATTTTTCATGTTTAAATAATCAATGATTTGAATTTAAACTTTAATCGGAGATATAAGCGGATGTGATTATTTTTTAGTGTTAAATCACAAGTGATATCACATTACAAATTTTTAGAACTCAATAAAAATGGGGGGGGGGGGGGGAACTTTGTCGAAAGTCTAGCTTGTTGGATCTATAATCCAAGAGAAAAAGACGATGATTCCGAATATATAATTTTTATAATTTATAGACATACGGTTTGTGAAATATTAGTTTTTTTAAAAGGAGATGAAAATGCGTTTTTATATAAACCAATCTTATTGATTCTTCTATTCTCTATTTTTTGAGCATTTCTTTTTTGAACTTTTCTCTAATCTAAGATATCATCTTTACGTATGAATTTTTCATCATATTAACAACGCTAATAATTGTACTTATGGATAACTTTCTTTTTCAGATTTCCCTCAACAACTTATTAGTAGAAACTCAACATCACATGCTCGAAGTAATATCTACGGTTATTGACCAACCTCGTTAGACATATTTGGAAATTTCTCAAACGAATCAAAGGGTCCTGATTTTCCTTAGGCACGGCATGACAAATTTTATTTTTACACCGGGAAAAAGTGACTATGAGTGACCATTTTCCCGTCTCGATATGAATGACGGGGGAAAATCACTTACCGAATACCAGGAGGAGGTTAATGTACGCAGTGAATTAAAGTAAAAAGGGTATGCATCAATGAGGTATTAACACGTGTCTTTTTACTCTCTCCCCTCCATCTTTTTCCCCTTCCTTGGTTCCTTCTCTCTGCAATTCTCCCCACCATTTTTTTCACCTCACATTTTTTATTTGAGCATAAATATAGTATAACTATATCTTAAATTCAATATAAATATATCAGATTAACCCGTTTTTTAAACTCTTCAATATGAGAGTAATTTCATCAATTTTTTTTATTAAAAAAAAAGGATTTGATACACCATTTGATAAAGCAACAAATAAACATTCTAAAACCCTATATATCAACCATAAACTCATGTATGGGTAATCTAATTCAGAAAAACATTTTGAAAACCCTATTTTTCAACCCCTAATTGTTTTATTTTTTGATTTTATTCAAATGAAGATAAATTCGCCGGAGAAGATGAAGTCGTCATCGCAGCCGGTGGGAGGTCGCCGGAGTTTTTTGTCGATGGTGGTGGCATGATTGCAGGAGTATGATGGTGATTGTAACATTCTGAAAATGATGTATTAAAACGTGATACACGATGAACATTCTAAAAACAATGTATTAAAACGTGATACATAATGAACAATATGAACGTATGATTAAAAAATATATTAAAAAAGTGATACACAATGCACTTTCTGAAAACCCTGAGTATATTTTAAAAATAAATTAGAAAAACTGATACACAATGCACTTTCATATTTTAAAATATCAAATAAAAATCGTGATACATAATGCACATTGATATTTTTCCTTGCGTACGTTGCGTATATTAATGGGCTGCCCCATGAATCCCAACACAAGTTTGAGTGACCATTTTCCCGTCTCGATATGAATGTATCTCGGTTTTCTATTGATTTTTGTTTATCTCGTCCTGATCAGGGAAGGTATATCCGTTTTGATCGGCGTCGAATTTTGTTTCAATGTTTGTATAACTCGCAAATGCTTCCAAATTGGTAACTTCTAGGAGGGGGACGCCAATGCCTTTTTTGTTCCCATACCCATGTTTCATGTTGATTAACTAAATATTCCACACCCATGCCATGGTACATGGTGAATGCTCCTTTTATCATACCCAATTTTCTAGCCTTCTTTTTTTTTATAATTGGTGTCTAACAATATAATTTGACCAGTGTTAAACTTTTCTGCAAATTTGAATTTCGACAAGGTTTTTCAGTGTTTTACTTTCTGATTACGAGTACGTCTTCACTATCTGTGTTTTTTTTAATCGGTCACCTTCAAATTGAAATTTTGTAATCAATAGTAAGTGTGAGGATTTATAGTGTTCAGTCTCAAATGGGACTGCAAAGCAAACTTAAGAGACCATCACTGTTTCAATGTGGCAAAAGACAACCCAGTTCGGTTCCTGACACATTCTAAAATTGAAAGTAGACCTGTTTTTTAATGACGCCAGAACTGAAAATCATTTCTTTAGAAAAATGAAAGAGAAAACCAAACTGAATCGCCAGTACTGGTTATGTCCAGTCCTGGTTTGAATTTCCAGAGCGATTTTCACAAACTCTTACCCCGTCCAACGTAATTGGTTCGTGAGAGAAGTACCATATTATAATACAGGACAAGAAAACATATTGATAAAAATGCATAAAATTTGCAGATTATGTCATCATCACATTGATAAAAAATTAACCTCGGAAATGAATAACTTTTGAGACACTTGAATTCATAACGATGCACTCGGAGCAAGTTCTAATTTTGCGCCTTCGGGATAGGGTCAATGAGTCACAAAACAGCTTTGTCTGAAGCAAGCAAACGAAGTCATTTTCGAAGACATTTGTGCATCAGAGTTTCCCCCATATTAAGTATCATTGAGTCCTGTGGGTCAAAAAGATAAAAGTTCAGTTGCCTATAATAGGGTAAAATCATCATAAAGAGTAAGAAAAGGAATTTGGAGACCTTAGTAAGTTAATATAACTTCCAACTGCCTGGAACTTGGACCATTGTGCCCAGTTGTAAAGCACCCAATTAAACAACTCACCTGATAGGAGTAACAACCTTGATGCAAGTTTGCAACATAATTTTAACCAAGTGCAGGGACCATGTTCAGCATCTTCAAAATGAATGTGTAGGTAAATGCATCCTCTTGAAGCTTCTCAAACCTGTAAGTTAATACCAAGAGGCATATAATAAACGAAGAGAAATTGGTAGAGTAGTAGTTTCGGATACTTCTATGAATACCGTAGCAGTTAAAATGGTACATTTTCTCTTCAGGTCTAACATAAACAAGATTAATGTAATTCACACCGGCTACTCCAAACTCTTCCTTTTGTCGAATTCAAAGTATAGTCTTTACAACATTTGGAGCTGGGTTTTGTACATTGACACAGGTTTATCAAAGCAATAATGAATATCAGTCAACCGATATTCTAAAGCCATGAGATTGGTAGTCTGGTAGGGGAACATCACAATGAAAGGCGATGGCAGTAAAGGTGAACTACTAAAGCATTTTACAATATATATGCTCAAACTTGACGATGGGTTTAGATATGGCAGCAGGGATCTATAAGGGTTTTGGGTTTTGATGTGCTAGGTGTTCAGCCTGAGGCTCATCTGATATTCTGATGTGCTAGGTGTTCACCTAGCAATAGTCACATTCTTGCGAAGTTTCAGTCTTTCAGATCCTAATGATTAGTTTTCGAAAAGACTAGACCATTAAGTGTGCAGAAGCAGAAGGAAAAAACATAACAGCTATCGCAACACCCAAACAGGGACCTATACGGTATCAAATATAATCAAGTAACTATAACTAGCTCAGACATATCACCAAGATACTGATGCATTACCTTCCTGACTTTGAGAAGTGGCCTGCCCCCATCTCACATTTAAAGAGTAATACATTGTCATCTGTTTTCATCTCTCTCAGCTTGGCAACGAACTTAGCAGGTTCAGAATAAAGTACTCGTGGATCTGTCAAACATAATAGCTCCAGATCAGTAATGAGAGATAAATGGTGTATTGAATCCAAACATATAGACCCCAACTCTTTCAATTTTCAACTGAAATGTGGGACTCCCACAAGGAAAAAAACACCAAAAAAGATCAATCTCTCAGTTTTAGCCAATGCTTGTTTGGAAGTAATCAAGCAAACATGGCATCGGGAAAGGATTCTAGCATGCAAATGGTGTAACACTTCTGATCACTGATTTCATACTTCTCATTTGTCCCTCAGATTGTGGTATCGTAATATTCTCAGATACAACATCAGATAGGATCCAGTGAATTTTGTGTTTTTCTAAGAAATGTTGGCTAAGAGCCTAAGATAGCAACTAAAAGAGGCAAACGATGCACCATTCTAACAATACTCCTTTTTTTTCCTTTTTTAAGCTAAAAAGAATATGGATGGAAAAGTTATCACATCAACACAGAAGCTAAAACGTAACTTCAAATTTGGAAACACTACCTACCATTTAATCCAGCAGTAACAAGTATGGCTGGATAATTCTGAGCCTTTACCTGTTAAAAAGAAATCCATCAGTGATTAAATTCAAGATTTAACGATCTTTCAGATGGTTCTCTTCATGGCTTTTAAAACTTTGAGGTAACTTTCTTAGAAAATAATAAAGGGCATTGATACTCACATTATCAACAGGTGAATATGATTTCATGTAGAAATAGTACTCTTCTTTACGAGGATCACCCCATTCCTGCAATAAACGACGTCATCCACAAGAAATCAGCTTTAATTACTTATAAATTCACCATCTTCCTCGAAGTTCTTATACTCAATTTTCAAAGATACCTTTGGACACTGATATGGGAAAGCATTCACCCGTTTACTAGGTTACTGATTAATAATGGTAAATAGCTTATTCTAGAAGTCATTTCGCTATCTTGGCCTAATAAATGCATCCTATATGTGTGAAGTGTGAACAAAAATTATATGCATTATCTAAGATAAACTTTTAATATTGACAAGCTTGCACTTTAATGCTTTTCAGCATTCCTAGATATGCGAAGAGGTACAAGTTTGAGGTGGCAATTTCAACCCATTTACATGAAATAGATCAATTTGGGTTGTAGTTGACTAATAATGGGTCAAATATGAAAACTAGCAACAAAATGAAAGAGCTAAAACGGATTGAATGGGTCAAGGGTCCCTAGATATGTATTCAAAACTTCACAATGTCCTAAATCATCCTATCTTAAAAATTATATTATCATTTTAATATTATAGATGTAATCATATTCTCAACATATCAATCATTTATACAATGGAACATGTTAATCAAAACAGTGTGGTGGTGTGGATTGATTTGACTTCTCAACATGCACTTAAAAGTTACATCGTTTGACTCATTACCAACCCGCCTCACCCACCTGTTTTGCCACCTCAAATAAATGTAATGTAAATGCATATGATATTATCAAGTGATAATGTTTCCAGAAGTTAACATATATCACCTCCCATTCTGCCGTTGTTAGAGGAATTGTTGGATCAAGCATTGTAGTCACAACATCTACAAATGGTACCCCCGCAACAGCTGCCTTAAATAAATCAGGTCGCATGTTTAGAACAGCACCCATAAGCAACCCCCCTGCACTTCTTCCATTGATGCACAATTTATCTTTGGTACAGTATTTCTTCTCTATCAGATACTCTGCACAGTCAATAAAATCTGTAAAGGTATTCTTTTTCTGTAGATATTTCCCATTTTCATACCACTTCCTCCCCATTTCTCCACCACCACGAATGTGAGCAATCACATATATAAAACCACGGTCTAACAAAGACAACCTTGATGCTTTAAAAATAGGATCAATACATATCTGCAGGATAGATGAAAACGCATGAGTCGCAAGTTTAAGCATGCAATCTGATGACAAACCCAAGATGCCAATAGAATATTTCATAAGATCTAATAGAAATTTGTTAGTACTCCTGAATCTAAATACAGGGTACTGCTAATCGACATACGCAACTGACAATGAAGTACTGGGCCTATTGAGGGCAGGCCAGTGGGGTTAGTGTGCAAAACACAGCTTACGATAATAGATGAGCCAGCTAGTACGTATAGATAGCCATATTGCACATTGAAAAACATGTGATTCAACCTTCATGACCGTCTTACCATGCAATGAATTATACACATTTGGTGATATAAAACATGATACAATCAAAGCACGTACAAAAAATGGTTTTCCAGTTGCTATTTTTTCAGCTATGCCACTTATCATAATTCTTAACTAGAATTTAACATGCATGTCTAAAATCTAGATGCAATAGAAGCATGTAGGTGTAACATTTGACATTTAACATGAAATAAAAATAAACTGAATGCAATTGAAACAAAGAAACACATATGTAGATACGAACATGTTATCACAATAAAAAATATAATATTTTTTTTAATTGATATGGTTTCAAAGATAAAAGATAATAACATAACATGTAGATAGGATAATAGAAATAGAAACATCTGTGAGAAGTGAAAATTTCAGAATAAAAGGTAGCATAAATATCCTGATTGAGGAAACCGAACTTGATCTTTAAGAAAACTAAAAAAAGGGATTAAAAGTTTAATTTTACTAAATAATGGAACGTAATAAATAAAATTAGAAAAAATAAATATAATAATTAAAATTTCCTAAGTAGGGGGCCAGACATGATGTCTAATTAAGGCAGGTTTCTTGCATATTACCTTTTTACATAACTTGAACTTATAATCATTTTAATAGAGATCATGTTAAGTTCCCGCAATTAGAAATTTTGGTAAGTGAAAGTTGTACATGTATAATGTATTACCTCATATGATCCATAGCCATACAGCAACAATGGATCAGTTCCATCAAGCTTGACCAGATCCTTTCGATAGACGATTGACATAGGAACATGAGTGCCATCTTGAGCAACTGCCCACTCCCTTTTGGTTACATAGTTTGAGGCATTAAAACCACCAAGTACCTGATTTAATCAAAAGATGGAAATTATACCTAATATTTAAGATTTCCCTCCTAAAAACGAAACCGTGGACATGTTAGTAGTGTAATTTATAGCGTAATAACTATGAAATACTCAAGTGTTAGTAATTGATGTTAAAGTGTCAGAAAACATTATAACAGGTACCATTTAACATAGTATATATACATTGTATATAGAATTTCTTAAGTTAAGTTCACATATGAAGTCGTCACAGGTTCCTCCTATCACTCTCAGTCAACCCTATACTTGAAGCAAACACAATACATGACATCTAACTTCTCGAGAACAGGGAGCAGCTCTTTGTGCATTTGCACTTTGCAGAAAATTATCATACACTCAAAAATACAAGGACGCTAATAAAACTAAACTAACCATTATATTGTTTATGGGTACATTCATGCTTAATAAAAAAAACAACTGGGCAATTCAGGACTTTAGCATTCAGGTTAGCACATCACTAGGAGATAAACTGCAAAAAAACAATATTGAAATTTCTATTTTTGGGTAATTTAGCGGTCGTAATGGAAGATAGATTCAATTTATCTTCTTTTTAGTCTAGGCATAGTGCTTAATTACGTCGGTGCTCTAGTCTTGAACTCTGAAAGCTCACCACACTACCCTGTGGTCACGTCACTAACGATTATGATGTACCATAACTCTGGATAAAGGTATGACAAAGTGTTTAGCATAAATAAAAAGAAGAGAAAACAATTTAATAATATCAACCATCATGTAACGTACCGTTTCAATTTTCTTCACAACTGAAACTCCTGTATTCATATCATAATCGTATATAGAAGAGGGTGTTCTCAATGAACTATACTCAAACCGCAATATACTTGAAGAAAATTGCGACTCTACGGGCTCCACTGAATAAACGGGATCAATAAAATCAACAGCTTGGCCACCTTGGAGAGTGTGAAGTGGTTCACCAACAGCTGGAAGAGAGTAATAAGTTACCCGAGGTAGACCCTCTTGACGCTCGTAAACGACAAGGTGATCACTGAAAAGCGTCACATCCTGTATTTTTACACTGGAACAAGACAATAACAATTACAACACAAACAGAAAGAGTGTGGGCATGATAAAACAATACATAGACATATCATAGTTAATGAAATGACATTAGAAAGTCTAACGAGCAAGACAACTCTAGAGGAAAATTATAGACTAGCTAACGATCAACTTAAGTGAAAAATACATCAGGTAACTTGTAGAGGAGGCCGCTTGTTGCACTTAGAAGTTTGTATGTGTATGTAATATGTTTGCTGATGTTTGATATTAGTTGATACCTAGAACACTCAAGTAACTTAAACATTCTAAACATAACTGCTTCGAACAAACAATCCCTGATCCCAAGCAACATGGCTAAGACACGTAATAGACTCCATACCGCTTATTAAAATATTGTTATATGCATGCTATGAGATGTTGGAGCTTTCAGAAATGTGAAATAACTCTGCTATAATATTAAATCCAAATTTAAGCAATTGCGTCAATAATGAGTCGAGTAAGCAGGTCAACGACAAACCTAAACATGAGCCAGACGAATATAAAAGAGTTAGATTATATATACATCATACATCTGCAGCTACAGTGCCTTCTACTTGCAATGGAGAAGTTCGGTTGAGAAGGATGTAGCAAATTGGAGGCGATTGGAATATTAAGAAATTACATTATATTAATAAGTGGTTATATTCGAAAACAGATATGCTCCAACCTCAGTATACATTACTATTACGTAGAGTTGGAACATACGAACAGAAATACAAATCCCAAGAACGAACAGCATATGGTGATTGCTTTTTTGTTCATTATTATTGCTTCCATGAGCATAAGGCACATGATGAAGACTGCTTTAATAGATTTCGTTCATTAACAAATTAAAGCATTAAACAATTTCTAGTTGGTTATCAGTTTTACAGCTACAAATTGATACGGTTGTAATATCAAAGGAGAACCATACAATCACACAACCTGATTTGGTAATGGATACAAGTCAAGCTATGGTTGTGATACCAGCTATGTCTCATTTTGAGAGGTTGTTTGGTGACCCTAAGTTCGGCCAGGGGTGCACCTTACTTAAATGGATGGCCTAGGGCCATTACCATTCCTATCTTACTTGCTTTCAATAATCAGGTCACATACATTATGTTTGTATGGATATGCAACATATATGTATATGATTGTAGTAGTTATAATTAAGATATTTTAGTTGGAAATGAAGCTTAGAATCCAGCCAATCAAATATGAAGGAAGATAGAGACAAAATCAGCAAGTCAGGAAGAGACAAAATGGAACAGAAAGTGGTCCCAACTGATGTTATTTCTATTTGTTATCCTATTGGTTGAAGATGGTTGTACTAGGGAGCAACCTCTAACATTTTCAGCTTTTGTTTTACTTTTGTCTAGGGTTAGAACTTGAATCCGTCTACTAAAAGAGGCTGCTGTAATGTAACAACGGAGTTTTTGGATGAATATGAATTTTAATGGAGTTAAGCCTCTATTTACCCTAAAATCTTCATTTTCCTTTATAGATCTTTAGATCTTGGTGGTGTGAAGTGTTTCCTTTATCTTTGATCTTGGTGGATTAACATCCTTTAGAGATTAAAGTGGTGGATTCCTATCTTTGTTTACTGTTTTTCTTCTTCAAAGTCAGCAAGTTCTACTCTCTGTTTTTCATTTGGTGTTCCTGTTTTAGTTTAATAAATCTGTCCAGAAAGTTCATAATCTGTCCTACATTTGATTTCACATCACAAATTCTCTGTGGTTTATGTATCAAATGTTTACATATATAGTCCTGTGGGTCTATCTAGTATGCTACATAAAATCAAGGTTTTCCCATGAAATTGATGTCTAAATTAAATCTTAAAAACTACAAATTAAACCGAAAACACTTGTAGACAAATTTGAACTCTCTCCATAGTTATATTCATTTGTTGCAAACATCTAAGAATCTTTTGAAGATTATCTCTGATACTTGCAACTTCTATAATAGCACCCTTGACTTGTGTATTTGTGTGATCCTTGGTATACCTACTTACCCATCTACTGACTATATACCATTGTGGCAAGTAATACGTTTCCTCTATAAGTATCATTATTTTTGCTGCATCAAGTAAGTGCATGCAGTTACCATATCTAAACTCGACAAGAAAGGATATTTATCTGTACCAAACGAGAAAATCAAGATTGCACCCTCGAAAAGGATTTAAACATGAAAGTTCAGCGGTACCTTTCTCTGTGAGGAAGAAGGGTCACAGTTGCATTTACATCATCCAGTGGACAAGCTAGTAGTTCTGAATTGAAAGTCTCAGCACTCCTCCTTTTAATGAAAAAATGATTGCCACGATGGCTGACTGATGTATCAATACCCTCTAACCGGGATGTCAAAACCATAAGGCCATTCTCAGGCTTTAAGATATCCAAATAGAAAATAGACCTAGTAGTTTTACTTTCTGATCCAACAAACAGATATTTTTTGCTTTCGGAAGCTACAAGATCTACAGAAAACATATCATCCTTTTCATGGTAAAGACATGAATCTGTTGATTGATTTGTGCCCAACTTATGAAACCACACCTGAAATCAAAAAATATTATGTAAGTAAACTACAAAGTAAGATTAGAATTATTTTAGCTAAAAAATAGAACGGCTGTCTTCTTTTGCTGTTAACATGATGGTCACGCTGTGTGCATCTGTGGCGTATCTTTATTGAAATAAAGTGTTTACTCACATTTGTTTGTAACGCTACAAAGGAGGTTTTGAAGCCAAACAAAAACCACAGTAGCTATTAAGGCTTGGTTGATAGGATTCAGTTAGATAGTTAATTTTCCTTTTCGTATTCTTGCAAATTATAAAATACAGGTCATTAGTCATTACCTCAAGAGAATTGCACACATATATGGTTCCCTAGATACTTTTACAAAAAACATAATAGAAAACAAAAAGAAACTTCAACGATTTAAGCACCACCTAATGCACACACGAAATTTCTATAATAAATTTTTTCCTTGGTCTAAATTTAATACACCAGAAAGCAGATTAATTCCTCCCAGCTTAAAATGATTACCTTATATGGCCTCAAAATTTCATCCATTGTGATGTACAGCAAAGCCTCGTCACCTACCCATTCAAAATAATCTGTTACGCTAACCAAGGGCTCACCCACTGGTGAACGAGTTTCAGCATCAATGACATGGATGGTATAGATCTCATCTCCTTTAGTATCTTCTGCATATGCTACCAATTTATGATTTGGACTGACCTAGAGATGGACAAACAGTTTATTTGAGAAATAAATTCAGTTTAAGAATCAGTCTGAAATGCTTATTCTTTTGTTATTAACAAAGATGAAAGCACAGATTGCACAATACAAAAACTCAGTCTCACTTTAAAAGCACCAATACTATAGAATGTATGCTCTTTAGCCTTGACATTTTCATCCAAGATCACAAGCTCTGGAGGAGCATCTGATCCTGTTGCCATTACATCACCAACTGATGGTACATCCCCAGCGTTTACTACAAGGCGTCGACAATGTTGCTTATATTCCTTTCCCTCCAAAGTCCGCTCGTAATAGTAGTAAGGCCCTTTGCGTATGGGTGCAGATATATCATCCTCTTTAATGCGGCCTCTTATCTCGGCATAAATCTGATCTTCCAAATGTTTGGTTCCTAAAATTTCAGCAAAATCATGTCTTAGAAGAATTTGTTTTATCATTAAAATATATTGCGCATAATATAGGATTACCCAATATGTAACTAAGAAAAAAAAATGGTGATAAGGTTTTAATGACAACTCAATAAACCAACAAACCCCCATATAAGAACCCTGCATCCCACATATTTTTATACGTGCTTCAGAAATTTCTAGTTGTTTCTCAAGCACAACAACATCTACACCTTTTAATACATCGAAAATCTATTACAAGGTTTACGAATCATTCGTTCTTTCCTGCCCTAGTCTCTTATCAGTTGCCACATGTTAACATAATTTCCTCTAACTTTGACCATGATGTTAATAAATCACCTTAGATGCTTTTAAAGATAATATACCTCATTATAATGGTTGTCGGGTTGTCCTTGTTGTCCGCCTTCATTTGAAATATATATTCTCCGTATATTTTATATAACATGTAGATTAGTAGTTTATCAAATATCATGCTTTGGCTTGATCCCATAGTCACATTCCACTACTAATTAGTACACCTAAAATGTATATACTCTTCAATCTTCATGTTAAACTAGCATTCTGCTGATGCAATGAGCCAGGTGTTCATTATTTGAGTTTTAGGTGGTGGCAGCATGAGGTGGTTGTTGTAGGGAGGAAGATATAAGTGTAAGGTGAATGGCATTCATAAGACGTGTAGTATGTGTTTTGTTTGGGTTACGTTGGTTTACATAAGCTCAAAAACATACCGAGTGCATTTTGTTACAAGGATAACAACTAGAATGTTGAGATTAGACCAACTATTTATATTTGGGAGGGTCCTCGGAGCAGATAGGCGAATTATTTATGAACCAACTGGGAATAGGGAAACATGTGAAGAAACTGTCAAACTTAAACCGGGCGTAACTTGCTAACATGTGAGGTATGCCACCTATAGGTGGAAAGCTCGGAATAAGGCAGAGACCGTTTTCAAGATTCCTACAGACACTAGGATTAGGGTTCAAGAATTATGATAAATACTAGGTTTTACCCTAGTATTCATTGATTTAATAAATCCTTCACAATTATAATATTTTCAAATTTATACTACACAACATAAATGTATAGATACAGATATGCATATACACATTACCTATCCACTATCACTCTCTTAGGGTTTAAATTAACTATTTAGTATCACATAACAAAGTAAACATCATTATATCCACCAGAAAAACATAAATTCTAAAAAGGATTGTATACCAGACATGACGTAATCAGTATGCAGATTCTCTTGTTCCAGATACGCCAGCATCTCGGGATTCGACCGAGAATCATCACGAAGCCAGTAATAATTATCAATCCTGACGTCACCAAACATCTCCATTTCATGCTTCACTTTTTTAGCAACGGGAGGATTTCGTTGCTGCTGTACACAATCTATATTACTGGAAATGGAATCAGTTACAGCAGCCATCGCTAACTTTCTGGTTGTTGAACGGAATTGCGGTAGCGACGAATGACGGAAACAGGTGGCGGAAGTGATTGATATACTGAGAAGGATTCCGAGTTTAAATTGGGCCGATGGGATTAAGGATATCATATTATATTAATTAAATTAATTAATTAATTAATTAGTTAATGTTGTCTTAAATCTTAATAAGAATTAAGAAGTGTTTTATGTTATAGATAAGAAAAAATTAAAGTGTAGATAAGATCCACACACATATAGATAAAAAAAATTCACATAGCTAAATCAGGAAATGGAATTTGTCTTCCCGTTTTACGTGTAAGAGAATGTATTTGATCTGACATTAAGGCTATTTCTACGGTATAATGAAAAGTAATTTTGATTCTATAAGAGAAATTGGTGTGTCGTGTAAATCGAGCAAATAAAAATACACAAAAAAAATAATCACACATACCATTTATTTTAATCAAGTTAATTAAGAAATGTGTTATGTCATCGATGTTGCACTTTTAGAAATAAGATAAAAGTGGATGAGATACACATATACATATGGATAAAATATTCACAGAGGTAAATTACGAAAATGCCTGTCAATTGGAATTTGTATTACCATTTTTTAAGTGTAATAGAATGCGGATCTTGATATTTGATCTAGCATTAGGGCTATTTCTACGGTAAAATGAAAAAGGCTTCACATTTCGGATTTAGTGTGTTACAGTAGATGAATTGGTCGGTTCGAAAAATAATCGTGATTCTATAAGAGGATTGATGTTTTGTGTAAATTGACCAGATAAAAATATACAAGAAACGGAATCAAACATAGTGTTTATCTCAATTTAGAAATCTTTTATGTTATCAATGTTATACTTTTAGAAAGGAAAAAAAGTGTACATAAGATCATATACATATATAAAGATTTCACACAGGTAAATTATGAAACTGCCTATCAAATGGAATTTGTCCTACCGTTTTAAGTGTCATAGAATACATATCTTGATATGTTATCTACATTAAGGCTATCCCTATGGCAGAATGAAAAATACTTCATTTTTTGAATTAAATGTGTTAGATGATTTAGTCGGTTTATAAAATAATTGTGATTCTGTAAGAGATTGGTGTGTTGTGTTGTGACAACTCTCCAAATTAGGTAATAATTAACATTTAAGCATGTGCATTCTTACGCTAATTTCCTGATTAAGTTTAAAATAAAACTTCTGAAGTGATGTAAGTCTAGCAGCCTAGTACTTTTAAACAAAAAGTATTACTAATACGCAAGTATTTAAAGTTGCGTACGAATGTGTCGAGACGAACCCGACTGATAAGTACGACAAAAGTTGGTGATATAACATAATTAATAATTCAATTATTAATTACGAGTACTATTGTATCTATAACATATAGATAAAACGGGTTAAAAATACGTTTAACATAAAACGTATTATAAAACGAACAGAAACAATTTTAAAATGCATTCAGAGATCAAGATGAGAAAAATTCAAATTTTCTCATTCATTTGGAAACAATTGTAACATTACCTCAAAATATGAACCCGAAATTCGACCGAAATTTGGCACTCAATTTAAAATGTTAGCAGTCCAACGCAGTAGTTAAACAACAGTTAAAAATAATGAAAACATCATTATTCCGAGTTTAAATAACGAACCAGGAGAGCATCTACGAAATAAAAATATAAAATGTTTACTTTTATATTGCTAAAATTATACCCGTACTCGAAATTAACGGGCTTAAAACACACAACAAACACCAATAATTGGGAGACCACAGACTGTGATCTCCCATACTTGACTGCTATTTTTCTCCTTCCTGATCATTTGAGCAACACACACTAACACACACACCATCATCACCACATATCTCCTTCCTTTCTTCTCCCTTGCTCAACACCAAACAGCAACAGCAAGAATCAGTAGCAGAGAAGCAGCTGTAGCAACAAGAGCAGGAAGACAACAAGGCCAGGAGCATCATTCTCATCATCTTCTTCTTCATCATCATCGCCACCATCAACTTCACCATTGTAAGGGAACTTCAAAACCTTCGAACTCCATACTTAAATTTCGTTGTATAACTCGTATATATATCACAATCCATGTATATAACACATAAAGTTTGATGATTATATGTTGATTTTCTTGAAATGGGTTATATGAAACCAAACCATAAATCCATGAATCATATATGTTAAACTTGTTAAAATGTGATATAATGACATATATTGTTGTTACTAAGCATCTAGACACTAAAACCGTTCGAAAAATGGCACAAACATACCTTGATTTCGAGTTTGGAAATTTGAAGAACGAACAGAGGCCTGGACTCGAGTCAAAGCCGAACGGCTAAGGTCACAAAGCCGAACGGCTGAGAGACCAAAGCCGAACGGCTAAGAACAAAGCCGATCGGCTGTATGCGGGTTTGGTGGGCTGAGTAATTGGGCCGGACTAAAATGCTTATTGGACCGAACTAAAATGCTTAATGGGCCGAGTGATGTGGACTGGACCGAAATAAATAATGGGCTTATTATATTGGACTGGATCGAGTAAAGTGTGGGTTGGGCCGGAAGCCAAGCCGAACGGCTGATGGCCAAGCCGAACGGCTATCCAAGCCGAACGGCTAGCCCAAGCCGAACGGCTGGGCTGGGCTACAAACTGGACAGAATGTTTCTTGGGCCTAAGACTTTGGGTTGGGCTGAGTATTGTAAAGACAAATGAATTAAAATAAATAAACGGGCCATTGAACAAGACTTGTAATGGGCCAAAGAGATTATGTAAATGGGTTAAGATAGTGAACCAAAAACAAAACAAATCGGACCGAGCCCAATAAACTTCCAAAACATTCCAAACATAAGACGTGACCCGAATCGTTTCACGAAACGAATATTCATAAAATGGAACGTGTATGATATATATATATACACACTTGATAAGGCATACGACGTGTGAAATAATAACAATATTTCAACACAACATCACCAACGAATGCAACGACTTAAATTACTGAGAAATTAACAATTTCTACAAAACAAACAAACTGTTAACATAAGTTGATTAAACAAATCAAACGTACTTATGTTAATACATTTATGGTATATAGGTTAACAAACCTTTGGGCTATTACCTGTCAGCTGCTAGCATTCATACCGAGCAAACCACAGTGAGTTTACAGCCCCTACTTTCAAATGTTTTCTGCTTTTAAACACAGGGGTGTTAAACATAGAAATTGCATGCCACACATGCAATCAAACTATAAATGCTTTACTGCTTTTATACAAATGTTGATTTGTGATATTACATTTTCACAACTATTTGGGAATTAGACAAAGGATCCTAGTACGGACCTAGACTTGGATTGTGTGCATGAAAGACCTCATGACATGCTACTGTAACCATTAGCTAGGTGACTCTAGCCACTGAGTATACGGATAGTACTATTGCCGTGACGACCCTCCTACGGTGGAGCGTATACTTAAATGTCCGTTCAGGCAAACAACATAAGTTC
The DNA here is from genome assembly GCA_963422505.1 of Pseudognaphalium luteoalbum. NCBI lineage: Eukaryota > Viridiplantae > Streptophyta > Magnoliopsida > Asterales > Asteraceae > Pseudognaphalium > Pseudognaphalium luteoalbum. Next base: position 12,380,020 of record OY730192.1, on the reverse strand, counting down.
TGGTTGTGGTTTGGTTATAGGGTTAGGTCGCGTTACTTTAACCTGCGAGGTTTAGCTCACCTTTCAGGGGATCACAGTCTAAGTAAAAATTCCCACATACTTTTAGGAAGAACAAATCCTACTACTGTTGGACACCGGAAAACATACCGGTAACTTGTTTTACACTGGTAAACAACCGGTAACATGTTTTGGGACGACATCCCACGTATAACAATACTTTAGGGTAACAACCCTACATAACTTGTATTTTTTATAAATGAATAACAAATCATTTATACAGACTTGGTTTAACAAACCACATACACATGTAAACCTGTAAATTCACTCAACATATTTGTTGACGACTTTCTCTATGTTTTTCAGGAAATTAGCTGGGTAAGAAATCGCATGCATTCAGGATGGACAACCCTGGACCTATTAGGATGCCACATACTGTAGGGACCACTTTTGGGGATTTCATTTGTATAACTGCAGACATTGCGGTCATACTTATGAAATCTTATTTTTAACCTTATGTATTTTTGATTTAAAACTAAAATGTGTTGAACGTCACTACTACTGTTACGACTTACATAGTCGTACTACTTTTGTAACAAATGTTTGAATTGGCATCCTTAACCATTATGTTGTGCAATAACCATATGCTCTGAGTGTGTATGTAACGGTTGGTTGAAATTACTGTTCGCAGCCCCGCCACATTATTAAAGCTTCCGCAAACTAAACATAACTAATCGAAATTACCGTTTGGCGGGGTGTGACATGTGTAAATCGAGCAGATAAACATATTCAAGAAACATAATCAAACATACGGTTCTTCAATTTGAAAAGGAAAATAAATCATGCCTTATTTTGAGAGATTGATGTGCCATGTAAATCGAGTAACTGAAACATTCAATTAAAAGAATCAAATTCATATAATTGTACAAGATTCATGATTTTGTATGCATCCATATTGACCAATACATATGGATTTTAAACTATAGAAATAGAGTAGGATTCAAATGAGTACATCATTTTGTTGTGAGAATGGGGGAATGAATATGAGCCTTTGGATCTTTCAAATCAAGGGTCCATATTAATACATTATATTTCTAAAAAAACAAGCTTTTAATAGAAATTGGGCAGAGGGGTAGGATGGTAATTTTACCATCTCATCAATTTATTTCCTGTGAAAAAAGAAGACACATACATCAACACGCTCCCCTTTCTCTAGCGATTCAAAGTCTTCAACCCCTAACTGCAAAAATACACTTCAAATCTTCGATTTAACAGTTATATCTTTCGATCCGTCATCTAAATCATCGTTTTTTGCAACACGATTGTTCGAATCATCTTTCTAATGGTGAAATTCTACCGATTTCATTTGGCGAAACCCTAACTCCCAAAACCTAATCTAAACCTAAATAAATGGATACGCGTGAAGAAATTGCGCAAATAACATCATCAAAATCGCCTATTGAGGTCGTTCATCTCAAATCCGTTCACTTGGTAAGTTTCTTTGTTTAATGCAACTACTAATCACAAATTTGGTTCAGATGTTGATGTTTTGCTATTTCGTAATTGTATCACATGTGCTACTATAATGTTATTTACATTTGACACTTTGTTGTATATTTGTATGTTTTCATTGATATGTGTAGTTGCCGCCTAAAGTAGAAGTATGATGACAATGTTAGTTAACTGTGTTAGAGTTTTATGACTACGATATATGGGTTATCAAAGTGAAATTTGTGCATTGAGGTGTTCGATGAATTGTCTCAATGAAATATGATTTTACTATATTCGTTCTATTGATTGAAGCATGAAAATTTAGCATCTGGAACTACAACAATGTAGATTCTGAAGAGTTGGTTGAACACAAGGATGGATAGGAGTTATTGTCACATGTAGTATTGTACTGTATCACATGTGTTACTATACTGGTAATTACATCTGCACTATCTTGTATATTCTTCATAGTATCACATGTGGTACTATACTATATTGATACCTCATAGATTGTTCTTCATAATATCACATGCAGCTCTTATTAGATCAGTGGAAAGTTATTTATGATTAGTATAATGTTCTTCATGTAGTATTATACTGTATCACATGTGTAGTATTTTATTCTAATTTAATCATCCGGTATATCAGAAAATTAGCAAGATATAGAGGCCAGCTGTGATGGGAATTAAGCAGAAAACGTATGAAAATGGTTAGGATTGTGGTGTGTTTACCATGTTGCACATGGAGCAGTACATTGGTCAGCTCTTGAGTAAGTGGGACTGACCTATTCAGAGAATGCAGCTTATCCGGTTGCGGATAAAGTTTGCTGCAAAGATGATTCTGCACGAGTACAACATCCTTGCAGGAAGAGTCCATGTTATGGTTGATCAATTTTCTCACCACACAACGATGATGATATTCAGAACATGATCAAAAATGCAATCAAGAACCACAAAAGGAGGCTTCGGGACCCTGACCAAATGTAGATTAAGATGTCGCATAACACATTGAAGAGGATTCCACGGGGACTGTTTTAGAAAAGTATATGTTCTGATGATGTAATCAAGTACATTTTTTCATGATAGTGTTTGTCATGTTATTTTTTGGAATCGGGTGTGTTCGCTACGATGCACTCAAGTACATTTGTTCATAATAGTATTGGTCATGTTTTGTTGGTAAATCGGGTATGTTCGCTACAATGCACTTGAGTACATCTGTTTATAATAGTATGCTTTATGTTTTTTTGCTAAATCGTTTGGATGTTTGGCTTTTTCATTATATCATTTTTTTACTGCTGCTGTTGTATGTTACATAGCACATGTTATCTAGCATTAACACATGTGTTACCTACCACTAACACATGTGTTACCGGACACTAGCACTTGTGTTACATAATAGGTGCGCATATGTCACATGTTTTATAGTAACGTATTCTTGATAGTCATAGTAACACATATAGTACTATACAAAAGTAAAATGTGTGATAATGATGTTAGCGCATATGTTACCAACCACTAACAAGTGTTACAGGACACTAACACATGTGTTAAAAGACACTAACACATGTGTTAAAAGACACTAACACATATGTTATCAACCAGTAACACATGCGTTACCAACTACTAACACATGTACATGTGTGACGTATTTAAAATGTAACATATTCTTGATAGTCATAGTACCACATATGATATTAAACAAGAGTAAAACATGTGTTAATGGTGTTAACATAGGTGTTACCAACCACTAACATATGTGTTGTCATACAGTAACACATGTGTTACCAAGCATTAACACATGTGCTACCAACCATACTATGTGCAATTTGAACAATACATATGTAAACAACAGAGCAGAAACAAGTATTACGTCTCGCATATGTATACTAAAAAAATTCTTTAATGATACTAAAGATAATAAAAAGATAGTTTTCCAGCAATCATATTAAAGTTTAACTGAACATAAACCAGTCAACAATTTCAATTTATATAATCTAAAATCACTTTCCCCTTTGCATATGTTCTTCTGTTGTCTTCCTAACCTCTGTTTCATCTTTCTCCCTCTCTTTCGCTTCCGCTTTTGCCTTAGCCTCTGCTTTCCTCAATGTTATGGTTTTTGTACACACAAAAAATGTGCCTACATAAGAATCCACACCTAGTGAACTTCTTGCAATTACACTCCACCGAGCCATCCTTTAAGACGTAAAGCACACGTGTTATAACACGGTAACACATGTATTATGACACGATAACACATGGTTTATGAGACAAGATACATTCTAACACATGTGACAAATACATTCAGTAACACACGTGTTAGCATTCAGTAATACATGTGTTAGCATTCAGTAACACATGTGTTATCATGCAGTAACACATGTGTTATGACACGATAACACATGGTTTATGAAACAAGATACATTCTAACACATGTGACAAATACATTCAGTAACACATGTGTTAGCATAGTAACACATGTGTTAGCATACAGTAACACATGTGTTATCATGCAATAACACATGTGTTAGCATACAGTAACACATGGTTTATGAAACAAGATACATTTTAACACATGTGACAAATACATTCAATAACACATATGATAACATGCAGTAACACATGTGTTATGAAACAGTAGCATATGGTTTATGAAAAAAGATACGTTCTAACACATGTGACATACTCTTGCAAATGTTCTTAGAAAGGCTTTGAGTAGCCAGATGTAGCTATCAGCAGTTTCATTATTTAGCAAGCTTGCACCAAGTATCACACTCTTCCCGTGGGTGAATGGTATGAACATCGTGTCGTATCTGTTGGAAAAAGTATCTTTTTTAAGCCTTAATTGTATACGAGAACAATGTAACGATACACATGATATGAAACTTACTTGTAACACATATGATACCTACTAGTTTAGTAACACATGTGATATAACACATTTAATACAAGGTAATGAACTAATAACACATGTGATATAATGGTAGTAACACATTTGACATAATTTAGTAACACATGTGATATAATGTAGTAACACATGTGATATACGATAATAAACTAATACCACATGTGATAGTAATGAAAGTCTTATGAGTTTTTTATATCAAAGAAACTATTACCTGTTGCATGTGAATCATTCTTTTGATCCACATCAGTAACTTCACATTCCTCTATTACAACCATCTCTTTTTGTACTATACAACAATACATGTTTTTCAAGCATCACATGTGTTACTAAATTTGAAAATCAATAGTTGAACGTTTTTTTTCTATCTTTTTGATTAATTTTAACAACTAAAACGAATCACATTAGTTACATAGAATATTGATACTCATTTGCTACTGGTATCACATATGTTAGTACACTAATCTTGTTGTGATTCAATTGAAACAGAGTTTGACGATCATCGTAAAAAATCATAAACATAAATCGCATAAAACAATCGGTTGATTAATCATAAGAAATCATTATGTAGTTGCGATTTCGTTAATCAAATCGTATATAGAACGAGGTAATAACGTGAAAATCACGCAAAAAATACGATCACCGTAAATCGCATAAACATAAAACCTAATCGTATAGCAAAAAAATTGACCGGTTGTTGTTCGAATTGAAGATTTTTGAAGCGAATTAACGTATTTTGTACCTTGAATTTGATGTTCGTACAGTCGATTTAAAAAAAAAAACATGCGATCGGTGTTCTGTATGTTACGTACGTAATATGTATGTATATCTTGTTGTATCTATATTACAATAGATTATATTATTTCTTTTTAAATTTCTATTTAATTAATTAGAATTAAATATAATGTAGGATGACCAAAATACCCTTCCACCCCTAAAAAAAGGGAGCATTCTGATTAGTTCTCCTATTCTCACACAAAATGTCATTCTCATTTGAACCCCACCTTATAGAAATACTATGCTTGAATAGATTTATATAAATTTGTACAATATTTATAATATATACAGTTTGCTCGTTATATATTTTATTTACTCTTTTTCATCTCACATGGTAATAAACATTGAAATATCAAAAATATAAATTTAGCATGATGTTTTGATAAGTAAGTTTATCATAATAATATTTGTGTTTCCTTATCTAATCGAGAAAACCTTACAATGTATAAATACTAAATAGATATGAACTAGCTAGATAACCCTAAGCCCGAGCCTACATGTTACATACACTACACATACATTGGTATCATTGTATCAATATAACATAATGTTGAATCTTTCATTCTTTCAAATACAACATAGTAAACGAACATGTGTATGTTCATTGTGAGCATGTGCTACAACGTACCCATATAATCACAAGCGAAAATATATTTATTATAAGATCCTTTGGCTTATATTAATTAAAAACACTTAGTATTGGAGACTAACACATACTACATTTAGAACTAGCATTGTACTCGTACAATGCAACGGTACTGATAAAAATGGGTAACCGTGTGTATTAGTATGTTGATTAAATGCATTAATTCGAATCAAGTTTGCATTTTTAAACAATTAATTATGTGTTGATCTTGGCCGTCATGATATAAAATAATATATAAATCAACAAATCGATGATGGCATTCACAAGTAGAGTTGGCAAATCAACTATAATGAAATGATTGTAAATAAAGTAAAATAAAAATAATCAAATAAGGATGAAGAATTATACATACATACATATACATATTATCGTTAAAAAGACCACCTATTCGTGTCCACTGGAAAATACAGACACGTAAAGGGGCTTCATTCTCCGAAAACGGTAGTAACTCATCAACATTCACAACGACTAAAGCAACGTATTCTTCATCACGAGTCATGACCTTTTCCATCTCGAATAAAATTTATATAAATCTACAAGATATTTTTTGAACCACCGCATGATCACTTGGTGACGTATATCGATGATTTGTGAAAGTGAAAGTTTTTAATTATTATTTTTAAATGTAAGGGATTATCTATCAAGTGATACAATAATAGTAACCCCTTATTCACAAAAAGAATGTATCCGTGTGATTATTGAGGTTGAATGTGATTATCTTTGTTCTCAATCTTATATTGGTTCTCATTTGAATTTTAATAAAAAAATCTTTGATCTTTATCGAATTGTTTTTCTAATTGACTTTTTTTTAGGAGAAATGACTTCTTATTTCTTACATTTAGTATTATTTTTATTTGGGTAGGTGTTACAACGGTTTGATAAGTATAGATGATTAGATATGATAGATTGATGATTCGAAAAATGATACTAGTACCAAATTTCTTGTCTTAGGTACTATTATCAGCAGGAACTGATACATCAAGTGGGACAATGGAATGGATGTTATCACTTTTGTTAAACAATCCTGAAGTTCTAAATAAAGCACAAAGCGAGATTGATGCTTATGTAGGGGAAGATTGTTTAATTAACAAATCGGACATACCAAAACTTCCTTATCTATGTTCCATAATGAACGAGACTATGCGAATGTACCCTCCTGGCCCACTCGTGTTCCACGAGTCCGCAAAAGATTGTAAAGTAGGAGGATACAATATTCCAAAAGGTACAATGATATTGATGAACTTGTGGGCGATGCAAAACGATCCTAAAAATTGGGAGGACCCTAAGAAGTTTAAACCCGAGAGGTTTTTGGGGTTAGATAGTTCAATAGATGGGTATAAGTTAATGCCGTTTGGGGAAGGAAGGAGAAGGTGTCCTGCAGAAAACTTGACCATGCGTATGGTTGGGTTGGCGTTGGGTACGCTTATTCAATGCTTCGATTGGGAAATAATGAGCGATGAAATGATAAATATGACTGAAGGAAAGGGATTGACCATGACAAATGCTAAATCGTTGGTGGCAATGTGTCGACCTCGTGAAAAGATGGCGAAAATGCTAACGTGAAATAAAGCATTTAAGGTTATTAAACTATGCTGCTCTTTGTGTAGTATTAAATCTAGTTTGATATATAATTAATTTTAATGGTACCTAAAATTATGTCAAGATAGTAAAGCTTTGTTTAATATACAAAAAAGGTGTTTGATACAAGTGGTTAAGTATGCTGCATATTATCAAAATATATATAATGACGTACGTCCGTCACCTGACTTAGGAACGGCCTAAGCAATCTAGTTCCGGGCCGCCCCGAACCCCGGGCCCGGATACCATCCGTGGCCAGCTATTTTAGCCCACAACGTGAGGATCAACCCCTGAATAGAATCATAGGGCCGGATACATTCCGTGCCCGGACCGCGGACCTCATTATCATGAGCGCTCTATTTGCGGGCGCGGCGGAGAAACAATAATGAAAAGATCCGTGCCCCATGCATATAACCGACATTCTCTAACAAATAGTACAATCTGTAACCGTTATATCCAGGTAATTAGCATGGTTTGGCCACTAACCTGGTCGGCCCACGCGATTGGTCCACGTCAGCTCAGGTACAGTAATTGTCCTGCTCGCCCACGACCAAACATCCGCGTCATCAACGGACAAACGGAATGTCGGCCTCCCCCACGACCAAACCCTCCATGTCAGATTAGGGTTTGGCTATAAGTACTAGTGTTTTGCTTCCAACTCAAAAGCAGGAGACACCTCATAAAATCACTGAGTAATCTTCAATCGATTGCTCATACAAAATTGAGTTCTCACCACCCTCGATTGACTAAGTCTCGATACTGGATTTGCACGTTGATCGGAGTGTGATAAGCTCGATTCCTCATACATCGTTTTTATCATTGTAATCAAGTGTTTTTACGCTTGAACAATTGGCGCCATCCACGGTTGAGTTACTAGAAAATGACAACTCTACCACCATTCGTACGCCGGAAAACTGCTAAATGATGGTTCTCATTGCGAAAAATGACAACAGTGGCGAGGGTGCTAATGTTAATTTGCCACCACCACCACAAAATGTTGATCAATCACCTCAAACAACCGTCAACCAACAAACCCCGCATGCTTCGTCATCGGGGTCGACGGTGAATCTGAGGATCCATCCAAGGCAGTTGACCTTCAGTCAGAGCGATTACCTCTCCGGCGCCGAGAATACGACGAACAATCGTCCTCCGCCGGAGAGCAGCTTACACAACACTTCATCTACTCCCAAGTCCATCTCCAGCGCCGAAGCCCAGCAGATGCTGGCACAAATGGGGTTTGTAATGGTTCCCGAGCAGCAGGCCCCGCCTCCGTCTCTTCCACGGCGGACCACACTACCTCCACCTACTCAAGATCATGGAAAGATGGATAGGGCAGCAAGTCGCAGAATGTTGGCCGACTTGATCCTCAGCGCCGCTTCCCCGAGCTCATTCCCGACACAGTCCGATGAGTCCACGGCGGACACATTAATTGCCAATTTGTATTCCATCATACAAGGTGAGAAGGTGAAAAAACCGATGCCGGTTTCCACCACTACTGCAAGGTTTACCTCTAAATAGCAGACCATCCGTTGCCAACGAAGCTCACTATTCCGCTCACCATTGGCACCTATTCCAGTGACTCTGATCCTGAGGACTTCTTGCAGCAATTTGAGGGTGCCATCTAGACTGAGCATTGGGAGGACGTTGTGGCGTGCCACATGTTCCCACAAGTATTACAGGGCAACGCCCGTGGATGGTACGAGAAGTTACCGGTTGGAAGCCTTAGCAGCTAGTCCGACCTCAGACTCAAATTCCTGCAGCAATACCACAACCTGAAATAGCATACACTTACTCATCTCGACGTCTTCGAGATTAAGCAGACGAGTCGTGATCCTTTGAATGGTTTCCTCACTCGCTTCACAACAGAGTGTCAAAAGATAAACGAACTCCCACCAAGCCAGCAAATCGCTGGTCTCATTTACGGCGTTGATAAGGACCGTTATCCAACTCTATACCATCGGTTGAAGAGGAAGTTGCCGAAGGTATACTCCAAGGTCGTCTCCATGGCTCTGGACTACTTACGGTCCGGCGAAGACACTGACTTACACAAGGGTCCGGCCCGAGAGTCGCATCGGGTCGAGCATGACCGACCCCATAGCGGGTCTGGCTCCGGCTCCGGTCGTGGCAACAACCAACGGCGAGACTTTCGTCGCGACACACAGCACGATCATCACCGTGGCAACCACCGCGAGCTGGCCCATCGTTAGCCGTACGATAAGAACTCACTGCTGTTAGCACTCACCAAGTCACCCAAAGAAATCTTGCTTACCGAAACGGCGGCGCGGAGCACGTTTAACCCTCCACCCCCGATGGAGCATCGTGTCGTCCCAAAAAACGGAAAGTATTGTGACTTTCATGAAGAATACGGGCATGATACTGACGACTGCATGCAGCTGCGAAAGGAAATTAAGGCAGCCATCCAGGCGGGTAAGCTAAATCATTTGCTCCCTTGAAAAAGTTTAAAAAGGCAGAAGGCACGAAGACCTACGGCTGGCAACGGAAGGAGGATTCCCGAGATCCGTCGGACGCTGTCATTCACATGATTCAGTCCGCGCATATAAATTCAAAAAGGAAAGCAGATTCACTACAGGATTGGCAACTGGCGCCAATCCCTTTTCCACCACTGCTAAGTTCCGCTCCACCCTAGCCCGTCGTCATCTCGGCACGCATCGGAACTGTCAAATTTCCAGGGTGTACACTGATACGGGTAGTGCCGTGGAAGTCATGTATGAGCACTGTTTCTTGCAGTTGCCGTTGCCCATACAAGAGCAGCTAAGGGAACCTTTATCCCCGCTGTCCAGTTATGCCAATGAAACTAAATGGCCAAACGGCAGGCTCGCCCTAGACGTCACTTAGGGTAGTTACCCGTATTGCCGAACTGTCGAATTGGAATTTGTTATCGTGAGCGCCCCATCACGTTTCAATGTCCTATTGGGCCGCACTGCTCTACACCATATTGGAGCTATCACATCGACAGTTCACGGGATGATGAAATTTCCAACGCCTGCCGGCATTGCCACCTTGCAGACAACTGGCACGGCCATGCCGGTATGTGCTCAAATCTCCAGGATCGCTCTGGGTCCATTCACCATGATAACCGACGAATTGGTGGTTGTCAACTCAAGATTCCCGGAGCAGAAAATATGAGTTGGTCTGGCTTTAAGTCCGTCAACAAGGTTGAAGCTCTGCAAGATACTCACCAACAACGCAGACGCCTTTGCTTAGCAAGATTCCGAGATAACCGGAGTACCGCGGTCAGTCGCCGAGCATAGGCTCAACGTTAATCCCAACATCACTCCCGTCAGACAGAAAAAGTGGGGCATGGCCCCCGATCGGAGCCAGTTCATATGTGAAGAGGTCAGCAAGCTCGTCCATGCCGGCATCATGAGTGAAGTTCAATACCAGACATGGGTCGCCAACCCCGTCATGGTAAAAAAGTCTGACGGCTCATGGTGAATATGCGTCGATTTCAAAGACGTCAATAAGGCATGCCCAAAGGATAAACACCCGCTCCCCGAGATTGACTGGAAAGTTGAGTCTCTCTCCGGCTTCCGATTTAAGTGTTTCCTGGATGCCTACAAGGGATACCATCAGATATTAATGGCAAAGGCTGACGAAGAAAAAACCGCGTTTCACACGAACCAGGGCATTTTTTGCTACACCAAAATGCCATTCGGTCTCAAGAACGCTGGTGCAACATATCAGCGCGTTGTTGACAACGCTTTCAAATCACAGGTCGGCCGTAACCTGGAAGCGTACGTTGATGACATCGTCATCAAAAGCAATGTTGAGTCTCAACTACTCAAAGACATTCTGAAAACCTTTGCCTCGCTACGAAAGATTAACATGAAACTCAATCTGGCCAAATGCTCGTTTGGCATGGAGGAGGGAAAGTTCCTAGGTCACATGGTGACACCGAGGGGCATAAAAGCCAATCCAAAGAAAATACAGGCAATCGCAGACATGGTATCGCCACAGAGCAAAAAAGATGTGCAGAGCCTGAATGGGAAACTAGCAACTTTGGCACGGTTCCTGTCCAAAGCCGCCGAGCGATCATTGCCATTCTTCAACACACTCAAGGGCTGTATCAACAAGAAGGATTTCTCTTGGACACCGGAGGCGGAGCAAGCATTCCAGGATATGAAAACATTTTTGAAAGAGTTGTCAACTCTCACAGCTCCTATCCCTGATGAAACGCTCACCTTGTACTTGGCAGCGTCTCAAAACGTCGTCAGCTCCGTGCTCATTGCACTGCGTGACAAAACACAAATGCCAGTATACTTCGTCAGTCGCGCCCTACAGCCGGGGGAGTTGAATTATTCGCCAATTAAAAAAGTTGGTCCTCGCACTCGTGCATTCGGTACGGAGGCTGCACCAATACTTTCAGGGATACCCCATCACAGTTCTCACAGACCAGCCAATCAAACAAGTACTTGCCAAATGGGCCATAGAGCTGGGGGAACATGAAATTACATTCTGTCCGCGAAGCGCAGTCAAGGGGAAAGTCCTTGCCGATTTTCTCGCCGAACTTCCCGGGGGGTAGAGAGTAGGTGCACCTCGGACGCCCCTACTCGTGAAACATCTGCTGTGTGGGAATTATACACCGACGGCACCTCGAGTTCCGAGGGCGCCGGTGCCGGACTAATACTCATCAGCCTCGATGGAGAAGAGCACACCTATGCACTCTGTTTCGGTTTTCCCGCCTCAAACAACGAAGCGAAGTATGAGGCGTTATTGTTAGACAATAGAATTGCAGCAGAAATGGGCATCAAAAATCTTCGAGCATACGTTGACTCACAGTTGGTCGCCAACCAGTTCAACGGTGCTTTCGAGGCGAAGGACCCGGCAATGAAATAGTACCTGGCACTTGCTCAGAGCATGAGGAAGCAATTCATGTCATTTGAAATCGAGCAGGTCCCAAGAAACAAGAACAAGAAGGCGGATGCTTTGAGCAAACTGGCATCCCTCACATTCGCTCATCTCACTAAGAAAGTTTTGGTTGAAGTTCTGCGGCAAAAATCTATTGATGCTGCTGGCGTAGTTGCCCAGGTAGAAGAAGTTGGAGACAACTGGATGACACCTATCATGTCCTATATCCGGTCCGGTTTCCGCAGGACCCGGTCGAAGCGAGGAAAATCCGGATGAAGGCCCTAATGTATTTCATTGAAAAAGGCGAACTCATAAAAAATCATACCTAGGACCGAACTTGAGATGCCTGGGTCCAAAGAAATCCGAGGACATCATCCGCGAAGTACACAAGGGGTCATGCGCCCTGCACTCGGGCCACAAGACGGTAGTGGCAAAGATCATGCGCATGGGGTATTTTTGGCCATCCATGTACAGGGACACAGCTGAAGTCACAAAGCGCTGCACCATCTATCAAATCCATGCTCCCATTGCAAGATCCCCAAGTATTGACATGATCCCAGTCTCATCAACGTGGCCTTTCTTCAAGTGGGGCATCGACATCGTGGGACCTTTTCCACCAGGCCCTGACAACGTCACATTTCTGATTGTCGCTATCGACTACTTCGCAAAATGGGGTTGAGGCCAAACCTCTAGTCACTATCAGCGGCAAGCAGGTTTGAAACTTCGTATGGCATAACATTGTGTGTCGCTTCGGTATCCCGCATGAAATCATCACCGACAACGGAAAGCAATTTGCTCAAAACCCATTCAGAGCCTGGTGCGAGGGACTCAACGTCAAGCAGACGTTGACATCGGTGTACAACCCTCAGGCCAACGACCAGGTGGAGGTGACAAACAGGCACCTGGTGGCTGGCATCAAAGCCAGGCTCGGAGAAAGTCGCACCGGCTGGGTGGACGAGCTTCCCAATGTGCTATGGGCTCACCGCACCACTCCCAAAGAAAGTACCAGCGAAACCCCCTTCAGCCTTGTCTACGACTGCGAGGCGGTCATCCTGGCAGTGATCAGTGTCCCCAGCGAAAGGATTATCAACTTCACTGAGGATGGAAGTATGAAGGCCCAGCAACAGAACTCCCACATGTTGCAGGAAGGCCGTGAAATGGCAGCTATCCGCCAAGCCGTGAACAAGCAAAAAATGGCCCGCTACTATAACAAGTGTGTGCGCCCACTCTCATTCCAGGTTGGAGAGTTGGTCTGGCGCAACAATGTGGCCAGCAAATTTGAGAACACAGGCAAGCTTGGACAACCCTAGGAAGGCCCGTATCAGGTTGCAGAGGCAAACGCAAATGGCTCCTATGTTCTGGCCACTCTGGATGGCAAGTCCATGCCGCGCACTTGGCACGTGACAAATTTAAAGAAATGTTATATGTAATCAAACTTTGTAATAGCCCAGGACGGACTGATCCCCCGCCTTCGTAGCATCTATCCAATTAATAAAAAGTTTTGGTTACGTGTTATTCTTCTATCTTGCAAAGTTTATTAATACATCGTAGTTAAAATATATATACTAGAAAACCGTCGTCAGGCGTCGTCGTTGTGACTCCGACATATGGCCAAAAGAGTCAGCTAAGCCTGGAGCACAACGAGCCTGCCCCCACAAGGGAATGTCTTCTAGCGTCCCGAAGGCAGAGGTCCCCTCAAGTTGTCATTAACCAGTGAGGTGCGACCGGAATGACATTGGCCGAGCCGAGGCATGCCTCCGCCACACGCCAACCCGTAAAGTAGTCTAGAAACCAACTTAGTCATGACAATAAAAGCACAAAAAAACGTACGTACATAAGTTAAACCTCAAACACGTGCAATTACGAAATAAACGTTGCATTATATTCACAAGTCAAATTATTTTTTTTTACATAACAGGGATGTCGGCCTTACAAATAAGCTTATCAATATATGGCCGCATCCCCAAAATATCATCTACAGACAACTCCATCTCCCTACCTATCCTCTCTATAAATAGGACGGAGATTGTCTTCAGGGACTCGCTTGCCCGCTGCGCCCGCTCAAAGCAGTCCGGGTTCACCTTGGACGTTATGGCATCAGGAAGTGGAGTCGGGAGCCCCGGAACATGCTCAGCGATGAGATTTATTGTTTGTAGCACCTCCACCTCCTGGACAGCGGTCAGGAATTCCTTAAACGGAGCCGTCACGCTGTCTGATGCCATGGCCAGCTTGACCAAGCCGGGGATACCTCTCTGGAGCCGCTCCAAGTCTTCTGCCAAATCCGAGTTTCTGGACTCAGACTCGTTGAAATCCTTGATGTGAAGGCTGCAGACAGTCTCCAGCTCGGTCACCTCTTTTTTAGTGGCGGCCAGGTCCGTCGTCAGGTCATCAAACCTGTGCACAAACAAAGGCTTAAGAGCTGAAAGGCGAATATATAAAAAGAAGGCTAAAGGGTTGTTAACTTACATGCTTTGAAGCTGCTTATCTTTATCCACGAGCGCAGCTTTTTCCGCCTCTACAGCCGCTAAGCGCTCCTGCAACGGAGCAAGGGTTGCAGCGGCCTCTGCCCTTTGGGCCCTCTCTGCCTACAGGTCAGCCTCAGCTTTCATTCTTGCTTCATTGGCTAACCTGAGCTCTTCATCCAGCTCCTGGCCCCAGCCCTTGAGATGGGCGATCTCCTGCTCTTGGCGCTTAATCACGCCGCCGTTCAGCTTTCACTGCTCCGTAAGAGTGCCAGTACGCGCCAGCTCGTCGCATTGTAGCACAAAATTCCAGAAGGACATGAGCAGGCGCGCCCTCTTGGCGTCAACGACATACAGCTTCTGAAACGTCTCAGCAACGGCCGGCGGAATGACATGATCAGCAAAATCACGCAGAGACTGCGCGTCCACGGCCAGGTTGTCAACCTTAAAATCCCAGGCCGGGAAAAATCTAGCCAGAGCGAACAGCTCCGGCAACATTGACCTAAGAATAGCCATTCTGTCAGCCCTGTTTAAACACTTTGTTAAAAAAGATGTGCATGCTAACATACAAAGCAGCAAAGGCTTAATGGTTACCTCATGCTGTCCGAATGAGGGGGCGTAGGCGCCCTGGGGGGACTTGGAGGCTGGGTGCGGATGGGTGACAGATGCAGCAGACTATCATCTAGCGTCACCGACTCATCAACGCGAGAGCCCACACCACCAACGTTGCGGCGAACCAACCGCTCTTGCTCCGGCTCCTCCTCGTCCCGAAGAACAAGTTCACTGCGGACGAATTCCGTGCCAGCAGCGTGCGGGTCCATCTCAGCTAAAAAACGAAAAGAAGAAAAAATAGTTAGAACAAATCTAACACTTGCCCGTATGAAATAGAGCAGGGTACGGACCGTCCGCAGGCATAATGTAGTGCCCACCTGTGTTGGGCACGGACATGAAATTCTTCAGGTTGGCCTTAGCAACCTCCCCCGCTGTTTTCTTTTTCTTGGGGGCTGGCCCAGATGCCTTCTTACCCTGAACCACCCTCTTTCGTTTCGGGATCGCTCGGGAGCCGGACGCCTCGACCTCGCCGCCCGATGGTATAGGAAGATCAACGGAAACCCCAGGCTTGGCGACGGTTACCGTCGCCCCGGTAACCTTTGCAGCATTGTCGGGGTCGTCCTCCGCTGACCTCCTAATATATTTGAGACCGGCCAAGCTGGGAGCCCTCAACACAGAGTTCATGTCCATATCTGCATAAACAAGTAAAAGAGTTAGTCAATTAAACATATGACAATATCAATATAAATGTAAACCACCCCTGCCCATACCATGGCCGCCCTCCCTGATGACGGGTATTTGACCCTCAAAGGGCCAGAACGAGCTGATGCAGCCAATCACGAGCACGTAAGTATGGTACTCTCGCATCTCCAGCTTCGCGTTCCTGCAAGCATCCAGCAACCCCTCCTCTGCGGCCGTCAGCTTCGGCGTGAGACTGACGGTGCGTGGTCGTTCGTACTGCCACACCAGAGTCTCCACAGAATCATTGGGGATAACGGTCTGGTCAATGAAGAAGGTGTCCCTCCAGCCGTGCAGGGACGATTCTTGGCACCCAATGAAATCATTCTTCTTCGCAAAGGTGTACCACCCCCGGCCGCTCGACGTCAACTTAAAGCACGCCTAGAACACCTTCACCAGGGGCGTCTGGCCCAACGATCTAAACCACATCTCAAAAATACTAACCTTCTGCACGGCGAAGGGATGCAGTTGGCTAAATCCAACCTTATAATGTTTGTAGATGTCCAAATAAAACGGGGTCGGTGGCATACGTAGGTTGCCCTTCTCCATGGTTTTCCAGTACATGGCCACCTTCCCCTCCGGTGGCGCGTTGGCACGCTACGCGGCAGTGGGTGCTACTGGATTATAACGTTCCAGGCACTTAAAATGCCTCAGTATAGCCGGAATCATGTCTGGACGCACCCAGCTAGCCTCGAGTGCCACGTTGGCAACACCGCTGCTCGTGCCGGCACCCCCACTGCCGGCCGCAGCCTCACGAACTCCTACCTCACTCTCAGCAGTGGCCATGGTATGAATATATATGTAAGAATAAAAAGGGATGAAGATATGAACTACGGACCTTGGTTTGTTTGAATGTAGTCGGAAACTGGGTTGCAATGCCGGAACAATGGACGGGATGTTTGAATATGGCCAGAATCCTCTCAAGATTATTATTTTTTTTTACTAGCGTAAAAATAAAATGACTGCAGAAATCTATTTATAGGCAAGTTTACATGGGTCGGGCCACATGGGCCGGGCCTCGTGGGCCTCAACGCCAGCCGTACACGTGTCGTCAGATGTCACGTTCTAAGGAGTTACCACGTGCTGGATCTGTTTTACCCTTACACGTGTCACCAGATCTCACGATCTGTCAAATGAATAGTTGCACGCTAGCTGTGCCATGACGTCACGGCCCACGCGGTTACAAGATGTCCCATCGCATGCCAGCTGTGAAGTTCGAAGGGACATGCATTTATTGCGCGCCGCCAATGCTTCAAAGGCATCATTACAGCGCCACGTCATTTACTCTAAGTTCGCCATCATATCCCCAGAACGGAATATCATAAAGGACTGGGGGGACTTAATGACGTACGTCCGTCACCTGACTTAGGAACGGCCCAAGCAATCTAGTTCCGGGCCGCCCCGAACCCCAGGCCCGGATACCATCCGTGGCCAGCTATTGTAGCCCACAACGCGGGGATCAACCCCCGAATAGAATCATAGGGCCGGATACATTCCGTGCCCGGACCGCGGACCTCATTATCATGAGTGCTCTATTTGCGGGCACGGCGGAGAAACAATAATGAAAAGATCTGTGCCCCACGCATATAACCGACATTCTCTGACAAATAGTACAATCTGTAACCGTTATATCCAGGTAATTAGCATGGTTTGGCCACTAACCTGGTCGGCCCACGCGATTGGTCTACGTCAGCTCAGGTACAGTAATTGTCCTGCTCGCCCACGACCAAACATCCACGTCATCAATGGACAAACGGAATGTCGGCCTCCCCCACGACCAAACCCTCCATGTCAAATTAGGGTTTGGCTATAAATACTAGTGTTTTGCTTCCATTTCAAAAGCAGGAGACACCTCATAAAATCACTTAGTAATCTTCAATCGATTGCTCACACAGAATTGAGTTTTCATCACCCTCGATCGACTAAGTCTCGATACTGGGTTTGCACGTTGATCGGAGTGTGATAAGCTCGATTCCTCATGCATCGTCTTTATCATTGTAATCAAGTGTTTTTATGCTTGACAATATATACTATATTTTTGTGTCTTTTCAGGTGTCACGAGTGTCTTTTTTCCTCTTATGTCCCCGTTTGATTGGGGTTGTTTATCTTTTCTTAGCTGTGTTATTCCTTTAGCTTCTCAGTATTTGAGAATTTTTGGTGCTTAATAAAATCCCTTGCTGTTTAACAAAAACAATACTCCGTAATAAAATAAAAATGGAAGTTGGATTGAAACAGTACTAAATTTTAGCATACGAACATGAACACCAAATATCTTGTAAATGCAATGAACTTTCACATAAAATTCGATAACATCCATAGAAAATCGCTACTATATGATATTAAGATGAAGATGAAGCATCAATTGTGATTTGATTATCGAAGATGGATGGATGAAGATAAGAAAACAGATTGAACATGCTAAATTTGGTCACCATTGCAGCCAGTTAATGCTGCTGCAAAATACCTCAATTTCACAGCAGGGCTGCTGCGAAATTGAAGGTCATATGCGAAAAGAAATACATAAAAACATTGTCTAAACATGTATGTAACAGGCCATCTAAAAAACTTTAATTGGAGAGGCTCTGGAAAATAACTGAGTGCTATTTAATACGACCCTCCGGAAACTACTATTGTAAAAGCTATCAAATCAGCTGCAACTTACATGTTGGCACACAAAACCGATAATATATGCATGTATTAGACAAATAGTTTAGCTAGCCATATGTTTATATTAGAGGGTGCTTTGTGTAATTGTAATTATTATTTATAGTCTTGTAATCTTCATTACAAAGTACAATATACAATTTACGTGTTTATTTTGGTATCAGAGCCCATTCCTTTTCTGCCGTCACCCTCCTCCCAAACCCTAACAATTCCGGCAGCCACAACCCTACTGCCGCCACTGCTGCAGTCTACTTCCAGTCGATTTTCCCCTTTATTGACATGGCTCTTCTTGCTTTATTCACTCAAGCCGACAAAACCATTCACAACTCACATAAGTTTGGGTTCAAACTCTCTCCTACAAATTATGGGTACTGGAAATCAATGATCCAGCCCTTCCTTGTTACCAACAATCTGATCGGATATGTTGATGGTACAATATCCTGCCCGCCACCCACCCTTCAACCTGCTGCAGCCACTGACAAGGATGCTGCACCACAGCCTAACCCTAACTACACAACATGGATCTCTAATGATGCTCATATTCACATGCTTATTGTATCCACAATTTCTGAAGCCTCCTTCCAGCATGTTCAAGGCAGTGATACATCTAGGGATCTTTGGTTATCTCTTGAGCGTGCCTACGCCCCAAACACTGCTTCTCGTGATTATACTCTCAAAGGACAGCTGTTACGAATCGAGATGAAGCCGGATGAGACATCTTCCGCCTATCTCACTCAAGCCCGAGAATATGCCGATGCACTAGCCAATATTGGTGAGCCTATGAAAGATAAAGATGTTGTTATGCTTGTAGTGTCAGGTCTTCGAGAAGAGTACAATGGGCTTAAAACTACCCTCCTTACCCGCCAGTTTCCCACAGCATTCACTGAACTTCATGGTCTTATCGCAGATCATGATTACATGATCAGGAAAACCCTACCCAACGTCCCACCTACTCAAGCTTTCATGGCAGCCTCTACAACCGATCCAACCTCCAACACAACCTCTCAAACAGCCACTATTCAGACCTTACAACAGCTTGTTAGTCAACTTGGTCTTCAAGTCCAACCTGCTACAACATCACAGCCCCAAGCCTTTTACACCAACAGGTTCGGCTCAAGCAGTGGACGTGGCCAGAACAATAGGAGGGGCTGAGGTTCTTCTAATACCCGTAACCTAG
Organism: Pseudognaphalium luteoalbum; assembly: GCA_963422505.1. Taxonomy (NCBI): domain Eukaryota; kingdom Viridiplantae; phylum Streptophyta; class Magnoliopsida; order Asterales; family Asteraceae; genus Pseudognaphalium; species Pseudognaphalium luteoalbum. The sequence goes on along the minus strand of OY730192.1, from coordinate 12,360,168 downwards.
GGACTTCTAACAGGGGTCAATTTTCATGGGCTTCCACACAAAATGTGGTTTATGGTTCTTGCAACAGATGTGGCATTGGCCACATTCCATCCCAATGTCCGAATAGGGATCCTGCTACTGTACGGGGCCGACAACCTTCGGCTATTTATGCTGATTATCGATCTCAGGCTTCATCTTCATGGCTGCCAGACACGGGATCCACCAACCATGTTGCTCCAGATCTCTTAGGCTTTGAATATTCTGAACCATACCACGGTGAGGACAACCTTCATGTTGGCAATGGTAAAGCTCTTCCCATTCTCCATATCGGTTCCTCACGTTTTTATTCCCCTAACAAAACCTTTTTATTGACCAATATTCTGCATGTTCCTGAAATAAAAAGGAACCTGCTGTCAGTTCAACAATTCTGTCACGATAATGATGTTTTCTTTGAATTTCACTCTACTTTTTTTGTTGTGAAGGACAAGTCTACACACACTACCCTCCTCACGGGTCCAAGCAATAATGGGCTCTACTCCTTCAGCCTTCCTCAACTACAATCAGTTTCCAAAGCTGATTTCTCCTCCGTTCGTGCTTCTCCACAAATCTGGCATCAACGGCTTGGTCATCCGCATTTTTAACTTTTGCAGACCATGATTTCAAAGTTTTGTTTACCTATTTCTAATAAACAGTTTAGTTCTACTTGTGATTCTTGTCTTATTGGAAAATCCTCCAAACTTCATTTACCTTTGTCAAATTACAAGACTAATCATATTTTGGATTTAATTGTTTGTGATGTATGGGGTCCTGCCCCATTTCTTCCTGTGATGGTCATTCCTATTTTTTATTGTGTGTTGATCACTATTCAAAATTTATGTGGTTATTTCCTCTTAAACGAAAATCTGATGTTTATGACACCTTTAAACAATTTTTAATCATGGTTGAAAGACAATTCTCCACGAAGCTAAAATCAGTTCAAACCGATTGGGGAGGTGAGTTTCGCACTCTCTCCTTTCTTAGCCTCTCTCGGCATTATTCACCGGATCTCTTGTCCACATACAAGTGAGCAAAATGGTTTAGTTGAACGTCGTCATCGACACGTAGTCGAAACCGGCCTTACATTACTCGCTCAATCTAATGTTCCACAACGTTTTTGGCACTTTGCTTTTGATACTGCTGTTTACCTCATCAATCGGATGCCCTCTCGCACAAATAAGAGTTTATCACCCTTTGAACATCTATTTAATTCCAAACCCGATTACTCTTTCTAGCGGGTCTTCGGTTGTGAGTGTTTTCCTCACTTACGAGCCTACAATACACATAAAATGGACTTCAGGTTCATCTCTTGTGTTTTTCTCGGCTATAGCACCAATCATCATGGGTATCGCTGCTTCGACCCTCTTACTAATCGGATGTATGTCGCCCGACATGTCCGTTTTAATGAATCTGTTTTTCCCTTTCACAAAACTCAAGAGCCAACTCCCATTCCTCCGTCATGTTCACCTTATTTCTCCTCATATCCGGCCCAACTACCATTTACTTCTCCACATACAGCCCAACATCCACCATCATCCCAGCCTTTATTCACGGCCCAAACACCACCCTCTCCTACCCATACACCTACATCCTCAGCTCACCCTACATCGTCTGCTCAATCCATCAGTACCTTACCCACGACCCAAACATCCTTGTCATCTCAATTACCATCATCAGTTCACACCCCCACGAATCCACGAGTCTCACCCTTGGTCAATACCTCGACCCCACCAACACCACCACCACCGCCTCCTCCACCATCTCGTACCAGACCACCTAATCTTCGTCCTAATCCTAAACAACCTGATCGTTACAACCCCTCATCTTTTCACACTTCCTCTTCTTCCTCAGATACTGAACCGACTTCCTTTGCCATTGCTAATACAAATCCTCATTGGCAGGCTGCTATGGCCGCCGAGTATTCAGCCCTTATGAGAAATGGAACCTGGTCTTTGGTTCCCCGTGTTCCTAACGCCAATATTGTTGATTGTAAATGGGTATATAAAATCAAACGAGATCAAACAGGGGCTGTCACGCGTTACAAAGCGCGTCTGGTTGCTAAAGGTTTTCATCAACAACTGGGAGTTGATTATCATGACACGTTTAGTCCGGTTGTCAAGTCCACCACTATACGGGTTGCCTTGTCTCTAGCTGTTACACGAGGGTGGTCTCTTCGACAACTGGATGTGCAAAATGCATTTTTACACGGTGACCTTAACGAAACAGTTTATTTGAAACAGCCACCTGGCTTTGTTGATCCTGCACAACCAGATCATGTGTGTCTTCTTCATAAGTCTCTTTACGGGCTCAAACAAGCCCCCAGAGCCTGGTTTCATCGGCTTTCCACGGCCTTAAATACTTTAGGCTTTCGTGGCTCCAAAACAGATCCGTCACTATTTATTTAGTCAGCAAATGGGAAATTACTTTACATGCTTGTGTACGTTGATGACATCATTCTTACGGTAATGATGATCAGACTGTTGACCGTGTTGTTCACAGTCTTAGCAAGACGTTCGCAGTACAGGACATGGGATCTTTATCATACTTTCTAGGGATTGAGATTGTTCACAAAGGCAAAGATCTTATCCTTTCACAGAAAAAGTATGTTTTGGATCTTCTTCATAGGGCCGGTTTATCTCAAGCCAAGTCGGTTCCCTCTCCCCTCGCAACCTCTGCCAATCTGGCACTCGGTGATAGTCCACCTTTTGACAATCCGGTTAAGTATCGACAAATTGTTGGGGCTCTTCAATATGTCACACTCTCGCGACCTGACCTTTCTTTTGCGGTCAACAAAGTATGTCGGTTTATGCACTCTCCCACTGAAAACCATTGGTCTGCCGTTAAACGAATTCTTCGCTATCTTCAAGGCACCTCTGATTATGGGCTATGGCTTCACCATGACTCGGGCTCGGCTCTTCATGCTTACACGGATGCTTACTTGCGCGCCTTTTCTGACGCTGACTGGGCTGGATGCCCGGATGACCGCCGATCCACCGGGGGATTTTCTATATACCTTGGCAATAATCTTATCTCTTGGGCTGCTCGAAAACAAAAGACTGTATCTCGGTCATCTACCGAGTCTGAGTACAAGGCACTTGCTGACACTGTGGCTGAGCTCACCTGGCTTGAGACACTGTTACGAGAATTGTGTGTTCCACTGACTTCAACACCTACGTTATGGTGTGACAACTTAGGTGCTACATATTTGTCAGCTAATCCGGTGTTTCATGCTAGAACAAAACATGTAGAGGTTGATTTTCACTTTGTCCGGGAGAAAGTAGCTCAGAAGAAACTCGATGTTCAATTTATCTCTACAACTGATCAGATTGCTGATATATTCACTAAACCACTGCCTTCACAGCGTTTTCTTCATTTGCGGTCCAAGCTAAAGGTCGCTTCCCGGCCTTAGCTTGCGGGGGGCTATTAGACAAATAGTTTAGCTAGCCATATGTTTATATTAGAGGGTGCTTTGTGTAATTGTAATTATTATTTATAGCCTTGTAATCTTCATTACAAAATACAATATACAATTTACGTGTTTATTTGCATGAAACAAGAAGATGGGTAATGACTTCGAGATCTTGTTTCCTTATATGTAAAAAGTTGTAAAACATAGAAAATGAGAACTGCAACACATGAAAAGCTATATTTGTACTTGTAGCACGTGAAGTATAACAGGAGTATCTTCAACCCGTTTACTCATAGATGAGTCAAATTGGGTTATGTTTCATCTTTAATGGTCAAGTTGGTAAACCACTAAATCTAAATCAAGGTTTTAGAAAATGGTCATAGTTGTTAAAAGTGTATTTACATGAAAAGATTGTTTGTATGCATTCACTGTGTTTCTAACCGTGAATCAAGAACTCTGATGTGCTGAAAACGAACGAGGAATTTTACATGTAAGTTTACACAAGGTTCTACTTTGTCAATTATTCTGCTGCTATACAAGGTCTTCAGTGGTGCTCAGTGATGTTACAGAGGGAAGAGATGATTTCTACTGTAACCAGTTAAAGGTGTATCTACTTGAATGGCTGACTCAACCTGCTGTACTTTATAAATCCAGTTGTCCAGCTGTTCTCGCAAAGAGTTTACTCCAGCAATATTCAGAACTCTTGGTTGTACCCATGAAACATGAACGGTTCCGTCAACTTGATCAATTATCCCCTCGATAAGATGAACCTGCAATTATCCGATTATCTCAATAGTCAAGCATTAATCAGTTTACGATAATCTGTTTGCGTGTGTTAATTGTTCCTGTAAACACCTCAAGTTGCAACTCACGAGAAACGTGAACAATTTATCTAACTTGTGGAAGATTCTATTCAGGTTGTGTTTAATCTCTAAAGGGACAAACGGGTAAAAAACGAAACCGGTGTGATTTGTTTCAGTGCATTAAAGCTCCTAAACTATTATTTTATTTGAAGAATCCAATAATTCTTGTAATAATATAAATTACGTAATCTAATTAGGGATGCTTAAAATATAAATTAAGTTGGACAAGAAGTGGCTTTGGGTCATCCTGACTTGCCATAGAAAAAAGTAGCCCTTTAGCCTTTTTGACCCGTAGTTAACCCGACCATTTTGCAACCTGTATTCAGAATACAATGGATGCATGTACAGATAGACATTTCATGAGAAGATACTCTACATCTTCGACAGTCAGTCGTGTGCGCTCTGCAATGAAATTCAACGGAATGGATCTGTCATGTGATGGTCGCCTGCAAGCAGAAGAAGTAACGTACATGGTTTTAGCAGCAATTAGGCTTTGTCCAATAAATGAACCAAAAGGTTTAAACCTGTAAATAACTTCCATCAAGCAACACAAGTTCATCTTTTCCCGAAGCTTCTCCTCATTCTTCACCAAAAAAGTCTGAGCATCAATCGACGCTTTACCAAGATGGCATACTGCTTCACAAAGTAGCAGACATCCTGAGTTGAATGCTTGAAGAATTTCGTAGAGCCACTCAACTTGTGATCCTATCAGATTCAATATCTGCAGAATTTTATGAATGAAAGCTAAATTTCAAACAGCACTAAACATAAGCAGTTTTATCTACAACCAAAACTACACTTTAAGTCATTTAAGTTGGAGCTAGTAAAGGGGCAATATTAACCCATTTACGATCAAATATAATGATTTTCTCCAAGAGGTTTAACAGGTAGAAACTCGTCCAACATGTATTTTGACACTTATAACTTCCTAAATTGTTGTACTATAAAATATGCAGTCATTTTTAATAAAATAAAAAGTAATTATTAATTACAATTTAAATTAAAAGGAAAAATAAGGTGTTGGTTGTTCAATCCAACTGAATTGACAGTTCTGGCCACATTTAAAAATTACACATTTAACTCTAACCCATTACAAAACCTGCCATCTTGCCACCTCTAAAAGAAAGCAAGTTTATAATTGTAATGAATATTTCGTAAGAAGAAATTCCCACACATGACACATCAATGTTTATATGTAAATATGATTTCTTTAGTAATGAATATTTGAACCCATATGATGCACTAGGTTTTGCCTCGAATATAGCTCTCCTAGAGGTCTATAAGCTACAATGAGTGTTAAAAGCTTAATCACAAAAAGAGGTGAACAAATAATCTTCGACATCTTGTTTTTCACAACAAAAAACTTTGGGATCTCATGCACTTGTATCTCGTGATTGTATCAACAAACTGATCGATACAAGTTGAAAAAAACATAACAACATGAAAGTAAAGATGCTCATAAAGGTAGACAGAAAATGGACAATGTCATATACTCACAATTGGATGTGCAAGTAGTTCTCCAAAGCTGTAAATGTTGTCTCCCAACAATGCAGAGACGGATAGGTCACACGCAAGATTTTATAACATATTGACAATGGCAAAGCAAGGAAGGATAGTAAGGCTTCAAATTACTGGAAAAAATTATTAATGGCTATAGCATATTCATATCATAAGATACAATAAAGCCTCCTAAATTATCCTGCAACACTTTACAGTATGTCATCACAAATCAGGTCTTATTAGTGATCCAGTTCAAGAGTAATACGATGCATATACGATTAGCAACCCAAAGTCATGTCGATTTCAAACAGTACTTGCACTTATATAAATTTGAACCCATATTTCTTAAACTACTTGAGTTATTCTGCAGATTACCATGTAGAATTTATTGTATGTAAACTTAGTACAGCCAAATGCATATATAGGTTCTAATGGTGCAACAGAAGACTGACTAATCACAAAATCCCAAGTTCATGTGTTTAAAGCAAGTGTATTTTGGTTCATTTATAGCTATATGTACTAAAAGTTACCTGTAATTTCACGTACATATTTCAACAAAGATTAATATGTAATAAAATGCTAATTGCAGGATAAGCAACAACAATAATGGAAATGTGATAAATAGAATATGAAATATAAGTTGTAACAAGTGGATTAAGAAAAGCTTCTGCGTACCTGCTTAAATTTAACTGGCAAAGCATCTATGTTGGCACATGATAAGTACTGACGGGCATTCATATAAAACTCATCAAACTCTAGGTGACATTTATGATACTGGGTTGATGCCCAATAGTATCGGGCATATACAGCTGGATCAGTATCTGTCATGCTATCAAGTGTACTGTTACCATTGTCCAGAAGATTTTTGCACTCTCTGAAATTACCTCGCATAAGATTATAGACAGCTATCTGCATCTCGATGTACACTATTGGCTCCTCTATACACTTCTGTTCGGAAGAACGTATTTTTTCAATGACACTTTTAAGATAGTTGATGGCTTCCTCTATGTCTTGATACTGATCAGAGACTGCAACAGTGAACTTCGCAAGCTTGAGAGGGGGGATCTTCATCTCAAATTTAACGACGAAGTTATTGTACAGCTGTATTAGAGCATCACCTTCCTAAAACATGGGATAGGAAGAAGTTATAGACTTATTATATGTGCACTGATTCGAACCTCTATGGTATCGGTATTATAATGGAATAAACGGAAACAAATGATCTGAAAGACATGTCAGTTTAGTATCCAACTATCCATGCCGAACATGAAAGAAAATAGAGGATATGTGCTATAGGCGTCTATATGCACGAACTATGCATAACACCTAAACAGTTGAGATGCTAAAGTTTCTATTGAACTTACAGATACAATTCGAGTTTCGATGAGAAGTTGAATGTCAATTGTTGCTGGTTTCTACTTTTAAAGTTTTAGTAAAGTAATATTACTACAGATAGTTTATAGTTCCTTATAAAATGATAATAGGCTCGGTTGAATATTTCGAATGATGATTCAACTAAATATATACATAATAACATTAAATATAAAACTCTCAATCTCAATATGTGTCTGGAATTTTCAAAAAGAAAATGTTGATATGTATGTGTGTGTAATGGAGAGAAAATATTACCTGGATAACAGGGTGAGAGATGAAGTACTCAAAGTAGAAAGGAAGATACTCCCATAACTCCCTTTGATAGTAATCAAAAACTGTATTCCAGATTCTGGTGAGCTCAGGAAGAGCTCTACAAACATAACCTATGTACTCAAGAACTTAAAGAATGAAAATAGAGGTTCAGAAAGATTAAGAGGGAAAGTTTGGAGAAAATGTTTACTATGCACATGCATGCAGATAATAACAGAATATATGCTGAAAGAAAAATGGTAATAACGGATTCTAACACATGCAGATAATTTCATAGTAAAAGCACCTTGATTGGTTGACTCAGCCCGCTGTACTTTATCAGTCCATTGTCTAGCTGTTGTTGCAAATATTCTTTTTCAGCAATTTCCAGAACTCTTGGCTTTATCCACGAGACAGAAACTGTTCCATCAAGTTGATCAATCATCCCCTCGATAAGATGAACCTGTAATTAATAATTATCCACTTATATCAAAAGTTGAACTTGAAATTATGACAAATTTGATCCTAAAATGAAAGGTGTAGAATAATCTGTTAGTGTGTGTTAATTGTCCCTCAAGTTGCAACTCACCAGAAACATGATGGATCAGAATTCAGAAACATCTGAGCTCCTTTCCGTACTTGTTATTAAGGGTGACAATTTCAAAACATGTACTTATAGAAGTATTGAATGGGTTATACTTTATCTTTAACGGACAAACGAGGAAAAACAGAATCCCGTCGTGTCAAAAGTGTGTTTCGTTTTCAATGCATAACACCTTCTAATATTATTCTTAATCTGAAAAGTCCAATTATTGTTGAAATAATATAAATTACGTAATCAAATTAGGCATGCTTAAAAAAATAAAAATAAAAAATTGGACAAGTGGTTCCGGGTCACCCTGACTTGACCCATAGAAAATATAGCCCTTTTGGCTCGTACTTAACCCGGCCATTTTGCAACCTTTGTTCAGAATACAAGGGATGCACGTACAGATAGACATTTCATGAGAAGATACTTGACATCTTCGACAGTAAGTTGTGTGCGCTCTGCAAGGGTATTCAAAGGAATGGTTCTGTCATTTGATGGTACCCTACAAAAAAGGTAACACATGATTATAGCAGCAATTGGGCTTTGACCGATAAATGAACTAAAAGGTGTAAACCTGTAAATAACTTCCATTAAGCAACAAACGTTCATCTTTTCGCGAAGCTTCTCCTCATTGTCTGCCAAAACGAGTCGAGCATCAATCGACTCTTTATGAAGACGGCATACATATTGATACTGAAGCCTTTTGCCTGAGTTGAATGCTTGAAGAATGTGGTAGATCCAGTTATTTTTGTTGGAAAAAGTGGGATAAAACTTGCATTTTTTCCAAACTTTGGACTTAATTATCTATATGTGAATATAGTAATTATACGTAATATATTATATGGTTGTGTAGCTGTTGATAAGAGCTTCGAAATGATGTATTATATGTCCAAAGTTAATGAGAGATGAATGAGATATCGAGTCAAAAAGTGAGCTATATGAAACTGAAAATTGAAGCTAAATTTTGAGTGGGAAGTTGTCCCACATAGGAAGTTATACATATCTTGTGAGTTGTTTATAAGCTCAATAGTTGAGGTTATGGTGTGATCTTATATGATGTGTTTTACTTGGTTAATCTTTTGTTTATGTTTTTTATATAACGGTGCTACAATCGTTTTTTATTAATACTTATAGCCTCCTTAATTTTTGTATTATAAATTTTGCAACTATATCACGGAAACTTACCACGTACAGTGATTATTTAAACATTTCAAATTAAAAGAATAAGTAAGGTGTTGGTTGGTTAATCAAACTGAGTAGACCATTCTGGCCACATTTGATAAATACACAATTAAGACTAAACCCATTACCCAACCCGCCCATGTGACCACCTCTACACGAGAGCAAATTTTAGGTTGTCACTAATATTTAATCCATGTAAAGAAATTCCCAGACATCGGTATGTAAAAAGGTCATTTGTCTTATTTGATCGCTTTAGTATTAAATATGAATCACCCCGTTCTAGCTCTCCTAGAGGTCAAGAAGTTACAGTGAGTATTCAAAACTTAATTACACAAAAAGGTGAACAGATATTCTTCAATGTCAAATTTTCCTAGCAGAAACTTCTGGGTCTTATGAGTGTATAAAAAAATGGAACTGATTTCTACAACTTGAAAAAAATCATTAGAACGTATAAGTAAAGATGCTCGTAAATGTAGACAGAAAGTAAACAATGTCATATACTCACAATTGGATGTGCAAGTAGTTCTCCAAAGCTGTAAATGTTATCTCCCAACAACGCAGAGATGGATAGATCATATGCAAGATACTAAAATGAAAAACACATAACATTATGATAACAAATTAACAATGGCAAAATAAGGAAGGAAGCATAGTAAGACTTCAAACTACCGGTAAACATATCAACCCTATATCCATCATAGCAAATTCTATATGCATTTTGCCTATATGATCAAGTATAAACATAAACATATACGATACAGATAAACGCATATGCATATCTAACGACATCTAAATTTTTCCTCTTAACATTTTATGATATTGTAATTGTTTAGAATTGAATGAATCTCTATTAAACCGAAAAGCCATATAAATACAAGTTTACAAGCCTAAGAATTAGGAAAGCCTAACAAACATCTCTCTAAAATAGGAAAAGATAATTACAATGATATATACAAATAATATATGTATATCTGATACATATATATCGATTAATACTCCCCCGCAGTCGAACCTGTAGCTGGTCGAATAGTGAGACTGGAACGAAAACGAGTGAAAAGTTGACGAGGTAATCCCTTTGTAAATATGTCAGCATATTGGTAATAAGATGGAACATGAAGTACACGTAAAGCACCAATGCGAACCTTTTCCCGAACAAAATGTATATCGATTTCGATATGTTTTGTACGTTGATGTTGAACGGGATTTTTAGCAAGATAAACCGCGGAAATATTGTCACAATAAATAATCGTAGCTTGACGCAATGGTAAATGAAGTTCGAGCAATAGGTTGCGAAGCCAAGTGGTTTCAGCAGTAGCATTAGCGACTCCTTTGTATTCAGCTTCGGCGCTTGATCTTGATATTGTAGGTTGTCGTTTAGAGGACCAAGAAATAAGGTTGTCGCCGAGGAATACACAATACCCAGATGTTGAACGTCTGGAGTCCGGACACCCCCCCCCCCCCCAATCCGCATCAGAATAGGCTGTTAACTTATAGGATTTGGAGGGAGTAATATGTAGACCATGACTAGACGTTCCTTTTAAATACCGCAGAATCCTTTTAAGAAAATTAAAGTGAGGTTCGCGCGGGGCATGCATAAAAGGGCATACCTGTTGAACAGCATATGCGATGTCTGGGCGTGTAAAAGTTAAGTATTGAAGAGCCCCTGCTAGACTTCGATAGAGAGGACCATCATGGAAAGGGTTACCGGCGGTGGCGCTAAGCTTGCCGTCGGTGTCGACTGGGGTGGCACAAGGTTTGCAATCTTGCATGTTTGCACGTTGTAAGATGTCACAAACATATTGTTCTTGGGATAGAAATAAGCCGCCATTTAGTTGTTTAATGTCAATCCCAAGAAAATGATGCAAGGAACCAAGATCAGACATTGAAAACTCTTTAGATAATAAGTCAATGAAATACCGAAGAGTTTTTGTATCAGATGCTGTCAGAAGAATGTCGTCCACATATAATAATAGATATGCGGTTGTGTTGTTGTGATGATATACAAACAATGATGAGTCGCTAGTAGTGCTTTTAAAACCGCATGTATGTACAAACGTTGCAAACCGATGGTACCAAGCTCGGGGAGATTGTTTGAGGCCATAAAGTGATTTGTTTAGGCGGCAAACGTGTTTGTGTTTTTGGGAGTTGACAAATCCTGGTGGTTGAAACATGTACACTGTTTCTTGAAGATCCCCGTGTAAAAAAGCATTTTTCACGTCTAGTTGATGTATTGGCCATGAGCGAGAGACCGCTAGACTGAGCACGGTTCTGATGGTGGTAGGTTTAACTACGGGACTGAAAGTCTCGTCACAGTCGACTCCAACTTGTTGACCTTTGCCATTTATAACCAACCGTGCTTTATATCTTGCTAAGGTGCCATTTGCATGAAACTTGTGGCGGAATAACCACATACAACGTATAATATGAGCATCTGGCGGACGTGGTACAAGTTCCCATGTGTTGTTATCCATTAAAGCTTTGTATTCATTAGTCATGGCACACGTCCAGTTCGGATCAGACAGGGCTTGGTTATAAGATTTCGGGATTGGGGAAATCGAGGATGTTGTGGTGGTGAAATTATAGTAATGTTTCGGGGTAGTTGAGCCAGTTTTGAGCCGGGTTTGCATCGGGTGTCGATTTGTGGTGGTGGGAGCTGGTGGGTCAGGTGGTAAGACGGGGGCAGGAGGTTGGCGAGCACGGCGAGAGTAGGTGAGTGGATATGGGGTTACGGGTGGGATTGTTTGTTGGGTAGTGGGTGCCGTAGGTGTAGTGGGGGTTGGGTTGGGTTCGTTGGTGGCAGTGGGTTCGAACAGTAGAGGGGTGGGTTCATCGTTTTGGAACGGGTAGGTGGGGGGTGTGGAAGATAGTTTGGTGAATGGAAAAGAGGATTCGTCAAAAGTGACATGTCGGGATAGTATTACTTTTCTTGTGGAGAGATCGAGGCATCGATAGCCACGATATTGAGGAGGGTAGCCAAGAAATACGCATGGTTTAGATCTCGGGGCTAGTTTGTGAGGTCGAGTTGCGTTTAAGTTTGGGTAGCATGCACAACCGAATGTGCGTAGGTGGTCATAAGTGGGGTTTTTGAGGTAGAGTACAGAGGTAGGGGTACGATTTTTGAGTGTTGTTGTGGGTAAAATATTATGTAGATAAGTGGCGGTGTGAAGGGCATCGACCCAATACGTGGGAGGTAAGGAAGCGTGGGTAAGTAGGGTAAGCATGAGTTCGTTTAGACGACGAATCATGCGTTCGGCTGTACCGTTTTGTTGGGAGGTATGTGGACATGAGAAACGGAGTTGAAGACCGGTTGAGGAAGCGAAATTGTGAAATTGATGATTATCGAATTCACCACCTTTGTCACATTGAAACGTTTTGAGGGAGGTGTGAAATTGGGTTTGTATGAGTTTATGAAACGTTTTAATTTTGTTAAAGGTTTCTGATTTATATTTTATGGGAAATACCCATGTGTAATGTGTGTAGTCATCAATTAATATGAGGTAATATTTAAAACCGGTGTTGCTTGGTATTGGTGATGTCCATAAGTCCGCATGAACTAGATCAAATGGTTTTATAGAGTTAGATGTGGAGGTGTGAAAAGGTAGTCGCTTATGTTTTGCTATTTGACAAGAATTGCAAACAAAAAATTTATCAATTTTATTGCAACTAATATTTTTATTAAAAGTAAGACAGTCCATTACATGATTTCCTGGATGTCCTAAACGAGAATGCCAAATTGGCGAACTAGTAGACATAGAAAAAGAAAAGGCTAAAGCAGTAGCTGAATTTGTGAACGGGTAGAGGTCACCATCACTATTGTGTCTCGTCAGGTGCTTCCCAGTTTTGAGTTCCTTAATAGAAAAACCAAGAGGGTCAAATTCCACAGAAACAGAATTATCTCGACAGAATTTACGAACAGATACAAGGTTTTTGATAACATTAGGGGTGTGTAATACATTATGTAGGGAAAGTGGTTTGTTTGGGTGTGGTAAAGTGGTGTTGCCTGATCCGAGGACTGGTACCTGTTTACCATTTCCAACAAACACAGATTTAATAGATGAAACACAATGGTTAGTGAGTTTACCTGCGTTTGCGGTGAGATGAGAAGTTGCACCTGAGTCCATGTACCATTGTCCGTCTTGCGGGTTAAGAGTCATGGCTGAGAAGGCTGCTTCGAGTTCCGATGGTTCCATGGGGTTAACTTCAGCCAAATTTGCTTGCTGCGGTGGCTGTTTGGGATGAGCTGAGTTGTTCGTCCATGGTGGAGGAGCCCAACCGGCTTGGGTCGGGTATGGGCAGGGCGGTGGAGATGCCCACCAAGGGGGAGGCCAGTATGGTGATTGGTAGGCGGGCCACTGTGGGCGATGCTGTCCAGTGGGGTTGCGGCGGTTGCTGGTAGGTTGGATTGGGGGGCGGTTTTGCTGATTGTTGCGGCGCTGCTGATTGTTGCGCGGTTGGGAGTGGCGGCTCCGGTTTGGTGGGGTGTCACGCCTAGGGTTCGAGTGTGTTGGTGGATCATGATCCATTGTAGCTGCTACTTCACTTGGAGAGTTAGCATCTCGAGCTCGTTGGCGTTGGAGCTCCAATTGTAGCATGGAATAAGCCGTGTCCCAAGGAGGCAATGTTTGATTGATGTATGCAGCAACAGTATCATATTCTGGAGGCAAGCCGCGAACCAATTGTAACACGAGACGGTTTGGGGCAACAGGGCATTCAACGTCTTGTAATTGGCTGGCGAGATCTTTGAGGCGTTGACAATAAGCCTCAAGGGACGACATGGAACTAAGTTTTAAGTTATTAAACTCTTGTTCTAAAGCAGCAGCGCGGGATCCTTTGTTGTTGAGGAAGATTTCCTTAACTTTGTTCCAGGCACCAAGAGCGGTGGTTTCATCGAGAACTCGTACAAGCAGTTCATCAGAAAGTGTTCCAAAGATCCATTGGAGTACAATAGCATCAATCTCTGACCAAACTTCGTAGGCTGGATCGTTTTCTGCAGGAGGGGCGGTGGTGTCGTCGATATGAGAGAGCACCTTGTAACCGCGGGCATGAAGTTTGAATAGGCGTACCCATGAGGTGTAGGTTACTTTGGTTCCATCCAGAATTCGTACCTTATTCTGGATATTTGTTACCGTGTAGACGGGATGAATGGCTTTGGATGGGTTCGTCTGGGTTGTATCAGAGGAGCTGGAGTCATCGTGTTTGCCGGTCGCCATTGCAAATCAGCCGTGGCTGATAGCTGGACAGAAAAAAAAATCGGTATTAGGGTAGAGGCTCTGATACCATGTAATTGTTTAGAATTGAATGAATCTCTATTAAACCGAAAAGCCATATAAATACAAGTTTACAAGCCTAAGAATTAGGAAAGCCTAACAAACATCTCTCTAAAATAGGAAAAGATAATTACAATGATATATACAAATAATATATGTATATCTGATACATATATATCGATTAATAGATATATCATCACAATTTAGGTCTTATCACCAATCCAGTTCATGAAGGATACGATGCAAATATGATTAGCAATCCGAAGTCAATCAGATTCACCACTGATTTGAAAATCACCATTGTAGTGGCAAATCAGATAGCACTAAGAACTTATATAAATTTTAACCCAGATTTCTTAAATTACTTAAGTTATTCTTCTGGTTAGTATTTAATAAGGTGCTACAAAAGACTAATTACAAAATACCAAGTTTTACATGATCAATGCAAGTGTATTTTGGTTAATTCATAACTATAAGTACCAAAGGCACTTGTAACTTCACTAATATATTTCAACAAAGTTAAAAAAGCTTACTGCAGGATAAGCAACAATAATAACGGAAATGCGACAAAGAGAATATGAAAGATAAACTTGTAACAAGGGGAGTAGAGAGAAGTTACAGCATACCTGCTTAAATTCAACTGACAAAGCCTCTATGTTGGAAAATGACAAGTACTGAAGTGCATTCTTGTAGAACTCAGCATACTCTTGGCGACATTTATGATACAGGTATGATGCACAATGGCAGTGGGCATATACAGGATCCATACCAGTCATGCTATTAAGTGTAAGCTTACCTTTGTCCAGAAGATTCCTGCACTCTTTTAGATCATTTCTCTGAAGATAATCGATAGCTATCTCCATCTCGATATACAATATTGACTCCTCCATATACTTCATATTGGCAGCTCGGATCTTTTCAATCACACATTTAAGATAGTTGATGACAGCCTCTTTATCTTGATACTTCCGCGAGACTGCAACAGTGAACCATGCAAGCTTGAGAGGAGAGATCTTCGTCTCAAAGTGAGCGACGAAATTATCATATAGCTGTTTGAGAGCATCCCCTTTCTAAAACATAGGATACGAAACAAGTTATTATACACTTATATGGACATTGATTTGAGCCTTGTTACTATTGGGATTATCATGGATAACTGGAAATGAAATCATCTGAAACACATATCTAATTATCAAATACAGGAATTCATCCATGCCGAACATGAAAGAAAAGAGAGGATATGTTGTTCAAAGATACCCTAATGTATATTGAATAGATATGTGCACACAAACTAAGCATAACACTAAACTGTTCAGATGCTAAAGTACCAAACACCTAATATTTTAACCTAATATCATTCATATATGTGCATCAAAGCATATTCTCTTAACCTAATATCATAATAACCAGAATGTTCAGTATTAATCCATTTGACATTACGAGCCAAATTACTAAAATAACAGAAGAAGTAAACCCTAATTTCAAACCTACACAACACCTAATCAGCGAACATAAAGTCAATCAACTGTGCCGATCATCTACCCCAATATAATCACAGCATTTAAGTCAAGATAAAACTGAAACCTCTTATATATTATCAATTATTACATGTATACACACACATATGTAATTCAAGTAACTGTATGCATAATTACCAGAATTCAATCACATCAATATAATCGGAAGAAAAAGAATCTCATATTCAATTACAAAATGTACACACACACACACACATATATATATAATAACTCAATAAGTTCTACGAATGAATTTATCAAAATTACACATGAATAAAATTAAAATTAGAACTCTAAATATCAATAATTAACGGAGAGAAATATAATACCTGGAAAACAGGGAGATGGATGAACTTGTTAAGGTATAAACCAAGATTGTACCATGAAGTTACGTCGATATAGATCGGAAACTTTGTTACACAATTCAGAGAGCTCCGGACAAGCTCTAGGAATAGAATTTATGAAACGGAGAGCATCATCCATGGAGGAACGGTTGAAGATTGAGTTCAGAAAAATTGAGCGGGAAAATTTTGAAGATTGATTATACTGAAGCTATTGCAAGTGTAATAAACAGATAATAACAGACTACATGCTGCCGAATTAAAAGCGGTTATAACAGACTGTAACGAATATAAAGTGGTGACGTGGTGTGTAGAATTGTTTTTGTGATTTTATGTTTATATAAAAAGTTAAAGTTAGGTAAGTAATCCTATTTGTAACACATTAGAAACTAATTACTCGTAAATCGGAAAACGTTGAATAATGTTATAGTGCAATCTTATTAGAATTCCCTAAGTTTAAATAATAATTTAAGGGTAAAACAGTAAATGCATCGTAATGGCACAATAGACTTATAAAAAGGTGAGATGATTTTTTGTTGCGTATAAATTTATAGAAAATTAAAGGATTTGTCATATTTCACGGACAAATATATCAATGTCCGATGTTTTGCCCCATCCGAATGCAAGTGGCAAGTTGCGACTTGCGATACGTCTCTTGCAATTTGTGGTCGGCTTCGTGTCTAGGTACATGACCTAGAGTTAATTTTTATGAACAAGTCGTAAAGAGGATTTGGCAGACTTGTGATTTGCGTTTTACGTCTCCGCCTAAAATAATTTGAGTCCGCCCAAAAAAGTTGTTTTTGCAACTTGCTTCTTGCTATTTAATCTCCGGGCGCAAATTATTTTAGGCGAATGCAAATCGCAAGTCTGCCAAATTCTCCCTACAACCCGTTCACAAAAGTTAATTTTTGATCATGTACCGGACACGAAGCTAATCTCAAATCACAATAATCGGGTCATAAGTCGCAACTTGCATCCTGATGAGGCAAAACGTCGATTTTCTTTTCCGGAGGCAAAACATTTATTTTTATTTCCGTCAATTTGGATTTCCTAAATTTATATGAAAATAGACTAGTAGAAGTTTGACTAATTATTTAAAGATGAAAATCTCTTTAACATAATAGTCTAAAATGCATTAGAAATCATTTGCGTTTAAAACTTTAGGTTTGTTGAGGGTTACACAGGTAAGATGATATCTGAATCCAAACATCACAAATAAATTTTGCTTGACTATTACCTGATTGCAGATTCAGTTCTGGATTAACCAATTATACCAACACCCAATTATCTTAACATAGAAAGAGAGAATTAAAACTTTCATATAACTTGTGAAAATATACATACAAAATTGTAAGTGTTTTCGTAATGACACCAAGGGTGTAAATAATCAGCATGACTTGGGTGGGGAGCCTAATAACAGAACCACAATACATATATCAAGATGTGCAAAAAGGATTCCCAGTTTTGAACAACTGAGAATACAAAATTACATCCCAGAGGCATTACATTCTTCTAACAGCTTAAGAATGTTGTGTTCAGGTGCACTGATTGATGGCAATATCATTCGATTTGTTCTCCTTTGAGATTTTGTTCCAGGTGGCTCGGGTTGTTGTGGGCCGCCGCCCCCTACTATTGACAAATCCGCTCTCCGTTGAACGCCTGCACTTACACGCTCTCTCCATATTCTTCCGTCCTTTTATGTGAAATAACATGTATTAGTGTTGCAAAACCAACTGCAATATTGTATGCCTATTTATGAAATATGCATAACAGAAGCAACATTTTCCAGAAGAATTTCCTGAAACAAAAGTCTATATGACGAAAGGAGTGATTGATCGTCAATTGCTGAAAGCAAGATTTGCTATAGAAATTTATTGGATCATGAAGATTGGTTTCAATTTAAAACATTCAACCATAGGGACATAAGACGAAATAAACCCTACAGATACTTATATATATAATGTGACCCACAAGATTTAATAATAAGTAGCACTGATTCTTTATAAAAATCAACAAAATAAGTTTGTATTCATGTAGCTACAATAAAGTTTTCAATCAATGAACTTTACACACAAATCCACAAAATGAAGTAAGAATCTAGGTTGCGAATAAAAAGTAAGATGACTTTTTATTTTTAGAACTTACCTACTCATGTAAAATAGATGCAACAACTAATGTTTTGGTCAAATTCAAAACCAAAGATTACATCTTTAGCCATTTGTAATCATTACAAAAGACTCGTAGCACATAATTGGTCCTTCTACAACTAAAAGGCATTTTAAATATTTGATTAACAATCCAACAGTTCTTATGAACATATAGTCTATTTTGCAACAAAGGGAGAATGTCTATTACTCTATTCAATGGGGATACTACACCAAAAATTAACAGCACAAAATTGTTGATAGATTGTGGTACTTACATTGAGAATTGAAGGTTCGGGCATTGGGCAATTGATAGGTTGATCATTGTCAAAAGGCTCGGTGGGATGCTCAACGGGCTTAAACTCCACTATTACCTCGATTCCGTGCTGAGTTGTAGCCGTAGCTACAACTACTGAGGCGGATTCTGCAACTTCTGTATCGGGTGGTAGTACTTCCCTCTCATCCTTAAGTAACCCGAGAAACAGATAAAAGTTAGAATAAAACGCAACTTGGTAAAAATGAAGCATAGCAAAATATATAGCAAGGATAACAAGAA
The DNA here is from genome assembly GCA_963422505.1 of Pseudognaphalium luteoalbum. NCBI lineage: Eukaryota > Viridiplantae > Streptophyta > Magnoliopsida > Asterales > Asteraceae > Pseudognaphalium > Pseudognaphalium luteoalbum. Next base: position 12,341,162 of record OY730192.1, on the reverse strand, counting down.
GCATCGTGACAAAACGCATACAAAATCTAGATTTACTTTGTACAAAAAGCTTCTATATCCTATTATCCTCACTAAAAAATTACAGCTAAAATACTACATATAAAATGTAAAGCCAAAAGAGCAACTTCATTAAAGTTGTTATTAGGATTTCACAGTTGAGATAGGAAGTTTTGTACAATGCCTCCTTAACAGTACAGTTTTAAAATAGATTGCTTTCATCATTTAGACGGAGAACATGCTTGCATACCCTTGCAGATACAGGTGTACTTTTGACTCGTTTATACGTATATGAATCTATTTGGGTTACACCTTTTTCTAGCGGGTCAACTGGATAAAACTTAGAATGGGCTAACAATAACATTGGTAACTTTGCAGCAACACCATACCCACAATGGTTGCAAAATTCAGTCACCATATGAAAACAGCAGACATTTTTTATCAAGCATTCTTATTCTTAGATAAAAAAATTTAAAACCATTAAAACTACTTTATTTCATCTAATAATGCCATTCTACTAATTTCCATGAGCCCAACCCTCTATTAAACGAATCATAATCTCAATATTCACTAAAAAAACATAAAATATCACACTAACTTGTACGCAGAAACATCCATAACCTTAACCTATCAAATTAAACTTAAAACGCAGATCTAACAATCTCACAAAGCAGCAACCAAAGGGAAAGGAAGAAAAAAAAGTAAACTGAAAATTAAACAGGGTAAAAAGCAAGCAACTATAGCATATAAGCAATCAATTAATCAAAAAGCACAAAAAAAAGAATAAAAATGGAAGTTTTTTTGTTAGCTTACAAGTGTAGTTTGGGAGCGACGATGACCGTTTCTGCTTATAGAAAACCTTGATAAAAGACCCACCATCTTGTTTGGATTTGTGGGTTTATTTCTTTTCTTTATGCTTTTTTGTTTATGAATTTTTTGGGGGTTAAATCATAGAAAAACAAAAGGGTGGAAGAAATCTGATCTGGGATTGTCTGTCGCAACTTGTTTCAGTCGCTTTCTGTAGGGGCCAAAGTTGAATGGATGAATGTATAGATAGTGATCGGTTTTTTTACTTTACATTTTCGTAATTAATTAATTAAAAAAATGTTCCATGTGTATCGAAAGTGAAACATGACAAGTTTAAAGGGGGAAAAATGACTTGTATCAGTCGGGTGCTCGCGCAATACGACGTTGAAACATGACAAATTTAAGGAAAAAGAAAACTCTATACCTTAAGTTGTACTAGTAAGGTGCTCGTGTACAGTACGTCGGATGCATAGTATAGCTTAAGATCAAAAAGTAAGCAAATCTGTTTAGTCTATGAAAATTTCGGCAACACACAACCTTCGATGAATACAACTCTATCAACGTGCAAACAAACTTTAAACATACAATAAACTATATATTATCTTCATAAACACAACTCATAAACCAATTCAAAAAATTAATACAATATCGACGTTATATCATTTAAGTTTAAAAGAAATTGAAATGTTCATATGTTAGAAAAAACTTAGGGATTGGCTCATGTTGGTTTGGACGGCTTGATAATGGTTCCACGAGAAAGCAATTTATATTATAAAGCTCCACTAGAAAAGAGGCAAGAGCAACAAAAAATCTCATCCACAAGAAGGGGATCAAATTACATACTGCAAAAAAAGGGAAATTCAAAAAATTGCCCCAAATACATTTAGTATAAAAAATTTTACCCAAAAAAAAAAAAATTAGCTCGATTTGCCCCGTCCGGTCGCAAGATAGACTTGCGACCTTGCGACCCGTACACCTTGCGACTCGTTACCGGGTATTGCGACCGGTTTGCGACTCGACTCGTTACCTTGCGACCCGTACACCTTGCGACTCCATTTAAATTCTTGCGACCGCCGTGAGATCTTGCGACTCGTTACCTTCGACTCGTTGATTATATACCTTGCGTCCAACAACTTGCGTCCACCAAACCAACAACTTTCAGCGTCCACCACCGACGCACCCAACAACACGGGCCAACAACTTGCGGATCGTTTTCTTGCGCACCCACCACCGACGCAAACTAGAGCCAACAACCATTTTGACAAGTTTTAGATGTCAAATACGCAGGTATGATTATGTTTATATTTTGAGATTTGAGTTAATTTCAAAAATTTCTTAGAAACATTTCATCGAACACTTGGCGTGCACGAATTTTTTTTGCATATTTAGTCAATTACACGTTTAGTTTTTGTTATATTATTGTTATATAAGTGATTATTAATATAATGTGATGTGTTTTATAACAAACAAATGTTAAAATCGATCGGTTATATAAATTTTAAAATCGATCGGTTATATAAGTGATTACCCGTAACCTTGGATCTCCGTACCCGTAGCTTGCGGCCGTTACCCTTACCTTGCGACCGGCTTGCGTCTCGTACCCGTAACCTTGCGTATCCGTACCCGTAACCTTGCGTCTCCGTCTCGTACCCGTAACCTTGCGACCCGTGGCTCGTGCTTGCGTCTCCGGCTCGTGCCTTGCGACTCGTTGAAAGTGCTTGCGACTCGTTGAAAGTGCTTGCGACCCGTTAATAATAATAATAATAACTAATAATAATAATAATAATAATAATAATTTAATAATCATAATAATAATAACGGTTAATAATAACGGTTAATAATAATAATAATAATAATAATAATAATAATAATAATAATAATAATAATAATACGACATAAATTTTGTATAACATAAATTTGTAACTTTTTGTCGAATGTAAATATTTTGTAATATATTTGTTTACTTCCTTTTAATATATTTGTCGAATATATTTGTCGAAGTAATAAACTTTACAATTAATAATAATAAATGTTTATGATAATAATAATAATAATAATAATAATAATAATAATAATAACGGTTAATAATAATAATAATAATAATAATAATAATACGACATAATAATAACAATAATAAAAATAATAATACTAAATTGTTTACTTCCTTTTAATATATTTGTCGAAGTAATAAACTTTACAATTAATAATAATAAATGTTTATAATAATAATAATAATAATAATAATAATAACGGTTAATAATAATAATAATAATAATAATAATAATAACAATAATAATACGACATAATAATAACAATAATAAAAATAATAATACTAAATTGTTTACTTCCTTTTAATATATTTGTCGAAGTAATAAACTTTATAATTTATAATAATAATAATAATAATAATAATAATAATAATAATAATAATATTAGTTGACCTTATTTTAATATATTTGTCGAAGTAATAAACTTTACAATTAATAATAATAAATGTTTATGATAATAATAATAATAATAATAATAATAATAATAATAACGGTTAATAATAATAATAATAATAATAATAATAATAATAATAATAATAATAATAACAATAATAATACGACATAATAATAACAATAATAAAAATAATAATACTAAATTGTTTACTTCCTTTTAATATATTTGTCGAAGTAATAAACTTTATAATTAATAATAATAATAATAATAATAATAATAATAATAATAATAATAATAATAATAATACGACATAAATTTTGTATAACATAAATTTGTAACTTTTTGTCGAATGTAAATATTTTGTAATATATTTGTTTACTTCCTTTTAATATATTTGTCGAAGTAATAAACTTTAGTTGACCTTATTTTAGTTTATTTGCATAAATTTGAGTTTATTTACTTTATTTGGCCCATTTTAACTAAGTTTACTTAATTTGAACTAATTGTTTGTAATTTGTGTATTTTTTACAGGAGTTTGTTAAGGCAAAGTTGACAATTAAGAATCAGCTTAAAGTTATTTCATTGATTAGGCGATGGTTGACTGTTGAGCAGGAGAAACTATTTAGAGAGACATGCTTCGGCCCTTGGTTAGATTTGAGATGTCCGGATAATGACCCGGGCTATGTACATCATTTACTTCAGTTGCGATGTGATCCTCCTGTGCTTAAGAAGACTCGGCTAGAGGACGAGGAGTTGTGGTTTAGGATTGAGGGAGTTTTGCCTAGTGACTGGATTTCGATTCGGTCCAAATGTTGATATGTACAGGTATATTCCTTCAGGGGTTCGTGAAATGCCCCCAACATTTAAACAACGAGTATTCCGAGATTTTGGCATTACTATACATTTGAAGGACATTGAGGATAAGGTTTTAGATAGAAGCACGTTTATAGGCCCGAGTAAACTTAGTGACGATGATTGTGTGCGATTGTGTATTATATATTTGGTGGAGATTGGTTTTATGGGAAAGCAGGCGTCACATGTAGTTGAGATTGATTTTATGCATCTCGTAGGCGACTTTGCTGCCGTTAACGAGTACCCTTGGGGTTCTCGTATCTGGTGTAGGACTTATGAGCAGTTGAATCAGGGTTTGGGGACCCGTCTTAGTCAGTCTGGGATGAGGTACACACTGAGTGGTTTCGTCTGGGCATTTAAGGTAGCATCAACTTTATTATTATTATTCAAATTAACGTATAGATTTGTATACAATTCACTAAAATGAAAATTTGATTATTGTTTGCTAGATTTGGATATGGGAGGCATTTTACCGTCATTTGGAGACCGTTGCAGTTAGGAAGAACAAACAAGGAGTTCCTCGGGCGATCCACTGGGAGAGAAGAAGACTGATTATCAAATGGTCAGAGTATGCGGAGCTATTGCATATACCGGTAAATGAAATAGTTTGTTCTAATATTTTTTATTTTTAGATGTAGATGATTGTTGGTGTAGTATGCTTAGATAAACTAATATGTATTTTGTTATTTTTAACTACAGGCCGATATCGACAAAAAACATCGGCCGGAGAGGATGCTGAAACCGACTGTGACCGAGCTAGAGTGTCCTTGGTGGATTGACAGCACCCGCTTCTTTGACCAGGGCACAGGCAATGATAACGATGACCGCCCGAAGAAGAAGGCGCGTTTCGGTCAGGAGGAGGTGGCGCCTTCACCTGAGACGGTGGCCACGGGTACACGTAGTACTCGCCCTGATACCTCCCAGCCTGTGTTAGATGAGGAGGTGATGATCCTACGCGAGATGGTTGCCACCTTACAGAAGCGGGTGGATACGCAGGAGGCCGTGAACGATAGACAGGACCAGACTATTATCATGTTATTAGAGCGGATGCAGACGATGGAGCGAGAGCTCGATGCGCTACAGGTATTAATTTTTATGGCCAATATGATTTAAAATAATGGTCTAGGTTTGTGTGTATTTTTTAATGTGTATGTTCAATTATACAGTCTCAACATGATGTTGATGGATATGCATCCGATGCGGGTCCAGTTTCTGACAGAGGCCGTTATGTATCTGATACATTGCCCGAGTCTACCGCCCCACACTCTGCGCCGCGTGTTTTTGAGTTGCGTCGGAGTATTCGAGAGAGACGTGCGGGTTGGCGTATGATATCGCCGTTTGTTACGCAGGGTGCGAGGCGAGGTGTGAACAAGAAGTTTCATCAGTCACCAGCTCGTCCGGCGGAGGAGTTACCAAGCGGCCCGACATATAATTTGGGTGCCGATGATCAGCATAGTTATCGGTTGGTTACAGAGCCGATGGTTGTTGAGCGGGTGGCTACTGAGCCACCAGTTGAGCAGGTTGATTTGGGTGCAGATGAGCAGGTTGATTTGGGTGCAGATGAGCAGGTTGATTTGGGTGCCGATGAGCAGGTTGATTTGGGTGCCGATGAGCAGGTTGATTTGGGTGCCGATGAGCAGGTCGGCCGTGATTATATACAGGAGTTACTTGCCAGTTTAGAGAATCCGGATAACTGCCTTATGACTCCTCCACCTCCACCACCTCCCCCAGGTAGTTCGGGTAGGATCATTGTCGGACCATCCACAGTCAGCGACCTTTACGAGAGTGGTGGTTTAGTGCGTTGTTTGTGGATCCCGACTATTTTTTTGACACAAGAGTTTTGGGGACGATTGTCCGGGCAGCAGTACAGTGGATACTTAGATAATTTAGTAAGAATCTAACTCCCTTTGTTTTTAATTACATTTTATAAGTTTTTTGCTAACAATGTTTTCTTGTTTATACAGCATATTGACGGTTGGGCGTTCCACTTAATGCTTTGGAGACGCAGGATTGAGTTTAGGGTCAGTCAGGTTCCCGTTGCAAAGCGATTCACGATTATGCCGATCGGGTTTCTAGATATTATGAAGCATTTCATGAGAAACCGCATGGATGGGAAGAATAAGAAGAATAAGGAGAAAAAGAAAGGGCAGAAACAAGCAGACGATCGGGTGGACTACAATTACTGTATGAGCTTTGCAGATGGTACTCGGGAACCATACCCACCATGGTGGGAAGTTGATCATGTAAGTAGCTAATAAATACCTAAAATACTAATAATTGTTGTTTTCAATAAATACTAACTACTTTATGATACGCAGGTACTGTTCCCTTACCGCCTGAAGAACACCAAACATTGAGTGCTAATGGTGTTGGATCTTATTACGTTTAGCGTAACGGGATATGATAGCTTTCTGGCCGTTGGTCGACATGAGGAACGACTCGAGTTTGCTGAGCTTTTAGGAGATTACCTTCCAGGATACTTGCACGCAATAAAGTATTGGAAGCACGGTTTGTATGACAAATCCTTCTCCAGAGACACCATACAGTTATTGTTTCAGCATGCGGAGGATGTGCCTCAGCAGGATAGCCCACTTGGTGACTGCGGAGTGTGGGTGTGCATAAACATGGAAAAGGTGGCATGTAAACTAGACCACCGGGTGACTGAGTCGACTTACGAGGTGGCTGCTGCTTACCGATTGAGGATGATGGACACATTTTTTAGAGCGCGCTATGACTATGAGCCAGCGACCTAGATTGATACATTATTATATTTGAAATTCTGTCACTTTTGATACATTATGGCATGGATACATTTACTAAGTCACTCATGTTGCTAATCCTGTTTTTTACTAGAACTTTTAATTATCGTGGTTAATTTAGGTCAATAAGTTTACAAAAGGATTCATAACAAGTAAATGGATACTAAATAAGCAACATAACGATTAACAAGTAAATGGATACTAAATAAGCAACATAACGATTAACAAAAGGATTCATAACAAGTAAATGGATACTAAATAAGCAACATAACGATTAACAAAAGGATTCATAACAAGTAAATGGATACTAAATAAGCAACATAACGATTAACAAATTACATAAGGATTCATAACAAGATTTGACTTATTATGTTTGATACTTTGATTTAGTTCTTGATTGGCTCGGCTCGTCTGTTTTGTCCAAAAGAGATATGCAACCAGACCGACTATGACCAGTTTCCTTGCAACGACTACATTGTTGTGTTGATTGTCGTTTACTTTTCTCCTCTCCTTGCGAAGGAACACGAGCACGGCCAGGTGGGCGACCTGATTGCCTCTTTACAAGGACCGGAGGTAACACGGTGATAAGATTCCCTGGATTATGCCATTCTGAAGGATGATCCATTGGGTAAATAGCCTCCGCATAAGCAGCTCGATACGTCTCTGATGTGAAATACCTTTCCGCATAGCAGCTGACGTCGTCCTGATTGAAGTGTCGAGCCACTGCGATAACGTGACCACAAGGTAAACCTGACAGCTGCCATTGCATGCAGCTACATGTTCTTCTTTCCAAGTTAACTGTTGCATTTCTTTTTCCATCTAACACCTCAAAAATGAAATTCGTGGATGGATTGACAATCCATCTTCTCGATTTCCCATTTCTCTTCCCGATCTTGTGCTCAGCATATGGTGTGACAGTCGTCGTAAGTCCTTCTCCACTGTGACGATGCTTGTAGTACCATTGTTGTACCGAAGCTCGAAAATACTCTAATAACATTGTGACAGGGAGCCTTCTCGCATGTCTTGTCAAAGCATTAAGAGACTCTGCGCTGTTAGATGTCATGTATGCATACCGTGTATGTATAGCATGATGCCTTGACCATCTGGCTTTCCCAACGTCTCTAAGATCACTAGCTGAGGCTGGTAAACGTCTACAGAAGACATCAAAATGATGATCAAAATCGGACTTACGGTAAGACTTGCACATTTTCCAGTAATGCCACTCAAAGTACTTGACCCTAGAAGATTTGTGTTTCAAGTTCATCAATAAATGACGACAACATAAGGCATGAAATGCATCTGGGAAGACTTGTGAAATTGCAGCTGAAATTGTAGTGGCCCTATCGGATATGATAGTCAAGTTCTCAATCCCACCAGCCGATTCAAAAGCGTCACGTAAGTTTGCCAGGAACCACGTCCAATGGTCGGTTGTCTCCCCCGCCCCGATGCCATACGCAAGTGGCAAGATACCATTATTGCCATCCATCGCTACCGCAACTAAGTTAGTTCCCAGGTAACCACCCTTCAAATGTGAACCATCTATCATAATTACCGGACGCGTATGGTTAACAAATGAACGTATCTGCAAACAGAGTAAGTGTTAAAATGATAAATTTTTCATGAAAAATTATACATAATTTAAAACAAAATATAGTTACTTACAGCTGCACCAATGGACATGTAACACATTAAAAATCTATCTTTCTCGTCTGTAATAACATTTGTTGTGCTCTCTTCGTTTTTCAGCTTTAGGTTGTGTAGGTAAAGGGGTAGCACCCGAAATGATTCTTCGACGCTACCTCTCAATAATTCTATTGCGTAACACTTTGCCCTCCAAGCTTGCGTGTATGATAGGCTGATTTTAAAACGGGCAGACATATCAAGTTTAATCTCTTTGCCTCTATAAACACGTCCTTCTAAAGTCATCAACTCCTTCAAGATGTGACCGAGCACCTTTTTGCTTGCATGCTTGTTATTGTTCAGAATTTGCGTACGAGAACATGTGTGAACATCAACAAACTTCCTGACTTGGAAGTTATTGCTATCTTTAATACGTGTTGCACTTATTTTCCACCTACAATTGGGCAATAAACAGTACGCTAGGTACCGACTCTTGTCTGACTTCTTAGGTATAATCTGAAAACCCTCTTCAACACACTTAGTATGCAATTGTAGGAGTAACTCTTCCTTACTTTCAAATGTTTGTCCAAGTTGAACCCGGTAAGAGGGCTCATACATGCTAACTGGTCGTTTTATTTCTTCTCGATCATTCTCGCACAACAAAGGAGGCATATTCCAGAATATATCATTTTTTGGTGCGTTCATCGGTATTTCTTTTTCATATGTGTCTCTTGGATCCGGAACCTCATCATCATCATCATCATCCTCAACAACATCATTAACAAATGCATGATCAATATTTTTGACTTTCGGGACTTTTGCTTCACCATAATGATCATAATCATGAGGATGATCATCATGAACCTCCACATGATATTGAGAATTTTCTTGAACATGGTGAAAACTCTCTTGATCATCTCGAGCTAGTTCAACTACCTTAAAGTGTGTGTCTTGGTTGATTTGTATTGGATATGTGTTATTTATTGGGAATTCCGGAGCAGCATGATAATGATATTGTCGAAATGATTGAAAATATGGTGGTGGTGGCTGTGGTTGAAAAGGAACCGAAAATGTTTGGTACTGTTGATTTTCAGGTGGTTGGGTATACTCTTGTGTTTGAATTTGCTGAAAATGTTGCTGAAAACCACTACTGCTACTACTAGGGTGATTGCTTCCCATACCCGAAACATTTCTCACAATGTCAACAACGTAAATTTCTATTGGAGAATTGTTAAGACTATTATTAATTGCATGACACAAAAACTCTCCGAAGTCATCTTCATCATCAGTAATATCTATAACATATTGATCAACCTTATATTTTATACGAATTGGTGCATCAAGTGGTAGACCAAGTTTCTTTAAAATAAATTTTAACAAAACTTTGTATGTCAAAGGTATTTCGGGTGCAACAGGGAGTTTTAAAGGAACCCTACAACAATCTACAGGCAAATACATTGGCATATTGCTAACATATTCAAAACGTCCTCCAGAACAAACATACATTTTAAACTTATCAATTCCATGACTCATATTGCAATTGAATTACAGAAACAACACCTGAAATAAGTTAGAAATTGTACCTTTAAATTCTTAAGAATAAGTGTTGCAATCCGTATAGATTTGATGCAATATTTTGTATATTTGATTTGCTGATAATAGATGATATGTTTTGAAAGTATTTAAAAGAATCTATGTTATCCGTAAAAGTACATAAATCAAATCCAACATCTAAAAAATCTTATCCATATTTTATCCAAAAAATCAGTATAGTACGAAAAATCTTATCCAAAATCTAAAAATATTATCTATATTTTATCTAAAAAAGCAAGGTCAGTCATCGCAGATCGCAAGGTCCAAGGTTTGGTCACCGGACGCAAGGTAGGTCACCGGACGCAAGGTCCAGTGTCCGGTCGCAAGCTTTGGGAGTCGCAAGAACCATGTCCGGTCGCAAGCTCTTTGGGAGTCGCAAGAACCATGTCCGGTCGCAAGGGGTCGCAAGGGGTCGCAAGGTACGAGTTACGGGTCGCAAGGTACGGGTTACGGGTCGCAATATCCAATCACACAACGAGTCGCAAGGTCGCAAGCTTAGGCTTGCGACCGGATGGGGCAAAGCGGTATAGTTTTAATTTTTTTGGGCAAAACTTTCTAGCGACTTTTTTTTTAGGGTAAATTATTTAATTTCCCGCAAAAAAAAGACTAAAAAATTCAAAATCAACTAAACACATCCCTATGATTAACAATCCAATCAGTCCAAGTAGAGTCCTTAGCACACCTATTGATATCCAAAGTAGTAACATCCGTTGAACTAGGCCTGACAATGAATCAATTTTGATTCAAATCCGATCCGATCCGATTATAATAACTTATTGGATCAAAAAATTGTTCCATCAATCCAATTAATGATCCAATAAATCGATTCATTCATGATGGATCAACACTTGAATCGATCCATTTAAAAAACATTTTATCCTTCACAAATTATAATATTACGTCCTCGTCTTCTTGTTATTTGTGCATTTCCAGCAAATTCTAAAACCTAATTTCCAACTCCACAATACAGAATAAAGACAAGGAATTCATACTTAAACATAGATCTCAAAATTGATGAAAACTAATTAAAAAGCACAACAAAAGATTATTCAACACGCGATCCGTACAGATTCAAGCTTCAATAGTTGAACGACGGTAAATCTTTCCGATAATATGAAAAGCGGTGACAAAACTGATGAAACAACCCTCAAAACCAGAACAACATTCGGTGAAATTAAAAGTCCAGGAGCATCGTCGGTGTAAAACCTGAGCATGTTGTTGTTTCCGTTGTCGCGCGGAACTAGTAGTGGAGCTGGTAAAATTAGAGGATGATCCGGTGGTGAGACGACAACGTCGTAAGCTGACGGGCGAACCACGAGGTAGGGTGCCGAGTGGACCGGGTCGGGTATTGGAACTTTGAATTTGCGATCCATCAAATCTATTTATATAAAGTCTTTTTTCATACTGCTTGCAAGAAGTCCAATTAAGTGCAACGGAATGTGAATTTGCGATCCATCAAATCGATTTAAAGATTCAATCAGAATAAATAGTTGTAATTCATAATAGATTGATAAAAGAAATACTACGTAGCTTTTAGTAATACTGGTGCAGTGGTGGTGGTCAGGTGGTGGTGCTATTATAATTATAAATCGAGAGGTTTGAAACTTTAATTAAAGATTTGTAGTAGGGTGCAGTGGTGGCGGCTTCAAAATAGTTAAATAAATAAATGGATCGATCCGGATCGTGATCATGATCCATTGTAGTGGATTATGGATCGGATCATGATCCATTTAAGTTGGATCACTAATGGAGCGGATCAATATCCATCCATTGATAGGCATACGTTGAACTTGAGGAAAAATATATTTGTCTTCAACAAATTGCACATTACCTGAGTGAGCATGAACCAACTTATTTCTCCATCGACCATAACATCACATAACAAACCCCTTGGAAGATAGACTTGAACCATTTGTTCTCCAATTCTCCAATATGACCATTAGCAATATCATGTAAAGAAATAGATGGAGTACCATAAAAATTCCACTTTTTAACCAAATACGCTTAATTATACAACAATCAATAAGGCAATGGGAAATAAATTATGTTTCTTCCAAACAAAAAGGACACATTGTGGAAGGGATGACAACACCCCTAGCATCAATACTAGGAAGGGAGGGAAGGCGATCAAAAAAGACACGTCAAACACAAATATTATTCACCTTCTTAGGGATCAATAAATTCCAAGAAAAATGTAGATTTGGATCATCAGCTTGGTGCATTATGTCTTGAATTATAGTTGATAGTCGTTTAATCATAAATTAATGTAACATCCTATTTTGGGCCTAGAAATAAATGGTATTTTACTAAGTTTTAAAATGGTTATTTAAAATATTGGGAAATAATTTATTTGATTTTATTGAAATAAATAGGTAAAAGAGTCACATGATTTATTGTGACTAGTAAAATAATGCATGTTTTAAATTAAGAGAGTTGACGGTAAAATAAAATATTTAGTCTCGCGAATATTTTCAAGTTCCAGACAATAGGTTAGAAAAGGGATAAAAATTACATTGCAATATATTATAGTCGTTTGTGTGACTGACTCATTTTTTACCTAACTTCTCAAATTGGATTACTTTTCTTATAACTCATTTCATTCATTCTTTGAAAAACTCACAAGAAGAAATTATAAGCATAATTAGTTTATTTTGAAAGGCTGTAATTTGAGTATTAACATCAAATTTCAATATCATCATCTTGTTCATCATTCAACTTGTAAGTGGTTTTTTGTTCATACCTATTTAAAAATTGAGTTTGGTTGAAATTTATTAAGTTAAGTTAAATTGATGAATATGTGAAATTTGATATTTGAATGATTAATTGTTACTGAAATTTATTGAGCCATATTCATCATGTTGTTCTTCCTTAAAGTTGTAAGAGTTTGTTGTCAAAGTATAAATGGGTTTTGATGGATTTATGTGGGTTGTTGGTAAATGAAATAATTTGGACTTGCATGTTGTTATTGAATATACATTAGGTTATTTGAGGTTATTGATATGATAAAATAGCTTAAAAGCTGGGTATGTTATGTTTTGAGGATGAAAATTATGGTTTCGGTTCGTGCAGAAAAGTTGCAGGTCAGGAACTTGGTTTTAAAACGTGTGAGCGCGATCCTGAATTTTTTCCCGGATCGCGTTTCATAGTTGAAAATGGTTACGGTTGAGTTTTGTGCGTGTGAACGCGATCCTAGCCATTTTTTCGGATCGCGTTACTAAGAGTATTTTTGGTTCAATTGAGTTTTGGTCTTATGAACGCGATCCCGACCTTCTAAGCGGATCGCGTTTCCATGTGTAAAACGGGTACAGAATGATTTCTAAAGGTGAACGTGATCCCACCGTTGTTTTCCTGGATCGCGTTTATCAGTGTGTTTTGTAAATTTTGAAAATGCGTAAGTGTTTTCAGGGTCGCGAGTAAGTGACAAATTTCATTACTCGGATTGGGTTAAAACTCGCATGGTCACTCGAAAATGGCCCAATGGTCAAGGCTCTATTCTAAGTGCCTAGTTAGTTTTTGGCTTTTCGGGGTCATCTAGGGGTCGAAAATGACATTTTTCAGTTTATAACATTGTTTCGGGACTTTCTGAATTCATTTCGGATTGGTAATCTTAGTGTAGCTTGAATACTTATTATATACATTTCATATGTGGGTTAAAACATATAATACTTAATTGTGTGATGCTATGTGTTGACATATGCTATATAATTATAACATCAGTTTATCGTTATTAATGAGTTACTAACTCGTTATTTAATTGTGTTCTCAGATAATCCGAAGACTCAATAATATCAAACCACTGAGTGGAGATTGGGAATATCAAGTGAGTGGTAATTGTAATCCTCTGTTCAACCCAGTTGTAACAAGTTTGGTTACAACAGGTGAACATGTTTTGTTGGTTATTGACTGTTTAGTCATCTGGGTTAATGTTATTGTCAATTAGTTGTTTATATTCCATAACGGCATGACTATTATGCATTATGTGATTCTTGGTCATTGGGCATTGTTGATTATTCAGAGGTCAACACTGGTTGGGCTTGTGGCTATTGTTTGGCCTGTAGGGTTTCCGATACATATAGTTGAAGGATGAACCTATATCGGTGAAGATAGCTTCAAGATATCGGTAAATCACTGTTTGGGCCGACAGTGGTTTAAGGGTTCTTTGATTGACTAATCAGGAACCGCCGATCCTCTTTGACGCTATGTGTTATGTTTATTTGTTGTAAGATTTGTTATAATTAGGTTGAACTGTCGATTACAGTTCCATTCACTTAGCTGTGACCTAATCCCACCATGTTCAACATTTTACAGGTTTTGGTTAAGTGATGAATCGAGCTTGTGAATACTAGATGGAATGTTTGACTATGACCGCGCCTACTCTGATCTTTTGAGAAATTAAAGTCATATTTTGATAGTTAATATAACACTAAGTCTTAAGTAAATGGTTTGTAATTATATAACTATAAGTGTGATGTTTTAAAAGTTAAACATTTTGATATATGTAAATATAATATATATATTTAGGGCTCGCTTCCGATGTTGATATTATAAAATATGATTTTAAATATGGGATCTTATAAGTACCATTGGGATCAAGGGTCGAGCTCCACCCATCAGCTTTTAAATCAAAAAGATAAAACGAAAGATTTTTCACACTATTGATTAACGCATTAAATTTGTAGTTGCCGACCTTTTGGATTTACTCTCCAAGCCCAATACCCGACCCACTCACCATCAATAATCATCCATCTGTCGTATATTGAGTAGTGTTTATTAGTTTCAAGCGCATATAGTATTGAAAATCTATCTATTAGGCGACCCCCACTTAACCATATATCCTCCCAAAATCGAGTGACTTTTCCATCGTTTACTTTTCTAATCATGGAGGTTGAATACGGTGTTCCTAGTTTATCAATGACCGAACTAATTCCAATACATTCATATTTAATCCCGAATCCCTCTCTAAAAGAAAGTAACAATTTTAACAATCGTTATTATTGTCACCTATATATCTTTAGCGAATAACATATGCAATTATACTTAAATAAAGGAACACTATGAAATGATGTGTCAACTATATAAAGTAGTTTGAGTAATAACATATCTTCTATTTTTTATTGTATTTCTATGTTTTTTAGACTAGAAAAATGATCTAAAATTTAATCATTAGAATAAAAAACACTTTTTATTTTGCAAATTAGAATATACTAAATGGTACCCAAAAGGCACAAAATATTAACTACTAAATATACTTCAACTTTCCATGTTAAATCAAATATTACTTTAAATATGTAAATATCTGATTTAATATCGTGTATTAATTGCATTTCGAAATTTTTTAAAAAATTCAACTTCATTGAATAACTCTTATCTTGTACCTAGGCCTTAAGTCACTAATAATTATAAATTCTCAAATAATATTGTAAACCGACACTTAGCTTACTGCTAAAAAGTACGTATATCTTGAGTACTTAGTATAAAGTACATATACATATATACACATATCGAATATGACAAGAGTGTATAGCGACAAAGTTAGATTTTATTTATTACTGTATAATTTAATATTCATATTATATTATATTGATTTTGTCCATAGTACCAAGGATGGTATAACAGAAGAGTAGTAATAAAATCCAATTTAAATATATTTAATCTTTGATAACTTGTATTTCTAAAGGACAAATATGTAATTTATGATCTTTAGTATTTATTTATTTAAGCTTTCAGCTAATTATGGCACTTACGGTGAAAGAGAATATTTGATAACATTTATCTATAGATAACACCTACTACTTCTCTATTGGTATCTCAATACTCTTTTGTTTTTGTCAATTTTTAGATAATAGCACACTCCACTAGTCCACTAGATATATGTATTCGACTAAATTTAAAACCTACTCACTCGGCTCTTTGTATATGCACTCTCGTAATAAGTGTGTTAACCATTCATTGCAAATAAAAAGGACACCTAAAATAACAATATGAGTGTAGAGTTATAACAAAATTAAACATTTGAGTCACATCCAACTCACTAGAAGCTTTATAACCTTTGCTTTTATATAGAATAAAATATTTCTGAATTAGGTAGACTCTTGGACTCTTCATTATTTTACAGAATTATTTTAGTGTTTTTTAATGGTTATCATCTTACTTTCATTTATACTCTCTAATATAAAACTGATTTAAAGTAACTTTTATATTTTTCACTTGTTACATTGTTATAATTTTGAATTAAACTCCAATAAAAACGTCATGTGTTACACATCGATCATCATCCTCATGATCATACTAATATTTTTAACACAAAATTTATAAAGCAAGGATTACCAAGTCCGACTATCAATTTAGGAAAAGGTTCCTATAAGAATATTTTATGGTGAGAACGATAAAAATGAACATTTTTATTTTAACTTCAAGATTAACTAACTTTTTTATAAAAAAAGTTTATCAAAATTATTGAAATTTTATGTTCTTAAATATGAGATAATTTTTTTTTTTTAAATATGTATAGTATCACATATAAAAGTTATGATACACAACTTTAATTTGTATATCATATATCATATATAATATATAATTTTATTTTATTTTTAAATCTATCTAATATCAAAGATGATAAAATTTTAGTAATATTGACACTCTTTTTTCTTACAAAAAGTGTACAAATATTGATATTAGTAAAACTGAAAAAGTGTACATATATTGATATTAGTAAAACCGAAAAAGTTAATTATAATAAATGTCCTCAACTATCAGGGCGGAGCCAGAATATTCAAGTTGAGGGGGTGAAATATTTTTTTTTAATTTCTTTTGTAGTTTAGTGGGGTGAAAATTTTAAAATGTCATTAATACCTTGAATTTTTTTTTTACGTAATTTGAAAATTCTTGTGTTACGGCTGACTACGCTGCCCCCGTCTTGTCTCCCGGCTTGCCAACTATCAATCTATCATGCATTTTAATTTTTATGAGTTTATATTCATATTTTTTTATTGAATAACTTCTTATTCAAACCCATGGGTTAGTCAACCGACCCGACCCGACCCGATCTGTATATCATCAGTAAAAAAGTAGGTTTTCATTCGTTCTTCAATTCATCTTCGTTTCCCCCCAAAAACCTCCCCAAAATCACACACACACACATTCATTTTCATTTTCATAACATTATAAACCTCCACCAATCACAAAATCTGGAATTAACATCTAATAATCACAATGGCAGACGATGAAGATTGCGAAATTTGGGATGATGAATTCCTCGAAGAAGCTATTCAACTCACTGAAGCCGCCGTTTTTTCTTCATCCACAAAGGCTACCCAACCACCACCACCACCACCACCGCCGCAACAAGTTTTCCGGCCACCGCCGCAACAAGATTTCCGGCCACAACCGCAACAAATTTACAGGCCACCACCGCAACAGATTTCCCGGCCACCGCCGCCACCGCCACCGCAATATGTACCTCCGATCAGTTATTCACCGCCTAGAGAACTGTCTCAAAGATTAAAAGAAGAAGATAATAAAAACTCAATGGATTATGGTTTCGATTGCTCAAGCGGAATTACTCATGCTTCTTCTAGATTGAATATAGATGATGATTGTTCGAAACAGAAGGAAATCGATCGATTGAAGGTTTAATGTATACGTACATTCTTGATTGTTTCATTCATTTTAATAATATGTGAAGTAACTCTAATTTGTTGTTTTTTGTTTGTTTGCAGGAAGAGTTGGGGAGAATGTCGAAACAGCTAACTAACATGGTATGTTTTTGTTATTGTGATATTATTTATAAAAATGCATCAAGGAATTAGGAAGTTTAACTTCTGATATAGACTTGGTTAACAGAAGTGTTGTAACATGTAAAAGGTTTCAAATCATATAGGAACGAGTCAAAATTAAAAGCACCTTGTTTTAAATTGTCATTATGACTTAGTTTTACTTGCTCACGTGACCTGTAATGTGTATCTATTTCGAAAGTCTTGCGACTTATTGCTTCTTGGTGTTTGCCGTTCAACTTTATTCTTTATTTGACTTGATGTCTGTTGCAACTTACAAGTGATGTTGCCAATTTTCTGGTTTACAATAGATGTTTTTCTGGTGCTAGTTTCAGAGTTGTAATGCTTAGCTTGTGTTTTAAAATTTGTTCTTATGTGTTGCAAGTTTGTTGTATGGCGGAGTTTGTGATATATTACTGTTCTTTGAACTTTCAGGAACAAGAATGTGTGGAGCTTAGGAAGGTTAGAGAAAACAGCGAGAAACATCTTAGACTAGTTCATTCTGTAAATGGATCCAAAGATGCTGAAGCTTCCTGTACAAAGAAGTTAAACTTGTTAGTGATATCTTTCCTCACTATTGTTACAAGTGTTTACATAGTATAATTGTTGACTATTCATGACGGAGATTGTGAAACTTGCAGATGATAAAAAGAAATGTATCGGAGTTTATAAAATGCTAAGTGGGACTCTTCTTTAGATATCTAGTAATCAGTAATCTTCACTCTGAGATAGGCCTCAAAAGTTAGACCAATATAAATTGTTCGGTCAAAGTACATTGACAAGTTTAGAATATAATATGAAATTGATGAAGCAAATAAAACCAGGAGATCACTATGTCTCATTGTCTTGAAAAATTTAACACTACCACAATGATGCCAACTAAGGTATCACCTATGCTATGATTGATTTGTAAGTCTCAAACTATATTAACTAGTCATACATGACTTTTGCTTTTTATTCTGTTTTTCAATACTCTCTCAGAGTGCCTTGTCAGAATCCTTTATTTGTACCTGTACAGTTGTACTTTCTCACTAAAGTGCTTTTGTCACCTTTAAAATTCGGCTCCTTATATGGTTGAAGCTTACTTGTTTATACTCGAGTTCAAAACTTGAAGGTGACAAAGTTTGACTTGAAAAACTCAAGTTGAGTTCGAGTTCGAATTACTCGATAAAGGCTTGACATGTGTGCTAGTTGTAGCATCCACTCCGCAGAACCTTATGCTTATTCAGTGAACTAAAATCATGCGTGGAATGTGACTGAATAAGGAAAATCTGGCGGTGGTGTGTGCTGTTAAACAACCAAAAGTGCAATGTATATGTGGGGGATAGCCTTTTGTAACTGAATGTTTACTTTGTTAGTTTATTTGGGAGCTTTATTATCAGGATTTGAGTCGTATGGCTTTTGATGGTAAGCCTAGGACACAAGGCGATATTTATAAGTTATTGTTTTTTCTATAACTTATGCAGAACTTTAATCACTTACATAAAGATTTGGCACAATGTTTTTATGTTATACATGTCGAATAGTTAACCTTGAATTGTCTTAGAACAGAGGAGATAAAAAGTTTTTGAATTGGTGATACATTTTTGTTTTGAATCTGTCTACTCTCATGTCAACAGTAGCTCTTGAAATGCTAAAACTCTAGGCAACATGACCATGTTTTGTCTATTTTATTTGCAACACCGCAGATCAATTTGACAGCTATTTGGTTTAGTTGATGTTATATATTGTGGTGAGACAACCTTTGTGTACTATGGCGCTGTATATGTCTACCAATATTTGTGCCTAATGTGGCAGGAAACGTAAAGATCCTATGGAAGATCATTCGGCTGTTCGTCTAGAGACTAAAGGTATTCAGTACAAGTAATTATTTAGGTCTATAGAATTAGTAAATTCATGGTTAGTTGGAGATGCACTTAAAAGTTTTAATTTGTAAAGCTTTGAATATGTAGGAGGTCGTTTTGATCCTTTTCCTTATGATTAGGTTAATTTTTAGTTATATTTCATCTACAATGAGAGTATGAGACACATGTGTAACTATGAAAAAGCCAAATAAGGAATAGGTCAAATGGGTTGAAAGACGCCTAATGTGTAGTTGTTACGCATAAAACATCCTAAATCGTAAAACTACGATAGCATAGATTATTTATGAAATAATACATATTTTTTATGTTTTGGGCAGCCTGTAATCACATTTGGCACACTTATTTCTGTAGTTGTATAAACGTTGACCTATACAAATTCACCCGTTTTGAACCTTACTCTGCCCGTCTAGTTTGCCACCTGACCTCTACTAAACATGGTTTCATTTTGTCTGCTGCCAGTTCTCTTTTTGTTACTTATTTTATTTTTATTCTAGTCTGAAATGTTTGATTTTGATTAGGTGCAATCCAACACAAGGCGGTGGGGGTTCAGACTGATGAACATGCCATATCGACCGATGAACATACCTCATTAGCTGACTTGACGATAAAGAAGAGTTTATCGGTGTCAAGAAAGTTGGCAAGCATTTGGGAACCACAAAGTGATCACCAACCAAAAAGTAACCTAGTTTCCAAGTTGTTTGTGGCTTGTGAAACCGATTTACAGGTTCTTTTTGGATCCTTAGGGTTGAACATACCATCTAAAAAGACTGCAAATAAAATGGAAGCGGCTCCAAACCATTCAATTCAGGCTTTTGAAGCTGCAAAAGTTTCTCATCTCTACTCAACATTAACAAAAGTAAGTGATAGCTTACTTCTGTTTTATAGTTCACGATTCATAGTATGCATTACACTTACAGAATATATTTCACATGTCAACCGAAGATTTTGTATCTTTATTAATTGTGAATGAAGTTTATGTCCTGTTTTCCTATGTTGTATGCATTTTACTAAAACTACTCAAGATGTTCTTATAGTTATGTGTGACTATATAATGGCTCTTTGCATAAACTGCTATTGTGGTGATATGCTGTCATGTGTTTTTCTAGAAAAAATTATTCCGATCAATTTCACAGTTCCGAAAATATAAAACTTGTCTTCATTTTAATAAAATATAATCTTTTCAAAATATTATTAAAAAAACAAACTTAAATATGTTTGAAAGTGAAATTCATGTTCATCTATTAAGATTTATAAATAAGTGAATAGCTTTTTGACTCTTTAAACATGGATCATAGACCAATTTAGAGTAAATTATTTGGCGAACAACATCAACACCGCTGCAAAGCGGGGGTAAAGCACCTCTTCATTAATATTATGTGCAGAACTGCAGATAACAATAAAGAGATATCTTTCAGCTAATCTCTTCTGCATTTACCATAAGTTATGTGCCACACACATGACTACTTTAGTTGATACAGATTAATGGCATGATGTGGGTGAACTGAAGATGGTATGACATATAAGTTTTTGATTAAAGGACCAAAAAGTGTAAAGATAAAATTCAAGCGACAGAAAATGTTGACTCATAGAGCAGGCCATTTAAGATATATGTAAAACACTCTTAGGTCAATTTCCTGCACCTAATAGCTATACCTTTGCTTGGCTATTTAGATTGTGGTTGTATACTGAGTTCTGATTTAATTGGCTCACGAGCAATATTGTCCTAAGTCATTGCTTGGCGGATGTTTTATAATGATATTCAGTTTTATTCCTAGCCCCATGTATTCTAGTCTCTATTTGTGTATTATTATTATTATTATGTGATTTGTTTTATTCTTCTCATAACATGTGCATATGAGAAGTTTGTTTTTTGCTGATTACGCTACCAATTATTACATATGCAGATCAGTTATGATATTGGGAGATTGGACGACTTCTTGGAAGCATTGGTTGATCTATGTTGCCTTCAAAATGTGAGTTGAAATGATATACGAAACCTGATACATCTAAATATTTACTGTTCGATAAATTTTGCAGCATAGGTTTTTAAATTCAACTGCTTATCTGTTAGTAGCAATACAATTTCGTTTTGAGTATTTTATGAATCAGAGTGTAGCTGAAGGGTGGAACCTGAAGGTTTGATTGCAACATATGTTACTCATTGAAGAAATAGTAGTCTCTAAAATATATGTGATATACTTATGGCCAATCAGAGCCTTTATGCATCCAGTAAAAGATTTGATATAATCAAATCGGATGTGGTAGTTAGAAGACGTCAGTGCCATTAGAGTGTAGCGGTTCTAGGTGTCGAGTTATTTAGAACAGTAGTTCTATCAAAAGTTCTGATCTCATATGCTAAAATATATCTATCAAAATGAAGTGTTTTGTGTCTGGCTGTCCTTAAGCATCAACTTAGTCAATTAAGTGTCACTGATCAACTGCAAAGAAGCTGAATAGCTTTTATTACTTGCTGTACTTAATGATAAGTTTTTTCCTTTATGAATTGAGATTTGATCACCTTTTTTTCATCAACAGACTACGATTGCTCACAGATCTCTTTGTGTACTGAATGTTGTTTTGAAACACATCATGAGTATGGATAAAAGATTGTGCAGCAGGTATACCTACTCACCCTCTCCCTCCATTGCATTTCACAAGATAATATTAGAGATGCTCTTGTGTATGGCTACCAGTTTCTTGATGTTATCCTTCATATTTTTGTGTACTGCATGTTTTGAACTGTTATGATAGTGTTACTATCTTTGTTGTTGTTATAGGTTTCTATTTTATGTTCCCTTCATCCCCCAAAAGTGCCACCTTTTCTTTGTGGGTTGCTACCAAGAAGTGAATTATTAAGCTTTCCAGCCAAGTCTAGTTTTTTGTCAGTTGTAATCATCACTTGATAGTTGTACTTTGTTTTTGGTCTACAAGCTTTTCGTTTTGTTTTTATAATATTCATTTTAGATATTTGGTCAGTTGTCAATGCAAAGCTAAACTACCAGCCGGTAAGTGGTTGTGTATAAAGGGGGTAATAGAAAGATAAATTTCATAACATAATTTATTACTGTTATTGGCCCATCTATAGCTAAATATATTTTTTTAGGCTGTAAGAAATATGTAGTTGGCTGAATAAAAGGGTAGTTACGTACATATTAACCGCTGAAATAAGCAACACATGTTCTAGAAGCTATGTCAAAATGGGGTGTATGGATGTGCGATTTGAAATGATGGTGTGATTTTGAGTAATCATTATCATCTGTAATAGACGGGGATATAGTTTTGCGTTTGGATTTGTTTTTGTTGTTTGCAGTTTTAATAATCAGTTGTCTATGTGATGGACAATATCTGATTGCCTAAGAAATTAATATACCAATTGATAATCGATTTTGTGGCACCTAGTATGAACCAATTATTTAATCTGGTAATAATAATCCGATAATGAGAAGCGGAATTTATTTACTAAATCTTGAAAAATCAACTAATGTGTCCACATGTCGTAACAAAAGATCAAAATTGCATTACAATATTTTTTTGATGAATGTCTGTTCGTGTTTTCTAGCATTTGCCCAGTTATTGGTTTGTTGAAGGCTTTGCTTTATCAAGTTTATTCTGTATTGTGGGTCATGACGCTCTCCACCTTATGAATATTGATTTGATTCTCTCCAGTGTACTGTGCTCAGGGACAATGTCATTATTAATGACCCATCCAATGAGAATAGAAGCTTTAAAAAACATTCTGAAAATGGACATCTGCTGTGTGAGAGTATCAACGAGACCTCTTATCCACATCATCTGGTTTGCACAAGGTCGATGATTGCTAAGAAGATCTTGAACAAGGACATGTTGAAATATGTATCCTCACCCTTAATTTCTAATTCGAAATGGTTGTTTCTTTTTCAAATGATGCACCAAATTATCACAAGATATAGCGAAGAAAATGTAAGAGTGGAGGCAGTTTCTATCATGAATATTATTGTCTTACGAACTGATGCATACACGGAAAGAAAAGTGTAAGTTCCATTGTCTTTGGCTGTTTGGCATAGGTGGCAAACTGGGCGGTGTTGGTCTTGTGACGGGTCAAACCAGGTTTGAGTCATATGCAAATATATGGTTGGGGTTGTGTTTGCGGTTGAGGTGCAATTGACCTGAAACATTGTTGTCCATAAAATCTACTAATGTGTCTCATATATGATTATAAAAGGCTTATCATTGCAGTAGTGACCAAAAAAATTTAGTAGAACGTGTTGGGAGGTTTTATTCATTAAATGTACGAAGTACACTTTCAGCTTCTTGCGAGCCATCTGACCTATTTGACCAGTTTCTTATTTAGATATTTTTATTAGTTTAGCTTTTAACTCTTACTAATAATTGATAAACCCCGATGGGCCCTTTTATAAGTAAATTGGTCAAAATTGGCACTTTTACAGACTGTTATCTCACATCTTGTCATACCATTTCTCAAGCTTGTTGTGTACTACTCAAGGTAGGTATGGAGAAGTGACAGTCTTTCAAAGTATCTCTCAGCTGCTAGGAAAAGAAGCCGGGATTGGTGTGCGAAAGCAAACCATACATCTTCTCTACCTCCTACTAAATTGTAAGCTCATCTGTTTATCTCAATTTGAACCTGCAAATTTTCCATAGAGTGACTTACTTTTGCTTATTTTACTCAATACTTAGGAAAGACTACTTGTAACTCATAATCAATGAGCTGTCTGGATCCATCATCATTTTTGCCTTGTTTTGGATCTTTTAAGTTAGATATTCAACACTACACATATTTATTTGTGCAGAAGTTGTTAAAAGCTCTTACGGATTTGAACTAAGTAAATAAATCTTGATTGCACACTCAAATTTCATTATCGGATTTTTGTTAACAGCCAACCCTACAAAGTTTCTGTTTGTTGGTGTAGGATGTAGGTTGTCTCTTGCGTTTCCGTAAATTATATAGTAAATGGTTTTGTGATGTGAAATTGTTCATTCAAGACACAACTTGACATGAAAACGAGCGTATCCTAATTTTTCTTTGACAACATATTGTACTTTTCAGTTAAGGTCTAGTTTAGTTATAGATGTCATAACATGTGGACCGGGGATTGCCTTTGGTTCAGTTTAATTTCTAGTTCGTTTGTTATTACTTGCGAGTTACTTCCTTCAACTTACTTACCAACAATTGAAATTGTTTTTGTGTAAAGGTCCAAACTTAATGTCGATGTTCTGTTCGTCTTGTAAAGAAGAGAGGACAAGTGCAGAAGTTTCAATCACGAATGTTGAAACTGCTCTTCCATTTCAATGCACGAGTACTATACTAGATGGTTTAGCTGATTGTTTAGATTGTAATGGGAATGGTGCACCGGCAACCTTGGTATGTTATTCTTATTCGTGCTACTGTCTGATATACAGCCTATGTTAATATATATATATATATATATATATATATATATATATATATGTTTGTGTACAAAAAGAAATACTCTTTCTTATAAAAAGTTATTGTGTCAAATCTTCTTACGATCTGGACGACTTTTGACCCATTTAATTTCTTTGACCCATATGTCCCTCATCATTTGAAGCTTATATTATAAACCTATGACCTGTTGTAGATAAAACATAACCCAAATCGACTCACTCATAGGAAAATGGGTTGAAAGTTCCACCTATGATCCCAGTGTTTTTTGACATTTGGTCGGATATTTGCTTGACATATTGAATATTTTCATAGCCCTTGTCTAGTTGGTTGTATACCTTAAGTAATTCAATATATATATATTTTTGATTGTTTCTGTACCAAACTCTTGAGTACTTATCTCAAAAGCCAATACAGCTTTAGTCTGTAAATTAGATAGATAGTTGATATTAAATTAATAGTCTTAAGTGCTTCAGCCGGACGTAAGGTATCTTTTGAAAGCTACAGTTCATTCACATATCCTTGTAACATTCAGGTCTTGAAACTTCAACGGCATGCGGTCGTTCTGTTGGCTCTCTTAGCATCATCAGGTGGACATGGCTTTGAACTTCTGTTGGGGCGTAATCTTTCACAGAGGACCAATTTTCTTTACTTGATACTGCAAGTATTGACTTCTGAACTTGATGTAGAATCGTCTGATTTAGTTCAGCCCCCTGACGAATTTAGAGAAAGGTAATCTAGAGTTTGCCTATATGCCATTCTTGTCTACAGTATCTTAATATGTAGAGATTGTAAAATGGTGGGTTGAGCAGATTGGGTTGACCTCAAACACTTTTATCTAATGCTTTAAATTTGTATAGACAATAATTTATTAAATGTCATTATCTATACTACTATATAATACATTTACCTCTCTCTATCCTAAATTTTTTTTAAGACTAAGTAAAGTGGATCCCACTATCCCATTATCTATTATCTATTACGGAGTACTACTTATTCTCCACTAACTACGTTTTTCATAACTCATCTATTAAATCTACCCACTAAAGTCTTTTTTATTGGTTAAATATCAAAGTGAACACTTATAATGGGACATCCCAAAATAGTATTATGGATATTTTAAATGGGACGGACGGAGTACAACATGTTTTTATTTTAAAACATTCATTCTTTCCTTCATCCACCATCACCACTTTCACCGCTGCATTGCGCGGGTATAATGTTAGTATTATAACATATAGTTTACATAATTTTTGTTTTTTTGAATGAATTAGGAGGTTTATGTAATTGACAGGTTGACCTTGGCCCGGTCAATCCATTTGACTTGTGTCCTCAAGCTTAATATCAAAACTTTAGCGGTTATAAATAATTCACAAAATGAATCTGTCCTTTCATAAGTAAGTTGCCAATTCTAGTGGTATCATACAACTCAGTAGATGATATCAAAATTGTTCATCTGTGATCTCTAAATTCCATCATAATATGTGTTTTTCATATTTGCAGAACATTGCTAATCCGTGAAGCGCTCAACCTTTTAAATAGACTTGCATCAAGTTCCCAATACTCTACACAAGTTTTATGCGTTCTTACAAATAGAGACATGTCCTGCTTGACCGTTGACATTGCTAGCAGGTTATCACGAAAATCCAAATGGTTGTTGCAACCTGACACCATGACCAGGCAGATGAGGGAATCAGAAATTGTAGATCTAGCTCGGATTTTCAAAAAGAAAGTGTTCACTTTCTTAGGAGATGCCACATCCGAAAGGTAAATCTTTTAGGGGGTGTTTTGTATGAGAAAATTACAGTCAATGGAATGGTTCTGCAACTGATGATGGAAATGCATAATAAGAAAGCAACAGAGGTGTCGCCTGGAGGGTTCTTCATATACGAAGGCAATATTTGGAAATTTTTATGCGCCTTTGTTTTTTTGTTCATTGCAATTGGGGTTAGTTTCTTATGTACGATTAAGTGTACCACTATTGTAACTAGCAATTCGTCATAAAGCATAAGGCAATTGTATATATGAGCAGAAGGCTGCAATTTGAGCTAAATTTGATGATCTGTACAGAGTTTTTCTTTTATTCAACCCTTTTGTAAGTTTTAACTCATAAAAACTACAACCGGCATGTTAACTTAGTTGAAGTTCTAAAGATATTTCTTGTTACGCCTAAACTTCTGTAGTTTACTGTTTGTACATACTAAACCCACTACAACATATTTAATTAAATTCTATAACAACTATAATATAAGTGTTTTCAAGCATAATAAAGCACTTGTTAGCTAACATGGTAAAATTTTTATCAACGATCACTTAAAATAAAATATGAGTCTTAATTAATATTAATTATTAATTATATTTGATTAATTAATATCATAAATTAACCATTTTGAGTTGCTTATGTTTTGTTGATGGTGAATTGGTGATGGTGAATTTTATGAATGATTACTTCAAATTGTTTTCTAAAAGGAAGAATGTGATTGGCATGTATATATAAAAGTTTGTACTTAGAACAATTCTTATCCAATCAATTGTCTTCATTTATAAAGGTACTAGGTGAAGGACTCGCGACAACGCGAACTTCTTAATTTTGTTTATACATTTGTTATTAATTATGTAGTATCCCCACCATAATTCATTAATATTAATATTAATATATGTATAATTTAAAAGAGTCATTTGCATGAATCTGAAAGTTATGTTGTTGTATTGTCTTGTTTAAAAAAGACAGGAAAAGATTGATCATTTGAAAAGGTCGTAACAGAATTAATGTGTATGTATAATAAAAGTTCCCAATATATTTATTTAACAAACAATAAGAATACAAAATTGATGTTCATGTGAAAAAGTAGTCATAAAGTAAAGTATAATTGTTATACTGGTTCGGACAGTTAGTTTCTAATTACTTGTGTTTAGATATATATTCTTTAGGTAAAAATATATTATTTAGTGCATATTTAAATTGAGATGTTGGCTAAAATATCAATAATGTTGGAATGACTAAATTTTATTGAAGAAGTTTACATCAACAATGTAGTCGTTGTCAATGTCATGTCCATGTGATCGGATGTGGTTGATAAGATTGTCCACCTTAACGAATTGACCATTATTTTTTGATCATCTTGCACAATTTCATCTTTGGAGATGTTTTCTTTTAGCCAATTATTAAATCCGTGTAAAGGCTCTTCATCTACAAAAAAAAAAATAAAAAAAATTTGTTAATTAAATTGTTTTATACACATCATTAGTAAATAGTGTGAAGACATAGTAATACAAATATTTGTATTAATTTACATATAATATTGTTTGAACCTTAACAATTAGTAGTTGTCGCTTTTTCTAAAAAAATAAATTGGATCCTTTGTTAATTAAATTGCTTTATACACAACATTAGTAAATAGTGTGATGACATGGTAATAAAAATATTTGTATTAATTTATTTATAATATTGTTTGAACCTTGACAATTAGTAGGTATCGCCTTTTCTTTTAATGCATGATCGTTAAGGTGGGGGTGATTTTTTTGTAATCCAAATTCATATACAACAAAGAGATAATAATTTGAATAATAAAACAAATAAACCTTTTGTGCCTCCATTATTAACGGTAGAAGAACTATCTTGTGCAGTAGAGTGTTCTTTAACATATTTATATAAAAATGTAAAATTTTGTTAGTAAGCATAAAAATACAAAATTTCGTAAGTAAATTAAAACAATATGTATACCATAAAAATTGTATGTAACATACCTTTGAATTCTCCCTTGAGATTCATTGTGAAATAGTGGTGGTGAACTGGTGAATACATTGGAAGTGGAATATAATAGATATAAATAGATGTATTGTGTGATTAGGGTTTGGATTTTTATATTTGGCCTATTGTAAAATCTGACAGTGTGAACCCGACCTTTTTTTTATTCTTTAGTTTTATTTATTTTTTGTGGAATTGCGTTGGCTATTTATTTATCTAATTGTTTTTTTAATTGTGAAACAAAAGGGTTTTTTTTTGTCGGAAGATTCTTGGCCAGTTTCTTTTTTTCACCCTTTTTGTTTCTAATAAAAAAATATTTTTTATAATTAACATTTAATTAATTGAATTTAATTTTAATAATAATTTGTGGGGAGGAAAGTGTAACTATGAAGATTAAATATAAACCATTAGATCGAATGGAAAGAACCCATCGAAGGGTTCAAATTGCTCCATGACATGTCGATTTTAAAGTATTTATTATTTAGTTTGTAAACATTTTGATTATAACAGTTACCCATTTTATGATGGGTAGATAATCTAACATTCATGTATATAATGTACATATAATAAGAAAGCATTATAAAATTGTAACCCACAAAACAATTTTTTAAAACTCAAATTAACAATGAATTCAGTCAAAGTCAAATAACTACATTTTGTAATTCAAACCAAAATTTCTATCCAAATCATACATTGTTGTGATCATATACACATATTGATAATCATTGACAATAGATTTTGAATAACGATAATAATAATGCATATAATAATAAAAATTAAAACATAATGAATAATAAAGATGAAGATAATGTTATTATTATTTGGGATTACAAAAGTAGTTTACATATATTACAAAGATAAGAAACAATAAATTTTAAACTATAATTTTCTGTAAAGAACTTGAGATCCACGACATAATCATCATCAATCTTATGTTCAAATGAGCAAAACTGTTTAGTTAGTATATCAACTATCACAATTTTTCTTCATAAGATCTATTGTTTAGCTTAATGTATATTATTTAAGGAACTATTATTTGAATTCATAAAATATCATATTACAGTTGTATGGCTATGTGGATGACCTGCAAAATTGTTTAGTTAGTATATCAGCTATCACAATATTTCTTCATAAGGTCTATTGTTTAGCTTAATATATATTATTTAAGGAACTATTAGTTGAATTCATAAAATATTTTAGTTACAACTTTAACGCATTCATTATATTACGGTTGTATGGCTATATGGATAACCAGTTCTTAGTTTCATGATGTTGATAAAAAAATTCATGTAAATTAATCTATATGGATAAAAATATTTCAAATACGTTTGGTTTATTTATATATTACCACTTAAAACGTCATGATATTTAAACAATAAGGACTAAAAAAATATAAAAGTACTGAAAGTTTCAATTTCAATAGTTGTGGTCAAACATTTAAAAATTTAAAAAAGATATAGAAATAATAAGGATTAAAAAAATAAGAAAGTACTGAAAATGTCAATTTTAATAGTTGTGGGGGACATATTTTAAAAATTGTAAAAGGTGTAGGAAATAATTTTAATCGTAGGATCTTTATGAATGAATCAATTTAAGGTCCAGATTGCTCCATGGTATTCTGTTATATATATATATATATAAGGATGGAACTTCTAAACTATTGAGACTTTCAAAACTTGACGTATATACATAAAACGTTATGGTGGCACCCGGTTCACATTTTGATAAAGAGATGGTAGAGATGGTTTAAATAAAAATGTAGATGAAAACAAATATTGAATATATATTTATGATCACTGTAATTTTATCTATACTCCGACACAAATTATCATCATATGATATTTATTTAACGAATGTAGCTCTTTGTCTCGAAATCTATAACACCCCTCTTTCTAATACCACAATATTATATTATTTTAATAGGAAGCGTATATTACAAAATACATTTCATTACTTTATATTAAATAATGTACATAAACAGTTTACGTATTCAGATCACACCAAATTAAAACTGTTTAACAAATACTTAAAACGGGGTATTATATTTTACAAAACAAGGTTTATACAAAACCATATCAGAGTCGCAAGTCGTCAAACTTTCCCTGCCGAAGCATCCACTTCCTGACTACCCACATAGTAAACAAAATCTGCAGGAACTAATATGAGGGATTAGCACGAAGCTAAGTGAATAGATTTATCACACACAATTCAACTTAGCTTAACAATGAGTTTACACCAAATAATCGTAAACACACATATTTCAATGAGGATCGGTGGCTCTTGGGATATCATAATACCCGGAGATTCCCTAAGAACACTTAACGTCAATCTGTATGGCCAATACAGAATAGACCGATAACTACTGGTTATTAAACTCATACACAGGTCTCAAGCACAACAAATGAATCAAAACCTGTGTAATTCACATAATAACCAAAAGTCCAACTACACGTTGACCTCAATAATCTGATACACATATATTCACATATCACGTAGATTCATAGTCAATAATCAAGACTAAACAGTCTAACACATATCTACGTTTACTTGTTGCAAACAAACAGTTACAACTAAATCAAATGGTGAGTTCTAAATCCACTCACCGATACCTCTGACGTCTCCACACTCAGGATTCTTATATCACTGAGTCTTAGGTTGATCTGAAACAGAAATTCAAATATAAGTTAGAAATTCGTTCCATAATCATCATCAGAGCATATTTATTAAATCAGGTAATCCCTGAAGTCTAGTCAAACAAAAGTTCATTCAAAATGAAATTAGAAAATCCCGAAATGACGTTTAAAAACTGAAAAATGCCATTTTCGGGCCCTAGATGACCCCGAATGGCCAAAAACTGCCTAGACTCTTAAAATAGAGCCGGGATCATTAGGTCATTTCCGAGTGACCATGCGAATTTCAATCCAATCCGAGTTAGTGAAATTGTCACCTGTCCGTTACCCCAAAAAGACTTGCGCATTTTCAAAATTTGCGAAATAAAAAGTTGTAAAAAAACTCGGTTCACAACTATCTCAACTCGCAAGGTCAATTCGGTTCGCATAAACTCGACTCGCAACGAAATAACTCAGTTTGCACAGCCATCTCGGCTCGCAGAACTCAATTCGCATAGGGAAACTCAACTCGCTTCGCAAGTTCAACTCGCAAAGCAATATCTCGGTTCGCAAGAGCTCGGTTCGCTTCGCAGAACTCAACTCGCTTCGCAACAAGAACTCAGTTCGCAGGACGAACTGGGTTCTACGAGTTTCGCTGTTCTTACGAGATTTACGAACCAAAACTCATCAAAACTTCAAGGAACTCAATTCTATGGTTTCTAATACATCTACTAACATCATATACCACCTAATAACACCAAATAGCAACATAACAATCTTTAATTTGGTTTAATCACTCAAAACCCCAATTTATAAAACTCAAAATTGAACTCACTTCTTGGTGAAGATGAAGATGATATGATGTTGTTGTTGCTGTTTCAAAATTGAAATCACAGAACCTAGCTTAATTCTAATTTGGTTAGGGTTTCATGAATTTTGCAAGTTCTCACCATGAATGGAGGTGAAGAAAGCTTTTGAATATAAGGGTAATAAGGTCGGCTCACACAACCGCCCCTGTTCTAATTGCTTTAATTTTATACCCGTCATAAATCTATTATCTGGAACCTAAAAACCATTTGCGAGAACATTAATTTTATTTTACCGTCATCTGTAATAATTTAAAACAACTAATAGTTTAGTATCCACAATAAGTTCTGTAACTTATTTATCTAAGTTTCACAATATAATAATAATATCAAGTAATTCCTAAAACAATTAAATAATCAAATTAAACTAAGAAATTACCAGACTAGTGGAGAGGATATTACAAAATCAACTTTGTTTATATAACACACCATGAAATTTTATTTTATTTTTTAAGTCGGAAGCGTAAATATCCCATTCATATTATAAATATAGATGACCTGACGTCATCTCAAAATATTAGATAAGTTATATGTAAAATTTATTAGAGTTTATAACTATCAAAATATATATCTTGGGCATTATATAACAAAACATGTTATATTGTATCAAAGTAATATCAGAGTGATTTCCTAGTCAAACATTCTTCAATTCACTCCTTGCCCATCCCAAAATCATCTAAAGACCTGCAAGGAGTAATTAACGGGATTAGCACAAAGCTAAGTGAATAAATCTGTTACAACAGTCAGACTTAGCCTAACAATACTGATTAAGAATAAATAACACATAGACACTACATCATCAAGAGGATCGGTGGTCCTTGTGGCACCCTCAGTCCGCGGTGGCCCACCAAGCGACACTTATAATCACTGCAGGGCAATACAGTGATTTACCGATAACTGGTTGCTACCTTTAGTCAATATGTGTTCCATTCTCAACACATGATCACAAATCTCACATTGACTAATCTGTAGCAACCAGTCCAACAAATCGTTGACCTCCAAGTCATCAAAACAATACATCACAATTATATATATATATATATATATATATATATATATATATATATATATCTCAACAACAACAATCAATAATCAACTATGTTTATTTTGTTGTAACCAATATGTTACAACTAAACCATATTGAAGTTCCAAGTCTATTCACCTGTCCTCTTTAATCTCCACTCAGTGTTCTATGTCACTGAGTCTTCGGTGTATATGGAATTATCACAAATAATTGAGTTAGTAACTCATTATATTAATACACTTCATCTCGAACATGTATCTTTATTTCATATTCAAATGTACTAATTAATAATAATAGTAATATCAAGTTACTGCATCATTTCTTAGTCTAGTATATATACTTGTAATAATACATAAGAAATTATAGCATTTTAATACTAGTTTTGGTTCCTGCTTCCGAGTCCTACCCGATCGGCTATCCCCCACAGCCGATCGACTCACTCCTAGCCGATCGGCTATATTGAAGTTTTTCAATACTTTTGTTCTGACGCCAAATTTTGTAACCAATTTGTACTAAACTACTGTTCATCTTAATTTACCCGATCGGTTCAACGGTCATACCCGATTGGCTTTGGTACCTAGCCGATCGGCTATGAGACCTAAACACAGAACCTATCAACCTTCATTTTCATTAATGCAGAACCTTAACTCCGAATTTATCATATTTACAACTTCAAACTCAGATTATAACTATTCTAAGATCATAGAAACATCATATAACATCAACAAATATCAATAACAACTTGCAAACTCAACTTTATACCAAAATCATTCATGTATCTAACCTAATTTCAATCAAACACATATATATACAATATAACTTCAAAACACTTACAAATATGACAAAATATGGAAGATGATGAAGATAATGACCTTGAATCACAATCACAACCCTCCCTTATGTTTGTTCTTAATTTTAGATGAATTGTCTTGAACATAAAATGAGAGTATTCAAAGGAAATAAAGTATCAAATTGGGAAAGTACATATGTCAACCTAACTCAAACTGACCTCATACATTAGGTAGTATAATTTTTATCCTTTTCTAATCCTATTGTCTGAAACCTAAATATCAATTACAGGAAAACTATTTTATTTTACCGTGAACTATAACTATTTAAAACGGTTACTAATTCACTAGTCACAATTAAACCTTTAACCAAATTTCCTAAGTTATAAATCAAAACATATAAATTACACAATATTTATAATATAACAAATAATAATATTTAAGTAAGGGGAATTACCGAATTACCCTCAGACCATAAAAGCGGATGTTACAGTTTATATCAAAATGTATAAGAAAATAAATTTATATATAAAAGTTTGTACTTGAACAATTCTTACCCTCCCTGGTTCGAAATTTGGTCACATGTAAACTATTGTAATCCAAACCAGATTACACAAATACCAAATCAACTGCATATACTTATGAATCTCAATCCATAATCACCGAATAATACTACTATCTCCAAACTTAAATTACATTGAAAAGAGGAAAGATGATTGTTCATGAATAAGATTAACAATCTATACAGATCAAACAACTTAAGGGTGAAAGAAATAACCAAAGAGAGAGTGAGAAGAAGATCAATTTTTACAGAGATAACGAGATAAAAATGATAGTTTGGCCAATCCTCACTATGATTCTTATACAATTGTCATTCGAGTTGTCATTCGTGATCGTAATGAATCATATACAACTAAATATTCATCTTTGACCTCGCATGTTTGAAGCATTTATAAACAAATTCCTCTTGGTTGATCTACTTCCTTTTTTGATAGTTTTATCTTTTATGAATCATCTTTAATATTCGGCCCATGATGTTCACACACGAGCCTAGTAATCCTTATAAACCAAATGTTCATTTCGAAAAGTATAAACTAATCAAAATAGCTATGAGTATATTGTGCTATTGCAATATTGCTATAATGTGTACTCCATGAATTTGTCTATGATGATATTACACACGGGAATGAGACTAAAACATTTTATCATAACTTTAGGGTCACCATCTTGTATTGAGGAAATTATCCAAAATAACAACCATTAAGGTTTCATTGATTCTTTTTAAACGTAAAGTAACTTCTTTTCACATGATTTTATTAAAATATACTACGTAATGGTTTAAATATCAGCTTATAAGATTAGATGTTAAAGCAATGAAAATTATTAACCATTAGACCAAAACATAATAACTCTTGATGAAAATGTATCATCGAGATGATAACCATCGATATAAAACTGTGATACCAATCTTGATAAGGAACTCGGTACCAGTGACAGCAAATCACTTTTAGAATTGGTAAATCTTTTTTTACGAAATAGACATCTTTAAATTTGAGTAAGAATAAAATTATTTGATTATTGCCACTTCACGGTCCACACCGTCACACCCGTGTAGGTAAATAAGAAGTCTAAAGTATGTAACCCATTTTTTAAAATGGATTATTTTATATTGCAGTTTACTTAAAAAAATGGTGGTGATTTGTGCATTACCAAAAATTAACCGTACACAATTTTTATGCATCATTATGTTATACTGTACAACACAAATACGTACGAACTCAAGGGACCAAAAATGTAAATATCAGCATATCCCGCTTTATGCACCGATAAACAAACACATACTCTAGCAGCACAGTTGGATATAAATATATAATAAATCACATTTTACGGAAGTTATTTCTGCACAAATTTTGCGTATAATTTCTATAATAAGTAAAGAAGTTGAAATTCAGCCATGAATCGCCATGACGATCCGAATCCATTTGACGACGAAGTCAATCCGTTTTCGGTAAGTTATACACTCTAGATCTGCTGAATCTCAAGCTCATAAATTAGGTTTTCTGTTGCTTTTAGGTTCAATTAATCGTTATATCGCCTTTAAAACAGTAATGTGTACATACACTCTGTAATTTTGGTTCTGCATGTAGATTTGTAGAAATTTTGATAATTTTGTTGTAGATCTGAGATGATTGATGATGAAAGGGCTGATCATTTGTGTATAGCATTGTGATGTACGTAGTATACAGCATTGGGATATTATATGATGAGTTGCTTCTTGTGTATTGGATATGTAGATAGATGTAGATTGTTACTTAAATTTAGGTTGCGGTGGAATGATATCAGTGTGCGATAGGGATGTGTGGTAACTAGATAGTTGGATTTGGATGTGAATTGCTTCTTGTGTATTGGATTTATAGATTGTTACATAAATTTAGGTTGCGGTGGAATGATATCGGTGTGCCATAGGGATGTGTAATAACTAGATTGTAGGATTTGGATGTTTTTTTAAGAAAAATAATGATAGAAGTGCCTTTATGTTAGTGTGTGTATCTAATAAAAAATTAGAATAATGAACGTTTCTCAAATATGGTCAAATGTAAATATACATAGTTTATATCTATTTGTTTTTTCCTCTGGATTAATACCTAACTGTGAAATTCAAACTCAAGACACCTGTATTATCATGAGATAATCTGACCTCTTCGGCAGTTGGACTAGAGAAACTTGGCTAGTCTAAACGAATCTGTTGTGCCCACAGTCCACTCGACTTCTTTCTAGCTGTTTGGAATTGTATGCTATTTTTATCTTAGATTGTAAAGATATATTGAACCTTCATAATTTATATATTTGTTTTTTTGTCCTTTATTGAGATATATTCTCGTTTCCCTTTTCCAAAATCAAGAATTTGTTATAAGGTAAATGATGTACCCTGGTGCATGGTGTACTATAAAAACATTTTTTACATCTAAAAATTAGGATATGTTGGTAGAATAGCGTAGACTAGGATATCCACATATAGGGACAAGGTTTCTTGTCTTTTTCTTGTAGTTTGTTTGGTTCATTGACTCTACGCAGATCAAATAAACATAAACAAAAAAAGAAGAAGTGAATAGTTATCTATATATACTGTAAATAAATTGCAATCTTTGATTCTGTACATTGTTGAACGGCCTTGAATTCCGTGGACCAGAATTATAATCTTTAATATGTTTTTAAACGTCACAACGGCAAAATATGCAAATCCAGATTGGGAGTGTTTTAAAATAAGAAATGTTGCAATTGTTTAAGGATCAAAAGTGGTATTCCTCTCTTGTCGACTCCATCTCCTTATTTGTTCATAATTTGGTAATAAAAGATTATGAAATATTACCCTGGACATTTTTCTATTCTTCTACACATTTACATTAATCAAACAAAGAATGGTATGTGTTTTTATTTACCTAATTTACCTTCTTTTATATCAACATTTGTTTTTTTAACAAAATTGGTGGGGTATTGAATCTGTTGAAACCGTTTTAGCTATGATTTAAATGATAAACCTTTGCCTCCTCATGAACTTAAACAAATTAATGTCAGCTTTGGTTACAATGGTCTACAACTCAGTTGACGACAACCACATGTCTCTTAAGGGTGCACTGGCGGTTGAACCATTTATGGTTTGGCTAACATTCAGGCTTATCTGTGGAGCAACTATAAAATAGGTATGCTATTAACAATGGAATACTTTAAGTTAAATATAAATTTGGTGAACATAGCTGTCCTAATTCAATTTAACACAAGAAATATATACAAAGAACACTTTTTCAAAAGATTAAAAAGAAAGAAAACAGAAAGAAAAAATGGAAGTGCTCTTACTCAAGCTAGTAATAGGAACAAGTCACTTGTAGAGTTGCAGATCCTATGGGACTTGGAAGTTTCTTTCAGATTCATAGGTATTTCTTATTTCTCAACACAAATAAGCTTAAGAATACCAGGATACACAGTAATTGTTACCTATGATATTAAAATCGATATAAACAATTTTTTTTAATAACTACTGAACTAGAAAATGGGCTGTTTTCCTGAAAACAAAGTTATACACAAACCTATTGACATATACATCTACACCTCAGTTTATAACTATCAGTCTGTCCCTGATATATATTCTTTTCAGTAAAGAAGCAATATCATAAAGGACTTGTGAATTGTTAAACTGGAGGATAAAAGAGGGAAAAGAACACTAAATCAGCAGCTGCCTCTTTATGAGTAACTTTTTCAATTCTGTGTGGACATGCAAATGTAGCATGGCTATACAGAGAGTCAATTAAGATTGTTTCTGTAAACAGCCATAAAAGTTGGCATCCACACTCTGTCCATATGGTAATGGTACACTATATGCTAGGAAACAACTTAGAATGGTAAGCTTCAGTCAGATACAACCATAGCCGTGGTACGATCTCATGTTCTGAGAGTCAACCTCTGTGCATTGGTTTTACTGATATAAAAGCTTACCAGCTACTAAAACTTTTGCGTTTTTGAATGATATTGGCTCTTGGCTAGTAGATTTATGAACTTAAGTTCTGCGTCTTTTAGTTTGATACTAGACAAAATGTGGTTCATACGTTTGAAACTTTCTCATGCAGGGGACATTATAGTTTTGGTGTTGCATGCATGATCATTGCGTGTGTTTGGTGAACAAACTGGAGCGTCCACACTTCACTAAATACTTTTCTTAATAGTCTATTTTTTAAATAAAGAATAATATATGCATTGCACTTGCAAATGGATCATAATAACCAACTTTTTTTATTCTTTTTTTTATATATAAATCTTTGAGAGGCTAGTGTTCACTTTAAAGAACTATAAAATTATTTTTTTAGGCATTCCTGAGACACTATACATAAAAGTAGTGGACCAAGATATATCTCACGACAGACAGTATTCATAGGACATAGTTTAAGAATGCAGTCTGTATTTCATGTACTGAAACTTGCTTTCTTTTTGTGTGGCATGCCGGAAAAGATTTGATGCCTGTTGTCACTTGTAAAGCATATGGGATCACATATACTTTTCAAAATGTAGTTTGATGTGTTAGAAGTTAGAACATGATTTGAGAAAGCAATCTGGACTTTGCCAACTGTATTTTAATAACCTTTGATGTCATCTCACCATTTATTGACTTGATTGCAGAATGGAGATGCTGCTGCTGGATCAAAATCCAAAATTCCTCAGATGGTTGCTAATACTTTCGGTTTTGGTCAAAAGCATGATGCAACAGTAGATATACCATTGGATTCAATGAATGTAATATGATTATTTTATTCATTTCTATTGAACTGTGTTGGGATGCTTACTGTACTGGATGGTGTCATGTTCCAGGATCCAAAGAAAAAAGCAACAGAACTTTCAAACTGGGAATCTGACTTGAAGAGACGGGAGAAGGTTGGTTTTACAGCTCAAGGAGATAAATCATTACTGCTGCAATTTTTTGTTGTATTAGTTTAATGCATTCTAGAACAACTTCAAGTTACTTAATACCATGTATCTTGCAGGACATCAAACGAAGAGAAGAAGCTGTTGCTGGTGGTGAGTGTTTCTGTTTGATAGTATCACTTGAACTATATTTTGGTTTATTATCGTACAGCTTTCAACTTTACTCTCTTTACTTGTGAAAACAGCTGCCATCCCCACAGATGATAGAAATTGGCCTCCATTTTTTCCAATAATTCATCATGATATTGCCAATGAGATACCAGTTCATGCTCAGAAGTTGCAGTATTTGGCGTTTGCAAGTTGGTTAGGTATGGATTTCAAGCTTTGGTTTTTCTGGATGTTGTTTCTACTTTCTAGTGAGAATTTGAGTTTGATGTGAAACTCTTTTTGCAAAAATCTGTTATCAGTTTTTTTGTTTGTCTTAGAAGATAGTCTAAGTTAAGGCAACAAGAGGTAGCGCACCCATGTGAAACTTCTGGCATGTTTCATTTTGGAAGGAAAACAATTTTACTGACCTAACTTATAAATAAAAATTATTCATATTAGAAGTTGACGAATTCATTGTATATATCTGGTCTTATGTTGCATTTGCTAGTTTCTTTTTTGTTTGATGTATCTTCATTAGCACTTGGTATTTCAGTAAGTGAATGTACACTCATTAAATATTGTTTGTTTGTATCAAAACTTTCCATGCAGGTCTAGTTCTCTGCCTTGTTTTTAATGTAATAGCGGTGATTGTTTGTTGGATCAAAGGCGGTGGTGAGTTCTTATGCTTTATTCAGCTTAATCTGGTGTGAAATAAAGAAGTATCGAGTTGTGAGCTTTTTATCGCTTACTATATACAGGTGTGAAGATCTTTTTTCTTGCAACAATTTATGCACTTCTTGGAGTACCCCTTTCCTATGTCTTATGGTACAGGCCACTTTATCGTGCAATGAGGTGTGTTTTTTTTACTTTCTCTTCCATCCAAAAATAAATACAATTAAGTGCATCGCTAAAAACTGTCATCTGGCTTAGCATTTAGCTTCAGTTAGTGGATATATCCGTGTATAGTCAAAGTGGTATCATCTGCAATCGCATCTGATCAAATTGACTAAGGGTCATATCTGATATCCGAAAATTGTTATGTACTCATCACACAATTATATATTGTTTTCAACTTGGCATTTATGAAGGCTTGCATGTAATTTCTAGCATTCTTAGTAGTTGTAGGAGAGCTGATTTTTCTATCGTAGTTGTCGAGTGATTTCTTTGGAATTTTATTTTTCCTTGAATAAACTTCAAGTTCACGTAGGTGATATCACTCACACATGAAAATTATCTAGTTATATCTGGAAGCTGGTTGTAATTTTTCTATTTTAATTAATTTGCAGGACTGACAGTGCTTTGAAATTTGGTTGGTTTTTCTTGTTTTACCTGGTAAGTTGTTGCGGAGGAACCATCAAAGACCTGGTTGTAGATTTGAATTAGTTTCTCCCTTACAGTTTGTATGCATTGTCATGTTGCAGCTCCATCTTGGTTTCTGTATATTTGCTTCGATTGCTCCTCCAATAGTGTTTCATGGGAAGTCATTGACGTAAGTTCCTGTCTCATAACTTTAACCGGGATTTAAAGTTCCATGCTTATAACTTAAAGGTGGTGAGATCAGCGGGTTGGGTAACAGGCAAATTTTTTTCAGTATGGGTCATTATAGAGTAGTCTAGTATTATACCGTATAAATTTACATTTTTGTTTTCAATGTCCGTATTCTAATCGTGTTCTATTCGTTTTTATCACCAGGGGCATACTAGCTGCCATTGATGTCTTTTCTGACCATGCACTTGCTGGGGTAATTCCTACACTGCATGTTTTGTGCTTACATAAATTGATGTCACAATATACAATTATGTATTTATTATGTACATGAAAACTATGCATGATATAACTAACTTATTTGTACTAACAAAAGAACGCGGACATTCTAAATGATTTGTTTCATGAGGTTTATGGGTCAAGTTGGCAACTGATAATGTCCACTATGATTTTAAGTTTGCTTTGAGGGTTACTAAGCAAGCCTATCACTTCAGGCTTGGGCCTTGGGGTATTATAGTTCATCAGTGTTAGCGTGTGTGTTTTGAAAGGATTCAAGTTTTGATATAAAGGTAGCCATGACATATCAATGCTACTAGAAGTCTGAACCAAGATCAATTCAGGTGGCATACGACATTTACTTAACAAGTATATTGCCCCACTAAAAATTTCAACTTATAAAACTTTTATAAGTCTTCGTACTTCCATATAATACATTCCTACTACTAGTTGTCTAATTAGTCTAGTTGACCTTCATAGGTGAACGTTGCATCTTCTTTGTAGATTTTTCTTGAACTTTAACAGATACTTCTTCAAGAAATATTTCACAGTGTAAGTCAGCATGATCATTTACCATTTGTTTTTGCAGATCTTCTATCTGGTAGGATTTGGATTGTTTTGCTTAGAATCACTTCTAAGTTTCTGGGTACTTCAGGTTAGTGACTAATTTCTTCTTGGTCTTTTCAACTCCCTGTGTTATAGATCAATGATTTTTTCCATTTTCTTTCTTTGGTCTATACAGAAAGTTTACATGTATTTCCGTGGGAACAAGTGATGTGTCTAGCTCATCATATTCTGTAACGTCTCTGCCTGTGAGTTGGTTTTGTACCTATTGATAGTTGAGTTAGTTT
Organism: Pseudognaphalium luteoalbum; assembly: GCA_963422505.1. Lineage (NCBI taxonomy): Eukaryota > Viridiplantae > Streptophyta > Magnoliopsida > Asterales > Asteraceae > Pseudognaphalium > Pseudognaphalium luteoalbum. The sequence continues at coordinate 12,298,845 of OY730192.1, read as the reverse complement.
CCGTAAATGCATTGGTTGCGGCTTGGCTTGTTATGAGGAGGGTTGTGCTTATGTGACTTCCAAGAAGCATAAATACTTCTTGCATCTTATATGTGTAATTGTTTATAGGAACATAACATAAAACATTTGTGGCTTTTTATAGGTTTACTTACTGATATGCTATCTCTTTGTTGTTTCGTATGACTCAATTATCGTCTGATTTATGTGCTTCTCAATACTTAAACATTCGCAACATATTGCTTGAGTCAACTCAAGTTTATGGAAATAAGATTTGAGAATTTTACTAATTCTAACTGAAACGATGTTAATTTGACCGTAGATCATAACATAACTTACAAGAAAAATAGATGAATGGAACTTCTGATCGGTAATACCTTATATTTGAGGCAATGGTCAATGTTGTATACCATTTTAACGTTATTGCATTCTCAAAGGTTCGACCTTTGAAGAATGCTTCCAGAATTTACTTTATTTACTGTTGTACAGAAAACTGCAAGTTCTTGAACACAATAAATATAAATTAGACCTCATAAGAAATTATAGGCCCTTGATATATACAACAAATATTTGTTTCACACACCAAATTTTATGCAGGTTAATGCAGTACTGTACAGCACTTCAATGCACAGTTTTGGTATATATCTTCCCTTTACTCCATACCATAGGGCCTTTTCATCAGTTGCAGGGTTTGGTGGCCCGAAATTGACTTGGCTTCGCCAAAAGGCCTCATCTCTAAAAGCCCGGCTCGCGAGGCGTCCCTCTCGGCGATCATTAGAAATTCACGAATTAGAGATGCTGTAATATACTCTTTCCCATAACTTCTCATACCAGACCAACCCACTAAAATGCAAATAGGGATCAGAAATGCTTAAATACGAATTATCCTGATACCTTAAAAAAGTGAAGATATTATATCTCGAAACCCATTTCTAAGATATGAACATCACAATTAAGATATATAGCCTTGTTTTATGCATCATTGATAAGATGCTATAATTTAAATGATTATATGATATGATTACACTCACGACCAATAGAATATCACTGAGCTAGTTTCAACTTTTTAATGAAACTCTTCTATCTGTGAATACCAATATATCATCACTCTTTTAGTTGCATGAGGAGATTATGGGTTCAAATTTTCATCCAAATAAGTTGGCACACAGCATTGCAACTATGTCTGTTTTTACGAATCTAATTAATTCTATAAATACTCGATATCACAAGAGCGTTTTGATCTCCATATGAGTCTGCACATAAGTCACTAAAATTACAAGTTTTGTAAGTATATATCTATCATATATCCTTCTAAATGGCTAATGCTTTCCGGTCTTTCTAAGTTTCTCATTTTATATCTCGAATTTCAGCATGCAAATACATGTTAATAGAACATAAACCATACAATGTCAATCAAAATCAGATGATATAGCATAACTAGTTGTAACTATTGTTTTAAAGATTGTACAGCAAACCAAAAAAAAAGATACCTACATGCAGTTATGATTTTTAGTTTTCAAATGACAAAAAAGGAGGTGAATTCAAGTTATGTGAGCCTGTGAGGAGCAAAATAGCAAAGAGGATGGCAAGAGTTCAACATGGTTGGCAAATAGGGACCCAAAGCTCTACTCCACACAAACTACCCTCATCCTCAATCAACCAATTCCTAGCTGCCATGTGGCATGACAAATATCCAAACTGCAACAAATAACGACCAAGCTTCTTCATGCCTATTGTTATCACAAATGCCATCACCTCATCTTCATTACCCAATCTTTTCTTTTTCAAACACCTTGAAATGACTAAAATGCCCTCAAATATTTGAAAGACACCACAACTATGACCACTCTATAGCTCCACCTTAAAATTAGTACCATATATTGTCCAGCTAGCATTCGAGTGTTGTACACCGTAAAACTCAAGTTGTACAATCCTTTGTCCAGATTTGAACCCCTTGTTTCATTTTGTATCTCACAAAAACTATCACTTGGAAGAAAATGACCAAAAACCCAATGCCATTGACATATTAAAAAGCTAATATCTCATTCTCTCTCTTAAACTTCACAAAGTTGAGATTAAAAAAAAAATGGCAGTGTCCACAGTGTACACAGTCCAATCTCTGAACTCGACATGCTCAATCTCAACACCAACTAAATCCCACTTAGCAATTCAACAGAAACAAGTGTTGTTTTTCAATGCTGGTAAATATACTAACAGGAGCAGGGTGAGAAGTGGTGTGATAAGATGTGCAGGGGACACGATCGTTATCGGACTAGCAGCAGACTCGGGGTGTGGGAAGAGTACATTCATGAGGAGGTTGACTAGTGTATTTGGTGGTGCAGCGGAACCACCAAAGGGAGGCAATCCAGACTCAAACACACTTATAAGTGACACAACAACAGTTATATGTTTGGATGATTACCATTCATTGGATAGAACAGGAAGGAAAGTGGAAGGTGTGACAGCACTTGATCCAAGAGCCAACAATTTTGATCTTATGTATGAACAGGTTAAGGCTCTTAAAGATGGTATTGCTGTTGAAAAGCCTATCTATAACCATGTTAGTGGTCTTTTGGATCCACCTGAGCTTATCAAGCCACCAAAGATCCTTGTCATTGAAGGTTTGCACCCAATGTAAGTCCATTTTCCTTTTCTCACTCAGATCATATGATATTATACTTGTCAGTGAAGGTTTAGTTAACATGTATTAAGTCGAATGTAAACGGGCTGCACATCACCCAAATTCCATTTATGTCTTAGGCATTCGTTATATAAAGTTTGGGTTTTAATATATGTAGGTATGATCAAAGAGTAAGAGACCTCTTGGACTTCAGTATCTACTTGGACATCAGTAACGATGTTAAATTTGCCTGGAAAATTCAGGTAATGTTAAGTTATTGATTGTGTGTTATTAAGTTCGGATACTCGGATTATGATTCCTATCATATAAGTAGAGGTGACAATTTTGAACCAATTGCTTTTAGTGGGTCGATTTGGGTTATGTTTCATCTAATAGGGGATCTAAATAGCCAACTAAGAAATAGTCCGGGTCAAATGGGTCCAACGAGTTTAAAGTCGCTCAGGATGTACTCTATATTCCATAGAACATCTTAGATTACTTTATTCAAAAACTCATAGTACCATTGTAACAATATAGTTTTTGTTATCATACTTGAATGGTTCTATTGGTTATGTTCTACGTATTTTAATTTGTGCTAACAGTTTCCGTGAATTACAGAGGGACATGGCAGAGAGAGGACACAGCCTTGAAAGTATCAAAGCTAGTATTGAGGCCAGAAAGCCAGATTTTGACGCTTATATTGGTAAGCATTGTCAACTATAAGCTCAACTTCCTAATTAAGTTACTTATGCTCTTACCTCCTGCAAAACTACCACCTTTTGACATGGCAGTGCCCTAGCATGTAATCTAAACAGAATATACACACACACACACACACACACACACACACACACACACACACATAAACTAAGGTGGCAATTTCGACCCATTTACTTATAAATGGGTCAATCGTCATATTATACCTCTAACGAGTAAAATAAAAAAATAAGTTTATACGGAAACAGGTCTAACGGTTCAAAAGTTTTCCAACGCATTTGCTAATCCAGACAACATACGAAATTATTAGAATAACTGGAATAATAAAGATTTTATAGTTGTAAGTGACACAAGACTATTAGCCCTACTTTAAAAAATTTGACAACAAATGTAGGAGTCAATATGACCCAGTGCATAACATAGATTGGAATTACACCTTTAAAACTTTTTGACAACAAATGTAGGGGTCAATATGACCCAGCGCATAACATAGATTGGAATTACATGTTTTGACCCGTTACTGAACCCAATCTGCCAGCCAATCTTTCCACATCTAACGTAAACAGTTGGAAACTTGTCTATGGAATTTGGACTACTTTCTCAGATCTTGAGTGGACCATTAACCTAAAGGAAGTGCCTCTGTGTCTCATCATTTAAACTTCACTTCTATGATGCAGACCCACAAAAGCAATTCGCTGATGCAGTTATAGAAGTGTTGCCTACACAGCTGATTCCAGGTGACAACGAGGGGAAGGTATTGAGAGTGAAGTTGATAATGAAAGAGGGAGTAAAATACTTCAGCCCTGTTTACTTGTTTGATGAAGGCTCCACCATATCATGGGTTCCATGTGGGAGGAAGCTCACCTGTTCCTACCCTGGTATCAAATTTGCCTACGGCCCCGACTCTTACTATGGTCATGAGGTAAGTTCACATAATCCTCCATTGTAGCACGCTCATTAGTCAGGTGGAAGTTTTGGCCCATTTACATGGGTCGATTAGGGTCATACTTTATCTCAAATGGGTCAAATAAAAAACTTCACTTGAATGGTTTAAACGGGTCAAAAAGTCCCCCATATTTTGATTATTATAATACTATTATAGGTCTTGCAATCATATCTAAGGCATTAACTATTTATAGAAGGACTTAATTATAGACATGACATGGTTGTCTATAATTTACACCTAACCTGACCCGAACTATAAGTTACCTGTTTTAAACCAAGAAACACTTTTGGGTCATTTTTAAACTCTGCTTGTAGTATATACTTTTTGCAATCATAATTGATAATGTATTCTTTTCAATTGACAAAAGTGGTTACAGGTCAACCCAACCTGACCCACACTAATAAAACTTTACCCAGCCCACGTGACCAACCCATCTTGGCACCTCCATACACTGGTATAAGCAGTAATATGATCTGAAAGACTTCTTTTTACCTTTCAGGTTTCTGTGTTGGAGATGGATGGGCAATTCGACAGACTGGACGAGCTCATCTATGTTGAGAGCCATTTGAGCAACATCTCCACAAAATTCTACGGAGAAATTACCCAACAAATGTTGAAGCATTCCGACTTCCCTGGTAGCAACAATGGTACTGGGCTTTTCCAAACCATTGTTGGTTTGAAAATCCGAGACCTCTTTGAACAAATCACGGCCAGCAGGGCCTCAGCTCCATTGGAAGCTACAAAAGCTTGAAGTACAGAAACAAGAAGTCGTTAAAATGGAACACAAAAATCCCTTGATTTTCTTTCCTCTACAACCTCTTTTTCATGTAAAGTTCCGAGTGTTAGGCTTCTATCACAAGTGTTATGAGAGTTGCACTCCCATATGTATTTAGTTGAATTCGTGTATTACATGGAGATCTGTAATATAGGGTATCAAATTCTTACTGAAATATTTAAAACATAAAAAACTTCTATGATCAAGACTTTCTGCATACATGGGAAGCGCATGTAGCAAAGTAATACTATAAAGCTATCCAATATGTTCCTAAAACTTCATTTCCGTCTGTAACATACTACTTGTTTTTGTCCTGTATCTGACGTTATTATAGACCACATTGATGTAGCCATTAAGCCAAGGGTCTTCCTCATCTAGTCAATGAATCATGATTTATAAATACTGCAAATTCCAGTTCTAAGATTCGCAATACAGAACCTTTTTTAAAACCTTTGTAGGTATAGAACATAAAGCATAACCCGTAAAATATATCTAGGAAAGAAGCTTTGGCAAGTGACATAAGCTACCAACCTATTTTGAGGTGAGACATTTCACAACTTCATAATATTGATGTCTGTAGGGGGTTTTTTAGCCGTTTCTGTTCTGTTCAGTTTGTGGTTATTTCTTATATTGTGATACCAACAACTTTTTATAATTATGAGAAATGCAGTAAAGCCATCATCTGGAATAATCATGTTTCAGATGAGTTCATTTTTATATCAATATACATGATTAATGCATATTTAACTACAAACTCATTAAAAGAAGTAAACACAAACCATAGGGTATATCTACAATAAGAAAACACACTAAACATAGTCTGAAAACATTTTTTTACAACTAACTTTGCTCCAACATCTAAGATTGTAACTGCTACTAAGTTACGAGTCAGTCTAACCATATATAATCTACTTAATTGTGACAAAGTTGTTAGTACCAAGTTTGGCCCAATGAGCCTTTAGGTCAACAGGATGAGAAAGATCATGACCTTCGGTTGCAAGCTTACAAAGTAGCTTCCGGTATGGACCATGTGTCATTTTCCTTCCACCCACACGTGCCCCTGGCCTCCATGGACTCATTGGAAGGGGAAAAACAGACATCTTTGAGTTACAACAAGAAGATTGCCATCCACTAATCCCACATTTGTAGCACTGTCTAGCAACACCTGTGCAAGAACATACAGGAGGAGGTAACTTGGAGAAATCAAATTCAGATTCGTCAAAAACAATGCCGAGATTCTTTCTCTCAACATTTGGTTTTAGTATGCTCTTTTTCGTGGACTTTTTAGAAACAGAAGGCTTGTTCTTTGTGGTTTTGTTTGGCCGTTTTGGGATTTTGGAAGAACATCCATTTTTCTTCATGTTTTCTGGTTCAGTAATTGGAGCAACAGAACGAATGGGGACAGCTACTGTATAAGCTACTCGAAACCGTGGCTGTTGTGCACAAGACGGTCCACCATTGTTGGTTTCCGACATAATGGCTGGTGATAATAACTCTTCTTCAATATCTGATTACAGAAATTGATATTAGAATCATCAGCTCTCTATAAGATGTTACTCACATGAATGTAAATTAGTTGTGTTAAATATTATACAAATATTTTATGTACAAACACATGAACTAAGAACTGTTTGAAAAGACAAAAGCCACATAACAAGAAAGCTAAAGCAGCATGTACTAATAAACATAACATGTTTAGAAAACTTCAGAAACATATTACTGTAGTATCCTTTTGGTATTTCCAACAAATCACACTGACTAGAGTTAGATTATAGTAATTTATGAACATGCAAATTAAACTAATTTTCCTATCCTTTCAAGTCTTGAACCCTGAGCCATTAATTAGTAACTAACTACTACTGATGAGACAACACAATCCTAATACTTGTAACAAATGTCAAAGCTCCAAATGCAGGTTGGAGGTCAATAGTTTGAAGGTCAAAATAAACGATACTTTCAAAGTATAAACTCGATTAAAACACTAATAATATTAGTTTTAATTATCTGGATAGATAGATAAATAAAAGAGTATACGAGTGTAGAGTAGGAGATAGTGGTCTGGTAGGGATTGAAGTATTGAAGAGATAACAGCAACAAGTAATTGATGCATGCAAATGATGAGTAACAGGAATCTAACAACTTACGGAATTAGGGGGAGACAGAGAGATACAAGTATACAACACCTAACACCCCAAGGAAGAAAATGGTGGTGGTGTGAAACTGTGAAGGAAATATTTTATTTTATTTTATTTTATGTTATGTGCGCGGTTAGAGACAGACAGAAATCAAGAAAATGGTGATCCGCAGCGCACTTGAGGTTTGAGCATGCACAACCAACAAATGCCTTCTTTTTATTATTATTATTAAACGGTGAATATTTCATTTCATCTTGTGCCACGCATGAATAAATTGCCTTTTTGTCATTTCTAAGCATAGAGATGGCAACAAAAAAAAAACAAACCCCATAAATTATATATTTTCCCGAATATGAAGTAAATTCATTGTATATTATGCATTAAAATTTTTGTATTTTAGAAAATGTGTAATTCTATAAAATAACAAATTTCAAAAAAAACACAAAAAAAAAACACCTTGAACTCAACCCTAAAGGCTACATATAGAAATTTTTAATCAGTTAGACGGATCATATGATATATAGAAATTCATTTCTGGCGTCATTAAAAATAAATAACAGTAAAAGAACATCAGTTAATGAAGACGAAATATAAATTCTTATATACTAATAATGAAAAATGAGATGATATAAACGAATGAAACCATAACTCAATGAACTTGGACCTAAAATTGCAATACTTCATACATACACATTTACAGAAAATGAAGGAAGTAGTATACAATAAAACACGACCGACTTTTTTCAGCCAACGATCGCAAGCAAGCTCTGACGGACAAGTGGAACTGAGCAAACTAGTGAACCGAAAATACCCGTTAGACCGTATGCTATTGCACAAAATGGCAGGGCCTCAGGCTCTTTTGCAGATAATGCTGCAGTTCCCAATCCATGTGCACTGCACCAATCAACAAATGTTATAGATTAGGTGGAAAACATGGATCTGAACCACATAAGCAATCTCAAGACTGAAGGCAATAATCTCAACTCATTTACTTATGATTGGATGGATTTGGGTTGTATTCATCTCAAACGGGTCAAACCAATAAATTCATCAAAGGGTAAAATGGGCCCAATAGGTTGAAAGCTGCACAAAGTTTATTTTATTGTGTAGAAACTCCTAAATTGTTTTATTAAAAGTTTTATGATTATCATCGTAATCATAATTAACACATTCACTATCGCTGAACTAATTCTAGGCTAACCCCCACCCTCTGCCATTTTGACCCATTCCCCAACCCGTGTGTCCGAGTTTGGACCCATATCAAAAATGACTCATTTCAACCAGAAACAACAAATACCTAGATGCAGTTGCAATTCCTCGAGCAATAGGATCATCGAATTTTAGCTTATCAAGAACTGCTTGTACGAAATTTGCTCCAATAAGACCAGTCAATACAACAGCAGCAGCAGTTAGTGATGAGTTAGCCCCTACAGTGAGTATATATGACATTTAGTAATTAGATCAAGATCAACACGATTTAGGTCTAGAATAAGTTTTAAAATAAGCTATACCAACCTTCAAAAAGTGACACAATGCTGAGAGCAAGTGCCACGGTAATACATCTGGGTAGAATTGATATGGTTAGAGTTGGTTCTAACCCAACTAGTCGGCCCATAAGTGCAGTTGAATACAAAGAGAATAAAGTTGCTATGGTGATAGATGTAAAGATCTCAGCTGCATGTCGTTTAACAAGCTGCAAAGACATTAATGGTGCAAAAGTTTAGGCAACTTAGACAAACACATTAGTTACGACATGAAAACAAAATTTATATCTATATGTTTGTAATGAATACAATATTTAAATGTACTTAAAAAATAACACAATAAAGGGAAGTAAATAGTTTAGTTGTCAATACATTAGTTTTCAATGAGCCAGTTATATATGGAAATAGTTGTACCACATCCAAAAAAAAAAAATGCCATTACAACTGCTATCAATTGCTTGCTACTGAAGTTTTTTTATGCAGTGACCGATTACCATATTTTTAGATGAAAAGAAAATCAAGTTGATAAGTTACCCTTTTTTGTTCAGAAAAATTCATGCAAATCTAATGAATGAATGAGCTAACTAGCATTTACAATAATATTGGTGTATTTTACCTTTAGCAATATACAACTAGTTTTGCTTTTCAGCTTTTGCAAGTTTTATTCCCGCGGTAGAAGATAAAGTCCAACACGGAAACAGTTTCTTCATATCTAACTAGATACTTGTGTATTTGATATATACTTGAAACCATTTTGAAAACCAATCTCACTCTTTCTATACATCGTAACTGAGTATTTTGTGTCCTTAACATCATTTATTTATAGCTTACCTTTCTTTGTTTGAACATTGAGAAGGCGAAGGAGAGAATAACGGATCCCAGAAACCCCATCAAAATGTCACCGGCTCCAGGATTGGAAGAGACTTTCGTAAGGTAATATCCTTCACAAGTTAAACAGAAAATTAGACAAAGTAAAGACAAATGGAACAAGATATACTTCGCAAATCTGCAACATCGCTTTGAATAATAAAAATATGCTAGTTGAACTTACCTTTTGGCCTATAAATGACACTAATTTGGATCCTGATATCCCATATTATGGCCAGTAAAGGGTATGATAGGTATCTAAATAATAATATAATATTTTACTTATTCTAGTTTTCATCTTTCAAGTCAAATGATTTTATCCTTCTCTTCTCTCTCATTTTTTGCTGCAATATCAGGCACAATAAATTTTGTAACAGCTTGTCCAAACTTCAAAGTAAGGCTGAATACACATTTGTTATTCTTTTTCAGCCAATTTTTATTCAAAATACATTTCGTTCTATTAACTATATATCATCACAACTTTGGAATTGGAACTCAACTGAAGGTTTCACCATTTCCTTCCCAGTTTTGTGTAACTAAACTCGATAACACAGAAAATAATACACAGCAAAGAGAGATACAAATGGATTGATCTGGCTTATGTTTAAATTCAAACTGTCAAAAGGGTAAACTAAAACATCAGCTACATAGGAAATGGGTCGAAAAGTGCCCATCGTAAATTTTAATGCATAAAACTTACTAAATCCGTTTACTCAAAAAGTAAGATTACTTTTTATATTATACAAATGCTCCAATCATATTTGACACACCAGTTGTTTATGAAAGTTAATAAATGTGAACAAATGGTATTTCATGGTCAACCAAACATGACCCTATTTGACACATGCAAAAGCATACTTGTTTCGAGTTTCGACTGATCCAGCCATTTTGCCACCTCTAATGGTGATGCAAGGCGGTTAAAAATTATACGCATGTGATGTGTGAAGGAAGACAAGAAAACAAGAACTAAATCAATATATGTACCAAGAATTGGAAATAGTCCAGCCTTGGAAAAATATCCATAAGCATATGCTGCAAGATCTGCTGCTATTGCACAACAAATTATTGGATGAAACACCTTCTTCAGACCGGATGGTAACCTGGTGACCATAAATCAGCAGAAAAAAACAATCAAGAAGAAACCCATAAATTTAAATAGATCATATAAAGGTGACATAATGGGTGTGTTGGGTAACAGATCAAAACAGGTCTGGTTGGGTTGACCTAAAAAAATTACTTTACAATTCCTTTTAAATTAACATGTGATTGTGTGTAATATGATTACATAAAACTATTTCATCTTAACATTAATCATTGTATAGTAAAGCGTTTGAAGATATTATGTGGCTAAAAAGTACATCTTGGGTGCCTTCCGACCTTTTTGAAGCGTTTGAGATGAAACATAACCCAACGCAATCCATATGTAAGTGAAAGGTCAAAATCGCAATCTCTATGATTTAATCTACACGGAAACGAGCTTTACCCGGTACCAACCATGTAGCCTAACACGGTAGATCCTAACAAAAATGGCAAACATGTTCTAGCATTAGTTCCAAGTAACTCAGGATACTTAAGGGCCGCAACAAATGATGCAACAGAAATCACACTCCATGCAGCAACCTCCAATGAAGAAAAAGGAGATGGTTTTGCCATAGGTTCAGCAGCAATCATTTCTGTTTTAACCATTTTTCTAACAGCGATGGCCGCATATCCTGCAACTGCAAGTGATGCCAACCACCCTCCAACTGTACGCATATAGGAAAAGTGACATTAAGTTACATATAGAGCAATCCTTAGAGACAGACAAGAAAGATTAGGATAATGTAATAACAGGTCACTAGAGGTAGCTATTTTGGCACACTCATTTAGAAATTGGTTAATTCAGGTAATGTTTATCTCTAACTGGTCAAAGTCATCCAAAGTTTATATCTTACACACAACACTTCCTAAATCATTATATTTATGAAATTAAACTAAGATTGACATAATTTTATCTCTGTATTCATATTTGACACACCGATATTTAGAGAAGGAAAAAATAAGTTATGTTCTTAAGTAGCAAGTGTTTTGGGTCAAACCAACCAGGTTGGTTTCAATAATCAATCACATACAAAAACTCACATGTTTCGACCCCAACTGATTTTAACCTGTTACCCAACCCGCCCCCAGTCCATTTTCCACCTACACAACTGGTTAATTTGTTAGAGAGACAACTTTATGAAAGGTTACTACATCTTGTAAACAACCTATTCAGCTACATAATAAATCTATAGGTATGGCAACTACCAAACTTGCTAGACAGAATGAATTATGGTAAGTTTAATGTTTGTCACAGATTAGTCCTTACCTATCAAAGAACTTTTTTGATACAATATAATTTAGTACAGTTTTAGACAACGGAGTGCAAAAAGATCAGATACAGATTGCATCCACTGGTATCAACTGCATATGCTAACGCATCTATTTGTTATCAAATATATTGAGAATGCATATGCATATATTTGTTGCCTTCTATTTGATGAGCACCAGGCACGAACTATATAGATAACGGTTTTGGTTATATATAAACATTTTTGTAATAATCAGCTAATCGCATTTTGTTTGATTCGTAACATACACCTAACTCAACATATAACATTATATTTACCCTCATTTTTGGTATCACGTGTAATATCCGCAACAAGTTTGGATTAAGATAGATATGAAAAGGCAAATATGAAAACATTAAGGTACCTAAAATCAAGAAGATTTTGACCCCTGAAGCCGCAGGAATGTCTTGAATAGCGAGAGGCAAAATAACCAAAGATGGGACATAAAACAAAGGCAGCCATCTTTGGATGAACAAAAGCGCAGGTTCAAAAAAATTGACCAAACTATTTGCTGCTGCTGGAACAGTTACATCAAGAATCACAAGAATACTGAATATACAAAACATCCCAAAAAGAGCACTTGGAAACTTAATTGCAGCAGCAACAAAAGCCTGTTTCAAGTATTTATCCATTGCTAGTATGATCCCAAGTGAAACAACCAAATGTACTACTCCCACCACCTGCAAACGCAAACACCTATTAAACACAATCCCTGCACAACAAAATAATTGTACAATATAACAACATACTTGTACACTGTTCCATGTGGGTCATAGTACTTACTTTTGTTCATTAAGATTATATTTTTGGGTTATTTTAGTTCCTTTAAAACCTATTAAGTTCTTTGATTGTTCACTTAATAGCAAAACTCATGAGAGAAAAGACTTCTGCTTCTTAAAGATATTATCATAGAATAGCTACAAGATTGGTGATCATAAATAATGCCCCACATGGTAAATATTACACTTTTTCTATAATGGGCTAATAGGTAATGTGATCACCCAACGACCGGTGTCTTGCTTAAGTGATATCTTTTCATATGAGTTGGCAGGGTTGGCTTATAACTATATTCCTAAACTCGTTGAATTAAAAAGCGTATATTTACCAGACTACCCACTTTCTCATGAGATGGTCTGCCACATCATCTTTTTTACTCACTATACCAGTTAACTCTCATAAGGTACCAAACTAGCCTAGTTAAAGAAATGGAGTATATAATTACCAGATCAGAAAATTATCAAATATAATTACTAAAATTCGATCACAAACCTAAATACATTGCTCTTCCATGCCTAGAATGTAACAAACATATCCCAAAAAATTATTTTTTAACCATAATGGAACATAAACCACTAAACATATACTTCTAAAGACCCTATCAGAACAATATTAAGTACAATTACATTATGTATACCACATTACCATCTTACTTGTATTATGTCAACCACATTACTTTCTTACTTGTATTATTTCAAAAAATAATAATAGGTGGCCATAATAATAATAATATAGAATAGAATATTCACTGAGGCATTTTAACATACAGCTTGCAGTATATTGGAAGTAATGCTGCTGCTATCTGAGCCTGCAGAATTCAGCAAAACCATCCGATTAGACTGACTTCTTGGAGTACCCATTTGCAAAAACTTGCACGGAGATCCGTGAACTATAACCGGACCAGAAATTTGGGCATGTTTCACAGCTTTGATCACTGGTTTTTTCTTGAATACAAGTTTTGGAGAAATGGGGCATGATCCATTGGAGAATGTGGTTGGTTTTTGATGGTGGGTTTTGGGGAAATAGTTCCAAGAAACAGAGGATGCAGCAGCCATTGATGCAATTGTGAGTGAAGATGATTGAAAGAACACATTTTGTCATCTGGGTTGGGAAACAATCGTGTGGATGTGAGAAGATTTATCAAGATTAATAAGATGAGAATGAGTTGTATTTGACTCCCGGAAGTCAAACAGTCTTGTCAACGATAGAAGTCAAAGATGGATAAATTATGGGCCAACGCAATGGTAGATTGGGTTATGAACCGAGTGTCCAATTAAGTGAATTTTTATTATTAGTAGTAAGAATTTCTCAAACAATTACAATCTTTATAAAATTTATCAAACAACCAATGTCTGAACCAGAAAATATAGGCACCGGGAGCATAAAAAAATAAAGCTCATCAGGGGTGGCTCGAGGGTAAAGTCAGTGAAGCTACCGTTTTAGCCTCCGGATTTCTAAGGCCCCAAAATTATCGATGTCATGTATTAGTATAGTATAACGACATAGATTTTTAATGTAGTTTGGTCTTTTAAAGTCTTGAAGAATATAAGCTTTAAGAGATTCGACCTAACTTGTGTGGAAAAAAAACGACATTATAAAGCCTCACAAGAGTTTAAATCGTATAATGTTAAGCTCTTTGTCATTGATAAAATGACTAGGCCCATTTTTTGTCACTTAGATCCAAGTCTTTTCGTCAAAAAAGGTTTCACATTCTATTTTCATGTCTTTAAATGCATTAATATTCATTTTACATTGGCTAACATTATATTATCTTCATCATTTTCTTTACATTTTCACACGATTGAATTCTCCAAACATTCTTTAGACAATATCATTTATTAAATCGTTCAAATAACAATCTCGATCATAGAGACATGACTTGTGATTAAGTGGATAAGTTAATTTGAATTGCATAATGAGCTTAGTCTAATATTTTACATAGTTTGTGATTGTTAAGAATTTTATTTGGGTTATGTTAAAAAGTGTAATTGCTCTAAATAAATCGTTAACCTTTGTAATAGGCTATCAATGTGACACCTGCTAATTTAGGATTGTAATTAGTGCCTAAACTACTTGTAATTACGTGTATTTAGTTTATATTAATCTAAATATATGTAACGTTATGTGTAATTATATACACGTTTATATGATTTGTTTAAATCGTACACTTATGAACCAGATGGATATCCGACAATGAAAATATGGACGTTGGTGACAAACTGTTAAAATAATGTGGAATTATCCAAACAAACATTATATACCTTAATATATTGCGAGAATATATTACACGTATTTAATATTATATAAAACACTCCGTACGCGACAAAAACGTGTGAAACGCGCCCGACAAACGAAATAAATCAAAGTTATATTTTTATAACTCAAAACTAAGTATTATATCGTTAACTAAAACACGTGTAATAAACGTTTAACGTTGAAACGATCAGGTAAACGGGCACCACACACAACGTAAATTTGGGAAACGACAATTTAACCCACCACACCTCATGGGGCCCACAGAAAATCTGCCCCATGAAGCCCCATGCTCTTTGATTGATTATATACTTAAACACTTCATATACTCCCACCATACCTCATTCACCTTCACTTCACTTCACCTTTTCTTCACACACTTTCCCAATCTCTCTCTCCCTCCCCCCTACCACGATTTCTGCTGTCTTTCCAGCCTCCAACAACCACCAAGGTCACCACCATTGAGCCACCACAACTCCACCACGAACCGCCACGCCGGAAATTAAGAAAACGCGAGAAAACGAGCATTCGACTTCCCTTCTCCTCATCATTTCTTTGTAAGAACTCTTGAAATTTCATTATATTTAGTTGGAAA
Source organism: Pseudognaphalium luteoalbum (assembly GCA_963422505.1). Classification (NCBI taxonomy): domain Eukaryota; kingdom Viridiplantae; phylum Streptophyta; class Magnoliopsida; order Asterales; family Asteraceae; genus Pseudognaphalium; species Pseudognaphalium luteoalbum. Next base: position 12,283,310 of record OY730192.1, on the reverse strand, counting down.
ACATGTAATTACTTGTTATAATGTCCACTTAACGATTATATGTCCAAAACATAAGTCGAAACGCATTTTAAAACTCGAGATGCTACTCTAACTTTCTGTGACAGAAAATACTTCCACTTCCATGATTTTTATAAAATTCATTTCTTAACTAAAATGGACGTTTCTTAAGCCTAAAATGTAGTTCGTGATGTTAGCTTTCCAACGGAACCAGTTTCGAAACATATCGATTTCGTTTGTTATTTTAAAACAATATTTCCGTTAAGGTGCGCATTACTGTTCCGGTGGACGGAAACATCCGTCTCCTTCTCGAGAACATATCTTGAGTTATAGACCACTAAAACGTATGAGACCAGTTCCAAAACCTTAAAAAATTTGTTAACCGTTCTTCTTTGTCACCTCATAAAAATACACGGATTTGCTCAGAAAAATAGATCTTTGGACTTGTATCCAGATTGGTTATATTTGAGCCTCATGGGACTTTCGATTTTATTAATCAACTAAATGAACCCTAAAATCCTTGGAAAAATCACAAAAAATATCTAACACATAGGGGTATTATGGGTATTTTTCTCGGGAGTTGTTGCGGATTTTAAGTTGTCAAGATCGTGAGAGAAATCGGGACACGAAAGTATAATACTTGCTAGACTCAGGTGAGTCTTACAACCCCATTTTTACTGTTTTCTACTTTGAGGTGAGATATTTGCTACCGTTTTACGTATGAACACAAGTACTGAACTGTTTACACTACTTTTACACGTATTACATGAGTTACTTTTATCCACTGAAAGCCTCCTATCATAAGTTGTTAGTTATGGACTTAAGCGCGATTACTAGTAAATGAATCCATTTGGGACTGACATTCTCTGCCTGGGGTGGTAGCGCCACCACGGATTACACTGTAGAAACATGTATATTAGTATTTGTTACATATGAGTGTTCGGATAGCACTCACGGGGGTACGTGATACTGTACTTGATTGTACCATTCACACTACACTGTTAAGCTTCAACTTGTGAGCTCATGGTAACTGTGTCGACCTACTGATTTACTGTGATACTATATTACTTACTCTGCTCGAGGGCATTACTGGTACTTACTTGTGGTTCATAATTGATTTACTTTACTAAACCTGTAAGATTCACCAACCTTTTGGTTGACACTTTTTAGCATCTATCTCAGGTTTACCGCAGCAGTAGGCCTGCACACCCACAGGACTGGTAGCTTGAGTCGTATGCATACAAACTTGTGGAGATTCTTTTGCATTACTTTTTGTATATCAGTTATGTATTAGAATCTCTAGGAACTATTTTCGAACTCGAAGCTTGTTACTCTACTTTAACAATGTAATACTTTTGTACTATTGTACGACGTTGCATATAGATGTCGTTTGCTTTACTTTGGTGCTTGATTATTTATTAGTAACACCCAAAGCTTGTTTCCGCGCAATATTAAATTTGGGGGTGTTACAATCAACTTCCTGGTAGTCATCAACCACATTCAAATTAAATAGTAAATTTTAACAAATTAAGTTAGTTATTTAGACACTTTTATCACCCACCTATTAACTAATCATAGCCCTAAGTAATATGTATAGCAAAATATATTACTTAACGATTAGGCCTCATATTTTGAATTCGCTTTAGGCCCCTAAATGCTTTGAGCCGCTCCTGAAGCTCATTGATTCACTCCACTTAGTAGTTTCTAAGTTTATCTAAATAGTTATGTGCATGCCTAAAAAATGAATAGTGGCACTCTTATAGAACGAATACTTTTCAAGTAATTTTAGACCATGTTAGCTTAATTGACTAGTGTTATGTGTCATTGTCGACTATAACGTAGGTCGGCCGTGCATAAAACGTGTTAATGTTTATTGATAATGCCTTGATCAAAACATTACAAGACACACAAATATATAGAGCTAGACACTCAGAAAACCTAGAGCCCGTGAGGCCATTGGGCTTTACAAAGGGCAAAATACAAAACAACAAATGGACTCTAAAATACATAAATAATAACACACTAATATGCCCTCGCAGTTTGAGCGGGAGAAGGCTGTCGAACGCTCAAGCTGGATCGAAATTCAGTAAACAGAGGTGAAGGTAGGCCTTTTGTGAAAATATTTGCATACTGATAACGAGATGGAACATGAAGAACTCTAACATGACCTGTAGCAAATTTCTTACGAACAAAATGAATATCAATCTCAATATGCTTAGTCCGTTGATGCTGAACTGGGTTAGCTGACATGTAAAATGTACTGACATTGTCGCAGTAGACAATGATGGCAGTGAACAGAGGAGTGTGAAGCTCCCTCAGAAGATTTTGTAACCATGAAGTTTCGGCAACTGCATTAGCCACCCTTCTATATTATGCTTCAGCACTGGAACGAGAGACTATGTTTTGACGTTTTGAAGACCAAGATAGCAGGTTATTCCCAAGAAAAACACAATAGCTAGATGTAGACCGCCGTGTAGTGGGGCATCCACCCCAATCAGCATCTGAGTAGGCTGTGAGCTGAGTAGTAGAGGAAGAATACAGCTGAAGGCCATGGTCAATGGTGTCCCAAACATATCGAAGAATACGTTTGAGAGCATGGAAATGAGGCTCTCGAGGATCATGCGTGAAAAGACAAATCTGCTGAACTGCATAAAGTAGGATCAGCTACAGGAGTACCTGTTTCATTAAGCTTAGAATCTGTATCAACCAGAGTCTTGCAAGGATTACATTTTACCATGTTTTCCCGTTCAAGAATGTCCGTAGCATATTTCTTCTGGGAAAGGAACAAGCCTGTTGAAGTTTGCGTTGTTGCAATACCCAGAAAATAGTTAAGGGGCCCTAAATCTGTCATAGCAAATTCTCCATTTAGAGAGGAGATTACTCGACGTAAAAATGCATCTGGTGATGCAGTGAGGATAATATCATCCACATATATCAATAAGTACGCAATGTCGGAGCCTCTACGAAAAATGAATAGCGATGAGTCAGTTTTGCTGTGCTGAAACCCGACTCTCATAGCATATGAAGCAAACCGTTGAAACTAAACACGAGGAGCTTGTTTCAGACCATACAGAGACTTCTTCAAGTGGCAGACATAACCTGGGTAATAAGGATTGACAAACCCTGGGGGTTGCTGCATGTATACGGTTTCTTGCAGTGAACCATGTAAAAACATATTTTGTACATCCAACTGATGTATCATCCAAGAGCGAGAGAGAGCTAACCTGAGAACTGTACGTATGGTAGCCGGTTTAACAACCGGGCTAAAAGTCTCCTCACAATCAATGCCAAGCTGTTGGCTTTTCCCATCAGCCACCAAATGGGCTTTGTATCGCTCAAGTGAGCCATCAGCACGCAATTTGCATTTATATAACCACATAGAACGGATCACATTAACTCCAGGTGGGCGTAGAACAAGATCCCAAGTTTCATTTTTAATTAAAGCATTATTTTCAATCTGCATAGCGGCATGCCAGTGTGGATCCTTAAAGGCTTGGGTGTATGAGCGAGGTGTGGAAGGAGTGACAGTAGTGGTGTGAAGGTTAAGTTTTTGGATGGGTTTATGGATATTATGTTAGGATCGAGTGACCATTGGGTGAGTGCGTAAAGGGGTAGAATGAGTAGGCGATGATGTAGATGAACTGGAAGAATTTTCAGAAGAAGTGGGAGATGAGTTGCTAGAAGTATTTGTAGGTGGTGGGGAAGGAGGTGTTGGAGGAATTGGAGAATTTTCAGGACTGATATTCGGTGTTGTAGGGATTCGAGGGGGTGGGTTTGTGGAAACAGGAGAGGAACGAGACATGAGAAGTTGGCGAGCAATTGGAGAGGGGTCACATGAGGTGTCTAAAAAATTATATGAGGGAGCTTGATTAGGAGAAAAAAAAGCGAATGGAAAAGATGACTCGTCAAAGATGACATGTCGAGAAATAATGATTTTCTTGGTGTTGAGATCAAGACACCGATATGCACGGTGATTGATTGGGTAACCAAGAAATATGCATGGAGTGGTGCAAGGTGCGAGTTTATGTGGAGGAAAAATATATGGATAACAGAGGCACCCAAAGGTACGTAGGTGAGTGTAAGAAGTTGGTTTGTTAAGTAGTTTGGTGTAAGGAATTTCATTTTGAATTGAGGTGGATGGGAGAATATTTAGAAGATATACAGCCATGAAGAGAGCTCCAACTTAATATTCAGGTGGAAGATGTGCTTGGAATAGTAGAGTGCGAATGACATTATTGATGGTGCGAATCATGCGTTCTGATTTCCCATTTTGTTGGGAAGTATGAGGACAAGAGAAGCGAAACTGAATGCCATTAGTGGCAAAGAGATCATGCATGGATCGGTTGTCAAATTCTCCACCATGATCGCATTGAAAGGCTCGAATTTCTTGGTTAAACTGAGTACGAATAAATGCACGAAACTGTACAAATTTGGAGAAGGCATCCGATTTCTTATGTAGTGGGTAGATCTAGAGAAAATGGGAGAAGTGATCTAAAAACAACACATAGTATTTAAAACCACTTACGTTAGGAATTGGGGAAGTCTAAATGTCAGAATGGACAATGTCGAAAGGAGAATCGACTATAGACTCAGAGCGATAGAAAGGGAGTTTGATTTGCTTGCCTAACTGACATGCATGACACAAAGTGGATGTTTTATCTTTGTGATATGAAATAAAATCTCTGGATGCTAGGGATTGTATAATTGTATCCCCGGGATGTCCTAAACGCTGATGTCATACAGAATGATTTTGATTTCGAGAAAAAATAGAAAAAGCAGAAGCATGTTGAGAAAAAATTGGATAAAGATCTCCGGTACTGTCGGACCGAAGAAGGAGTTGTCGAGTTTTTAAGTCTTTTATCGAGAAGCCATATGGGTCAAACTCGATTGAGCACTTATTATCTTTTGTGAATTGACGAATAGAGATAAGGTTTTTGATAATGTTTGGGGTTACAAGAACATTTCTAAGGTATAGTGGTCGATATGGGTTTGCTATTTGGTTATGTCCCATTTGAGTAACGGGAATAGGGGATCCATCGCCAACAATTACAGACTGAATAAAGCTAGAATTAAAATGAGAATTGAGATTACCTGCATCCGAAGTAAGATGTGAAGAAGCTCCGGTATCCAAGATCCAACTTCGTGAATTCGGAAACATTTTTTTTTAACTTTTTTTATATATATGACGTCAGCACACAGTCAGCATGCCACGTCAGCAGAGGATACACAGTCAGCTTGCCATGTTAGCAATCTGGGCACAGTCAACGTGCCACACAAGCAGTCCAGTCAGCAGCTATGCAGGCAGCAACGTAGCCAGACACGTCAGCAACAGCGTCCATGTCGTCTGTCACGTGTGTGCCACGTCAGCAACAGGTCTGGTTTGGGTTTATCCGGCGCGTGGATGCGCGTGGTCGGCGCGTGGGTGGCGCGTGGCTTTTCGGACAGAGCTCAAAATTTCCAATTTTGCTCGGAAACTTGCGATTAAGAGGCCAATGATGGAGGTGTTGCTTCTTTTGCAGCGGAAAAGGTCGTATTTTTAGACCTCCGATTTTGCGATTTCAAACTTCGAAAGGCGCTAGAGCTCTCCTTCTGAGTTGTTTTTCGCTGAAATTTTCAGGGGTTACCCGATTTTTGATTACGAGTCTATTGGTGGTAGTATTGATTCGTGATTTTGAGTTTACACAGATGGATAATTGAAGGAAAGTTTGAGGACGGGAAAAATACAAATGAGAGAGATTAGGGGATAGAAGGAGGCTATGATACCATGTTAATGTTTATTGATAATGCCTTGATCAAAACATTACAAGACACATAAATATATAGAGCTAGACACTCAGAAAACCTAGAGCCCGTGAGCCCATTGGGCTTTACAAAGGGCAAAATACAAAACAACAAATGGACTCTAAAATACATAAATAATAACACACTAATAAAACGATCTTCATGGCTTTATTTTTAACTTTTATATGTGACAATTTAATATTCATACATAATGCTTCAATTCATATAGACAATTTTGTACTTGATTAAAGAAGTTATTGCGTATAGTGAGAATAAATTGAAGACCTCATGTGTCGTCATATATAACAACGTATCCTTAGACAACCTAAAGTGGTAGTCTACTGGTGGAAGCTTGGAATTCTTCAAAAGGAGATTCATGTTCAATCCCCACCATGTGCAACTATGGAGCCCAGCCCTCAAGCACATAGCTTAGTTGTTTTCGGAGGAGATGACTTTGCAAGAAAATAGTCATATTTCTAAAAATGGGCTGACCCTCTCCTTAGCAGGCCGATGGGTCAGTCTGAAGCGTATGCTCAGCATTGTCTTCCACCTATTGTCTTCAGAGCGACGGTTATCAAACGTTTGTTTTTTTCAAGAACAAAGTATCCTTAGCACTATATGGTTGACTAAACCTAGGCTCTGTTATTATATTCTTAAATTTCTTCCAATGTATTGTTACTGTTACATATAATTGTTACCCTTTGTAATTAACTCATAATACAAGTACCCTGAATGTTGAAAATAGAACATGTTGTTCAATTAACAAATGTGTTGAAAATATACCGTAAAATCATTAAAACGAAATACCTTTATGAGTGGTTGTGCCACTATCTCACTGTGAAATGTCTTAAGACCACTAACATTGCTTGCGTTGCTGCATCGTTGGTTTAAACTGACGGAGCTGACGCCGATGGCACCATTTCTTTGGTTTGGTTCGTCCGTTTCACACGTCGGAAATCCGACACTTCGTCTTTTTTTAGTTTTTTTTTTTTGCGTGCGTGTATAATATTAATGGTAAATTGGTAAATGTCGAACCAAAAATTAAAGTGACGGTTTGAAAAAACTAATATGGCACTGTCGATTTCAGCCAGTTTTAGTCATTGGGAGTGATCTAATTAGACTAACAAATTATGAATGTTATAGAATGAAACGTAAAAGTCCTGACTCAATTTTCAAGCAACTCAAAATATTATCTAATAATGCCACAGCAAGAGTGATGACTATGCACTTGGTTTAATCTCTTTTCAGTTTTTCAAAAGGAGATGGATACGGAAGGTTATCAACGAACGTAACTAACATTGGCAAATCTAGAAAGGGGTTTAGGGTATACATATGGATACCCAGATACGTTAAAGAGTCTCTTGTAATGTAAAATTAAAAACCAAAATAATGAGCAATGATCACACATATCCGAGTTACGCTTTTGATACACTAGTGCATACTGTAGTACAAAACTCCACTAAACTACTAACAGCCCGGTCACGTTAGCTACGGTTAAGAAAACTACATCTAGTTAACGATCGGACTCTAACTCGGGCGTGGAAGCTCAGTGACGCGTCATCTCCACATCAAGGGTCGATGTCTTGTGATGGTCGGTATGTTCGCTCTCATGTTGTTCAACTACAACTTCAACAGGCTGCATTTTAGAAGACGTATTGTTTTTTCGTTCAATTAGAGGTGAAGGGGAATGAGAAGCAGGTTTGGTGGCTAGTTGACTTGGGAGTTGAGCTCGGTTAGTGTCAACTCCAAGCTCAAACAGCTCAAATTCTTCAAATGAATGTAGAACCGGATGTAAATAAGCGTCACATAAGTAAGCTTTCATGTCATTTTCAGATTCAGTAACTTCATCTTGAGTGTCCTTCTCCACAGCTTCCTGAGACCCACGAGAAAACAAAATTAAGAATCAGTTTAAAACAAAAATGTGATTATTATTATTGCAAGGAAATCATCAGGTCGACCTCAAAAGTTAAAGCATATTGCTTGTTTTGGAACTAACAACTAGAGGTGGCAATGTCGGTCCATTCAATTCTAGTCATTTAAGTTGGGTAATGTCTTATTTCAAGACAACTCAAACAATGCAGCTAAAAAGGAAATGGTTTGAACGGGTCAAAAGTTAACGCATAGTTCAGTGTATACACTCCTAAGTTGCTTTATTTAGGAATTCAGATTATTCGTTTAGTAGTAATATAGTTTTTGTAATCATTTCTAACCCATTAGTAAATTCCAAAACATTTAAAAAGATAGACACACAAAGAGTTTAGTGTTTAAATTAATCTGATCCAACAAAATATGTACTAAGGAATAGAATCCATTTGAAACTTTTTTTTTCTTTCGAACTCATACCTTCTAAACTTCTCACTTAAATTCCAAAACTACAACTAATGTTTAACGTTTTTATATATTTTTTTTTTCTCGAAAATAATATGGATGAGAACCTACCTCAAGAGGGTATTTTCGGAAAGCAGGTTCAAACCGGCTCTTGCAGTATTTGTCGAAGGTCACTGTCAAAATCGGTAACACAACAAGTAATGGAGTAGAATTTACAGCCTTTTTTGTGCTTAGAAGTCCCATCAAAAGAAGCTGAGATATGATCAAGCTCGCTATTATCCTAGTATGAACATGTGGCCAGAATGCAGCAGCACTCTCATATCGTTGATTATACACATTAATAATCTGCATGAGTATAAAAAACATAATTACAAAAACACCTATCATCCCACAAAAACATGATAAAAAAGGTTTTGGAAGTGTATCTTAAAATTTATTGTGTAATATTGAATAATCAGAATCAGATAATGATTGTAACATCAGATGTTCGAATGTTTGGGTAAAGAAAAATCACCCAAACATTAAAAATTGATTCTTGTGACTTCAAGTTGCAACACTAAGATAATCAGTTCAAAAACACAAATCCAAAACCGCTCGTCAATGAGCAAGAATTACCTGGTGACGATAAACGAAGTATGCAAACGCGAAGAAGATGAGTATAAAAGGAAGAAGGATTGGAGTAACTACAGCATATACGGCACCCATAAGGAAGTATAGCTGAAGTGAAGGTATAGCTTCAGGAAAATCTATGCCTTTAGGATTCATAGCCTTTTGTTTATCCTTTTCGGTTTTCACAAGTATTGTATTCTTGAGATGAAACATGATCAAAGGTTTCAACCGAAGAATCTCTCCCGCCATTCCGGCCCATCCGTCAACCATTATATATGTAATAAAAAAAGTAGCCTTCATTGGAATTGATACCCCGATGGTTCTTGGAATCCTGTAAAACAAAGTATTAATGAAATCATTAGGACCTGATGTGCTTATAAGAATTAAGTTATTAAAATAAATAGTTTTTGTTACCACATCTAGAGGGTGATTGGGATTACGTTTTCAAAACAACTTTTACGTTTTCAAAATGGTGTTTTGAAAAAGTATGTCTTGACCTTCTTTTCAAAACTGTGTTTTCTCTCTAGCAAAACACAGATAATCACTTTTTTGTCAAATATTTTTCTCTGTGATTATTTGCGATTTGTTAACACAATAATCAGACAATGTATCCAAAAAGCAATCCCAAACACCCCCTTGACTAGAAAAGAGTGTGTGGGTCAACAGAACATGACTCACACTAAACTCCTGTTTTGTGACCTGTTACCCTACCCGTAAAAATATCCCTTTGATTGAAGGTAGGTATGTAGTTTTTTGTTAGAAGGGACAGAAAGATTACTGTGTTGGTGATTCATTCAGGAAAGAATTAAGCTGCTCAATGGCTGTTCCAGTTGCAATACTCCCTAAAAAGACATTCACGAGCATGAAAAAGTAGTATTTTGCAGCCGCGCTCCTTTCCAATACAGAAAACGCAACATGCCCCTCGATTTTGGACATAGTCATAAGAATACCAGGAAGAAGCCACAGAAAAATCTTTAATGCGAGACCAGGAAGAAAACCTTGAAGGAAAGACTTGAAAAAGCTCCTGCAAACATTCATTAATCATCACAGTTAACATGATGTTACTAAATCTGTTACACAGTATATCTTTATCCCGCATCTATTGAAGGTTCGTTCTAGTAAGATAGTAAGTTGCTATGAGCAGTAACACCTGTTTACTTTATTTCTAATTTGGTCAATAGACTTCAAGAAATGTTACTATAACCACTGACCTTTTTTTTTTGTTAAACAAAATGGGGGGGAAAGCATTTACCTTTAGAAAGCCTTTAAGAACACTATCACGTGTCTATCCTATTTAATAGGTTTCCTGCCATAATTATCCAAAATAATCAATTTTGAAATGTATTGTAGTTTTAGTAACAGATTTAAGGTCCACTGAACTAATTAGAAATGAAATAAGTTGCTATCACACTTCAACTATGTGTGAGGTCAAATGTTACTATTTCCATGGGATGTTGAGAGAACACATAGAAAACTCACGGAAACAATTAGACTGGAAGTGGCAATATTGAACCATTTCTAATGTATACATAGTCCTGGTTACGTATTATGTCTAATCAGGCTGACATTTGCGCAAGTGTCATTTTAATACATAAAACCTCCTACATCAATTATATTAGAAAATTAACTATTTTCAAAAGAATTTAATTATTTTTTAAACCAATCATGTTTCGGTTCAACCCAACCAGGCCGTAACTCCCATTTACCACCCATAATCAAGACTTTCCTTACCATTCAAGAATGGGTCGGAGAAAAGGAGCAACTTTTTCAAGACCTTCAAGATTGGCGAGAGATTGGACAAATGCAATGGGTATTATGTAGAAGAACACTAGAACAAAGACTGCTATGGATATAACTAGTTTACGGATGGTCAAAGAAACAAAGGATATAGCAAGATTTTTCCAGTAAACATCCCGAGGTTCAGGGGCCCAATCAGTTAACCATATAATTGGGTTTCTGCTTTGTTGTGTCTGAGCACAGATGGCTGCACCCCATCTAGAGTTGAATGATACAAATGCAGCTTGCGTAATGCTTTTTGGGTCTTTGAGAATGTTCTGATGCTCCACCGTTAACTACTATTTCAAGAATATAAAATTAAATAATAAACAAATTAATAGGGATGCACTCCGTATATTCTAGAAATAGAAAAGGCTAATACCTATGAAACCCAACATACTTCCCCATCGTACTTGATTCCCATTAGAGATGAGGTGGTTCGGTACCAGTTTCAAGAAAGAAACAAAATAACTAACTAGTTTAGATGTCGATCCGTGGTGTCAGGTGTCAAACAACAACAAACCAAAAAAGAAATGTAAAAAGAACTTTTTTGTGAGTCTAAACTTATCGATCTTATGACCAAAACCTAAATCATAATTATGACTTTATAGTTTGTACGTATCACAAACTGAACACAAACTTGAATTTTCTTTTTTAGATCTTAGAATAATTTCTATAGGGATGAACCCCAAATGTTCAAAAAGGTCAAGAAAATAATATTGCAGCTGAATGTAGCCCATTTGACCTTGGAAGTCAAACTGTTTTTCTGTTCAGGAATGAATGGAGCTGATAGAACACTAAAAGATTAATGGCAACACACCTTTTCGTCTAGCTCTTTGATCTGCTGTTCATAGTATTCTATGGAATCTACCTTTTTGCCCCAAAGTCCAAGGAAGCCCATCTGAGAGTTCAAATATTTGGGGTTAAAGTTTTCAATAGTGATGCTATATTACTAGAGGTTGTCTTTTTGAACCATTTACTTATGAGTTAAGTCAATTTGGGTTATGTAAGCTGAATTTTAAGATGGTTGTATTTGTTTGCACATCACGTGTACAAGTTTCAGTGCATAAGAGCTACCTTTCTTGTTGGACGCTTTTCTGGATGTCTCTCAAACTTAAGATGGTTGTAGTCTAAACGATTTTGCAGTTTTAGTCTTTTCCTTACCGCTCTAGCATACTTGTTTGCGTTGTAGACAACCTGAATAAAAACAAAATATTATCATGGTCGCTAGCAGTTACATAGTATACTATATATAAACACACATGGATTCATATGATTTACAAAAAAATGACATTACCTGGTGACAAAGATAGTGAGCTGAGTGATTTTTTTTAAAGAAATGGTCAACGGTATCGGAGACAGAACGCCCAGAGACACGAGGCACATTTTTAACCAGGACCTGCACAAATAACCTCGAAGAGTTAGAAACTATAGATTCTATAATTTGTCACAAAGAACAAGTACATGCTTAATACGAGTATAGAAAAGAAGTTTTAGGAAATTTCCGTATTATATATACTTCTTATTTAGTACTAATTTAGCTAGTTATCGAGTATCGATCAGAACGTAATATATTCATGTAAACTTCGAATTATAAAGGGGTTCACGTAACTCTTAAAAGTCGCATACCGTAAATTGCTCAGCCCGTCTACTTTTGGAAGCCAAAAAGTTCAATCTCATTGATGTTACCACATCATACTCCTTGTAGAGCATGTAGCATGCCCAAAACGAGAACGCATACATCATAAAAATGTGTGCAAAAAATCTGAAAATAAAAGGATACAAGTCATGAGGCTCAATGGTCAAATATGTCAAAATGTCATGAATTTTCACCGGAAAGTAGGCTCAATTTGCAAAAGGTGACAAGAATGTAAAGTATGTTAGGAGAAAGTTACTTGTATATTATAGTACCATAAGATTATATATTATACCTTATACTCATATAAGGGACAAAAGTTTTTTTCATATGCAATCATTTTCATGTAAATAATAAAGAGAGTAAACTTACTTTAGAGATTCTGGTTGAACATTTGATATTGAAAGCTTATCAATGTCACTGATGACCAATTCTTTGCTGAGGTAAAACAAAATTCCTCCAGATACATTAACCGGAATAAGAACCAAGAATATCACAATAGTGGCTGGCCCGAAAATTTTTAAGCTGCAATTGAAGTAGGAGAATTACTTAATATAAAGAAAAGAATTTATAAACATTTGACCAGAAAGTAATCGTGAGTATCTCATAAACTCAAAGTTCATCTGTAGATGTAGCGAGTGCGGCTGATATACTTGTAAATCAGTCAATTTGGTCGATGTTCTTTTTTTCTGACTAGTCAAATAGGCCAAATCAAAAGAAATAGCTGTACAAGTAAATGAGTGAAATTGGTCAAACTAGTCAAAAGGGTTGAAAGTCGCCGAAGTCTAATAATAGATATATCATAACAATGATATATAAATATAGATCTTTCATTCACATTTAAACTCATTAATGGTCCAAAAAAAGGTTAGTGTTTGTGGCCCAACGTGACACATACAAATAAATTACTGTAACTTTTGACCTGTTACTCAACCCACCCGACCCGCCCATTTGGCCACCTGTACATGACAATTCTGATGTGTATTATCAACTTTTTAAAGATCACTGCTACTAATCAAAAGACTACAATTAAATGGGGAGTCAGGAGGAAAGGGCGCTTGGCATGGCCACATTGATTAGTTTGGTCGTAAATGCATGACCATGATAATAAATACAAGAACTCCAAGCTTAAAATTCCCATTTCTTGATATACAATTATATGGAGTAACAAGTCATTAAAACATCAATAGAGATTTAGAATTTTTTTTATGGAACAATAGTACAAGTCATTAATTCATGTGGTTCATAGGTAGATCAAGAGCTAATAGTAAAGAATCAATACGTACACATTATTAATGGAGCAATTTCTATATTTGGATGTCCCATATTAATTAACAACCTTCATTATCACTGCAAAATTGGTTACTGTTCAATCATTATCAAAGGTATTTTAGACATCAAAAACATCATTTTACCAAACTATATATGGAGTCTAGGGTCAGGGTTTTAACAAAAGAAGTAAAGAACTAGTACACTTAAAAGACTTATTAGTACCAAAATTTCTTATAAAGACAACTGCAAAACAAGCTGCTCAACTAGAAGTCCAGTATTTGCAACATCTATCTGAGCAATTAAATTCAATTCAATATATGAATTATTACACTAATTGATGGAGGCCCAAGTGTGGAAGAACAAGCTCTAATGTATTTGGAAGCCCAAGATTGTGTGACGAAAAGGGCTGCACGGAAAGGGGCATTACCTGGGCTACAGGGGTCCGTTTCAGGCCCATGAGCAGGCGAATCGAAGCTCGGTTCGAGGCCCACCAAGCCGCTAACCGCCGGAGCCCAAAAACGGCTCCGTTTGGAAGATATGGGCTTTTTAATAAATTTTCTGTTCGAATTAGACTTTTGTTTTGGGTTTGTGGTTTGGCCCGTTATGTTTTATCGGCCCATTTAAATTTCTGCTTGTTTATTATGGTTGGTATGACATTGTTTTGGAGTTAGTTTTTCATTTATCAAAAATCAGATTTCACTCTCAATTTTGTGAATCAAAGCACCCATTCACGGCATTCTTTGTGAATCAACGTGATTCGGAAGAAATTATTCCTGGTATTCATAGGAATCAACAGGTTTAATTTGGTTATCCTTATTTCACGCTACATCACTAATTTAAAGGGAAAATGAAGAAAAGAAATCAGAAGCACCCAAGATTTCAACAGTAACATTAATTATTTAATTTTTTTGCAAATTTTAAAACAAACCACGAAATTAATAAAATAAATGGCTGATCACTTAAAGGGGGGGAAGTAGCATAATAGTAAAAACCCCAAAATTTCGCAAGATTTTCTTTAACTTCGCAGAAATAACGGAGTAATAGTAATAAAACTATTTATCACTAACTAATGTTAACTTATGAACATTAACAAAAACCCATTAAACAACACCCAACAACATTCAAGAACCATCCAAGCTATCAAGAAGAAAAAGCAGCAGTAAAAACCCAAATTTCACAACTTAAGAAAAAAAAATAATAATAATTAAAGAATAAAAACCCTTAAATACAACATGAAAAACAGACAAATAACCCAGATAAAAAGATGGAAACTTGAACTAACCCAAGAACATAAATCCTCAAAAAGGCAGCAGAATCAAGACCAGCATGTTCAATAATCTCAGGCTCCTTCATCCTCAAAGCTTGAGGCATCCAATTAAGGAAAGTAAGGTAAGTCTTGTAATTAAGATTAACAAATTTACCCACATTAAAGCTTCCATTATTGTTGTTGCTTCTTGGACTACTTCTAGCACCCATGAGGTACCATTTAGAAAAATAGACTCTGTCATTAATGGGTTGGATTCTAAGTAAAGCAAAAGCTAGTAAGAAAGCAAAAGCTGTAATTATGTTAATAAGTGCAGAAACACCAATATCACCAAGACTGGCCATTGAGGAAGTATGGTAGCGATCGATGAGCAACAAAATGAAGATGTGAAAGTGTTTGAGGAAAAGGTGACTAAAAAGAGAAAAGAAGAAGACGGTGGATGGTAATTAATAAGAAGAATATTTGGGTGTGGTCAGTGTTGAAGTTGTGCCATACATGTTGATGAACCATGTATAGAGTGCAAAGTGGGTTTGGGTTTGTTGGGTGAACTGGTGGGCTTTAGCTGGGTTTTTCTCCTTGAAATCTAACAGTAGAAATGTTTACTTATTTTTAATACTCCTTCCATACCCACTTTTATTGTCCACTTTCGACTTTTGAAATTTTTCAATGACAACTTTGACCATGAATATCTTTCCCTGTGTTATACGGAGTATAGTGATTGATGCAAATTATACTATTGAAAGTATATTCAAAATCCAACACATTTATATATTTTGCATCAAATATTATATAATACAAAAAAAAAAATTTCAAGATCAAGGTTATCAAAGAAAAACTCAAAAAGTCAAAGTGGACAACAAAAGTGCGACGGATGGAGTATTATACAGTAAGACCATTTGCAATCGTGAAGCACATCATGGGCATTCTGGGCGCCATGTTAGCGTCAACATCACGTCAGCACGTACAGTGGTCAACCTAGAACGCTCATCATTGCCCCTTGGCCCCACCATTTTAGTTTAATATTCATTTATTTTAAAATAAAATAAACATTTATTTTTAATTAGTCAAACGGTCAAAAAAAGAAGAATGCCCTACATCACGCCCCATCGTTTACCCAGCATCCACTGATCGACGCTCTGATAACGCCCCCAGAACGCCCCCAATGCCCCGTGTAGGGGCGTTCTGGGCTTGATTTTTCATCGAGAACGCCGCTGGTCTAAGAGATTACTACTAATCAATGATGTTGGAATTATCCATCAAAACCAAAATTATAGGAGTAACGTTGACGTGTCTAAAAATGCATATTTAAATTTATGTCTAACATATATACGTAATATTTAACACATGTATGACTTTTTTTTTACTGATCATTTTCATATTTCAAGTACCACCAATTAAAATGTTAGTCATATGATTACCCCTGTATGTTTGACAAAAGTATCATTTTTTCGACTATATAGATCGTTACCTGCACCAACATATAAATCGGGGACCACCTATATGTTTTAAAAGAAAGCATACGACATGTCGACATTAAAAAGTTATTGGTATTACTCATAATGTTAACTCTTCACCCGATGTACGATTCAAGATCATTTATTTTTAACTCGTAATTCGTGACTCGGCTCGACTTCTAAGAGTTATTATTTTACAATGTATTACGTTAATCAAATTCTACTTATGTGTGTATATGTATATTATTATATAGATTTTTGTTCTTAATAAAGTAAAACATGGTGAAAGATAAAAACATGGTGAAAGTTGATAATTAAGTCGTTGACCTTCAATTAACATAAACGCTTAATTTAATCAGATTATAGTCCTTTATTTTATATTTTGTATTATATTTTGTCTGATTTTCTGACTTGTAAGAGTCGCACAGTCGCACACGACTCGGAAGAGTCTATAAACGACTCGTAAGAGTCAAAGTAGGTTAATAGTCGGAGTTCGAGTTGCCTTGTTTCTTGAATTTTCGAGTCGACTCGTAAGAATTTAATTACCTATGGTATTACCAACAGCACTTAAGGTACGTATTTTACTTAAATATCGTTGGATTAATATATCTAATAATTTAAATATATGTATACACAAAAAATTGAAGAATGAAACATTGTGTTATGCTATCAACCTCATAATATTCCATTATGGAGTGATAAATTGTGATAGCATACATACGGAGTTAAAGTCATGAAGGCATTTGTTAAAGTTTTTTTTTTTTTTTTTTAAATAAGCGAATAATAAAAGTTATAACTTTAGTGATGGAATGATGAGCTTGACAACTTTGTTGAAAGAATAATTCAATTTCAAAGTTGAGATGCTTATTACAAGTCTAGATCAATTAATTAGTTAGTGGAATAGGACGGTAAAGAGATGTGTGTTTCGTTATAATGTATGATATTACATGATTATATTAACTTAAAAAACCTCAATGCATCATACTCATATTTAAATTTAAAATTTAAGCTAGAAAAATAAATTTTTACCTTGGAGCTACTTTAACATGTTTGTTAATAATTTATAACTGATGTAAATTGGGTATGTAATGTGCACACTTCGCGTCGAGAAAAACTAATATTTTGAAAGTAAAATGTGACACTTCATGAGAATGACTCAAGTTCGAGTTGTTAGGTTTTGTCAAGTATCTTAGAAACTATCCATAAACTTGATACGGAGCATGTCACAAAAATGAAATAGCCTATTCATAGAAAACAAGATTTATAGGGTGCGTTTAGTTACAGAAAACTTTTCATTTTTCTAGAAAAATTTTCTATGAAAACAAGAAAATTAGAAAACGTGTTCAAATTCGAGTTTTCTAACAAACTTTTCTAGGAAATAGAAAATTTTTGTTTTCCTTTTTATAACTACAAAACTGAAAACTACTTTCGATGGTATTCTAAGTCATTTCTACTCTTCCTTGAAAAAGGTAAACTCAATCCCTTACAACTAAACACGTTTACTAGATTTTTCATTCATTTAGTAAAACACTTCTCATTTTCTAGAGAAATGGAAAAAGAAAAATGGAGAAATTTTTGTGTAATTAAACATGCTTAGACCATCCACAATGCATCGGATCATTCAAGGTCCAATACATTACCACATCATCATCTCTTCTTTTTTATACAATTCTTCACAACCCATTAAACATTTTAGAATTCGGTCATGATTGAATTTAAAGAAATAAATTCAAAACAAAAACAAATAAAAGTACAAATATGAGTTTACTTTTGCAACCAAAGGAAGTTGGAGCACACATAGTCTTTGTTTGGTCCAACCTACTATATGACAACTCTACAATGCAACATGAGTCGGATAGAGTTGGATCTAACCATCCACGTCACCTTGGATGGTCTTAGACCACTCCCATCAGTGACAGAAACTGACTGAAACTGATAGAGCCACGTCAGCGTCACGTCAACTTTTTCCACAAACTGGCTGAAACTGACTGACCATTTCCATCTGTGTTTCGTCACTTTAATTTTTGAGTTCCGTATTTACCAATTTACCTTCCATTTTATAAAAAAAAAAATAATAATAAATAAACACAACCGAACCTCGTCGAAATGGTGACGAAAAGAACCGACGGACGAAACCAACTAGTCGGTAACATCGGTGTCGGCTCGTCGGTTTCAAACTGACGTGAACCGACTAACTCCGATGGGAGTGGTTATAGGATCCCCGTCCCTGATTTTACGCAAATTTTCAGGCTTGTTTTGTCTTTTAGTCTTATGGTGGGTCAATTTACCACCTGCTCATATTTATATGTTGACACGTACATGTACCAAATCGTCATTTTTAACCAATTCACCCAGAGATTCTAAAATTAAAAAATGTATTCTTTGCAGACAAATTGGATATCATAAAAAATGTTACCTTCGAAAATGTCATCCAAATGTAGTCATGGTTACAGTTAGCTGTTATAAATATGATAGTCATGTTTAATTTGTTGGCAACAAATTTATAGTCCTATTTTAAAAAGTGTGTGCTTATCTTTCTTCTTTCTAGATGTATACTCTTCTGGTCATATATTACAGTTTATAACACCATTTTGATGAAGTATTTGATGCTACTGAGTACCATAAGTTTTGGAAAATGCATACGAGATAAGGCAATAAATAAATAATAATAATAATAAATAACGAAAAAATAAAAAAATAAAATAAAAGAAAGATGGTAGCCTAATCGCCAGTGAGTAGGAACCCCTGTTGCAAAACCCTCAAACTCGTCACATAAGACTCACGAGCTCATCGAGTATTCTAATACTTGATCTCAGATTTGCCTTATATCTTGTAGATTCTGTAACTTTTCAAGTTGGTTTTGAGTAACTCACAAAATGACTTCACTTGTTACACCCATACTTGCAATATGAGGAAATATTGACCTGAAAGGTAGGGCTTATGCTATCGTTTCCATCATAGCTATCCACCAAACAATCATGGATTAATATCCAATCCAAATAAACAATACGGAGTATAAAGAAAGAGGTGATCGGAAACCAATCACTAATGAAATTGTAATTGATGCTTAATAAAAGGACCAAAAACCTTTAAAAGTATATCATAATGCTAAAATCTCTAAAAGGAAGAGGGCGGATACAAGTACTTTTCTTTTCTCCATCCCCTAATTTCAGAACCACCTCCAGCACCATGTAACCAGTATCAGAAGTTGTCAGAAACAATGGTCACATATTTTCTATGTTAATCTCTCAAATTTAAAATGCTAAAACGTAATACTTCCAGATTTTATGATAAATAAAAAACAGTGACACCACAAAATAGCTTTGCTTTCTCATTCCGGAAATTCTGCTTCTTCATTTAACGCACATGGAATGCCGTAATTCAACCACAGAAGTTGAGCTTCTTCATCACTTTAGCATATGCTGCTGGGACTAAGGCAGGTAGTCTGCCTCTACGTTTTGCTATCTTCGACTGCATGAAACAAAATACTCTCATCAATCTCATGAACCCTGAGTAGCTCTATGGCTAATATTTTTTTGCTATAATTGACGTTATTATGCATATATATAACATTAAAACTTATGACTAGAAGTGGCAATTTAAACCTCTTATGTTTGACCAGGGTTGTGTTTAGCTTAAATGGGCTTTCTAAGTTAAGCTTAGAGGTTGAACTAACAAGTGTAGGTCAAAACTCCAATGGTTGAAAGTCATCAAAGTATCTTCAAATGCTTAAAAACCTGTAAAATTACTTTAAAGGAGAAAAATCTGGATAACTATTGTAATACTTGGTATAAATATCATTGACATTATGCCTATTGACCCAACTCCTTTCAAGCTTTGACCCGTTGGCCGTTACACAATCCATCCTTTGACCCATTCATTTTGCCACCTCTACTTATAATGTCGTCAAATCTTCATACGAAGATAATAAAGCATCGATAAAAATTAGAAATATTGACTCTATTTCTACAATAAAACCAAACTTAGACACAAATGCAGAAAATCCTCTCATAATTACTAACCTTCCCTAGTCCTATAAGGTTATCAGCTGGTCACTTGTTGCTATAAAGTTTGAAACTTCATTTGAAGCAGAAGAGAAGTGCAAAATAATATATTCCAGCTCTCAACTAATTCAAGGTTGAAAGCACCCATAGGTACATAAGAAATGTATTGAATCGATTCTTTTTAATGAATAGATCCGATCGATTGAATTGGAAATATCGACAAACCCCTCTTGCAAGATCGGACTAACAAGGTCAGCTACCCAACTCAAATTTAAATAGTAGATAGAAATCAAATGTTGCCATATTGATAAAAAAATTGTAAGCTATGATGGTGTAATGTTAACATTTCCTATTCAACCTTGTTAAGGTCAAATTTGGCAGTTGTATTGGAGGTGGGAATGACATTTAGTGATAAATCTCGGTAAAGAGATAGCTACACAACATGATATTCTTGATATTAGTTCCCAAATAAACATTCTTAGTACCGACAAGATATTTTCAAGATAGGGTACCTGGTGCCGACAAATATTACTTGTTACTTGTGCAATTATTGTTATTATCATCTAACTATTTTTTACACAATACTGAACGATGATTCTAATCAACACTGAAGAGATAACTAACTTGACAGCAACACACCTTCCGAGTTCCAACTACGATCTAGAGAAAAGGCTACAAGTTTCTACCTCTTAAGAACTTGTAGCAGAGTGATAGATTATAATCCATACATGACTGTAACAAAATTAGATAGTAGTGACGGCACATGTAGAAATTATTGACTTATCAGATAAAGGGTATCTGAATCTTCAAAAAGTCATTGATATACAAAATGGCATTTGCATCGGTGCACCATCACTATCATTACTTGTTGTAGCATTACCATCATCATCCCAACAATCCTTAAATTTTTAATAAAAACTTAGTTTGAAGTATTTAAATTGCTGCTAATGTGGGATGAAAGGCCTGCAGCAGACTATGCCTAAAACACCTTAACAGCCACATAGCTGAACTTGTAGATCTTAAAAGTTTATGAAAGTTATCTGTACAGCTACACTTTCACATATAACATGTCATTTACTTGTAATGTGTTCAATTGCACCTGGAAAATCATTAGAAGGTGACTGGTTGTTCGTCTAAGTATCAATAAAGAATTCCCCAATGATATTGGATGCTTAGCAGCCAGACACCAAGACCTATTTACATCGATAACATTTTCACATTTTGCAACTAGCAATTTAGCATTTTACTCCAGCCAATGAGTGGAATGAAAATGATGCACAACGCTAAGCTACATGATAGCGGTTTAGCTAGATATGTCCACTTCTTTTCAGATACACATTACTAATGCAAAGAAATTGGGACGGAGCATGTGTGTGTGAAAGAGAGCACACAATTTTCACAATAAGCAAAATTTAGGAATTTAAATTCATGTGATTTACTTGTTCATTTGGTATCTGTTGCGTTCCTAGTGGTTAATATTGTCGATAGCGTGACAAGTAAAGTAAGAGATTATAAACATACCTTTAAATGAGCATTATGACGTTTTCCTTCCTTCCACCGCCTAATCTGCCCGTCATTCATGGTCCTAAATCGTCCCTTAAAAGATCTGATAACATCCCAGGAGATATTAAGGTCTTCCTCACATGCTTTTACGTATCATATATTCAATATTTATAAGATTGAAACTTCAGGAAAGATAAGGGACATACGAATAAGCCTTCATTTTGTATTTCTTCAGCTTGGAGACTACTGGAGAAAGTGGCTGCCTACTCTTTAACTTCCTCTTCCTCTGCTTGAGGGTAAGATGGCGCACTTGCATGAACTACATATAACAGTCACGCTAAAATGCCATACCATGATAAATCTTCAATAAGCAGTTACTAAAACTGACATAAACTTTCTTTCCTGATATACTTTACCTCGTCAAATTATCGGTTATCGCCTTTCAGATTCATTAATGATATGAACCTCAATTACCTATCACATCACTGTTATAATCTATTCTACTCTTTTTGTTTCATAGAGAAGCAAGCATCTATAAAAATGTAGTCATAACAAACCTATAATCTTTACTTACATAATTGAATTTTCGTGAATCAAATACCAACTGTCATTCAACTAGTAGTCCAGGTTATAAACTTCAGCGAAGGTGGCAAAAGTAGTTATCCAATTGCATAACAGTTATATGATTAATCAAATAATTGACCTAATCTAAGAATGTATAACTGTTTCAT
This sequence comes from Pseudognaphalium luteoalbum, assembly GCA_963422505.1. Lineage (NCBI taxonomy): Eukaryota > Viridiplantae > Streptophyta > Magnoliopsida > Asterales > Asteraceae > Pseudognaphalium > Pseudognaphalium luteoalbum. Next base: position 12,260,955 of record OY730192.1, on the reverse strand, counting down.
TATATAAATTACAAATGGATTCATAAACAAACAAATAAGAAAGTAGAAAAAACCCTAACTTACGGATATAGGAAGTGAAGAAGCATGATTAAAAGTAGTCGTTGTTGTAACTTGTGATGTTGAAGGAGAACTGAAAAGTAGAGGATAAAAATTGGGGGGAATGAAGGAATGACGATGATTTAGGGTTTTGGTGAGGGGATTTGGGGGAGATGAATGGAAGAAACGGCGGCGGAGGTGGTGGTGGATTGATGGAAGTTGCGGTGGTTGTGGTTTAATTAATGATGACGGTGATGATGGTGAACGGATGACGGTGAGTGATCGGAATTTGGAGCACATTCGCTGCATTGTCACCGGCGTATCGGTTGAGGTGGTAACACGCCCTACTACTACTGCTGCTGCTGCTGCTGCCTTTGTTTTCACAATTTTATCGACCCAAACCCAATATCGTCAATACCCCCGGGGTTTAATTTTTTAGATCACGTCCGTGTAGCCGTCTAGCATCCCGCAACGATTCCATCAGTTAACGAGTTATTCGAGTTCAAGAAACGAGTTATTTGAGTTCGAATCCGTGTTCAAATGTGTTTAGTCATTTCAAATATTTTTGAACTTGAACTAAGATTACTCTTTCTAATACTTTTACATTTCGATCTTAGATATTTTATGTTCGGCTCAATTTGTTTGAAAGGTAGTTTAAGTATTTTGAGTCTACAAACCTAATCAAGTTTAACTAGTGAAATGAACTAACAATAGTAATTAATGTGATTTGACTCGAAAAATATTAAGTACAAGCAAGATCATGAACGCGCGAAGGTGGACTATGAAGCGGATTAGTCGTGCTTGAACCCGTAAATGTATCACATGAGCGTCAAAAATTAGCTCAAAAACATTATCTAACTAGATAATCTAGCCTCAAATTGGCTTTTTTCACACTTGGTTAGTGTTGTTTTTGTTGTATATTGTATGGTAAATTTGTCATTTCAGTGTTAAGATTGTGTGTCATTTTCGCCTCCTAAGCTAGGGTGATGGTTGAAACAAGTGACAATTCATTATAAGTTGATTTTATGCCGGTTGCCGAATCTCATGATCCATTTCCGGCATAATAGCTTGTGCTTATTAGAAGTAAATACTTATAAGCACCAAATGACATATGGTTTATGCTAAAGTTGATCTTGAGTTTTTGATATACAAACAAATAAACAATCACTAAAATCTTCCGGATTTGCTCATGTAAAATACATACTGTTTTTAGCTTATTATGATAGAAACTTTACATCTGTACTAAAATGACTTCAAATTTGTTTTATTCTGATATAACTTTTATTTCAATAACTAATAAATTGTTGAATAATCCGAGATAAAATGCTTACATTTATCGTCGTTAAAGAAAATATCAAACCCATATTGTTAGAGTACGAGGTGTCGTGACACCTTGAAAATAATGTTGCTGGTGTGTTATGAAGTCGTGGCATACTGTGTTCATCGGTGCATACTTCATCATGAATTGACTATGAATCTCCCCGGCGTATCACCAGCGGTCCAAATACGTTCTCAAATCCGTTAACAAAGGTTACATGAAACTCCATCATTTTCACAACCTCCGCCACTTTTCTCCTTTCAAAAGTATCCATTTATTCTCCACAGTTTCGCAACCCAAATGGAACTCAACACAAACCAATCTCTTCATCACAAACCCAACTTTATTACTAATAGAATCATGCAATTCAATGTCCCAATTGAAACAAATTCAAGCGCAAATGACCCGAACCGGTCTCATTTTCCATGTTTTCCCAGTAAGCAGAATCCTAACATTCTGTGCTTTATCACACACTGGAAACGTAACCCACGCTCAGCTTCTTTTCGACCAGTTTCCTAACCCTAATGTTTACATGTGGAATGTTATGATCAGAGGGTATTTGAAATCACATTTGTATTCAACTGGGTTTTGTCTGTTTCGGTTGATGGTACGAAAACGGGTTGAAATGGATAGGAGAAGTTATGTGTTTGGACTGAAAGCTTGTGAGGGGTTGGATGCGGTTGAAATGGTGCATTGTTTGGTTTTCAAAGTGGGGTTTGGTTATGATTTAGTTGTGCAAAACGGGCTGGTTCATATTTATGGGGATAAAGGGCGGGTGGAGTGTGCACGTAAGGTGTTTGATGAAATGTGTGAGAGAGATGTTGTTTCCTGGAGCAGTTTGATTAATGGGTGTGTGAAGAATGGGATGGCAGATGAGGCGTTGCAAATGTTTGAGATGATGAAAAGTAGTGGGGTTGAGGCGAATGAGGTTACGATGATAGCGGTGTTTTCTGCTTGTTCTCAGAAAGGGGATTTGGAGTTGGGGAAATCTACTCATGAGTATGTTATAAAGATGAATTTGAATATGAGTTTGAATTTGATGAATTCGGTGTTGGATATGTATGTAAAATGTGGTTCTTTGGTTACAGCTAAAGAGATTTTCGAGAGTATGATTGATAAGGATGTTTTCTCGTGGACGAGTATGATTAACGGGTATGCTAAAAACGGGGAGTTGATTTTGGCGAAGCAGATGTTTGATGAAATGCCTGAGAGAAATATTGTATCATGGAATGCTATGATTTCGGGTTATTCGCAAAATAATAAACCGAAGGAAGCTTTAGAGCTCTTTTACGACATGGAAAATGAAGGTTTGGTTCCTATAGAGAGCACTTTAGTATGTGTACTTTCGGCTTGTGCTCAATCAGGTTGCTTAGATTTAGGCCAATGGATATATATTTATCACGTCAAGCAAAACCGCATTCAACTTACCGTGACACTAGGAAATGCGTTTATTGATATGTATGCTAAATGTGGGAACATTGATGCAGCGTTAGAGCTTTTCAATGAAATGCAAGTGAAAGATTTAGTATCTTGGAACTCGATGATTGTTGGTTTTGCTTCTCATGGGCATGCGGTAAAGGCCCTTGATCTTTTCGAACAAATGAAAGTGAAGGGATACAATTCCGATGAAATTACATTCGTTGGTGTACTATCTGCGTGTAGTCATGGAGGTTTACTTGCTCAAGGAAGAAGTTATTTCAAAGAAATGGAGAAAGAATATGGATTAAAACCAACATTAGAGCATTATGCGTGCATGATCGATTTACTAGGAAGACTTGGGCTGTTAGATGAAGCTTATGGGTTGATAAAAGAGATGCCTATGGAACCCGATAAAGCTGTTTGGGGAGCGATTCTTAATGCATGTAGGATGCATGGTAATTTTGGGCTAGGTAAATTTGCTACTGAGAAACTACTAAAATTGGATCCAAATGATAGTGGTGTGTATGTGCTTATGGAAAGTTTGTGTGCGACTAGATGTAAATGGGAAGAAGTGAAAATGGTTAGAAGTATGATGAGAGGGAATGGTGTTAAGAAAACACCAGGGCGTAGTTGTATAGAAGTTGAGGGTGAGTTTCATGAGTTTTTGGTTGCTGATAAGTCTCACCCTAAATCTGAAAATATATATAAGGTTTTGGGTGAGATAATATTATTGTCAACGTTGGAAGATTTATCAGATGCCAACCTTTTATGTATTGCTGAGAATGATGTACAGAAAATCATGTTGAGTTAGATTCTATTGTTGATTGCACATTTATAGAGATCAAATCATACAGAATTGTATCGCTAGCACAATGGTATAACTATAAATTGCTGATGTAAGGGGTAGAGTGTTGCCACAGGAAGCGAAATAGAAAGAATGAAAGAACAATCACAAATCAAGAAAGCTTATCAAATATTTTGTTCAGAACCAAGTCGAAACAGTGATTTGGAGTTATTCAGGCTTTTGATTCTTTCAGAATGTTTTATGAAACAGGCATTTATGATTGGTATATATGGTTGGTAAGAAGTGAACTAATCTTCAATCTTATATATTCATGCTAGTGTCAGGATCTCATACACAAGTCGGTTGAATGGGTTTACAAGTACAAAACACACAGGTGATCATAGTTGGTTCTATCAAAAAAGCTAATTGTATTCTTTTGATTTATTGAAGGTAAACTTTTGGGGCATTTGAGTTAGATCTTGATTCAAATGTTATTGATAAGTTGATGCAGGATCTTTCAAGTGTATGATGTAACATTGCTCCTGAGTTCAACCAGCTAAATATTACGGATTTAACATCTGGGTACGTTTTTTCGCGAACTTGTATCTGTTCCCATAGCAACATATGATATGATGATTGATTAAAGAGATAAAGCTTAGTTGCTAGAATTGTATGGTAACATGGCCTTAACTATTTACAGTTCTAAAATAGCTGATATCTAATTTCAATATATACTTGCTGTTATTACATCCCTTATTCTTATATGTCATAAACATTGGATTTGAATTATTATTTGTTGCCTTTCCTACACAACCACCTACCATGTTGCATTCTTGCTATATAAGATGCACACTGTATACATACATGTTGACATAATTTTTTGCATAAGTTTTTGACCAAATGCGTGTGGGGTTTATATATATATGTTGACATGATGATTTTCATTGTTTGTATTCTATTTTTTTCCGGGATTTATAGTAAATGGTAATGGTAACTAAGATATAAACGATTGAAACATAAAAAGTTATAAACCTATTGTGTTTGACATACTAAATTGATGGCATTGACAAAGACGAAAACGAGAAGATAATTTAAGAATTGAAAATTGAATACTATCATTTCATACAAGAGTATGTTTAAATTATTATCAAAGTCAAAAGGAACTAACTTGACGGGTGATGATGAAACTGGATTCTATTTATATCCTAAGGTGGCTTCACTTAGAGTTCTTGTGGAAACCACTCGAAAATAATGACCAATAAATTGTTCTATTTCAAGCGTATTATTCTTGTTAAACATATATATTACAACTTTAAGGTATGGATTGCATTTTTATAGATGTCATTGGTAAAATCATCATCGGTGCAGATCAAATGGGTTCAATTCAGTAAATTTTGCAAATGTGACTCAGCCGAACTCATTCAATATACATTGAAAGGATATATGTATCTTATGAGACCTCCCATGACTATTTTTTTCAACAACATCAAAAACAAAATGATCCTTATTACAGAATAATGATTTATATGTTCAGCAAAAATCAAGATATGATTGAATTTTTTTATTTATTTGTCGGTCTCTTTTTTCGAGTGATTATATCCCACAGGAGTTCTTAGTGGAGCCACATTTGGATAAAATGGAAGCGCAATTCCGTCGTCACGGCGTCACCCATCAAAGGATCAAATTTTGTATGCTTGCTAATAATCATTTCCAAGTCGTCTTGTATGAGATGATGCTTTTTTCATTCCAGTAATCCAGTTCTCTATATTATGTCGTCTTTTTTGTCGGTTCAGTGAATCGGGTATGTCGAACACAATAGGTTCTTAATTGTCTGTTGCATCATATTGGAATACAGAAGAACTTTATGTATCTCAAAGATCGGGGGTCTAGCACCAGCAACTTTAGGATTGCAGGTTCACCATCACCACCAATTCACCATGAGGGTTATGTTATCATTATTATTAAAAACATTTTTTTGTGAGTCAATATTGAAGTTTTGGATTAAGTGATATCTGTGTGCTTTGGCTAGGTACACAATAGTTATACATAAATGGTGAGTTGTCAACTACAAACTATGTTGTAAATAGTACACGCTTATCAACCATAAGTCTAACCGTCCGTTATGAATCATATATATAGTCTGGTCTTGACTGATGTCTTGCTGATTTTCAGTCATATGATGTTAGTTATAACTGATTTTGGGTTAAGGATGATTTTGAAATGGATGGAAGTTCTTACGGTAACATGTGTGAAATAAAAAGTGATTTAGTTTATACATTTTCATCTGTGCATTTATTTCCTAAATGTGTATGACAACTATATCGTGACACATGACGATATGTGCATTTAGTACATACTCTAAATGTGTGCCACATGACGACGGGTGTGTTCGAGAAACTAGCTAGTAGCTGGAGTTATAAGCTTATAGCTAGAGCTGGTTTATTAAGCTGGAAGTTGAAACTTATTGTTTCATAAATGTTTGTCAAACAACGTGGAGTTTAAAGATGTGAATCAACATAAAATAACAAAAAAACACGTGATAAATAATTTATAAGAGGTATTTGTGTAATTTCTCGTTCATAAGCTAGAAATTTATTTTAAAAGCTAATTCTAGTATTTATTTTGTTAGAACTTACTATTCTTTTTTTTTTTAAGGAAAAACCTTAATTTTTTAATGCCAAACAATGATAGAAGATTAATCATATGAAAAATAAGTTTAGGCTCCAATAAGCTCATACAAGCTACATTGCCAAACACTCTCCCACCTACGGAATTTTTCTAAGCGATTATTTTCATAAATCAGTTTTTCTAAGGGATTGTAATCAACAATATATATACGTTGTTCATTCACTTTAAAAGCATCCAAGAATCTATAATCCTAGAAACTATCTCATATTAAAAAGGCATAAGGAGGCCATTAATGGTTAAAAGACTCGACGAGAAACCCAATTGTGAGATGAAGAAAGAGGTCTACAAATATATTTATTTAAATAAAATCTGCTTAAAATCTTAACATGTCATGTTTATGATCATTATTGAATGATCATTTAGAAGACAAGTTATATGGGTTTAAACTCAATGCCTTGCACAATAAGGCCTTTCATTCGGATGTTAATGGAGCTCACCAAATCAACACGCATCAAAATCTCGGCGGTAGTAACAGTTTGGAACTCCCATATCTTAACTTCCATCCAGCCATCATTCCTTTGTTGTGGAAGGCCTTCCAATTTTTGTCTCAATGGGTTGTGGAGGTTCTGATCAACATTTGGTCCGATAATTGGGGTAGGAGAAGGGCTAACTAGAAAAATAAACCGATAGTCAGTCTCTTCCCAACCTTCTTTACGCAAGTTGTTATCTGCATAATCATAATGTTGCCAATCTTCTTTATCAAAATCTTTGTCCCTCACTTTCAAAGGATCCTCGAGTTTGGATGGGTCTTCTGGTAGTTTGTAGATAAGGTAACATCCATATGATTCTTGAGGTGACAATATTTGGGATTTGATTTTGCATTCGATACGAAAGCATTTGATTGGATCAAAAGCCTCTTGTCCAAATCTGTGAGAAAACACGTGGCATGTTATACATAAAGTTATAACTGATTAGAGTAATATGTTTTGCCATGGCTGTAGTTACTATGTTCAAGAAAAGACTACTATTACATACTCCATTAAGATTCCCTTAAAAACTTGTACTACACTTATTTGTCAAATTTAGACATGTCTAAAAGAAAACAGGTTCGGAGATTGAAAAATAACCTTGATTCAGTCGTAGACTGCCAACTCCATTCTGTATCATTCAAAGCTGCTCTTGCTGGTAGAATATAACATTTCTTCCACTTTTGGCCAAATAAAACCACTGGCAAATAATAAATATGTATGTAAGTATTTGTTTAGCAATATTAAAAATTTAACAATATTGAAAATAAGGGCCTGCTCCCGAGTTGTTTTTTCGGAAGAAGAGAAGAGAAGCTGGAAGAAGTATGAATCACATTGTGTTCCAGAGTTTTGTTTACGGAGAGAAGAGAAAAGAAGTGGGAGGAGGATTTGAGCTGTTTCACTATAATGATCATAAACTAATTCTTAATAAATGAGATGAACATATCAACAAATAATAGAAAGAGGCAAGATAAATTATTCCAATCTTTAAGCACTTGTAAAACAATTTTATTGTGGTGCTTCTTATTGAAAAGGTGAAATCGCGGATTAGAACTAATGAAGGAATGGGGAAGTGGATTAATTGAAGGAACGAAAAAAGCAACCAACTTAGCCATCTTTGATGACTCCGTAAACAAAATTTATATCATCCCCTGAGTGAGTATAAAATAGTATCTAGCAAAATATTCTAAATCACTGTTTCCCTTAAAGCATTTACTTCCCTGTGGATTTTTCTCCACGAAGCTATTACAGTAATGCATCACTAATATCATAGTACGTACCTCTCCACCGTTCTTGATTGGGAACCCCTTACAAAGAAGAGAGCAGAGTTCCTTCTTCGTTGTCCATTGAACAGTGCTATCTTTTGACCACTTGATTATTTCTTCATAATCATTTGGCAAGTTTTGTTCCCAGTCTAAGTCTGAATCTGATATGGGTTGCATATCCACATTCTCATTCTCCAACACCTCACGTTCCACCTATAAAAAGTAAACTTAGTATAATAGTCAGTATGGATGAATGATATTCTCCTAATGTGTACTATCAGGGAACACAAATTTTCTCTTCAAGTAGGTGAGCCGAGTGGGTTCTCTTACAATTATGGGTCCTTACAACATGTTAAACAAAAAAGAAAATAAAGGAAAAGATTTAAATGAACGAACTGGTATTCGTCAACTTACTTTCTCCAGTGGCCTAAGCTCGATTCCTTCTACGACTGTGGATGGATAATAATATTTAGAGCCCTCAAACTGAATATTCAGATCAAAAGATTTCCCGTCACTAGTAAACTGATACAATTCGAGCATGACCCATCCATCTTCTCGCTCATCTGCAAAGTGTCTGATTGAAGATTCCGTCTCCCCTTCCAATTTGTATCTGAGGCCTATATATCTTAGTTTGCTGAAAGTCTTGTTTGAGCGGGAAAACTTGAATACAAGGTTCACAGTGTATGTGACTTGGGGTGATAAGAATTCAGCTCTAACATGTGTTTTGTATTTCCCATAATATGATTCATAGCAGGGCAGAGGAAACCTGTATGAAGAATAAACAAGAGTAAATTCTATAGATGGTCTCTGTGGTTTATATCAATTTACGAAAACAGTCCCTAAACTTCTTTTTTCACTTTTTTAGTCCAATAAGTTTACATTTTGCTCGAAAATGGTCCCTCACCCACCTAAAATGACTAAAGTACCCTTTGACCGTTTAAATCGTGACTATCCAGTAATGACAAAAGGAAGGGTACTTTAGTCATTTTAGGTGGATGAGGGACCATTTTCGAGCAAAACATAAACTTATTGGACTGAAAAAGTAAAAAAAGAAGTTTAGGGACTGTTTTCGTAAATCGGTGTAAACCACGGGGACCATCTATAGAATTTACTCAATAAACAAAGAATAATACATTATTAGTAGTACTACATACTTGTGAAATAGTCTCTAAAAAAAAGAGAGAAGGACAAGTCACCTTGAATTATACTTGGACGTATTCAAATATTTGTAGTTTCCAACTTTATCTGGTTTTAAACACTCTGCAGCAGATATCATTTCACAATGTCCTCCATTTTTGTTTAATGAAAACCACTGTGCATCAAACAATTTCCAGTTAGTCCTACTGAATTAAGATGAGTACATTAAAAATGGTAAACATATGGAGGATGAGAAATTTCTTAGTCTACCATCAAAACTTATAAGTAAAGGGAAATTATGTTTGCTTGTACTGTATTTATCAGAATTCACCCTCCTTCATATTTATATTCGTATACTTGAAGATATAATTAGTTACCTTCTTCCCCGCGTTAAGCAGGACCCCTTTTGAGAGAAGCACTTTCAGTTCCTCTATGGATCTGTCGAAGAGATGAGGTGGCGCATTTCTAAGTATCTCTGCATACTCCTTTGGCAGATTCAGAGCATGATCCATCTGAAATCGAAGTGCAATCTCAAGTTTTCCCACAACTTCTGCCATCGTTGGCCGTTCTTCACAGGTTTTATTCAAACATTGGAATGCAACCCCTGAAAATGTTTCCAATGAATTCGAATCTATTTGTTGCATGATCAGATCTTGAAATATGATCTCATCTAATTTATTTTGTTTGTAGCAACGTCTCCACTTCGGCACTAAACTCAAAGTTTGACCATTGATATAGTCATAGCACAGTCTTCCACACAAGACTTCAAGTAAGACAACGCCAAAAGAGTACACATCTGACTCTTTGGTGAGGATGCCCCTCACTAGATATTGTGGATCTGGGTACCTACAACACTGGTGACTAGAAATGTGTACGGCTGATTAGCAGGTGCTATTCTCGACAATCCCATGTCAGAAACTTTAGCATTCCAGTTCTCATCCAGTAGAATGTTGGAACTTTTAATATCTCGATGAAGAACTCTTTGTTGTCCCCCATTATGATTATGAAGGTAGCTTAATCCTCTTGCAGCATCAATACATATATGGATCCGTTGAGTCCATGTAAGAGAAGAGGCATTTAAATGGCGATCGAGACTTCGATTAGATGCATACTCATATACAAGTATCTTCACATCACCCTCATCACAAAATCCCAAGAGAGAGATGAGATTTTTATGTGTGAAACAGGAAAGCGTCATGATCTCCTTCCAGAATTCGGACTCTCCTTGCCCATAGTTACGATCTAGACACTTGAAAGCGACAATGCTCCGCCCCTTAGAGTGAGTTATTTCTCCTCTATACACCTTTCCAAAACCACCCTTTCCTATAACTCTGTCCTCATCAAAGTTGTTGGTGGCTGATATTATCTCTTCCAGTTGAATTGCAAGATGTTGAAAATCTTTCATGAATTTCTCCATTACTCGTGGATCAAACAATTAATACTAGATTTATAATCAAAAGATGGTTAACAATGGAAAAAGGGACTACTTAATACACAGCAGATGTGTTTAGATTAATTTAGCGGAGCGCAATACCTATGTATACTTTGTATATAGACATATACAAAGTACAAGAATTATATCATGTTACACCACAAACCTTAATTAATCAACCTGGTCAACCACAGATTTACCCAATTGGATAGATATTGAAATTATCAAATTGTAGTTGTGATAAGTGCCAAAGTCAACTGTACAACAACAACAACAATTGCATTTAAAAAAGATTTCACTTCTACTTGTTATAAACGGGAATATTCTTGGGTGTTTATCAAGTCTCAATTATTTGATGATGTTTATTAAGTGGGTTAAGTATCTGAAAATGCATCCAACTTGTCTCGAATATCTATTGTATGTATCATACTTACCGAAGGTGTATTTAATGCATCCAACTTTCAAAAACGGTTTATTGTATGTATTTTGATGATGTGTCATCTTCTAAGGATGCCACGTGTCATCTTAAACGGACGACACATCATCAAAATACATACAATAAACCGTTTTTGAAAGTTAGATGCATTAAATACACCTCCTGTAAGTATGATACATACAATAGACATTCGGGACAAATTGGATGCATTTCCAGATACTTAACCCTGAACTTAACGCGTTTAGGTGAGATGTCCTTATCACATCATTTGGAAAGAAAAAAAGGTTTTAACTCAATCACAAGTTCAATGTTCTATAAGTCATAATGACTGAGCCTTAAAAACATGCAGTTCAACAGAAGCAAACTGCAGATTGATCTTTACTGTAGACTCCTCTTTACTGATATTACTGTTCAGAAAAAAATACTAAAATAAAAGAAAATACGAGCCCAAATTTCAACCATGATTTTTAGGTTGAACTTGACACGTAAATGACAGATGTGATACTTCACTTATATAAGGTTGAAATGAGAAATATGTGATAGACATATAAATACTCTTATATATCATTAGCCATCAGATATAAAACTTTGAAATTGGCACATAAATAATACTAATTTTTGTTTGATAGCAAGTCATAGCAGAAACAGACCTGATTGGAGCCGCATTTAACTCTCAGTGCATGCAGGGATTCTGGACCGCAAACAACTTGAAATCCCCTACCAGACAGTTGTACGCAAACATGAAAACGGGTTAAGACAAAAACATCACCTAACCAATGCAAAAAACTCTTGTCCTGGAACAGCTATAAAGCTATCAAAGAAATACTTATCAGTTATGTAAAAGAGCTAGGCTGAACAAATCAGTAAATACATAATTAAGATGAAAAGAAATTCAAAATACGTGCATACGTACTGACATAGATATACATGATGGCATGATGCACACGGACTATTAAAGCTGGCCCCAAGTGAAGCAAACGAAGCAATCAACGTGGCACACTTGTGTCACTGGGACTGCCAATTCATAACGCTTACTAAACAACTGTTTTTTTATGTTTTTTTTATTCAGAACCAATTTCAAATAAAGACTTTGAGTCAAACAGGCTTTTGAGACGTTCAACAACAAAGCCTATTGAATCAAACTGGTACTCTGATTGGTATATATGATTGGTAAGAAATGAACTGATCTTCAAGTGTATTATACCAATGATAGGCGGTTCTATTAAAGCTTAATTGTATGGTTTCATCAGGTTCACTGGAATAAAATGTTTATACAAGTTCACACGATCTTTAATGTGATAAATAACGTATCAATCATGTTAAATATGTTTTTATTGACATATATGTCAATCAAACTATATGAATAGATCTTGACTGCTCACCTAAAACTTCTAAAATAATCTGCATATTAGTAGCAAGCTGATACATTGTGTTTTCTGCAGTAAATTCATGAACAAGACCATTGATCTCAATCCAACTACATCCAGGTTGTTTCTTAATATTCTGACTTCTCATCATCTTTCTTATTTTTAATGCATCTTCCCACTTGTTAGCTAACCGATACACGTTCCAAAGAAGTACGTGCACTCCATCATCATATGGCTCTAACTCGAGTACTTTCTTTGCTGCTATTTCAGCTAACTGTAACTCTCTCTTTATCATACAAGCACTTAAAACCGACCTCCAAATAACAGCATCGGGTTCAAAAGGCATATTTTTTATCAGCTCCAACGCTTCATCTACATGCCCTGCCCTGCAAAAAAGATCCACCATACAACCATAGTGTTTGATACTGGGTTTGAAACGATATATATATATTTTGTCAAATAAAGATCGCCCTTCTTCAATTAGTCCTCCATGACCACAAGCTGATAAAACGGACAAAAAAGTAACTTCATTTGGAATCAACCCACTTGACACCATATCGTCAAACGCTTTCACTGTTAATCTACCTTCTCCGTGCAATGCCAAACCTGATATCAAACTTGTCCAAGAAAAAACGTCTTTTTGAGCCATTTCGCTAAATACTTTTCTTGCTAGATCTAAGCTTCCACCTTTACAATACATATCTATCAAAGCGTTATTCACCGAAACGTCACTAACAAAATCAGCTACCTTGTTAACATACCCATGTAACGACCCACCAAAATCAAGCGCACCAATATCAGCACAGCCAGAAAGTACCGCAACAATTGTAATAGAGGTAGGACGATTGCTATTTCCATCACCACCTTCACTTCTCATCTCCTGAAACAACTTCAACCCACGAATAACATCCTTAAATCGAACATACCCCACAATCATTGCCGTCCAAGAAATAACGTTTCGTTCAGGCATTTCATCAAACACTTGTCCAGCACTTTCAATATCACCACACATAACATACCCATTAACCAAACTAGTCCAACTAGCAACATCCTTCACACCCATCAATTCAAACACTTTCCTACCCAATTCAACCCGCCCATTTCGTGCGTATAAATCGATCAACGCATTACGAACAATCGGTCCTTTTTCTTCACCTTCACACTCACCCAACTCATATCTCACCACCATTCCATGAACTATTCTCCCAACAACCAAATTCTTAGCCAACCCACACGCCGAAATCGCAGCAACAATACAATGCCCGTCGGGTTTCAACCGCATTGAGTTGATCATTTCGGAGTATAAAGCAAGGGTCTTGTAAGGTTGTTGAGTTTGCAAGTAAAGTGACATCAAACAAGTCCATGAAACTATGTCTGGGGTTTGAATTTGGTTGAATGTGTTGTGAGCTTTTGTTGGATTGTTGAGTTTTTTGGCGTATATATTTAAGAGTTTACATGCAAAATGTTGATGAGTGGAAATGAGACCTAAAGTTATGGAGTGAGCGTGGATTTGGGAGATTAGATTCGCGTTTCTGTTACATTTATCGAGTAACGATTTAAGAGATGATAAACGATTGTTCATAATAATGTTATAGTGATCGATGATACCTATTCATTGCTTATCGCAGAAATAAAGCGCAATTTTGCTTGCATTGACATCAGGTTACAGTCAAAACAGCAATTTTGATCGAACATATGTTTCACTTTGCAACCTGCATCTTTACTCAGCTACATTTAATGCCTCATACTTTTATTTTTTCAAACATTTGACACATTTTTACCATTTTCTTATACAAATAGCCCTTTGTGACACAACCCACTACAGATGTTTAAAAAAAGCTAATGTAATAATGTTGAAGTAGATATTATAAATTTGATCAACCTTTTTGACATCATGGACTCATACCCCCTTTGAGATTGTTTAGGTTGCCAACCTCCTCTGTTACAATGATAGTAATAAAATCAAGTTCGTGTTGTTTTATATCTAACTTGGTTGAGTTTCGTGGTGATTTTGAATAAGAGGATTCATAGAAAATACATTTTGTTTCATAAAAGACTTTATACAATCAAGTAATAGAAGTTGTATCACTATTGATGATGAGTTCGCTTCCAAGTACTATAATATAAGGAACTAGGATTGTCCTACATATAAGTTTTATTTTATTCAAGTGGTTTGTTCGGTCTAATTTCATTCATGTATCATGTCGGTTACAATATTAATATTAATACATCTATATGATATGAAGTATTAATAGTCCTAAGAAACTCATCCATATAGACGTTTAGTTCTACTTTGAAATTTGAATATGAACATCACTACTAAAAGGGGATTCATCATTAGACACATTACACTTGAAACTAGGGTTAGTGCATTTCATGGGAAGAATTGAAATTTCCCGAGGATCGAGGAGGAACCGGACTGTAACCGAAATACTCGATGATATATGGTACGGTTCGTGATCCATAGTTTTTTATATATTTGGGATTCGATCTGGTCCTAGACCAAACCCGAAAAAATAGGAAATGGGCCGAACATCGTAAACATTCATTAGATATATTATATAATTTCATATAACTTCCTTATGTATCGTCAAAAAATAATTACTCATCAAACTTCCTTGTTACCTATGTTGGACTCAGTTGGCTATATAAATCTTGTTTATATATGTTTATACACCTTCGTGGCTTCATATCCTGTTCCCTTATATTTTATATCGAAATTATATAATGGTCAACATTACCATCATCAAGGTGGTCTATTGGTTGACATCCTGATATCTGATTATAAGAAGTCTCAGGTTCAAACCTCTATATCAGTACATCTTGGGGTGG
Organism: Pseudognaphalium luteoalbum; assembly: GCA_963422505.1. NCBI lineage: Eukaryota > Viridiplantae > Streptophyta > Magnoliopsida > Asterales > Asteraceae > Pseudognaphalium > Pseudognaphalium luteoalbum. Next base: position 12,245,774 of record OY730192.1, on the reverse strand, counting down.
CTATTAAAAGCGTTAGATTGTTTATATAACCAAGGTGATTTATTGTTATTTTCTTTAAACCTCTATACTTGAATATGTTTATGCAATTACTTTGAAATATATAGCTCCTCTATCTAATCGTTATTATTCAAGCTTCAACCCTTATAGTGCCATTTAAGTTAAAGTGTTTCACAACTTAAATAGTAATATATGAAAATATTTCTATAGCATTTTACCCCTTGAACTTCATTCGCAAATTACAATCATACACATGATATATGGCTTTAAAAGTAAGCCCCAAACAAGGACCCAAATACATGAATCTAACAAATGATTCCCACGTCAACGGTTTTCAAACATCGACTATACACAAATGATAATGAAATCACGCATAACCAATTGGGTCGGTCTTTTAGACCGAACCGAGTAGGACCATTATAAAACCGAACTGAACCAAAGCGATAACATATGATATGGTCCTCGTCCAAAAATCTGATACAAATCGGGTCTCGGGACCGAATCAAACCGAGAAAGTTTAATCCGGTTCCAGACCACGCACACCACTACTTGAAACTATGACGATTGCATACCCCATGCGAATAAACTTTTAGGGCATAAAAGGGATCCTGAGTGTCATATCACATTCTTAAAAAATAAGTCTACTTTTAGAGCGTGTAACTTAATTTTAATGTAACATTCGAATGTGACCTCCTCTTCCATTCCCGGTATTTTCTTCCAATGCATTCAAATAAATCAAATGACAAAACATGATTGATTTATATGCAATTTTACATTGTCACTACTTAAAGTTAATTCTCTTCAATTTCAAACTATGTCTAGCTACTAAAAATCATGTTAAAGAAAAAAAAACCCCTACTATTGTTACAAATTTTACAACTATAATTTACAAGTCAAACTAAAATTGGTAAAAAAGTCAAACATAATTCGTTCTCGATCTCTCCGTTTTCACCCTTAAAATTTGAAATTGAAAAACAAAAACAGAACCAAACCAAAATCATCTCCTTGTTTCTCTCTTCAAAATTACCGGATCATATTTAAATCCATCATCCTTCCCAAAATCACATTATCATTTTTTATTCTTTGAACTTTTGTTGCTTTTTGGATTACAAATCCAGATTCTTAAAATGAGTACATGGGAGCTTCTTAATGTCGAACCTTTAGAACTCAAATTCCCTTGTAAGTTTCCGATCTCAATCAATTACCGATCTACAATTATCAATGCCATTCTGTTTATATTAATTTCAATGTTTTGATTTTGTGGATGATTAGTTGAATTGAAGAAACAGATCTCTTGCTCGCTTCAATTGTTGAATAAAACCGAGAATCATGTAGCTTTCAAGGTAAATTTTTGCATGTTAATTTTTAGGTTATAATGATTGGAATTAGGGATTTTTATTTGTGATTTGTTTTGTTGAAGGATTAGGAATTTGATACATTGTGTTGTATGATTGATGGAATCTGAAATTTGTGACTGTCTGATTGTGATCGTGACCTGAATTTTGAGGAATTGATTTTTTTATTAAATTTTATTGAAATTTTATGAGAATGGAAAATTTTCAGGTGAAAACGACGAATCCGAAGAAGTATTGTGTTCGTCCAAATACTGGTGTTGTTTTGCCTCGATCAACATGTGATGTTATAGGTACATTACCCGTAGCATTTTCTCATTTAAGTTTTTTGCATTGTTGTTGAGGAACTTGTATTTGAATCAGAATGTGATCTGGTATTTCAAATTATCGAAAGTTCGAATGGCTTTTTTTGATGCAATCGCAAATTTTAAATTTGAGGGGCACATTGATTGAATAGGTGTCTAACGTTTAAGAATGAACAATGTGTGATCAATATATCTTTCCGTAAAATTGGCGTTTAAGGCATTGTATTTGGTATCTTGAATCTTGATGCATACTACATTGTTTATTTGTTTATTTATTTTTCATGCTTCCGCAAGAATGGCCAATGTTGATTGAATAGTGGAAATAAAACTGCCATTGTACTTGAGTTTGGTCCTAAGTTGCTAATTATAAAGACATACAGTATTGCCAGAATGTTGGACTGTTGAACAAATTTTGGAAATGGACACAAAAAATAGGGATTGTACCTACAAATGTCCGTCCTTAAAAACTCACTTATGATATATTCTTTTTCTTTCTGCATTTTTACTATAGTGTTTGTTTGTGTGTAATGAAAGAACTTGCATGATGGTTTTGGGTGGAGGTATATGCATTTGTAACTTTTACTTGGTTCTTGGTAGTGTTTATGAGAATAGTTTGAATACATAATGTCGATTTTCAGATCTTATGTTTAATTAAACCAGAGGTAGTAATTATTGTGTAGACCATATGAGATTATATGCATTTTGCGTATGCTATACCAGTTTTAACAAGTACTTTATATTACAAATAGGGTGACTTATTTTAGAAATCTAAATTCAATTAAAAGGCACAGACTCTGCATATGTTGCATTCTTCGTTAAATATCTAGTTTTACTACAGTAACAATGCAAGCTCAGAAGGAAGCTCCTCCTGACATGCAATGCAAAGACAAGTTTCTGCTTCAAAGTGTCGTTGCAACTGCAGGAGTAGCCCCCAAGGACATCACCCCGGAAATGGTAATTACATGCTCCAATTTATCTAGAGGTGGCAATATGGGCAGGTTGGGTAACAGTTTACATGGGTAATTTTACTAAGGGTCGCCGACCCGTCTAACATTCAATGTCTCGTTTTTTAATATTTTCGAAATCAGTGTATTAAATAAGATGATATAGAAAATGATAACTATTTACTTAAATTGTCAAGGGACAGTCTATGAACCCCAAAATGTCACTAAATTTTATGTACAAAATGAGGTGGCTTACAACCTGGACCATTTGATTAAATTAAAGAATTTTCTCTCTTTATGTGTATGGCTCATATTATATGCTACATTATATTGTAATGACAGTTTAGTAATTTTTCTTTTATAAGTGCAACATTCTTCATTTGTTAATAATAATAGATTTAACAGATCTTAAGCATATAAAACAATATGGGTGGCTAAACTCTAGATACTACTTGCTTGACCCATGATAAAATAAAAACAAATATTGACCCGTTTTAGGCAAATGGGCCAACGTTGCCACCTTTATGTCGTAGCTTATCACAACCTTTTTATCACCTAAAAATCGTTACTATCTGATACCATGAATTTACAGTTCAGTAAGCAGCCAGGACGTGTTGTGGAAGAGTGCAAATTGAGAGTGATATATCTTCCTCCACCCCAACCACCCTCACCAGTTCTCGAGGATCCTGATGAAGGGGCGTCACCAAAGGTTTCCTTCGATAGTGGGAATTTGAATGGAACAGAGGTTACTTTTTATCCATGCAATGTTCCGATTTTTAACTCTGTTTATTGCCTTGGTCAGTTTATTATCTGCTGCTTCTTGTTGACACTTTCAGGTTTCAAGACAGTATGTGGATTCTGATGATAAATCCTCAGAGGTGAGTTGACATTTACGTGTGAATTGCTTATTATAGATTTCTGTCATTTGGACATAATTTCAAATGCTGTATACTTGTGTTGATGCAACATATTTATATGGAAGCTTAATTATCAGGATATATCCCTTATCGTTGAATGTCACAGTCATTATCAAATCTACCACCAGAACAATTCTTGTCACATCTTTAATCTTTTGTAATCTCAATTCATATGATATCAGAAGACAAACGTGGACTTGAATTGATTGCGTAACTCATATACCTTTTTTTGCTGCCTTTATGTGACATGCATCGGATTTACATTAATCTAACATCATATTAACTGGCATGACTTGATGGTCACCCTTGTGAATGTGTTGACATATACATATTCCTTTATCAATAGTAACAACTCTAAGAAGAAATAAAATCCCATGTTCATCACTACTTTTGGTACTGGAGTTGCTTAAATTTTTTATATTAACCCTCGTGCATTTGCAGGCAAGATCTCTCATTTCAAAGTTGGTCGAGGAGAAGAATGCTGCTCTTCAACAATGCACCAAAATTCGACAAGAAATGGTAAGACATGATTTATCTCGTATACTTCCTCCCTTGTTCAAGCTTTTATAGTGGCTATAAAATGGGCGGATTGTGTAACGAGTCATTCTGGATTCTGGTCAATTTTTTTGTTTTGTTTTCTTATATAATACGGGGTAGGTCGGGTTGGGTTGTTCCGTCAATACATTTGTTGTCCATTTTACTCTAGTTTCATATAAATAAGTAATGTACTAAATAAGTTTATCAAAATATAAAAACTTAAAGTAATTATTAGCTTTCAAGAAAGTTACTTTAGAATTGGGCCGACTTTGACCCATATCTAATTTTACTACAAGTTTAAATTCTATATGTTTGACCTGATGGAGATAAAGGAGAACCCATACCGACTCATATTTATGTAACTGTATCGAAATTGCGCAACCTATGCCATTCTTCATTTTGTGATGTTGTTCATCTCCCTGTTCGAAGGTCTTATGATGGTCATGTTCTAGACATTTGATGGGACTAATCTTTTCTTTCGGAGGAACATCACTCCTAGTGAATCTAAACTAACAGTACCGAAACTAATTTATCTTCCCCCAAGTTTTTCATTGTTGTTTTTCTTCTACTTGGTACAATGTTCAGGAACTCTTGACACGTGGAAGCAACAAAAGTCAGGGGGGTGGTGTCTCGATCATTGTTGTTATCGCCATTGGCTTGATTGGGCTACTTTTGGGGTACCTGATGAAGAAATAACTGAGCCTCAAATTCCATTTCTTCCCTCATATTTTGTCAAATTGATGTAGAAAAGAGAAGAAATCTATGATCTTGATGTTTACAATTATTTACCCTTGACATAGTCTTGTGGGGTTAGAAGGGAACCTTTATGTAGGTAGCTTTGTTTGATATTATTTCTATTTCCATATATTTTCTGTAACCAATTTATCACATTCATTTGATCATTTTTTCCAAGTAAGATCATGGTAGCCATTTTTTTACAGCAAAATGTGCTTAACACCCTACTTTATATCTTTACTAGTTACTTGCATAAATTATTGAGACATATACTTAATCAGAGATCTTTCTTCGCACAATTTAATAAGTTGGATATGTAAAGCTGGACTATGGCCATATCTTTTAATTCAAGTTCACTGTAAATATTCGTACATCTATTATCAGCGGATTAAATCTTTTACCGTCTTGGAATGAACACAGTATTACCAATGTATGTCGATCTCTTGCTTACTTACTTCAACGTATGAAATGCGTAAACAAGTATGTCTAAAAAGATACTTGATCATGTCACTGACTGAATAAATGACATCACTTTATTGAAAGTTACAGAGGTTTTACATCTTGTGTTGTTTCTTAAGATATCAAATATTGTTAATCATTCATATAATGACTTTATTTCATATTTTCTTCTTTATAGTTTGAAATCTGGCATGAAAATGTGATGTGGATCATGATAAGTTGTTTGTAGCTTGTGTATGTTGTCGACATTTGAATAATAATGTTTGATATCAGGGAATGATGACATTAATAGCAACTGCAAGGAAGTTTCCTAGATTAAGAATCAAGGCCCACACAATCTAATAACTTCAAATTTTGTATACATAAACTTTAGAAAATTATATAATTTAAAGCATAGTGATAAAAATAACTAAACTGTACAACATAGTTTATGATTTTATAAAAAAATTATATATGAGGTTCTAATGGCACCAAAATCTACAAGCAGAATATATATAACCTACAAACTCTTCCCTCTTTATGATAGGTCTATTAAACCACAACCAAAAAACATACATGAACTCTGTTCAACACAAATCTATCAACCAATACTCAAAGTTATTCCATCTTTCTAAATTTAGCAATGCCTTTGCAGTTTATGGTTTTAGCAAAGATGAATATGCTAGGCCTTTCACACTTCCACTCATTTACTGCTACTCCAATTCTTGCCACCTTAATTTGGCCATTCTGTTTGAAAGTATTACTCACTTTGAGACCTATAAAAGACATTGTTGAAAGCATTGTGCACGATTCCAATCTTTTCGTCTTCCAGTTGGGCCGTATAATCACTTCTGATGTCGCGGGTGGAAGAAGGCTCGAACGAATTGTTCGGTTAGCTCGTGAAAGGATAGTTGATGCACAACAGTCAGTAGCTCGTGTGACCCAGGATGACACCTTTCATACTCTTTCAATTGTCGCCCTCTAAGGTATTGCTTCATATATACTCCGTACAAAATATGTATACATTTATATACAGGGACACAGTTAGAAAGTTTTTTGGGACGAGTTTGATTCATAATCAAAATTGTACGGAGTATAATGTTTTAAGGGGAGTCTATAATGTGGTTAGCATGGACACTTGCTCCCAAAAAATTTAGAATTAATGATAATTTTAAAAGTTTGCCCCCTCAAAAAAGGAAGCATAAATTATTTTGTTTTTACCCTAGTAGATTTTCTGGCTTGTATATTAAATGAGCATCAATGCATCATCATAAATAATTTACAGTAACCCTTATACAAATATTACTCCAATATTATGATGATATTAACTTATTATTCATTTCTTTCAACAATGACTTCTCGCAACTGAATTTAATGTAACTAACACTAAATTATCTGGAGTACTTTTAATGATTTGATTTGATCATACTATCGTGTACGTACGTAATTAATCTTCTAATTAAATCAAGATGTAATCAAACTGTGGGAAAAAAATGATGCAACAACAAATTAATTAGTATGGTACCCGGACAATGCGACGGAACCTAATTTATAAAATGATATTTATTTATGACGATAATAATAGTAGCCAAAATGTCAAACCGAAAAGAGATGTAAACGATAAAGGTGGAATGATTTTTGTAAAAAATTGTATTGATTGTGATTTGTTTCTTTTTATCCTTGAAATTGTGATATGTTTTATTTTTGGTATCTTGAGAATATTGTAGGAATTAAATATAAATAGATAATTATATTGTAGGGTAGTTTAGGAAATTTGATTAATTTTAAGAATTGTTAGTTTCAACATGAGAGATGTTTTGCAAGTAGTTATTATAGATTATAGATTAATATTATCATTATTAATATTAATATTATTTGATTGAATTATTTTTGTCACAGGATCGAGTATTTTTTTAATTGAGATTAAAGGAGCAAGCACGTACACACGGACCAATAATGTACGTACATTTGAGATCGTTCTTGTGCGACTTACTGGATTAGACATTTGTACCAATTTAGCATGTACAATTAATTATTTTTACTTTGACATGTTCTTATATATTAATCTTTTTTATGATGAATACATTGCTTTTTTATTTCATAATAAACAAAGAAACAAGGCATACACTCAAAGTTTAGACATTTGTACACAAGTATTGTTATCACACTTACAGTATATAATTTGTACAAAAAACTAGATAAAGATGGATGATGCAAAATCATCTTCTTGTCAATATTTTTGCCAACATCTCATTTTAAGTACGATCAATTAGTTAACTAGATCGATCGATCGATGTCTTATCGAATATATAGATGGTGATCATATGATTTATGTTTAAGTGATCAAAATGTCACCCACACAAATATTATCAAGGTGTAGTATGTAAGACATATTATGAGGCATGTAGCCATTTTGAAGTGGCCATATTATGGCTACTTTTGTATTGTTTTAGTCGAAGCTAGATTGATGTCTCATATATTCTATGACAATGTACGTTGTCACTTGTCACCATGCAAACTATATAAAACTTAAAAAATTCAAACAGATTGTCATAAGAACCTTCCATGCAGCTTCCTACGGGACCTACTGTGTTCGATCAAAAGGTCGCAAAAAAGATAACTTAATTAGTACCAACTTCTAGACACAGTTTTTTTTTTAGAAATTACAATTATTATATTGGTCGATCATGCATTGAAAGATTTCATATTTACTCGTTTAAACGCTTTTTTAATTGCTTAAAATTTTAAAGGAAAAAAAAGTTATTGGACAAACTAAAGTAGAACCACGAAGAGAAGGATCATCTAGAAAAGATACTTTTCTATTTGGGTCTTACCTCAAAAAGAAATTTTACATTAAATATACTATATTTAAGTTCTATACATACTGTAATAGAAACTTTTAAAGTCCGATTTATATAATAGTAAAAAATGTAAAGTTCAATATATAAGGAAATAATAAACCCTTTTTCTTTTTATCAAAAACAAGCATAAAGTTTGGTGTAGTTTGTATAACTTTTATGTGCTCAAACTATATAAGTTTTGTTGGGTTGCCAAACCCAAGATATTATAGGCTTTAAAGTCGTCTTTTGTACTTGATCAAGTTGAATCGTAACGTGTGTCGTGGGTGGTATATGCTAAAAAACATTAATTTTTTCTTTTGTTTTAAATTAATTTTTCAAAAGGTCACCACTGTTTATTGAAAACACTCTTTTTTTTTTCAAAAGGTTGATAACCGGCAACCCAGACCGGCCTGCAATCGGCTGTCAATTTCATAATGTGGAGGTCATACCTGACTCACTCAACGGTTGTGGTTATGAGGGTGTCAGGGTTTGAACCCCTGACCTTGTGCTTATTGTGACAAAGATGCCGCCACCCATTACCAACTGAGCTACACGTCATTGGCGGGAAAAAAAAACCCGAGTTTTAAAAAATACCCGAGGCTAATATTTAGGATCACATTCATTCATTATATATTAATATACATATTAATTTAAATTTCAATGAGACGGAAATCACTAAGCTATTCATTATTCGTAGTAAGCTTACTAAGCTACTTACATATCGCTCGGTGAAAAGTCATTTGAACTCTAAATCACCTTTCGACATAAACAACAATAATGCCTTATAAAGATAGATATGGATCCCTCAAGACATTGTATATGCAAGAAGTTTTAAAAGCCATGTTTAATATCTCAATCTAGTTTGATCAAACTAATCATGTCACTCGATTTCACATATATATAGTTGTAGGACTATTGTTTATGTTAAATAAGAACTCCAATCAAATATAATAGTATTGACCCAACAAATATATCAACATAAATCACAACTAAAAGTATCAAACAATTCAGGTTAAAAAATGAAAACACGTGGAATTATGTGTATATTAAAAAGGTGACACAAAGGGGTAAAAACTAAAAAGCCAGTACCTAGCTAAACCAGCATAAATTTAGGATTTGGGACCAAAAAGTCAAATACCTTTTGGACTCACATTTAAAAAGTTAGCCCAATTGTACGATCATCATCATCGAATATGCTAATTTAAATTATGGTAAAAGGATAAGTTAAGTTGCAAAAAGAAGAAAAAAGTTAGAAATTTTTTGTGTTGGCAATTATTATAATGAATTATATATCGGTAAGGTTGTGTGAGTAAATAATAGAAACGAGGCTTATTATGCTCTTTTTTTGTAACGTTAATTTTTACTTTTCTTAATGTGATTGATTAGATTAAAATTAGATATCTCACATTAACTTTCAACAGCTAACAATTTTTTTATTTTTTATTTTATCAGTAATAACATGTAACAATTAAACGGTCTTTATCTTCCTAGTAAGTTTGACCCTGTATATATGATTCGTTTCTATTCTTCTTCTTTTTCTGATATCAACGTGATTAAGTTCGTTATACTCCAATATTCTTAAACTGACTTTAGGAGTGATTAGTAAATTTGAATTGAGGAGCTTACATATCTGTTGTAGATTTCTACTGTTTAACCTTCAATCGATACATATAAATTGTTAGGATCCCGCTACTCTACTTATCAAAAGCTTTACCTTTGGTCAAGTGTGTGTAACAAACTAACTTAGTTTGGTAATTTAGTGACCTACTAAAGGCAGAATTGTAACGAATATCAAATTAAGATCGACAATCGTATTAGGAAACTAAAGATAAGCTATTTCTTATAAGGTTTTGATATCAACATTAATATGTATGTTCCAGTTCTAGTTGTTATTAACTCGTATGATAGTGATAACCAATATTAAACATATTACATATATTTTTACATTGTTTTTAATTTTATATTTTAAATATGAAATAGAAAACATGGGTAGAGAAATTGGAGGGCAAATGTTTTGTGGTTCTAAGTTCTAACGTTCGAATTTCTAAGACCCAAATTGACCCCACGTATATGGCCCCTGTAACAGTATGGGCTAGGGATGGCCTATATTACAAAAAAATAAAAATAAATAAAAAAATGTTTATATTTATATTATAGACTGGCTCAGCCCAACACCCAAGCCAAGCCGTGAGCCATCATGCACTCTACGAACGTACGACGTTTAAGTTAGGTGAAGCGGCACCGTTTTAGCATTGTGATGTACGACCTATACTTATTTTGACTTTCCATGGTCAAGGTCAGTTATTTTCCAATTAATAAATTAGTCAACGATTAGTAACAGAAGAAAAGAAAGGTATATAACAGCTTTCACATCCTAATGCGAAATATCTGAATAAATAAATAAAAATTAATTAACGAAAAAGTTATTATATAAAAACACTTGGAAGAAAACACATAGTTCCGAATACCAAACAAAATTAGGTGTATTTACATAGTTTTTATTGCTTAGTTACAAACAGTTATCAAACTAGTATAGTTCGTACTAATTTTTTTATTATCTATATTCTCTTTTAAAGGTTTTCAACTTTTTTTTATAAAGTTACATTTTTCAAGATGCAAAATGTCTATTATATCCTTATAATTATTTTACTTTTTTTTTTATTTCGTCAATCAATCAATTTATACTAATGAATCAATTGTTACTAACACTAGTACTAATTTATTAAGTACATATGGAAATGTTAACTATCATACACTTATTTTAATCACTTTCTTCTTTTATACCATACATTTGACTTTATTAAACTGGACAATTGTTAAAACAAATTATAGCTTCTATTATTCACACAAAATAAAAACTAAATAATTGATACATTAAATCATGCAAAGATATTGAACAAATTTTATGAATTACCCATGTTAAAACGTCACTTTTGATCATCAATTTAGGCCAACATTGCTAATAACCTTCGCCAACAACTAAAATTGCCTCTTTCATTAACATTATTATGAGTTATCATCATCGATCACTATATATTACATTTTTCTATTTTGTTATCGTTGCATTACGCGGGTAATTTACTAGTTATATATAATAGCGTGTAGTGCCTTGAACTCATGATATCTAGCTCAACTTTTAAGTGTCGAAACCGACAAGCGACAAGAGGGGTTGTTTAGTTCATTCTATATATTAGTCTAAAAGGCATAGATTCATAATTAATCAAACTTTTCGAAAAATATTACAGTGCTGAATAATTTTTTAACTAAGAGACTTTTATTCAATATAAGATCAAATAAATGGATGATAGTTGCTCTAATCGTTGAATCAGGAAAAGTAAGTATTTATGGGGACTAAACTGTAAATTTTTTTTAACTAAAAGGACTCCTGAGTAACTTTAACAGTCTCTTTTTCAGAAGGATGTTACAGGAGTACAGCCGAGCCGAGCCGAGCCGTGAAAGATACCTCAAAAGGTGACCGTTACAAATCATTGATATGTTACTACACCGTTTTTTTATCCTCTACTACAAACATCCACACAAAAAAATCCCTTGTTCTACGTACAACATTTACTCCATGTGGTACAAACACATTACTAAATCTAAACTATAAATACAACCAACATTTCTAACAAACTCATGATTAAATGGCTGCCTATGTTATGTACTTGTTGTTCTTCTTCTTTCTCATAATTGCCATGTCACCGAATACCTCTAAAGCTAGCCATAAGTGGGTGGGTCCCTCCGGCCATCGTAACATCACCGTCGATGTCAACGGGCATGGCGACTACACCACGGTCCAGGCAGCCGTTGACTCGGTTTCAACTAGTAACCGGAAGAACATTCTCATTCATATTTCGTCTGGTGTTTACAAGTACGTATAAAATTAATTGCATGAAAACTATAGTGTGTGAAAATTTAAATTTTAAAACCTCAAAACTTTAAAAGAGGAACAAATTTCTTTTTTTCCCCTTCCATTCAGATTTCATAGCTCCGCACGCTAACAACGACATTTATTTACTTGTGATCACGATAACAACGAACAGGGAAAAAGTGGTGGTTCCAGCAAGTAAACCGTACATAACATTTCAAGGAGAAGGGAAGGAGAAAACAATGATAGAATGGCATGACCGGGCAAGTGACCGAGGGTCGGACGGGCAGCAGTTGCGTACTTATCAGACAGCTTCAGTCATTGTGTACGCTAGCTATTTTTCTGCCCGAAATATTAGCTTCAAGGTATACTAATTCGATCATCGTGATATTATATTATTGACACAATTTCTTGTACTGCACAACTTGTTAAGTTAAGCTGAGAAATTATGGTGTGGTGCGCAGAATACGGCACCAGCGCCAATGCCTGGAATGCACGGGTGGCAAGCAGCTGCATTTCGGATATCAGGCGATAAAGCGTATTTCTCAGGGTGTGGATTTTACGGGGCACAGGACACGTTATGTGACGACGCTGGTCGTCATTATTTTAAAGACTGTTATATCGAGGGTTCCATAGACTTCATTTTTGGCAATGGTCGTTCTATGTACAAAGTAAGAACGCTTTTCAATAGGCTTATTTCCTATGAATTAAAAGGATGCCATGTCTTTACTCCTTTTTTTAAAAAATAAACAATAATCATATTAAAAATCTTATGTGATACTGATACATGTTCAAAAATCAATATCTAAAGAACCTAGCTAGAGCAAATAAATAATAGGGGAATTTAATTTAAACAAATATATGACGCATTCCGCATTTTCCTTCATTGGAATATTCATTGTTCCTTTTTCAATTCCACGTGGAGTAGAAAAATATATGATCATGATATGATGACTTTTGATTAAAAGATAACTTAGTTGAAAAAGCCGCACAATTTTTAATTTATGTGTATGTCCTGAGGTTAGTAACTTAGGTTATTTTCAAAGGAATAAAAAGGCCTTTTTCCTTACAAACAAGGATCTTCATGAAATTAGGTTTTTAAGTTTTAACTGGGTAAAATGATTGATATATTATAATCCAAATGTTGCATCTTTAATTAAGTCAGCGTCATCAAGATTTTCTACTTTTGGTTGAGGATGATACAGGATTGCGAGCTACATTCAATAGCAAAGAGATTTGGATCGATAGCAGCGCATGATAGAAGGACACCGGATGATAAGAGTGGGTTTGCTTTCGTAGGATGTAGGGTAACAGGCAGCGGGCCGTTGTATGTGGGTCGAGCCATGGGTCAGTACTCACGGATTGTCTACTCGTTCACATACTTTGATGACGTTGTTGCCCGTGGCGGTTGGGATGATTGGGACCATACAAGTAACAAAAACATGTAAGCTTCTCGATTCACCCTTTCATCTTTTAAAAATCAACTAAATGTAAGTATGCAAATAGGTTGATATTGTAATAAGTATATTGTGGTTAACAGCACGTATACTTTTATGTATTGTTTAGTAACAAAGCAAACTAATAAGGAGTATATCAAAATTGTAAAATTGTTCAAACATGAGAAAGTGATAGTAACACATTTTCAAACACGTTTATTTTTGGGGTTTTTTTTTTTTTTTTTTTTACCCTGGGCTGTATATTCATATTATTGCTACTAGTAGAATCATAATGGGCCCAACAAGGTTACTGTTTTGTACTCGTATTTCATGGGACGTCGCTTTTTGTTGTTGATTGGGCAGGACTGCATTTTTTGGAGTATATAGATGTTGGGGCCCAGGTGCAGCAGCAGTCCGTGGGCTCTCATGGGCCCGAGAGTTAAATTACGATTCTGCCCATAAGTTTTTTGCAAAGAGCTTTGTTAATGGACGACACTGGATTGCCCCTTCTGATGTGTAGTAATTTTTCATTTTATTAGTACCAATTTTATTTATTCATTTATTATTTCACTGCATTCAAGTATATAGATAGATGAAACTAAATGTCCAATAATATATATAGATTAATGTATAATTTTTTTAGGTTGGTATGTAGCTTAAGCTATTTGTAAATTGTAATGTTATTTTTTTTGTTTATAGCATAACTGTATTTGTATCCATTTGAAAAGAAAGATATATTTGATACCATGATTTATAGTAGTGCTACAATTTAGTGATTTACAAGTTAATTGAGTATCGGTTTGGCTGGATTAATCCGATTTAGTCTAGATTACTTTTCTTTTGTTAACTGTATATGCACTTGACCCACACTGTTAATTTATTAAATATAAATCCCGACTTACAAATTTACTACTCGCCTTAAAATATTACTGTATTCAACAACTAGTTACACAATGTTTTGAGTAAATTAAAGGAAAAATAAAATGATGTATACATGAGTTATAAACATTGAGTATATTGTAAAGATGTCATTAGATAAAATTTTAGTGACTCGATCAACTAGCTAACTCTTTATTTTTTCATATTTATTACTATGAAATGCTTATACTAAACCGATTTGATTAACTATCAAGAAAATGATAACAACAGCCGCCTTAAAGGTCATTAATAACAATTCAAAACACATATTAATACTTTTACATATAATACAATAAACTCTCTGACATACTAAATCGTAATTTAGTTGACCATCACAAATATCAATTGAATTACAACCAATCTATAGATGTTATTAGCAATATCTTAAATAAATGTTATTAGGCTAAGGATGATCCAATAAACACTACCCATATCTATACTTCTATACTAATATATAAAAATCTCTATTGTCAAGCCTTAAAAATCTTTTAAGGAAAAAATTACTTTAAATTGTAAAATCCTTTATGTTTTTAGTACCTTTCATAATTCAAATATTTGGGCTTATGATCAAACATATATTCTTTCACTACATGTGAGTACTTGACAATAAAATTAGTCTCAAAATGAATTATGATATTATAAGAGTTTCGATTTTCCATAAAAAAATAAATTATCTCCATACATTATAATTATAAAACTTCATTTTATTACTTATATTAGTCCTACATACAATCACCAGGAAGGTGATTGAATACTATTCAATGAATAATATAAACTTATTTACATTTTTGTTTCCTTAATTTTTAGCATTTTTTCATTTTACACCCTTTATGTTTAAACGCTTTTAAATTTTCTATCCCTTAACTTTTAGTACTTTTCTATATTCTATCCTGTAATTTTTCAATAGGAAAAAAATAGGATCGATCAGACCTCGATAGGTAAATGATCAACTTACCACCCTTCCTTTCGAAGGAATTCAAAAATACTATGATGGCTTTGTTGCTTTATATATTTATTATATTTTTCTTTGTCTGTGATTTGTCTGTCATTCAGCAATCCCAAAGTTGCTTTTTTGTTTGATCAAATAAACTAAGGAAAAAAGAATCTTATTTTTTTTCGCTTTATACTCTCTAAAAAATATTCTTAAGAGACCTCTGGTGTGAAAAAAAGTTTGTGACGCTGAACTGGACTTCCGATAATAAAATAGGAAATACCTTTTTTTTTGTTTTCTACCCTCTAACTTTTAACTAATTTTCATTTTCTTCGTCTCAACTTTTACCACTCTTTCACTTTCTTCCCTTTATGTTTTAACATTTTCTATTTTCACCTTTATATTTTAACTTTACTATTTTTACCTTTTTTTTACTAATACCTTATACATTTTTTTCCCATTTGCTTACAACAAACTTTTATACGAATTTTATTACGAGAAAATTATACAAATAATTGCGAACGATAATTTAACTTAACATTTTTATTTAGTATTCTATCAAATTTGTATTAATTTACATTTTTTCAATTATACATGCATATTAGTATAATAAAAAAACAACCATAAAGAGATCATACCTTCGTCAACTTAAATTTTTTTATGAAATTTATATGTTAATTTAAAATGTAATTTTTTACCCACTGTAAAAAAAAAAGTTTTTCCAAAATTTTTTTCAACAAAATTTTTTTAATAAAAAGTTGTGTTATCTTATAATATGTTTTTTAACAAAAAAATCGTAAACATTTTTACTACTTTATTTTTTTTTAATTGTATACATACATATTTGTATAATAATAAAAAAATATTTGTTATATTGGAGTTTTAAAAATTTAATTTTTTACCCCGTTGCAACGCACGATACATAAAATTAAAATTTCATATTTCATACTGGAGTTTAAGAATGTACTTTTTAATCCCGCTGCAACGCACGGGTAAATAAATTTGTATTACCAAAATTAGTATAAGCCTTTTTGTTCCATCGTAACGCGCGGGTAAAATTTTTTAAGTTACCTACAAACACGAAGTGTATTTAGTGAAAAAGTAATGCTTATTCTCTAGTTATAAAGAATGTAGCATGTTGATTTAATTAACTAAAATTAATAAACAAATAAAATATTATATTGGTCATCCTGCAGTATCAAAACATTCGTAAATCAAAGTCAAAGTGTTCGTTTAAAAAAAAGAAATAATTCCCGAAATATGAACAAATACTCCGTAAACGTGATAAGTGATGTTTATTTCTAATTCTAATAAAGAAATAAATGGGTATCAAAAAAATCAAACCCATATTAAAACCCAATCGCCAAACACCCCTTAATTGTATACTCACAAAAAAAAAAAAACAAGGTTACGGCGTCGAATAATGGCGAAAGGTGAAATCGCCGACGATTGTTCATCGGAGACGCTCCGGAGACGATGAGTCTGTGAACTGTAAAGGAGGAAACCTAAGTGACGTTGAACGGAGCACCGACGACGATGAACCGATAGTTGATGACGATCAACATATCATCAATGACGACCTTTTCAGTAACCATTCTTCTTTTTGCTACTACTTCTTTATTAATTATAACTATTATTAGCCTATTAGGTTTTAAATTATTATCTCCATTTAACCAGAATAATAAGGTGGCAGTAGGGTATTTTAAAGCTTGTATTAATAATGTAATATAATATGTAGTAGTAGGTTGTAAGGTTTCATAGATAACATTTCACCTTTTGTTGCTAAAATCATGTTTCATTGAAGTAAAAAATGTTCATACTCATAAGGGTTTTGTTAATCATATGTAGTCATTAGGGGCTACAGTTAAGAGTGTAACTTGTAATCGAGGTTGGTGGTTCCAAAGGGTTATCAATTGCTTATATAATGATAACCACCTTGATTTGTTTAAAAGCGGCGAATAGTCTCTAATATATATGTAACCATAGCAGTATGCCCTGAGCCTGAGGGATTATTATTATTATTATTACTTTTTTTCTTTCCTTTGCAGTAGTATATCTGTACTGATTTGCCATACAATGAAAGTTTTAGCCCACATTTATAGGGAAAATAGCATTAGATTAAACTACCATTAATTAATTTACCCATCCTTTAATCCAAATTTATTATTATGGGCATTTTCATTGCTGTGTACGTTTTTGACTGCATTTGGTAGTTGAATTCGCATACAAGAATGGCCTATAAAAGTAGTTCTAATACAAGGGTTGCTCTAAACAAATAGCTAAGCTGATGTTTCTAGTTTTTAAAGTGCTGTGAGGATTTGAAGCTTGCTGATTGATCATTTTGTTAGATTTTTTTTTATTGGTTCTGCTGCTGTGAATGGATATATGCAAATGAATATGTGATGCTTTATTTGCTACGTGTTCTTGCATTTCATTCTACTTCTCTCCATGCAAAACTATATAAGAAGCCTTCACTCCTTATAATAAGTCAAATAATGAAGCAATACATATTACTTTTATGTTTGTGTATTTTTGGATTTTTCTTATTTAGTATTTTTTTTTTCCTTCTGTAGATATATTCATTAAGACCTTCACTGGAAATATGATTCCTCTGGAAGTCAAAGGCTCAGACACCATTGGCAACGTCAAAGTAAAGATCCAGGCTAAGGTAGGGGTTTCTTTTGATGAGCAGGCGCTGATCTTTGACGAATGGGTTCTTGAGGACATCACTACTCTTGCCAGCTTCCGAATTAAGAAGAAATCCATCCTTACACTTGTGCGTAAATCAAGGGGATTGTTGAAGATATTCGTCAAGACCCGCAAAGGAATGGTCCACTCTCTGGAAGTCAAACCCTCAGAGACCATTGGGAATGTGAAAAATATGATCCCTGGTTTTTCCTCTGACGATTCAACGCTGATGTTCAACGAAGTAGTCCTTGAGGATAGCTGTACCATTGCTGACTTCCACATCAACAATAACTCCACCCTTATCTTTATGCCTAAATCAAGAGGGTGGATGGAAATATTTGTCAAGACCTTTACCGGAGAGTCTATCTCTCTGACGGTCAAACCCACATACACAATAGGCGATGTGAAGAACGGAATCCAGTTCATGGTAGATATTCCCTCTGACAAGCAGGCACTGATTTTCAACGAAATGGTTCTTGAGGACAGTGGTACCCTTGTCGACTTCCAAATTAATAGTGGATCCGCTCTCACACTGATGCGTAAATCAAATGGATTGATGCAGATATTTGTCAAGACCCTTACCGGGAAGACCGTTACTCTTGAAGTCAAACTGTCAAACACCATCAGGGACGTCAAAACCAAGATCAGGGATAAGGAAGGAATTCCCGAATGCCAGCAGAGGCTGATCTTTAACAGTAAGCAGCTGGAGGACAGCCCTACCCTTGCTGACTGCAACATCCACAAAGAATCCACTCTCCATCTTGTCCTTAGATGGGGTAACAGCTAATCTATATATGATCTACTATATACAAAAAAGGTGATGACTAGTGTCTATTGGTGCAGCTCTGTTTCGTAACTATGTTAATGAAACCTATGTTGACATATAGACGTTATCACTACTATGTTAGTTTTTTAGCTTTTGTTCTCATTACAGGATCCTTACAATAAGGCTTACTAAGGGTATAAAATTTTTATGAAGTTACTTGAGCTTGTTTCAGTTGCATCTATATTGAGCTGCTTGAGCTTAAACTCTAGCTCACACACACACACACACACGCATGCACAACAGCTTCAGCTTATGCTAGTTCGACTTTAGTTCTTTGCAAGGAACGTTAATAGGATCTGAGAACGTGAAAATCACTTAAATTTCTCATAACTGCACATGAAGTTGCTGTAAATTTCGCAGTGTTATTATATTCTCATCATATGTTATTCAAGCTTTTGGAGCCTGTCAGTTATTTTTGTATATATATTTGCATCGACCTGGTAGTACATTTGATCAGGGACGGACTGCCCCCGAAGTTTCTCAAATCATGTAAAAAAGAAATTTTTTTTAAGGGAATTTATAATGTTTTTTAAGTTTTGTCCCCCATAATTGAACAAATAAATAAAAATAAATTTTTTTACCCCCAGTTAATAAGTCCTAGATTCGCCCTTGCATTTGATAGTCAATAATAAGATTTGTATGTTTCTTTGATCTATTTGAGCTAAGCTTGACTCGTTCACAGGGCTAAAGTTCAAGCTTAGTCATACGTCATCAAGCCGAACTCAAGTTTGGCTAGCTTGGGTCTCTTGTGATTAGTTGCACAGTAATAACAGTAACACATTATTGCGTGGATGAATATTTTGGCTTGGAATATGTTAAAAGCCAAAACAAATTTGAATTTTCTTTCTTTCTTCACAAGGGTCATTGTGATGCAAAACTCAACTATGGTCTTAGGATTATATAGGTGAATCAATAGTAGGAATTCATTTTAACCACTAGTTATTTTCACAGTGATTTAATCTTATAAAATATAAACAAATGATTTTATAATTCTATTGATGTAAGAGAAGTTAATAGTCTCTAATATGGAGTATGTAATAAAATTTATTAAATTAAATTGATGGATTTTTTTATAACTCTTCTGATGTGAGGGAAGGTGTAGTAAACAAAATTCTCTTTCAGCGGGAGTTTATATACAAATTAGTTACTGAAAAAAGTTCAATTGCTTCACCATTTTATTTTAATCAGTATATTAGATAAATAAACATCGATAACGAAATTTTACTTTTCACAAATTATAGTAATAAATTTGTAAATTAATCCTTTCACCAATTTGTCCGTATTCAAAGGTGTTTGGATTAGTTTTTAAGTGTTCAAATAAACTTACGTTGAGTGATCTTGTATTGTATAACTGAGCCAATCAATTTGAAAATTTTCAAATAAACTTATGATAAGAGTTTATTTGGCATCCTATTTTGGAACCTTTTCAGAAAAGGGTATCTAAATGGAATGGAAATCTTCTTTCTATAGGAGGTTGGGCGATGTTACTCACCTCCGTCTTGGGCTCTCTAGCTTTATATTACTTTTCCTCATTTTATGCTCAAAAAAAGTCATTAATTCGTTAGAGGCAATTCGATCTAAATTTTTTTGAGGCGGGGATGAGAAAGGGAGGAAGATGGCTTGGATTAAATGGGAATCGGTTCTCGCTTCCAAAGATAATGGTGGCCTTGGTTTTGGGAGTTTATATGCTATGAACTTGGCTCTTTTATATAAGTGAAAGTGGATATATTTCACTTGTCCAGATGCTCTTTGGGTTAAGTTAGTGAAGGCCATTCATGGTAACTCATTCGGGTCTTTTCGAGCTGGTCATAAATCATGAGTTTGGAATCGTATCATCAAGTGTATTTCTGATCTTCACTCGACTTCACTCGACTGAATATGAACCTACTGATGTTATGATTATAAAAGTGGGCTCTGGTATCTCTACATCCTTCTGGTCTGATCTTTGGATTGGAAGTTCTTCTTTGCAGATTTCTTTCCCTCGCCTTTTTTGTGTTGACTGAATCTAAAGATACTTCGGTTAGCAGCTGTTTCCAGCAGCAAGGTTGGTTTTGGAGTTGACGTAGACCTGTAAGGGGTGGTATGAAGAAAGCCCAACTTGACCAATTGATGGATATGATAGGTAACTTTGTTCCCTTTGATTCTGATGATATTTTTCCTTGGAACTTAAAGGGGAGTGCTGAATCTTCTATCAAAGATCTTAGGGAGCATATTGATAACTATTGTCTTCCTCATCTTGATTGGCCTACTCGGTGGATTAGACATGTGCCTAAAAAAGTTAAAATTTGTATATGGAGATTGCTTTTGAATCGTTTGCCTACTAGATGTAACCTGTTAGCGCGTGGCATAGACGTTCCCTCGCTCCTATGCCCAATTTGTCTATCTTCTAACGAATATGGGGATCATCTTTTCTCGTAATGCCCGGTCACGGCTCGTACTATTTTGTGGATCTCTGTGTGGTTGGATCTTCCTTTTTTTGTTCAAGCTCACCCTTCTAATCGTATTACTGCGGTAGATAATGCTTCATTAAAGATGACTTCTAGAGATTTGGTACTGTCGATCTTATCCACAACTTGGTGGTATATATGGCGTTTCCAAAACATGCTCGCTTTCAAGTCGTCGAATGAGTCGAGTGGAGATATTTTTGATGCTATTGTTTATTACTCTTTTTATTGGTATTCGTATAGGAACCGTAAAGCAAATATTAGATAGGAGGATTGACTTTTAACACCTATGCTTTTGATGTAATTGTTTAGGCAGTTCATCTTGAGCAGCTGTTGTTCTTTTAATAAAATTTTGTCGTTAAAAAAAAAATAAATTATGACAAGAGTATTTGGAGAAGGATAAGCTAAAAAAATAACTTTGTTAAATTCGATTATCAAGCATTTAGATAATGTAGATAAGTCACAATAATCAAATGACTCTTAGCTTAGCGATATGAGAAGGACCCTTCAATCGTATGTTAGATTGTAGGATTGCCATTCAAAAAATAAGTTACAATAAAAATCAAGCTAAAACAAAAATTCTCCTCGAATCTCAAAATACACGACGAAAGGAAAAATGGCTTACCATTCTTCTTCATCGGAGAAACGAAAACTTGCCGCACTGACGATATTTTCCAATTTTTTTAACTGTATAAAAACCGAATTATATATATAAAAGAAAAAAAATCAGGAAAGTACAAGGATTTTGGAAAGTATGGAAGTACCAATAAAAAGGTGTCATGTGTACTAAGAGAATACCCACATGTTAAAAACCTATTTACCCCATAACTTAAATATTTCACAAACGACAAATCGAACAATTATGAAAATTGCACTATTATGATTCGAGTAAATGGTTAATCTCTCGTCCTTTTAGAGCATCTCCAATATGTGCACTATAACAGTGTGCTATTTTGCACTATTATAGTGTAAAATGAGAATCTTAATGGAATATGCTTACATTAAAAATAAGTTGCTCCAATGTGTTGCACTAAATCTTTTTTAATTAATATAAAATACATCACTAAACAATGTATTTTACGTGTGAATTTGGATTTGATTAGCGATCCATTTTTCCGGGAGTCAATTAGAAACGAACAAATGCAAATTAGGCCAAGCGAAATCGTCAACAAACACCTCAAGGCGACGTTGGCTCATCCGGCGACTACATCCCTATTTAACCGATAACGTTCCAGACTATTGAATATTGTGTACTTTGTTTTAGCTCGTTGTAACTCAAGTTGATGAAATATATTATGCAACTATTATATGAATTCATGTCTTCAAGTTTATGTAGCATATTATTCTATTATTATATGGATTCATGTCTCCAGTAATATATTCGTAGCACATCTTCAATAATATATTCGTAGCAGCTCATATGCAATTATAATATAGATTCATGTTTAATTAATTAAATTGTTATCATAATGTGAATAGTGTTTTAATGTTAAGTTTAGTGTTACATCAAATATAATGCAAAAATCTATTGACTTTGATTGCGCTGTAACAGTGTAATGTATAGTGCATTAATTGAAGTCCATTTTTTGAACTTTTGCACTATTATAGTGCAAAAAGATACAAATGACGCATACATTGAAGATGCTCTTAGATCATAAGATGACAAAATTATTTTCATACTCGCATCATGTTATATTCATTCATGATGATCACGAATATTTACAAATAGCATTACCCTATTACTTGAATTCACAATATCAAAATTAAAGGGTTATCTTTATACCTATAACTCGATAAGCTAATGACCTTCTAATAAATAAACTGAAAAGAGGGATATCAATATATATTTTCTATTTTTCTAGCTCCTTGACTTAAGAGCACTCCTAACAGTGAGCTCGTTAGTTAGCTCGTCGGTTGTGTCACTTGTATCGCATCGGCACTCTTCAACTAACATACAACAATGTCAACAATATCCATGTCACTTTCATTTTTAACCCCGTCATTTACAAATATACATATAAAAACATACACTAACAAAAAATAAGAAACACATTAAAATAATGTTGTCGGCCCCACTTGCTCATCTCTCCCTCGTAGCTTAACCAACGCCGCCCCACCGATGAGCCGATGTCAATGGTGTCAGTTGACCGTTACCAGTCTGATAAAACCTTTGTCACCCGTATAAGTAACTAAAATCGAATTTGTTTCATAATATCTCTATCTCAATTTACTTGTCCACTACTAAAATCGACCCCGTTAAAAAAAAATACATTGAGTAGTATGTTGGCCAATATTATCTTTGGTTGAATCTCCTAATACTATGCAATTTAAATAGGCATAATTAGATCATCCAATTTAAATACAAATAGGCATAATTAGATTAGACGTAAAAATGTCGTTGTTTGAATTTTTTCCATAGTATCATCCGATCAATTTTTTAGATCGCTCCGCCTACTACTACTGACACGTTTACACTCTCATAAGATTATGGCGAAAGGACATAATGCTAACGATTCATCGTCGGAGAAACGGAAATACAACGGAGACGAGGAGTCCGGTAATCGGAAAAGAATAAACGTCGCCGACCTTCAACGGACCACCAACGACGATCAACATATCGTTGATGACGACATCTATAGTAACCATTATAGCTTTCATCCTCTACTTTGTTTTTATTTATATTATTATTTATTTAATTTTAGGACCAATTATGATTTATTAGCCATTTAGGGCTTTGTTTTCTTTCCAGTTTCCATAATAATAAGCTTTTTAAAGCTTGTCTCATAGAGATTATAGGGTTTTTCTGATAGCAATATACACCTTCTCATTGTTATAATAATCATGTTGCATTTGGACCACTCTTTGCTTGATAAGTTTAAATGCTTAGAAAATTTTACTTAACTTCTAGGGTTATGTCAATTACAGTACTTAGAAAGGATTATCAGTTGACCATCTAATTATAATCATTAGGGTACGTTTGGCAAAACTAGTTGTAGTTGTAAGCTGTAGCTGTTGGATGTAGCTGTAGCCTGTATACTGTAGCTGTAAGTTCAAGCTGTAGGCTGTAGCTGTAAGTTCAAGTTGTAGGCTGTAACTTTGTTGCTGTAAAATTGTTTGGCAAACTAACTGTAGCTGTAACTTTGAAGTATAAAATGACTTAAAAGGAGTTTTTCATTTAAATTAAAAGTTACAGACACCAGCTTTTCAATTTGGAGTTTTTCATTTAAATTAAAAGCTACAACTATTACACACCAAACAAGGCTTTTATTATTTTTGGAGCTTTTATTTTAAAAATTAAAAGCTAAAGCTCCTAAAAGCTCTTCACCAAACAGACCCTAAGAAGTGGTGAATGGTCTCAAGTTACTATCGTTGGGTGTGTTTTTTTACAGCAATTGTTATAACTGAATACGGGTCGAATGGTCTATCAAAGTAGTTTTATTGGGTTGCCTTAATGAAAAAAATGTGTGCCATATACATATATACGATCCCTTTTTTATAAACACTAATACTGTGGTAAACAGAGAACACGCGAGTCACGACTACATTGCATTAAAGATCTGTGTATTATTTTAGATTGACATCGTGATTTATTGAGTAAATAATGTAAGTAGCATAGTTTAAGCAACGAATTCAAGTATGTATACAAAGTGTGAAACTTTCCGTTAATATATATTTACTAACCATATTTTGGTGGGAGTGAAACCATTGCAAAGACTAGTAACTAAACACTGAGAAATAAGAATAAACCCTGTTGTCTATGCACAAAATCGTATAATAATTCACGGCACACCTGTTAGCTCTTGGTCTCGCTGTTCTGTTTTTTTGCTGCTGGAGTGATCTATAATTGTTCAGTTTATTTGAATAGATGTGTTTCAGTGTTTATTTCAGTGTTGTTGAGAATTGAAGATTGTTGATTGATCATTTTGTTCATTTTTTTACTATTTAATACGTTTATTGTTTGAATTTTTAATTTTTTATCCTATATTTTTTTTCCATTCTGCAGATATATTCATTACAACCTTCACCAGAAAGACCATCTGTCTGGAAGTCAAAGCCTCGGACACCATTGGCAATGTCAAAGTCAAGCTCCAGACTAAGGCAGGTATTCCTCATGACGAGCAGGCGCTGATCTTTGACGAATGGGTTCTTGAGGACTCCGATACCCTTGACAGCTTCCGAATTAATAAGGACTCCACCCTTACACTTCTGCGTAAATCAATGAAAAAGTTGAAGATATTCGTTAAGACCCTCAAAGGAATTGTCCACTCTCTGGAAGTCAAACCCTCAGACACCATCGGGAAGGTGAAAAACATGATCCCTGGTTATTCCTCTGACGGATTGCTGATCATCAACGGAATGATCCTCGATGATAGCCGTACGGTTGATGACTTCCACATCATCAATAACTCTACCCTCACGCTTATGCCTGAATCAGAGGGGTGGATGGAAATATTTGTCAAGATTTTGACTGGAGAGACCATCTCTGTGATAGTCGACCCTACATATACCATCCGCAACGTGAAAGATAGAATCCGGTCTCAGGTCAATATTCCCTCTGAAAAGCAGGTGCTGATCTTCAATGAAATGGTTCTTGAGGACAGTGGTACTATTGTCGACTTTCAAATCAACCCAAAATCCACCCTCACACTATTGCGTAGGTCAAATGGATTGATGCAGATATTTGTCAAGATCAATACTGGAAAGACCCTTGTTCTTGAAGTGAAACTGTCAGACACCATCAACGACGTGAAAGCCAAGATCAAGGAGAAGGTAGTATTTCCCGAAGGCCATATGAGGATCATGTTTAACGGTAGGCAGCTCAAGGATTACAGCCTTACCCTTGCCGACTGTCACATACAAAAAGATTCCACCCTGCGTCTTCGGTTCTGATTAAGTTTATAACAACTTATCTTATGGTCCATGATCCATAATATACTACAAAAAGATGTCTGGTGGCTTGTGATGCACTTATGTATAGTAACTATGTTAGTGAAGGCTTTGTAAACTTATAGTGGTTATTCCTTTCCATGCCCCAACTGTGTAAATTAGTGGTGATTTATTTGCCTTTTTTTTTTATCACCCCTATGTTTAGCTTATCTGGTGTTTGTTCACTTTATTGGGTCCTTGCAATAAGGTTTACGGAGGGGCTAAACTTTAACTGAGTTAGTCGAGCTTGTTCTAGTTGAATGTATATCAAGCACACAAATAAGAGCTTCTGGTTCGACTTTAATTCCTATCGAGGTATGCAACTGAGAAGAAGAAATGATTATGTGAATTTAATATGTAGTCATGCTTATATAGGGATGTTATCATCTTCTCACCGTATTCGTGTATCAAGCTTTTGGAGCTTTTTGTTGTAAATTTGTGTTTCGAGTTCTAAGTTTGCTGATTAAGATTTAAATAAAGAATATTTCTCTTTGACCTATTCAAGCTGAACTCTAGTCTATGGGTGTGTTTGGCAAAATTAGCTGGAGATGAAGTTTGAGCTCGAAGTTAGAAGCTGGAGATGGAGATGAAGCTTTTACTTGGGGCTGGAGCTTTTTTTTTTAATAAGTGTTTGACAAACTAGCTGGGGTTGGAGTTTATGAATGTAAAATGACACAAAAAGACATGAGATTATATTACTCTAGGTATTTATTAATTAAAATAAGACTAATATAGAAATTTAACAAGTAGAAGATGGAGATTCTACAAATAAGCTAGTTTTAAGGGATTGTCTTTCAAGTGATTATTTTCTAAAGAATCTCTACTTTTAATTTGATGTCAAACAAGGATTTTAATTTTGTAAGTGATTGAGATTCTTAAAATTATAAGTTCAATCTCTTATAATCCCTCGTAATCTCCTAAAATGGTGTTGCCAAACACACCCTATATACGTTCAGGTCGTCAAAATATGCAAACAATCAATCAGTTTAAGTTCGACAAACACCCCATAGTCTACTAACTATATTTTATTATATCATTGATGAAAAATGTAACCAACTAAGAATCTATCTTAAATCTCTCTCCTACAAACCTTCTTAATAATATTTCCGACCCAAATACTCTTTTACCCTCCCCCTTCACGGTTACCCTAAAAGCCAAGATCAAGGATAAGGAACCCAAAGCCAGCAGAGATTGATCTTCGACTCAAAGCAGCTTCTCGATGGTCTTACTATTGCCGACTGCAACATCCATGATTAAGGGGATGAGCAATGTATCTGATTACAACAGCTTAACATCCATGTCGTTGATAGCATAAATGCAGTTTATCGTACGTTGATCACTTAGAAAATAGAAAAAAATTATATATTTAGTTTGGGGAGGGTTATTGTAAGTATAATGATTTCTTATGGCAAAAATTATGGAAACGACTTTTTTCACTTTTATTTTCAACATATGTACATTTCTTACAAAATTAATTATGTCAAAGTTACTAAAATTTTATCATCTTTGATATTAGATCGATTTAAAAACAATATATATGATACACAAATTAAAGATCTGTAACACAACTTTTATGTGTGATACCGTGATACACACTAAATCATTTATGATGTGTATCATATATTCTTTTAAATTTTTTATCTCATATTAAAGAGCATAAAATAATAATAATTTTGATATAATTTTTTTATTGAAAAATTATCTAAAACTTATTTAAAAATAAAAATATGCATTCCTATTGTTCTCATCATAAAAAGTGTTTCTATTTGAACATTCCTCTTATTTTTAACTCTCTTAACTCTCATAAATATACACAAATCACCCCTTATATGTAACTAAAAGCGCTTATTGAACGAAATATTTGCCCTTACTTTAGACACAGGAAAAAAATCAGATTTCAGAAAAGGAAGAAAAAAAAGAAACACTTAGGGCACGTTCAGAAAAGGAAAAATCCTCAACTTTTCTAAGAAAACTAAAAAACTGAGAAACGGGATTAAATCCAAGTTTTCTAAAAAACTCTTCTTAGAAATCCAAATTTCTAATTTTTCTTTTTATAACTGAAAATTTGAAAACTACTTTTTATAGTTCTTTATGATTCCATCTCTAATTTATTTTGATAAAGGAAAACTCCATCCGTCACATCTAATCGCATTTTTTAAATTTTAATTGTTTTTTAAGAGAAATAAAACACTTTCCACTCTCTAAAAAAAATGATATATGAAAAACAGATAAATTTTTCATAACTAAATGCACCCTTAGATTTTTACATACCCTAGCACGTCGCACAAACAATGTTACTATCTAGGGGTGTTTGGGATTACTCATTGTAATTGTTTTTTTCTTTTTCTAAATAAATTAGACATACATATGTCTCCATGATTATTTTTAAAAGTGTTAATTTTTAGGAAATATGCAAGTGTGTTTAGTTGTGGAAAATTTTTTAAATTTTTCCATCTCCAATTTTCTAGAAAATGAAAAATATTTTGTTCTCTAGAAAAGTATTGAAAAAATAAAAAACATGTTCAAATGTGTTATCGAAAATTGATGTTGAAATTAGAAGAGCTTAAAATATTAGAAAAGTGGGGTAAGAGTAAAGCAATAGTGTGGAAAAGTTAAAAAACTTGTTTTCCAACTTATAGTTATAACTTATGAAATTGAGTTTTTCATTTTCTTAGGAAATTTTCCTATAAAATACTAATTTGAACATGTTTTTTAATTTTCTTAAAAACGTTTTTTGAAAAACTGTTCAAATTTTCTGGAAAATCGTACGTTCAAATTTTCTTAGGGTTTATTACATTAATGACTTAAAAAAGTTAAATAATATGTAGATAAAGATAATGCGGTAAAATATTAAAATAAGCCATCCCAAACGTCCCTTGGAAACTTTTACTACTCCTTATGTCCCAAATTTAGAGTCCATCTCTTTTTAATTTTGGGATGTCTCAATTTTATTGTTCATTTTGTACATTTAACCAATTAAAACATTTGAATGTGGTGAGAGATTAAATCTTATTGATTGTATATTACGATTAGTATGCTTTTCTTATATTGAGTGTTTTTTATTTGTGGACCATAAAATTGAGACCGATGGATGATAATATATTTTTTGACATTGTAATTAGTTTAAACTTGACGTCAGGTTGTTGTTAAATATTATTGTCATATTATTACGGATGGATTAGGTTTGTGTGCCCGTAAGTGTTATCACCAAAGATGAATATGAAATATATTTTTATAAATCAATTTTAGGTTTCTATGTTCATATTAAAAATATATAATTTTAACCTTTTTATTCTATAAACTTTGCAACATTATAATATACTTGATATAATTTTCATATAGAGTTATCACTTTTAACTTGATATCTTGCTTATGTATAATATTACGAGCATTTGTAAGACTTATATTCTATTTTACATCAATGTGTATATAATTGTTTATTCATATCAAATTTCAACTATTTACTAAATTGTTAAAGAGATTTACATATTTATTCTACGCTACCATTTAATTTTAAAGATTCAAGTACACATTTAGTTATCGTACGAGAAACTTGAGTTCAATATAGGTAATCATTGAGAAACCTTTCTTATCGATCTAACAATTAATCAAGTGATAGTTTACTAAACCTTTGAAACTTTTATTTATTTTATTATAAAAGCTGAAGCAAAATCAAATTTCTTTTCATAGTTTGCAATCGGGATAAAATGGGTTTTTTGTTTAGGGTTTCCATTCATCAGATCCGCTTCATAGTGTGATCAAGTACTGATATATTGTGAAAGAGGTCAATTTTTATATTTAATAATCACACTAGCATTCATTTGTGGCTCCCTATTCATATACTTCGTATTTGTATTCCTGAAACCATCAATTAGACGGGATATCAACTAGTTATTAATATAACTATAAAAAGTGGAGTATTTATAAAAAAGTAACTATATTAACTTAAAAATTTTCTTAACTGAAGGTTTAAATATAATTTATAGATTATAGATGTCATAACATATTTTCTAAATTATACTTAAGATAAAATGAAAACACTTGTAAAATTATATGGATTAACCTCCAATCCAATTCAACACAACATGTTAGATCCGCAACACAAAAGACCGAATTCTTAAATATGGTTGACCAGTCAAAGTGATGGGAGTTTTACTTTTTTTAAAATCCTTACCATCCTGACCTGATTAACTATTACTATGGTCGTGTTGATCTGATTAACACCCCTAAATACTTATATTCTATTAAAACATTTGGAAACAAAATATTAGCTTTAAAAATGTAATAATTTATTTACAATATATAAACAAATAACATGATAAGTAGGGGTGTTAGGGGAGACTATCAGTTCGTCATTTTCGTGAATCTAAACCGAAACTGAAATTTCCGGTTAACATGTAATCATTCAGTTGGGTCTTTTTCGGTTCAGTTGTGGGTTGATGTTTATAAATTTAAAAACTATGTATATATAACACACAAATACACGTTCAATTCATTAACAGTTATTTATAGTATTTGAAACACTTTGATAATTTTAGTATCTGATTATATACATTTTACTCGAGTCTTATGTATTCAAGTTGTATATGTAAAGAGTACGTTAGGAGACAATTAAAACCAAATAGTAATAATTATCATAGTAGGTAAAAAATGAAGTTACTATAAACTACATTATAGTTAAATTGAGTTATACAGAAATAAGAATGGTTTAGTATAAGTGTAAACACATATCTATAAAGATAATATTTGATTTTTCGGTTAAATGTGTGTACAATGTAAATAATGAAGAAGAAAAAAAGGGTTTGGCTAACGGAAGCCCTAAAAGCTTTCGATAAGAATAAATAAATATCATAAATACACTTAAGTTTCCATTAATAAAGTTAAATCACAAGTTATACATAATTGATAAAAGGAAAGTTTGAGTGTATTAAATAAACAATTTAGTCTTATCCGATGTAATATAATTTTGAATTAAAAAAAATGAAAGTTTAACTTTATCTAATAATGCATTTATTTAGTCTTAATAACAAGACCATAGAAGAGATTATGATTCGGTTAAACCAATTGAGAAAAAAAAATTGAGTTAGTTAACCTATATATATATATTTCAATTCAATACGATTTGATGATTTTTTGATTTGGATTCCTATTTCTATATATTATGAACACCTTTATTATTAATAAGTGATGTTTATTTTTTAGGAGTTCGTGTCATCAATGTAAAGTATAACATTTTGAAAATATAAACCCTATTTTTATGTAATGGGCGTCATAAGTTAAATATGTTTATCTTTCAAGCCCATTAAAATATAAAAACCCATAACAAAGCCAATCGCCAAAACCCCCTATAAATACTTGAACCCTATTTGCCGATTGTATGTAAGTTGCAAAAAAAAAAAAAACAAGGTTGATTACCAAAAAAAACTCCTTAGAATCTCAAAGACTATGGAATACTACTACTATCGTTCACCGGAGAAACGGACACTAGCCGGAGACGATGAGTCGGCTGTAAACTGTAATGAAGTGAACCTCGGTGACGTTGAACATAGCAGCGACGACGATGGACAGAGCACCGACAACACCAGTGACGTTGAACAGAGCACCGACGGCGATGAACAGAGCACCGACAACACCAGCGACGTTGAACAGAGCACCGACGAAGATGAACATAGCGTTGATGATGATCAGAGTATCATCAATGACGACCTTTTTGGTAATCACTCTTTCTTTACGCAACTTTTTGATTATTTAGTTTATTATTATTATTAGCCTATTAGGGTTGTAGGTTTATTTCATTATTTCCATGCTAAGGTGGTAGCTGGGTTTTTATAGCTTATATTAATCAATGTACTGTAGTACTAGTATTAATTAGATTGTAAGGTTAAATTTATAGATAGCACTTCACCTTTTGGTTGCTAAAAACATGCATGTTTCATTGGAAGTTGACCATAATGTTTAGAACAGTTAACTCATAATTAAGGGTTAATATATTTAGTTAATTAAAAGTAATGCATATTACTTTTAAAACGTTTAATAATGTTTGAACTTTTATCATATTCTTTTTTTCTTCTGCAGACATATTCATTACAACCTTCGCCAGAAAGACCATCTGTCTGGAAGTGAAAGGCTCAGACACCATCGGCAATGTCAAAGTGAAGCTCCAGACTAAGGCAGGTATTCCTCATGACGAGCAGGCGCTGATCTTTGACGAATGGGTTCTTGAGGACGGCGATACCCTCGACAGCTTCCGGATCAATAAGGACTCCACCCTTACACTTGTGCGTAAATCAATGAAAAAGTTGAAGATATTCGTTAAGACCCTCAAAGGAATGGTCCACTCTCTGGAAGTCAAACCCTCAGACACCATTGGCAAGGTGAAGAACATGATCCCACCTGGATTTTTCTCTGACGATTCAATGCTGATCTTCAACGAAATGATCCTCGATGAAAGCCGCACCGTTGATGACTTCCACATCATCGATAACTCTACCCTCACACTTATGCCTGAATCAGAGGGGTGGATGCAACTATTTGTCAAGATCTTGACTGGAGAGACCATCCCTGTGACAGTCAACCCTACATACACCATCCGCAACGTGAAAGATAGAATCCGGTCTCAGGTCAATATTCCCTCTGAAAAGCAGGTGCTGATCTTCAATGAAATGGTTCTCGAGGACAGTGGCACTATCGTCGACTTCCAGATCAACCCAAAATCCACCCTCACACTACTGTGTAGGTCAAGTGGATTGATGCAGATATTTGTCAAGATCAACAGTGGAAAGACCCTTGTTCTTGAAGTGAAACTGTCAGACACCATCAACGATGTCAAAGCCAAGATCAAGGAGAAGGTAGTATTTCCCGAAGGCCATACGAGGATCATGGTGAACGGTAGCCAGCTCAACGATTACAGCCTTACCCTTGCCGACTGTCACATCCAAAAAGATTCCACCCTGCGTCTTCGGTTCTGATTAAGTTTATAAAAACTTATCTTATGGTCCATGATCCGTAACATTCTTAGAAAAGATACTGGTGTCTTGTGATGCAGTTATGTTTAATTTGTAACTACGCTGGTGATGGTTGTGTTGACTTATAGTGGTTATTCCTTTCCATGCCCCGACTTCGTTAATTAATTGTGATTTATTTGCTTTTCTTAGATCACCCCTATGTTAGCTTGCATTGTCTCGTGTTTGTTCACTTTCTTGGGTCCTTGCAAAGGTTTACAGACGGGCTAAACTTTAATTTAGTTAGTCGAGCTTATTTAAGTTGAATCAATATCAAGCACACAAATAAGAGCTTTAGAGTATACTGGTTTGACTTAATTTTTTATAGAGGTATATGCAAGTTGATGATTATGTGATCAATGTTTATTTTAGTCATGTTTATCTATGTTATTATCTTCTCACCGTATTCGTATCAAGCTTTTGGAGCTTTTTGTTGTAAATTTGTGTTTCGAGTTCTAAGTTTGCTGATTAAGATTTAAAGAAAGAATATATTGTTCGACAGGTTTCACCCTTTTTAAAGACATCTTGAAATCAATCAAAGTATTGTGATTCACCATGAATAATAAACTTGCAGAAGATGTGTCGCACCCCCAATACACGTGGCAGCGGAAGTGAGAGGTGTCACGGGGGCGTCGACCAAATCAATAATCATAACACAAGGATTAAAGCAAACGACCTCTATATGAGACGTTTGAAAATATTACATTACCATAATTCAAATGTTTACACAATAAATCTGGAGTTCGCATAAACCGTTTAGAGATTTTTAATACATTACTGAATTTACAAAATACAGCTACATGCAATCTAATCTCTTGATGTTTTGAAAACAATGCGACTCGAGCTAAGCTTTTCAAAAGCTTCCTACTGCGGCGGGTTACCTGAGAAATACATACTAAAAGGTCAACATAAAGTTGGTGAGTTCATAGGTTTGTTAAATAATCAGTTGCTAAAATGATCCACAAGATTTCCAAGTTTTGCATCATTCGTCAATGATAAGTAAAAGTATCGTTATCCAACGACAAGTAAAAGTATTGCATACAGCAATATAAGTATACCATTTGCATGAGTCTCATAGTCAAGCTTAACGTTATTTGCCTCCGGTAAGTGTACTAATCCGATACACTTCTAAATCACAAGTAATACTGCGCCCGTGGGTTGGCTAGCGCGACTAGCCCGGACGAGGTTTGTCAAACCCTGATGGTACCACCCAATAATACTCACGCACAAATTTTAATGACTATGATAAGTAGAGGACTTTAGTGGATTATTCAGGTCTCATGCAATCCGTACAAAAAGTTGTTTCCAGTACTTGTGATCATAAAGCAGTTTATAAAACAGTTGTATGTATTCTCACCCCAGTGAAAAACAGTAAAAAGGGGCTATGAAACTCACCAGAGTTGAGCAGGTAGCAAGCAATATCAAATATTAGCAAGTAGTGGGTGTTCTCGTTCCCGTGTGCAACCTCCTAACGCCCTAAACGTATGAGGTTGTATAAGTAGATGTCTCAAAAGACCATCTATAGCGATTGTATAAGTGGGGGTTAATGTCCACTTAAGCCAATCGGGTAGGTGGGGTTTTTATGTCCACTTAAAGCTAGTTCATCAACTAGTATGTTCAAATAAGTTGTTCAAGTTCGTTTATCGAAAACGCGTACGACTCGTTGGTGAAAGATTGTAATAATAATTCGTTAAGACATTATCATTATGATGTTGTATCGTGTGCTTACAAAGCATTTTTATGTGTTACTGAGTTATATCGTATAAGTTTAGATGTTACATAAAGTTCAACACTTAGTGTGAAATCTAGTTTTAAAGTTTCTGTTTAGGCGTCACTTAGGGCGTCACTCTGTGCGTCACTTAGGGGCGTCACTTAGTTGGTTAGCGGCACTAGGTCAAGTGACGTTAAATGTGATTTTTAAGTTGGTAGCGTCACTTGGGGTAGTGACGTTATATGCGGCAGTTGGTTCAGGCGTCACTAAGGGTAAGTGACGCTATAGGCGTCACTTGGGTAAGTGCCGCTGGTAGGGCGGCACTTAGGCCTGATCAGATTTTTAATTTTATTCCAAGTGTTCTAAGTGTCGGTTTTTCATTCGGGAAACTTTCTAAATTTAGTTTTTGGTCCAAGTTACTAACTAAGTCAACCAAACCCATTTTTGTTATCACTTTCCCAAATATAGTAAGTTTTTCGAAAACGAGCCACTTTTGTTGACTTGGTCAAACTTCTCGGTTTGACCCGAAACTTTCACCCAACCCAAATATCAGTTTATAGAGTCCAAATATATTTTCGGTTCATGCCGGAGTTCACCAAAAGTGTCGGTTTTTATAAAATTCCTAAATCTTCAAGATTTCACATATTCGACTTTTTGTCGGTTTATTTCACCAAGTGTTTTACCAATTTCTGGTCCAAGTCAAGTCTCACAATTTTTATCAACTGATCTACTATATGTGTAGTGTCTAACTTATGTTTTCCAAGAGTTTTAAGTCCCATAATCATAGAGAAGCAAAATAATTAGTCATGCATAGTCTAGATTCTGATTTTACCCAGGTCAGTCTCACAAATCGTCCAATAGAGAAAAACGTGTACGTTTCTGGAAGAAGTGTAAAACACGAAAGTTGTAGATCTTTTTGTAGGACCCTTGTAGTCGGACCTAATCGAATCCTTACTCAATCAAACGTGCGGAATACAATTGATTGAATATATAAACGTTTAAACGAATAAACAAAGCAAATCACAAAGTATAGCAATTCAATACCAAAAGTCGATCAGCTTATATTAATTATAACACTTTCAATATGCTCACTGATCTTACAATTTCGTCAACCTTGACAAATGAGCCGAAATAACCTATTTATACCAAAGACCTAACCTGGTCTATGCGACACAAGATGTGTCGCCAAGCCGACTCATGCGACACAAGCTGTGTCGCCAAGGTAACTATTGCGACACAAAGACCTTGTGTCGCCAAAACACAAAATGTAATTAAAACAAAGTTATTAACTAACTTAATTACATATCAAACACATAACAGACTTAGACCAACTGACAGACACACTAAGATGCACCAACAAACTCCCCCGTGTCTTCAGCTTGGTCTTTAAACTTTCTTCAATTATGCCCAGCCTGTTGGAAACCTGCCTCCAGCATGAATCCCATGCGTAACACACACAGTCACGACCTTCTGAAATTGTCTAGCAAGAATCGAATTCACCACATTTCTTACGTTGAAGCGAATTGGATTATCAAACAATTTCCTCAAGTCATTCTGTGACAAGTTGATTAAGCTCATAGGATCAAAAACTTTAAATTGAGCTTTCTTAAGACCATACAGTGACGTTCTCTCCGGATGTTCAGACTCTGGAACAAACACAAAAACAGCTTCACCTGTATGCGGATCAAGTTCCCAATAATGAAATCTTCTTAGAAAATCATAAGGAACAGACTCCAATGGGATCTCAGTTAAACAATCAGCTGGTGGATAACGCATTTTACAAATCGGCTGCTTTGTAACTGGATCTAGTTTCTTCTTAAAAATGAATCTCTTACCAAGCGTTGGTTTGATAAAGTTGTATCTCTTGCTATTCACTTCACGACGCAGAACCGTCTGTATAAAATCAGCTCTAGAATCCCTGGTTGGATTTATTAGATCTAATTGAGCAAGACGGTTTATTTCTCCTTTTGGCAACGTACTCAGTTTCTTAAATGAGCTTTTAAAATACTGAATACCATCACTTCTTTTAATCATCAGAATATTTCTACAAGTTTTCCAGCTTTTAATGATTCCTGTATAATTCCCATGTACTTTATATGTCTTGCAAGTTACAGGAATAAATTCATCAGGAATAAAGCTTATCACCGGTCGCTCAAGAGTTGAAGTAGAAGCAGTATCAGAAGCCTCTGAAGTTTCTGGAACAGTTGTCTGAGTTCCAGCTGGCTCTGCTTCATCTTCCGAAGAATCTGTCTCGATTGTAGGAGCATCATTATAAAATTCATCATTGTTTAATTCCTCCTCCTCAATCTCAACATCATCATTATTTTCAAATTCAGGACTAGACACCTGACTTTCCCCATTAACCATTCGCTGAAATAACGATAAATTCACATTCGAGTAATCTACAGCTAATGGTCTTGGCTGACCTGGAATATCATCAACAGAGAAATAATCCAAACGAAGAAATTCATTTTCATCAGAAACATTTACATTTTCATTTACATTTTCTGTCTGTGTTCCGGTAGAAGCCCTGGATGTTGTTTCTATGGCACGCAGGCCTGACTCCCCCGAAACGACAGCTAGGGATTCTAATTCTAAGACCCTAGTATTCAAAACAGGAACCAAAGCTGCTTGTTCTTCTAACGCTTTAATTTGCGCAGCTTGACCCTCCAAAACTGATGCCTGAGACTGAATCAGTGTAGCTTGATTATCCATGGTCTGCTGCATCTCATCCATTCTTTTCAACAAATCTTCAATAACAGAAGGCAAAGGTTGAATGGGAACCTCAACACGGGGAATGTCAACCCGTGGCCTTGAAGACGACTCAGAAGTACGACGAATAGACTGAGGTGGAACCCAATCTTCATCATCCAAAGCGGTACTCCGAGGTCGTTTGCCCATATCCGGACGAACATAGCTTGAGCCGGCACGAATACGACGTTGTATTCGTTTGTATCTACGAGGATCAAAGCGTTGAATATTTTTCAACGCATTTTCAGAGGGGATATCCCTTGGAGAAGTTGGAGGAGTAGAGCCTCCATCTGAATCACTAACCGGGTCATCAAGATTAGGCTGAGCAGCCTGGTTCCCAGTCTGGAAATCTTCGATTTCCTGTAACAAGTCATCAACCTGTATAGTAGCATCATGGAGGTGTAATTCCTCCTCCTGAATACCCTGCTCAGGTGCAGGCAAAACATCCAAAAAATCGTCATTTGGTGGAGCAACATATGCTTCGTTAATGATATGCCCAAACAACGGAAAGTTAGAATTTGCGTTCCCGCCGGATGCACAAACCGTCCAAATACGAACGTTCATTGGAGTTGGACGCAAACGTTCGCGAGGATGTTGAGGAAGACCAGGAAGCTGATTATCCAGAAACAGCTGAATAAAACGGGGATAGAGATTCCAACGCTTATCCCCAGCATGAAGATTATCCAACATAGCCCGAAAGATATACCCAGAAAAATTAAAGGGCTTGTTGTATATCAATGCCAGCATAGCAGAAGCCGTAGAATGACTAAATCCATCAAAGCCCGCCTTACATGGAGAAAGGCAGACAATAATGATATGCATTAAGTACCTCCAGACTTTAGGCAAATTTGCCTTGCGATATTGGTCATTTGGGACGCCTGGATAGCCAATACGAGTCATAGCCCCGGCAATAAAGGCATTGCTATAAAGTGTAGGCATCTCTGTAGTATCTCCAAAGTGAAAGAATTCCCGAATGACTTGCTCGGAGATAATAAGTTGACGATCACCAACGGTATAAATAATCCTGGGAGAAGGAAGCTCAGAGTTGATAACCGCATTTTCCCAAAAAGAAGCCACCTGATCTTTGTAGATAGTAGTTGTGGCGGTAATGGCTGTGTGAATACGAGACCGGCGCAAAAATGCGACCATTGGCCTGTATGGAGCAGCAGTTTCCTTTGAGTCATCTAAAAATGCCACAATATTGTGACGTGGCTCCCAGAGAATATCACCATCTGCCATTGCTGTGCAATCATATAGAAATAAAACTCACAAACAGTTAGCAGTAGCAGATGAATTGGAAACAAAAGCAGCAATCTGATAATAATTGCGACATAGAGAATTATGTCGCAGACCAGTTGCGACATAATAATAATATGTCGCGAAGTTAACACAATCGATTGCTAACAAACATAGCGACATAGGAATTGTGTCGCTTTCAGGTAATGCGACAGACAGGGTTGTGTCGCAATATGCAAGTTATTCGAATTTAATCGAGTTGGTGCGACATAAGAGTTATGTCGCATGAAACAGGCGACATAAAAATTTATGTTGCATCACAGAGTGCAAAATCACATCAATAATACACAGAAATATCAAATTTGCACAAAATAAGGGTTTAATTAATAATTGGGAACAAATACATAGTCATGATTACAAATTATCCCAAGTCTAAACCCTAAACCCTAAACCTTAAACCTAAATAGGACTGGCTAATAAAAGTATTTTACAAACAGCCAAAATCCAAGACAAGGTCAAGCGAAAATCCAAGACCATGAAAGGATCCCACCAGACCACAAAAAAGTAAAGATAATCGATCAAGCAGGAATGCTATCACGACACCTAAGTACACAGAAACTTCCACGACTGGAAGGTAAGCCTCGAAGTCGCGGAAGTGCAGGACAGGATATCCTTTGGGCAGAAGCAATGAATACAGTAGTGTGACACACCATTGTCCTGAATGAAATCACCTGCCATGGCTACAATCGGGCAAAAGTGAGTAGGTTGGTTAACCTAATTAAGCGACATAAGGTATGTCACATAAACATTTTGCGACGTAGGAGTTATGTCGCTGATTCCAGCGACATTGGGTTTATGTCGCTAACGTAAGCGACATAATGTTTGTGTCGCAGAAATAAGCGACATAAATCAGATTTCAGAAATTTTGCGACACAAAGGATATGTCGCAAGATATGTCGCAATGGAAGCGACATAAATTGGATTTCAGAAATTTTGCGACATAAAGCGTTATGTCGCAAGATATGTCGCAGTGACGAACATCAAACTCCAACCCAGAAACCCTAACTTTAAAATTGGGGTTTTTGAAAATGAGGCATACCCTAGGGTACGCCAACATACCAGAAGCACGAAAATGGTCATATTCACACGAAATACTGAGGTTGATGTGTCTAAATAGCCCAATCCCAAAACCCTTAAAGAAAACCGTAATATATATACTCGATTAGCACATAAATACACAATAAAAGAGGGTAAAACGAGTACCTAACGATCGATTAGAAGGTAGTGAACGAGAAGCACGAGTTGGATTGCTCGAAACAACACGGGATGATCGAAATGTAGAATCAAAGAACGCCGCAGGTTTTGTGTCGCAAAGAGTTATGTTGTGACGCAGGATTTGATTTTATGTCGCATAAAGTGTAAACCGAGAAAGCGACTGGAGTTAGGTATTTATACCTCAGCCCCACCATGCGACACAAAATGGCAACATAGTAGGCGACATAAGTTATGTCGCAGAAAAGAGTGTGTGTCGCAGAACACAGAGAAAGAAATCTCAAATGGTGTACATCGTTTGATGAATAACTAATCGGACTTGTTAGTAACAAAATACAATATTAAAAAAAAATAAAATAACTTAACTATTTAACCTTAAATTTAAAGTAATTTTCTTTTTGGTGACGTAGTTATTTTGTCTGCTAAGGAATCATATTAGGATAACATGCAAGTATTAGAAAATAGTAAGTGTTATCTCGATTATCAGTATAGAACCTCTTTAAATTTACTTAGCATATTTAAAGCACTTTTGATAAAAATTATTTCAAGATGATTACTGGTATTGTTTGACCACCTAAACATGTTACATCTACGGGGATAAACAAATTTTTATTGTTAGTATGAATAAGTATCTGTGGTCCCCACTATAGACATATCCCATTAATTTCGACAAGAACATATCTTCCAAGATAGAGAAAATATATAAAAATCATTTTTAAGAATCAAGACAGCGGTGACAGGTCTGTACAGACGTACAACAAAGCAACATAACTTGATTCAGGTGTAAGCAAAACCAGACTTGGTCAAACCATTTTGGCGACCTTGTGAGGTATCCTGTAAGACTTTTTCAAGTGCGATTGACTTGCGTTTGCTTAACTTTTAAGTATATATAACATGAGACCAGGTCTGTACTTACGTACAACAGAGGAAACAAGAAATATATACCCCCAAAGTATTTTATATTATTTAACCAAAATGGAAGCATGCCAAGCGGTATTAAGGATTTAAGACACTTAGTCATACATCACAGAATGTGGACCACATGATAAATAGACATGTTATTAGAATTACTTTTTAATTGTTCAACTCCCAGTGTGACATGCCTACCAGTACATCATATGATGAAGCTAGTGTTTATAAAAACTGCAGTAAGTATGCTAGATAAACCTACTGATACATCAAGCATAAACCTTAGAATTTTCATTTTATGCATGCATCCTAATGTACTATCATTTTCCTAGTTGTTTACAGACACAACTGAACGTCTTTTTACAAATATTGCAACTTCGCATTTCTTTAATACTATAGAGTATAAAGAGTGGCTGTTGCGTGTATAATTATTTTATTTTTTTTAGATACAAATCTAAGTCCAAAAGTTACTTCTTTAGTTGAAAGAAGCGCAAACCGATCATGTTGATCAGTTCATCAAATCGGGCACGAGAGAAGGCCTTAGTAAAGAGATCAGCATTCTGTTTGAGGGTATCTATGTGGACGAGGTCTATCAAGTGTTTCTCATAGCAATCTCGTATAAAGTGGAATCTAAGTTCTATGTGCTTAGTTCTAGAGTGTTGTACGGGATTGCGTGTAATGGAAATAGCGGCAGTATTATCAATATGTAAAGGAGTTAGAGTAAGAAGTAACCCATAGTCTCGCAATTGATGCTGAATCCACAGAATCTGAGAACAGCAACTGGCTGCAGCTACATATTCAGCCTCTGCAGTGGAAGTAGCCACCGTTGTCTGCTTCTTACATTGCCATGAAACCAAGCGAGATCCAAGAAAGTGGCATCCACCAGTTGTTGACTTCTTATCTATACTACAACCGCCATGATCCGAATCTGAATAAGCAGTTAGTTCAAACGATTTTTCATTTGAGTACCATAGACCAAGTGTTGGCCTATGCTTGAGGTACCCAAAAATTCGTTTAACAGCCTTCATATGAGAAACCTTTGGCCTAGCTTGATATCTTGAGCAGATGGACACTGCGAATACGATGTCTGGCCTGGATGCTGTAAGATACATAAGAGAACCAATCATGGAGCGATAGTCCTTTTCTTTACAGTCCTCGTCATCAATGGCCGGTCCAATGTTATGGTTAATTTCAATGGGGGTTCCGTAGGTCTTACAGTTAAGCAAATCATATCTGGTTAACATATCAGTTACATATTTTGACTGATGAATGTAAATACCATTGGCAGACTGCTCAACTTGAACACCTAGAAAGAACGTGAGTTCCCCCATTGCACTCATCTCAAATTCTGTCTTCATAAGATGCTCAAAATCTTTACACATAGAATCTTTGGTGGATCCGAAAATGATGTCATCGACGTAAACTTGTACCAGCAGTAAGTCTTCACTATCTCTTTTTGTGAATAATGTACTATCAATACTGCCTCGTTCGAATCCATTTTTAACAAGATGAGTAGAAAGCCTCTCATACCATAATCTTGGTGCCTGATGCAATCCATATAATGCCTTATTGAGTTTACAGACATATTCTGGATGCAACGGATCTTCAAAGCCAGGAGGCTGCTTGACATATACATCAGTATCGACTTGTCCATATAAGAAGGCGCTCTTGACGTCAAGTTGATAAACAATAAATCTTTTGAAGGACGCAAAGGCCAAGAAAATCCGAATTGACTCCAATCGAGCAACAGGAGCAAAAACCTCATCGTAGTCTAATCCCTCAACTTGATGAAAACCTTGCACCACAAATCTTGCCTTGTTTCGAATAACCACTCCGCGATCATCTTTCTTAATCCGATATACCCAACGAGTGCCAGTTGGATGTGCACCCTTAGGTAATGGTACTAATTCCCAAACATGCAGCTTACGGAATTGCTGCAACTCTTCCTGCATAGCCTCAACCCAGTGGGGATCTTTTAAAGCTTCATCTATTCGTTTAGGCTCCACTTGAGATAAGAAACATGATTGAATCTCAATCGACAGACATGCAAGAGATGCGGACTCAGATGAGTCCGAAGGTGAAAAAGAATGTGTATCAGTAACAACTTGATGTCGCGTCTGAATCCCCTTATCTAAAGAACCAATTATATTGTCTACTGGATGGTCCTTATGAATACGCGAACTTGGAATCTTGTCAGGCACAATGACAGAATCCAAATTTGTTAAATCAGCTTCCTGTGCTGATTCAAACTCCCTTGAATTCTCAAAATGTTCATCTTCATCATCAGACTCAGGATTACCAGAAGAAGTTTCTTGGTTTCCTGTGGATGATTCAGGGATATCAACATTTGCTTGAGAATTTGATTGAGAAGGTTGTGGAGTATTAGAGACATTTGGTGTCGTTGCTTTTAATGGCGTTGAAGAAGTTGAAGATAAATCGAGACCATGAAGCAAAGTAACCATTTGATCCATTTCATCATCTTCCGTAGACAGATTAAACGAATCAAAAATAGCTTCATAATTGAACAAATGTGCTGGTCCCTTTCCATCCGGATTTTCAGTATAACGAAAACATGTTACTTCATAATGTTCTTCCATACGCTTAGTTGCCAAATTGTACACTCGTTTGTTAGGAGAGTTATTTGAAAAACCCAAAAACAATCCTTCACTAGACTTTGCACCAAACTTAGCAACCTTCTCTTTTGTGTACAAAATTGTGCAAGGACAACCAAATGGTTCAAGAAA
Source organism: Pseudognaphalium luteoalbum (assembly GCA_963422505.1). NCBI lineage: Eukaryota > Viridiplantae > Streptophyta > Magnoliopsida > Asterales > Asteraceae > Pseudognaphalium > Pseudognaphalium luteoalbum. The sequence continues at coordinate 12,202,048 of OY730192.1, read as the reverse complement.
CTGTAATGAAGGTTTCCTGTTATTAAGCAGTTCATACGATGTTTTATTGTGCTTTTTAACCACAGAAACCCGATTAAGAATATAGCAAGCAGTATTAACTGCTTCAGCCCAAAAGGTAATAGGCAGTTTAGAATCTGCTAACATTGTACGAGCTGCTTCAATGAGTGTCCTGTTTTTACGCTCAGCGACTCCATTCTGTTGAGGAGTCCGTGCTGCACTGAATTGATGCTCAATGCCTTTCCGTAAACAGTACAACTCAATTGTAGAATTCTTAAATTCGGTACCATTGTCTGATCGCAGTTTCTTGATGGACAGATTGCATAGGTTTTGGAGCTTATCAAATAAATAAGTAAGAATTTCAGGAACTTCATCTTTAGTAGATAAGAAATACACCCATGAGAAGCGAGAGTAATCGTCAGTAACTACTAAACAGTATTTAGAACCTCCTATGCTCTTCTTACTTACAGGTCCAAAGAGATCCATATGCAATAGCTCCAAAGGTTTTGACACCGAGTTAATCACCTTTGACTTATGGGATTTCTTGTGCTGTTTTCCTTTTTGACAGGAAACGCAGAGATCATTGATTCCAAAAGATTGCTTTGGAATTCCACGCACAAGATCATGCTTCACCAAATAATTCATCTTTCTGAAATGCAAGTGACCCATACGTCTGTGCCATAAAAGTGATTCTCTTTCAGGAGCTGTTGAAAGTAGACACGTATGATGAGTTGTTTCAACAGTCTTCATATCAAGAATATACGTGTCCTTTTGCCTAGGTGCTCGAAGCAGCACCCATTCATCAGGAATAACAAATCCTGGCTTCAAGATACAACATTCAGTTTTAGTGAATGCTGTAGTGTACTCTTTGTCACATACTTGAGATACACTGAGCAGATTATGAGTGAGCTGCTCCACATAATTAACCTTCTCAAAACTCACTTGCCCATTAGAGAGTGTACCTTGTCCAGTAATGACTCCTCCTTTATCTCCGGCAAAAGCAACATATCCTCCATTATAAGTTTTTACTTCAGAAAGCAAGGATAAGTCGCCTGTCATATGTCGCGAGCAATCGCTGTCTATATACCATCTACTATTCTGAACTTGTTCAGATTGCTGCGACATCAAAGATAAAGAAATTAATGAGTAAGGGGAACCCAAGCCTTAACAGACTTGGGTAACCCGGTGGTATCATCCACAATGATTACATCAGTCAAAATTTTATTTTTTAACACATCGAAATCACTGGCTGATGAATCATTATTAGATGAAGAGTCAGAACGGGACTCTTTGGGCTTCCAAACCTTTTTAGGTTTGGGAACTTGCTCAATATTGTAAGAAGTACTTGGTAGAACTGCTGGACCTCTCATTGAATTTTTTGAAAAACTTTTTGCTTTAGAGGTTCGTGCATCTCCCCTTCTAGCATACTTCTTAGCAAGTAATGGGCACATATCAATCAAATGACCTTGTTTCTTGCAATAGAAACAAGATCGTTTCTCAATTCTATCAGGAGATTGAGGAGTCAACCTTGGAACTCGGCCAACAGTTGGATGTGTTGAGCATGTACACTTATGTGTACATGCATCAGATGAGCCTTGGTTTATTTTAGAAGAATTTTTAAGAGAATTAGAATTAGAATTATTTGGTTGAAAAATCTTCTTTTTCGGTTCGGGTAACTTCTTGCCATTCATTTTATAAATTTCATCATACCCTTCACTAGTAAAGATATGATGATCGTTGGTTACCTTCTTCCGTTTCAAATAACCGCATTCTTCATTGGTTATATCCTCAATCTCAATTTCCTCCTTTGAACTGGCTGGAGGAATTGTTTTAGCCTCAACTTTTTCAGGCTTTGTGATAACAGCAGACTTAACTATCTTTGACTCAGATATCTTAACAGATGCACTTGGCTTGGGCTGAAATGGTTCAGCCTTGACATCAAGAGGTTTGACTAAGTCAACCTTTTGAACCTTTAAATGATCAGGTTCACTAGTTGATGCGTTAACTTGCTCAGGCATACTAGTTTTAGGTTTTTGTGACTTAGGTGCAACCTCAGGCTTACTTATCTTAACATTAACAGGTTTTGTGTCCTTTTGAAGAACATTAGGCACAAAATCTTTAATGATTTCCTATTCAGGCATAGGCAGATAATCTTTTGGAGGTGGAACATGGTGATAACCAAGTCCTGCCTTACTTTTCGTATCTGTTCTTTGTTTCTGAAGGATTTCATCAAAAATGAGAAAGGATGTAGAAAAATTTGATATTTTTCGATTTAAATTAAGAACTACAGCCTGTGAGTCAGCAAGTTCCTTTTTAACATGAGTTAACATATCTACATAACTCCCTATTTCATCTTGCTGTTCAAAAATTTTGGCTTTTAGTTCTTTCTTTTCTTCAAAAATAGCCTTTAATTTCTTTTCAGATGCCTTATAACTTTCTTTCAACATCTCATTATCTTCCTTTAATTGTGAAATTGTTGTATTAAGGCGCTCATTATCCTCTCTACACCTGTTAAATTGGTTAGTAAGCTTAATACAAGAAACACAAGATAAAGGTTCATCATCTACCTCATGAACCTCAGCCATTAGTGCAGTGTTCTCATCATCATCAGCTCCATCAGACCAGCTGTTATCCCATGGAGTTTCTGTCAGCATGAACGCAGCTGACACCATGGCTTTCTCTTCTGCCTTTGTTGGTGAAGGCTTGGTGAGACCTGAAGATGGTGCCTTGTTTTTCTCACATTCACGGGCGAAGTGTCCATAATTCTGACACTTATAACAGCGCACCTTCCCTTTATTAAACCCAATACCTTTCTCACCTGGATTATTTACAGAAGTTCTACCAGTTTTCTGTAAAAAATTCTTCACCCTCCTAGTCAGCATAGCCATATTCCATTTTAAATCTAATCTTTCCAATTCTTCTTGGTCAATTTGACCAAAATCTTCATCGGAAAAATCTCCAGCACAGGCTAAAAATGCTGAAAAAGTAGATGCATAATCTTCATTAGAAGAAAATCCTGAATTCTGAAAAAGAGACCCAGTTGAATTTCCAGAGTTCGGAACATAAGTAGAACCAGATGGATTACAAGAAGATACATTTCCACTAGCATTACTAGCGACAAATGCAGTGACAGAAGGTCTGCTTGAAGATACTGGAACATCAACTCCATAAAGTTTTGGATTTTGGAGATGCGATGTAGCCTTAGTCTCTTTCCTTTGCATCTCAAGAAGCTCAGCCTCAATATGTCCAATAAGGTCTTCAAGCTCCATATCCATGATGTCTTCATCTTTTTCCATCAAAAGAACCCTAGTGTGCCATTTCTTAGGTAAAGAGTCTAATAATCTCTTGTTGACATCACTACGCTCAAGAGTTATACCTCCTTCAATCAACTCAGTGACCAATTGGGAAAATCTACTGCACAGATCTTCCAGAGATTCATCCTGAAGCATGTCAAAAACCTCATACTGCTTCTTGATTAAATCTATCCTTTTCTTTCTGTATTGGGCGCTACCACCGCATTTCTTTTCGAAAGCTTTCCAAAGATCGTAAGCAATCTTATGATGTTTAAACTGTCTCATAATGGGTTGAGGTAAAACCATAGTAATTGCAGCATGAGTCTTTCTCTCCATATCAAAAGCTTTTCTTTCCTCTGGAGTCATTGATTTAATCGATTTCTCAGGAGCTTGACCATTGTAAACTCCTGACTTTAGAGGACGCTCATATCTCTCCTCTAAGTAAATCATCATCTCAGGATCATTTAATCCAACATAAGACTCAAAGCGTTGGCGCCAATCAGAATAGGTCATGCCTGGCATAAACATAGGTGGTTTATTTCCAGAACCAACTTCATTGTTTTGCTTTAGCATAGCTCCTACAGATTGAATGGAGTGTGTTGAAGAAGACATTGTGAATTACCTGCAAAATAGATAAATAACACAAAAGAAAAAGAAAACAGACTGTTATGCGACACAAATTTATGTCGCAAATGATTTATGCGACACAAAGGATATGTCGCAGATGATATGTCGCAAAGTTAGCGACGGAAGAAAACCAAGTTTTATGTCACAATATATAGCGACGGAAGAAAGCCAAGTCTTATGTCGCAAAAGATAGCGACGGAAGAAAACCAAGTCTTATGTCGCAATCTAGTGTCGCCTAATGAAAGACGTATGTCGCAATAACCCTAGTCGCGACACAAAAGATATGTCGCAGCTTATGTCGCAGAAACGGCTGACCAGCGACCAAAAAACCCTAAAATCGAAAATTTTCGATAACCACACGAAAATTTACGACTGATGGACGAAAAAATAAACCTAAAATCTTCCAGAAATAGCAAGAAGCAACTTGTGAACACCTTTCAATGAAGATTTTAATTCAAAATACTCACAATTATTCGAGAGACGTATCAAGAACGGATTCAATAATGCCAAATCGTGTGATTTTGGCTCTGATACCACTTGTAGGACCCTTGTAGTCGGACCTAATCGAATCCTTACTCAATCAAACGTGCGGAATACAATTGATTGAATATATAAACGTTTAAACGAATAAACAAAGCAAATCACAAAGTATAGCAATTCAATACCAAAAGTCGATCAGCTTATATTAATTATAACACTTTCAATATGCTCACTGATCTTACAATTTCGTCAACCTTGACAAATGAGCCGAAATAACCTATTTATACCAAAGACCTAACCTGGTCTATGCGACACAAGATGTGTCGCCAAGCCGACTCATGCGACACAAGCTGTGTCGCCAAGGTAACTATTGCGACACAAAGACCTTGTGTCGCCAAAACACAAAATGTAATTAAAACAAAGTTATTAACTAACTTAATTACATATCAAACACATAACAGACTTAGACCAACTGACAGACACACTAAGATGCACCAACACTTTTCAATACGCAAATTTTTTTTAAAAAATGCATCTTCTAACTCTTCCTAGAACTCAAGATATGACGTTTTTAGTAACCTGTGTTTTTCTGGACAGATTGTATACCTTTGTGTATAAATTCATAAAAACGTATTTTAAGTTTATATTTGGACATAATCTTGTTAGATGAGCTTTATAACATGTAAATAAACAATATGAGAGTAAGAAAGGGTTTCCTTACAATACTTTTGATGGAGATGAGATGAGGAGAAAGAGAAGTTGTTGTTGAGCTTGTTTCCTTGTAAAATAGTGACTTTTGTGGTGGTTGTGTTATGGTGGTTTATGGTGGTGATAATGGTGGTTTTAGGTGGTTGAAAGGCTGAAAATCTTCAGCAACTAGAGAGAGAATTTGAGGGTGTAAAGAAGTGTTTGAGTGTAAAATGAATGGAGAGTTGGTTGCATGAAAGAGGTATGGAGGTGTAAGGAGTCAAAGTAATGATGGAATTGCAAGTTCAAGGAGTGGTGAAGAGAGGGAGGTGGCACATGGGGTGGCCGGCCCCCATGTGGTCCCACAAGGGGTATTTTGGTCATTTTCTTGTTTCTCCGATTTGTGCTTCGCGTGGTGTTCGTTTTCTCGTTCGGTTTGGTGTTAAACGTTTAATATGCGTTTTTAAGTAACGATTTAAATTTCAATATTTTCACTTGAAGTATTCATTCTAAATACTTGAAAACTATTTATAAAAAAATGATTCGTTAATTTAGTGCTTTCGATTTGCACGTTCGTCGTACGGATTCTAAATCGCGTGACGTTTTATTTGGACGTTTTTCGTTATCGTTTAGAGATATGATATATTAATTGATAGTATTACTCTAAATAATATATTTTAGATTCAAAAAATGTATTTTGACTTTCGCTCGATTGTCGGGCGCGTTCTACGCGTTTTCGTTGCGTTTGAGACGTTTTAACCAAAACGTCTAGGTTTTACGGGTATTATTATATAAAAATAATAATATATGATAAATAACTTCTAAAAATAGATTCAAGTTATTTATAAAAATGTTTTACCAACGCCTTATTTATACTGTGTCGGACTCCGTCCGGTTGTTTTGCACAATTTCACCAAATTGCGTAAGCGTAATTACAACTAATTACGTAGCGTAATATAAATCAATTACGGAGGTGTATATTCACATAAAATATACAAATAGTTACAAGTAATTACAAGTATTTAGCCTAAAACTAAACTAAACACACGTAATTAGGGTTTCTAGAGGGTTAATCAGTAACCCTAAATCGTCGGGTGTCACAAGATGTATACGACAGAAATATGAATATAACTGAATAGATAATTATTGTGGTTATCTTTTACAGACTGATAATGACCAATATATACACTTTGATACGACACTATCTAACAGACACGACGCTTCATTCTAGACAGTTATCATCAACCATTATACCTGTTAACCTAATCAACTTCCATCGTTTGGTTTGTTGGCCTACGACCCAAACCCATTGTTTTAACAATACTTATTTACAGCCCATAATAATACTTAACTTAATTGACAATTCTAATACTAAACTTCTGGCCCATTTGTCATTAACGTCCAACATTCTCCCCTAATAACAAATGCCAACAATAGGTCTTCTTCTTCACTTTCATTGTCCTTTTGATCAATTGCTTGTTCACCTTTATTCTCAACAATGTTAACAACAGTGCCAACATTTCCTTGTTCTTCGTTGCCTTCCAGAGTTACACCGAATTGACTTTCATTCCTGTGAAGATTCTCATGACCTTCATTCGTGTCTACTCTAACAGCCCCTAGCCCAAACACACTTGACCCTGCACTTACTTGTGGAGTCTCCTCTTTGGTTTTAACAAAACCTTCTTCATCTTCAACCTTCTTGGTTGTCACACACTTAACCGGTTCTACCACGAACCCGGGACTCAAGGTTGTTCCATAGTAACACTTAACCAAATCCAAATACTTCTTGTAACATTCTTTCAATTTCTCCTCGTCTTCTTCGGCTAACCCATTCATAACAGCGATTTCTTTCCATCCTTTTCCAAATAAAACGCTTAAATAGCCTCCCATGCTATCTACCGTTTTGTATAACCTAAGCAAATCAATCTCAACATGTCCAATTACCGGTGGTATTGGATCTAATTTTGTTCTTTTCAAATATACTAAATAAAACCATTTTAGCATATCCTTGAACTTTTCTCTAAGAACCTCCCAATGTTCATACACAATAGTATCATCATCTATTAGTTTGAGAAATTGTATAAACCTGTCATATGAATTTACTTTCACCACGTATAGAGTTCCATTTACGCTTATGTAGTCTTTTTCTGAAAAAACTCCTTCTTCATTTGTGTCCCATGTCAGTCCTTCACACATCCTGATTTCTTGACTTGATTCTTTTGGATCGATTGAATCAAAATATGCCATGAGGAACTCTTGTTGTTTTTCAGCCATATCTTCAACATCTTCTTCATCACTTGACTTGTAATCATCAAACATATACGAGACTTGAACTTTGTTGTTCTCATGCTTTATATTGAACCCTTATGCCTTCAATTGATCAAGACTTCAGATGTTCAAAGTTGTTTCGGGTGTATATGCCACGCATGGAATCACAACTTCTTTGCCATTGATCTTCATAAGTGCCTCTCCCATGCCATGAGTAAAAATAAATTTTTCTTCATGTTGGGTTGTGTCTACTTCAAAATATACCTTCAATCTTATGAATAGTAAACGGTTTGGACACATGTGTTTACGGTACTTCTGACTTACATACCAAATGTCATCCCAGTTCTCCAGAACCGTTCCTTCAACCATGTAATCTGTTTCTACATGAACTTGTTCAGAATATTTTAGTTTTCCTTCTTTGCAGATTGGTTTTGGCATGTTGTGTAACACCCTGAATTTCACGAAATCAATATCGTATACGGATATATTTTTATTACGAAATATTATTATGTAGATAACGAGATATAGTGAAAAACGTAAACGGTTTTATCAGTTCCAGACTGTAGGGTTTAAAAAGGGGAATAAAATTAAATCATTTATATCTAATATTACACATACATACGTATATGTTCCAGAGAGATTTAGAGAGTGGGAGAAAAAGGGAGAAACCTTAGGGACGATTCATGCTTCAATTCTCTAGTTTAATTCCTTGATTTTGATTCTTCTAAGGCTTAATTCATGATCTTCTTCATCATCTTCAACTTATGTAAGTGATTTTTTGTTTGATTTTAACCTAGTTTTCTAGTTATAATGGGTTTTAGTGAGTTTTAGAAAATTTGTGATTTTAAATACGAAATTAGGGTTTTAAATTGTTAGACTTATTGTTAGAAAGTGAATTAGTGATGATTTGTAATCATATAACATGTTGAAATGGATGAATTGAAGTAATGTGTTTATGGGTAATTCTAGGGTTCCATAAAAAAGTGTATGAATTGGGGTAATTAAGCTTAAAAGTGTTATTATTAATGTTAATGGAGTATTTTTATGAGAATAGAACATAAATTAATGTGGTAGAACTTGATAAATGATGACTTATTAAAAGAGTGTTTATGGTGATTTATGTAAATTATGTTAAGATGATGTTAATAAGTTTAATTATGAAACTAGTGATACTTATAGAGTATGATTATGATGATGAATATTATGTGGTAAGAGTTTGATTAGTGAAAGTAAAAAGTGATTAAAGAGGTAGTTTAATGTGATTAACTAAAGATTTAACTAGTGTAATCAAAGTGGGGGAGGAAGTAATGAGATTATGTGGATGATTGATTAGTGTTTAAATATGTTGTTATGTGTTATGTATTTTATGATAGGGATTGAAGAAAAGGAGGCTTATGTTGATCAAGATGGTGAAATCGTCTAAGAGTTTGTGGTGAGTGATACGGGGGTTAAACAAGTGATGTGATTGTGTATTACCGTTTAGCTTGCGGGCTAGAGGTTTACACAATCAGGAATAAGTTAATTGTTTATGTTTGTTTATTATGTTTATTGCTTAATTTAGTTGTCGTGTTAAATTACTTGTCATTCTAATTGTTATGTGATTAAATATTATTTGGTAAGAAAAGTAGTGATTTTCTCATTAGCTTGATGTTAGCCAAGTAATGAGTAAGTCACTAGCTTAAAGGTAATGGTAAAGGAAAAGAATTGTGAAGAATAGTGTATGATTCGATTGTGTTGGATCCGGATTGTTGTTGAGTAAGAGGCTACACAATCGGGTGGAAGATGATTTGTTGATATATGTGGATTAAATAGTGATTATGTGGTGAATCGTGTACGAATTGGTTGTATGTGTTTCCGGATAGCTTCCGAGCTAGAGGATCATACAATCAAGTGAGAGTTGCTTGTTATATGTTTTGTGTCTTATATGTGTGTGTTTAAGATTATGCTGAAAAGGTGTTGTTAATTAGTGACTTTATTGTTGTTGGTTAATAATTATGTGTAATAATTCAGCGGTGATCATAGAGTTAACTGCGGTTAACACAGTGTTCAGTGTTTAGTGTTCAGAGCTCAGTGAATTTTTGCGTATGTATTGTGTTGATATATGTTAAGTGTTATATGTATTACTTGTTTAATTGCCTGTGTACTCACTTAGCAGTGGTGCTTACCCGTTTCAGTGTTTATGTTGTAGGTTGAGGTTTGGCTAGCGACATGTGGATAGAAAGTCTATGTGAAGTTGGTGACGTGGATATGGAGCATGCTTGTGGTTAGAATATGCTTCTTTCTTTTGAATTGATGTTTTGATACTCAATTGTGTAAATCGCCCAAACAATGAGTTTTTGAATTAAATGTGTTGGTCAATGTATAGTAGTTGACTTTGAAAGTCAAACTGGGATATGGTGTCAAGTGTATGTGGTTGTCAAGTGTATGAAGTCATATGATTGGTTTGGTTTGGGTCAAAGTGGTGAAAAGTGATTTAGTGTCGAATTTGATTGGGTGGTCAAATGTGAAGTTGACAAATAGTCAACAACGTTGTATTGGTCAAACATGAGTGAGATTGGGTGGTGTTTTGGTGGAAATGTGGTCGAATTATCAAACGGGTCAGAAAGGGTCAAAATGGGCATGAAATGGGTCAAAGGAGTTAAACCGAGTTAGAGAAGGGTTAAGGGTGTGGTGAAGTGTCTTACCACTTTGTTTTGATGTATATGAGGTGTGGTTAAAAGCACAATATCTTAGCCTTCATGGTTTAAGACTTGGTATGCTCACAAAATGGTCGTTTTTGGGTCAAAAAGAGTCATACGCCAAAATCCCGTGTAGTTGTGAATTTTGGAAAAGTGCAAAAAGAGAAAGTTTCTTTGTGGTCAAATGAAGGTGCTCGTAAATTTTCAAAGTCTAAGTCCTTACCGTTTAGAAGGTATGTGCATCCAAAATTGGTATTTTGGGTCAAAAATGTGCAGATCTAAGCATCTGATGAACTACCCGGCGGGTAGGTTAAGTACCCGGTGGGTACTTAGTTTCAAATGGTACCAGAGGCGATTAAGAGTTGAGTACCCGGTGAGTACTAAGAGTACCCGGTGGGTACTAAAGTAGTACCCAGGGGGTACTAAGAGTACGCAGGGGGTACTCCCTCAGCATCTTGAACAATTGACTTTTAAGGTTCTAAACATATATTAGGATGTGTAAACATATGTAAAAAAAATGGTTCTGTTTTCGGGGCCTTCTCGATTTGTTCTTGAACAATGTCTTTCCCTTTTTTATTTAGACACTTCCAGAATACATGCCCTTTTATTCGACAGTTAAAAAATGAGCCTTCTTTTTCTTCTTTGATTTATTCGACTCTCCATCTTTAACTGTTGTCGCTGTCTTTGATGCATTATAGGCTTCAATCTCTTTTAATTTCTCCCTTAGCATGTCCTTACACTCATTTGATAGGCGTTTAATCTGACCATGCCAAGTTGATATATTTGCAACGATTTCTTTCTCAAATCTGCGCTTCATGAAACCCATCTGTAAATGCTTATGAATTGGTTTCCTCCAGGGTTTGATCTTTGGGAATTGGTGTTGTCCTTGAATCGGGTATTCCCAGGCTCTAGGCCTCGTGCTCTGATACCAATGTTCGACAAGTTTCACCCTTTTTAAAGACATCTTGGAATCAATCAAAGTATTGTGATTCACCATAAATAATAAACTTGCAGAAGATGTATACGATAGAAATATGAATATAACTGAATAGATAATTATTGTGGTTATCTTTTACAGACTGATAATGACCAATATATACACTTTGATACGACACTATCTAACAGACAAGACGCTTCATTCTAGACGGTTATCATCAACCGTTATACCTGTTAACCTAATTAACTTCCATCGTTTGGTTTGTTGGCCTACGGCCCAAACCCATTGTTTTAACGATGCTTATTTACAGCCCATAATAATACTTTACTTAATTGACAATTCTAATACTAAACTTCTGGCCCATTTGTCATTAACGTCCAACATATATTTCTCAAACCTTTCTTAAATTTAAGGTGATATCGATTTTCTATTTTCTTGGTGGAAATGTTGAATAGTTATGACTCAAAAATAAACTCTATATGAGTTCATGAGGCTTTTCAATAACTTTGTATTTACATGGTATGGTCAGATTAGTGAATAATTGTTTGTTGAATCTGTTCATAGCATGTTTATCAAATCTGTTATGCGAAAATTCATATGTCGTGTACGTGTTAAAAGAATGTCTTATTGGTTGACCTGCTCAAGTATAAAGTGAATGAGATTAACTAGAAAAACAAAACACACGATTTCTAATGCGATAAATGGAGTATACATTCATAAACTTTTGAACACAATGACATTGTAAAGGTTTTAATGACATTTCAACTAAGGATGAAAAATGTTCAAAGCATTTTATTTTACTTGACGAGGTGAGAAATTTGTTACTTTTAATATTTGTAAAGGAAGAGTAATGAATGACTAAATTTCATGTAAGTTAGTTGCATTATTAGTTAGTGAAATAAGTACATATGCAGTGTACAATATTAGATTTAAGGGTTAATTACATATCTACCCACCTTAAACACTACAAATATCGTATATACCCAACTCAGTTTTTAAATTACATATATACCCAAAACCCCAATTTAATTATAATTAAAATAATAAAAATCAAATTAAATTATTTATGAAGTCTGTAATGATTATACCATCATCCCTATATATTCTCTTTCACCTAAACCCTAAAAATCTCTAAAAAAGAATGCGATCATCGGTACGTTCATCACATAACAAAATAATATAATATTCCATCACCTACTTTGTTTCGGTGCATGATATAACACCCCTCTTTCTGTAAATGAATATTATATAATTTAACTCGGAAGCGTATATATTTTATGGATAAAACATACTTTATTAATATACATTATAAAATGTTCATAACTTTTCAAATTTTAATACACAACAGTTTAGTTGCATAAATTTTTAAAACCAGACACAATCCAGTTCAGAATGTATTCAAAACCACAACCCTAATCGAGGTGTTATATAATACTAACTTCTTTAACTTTATTACAAAAGTTATATCAGAGTTCGCAGTTGTCAAACATTCCTTACCAAAGACTTCAACTTCCTGCTACCCACATATTAAATATAACCTGCAAGAAGTATAAATGTGGGGGATTAGCTCAACGCTAAGTGAGTAAATCAATAAACAACAACCCAACTTAGCATAACAAACTTGTTTACAGCGAATCATTGTAAACAAATAACATTACAGTAGATCGATGGTTATTGGGGAAACCTTCAGCCAAGAATACCAACAGTAAACACATAATATCAATGAGATAACATCTCAATACAATGAGGATCGGTGGTTCTTGAGATACCATAATACCCGGGGATTCTCCAAGAACACTTACCACAATTTGTAAGGCCAATACAGAATAGACCGATAGTTTGGTACTAATCTCATACGACCTAATTTTCTATTAGCGATATGTACAAGGAAATTCTTGTCGTCTTACAATAGTAACCAAACTCAACCCAATAGATTGACCTCAATACTGATGCCCGAAGGCCAAATATCAAGTGATCACGTATTCACATATTCAATCAGGTCAACACATCAGACTAACCAGTCTATCAACAGTATTATTACTATTAAATCAAATTAGTCATAGCAATTAAAACAATAGTAATAATACAATTACCCGTTGTAACAAACCTGTTACAACTAAATCAAACTGAGGATTATTGATCCACTCACCAATACCTCAGTCGTCCACTCAGTAGTCTAATGTCACTGAGCCTTCTGCTAATCTGAAATACAATAGAATAACACAAGTCAGTAACTTATCTCATAATCATCATTCTAACATATTTATTCAATCAGGTAATCCCTGAAGTCTAAGCAACCAAAAGTTCAATCTGAAATGAAATCAGAAATGCCAAAAAGAGGTTTTAAAAACTGAAAAATGTCATTTTCGGCCCCTAGATGATCCTGAATGGCCAAAAACTGCCAAGGCTCTTAGAATAGAGCCTGTATCATTAGGCCGTTTTCAAGTGACCATGCGAATTCCAACCCAATCTGAATTAATGGAATTCCACTTATCCGGGACCCCGACAAGACTTACGCATTTTCAAATTTTGCAAATATAAAAGTTTCAAAATTCTCAACTCGCAGCTATCTGGGCTCGCAGAGCAAACTGAGTTCGCAGAAACTCGGTTCGCTTCGCAAAGACTCAGTTCGCAAGACGAACTGAGCTGCGAAGTTCGCTGCTGTTACCCAGTTTTTCGAACCAAAAACCCCAAAATCACAACTCAGGTCTTAAAATCAATTACAACAGATATCTAACAACAACTAATCATCATATATCATGATACATCATCATTTCTAATTTCAATTTCACATATTCATCATTAACCTAATACTCTCAATCAAACCAAGTTCTTATAGAAATAAGAACACTTACAACTTTGATGAACACTAAGATGATGATGATGAGTCTGAGATTAATTCAAGAATCACAAGTACAAGCTTTCTTTCCAATTTTCTTTTAATTTCTTACTTATGTGTTTATGCTTTTTGAATGAGGAGGTAACCAAACTCAGGGAAAAGGTTTTAAGGATTTTAAGTCGGTTTCCTTAAACCGACTTCAAATATTACACAGTATAATTTATCCCCCTTCTAACTCTATTGTCTGGAACCCGAAAACCAATCGCGAGTCCAAACATTTTATTTTACCGACAACTTTATTAATTTAAAACAATTAATAATTTACCTGTCACAATTAAATATTTAACCCTTTCTCCATTTATTTTCAAATAAATCAAACAACACTATTTCCTAACATTTTAAATAACCATTTAAAGTCAGGAAATATTATACAACTACTAGGCCCGAATTGAGGGTGTTACACATGATTAATTTAATATACATGTATATATAAACTTCACCTACATCTAATTCACATCGCTCTATAGTCTATGTGCAGAAAGAAGTATCAGAAGTCAAACCAAGAAAATGGAGATACTACTATTTGATCACGTAACAAGTTAATGTCAAACACTAGCTAAAAAAGGTTGCCGTTTAACTATTGTATAATTTATTTATCCCGGTAGTTCATCACATACTAATTAACAAAATTTTTGATTTATTTGTGTAACAGAAGAGTAGGATTTCAATAAAAGAGGGATAAATAGTAAGGGTATAATAGTCGTTATTGATTTGATGAATAATTATTTTTGATTCTTAGAATTTTAGTTATAATTAAATTGGAATTTTGGGTATATGTGTAATTTTTAAATTGAGTTGGGTATATATGATATTTGTAGTGTTTAAGGTGGGTAGATATGTAATTAAACCTAGATTGGATGTAATAAAATCAAATTTGCATTAATAAGTTATATAACACATAAACGTGGTATGATAAAAAAAAAATATGAATTCATAAAACTTTAGTCGGTAAAAAAGGGTAAATAGCGCAGATCGGTAATAAAATTTCATTTTTTTGTCGAGTTAGGGTATTAATCCAATTTATTATACAGGTCGGTAACGAACTTTCAAATTATGTTTCGACTAATTTGGTAACGAACTTTCAAATTATGTTTCGAGTTAGGCAACGAACTTACGAATTATGTTTCGAGTTAGGTAACGAACTTTCAAATTATGTTTCGAGTTAGGTAACGAACTTTTCAAGTTAGGAGGAAAAAAAGTTCGTTACCTAACTCGAAACATAGTTTAAAAGTTTGTTACCGACTTGTATAATAGATTGAGTTCATACCCTAACTCAACAAAAAGAGAAAAGTTTGTTGCCGATCTGCGCCATTTACCCGTAAAAAACATAAAAGATCCAATATGATTCAAATGAGAATTTGTATCAGAGTTTTAAAATGTATCTTTTTCACCTCCGCCGCAACGCGGGCTACAAAGATCTTGTTAAGTTCAATTTTGCTTATTGTAGGTGCTTTTTCTTTATATATAAAAAATTAAATTAAAAGATTTGGCTAACTTGTGTTCTTAGGATATAAGTTAAAGCTATTTAAATCCACTAAAGTTTTCAAATATAATATAAAATATATTAACTAAATGATTAATGTTTAATCCTCGAAGTTCTACTTTTTTCCCATTTTAACCACTCAAGTTATTTTTTCATAATTTAATTCTTGAAGTTTGTCTTAAGTTATTGGTTTAATCATATAAAGGTTAAACCATGATGTTTTTGAAAATTAGATGAAACTTTACAATAACAAAATCAATATAAAGAAATAAACTTTATGAATTATACTATCAATTAAATTTCTAAAGCATAAATAAAGAATTTAAAGGATTAAAAAAGGAAAATTTTGAAACTTAACTCAAAGGCATGCGTCACGAAACCCCTCAAAACCCTAAGTATTAACCCGATAATAGTGACCTAAAATAAGGTAGAATTAGCTCGTACGTCTCCCTCTTACTCTCGCTCAACGAAAAAAGGAAGAAGAGAGAATTGAAATATATAGTTGTTACGGTTGTTCGTCGGAGAAACGGAAACGCAACCGAGACGATGAGTCTCGTCACGGGAAAAGAATAAACCTTAGTGACGTTGAAGAAGAGAGTAGCGACGCTCAAAATCCTTTAAATGACTTCCAGAATAGTAACCAATCTACCTTTCGATCACCCCTCGATCTACTTCTTATGTTTATTTTTCCATTATATTTAGGGCTTATTAATTATTACGAGTAGTAGACTATTTATTTATATTAATTAGCTTAATTATTAGAGCTAGCTTATTGTTACACTATTTCCTACGAGGATTTTTGGGGTTTAGTTTGTATCATAGAGTAACAGCAATCTATTTAGATTATAGGGTTTTAAAGTACTTTTTAAGATTGTTTATGTGTTTTAACAATATATCTTATTGTTTTTATCAATTAATTACAAAAAATAAATATTCACCCAGAATAGGGCGGCAGAGACAGGGCGAGGGGCCAACCCACAAAATATTGTATATTACATAAAAAAAATATTTCTTTTAAATTATTAATGACATTTTAAAATTTTAACCCATTTATAAAAAAATTAAACTTATATTTGTTTGCCCCAACATTCGTATTTCCTGACTCCAGCCGTCCCTGCACCCAAATGACTTATAAAATAGTGGTCTGATGAACAGTGTTTTGATTTTTGTCATCAAAATCTTAAAAGCGGTGCATGTGTACTGCTTTGATTTTTGTCATCTTCTTTTTTAATTTCTTATGCAGATATATCTGTTAAGACCTTCACCGGAAAGGGGCCGACACAATAAGTGATGTCAAAGTCAAGATCTGGGAGAAGGAAGGTATTCATCAAAGGGTTGTTGAGGACATCGATATCGTTCCCATTGAGAAGGAATCAACCATAACTGTTGTGCGTAGATCAAGGGGGCTCATAACGATACTCGTCAACAACCACGCACTTGAAGTCAAACCATCAGACACAATTGCAAACGTGAAAGCGAAGCTCCCTGGTTTTAAGCCCAAGCATACAGTGCTGATCTTCAACGAAATGGTCCTTGACGATAGCGCTACCCTTGCTGACGTCCACATCAGCAATAACTCCACCCTTAAGGCGATGGTTAAATCAGAGGGGTTGATGACAATATATGTCAAGAACATTGATGGGAAGATCATCAATTTGTCAGTCAAACCCACATACACAGTTGCCAGAGTGAAAGAGCGATTGCAGTCGTGGGTATGTATACCCCCTAAAAAGCAGGCGCTGATCTTCAACGATACGGTTCTCATGGACACTGGTATCCTTGACGACTTCCAAATCAAAAGGGATTCTACACTAACACTTATGCTACAATCAAATGGATTGATGCAAATATATGTCAAGACCCTCACCGGAAAGACCATTGCTTTGGAAGTCAAACACTCTAATACAATTAGAGAGTTAAAATCCATGATCAAGGAGAAGGAAGGAATTCCGCAATCCCAGCAGAGACTCATCTATAATGGTAAGCAGCTCGACGACAGACCTTGCCTTGCTGACTACCACATCCTTAAAGATTCCATTCTCCATCTTTCTTATTCGTTATTTAGGGGATAACTGCTAAACTCACGATATGCTATAAGGTGACGCTTGTGTCTTATTTTGATGAGGCTATGTTTTGTAACTTGTTGTCGACAAGTATGTACCTGAAAGCTGTGTTGACCACATGTTATTCCGTTTAATTCACCAACTACATAATTGTGATCTATATGCTTCTTTTTTGGATCACTGATACGGACTAAACGTCTATTGAGTTAGTCGAACTTGTTTAAGCTGAACTTGTATCGGTCACCCAAAGATAGAGCTTTAGCGTATAGCGGTATGACTTTAATTAATTCTTGGCGTTTTATTGAAAAGCAACTTTATACATGAGAAATACGAACTTCAAATGTGAATCAAATGTGTGGTCATGTTTATCACCATATATACCAGCATCAAAGCTTTTGTGGGTCATCGGTTTTTGTTGCAGAATTTTGTTTCAGGAGTTTGAGCTCATGAAAACTCACATGCTATAATCTGACGAGAATTCTGAAAAAGATAAATAAAAACGGTGCGACTATTCTAATTTGCTAAGAAGGCGTGGATCAGTAAGTCAATTCAAATCCAAAGTGAATACATATGCCGTATATATTGCTTCAGAAAACTAGGGAGAGAACCATACATATAATAACATCAAGCTACCATGAAAAAATCAAAACTAAAATACAAAACGAACGCTTTACTCAAGCTACTAAAATTGATTGGGTGACACAAACGTCTCGATGTATCTCACTTCTTCGGGGATACCCATGTCAACGAGGGTATATGAACATGTACCGGCCCCTTTTCTATCTTTTTTCGCAACGTCTACTTCATAAACAGAACTTCTTCTACCGGAAAAATGGATCATGAGCCACTTTTTGTTCCTCATCAAGTGCAGCGGCTTCAAATCAGAAATAAGACCCAACTTCAGTGGGTAACATTCTACCATCTTCCAATTTTCTCCATTCAAACTCCACGACATGATTTGCGTTTCTACTGAACCAATATTATGCTTCACAGAAAGATGAATTTTGCCTCTTTGAACGGTGAGAAAGTAGCTGCCACCTTTGTAAATTTCGAAAGACGGACTTTGTATCTCTGTGAACATTTCCGTCTTTGTGTCAAATTTTATAAATGAACAGGACTGAGGACGTGAATCATCGTCTCCCTTGACACCTTGTTTAAGAAAATAGAGATTTTCATTCAACCAAGTACACAGCCTCCCACGTTCGAATCTCAAATATGGTATTTCTCTAAGGCTGTTTGTTGAATCGGCCACATATCCCCACGAGTCGTTTTTCAACGAGTAAATATAAACACGGAGATCATCATCAGTTATAACACGTAGAAGCTTGTAGTCATTATCAGTTGCGCTATAATACAACCCAAATCCTATTCCATTGTTAGCGTAACACTCCTTTTCGTAATCTTTTTTAGACAACGTCTTGCAGTCACTCGTCAAAGGATTCCACAAAATCAAATCAGAAAAATAATAATTATCAATATTCTTTAATACGCCTACACAGACCAGTCCATGACAGGACGCTAAAATCTTGATATTTGTGGCTCGTGATGGAAATGGTAAAGCACGGCTACGAGTTACACGCACACCATCTTCAGGTGCTTCACAGTCTATGGTGCGGAACTCGCGTGCAGACAAGAGGAGAAGTTTGTCTGGGTTTTGATGATCATCGTCACTTATGTGATCCAGGTGTGCCTTTTTGAACATTTGTGTTGTTAGTAACGAGTACCATCGCTTAGAAACACACTTGCAACTAAGTACGCATTTGGCCGGAAGTCTTGATAGTATCTCGGACGACAGTATCTCTTCTGGAATATCCACCATCGTTTTCGTACGTAGTCGGTAGGTCTCCATGGTAGGATTGTGATCGAGTTTGTGAGTTGTTGTGATATGTGAAAGGTAAAGGAGATAAATAAAACAACTTAACCTAGAGTATAATGTCGTTTAGTTTATTTTGCTATTGGATTGATTCAATCTGTTATATATAGAACCAAAACGAACGCGTTATATTATTTAAAAGAAGAAATAAGAGACGTTAAGTGGATGATTATATCAAGTCAAGATTTCGAATTTTAAATTGATACGGGAATATGTATCTTCTTAACAGATCTTCCGTAATTATAGTGATCAACCAAATTTAGAATAGAGTAAGTATATGGAAATAAAATCTGTAAGTTATTCGGAAGCCTTAATTATGGTACGTATGGGAAGTAGTGGTTGAGCTGCATGTCATTATATAACTACACTTATGTTATTCGATTCGAATAGGATTAATAACGCAAGTTGATAATAGTCATGTCTACGCATTAATCAATAAACGTTTCATAGATCTTATAATATAAGTGTGAATCACGCTAACTTGCCGATAATTTATATCAATACAATTTGGAACTAATGAATATATATAGATACTTTGTCGCACGTATACATGGTTCACCACGTTGTACAAGGATTTGTTATCAGTCAATTCTTTGAATGCTTACAAGTTATATGAATTTCACATGTTAATTTTTATGAAATAAGTAACAAATCTTTGATTCAAGTTTAGAATAGATTTGATATCGTTTATGAAACATAGCTGTGATGGGAAATTTTAGTACGAGATGAAATCTGACGCACCACAATCACCGCATATTATAAGATCCGCATATCTGAAAGGGTCTGATCCACAGGTATTTACACAGCTGAAGACATTTTCTACTCTTAATCCTTCCTTTCAAAAAGATCAACAAGTTGATACATTTTCATATCAACACTAAGAGCCCATAGTTTCTACATGCGGAGAAATAAGCATCCATTATAAAGAGCTCTTGATTACAATGTTGTGTTCGATTGTATAAATAGACATCCCAATTCCGCAGTCATCAGCCTTGCCAACACTACGTCTACCTGAAACTCCATACCCACTGGTTATTGATCTGCGGTTGACACTTGTGCAGCTTGAGGTTCAGGTGCAATATTTCGGGTGACAAATTCAAGAGGTGCATCAGCGAGTTGTGGGTTAGGGTTCTGGACTTCAAGGGGTGGTATATAAGCTTCAGGAGGTGCAGGATACGAGCTTGTTGCCCCATAATAGGCAGGTTGAGGAACTAATGTCTGTAAAAGAGGGTTAGGAGGGTAAAGTGCCTGAACTGCTGTGGGACCATACATTGCTTGGTGGCCTTCAAACCTTTTAAGCTTAGCCATATGTTTCTTACCGCCAACATGGCGGTCAAAGACTTCCTGGGTATCACACTTTACATTGCACAAATCGCACATCAATGGGATTACTACTTTCAGCCTTCGTGGGCCAGTGGACTTCAGACGTTTCGCACCACGTCCACCGCCACGAGCGCCAGCTCTCATTTTGCGTTTCATCCGTGGTTTCTTTTCTTGGTTTTCGTTTTCCTCGGACTCTAGTTTGTTATCATCAGCACCAACTGCAGTTTGCTTGTCTAGATCAGTTTCCGGAATGCTCTTATGCGCTTCGGGAGCAGTATCGGAAATGGGTTTCTTGTCTAAATCTGTTTCCACAACGGTTTGGCACACAGTCTTCATAGCTTCCAATTTTTGGAGATTCTTTTTGTGGCGTTTTCCGTTATTGTGCTGCTCGAGAATTTCCTTGCTGGTACAATCAACCCTACACAAGTCACACCATGCAATCCGGACAGGTTGTAGTGCATTGGCCTGTGCTGAAGATTCTGGATTAGAAGATGATGGGCCATGTCTACCTCCCCTACCCCTTCCACGCCCACGCCCTCTGCCTTGAAAAGTTGGACCTGAGTGGCCAGTAGTTGGTGGCCGGAAACTCTTGTTTCCATGACCACCACCTTTGTAGGGAGAGTGACCGCCCTGCAAAACAGTCAGGATTTGAGAGAAAACAAGATGAAAGTGATAAAGAAGCATACTTTAAACACTTGATAAATTGAAGGCATTATAACTACACATAAGACGGACTAAATCTTTACAGCTTCAATTAAAGCTGAAAGATAAAGTGTTGGGTACTTGGGTATTCGAATAAGAAAAGCAAACTTTTGAATCTTCATTTCACTATATTTCAGGGATTAGATTAATAAACATCTAAACAGATTAAACTTTTCATAATAAAAAGAACGTGTTTTGCCCAAAGACAAAACCCACCTTACTAATGGATCTAGTTTGTTGAAGGTAGATATTTCACAATACGTTCCAGCACATAATGAAGATGTAATCATAATCAGTGTCATTATATACCAAGGTTGAACACTATGAGCAATCACTGCACAAGATTTGGACAACAGTCACCCACACGGAGTTTTACAGCATGAAGATAAGTTGTATACACACTGGATGCAATCATGATTGCTGTTATTTAATAGAAAGGATGTGAACAAGTTTACCTTTCTAAAATATTCATCACATGGTAAAAGTATGAGCACAAAAGAGGTCCTTACATACCCAAATTGGTTTATCTGAATGATCTTAAGACTTGCAATAATTTGTGTGTTGACAGAGACTGTACCAAGACGGCAAAGGTCTATATAGCAAGGAACAACCTACACAGATCTATTACCTATAAAGACAGTAAAACCAAGCTAAATCAGGCAGAACTGATCCTTATATGAACTTGCCATTGCCAATCCTTTAATACTGCCATTAGATAACGCAGGAATGAGCTAGCTCCCTTCGCTAAACCATTTCGCTAATTTCAGTATCAAGAAAATCTATGGTCAGATGAATGAAAACTGGAGGTGGCCAGATAAGTGGGTCGGTCGGATTGCGTAATGGATCAAAACAGATCATTCTTAGTAAGGTTGAAGCAGGTCGAGTTGGGTTGCCCATAATAAATTTTTTCCATTTAATATTTTCTAAATTAATAATGAATGTGATTATGATTGTTAATCCAAAAAAAATGATTGTATTAATGCTTACAATACATAAAATATACTTACAACAATACATCTAAAGGTTCATATATAAACTTTGTAGGTTGTATGTAGTATGTACTAGAACTTAGACTATCGGCAACATTCAACCCATTGACTTGTTCCTCTTATAGTGAAAATTTCCGATTTGACCCCTATGAGCACAACCCATATTGACCCAATTATAGGTAAATTGGTCACTATTTCCACCTCTAAAGAAAACATCACATAGGTTTTGAGAATCACATCTGACAAACATGAGCAGTGTTTTCAATTGTAAAGGAAAACTGAAGACACGTCTCAATATGCATCCTGATGTGTTGCCCATCAGTCTGATTCTCACGCGTTCTGCTAACCTACTTGATGTTTTGGAGCAACTTCTTCTTGTTAATATCATAAAAGTTACCTTTATTTCTCTTTTGAACAAATTCACTCCTTCGTAAGAGACTAAAAGAGAAAGAATCAATTGTTGTTCCACATCCTCAAATGCATCATTTGCGATCAGCTCATTGAGCAGCATGGAATTTAAGGCTTGCTCTCCACATATTACTCAAAACCTGAACAGTTAAGCAGGCACATAGAGGGCATATAAATTACATTTAGTTGATCTTTTCATAACTCTAAATACCATCATAACAAGCAATGAAGCTTGTTGGCTGAAATCTGAAAATCCATGATATATTAGTTTTACTACCATGAAAGTGGCCCTGAAGTAGCTCTAATGCTAGCACAATGTGAGGCATCCAAAGATGAGATATATCACTTGAATATGATAAATGGCTCTATATGTGTGAACAAGTGATTAATGCCCAGATCAAATGGTGATTTTCTGTCCCAAAAAGTATCAAATTCAACCACAACCAATCACAGCTAGGGAAAGAGAGGCTTTCATTTAAATAAATTATATAAAGGATGCACCAATACAAGAGTTAGTGTCCTTATCAGGTGCTACATGGGTAAGATACCAGCAAATACACATCTGTTATGTCAATATTCCAACACATTTATGATAAGAACAGTGGTGGCTCAGACTGGTATCCTATTATGCCCATAGCACCTATGTTTAAGCGACCATTGAACAAAAAAGACATTTCATTGATTCATCAACATAATGTTGATCATAGCACATATACCTACATTGAGGATGTAAATATATTTATATGATAATGCTGGATCACATATCTAATGGACCGCTATAAATTAACGTAATTGAGTAATTCCATCCTTTTGTTTTGCTAATTTAATTGTCTATTATCTTTAACAAGTAATACATGTAACATTATACACTTACACCAAGAAACGAGCAGGCTTGCAGACGATGTACACACAATTCATATACCAAAACAAATGCATCAACAAATGACTATCATTCACCCGAAAGAATTAACGCCGTCAAAAACACGATCACTTTATTTCAAACTAAAGTAATTATACAACCTTTTCAATGCAGCTTTCTAAAATTCACATGTAAACACACCAATATGTTCTATAGCCAGTAAAAAACAACGAAAAACATATCCTATACCAATGTACGTAATTGTAATGTAACTATCAACAAATATATGAATTACTCGTATATTATCCCCCAAGGAAATGACAATGCCAAACATAATCAAAATCTCAAATCAATCAAATTAACCAAACATATTATTAACAAATACTGTAATCAACATTTATTTACATCAGATAACCAACATACCGGAGGTCGAAAATGCCCCTGACCGTAATGCATCATAGCTGGATTAATCCCTACATATCCAGAATTCACAGGATCAACATACGCATCCTGCCCAAACCCTAACCCTAATGATCCGGAACCGGATCCTTCATTAGGTTGTTGATGATGGTACAAATTTGAATAATAATAATTGTGGTAGTAAGAAGCATCGTATTGCTGTCGTAGTGACGGATGCTTGTAATTATTATAATTGTAATAATAGGATTGATCGTAAGGCGGTGGTTGATGTACGGAAGTTGCAGCTGTAGCAGAATCATGTGGTGGTTGTTGGTGATACTGAGAATCAGAAGGTTTTGATGTATCCATTGGATACACTAATTGAAGTTTAGGGTTTTTGTATCAACAGTTAATTGAATGAATTGTGAAGAAATGAACAAGAATTTTTATGTGGAAAATGTTAACCAGGGGGTAATTTGGAAAATGTTGTATTAAGAGAATATTTTATACTACAAAACTCATTTACCTCATACATTAATTATCTCACAAATGACAAATCGAAAAATTATGAAACTTGCACCATATTTTTCAGCATTTTATCCTCTTCGATTTACCGTCATTCAAGGCATACTTTCGATAAAAAAAAATTCAATTTTTCGGTGGATTTTATAAATTAGTAACACATGTGTTAGTGATTGATTGTACATTTTATTTACGGTTATGGTTATGGTTTAGGGTTAAACTTTAGGGTTAGGATTTAGCAGGGTTCATGGTTTAGGGTTTAGATTTTATGTTTTAGTAGGTTTTAGGGTTTATTAGGGTTTAGTATGATTCAGGGTTTAGAGTTTTATAAAGGGTTTAGGGGTTAGGGTTTAGGGTCTGGGGTTTCGGGTTTCAGGGAGAAACCCTAAACGCAACACTCTAACACATGTGTTACTAACATATGAAACCCACCAAAAAAATGGGAAAAAAATCGGCAGAAGTATGACTTGAGGGACGACAAATCGAAAGGGATAAAACGCTGAAAATTATGGTGCAAGTTTCATGATTTTTCGATTTGTCGTTTGTGAGATAATTGATGTTTGGGGTAAATGAGTTTTGTAGTATGGAACATTCTCTTTGTATATGTGGCATGATATTATTGGTTCTCTTAGTCTCACACAAATTTTTAGTCTCATTTGAACCTCACCCACAAGAGTTACTCACATTAACTTGACAATATATTTTATAATATTTTCGGTGTATTTAATGAACTTGTAATAGGTACGTCTCTTTCCTTATGCATATATGACTTAGGGGCTGTTTACTTTCACTTAATGGTCTGTTCCAGACACCTCTTAATACAGACAAATAAATTGCTGTTTCTTTTTCACTTAATCTAAAAGGAATGTTCATTTCTGAAATAGGAAGAAAAATGAAGCCCTTACCAAAAAGAGGCACTTAATGATAAATATACGTATTTTTCAATATTTTATCTCCAATAGAATTTAAACACGCCATTTTTTATTCAAAGTTTATATCATTTAAGTTCATTATTTTGGTCAAAACAAAAATTACATTTACATAAACAACACTTGTCATAAACAGACATGTTTATCCAGACAGACATCACATGTAAACAACACTTAATAGGAAAAAAAGTAAACAACCCCTTACAAATTCTATTATTTAAAAAAATTACAAGTGCACCTTATGTCACGGAGCACACGTTAACAAAACCCAATTTTTATCATCTAAATTTAGATTCATCAAAGTATTTTACTAGTCATAAATTATTGATAAGGTTATTATTTATCATCTCAGAGTAAGGTTCAAATGAGTCCATGATTTTTGAGTGAGACTAAGGGAATCAATGATATCATGCCACATGTACAAACTCCATACTACAAAACTCGTTTACCCCAAACATCAATTATCACACAAACTACAAATCGAAAAATCATGAAACTTGCACCATAATTTTCAGCGTTTTATCCTCTTCGATTTGCCGTCCCTCAAGGTATACTTTCGATTTAAAAAAATCGGTTTTTTTGTGGGTTTTATAAATTAGTAACACATGTGTTAGTGATTGATTGTACATTTTATTTACGGTTATGGTTAGGGTTTAGGGTTAGAGTTTAGGGTTAGGATTTAGCAGGATTCATGGTTTAGGGTTTATATTTTATGTTTTAGTAGGGTTTAGGGTTTAGTATGATTTAGGGTTTAGAGTTTTATAAAGCGTTTACGGTTTAGGGTTTGGGGTTTAGGGGTTTGGGTTTTGGGGTTTCGGGGAGAAACCTCAAAACCCAAACCCTAGCCACAAAACCCCAAACCCTAAACCCTAAACGCAACACTCTAACACATGTGTTAGTAACATATGAAACCCACCAAAAAATAAAAAAAAAATCGTCGGAAGTATGCCTTGAGGGACGGCAAATCGAAGAGGATAAAACGCTGAAAATTATGGTGCAAGTTTCATGATTTTTTGATTTGTCGTTTGTGAGATAATTAATGTTTGGGGTAAATGGGTTTTGTAATATGAAACATTCTCTTGTATATGTGACATGATATCATTAGTTCCCTTAGTCTTACACAAATTTTTAATCTCATTTGAACCTCACCCTATCATCTCATTCTAAAGTATTTGTGTAAGCACAACCTCAATATTAACCTAAATAATTATATATCAGTAAAATATAACGGTAATTGACTATAATAGTTAAAAGATTATCATTTTCTAAAGGAGTCGTGAGTACCATTTGATTAACAAGATATTCCCCTTCCATATCTATAACAAAAAAGAAAGAAAAAAGTACTCATTTTAAACAAAACATAATCATTACAATCTATTTTTTGATAATACACATTTTATGCTATACACATACATCAAGGTTAATCATGTAAATTCAATTAAATATGCACACCTACATATATTTATGAAGGTGGACAAAATTAAATAAAATAAATAAAAGATGAAATATTGACTATAATGTCTGAAGAGATGGAGTATTAAGCATGAACGTCTACTTTAAAGATATACTAGTAGAGTACTTACGCAATGCGGCGATATCTTACGTGTCAAAACTAATATATCTTTATAGGTATTGATATGGTGAGTTTTGAAACACTGATTCAAGTTGCGATGAATATGAACAATAAAGAACGTATTAATGCTGAAGAAACTCATTTGAAAATATTGATTTACATATGTTTACAAACTGCAAATGTGTATTAATACATAAATAAGTGTAAGAACTTTTTCATCTATCTATTTATAGTTTTATTAATTATATATATCCTGGAAAGCTATACATGGTATCAACTTTTATAGTATCAATGAGCATGTTTAATTAAAGAGGATATTTTTTCAATCAATAACTATGTATGATATTTAAGTTATATCATTATACAGTTGCTAAAATAGTATATTGTTTTCAAATTTTGTTAATGGTAGTTATGGTATTTCACATCTTCCTTGTGTAATAAAATGAAAAGTTAAACCTTTAGTGAAGGTTTAAGATATAAAAAAGAACTAAAAGATGGACGCATACTTGATAAACTTTTTTGTTCAAATATATATAACTTAACTAAAAAGAAATACAAAAATTACAGTAACCATCTCTTCTATTTTTTTTGTTGCCAAAAACACTATTTTTGCAGAACCACAACTCTTTACAATTAAACAGAATCTATCTCCCAAACAACTAAGTAACCTCAATTGCCTTCCATTATACAAAGTGTCGTAATATGGAAAATATAAGAAGAAAAAAAAAGAAGCAGAACTTTCTTGTTTGCCTTAAAGTTCAACTTCTTGGAGATCGTCACTCGACGAGTGTGCCAAACCAGTCTGGTTTGGCATAAACGTACTCGTATATCCTCCAAAAGGTTTGAATTCGTTGTTACCAGAAACTGAAATATCTTGATTGGCACTTCCACTCCAGGATAGTGTTCTTCGTGACAATGTCTGATTGGTGAATGATGATGACGATGTGGATGTGGATGTTCCCCCTCTTGACATATCATCCATAGATGGAAATTTTGGCATGCCCACTGATAATGGGCTAGCCCGAGAAGAGAACGAGGAAGTTTGGTCATTGAATGGGGTACTTTGTTGCAAGTTACTAGGAACAGTATCCGCTGGTTGTTCAGCTTCAGGCACAGCTGTAGGGGCAGCTGTGGGAACAAAAAATTTCGGGTTGGGACTTGTTTTAGGTGGTTGGATGGTAGGGACTGCAGGTGACTGGAATAAGTTTGTCGGCTTTCCTCCACCTCCTTGGTTGAAAGTATCAACATACCTGTCAAAAAGATATCAGCACGTCAATTATCTCAAGGTTTATAATACATGGAGCAACAGATTCTGTTTCTGGGTAGAATCATCAGTTTCATACTGTGTCAAGAAAACTTATTATCCAAGGGAATCACACAATTACCAATTCTACCCTTTCTTATAACCTAATTTGAGCCTCTTATTTCCACTTCACAATATTTCATCAACAATGACATTTTGGTCATTCTATCAACTAATTCCTACAATAACAGAAGTTGTCAAACACTAGAACACATGAATAAATGATTATTAAAATGTCAAACATCAAGCACATCCAAATGGTGTTTGTAACGACCCATTTTATAGATATTAAACAATTATTGGATTTAAATTATTCACTCACTTATTCACTTCCAAAATTATATCCATAACCCTTCTTGTAACCTAACTTGAGAGTTGAGACTATTCTACCCTCATTACACAAATGTCTCTGTTATCTTATGTCAATTTTGGTCGTTTCATACATCTATTCCTTACATAATCAAAATTTGAAAAGCACATAACTTCAACAGCAGAAGCACATTGAAACACTGTTTACTAGAGCCCCTTATATTGCAGTTTCTTATCTTTTTGGATTATTTAGTATCACATGGTCACATAAAAAATGCAAACATAGAACACACACATACAATTTTATACTAAGCAAATAACGTAAGACATATAGGAGTTACCTAGCTCGAACCCCCATCCTCCCACGTGCAGAAAATTGGTTTGACGTGGCTGGAATTGGTGGGATTCCAGAACCATGACTCGGGGGAGTTGGGCTAGTGAATTCCGAGCTCCCACTGCTGACAGATTCAGTTCTTAAAGCTGTCTTCAAGCTATAATCTGGTGATCCATTTTGGAAGGTTGCCATTGTTGGGGGTGGAGCAAGGGCAGCTTCCTCTGCTGGAGGATCAACACCTTCTTCCACCCATCTCTTAAGTTTCTCATCGTAATAGAACTTATTCTGATCACCCAATTTCGCCTGCAAACATAGCGATGTGACCTTTAATTGTTAAAAAGAAAGAAATTTGAAATCAAGATAACCATATTAAGCAGTATGTATGATTAGAGATTCAGAGGTAGAGATGAGGATCCAATTATTTTGTGGGTTATGATGTATTTCTAACGAGTCAAAAGAGTTGAGCTAAATGATTCAACTAAAAAAGAAAAACTGACCCCATTTGACCTGCTCATTCTTCAACCTATATGGAAGATGAATGGTACCTGTTTGTCTTGGCGAGGCTTTAAAACCATGCCTACCGTCTTCTGAAATAGCCCGGAGCCAAAACTGAACCGACTGAACCTTGAAGTATTCCCAGGTGCTTTACTTTGTGAACCCGCAGAGTTTTCCTTTGATGTTTCATCATGGTCCTACATCCAGTTTTCCACAATAAATATCATATAATGAAGAGCACTTGATTGCCTTCCATGACAACAAATGTGACTCCTTGATAATTTACATATACCCGTTTATAATCAGTTCGGTTGCAGCTCATATGAAACTTATTATCCAACACTGATTACTAAAGCCCTCTTTAACTAACTAACTAAAAGTGCAATCTGTTTATGCGAACATTAAAAAGTGACTAACGTCACGATAATAAGATAATCAGTTCCAAACGAAAATCCAAACAATCCCTTATTAACATAATCCTAATCCTAACTAAAGATGGGATGAATATGAATCTTACGACAACCTGCATGGGAGATCGGCCAAAATCAGGTTCTGAAGCACTTCGGTTATGCATCATCATTCTGTTGTTTCCATCACCCTGATTGATGGGCTCCATAGATGCAGATGGCATTAACGATGACATTGCCATTGTTGATTGACTAGTTAATACCCTAGACGCCTTTGGTGGTTGGTGATGATAGTCGTTTTGGGCGACACTGACACCAGATGTAGAAGGAACAGGTGGTGGTAAGCCACCAACAACACGATGTGCAGTGCTGTCAAAAAGGTTCAGCAATTTACCAACTATTTTACCAGGAGCCAAGTTTGCAGAGAAGCCACCCTAAGATAAAAAGAAAGAGATAAGAACAACAAAGTAATTTGACATTAGAGAAATTAAAATAAAAGAAAAGATGATACCTGTTGGTGAGTTTTGATTCTATCCTCTAAGGATATAGTCAATTGTCTCCATGTTTCTACCTCAGGGATTCGTCCAGTTTTTAATGATTTTGTTACCGCTTGACAGTACCTGAAATAAGACGACCTCGTTATAATGAAAAAACACATAAAACAAGAAAGTTTATGATCTAAGGAAGCATTAGATGGCAATAACGAATGGGTAGATTTAGGTTATGCTTAATCTCAAAATAAGTCACACGGATAAACTACAAAAAAAAACAGAAAAATTTAATAATAAATAAATAATAAGTACTAGCTTAAAAGGAATGGGGTCATATGGGTTGAAGTGTTGAACAGGTCATACGGGTAAAAGGTCGCACAAAGTGTAGTTTTTAATGTTAATCTCCCAAATCACTTTGTACAAACTTTTATCATCAAGATAGATAGCTTTCGTAATTATATTTGATTAACCCATTATTGATTAAAGAAACTTTACATTTTAAAATCAAGAGTGTTTTGGGTCAAACCCACCCCCGCCTGCCCATTTTGCCACCTCTATAAATTTCCTATACGATTACACATACTTCAGTGAGTCTGACACTCTTCCAACTTCAGCCAACATGTAAGCGTATACAAGCTTATATGGTTGAAATGGTAGCAAGGTGAACTGGGAGTTTCCAAGCATCTTTGAATATTCATACACCTCTGTCCTCTGTTTGAATTCACAATTACAAGGTTTTGTTATTTTGACAGCAAGTAACGGATATATCTGAATGTCCATTATAAATATATACTCAAAATCTCTAGAAGGTTAAACAATATAAAAAATAACTGTGCGGCTGTTTGCAAGGCTACCGGTTTGAGCCTATAATGATTGAAAAACAGTTTCTTTCTCTCGACTAACAAAGAAAAGGAAGATATAGTATTTTCCTTTCTCAATTGTCCAAATAAGATGTAAGGTTTTTGTTTTTGGAAAGTTTTCGAGTCCGATCAGTTCGGTCATAACATATACTTGATTGATGTATCCTTAATTATGTTCTAAAAAATGTTTATCGTATCTCATTAATTAATGAGCCTTATAGTCATTTAGGCAATATTATATTGTCAAACATTTATTTATATTAGGGTAAAGAGAAAATAAGGTGAGACCTGTATAGCTTCTGGGGAAGCATATGTTCGCGGATAATTCCAGTGGTCTGCACCAATGAGACACAGCCTAGCAGTGTCTGAATATTGCTCAAAGTTTGCCTCTGCCACTAAGTAGCATATATGCGCCGCAATAATCTGGATAAATAAAAAAAGTTACCAAAAACTGAAATCCAAAATCAAAATTCCGGGAAGCTGACACATTTGCTGATAGTAAGCTTCTACTAGAGGTAGCAAAATGAGCGGACTATAGGTCAATACTCAAAATGAGTAACCTTTTGGTTCAGGTCAGGAGGGGAGAACCTATCAGCAAAAACTTTTAATTATATTTTTGTCCGTAACTTAATATTATTAGGGTTATAATATACTTAACATAACTATATCACTACAATGCTAATATGTAAACTATGAAACAAAACGAGAAAGTAGATTATGCATTTATCAAAAGCAAAAACAAATGTTCAAAGCACACTGATGACACGTGTTGTAAATTGTATAAGATTCCTCAGTTCCTTTTCTTCGTAGATGTCATGCTTTCCATCCATCTGCTAGCTTTATCTTATACTTAAAAAGTTATGTTCATTATGTGAGGGTACATTGTAGAGCTTTATTAGGTTGTTTCAACTACAATATCTTATTTACTTAAGTCACATAATTTTAATTAAATTACTTTCTTTCTTTTTATGTAGAATTAATTTTAGATTATTCTCGTCTAATAAATATAAAGAACTTTTGTATTACCATAAATATCTTTTGACCTGTCTACAGCTGTAGTATGTTGAATTGTTGATTTTAAACAATACTTGAACTTGATTGTTCTTGACTTAAATTCATGCAAAAGTCATGTCAATTAGTCAATAAGTGTAAGCAGCTTAAACCCAATGCGAGGGTCAACAACCCCGACTTGAATACATTTTGGGTGGCATTTGACATGTTAAACTTATTGGTGGTTCCTCTTTAGCTGATTTTTAAAGTTTACCCACTTGACCCTCTAGAGATAAGGTTAGCTCAAATTGACCATTTACCATAATTGGTCAAAGGTACTACATCTATTCAGCTGATCATAATACCAGGTACTTACATTACTCCTTTCCTTCCACAAACAATCTCCAAGATGAATAAGCACTAATTCGTCATCTTTTGTTCTGTTGGCCGTGATCACTGCCAGATTGTCCTCCCAATCATCCAGCATACCAGTGGCACTAATTTGAGCCTAATGCATAGAAACAATCGACATGTTAAGAGAAACTAACACATGCAATACTCACAATGCAACACGAGCAAATTCTTCAAGAACTGACTACCGGTTATATTCAATGTAGAGGTGGCAGAATTATTGGGTTAGGCAACATGTCAAAGTGGGTCACTTTTAATGTGGGACCAAAAAAACATTTTGAGTTGTGCCGACCCATCAACACCATTTTTAACTTTTAATGTATTATATAAGAAACACAATATCATTAAAACAATAACGCGAATCAATTTTCGGAGAACTTTAAACAATTGAAAAACTCTTCTGGTCAAGAAAATTTACCTTCTTAAAAAAATGTAGACATTGGAGACACACACAAAACACTAAACCGACCCAATTCAGATAATTGAATCAGAACAGCCACCTCTAGTTTGATGGCAAAAGGGGGTGGAAAAGCAACATGGCTAAATAATAAGCAGAACTCGGACATTACCTGTGTAGACTGTTGGGACACATTTACAGAACCAGAGATGCCACCATCTTGCGCAGCATCAGCAGCAAACACATCTGCAGGTTGTCCAGCAATAAGCAGACATAATGTCCGTAAAGGTGATCCTGGTACTAACTGACGTAGAGCCATTTTCTTAACCGTATCCACATAAAACTGCGACAGAAAATGCCCACAAAGAAAGAATATAAATGAAGTTGATCAAATAAAATTTTATATAGTTTAACATATGAATTTGGCCTGGCAGTAACTAGGTGGCTCATATACCAAGATGTTGAGAATTAAAGTCTCAAATGAGACATAAGTGTATCAGAAAAGTGTATATTGGTGTGCGGGCCTTTGCTGCTCAAGAAAAAAAAAACAATAGAAAGAGGAATAGAGAGACCTGATCACCAAGTTGTGCTGCAAGAACAAGTGCTGGCCCCCACAATTGACCCTCTTGTGCACGAAGAAGAGCGTCCTTCTTTCTACCAGAAACAAGCAGTGTTTGGACTTCGGCAGCAGTTTCCTAAGTCATAATACTTACATTATACATTCACATTGAAAGAAAAATACATTTCCTAATGTACAGAGGATTTTGTGCATTTCAAGTAGGGGAACATATATAGAA
The DNA here is from genome assembly GCA_963422505.1 of Pseudognaphalium luteoalbum. Taxonomy (NCBI): domain Eukaryota; kingdom Viridiplantae; phylum Streptophyta; class Magnoliopsida; order Asterales; family Asteraceae; genus Pseudognaphalium; species Pseudognaphalium luteoalbum. The sequence goes on along the minus strand of OY730192.1, from coordinate 12,168,265 downwards.
TGATAAATACCCGGGTTTGTCCTTCTGAAGGTACATGTTGCAAGCACTGCGCAATAGAGCCATAATTATTGTACTCTGAACTGTTCTTCACAGATGCAAATAGTCTAGCAACAGCTACTTCTGGGGCATCATTTTCCTAGTCAAATATCAAAGTACCAATTTTAGATTCCACTGTATGATATTCATGACAGTCAGTTCTTACTAATTATTTTTATTTAATTTTGCAACCTTTAGACTTTCTACTTGTGGTACCAGAATTCCAGATGACAAATGAGCAACACTATAACTGCAGATAGAGAGACATATAATCCTTTAAAGATAAACAAGCTTTTTTTATACCTTTAAGGTTGGGTCTGAGCCAAAAGGAGATCTCAGTTTTCCATAGTGTTGTGAAGCTATTTTCAGCAAGGCAAGGAGCAATCTTACAACTTCACCTTGCTTGTACTCTATATCAGCAGATTCTGTGTGTTTAATTCTCTCATCAATCCATCTGTTTAATTCTTTAACACCGGCATTCCCACCAGATAGTGGACCGGGAAACGAATGCTGGCAAAGAGTTTGTATATAGTCGTGTACATGTGCTCCTCCCATGACAAATTCAGAAAGGTTAAGAACTGAAATTGACCCAGAATTTGATACCTTCAACAAGATAAACAAATAACACATTGTAAACAAGGGTTAAGTAATAGAGAAATATATACGAAACATGTATATTGATATATTAAAGGTGGCAAGATGACCAGATTGGGTAACGGGGTTAAAAGGGTTAGTGTAGATACAGGTCCTTTTTTGGTACAGGTTGAAATGGTGGGTCGGGTCGGGTCAGGTACACAGGTTAACACTTTTATGTCGTTATAAAGAACTGTATATAATTAGTTTGTTGATTAGAACTACAGAATCAATATTCTAATGCTAATAATCTAAGATTTTACGTTAAAAGAACTTAAGAGGTTGATACGTTGAAAATAGACTTTAGCCAACTTTTTACCCGCTCAACCACATTGTCTTGTTCCTTTTTTAGCTAAACTTTTAATTTCTCTTGATTAAGATAAATATACCCCAAATCCACCGGTTCATAAGTAAATGAGTCAAAATTGCCACCCGCAAAGATAATGATTAACAAGCTAACCTGGCCTCCATAGGATGCATTCATGACATTGGTACTATCTTTCATCACAATCAGCTTCCCACCAAAACCAAAGGTAACTAATGCATGTGGTGGGCGACCAGCAGATGATCTTCCTGCCCTAGAACCATAAGATACTTGATGACCACTCTGAACTGGTTGCTGCGAATAGCTCAACTGGTTCTGATTTCCAAAACCCATAGGGGCATTCATCATCTCACTATGCTCCAATGACTGACTGAATGGCTGACTAAAAGGAACAAACGTCTGAGACCCAGAAACAGCAGGGAATTCATTATTTACCTGAGTAACTTTGTTGAAAGAAGAAGCTGTTGCTCCCCCAAAATCATAAGATTGTTGTTGATTAGCATGGTTATCTACATGAAAATTATTGTTATAGTGGTTCGCTACTTGCTGGTTGTTTCTAATGTCCGCTGCAGGCACACTATTAGCAACGTAATTAGGTTGCCATGTAGTTGAACTCTGTTGCTCAGCATTATTAAAAGAACCATTCCAATTATAATCTTGGGACTTTTCCAACTCACCCTGCCCATCGTACGTTTGCTGATCATTTCCATAATAAGTACTACTAGATCCAAACCCATTTTGATTAACTGCTCCCTGAGCAACAACAGTCGATTGTGAATGATAATCATCCAAAGAGCGCCATTCTTGGACATTCATATCATAATACCAACCAGGGTATTGCGGGTCAAAAACCATATGTGAGGGATAAACCTTATTATTATCATCTTGTGAGCCCTGATTCCAGTTTAATAAACTCTCATTAGTTTGAGAGACCGAATTCCAATTTGTAATACTTTCAGTTGTGCCCGCTTCTGCTACAGCTCCCGAAACAGATTGGACAGATTGCTGCAAGTAAGAAACCTCAGATTTCTCATTAGAACCAGTCCACTCAGAAGCAGCATAGGTACTACTAGCCTCTTGTATATAATTTGTTGCATTTTGACTTTCATCTACTTGATACCACTGTCCAGTATTTGAATCATATTTCCATCCGGGATAAAGATCCTCCCAGTTTTGACTACTGTTAGGATCTTGACCATCCGTACTTTGTTCCCCTGTGGCGGCATACCCCTGATCCCCTTGAAGTTGCTGCAAGTAATCATTAACAACTTCCCCTCCCCCTACAGCTGTATAAGCTTGATCTGTTTGCAATTTCTGCAAGTGATCATCAACATTATTTACCTGCAAGGAACTCTTAACTACACTGTTTATTTCACTACTGAAGAAATTATCTTCTTTCCCTATCTGGTCAAGCGAACCGTCTCCAAACTCATTAAAGAAATCGGGATACGATCCAAACGCACCACGACCGTTTTCGACGGGATCAGAACCAAAAGCACTCCATTGCACCTCTTTAACACCAGCAGTACCTCCAGATCCATGATTCTGATTCAGATTCTCACTTTCAGTACTATCCAATAACTCCTCCAACTGAACACTTCCATTATCAAGTCCTTCATTCACATTATCAAATGCAAACGAATTCGAATACACTAAATGACTCGATTCTACATTCGTACTATTCACAGGCTCATTTTTCAACTCATTATTAACTAAAGGAGATAAATCTTCAATTCCAGTTCCTAAATCACTAATACTCAAATTAGCAAAAGCTTTAGCATCATCTGAGTCATTATCATCATCATTAACAACATCCTTATTCTCCTTAACTGAAGTTAGTGTAGACACCTTATAATCATCATCATCATCATCAACTAATTTATCAAAAAAATCTTCATCAGTATCCTCCACCATAAACGGAGGATTGGAAGCCATCAAAAAAACCCTAACCTAAGAATCAAATCAATTGCAGCAAAATTCAACCTAATTACGTTACAGATCCGATACAAAAACTTCCGAATTCAAAGATCTATATATATGGATACAGAATTTCACCGATCCAGCAACCGAATCAAAACTGATTCAGGCAAAATTATACCTTTTATTCAACACTGTGAGCTCATCAAATTGATGAAGATAATGATCGATTACCTAAATAAAACAACGCATTATTCAATTAATTTAGGGATCAAGATGACAATATGAGGAAATCCAGATATACGTATATGGAATCTATATGTATAGGTCTAGAGAGAGAAGAGAGGAAGAGAGAGAGTAATTGTTTTAGTATAAACAAGCCCTTGATTTTGCGTCGGATGACTCAACAACCCACATCACAGCATGAATTTATCTTTGTTTTGGTAAATGACAAATATAGTCCTTGAAGTTAGTCATAGTTTACAAAATTTAGTCAAACTTGGAGTAGTTTTATATTTACTAATTTCCTTTTCTTATTTTGGGTTTTGCAAAAGTGCAAAAGTCATTTAGTTGAAACTAATCAACTTATAGCCGGCAGAATAGTCAACTTAAGTGCGTTTCAATGTAAAATAAAAAATTTAACAGTCAAGAAAATGGTCAACAATGCTAAAAAATACGAAAAATGGTGACATTATATTCAGGAAAATTACATATATATCATTTTAAAACTTGAAAATTAAATATATATATCCAAAATATAAGCTTTTAATGCATGATGTACAATGATTTTAAAGTATGTTTTGGATATATATATATATATATATATATATATATATATATGTGTGTGTGTGTGTGTATGTGTGTGTAATTATTAATTTTGTTAGAGACACATATGAAATTGCCCCCTTATAGTTTATAGTGTTTTGGTAAGAACATTGATACCGTAAAGGTGAATGAGTGGAGATATTAAATTATTGTGTTCTTAAAATTATTTAAAATGTTTTTAATCAATATATGTGTGTTGGAAAACAAAAAATAAGAGATAATGGATGACGTTCTCGAGCTTGAATGGTGATGAGAATAGTTCTACTTGGTATGTCCTAATTACACACACTATAATACATTACTTAATTTTTTCCATTTGATTGTTTTAACGTAATCTAATCTAATATCTTATTTTTACATAAACATCAAAGAGGAAAGTTGTCATGATATATTGGATCTATGATATATTCTTGCAACTGAAATTTTTTATATCACAACATATAGTTTGATAATTATTATTTATTAGTACACACTTTTTTGGCAAGTTTTCTTATTTATTACGGAGTATTAATCTTATATTATTTGCATTAATATGTTATTTAATCACATTTATTTAAATTATATATTATTTAATACATGTATGTATCTATACGATGAATAAATACCATATTTATGACAAAGATAGCGTGCTTGATCATGTTTAATTGAAAGATAGAATGGTATCATGTATTACTAAATTAAATTAAAAAGTGAATATTACTATATATTGTCGGTTACATGTCTTGACCAAATGTGACGGAATGACACACATTTATTAGAGCACGTATTTTATACGGCTTTTTCTGGCCTACTATAAGATTACCAACATCACGTTTATGCTCATTTCTACCGATTTTGCTGGCCTAATTATGCTACATTACCAATAATATTATTGTATAAGTAATAAGTAACTTGTATTTTAGGAGTCAAATGAGTGTAAAGTTATAAAAAAAATCAATAGTCAACCACTTCAAGCAACTAGGGTCAAGACATAACATCATAAAAATAGCATGTTTTGACTTTCGAGAGTAAATTTAATTTGGTCAACTTTGGTGTTTAAGCGCTTGTATATTACTAGTAATTTATTGACATGACATTCATGTTAAACTTTATTCAAATGTCAAAATGTACATTACTATCCCGAACTTGGTTGACTATAATTTTTGATACCTGAAGCTGAACTAGTATAGGGATAGATGGTAATCTAAACTTGTAAAAGTGATCATTTTAATATCTTTAACTCATTTGACTTAGTCATGTGCTAGTCACATGACCTTTTCTGTTAAATATCAAATACAATTTTACAAGTGACGTGCTTTTTAATTTCATCTTCCTCTGTTGTAAAAAGCGATCAAACCTAAATTGAATTTTAAAAGCTCGTCATTATTACACCCAAAATGACGGTTCATCTTAAATTTTTTATATTCGTCAAACTCATGGGCAATTCATATCAAAAAATCGAAATGGCAAGAATATTGATAAAAGGTTGGAACCAAATACTTCGACTAAAAAATTCCCGAAGTCAGATTTTACTTATTGAAGCCTCTTCAGTTACTGAGACATATAAATTATATTTGAAATTGAACAAATTTTGATTCAAATTTGTTTACTGAAACAAATCTTCTCATGGAAATTTGTCTAACAGAAGATTAACTCACCTTTAATTATTAAATAGAAAAGGTCTTGTGATCGGCACATGACTCAGTCAACTCGGTTTAAGGTACTAAAATGACCACTTTTACAAGTTCAGGGTATCATCCTATCCCTTACTAATTTAGGGTAAGGTTCCAAATAAGAACACTTCAAAAATAAGAACGGTAAAGACACTTCATAAATGCACAATTAGTCAACAAAATCATTAGATTCACACTCATACATCTCAAATATGTATAGAAAAATTGATTACAATGGATGCGAACTTTCAGAAATACACAAAAATCAAAAAAACGATTGATGCACATTTATAAAGATAATCGTGCATCAATCATTTTTTTTTATTTTTGTGCATTTTTAGAAGTGTGCATTTGTTTTTCTTTGCATATTTGAGACGTATGACTGTGAATCTAATGATTTTTATTGGCTAGTTGTGCATTTATGAGGTGTTCTCACCGTTTTTATTTTTGAAGTGTTCACATTTGATCCAAACTCTATATATCTACCTATATAAGTAATAGATGATAGCCTCTTTCCTACGTGTCATATTTATTCTTTTGATAACTAAGCAAAAATCCTAGGTATCATCACCTTAGCTTCGTAAAAAATCCTATGTGTCATTTAAATTGAAAAAATTCTAAACCCACCTATTTTTTTAGCTATTAAACTCTTAAAAAAACATATAACACGTAGATTCCAACAAATAAATAATAGGCGTTTTTGTTTCACTTAATATCTATTCCTAATATACATTTCTATATAATTAATAATTCCTTCAAAAATTAAAAATTTATATGCATTCCGATCTTATTACCCTCTACATGTTTTCATGATAAATTTGATTAGTTTAATGAACAAATAACGGAGAGCAGCTCATCAATAGGTGATCATAAAGAAAAAACTTCATTATCTACTATTTGTTTTCTAGATGATTAGTTTATCTTCTAACTAAATATTTTTTATATAAAGTTCTTTATTTTGATTAATTATATATTTTACTCATCATTCACGTGGTTTATCAACATGCTCATTGTTGTTTTATGTTGTTTATATAAGATAAATTGGTTTTGCAAATTAATATCGAGAATTGTTGAACATGAATCATCCCGTGCGTCGAACATGTTAAAACTAATACGGGTTTCGATATGTCATTTCATGAAAGTTTGGTATTTGATAATATTAAGATATTGATCACTATAACTCATTATTAAATTGTAGAATCACTTCGATGAACCAGACATCATGTTGTTTTGTATAGTGTTAGGATCTATGATGTGCTAAATCTAGTCTTCAAATTTATCGTTGTAAAATGAACAAGAAAGTACCGTGCTAGACCAAAACACAACCGGGCAGTGGACCCTATCGTGTAGTAGTATAGTTGGGTAAGTTCGGGTTCGAACACAGGGAATGTGAGTTTAAGAATTATATTCAAGTGCAAGCAATTTGTACAGAAAGTAAATGTGGGGGTTTTGTGACCGAGTTGTCACGATGCTTAAAAACTACTTTTACATTAAAACTATGCAATAGTGGACTCAGGAAGAGTCAAAGTAAATTGGAGTAACTTTCGGATATTAAAATGAATACTTGCTTGGATTATGTCACTAGTGATTTCGGGGTGCAGAGTTATAACCAATTAATATTATGCAAAAGTAAATTTCCATTTAACATAGGATTAACGTTTGCCATCTCCTAATGATTCAACTTCAATTTTGCAAACCTATGATTTAATCTAGTAACGGATGTTCGTCATGGTTACCATCTTGCACAATTAAGCCTAAAGAATCTTGTTTATTCCAAATCTACGTTCACAATGTTTGTACAATCATTTATAGATAAATAATTGATAGTAAATTACCAATGAAAAAAACGTTCGCTATATTCACTAGTTATCTACCAAATAAGCAACGAAACTATTTTAAGCTCAATTACGTAAGGGTCACGATTAAACATAAAGTTCAAATTTCAAAAGTTTATAATTCATCCAAAATGAAAGACGTTCGCCATATTCATCAACTCATGCATTTTAGCTCATTTGTGTAACTAATACTATATTTCACAACCGCAAATAATGGCTCATTCATCCATCGACATACAAATGACAAGTATTATAACTCATACCAAACATTCGCTATAATTACAAGTTAAAAACATCAAATAGTTTCACAAATTGGTTGAGCTAAAATATTCAAGTTTCATGAAGGAATTGTAAACTCAAGCATAAGAACTCAAAATAATACACCACTAATCTCTAGCTATTTCATCCAAGCAAGTAGTAGGAAGATTAGCTAGTCATAATCATATCAAAACAAACACACATATTCATTGAAATCAAAGGAAACATAATTATATTGAATAAAAATGCAAACCGAGTGATTACAATGTTTGGATGATGATTCTTCGTAACCAAATGATTTAGGATGATGAGAGATCTTCAAAATGATGAAAATAGCTCGAGAAACCCTAAAAATTCGCCCATGGGGCTGCTGGTTCGGGTGTGTAAGAGTTAGGTGAGAGATGAAGAAGAAAAAGTGATTAATTAGTCAAAAGTCTGTTGGCCGACCAAAGAACCCGACTGATTGTGTACAGAACCCGGATGCTTCTTGAACCTCACAGAACCCGACTGATTCTTTGAGAATCAGTCATTTTGGATATAGAACCCGGCTGCTCTTACCCCGACCCAGCTACTCCTCAAGGCTTCAAACGGACGTTTCTTTCTGTTAAGGTCTAAGTTTGGTTTCCTTAAATCACCCGGCTGCTTCCATGCAGAACCCGGATGCTTCTCCAAATTTTCAGAAAACCATATTTTGCATATTTATATCTCTTTGAAATACGCACGTTTGGGCGCCTGAATCACCTCAATCCGAGTTCGCATGAGGGAGATATGGCCAAAACGGTGCAGCATAGCCAAATCAGCAAAACTATCGCACCCCCAAATTTGGGTTGCGGAAGCGAATCGGGTCGGGGCGCGACTAATCAATAAACAAAAGCACATAAGATAAAGTGAACGACTCTATATGCATCGTTTAAACCATTACATTGGTGATATAAAAGTTTTACAATATTATACTGTTTACAAAAGCTCGCAAGCTAAATGTAAGAGATTCTAAGGCATATCTATTTGTACAAAATGTAGAAATGCATGTGAATCTCCTAATATTTGAATGCGACTCGAGCTAGCTAATCCTGAGCAGTCTTACTACTGCTGTGTACCTGAGAATAGATGCTAAAAGGTTAGCTAAAAGCTGGTGAGCTCACAGGTTTGTATAATGATGAAATATGAGTTATGAACCACAAGATTTAAGTATGATGATTTGCAATTAAGCAAATAAAATAGTGATTGTATATTACTGTCATGAGGCCATAGTTTGAGCTTAACTGAGGGTGTCATGATCCACCTTTAAGGACCTGAGCGAGGTTGCCTCCTGCATGTGCCTAATCTACACACGTATGAACAAATGAGAATGCGTCCGTTCGACCGCAGTCGTGGTAGCGCGACTACCCCGGACGGGGATTGTCAATCCCATATGGTACCATACACTAACATTCACGCTATAGCAATACTAACAAACTATGTAATGGAGGGCTTCATGATTAGGTAAAACAAACTCATGCAGTCAATATATCGATATTTTGTACTTGTGTTCACATGTAAAAGTAAAACGGAGCATCTATTCCCACCCCTGAGTTGAAAACAGTAAAATGAGGGGCTATGAGACTCACCTGAGTCTGATGCGTTTGCTAATAGCAAATAATGATGGTGTACAAGTAATGTTGTCGTCTCAACGATCGTAACCTGCCGGACGTCCTAAACGCGCAAGGTTAGGGATATAAGTAGGTATCTCTAAAGATCACCTATGCTAGTTGTTCATCCAACTAGTTATGTCCAAATACATTGGTTGTTTGATTGATTAGTTTGAGTTTTGAAAATATGTACGGTCCGTTGGTGAGTTTCGTAATAATGGTTATCAAAAGCATTATTATTATGTTTGTCTCATTGTATACTTACAAAAGTATATGTGTCATATGTTTCCGAGTTATTCCAAATATTGTATTGAAGTTAAATCAAGTATACTGTGATATTGTCTTGTTTGAAAAGTCGGTTACTATTCATGAGACAATAAGGATTGTCGGGATTTACTATTCATGAGACAATAGCGATTACTATTCATGAGACAATAAGGATTGTCGGGAAATTACTGTTCATGAGACAATAGCGATTACTATTCATGAGACAATAACGATTATAAGACGGTTTTCAAGTATGAAAGTGTTAGTTATTGCGACAATGATATTACGACAAATGAGTTTTATACAACAATAGTTATTACGACAATGTGGTTTCATGCGACAATCGAGAAAATACCTAACCATCCGATAATCAATTCCGACAATAAGGTATGCAACAATGTGATATTGTCAGACACTGTTCATGCGACAATGAGGTATTGTCGGACACTGTTCATGCGACAATGAGGTATTGTCGGACACTGTTCATGCGACAATGAGGTATTGTCGGACACTGTTCATGCGACAATGAGGTATTGTCGCAGGTGGGATTTCCGTTTTCGTTTAAGTGTTCGTTTTCGTTAACTTGGTCAAACGTGTTCCGTTCGACCCAAAACTTTTAGAGAAGTCTTAAAATGGTTAAGGGAGTTTATAAAAATTATTGGTTCGTGTCGAGGTTAACCCGAAGTGTCGGTTCTATGAAAATACCAAAACAGCCCTTAGTATTCATTTTTCCAGATTTTTAAACTCGATAAACCTCTCGATTTGGACCATTTCTATTCCAATTTATACCTAACCAAAAATCACACATGTCCTCATATATGTCTAGTTCATTTCTGCACTTTATGGTATTTTTATATGTTCATTTACTATTTCTAACAAAAATAAATACGAAGAGTGGTCGGTTTTGATCCGAAAGTAAGTTCAGTCCAAAGATTGAGCTCTACCTAAAAACACGTGAATTTATGGAAGAGGCTAAAGAAGAACTTTTTGTAGAGGACATCCATATGGAGATTTTGGTATAAGATTCATGTGTTGATTCATCCTAGAACTCAAGTTATGGTCAAAATGGTGGAGTCATTTTTCTGGACAGAAATCTGTCTTGTTTATATGTTTATGAAAATCGTATTTTAAGCTTGGTTTTAGACATTTTCTTGTTAAATGAACATACTAACATGTAGATCTTCTAAAATCATGAAAATCTAGAGAGAGAGAGGTGGTGAATCATACCAAATATGAGTTCTAGAGAGAGAGGAAGGTGAGATGATACTTGTTGCTTCTTGTTCTTCCTTTTCCTTGCTTTCTTTTCAAGTAGATGATGGTGGTTGATGGTGGTAATGATGGTAAACTAATGGGGGAAGAAAGGAAAGGGGAAATGTGTGTTTTTAGTGAGAGAGTAGAGAGAGGAAGTGTTTGGTGTTGAATGAGTGAAACAAGGGTGGTGTTGGTGGCTTATGGTCAAGATCAAGATCCTCAAAACATGGAGGCATGTTTAGGGGGGCTGATTTTCGGCTGGTGGGGCCCCTATGGGGTGTGGGTGTTGTCAAATTTTGTTCCCCGAGTTTGCGCTTCGTGCGGTGTTTGTTTCCCCGATCGTGTGAACGTATAATTAGACGTTTAACGTTATACGTACGTATTTTAAATGACGATTAAAATTTCGATATTTTTAACTTGAAGTAATACTTATTATTACTTAGAAACATTTATAAAAATGTTATTGTGATGTGTCGGTAGTGGTTCGCGGAGTCGTGTTACGATTAATATATCGCGTGACGTTTAAATTAAACGTTTTTGTTATCGGTTTGAAATACGATACTTCAAATAAATACTTACCATCCAAAATGATATATTTTAATTTATAAAATACATTTTGACGTTTATTTGATTGTCGGGCGCGTTTTGCGCTTTTTTGGTCGTTTCTGAGCAGTATATACGATACGAAATGCTTACGAAATATTATCGCAATAATATTTGGAAATAAGTATGTTTATCAAATAATTTCATATTATTTAATAAATTGAGTTCACCAACGTCCGTATTAATGTATCGGGATCCGCCCGATATGAAAATGCACGATTGAACATAATCGCGTACGTGTATATATATTCCAATATATATATATATATATATATTGATACATACAATTAGCCTAATCTAGCACTAATTACATGTATTAGCAGATGATTAGGAACTAATAACTAGCCCTTATTTGTCGGGTGTCACAAAAACCTTCCATCTTTTCATCTTTTCTTCCTCAATCATCAACCTTAACGCACAAAATCAATTTCAAACTAAATAAGTACCAAAAGTTCATGAAATTGACTAGAAACAAATGCAAAAATAATGATATCGCAAGAGATAAACATGTACAAAATGGCGATATCAAATATCCTCACACTTGAACTTTGCTTGTCCTCAAGCAAAACCATCATTTACAATTTCACAACCCCCTCTTGCATTTTCATAAATGGAGGTTAGGCTTATCAAAACAATACTAATGTCAACCACCAAAGTAATCATGCTAGTAACATTATAAAATTAGCAAAAACCTAAGATGATATATTTGTCAAGCCCGAATACACGACCTAGCACCTCACAATAGGATAAGTGTTTAATTACTCACTCTCAACCTATAGAACTACAGGGTAAGGCAATAAATGATGTAACACTTAATCAAGCCAAGTCGTGATGCATTGTTACCATAGGCTTGCAAAAGGATCAAATCCCCACCGACTTGGCATGAGCACCAAGTGAGATCTCGAAGGAGGCATTCTAAACATGTGATGAAACAAATATAGGTTAACATGGAATGGGTATGGTAGACATAAAAATTAGTGAAAAACGGTAGTCAAGACCCATGAAAAATGTGGAAATGTTACCTAATGGTTTAAACATGTGACAGTGATAAAACTTAGGATTCTCATGCCAAATCAATTCAAATTATTCATCATTTTACTAATAACTCATACTCAATAATTGCACGCAAATAACTCAAATTGATTTACACATTTGATTGGAATAATTGCATTCTATGACTTTCTATGAATCCTGTGTAACGAACTTTCGGACCAACCATCCTAGACCGGATAAAGGCCTTCGGTGGCTAGGTGTAGAACACCCCTCGGGAACTACTTGTTCAGGAATTCAAAAGCCATTTAGTTGACTACAATTACTCAATCATTAACATTAAGCTTAAATTGTTAACTTCCAATAATCTTATTGCTTTCAACTTCAATCATTTAACTTTAACATTCAACAATTTCCATTTCATGCAATTTCAATTATAGAATTTAACTCTAGAATCCCACTTTAAAACGATTTAAGTCACATTTAGATAAAACTCATTAAAATTCCAATCAGGTAACATCTTGGAAAAGTGAATGGTTCGAGAATTGACTACACAAAAATAAGGCTCATCGTACGGGCATAAAAACTAGTATATATATATATATATATATATATATATATATATATTACCCAATTGTATACCTCTACAAAAAAGAATAAATATATATGTTACTGACAACTTTAAAACTGTCGTTAACAACACCGTTATAATCAGCGTCGAATCATTCAATCGAGTCAACAAACCACAACAAAAAAGAATAAAAATATGTAATATGTAACAATTGTATACCTCTACAAAAAAGAATAAAAATATAGTAAAATAAAATTACAAATGATATCATACGTCGTACATTTTTTTTTCGATTCGATAAAATGTAAAAAATTTAGTAAGCGTCGTATTTTTTGAAGGGAAACGAGATCATCGAACATACGAGTTACTTGAAAAATTTCAAAACCCACACGAGATCAATTAGCTTATGTACATAAGACATTTAGATGCTTGTTTTGGGCAGTTACAAATTGTTGCATAAGACTATAAATACGATGGGTATGATCATTATTTCATGAAACCTAACGATTAGGTATCAATAAAGTTTAGAAATAGTAATCAATCTTCTTGTTATACTTTATATGTACCCTAATTGTTGATCAATCGATAATTCTTGAATGATCACAAATGTCAATTGAGATTAACTCTGGTTTTATTTCCATTTTAGCAGGTTTCTGTATCGACCAGGATGTAACAAACATGAGATAATATTGATCTTATTTGTAGTTATGTATTCTTGATAGTCACCATGGCATTGACTTTTTATGTATTTTGTACTTAGATAGATAGATTGGGGGAGACAAACATACAGAAAAGTGATATCGCTCATTTTGGCTATATAAATCTATCGCGATATCATTGTTTTGCATATGTATTTGATTAGATTTCAAGAACTTCCGATACTTATTTTGTTTGGAAATCTATTTCAGGTAAAAAGCTAGAAACGCATGCGAATTGGTGAAGTCTGGACCAATGCTGGCTGGGCTCGAAAATGAAGCCGAAAAGAAGCAAAGCCGATCGGCTATGTCTTTAAAGCCGATCGGCTATTGGTGATTAGCAGATCTGCTATCTTTAGCAGTTCGGCTGTTATAGTGCAATTTCTTCACAGAACTTTCCCTCGATGGAGCTGGATGTTTTGAACTATGAAAGCCGATCGGCTGGCCTTAAGAAGCCGTTCGGCTGGGCTTGAGAAGCCGATCGGCTATTGTTCGATCTGAGCAAAATTCGAGGCTGATTGGTGTGTTGTGCGATTTTGATTGGTTGAGCATTTAATGCTCAACCGTTTTTTGTATGTGAGAGGGGAATTTGGGAGCTGCAAAAGGGAGAGAGGAGGAACATTATTGGGGATCATCTTCATCATCAACAAACACACTTTCATTTACTCTCTACACCAAATTCACCATTACTCCATCACCAACCAAAAATTCACCATATTCACTCAAGAGTTCATTTACATTGATTAGAAGTTTTGTGAGGGGAATATCAAACAACATCACTCGGAAACAATCGTGTAACAACTTTGGTATCATTTCATTTAAATCTACTTTGAAGTTATTTATGAATTTGTCTTGTGTTGGTGATATTTGTTTGTTTGTTGTGATTATGCGTGGCTAGTTACTCATATGTTTGCTTGGATGAAATAACTAGTTGATTAGAGGTGTATATCTAGGATGTTAGCTTATGCTTGAGTTTTTGAATCATCCATGAATTTATATGTGTTTAGTTAGTGGTTGTTACAAAGCTTCCGGCATTTTAGCTAAACAATTATAGTATATGTTCTTGTTTACCTAAAATACCTCATTAAGTTTATTGTGATTTGTGGGACAAAGCATTTGACGATTATAACAATTCTAGTTAAATGCACATAAGTTAGCGATTTTAGCGAATGTTTGTCGCGTGGATGATTTACAAACTCAATCCCTCTTAATTTATGTTTAATCGGAGAACCTTGTGTAATTAGGCTTTATCTCAAGAATCTTAACCATATGGCGACTTACTAATTGATATAGCGAACGTTTTCAACTAGTGATTTGCTTTTGATTATTTGTCTATGAATGATCGGACAAAATTGCGAATGTAATGTGGAATGTGTTAAATGATTTAGTTAATTTGTGCAAGTTAGTAACCATGGCGAACGTCCGTTACTCGATTAAATCATAGGTTTGCAATTGAAGTGAACAATAGGTTCTAGCTAACACCTAGTTCATGTTTCACGAGTATTGCTTTGGCATATTTCCTAACCGGTTATAACTTTACACCTCGAAATCACTAGTAAAATAATCCAAGCAAGCATTGTTTTTAATATTTGAAAGTTCCAAACAACCAATTTGACTCTTCCTGAGTCCACCGTTCTAATTGATTATAAATTGTAGTTTTAAGCATCGTGACAACTCGGTCACACCCAACCACATTTTACTTTCTTTTATCTAATTGATCACACCTAATTTCAACTTCTTAAACTTAAAGTTCCCTGCGTTCAAACCCGAACTTACCCAACTATACTACTACACGATAGGGTCCACTGCCCGGTTGTGCTTTGGTCTAGCGCGGTACTTTCTTGTTTACTTTACAACGACAAATTTAATAACTAGATTTTGCACATCAAGTTTTTGGCGCCGCTGCCGGGGAACTTAGCGTTTAATTGAAGTTAATTTAAGTGAGATTGATTGATCCTTTCTCGGAATTTATTCTTTGAAAGTTACTTTTTTTTTTGTTGTGTTGCGCCGGTGCATTTGACGGTTTTATCTTTTGTGCTTTATAGGTTTGATTTGGTAGTGGATGAGCACAAGAAGTTCGGGCCACGAACTACTTAGTCCCTTGTCCAATCCGGAGAAAGCCGCTAAAAAGAAACGAAGGAGGAAGCCAAAGAATAATCCAACGGATTCAACTTGTAGTCGCACGGATTCGGATACATCTTCGGGAAACGTCTTGATCGAAGAGGTTTTTGAAGACGAGCTTGTAACACCTGAGCACGCGGAAGAGGTTATTATAATTGAAGACGATATGGCGGATGAGGATGATACTCCTATTTGCTCGCGGGTTAGAACCGTAGCACCGACACCCGAGTCGGCCATACGGGTTCCGGATATTGAAAATGATAATTTCTCTTTGAAGGGGCATCACATGCAACTCATTAGGGATAAACAATTTGATGGAAGGGTGCGGGCCGATCCGCACAAACATATTGCGAGTTTTCTTGAGATTGGGAGTTGGTTCAAATATGGGCCAAATATGGATGAGGCAATTCGCCTACGGACTTTTCCTATGTCTCTATGTGGTGAGGCGAAGATATGGTTTCAAGAATTGGAACCAAACACCATTACATCATGGGACGAGATGAGAGAAGCATTTGTTCGGCGGTATTACCCTCCGGCTTTGGCCGAAAGGTTGTTGAACGAGATTAGAGCCTTCAAACAACAAGAAGGCGAAAGCTTGGTAGAAGCGTGGTGTAGGATGAAGGAAATGTTGCGAAATTGTCATGGCCACGAGTTGAAAAAGAGGGATATTATTGTGTTGTTCTACAATGGTCTTAACATAAATTCGGCTAGTATTCTTGACGCTTCGGGAGGTGGTCAATTTCTTTATAAGACACCAAACGAAGCTTGGAAGGTTCTTGAGGATAAGGTGATCCAAAGCCTAAATTGGGCTAAGGATAAAGAAGGGAAACCGGTGAAGAAGCATGTTGCTTTTGCGGAAGGAACAAGTAGTAAGGATGGAAGCCCCAATGACTCGGCAATGATGAAAGAAATCAAAGCATTATCTTCTAAGTTTGATGCTCAATTCAAGACACTAAAGGGTGAAATCAAGGAGCTTCGGGAAGGTTGTGGTAATTGTGGTGGTAACCATGCCACGGCAAATTGTGCACAAGATGATTTACCAATGGCGGGAGATGAGGAAGATGTTAATTTCCTCCAACAAGGAAATTACCAAAGTGGAAACTACCAACGGGGTGGTTACCAAAATAGGAATTCGGGAGGTTATCAAGGAGGAAGCTACAACCAGAACAACCGATTTTCTCGACCGAATCAACCGTACAACCAAAACTCAAATCAAAATTACAACCAATCCTCGAACCAACACTACAACCAAAACCAACACCAAGGTTCCTCAAGAGACAACAACCCACCACCGGTTCAAAAACAAGAACCCACTTTAACTCCTATGGAACAAATGATGAAGGAGTTCATGACTAAGCAAGATGCTTGCACCGAGAGGTTGAAGACCCAAATGACGAATATAAGGCTTAGTGTGGAACAAGGGCAAAAGAATCATCAAGCCTCCATACAAGACTTAGAAAGGAAAATGGATAGGTTGTCCGAGGGACAAAGTAGTAGGCCAACCGGTGGCTTACCTAGTAACACGCAACAAAACCCAAGACAACAACCATCATCTTCTAGTGGAGGGTCAAAGCCATACCAACCACCGCCCGCAAGGAACGAGCATGTGAATGCTATTGTTACACGGAGCGGAAAGGAACTTCCACCACAACCTCAAGCCAAAGACAAAAATATTCCTAACTCTTTTGTGCAGGGATTTGAGGAAGAGGCGGATGAAGAAAATGTTGATGATTCTACACCAACGGATGCACCGGTGTTACCTACACCGGTTGTAAAAGCGTACAAGCCAAAGATTCCATACCCTCAAAGGCTAAGGAAGGAAAAGATTGCGGCCCAATACGGAAAATTTGTGGACATGATCAAAGGCATCCGAATCAATGTGCCTTTGGTTGATGTACTAGCCGGGATGCCGAACTACGCCAAATTCATCAAAGATTTGGTGAGCAACAAAGAAAAGCTTTCGGAAGCTTCGGCTATGTTCTTGAATGAAGAATGTTCGGCTCTTGTTCAAAACCAAATTCCACCAAAGCTTGGTGATCCCGGGAGTTTCATCATTTCTTGTACTTTGGGTAAATTCATTACGTGTGATGCATTAGCCGACCTAGGGGCTAGTATTAATTTGATGCCTTATTCTTTGTATGCGAAATTGTCCCTAGGATCCCTCACCCCCACACGTATGAGTATTCGTCTTGCCGATAGATCTTTCCAATATCCCATTGGGATTGCGGAAAACATGTTAATTGAAGTTGGCCAATTCACCTTCCCGGTAGATTTTGTCATCCTAGAAATGGAAGAGGATAGTAAGGTACCGTTGATTCTAGGAAGGCCATTTTTACACACCGCGGACGCCATAATAGGAGTCAAAGACAAGAAATTGACTTTAGGAGTAGGTGACGAAAGGATTGCCTTCACGGTCGACAAGGCCATGAAGCATCCTTATTCTAACGATGACTCTTGTTTTAGCATTGATGTGATAGATGATGCGGTAGATGAAGAATTGGAAAGCTTGCTTGGATTGGAATCGGAACTTGTTGACTTCCTAGGGGCACATGTTGAAGCAATGACCGAGGAGGAGTTGGTCATGAGCATGGAAGAGACAAATGATGAAGAAGAGCTCAATGGAGAGGAGGCATTTGAGGAGCTTGGAAAGGGCGACAATATGAGGATCAAAACATCATTGGAGGATCCACCGCGTGACTTGGAGTTGAAAGAACTCCCAAGCCATTTGGAGTATGCCTATCTCCATGAGGAAAACCTCCTACCCGTAATCATTTCCTCCTCCCTTGTGAATGATGAAAAAGTTAAATTGTTGAATGTACTCAAGGCTCACAAAAGAGCTTTTGCTTGGCGAACATCCGACATACCGGGAATAAGCCCATCATTTTGTAAGCACAAAATCAATTTTGTTGATGATTTTAAACCCGTTGTTCAAAGACAACGGAGGCTTAATCCCAATATGGTGGATGTAGTCAAGAAAGAAGTGATTAAGCTTCTTGATGCGGGTATCATTTACCCCATTGCGGATAGCTCTTGGGTGAGCCCGGTACATTGCGTGCCAAAAAAGGGGGGCATGACCGTTGTGGCTAACGAGAAAAACGAAATGATACCCACACGGACGGTCACGGGTTGGCGTGTATGCATTGACTATAGGAAATTAAATGATGCTACACGGAAAGATCATTTTCCCCTCCCATTTATTGACCAAATGCTTGAAAGGCTAGCGGGAAACGAGTTTTATTGCTTTCTTGATGGATTCTCGGGGTATTTTCAAATCCCAATAGACCCCGAGGATCAAGAAAAGACCACTTTTACTTGCCCTTTCGGCACCTATGCCTATAGGAGGATGCCTTTCGGTCTTTGCAACGCCCCGGCCACTTTTCAAAGGTGCATGATTGCCATTTTTCACGATATGGTTGAAACCTCCATGGAAGTCTTCATGGATGATTTTTCGGTCTTTGGAAACTCATTTGCATCATGTTTAAAAAATTTGGATAAAATGTTGGAGAGGTGTGAGAAAGCCCACCTAGTGTTGAATTGGGAGAAGTGCCACTTTATGGTACGTGAGGGTATTGTGTTGGGACACAAAGTGTCGGGATTGGGAATTGAGGTTGACCGAGCAAAAGTTGATGTTATTGCTAAACTACCCCCTCCGACTAATGTAAAAGGCGTTAGGAGTTTCTTGGGTCACGCCGGGTTCTACCGTAGATTTATTAAGGATTTTTCAAAAATCACCCGACCGATGACTAAGCTACTTGAAAAGGATACGCCCTTTGTGTTCGATGACCCTTGTTTGAGTGCATTTTCGACCCTTAAGGACCATTTGACCCAAGCACCCATAATAGTTTCCCCCGATTGGTCCCAACCATTTGAACTTATGTGTGATGCAAGCGATTTTGCCCTAGGAGCCGTCCTAGGACAAAGAGTAGACAACCATTTTAAACCTATCTATTTTGCTAGCAAAACATTGAATGGGGCCCAACAAAACTACACTACGACCGAAAAAGAGTTACTTGCGGTTGTGTTTGCCTTTGACAAGTTTAGGCAATATCTTGTGCTTTCAAAAACCGTTGTATTTACCGATCATTCGGCCCTCAAATATCTTTTTGCTAAACAAGATGCAAAACCGCGTCTTATTCGTTGGATTCTTCTCTTGCAAGAATTCGACATCGAAATTAAAGATAAGAGGGGTGCCGAAAACCTTGCCGCCGATCACTTGTCGAGATTGGAGAATCCAAATCTTGACAAGCAAGGCGATACTAACATTAATGACTCTTTCCCGGAGGAATTTTTGTTTCATGTAGGTACAAGCGAGGAGGACGAGGATGAAGCACCTTGGTATGCGGACTTAGCAAATTACTTGGTCGGTGGAGTTTTGAGAAAGGGGATGAGCCATCAAGAGAAAAGCAAGTTTTTCTCGAACCTCAAATATTATTTTTGGGAAGAACCGCATCTATTCCGGGTTTGTGCGGATGGGATGGTGAGGAGATGTATATCGGGTGGTGAAACTAGAAAAATTTTGGACGCATGTCATCACGGGCCCACCGGTGGACATTATGGCCCTTCGGTCACCGCCAAGAAAGTTTATGATGCGGGTTTCTATTGGCCCACGATTTTCAAGGAAGCAAATACTTTATGCCAAACGTGTGATGCTTGCCAAAGAACCGGAAGCATCTCTAAAAGGGATGAAATGCCACAAACTAGCATCCAAGTGTGTGAAGTGTTTGATATTTGGGGCATCGACTTCATGGGCCCATTTCCTCCATCTTTCAAGAATGAATATATTTTGGTGGCGGTTGATTATGTGTCCAAATGGGCGGAAGCAAAGGCTTTGCCCACAAATGATGCTCGGGTGGTGATCGACTTTTTAAAGAGTTTGTTTTCTCGATTTGGGATGCCTAAGGCGTTGATTAGTGACCGGGGGAGCCACTTTGCTAATGCTCAACTAGAAAAAGTGCTCAAAAGATATGGGGTGAATCACCGGTTCTCGACTTCCTACCACCCACAAACTAGTGGTCAAGTCGAGAACACAAACCGTGCCTTGAAGAGGATTTTGGAAAAAACGGTGAAGGACAACCGAGCTATATGGTCCAAGAAGCTTGAAGATGCATTGTGGGCATTTCGGACCGCCTACAAGACACCTATTGGAACAACACCATATCGGTTGCTCTATGGCAAAACTTGCCATCTACCTTTTGAAATTGAGCACAAAGCTTATTGGGCGCTTAAGAATTGCAACTTAGATTTGGTTGAAGCGGGTGAGAAGAGGATGTTACAACTCCACGAGTTGGATGAGCTTCGATTGCAAGCATATGAGAATTCTCGCCTTTACAAAGAAAGAACCAAAGTTTTGCATGACCGGAAGCTCAAAATGAGAAAAGAATTTAACGCGGGTGACAAAGTGCTTCTTTTTCAATCCCGGTTCAAGTTGAAGCAACCTAAGTTCAAGCCACGTTGGACCGGCCCTTATACGGTCAAGCACGGTTATCCATCCGGATATGTGGAACTTATCGGTTCGGATGGAGGAACTTTCATTGTAAACGGTCACCGATTGAAGCTTTACCATGAGGAAGAAGTTGATGGCGAGTGGGAGGAGCTCGCAACTTACCCCAAGGATAAATGAATTCGGGGTCGAGTCTAGCTTGGACTCGTTAATAAATTAAGCCCGATCACGAGGAAACTCGTGTTTATATCCTTTTTGATAGTTTAGATATTGTTTGCCTGCGTTATTGATAATTTTTGAACTGATTTTCTGCTGCGATTGTGTGTTTAAACAATTACGTTTAGTGAGTTGATTTTCTGCTGTTGATTGTAACTGGATGAGCCGATCGGCTATTCAAAGCCGTTCGGTTTGTTCTTTGCAAAATCATCACAGAACTTAAACCGTGGTTTGGGTGTAGATTTTTAGAGTAAAAAGCCGTTCGGCTATGGGTATGGAGCAGATCGGCTATAGAAGCCGTTCGGCTATAAGTGAAAAGCCGTTCGGCTTTTGGTCATTACTGTGCGAATTTTGAAAGGGATAAAACATTTAGTTGCTTGTCTCTTCCATAATATCAAAACCGATCGGCTCTCTCTCTCTTTCTCAAACAAGAAAAACGTAAATCACTAAAACTCTTCACCAAGAGTCATCTAATCTTCATATCTTTTCTCCAAATCAAACAATAATCATGTCTAGACCATCAAAGGTACATCATACAACTCCCCTTTATCTTTCCATCTAAAAAAAATTGGGGAAGAACACTTAAATCCGGGTTTGGTTTAATTTAAGTGTGGGGATGATTTCCTTTGAGCATTTGTTGATTGTTATGCTTTGTTCATGCTTAATACTTGGTTTATACCATGATTCATTGTTTAAATTGCTTGATTTTGATGATTTGCAAATTAGGGTTCATATGCTAATTTGGGGGTAATCTGAATTTTGTGATTTATGCTTGGTGTTTGGTGTTAATTATAGTGTAATTCATGTTAAATTGCATAATGTGATTGATTGATTGATTAACTTTTAGTTTGTGGATGAATTAGAGAAATTAGGGTTCATGTGAAAAATTGGGGAAGAAACAGTTGACTTTTTCTGGTCAAACTTTGACTTTGACTTAGACTTTTTGTAAATTAACTTTTGATTGTAAGACATATCTTGATTCAACTTGGGTATTCATTCTTGCTTAATTGAAATTATGTTTGATATTGGAGTTCTTTACTTGTGTGAAAGTCACTAGGTTTGGTGTGTAATCTTGATTGTAAGACTTGCTTGAATTGAAATTGTATGACATAGGTATAATCGAGCTTTGTTTGATATTGGGTTACATGCTGTTCTGTGTAGGGTTTAAGTCTTGATTGTGAATTGTTGGAAATTATCGTTGTGAGCTATGATTGTAAATTGTTGTTGTTTGCATGCTAATAAGGTTGTTGGCATATATGCTTTGTTATTAAGGGGTGTGGTTGTACCCAACATTGATCGCTCATTCTGTCATATCCTTTTGTGCTAACTCTGACTCAACTTGGAAAACTTGTATTTTGTTATGTTGTGTTGTGCAGAGAGGCAGGAATAACCGACCTGACACTTATGAGCCTCAATATCCGCAAAGTATTTACGAGGATTTACTTCCTAATGACCGCCACCCCCATTTGATCTTTGGGCGCCATCAGTATAACTATATGGAATTCACTGAAGCATTATATAACATTCATAAAAAGGAGTGTGAATACCCTCGGGAAATCAATTGGAACCCGTTGGAGGTTGTGGGGGTTGCTCAAGACATCCGACGCATCTTCACTCAAACTGTGAGGTTTAATGATGAGGCTTTTGGTGTGAATGATTTTGAGAAGCTTCTTGGGATTCAAGAACCGATTTACGAAGAGCTGGTGATGGAATTCTTAGCAACGGTGGAAATGTTCATTGTCACCAACGTTAACGAGAGGTTTTTGAGTTTCAAACTTGGTGGGGCTCCGAGACAATTATCCTTGAAAGAACTTGCAGGGTGTTTGGGGATCTACACTGACGAGGAGTATTCTTCTCATTGGATTGATCGATACATCATGACCGGGGCAAGGTTAGAGGAAGGGCAGTGTAATGCTCAAGTGTGGGAAAAGTTTAGCACATCGCCTTATCTTGGGGGAAAGAACTTGAATAAGCACCTTACATCCCCCATATATAAGGTGATACACAAGATGATAGCAAATACACTCACTCTTCGGGGGACCAATCGGGAAAAGGTCACCTTGATCGACTTGTGGTTTTTGGATCAGCTGAAAAGTCGGGAAAGGATAAATATTCCTTTTGCTGTGGGCAAATATCTCCATGCCTATGCCGCTGGGCATAAGGCAAACTCTAAGCTTTGTGGGGGCCATTTCATCACCCGGATTGCAAAAGGTCTAAACATCAGTTTGAAGCCCCGAGGCGTCCCACCCTATACCCGAATTCCAAACAATACTCTTCCGATTGGGGCTGAGTCTTATGCCACCGCCCAGGTTTTGAGAAAGAAAGGAGGATCATATGTTGCTTATCAGCTCACTCCTAGGGAGGCGGCAACAGTGTCTCGGGCCGGGGCCAAAGGAAAACGACCTGTTACCATTCATGATTCTGATGAAGATGACGAAGAAGAAGAAGATCCTGAGACTGGGCGTGCGGATGAGACGTCGGGTCCTGGTGGTTCATCTCATTCGGAGGAACCCGCCTATTGGAGAAGTTTCATGACCGACTTTACGAATATGCGTTTGGACCAACAGACGTTTCGGGAGCAATCCCAGTACGAGTGGGGGGTCAATCGATATCAAAACAGTTGGCTAATTCATGATCATGAGCGCATGGGGAACCATATTCCTAACCACGTGCCTGTCCCTTATCAGGAACCTCCTCGTTGGGGAGAACCGGGAGGTATTCTCCCTGCCCCTGTATATGATAGAGACGCTGCACTAGTTGAGCTTCAGCGACACCGGGATCACATGCACACCTCTTCTTTTCATCAACAGCAACAAGATTGGGGCACTTCTTGGTCTGCCCCTCCACCCAGTAACTGGCAGCAAGAAGCTCACAGTCATTGGCTTTTTGGGTCTCCCTCGCCATATCAGCAGCCGCACCAGCAGGATGATTCCACCCATGACCCACCGCATGGTGGGGGTTGGTAGTTGGGTGTTATTGTGTTTTAAGATTGTTAAACTTTTGAACACTTTTTATTTTTTTTGTTATTTTCCTTTGGTACTTTGGATGATTAACATTCATTTACCTTTTATATGCATTCTTAGTATGTATCCATGTTGCACTTGTGTTTCGGTGCTTGGTTGTTTGTTTGTTTTTGTAGCATGCCGAGCTGGATGGGATCTATACACGTCTATCAAGCGCCAGCTCGCGTTCCACGCCTTTATGCAAAAACCCCCGGGGAAGTTCTCGTTTCTCTTTACTTTCACACTTATGCTTTTTCATTGCTTATGTTTGCATTGGGGGCAATGCAAATCTCAAAGTGTGGGGAGGTAGATTCACTTGAATTCTATTCTTAGTGAATTGTTGTTTCCTGCCTTTTATTGGGGTTTGTAAAGCCTATTGGTTCCCCAATCGAACTTTACGAATCCTATTAACGGGCCATTGGTCATTTAATAAGTCTGTTACTGATCTTGGCCTGATAGATTGTTGCAAATTCTAATAAAAGGTCGGGGAATGATAGTTTGCTAGGAATATGTTTGTCCTTAAAAGATTGATTGCTTTGAAAATCTTAAACTGCGATAAATTAATTGGAAGTAATTTAATCTTCTCTCTTGCAACTTAATCTTTTTGAGATGTGTCATATAAAGCAACCTAATAGGGTGAATTGCATGACTAGCACATTTGTAGCCTTTACTATAAAAATTGTGAGAAATTTGAGCCTAATTGAGAAAAAAAAAAAAAAAAAACACTTACCTTTAGTGTTTATATTGTTTATTGCTATGAGTGTGCCGGTGATTGTAGTTTGTTCTAGAACTTGCCCTAGTGATGCATTTTGAGACCGCTGTGGGATCACAGAAATGTGATATAGGTGGGGTCGAAGACGAGGAGGTATTCTTAGGAGTTTTTGATCTTATTTTTGCTTTAAAACCATTTATATCCAGTTTACACCGGTCGTTAGCACTCATTTTTAGTGCTAAGAAACCCGTAGACACTTCCACATACATTCCACTAAATACTAGCCTTGTTTTTGTGTAGTCATTTCCTGAACTGTTTACTTTTCTACAATGTTGCCTATTGGAATTTTTAATGAGTTTTATCCAAATTGTGACTTAAATCGTTTTGAATTGGGATTCTAGTGTTAAGTTCTATGATTGAGATTGGAAACATCAAATGAATTGTAGTCAACTAAATGGCCTTTAAATTCCTGAACAAGTAGTTCCCGAGGGGTGTTCTACACCTAGCCACCGAAGGCCTTATCCGGTCTAGGATGGTTGGTCTGAAAGTTCATTACACAGGATTCATAGAAAGTCATAGAATGCAATTATTCTAACAAAAATGTGAAAAATCAATTTGAGTTATTTGTGTGCAATTATTGAGTATAAATTATAAATGAGAACAAGTGATAATTTGAATTGATTTAGCATGAGAATCCTAAATTTCATCACTGTCACGTATTAAAACAATATGGTAACATTGCCATTTTTTTTATGGGTCTTGACTACCACTTTTCACCAATTATTGTGTCTATCATACCCGATTCCATAATTAGCCTACATTTGTTACAACACACATTTAGAATACCTCCTTTGAGATCTTACTTGGTGCTCACGCCAAGACGGTGGAGATTTGATCCTTTTGCAAGCCTATGGTAACAGTGCATCACGACTTGGCTTGATTGAGAGTTACGTCATTTACTTCCTTACCTTGTAGTTGTATAGGTTGAGAGTGAGTGATTATACACTTATCCTTATGTGAGGTGCTAGGTCGTGCATTCGAGCTTGACAAACTAAAACATCTCGAGTTTCTAATGCTTAAATATATATTGCTTGCCTAATTGCTTTGGTGGTTAGTTCCAGCGTTGTGTTAGTTAACTTAATCTTCACTTATAACGTTGCAAGAGCGGGTTGTAAAATGGTAAAATCATGGTTTACTTGAGGACAAGCAAAGTTCAAGTGTGGGGATATTTGATATCGCTCATTTTGGCTATATAAATCTATCGCGATATCATTGTTTTGCATATGTATTTGATTAGATTTCAAGAACTTCCGATACTTATTTTGTTTGGAAATCTATTTCAGGTAAAAAGCTAGAAACGCATGCGAATTGGTGAAGTCTGGACCAATGCTGGCTGGGCTCGAAAATGAAGCCGAAAAGAAGCAAAGCCGATCGGCTATGTCTTTAAAGCCGATCGGCTATTGGTGATTAGCAGATCTGCTATCTTTAGCAGTTCGGCTGTTATAGTGCAATTTCTTCACAGAACTTTCCCTCGATGGAGCTGGATGTTTTGAACTATGAAAGCCGATCGGCTGGCCTTAAGAAGCCGTTCGGCTGGGCTTGAGAAGCCGATCGGCTATTGTTCGATCTGAGCAAAATTCGAGGCTGATTGGTGTGTTGTGCGATTTTGATTGGTTGAGCATTTAATGCTCAACCGTTTTTTGTATGTGAGAGGGGAATTTGGGAGCTGCAAAAGGGAGAGAGGAGGAACATTATTGGGGATCATCTTCATCATCAACAAACACACTTTCATTTACTCTCTACACCAAATTCACCATTACTCCATCACCAACCAAAAATTCACCATATTCACTCAAGAGTTCATTTACATTGATTAGAAGTTTTGTGAGGGGAATATCAAACAACATCACTCGGAAACAATCGTGTAACAACTTTGGTATCATTTCATTTAAATCTAATTTGAAGTTATTTATGAATTTGTCTTGTGTTGGTGATATTTGTTTGTTTGTTGTGATTATGCGTGGCTAGTTACTCATATGTTTGCTTGGATGAAATAACTAGTTGATTAGAGGTGTATATCTAGGATGTTAGCTTATGCTTGAGTTTTTGAATCATCCATGAATTTATATGTGTTTAGTTAGTGGTTGTTACAAAGCTTCCGGCATTTTAGCTAAACAATTATAGTATATGTTCTTGTTTACCTAAAATACCTCATTAAGTTTATTGTGATTTGTGGGACAAAGCATTTGACGATTATAACAATTCTAGTTAAATGCACATAAGTTAGCGATTTTAGCGAATGTTTGTCGCGTGGATGATTTACAAACTCAATCCCTCTTAATTTATGTTTAATCGGAGAACCTTGTGTAATTAGGCTTTATCTCAAGAATCTTAACCATATGGCGACTTACTAATTGATATAGCGAACGTTTTCAACTAGTGATTTGCTTTTGATTATTTGTCTATGAATGATCGGACAAAATTGCGAATGTAATGTGGAATGTGTTAAATGATTTAGTTAATTTGTGCAAGTTAGTAACCATGGCGAACGTCCGTTACTCGATTAAATCATAGGTTTGCAATTGAAGTGAACAATAGGTTCTAGCTAACACCTAGTTCATGTTTCACGAGTATTGCTTTGGCATATTTCCTAACCGGTTATAACTTTACACCTCGAAATCACTAGTAAAATAATCCAAGCAAGCATTGTTTTTAATATTTGAAAGTTCCAAACAACCAATTTGACTCTTCCTGAGTCCACCGTTCTAATTGATTATAAATTGTAGTTTTAAGCATCGTGACAACTCGGTCACACCCAACCACATTTTACTTTCTTTTATCTAATTGATCACACCTAATTTCAACTTCTTAAACTTAAAGTTCCCTGCGTTCAAACCCGAACTTACCCAACTATACTACTACACGATAGGGTCCACTGCCCGGTTGTGCTTTGGTCTAGCGCGGTACTTTCTTGTTTACTTTACAACGACAAATTTAATAACTAGATTTTGCACATCAAAAAGCACGTTAAAGTGTGTGCATATAAAAACAAAAAAGTGAAGATTATAGGAACGTTGGTGTTGGAATGCTTAGATGTATTGAATTTGAGGGTGTTATATCATACTAACTTTTAGACAATTTTTTAGGGTTTGTATATAGAGAGAGGTGTTTTAGGTTGTTCATTATTGATCTAATCATAGCATGTGCTCAATACTCTTGTATCTTTAAGTACATTATCATTTCTAGGTATGTTTGGTAGAGCTACTTGGAAAGCTAGAGCTTATTTTGTTACTCCTTTGAGTGTTTGGTAAAATTAGCAAGAGATTAAAGATACAAATTAATATAGAGGAATAAAATACAGATGATAAATTATAGTGAAAGATGTATTCATATACTTTCTCATTTCATATGATAGGAGTTTATATATTAAAACTACTTCTATTAATTATGTTTAGAGCTTGTTTTTTAGATAAGGTCTTCAATTTCCGTATACCAAACAATGTTATAAACGACTTATAAAACAAAAAGTTTAAGCTTCTATAAACTTGTTTACCAAACACACCATTTATCTTCAATCCTGAAATTAATTCAAGTATATTGGTTACTCGTTTCTCATTAATCATAAAATGTGTCAAAGTGTAACTTAATAAATATTCGATTTAATTACTCTTTCCAAATTATATAATACTCCGTAGACAATTACGTTACGTAGTACTCCGTATATGATACAGGTACAAGAGAATAAACGGTGAGTATTCATTTGCTAATGATTAACAAGCCAAAAGCAAAAAGGAGATGACGAAGGTAAAAAGTCAAAAAGTCTTTCACAACTTTGACTTCCGCGTCACCATGAATCTATAATTCACTTTTTTGATACTCCATTATAATTAAACTCTATCATCCTTAGAGTACACGGAGTGCCCTTAATTCTCCCACCGTTCAACATAGGAGAACGCCGATCACCGGCGTTCGGTGCTCCAGCTCGACGTTTGTGACCGGCGTTTTCCTTCGGCGTCGGGATCCAAACGGTGAAGCATGTGCCGTTCCCAATTTTAATAATATTATTATTATGTTTTTCTTTGAATCAACGATTTAAAAAAAAAAACTTTTTTTTTTCAAAAAAAGAACCGTTGGCAACGGCTTAAATTTTTTTTTTTAAAAAAAATTATTTTTAAATTCCCTATTTACTCTATAAATACACACCCATTTCCTCCAATATTTTCACACCATTCTTCATATCTTTCTTTCATTTTCTCATTAAAAATACAAAATGAGTGATTCCGAATTTTACGATTCACCTTCAACCGACGAGGATGTTGAAATTTTAACACTTCTTCGGCAATATCATAACCAAGTTGTGGTGCCCCGTGAAGAGGGCGAATCGTCCAACCGAGGTGGTTTCAATCGTCGTTACATTCCCCGTGATCGGTTTACGGCGAACGACTCTTTAATGAACGATTACTTTGTAGACAACGCAAAGTACCCACCGGAGTATTTCAAGCGTCATTTTCGTATGAGCAAACGTCTATTACTTCGGATAGTATAAGGTATATCTAACTACTCTCATACCCCAATCCCGGATTATGTTGATTATTTTCGTCAAAAAGTAGATGGCCGTGGTAAACTCGGATTTACCACTATTCAAAAAGTTACTTCCGCCATACGCCAATTGGCATACGGTACGTCACTGGATGCATTTGACGAATATTTACAAATGGAGGAAAGAACTTCTCGCGAATGTTTGTTTAATTTTGAAAAGTGCATGATTGATATATATGCAAATGTGTACATGCGAAAACCAACGGCCAATGACATTCAACGGTTGTACGAGAAACATGGTAACAAGCATGGTTTTCCGGGTATGCTTGGTAGTATTGATTGTATGCATTGGGCATGGGCGAAATGCCCTAACGCATGGAAAGGGCAATATACACGAGGTGACCACGGCTATCCTACTATCATGCTTGAAGCCGTCGCCTCGTATGACATGTGGATTTGGCATGCGTACTTTGGTGTTGCAGGGGCTAACAACGACTTAAATGTTCTTAATTCTTCTCCTTTATTTGATGAGATGCTCACCGGCAATGCTCCAGAACAAGCCTTTACAGTTAATGGTGTTGAGTACAAAAATGGGTACTACCTAGCTGATGGGATATACCCAACATGGTCATCGTTTGTTAAAGGGTATTCAAGTGAAGTTGATACGAAGAGAGTAAAGTTCACTCGAGCACAAGCGTCTGCACGAAAAGATGTTGAAAGGGCATTTGGTGTGCTTCAAGGCCGATGACATATACTACAACAACCGGCAAGAGCTTATAAGGTCAACCATATTAAAAGAATCATGTATACATGCATATTGTTGCATAATATGATCCAAGAAGACCAGGGGTTCAACGTTGCCGAAAACGAAGAATATTATGTTCATGTTCGCAATATGCAAACGACTTGGCTCGAGAGATGTGATATACAAAGGCAGAAAAATAAGGAACTACGTGATAGAGAAGTCCATGACAACCTCCGATTCGATCTTGTGGAACACATTTGGGAGAATCGTCCGTAGCTTATTGTATTGTCTTTAATTATCGTATTTTAATTATGTATTTTTAGGAACTTTAATTATGTATTTTTAGGAACTTTAATTATGTATTTTTAAAAATGCAAATCCAGTTGGTATTGAACAAGAAGAAGCAGTTAGTATACCTTGAGCATAAAACTGCCATTGAAGGCGAGTTCTTTTAGCAACAGGTGAGTTGAATAAGCTCATTGTGATAACATTAAACCCTAGATCTTAAATAGAAATTGTATAAAGAGAGAAATGGTATTTGGAGTTCCGGGTTCTAAGGATAAGATTAAAATGGTGGCAGAAGGATGGATATTTGATTCTTTATCTTCTTTTTATATATCTTGGAATCTCAAGAACACATATGAAACTTGAAGATTTTTTTTGGTGGTTTAATGATATGAGCAATGGACAGGAAGGGTCAGGAAGGGTCAGGGAGAGGTGTTACTAATAAATTTAATAAAAACTTGGCGGGTAAGATGAAAAAGTTACTTAGTTTGTAAGAATAGAATTTAGGATGATCGTATTTTTATTATGTATTTTTAGGAACTTTAATTATGTATTTTAGATCTTTAATTATCGTATTTTAATTATGTATTTTTAGGAATTTTAATTATTGTATGAAAGTACTTTTTAATTTAATGTTATTTGTTTTTATTTTGTATTCTTTTATGTATTTAATTTATTTTTAGAAAAAAATAATAATAATAAAATAATCACGAGAACACTGAACTGAACACTGAACTGAACACTGAACCTCAAGATTAACCATTACCCCACTTTTCTGCTTCAGTGTTCAAGTTCAGTGTTCTCAAGAACGCTGAACTGAACACTGAACCACCATTCAGCGCTCCCTGTGCTCTTAAGCAGATAAAGCTTTTTGCCCTTTTCATAGACACTTTAAACAATATTAAGCATCTAAACTTAACATTGTCAAACATAATTGTCAACTTTCTTAATATGTCAACTTTTGTAGAAATTGAAAGCAAAATAAGTTTATATACTCTAGAAAGAGAATATATATTTCATGGATTTGTCTCACGTTTGGTCACTAGAGCACACCCAATGGTTATTAAGAATCGACTCGTCATTTTGTGTTACATCACCGTCACGTCAGTTTTTTCCAAAACTGACTGAAACTGACTAATCTTTGCCGTCACTTTAATTTTTGAGCTCCACATCTACCGATTTACATTAATTTCTTCTCCTTATTTCGAGTTTCCTCATGCGTTATTCAGCGGTCAGAAGAAGATGATTTTTTTAGGATTTAAAGATGAAGAAAAAAGATATAAACAAGCTCTTTCTAGCAAAGACTCAAACGGGTTTGGTTTTAGAAGTTTAAATGCCAAAAACTTGGCACTATTGGGAAAATGGAAATGGAGATATAATGAATAGAGATATAATGTAGACATGCTCTTTGGTGTAAAGTTATTGAATGTTTTCATGGCAAAGATGGAGCTTTTGGACCCCTGGATGTTCGAAATTTAAAAGTGGGTGTCTGGAGAAATATTTTTTAAATCAAAGTTACAATAGCATTGACAACTTAGAATATTTTAATTCGTCAATTACCCGTAAGGTGATCAGTGGGGATCATACTCAATTTTGGAATGATACATGGTGATACAGGGTGCAAACTAAAGGACCTGGTTCCAAGGTTATTTGCGTTTGAAACGAATAAAAATTGTTTGAAAAGGGATCATTGGGTACTTTAAGATGATGGATGTTGGTATAGTAGATAGGGATGGGGGAAACCTTTGAGACGGAGAATCTTAAATGAAATTAATCTCTTAAATATTACGATCGACAATCTCAAACTTTCTTCTCAAAGTACTGATAATTGATTATGGAAATTGGATCCAAATGGTTTATTCTCGGTTAAGAGACTATCGAAAAAGATTCAACAAATTGTACTGCAAAAGACTACAAACGAAAATAAATTCGTATGGAACTCATGGTTACCCTAAAAGTAAACATATGTGTATAGCATGCCTTTTTCAGCCATCTTCCTACTCGGATCAACGTGCGTAGACGAGGAGTAAGTTTAAATTATGATGTTTGTGTGCTATGTGATCAGTCCCCGAAAAGCTTAGATCATTGCATATTAATTTTTTTTTTAGTTTGGCCAACATGGTTGAAGGTTTGGAGTTGGTGGCAGATTCATCCATCTCATGATCTATCATTGTCTGATATATTCTCAGGAAAACTAGTTGTAGGGGAGAACAAGTGGACCGTGAAGGCTTTGAACGGTGTTTTCTATGTCACCATTTGGGCAGTTTGGAGCTGGAAGAATAACATTTAACACGCTTCAAATCAAGAAAGACGTACTTTGAAGCATGAGGATATATTCCCCGAATTTAGTGTCAAGCACTCCTATGGATGGAAAATAGGTATAAAAAAATGTTTTGAAATGAAGCTCGTGGATTCTCAATCCTTGAGAAATTAATCCCGATTGAATAACAGTCATAATAGTATGGTAGTCTGCTTTCGATTAGCTCGTTTGTAAATATTTGATAGGCGGAGTTAATTATCTCCCGAGCACTTGTTGTAAGGATTTTGGTGCCTAAATTTTAGGCTTAGTAAAATTTTATTTGCTTATATATATATATATATATATATATATATATATATATATATATATTCCCAGGTTCAAAAGAGAAGACTAATTTTCGTGAGAAGGTGAGAAACACTTTAAAATTAATTTTTAACTATGCAAAACATGTTATTTTACAAAATATTTTTCGTAGCTTCTTTTTTAAATAACTTTTAGAAGTTATTTTTTTAAATTATTTTTAATTAAATTTTTTATTCATAATAATCATATTTTATAACTTGATAACCACATGAATAATATGTGATTATCATGCCATATTTTATGATTATCTCGAACACATGATAATCACATTATATTAGAGAATAATCACATGTGATTATCATGTTATATTTTGTGATTATCTTTAATAATCACAACAGTAACGACTGTAAAATAAGTTCGAAAAAAAGTTAATATTTTTTATTTATATTTATATCATAGCTTCCAAAAGTTATTTTAATAGTAATCATTGAAAAAGTTTTATAGGAAAAAGTGTTTCGAATAGTTAAAAAGTAGTTTTGAAGTGCTTATCACGTTCTTACGAAAATTAGCCTTCTCATTTTAACCCACCATATATATATATATATATATATATATATATATATATATATATATATAAGCCGGCCCAACAAAAAAAGTGATGGAGCTCGGTTATCCAATGGAAGATACCGATGGATCGAACCGACAGCTCCGTGCTATTGACGCCGATTACGTCGATTTCAACTTTCAACCAACAGTATATCGACTATGTCATTGGGTATGGTCTTAGTATGCATCACAAGACATGTAATGTACCAATACCTTTTAACTTAGTTGTTTTGGTCTCGATTCATTATTACGATATTTATTATACAAAATGAAATTTAGTGGCGGACATAGAATATTTAGTCGTTAGTGTCTCAAAAATTTGAAGCTCACTCCACTTGATAGTTTATTAAGTTATTTAAATAATGAAGTGCACGGATAAAATATGAGTGGTGACACTTTTAAAAAATCAATAAATTTTTAACTAATACACTAAATCAGCTTAATTGACCGATTTCACGTAGTAATGTTGGCTATAATATGAGTCTGCCCACGTTAAATGATGATTCAGAGAAAAATGTCGATTCTAATAACCTTTGCTCTCATGGACTTTCAATGGCGACCAATGGCCCAATAAACAGCATAGAAGCTTTAGAAAAAATTTATCTAGGCCCATCATCCTTAATTGTATGGGCCCTTGCTTAAGAAACATACTTTTAATGGTCCAGCGACTTCCTGTTTTCGATTCCCACTTAATTTTTGTATACTGTTTAATTAAGACTTTGCTAACTACAGATTAATGGTTGCTTATATGAAGTGTTATAAAACTTATAACGGATTACCAATTTACCATCTATCCGGAAATTTGTGCAGTTATTTCAATATTTTGTCTTATGTCGATTCTTATTAAGTACTAATAATCTATATATGGTGAAAGTCTAGGTTTGTAACCGTGGGAAAGTCTGCGGTTTTTCAAATGTACAGTCTAAACAATGGGTCAGAATATGTCATTATTGGTACGTGTTGAAATGAAATGGGCCAATTGGTTGAGGTAAAACACTGTACGCTCATGCTTTTTATTGTTTGAAGAATATTAAAGTGATTACAAACATCACTTGCTTTATAATACCAATGAAACTTTTATATTAACAATCGACCCATCTGCATCGAGATTTTCACCTATTAGTAACCACCAGTTCAAATGATGTTTCAGAAACCAAAGTTCTAATTTATATGAGCACAAAAGTGTAAATGTGTGTATTCGCAAAGGACGATAATCGGCATCTCTTGCTCTTCTTTTTCGTTTAATCGTTTTTGCATTTTTATTTTCTGTTTTCCAGTTTAATAAGAAAGAAAAAATGAAGTGTAAATTCATATGGGTTATTTATTTGATAAAGATATAAATTGGCTACATTCTCTCGAGCCGAAATCTGCCAAACCCAATGTTATGGTCAATTTAGACAGTCTAGTCAAGTCTAATAATGAGGCCGGCCCAATTTCTAAAATTTACAAAAATATAGCTTACTAATTTAAACCAATGTTGGACTCTATAGTCTATATAATCTATACAATTCATTGTTTGTAATTTTTGTTGAAAAGTCTTTAAAAAGGTTTTCATGCAATCATGAAATATGAAAAGCAAGACATGTAAAAACCTTGCTCATAACTATAGTGTTCCTTTTTTATTGGTATGTAATGTAATAGAGGATGATTATAACAACAAAAACGGGTCAAGTAGTAAACTAGAATATCGGTATTCACGTTAACTTCCTGACCATGATATTGTGGGTTCAAGTCTCAAGATGTGACAAATTCATTTATTAGACATCTAGGTAGAAAGTGTTAAACTATTTATTTGACGAGGTCTACATGCAAGACTTAATATGATCAGTAATTTCAAGGAAATATTTAATTATTCGTCAAGCACTCAACATAAATTATGTTAAGGTGTAACTGGAAGTTGAATCGAAGGTAATATTTGATTATTTGCCAAATAAATTAAATAGTTATAAACAAATTCAGGTTTGAGCAGTTGCCCTTAGTCACATTATTTGTCATATATAATTAGAAAAGTTGGACACAACTTTAATCTATAATAATATCATTAAAAGGGGTTTGATGGTAAATTCACCTAATTTTTAGGTCAACAAACAAGAAGAGTCACAACTACAAACATCCACATAGTCTAAACTCTAAACCACTTGGGATTTGTGGTTCAACATCTTCCCTTTTCAACCTTAAAATTATTACCTTTTTCATTACCTCTTTGAAATCAACCATTAACAAATGAAACCTTTTTGACCTTAATAATAATGCTATTATTTTAATAATTTAAAAGGTTTTAAAACAATAGCCCATTAACCAAGATTTCATAATAATTCCATAATATTTTAATCTCAAATTTACTTACCTCTACGCACTAAACAAAGTACTAGTTTTACTCTAAACTCATATCAAATTGCTACTTTAAATAATGAAAAAGGCTACAAAAATACAATTAAAATTAGAAAACTTGAAATATTTACCATTAGGCAGTAAGCACTCTTATAAACCAACTTTATGCAACTAATAAAAGCTTAAGTTTTAATTAATAAAATTAATATTAAGTACATAAAATGAAAGAGAATAGAAACCAAAACCTAGTGGTTCACCCACCATAGAACATCCCCATCAAAAAATTAGTCATATTCAGAAAGGAAAAAGGCTCCAAAGAATCTTCCAAGTTTCAAACTCACATCTTTCATGTACATTTTATCTTATCTATGTCCTCTGTTTTGTTTTCAATCAATTAAACAATAAATACAGCATACAAGATAGATAAAGACATCACTTTATGTTTATAGATTAACAAGATTACCCAAATCATCCATATGTATCTTATAAAAAATCATACTAATTATGTTATATCTTATGTTATTATTTTACAATTAGGTTTATTATTTTAACAAGGTATATAAATCATTATCATCAGAGCTTCGATAGCCTGAAATTGAGCTTCAAAATTATACTTGAAATTTTAGCGCCTAAAGCTCTTTTAAGATAGGGTTCGTATGTTCTTACTTTAACGTTATCGATGCTTTCAATCGTCAATTTTATCATCGTCAATTTCTTCAAAAATTAATATCCATGATATTAATTAGGTAAGTGACAAAAATTAATATTCGAATTTGATTAAAATTGTGGGGTGTGTAACATTGAAAGTACTAAATATATGAGAATATAACCTAGTTTGCATTAGACAAATAGCTTAGTTCAACAACATCTCTATAAAATCTTAAAACTAACTTTATTTAGAAAAAAGAAATATATTTGGCATATTTTCTAACACACACGTATGCCATCCATTGATAATTACATTAATTAATCTATAATTTATCAAACAACAATATTATGGTCCATATAAATAGCTTGATTTATGATGTTATTACAATTTACAAAACTTCAACAAAACCAAAAACACTTGCAAAAAATAATAAAGATTATCCTGTTTTCCAACTGACAGAAAACATGTTTCAGTTATTCAGTTACAAAACCTTCTTCTTGTTTTTCTTTCTCTCTCTACACCCTCCAATTTTTCCCGCCAGAACTGTTCCGGGAACTTTGATCCCAATCGACCTCTCGCAAAATGCCACGTGGAACAACTTCCTCAGCTTCATCGACGCCGGAAAAGGTGCCAACTTTTCCGGTATGTCTGAACTCAAAAAATACTTCCATAAGTTCGGTTACCTCGAATTCGACAACTTCACTGACGTTTTCGACGATAGTTTCGAATCGGCCGTTTTGAATTATCAAAAGAATTTAGGGCTACAAGTGACCGGAAAACTCGATTCGAGTACTGTCACACAAATTATATCACCGCGTTGTGGTGTTAGCGATACAATCAAAAGTTCAGTAAAAGATACTAAAAAAAGTAGTATTAATAATAACAACCTTCATGTTACTAAACACTACGCGTATTTTTACGGCCAGCCGCGTTGGGGGAGATCAGCAAATACGCTACTAACATACGCCTTTTCGTCAAATCACATGATCAATTATTTAAGTTCGTCTGAAGTACAAGATGCCTTCAGACGCTCGTTTTCGCGATGGTCGTCAGTAATTCCTGTGAATTTTACTGAAACGAGCGATTATTCGAGTGCGGATATCAAAATCGGGTTCTATCAAGGCGATCACGGTGACGGAGAGCCGTTTGATGGAGTTTTAGGAGTACTGGCTCATGCTTTCTCTCCTGAAAATGGAAGGCTTCATTTGGATGAAGCGGAGACGTGGGCCGTTGATTTTAAATCGAGTAAATCGAAAGTAGCCGTTGATTTGGAATCAGTTGCAACTCATGAAATTGGACATATACTTGGGTTAGCGCATTCTTCGGTCAAAGATGCAATTATGTACCCGAGTTTGAGTCCGAGAACGAAGAGGGTGGATCTTAAGATTGATGACGTGGAAGGGATCCAAGCGTTATATGGGTCGAACCCGAATTTTCGTTATAATTCGTTGATGGAATCGGATGTATCTTCCGGGTGGGCTATTAAGAGGAGTTGGTTGACTTATTTGGTGATTTGTGTAGTAGGGTTTATATTGTGACAACATTTGTCTATTTTTTGATTTTTTTTTTATTAGTTTTGATATTTTTACAATTTTTTTTTTTTTTTTTTTTGAAATTGGGCTTTATCGAAGTCCTAATACTTTTGATTGAATTTTAAGGATATTGTAAAGATTTGAACATTAAAAAGCTGAATGCCTGTTTTATAATGATAGATGTAGATTAAAAATGTGTAACTTAATTAGTCTTCAAATATTTATCGGTTGATTTGATAGAAACGTCTCTTGGAAGGTCTTGTGTGGAAACTAGTTGTTGTAAATATTTGTAAAGAAGATTATTACTATGTTTGAGATTGTATATGTAAACCCATTATTTTATGCATGCAATAATACATATGATTACTTAAATTATAGTATATGCACAATTGGCTTTAAGGGTTAACGACTTAACGATGGTTTAATTATCAAAGTTTCATTTTATTTTTTTCGTTTTAACCACTCAAGTTCTTTCCTCATAATTTAATCCTCCAAATTTGCATAGACTTGTTGGTTTAACCCTTCAAAGAGTTAAACCATTATATTTTTAGAAGTTAGATTAATTAAGTAGAATGACTTTAAAAGGTAAAGTCATTATATAAGATAAAATTTAAAGATTAAACCATTAAATATTTGAAGTATAATTAAACTTTAGGTTTAAACCATCAAAATTTTGAAACCTTGAGGATTAAATGATTAAAAAACAAATTTGAGTGGTTAAAATGAAAAATAAATGTGAAATGTTGAGTATTAAATTATTATTAACCGCGATTAATTCATGTTTCTAATTACATTTTTAGACATGGGTTTTAAGTTTTGATATATCGACACATTCTCAGTCACTCACACACCTAGGCATGAACAAAAACCGGGTTGGGCCCTACCCGACCCGACCCGAATACCCGAACCGGGTACTGGTCAACGGTCAACGAACCGGTTCCAGTAGAACCCGACCCGGACCCGACCCGGTTTTGGGTGGGGGAAAACCCAACCCTATAGTACCCGGTTAGTACCGGGTAGGAACCGGTTCGGGTTCAATACCCGGTTTGGAACCGGGTACTCTTTACCCGCCGGGTAATGTTTGTTCCAGCCGGGTACTCACGCCTTCCCAGTGAGTACCCGCCGGGTATACATGGTACCAGCCGGGTACCCCTTCTTGTTCCATTGGCTACCCCTGCTTTGTTTCTATGATCCACCTTTTTACCATTCACACCAACATTTACCTAAATCTAAGTGTTTTGAGATGTCGTTGTACAAAAAAGTGCCCAAACGATCACCTAATCAAGTATTTCAAAATATGCAAACATAAAATTAAAAGTAGTTTGATAAACCGTTATCAGTTAAAAGTGTCTAAATCACATGAGGCACGCAAGCACTCAAAATGGGGAATAGTCATAGGGGAATCCACGCTCCTCTTGCTCTCTCTCCTGCTGCCTTCGATACTCTTCCTGCAGATCTGCCAAGGCGGCACTCTCATCATAAAACGGTGGTGGATAGCTTGCTCCAGGCTGACCCCACATGGGTGGGTAGTTGTAGGCTGTAGGTCGGTAGTTGGGCACCACTTCAGAAAGTCTTTGGGTGTTGTGTGCCGACCAAGCGTTGTGGTAGCGCTGTGCTGCAAACTCATACCTGGTTTCCTGTGCAAAATCATTATGGCTAACCTGAATGCCCTGAATACCTTGCATAAGATCTAGCATGGATGGTAGTGCTGCACCCTGTTGCTGGTAACCTCCCTGCTCCGGCTGCTCGTATGCAGCTTCTTCCTCTTGATGGCCCTGTTCCACTTGCCGATGTCTTCTTCTTCTGGGTTGTTGAGCCAATTGTTCCTCTTGATAGGGCACGTAAGTATTATTCACAACTGAAATAGCCTGTGCCCCCTGAAACTGAACTAACCCTACAGTTTTCGGTCTAGCCATCACTCGCTCTAAACCCTGAAAACTGATGTTGAAGGACTTGGCAATCCTAGTAACAAATTGTCCCCCACAGATAGGGGATGACCCTCTAATCCCGCTGGCATTATGATGTAAATACCAGGCAACAGCGTATGGCACATTGATATTCTCCTCCGCTACGAACTTCCTCAAATACCATAAGTCTTGGAAGCCGACTCTCTCGGTGTTCTCCCTTCTATGCGAAATGGTGTGCGCAAGACATCGTTGGATTACCCGCAACTGCATGTTATCCATGTCTTTGTATGAATTTCCACCTCTAGCATATGGTTTTGTTGAAAATTCGTGCCACACATCCTTGGGATAAAATTCGGTCTCGATCATCTCACTAGCCATCAAGTAATCTTCAAAATGAGGTGCATCTAGCTGTTCTTGAGAATAAATGCCTAGACAGGCAGCAAGGTCCATCATACTCATTTTCCTTGGTTGACCTCCCAGTCGGAAAGTCATGAAAGTTTTATCAGTCGCCGTCTCAACATCCTCATTCATTTCATATGTGCAGTGGAATTCCACACATAGCTCCTTGTATACCTGCTCTTGAATTTGAAATATTCCTTCCCATTCTTCATATTCAAATGCTATGTGATGCACGAAATAACGTTGCCTAATGATTTCCTTTATTCCATTGGCTACCCCTACTTGTTCTAGTGGCTCCCAATCGACCACCCTTGATAAATCACATTCTTTCCCCCTCAACAAATTCAGTTTTTGACAGTACGTATTGTACTTTGTTAGCTTGTTACTAAATCTGAGCCATGGGTGAATTGTATCGGGAACAAGTAGAGCATCAATGCTCATCGGTTGAGGGCGGTCACCCTCTTCATCATTAGCAGTCCCAGATGTGGTGCCTTTTTGTCTCTTGCTTCTTCCCTACAAAACACAAATGAAAGAATTGCTATGAATACTTCAAATTGCCATGAACAATTCAAATTGCCATATACACAAATGAACAATTCATCCATCACATAAGAGCATAGCCATATACACGAACTATTAGTTTGAACACTAAGAATTGCTATGAATACTTCAAATTTCCATGAACAATTCAAATTGCCATATACACAAATGAACAATTCATCCATCACATAAGTCGGAAAGCCATATACACGAACTATTAGTTTGAACACTAAGAATTGCTATGAATACTTCAAATTGTCATGAACAAATCTAAATTTGCAATTCTAAGCATATCATTACATTAATGGATAACAATTATGAGCATATCATTACACAAAATTAATTTTCCCCAAAATGTGTCAAGAACCCTAAATTTGCAATGTTGCATAATCATGTAAACTAAACACGAATTCATGCTATCATAAGGTGTGACCACATATAACACACAAAATAATCAGAGATATAAACAACTAAAACTTTCCCACATTCAATTTTAAGAAAACCTAAATTTGAAAGCTTCAATTAATCCATGAAAATTAAGAGCATTGAATGAAAAAGTTGTTAATCATACCTTAAACATGTTGTAGAAGTGTTATGCGGGTTGAATTCACTAGTTTTTGCTTGAAATATAGTTGATTTGGGGGTTTGGTGGTGTTTCTCACGTTTTTTGGAGAGTTTTGGGTATATAGGATTTGAAAAAACTGCCTTGGAGGCGCCTAATATTTGTCTGGAAACAAGAGTACCCGGCGGGTACAAAGAGTACACGGCGGGTACTATTGTTTGGTTCCCGGTTTAGTATGAACTACCCGGTGGGTACATAAACGGGTAAACACGTTGTACCCGGCGGGTACATGATGTACCCGGCGGGTACTCAATGCATTATAGTTTCTGTTGATGAACAAGCATGAGTACCCGGTGGGTACACTTGTACCCGGCGGGTACTTGATACCATCCAGCCTTTTTTAAACCGAAATTCCGATGCGCATAACTTTTTACTCGTAAAGACTTAAGACCTGAAATTTTGCAGGCACCTCCCATATAAGATAATAAAACTTTCCATTTTGATACTTTTTCAAATTTCACGATAACAAAGAATTCGGCCATGTGACTAATTTTTGAACCATTTGGACACCTTTTGACCCGTTTACCATAACAACAACACTTCTAATTATTTCTACATAACTTGACAACTACTTAAAACAAAGTCTTCTAAATCATCATAACAAAGTCTTCTAAATCATCTTCAAGGTTTATTAATATCTTCGAATGCGTAGTATTCATTCTACTTAAAACAAATTCTTCAAAGGTCGAAATCTTCATCGGTGGTGATCTCCCGTGCAGCTTCATCGAGAGCAATTTCTTCATCAGAAAGTGATATTGCCATACCTGCTTCCACCTTGACATCGTGTATATCTCCTTCGTATTCCATTTCACCTTCAAGACTTGAAATGTGTTGTACACGTTCCGCGGCGTCTAGGTGATCCTTCAAGCAAATGCACATCTCTAATGAGGCCGGTGTGAGTCTTGTTCTTCGTATGGATAGTACCCTGCCACTAAGTGAAAAAGCGGATTCCGAAGCTACCGTAGAAGCTTGGACGGTTAGTAAATCTCGGGCCATGATGGTTAGAACGGGAAATTGAGGTTCCCTCCCTTTCCACCAAGCCAAAATATCAAATTTTGCAAATTCATCGGGTTGTATAGTGTTTAAAAAATCGGTTCCGGTATATCTCCCATACTCACTAGTGTTCGTTTGATTACCATCACCCCTTGCCCGTTTATGGTTTTCTTGCCTTAAACTATTATATAAGTTAATCATTGGATCGCGAGAGGAAGATGAACCAAACATTGTAGAAGCCGAGCTAGAACAAGCATTTGTTGAACCATATTTTTGAAAATAATGACCAAATAAATCTTTAAAACATTTGTTAAAATGGTCTTTTGTATTTTGTGCAAAAAATGGGTCCTCATCATTCAATTCCAAATCTTGACAAATGTTATCGATAAGCAATTCCACCCCGGAGACGTTCAAACATGGGTTTAATGCGGCGGCACAACTAATTACCGGTGGCATTTCTCTAAAATATTTTCTTAGTTTTTCTTTCATGGGAGAGACCATGATTGCGTATGCATTCCCAACAAATTCGTATTCACTTAGCTTTGAACACATTAAAAAAATTTGGTTAAGTACCAAATGAATCGTGGGA
Organism: Pseudognaphalium luteoalbum; assembly: GCA_963422505.1. Taxonomy (NCBI): domain Eukaryota; kingdom Viridiplantae; phylum Streptophyta; class Magnoliopsida; order Asterales; family Asteraceae; genus Pseudognaphalium; species Pseudognaphalium luteoalbum. The sequence continues at coordinate 12,124,988 of OY730192.1, read as the reverse complement.
TAATAAACACCCGATAACAAAGTAGTGGCGGTTTTAAAAAGTTTGAGCAATTCGGTTACCTTTTGAATAATGTCCCAATATTCGATTGGAAATTCGTTTGCATAACCCCTTTGGACAAGTTGATGATGAAAAGCTTGTAAAGTTTCACGTTGGCGTAAACCACATACAAACATATTGTAAGTCGAATTCCATCTTACGGGCATATCCCAATTAGGGGTTAAAAAAATGGAATCCGTTTCCTTACACAATCTCATGTAATGTTTGTATCTAGCCTTACCCTTGCAAAATATATCTTGTAACATAGTTTTATAGGCCTCTTTTACTACATTTATTTGTGGAACCGCTAATCCGTCTTGCACAACTAAGTTAATAATATGTGCAACACATCTACTATGGTAGAAAATTCCTTTCAAAGGTGGTGCGTATTTTAGTATTAATTTTTGAACGGCATTTGTGTTATTACTCGCGTTATCAAACGAGATAGAAAAAACCTTTTGTTCTAATTTAAACATTTTCATTACATCACGTAACATGTAAAATAATCTTTGACCCGTGTGAGGATAGTCAAAGTTTTCAAAAGCAATGGTACGTTTCATCATTTGCCAAGTTGCGGGATCAACCCAATGCGCGGTAACACAAAGGTACGATCCGGGCAAACCATGAGGAGCCGACCAAACATCCGTTGTTAAAGATACACTTGTAGTTAAGTTTTCAAAACCGGTTATTAGTTGAATTTTAGCATTTTTCCACAACTTAAGTGCATCACGTCTAAGGGTAAGACGACTTACATGATTATATCGGGGTTGAAGAGTATTTTGAATAACCTTAGTAAACCGAGGGTTGTCGAAGTGGTTGAACGGCAAAGCTTCTTGAATCACAAAGCCGGCAAATGCTTCTCGACACCGGTCCGCTTGGTATGTGAAAATGGCTCCATCCCGTGACATGGTTGCTTGACCCTCCTCCGGATTACTTTTGTTTGCACTACAATACTTTAAAGTATGTTTGTTCAACGTTGAGTTAGAGTCGGCTTTTAAAAAAATCCCACATCGTTTACAATGTGCCTTAGTCGAACCATCCGACAACAACACTTTGTCAAAGTTACACCAAATCTCCGGATTACGTTTTGTTTGAAAAACTTGAACAATAGTTGGTGCATTTGACGAACCAACAAAATCGTTAATTGAAGAACTTTGAGTTGCCATTTTGAGAGCGTTTTTAGAGGATGAGGGTAATGTTTTGAGAGTTTCGTATGTAAATCGTAAGCGTTTTGAGTGTTTTTATACTAGTTTGAGTGAGTTTGAGTGTTGTAACTAACCCAAATTCAAGGTATCTATTTATAGTAGTTTTAGGATGGCAAAATGGTAAAAAAAAGTCAAAAAAACGGATATAAAACGGCTAAAACTTCAAACACAACGGCTAGTGAAAAAACCGGGTCCAAACCGGGTATTCAAACCGGTTTTTGGAACCGGTTCGGGTCCAACCCGGGTACAACCCGATTTGAAGTGTCTGGGTGTGTACCCGGTTGGGTACCCGCCGGGTACTGACAAAACCCGAACCGGGTACTGCCTACCCGGGTTATGATCGGTTCGGTTTTCCGGGTTGTCACCGGGTCGGGTACACAACCTGGTTTTTTTGAACACGCCTACACACACCTATATGGATCGGTCTTGGGCCGTAATGTACATAAAATAGACTAGAAAAAGCCCAAAAATTATCATGGATCTATTTATATGAACTGGGATAGCAAATAAGGGATTCTTAGATTGATACTAGCCTACTAGGTATAATATACTGATAATGATAATGATGATACCACTTGAATACATATGTGAATAATACAGATTCATTTCATGGTAAGATTTATAACTATTATACTTCTTGTAAGAACAAAGGAAATTTTTAACGATACCCTTGGTTTTTTAAATATTAAATAAATGTAAACTCGATCATGACGTTTTTTTTAACAGTAGACCGATGAATCAACTTCACGAGTTTGCGTGGTATACATAGTTGATTTTATGTGGGTAACCTATCTTAAGTAGCGAACATATTACTTTTTTCATGGAAAGATTTATAACTATTATACTTCTTGTAAGAACAAAGGAAATTTTTAACGATACCCTTGGATTTTTAAATATTAAATAAATGTAAACTCGATCATGACGTTTTTTTTTAACAGTAGACCGATGAATCAACTTCACGAGTTTGCGTAGTATACATTAGTTGATTTTATGTGGGTAACCTATCTTAAGTAGCGAACATATTACTTTTTACGAGTTATTTTATTGTTGTCCATACTCCATATTATCATATGGACCCATTAAAGATTTCATTTGGGCAGTGAAAGGTGGTTTATGCCAGGCCCATTAAAGCTAACAAATATTCACATTTTGTTAAAAGGTCAATTTCCCTGATGAATATTCCATGTAAAGTTGTAAAATGTATAACCATATATAAGGCACTCGAGGTAGCTTCACTTCTGCAACGATTCCTAAACTCGGTGATCAAACATCCATCACCCCAAATTTCGACCCCCCTGATATCTCATCATGCACATACGACACCACAAAACCACGATCTTCTTCTGAGTTTGGATCCTCTGAGTGTTTTGCAACAAGAAACGGTTAGGGTGTGTTTAGTTGTGGAAAATTTTTCACAATTTTCCATTTCCAATTTTCTAAAGAAAAGCGTTCTCCAGAGAAGTGTTGAAAATCTAGAAAACAGGTTCAAATGTTGGAAAATGGATTTTGTAAAACTAGTAATATCTTGGAAATTTTGGAAAAGTGTGGGGGAATTGTATAAAGAAAAATTTGGAAAAGTGTGGGGGAAGTGTTTTCCAACTCCACGTTATATTTTGAAAAAGTGAATTTTCCATTTTCTTGAAAAAAATTTCTAAGAAAACTCTCCATTTTTTCCACAACTATACACCCCCTTGATATCCGAAAGGACCGAAACAATTATCTCCACACATCCGACTACCCACGACTACCCACCACGTACGTACTCGTGTCCACCCCTATCATCTTTTGATGCTGTAATGTCAAGTTTCACGACCGCTATTGTTTTTATCATGCATGATTTGTTCGGCCTTTTGTCAAAAATCGCAGAATAGACATACCTGCACAATGACCATTTTAATCATTTTAGTATTCACACATTATGTCTACACCGAGACATGACTCCAAGGCTTCTTGGTTGGTGGGTTACTTTGATACCGATAGCACGGACGGAACTTATATGGGCATGAGGGGGTTACTATCCCGGTATCCTCCTAGAATCTGAACTCTTATATGCTATAAACTATTAAAGGATATTAAAGGATATCTGATTGTAGATTAATATATATTTGAAAAAGATTACAGTTAAGCCCCTTCAAAAGATACACTCTGTCATTCCAAGATCTTCAGTTGGGTTATTTTACTTTTCTTAAATTTTAGTTTTAATGTTAATAATATTGTTACTGACCAACTTTTTTAATGAATCTTTAACATCTACATTCGATTTAATCTTCATACTTTCTTACAAGTTACAAGTACATTGATATATAAGAAAACTTATACTCCACCCGTCCCATTACAAATGTCCACTTTTGACTTTTTCAAGTCTTTCTTTTACAACTTTGACCTTAAATATTTTTGTTTGTGTTATATAATACATAATGAAAATTATATCAATGGAAATACATTTAAAACTCAATTCATTCATATATTTTGCATAATATTTTGCATAAAATATTATATAACACAAATAAAAATATTTAAGGTCAAAGTCGTAAACAAAAGACTTTCAAAAATCAATAGTGGACATTTATAATAGGACGGAGGGAGTACTTATATTAAGATATAATATGTGGCCCCCCAATTAAACGCTTCAAGTTCCGCCACTGACCGATAGGCCAAATGCTTTTTGCCAAACCAACATATATACTCTTTTAGCCTTGCGTATAAATTAATGTGACTCACCAATCAACACTTTATGGTTCAAGTCTTAATAGAGACTAACATGAGTGAGTGTTTGTCATCCCATAAGAAAAAAAGTTTTAGTGCATAGATGGTAAGTTTATCTGGTGACGACGTTGTGTTTCCCCATTTCTTGCAATGCCCAAATTAGAATTAAATATTAATCGCATAACATTTGCACATACATATTATACAAGAGCCCTTAGGGCACTTGTCATCAAAATCCTTTGTTAATTAAGGTCAGTTTCCCTAATGAATATTCCATGTAAACCATAAGGCACTCGTTGAGGCAGCTTCACTTCTGCAACGATTTCTAGACTCGGTGATCTAGCATCCATCACTACGAATTTCGACTCACCTGAGCTTTCGTCGTGCAAATAGGATACCAAATAACCATCATCCTCTTCCGTGTTTGGATCATCCGGGTGTCTTGCAACAAAAAATGGTTCGCCTCCAAAACAGTTTTCTTCATACATCCGACTAGCCACGATGTGCTCGTCTTTTAATGATGCAAGGTCAAGTTTCACAACCCCTGTTGTTTTTATCATCCATGACTTACTCGGCCTTTCGTCAAAAATTGATGGGTAAACATACCTGTCAAATAATGATAATTTTTTCTCGTAAGACTATATTAAGTATGTATATATACAGGGGCTAAGCCTGGATATTCAACGGGAGGGGCGGAATTTTTTTCTTCTTCCCTTTTTAGTTTTGTGTGGGCGAAAATCCTAAAATGTCATTAATATTTAAAAAAAAAATCTTTTTACGTAATTTATTAATTCTCATTCCGCCCATATATATATATGGAAAATATTCAAATAGTAATTGCAGTACGTGTAAAAAATTAAAAAAAAAGTATCACCTATTCTTTTTGGCAACATATGCTTGATTGATGATAGGAAACTCCATGTAATTGGTGGACACAGATTTTCTGGACACCACCCTTGATCCTAAGTGAAGTTTCAGTATCTCCATTGATGGATTCATCATACGCACCTGCTCGATAAACTGTTCCATAGACAATATATTCATTGCCACCAATACTACAACCTCACTTCCATCATCTTCATCGATTTCGTCCCATGCGTTAACCACATGTAATATATTTAATCCAGGCACCTCAAACCACTTGATCTCCGACTCATCCGTTGCATAACGTGGAAGAATACCGAGTTTTGGAACTTTTCCGGGGTCAACACTTACTAGATGTCGTCCACGAATAAAGTTCATCGGATCCACTCCGAGTTGATTATCGCATATGATTGCATACTTTCTAGTGATAGCTAAGTCATGTGTTAGTGAGGATCGCTTCATGGAGAAAATAGGGACATCCGGATGCTTCTTTCCATTCGCATCAAAGTGAAAGTAAGTCAAATAAGGAGGTGTTGCCCAATAACGGAACCCGAAGGCCTCTTTAGTCTCGGGATCAACCTTGGGGTGGGCCGTCATGTTTAACGTAAGTTTACCGTTAAAATCATGACGGCCTAAGGTTATTATGTCACCGTCGTCTTTCACTTTGATTTCATAAGGAAGATCAGATTCACATAATGCATAAATGCGACCACCAAAAAAGGCTACACTGGTGTTTGCAACACCAAAGCCTTTACCAATGTCGTAATGTCCAAAAAAAGCTCGGGCACTAAACAATGTTGCACGCGCAATGAAGGGGCCAAGATCCTGCATAGCTCCAATAATATTTGGAACCACGCAGGATTGAACTTGGTGCTCAAACATGTACTTGTATGTTTTCACATATCGACAACAAAAAGTAGCGCGGCCTTGAGAGATTCTTAACGATTGAACCATCCCATCTCCATCGAGGTAGTGGTAAGGACCAATTGGGGCGAATTGCGGGTTTGGTCCATTTCGGATATACACACCTTCAAGACATGAAAGGTCGATGGATGGTGAAGCATGTATGATGTCACACTCGGTGGGGCTCAGCTCATCAACCGGACCGAAATTTTCACATAGAACGTGGTTCGGATCCACTGATAAGCGAAGAGGAGGATCAACGAATTTGATGATTGCTCGATCAAGCATGTCAAATATTTTTTCGAGTAACGACTTTCTTGAATTCACACGATTATGGCTTGTTTCTTGTAGTTTTAACCCTTTTCGGACTGTTCTTGTTTGATCTTGCACCTTTTCGTTGTTTCGAGAAACACAGACGATAAAATGTGGATGCGATTTCGTGTTATTTGTGTGAGAATGTGAAGTGATAAAACGTGGACGCGATTTCGTGTTATTTGTGTGAGAATGTGAAGTGATATATCGTTGCGAAATCATCGGCGTGTGCATCGAGTGGAACCAAGTTGTATCCATTTCTATAGATATGATAGGTGTTGATTATGAAAAATGGCGAAAAGGTGAAATATTTATGGGTTTATTGTTTCGTTATCTATTCAACTTTATACCTTTTATAATTGTATGAGACACACTTACATGTGTTCAATTGTATATACCAAATTTGTAAATATTATGTGTACTTTCCTTTTTTGTCATTCACAAAAATGGAAACTTTCTTATTTTGGCTTTACCCAAAAAGAAAAGTTTACATATAATACACGATATTTACAAATCTAATACATACAATGGAAGTTTTTAACAATTCAACTCGTACAACAGTGAAAGACGTAAAGTTTAATACATAACGAAACAATAAAACAAATTTATATCAGTAGACCTACAACTACTAATTATTGTGAATTATTTAGAAAACTGACACGTAATTAGAAAACAAAATCTAATAGTAGTAATATTTTGTGAATCACGAGCAATTGTCGATACGTATATATCTGATAACAAAATATCTACTGATTAATGATTGAGGTTATTATCAATCTACAGTATTATTTTGATGGTTTTTGATATCCCAATTTTTAGTTTGATTTGATATGTCAACGGATCCTGGCCTCTTAATAACAAAAAATATCCAATCGGCACGTGTTTCACCGTCCAACTCATTCACTAAAATTTTCTTTAAACCATTATTGATCCCACAAGAGTCTAGTTTCATCTTTTCCTTAACTCGTGCAGGAATTAGTTATAAACGGGTGAATGTAAACCGATGAGTTTTCCCTTATGTTATTCCGAGAGAGTAAGTTGTTTTTTTAGTTTATTTAGATGTACGTGGCTTAATTCATAGTATCTCACGACCATTACCGAGTTTTTCAATATGTTAATTACCTAGTGAATTTCGAACTTGTGATTGTGAGTACATAAGAACATTTCACCAATAGGTCATCTTAAGGCACATAGTGTTATATCAATCTATGTATGTGAAATGTGATCATGAGAGTACATGAATTATGGAAAGTTTGGAAGTACCAATAGGAGGGTGTCATTTGTACAAAGAGAATACAAAACTCATTTACCTCCTAAGTTAAATATCTCACAAACGACAAAACCCCAAAACCCAAACCCTAAACACTAACCCCTAAACCCCAAACCCTAAACCGTAAATGTTTTATATAACTCTAAACCCTAAATCTTACTAAACCCTGAACCCTACTAAACCCTAAATCTATTAAACCCTAAACCCTACTAAACCCTAAATCTATTAAACCCTAGCCCTAATAAATCCTAAACCCTAATCCCTAAACTCTATACTTAAATTAAATATTTAATCAAATATTAACACATGTGTTAGCAATCAGTAAAACCCACCAAAAAAGGTGAAAAAAAGTTTCATCGAAAATATGTCTTGAAGGACGTCAAATCAAAGAGGATCAAACGTTGAATCTAATGGTGCAATTTTCATAATTTTTTGATTTGTCGTTTGTGAAATATTTAAGTTAAAAGGTAAATGGGGTTTTAACATGTGAGTATTCTCTTTGTACACATGACACTCTTTCATTGGTACTCCATTCTTTCCAAAATCCTTGTACTTTCCTGACTTTTTTCCTATGTATGTATAGAAGTAAGCATGGGATTTGCTTAATGATCTTAAGTTGAAGTCATTAACAGTGTCGTCCACAAAAGACCAATAAATAGTATTATTAATTTACTAGTTTTAAGACCCGTGAAAACACAGGTTTGGTAAAGAATATATATTCTAACTTTATTTTATATATTTTTAACTATAATAAATATGTAAGTTTTATGTATGTTCTGTAATTTTGAGTTTTGTATGCAATTTATCTAGACTAAGTAGTACGGAGTAATACATGTGCGTAGTAGTAAACTCAATAAACATAAATATTAATTATGAATCATAATATATCATTACATAGACGTTTTGTTACTGCGAAATTGTGCTTTTTTGAATTGGGAAATAAAATAAGCTTTAAGGATACTCAAACACAATAATACTCATTTCAGTTCAATTTTACATCAAATTGTGAAAATGAGTGCTCAAGAGACCAAAGCTAAGAATGAATACACAATACTCCGTAGCACATAATGATTAAAATGGGAACATCATGTACATTTTCAATTCAAAAAATATAGCGGTGCGTGTATACATGGATTTTTATTTAGAAAGCAGAAAATTTATTTACGATGTAGCAATTACATCACAGTAGATTTCCATGTACACTTAGACCCCTTGGACCATTAGCTATTCTGCATATAACTACCCAAATTACATTTACAGACCCCATATATTGTACATTATAGAAAGTATACTCAAGCATATAAAACATATTTGATATTGATCATGCACCTCATTTCATTGCTATACTCACTGCTATCACACACCACCACATCATGGCCCCTCATTGAATTTGTTACAGAAAACATGCAGCTCCAATTTATTTGTCTTTCACTATCCAATTCCACTTTCACAAGACAACCTTGAGCAACATTCTCTCCGATCACAAAGCCATTGATGCCACTTGATGCTACCTTTTTCGGGAGATCAATCACCTTTTTTTTATCAATCCCAGACTTGAACTTCGCACACAATACTGAGTATGTCCATCAATTATAAAAAACATACACATATGCACTCAGCTAATTACAATCAGCAGGTTAAACGCACCGTTGAACGGATGAAAACAGAGGCAAAAATTGATGAAAACAGAGGCAGTATTAAAGTGCACTTTTTGGTAGAAAAAAGCTGCATAAAACTGCAGCAGAAAAACAGCAACAAATCTTTTACACAATTTGGCCCGACAAATTGCATAAAACTTTAACATTACTGAACATACATACATAAAAAAAACTGCATAAAAATAGTATAAATGCAGCAAGAAACAAATAGTTCAAAAATGATACTACTACTAAAAGCATTATCTCTGTACAATCCATGCCAAATAACAGCCACTCTTACGTGCTAAGTACACTGTTGGATGAGGAACAGGTTCAAGATAGCCACTAACAAAACTGCAATTTGAAATTTTGGCTACTTTATTTTTATTTAGATCATGCTCAACCGCTTTTCAACGTGTTAATTGACTATGGAGTTACCTGCACATATAATACACTTTGACTGTCAAGGCAAACAAATCCAGTTTCCAACTCGAAATCGATAAGACATTGAGTCATTGACTGCAGTTTTTCACCATCTCTAGTTGTGCCAAGCTTTACTTGTCATACGGAATAGTCAGCTGATAGGCTATTTTTTTCAAAAGTGAAACTCTAATCTTAAGAAAAGAGAGATGCTAGTTGCTACCTTCTGATTGGTACATAATGGACTATACACATAAATATTGTAACCAATAATTAAAGAGACTGAATAATGCAAAGGTTTAAGAGACAATTTGAACCCATTATACCATGAAGTAATTAATTTGAATTATGTTTTATCTTTAGCGATTCTGGAAAGAATCTATAATAAAAAATGGGTCAAATGGGAGGATTTGCAAAAGTGTGTTTCTAATACATACAAACTAATCAAGAGGTTCTTCAAGTGTTGGGTCACATGAACCGGCTAAATGTGTTTCTAGCAAAAGGAACTTGAGACTCTATAACATATTAAGCAGCTACGTAGGTGTCTAAATGGGTGGGTCATGTAGAGCCGGATAATTGGTCAAGATTACATGTCGGATTGGGTAATGGGTTAAGCTGTGACCATAATCCAGTCCATTTTTTTCCTCTTCTAATAGGTAATAAAAACACGGTAATAGATATAATGTTAACAAATATTATCATAACCCTAAAATTTAAACTAAACGGATGAAAAAACAAAGCTTATCATTTTGTGAGCCAGAGACCTACCTCAAATATCTTTTGGCGAGTTTTCTCCTCGATCTTGTCTCACAATAGGTCTCATGTTCTACATTAAAAATAGCATGCAAAATAATCAATATTGAATCATAAGGCAGAAAAGATTTAAGACTCCATGAGGCCATCAAGTACAACATTCAATTTTTATATAAATGACAAAACAGCTCATGATCAATAATAAATAGCAAAACTCTCATATATATCCAAACTCTTTATGAAATCAAACCCAAAAACAAATAAAAATATCAATCTAAGTTCCAAAATAATTAGCATATGACTAACCTCAACCCAGTTTTTAAAGATATCATATCTAAATCAGCACCAAACCAAGCTTCTATGCTATATATGTACCACTGCACCACTTTGAAAGCATGTCCCACTTGTCTGCAAGAGTTGGCTACTTGGCTAAATGTTTAGCTTGCAAAATATCAGTAGACTTAAATCTACAAACGGTTGTTATCATCAATTAATAATCTTTAAAGATGTATTACACCACCAGTTTATGTTATCTCTACCAAAACAGTTTTCAAGCCATATTAGAATCGACTATATCATAAAACGAGTAAGCATTTCATCAAACACTTGATATACATATAAAGCAATAAACTTGTTTATATACCTTCGATTGATTATCTAAATCCAATACGTTAACGTAGATAGCAAGCATCATCGTCTTTGTCAAAATCTAAACAATAATACAATCATAATCAAAATAATAAACCACATTTACAAAAGTAAATATTATAAAAATAAAAATAGAAACAGAGAGGAAGAAAAACTTCATCTAGAATCCAGCGAATGCACCGTCAATCTACACCCTAAAAATCCCAACCAATTGTTTAATCGACTCTCACATTAAATCCATGAAAAAATCCCAACTACAATTAGATAGAAGAAAACAGAAAGAAGAAACTAATTACCTTTCATATTGAAATGCAAATCCAAATAGAGATTTAATACACTGATGAAGTAGATGTTAAAATATTAAAACCAAAAAAAACTTGTAAAAATTAAACACCCAAAATACGCAGAGTCGATAACTTCAACATCTTCCAAAAAATTGAGAAATCACAGTTCACATCTTGAATGCTACAATAACTTAACAACAACAAAAATCAAAGAAACACCAAATAAAACAAACATAAATTAGAAAATTTCAAACCCATTATAGTAATATAAACCAACCTGAAGAAGCAGTGAACAGCATTGAAATCTGAATAAGGAGGTCTAATTTAATATCATTATAATTCCACAAACTCACACCTGAAAAAGAAAAGGAATCAATATAATTTAATACATCAAATTAGCATTGAATAAACATGATTCTTGGATCTCGATTAACAAAAACAAAGTGCCCATATGCAAATCAATTCAAAACCCGACATAAATAACAATGAGAATTTAAAATCAAATTCAAGATACATATACTTTCATAGATATGTACCTAATTTTAAGGGAAACAAATTGATGACTAAAAACAATCGAGAATGAGACCTCTGTACGATGGAATAGTACAAGTTTCATCACCAATCAAACACTCAGCGATTCTGAGTGTTAGAAACAACACCAGATGTATTCCGGCTTGCCTTACCAAACATCGTCATCATCGACAGAAGCACTACCAAGCTGTTGTTTCTTTCACCGTAGCCACTGAATTTTGTTATTTCTTTTTCCTTGATTGAATGATAAATGGTAACCCTGGAATCCTGAACATGTTATTTGAAGGTGTCGAAGAGGGAAGAAAAAGATGAAAGAAAAATGGTTAATCTGGGCGGTGCATCGATATATTCACACCAATTGGAGAAGAAAGAGCGTGACATTATTTGCAGGGAATCGATAAAATTAAGCGTGCAGAGAGAGTTTCACAGTACCGATGCAATAATGTTGGGTGAGCTTTGGAAAAAACAATAGATATTTTTAAAAAATATTCTTTCCAAAATAGTTGAAAAATTTATATTTAACATAATTAAATTTTAGATTTATGACATCACCTTTTTAACCATAACTTGACACATCAGCATCAAAGACTACCTCATGACTCGCCAAATCAGCTTCATAACATCGGTCGAACTCTCCTTTAATAGATAAGATAGATTATCTCAATGAAGATGATGTACGTATTTTCTCATTTGCTTTAGTTTTGTTGCAATATCCTATATAATTAAACACTATAAAAAGAAAAATTTGTAAAACGTATGAATTGGGGAGGGTAATAATTAATAAATAACTAGTTATATTTTATCCTAAGTTGATAAATAATTAAGGTTAACATAGTTAAATACAAATTAATTTGTCACATGATTAATGAATTCTAAAACCAGTACTACTTAGTAATTTACTTTAAAGTCTATAACTTTCAACATTGGATTCTTTCTTTGACCATAAGCTTAAAGTCTAACTAACTAGATACAATGTATTATTAACCTTGCATTTAAAATATATCTAGATTCTTAAGAAAACCTTTGGATACCATATGGTTGTAACCTACTCATAACTAGAGTTTAATCACCATTTACTTACAAACTTAATCACCATTATTCTCTAAACTAATGACACATTAACATGAGACCATGCACTACACTTAATCTTATGAAATTCTTGAGTTTTCTCCCTTTCACCTATCATTTTCTAACCCAAAAATTCTGCTATCTTTTTCTTTCTAATTTTCTAAGTCTTTGATGCATTTTGGTGGAAAAATAAGGTTGTTTTAGTATCCAAGTGTTAAGCTAATGCTTCTATCTTTTGTTCCACATTCTTAAGAATATATTATCATTTTACAACCTCTAAAATTCTGAAATGAAACCACATAAAAATCATATCTTAACAAAGTTTAACATTTCATACTTTTGCTGATTAAAATACAAGAAAAGGGATGAGTTTTAATCACTCTTAGCTTTGGAATAATAGGAATAAACACATGGAAATAATATATTAATCTCATAAAATAAAGGATATTACATACTCCCTATTTGAATGTGTTTTGTGCTCATGCGTTTTGTATTTATTAGATTCGGTTTGGTGATCGCATTCCTTTGGTGGTTCTTTCGTTTTTGTTACTGTTGTGATCGGCAATAAGGTACGGATATTCTAGGTGGAACTAGGATTATGTCTCTAAAATTTTCCTCTCAAAACTTTATTTGAATTGTGTATAAATATTATTGGTATGACATGCTTATTGAAATTTTGTTTGTTAGTTAAGTCTTTGAAGTGTGTTATGATTTCCCTCAATATTAATGTACTAAAGAATTTGCTAATCACAATTTGTGGATTTGGAAATCATAATATTTTTCCTTGTAATTGTGTCAAAACCGTCTCTGGAAACCTGATCCAAAAACAATCCCGAAAGAGGTGTGTTTGAGTGTTATATTGTATACGGTGATTCGTACGAGTGTTCCCCAATGCGCTCGCTCATTTATGTCGCTCGATTATCCGTTGGCCCTAAAAATTCGATACAATAACAGATTATGAGTTATGATGACTCAGTTAAAATTTCGTGAAAATCGAATGGTCAGAGACGTGGTTTTTAAGTCGAAATGTAAAACCGAAATATTAAGATTTTAAACAAGTATTTAGTTCTTTAAAAGTGTCCGAGTGTCGTTATCATAATAATACTTTAAAGTCAATATTTTTAAATAGTTCTAAAGGTCCAAGAATCCATTTTAAACTTTGAAAACATATTCGTATATTTTTAACATATAATTGGTTTAAAACGGTTTCTTAAAATATGCCTAAGAGTAACCTACACATGGAGGTCCCATGGGCGCATTATTGTGACACCGATAATGTGGCATCGATCGTAGCGGTGTATTTTGTTGTATCTACGACGTCTCCTTTTGATTACCAGTTAGTTGGTACCAGCTCTTAATTATTACACTATTATAGGAGGCGTATGGATCGGTCCTAGCTATTTTGTTTTATTTGGTGGTGCACGTTTATCGTAGTGTCATACGAAATGTTTGGCACATAAATGGATGATTAGTGGAGTAGCTACTCTATGATTTCATTTGATACTTTGTTATTTATTTGCTCACTCTTAGTGCATCATTTTATGAAATTTGACTTTATAACATGTTGATTTATGTTAGTAACACTTTGATATAACGTATTAGTTATTGTGGAATTATATACCTTGCTTTGAAATAAGTTTGTTTTAAAGATAAATTTGTGTTGAAATAAGTCTTTGCATGTCATACTATACTCGTGTCTTTGTTATATCCGCTCACTGGGCTTTGGCTCAGTCGTATTCCTTTTTCTTTTTTTTCCCTACACGACAGGTGATCAAGTGGGCATTGGGAATGAGGGAAGAGTGTAGAGTGAATTGGACTTAACATCTTTTCCTTAGAGTTTTTCAAGCTTTAATACTTTATGTTTGGTTTATTAGTACATTTTTTTTTTAATATTGCGGTTAAATTTGACTTAACTTTGTTTTGACTTTGAATAAGAATAATACCTTTTGTCTTCTAAGTTCCTTTTGATATCGTTTTGTTTGATTACTAAGATAGGGATGTTACATTTGTCCTCTCAGACTTTTTTTCATTTCAAGTCAATGGCGAATCTAAGACGGAAATTAACGTGAGTTCAAAATCTTTAGATGAATAGATGACTTGATGATATGAGTCAGACGACGACAGGTGGGGTCGAGTCGGGTTGAATGTTAATCGTACAATTTTTTTTATTTTATCTACTTAAAATGTTTTAAAGAGAGTGTTTTTTAAAAGCCTAAGAAACATGTCACATCATATTAACCCAGTAAGATTTGGTCACATTTATACATCAAATTTCCAGGGGAAGGTTATTATAGGATCACTTATTATCGTAAGAACGAGGTTTTTTCACTTTTAAATTTAACATATGTACACGTTTTGCAAAAAAAAGTTATGCCAAAATTATTAAAACTTTATCCTCTTTAATGTTAGATTAACTAAAAAATATAAAAATATATGATACACAAATTAAAGTTGTGTATCACAACCTTTTATGTGTGATACTGTGATACACAAAAAAAATTATGATGTGTATCACATTTAATCATAATAAAGAGCACACAATTCTAAGAATTTTGATATAAATTTTTCATCAAAAATATTATTTAATGTTATAATTAAAAGTAAAAATGTGCGTTCCTACCGTTCCCATCATAATAAGTGTTATTACTTGAACCTTACAAGTTTGTAGAAACCCAAAATTATTAGTATTATTTATTTATATACACATTACTTAATATAGTGTTTTCACATGTTATACCTTTACGATACAAACTAATATTCAACTTATAATATCTTACCATTTTAACTTAACAAATATTTATTTTTCAAGAAACACGAGTGTATTTGTGATAAGTGGAGTAGATATTTTTGAAGAAGGTTAAAAGTTATAGATCAATAATGTACTCTCTGCCCCCTTTTAACTAAATTTTCCTCTATTATACTTAAGATTTTGCTAAATAAAATTCTCTTTTTAAGCCTTTAAAATATCTTTTAGGAGTTCTACTAAATAAATAACTAACTCTCCTTTTCTTCCTGAATTTAGGTGGATCGTCATTTTAATTTATAGTATGGAGTACAAGTAATTATGCATGCTAATGAAAGCGTTATAGCTTAGTTTAGCAAAACCATAATAGTTAATAGCTAAGTAGATACAACCAGTGGCGGATCCAGGATTTTAAGTGACCCGTAGCAATGGTATCTCAATTTTTCTGAACCCAGTAGCACAAATAACAAATGCAACTAAAAATGCAATTTTTTAATAGAAATTACACTGCATACTGAAAATGGACCCGTAGCAACTGCTACCCCTACCTTCTACATGACTCCACCCCTGGATACAACTTGTATAAAAACACCTTGTGAAGTTGTGAATTACAACTTGTCGTAGAAGTCGGTAGGTAGACATAACTACAACTTATATAAAAACACATTGTGAGTTGCACTATTGTAGTCGTGTTATGCGGAGATAAATTATTTTAATAAGGGGGAAATGTAACATCTTAAAAATATGATAATTATACACAGGGGCGGAGCTATCTTGTATAGGGGGTAAAAAAATATTTTTTTCCTTTTTCCTATCATTTTGGGGGCAAAACTCCAAAACTATCACTAATAACTTATATTTTATATTTTTTTCCACAATTCTAAAATTTTAGAGGGGGTGACTACTCCATGCTCTCCTCTAGCTCCGCCGCTGATTATACAGGTATTATTATACAAAGTTCATGTAACAATAAAGAGCTAAAGATGTACTCCGTAATAGATGATCAGGCTTAAGATTAAAATCATAAAGTCTTAAAGTTTATTAAGTGCAGGGTGTGTTTTGAAACAAATTTCATAGTGTGGAGACATGTTATGTAAATATGGCATGTATACGCGTAGACATACGTGTCGAAATTGAGTTAATTGACCCCACTATTATCGAAATTCCTTTAATTTTTAGATGGGTTTGTGTAACGCGTGCCTTCAGGATATATGTTAAGACAACAATATTCTTCTCGAAAAATGAGAAATGTATTTTTCAAGAACAATCTTAATATCTTTTTCATTTTTCGAAAAGGAATGTTTTCAATTTTTTCAATTTTTGCGAAGAATATTCATTCTCTAACCCATGCCTTTAGGGCACACGTTAGATTTTTTTTTATTAAGATTAGTATTAGTGACAAAAACCCCATACCAATTTCAATCAATTAGAAAAATATCCGCACAATATGGCGGATAATAATTTTCGATTAACGATATATCGACTCATTTTGAATTTAAGTTTATTTGATATACACTGAATGATAATAATACAATATTTTAAAATTCAAAGTATATATTTTGTAAGAAATTAGAATATTATGTCAAAATCATATATATATATATATATATATATATATATATGGTAGTGATCTACGGGAAATGCAAAAAATGGGGGAAGGGAGAAATGAATCACTACCATTAATCATATGAATTCTATGATAATTAGTGTGGGGGAGCACCCATGTGATCATCTCTATAATAATCAAAACCCATTTACTAATTTACCCTCAAAACAAATTATCTCGTAAACGACAAGTCGAAAAATTATGAAAATTGCATCATAAAACTCAGCGTTTTCTCCTCTTCGATTTAAGATCTATCAATGCATATTTTCGACAATTTTTTTTTCTTCATTTTTTGGTGCGATGATAGTATGCATTGTGATGCATACAAATTTATTCTTACTTCAATGCATATTAACATGTCGATGTATCCTAGTGGTGTATATTCATATTTTGTTATAGTTCATATTAATTTGTACTAATAGTATGCAATGTGATTCATATTAACTGTAATGATGTATATTTATGCATTTTAAATTTTTGGTTGATTAATAATAGTATACACTACGATGCATGTTAAATTAGTTTTATATCAGAGTTACGTATATTAAATGTATGTTAACATTGATTTTAATGTGTACTAATAGTATGCAAATGGATGCATATTAACATATATTTACATTATATTGGTGTATGTTAAAATTCATGCTAACGATTACCAATAATATGCACTTAGATGCGTGTTAACCTAGATTTACATCGTAGTGGTGTATATTTATACAATTTAACACTCATATTTTTGAGTATTAATAGTAAGTACTTTGATGCATGTTATATCAAAGTGATGTGTATTGATATTTGTTAAAATTCATATTGATGAGTAATAATAGTATGTATGCTGATGCATTTTAAATTAGGTTTACATTGTTGTGATGTATACTGATGTTTTGTTTACATTCATGTGATGTATACTGATGTTTTGTTAACACCAATGAGGATAAGTATTATTAGCATGCACTGTGATGCATTTTAATTTAAGTTTATATTATACTTTTTTAAATTGATGTACATTAATATTTGTGTTCACAAGTATTAATATTATGCATTTTGATGCATACTAATATGTAAAACCTATTAAAAACAAAAAAATAAAGTTGTCAAAAATATGCCTTGACTGATCTTAAATTGAAGAGGATAAAAAACTGAATTTTATGATGCAATTTTCATAATTTTTCGACTTGTAATTTGTGAGATAATTTGTTTTAGGGGTAAATGGGTTTTCTTTGAACACGTGGCGTATTCTCATTAGTATATTCATGTTGTCACTAAATTCCCATGAAGTGCATACCACAATAATATGATGCACCTGAATTTAATTATATGAGATAAATGGTTAGATCAACACTTCCCCCCTTCCCTCAAAAAATGCACTTCCCTCTAAATCATTCCAATATATATATATGTCCGTGCGATGCAACGGGACAAAATTAGGTTTCGCATTCATTCGATATGTAGTACGTAAATCATAATTAAATTATATACGACAATATACTACGATATAGTTTATCTTTAAATGAAAAAAAATCACATTTTTACTTTTTAAAAATGAGTTAAAATTAAATATCCAATATAAATATGTATATGTGTGTGTGTGTATATATATATATATATATATAATTGTGGTTGCAAACTCGATAATCGGGTTTCGAGTTGCGGCTGTTAGATTGCATGTCAAAATGGCTAGGTCCAAGTTTACGTGGGTATAATTATATACTAAACTTATGTATAAGACATTGAAATTGTAAAATCTGATCAAAAAATTAAAACTCTCAAATATTGGAATTGACTGCATATAAATGAAATTAAGAATACAAATAATGCTTAAATTTAGAATTTCATAAAAAACACTATTAAGAGTTCCTTTTTGATATCTTATATAACACTTTTAAAAATGTGTAAAATTAGGGACAATTGAATTTTGGAGGTGTTAGAGATGGCATTTAGCCACAAACGGTGGACAAATTGCCATTTGGCAATTTGCTTGATAAGATGTTCGTCTCATTCCAACCTTCCCATCCATAATTTACACGCCTCATAACTCCCGATGGTTAAAAAGTTGTGTTATATTTTGTTTACATTAAAATTTCATAATAATGATAGTATATATAAGATGTAATCATATATGTAGGGGTAAGTTAGTAATTTCATGTAGTTTTTTCAAATATTAATAATAATGTTAGGGTAAATTAGTAAATTCAATCTTAAAAAAACATTGAAATGCATTATATAGCGTTAAATGTCATAAATTTATTATATTTAAGTTTAATAATTATAATATTAATGATATTTTAATACATGTAGGGGTATGTAAGTAATTTAAAGTAGAATTTCAAATATTATTAGTAATGTTAGGGGCATATTGGTAATTTTGCTCTTACAAAAATTCCAAAATGTGTTATATAATAGTAATAGATACTTATAGATATATAAATGTTTTAATTATTTAGAGTTAAATGTCATATATTTATTAATTTTAAGTTTAATAATTATGATATTAATGATATTTTAAAACATGTAGGTGTATGTTGGTAATTTAAAGTAGATTTTAAAATAAAATTAGTGATGTTAGGGGGCATATTGGTAATTTCCCTCTTAAAAAAATCCAAAATATGTTATTTAATAGTAATAGATATTTATTAATTTTAAGTTTAATAATTATGATATTAATAATATTTTAATACATGTAGGGGTATGTTGGTAATTTAAAGTAGATTTTCAAATATTATTAGTGATGTTAGGGGGCATATTGATAATTTCCATCTTAAAAAAAACATCCAAAATGTGTTATATTATAGTAATAGATAATCATCTTTTGTGGCAAAATTTATGAACTATATAAATAAATATAATAATACTAATAATAAATAAAATACGATCGTAGTTAGTGAGTATTTCCACCATATATCTTGTCAACAACATCAACTAAAATAAATTTAAATATGTTATAAGAAATGAAAGAAAAAGAATATAAGCTAATTAATCGTGTGCAACTTTACAATTTAATGCCTATATACAACTATCGGCACCTTTTCATTCTAAGATTTATTGCAATATGTTATTATATTTTAGAAGAAAAGAAAAATAAATCAGATTGAATCAGTATAAGTACTTTAGTATTTTCGATATGAACTTTTGACCTTTTTATGGAAATATATATCACCAAAATAAACAAAAATGAAAGATTTAAAAGATGATAACAAGCAAAAACTGAATTCTTCAAATAATTGTAAGCGGTTTAAACCTGCACAATCACACACACACCAAAAAGTTATCTACACTTTTGACCAATAAATTATTAGAATTTTATATTTCTTAATTTGAGATTAATTTAAAATAAATAAAAAGTATATAATATACAACTGAATGTTGTTTATCACAACTTTTATATGTGATACTCTTAAATAAGACACTAATTTTTTATAATGTTATCATTATTTTATAAAAAAAAAGGTTTATTTTAAAAGTGAAAGTTAAAAGTTCGTTCCTACCGTTCTCACAATAAAAATTGTTCTTATTTGAACTTCCCTTATGACCCAACATTTTATTCTTCTAAGTGGATTTGGACCATGACACCTATATATTTTGATTTTTAAATCATTTCCTTTGGTATAAGACATGCATATTAGTTGTATTGAATTAAATATATATACAAACGTTTATTTCCATATAGTTTGTATTATATTTTTTTGTTAATACTTAAAATTAATATATGAAGAGGTGCTATAGATAGACAAGTCTTATTATTTTAAATAAATATCGTCAAATAAACGATAAACACTACGGAGCATAATTTTGGGAAACAATTTAAATTAGACTTAATTATTATAGAGAATTAATTAGAAAAAATTGTTAATAAGAGTTTCCTTGTTTTATCAACAATTGTGAGTTGACTTATTGTTTGAAGTTTCATGAATTTAATGTAAGGGGTAAATTGAGGATATCCCCTTTCTCAACTTTTAAGCCAAAAGACCCATATGATTAATAAGGGATTAAGATATATATATATATATATATATATATATATATATATATATATATATATAACAGATTCTTTATTGATTTTTAAACATGTCACATCATAATATTTCTTTTTCTTTAGAGCTTTCTAATTTGCCACATCATCAAATTTATTTCTTTAAAAAATCTTAATTACTAAGACTATTATTTATCAATTCTACTTTATAATAATAGTCATTAATATATTCAGTTACTTACAAATTACTATATAATAGCTTAACTTTACAAACGGTCTTGCATCGCACGCCACACGGGATCAATGCCTAATATATATATATATATAAAAGATAACTATAATTTGTTATTACTATTCAATTTTTTTATCGATATTTAAGTCAAAACAATTGTAACTTTTTTGGAAGCAATAGACGATAGACATATACCATTAAAGGAAAAAACAAATGATACAAAGTCAAAAAACCACAACAACACAGACGACCACAGGGAGTAATGTAGACAAATACTACAAGCTACAAGCAGGAAAGCAAGCTGAAGACCAGAACAAACAATCATAGGGGCCCATTACTACATCTAGTACAACATCGATATGACCAAACTAAACCAGACCAAACGTACACAGCATATCATTCTAAATAAGTAAATAGAACCACTAGGACGAAAAAATTATATGATACCAACTACAACACTCTTCCGGTCTAACTACGAGATTTTAGTAGAATTCTCTCTAGCTATGAACCAACTGTGAGTCCTAACTTGAATCTCCTTGAACTGATCTGGAAACGCATCCGTAGTAGCCTTGAAAACCTTATCATTCATGTATCCCCAAATTAAGTATAACGTAGACCAAACCACACTTCTCCAAGCTCTCTCTTTCTTAAAATCGAAAATGACACATTGTGCAACATCAACTCTTCAAGATTACTATAATTGCATTGACCCAAAACAATTGTAACTGGCATTTAATATCCATCAATATATTATATTAGTTATAGTACAATCAAATAAATGAATAATAAAGTTAATATTTTTAAGCTAGATTAATTATGATGTGTTAATTATAATTTGTTTTTATATTGCATTGTATTTAATTGTTTAAAAACTAATTAATATGGTTAGGGTAAAATATTAATTTGTATTGTCCCCTTTTAAGGTATTATTAGAGCTCAAACTTGATTTTTTAGTTTCTAAAAACTAAAATTCTTTAGCTTTTTAGCTTTTTCACCCTTTAAATTTTGAAAAGTTTCCTCGTAAAAGTTCACCCAACCACGTTCAAATGAGCTTTTTAGTTGTATCATAATACAATAAACTAAAAAGCTCCTTATAGAGTTTTGAGCTAGAAAGTGAAGAAACATAACCAGTTTCATACCTGCGATTTGGGGCGTAATTTCTAACTCTTTCTTCAAATTAAATACTTAAAAAGCTTCATTTTACTGTTCTCATCAAAAAGGCTTAGTTATTTTCAGTCCATTGTACCAAATATCATAGTTTGAGTTATTTTTGTAGAGAATTTCAAAAAGTGTCTAAGAGATTGAAATTAGAAAAATGTAAAGAATTGTTAACTTTGATTTTTACACTGAACGATTTACATATATATATAAATGAAATAATCAAGTTTCAGTTTTAGAGATATCACTTGAGTCAAAAGCAAACCAGATTTTGGTTGGGTTTTAAAAAGAGTGTAAATGGTTTTAAATACTTGAGATTTGAGTATATCAATGTGTTTATTATTAATGAGTAATGCAAAATTATTAGCTAGTCTCTAGTTAATATGGTGTAATATGTAATTATCATATTGTTGTACTCTATTTGTGTAACTTTTCTATCTATAAATATATCTCTCCACTCATTAGTGGAGCATTCAATCTCTAATATTCACATGGTATCAGAGCCTTTCTCCCTCCCCACCTCTTCCAACCCTTCTGCCTTCTCCATCTCCACGTTTTTTTTTTCCTGCCATTGACATGTCTTCCTCATCAAACATGGAGAACAACATCCCTTTGAACACCATTATTCATATGCTGTCAATCAAGTAAGTCAATTTTTGAGTGCTCCAACTATTGATCATTATCAACAAGTTAAACGCATTCTCCGTTACATAAATGGAACAATCACGTATGGGTTAACATTTGCAAACCGATCTCAGTCAGCCCTTCTCGGCTTCTCCGATGCCGACTGGGCTAGGTGTCTTGAAACTCGAAGATCTACATATGGATATTCGATCTTCTTGGGGGGGAATCTTGTATCCTGGTGTGCAAAGAAACAACCCACAGTTTCACGGTCAAGCTGTGAATCCGAGTATCGTGCTATGGCAAACACTGCGGCAGAACTTATATGGCTCTCACACCTGCTTCAAGAACTTCACGCCCTACCCGCTAGTCGTCCAACCCTCCTATGTGACAATAGGAGTGCCATCTTTCTTACACAAAATCCTATCGCACACAAACGGGTCAAACATATTGAATTAGACTATCACTTCATTCGCGAACTTGTTTCTAACGGGAAGTTACACACCCGCTTCATTCCAACCAAGCTCCAAGTGGCAGATATCTTCACAAAAAGTTTACCTCGTCCGCAATTCGAGTACTTTCGGCGTATGCTTAGATTGGGTCCACCACCCTCTCGCTTGAAGGGGGTATTAGCTAGTCTCTAGTTAATATGGTGTAATATGTAATTATCATATTGTTGTACTCTATTTGTGTAACTTTTCTATCTATAAATATATCTCTCCACTCATTAGTGGAGCATTCAATCTCTAATATTCACAAAAATATTAAACACGTGTAAGCATGTGGATGCTTAGAAAATATTTCAGATTGAATGTCAAAGAGATGGTTGTGATATATCCATCATCAAAGGATATACCTACCTAAATATGCATTAACAGATTGTACTGTACAACTTGTTACCGTATATGCCCCTGTTGTTGGTTTGTTGCTGCGTTTGCACTGTATGAGCAGGAAGAAGAAGAAGGCCATTTGGGCCGAGTCATGGGCTGCCTTCCTGGGCCAGCAGCAAAGCAGGCGAAACCCATGTTGTTCGGCTTGGTTTGGTGTCCCATGATTTATTTGCAGGCATGAACAAAACTGGGTATTCGTCCAACCCGACCCGACCCGAAACCCGAACCGAGTTTTGGTCAAAACCCGGTCAAACTGGGTTTGACCAACCCGAACTGGGTTCAAACCGGGTTTCAACTGGGTTTTTGACCGGGTTTACGGGATTTTTTCGGGTTGTTGACCGGATTTTCAACCCGGGTTCAACCCGATTTCGAATTCAAAAAACCGTACCCGGTTTGGTACCCGCCAGGTACTAAGAAAACCCGAACCGGGTAGGGTAAAACCGGGTAGGATCGGGTCGGGTATTCGGGTTTAAAACCGGGTAGGGTATAGAACCTGATTTTTTTGTTCAAGCCTATTTATTTGTGAGCTAAAGAAGTCGTTTTTAAACCCAACAAAAAGTATGTTTGAAATAGTTATATATAAATGGTAGTTTAGTTTTATAAAAGAGTCGTTTGACCCAAAATCATTTTACTGGCAAAGTTATAAATCATTTTGGACAGAAGTTTGAGTCCATGAAAAAATATTATTTTGGGAACACGAGAAAAGAGAGAGAATGTATTAAATTTCATGGTTTTAGTCGAACTTTGCGTTTTTGACAAAACGCACTTTGGACAAGTTATGAACGACTCCTTAGAGATGAGACTTAAATACGGAATTACTAATAGAGTAAAGAAATTGATAGTTATGATTATTTGAATATGTAGGTGATTTTGACACTTAGTCTTGATTATATTAGCAACGTATGTAGGTGACTTTCATGATACCTTAAAACTGAAATACATGTATCAGTTTACGATTGATATACATGTTATTATTACTCTGCTAGATAAAGAGTTTTATTGATGCGAGAATTGAATATTATTTAAACTGTTTTATACCTCATATGTGAATATGTCTGGATACCGACTATAGATTTACAACAAATCATAGTTTCTATTATCATATAAGTGTTAATACACTATCATATACGAAATTTTTATTACTCTGCAGTACTACAACATGATGTATAAAGATTTGTCTATGGATTAAAAGATTTGTTGTATTTATCACTAGACTATTAAAATAGAGTATCAATATATGATATTTCATTACAGTGTAAGTGATTAATGTACTAATAATATAGAGTACCAATATATGATACGAACTTCTATTTCATTATAATAATGTAAGTAATATTTAATTAGGAAAAATGATTGGGAGACCTAAAGTTGTAGGACTAAATATAGACCTAAAAGATTTGATTGGTGGATGTAAAAAGTTGAGTAGATGAGATTCAGAGAGAAAAAAAAATCAACCAATCACATTTATAGATCTATATTTAGGTCCATATAACATTACTCTTTTAACTAATTATCGACTAAACCGGCCAACCTTAACAAATTGACATTCAATTGCTTACAATACATTTAAAATCATTATTTCTCTTTTTGTTTCCCCATGACAGCTATGAACCTCCACATCATCATTATCTCTCTCCCTTGTTTTAAGTGACTTTGACGGCGACTTAAGGTCACTCTCACCCATTTTCTCAGCGCTTCCATATCACTTCTGCCACCTCAGCACCACATTAGCTTTCCACTAACTGATTCACAACTAATTATTCACTGCTATCAATGACTAAATACTTAATTTTTCTTGCCCCACGTTTACATATATACCACCATACATTAAACAAAAAAAGTGACGCGGGCCCCATTAGTTTTCAACCGATTGCAAATCGGTTTGGTGATTATAATGTGAACTAGGCCTATGCAAAACTCGTTACGTACTGAAAGAACCGGAAAACCGTACCGGTATCGTACCGAACCGTCCCAAATATACATGTTTCAGTTCGGTTCTCGAATCTGTGTTTTATGCATTTTCGGTTTTCAGTTCGTTCGGGCCAGTTTGGGCAATTTTGAAAAATTTCCAACGTGAAAACCGGTGTCGTACCGGAACCGAACCGCTTCTCAACCGTACGGTTCTCGGTTTTTAAATTTGTAGTTTTTTGATTTCCGGTTCGGTTCGGAACGGGCCGGTTCTGGCACTTTGCACAGGCTTGAACCGATTAGGAAGTGATTCAAAACTGGTAAAATTAATGGCACCACCTTCCTAATCGGCTGCTAAATGATTAGGAAGTGATGCAACCATTAGAATCACTCTAATATACATGACGATCTTTTTTCTTTTAACAAATTCATATTACCTTACTAAAACTAAGGTGTCGTTACTTAAATGGATGTGTCTTTTGAAAATATATATGATTACTTAGGGTGTGCTTGGTTGGATGTATTAGAGGGTGGGGATGGGAAAGACAATGAAAAGTGTTGCTTGTTTAACTATAATGCAATACTCCATTACCCCAAAGTGAGTAATCCCCCATTCCCCAACAATTTGAGGGTTATAACTTTCAGTTTTTGTCTCAATTGTCATTTCACATTTTTCTTAATTATTTTTTTAACTATTTACATAAAATATATATTATTTAAAATTATCAATTATTATTTATTTATTTATTTATTTGCGATCTAACACTTTTCTAACTGAATCCTAAAGCCCAACTTATTTTTTTTGACTGTGGTTATTATTACTATTAATCTTCATGG
Organism: Pseudognaphalium luteoalbum; assembly: GCA_963422505.1. NCBI lineage: Eukaryota > Viridiplantae > Streptophyta > Magnoliopsida > Asterales > Asteraceae > Pseudognaphalium > Pseudognaphalium luteoalbum. Next base: position 12,098,386 of record OY730192.1, on the reverse strand, counting down.
TGTATTGCTCGATTCATGCAATATGTGCATTGACGAATTGAATAAAATAAACACATGTATGTATTTATTTTCTTTAAAATGTTATATAATAAAACTATTAATTAATTAATTAAATATGTTTATATGTATGATAAATATTTTGATTAAACTTGTTATTTGTCAAAGATCAAAGTGGCTTTTACTAAATTCATATGTTTCTCTTTTATATTATATTTTAATTTTAATGAACCAAACGTTGTTTAATATAATGATTATACTCCTTTCATTCCTTAGTATTTCCATTACCATTATCTTTACCATTCCCTTAAATGAACCAAGCACCCCCTTAAATTTCATGTGATCTTTGTAGTAGTTCGATTGTTCCGATATTTCCAAATTTGTGTATGGGTAAATTGAGTGCATCACTAGCTAGATATTACTCTAAATTAATTTATTATGTATCAATTTTGTTTACTAATTATTTTAAAACTAGTAGGTAGTGCGCACAAAGCAGCGGGTAGTATTATTATAATTTTCATTATATAAGCAAAATATCATCTATATATAATTGTTTAATTGGTTAGATCTAATTCAGTATTTAGCCTATAGATGTTAAATTGATTTAAAATTGGTTGTGTATATTTAGAAATTAGAAATTTATTTGATTATGGAATATATAATAAATACTTTGAGGGGATGTAATTTTTCATCTTGAAATTTTAAGAAATCAAAGAAACATAGGTAAACTTTTTATAAGATACTAGAAGAATATCCGTACATTGCGGTGGTGAATATATTAATAATTCTAAATAAATATTTTATTTATGTTTGAATATTGTTTTTTATATGTAAACCTTATAAATTTACTTACTAAAGTCTTTTAAGTTTTCCTAATAAGTATACGAGCATGTATTTTAGAAGTAATTGTTATGTAAAAATAAAGAAGTGGAAAATAGATGAATATATTGTTGATAGTTTCTATGGTTAGGAAATGTTAGTTTAGTCAATATTATCAAATATAGGGGTATTTATGTAATTAAAGTTTCTTGAAATTGTAAGGTAATGAAGAAAATATTTAAACAAAGAATGAAATATATATAAAAGTTTATGGGTCTGAATTCCCCTTTTGAAAATGGGTTGGGGTTGGACTGTGATTTGTTGGAGACTAACAAACTTAATATTAGTTTCCATTTTACGATTACTAGTTTAACATAATAGAGTTCCAATTATGTAATTTTGAATTCAAATTTGAAATTTTAAAGCGGTCCACATCATTAGCTACTGAATGTCATATTCTCGCTTGATAATGCATACAACGGTGAAAGTGATGATGGTGGATGGAAATGAGAATTAACATCTTAAAATAAAATTATATTGTACTCTGTCCGTCCCATTAAAAATGTCGACATTATTATATTGGGATGTTCCATTATAAGTGTTCTTTTTTATATTGAACCAGTCAAAAAAGACTCTGGTGAGTAGATTTTATATTTGATTGATGAAAAGTGTAGTTAGACGTGAATAATAATAATAGATAATGGGATAGTGAAACCGACTTACTTAGTCTTAAAAAAATTAAAGAGATAGAGGGTTAAATGTATCATATAGTAATAGTGTAGAAGTATAGATAATGCATACAGGAATATATAATTGTTAATAATATTATTTTTAAATCAAATTCTTTACCATAAATAGGTATAATAAGGGCAAGTTAGGATTTACAAATTGAAGGGGCACATTTCTTTTTAACTATTTATTCAATTTATTTTTTTTATTGGTTAGGGGAGGGGACTTATAGAATATCATAAATACGCTTAAATTTTTTTATTTTTTACATGATTTGAACATTCTTGCCAGGTAGCCGGTGTCTCCTCGCCCCTACATCCGCCCCTAAATATAACTAATTTTATAAACGTTGTGGGCAAATTATAACACCCCTCATTTAGTACATGAATATTATACAATTTAACTTGAAAGCGTTGACTTAAAACTTAGTTCATTAATATATATCATAAAAAGTGTATAATATTTTTCAAACCAGATACACAATAGTTTAAAACTATTGAAACTACATTACACAAACGGGGTATTATATTTTACAAAACAAGGTTTATACAAAACCATATCAGAGTCGCAAGTCATCAAACATTCCCTGCCGAAGCATCCGCTTCCTGAATACCCACATAGTAAACAAAATCTGCAGGAAGTAATATGAGGGATTAGCACAAAGCTAAGTGGATAGATTTATCACACACAATTCAACTTAGCTTAACTATGAGTTTACACCAAATAATCGTAAACACACATATTTCAATGAGGATCGGTGGCTCTTGGGATATCATAATACCCGGGGATTCCCAAAGAACACTTAACGTCAATCTGTATGGCCAATACAGAATAGACCGATAACTACTGGTTATTAAACTCATACACAGGTCTCAAACACAACAAATGAATCAAAACCTGTGTAATTCACATAATAACCAAAAGTCCAACTACACGTTGACCTCAATAATCTGATACACATATATTCACATATCACGTAGATTCATAGTCAATAATCAAGACTAAACAGTCTAACACATATCTACGTTTACTTGTTGCAACCAAACAATTACAACTAAATCAAATGGTGAGTTCTAAATCCACTCACCGATACCTCTGACGTCTCCACACTCAGGATTCTTATATCACTGAGTCTTAGGTTGATCTGAAACAGAAAATCAAATATAAGTTAGAAATTCGTTCCATAATCATCATCAGAGCATATTTATCAAATCAGGTAATCCCTGAAGTCTAGGCAAACAAAAGTTCATTCAAAATGAAATTAGAAAATCCCGAAATGATGTTTAAAAACTGAAAAATGCCATTTTCGGGCCCTAGATGACCCCGAATGGCCAAAAACTGCCTAGACTCTTAGAATAGAGCCGGGATCATTAGGTCGTTTCCAAGTGACCATGCGAATTTCAATCCAATCCGAGTTAGTGAAATTGTCACCTGTCCGTTACCCCGTAAAGACTTACGCATTTTCAAAATTTGCGAAATAAAAATCTTTAAAAATTCTCGGTTCGCAGGAAACTGGGTTCGCAGAGCCAACTGAGTTCGCAGAAACTCGGTTCGCAACGCATCAGGTCAATTCGCACATCGAAACTTAACTCGCTTCGCAGCGACTCGGTTCGCAGCGACTCGGTTCGCAGGACTCGGTTCGCAAAGCAAAATCAACTCGCAGCAACTCAGTTCGCTTCGCAACCTGAGCTCGGTTCGCAGGACGAACTGATAACTGCGAATTCGCTGTTCTTACGAGTTTTTCGAATTAAAACTCACCAAAACTTCAAGGAACTCAATTCTATGGTTTCTAATACATCTACTAACATCATATAACATCTAATAACAACATATCAAGCTTCAATTTCGTGTAAATCAATCAAAATCTATAAAACCCAATTGTAAAGCTTTGAAAATCAACTCACTTTTTGGTGAGGATGAAGATGATATGATGCAGATGATGAGGTTGTTGTTTTGGATTTGAAATCACAGAATCACTAGCTAAACTCTAATTTACTTATGGTGTTAGTTTGAGTTTGAGAGTTTATTTGCCAATTGAACAAATGAAGCAAACTTGAAATGGAAAGGGATATTAAGGTCGGCTCGCAACCGACTTTGATACCCAATTGCTTTAATTTTTCATACCCGTCCTAAATCTATTGTCTGGAACCTAGAAAAATTTGCGAAATTATTATTTAATTTACCGTCATCTATAATAATTTAAAACAACTAATAGTTTACTATCCACAATAAGTTCTGGAACTTATTTATCTAAGTTTCACAATATAATAATAATATTATCAAGTAATTCCTAAAATAATTAAATAACTAATTTAAATAAAGGAATTACCAGACATGGAAAGAGGGTGTTACACAAATGGTTTAATCCAATGTGACTAGAGTCAACTATAACACCCCTCAATTATTATATTATTATTATATAATTTAATTCGGAAACGTAGGTTTAAAACATATTTCGTGATTATACATTATATATAAAATATACATAAAATTTTTCAAAACATAATACATCACATTTTAACATCTTTTACAACCATAATACTACAAACGAGGTGTTATGTAATCCGAACATCGTTATTATATTACAAAACCATATCAGAGTTTCAAAGTGGCCAAACATTCCTTTTCAAAACATAAGCTTTTTGTCTGCCCACATCTCAATACATAACCTGCAGGAATGAATATAATGGGATTAGCACGAAGCTAAGTGAATGAATATGTCACAAACAATTAAACTTAGCATAACTATCAGTTTACATCAAATAACCATAAACACACATTAATCAATGAGGATCGGTGGTTCTTGAGAAACCCTACTGCCGCGGTGGCCCTCAAAGAACACTTACTGTCTATCTGTATGGCCAATACAGAAGAGACCGATAGCTAATTGTTATTATCACTAAACATAGGTTCTACACACAACACATGTACAAAGTCCCTGTGTTAAACACACAATAACAACTAGCCCAATGTAATACCCCGAATTTCAGGAATTGAATTTAGTACGTGAATATATTTTATTACGAAGTATTATGATATAAATAATAAGATATAAAATAAAACGTAAACGAAGTATCAAGTTCCAGACTGTAAAATAATAGGAAGTTAAAATAAAATACAGATGTATACATGTGGGTCTGTAAAGTAATCCATATTATTCTCAAATATTCTGAAAACTTCTCCAGACTCTGAAGAAATCGCAGGAGACTAAAACCATAGAAAATTTTCATCTAAATAACTTGATTCAAGCTAGAAACTTTCAGTTTCATCTTCAATAATCATCATCTTCATTCTCCTAATCAATTGTAAGTGATTCTTTCATTATTTTAACCTAGCTTTTGGGGTTTTATGGGGTTTCATGAAATTGATTGAATTGAAATGAAATTAGGGTTTTAAATTAATGAAGTTAGTGTTTATTAGTGTTATTAAGCTTATAGATGATGATATTACAACTTAAAAGTGAGGAATTAATTATTAGTGTTCTTGAATGATTTCAAGGGTTTTGCCAAATCTTTGTGTTATAATGTTAACTAACTAGAAATATGATTAATAATGTTAATTGAATATGAAAATAAAGTTAGTAGTGATTGTGAGTGGTTAAAAATATAACTTTGGATAATAAGTAAGGAATTAGTTAAACTAAGTGTAATTCTAAGTGGGTGAGGATTAGTGTTAATAGATGTATACTGTTTATGATTAGTGGTTTTAAAGTGTATTGTTTGTTGCTATGAATCATTGATAGGTGCTAAGGATGTGAAGACCATACGTGATTAATTGTTATAATCCATCGTGTTAATCTCAAGATGAGTATGTAGGGACTAATTGAGTAATTGTTGTATGTGTTTCCGGATTGCTTCCGAGCAAGAGGATCATACAACCATGTGATTATTATTTGTAATTATGTGTGTTTTATTATTAATTGTTAAAGGGGAAGTTAATTGTGGATTCTTAATTTATGAAGTATACGAATTATTGCATGTATTTTCGGATTGCTTTCGAGCAAGAGGATCATACAATCAAGTGGAAGATGATTTGTATATAGTCTTGTTTCTTAAACATGATATCTATTTCGAAGTGATTTGGAATCATGAAGTCTGATTTCTAACGAAGTCTTGTTTCTTAGAATTGCAATCTTGCATAATGATTGTTTCTTACGTGGTGATTCATTGGTATTGAGTAAGATTACATGTTGATGCTTATATGATTATTGTGTTCATTGTATATTTCTATGGAAGCTTAGTTGGTTTCTATATGCTCACTAAGCAATGATGTTTATCCTTTTTATGTTTCATGTTTTTAGGTAAGTCGGGTCAATGAGAAGGGAAAGGGATTATGAAGGATTAGCATGGATAGCTAGTAGTAGTAAGTGGCGAGTATCTCTTCTTACTTATCGTTTTGTATGCTACTTGTGTAATTCACCATGGGTCAAAGCTTTTGGTAGTCAAACATAAACCGTGTCATTTTGGTAATATGGTATGTTGACTTTGAAAGTCAATAGTGGCATGTAGTTGATTATGTATGTGATTGAAGCTACTTTGATGTATATATGTATAAACATAGTGTTGTGATGCTTTAATGTGTGAAAAATGTCAAAGTTTTATGGGATTGGATGGAAGAAATTCAAAGTATGGTCAACTATGTTGAAATAATCAAACTTGATTAGTATTGAGTGGTGTTTTGGTCAGGATAATGTTGTTTAGTGAAACGGGTCAAAGGGTGTCAAAATGGATCAACGAAACGCTTTTATGCCATTTTTGCACAAGTTAGTGTGATAATACTTTTATATGGTGTTTTAAGTTTGTTTTGGTATGCCAATTAAGTTTACAAAAGGCTCAAGTCATATTTCAAGTGTTATGGTTTTGATTTGTAAAGTAAAAGTGTTTGAAATGGTCGAAAATAAGTCACATGTCTAAATCTCGTGTTCTTGTGAAATTTGGAAAAGTTTAAAAAGGAAAACCTTTGTTTTGGTCAATTAAAGGTGTCTGCAAATTTTTAAGGTTTAAGTCTTTATGGTTTAGAAGTTATGTGCATTTGAAATTCGTATTTTGGTAATTAAAAATGCAGGTTTGCAGTATTAATGGACTACCCGGCGGGTAGTTCATGTACCCGGCGGGTACTAGTGCCCAACTTTTGACAGAAATCGGGCCAAATGTGATTACCCATAGGGTACTCTTGTACCCGTTGGGTACTGAAGTTACCCGGCGGGTAACCACGCCTACCCGGCGGGTACCTAACCGGTTTTAGTATAAATGGTTTTTGAGTTTTGAGTTTTATAAATTGTCAAAATATATTGTGTCTTAAATTTAGTAGTTAAATAATATTTTATGGGACCTAATATAGTATGTTTTCAATAAAAAAATTTTTAGGCGTTACACCCAACTATCATGTTGACCTTAATAACAACTGATGCCCGACGGTCAGATAGCACGTAGATTCATTGTTAACAATTCAGACTAGACAGTCTAACAATGATATCCACGTTTACTTGTTATAATTAAACAGTCACAACTAAATCAAACTGTGAGTTCCAGATCCACTCACCTGTTAGTCTCAGTCCAACAACTCAGATGTCTAATGTCACCGAGTCTTCTGCTGATATGAGAATACAACAACTAATGAGTCAGTAACTCATTCCATAATCGTATAACATATTTCCTTACATATTATCAAATAACAAACAATTATCGAGTTGTAACTATTAGTTATCACAACTTAACTTATATAGTTATTTAATCAATTATCTAGTCCCAAATCATCATCATAACATATTTATCCAAGCAGTTAATCCTCGAAGTCTAAGATAACAAAAGTCCAATCCGAAGTGAAATCAGAAAATCCCAAAATGACATTTAAAAATTGAAAATGCCCCCAAAAGGCCAAAAACTGACTAGGCTCTTAGAATAGAGCTTTGATCATTGAGCCATTTTCGAGTGACCATGCGAATTTCAACCCAATTCGAGTTAATGAAATTTGTCACTTATTCACTACCTTGATAACACTTACGTAATTTCAAAATTTGCAAAACATTTTTTAAAAAAAATCTCAGTTCGCACGGTCAACTCAGTTCGTAGAAACTCGGTTCGCTTCGCAAAAACTCAGTTCGCATCGCGACATCTCAGTTCACAAGACGAACTGAGTTCTTGTGCAGCTGCGAACTTCGCTGCTGTTACCAATTTTTCGAACAAATTTCATCATAACACCAAAACTCAGTGTTTCTAACTCATCATACACATCCCATAGCCTCTAAAAATATTTGTTGTCATCAATTTCACATATAAATCACTAACTTTAACCTAAAGGTATAAATAACCAAAAACACACTTACTATTTGAAGAGATGGGATGTTGATGATGATTATGAAGAAGATGATGAAATCAAACTGATGCTCAAAGTTTAAAATTATAGCTTGCTTATGATTTCAATTTTTTTAGGGTATTAAGGTGTGTGTTATTGAAGTGAAGTGAAGAAGACTTGAAACCATTTTGATGTTTAAGGTCGGCTAGCATCAACCGACTATGTCTAATTGTTTAAATTTTTATCCCCTTCTAAACCTATTGTCTGAAACTTAAAACCATTTGCAGGAATAACTATTTTATTTTACCGTCAACTAGAGCAATGTAAAACAAATAATATTTTACTATTTACAATAAGTCATTTGACTTATTTACCTAAGTTTCACAATCAAACAAATAATATTAATATTCCTAACACATTTAAATATTAATTTAAAGTTAGAAAATTACCCGGATATTACTAGACCCCTAGGTCGGCTGTTACATCAACCCACTCCAATTTTGACCCGACATGTACAAAAATTACCCAATTTCACTTGATATATAAATTTCTATTTTGCACCTTTATTTATTTGGACAAAAATAATTGTATTATCCTCAATACACATTATAAAAACTAGTATAATAATCGTTCAAAGCAGTGTATAACTCAATGGTAGTCATATATATATAGTTGTGTTTAGTATATGAAAATTAAACATTTTAAATTTCAAAATGCCGAGTACCAAAATTTTAAGATGTAAATAAAGTAGTAAGATGGTTTATATGTAACAGAAGAATCTTGTGAACGAGACTCAATCCTATCATCATTTTATGTTTTCTACAAAGAGCAAAATGGCAAATATGTGATCATGCCATCAAAGATCGAAGCTTTGCATAAGAAATGTTAAATATATTTTTGGGGAAAATTTATACAATCGATGGATATCATCCAACATGTGAAATCAATATAGAATAGCATTTCCAAGGGATCATAAGCAAAACACAAAGCTTGAAATGTGCAAAATAGTGACATATAATTAAAATTAAACAAAGTTACCGTTTGATAAATACAATTCAATATCAAGTGCTATGAGCATGCTGATATAGAGGGCAATTTCTTCATTTTGTCGAACACCTTGTGTGTATCAAATATCACATATACAAATAATAAAAACACACAAATTGTCAAAAATTCTTTTACAATTAACAATGGTGAATATTCATCATTTGTAATATGAACCTAAAAGCAGGTATAATTAAAGAGGGCCAAAAATATTGTTCAAATCATCATCTACACAATATCATATTTTCGGATATATTTTCCCATAACGATGTGTTATGAAAAAGGATTTATACTATGTCAAAAACTAACAATTTCGTTGTTATATTGATATTATTACACACTAATGGTGTTGGTGATATTTTTCCTCTCATATCAAAATAGAACAACTAATTAGATAATAAAAACACACGGGAATTAAAACTGCATGTCGATAAATGTGCAATTAATCTAACACCTTTATACAGGGTTTACACATTTTTTCACAAAACTTAAAGTTTCAAGATGCAAATTCATATTATACCCTTCTTATCAAATTATAAACCACAATTATAACTGTTAATTGCATGATCAAAAAGCTAAAACACTTTCTATATTAGAGTTATGGAAAGTATATGAATCACAAGTAGTTGATTCATCTATTATTACATATTAACCATACCGAATTTTTTTAGTATCACAATAATTGTTATATGAGCATACAATCAATGAAATACCTACATCATTCATAATAAATTTTAAATTCCACCGCTTAACGCGGGTTCTGCTAGTTTTAATACGGAATACGTAAATTTAAGAATTTTGAGAAACTAAAAATGTAACATATCAATATTTTCTTTATATCCTATTGTTTAACATTACAAACCTTTCCTTTTAGTGCTCTTGACAACACATATGATTGCCCAATATATTTTATGAAAAAAAGTTAATGATCTTCTTACCCGACATTGAGAAATCGATGATCTTGAATGACGAACAATTGATTAAAGACAAAAGATCACAAAAAAAGATTCGACATGATTTTAAAAAATTAAAATCAATGATTAAAAATTCGCTTCCTCAAGTATGTCGGAAAATATTGATTTATTTCGCATTTTTCTCGAATTGTTTATATTATTCGTACTTCTGAGTAGCAGAATCCCATCGCCATTTACAAATTTTTCACTGTAATTGCATCTCTTCTCTTCTCTTCTCATGTATATACATATACATCTCTTCCCTTCTCAAATTCAACATTCCTCTCAACATCACGCAAGTATACACTGTAAATTTTCTCCTAAAAGAATTATACCTTCTACAGTTAATCGCACACAACATTTTGCAAATTGAAAACCCTAATCAGGCCAAAGTTAGGGTTTCTATACGTTAAACACACACACGCAATCACCTTTGAATATCGAGTTGAATGTAATATGAAATTGAGGGAGTATATGATATGTAGCGATAAAACTAACAACAGTTACTGTAAAAATGGGGGAATCAAAAGCTTGGAGGTATAATGGCGGTGTGTTAGTGTTAGCTAATAATAGTACTAATAATCGTAAAAAGGTTAGGTATAATCAGAACGCGAAGTGCTGTTGTCGGTGGTTATGGCCGCCGGTGGATACGGCGGCGATGGGCAGAGGACAACGGCGGCGGATCTCGTGGTCGGTGGTTTGTGGAGTGATTTTGTTTGTTTTAGGATTAATTTCGTTGTTTACCGGTCACGTGGCTACGAATCTCGAGTGGTACTCTCAGAAACTTGTTAAACATCGGTTATGGTATAATAAAATGGTATACATCTCTTTTACACTTTTGTTCTATTATGCAAATATATTAGATTATGTCGAGTATTTGATTGTGTATTTATATGTGATTACTTGTTTCTTAAGTTATTTGTGATCTTATAGAGCTAGTTAATGCTTGTCATTTATTTGTTGGTGGTATCATGGCTGTTATGCTTAGGTGTAATATTTGAGCAACATTGTATAGAGTTGTATTATTGGCGTTGCTATCATAGCTGTGTTACTAAACAACTAGGAGTGCAAATGGAACCGATTTACGTGTTTGCAAACAGTTTAAATTGTAATTGACACCTTCAAAAATCTAGGGTGGGTTTGGTCATGGACCAATTGACATTTGGAAATCCAAGTTCTCAAAGTTCTATTACGGATGCAGTGAAAGAGGCCCTCATTATGCACGTAAGTTGTCTCAGTCCATCAACTTAAAGTCTTGTATGCCATGGGCTGAATTTCAATTAAAGTATATTTCCACATTTGAAATTACCTTTATATACGGTCATAAGAACAGCCGTTAAAATTTACCGGGGTAATCCCCTTTACCCGTAAGAACAGCTGTCAACATAATAACATGTAAAAATTGGTAAGTGGCACTTGATATGTACTAAGTGTAAATATTTCCTTTCTAAATGATTTGAAGCAGTAGTATGGAATCTAATTTTAGTTAGAGTTCAACACTTATAGCACCTCTCTCAAGAGCTTATGTTTTAAATTTATATCATTTGCTGTCTTGGTTCACAATTGAGCTCCGGAAATTTCAAGATCCTTATCATATTGTTTGAAGTCAACGTTTATTGCTTAAAGTGGTTGCATACACAGCTCCTGTTCGTGAACTACAGTCAAATGGCTATCTACTTATTGCTGCCAGCGGAGGACTGAACCAGCAGCGAACTGGAGTAAATTTTCTGTCTTTTCTCTTTCTGTAATCTCAAACTGTTATTCGTTTGTGGTTATCTATTATTTATTTTTCATTGTCATATTTGCTCAGATAACCGATGCTGTAGTGGTTGCACGGATCTTAAATGCTACTTTGGTCATTCCTGAGTTGGATCATAATTCATTTTGGAAGGATGATAGGTGAGTTTGATGATATTAGTTAAAGATGTCATAAGTTGCTTTGTGTTCACATTGCTATCTAACCTTCTTTTATTTTTGCAGTGACTTTGCAAACATTTTTGATGTTAATTGGTTTATCTCTTTCCTTGCAAAAGATATTCCTATTGTCAAAAGGGTCCCCAATAAATATATGCGATCACTTGAGAAACCCCCATACACCATGCGTGTACCACGGAAATCAGAACCTCAATATTACCTCGATGAAGTTCTGCCCATACTCTTGAGGCGACATGTGAGGAAACTGTGCACATTACTTGAATTGTGATGTTTTGATGTCGAGCCTTTTAATTAGAGGTGGAAATACGGGCAGGTTTCTTGGGTTGGGTAACATGTCAAAGTACGTACTTATTTGTTTGTGTCACAACTGTCTGGTTGGGTTGACTCAAAACACTTCTTTCTTCTTCTTATAACATAACCGAAAATAACCTATGCACATTAGTAAATGTATTGAGGTTCCCATCTCTAATTGAACCTTTTATTCTTCATTTACATTTTAAAAGTACTATCTGCCAAGCAATGTATTAAGCGAAATCTGGTCTGCTGCTATGCATGTTATGGCTTTTGATATGTGGTGATGAACATATGCAGGTTGTTCAGCTGACAAAGTTTGATTATAGGCTTGCTGGTGACCTTAATGAAGAGCTACAGAGGTTGCGATGCCGGGTCAATTATCATGCTTTTCGTTTTACCAAACCGTTACACAATCTTGGAAATAAGTTGGTGATGAATATGAGGAGGATGGCAAATCGCTACATCGCTGTTCACTTAAGGTTTGGCTTTTTTGTTGACGTCATCCTGGTATCAATCGTCGTGAACCCGAGAATACTAAAAAGACTCCAATAGATGAATATTGATAAATGGGTAACAGTTATGGGTATTTGAATTTTGAAATGCCCAAAAAATTCAACTATCAAGTATGCACTTTGATATAAATAAAAATATGCACCATGTGTCAACTACCAGGGTAAAATCTTGGTCGAACTCATGTGGTTGTCCGTTGTCAGCTTGTCCCAAGTTTTCTGTACTTTTTGGCTTTCGGTAATTAGGGCTTGAGTTTTGGAGAGATTTTGCAAGTTATTAATCATGATGGAACATGTGCATGGAGTTTTGGTAGAATAATGGAGTGAACATCACCGGATAAAACGATTCCATTTTGAAGTGTTGAAGGAATATAACGACTAATATTTTATTAACATCACACATAACTAACTAAAAATCAATAAAACTAACTTTTTACGTTCTCTCTTTAAAAGACAGATGATTTAAGAATATGCATAATTTCTTGTTTTATTATTATTATTGTAATTATTAATTATCATTATTATTGTTGCTGTTCTTGTTATTATTATCACTACCGCCACTACTTTGTGAAATAGCTGTTAATGGGACAAAAAAACATAAATATAGTGAACTTCTTTTGTACCTCCTTTCATCCCGATTGCATGTAATTATAGCCTTATTCATTCTAGTCGTAACTCTGATGGTCTATTGCTCTTTGTATGATAGGTTTGAACCTGATATGCTTGCATTTTCTGGTTGTTACTATGGTGGTGGTGATAAAGAGAGATACGAGCTTGGTGAAATCAGGAAAAGATGGACGAATTTGCCTGTGAGTTTTCTGCTTTTCAATTTATCTTTTTGACTTGTTCCCCGCATGCTACCTACATTAGAGCCTTAGAGATGACAAAACAGTTTACACATTTCTGTTTCTTACTTCAAAGTTTAATAGTTGATAAATTTGATCGTGAAATAACATATATTATAAAAATATGATATAATATTCTTTACTCAAGTGATTAGGAGTTCTGTATTCATTTGTATACTCGTCGAATGACTTAAAATCTGCTTTACCCGTTTGACCCATTCTTAGTCTAGTTAATACCTTCAATGAAATCCGGTGACCCGTTAGAGATATCAGATGACCCAAATTGACCCATTTTTAAGTAGTTGCCTAGTGGGGGTTGAAATGCCACCTATGTCACTGTGTGCTACATGATACGATGTCTCTGTTTTATGTAATATCTGTTTGCTTTATCCAAGAAAGATGGACTTTCAGCACCCATTTAATATGTGGACTACTAGTCAGATGTCTAAATTGTCCCTCGGTCAGACATGGTAGAGAAATCACGTGGACCACAAATAATCTTATTGATGTTCACAATCACCCTAGTGAGCAAAGGGGTAAGCTGTGATGGAAACTTTGCCCAATAAGTAGATGCTACTTACAATTTGGGATCTTACATGAAGGGCATTGTTGTATTCTGACGGAGGAACAACAATTCATGCTGATAAACATATAAGTGCAATGGCATGAACATATTTTTTTCACACTATGTGTACTTGACATGTACAAATTCCAGATGCTTGGAGGTATCTTTCTACTTGTTCCATATGCATACCATAATTGTTGGAACAAGAGGTGGTACCATGAGCGGGTCCTATAGGTGGGTAATGGGTCTAAAGTCAAAATGAGTTATTTTGGTATGGTTTGGGCGGGGTTGAAGTGAATCACTTTCTGTCGATAAAAATATATTCTTTAATAATTAAGTAGTTTAGTGTGTCAAATAGGAATCCACGAAAAAGTATTACGGAGTATTTCAATAGTAATAGTTTTATGAAAGATTAAAACCATAGGAGGTTTTATGCATTAATTATAGGGAACCAACCCCATTGCGGGGCCCACAGACCAGTCCCACACTTCATCATTGGGACATTGAGCATGGACCAGTCCCGGACTACTAGTCCATGATAGTAGGGACAGGTAATTGTGATTAGCGTGTTCCATATAGTTGACAAGAATAATATATTTTATTGAAAGTTTAAGGATTAAAATATAGTGATAAAGGTGAAGGTTAACATATTAAATCACTAACCAAGTTAGTGAATGCTTATAGATTAATAAGATTCAAGGATTTAAACAAGACAAAAAATAGTAATAAATATAGATTGAAACGTAAACTGGATAAAAGTTAAAAGTTAAAATATTGTTAATAATAATTTGTTTTTAGAAAAAATTCAGATTGAAGTTAAACAATCATTCATATAGATTCAAAATAAAAAAACAAAAGATTCCATTCTTTTACCTTTAAGGGCATGAACGTAATTTCCTTTCTTTAAAAGCTTAAGGCAATAAAGAAAAAGCCTATATGCTTTATAATGTGTTACGGAGTGTGTGTGTGTGTGTGTGTGGTGGAATGATCCAGAGGGAAGTGCATTTTTTGGGGGAAGGGGGGAAGCGTTAGTACTCATCAAGAAGCATATTACCTTCACTCATACAAATCTCGAAAAAAGCAAACTGAAATTTAGTAAATGTTAATCAGAATCTATGCTATGAATTTTAAGCCTTGATAAATTCTTTCTGAATGTTATAACATCGATTTATGAATATTAGATCCAAATCCGTTAATATGCATCGCGGTGAATATTAGTTAATATGCATTGTGATGAATATTAACAATAAAAATATTTTTCAAATAATGTGAAGTTTTAATATGCATCGTGATGCATATTAGTTAATATTCATCACAATGAATATTAACAATTTATTATATAAATATTCATCAACTAATGTTATGACTTAAAAATGAAATTCATTCGTTAAAATATTCTTTATAGCATCGATTTTGATTACTATTTTATTTACCGATAAAAATAATTTTTTGTTGACGTTTTGATCGATAATTGTAATAAGCTTCTTGATGAATACTAACCCTTCCCCCCGAAAAGGCACTTCCCTCTTGATCACTACCCTATATAGTGGCATGATCCAGAGGGAAGCGCATTTTTTGAGGGAAGGGGGGAAGCGTTAGTATGCATCAGGAAGCATATTATCTTCACCCATACAAATCTCGAAAAAAGCAAACTGAAATTTAGTAAATGTTAATCATAATCGATGTTATGAATGTTAAGCTTCCTTAATAAATTATTTCTTCAAGTTATAGCATCGATTTATGAATATTAGATCCAAATCCGTTAATATGCATCGCGGTGCATATTAGTTAATATGCATTGTGATGCATATTAACACTCAAAATATTTTTCAAATAATGTGAAGTTTTTAATATGCATCGCGATGCATATTAGTTAATATGCATCACACTGCATGTTAACAATTTATTAGATAAATATTCATCAATTAATGTTATGATTTAAAAATGAAATTCATTTGTTAAAATATTCTTTATAGCATCAGTTTTGATTACTATTTACCGATAAAAATATTTTTTTGTTGACGTTTTGATTGATAATTGTAATATGCTTCTTGATGCATACTAACGCTTCCCCCCTTCCCCCCAAAAAGGCACTTCCCTCTCGATCACTACCCTATATATATATATATATATATATATATATATATTATTTACCCGTTTCCCTTTTACAGTAACCTGAATTATATATTATTTGTTTGATGATATTTGTGTTTTATTAGGAAGCAAGTACCGATGGAGAGCGGAAAAAGTGTCTCCTTACACCTTATGAGGTTGGGCTGATGCTGCGTGCACTTGGTTTTAATAATGACACTTACATCTACGTTGCATCTGGTGAAATTTATGGCGGTGAAGAAACTTTGCGGCCTCTTCGGGAACTTTTTCCGAATTTCTACACAAAGGAGATTCTGGCTAGTGAAGAGCTCGAGCCTTTTCTTTCTTTCTCGTCTCGTCTTGCTGCCATAGACTATATTGTTTGTGACGAGAGTGATGTCTTTGTGACAAATAACAATGGGAATATGGCCAAAATTCTTGCGGGTCGAAGGTATGCATGCCAAAATTTACTTACGTAAAAAATCTCTTCATTTTAAGTATTGTGAATCATTATACATGCATCTTGTTATTCATGAGAAGATGACACTTTACTGATACATTGCTTAAAGAAACTGTTGTTTAATTATTCACTACAACCATCTGTTGAAAATTGTCATTAGAGGTGGCATGCTTGATGGGTTGGGTCCACTCGTTAACACTTTAATTTAAGGTCTTGAGTAAAACGCTACAGGAGGTTGCAGCTTGTATGCGTTTAAAAAGGTGTTGATCAATTTCAACCCATTGACCCGTCCTAGTTATAAGCAACCCAATTTGACCTGCTTATAAATAGTTTGATGGCACCTTTAAATGCAATCTTCATTTCTTTGGTAAGTTTACATTACATGCTAACATTAAGCATGTGCCCTTCAGTATCAATTCAACTTTATTGATAATGTCAGTTTGGAGGCTGTTTGGGGTCTATGGGCCCTCCCAATGTAGTGTTGTCATCGAAGTTAAGTTAGACGATTGATGAACAGTGAAACAGTTCTCTTCAACTACGAAGCTAGTCAAATATTGGACAGAGAGATAGTTTAAAGTAGCTTTAGTTTTGACCAAATATCGATCTCTGTAAAATATAGTTTGTAGTGATCACAATTGGCAAAGAGGTAAGATATGATTAAAACGATGCAAGTAAGGTGCTTTTATGGGTTGTGTAGTTTAGAATTATTCCAAATGGGAGAATGAAGGGAAGAGGACATGTGACAAGTGACAAGTAAATACTAAATTTGTGCTTGTGATGGGTTCGACTAGCTGCAGTTATCATAGTTGTTTCTTGTGATTTCTAAGATATTGCAACATATCTTGGTTGGAAAAGTTCTCATGTTAGAATTACATATTTGTCCAATATTATCGCATATGAATCAAATTGATATAGTACCTAGAGATAGCAATTTCAATGCATATATTATTTGCATAAAAATAGCTCAAATCGACCTGTTTTTGTTTGATATCATATGAAATATAAAATTTCATGTAACTATGAAGCAGGCCAAATCGTTCGAACATTCTTCTAATATGTGGGAAATAGTAACAACTTGTACAGTTGGATCCACAATGTTCTTCTAATGTCTTCATTGATCTATTTGCTTAAAATTATGTGCATGTTTAGATGCTGTTTCTTTTGTTTGAATTATATCCAACCAACTTACTGAAGCTAACTCGTCACAATACCTCTTTTAAAGGAGGTACATGGGGCATAAAAGAACCATCAGACCAAATGCGAAAAAGCTCAGTGCTTTATTCTTGCGAAGAGAAAAGATGCCATGGACTACTTTCTCTAGCAAAGTGAAATCAGCCCAAAGGGGATTTATGGGTGAACCAGATGAGGTGAAACCTGGACGTGGCGATTTCCACGAATACCCTTCTTCATGCATCTGCAAGAAACCCTTCAGATTAGCTGACCCTGATAGCAATGTAACCCAAACAGAAACAAAAATTATCTCCACCCATGAAGCAGAATCCGAATATGGGCGTAATGAAGAAGATCAAGGTGTCAATAGTACTCAAGGATTAGATCATTTAAAGTTTGAAAGTGTGATGACCAGAGATAATGATACATCATCGTCACTAGAAGAGAAGGAAGATGATGACTTTTTAGCTGACTAGGTGCAACGAAGCAACATGATAAAGGTATGTTCTCTTAAAGAATTCAGTTCTCAATGCAATCTATCATCATGACTTGAAAACGCCAAAAGGAACACTCTAGTTTGTAAGTATGATCAACTTATAACAATTTTAGATATATTAACACAAAAAGGTTAAATAATAAGTAAAAATAAACGGAACCATCAGACATGGCACTTCTGGTTAAAATTTGTTTGTTATTCTTCTGCAAAAGTATTTAATTATTTTTGAGTATTTTCCAATAACAATGGAGTAGAATTTTTTAACAAGTTGTAATTCAATTTTTGAAATTAGTTTTTCAACTCTATTGACCTAAGCTGGATTTATTATCCGTATATGATTTGTGCAGAGTTTGGTTCAAGCGGCGCTGAATTTTACCCTGAGGTGGGCATTAGAATTTAAGCCACACAACTCAAGAAGTGGCTTTATGTTTACTTAAATGTTTGTAAATGAAAATTTGCAACTATTTGGCTGCATTTTGTAATGTATAATAGACACTAGCTTTACCAAGTATTCACGGTATCTTACTATTGTAACCCTGGGCGTTTTATGTATCAATAAAGGATGTGCACAGCTGCCTAAAGGAAAGAAAAGTAGATAAAGGATTGCATATATATTTTCATGATATCATTTGTTGTCGAGTTCAGGTGTCCAAATGTAAATAAGATGACATTGTCAAATCAACATTTAGGCTGGTTGAGTTTGTCTAAGGAAATAATATTTTGTATTAGTCGAGTTAATCTTTAATGGTTTGTCTCTAACCGTGATTTGAAGTACACTAGATTATTACTTGTGCAGTGTACGATTATGCTATAAATTATTTAATTTTTCATAAAGTTGATTAGTTAATGGTGTTGCAAGAAAATAGAATTCGGCCATGAGAGTAAAAATATAATAAGTAAAGTATTAATTGTAGACAGACAGGCTACCAAAAGGACAAACTAAAAACCTGGAAAAAAAATCAATTTAGCAAGTCAAATAAGTATTTGGAGCGTTGGCGTCATCATGAGGACAACCATAGTTATTAAAAGACTTTTGAGATTATGCAAAAAGAAAAATTATAAGTAAAAAACTCGATGCTATCGTTGGTTAGATATTATGAGTCATTACTTGATTTGAAGATTTAATACTTGCGTATTGGTCCTTCGTAGGTTGCATGACAAAATGGGGCATGACATAGAAATGTCTTGGTAGATAAACATATGGATAACAAATAATAATCAAATTAGTATCAAAATATCAAACAACGATAAATCACTACGAACATACCATACAAGATAAAGAAAGTAGATCAATAACCAATGATATCATTACCTTTATAAGTTTCTGGAACAACTTATATGAAACCTCGGCCACAAAATCATATATAAAATCAACATGATCATACCCAACAATTTTGATCAATCATCAATCATGAAAATATTAAATAAGTGTTAAATAAATATAAGAACACATATACAAGTAAACAAACATGTCAAAGATGTTGGGACAATTAAAATAAGGATTTTGCTATTTGTCACCCTTAGGTCTATGTTTAAGAGTTAAGTTTATGCTTTCAGGGGTGGTAAATAAAGGTGGTTGAAAGAGTATATTTAGGGGGTGAGTGGTTATTATTAAGGTACAAATATTCAATGCATGTCAGAATTTCTTATTCATAGCCCTAAGGGCTACATATAGCATTATTTTCCTTAAGATATTATAGAGAAGAAGTAATAAACGTTGGGATAATAAATACTCCACCAAAAATGAAGCGTTACTCCCTTTAAGACATGATAGAACGGTTCTGTCTATTGACCAATAAAAGCAAAACCGCTTGCAAATTTTTGGCGGGAAATGGAGACGTGACATTACATGATTATGACATAATAAGAGTCTAATTATCCATTTTTATTATGTTGGATAGATAGATAGATACAGGTTTTGCAGGATGTATTATGATACTCGTATTTTGTTCGTACACAATCAATGGACACAGGTGTGGCTCGAGGGTAAAGCCAGTGAAGCTACCGCTTTAGGCCCCCGAATTTCTAAGGCCCCAAAATTATCAATGTCATGTATTAGTATAGTATAACGACAAAGATCTTCAATATATTATTGTCTTTTAAGGTGTTGAAGTATATAAGCCTTTAAGAGATTAGACCCAATCTATGTGAGAAAACGACATTATAAGGCCTCACAAGAGTTTTAAATCGTAATATCTTAGGACCATTGTAATTGATAAAACGACTAGGCTTATTTTTTGTTACTTAGATCCAAGTCTTTTCGTGAAAAAGGGTTTCACGTTTCATTTTCATGTCTTTAAATGCAATCTTCAATTTATATTGGCTAGCAATAAAGTATCTTAGTCATTTTTTTTATATTTTCACACGATTGAATTCTCTAGTCATTCTTTAGGCAATACCATTTATCAAATTGTTCAATAACTATCTCAATCATAGAAACATGACTCGTGGTTAAGTGGATTAATTAATTTGAATTGCGTAATGAGCTTAGTCTAATATTTTACATAGTTTGTGATTGTTAAGGATTTTACTGGGGCTATGTTTAAAAGTGTAATTGTTCTAAATATAACCGTCAACCTTTATAATAGACTGTCAACTTCCTAATAACCATCAACCACATTCAATTAAATAGTAAATTTTAACAAATTAAGTTAGTTATTTAAACATTTTTTACCAACAACCATATATTAACTAATCATAGCCCTAAACACTTTGTATAGCAAAATTATTACTTAACGATTAGGCCTCATGTTTTGAGTTAGCTTTATACCCCTAAATACCTTGAGCCGCTCCTGAATGGACGCCTCCCCGACATATCTTGCAACGTCTTCAATAGCATGCTCTTACTTCGCCTGCTTTTAATATGAATCAAGTTTTTTAGTACGTAAG
Source organism: Pseudognaphalium luteoalbum (assembly GCA_963422505.1). NCBI lineage: Eukaryota > Viridiplantae > Streptophyta > Magnoliopsida > Asterales > Asteraceae > Pseudognaphalium > Pseudognaphalium luteoalbum. Next base: position 12,077,296 of record OY730192.1, on the reverse strand, counting down.
TGATTGGACTGTCAAATACTTCAATAGATGATGCTTGTATATCTTACCTTTGATGTTTGTAACAGTTGCCTCTTTTAATAAAATACGGAGTATTAATTAAAGATTTAAGCCATTTAAGATGAACAAATCTTATTCGGAATGATCCCCATAATGGGTTGAAATCACTACCTCTAACTATGACCAAGCAAGTATTCTATAGTTCTACAGTAACATCTACAAAAGACTGCAGCAAGATTGATTACAAATATGCTGCTAAGCCAGTCAAAAGGCCCCGCAAGTTGAAATAGTTAATAATCGTCATTTAAGGATACAGTGACATAACTCATAAGACTCCTTAAAAAGTAAAACGATAATAATCAACATAAGAGCTTGACATGATGAACCTGATAAAAGATTACAGCTAACAAACAAAAAATCAATTATGAACATCTTCTACTAAAGCTAAAAGATTCTTCTACATGCTCAGTACAGCAGCAGAAAGGACGTGATTAGCCTTTCCCTAGTTCTATCTTTCTTCTCTACTTAGTTATACACACATACTATTATTGGATGCTCCTACAATCGAACAAGGCTTTCATATGCATAGAAACTCCTTTCAGGCATTGTTTGTGGTTCCTGTAAAACATTAGGTAACAAAGATGATATGATCAGTTGACCGAGCGATAATTAAGATATACACATACATGTCCTTCTTAAAACTCTATTACAATATTGTCTTCATTTTAAATGGTAAAAAGTTTATAAACTCCCAATACATTTTGGTACAAGTTCACATTACTTCCATATCAATTTACTAAATTCACTATCTTCAGACTAGGCATTTTATATTTCTGATACTTACCAAAGAACCATATACTTGTGTAAAAAATGATTGTGAACAATATGCTAATAACCATATGTTAAATACCTTTTGGAGTAACCTTGCTTTGGCTTCTTGGAGTAGAATGTGAAGCAGCAGGTACCTTTGAGATAGTCATAGAAGTTTGCAGACCTTCTAATAGCTGTAAGCAAACAATTTGATTATTATTCTAAAGTCTAATCTCAATAAGGTCTAATGCGTCAAACAAAATACGTGGCCAAATAAGGAACGAGTCAAGTGAGCTGAGTGGTTCAAACAGGTTTAAGGTAACCAGAAGTTATTGTGTGCCCCTACTTAAAATTTTATATTTTTGTTTGCTCATTTTGATCTTTGGAATTGGTTAATGGACTAAATATAAATAAAATGGAGAAAAATCGTTTTCTGGGTCGGGACAACCCTAGCCCATTTTATGTTGTACAAAATATAAGTTTTTTCACCTAAACCTTCTATGATCCATTATCCAACCTGCTCGACGTGCCATCTTTAACATTTACAAAACTTTAATTACAGACTCACCCTTGATGTCGGCTGCATTTTACGATTTGATCTTCGGGGCTCCACAACTTCTGGAAGTGATCTTTCAACTTTAGCTGCATTTCCGCCCGTAGGTGCAAATTTACGTTTGTTCGATCGCTCAGGTTTAGCGGAAACTCCCTTCTGTTGCTCTTCAGGAATTGATACTGAAGAAACTAGATCGGACTGTCCTGGTGCATCCTCAGACTTGGAAGAAGTGATCTCCTTCTGATTTTGATGACCTGCTTGGTTCTCACCATCACTGATAGAATCCGTGCTCATTTTATTTGTTAAATTATTTTCACGGGTTGTAGATTTAGGCAAAGTCAACGGTCTACCAGTGGATATCGGCGGTCTTCTAGACTTGACCAGTCTTGATTTGGTTTCAGCAGCTTGTTTCTCTAACGAGTCACTTCTAGAGTTGTTTTTCCATACACGTGATCCTGGTGCTTGAGGGATCAAATATTTGGTAAACTTGACTGAATCATGTGGGATGTTATTCTTGTTGCTGACATCAGCAACATAATGTCTGCTTACATCCATAAATTTCTGTTTCTTTCCAGGTTTAGGAACACCAAAAACTACACCTGTACCTTCCTTTTGCAAGCCACTCTTCAGTGTTCTAGAAGAAGCAACTTTCTTATTGTTTCTAGTGCTACCAACACTAAATACAGTTTCATGGTTAGATAAAGATAGTGTATTTGATTCTTCTTGTTTCCTAGGGTCAACATGGTCACGGCTTTCTGATGATCCCTGGTTCGTTTTACTCACCAAAACAGGACTTCCCACTTTCAATCGCTTTTCCTGTGGCGAATCACCCTACAAGCAGATGAAAATTAGCCTAGACAGCACATGGAACAAAACGTATACCATATAAACAGAGGTGGAAAATTGGGTAAGAGGTCAAAATTAGTATACTTCGATTTAGGTTGAAACAGGCAAGTTGGGTCGACCTGAAGAACTTTTTCTTAGATTATTATTTTGATTTTCTTTTTAATAATTAGTTTGTCAGATATGATTACAGAAACTGCAGTAAAACATATTCATCTTTTACTATTACCATGTAGAGCGATTTGAGATATTGTATGCATCAAAAAATACGCTTTCGACCCATTTCACCTGTTTGCTTTTTAACTATTTTTTAATGAAAAAAATCATGCTAGACCTGATAAAGATAAAACATAACCCGCAAGTAAAGAAATCGGAACTGCAACCACACTATATAATTTATAGAATAACTAAAACTGACCTGGGAAGAGAGACGCTTATCAGATGTATGGCATTCAATCCACTTGCCATCCTTCCAGGCGAGAGTTGGACGAACAAACCATGATCGAACGACTGATGTCTCTCCTTGAGCTACGAACATCCAAAACAATAGGAAATAAACCAGTCAATATTAAATGAGCACATAGCATAAGTTTCAGCATAAGAGATGGTGGCGTTTTTGACGTATCTATGGGTAAACAGATCGATTTGGGTTACATGTAGCTTCTAACAAGTCAAATTGGCAAAACATATAAATATAAAATTGATAACAGATACGAAATATCAGAAATGTATTTTGCATCCAAAATGCATAAAACCTCCTAAATTGTTAATCGATCCTAGTGTATTATTAGGAAATATATATATTGTCTTTATTATTTAATAGTTTATATAGGGATATTATATAATTAGAAAAGTACTATACTATTAGGACCTTATTTTATTAGATAAGTCTTAGAGAGCAAATTATGATTTATCTATATAGAGGCTTGATCATTGTATCTTATTATGCTGAATATGAATGAAAAGTGATTTCGTGTCATCGGGAGAGTGATTTACTTCTCGAAAGTAAGTCAACCGGGAGAGCCGGTCAACCTCTCGAACGTCGACTATTCTATCTTTTTGTTTTATTCAATATTTCATTTAAATTTAGTAGATTAATCAGGTTGGTGCGTATCAACTGTTTACAATTCCCTGTTTATTCTTATAATAATAATGTTTCTTAAATCAAAATAAAAATATTTATTATTGGTAAGATTCAATAAAAGAAACGACAAAGGTGTCCATGGGCCAACTGTACACCTTTGACCCTTTATAAAGATTACCCTTTTGACCTGTTATCCAACTCATCCATTTCAAACCAGCACTGCAAAATCAAACCATACAATATACCTGAAAATTGAACAGTTAGAGATGTAACATCAATCTTGTTTGTCTCCATGACCACTCCCTCACGCCAGCTGCAGTATTAGAAAGTATTCAAGAAATTACATGCTCAAGATTCAATGCATCCAATAGAAAATAAACAAGCAAGATTTTTGGTGGATTATATCCTTCCTGGAAATAAGTATATCATGTAATCAGTATACCAAGTTGTTGCACCGGAGGAGAAACCTAGTATTTCAATTTAGTTCACTGTTTGTTTAGGAGTTGTTGTCTGGTTATGAATCCAATACAAAAAAATAGTTCTCATGGAAAAAATCCATCCCCACGGGTATGGACCCCCAGAAAGGGCCCTTCTGCACTCAGAGGGGTTGCTTCCACACATATACTATTCCTTGTATGCACATCAGTAATTATTTTATAGAAGTGGCAATTTCAACTTTATAGAAGTGGCAATTTCAACCTACTTACTTGTTATATTTTATCTTTAACGGGTTAAAAAGGCTTATATAAAAGATGATCAGCCAAATTGATAATAGGTCGATCGGGTTGAAAGGTCCCCAAAAACATAGCTTTAAGACATAAAACCTTTATAACCATATTTTTAATAAATTAGAATATCATTGGAATATTTTTTTCGTTTCTGTTTTCACATTACACAAAATTATCTACAAATTATACAAGTAATATTTGTACTAGCTAGGTAGTTCAAGTTAGCCTGACCCATACAAAAAATGACCCGTTTTAACCCATTCCATTACCAAACCCTTATACACCACCCTTTTTGCCACTTCTATTATTTTCTTTTTCCTTCAAAGAAACATACCGGTCTTGTATCCACACATCAACCCGATCTCCACTAGACCACGCAAAATTTGTTGAAGCTGTCCTACGTCTCTTTCTAGTTCCTTCTAGACGCATGGTAGTCACAGGGTGGGCAACACGTATCTTAGGTACCTCAGTGCCCCCAACTTCAAGTGGAACCCATTCTGTTAATTGCCCTGAACATAAAAATATAATAATCATCGAAGTATCCAATGTTATGTAAGCTAAATTGTAAAACCAATATCCAAACAGACACACTAACAAAGTACAGCACAGTCTACCATCATCTGATTGGATTTCTGTGTAGGAAACAAGGGCTTTTCCATCCTTCAAATCCAATACTTTAGCTCCAAACCAGGCACCATTATGTTTATCATCATCTTTGTAAACCTAAAACACAATTAATTTGACATAAATGAGATTTAAAGATGGAAATAACCATGCATGAAATGTAGAGGAGGCAATTTCGAAACATTACGTATGGAATGATCAATTTTATTGAACAGATCAGATAGGCTGAAAGATTCGAACGGTTTAGAAGTTGCCCAAAGTGTTATAGCCCCCTAAATTTTATATTTTAAAGAAAATAGACTATTATTGAACTAAAGTATTCTTTGTAACCATATTCATCGCATTGATAATAGATTAAAATACCTAAAAAGAAGTTTGCATGTCAACCTTACCCATTAGCCAACCTACCTGCCCCGCCCATTTTGCCACTTTAAGTGAAAGAACACACAGAATGACAGAAGTATGAAATTAACAGGACAATATTGGCTAAACTTTCAGTAGCACTAGCATGTTACCTCAACAAGACAGCCTTCCTTGATATTACACTCATTCAAAGTGACTGAAGAAACTTTAGGCTCGGATTGACCAACAGCAGAAGTACCAGCCGATGCGATCTCCGCTTCAGGTACAGCACCAACGGATTGTGACATTTCAGGACCTTTACGAACCCTAGGCTTTCTTTTATCTTTTCCATAGCTTGTAAAAGGAACTGAAATGCCATCATACCCCTTTCCAGATGAACCAAGGTCCGTAAGCGTATTTCCTTTATCGGGCACTTCAGTGGTAGATTCAACATTCTTTTTCTCGGTACCATTAATATTTCCTGCAGCCAAAGTATCCTGTTGCTTGGATGCTAACCAGGGAGTCTTCCAGTAACCCTCAGGACCCGCTTCAACCAAATCCCTCAAGGACATTGGTTCACTCATTGCAACAATTTTCCCTGCTTGAGATACTGCTTCAGCTGCCATCTCAGCAGCTTTTATTAATGCATCAGGAGTAGCTTTATCAAGTCCATTAACAAGTGTAATCATGCTGTCTTGATCAAGATTTTGACTTTTATTTGATAAAAAAACATCGACCATTGACAATGCTTGGTCAGCAATATCTGATGCAATTTTAGCAGCAGCTGCAGCCACCTTAGCAACAGAAGCAGCTGCTGCTATTGATACAGCTGACGATACTAGCTTTGCTTCATCATCAGGACCATAATTACATTGTTTTTCCAGCTGGCTCCATACCTTGTGGCATTGACTTGCTGCATTAGCAGCATGCTTATTAGCCTCCTCTGCTTGTGTCTTTGACTCCTCAACCTTAGTTAAAGTCTCCTCTGACATTACCACTTTCTCCACTTTTTGAGGAAGATACGGAGGAGCGTGCAATAGGGAAGGAGTAGCCTTTTTCCTTTTTCTGCCTTTTGAATTACTGGAAGGCTCAGGAGACGATGCAGGAGCAGAGTTCTGAACATTTACATTAGATGTGTGCTTTATACCTGAACCACCCGTTTCATTGACTGGGGTCACTTTCACTGGCTCAGTTACATGTAATGGGGGAAAATGAGGGGTTGGGTTGAAAGCGGGAATTGGAGAAGCAGCTATCCATTGACCAGCAAAAGGTCCCTGAGATAACCAAGAAGGGTTAAGAGCACTAAAATTCTGCATTGGTGAATTTTGATAAGGATTTAGAGGTGAAAGTGGTTGATGATAATCAGGACGCGCTGTTTTTGGCATGCCACTAGACTGCAAATTATTAGAAGCACTAGGGACTTTCCATAGAGGTGATGAGAGGGGAATCATGGGAGTAATAGTTGGTGGGGTACCCTGGTTGGCTACTGCTCCAATAGGTGAAGATGTAATTTTATTTTGGGCAGAAGGATGTAATATTCCTTGATCGGCTCTATTACCTGCAATTGCAAGATTCGAAAGGAGTTCGTACAATATAAGACACTATAAAACATGTCAGTTTTAACAAGAGTCTAAAAAGCAATTTTTTACTCTGGTAAAACATATTGATTAGGGTTGACCCACAACACTGAATTGTCCAAGAATTATAAATGTAAAATGTTATCACATTGTACATCAAATATGATTACAAGTATTATATTTTTTCAACTTTGACCATCAGAATATGGATAATATACTTTAATTAATAAAGATACATTTTAGGCTACTTTCAAATTGTGACCATTTGTCAGGTTTCTTTTTAGCTAATGAATTTTTTTAATCAGTTTGACATGTCAGAAACAAAACATAACCCGAATCAGCCCGTTCGTAAGAAAATGGGTAAAACCTTTACTAAATATCATATATGACCTGATCGTGGTTGCACAGGGGTATTAGATTTAGGCTGGGATTTCTGGACATGAAGTCTTTCTAAACAAGCACGCCAAACACCCTCCCAGGTTCGTCCACCATCTGTACGCAACACAACAAGACATCAAAATTAGGTTTCTGAATCAATATGTAGAATGACTAAGCTTTACTTCATTTACCAGACTGCCCAAACGCTGCAATCATATGAGGCTCTTCAGGTGGAGACCCTGATCTGCAACCAACAACATCGCCAATGTTTCATTATTGCACATTAAAAAATATAGACTAATCTATATTAGATATTCGTTGTTTATAAAGAATGCTACATGATCAATTTTGGTTCCAAACCACATTCTTTTTACAAACTTGAACACCAATTTTTATCTCTCATCATCATTCAATTTAGTCTACAGCAAGTCGGCAACTAAGACGAGATAATTTCAAGGTTTTGCATGTTTGTGGTTGCGTTCCAAACTAACCATTGATCTTGCCAAGAGTACGGCAAAAAAAATCCGGTAACAAGAAACTACGTCAAAGCAAGAGATTTCAGATTATTTCTGACGACTCTATTGCGACGAAATGCAAACAAACTTGACACTTTTTGTACTTATTACATATATGAAATGATAGAGGGTACTTACATCAATGATCCGTACACTAATATTTGGGCACGCAATTGCAGTTGTTGATTATCAGTAAATGGCTGCTGAAATATAGATGTTGAATTATTCAGATCCGGAAGCTTTATTGATGAAAGAACAACCCCGGGTTTGGCAACATTTTCATGGGACTTGATCGCTTCAAAATGAGTAGCTTTACCAATTGCAGGATGTGTTAACGACACAGCTGTGATTTCTCCTCTTACTGAATCCCCTGATGGAGTTATTTCCTTTGGGTGATTACTTTTCTTGGCAGTTTCCTTCAGGGTTGATTTTCGCCTAGGTTTACGCTCAGATTTCCCTTTGACTCCTATTTGAGAGGTCAAACCACTAGGATTCTGAGGACTAAGAGAAACTTCATGCAATTTCTTAGCATCCGATTGGATACTACTAGAATCTTTTGATGGTCCATCGGCAATCTAAAAAGTTCACACACAATGTGACAATTTGGAACAACATGATTAGAGATGGCAAGATGTGTGGGTTGTGTAACAAGTCTATATGGGTTCGGGTTAAAAGGATGATTTTGAAAATGTATGGGGCCAGGTATATAGCCATAAAAACAACATTATTACAGTAATAATCTATAGAAAATGATTTGGGAGATTGTACGCATTGATATTAAACTCAGAACAACTTTCAGGTTTCAACATATTTAACCCGTTCCCCATTTAGCTGAGTTTTTTATTGGCCAATTAGACATAAGACACAACGCAAACTGACCCATTCAATAGTAAATGGGTTGAAATGGCCACCTTTGTGTTTACTGGTCAGATGAGATATGAAAGTACACAGATAAAAGCACGTCAAAATACCCTATGGTTAGAAACTTGAAATGCAGGATATGATTGGAAACTCTTGCCAGGTTGTCCAAGAACAGCACCTTTATTGACTTCAAAAGTGAAGTTCTTTTCTTCTTGCGTAGCTTTACCTAAGAAAACTGACTGTACTTTATTTTCCGCATCATTAATAATCATAGAAGGCGGGGAACTATCATGTGTGACACCCTGTGTAGCCTTTTGCTTGTCTTTAGCATCGATTTCAGATGGACTAGCTGCATCAACAACAGTTTGTTGCTCATTTGACTTGCTGACTGAAACAACCAGAAGAGAGACAAAAACAGTGTTCAGACAATAATTGCTCTACATCTTTGAGCTTGAAATTGTACTAATAAGATGCTCAGGTGTTTGGGAAAGTCTAATTATTTCATGGAATAAATAGATAACTTGACCAAGAAGGACATTTTATGATTAAACGAGACTTTTGTGAAAGTGAAGTAAAAGTTCCTCTAACTAGGTTAAAAGAAGAGCTAATAATGCAATCTTTCCTTAAGCAATCGAATGATCAATTTATTGCACCTAGTATAGAAATGATTAACTCCCAAAAATAAAGATAATCAGAAGCTGCATTCTATATCCAGACAATGAAAATTGCAATCAAATAATTTGTTCCATTTTGCAAACACCCAGACACCACATTGCATTCATGAAATATTTTTCCTGTTAGACATAGCACTTGATAATCAAGGTACCTTCTATAACTGATTCCTTTGGGTCCTGTAGACCTCCTGTTTGAGAATTGTTGCCCCTTTCTTGACCCTCATTATTAGTTCCTCGATTTTGTTCATTCTGGCTTGCATCACAGTTTTCAAACGGTGTCACACAGTGGACATCGATCCCATGTGCATCTTTTTCATTAAGAGCATGAGAGGCTTCCTTTTCAACTAAAGAAGTTGGATTCTTTGAAACAGAAACAACCACACTTTCAGCTTGTAGAATCTCATCTTGGTAATTTTCTTCACACGGGAATCCAACTTCTGCTTCTTTGTTATCCTGATGCACTAAACTCACCCCGAAAATAGGTGATTTTGGCTGGTCATCGGCTTCAGCAGTAGCATGACCATCAGATGTATCAGGTAATGACTTCTTAGCAGATTCGATAATGCCAACTAAGGATGAAAAAAATGAGGAATCAGCTAAAACCATTGAAATGGGCTGATTCATGTTATTTTTAATCTCAAAAGGACCAAATAATTATAAGTAGCTAACAAGGAAGGAGGCTTTAATGGGTTGAGATTTGCTGAAAGTGGATACATAATGCATAAAACCCCCATAATTGTTTTCTTCAAATTTAGATTATTATAGTACTAGCATTATATTGCAATCGTACTTAACACCCTACCTATTTACAAAAAAAGTTGAATAAAAAGCATTTACTGGTCAACCCAAACCAGCCTAGAGCCACTCGGCCGCTACTAAATGACTTGTTTTGACGTGCTAGTGAGCCTAGTGTGCTACCCAACCCGCCCATCTTGGCAATTCTATATACATATAACAAAGAAGCCTAGATAGTCCATCATCATTATTATAATGTACCTTGTTCAACCGAAACAGGCATCTCAGACTCAAGGCTATAAGGTATCATCTTATTCTCTTTCTCCACAACCAAAGATGGTTCAACAATCTTTTCGGTATCATGCGCCTGAACAACCTCAATGCCCATCTCATCACTTTCTACAAGTAACCTTGCATCCTCTTTTTCATTTACAGAAACAACTTGTGCATCCTTTCCTATAGCAGTTTCATTTTCTTCAGAAGAAGTATTCTTTACAGGGATGTTTGTCAAAAAACCCTCATTTGACCCTGCAGCTAATTGGTCTGGATTTTCACTGAACAGACTGCTAGTTTCAGCTGACATGTTCTCCATAGATTCAACATTTGGAACAAAAGAAAGAGCCTTTTTCATCTCCACAGGTCCACTCTCAAAACTCGTGCTATTTTCTTCATTTTGAATACTTTCTTTTGCTGCACCACTGCAGATGTTATTTGACAGACCACTAGCATCAACAGAAACCGACTGAGAGTTTTCTTGAATCTGTAACTCCTCGTTACTTGCACCAACATTCTCTGAGGAGCCTAAGTTGTCAACCATGGATTCATTTACCATATGCCTGCCCTCCGTTTGACCTACAACATCAGACGTGTTCTCCATTGTTTCCTCCAAAACGGGTAAATCATGCTTCTCATTAAGAGCTACCAAATTCACTCCACCAGATACGTCTTGATTCAAATTAGGATCCATAACTTTAGTTAAACTACCGGGCTCATTACAATTATCCAAACTTTCGGTTTTTGTTTCTTTCACGACTTTCTCTTCTTGTCCAACTGATTTTAGAAGCATTTCAACAGATTCTGAAGATGTTGCTTCAGACCACACATTGTTACGTCTTGATCCCACAGTACTTGAATTAAAATCTATATCAGTATTTCCACGTGAATATTGCTCGATCCACTGGTTGTCCTCTTGATTAGTGATACCAAGAAAAACGTCGTTTTCAGCCAAACTATTAAAATTTAAGTGCGCATGGAGGCTCTCATCAAAGTCAAATTTGGGGTGAGTGTATGGATGCAGAACAGGGGAAACTTTGGAGCACCCTTCGCCAGCTAATGGATGATTTTGCCCTTGAAAATCATTTTCATCATAGTCCATTGGTATATCCCTATTGTTAATATAATGATGACAGGGAAAAAATTAACAAGAGTAAACCATATCAGAGACAGTGTCCCTTATTCAGAAATTTAAGTAATTTCTTTTTTCATATCTACATTGTCATCATCAAGAAATTTAAATTGCTCTTACTTTGATCCTCAGAATATCCAACTATATTTGAGTAAAAGGGAGTTACCCTGGTAAACTATCTCCAACTATATTTGATTGAAGGAAATGTTGTACATTTAACTGATAGTCAGAGCTTTTATTTTTTATTTTATTTTTTTTTAATAAACATCACTAATTATCATATAGCTTACTAGTTTAGTGCAAGAGAAAAAAGAATGTTAAGTAAATTGGTAGGTGATACTTTCAAGCACGGCTTGATTATCAGTAAATATTCCCAATCACCATTGGTGTTAATGCACTTCACACTATCGAACTCAGCTAGACTTGACTTGACTCGATTATATAGTAGGATAATAATGTGAAAGTAGTTGAACACATATACAAGGGGGTAAAATCTTGAGATGGCACGAGCTCGATAAGGCTAGCAATATTTACAAGCCAGGTAATATTAAAACTTGACCCGAAAGTCTACTTGAGTAGCTCCTAACATACCAAAAAAACAACTTTCCAATATAGTTTTATAAGTACACAAGATAGCATACAACTCTAACATTAATAAACTCAATCTACAAACTGTTTAAACTAAATATTGACAACCATATTAACATATCATCATTAATGAATCTAAAAAAAAAGCGTATATTCAATCAAAACATGGTTTTCTATCTCTAATTCATAACCTACTGATATATACAACAGAGACATACAATAAAATTAAATTGAAAAACAAAAAAACAAAAAAAAGTAGAAACGAAAGTAAGGTACCTCCCTCCATTCGGTGAAGAAATCCTGACCGTTGGATCAAACGAAACCTAGTTTTTGTTGCGCTGCTCCTTCATTCAAAACCTACACTAACTTACATATATATTTTATTATTAATTAACTAGTAATATATTTTATTAATAGAAGAAAAGAAGCCCTAATTCTAGAACACGCAGACGCAGCTGCACAGGAAATGAATACAAGCTGTGCACGTGCTAATCACGTGGCCGTTGAACTAGTTTTGTTCGTGAAAAGAAGAAGAAGAAGAAGATAAGTAGACGGAAAGTGAGAGAAAAAGTGAGGGAGTTGAAGGTAAAGTCGTCAGGTAGAGAAGACAAGAGAGGGACTAAACTGGCATTTGGAAGAAGTGGCGGGGCAAAAAGGTAAATATATGTTTATGTTTAGGCGAGACAAACACGTGGTGGCATGTTAATGGTTTCAGGAGAAAGGCAGGTCAATTACCCTTTTTTCATTTTTACCTATTTTTTACTTATTTTATTTATTATTTTATTATTTATTATGAGTAAGGTTCAAATGAGTACAACATTTTTAGTGAAAATGGAGAAACCAACCAAAATATGTCATGTGTCACTTTTTTCTCTTTCCTGCACGTTTTTAAAAATTAAATATCTCTCAAAGTTGCACCATAATAATCAGCGTTTAATTCTCTTTAATTAGAGATGTGACAAAGTATACTTTCGACGAACTTTTTTTTCCGGTTTTTGGTGGATTTTGAAAACAACTAACACATGTGTTACCGTTGAGTAACACATGTGTTACAGTCGAGTAGTAGGTTTTGAAAACAACTAACACATGTGTTGCCGATGAAGTAACACATGTGTTACCGACGAGTAACACATGTGTTACAGTCGAGTAGTAGGTTTTGAAAACAACTAACACATGTGTTACAGTCGAGTAGTAGGTTTTGAAACCAACTAACACATGTGTTACCGATGAAGTAACACATGTGTTACCGACGAGTAACACATGTGTTACCGGCGAGTAACACATGTGATACCAGCTACTAATACATGTGTTACTAATTTTGTATCATTTACAAAACCCAAAAAAAAAAAAATCGTCGAAAGTATGCCTTGAGGGACGGCAAATCGAAGAGGATAAAACGCTGAAAAATATGATGCAATTTTCATGATTTTTCGACTTACCGTTTGTGAGATATTTTATTTTAAAAAACAAGGGGGAAATGGGTTATTGTGACACGTGACGTATTATGAGTGGTTCCTCCATTCTCAAACAAAATCTCATTCTCAATTGAACCTTACCCTATTTATTATATTATATCATGTGCTTCGTGTATATTGTATTTAGGGGTGGTTGGTTCATACTAACAGTCTAACATGGTACCAGTATTAGAATAAGGTATGAATATATTCTAAGTGTTTATGTTGATATTTAACTTTGGATAATGAATATAAAGTTCTTCAATTTTAACTTCACTTAAATGCATCAAAATTCCAATTAACTAAACATTTATCTATATATGTTTTAGAGTAATATGTTTATGTTTAGGCACGTGGTGTGGTTTTAATGGTTTATAGGAGAAACTGAGAAAGGAAGACCAACTAGAATGATAAGATTGATATTTGACTTTGGATGATGAATTTACAATTCTTCAATTTTAAGTTCACTAAAATGCATCCTAAAGACCTCCTGATTCCAATCAATAAACATAAAACAGTATAATGTAGACAAAAAAGTCTAATTTTTTTTGTTAATTTTAATTAATTGGATTTTGCTAAATAAAGCCCTTATGTCTCTTTTTAAACCTTCAAAACATGTTTTAGGAGTTGTACAAAATAAATAACTGACTTTCGCTCTCTTACTGAATTTAGGTGGACCTCAATTTTAATTTATAGTACAAGTAATATATGCATGCTAATGAAAACCCTTAGAGCTTCATTTAGCAAAACCCTAATTAATTATATGGATTTAAATCTACTTATTCTTTTGAAAATTGATAAAAATAGCCCTAAGGGCTTCTTTTAAGATGCATAAGAATTTGTATATTCAAAATTTATAACACCCCTCATTCAATATATCAATATTATATATATTATAGTCGGAAGCGTTTATCAAAAGATAAAATGTACATAATCTATTTAAAACTTCGATACATAATAGTTTAAAATTATTAAAGCCATAATACATTTACTACACAAAACGGAGTGTTATAGGATTCCAAAACTTTAGTTTATAACAAACTTTATCAGAGTTAGCAGAGCAGTCAAACTGTGACAACTCTCCAAATTAGGTATTGATTAACATTTAAGCATGTGCATTCTTACGCTAATTTCCTGATTTAGTTTAAAACAAAACTTAATGATGTGATGTAAGCCTAGCAGCCCAGTACTTTTAAATAAAAAGTATTACTAATACGTAAGTATTTAAAAGTTACGTACAAATGTGTCGGGACGAACCCGATAGATAAATACCGCAAAAGTTGGTGACACAACATAATTAATAATTCAATTATTAATTACGAGTACTATTGTATCTATAATATATAGATAGAACGAGTAAAATATACGTTTAACTTAAAACGTATTATAAAACGAACAGAACCAATTTTAAAATGCTTTCAGAAATCAAGATGAGGAAAATTCAAATTTTCTCACTCATTTGGAAACATTTGTAACATTACCTCAAAATATGAACCCGAAATTCGACTGAAATTTGGCACTCAATTAAATGTTAGCAGTCCAATGCACAAATCGTACAACAGTCAAAAATAATGAAAACATCATTATTCCGAATTTAAATAACGAATCAGGAGAACATCTACAAAATAAAAATATAAAATGTTTACTTTTATATTGCTATAATTATACCCGTACCCGAAACTAACGGGCTAAATATCCCACCACCTCAAATAATTGAGGAGGCAGTATGATTATATACTGCAACCCTCGTTTGAATTTTTATACACCCCCATCTTCTCCTTCTGTGATTTCCTCTCAAACACACACACCAACTATTATCATCATCTACCTTCCTTTCTTCTTCTTTGCTACACCCACAAGATCAGTAGCAGCAGTAGATTAACAGGAGCAGTAGAGCAACAAAGACAAAGCCATAATCATATCATCAGCAGCTCATCAACTTCATCATCATCAAACCCCATTGTAAGAAAATACATTTTTCTTGAATTCTACATTTTGAAATTCATACTTTAACATGATTGTGTATCATAATCTATGTTTATAACACCAAAATTTGATGATTGTTTGAGTTGTTCTTGAAATGGGCTATATGAAACCAAACTTAGAATCACAAAACATGTATGTGAAAGTTGATGAAATGTGATATAAGATTACATAATGGTGTTATGATATGGAAATGGTGTAAAATGTGAGCTAAAACTCGTAACAAAACGCATATATATGCGAACATATCAAACACAGACAGAAACAGAGGGCGAGAGGACAGGGACGAACCAACCCGATCGGTTGGCTTGGGCCAGCCGATCGGCTGAATGCAATGAGCCGAACGGCTCAACAAACTGAGCCGATCGGCTAGTTTGGTTGAGCCGAACGGCTAGCCATGATGAGTCGAATGGTTTGTGATTTTTAACCCGAACGGATGATGTGGACTGGACCGAAACGAATAATGGACTAATAAAAATTTGGACTGGATCGAATGGGCTTTGGTTGGGCCGGAACCTCCAGCCGAACGGCTGAAGGCCCAAGCCGAACGGCTGGTCCAAGCCGATCGGCTGAACTGGGCTGGGCTGGACTGTAAACTGGGCCTTGGTCGCTAGCTGGGCCAGACGCTTATTGGGCCTGAGACTTTGGGTTTTGACTGAAAATTTGTAAAAATAAATGAGTTAAGTTAAATAAACGGGCCATTGGGCCAAAACTTGTAAATGGGCCAAAACTTGTAAATGGGCCCAACGAATATTGTAATCGGGTTAAGTTATTGGGCCGAAAACAAAACTAGTCGGGCCGAGCCCAATAAACTTCCAAAACATTCCAAACATAAGACGTGACCCGATATATTTCACGGGACGACTATTTATAAAACGGAACGTTTATGATTCCGTATATATATATATAAATGTATATATACATACTTAATAACAAACGATGAATCTATAAATATATATGTTCGATGTATATACAGAAGATGATTTTTAATAACGATATCAATTATTTATTTTATAAACGGAAATAAATACAATAAGAAGTTTTATAACAAATAAAACTTATATACGTTTTAATACGTAAACTTTAGAACTTATATATATATATATGACAACATACGTATATATACACTTGACAAGGTATACGACGTGAGAAATATAACAATATTTCAACACAACATCACCAACAAATGTAACGACTTACATCATTAAGAAATCAACAATTTCTCCAAACAAACAAACCGTTAACATAAGTTGACTAAACAAATCAAACGTACTTATGTTAATACATTCATTGTATATAGGTTAACACACCTTGGGCTATTACCGTCGGCTACTAGCTTTCCTTGCCGAGCACATCACAGTGAGTTTACAGCCCCTACTTTTAAATGTTTTCTACTTTTAAACACAGTGGTGTTAAACATAGAAATTGCATGCCAACACATGCAATCAAACTATAAATGCTTTATTGCTTTTATACAAATGTTGAATTGTGATATTTCATATTCACTGTTGTTTTGGGAATTTAGACAAGGTATCCTAGTACGGACCTAGACTTGAATTGTGTGCATGAAAGACCTCATGACATGCTACTGTAACCATTAGCTAGGTGACTCTAGCCACTGAGTATACGGATAGTACTATTGCCGTGACGACCCTCCTACGGTGGAGCGTATACTTAAATGTCCGTTCAGGCAAACAACATAAGTTCTGGTTGTGGTTTGGTTATAGGGTTAGGTCGCGTTACTTTAACCTGCAAGGTTTAGCTCACCTTTCAGGGGATCACAGTCTAAGTATATTCCCACATACTTTTAGGAAGAACGAATCCTACAACTGTTAAACACCGGAAAACATACCGGTAACTTATTTTACACTGGTAAACAACCAGTAATATATATTTTGGGATGACATCCCACGTATAACAATACTATAGGGTAACAACCCTACATAACTTGTGTTTTATAAATGAATAACAAATCATTTATACAAACTTGGTTTAACTAACCACATACACGTATAAACATGTAAATTCACTCAACATATTTGTTGACGACTTTCTCTATGTTTTTCAGGAAATTAGCTGGGTAAGAAATCGCATGCATTCAGGATGGACAACCCTGGACCTATTAGGATGCCACATACTGTTGGGACCGCTTTTGGGGATTTCATTTGTATAACTGCAGACATTGCGGTCATACTTATGAAATCTTACTTTAAACTTATGTATTATTGTTAAAACTAAAATGTTTTAAACTCCACTACTACTGTTACGACTTCCATAGTCGTACTACTTTTGTAATAAATGTTTGAACTGGCATCCTTATCTATTATGTTGTGCAATAACCATATGCTCTGAGTATGTATGTATCTGTTGGTTGAAATTACTGTTCGCAGCCCCGCCACGTCATTAAAGCTTCCGCAAACTAAACATAACTAATTGTAATTACCGTTTGGCGGGGTGTGACACAAACTTTCCACAACATCTTCTTCCTGCCACCCCCATATTCAAAATATAACCTGCAGGAAGTAAAATGAGGGATTAGCACGAAGCTAAGTGAATGAACTTGTAACACACAATTCAACTTAGCATAACTATAAGTTTACATCAAATAATCGTAAACACACATATTTCAATGAGAATCGGTGGCTCTTGGGATATCATAATACCCGGGGATTCCCCAAAAACACTTATCGTACATATCTGTATGGCCATAACGGATGAGACCGATAGCTAATGGTTATTATAATCAAACACAGGTTCTATACACAACTAATGAATTAAGACCCTGTGTAATTCACACAATAACCAACTAACCCAACTAATGCGTTAACCTCAATAACACTGATACACAGAGGTTCACATATCACGTAGATTAATTCAGTAATTAAGATTAAACAGTCTAATAAACGCATATACATTTACTTGTTGCAACCAAATAGTTACAACTAAATCAAAGGGTAAGTTATAAATTCACTCACCGATACCTCAGGAGTCACCACACTCAACTTTCTTATATCACTGAGTCTTTGGAGTATCTGAAACACCACATAACATACAAGTTAGTACTTGTATCAACTGATCATACTTATGTAATTAAACATATTACACAAGTAATCATGTTATTAATTATTCACAAATACAATTAAATTGTACCAATACTTAAATACCAAAATGTAATACAATTAAATACTACTTGTTTTCACATCAATTAAATTTTGGTGACTTAAAACACAGACACACAAAAAATCCAGTATCATCAACCATACCCAATCGCGTCACTGGCCATACCCGTTCGGGTCACTAGCCATACCCGTTTGAGTAACCATGAGAAAATGCCCAAGGCCACTTTTGTCACCTATTTGTTCTAAATTACGCGATCGTCTAAATTTACGCGATCGGATAGCTTCACATACCCGTCCGGGTAGCAAGACATACCCATTCGGGTAAGGTCAAAAACCCAGAAAACCCAGCTCCTTTTACAGCTCGAACCAATTTTGATTTACACTACAATTCAGGTGCTAAAATGCATTTAAACTGAATTTTTAACCTCACAACAATTATAACATCACATTACAACTTTCAACAATAGCAAAACCTCAATTCACTTCAATTTTTATCAATTTCATAGTTTCTAGGTTTTCAAGTTCAAGAACATGAACTCAACTAGAGGGCTATATTAATTCAGTCCACAACAAGCATATATCATTATATAACTATTAAGCTTAATCAAACAACTTCAATCAAAATCACATAAGCAATTCGTTCTACTTTATATTCTACAATTAGCAATAACACTTTTAATGAAGAAAATGATGATGACAACTTAAGAGAAGAAAGAGATGATCTCTGGGGAATTACAACTTCTATTTCACTGATTTTGTATACTAATTTCAGTTTTTGATTTGAAGTTCTTGAAGTGTTTGAATGTTTCCAAGTCTTGAGCTCATTCAGGAAAGTCATAAAAGGGGATGTCGGCTCTCCCCAAAACCGACCTTATTATTTGGGTATTTTATACCTGTTTCAATTCTATTGTCTGGAACCTAAAATCATTTCACGAGAAATTTATTCTATTTTACTGTTGCCTATATTAAATTAAAACAAGTAATAATTTACTACTCACAATAAGTCAATTGACTTATATAACTAAGTTTCACAATTAAATAATATTAAATAATTCCTAAAATAATTAAATAATCAATTTAAATTAAGGAATTACCAGACAAGTGGAGAGGATGTTACAAAATTTGTCTCCTGAATTTTCAATTTGTCCCCTTAAATTTAATTAAAGTACAATTATTTTATGCAGGTCTAAATAGCTTAACTAAAGCCCTTAGGGCTCTTGTTAACAAAACTCTATTCTTTTTGATTTGTCCATTTGATTGCTCCAATCTTCAGATGCCAATAAGTGTTCTGTGATATATGTTCAAGTTGACCAATAGTTGATTGCATATTCCCTATCATCCTTTTATATTTTGATTATAACATCCTCATACATGGGAAGTTAAGAAGGATCAAACACTAATAAATGGCTACGGAGGATTTGAGATTACACCTGCTAATCCCTTATTTATTTATTGTTGCAATTTAGTCTTTTTGTATGTAGAAGTAGAGTTATGACATTTTCATCAAATTATAACGTTTTTAGATGTTTCTCTAGATTTTACATTCTTGTTTACATGTGTATAGTACGATGTTGAGCATATGTGTAGTTGACACATCCATGACATGTAATGAAAACTACATAATCATAATCATACACAAGTACATCTAGAGATGCACAAATAAACCGATTTGACCAACCCGACCCGGTCAAACCCGAAACCCGACCCGGTTAAGAACCGGTTTTGACCAAACCGGTTCGGCTTTTCACAAAACCGGCAGATTGGGAACCGGTTTCTCATTTTTACCGTTTAACCCGGTTTAAAACCGGTTTGGGTTGACCCGGTTTGTCAAACCGGTTTGAAACCGTTTTTTTTTGTCCGTTAAAGAGACGTTAGGGGGGAGAAGTAGCCATTTTTTTACCTTTTATTTACATTTTTGCCATTCTATTTCATCTATATATAGAACATATCATTTAGTTTCAATCACACACAATTATACACTCATATTTACATACAAAAACTCAAAAACGCATACAAAATTCTCGTTTCATAAATGGCAACTCAATCCTCTTCTGCTTCCCATTGTTTTGGTTCATCAAATGCACCAACGATTGTGAAATAATTGACCAACAAAAGAAATCCGGAGGTGTGGGGTGCTTACGAAAAAGTGTTGTAGTCGGATGGTACGACTAAGGCACATTGTAAACGTTGTCGGAAATTCTTCAAACCCGACTCCAACACAACGTTGGAAAATCATACCGAGAAGCATTGGTAGGGACTCAAAGGTAATCCGGAAGCAAGTGGTCAATCTTCGATGGCACGAGATGGAACGATTTTTACATATGATGTGGAACGATGTCGAGAAGCTTTTGCGGGTTTTGTAATTCAAGAAGCTTTGTCGTTCAACCACTTCGATAACCCTCGGTTTACTAGGGTGGTTCAAAATACACTTCAACCGCGATATAATAATGTAAGTTGTACTACTCTTAAACGTGATGCCCTTAAATTGTGGAAAGAAGCTAAAAACAACTAAAAATCGGTTTTGAAAATTTAAATACAAGTGTATCATTAACAACCGACGTTTGGTCGGCTCCTCATGGTTTGCCCGATTCGTATCTTTGTGTTACCGCACATTGCGTTGATCCCGCAACTTGGAAAATGATGAAACGTACCATTGCTTTTGAAGACTTTGAGTATCCTCACACGGGTCAAAACTTATTTTACATGTTACGAAGTGTGATTAAAACGTTTAAATTAGAAGAAAAAGTATTTTCAATTTCATTTGACAACGCGAGTAATAATACACTCGCCGTTTCAAAATTAATTCTAAAATACCAACCACCATTGAGGGGCATTTTTTTCATAGTCGATGTGTTGCACATATTATTAACTTAGTTGTGCAAGCCGGACTAGCGGTTGAACAAAAAGACGAAATAAAAACCGCTTATAAAACTGTGTTGCAAGACGTATTTCAAAGGGGTAAAGCTAGATACAAATCTTATATGAAATTGTGTAAGGAAACGAATTCCATTTTCTTAACCCCTAATTGGGACATGCCCGTTAGATGGAATTCGACCTACCATATGTTTGTTTGTGGTTTACGCCAACGTGACACTTTACAAGTTTTTCATTATCAACTTGTTGCAAAAGGTCGTGCAACACCATTTCCACACGAATTTTAGGAGATTATTAAAAAGATAACCGGTTTGCTTAAACTTTTCAAAACCGCGACTACTTTATTATCAGGTGTTTATTATCCCACTAGTCATTTGGTACTTAATCAAATTTGGTTAATGACTACAAAACTAAACGAATACGAATATGAAGGTCCTTTATTTGAAAAGATGGTGGCTCCCATGAAAGAAAAACTAAGAAAATATTTTCAAGAAATGCCACCGGTAATTACTTGTTCCGCCGCAATGAACCCGCATTTGAACCTTGCCGGGGTGGAAATGCTTATTGAAAATATTTGTCACAATTTGGATTTGAATGACGCGGACCCAACGTTTTCACTAGATGCAAAAACGAATTTTAGTAAATGTTTACAAGATTTATTTGGCGTGTATTTTCAAAAGTATGGTTCAACAACAAATGTGCCCGTTAGTTCGGTTAACTCAATGTTTGCTTCATCTTCTTCCAACAATGCGATGTTAAACTTATATAATTCTTTAAGACAAGAAAACCATAAACGGGCAAGGGGTGAAGGTAACCAAAACACCACTAGCGAATATGGGAGATATATACCGGAACTGATTTTTTGTCCACTATTCTATCCAATGAGTTCGAACAATTTGATATTTTGGCTTGGTGGAAAGAGAGGGAATCTCAATTTCCCGTTCTAACCATCATGGCCCGAGATTTACTAACTGTCCAAGCTTCTACGGTAGCTTCGGAATCCGCATTTTCTCTTACTGGCAGGGTATTATCTATACGAAGAACAAGACTCACACCGGCCTCCTTAGAGATGTGCATTTGCTTGAAGGATCACTTGGACGCCGCGGAACGCATACAAAATATTTCAAGTCTTGAAGGTGAAATGGAATACGAAGAAGATATACACAATATCGAGGTGGAAGAAGGTGTGACAATATCACTTTCCGACGAAGAAATTGCTCTTGATCTTGCTTCGCACGAGGCTACATTTGAAGAAGATTTCGACTTTTGAAGACTTTGAAGACGTTTGAAGACTTTGAAGACTTGAAGATGTATACAAGTTGAAGATTATGAAAATTACAAAGATTATGAAGACTTTTTTCTATTCGATAATATTTTCAAGAAGACTTAGAAGACTTTTGTTTAAGTTATTGTTCGATTATGTTTGTATTAATAGTGTTCTACGAATTCAATAAAAAAAATTTGCTCCAAACATTGTTTTTCCTTAAAAAGCCTAACGCTTGAACCATTTTGATTTGGGATTTGATAAATGCAAGGAAGTTTTTACTAAATTCACGGAAAAGTACAACTCTTTATGCTTACAGTACCACTTTTTATGCACAAATTTCCTTGCATTTAGTAAAAACTTCCTTGAATGTATCAGCTCACTTTGAATTTTATAGACTGTTTTCGATTCAATAATTTTTTTAAGAAAACTTAGAAGACTTTTGGCTAGGTTATTGATCAATTGTGTTTCCATTACTAATGTTCTACCAACTCAATGAATTTTTTTTGACCCAAACGTTGTTTTTCCTTAAAAAGCTTAACGCTCGAACGTGTTTGAATTATATAGACTTTTTCGATTCAATAATTTTTTTAAGAAGATTTATAAGACTTTTGGATAGGTTATTGATCAATTATGATGCCCTTACTAATGTTCTACAAAGTTAATAAAAAAAATTTGGCCCAAACGTTGATATTCATTAAAACGCTTAACGCTCAAACGTTTATAATTATATAGAATTTTCCGATTCAATAATATTTTTAAGAAGATTTAGAAGCATTTTGGTTATGTTATTGATCAATTATGTTTCCAAATATAAGGTTCTACAAAGTTAATGAAAATTTTTTGACCAAAACGTTGCTTTTCCTTAGAACGCTTAACGCAAAAACGAAAATACGAATTTTATAAAAAAAAGCGGTTTGAAACCGGTTTTGAACCCAAACCGGTTTGAACCCTACCCAAACCGGTTTGGGTCGGGTTGGGGTCTTGGGGTGTCAAAACCGGGTTGAACCCGAACCGGTTTTGGCCAAACCGGTTTTGACCAAGTTTGACCAAAACCGGTTTCGGGTCGGGTCGGGTTGCCTCCAAAACCGGTTTATGTGCATCTCTAAGTACATCCATATAATCTAAGCTTAAGGTGTAAAATCTAATAACATTGAACGCAGGGGCGGATTCAATTTGTTAAGTGGGGGTGGTCATGAACCCACCGGAAAATCCCAGTAAGTGTTAAAAAAATTAATGTTGTTAAAAGGCCCCCTAGCCCAAAATCCACTGGACCCCCCTAAAGCCCAAGCAGAAATTCTTCAACTAAAATTAATATTAAGCCCAATTATTTTATGTAAATAATTTCACGTTTCCTCCTAAAAGCTCTAATGCCATCTCTTTTAACTTAATACATCGACTGAGCATCACTAAAATTGGGAACGAATCTTCTTCATAGCTCAATATTCGTCTCTTTATTATCCACAATTGTCCTAAACTATACCAATTGCCATACAACTTCAATGGTGGCAGTCACAACAGGTAATTTCAGTGATAGATTATTTTTTTATTTGTAACTAGTAAACCCTAATTGTGTAATTTCTTGCAATTATGAGCCTTTTTAACTATAATATGATGAAATTAACCTTATTAGAAAATAGGAGTTATTTATATGAGAGGTTGTGATAATATATACTGTATTTTAAGTTGTTTGTTTGTTGTTGTTGCTTATTAATTTATAGTTGTTTATTTATTTTTTCTTTGAAGTGGTCCCTTACTTGTAACATCGTGGTTTTGTTTAATTATATGAGTGATGATATTTCCATCAAACTTTTTGATAAATCCATCATACTCATGCATTAAACACTTGAACTGTACAAATAGTAGATGCATAGTTATTGTGGATTTATCAAAAAATTGGAGAAAATGTCACCACCCTAATTATATTGATGGTGGATTATGCTATAATTATATCTAGTCGTATATGTTATAATTGTTTCGCTTTCAAAGATGAAAATTCTTAGAGGGCAAGTGTAACCGATGTAATTGGTGGCATTATAGGTGTTGTTTTAGATAATGTTTGAAGATGAAAACTCGTATATGCTATAATTTTTCGGGTGACGTTTAAAACTGTTTTAGATGCTGTTTGAAGCTGTTTTTGCTGCTGATTTTGCTGGCATTATCGATGTTGTTTTAGGCGATCTTTAAGTATTTTTTAAAGCTGTTTTTGTTGTTGATTGAAGCTGATTTTGCTGCTGATTTAAGCTGCTATCGTTGCCGGTTTTTGTGACAATCCTCCATTTAAGGTATTAATCCTTACCATACTGCATGAATTACCTAGAGTAATTCACTGATTAGTAAATTCAAAACTATCTTTGTGTGATAAGTTTAGCAGAACTTACTATATAATATGTGTCGTATTAGTTAAATAGTAATTATAATATATAATTACTATACTAAACGAATGTATCAAACTCGACAAACTAAATACAATAAAGTTGGTGTTACAAAATGATTAATGATTCAAAAATTATTAATTACGATTATAACTATTATGTTTGTATTATTGAAGTAATATAATATATTATACGTTTATATTAAACATATCGACCACAGTACAATAGTCCAAAAAAAATTTGAAATACTTTTGAACAAATTTTATTGAAAACTGTTATAGAAAATAGTTGGAACCAAAGTTGTTCGGGAACCTTTAGACGACTATTTTGAACGCGTTATACACGAACAAGAACAATTATAAAACGTACCTACAGGTCAAAAATAATAAAAGTATTATTTTTCCCATTTCTGTTTTAGTATTTGGAACATTACCTCAAAATATAGTTTCGAAATTCAACCGAAATTTGACACGCAATTTAACTGTACATTACCAATACCGTGAATAATTTTATTAATCATTTTAATAAAGTATTTCATTTTTGTATTTATCAGTTATAATGTTTAAAATAAAATTTAAACAAACGAATAACTGAGTGGGACACGGGGTACAAATAATTGGACCCGTACACGGAATTAACGGGTTAAAAACCCAAACCAATACCTAAATTTAAAATATATGGAGACAGTAAGTACTGCCTCTATACCTCTCCTTTGAAATTTACAAACTAAAACCCTTTCATATACATCTCCTCTTGATCACCAATAATGCTTTTTACCTATATTTTCATCCGTGTTTGGGTGTGTGCGTCTGGGAGCAAGAAGCAGGAAGCATAACCACAAAACCATTTTCATTTTCTTCAAAATCTTCAAACATCAAACCATCTTCATAATCTCCAAACACAAACTAACAAATGATCAAATAGTCATCATCTTCACATCGTCATCATCATCACATTCGAAAATCATCATCATACTTACTGTGAGGACTCAAAAATCTTTATTCCATACATATATTTTCATACTACTTTGATTATATAATGTTATTATTGTATGTAAAATAATTATAACATTGTTAAACATGATTGTTGTGGTTAACTTTAGGATAATGTGGATGATGATGATGATATACATGAAAACCAAGCATATGGTTCATAATTTGGTAACATGTATATGTATGTTTAAAAGTTAAATCGACAACTTAAAATTTGTTTGTTATGTTTAATAAACACATGGAAACTATTAGAACTCGAAATATAGCGAAAACATCTTACGATTTAGAGCTAGAAACAGAGTCAGAGTCGAGCACTGCACGAGGGGGAACCAACCCGATCGGTTGGTTTTATCCAGCCGATCGGCTGGTTTTAGTGAGCCGAACGACTCATCAAACATAGCCGAACGGTTAATTGTTTGATAGCCGAACGGTTTGCTAAGTTGATACCCGAACGGTTCGCGATGTCAAACACAGACTTGCGATAAATGGTACCAAAATATTAACTAATATACGATTTAAAATTCTTGTCCAAGTTATAATTTTTATAAAAGTTTGCGACACTAAATTGGTATTAAAATTTTACACGACCGCGGGACAAATATTTATTCGGTAATACTACGAATTGGACACGACAAATATTAACCCTTAAAATTTTGAGTCATAAATTATTAGTTTGTTATTGGGCCAAACGGGTTAACTATATAATGGACCAAAACTATTATTTTTATAATTGGGCCATATTAACTGGGTCATGCTATTTGGGCCGTACTAGTGGGCCGAACGAATTGGGCCAAGCCCAATGGGTCGTGGAATGGTAAGACACAAACTTAAATGAATCATATATAAAACGGGTAACATTTTGGTACCAACTATAATTTGATGAGTATATATATATATATATAAACGACGATTACCCTATATATAGCGCGACAACAACAAACGATATATATATATATATATATATATATATATATATATATATATATATATATATATATATATATATATAATGTATATATATATATACGACGACGACAATTAATATATATACTAGGTGAAGGACCCGTGACAACGCGGACTTATTAATCTTGTTTATACATTTGTTATTAATTATGTAGTATCCTCACCATAGTTCATTAATATTAATATATGTATAATTTAAAAGAGTCATTTGCATGAATCCGAAAGTTATGTTGTTATATTGTTTTGTTTGAAAAAGGCAGGAAAATGTTGATCATTTGAAAGAGTCGTAACATAATTAATGTGTATGTATAATATAAGTTCCCAATATATTTGTTTAACAAAGAATAAGAATACAAAATGGATGTTCATGTGGCAAAATAGTCATAAAGTAAATTATAATTGTTATACTGGTTCGGCCAGTTAGTTTCTAATTACTTGTGTTTAGATATATATTATTTAGGTAAAAATATATTATTTAGGTAAAGATTGCATATGTAAATTGAGATGTTGGCTAGAATATTAATAATGTTGGAATGACTAAATTTTATTGAAGAAGTTTACATCAACAATGTAGTCATCGTCAATGTCATGTCCAAGTGATCGGATGTGGTTAATAAGATTGTCGGCCTTAACGAATTGACCATTATTTTTTGATCATCTTGCACAATCTCATCTTTGAAGATGTTTTCTTTTAGCCAATCATTAAATCCGTGTAAAGACTATTTATCTACAAAAAAAAAATGAATTCTTTGTTAATTAAATAGTTTTATACACATCATTAGTAAATAGTGTGAAGACATAGTAATAAAAAAAATTGTATTAATTTATATATAATATTGTTTGAACCTTAACAATTAGTAGTTGTCCCTTTTTCTATATATAAAAAATTGAATCCTTTGTTAATAAAATTGCTTAATACACAGCATTAGTAAATAGTGTGAAGACATGGTAATAAAAATATTTGTATTAATTTACGTAAAATATTGTTAGAACCTTGACAATTAGTAGGTATCACTTTTTCTTTTGATGCATGATCGTTAAGGTAGGGGTGATTTTTTTGTATATAGTTGCACATGACAATCCAAATTCAAATACAACAAAGAGATAATAATTTGAATAATAAAACAAATAAACCTTTTGTGCCTCCATTATTAACGGTAGAAGAACTGTCTTGTGCAGTAGAGTGTTCTTTGACATATTTATATAAAAATGTAAAATTTTGTTAGTAAGCATAAAAATACAAAATTTCGTAAGTAAATTAAAACAATATGTATACCATAAAAATTGTATCTAACATATCTTTGAATTCTTCCTCGAGATTCATTGTGAAATAGTGGTGGTGAACTAGTGAATACATTGGAAGTGGAATATAATAGATATAAATAGATGTAAGGTGTGATTAGGGTTTGGATTTTTATATTTGGCCTATTGTAATATCTGACATTGTGAACCCGACCTTTTTTTATTCTATAGTTTAATTTATTTTTTGTGGAATTGAGTTGGTTATTTATTTATCTAATTGTTATTTTTTAATTGTGAAACAAAAGGCTTTTTTATTGCGTTGGTTATTTATTTATTTAATAATTTTTTTAAATTGTGAAACAAAAGTTTTTTTTTTGGGCCGGAAGATTCTTGGCCAGTTTCTTTTTTCCACCCTTTTTGTTTCTAATAAAAAACGTTTTTTATAACTAATATTTAATTAATTGAATTTTAGTTATTAATAATTTGTGAGGAGGAAAGTGTAACTATGATGATTAAATATAAACCATTTGATCACATGGAAAGAACCTATCGAAGGGTTCAAATTGCTCCATGACATGTCGATTTTAAAGTATTTATTATTTAGTTTGTAAACATTTTGATTATAACAATTACCCATTTTATGAAGAGGCAGATAATCAAACATTCATGTATATAATACATATATAATAAGAAAGCAGTATAGAATTGTAACTTACAAAATAATTTTCTAAAACTCAAATTAACAATGAACTTAGTCAAAGTCAAATAATTGCATTTTGTAATTCAAATCAAAATTTCTATCCAAATCGTACATTGTTGTGATCATATACACATATAGATAATCATTGACAATAGATTTTGAATAACGATAATAATAATGCATATAATAATAAAAATTAAAATATATGAATAATAAAGATGAAGATAATATTATTTGGGATTACATAAGTGGAATACATATGTTACAAAGATAAGAAACAATAAATTTTAAACTATAATTTTCTTTAAAGAAGTTGAGATCCACACACGACATAATCATCATCAATCTTATGTTCAAATGAGCAAAATTATTTAGTTAGTATATCAGCTATCACAATTTTTCTTAATAAGATCTATTGTTTAGCTTAATGTATATTATTTAAGGAACTATTATTTGAATTCACAAAATATCATATTATAGTTGTATGGCTATATGGATGACCAACAAAATTGTTTAGTTAGTATATCAACTATAATTTCAATAGTTGTGGGGGACATATTTTAAAAATTGTACAAAAGTGTAGGAAATAATTTTAACCGTGGGATTTTTATGGATGGAATCAATCTAAGGTCTAGATTGCTCCATGGTATTCTGTTATATATATATATATATATATATATATATATATATATATTCAACTAATAAGTATATATAAATATATACTTACACGCAACGACTATCTCAACGCAAGTATCGCCAACAACTAAAATTTGTATAAACACTGCAACTTAACAAGTAGTCGAGTACTTATATAAGTATATTTTCTTGCGTTTAGGACCTTGAAGTATACAGTTTGAACGACTACTATTAGCTATTATTTCGCTGAAGACTGCTACCTGTGAGTTCACAGCCCCTACCTTTTATTTGTTTTAAATGCTTTTAAAACCAGGGGTGGAAAACATAGAACTATGTGTTATTACATGCTACTTGTTTTATATAATTGCTTGACATGCTTTTATATCAAACTGATTTATATAAATGCTATATGCTTTATATTCAACTGTTAACTATATGAAACGTTTTCACGACTTTTTGGGAATAAGACAACGAATCTTGGTACGATCCTAGGTTTACGTGAGGTAGTTGTAGGGCACATAAGTCCCAGTGCTTGCAACCTATAACCATTAGCTAGGTGACTCTAGCCACTGAGTATACAGATAGTACTATCGATTTGACAACCCTCCCAGGATATAACTCGTTTGTCATTCCAACCACACGACGGCAGTCGTAACGAGGAGTGTATACTTATCATGTCACTGAGGCAACAACTGTTGGGTTTTCTATTCCCTAACTAGATTAATATACGCAACAGAATATAACAAAATTAATCTAAGGCAATTAGGAAACTAAACCCTAAGGGATCTTAACTTGAATAAATGAAAGCAATAAAATAACCAAGATAAATAGGAAATTACTAACCTTTGAGAAAACGATTTCTCACGCGTAGACCACCTTGCAGAACCTTCTTGCTTTGGAGGCGAGTGCCCAAACCAGAACACCTCTAATGCTTCACACCCACGAACCAAGAGAAATTCCCAAACTCCTAGGGTCCCGACTCTAAGTCGTGTAAACTCTTACAAGGAGTATGAATGAGAAAGAAAGAAAGAATTGAACTCTATTCAATTCTGGGATGCCTCTAAAAGCATAGGGGAGGTCCCTATTTATAGGGGAGGAGGAGGCCCAGGGTTTCATCCCCTGGCCGATGTGGGACAGAATCCCAACCGGCGGTTGGACCTTCCAACGGCGGTTGGACCCACATGTTCAACCGACTTAAACCCTTTGGACTCCAGTCGCCGGTTGAACCTTCCAACCGGCGGTTGGATCCTTGCTTCCAGAATCTTCTTTTCTTTTAGTTTCTAATTAATATTCAATTAATAAACTAATCATAATATTAATTCCAATTAATATTATCTCTCTGTTTATTTCTCTTACTGTTCATTGAGGGCGACCCAAAAAGGACTCCACTTTTAATGATGTACTTACCAATTAGTTATGATATTGGACACTATTCCAATAACAACATCAACTAGTCGTGGATTGGTTATAGTACTAGGTATTGTTACTTTAACTTTAAAGGTGTCGCTCACCTTAGAGGGATCATAGTCTATATTTCCCACATAAACTAAGCAACTAAACTACAACTTGATTTGGGAAGGGTATTCCCTGTGACAACTAATGGGATTGATGTTCCTACACACGACTACTTTTAGGAAATGTTTACCTTGATTGATTAAACTTGTGTTTCCTACACAGCTATTACTTGTAGTAAGAATGACATTCTTACAGTAAAATAGGAAATGTTTTCTTTAATTAGAATACTTGTATTTCCTACTATACATGTAAATATTATGTTTGTGTACATGAATGATTTATACAAAACTTGGTTTAACTACGCATATACTAAACCTGTGTATTCACTCAACATTCAATGTTGACGGTTTACTATGTTTTTCAGGGAATTAGGACTCATGTACTGTGCATGCATAAAAGGACGTAAGCTACCCAGACTGTTTAGGATGCCACTTTTGGGACACTTGAATTTCTTCTGTATTACCAATCTCATTGGTTATACTTACGAAATCCCACTTTTATGAACTTGTATTTATTAAAACTTATGTTGTTCTACAACATTACTACTTGTACGACTTTATAAGTCGTACCCTTTTGTAATAACTTCAACTTTGGCATCTTAAATATATATGTTATGTATGATCATATGCTCTGATATAATGAATGCACTATTGTAACGTCAGCACCCCCACTGTTTTAAAGATTATTAAAATGCTTCCGCTAATTAACTAAAGCTTCCGGTAACCCATTAATAAACACGATTACCGATTTTGGGGGTGTGACTGTTTTCGCTGGAGTTTAGGTACTATTTTAGATGTTGTTTTGTGTCATTTTAACATGCTTATAGTTTTGTGCACGATGGTATAAGTTTTTGCCCCCAACGGTTGAAAATCCTGGATCCGCCACTGATTGAACGTTTTGAATTACTTCAAATTGTGCATAAAGTGGAAGTATTATATGAAAGATTTGAAAAGCTAAGCAACTATGTGGTTGATGACTTGATGACAAAGTGATTGGGAAGGTTATTTGATATATCATATCTTTTCACAAACATATTATATATATATATATATAAACGTATGAAGCATTTTTTCCACAAACATATATTACTATATATGCATATATCTATATTTCGCATGTACAGATATTTACAAAAGTTTACAGTTTCAAAAGATTACTGTTACAAACATATGATGACAAAACAAAGTACCAAAGGATGGGTGTTATATAAATTTTTCAAAATAAGATTTCTCAAAATATTAGAGTAAACGTCGTAGTAGTCAAACATCCATCCAGTATCCCATGCCATACCCGTGATTCAACCATAACCAAAATCTGCAAAATGTTAAACATGGTGGGATTAGCTGACAACTAAGTGAATAGAACTGTAACCGACAGTTCAACCTAGTAATAATAAATCTTACAACAAATAAACATAAACATATATAGTCAAAGAGGATCGGTGGTTCTTGATTAGCCAATCAAATAACCCTTAAACCACTGCCGGCCAAAACAGTGATTTACCGATAGCTTGAAGCTATATTCACCGACAAAGGTTCATCCATCAACTATGTGTATCGGAAAGTCTGTCGGCCAAACAGTAGCAAACAAGCCCAACCAGTGTTGACCTCTAAATAATCACAATTGACAAATGGCCAGGAATCACATAATGCATAATAGTCATGCCATCATGGAATATAAACAACCAGTCAATAATAACAGTAACCCCATATGACTAAACATTCAATAATCAATAACAAAGTATGTTCACCCGTTGTAACCAAACCTGTTACAACTGGGTTGAACAGAGGATTACATTAACCACTCATCAAAATTCACAGTCTCTGAACTCAGTTGTCTTATATCACTGAGTTTTCTTCTGTTTATCGGAGAATATAAATAATAACAAGTCAGTAATTCATTCCATAACTTAATCCATATAATCATATAACATATTCCAAGTCTTTGTAGTATCATTCATACTAGTGTATCATTTTCACTATCTAAGTTATGAAATCCATAACTTTACTTTATAAACATATAACTCATTTCAAGTTCATATAATTTAATCTATTATAAACACCTAACATTAACAAGTATGCGTTACTCGAATTTAAATAAATACAACTTAATTATCAAAGTTCTTAAGTTATAACCAAGTTGTCGACATTACATTTAGTTTATAGTATCTTGTCATAACTATGACCACATTGCAAGTAGCATTCAAACTGTCTTAATACTAATCATTTTCATTACACTAGCTTAAGTAATTCACAACTTTATCATATAGTAGCACATCAGTAACATATAAACAGTATGAAATTAGCATATTAAAATCAACAAGTTAACCAAGTAGCTATACAAAACAAAATAAGAACTGGGTTGTTAATCCCAAAATCCCGTCGCGATGGGGAAGAAATCGCATCGCGAAACCCCCATAATTGCGTCGCCATCTATACTAAATCGCATCGCGATTCTGCTTGTTACAGCAGACCTGCAGTTCAACTTCAACCCATAAATCTGAAGTTTATAACCAAAACACAAACTCATATTTAACTTCAAGCAGTATTAGTTTATAACACTTTATGCACATCAAATAACTTCACTAACCTATTCCCTAACATCATCATCATAATACAAATTCATTTCAAGCTTCAATCATAATCATTTATCCATAATTGTACCCTAACCCTTCAATCAACTTTAACAAATTGAAATATAGCATATAATCATCATATATCGTCAATAACATCTAATAATAATTTTCAATCTCTAATTTCACACTTAAATCATGAACCCTAACAATTTCTAGCATAATAAATCAAAATCAGGTTTATGGAGTTCTATAAATAAAGAACAATTAAAATTAGATAGATGAACAAGATGGTGAATAACAATCTGATTTCTATAAACTTGAATCCATATAAAGTTGTTTACACAATTTCCCTTTTTATTTATTTGAAAGATTTGGTAAAGGATTAGAAAGAACAAGAACAAATGAAGTTTTTAGAAGACTCAGGAAATTATAGGTCGGTCTTCATCTTTTTAACCGACTCCATTTCTTTTTAAAACAGTGTATTTTTATCCCCTTCTAATCCTATTGTCTGGAACCTAAATATATTCGTGAGACTAAATATTTTATTTTACCGTCAACTCTAATAATTTAAAACAAGTACTATTTTATTAGTCACAATAAATCTTGTGACTCTTTTACCTATTTATTTCCAAGAATCAAATAAATTATTTCGCATTATTTTAAATAACCATTTTAAAACTTAGTAAAATACCATTTAATTTTAGACCCAAAATAGGATGTTACATATCAATAATTTTTTTTTATGTTTGACTTTACCTTCAATCCTTTATTATTCGTTTATGTGTGTTTGTTAGAATTCTCACTTGAGTATTTGGTTATTATTTTATGTTCATTTAATTTACTTCATATTTGGGCAGTATGAGTTCCACTACATCTAGGGGCGGAGCTAAAAATTTTTAGAAAGGGTAAAAATTTTATTTTTCTTTCTATTACATTAATAGGGGTCAAAATATTAAAATGTCACTAATTACCTTTAAAAAATTTTTCTAAGGGGAACGACTGCCCCCATTGCTCCTCTTATAGCTCCGCCCCTACTTACACCTTAACATCATTAAGAAATAATGATAAATGGAATATGTGTGCATATCATGTTGGTGATGTTATATACTCCGAATATCTAATAATATTTTGAAAAAAATAAGGCATCACAATTTGTGTGATTTTTGTGTTCAATGGGATCAACTTCTAATGATAATATGAAGTGTTTTTTCTCTATTTGTGATAAAAACTTTTCGCCATGCTACATATTACATGTTTAATAGACAAGTATCATTTAGTCGACACGGTGAAGAAAGTGCATGAGTTGATAAGGTTTTATTATTTTAGTGTAAATTGCATAGATGGTCCATGTGATTTACACAAATTCTTACCGTTAGTCCTTATACTTTATTTTTTGCACGGCGGGTCCAAAAATCCAAATATTGTTGCATTATTGGTCCTTCATTTTAGGAAGCGACAAAAATTACATTGTCGGTCCTTGTGGTTGTACCTATATTACGGACCCAGTCCTCGGGTCTGGTATTGTGCGGATCCAGTCCCTTGACCCAGATATTTGTTTCATCGCAAGTCCCTAATCCGAATGAGTTCACCTAAATTGACTAAATTACCCTTAATATATATATATATATATATATATATATATATATATTAATCCATTTATTTATTCCTTTTACTACATTTCTTCCTCATTCGGTACCCACCCGTGAAATCACAACATTCAACGAATCAACAATTATGTGATTCCAATCAAATTTCAATCGATAACATACAACAAAACTACACATATACATATCTACACCTATATATTAGTAATTGAATACACGCAAATTACAAACTTTTACAAAAGTACTCCTCGTTTTCCGCCAAGACTTTTAAGGTCGTCGTCATCAACTCCGACAAGACGGACATCCATAAAACCACCATCTAAAACTCTAACCCTAGTATTCAAATATCGTTGACGAAGCCGTTGGATTTCATTTCCCTAACCACCAACACAAAAGCAAAATCAAATCAAAGATCATGCGACGTTTCCTATGTTCGAAACACATTTCCGTCGCCGTCCACCGTGTTCGAATCACATATTCGTCGCGGTCTGCCTAGCTCCGCCGCTACTGTTGCGCAATGTATGTCTGTCGGGTTTTGCAATTGGTGGTTTGATGATGCCGCCACCGTCGCTGAACGACACTACCGTTGATAACTGTGATGGTTTCGCCTTTCAAGTTTCTCCGGCAACAATGGTTGTTTCGTTCACCGACAAACATAGATTTCGGGTTTTTGCCGTTTGATTGGGTCTTGTTTGTTTTTGTTGTTTGAGTGTTATACCCTTTTATTAGTTTTGTTTTTATTGTTTTTTATTTTTTATTTTATTAGTCAAAAGAAAATGTAAAATATAAATTAATACGTAAAAGACTATTGTACCCTTATGTTAATTGGAGGAGGGACTTGCAGCGAAACAAATATCCGAGTCAAGGGACTGGATCCGCATAATACCCGACCCGAAGATAGGTCCGTAATACAGGTAAAATCACATTGACTGGCAATGTAATTTACTACTCTTTTAAATGATCTGCCTCCCATCGGTTCATACTTCATTCCATTTCAATATCATCCCACCACCATTTTTTTTCTTCCAATACCCCATTCCCTTCACCATATTCTTTTCAAAATCACATTAAAAATATGGCACATCACCGATCTCCTCTACGGCTATATATCTGTCGCATGGTCGACTTCGCCGTTAAAGGTCGCAAGTCGCAACGATCACGTTCACGAGTCACGACGACGGTAGATGATGGTGGACGAGACATGAACTTCCGGTAAACGAAAACTGCAGCTTCCGATCAAACAGATCTGACTACGGGTCGTTAGTTTCTCGTTTACTTAGTTACAATCTCGCCGGAATTATAGCTCAAAATGGGTTTCGATTTTGTGTTTGTTTTTTTAAGAGATCTGTTGCTACTCGATATGCAGCACTTACTTGGGTATCTTCTATTTGCAAGGATGGCCAAAATTTACAATGGAGGGGATGACCGTAATTTGTAGTGGTGGAAGTTGTTTTCGGTGGATGTGTAATGTGTTGAAAACATAAGCGGAGGGTTTGAGGTGGTGGTTGTGATTAAGGTTAAAGGGATGGTGGGTGTTGCTCTAATTAATGATGGGTGACGGTGGATTGTGGTGGTGGTTTGATTAATGGTGGGTGGTGGTTTCAGGGCTATGGAAGTAAAAAGGGAAGAAGTCAGTAGAGGGAGAGGATGTATTTAATTTAACAATTTTAAAAATGAATATTTTTCTTTTTAAAACGGTGTTTTTGTCACTTCCTATAATGAGGGGCCACTAGTGCAACAACATTTGAGTTTTTGAACTGCTATTGCAAAAAATAAAGTATAGTGATTAACGGTGAGAATGTGTGTAAACTACAGAGATCATCTATATAATTTACTCATTATTATATTTTATATTTTAATGCATGTTAAAGTTGGTCTTATTATTTATCCGTGGCTATCATAAATTTTTCAAACCTATATAAGAGCAAGACTAAGTTTTTTTATTCATCCGCGTGTTGCACATTAAACCACAATCTAATACTTTTTGTAATTTTTATCAACCAATATATGATTTTTCATACTACTTTTGTAGAGCAGCTATAATGCTTATATGTAACGTTGTACTCCCTCCGTCCCATTATAAATGTCCACTTTGACTTTGCACCATACTACTTTTGTAGAGCAGTTATAATGCTTATATGTAGCGTTGTACTCGTATGTTTTTGCAAGGAATGCACTCTGAAGTTGTCATATCATGCACAAAAAGAGCATGTGAGTGTAACACCAATAAGACTTCTATTTAATATAGAGACACCCAACACATAATGTTAAAACGCATTGTTACATAATGTAAAAACGCATTGTATAAGACACACGATCTTGTGGGGAGCATGACATGGCTGCTCATAATGCATTGCTAACATTGTAATTGCTCTTAGTTAATGGTAGATCAATAGCTCGTAATACCTTTAACAATCACGAATTTCGATTCTAGAAAACTTAATAAATCAATATAGATTTTGCTAAACATAACCTTTAAGGCTATTGTTAATATGCATAAAAGTGTTGTAGAAAGTAAATATCCATAAACTTAAAATTAATAAATAAACATCGTGTACAATCTGTTCATGCGTGATAATGACCATAACGCGGGTAACAATTAGGTTTAGAAAAATCCTTAATTTAAATACTACCGAGAGTATTTATGGGGGTGTTTAGTTATGGGAAAAAAGGGGAGTTTTCTAAATTTTTTTTCAAGAAAAGTGAAATATTGGAAAACGCGTTCAAAATGATTTTTTTTGAAAGAAAATGGAAAATCCACTTTTCCAAAATATAAAATATAATTTGACGTGAAAAACAAGTTCTCTTCACTTTTTCAAATGTTTCTTTATAAACTTCCCAACACCTTTTCTAATTTCCCAAGATATAACTAATTTTTAAAAATCCAATTTTCTAACATTTAAACACGTATTTTAAATTTTCAAACACTTTTTTTAAAAACTATTTTTTTTAGAAAATTAAAAATGAAAAATTGTGGAAAATTTTCCAAAACTAAACCCACCCCTATGCATTTTCGTGTTTTGCGATAAAAGCATGACCTCTACTATACCAATCCCACCACCACCACGCGGTGCCACCGGACCAATTTTCCGGCGAACAACTCCGCAGAGTTTTTTCTCCAATTATAATAAGTAAAATTTCAAACATCCCCACCTTTCTTTATTCTCTCTAAAACCCTAACAATAACCAGTTAGCTATCTAACTAACTAACAATGGCGTTGTTACTCCGTTTCTCTCGATCTTCTCGTAATCTTAAACCCCTTAGTCATCATATTTCACTCTCACTATCGCAATACATTTCCCCTAATTCAGAAAACCCTAATTCACCACCACCGCTACCACTAAACCCTATTCCAAACCGCTATCACTATGATCACTTTTCCAAATCAAACAAACCAAATCACGAATTATCCGTTCCAAATTTCTATAATTTAAAGTTTAGGTACTTCAATTTGATCAGATTAGGTCAGAATTATGGTATTTGTACGTCGTCACATAGTTTAAAAGAGAATGATGGTAAAAAAGATGGTGGATTGAGAAGAAATAACAATGGAAAGGGCTATAATGTTTCATGGATTGATTTGTATTTGCCGAAAAGTGTACGTCCGTATGCACATCTTGCTAGGTTGGATAAACCTATTGGAACTTGGTTACTTGCTTGGCCATGTATGTGGTAAGATTTGTTTATGCACAATTATTGTTACTTTTTATTATGTATAGCTGGCTTTGTTTATGTAGATTTTGTTAGTTACATTTATGGTATTTATATAAGCGGCAGAACATAAATGATCACTTCTGCCAAATGGGTGTATCATACTCAGCTATTACGTAAAGGTTAACATGTGATGGTGAGCAATTCAAGTAAATTATTACTACGTATTAGTGTTAAATGGAATATTAAGGCATTTTGTGTTATTAGTATGTGGTAGAGGTGGCAGTTTCAACCCATTTGCTTTTGATTTATGAATGGGTGATTAAAGTTTAAACTGAATAGGAAGTGGGTTGAACCAGTGAAACGGGTTGAGATTTGCCATAGTGTTAATGCATAAAAGCTTCTAATTCATTTTATTCTGAAGCCAGAGTATTTTTAAAACAATCTCATATTTGGTCCATTAAAAGTTTCAGCCGATTCACCCATTTGGCCACCTATATCGTTATCGTTCTTTCAGTGATAACATTTCCGGGTTAGAAGTACACTCTTATGTGCATCCGTTGCAATAAGTTATTTGGATTAGGAATTATAATACTTGTTTTTAGATTGATTTGGTTGCCAATTTCGGAAGCTCGAGTTGAGTTTTTGTGGGATTTAACATTTTTTAAATAACTTATTTGTTAATCTAGGTCGATCACATTAGCAGCATTCCCTGGACACCTTCCTGATTTTAAGATGATGGCGTTATTTGGTTGTGGAGCCTTTTTGTTAAGAGGTGCGGGATGTACTATCAATGATCTTCTTGATCGGGATATTGATACAAAGGTTTAAAAACTACTGTTGTTAGTTTCTGGTAGAAACGTATTATGTTTCTCTGTGTATATCACTGTATTCATGCAGTATGCATATATGGTGGATTTTTTAAAACTTTTTTTGAACAGGGTTGTAATTGTACATACCGTTAAAAAATCCCTCTGTCCCAAAAGAATGTAAACGTTTCACTTTGAGTTGTTCCTGGAAAATGCAATATTTTCCTTGCTGGTAAGATATCCATCCAAATTACCTATTACTTCAACATTCATTGAATAATATGATTCCGGAGGTGGGAGACTTTCAAGTTTGATACATCCATGACTGAATTCATACGAAACATAACCAATCTGACCAATTCGCAAGTCGATGGGTCGAAATAACTGTGTAGCTGATATACAAGATGTTGGTGATATTGATTATGTCATTATGGTTCACAAGTCTTGATTATTAGTCGAAAACTTTAATTAAGTTATGTGCCAAGTTATATATTGTCATTTTTTGGGACGTTGGAAGTATATATCAAGTAGAGGTGGCAATTTTAGACCCATTGGTTAATTATGGGTCAATTTGGTTAATATTTAGGAGGGGATGGGTTTGTTGGGTCTCCTCCCCATTTTTTGGATGGGTGTAAATGGGTTTTTCAATACAACCTCCAATTATGTAACTATTAACTAACGGGTTTAGCGGGATTTTTTTTTCCTCACCTCATTTCATTTTTTTCATTTTTCACTCAAAAAAAAAGTTTGGCAAAAATCCGATGGCCCGACCCGAGACCCATTAGACCTGGACCCGTTTAGACCCATCCTTCTAAATGACCCATCTAGACCCGGACCCATTAAGACCCAAACCCATCTAGACCCGTGACCCGACCCAACCCATTCATTTTCCCACTTATAATATCAAGTTTGATCCATCCAGAATTCATATGAAACATAAGCAATCTGACCAATTTGCAAGTCAATGGGTCGAAATAATTGTGTAGCTGATATACAAGATGCTGGTGATATTGATTATGTCATTATGGTTCACAAGTCTTGATTATTAGTTAAAGACTAGTTAAGCTATGTGCCAAGTTAAATGTTGTCATTTTTTGGGACGGTGGAAGTATATACTAAGTAGATAAATAGGAAATCATCTTTGATGAAATTCCTAACAATACAAAAGAAACTAAAATATTACTGTATAATCTTGCCCATGCCTTATTGCTACTTATTATGAACTACTTGAACTCATTTGTATGGATGAGCGACTGAACGTTATTTTGATGGAGAATCATAAATTTTTTTCTCTTAACCCTAATCATGGGCGCATTGCTAGAATTATATTGCATGCTTTCCAATGTCTTAGTAACTGGTGCCATCATTCTGCAAAATTTGCGTTTTTAGGTCTACCTATTTAATCGTTATCATCAACAAGTTGATAGGGAATTATGAATATTTAACAATAATAATTTTGGTTTTATGGTAGGTGGAACGAACAAAGTTGAGACCAATTGCAAGTGGTGCCTTATCCCAACCTCAGGGAATTTCCTTTCTTGGGTTTCAATTGCTTTTGGGGCTGGTTATCCTTCTCCAGCTTAACAATTATAGGTGCGTACAAGCTCAAAATGATATTCTTACTTAAACTTCTGGTCATCCATAACAATTATTGAGTTAGAGGTGGTAAGATGAGCGGATTAGGTGAGTTGGGTAACAGGTCAAATGGGTTCAGGTTAGAAAAGGCCACAGTTTTTTGCACGGATCGAAATTGGCGAGGTTTGGGTGACTTGCAAACATGCTATTTTTTTCTATACGAATCAAATTGGGCTGGTTAAATGATTAATGTGTTAATTATGATGCCAAAATAATAGTATTACAATATATCTTGATCTTTGAATAAATTGTTATAGGAGGAAACAGGCCCTTGTTTTCTATGTGGATCGAATCGGGCCGGGTCAAATGATAAGTGTGTTGAATATTACGGAGTATTACAAAATTAATAGTATTACAATAATAATATAGATCTATGAATAAAATGGTTTAGGAGGTTGTATGCATTAATAATGGTCTTTTGGTGAATTTCGTCCCGTTCAACCCATTTGACGGGTTCCGTTTGTAATTTGACCCGTTTGAGATAAAAATAACTAAACTGGCCTATTAAAAAATAAATGGGTCACAACTGACGCCTCTCGGTACTAGGTTGTGCATTCTAGTATGCACCTACAACTTCCGGCAGAACATAGTTTCGACATTAATAGTTGATGCTCTTTTCTTATTGATTTTCTTAATGGAAAACTCACACAATCATATCCACTCTACACATTTTTTCCTAGACGGAACTTGAAGCCTCAACCACTTGGTTGAGGAGCACCTTAATTACACCCGGATACTGCTAGGCCAAAGACCTATTGGTACTTTTTTTCTTTTCTTTTTTTCTAATGGATTATTGAAACTGATATGTTACAGCCGCATCTTGGGGGCTTCATCGTTGCTACTCGTTTTTTCATATCCACTGATGAAAAGGATCACGTTTTGGGTTTGTCATCTACTATTGTTTCGTATAATTTTATCTGTATCCTTTTGGTTTGATATCTTAGACTACTTGATTCATTACTATATTGGAACTTGCTACAGCCTCAAGCCTTTCTTGGTTTAACTTTTAACTGGGGAGCCTTATTGGGTTGGTCTGCTGTTAGAGGAAGCCTTGATCCTGCAGTTGTGTTGCCCCTTTATTTATCTGGAGTTTGTTGGACACTTGTCTATGATACAATATATGCTCATCAGGTAATATGCTCATCAGGTAATAAGGCATCCATTCAGTACACCATAGATGTGGTTAGTTCAACCCATTCACTTATTAATGGGATGATTCTGGTTATGTTTATTTCTAACAGCTAATAACAAGTAATATCAAGAAGGTACATAAAGTGAAATGGTCCAAATGGGTGGAAAAGGTCAAAATGTCAAATAAGTCGAAAGTAATGCAGAAAACGTCGTAAATTACCTCAAAACAGTAGGTAATTGTTTGATTTAGTTATCTGTAAGGAATATTTTTGTTGGACTAAAAGTGTTTATGGTCAACTCCCGGACCATATTAAAAACTGCCCCGTCACCTAGTACACCAGGTTAGTATGAAGTTGAAACTGTAAGTATATATGGGTGACTATGACGACTTGGAAATCGAGTCTATAAGTATAACTAGCAATTTCTAATGGTAAACCACTCCAGGTTTTCAAAAAAGTATATGATTGCTGTTTTTGTAAGTTTTACATTTCCTTAAATAACATATAGTAAGTTAAGAAAAACAAAAGTATTACTAATTGATCTCTTAATATAGTATTGAAAATTATATATTGAAGTAAAGAACATGGGTGCTATAATGTGTTTGGTTTTATATTCATCCAGGATAAAGAAGATGATAAGATAGTTGGAGTTAAGTCTACGGCCTTGAGATTTGGCGATTCTACTAAGAAGTGGGTCAGCGGATTTGGAATCGCTTGTATTACAAGTCTTGCACTCAGCGGCTTCAATGCAAATCTTGGTAATACTGCACCTCCAATCTTAATTTAGAGATTCTAATAAACTCTTGTATTATTCTTTCTAGCTAGTGGTGCCGACTTCGATCCATTTACTTATATTTGGGTCAAGTCGGATTATGTTGTCTCTAAAGGGTCAAAAGCGGATGAAAAATAGCTTAAGAGGTGATGAGAAGTTATCCAATGTGTAGTTTCGTGCACAAAACTTCAACCGTTTGATTCAATGCAACTTTCGTAATCATATATGACATGCTAGTAATATAAGATAAATTAATAAAGGTGTTCCAGGTCAACCCAACGCGTACTATAAGTACCTGTATTGACCCTATATCTAATATATGAAATACTGATATGAATGCTCGCTTGCTTCCAACCAAGCAGGATTGCCATATTATTTGTTTTTGGGAGGAGCAGCGGGTCATTTAGCATGGCAAATTTGGACGGTAGACATATACTCTGGAGCCGATTGCAGTAGAAAGTAAGTAAAATCTGGAAACATGCAGTTCATATGTGCATCTGATACTTATTTCATTCAGCTGACTTGGCTGTTCTGTTTGATCATAGATTTGTGTCGAACAAGTGGTTTGGAGCCATTGTGTTTAGTGGCATTCTAATAGGCAGATTATCGTCATAATGGTTTCTTTCAAGCTTATTACACTGCCGGGCTTAGGATTCTTTTGTGGATGATATCTTCAAGTCTCGCATGTCAAACGCTTCAAATGTAGACTTTGCACGCAGCTGCAGAAATTATTACAAATTGCAGGCCAGTGCAGCCGGGCCCATTAAATTTTTATAAATGTATGTTGTGAAGACAAATTTTTGTTAGAATACTTGTGCTAGTAACTTCCTATTTATATCTAAAAATGTATTCAAGATATGAAATCGTGGCAATTTTTGTTATTCAGCCACATACTTGAATGACCGGTCTGTATAATAAAACATTATGATTTAGCATCAGAATGACTCAAAACATGTAATTCACATTGGATTTGTATCAATCTATCTAGGTTGGTCAGAATACCACCTTTTGAATTGAATGAAAGGGGCTTTTTGTTCAAGTTCAGTTGACTATTGGGCATACAATACAATTTATACTAACATACCAAAACCTCAGAATTGAACAGAAAAAAGAGGCCTATTCAATTTTAATTGAGTAGTAGACTACCAGTATGTTGTAGAAAATTACACAATGAAAGTTCATTAGAAGTAGGGGATTTCAAGTGAAGAGGTATAATTTACAGAAAGCATGTTTAAGTAATGCGTCTTCTAGACAACTTTTCAACATTATAAGTGAATGATTTTTAATAATATTTAACATGATGGTGCTTGAA
Organism: Pseudognaphalium luteoalbum; assembly: GCA_963422505.1. Lineage (NCBI taxonomy): Eukaryota > Viridiplantae > Streptophyta > Magnoliopsida > Asterales > Asteraceae > Pseudognaphalium > Pseudognaphalium luteoalbum. Next base: position 12,032,976 of record OY730192.1, on the reverse strand, counting down.
ACTGTAGGTGAATTGGGATGGTTTTGGTACATTGCCTTGTCGTCGAACTATTGTCGGAGAGAATTAAAAGACTTTTATAGTAGGGGAGTGATTACACTATCAAAAATTAGTCGTACATCACCAACTGTGTTTTATAATATTGTACAATACAATATTATAAGATACAATTTGTGGTGTACGAATAATTTTTGATGGTGTACGAATCATTACCCTATATAGTATTCTAGACATTCTTTTGTATGTGTGATCTAACTTGAACGTTAGTCTAGACATTTTAACTTTACGAATATCTCTATAATGTGTACTTAATTTCGTTTTGATCTATTATGTATATCAATTTTTCAATTTTGATCTATTGTGTATACTCAATTACTAATTTAATAATGTGACAACCATATAATGTACCACGTCATAAAAAACGGGTGTCATCAATTGGGATGGTTTTGGTACATTGCGTTGTCGTTGAACTGTTGTCGGACATTCTTTTCCTGCTATCATATGAAATAACTGTTGCAAGAGAGAAACTAAAAGACTTTTATAGTAGGGGAGTGATTACACCACCAAAAATTAGTCGTACACCACCAAAAATTAGTCGTACACCACCAACTGTTTTTCTAATATTGTACAATACAACATTATAAGATACAATTGTGGTGTACAGATAATTTTTGATGATGTACGAATCATTACCCTATATAGTATTCTATACATTCTTTTGTACGTGAGAGCTAACTTGAACATTAGTCTAGACATTTTAACTTTACTAATATCTCTATAATGTGTACTTAATTTCGTTTTGATCTATTGTGTATATCAATCTTTCAAGTTTGGTCTATTGTGTGTACCCAGTTACTGATTTAATAATATGACAACCGTATAATGTACCACGTCATAAAAAACGGGTTCATGTCAATCGGATACACACAATATACCTAAATTGAAAGGTTGATTAACATATTAGACCAAAACGAAGTTAAATACATACTATAGAGATCAGACTTAAAAATTAAGTGAATTCTACCCACTAATTCCTTATTATATACTCCCTCCGTCTCACTCAAAGTGGACACTTTAACTTTGCAGATAGTTTAGGATTTTCCACTAACTCTACTTTTTACTAATCAACTAACATAGGGTTAAGTGAAAAAAATGTAATTAAATATGGTTTGACATTCATAGTGTGTACTCAACTATCCGAGGTTCCATTGTGTGTAAGAAACTAGTTATTCCATGCCATTGTATGTAACTTTCATTATTTTTTTCGCGTGTCATTTATATAAGATGTCATTTGTCATCCTTACAAGGTGACATGTCACTAAAATACATACAATAGCAAGAAATAATGAGTTTATCACACACAATGTACGTCTTAATAATTGGATACATACTATGAATGTCGGGTCACACTTAATTGCATTTTTATGCATTTACCCAATAACATATCTACTTACTAAAGGCTCTCTCGATCAATTGTATTAGATTTGATTAGATAAATTATGTGGGACCCACCCACTAAACTATACCCACAAATTTCCCTTTTCCTACTCACTTTTCCTTTCTCACCTTCTTTCTTATGCAACCGATTGCAACTCCGACTAAAATAAAGAAATAAAAAAGTCATAGTTTATTATATTGTTCAAAGAAGAACCATGCAATTTCTAGCCATTGACTTTCCTTCCTCACCTTCTATGCAATTAATTTGAAAAAAAAGCACATATAGCCAGCAGACCGCCGTTGAAGCAATAGTTGGAGACTGTGGTCGTGACAGCCGCTAGAATCTCCGGGACTCCTATTTTCTTTGATTAGTTGGCCGGAGATGGAACCATTTAAGTTTCCAATGCTTGCTGGAGATATAAAACTGACGAGGCGGTTTTGATGATGGCTCGAGAGGTTTGAGTTTCCATGGTGGCCGAAGGGTTGAGTTTTGATGGGCATTGATTTTTGAATCTGGAAATTCATGGGTCTTGCTACAACAAGGAGATGGAATATGCTTTGGGGTATAAGTGGCGAAATGAATCGGTCGGGTAGTCTATATGAGTCATCAAGGAGGATGAGTCTAAACGGGTCTGGGTTAAATGGATCTCGGGTCGGGTGACCCATCGGATTTTACCAAACTTTTTTTAATTGAGTGGAAAATGAAAAAATAAAATGCGGTGAAAAAAATAATTTTACCCGCTCGATTCGTTGATTAATTGATACACAATTGGAGGTTATATTGAAAAACCTATTAATTAGAATATCCAAAAAGTTGAGAGGGGAACCAACAAACTCATCCCCTCTTAAATATTAACCAAAATGACCCATAATTAATCAATAGGTCTAAGATTAACGCCTCTCCTCTGTGGTATGGAGGGTTGGACTTCCCTTTCCCACCTATAATTTTGTTCGTTTGCTAAAATGTGGGTGGAAGTAGTGACCTGTGCAGATTGGCCGAAATGTCATCCACATCTTTACCAAAGAAGATGTTGATGATGTGCAGGTCCATGTGGATATTTCGTTACGTAGTATAAAAAAAATGAACAGATAAAAAGAAAACTAGCTACATGCTAAACAAGTCACACATTACATACATATAATACAACGTTTGAAAGGTTATAGTAAATAGGTAGTTTGAAAGGTTATAGTAAATAGGTAAAGTTGAATACATAGCGAAATAATTAACTCAACCTTTATTTAAACGAAAATAACATGCCACACAATCTTTTTATGAGACTATATCAATGTTTTTTTTATATGGGCTTGATTCGAGCTAGCAGTCCCTGATCGAATTCTGGGAATGGGATTCTTTTGAAGGATTCGTCTTTATTAACAAGCTCCCATGTGAATTGTGTCACCAAGCGATGAATCAAGACCAAAATTTCCATTTTCGCAAACTCCATACCAGGACACATCCTTGGCCCAATCCCAAATGGCAGATAACTGAAAGATGGTGGTGACGGTGCATTATTCTCAAAACGGGTTGGATCAAACATGGTTGGGTTTTGAAAAATGCTATCGTCCATATGCGTCATAGAAGAAGACAACATCACCTAAGAAACACATGATGTAAAATCATAATTAGTAGGCAATTAATTAATTTATGTGATCTTATGGATACAAGTTTTCTTGGTTTTTATTATTTGTTTAGCCATACTTGCCATCCTTTTGGAATTATGTATCCTTCGTAATCAATATCTTGGGCGGCTCGTCGGAACGTAACATTTGCAGGAGTGTTTATTCGAAGCATCTCAGATGCTAGTCTCCATGTGTATTTCATCTTCAATAGGTCTTCCCATGCCAGAGCTTCCCCTGATGCTTTACTCTTAAAAATTTCTTCATGTTCTACAATCTCAATCATGTAAACTCAGTCAAACTAATAATAATTTATGTGTTGATAAATTTTTTCAACATGCATATATAGTATGATGCAGGGATAATATATAAATAAGTCACTATACTAAATGAAAATGTTCATATGAGTTACTAAACTTTGAAAAAGTTCAATTGGATCACTATACTTATAAAAATATTCAATTAGGTTATCAAACTTTAATTAGACATAGTTGCTATAGCCAAGATGACGGTGTTTACTAAACTTATAAATGTTCGATTGAGTCACTATTTTTTAAACTGAAATTAAGCATAATAGGCGAGATGAAACCAATCCACAAGTATAATGATCCAATTGAACGATTTTAAAGTTTAATAACCCAGATGAACATTTTCGTAAAGTATAGTAACCTATTATACATCCCTATGATGATGATGTATGTGAATGTGTTTATCTAACTCTACTCTTAGTGTAATATGTATCTTCTAGTAGTCGCTACAAAAGTGTAGAGCAAAAAGTGATTTACCTTGAGCTAACGTCAAGTATATTGATTTGTTGTTAGCCAAAAGCTTAACTAAACATGTAAGCACGGAAGCGGTTGTATCATATCCTGCAACCATCACAGTGATGGTGTTGTCAATGATCTCCTCGTCAGACATCATTGTTGAGCTATCATTATCATCACCGACGCTAAGCATCGACATTATGAGGTCTTTGCGAAAACCGGATTCTTTCTTGTGTTCTTTGAGTGCTTCCCTTTTCTCTTGTAGAAGATCTACAAACATCGATACTAGATTCATCCTCGCCTTAAGTCCGCGGTTGAAAAGACTGAATGGAAAATTGATTGGTAATGCTACAATAGCATCAAACATCCGTTGAAAACATGGTAGATAATTTTCTCTTTTGGCTCCTTTTTCGATCCCAAATACAAGAGAGCAAATTAGGTTGAATGTCAAGGTCTTAATTAGCGGTTGCACCTATACGATCGTTAAAATAAATGAATATTTATCAAATAAGAAAACATAAACATATGAACATGACTAGCAAGGCAACAAAGTGAGAGTCACGTCTGAATTCAACATATGCATGTACGTATTTACACACACTCTCAGTGCGGGATAATGTTTTTGTTTAGGGTTAAGTATCTTGAAATGCATCTAACTTGTCCCCAATACCTATTGTATGCATCATACTTACGGGAAGTGTATTTAATGATCTAACTTCCAAAAACGGTTTATTGTATGTATTTTGATGACGTGTCATCTTCTAAGGACGTCACGTGGCATTGTAAACGGCCGACACATCATCAAAATACATACATTAAACCGTTTTTGAAAGTTGGATGCATTAAATACACCTCATGTAAGTATAATACATACAATAGACATTCGAGATAAATTGAATGCATTTCTAAATACTTAACCCTTTTGTTTATTGCACCGAAAACAAAACAAAAAAAAAACTTAAAATTTGTTGCACTTTCAATCCCTATTTCAACATAAATGACTAACTTGCCTTTACCTCAATAATTTATTCGTTTTTATCATTTAATTCTTATTTGTTTTATTTTGCCTTTTTATTGCTAATAAAAAACTTCATATTGTTATCCACTTCTTTAAACACCAACCACAAAACGATGACAATCACAACTAAAACCAATATTAATCTCCTAACCTCCTCACCTCACCCCTACTGGAACCCACAAATACAAATTCCTAAGTTCACTGTATAGTTTAAAAATTATGGTTTTGTAGGTTTTTCATGTTTGTTTGTTTATGTAAAAAACAGATTCCCCTTACAACTTTAGTTTTATTAATGTCAATACGTTCAATGTGTATAGTATATGTACCTTATTACAATAAAATAATATAAAAGTATAAATAATTCACTCCGGTATTTGCACTAAATCATACAAAATAGTGTTTAGTACAACACATACTAACACTGCAGAAAATAATATTTATATTAAATAATATTTATATTAAATAATATTTTTTATAATAATTAATGTATATTAATATGATGTATTAATTATAAATTTGTCATTAACATTTGTAAAATTATTAAATATAATATTTGTATCATATTTATCAAAGAAAGTTTATAATTTTCATAAAATTTACATTATTATTTATAGTTTTGTAAGTGAAATGATTGTTATATCTCTTATGATAGTTTCGTAGTTATATAAAAATTTTAATATTATATAATGATAATTGTGTATTTTAAATCAATTAAAAGAGATTTGGTAAAAAGATTTAGAGCAACATATTGGTATAACTTTTCTAAATGCAAGCATATTATTAAAAAAATTTCTTTTCGCATTGAAATAGAACAATTTGATGCACTAAAATAGTACGTACATTGGAGATACTCTTAACCCCCAACTCTATTAATGTATTTATCTACTAAGCTTTGCTGGAAAAGAAAAACATAAATACAAATAAAAGAAGTTGATGTTCTTATCTGAGTTTATTACACCAATAGTCGTTATGATTTACCTCAAATTATACCATTAGTCCTTTAAGATGTTTAATTGCAAAGACGATTCTTTATTTGAAAACCTGTAACGTTAACGGTCCTTTAGCTAATGGGTTGTTAAAAATGTCAGTTAGTCAAGGACTAACTATGAATAACATAATTTGCTTGATTGTTTGCGACTAATATCTACACACCATATAGCTAACACACTGTCGTCTCTGTTATTTCTATTTGACGTCCGACATTACAGGTGTTGTCGTTTCTCCCCGGCCCCTTGCCACCGCTAGGGGTGTTCATAGATGGTTAACCGGGGACTCGGTTAACCGGAGATCGATTAACCAGAGTCCCAGTTTTATATATTTTTGAAGTTAAATCGAAACCAAAAAATCGAAAAAATTTCGATTCGGTTAACCGAAAAACGAAAAAAACTCAGTTCGATTAACTGAAAATCGATTCGATTCAAACGTTTTTCAATTTGGTTTTCCGATTTCGACCTATTTTGAACACCCTAGTCACCGCCGCTACCGGATCACCATCCTTACCACCGAATCCCAATGTTCCAACCATCCTGTTTGATGTGTATTATATTGGGTTTAAAGGCTCTCCATTTTTAGTTTCTTTCTAAATCTAGAAATGTGATATTGAAAATGAATAAATGATAAAAATTAGCAATGTACTGTCACAAAAAATTTCAAATATGTAGCATACCTAATAAATTGCTCACGTATGCAACAAACCGGATAATTTTATAGTAGGATCTTTGCAAAGTTCAAATTTACCTTTTTAAATTTTATAAAGCTACGTCATACATACCTTTTTAAAATTTAAATCACCATCCAGGTAGCTTTTCATTTATATACATTAATTATTTTTTAGATAGTAATATAATATATAAATATATAGTACTCCGTAATCTTTATATATATATATAAAACAGAATACTTTGGAGCAATCTGGACCTTAGATTGATTCCATCCATAAAGATCCTACGGTTAAAATTATTTCCTTCATTTTTTTCAATTTTATAATGTTTACCCACAACTATTGAAATTGACACTTTCAATATTTCCCTATTTTTTTAAGTCCTTATAATTTAAATATCATGACATTTCAAGTGGTAATTTATAAATAAACAAATCGTATTTGAAATATTTATCTATATTGATTAATTACATGAACTCTTTATCAACATTATGAAACTAAAAATTGTTCATCCATTTAGCCAAACAACCGTAATATCATGAATACGTTAAAATTGTAACTAAAATATTTTATGATATTAACTAATAATCCTTTAAATAATGCAACTAAGATATTTTATGATTTTAATTAATAATTCCATAAATAATATACATTAAACTAAACAATAGACATATGTCATATTCAGCCGTAATAACATTGTTCTATTTTCTTTTTGTGATTCATGGATTTTGTATTTTTACAAGTTTTGTTTAAAGCATTATCAAAAAAAAAAACTTTGATTTTACTGTATAACTATTAAATGATAAGACCCTATTGAAGATCATGAAATTTCAATAAATTTTGATGGTATTAAACTAAATGTACATTTTTATATTAAAATAATATTTTTCATTTTCATACACACATCTTTCAATTTATAATAACAAGTTTTAAATGAACTTGATAATAAATATGCTATCGAGCATTTTATTGATTTGCTAAAAATTAATGCATACAAAGATCAAGTTGACGAATATGGATTTTTATTATCGCTATTCAAAATCTATTATTATTGCTTATACATATGTGTATATATGATCACAACAATGTTTGATTTGGATAGAAATTTAGGTTTGAATTACAAAATACAGTTATTTGAGTTAGACTGAATTTATAGTTAATTTAAGTTTTAAAAAACTATTTTATGGGGTACTATAATTCTATACTTCCTTCTTATTATATGCATATTATATTAATTAATGTTTGACTATTCACTCGATAACTGTTATAACTAAAATGTTTACAAATTAGATAATATATAATTTATAACCGACATGTATTTTTAATAACTTAACTTAAAAAAAAAATTAAAAAACCTGAACCGTACTAAACTGATAGATATATGCTAGATGTTATTGGTTGTCGATTATATTATATAAATATCCGATTCACGGTACAATTTTATTTGACTTAACTTTTTAATTACACAATTTATAAAATCAAATGTTGAAACCACGCGTTGTCGCGGGACCTCACTTAGTACTTAGTATAATAACAATAAAACGTATTTTATACACCTATTTGGTGGGTGAATAGTTTCAATGAGAATCATATCATATAATAATATATGTGTATGTACGTCCTTTTGTAAGGGTGCACACGGTTGATGATGCAGAAGATGAAATTAACTATGGGGTCTATGGTTAATGGATAGGTGAAATATTTCTATTATAGCTATTTAAATCAGTTAAATATTAATCAATCAATATTAATTAGCTTCAAGCAGATATATGAATAATATACTTTACCTTAACCTCGGCTTTACCACGCCAATGCGTCTCAATGTGGTTTTGAGTTTCTTCATCTACTTTTGAAACATATTGCTTCAACACATCTAGTCTTAAAAACGAAACCAATACATCTCTGACTCGTTTGTGATCATCTCCGTTCAACTCTATTATACTTTTCGAACCAAAGATTCTGCCAAGTGATGGTGGTTGTTTATTGATGAGTAATTTGGTATCACAAGTGTTCACAAACTTATTTGCAGCTATACCATGTAAAACAACCGTTGGGTGTCCTAAAAGACCGGCTTTCCATATGGGGCCGTGTATAGCTATTTTTTTCCTATGCCATTCTTCTATCTTGTCGTCTCTAAAGGCCTTAAGATATTCAAGGGTTTGCCCTATCAAAGGAAGTCCTAGAGAACCGGGTGGGAGTCGATTGGAAGTTTTCTTACTTCGAAAAAGAAAAAAAACAGAAAGTAAAAGTAACGTCGACAACAACAATGATGCCGCAAATTCCTTCACTTCCATAGCTAGATACCAAAATCTTGTTCGACATGATTCCGTATGTGAATACAAATTTATATTTGAAGTTCTAAAATCATTTTTTAATTAGCAATCATGGAAACATATGCTTTTGTTATTTATTAATTATATAATCTTGACTTTAATTAATATCTATATCCATCTGTAATATTATTATAATATTATATTAAATAAAAAACAAGGTTCTAGAGTAATGATGTGACTTGCTTATATTTCCATTTTTGCTCCAAAATCTAATGTGATATCAACACAATTAAACTCATTTCTTAATTAATCTACACTATTAAAAATTTGAAAATATACAACTATTAATTATATCTATCCAATTCAATTGCTAAACATTATCATTTTTGAGAAAAGTTCGGGAGTACAATAATTTTTAAAAGTATGGAAGTAACAATGATATTGTGTCATGTGTATAAAAAGAATGTTTCACATGTACAAAACTCATTTACCCCCAACATCGATTATCTCACAATCGACAAATCGAAAAATTATGAAAATTACACCATTAAATTCAGCGTTTTCTCATCTTCGATTTGCCGCCCCTCAAGGCATACTTCCGACAAGGTTTTTTTTTTCGTTTTTTTGGTGGATTTTATAAGTTATTAACACATGTGTTAATTTTTGGTTGCATATTTAATTTAGGGTTAGGATTTAGGGTTAGGGTTTAGAAGGGTTCATGGTTTTACTAGATTTAGGGTTTAGTAAGATTTAGGATTTAGAATTTTGTAAAGTGTTTAGGGTTTAGGGTTTGGGGTTTTGGGTTTAAGGTTTTTGCCAATACCCCAAACTCAAAACCCTAAACGCAACATTTTAATACATGTGTTAATAACTTATAAAACCCATCAAAAAACGTAAAAAAAAAAATCTTCGGAAGTATGCCTTGTTGGACGGCAAATCGATGAGGAGAAAACGCTTAATTTAATGGTGCAATTTTCAAAAAATTTTGATTTGTCGTTTGTGAGATAATTGATGTTTGGGGTCATGAGTTTTGTACATGTGAAACATTCTATTTGTATACATGATACAATATCATTGATACTTCCATTATTTAAAAAATCAGTGTACTTTAATCATCTTATCTCAGCGTATAGGGCTCAATTCGAAGTAGTAGACAACATGGGCTGGAGTGTTAGTTTAGAAATTCGCGTGATTGGTGAGACATTGACTTTAATTTTTAACAACAAAAATATTGTGATTTTTAAATGCTGCAGCGATTAATTAAGAACTGTAAAACTGATGTGTACACATGGGTTATTTACTTATTTATTAGTTATTATTTATAATCAATCTTCAGTATTATACGAAGTATATACAAATTGGATAATCATATATTTAATTAACCAATAGAAATCATTTGACTTTGTCAAATTGGTTAAAATTTAGATCATGACAGTACATCTATAATTAATATTTAAATTTAACAAAGAATAGATCAAAGGAGCAGGAGCAATTTGAGAAGTAGGGAAAATAGAAAGGGTTAAAATGCAAAACATTTTGGGTGGAGGATCAAAATTCAATTTATATAAAATATTCTTTTAGGGATTAAATCTAGAAGTGAATTAAGTTTGTTCATTGCACTCCTTCATCATCTCTCTCTTCACACAAATTCTCTCATTTCACACACACATACAATCACCACCACCACCAACACCACCTCCGTTCACCGCCACCATCACCGCCACTTACGCCGCCACCACAACCACCACCACCTTCACAGTCCACTGCCACCGACCGCCACCACCTCCTTCTTTCACCGCCGCTGCCACCTTCTCCGTCTCCACCATCTCTGCCGCCACTTACGTCACCACCACCTTCACGTTACACCGTCACCGACCACCACCACCATCACTGCCACCACCTCCTTTCACCGCTACCGTTCACCATCACCGTTCACTTTCTCCGCCACCACCCACACCTTCACCATCAACCATCACTTTCATCTTCTAGATCTGAAATATGTAGATATAGATCTAATTTTCAGATCTAGATATGAAAAAAGTAGATCTAAATCTACTTTTTCAGATCTAGATCTCAAAAAGTATATCTGAAAAAAGTTCTCGCATTTTAGTCGTACCTACTGCATTTTAGATCTACCAAGAAGATCTTGAGAAGTCACTGCATTTACGTTCATCTACTCCATTTTAATTTCTTTTACCGCATTTTAATTGCAATGTTATGTGAATTATACTGCATTTTACAAAAAAAAAGTTCTACCGCATTTTAATGTACAGTACTGCATTTTATAGGAAAAAGCAACAAAAAAATATTTTGACTGCATTTTACACTACTTACTGCATTTTATGTTCATATGTTGAAAAAAAGACATTCCACTGCATTTTATAAAAAAATGTTTTATAACAGGAGGAAAAAACATAAAATGCAGTACTGAACATGCAAAATGCAGTAAAAAATAATAGTAATTTGGTTTTCGTGAAAAAAACGATGTTTTGATTTTTGATTTTTTTTATTAAATAAATTTTCTAATAATTTTTTAGGCAGGTCCTTAAATTTTTTGAAATTGTAAAACAGTCCCTAATGCAGGAAAAAGAGTTACACGTGCTAAATTTTAGTTGGCTAACACCCTGCCTTTTCTTCCTCTCATAAGGGGTCTGCTACTTTGAACTTTACCCATTTAACAAAATACAATTACAGAGAAAATGACCTTTAGTGACCTTGGCATTCGGACGGTTCAAGAAAATAGTTGGTAATGTACTTTTAAATGCACTTTTGACGGAAAAGTATGAGTTAGAAAAGGAGTAATGATTTTGCCACATTCATATGTAACCATTGGTTTGATAAATAATAATAATAATAATAATAATAATAATAATAATAATAATAATAGTAAATAAATAAAAAAATATGGTACCATTGACTAGTGGCGGATTTACAATTTTGTTATCGGATATGCAGAAACTTAATATAATTTTTTTGCTACTAAGAGCCTTCCCAACGGGCTCGTCGGTTTGCCCATCAGTTTTCGTCACTTAAGTGACATTGTTGGGAGAACTCCGTCGGTTTGCTCCGTCGGAAAACCGACGCTCCGTCTGGTTTATTTCTCTTTTTTTTTGTGTGTTTGTGTGTGTATAAATTGTTAAATGTGGGTCCAAAAATTAAAGTGACGGAGTTACTGATGGTAGGGGTCCGTCAGTTTCAGTCAGTTTCTGTCAGTTGTGTGAAAAAGTTGATGTGGCGCAGACGTGACACGTCGGTTTCAGTCAGTTTCTGTTACTGTTGGGAATGGTCTAAAGATAATTGATTACTCGGGTTAAGTTCTCGGGTGGTGTTTCGGGTCAGCTTTTCAACTCATTTAGCATGTTAATTTCTTTATTTTCTATTTAGAGTCATTTCTTAATTAAAACTGAAATGATTTCGGTGACTAATATGAAGTTATGTACTGTGATGTAATTCTCTATAAAGAAAAATAACAACGTGCAAATCGGTTTTACAAAAAAAAACCCCCCTCATAAACTAAATATATTAAGGGGTTTAAAGAAATTCAGTAATATATGCTTTATAAGAGAATATATGCGAGCGAGACCACATGGTCCAAGTTGCAACGACGTTATAATTTGAGCTGAGAGCCCAGCAGAAAGGCGGCCTACGACGGATGATGGAGAGGGAGGGTGACTACCAACCGGGTGAAGTGGAATTGTGAGGGTCTGGGATGACTAATGAACATCGATATGGTGTTTTGGCGAATAATACGATACAAGATGAATATGAAGTGTGCATAATCATAAATAAGAATTGATGGGTTTGAAGAATTACCAACATAGAAATTGACTTGGCTTGTGGTTAAAAGGCTAGTTTTTATCTATTAATTTCCCTCAATTACAACTGTACAGGAGCTTTTTATAAAATTCTTTTGAAGTGGTATGCACTATATTTGTGTAGGGGAGTAATGTTCAAATGAGTACATCAATTTTGAGTGAGAATGAGGGAATCAACAAATTTATGTTATGTGTCACTTTATTCTTTCTCCTCCACATTTTTAAAAATTAAATATCTCACAAACGGTAAGTTGAAAAATCATGAAAATTGCACCATAAAATTCAGCATTTTCTCCTCTTCGATTTGCCGTCCTTCAAGGCATACTTTTGACAACTTTTTTTCTTCATCATTTGATGGTTTTTACAAATTAGTAACACATGTGTTAGTGATTGTTTGTACATTTAGTTTGTGGTTAAAATTAGGGTTTAGGGTTAGGGTTTAGTAGGGTTTAGGGTTTAGTAGGGTTTAAGGTTTAGGGTTTAGTATGATTTAGGGTTTAGAGTTTCGTAAAGCGTTTAGGGGTTAGGGTTTGGGGTTTAGGGGTTAGGGTTTGGGGTTTAGGGTTTGAGGTTTGGGGTTTCGGGGAGAATTCAGCATATTCTCATTTGAACCCTACCCTTATAGACTTCTGTGGATCCTATATGTGAATTAATTGAAACATGATAAACTATTCGAATCATGAAGAGTAATAGAAAGTGTTGAATTGATCATTTTAAGAAATTGTAAACCAAGTACATGAGCTTATATTTATGTGATAATTGAATCTGAAATGCTCAATTGTGATTCAACTAAAGGTGTATAGATTGATGATTATGTGTTGAATAATACACATGATGTTGATAAGATATTAATACTAAATGTTCTATCAAGTACTCTAAGTATTAATTGCCATACTAGTGATAAATATTGAATCTGGTAATAAAAGTGTTGATTGATGTAATTGTGTTGGACATTACATCTGTGCTAATGAAATAGTGAAAAGAGTTATATGTACACGATTATGTGATTAGTTGTTCATTCAAAGTTATAAATTGAAAATGGTAACAAGTTAATACTTGATCTTATACCAGCTGTAAAAGTGTTATCATATGTGTGTAAAATATGATATCACTGTTAATGATATATGTGTAAGTAAAGATTAATCACTTTGGAGATTAATGGTATGAAGTAACCTGAAAATGAAGTGTACCTGACATAATATAACGACATCTGGTCAACGTATTTATATTATGTCATTTCACATTGAGTGTTGAGGTTACCTAGTACCAGAGAAATTAAAGTGATTAAAATATCAGGTAAAAGATGTTGACTTGTAGTTGAGAAAAAGTCAATAATTGACCGAAACAAAAGAGTAGTGAACCACTAAACTATTGTTGTAATGTGGTAGTTATTGTACAAGAAATGTGTATGTGATAAATTGCAACTAGAACGGATTATTATATGAGTTAAGCAAGGTAGAGGTCAGTTAAATGCAGATAACAATGTATATATTGTTGAATATGTGACTAATGACAACACCTTATGTTGATGTGTTGAAAGAATTATGCTGATAATGCATAGTATCAACTGGTGTTGATTTAGTATCCAATTCGACATGATAGGATGCTAATTGATTAAGTGAAAATGGTTTTAACCATAAGATTTGACCTCTACATATTGTTTACTCTTATGTGTTTGTGGTTATATGATTTTAGATTGCTTTAGAGTAAAGAGTTCATATAATCTTGTGATGTTTATAATTACAAGTTGTAAATTAGTAATGAACTAATTGCAAAAGTTGAATCCAATTGTTTCACCACTTAAGGTGATATGTGGATACTAGTTAGTTATTAGTTATGAAATGAATTTGAAATTCATTGTTAAATATGTGCATTGTGGTTTTATAACCACTATTATTGATATTGTTTTATTCTTGTTGTTAAGAAGATAAGTGTTAAAGATTTTAGCATATTGCTAATTTCTGGTTATCAGAATATCATAAGTATTTATAATTGTCGATGATTCTGGCATGTTGCTAGTTTCTGATTGTAAGTGGTTTTGTATTCCACTTGTTAAGTAATTATATGTTTTAAAGGGTTTGAATGACTGATTAATGATAAACGATTCATATAAGTAATTACTTTATAAATGGAAATAGAGTTTATGCACAGTATAAGTGCGTGGGAAAAGACAGAAGCATGTACAGTTGGATATGTGCAAGTGGAAAGAATTGAAAACGTGTATTTTAATTATAAGTTGCTCACGGGAGTAACGTTTGATATGTGTATATATTTGGATTAAATAGTTAATAATACTATCCTTTATGCTAGATATAACATTTTGTGATAAATATTATGTATTTATATGAATTCAATTGTAATATACACTGGTGGTGTGTAAGTTGATGAAATAACATATATCTAAATAAATATATGTAGATACATTTGGTGTTGTGTAATTAAAGATATGCATAATGATGATATGTATAAATGAATTAAATTATAACCACATCTTGTGTATTCATAGTAATGAATAATTATGTGGTTAGGAGTATATGAGGACTGTGAATTGAAATGGAAATAAATAGGTGATTCTGTCACAATAGATTGATTAAGTGTGATCTGATTTCGAGGATGAAATCTCTTTAAGGGGGAGAGATTTGTAACATCCATTCCTCGGGTCTAATAGTATTTTAATATTTTCTGACTGTGAACTATTATTTAATATATCAGAAAATAGGTTCATTTGTTATTTGAAAATAAATGGGTAAAAGAGTCAAATAATTTATTGTGATTAATAAATTATTAAATGTTTTAATTTAATTAAGTTGACGGTAAAATAAAATAATATTTCTCCGCAAATGGTTTTTAGGTTCCCGACAATAGACTAAAAAGAGGAATAAAACTATTCTAATTAAAATTAAGTCGGTTGAGAAACCGACTTACTCTCTTTATTCCTATTCTTTTGTTTAGTTCATGTTTCCATACACATACATACATACATACAAAATGCAGGAACATGGAATCAATTAACAAAAATCAATTGTGATCATGAAATTGGAGATGAAATCACTTCCTTAATCACCTCTCAATTCTTTACATCTTCAAGTAAGTTGTGTTTTTTTATTTATGTTAACCTAGAAATGAAATTTTGGGGTTTTGATAGGTTATTGAAGTATATATGAAATTGATAATTAGAAGATGTTCTTATGATGTTAGTGATTGTCAATTGATGAATATATGATGATTACATGAGTTCTTCAAGTTTATAGGGTATCGATTCCAAGAATAAAAATTGAGTTAGAAAATGATTAGTTGATGTTACTTGAAGTATAGCTTGATGATATATGATGTTGTGATTGTTGTTTAATGTAAAATTATGCATAATATCGATTTCTAGTTTGAGTTGTGTGTTTTGAGGGATTGGTTTGAGTTGGACAGCGGGTTTTAAACCTGCAGATCGCAGGAAATGAAGAACAAGCCGGCAGCTTGATGAGCTGTAAGTCCGAACTCTCGATCTTAAATCAAGTTACACTAATCAATTGATGGCGGAATCACCAATTGAATAATCACACAAACGAATCAATAAAACAAACGTGATATAAATGAATTCAAACAGTTGTTTATTGATAATAATCGACTAGGTTACATGTATTTTCGACTGATTGCGTTTAGGGTTTTTCGTCAACCCTAAAAGTGATTACAAAACGTATTTATATACTAAACACTCAATCCTGCGACGTTACACACAACGTCGCAGGTCCAGGCCCATGCGACATAGCCAACGTCGCAGGCCCAACTAACTGACGTTGCATGTGCGACATTACATACAATGTCGCACAAATCAGTAAACACAAAACTAATTACAAACTCTAACTAGACCAACTGACAGACACACCAAAATGCATCAACAAACTCCCCTGTGTCTTCAGCTTGGTCTTCACAAATTTCTTCAGTTAAGCCCAGCCAACAGGAAACTTTCCATCGGCATGAATACCATGTGTCACACAAACTTTTACCACATTCTGAAATTGATCTGCAAGTTTCTTGTTGAATTCATTGTTTGCATTAACCCGAATTCTATTATCGAAGAGTCGTCTTAAATCTTTTTCATGCATATTTATCAGACCCATAGGATCAAAAACTCTGAACGTTGCTTGTCGCAAGTTCCAAATACCTCCGAATTCTAATCGCGGTTCAAAATCTGGAACGAAAGTAATCACTGCTTCACCAGTATGTGGATCGAGCTCCTATTTAGCGAATCTGCTGAGAAAATTGTAGGGAACTGATTCCAAAGGAATCTCTGTCAAACAGTCAGCTGGCGGATAATGAACTTTGACCATAGGCTGCCCTGTCGTTGGATCCAGCTTCTTCTTGAAAGTATACTGCGTACCAAGTGTAGGCTTTATCTTGATATATCTTTTGCTTCGAACCTCTTGATGCAAAGTTCTCTGAATATAATCCACATAATCATCTTTCAAAGGATTAATCAGATTTAATTATGCCAATCGATTGATCTCTCCTTTAGGCAACATACTTAATTGTTTGAACCGAAGCTTGAAGTACTGAATGCCGTCCATTCTCTTAATCATAATCATTCTTTGACGAACCTTGTAAATTTTGCAAGTCACAGGTACTGGTTCTGCAGATCTACCTTGAGGCCACCACTGCTTATTTCTTTCTGTTCTTTCTTCAGCAGTTTCACTTTCAGATGCCTCTTGAGTTGGTTGTACTGATGCAGAATTCTGAGTAGGCGCTGCATGAGTTGAACTAGATTCTCCATGAGAAGTTTTAGCAGGCCCCTCATCATCACTCGAATCTGTCTCAATAACAGGTGCATCATCGTAATACTCATCTAAACCCAAATTTTCATCATCAACCGACACATCATCATCCATGTCAAATACATACCCTTGTTCAGTCTCCGAACCAGTGTCATTGACCATTCTCTGAATATATGTTAAATCAGCAAAAGAGTAATCTACCGCTAACGGTCTTGGCTGACCTGGAATGTCATCAACACTGAAATAATCTAAAAGTTAAACATTTTCATTAATAACATTGTCAATTACAGGGGTTGGAGTTACAGACTCTGGTCCTATTGACTCAACATTGGGTACCCCAGACCCAAACTCCCCTAAGGCAATAGACCTAGCCTCCAAAACAGAAACCCTAGTCTGCAATTCTGCTATCAGCTTTGACTGAACTTCGATGATTGCTGACTAGGAAGCATTCATTTCAGCTTGTTCTTTCATCTGCTGCTGCATCTTCTGCATATTTTCCATCATCTGTTGCAGGAATGCAGGAGTGGGCTCAACAACCATATCTTGTGATGGTTGAGGAGTCGGAGCAGTAGAGATACGACGTGCACGACGAGAAGATAGTTGATATTCAGTATCATCGTCGGCACGTGGACGTTTACCCATGTAACGTTTGCCCTCATGAATACGGCATTATATTCTCAAATATCGACGCGATTAGTGTACCCTAATCCGTTCCATATGTGATGGGTGGGGTACTTCACCATCAGAATCCGTGGGCGTCTCACCACCATCATTCGGTGTCACAAAAGCTGAATCAGAAGAAGATGATTCATCGGTAATATCCTGAGGGGAACCCAGTTGTTGAACCTGTCCAAATTGTTCAATCTGGACCAAATCGTCCTCAAGATCCTCCCCCGCAGCATGAACAGGAATATTCACAATTGGTTGCTGCGGTTGCTGGGGTGCTTGAACATCCATATACTCAGGATCCGGCGGCGGTACATAATGCTTATCAAGAACTGCACCGAATAAAGGAACATCCGGTGGTGCCTGAACCCCCTTTTCATGAGCGGAGCAAACCGCAAAGATAAGATTCATCATTGGCGTGATCTTCAGAACATTATCAACATCACCCTGTTGTTGAAGCTCTGGGTGATGACGATTTAGGAACAGTTGCACAAATCATGGATACAAACCCCATTTACTGGTTCCAGCGTTGGCATTGTCTACCATGGCTTTGAAAATGAACCCAGAATAGTTGTAAGGCTTGTTGTAGACCAACGCAAGCATACCCGAAGCCAGACGATGACTGATACCGTCTGTTCCAGCCTTTCGATTTACTAAACAAACAATAAAGATATGCATAAGATATCTCCAGACCCGTGTAAGATTCGCCTTGCGATACTGATCTGTCGGAATCCCCGGATAACCCATCCTATGCATGCCGCCAGTAATAAAAGCGTTATCGAAGAGAACAGGCATGTCTGGATGATCGTTCAGTTGAAGCAGGTCATGAATTCCCTGCTCAGTAATAACAATCTGCGTTCCGAACACAGTAGATACCAAACGTGGAATCTCGTTCTCAGTAACAACCGTCACATTTCTCAAGAACTGACCCACTAAATTCTTATAGACAACAGTGGAGTCTGAGATAGCGTGAAAAATCCGTGAGCGTCTGAGAAAAGCAATCATTGGCCTAAAAGGCTCGGCCTTAGAAAGCGTGTCGTCCAAAAATGCAACCGTATTATGTCGCGGTTCGTAAGCTAAAGCCATATCTGTAAAAGACAGTACATCAAATATACTCGAAAAGCGTTAGATTAAACGACAAACAAATGCACTTAACATATTGAAAAACATTCTGTTTTCTACGACATCACTGTTGATGTCGCAGTTGAGAGTGCAAAGTTGCAAGGACGTCGCATAAATCAACTCAAAATCAATAGCGACGTAGAGCCCAATGTCGCATAAAAAGGGAGCGACGTTAAAGGGGACGTCGCATTTTGTAATTAATTGTGAATTTAATCACATAAGTTAGAAAATGCGACGTAAGCCACGTCGTCGCCTGTGAGGTCGCAAAAATTTGCGACATAGCACCGGACGTCGCAATAGATGCGACGTAGCATGTGATGTCGCAGTGTATGCGACGTAGCATGAGGACGTCGCAATCAGGTATGAAATTACCAAAGAAATGCGATATCAGCTGCTACGTCGCAGCCGACGTCGCAAAGATGAACTGCATCCCAACCCAGAAAACCCTAAGTAATAAAATTGGGGTTTTTATGAAATCACTTATACCAGTCGATGCGGCTTATCAAGGGGAACGTGAAAACACAAAGTCTACCGCATGCATGACACATTTACATAGCTAATTTACCCGTAAACCAAAACCCCCAAAACCGCAATATATATTCAATCAATACACAAAAATTAAACGGTTAAATGAGGTAAAAATAGTACCTAATAGTCGAGGAAAGAGAGTAGAACAAGAAATCGTAAGTGAACAGAAGTGAAAAAGGCAAGAAATCACAATCGAATCGATGGTCACGACGTCGCAATCGCCAAAGCCAATGTCGCAGTCTACATCGCAAAAATAATTTGAATAGTGTACCAAAGGACGTCGCGGGGTGGAACTATATATATTCTAACCCTAACTGCGACGTGGCGTGCGACGTCGCATGCGACGTCGATAATGATGTCGCATGATGGATATGGCAGAAATTTCGAATCCGATTTTGATTTCAAGCTTTCGACGCGCGATTTGTAAAACTAACTTGTAACTTGGTGTAATAATACTAATTAAGAAAAAGAAAAAAATATATGAACACAAACTTAATGAACACATTCTTTTTGGTGACGGAGTTGATTTAATCTGGTTAGGGATCATATCGGAGTAACATGCATTTATTAGGAACAAAAAGTGTTATTTCGATCATCAGTATGTTTGTCCACTTTAAATTTACTTGACATGCTAAAAACACTTTTTATAAAAATTATTTCAAAACGATTATTAGTATATTTGTCCACTTAAACATGTTACACTCACATCTAGGAGCTAATTTTATTATTATTCGCATGTACATTTCGTTGTGGTCCCCACCATAGATATACATCTTAACCTAAGACATAGATCATGTTTCCATTTACAGAGAGAATATAAGAAAATCAAATTTAAGAATCAAGTCAGCGGTGACAGGTCTGTACTCACGTACAACAGAGCGACATAGCTTGATTCAGGTTTAAGCAAAACCAGACTTGGTCAAACCATTTTGGCGACCTTGTAAGGTATCTTAATTTTAACGACTTAGCAAGTACTGTGACTTGTGTTTGCTTAAGTTTTAAGTATATATTAACAAAGACCAGGTCTATACTTACTTATAACAGAAGAAACTGTCAATATATACCCCCAAATGATATCCAATAAACTCCTTTCACGAAAACATATCTAGCATAAGTAAGAAATTAAGACTTGTGTCATACATCTAATGATGTTATACCACTTGAAATAGACAATTAAGTATTAGGCTTCTTAAGAGATCTCAAAGAGTTTTGCATAACATGCCTACTAATATATCGTATGATGAAGACAATATTTATAAAAATTGTTTTCAACACGTCAGATAAATCTACTGACACATCCAAGATAAACCTTAAAATTCCATGTTATGCATGTCACCCGATGTACTATCATATCCCAAGTTGTTTACAGACACAACTTCAACGTCTATTTTAAAATGTAGCAATGGTGCATTTCTTTAATACTAAAAAGTATAAAGAGCGGTTGTTGCGTTTTTTTTTTTTTTTTTTTTTTTTTAGTTCAATCAAAAATTTACAAAACACAGCCAAGTCACAAATCATTTTTTAGTTTGAAAGAACCTCAAACCAATCATGTTGACCAGTTCCTTAAAACGAGCGCGTGAAAAAGCTTTTGTGAAAAGATCGGCATTTTGCTTAAGGGTGTCTATATGGACAAGATCTATCAGGTGTTTCTCATAGCAATCCCGTATAAAGTGGAATCTAAGTTCAATGTGTTTGGTCTTAGAATGTTGTACGGGATTGCGTGTTATGGAAATAGCTGCAGTATTATCTATATGAATAGGAGTCATAGAAAGAAGTAACCCGTAATCACGTAGTTGATGCTGGATCCAAAGGACTTGAGAACAGCAGCTTGCAGCAGCAACATACTCGGCCTCAGCTGTAGAAGTTGCAACCGTGGTCTGTTTTTTACACTGCCAAGAAACCAACCGCGATCTGAGAAACTGACATCCTCCAGTTGTAGACTTCTTATCCATTTTGCAGCCACCATGATCCGAATCCGAATAGGCAGTTATAGCTAATGATTTCTCATTTGAATACCATAGACCAAGAGTTTGCCTATATTTGAGATACCCAAAAATTCGCTTTACAGCCTTCATATGAGTCACCTTTGGCTTTGCTTGATATCTTGAACATAGCGAAACCGCAAACACAATATCCGGTCTTGAGGCAGTAAGATACATTAGAGACCCTATCATTGAACGATAATCTTTCTCCTTGCAGTCTTTTTCATGCTCATCAGGTCCAAGATTGTGATTTATGTCAATGGGAGTACCATAGGTTTTGCAATCAAGCAAGTCATACCTAGTCTCCAGATTTTCAAAGCAAATACAACAGCTGCCAGTTCTAAATCATGTGTTGGGTAATTCTTTTCACGCGGTTTCAATTGACGAGAAGCATAAGCAATAACTCTATCTCTTTGCATAAGGACACAACCCAAACCAGAGTAAGATGCATCACAATATACAATAAAATCTTCAGACCCATTCGGTAATGCTAACACTGGAGCTTGACATAACAATTGTCTCAAAGTCTGAAAGGCATGTTCTTGTTGATTATTCCATTCAAACTTTTCATTCTTGCGGGTTAATTTAGTAAACGGACCGGCAATTTTAGAAAAGTCTTTAATAAATTTTCGGTAATAACCCGCTAAACCCAGAAAACTCTTGATCTCAGAAGCATTCTTTGGAGCTTTCCAATTCATTACAGCTTCAACTTTGGAAGGATCAACTTTAACACCATCATTACATATGATATGACCCAAAAATTGTACCTCCCGAATCCAGAATTCGCATTTTGAAAATTTAGCATATAATTGTTCTCTTTTCAATGTTTCAAGAACTAATATCAAATGCAAGGCATGTTCTGATTCGGACTTAGAATACACAAGAATATCATCGATGAAAACGATTACAAACTTATCAAGAAATGGTCGACATACCCGGTTCATTAAATTCATAAAAACTGCTGGAGCATTAGTCAAACCAAAAGGCATCACCAGGAATTCATAATGACCATACCTGGTACGAAAAGCAGTCTTTGGAATATCCTGTTCACGAACACGAACCTGATGGTAACCCGACCTCAGATCAATTTTAGAATAAACAGAAGATCCCTGCAGCTGATCAAACAAGTCATCTATTCGAGGCAGAGGATACTTATTCTTTACTGTTCGTTTATTCAATTCTCTATAATCAATACACATTCTGAAAGACCCATCCTTCTTTTTCACAAACAAAACTGGTGCACTCCAAGGTGAAGAACTAGGTATAATAAAACCTCTATCCAATAACTCCTGAATCTGATTCATCATTTCACGCATTTCAGAAGGAGCTAATCTATAGGGAGCTTTGGCTACAGGCGACGAGCCAGGAACAAGATCAATCTGATATTCAACTTCCCTAACCGGTGGTAAACCAGGTAAATCATCGGGAAACACTTCCGGATATTCAGACACAACCGGAACATCGGAAATAGACTTCTTTTCTAATTTGGCATCGATGACATAGGCTAGATAAGACTCACAGCCTTTAGACAACGACTTCCTAGCTTTCATCATGGAAATCAGAGGAATATACCCACTATCCCGTTCTCCTCGAGCCACAATGTATGACTCTTCAGAGATTGGGATTCTAATCAGCTTATGGTGGCAATCTATACTTGCTTTAAACTGACTTAACCAATCCATGCCAATAATTACATCAAAACTTGGAATTGGCATTAATAGAAATGAAATTGGAAAAGTCTAACCATCTATCACAATATTAGCTCCAGTCACCGAGGTGGTAACATGAACTAATTTGCCATTAACAATCTCTACTTCTAAGGGCTTAGTTATCACAGTAGGGATCAGTTTCAACTTATCACAGAAACACACAGATATAAAAGAACAATTTGCTCCAGAATCAAATAAAACACGAGCTGGTACAGAGTTTATAAGAAAAGTACCAGTTATGTCATCATCTGTGTGGACAGCCTCATCGACTGTCATTTGGAATGCCCTACTTGTTGCTGGCGGAGGATTCTTCCGCTTTTGTCCGGAAGATGACGAACTCCCGACCGAAACTGAACCCTGTTTCTTCGCCTCAGGACACTGTCCAACGCGATACCCTTCTTTCTTACAGTTCCAACATACATAATTGGGAAACTTACAATTCTTAAACTCATGACCCAATTCACCACATTTAACACATTTGTTCGTCTGAATTGTACATGGACCAGTATGTTTGGATCGACAAGAACTACACCAATTAGAACTTCCGGATGAACCACTTTTACTGCCGGATCTCTGACCCTGACGGTTACCTTGCCACCTGGACTTTCCTTTACCCGAAGAATCTGTTCTAGTCCTTGGAAATGAAGAAGAAGTATCTCTAGCTTGAGACTCTCGAAAACCTCTAATATCACTGTCAACCGAGCGTGCAAGAGTAAAAGCTTGGGATAGATTACTAGCTAACCTCACTGTAGTACGGTAATTATGAGGTAAAGTTTCCACAAACTGCTCGATTCTGGTTTTCTCATCGGGAACCCACTGTTGCACAAACCGTAGTTTCTCAAAACTGTGTGATTAACTCATCAATAGTCATCTTATCGGTTAATTGAAGATTCACAAACTCTCTCCTAATGCGTGCCATATCAAAGTCAGAACAATATTGATTACAAACATCTTGATGGAAATCAGGCCATCGAATAGCTTCTTTTTGTTGCTGAGTTAAATGTCCAGTAATCGAGTCCCACCAAACCATGGCTTCGTCTTTTAAACACTGAATAGCATAAAACACTTTGGATTCTTCTTTACATCGAGTAACATCAAATTTCCGCTCCATATCTCTTAACCAATTTAAAGTTACAGATGGATTTGTACTACCTCTAAACTCTGGCGGTTTACTTGCCATTAACGTTTTGAATGAACACTATTTATTTGACTGAAAAGGAGGAATATTACCAAACACAGGTATCTGTTGTTGAGAACGTTACTGAGATGATGCAGTTTCAGTCTGTCTTTTAAATTCTCTGAGATTAATCACCTCATCTTCTAACTGAAAAAGATAATCATCTCTATTTGATTCTTCACGAGCAGGAATAGAAGTACCCTCATGATCATGTCTTTCATTATGAATATCTGAAGGGGGAACATCATTCCTTGAGGCATTATTAGGGTTGGTGGTCAGTTGTTCATTATTTGCCATATCTGTATTTACCACAACAACTCAACATTTGTTAATCGTTAGCACCTATCTACTAACAATTCCACATACAATGCTAAATCCCATACCCAAGAATGTTTGACGTAACACACTCTAGATTTGGGATTGAACACTTTATAATGCTCAATTCACCCAAATCTATGCTCTGATACCAACTTATAACACCCCTCTTTCTAATACCACAATATTATATTATTTTAATAGGAAGCGTATATTACAAAATATATTTCATTACTTTATATTAAATAATGTACATAAACAGTTTACGTATCAGATCACACCAAATTAAAACTGTTTAACAAATACTTAAAACGGGGTATTATATTTTACAAAACAAGGTTTATACAAAACCATATCAGAGTTGCAAGTCGTCAAACTTTCCCCGCTGAAGCATCCACTTCCTGAATACCCACAAATCTATTCAAAATCTGCAGGAAGTAATATGAGGGATTAGCACAAAGCTAAGTGAATAGATTTATCACACACAATTCAACTTAGCTTAACTATGAGTTTACACCAAATAATCGTAAACACACATATTATCGGTGGCTCTTGGGATATCATAATACCCGGGGATTCCCAAAGAACACTTAACGTCAATCTGTATGGCCAATACAGAATAGACCGATAACTATTGGTTATTAAACTCATACACAGGTCTCAAACACAACAAATGAATCAAACCCTGTGTAATTCACATAATAACCAAAAGTCCAACTACACGTTGACCTCAATAATCTGATACACATATATTCACATATCACGTAGATTCATAGTCAATAATCAAGACTAAAAAGTCTAACACATATCTACGTTTACTTGTTGCAACCAAATAGTTACAACTAAATTAAATGGTGAGTTCTAAATCCACTCACCGATACCTCTGACGTTTCCACACTCAGGATTCTTATATCACTGAGTCTTAGGTTGATCTGAAACAGAAAATCAAATATAAGTTAGAAATTCGTTCCATAGACATCATCAGAGCATACTTATCAAATCAGGTAATCCCTGAAGTCTAGTCAAACAAAAGTTCATTCAAAATGAAATTAGAAAATCCCGAAATGACGTATAAAAACTGAAAAATGCCATTTTCGGGCCCTAGATGACCCCGAATGGCCAAAAACTGCCTAGACTCTTAGAATAGAGCCGGGATCATTAGGTCTTTTCCGAGTGACCATGCGAATTTCAATCCAATCCGAGTTAGTGAAATTGTCATCTGTCCGTTACCCTGAAAAGACTTACCCATTTTCAAAATTTTCTGGGTTCGCAGGTCAACTCGGTTCGCAGAAAACTCGGTTCGCTTCGCAGTTTTGGTCGTTTCGCACATTTCGGTTTGCAAACCATCTTGGTTCGCTTCGCAAGAACTCGACTCGCAACTTTCGGTTCACCTCGTAAAAACTCAGCTCGCTTCGCAACATCTCAACTCGCCTCGCAAGACGAACTGGGTTTCTGCGAGTTTCACTGCTGTTACGAGAATTTCGAGCCAAACTTCACCAAAACTCAATTTTTCAGTTTTCTAAGGTTCCTAATACTTCAACTAACATCTAGGAACATCAAATAACTCAAATTCAAGTTTCAATCTTAATTATAACTCCATATCTCTCAAAACCCAATTTTTGAAACTCAAAATCATACTCACTTTTGTGATGAAGATGAAGGGGATATGATGGAGATGATGAATGTTGCTATTCTTGAAATCAGAATCATAGATCCTAGCTTAAATTCTAATTTGGTTAGTTAGCTTGAGAGTTTTCAAAGTGCAAGTGTGTTAAATCTTGAGAACATATGGGTTGTACAGTCGGTTTACAAACCGACTCACATATTTAAATGGTATAATTTTATACCCGTCCTAAATCTATTGTCTAGAACCTAAAAACCATCTGCGAGAACATTAATTTTATTTTACCGTCATCTGTAATAATTTAAAACAACTAATAGTTACTATCCACAATAAGTTCTGGAACTTATTTATCTAAGTTTCACAATATAATAATAATATCAAGTAATTCCTAAAACAATTAAATAATCAAATTAAATTAAGAAATTACCAGACTAGTGGAGAGGATGTTACAGATGATGTCGTCCACATAAACTTGCACCAGTAGCAAATCTTCTCCCTCTCCTTTGGTGAAAAGTGTGCTATCGATTTGGCCTCTCGTGAAACCATTCTTCAACAAATACGTAGTAAGTCTCTCATACCAAAGTCTTGGTGATTGATGAAGATCATACAAAGCTTTGCTCAGTTTGCACACATGATTAGGATGCGTAGGGTCTTCAAAGCCTGGAGGTTGTTTGACGTATATCTCAGCATCTACCTCACCATAAAGAAACGCACATTTTACATCAAGTTGGTAAACTCGAAAGCCTTTGAAAGAAGCAAATGCTAAGAAAATCCTAATGGACTCCAAGCGAGCCACAGGAGCAAATACTTCATCGTAGTCCAAACCCTCAATTTGATGGAAGCCTTGAACCACCAAAGGTGGTTTATTCCGAACTACCACACCTCTGTCATCCATCTTGTTTCGAAATACCC
Source organism: Pseudognaphalium luteoalbum (assembly GCA_963422505.1). NCBI lineage: Eukaryota > Viridiplantae > Streptophyta > Magnoliopsida > Asterales > Asteraceae > Pseudognaphalium > Pseudognaphalium luteoalbum. Next base: position 12,005,597 of record OY730192.1, on the reverse strand, counting down.
AACGAGTACCTGTAAGATGAGCACCTTTGGGTAATGGTACAATTTTCCAAACTTGTAGCTTCTTAAATTGCTGCAATTCCTCTTGCATGGCCTCGACCCACGATGGATCTTTCAATGCTTCCTCAACCTTTTTAGGTTCAATTTGAGAAAGATGGCATGATTCGACAGTTGCCATGAGGCCCAAAACCTGTTCAACCGAAGTTTGCTTTGCTTGAGTTCGCGTTTGAACTTTAGAGTAAGGATCACCAATTATATTCTCAATGGGGTGATCCTTATGTATACGAGTAACTGGAATGACATCCGGCACAAGAGTCAATCCCAAGTTGTTCAAATCTCCTTCATCAGTAAAGAGATGAGAAGAAACCATTTCGTCTTCTGCTCCGTCTTCTTCTAAAGGAGGCATGTCTGGATCATCAGGAAGATCCATTGCATTGATATTTCCTGAAGTAGAAAGAATATCAGAAGATGGTGGTGTAGATATAGGTGTGGGTGAAGGAGTAGATGCAGGTATTGGAGTAGGTGTTGGAGAAGATTGGTTAGGTGTCGCATCGGGTTTTGGATCGGATGGTTTAGAAGGAGAACCAAATGTTTCTTGAGAAATATTGATTCCATGAAGCAAGGTAACCAACTCTTCCGTATCATCTTCTTCCGGAATGTTGAAAGAGTTAAAGAGTTTACCATAGTTGAAAAACCAATTCGGACCCGTACCTTGAGGAGGTTCCGTATACCTTAAACATTTTACCTCAAAATGTTCCTCTATCTGATTAGTCGATTTGTTGTAGACTCTCTTGTTTGGAGAATTAACTGAATATCCAAGAAATATCCCTTCAACAGCTTTATCACCAAACTTAGAGACACGTTCTTTAGTAACCATAATCATGCATGGACACCCAAACGGCTCTAGAAACTGCAGGTTTGGCTTGCGGTTATTGAAAAGCTCATAGCATGTCTTGTTCTTCTTCTTAACCGAGAGCACCCGATTCAGAACATAACAAGCAGTATTAACTGCCTCAGCCCAGAAAATAATAGGCAGCTTTGAATCTGCTAGCATAGTCCGAGCTGTCTCGATAATGGTTCTATTCTTTCGTTCTGCAACTCCATTCTGTTGAGGAGTTCTTGGAGCACTGAATTGATGATCAATGCCTCTTGAAGCACAGAATAACTCGGGAGTTGAATTCTTGAATTCGGTTCCATTATCACTTCGCAGTCTCTTAACCTTTAAGTTGCACAAATTTGCCAACTTATCCAACAAGTAAACCAGAATTCCCGCTGTCTCATCCTTTATAGCAAGAAAATAGACCCACGAAAACCTTGAGTAGTCATCAGTAACTACCAAACAATAAGACCGACCACCAATGCTCTTTGTAGAAACAGGACCAAAAAGATCCATATGAATTAGTTCCAACGGAGCATCAATAGAATTCACTACCTTATACTTATGGGACTTCTTGTGAAGTTTGCCCTTGTGGCAAGAAATACAGTCATCCTTCAAAGCAAAGGACTGTTTTGGAGCTCCCCTCACTAAGTCATTATTAATCAGAAAATTCATTTTACAGAAATGAATATGTCCCATCCGTCTGTGCCAAAGGAGTGATTCTTATCAGAAGCCTTTGAGAGTAGACAAGTAAATTCGCTTGTAGTCTCCACCGTTCACATATTCATCACATAGGTGTCATTTCTTCTAGGTGCTCGCATTAACACCCATTCCTCGGGAATGACATTCCCTGGCTTCAGTATAACACACTCAGTCTTCGTAAATGACGTGGTATAGTCTTTATCACAAACTTGTGAAACGCTCAACAAGTTATGTTGAAGTTCTGCCACATAAATCACGTTCTCAAAGCTAACCTTCCCATTTGTTAGCGTTCCTCTACCAGAAATTGTTCCTCCCGTATCTCCTGCAAAGGCCACATGTCCTCATGCGTATGGTTTAATATCCACAAGTAGAGACACATCACCAGTTATGTGTCGCGAGCAACCACTATCCATAAACCATTCGCTATCTTTCACACGTTCAGACTGCTGCAACACATAAAAATAAAGAGATTAGTGAGAAACGGTGACCCAAGCCTTTACAGACTTAGGTCTACCGAAATCATCAACAATAAGCACATCAGATAGAACTTTATTTTTAAACAAATCAGAATTTTTATCCAATGTGTTATTGTTGACGACATTAGAGTCCACAATAGATTCTTATCGCTTCCAAACTTTAGATAGTTCGGGATTTGGCTTGGGAGTAGTGTCGGGCTTTGGTTTTGACAAAGGATTTTGCCCAGCATTACTCTGTTTCTCAGCAGGCTTGGGAGAGTTTGAATAATGCCTAGGAGGTGATTTTGAAAATGAATTTCGATAAACTGATGTCCTAGTCATTTCTCTCCCATAGCGCTGATGAGAAAATTTTGGACATTCACGAATTAAGTGTCCTTGTCTCTTGCAGTAGTAACAAGAACGAGTCTCAACAAAAGGTTGAGGCTGAGGACTTACCATAGGAGGTGGTAAAGCATTTCTAGAGCATGAACATTGCGTGCACGTCTTAGAAGCTGCTTGTTTTGGTTGAGAGGTTGAAGTGGAAGGTTTATCATTTAAAACTTTATGTTGCAAAATCTTTACAGGTGACTGTAAAGTTTGTGGTTTTTCATTTAAAACCTTGTCTTTTCCATTTTGAGTTTGAACCTTAATTGCAGGTTCAATTTTTAAGACCACTTTTTCAGGTTTAACTTCAACCTTCTTAAATTCACGATACTCCTAATCAGTAATGTCCTCAATCTCAACTACCTCATCACTCAAGATTTACATTCAGACTTAACAAACTGAGGCAAAGGATACTCTGGCCTTTTGGTTTTCTCCTTTGTCAGTTTGTTTTGTTTAGCTTCTTTAGCTTTAATGCCATAAAGCTTTGTATAATCAACTGGAATTTCTTCAAGGCCTTCCTTAACATGCGCAAGACAATATTCGGCATGAGAAGGTGGTGGTACTTGGTTATAACCAAGTCCTTCCTTCTTTTTACCGCTTGTCCCTTGTTTGTTAACGATTTCATTAAAGACAAACGTTGTGGATGAAGAACCTAAGATTTTACTTTTATGATTATCAAACTCACCTTTTAAATCAGATAGTTCTTTATTCAACAGTTCAATTTCAGTAAGATAACTTTTAATTGCATCTTGCTGACTAAAGACCTTTGCTTTAAAAGTTTGAGTGTCTAACTTGTGAGCCTCAATATGTTTTTCATAAAGCTTTTCATTTTCTAGCAAAAACTTATTAGATTCTGTAAGTTTAACAACCTTTTCCCGCAAGTTTAAATTGTCCTTTTGATAGACCTCAAGAGATTCAGTCAATTGTATACAAGGAGCACAATTAAAAGGCTCTATTGGTTCACTTTGTACCTCGGGTGTGATGTGAGCCATTAGACACTGAAATTGTGCAGCCTGAACACTCCAGTCAGAAGCGGTTGGCTCAAAATCGACCAAAGCATTATCCACAGCCAACGACTTGATTTCTTTTTTCTCATTTGTCTTAGGCGGATCAGGCTTAGTAAGACCCGATGGTGGCATCTTGGGTTTCTCGCATTCCCTAGCAAAGTGACCCAAGTTCTGACAGTTATAGCATCGGACCTTGCTTTTATCAAAACCAAATCCGGTCTTCCCATTTCCTTCTAAGCTCTTTCGTCCCGTCTTCTGCAAGAACTTTTGAACCCTCCTTGAGATCATAGCAATGTTCCAGTTTAAATCCATTTGCTCTAAATCATCGTCATCCAGCTGACTATAATCCTCCTTGGTCATTTCCAAAGTGGTATTTGGTTGAGTAACCAAATCTTTGTAAGAGCTTAGAAAAGCTGTATAAATTGCTGCTTGCTCTTGTATAGCTAGTGATACTGGAACCTGCTGTTGTGATCCTTGAGTTGTACCAGAAACATAGGCTGCATGTTGAGCCCCAGTTGAATAAGATGGTGAACTGGTATCTGTTATGAATGTCATTCCACCATAACTCTTGCCGGAGTTGACTTGTCCTCCATATAGTGTGGGATTTTGTACAAATCCACTTGACTTGCATTCTTTCTTTTTCAACTCCATAGCATGAGCTTGAAGAACACCTATCAATTGGTCCAAAGTCATCATAGCTAATTCTTGATTCTCCTTCAAGAATTGGACCTTCACATCCCAAGCACTTGGCAACACATCCAACAGTTTCTTGTTTATCTCAAGTGCAGTGAGATTGTATCCTCCATCAATTAACTCACTAACTAACTGTGAGTATCGGGTAAATAATCCAGAAGTAGTCTCATTATGGAAAATGTCGAACAGATCATACTGCTTCTTGATTAATTCCAACTTAGCCTCCTTGTATTTTTCACTTCCCCCACACCTCGTTTCTATTGCCTTCCACAAATCATAAGTTGTGTCATGAGTTTTAAAGAGTCTCATAACATCCTTTGTTAAACACATACATATAGCGGAATGTGCCTTCCTTTCTATCTCTAGTTCCTTTTTCTCTTGAGGTGTCATGGCATTGTACGTTTTTGCTGGAGGAATTCCACGATAGTTTCCTTCTGCAACTGGAGCCTCATATCGTTGATTTAATGGACCCCAAAGTTCTGGACAATGAAATTCTACAAATTGTTCAAATCTGTCTCTCCAGTACGCATAGTCCATGTCTGCTGTAAACAACGGAGGTTTATTGCTAGAACCTATATCATTTCCCTATTTAATCATTTCCCTAATACCTCTAATATCTTCCTTATCAGCGGCCATTTAATAGTCAAATTAAATTACAATCTGAAACTTTCGATAATAGGTGTAATGTCGCAAAAGTTTTGTGCGACGTAGCAAGTAATGTCGCAAAAAGATAAGGATTCAATTAAGAATCAAAAGTGCGACGTAGAGTCTAACGTCGCTACTGTTGTCGCAGAATAACCACTTAAGATCAAAACAACGACGTCGCTTATGATGTCGCAACACTACGTCGCAAAAACCAAATTAGGTCAGAAATAATGATGTTGCAGGCGACGTCGCAAATGATGTCGCAGCTTATGTCGTAAAGTCGCAAACAGCTGCGGCCAAAAACCCTAATTCGTAAAAAATCAAACCCTAATCGATTTTTACGAATGTCAAACGAACAATCCTTTCAATATAGCCCAGAAAACGCAATCTTTAACCTGTAAACAAGAAAAAACACGAAAAATCACACGAAAAACAAAATATTAATCGTTAGTTTAAACCAAAACTTGATCCTATGCTCTGAAAATGAGCCCCCGTGGCTCTGATACCAGTTGTAAGTCCGAACTCTCGATCTTGAATCAAGTTACACTAATCAATTGATAGCGGAATCACCAATTGAATAATCACACAAACGAATCAATAAAATAAACGTGATATAAATGAATTCAAACAGTTGTTTATTGATAATAATCAACTAGGTTACAGGTATTTTCGACTGATTGCGTTTAGGGTTTTTCGTCAACCCTAAAACTGATTACAAAACGTGTTTATATACTAAACACTCAATCCTGCGACGTTACACACAACGTCGCAGGTCCAGGCCCATGCAACATAGCCAACGTCGTAGGCCCAACTAACTGACGTCGCATGTGCGACATTTCATACAATGTCGCACAAATCAGTAAACACAAAACTAATTACAAACTCTAACTAGACCAACTGACAGACACACAAATGCATCAACATGAGCCAAGCCGGCGGGTACTTATTTGGGTTGGCAAACCGGCGGGTCAAAGACCCAAGCCGGCGGCTTGAGACCTTAGACTGGCGTGTCCTAGACCCCAGCCGGTGGCTTCTTTGGCCAGTCCATTTCAAATTGTTAATGTTAATTGTATTGTTATATGATATAACATTGTAGATGATAATAGTTGTGTTGTGATTTATAATACGTGATTAGGAACTTATAATTGTGATATCAATTGTATTAAGTTCCTAGTATTGTGAATTGATATGAGTTAAGTATTAATGGTCTTGATTACTAACTTATAATTGATTTGAATTCTCAAATTACGAGAAGACTCAGTGACATTAGACTACTGAGTGGACAATTGAGGTGTCGGTGAGTGGATCTTAATCCTCAGTGTAATTTAGTTGTAACAGGTTTGGTTACAACGGGTAATCGTATTATTACTGCTTTTGGTTTGCCATAATTAATTTGGTTTGATAGTAATAATACTGTTGTTAGACTGGTTAGTCTGATATGTTGACCTGATTGAATATGTGAATACGTGATCACTTGTTATTTGGCCTTCGGGCATCAGTATTGAGGTCAATCTATTGGTTAGGTTTGGTTACTATTGTAAGACGACAGGAATTTCCTTGTACTTATCGTTAATAGGAAATTAGGTCGTATGAGATTAGTACCAAACTATCGGTCTATTCTGTATTGGCCTTACAGATTGTGGTAAGTGTTCTTGGAGAATCCCCGGGTATCATGATATCTCAAGAACCACCGATCCTCATTGTATTGAGATGTTATCTCATTGATATTATGTGTGTACTGTTGGTATTCTTGGCTGAAGGTTTCCCCAAGAACCATCGATCTATTGTGATGTTATTTGTTTACGATGATTTGCTGTAAACAAGGTTGTTATGCTAAGTTAGTGTTGGTTATGTATTCCCCCACTTAGCTTTGAGCTAACCCCACCACCCCACTTCTTGCAGGTTATGGTTTTGATATAACGGGATTGTCAAGAAGTTGTTCGGGACGGAATGTTTGACCATGCTTACTCTGATATTACTTTGATAGCTTAAAGTTGTATTTGAAATTAAATAACACCCATTTTAGATATACTATAGTTTTGAAATATTATGGTTTAGTTACTTAATGTTCTATACCTTAATGATTAATGTTTGTTTGGTCTTACGCTTCCGATGTAAAATACATTTAAATAATGTTGTAAAAGATGGGGTGTTTTACTTAAGATGTTCTTTTTTTATTCTTTTTAATACCGATCAATCAACTTTGAAATAACTATAACTTATTCTTTTTTATTTTTGCAACTAGCAATCATATTATATGTTTATATACGTACACACGTATATACAAGCATACAAATTTTGAGGCCCCTATAATTTGGAGGTCATGTGCGGTCGACCACTTCGCCCACCCTCAAAGACGGTCTGGGTGAGAGTTCTAGTACGAGAGAATAATAACTTGAGTATAATTTCAATCCAAATATAATATACTTGTGTCTAAATCAAAAGTGTCTATGGCAAAATCAACTCCAACTTATCATTACGAATAATTAATTGAATTATGTTATCTATATAATTCCCCCTTATAAATTGTTTAACACATTCCTTTAGGGACTTATGTTTTTAAAGATCGGAAATGATCAATTTACCTTCATTTACAATATAAAAGACAAAATTAGCCTGAACTAAAATTGGAAATAACATACAAAGTCAAATAATATTTAAGAGTACAATAAATGGACATATATATACATATTAAAATTTAATAATTATTCTTTCCTACTAATCCTAGAAGTAAATTCAAGGTGAATTTATTATAATATTTTTTCCTACAAAATATTTATACTCATTGATAATTGATATTTTTTATCGATATTGTCACTATCCCGCTAATTGTGCGTGGTAGATGCTAGTTCTATTATAATGCATTTATGGTTCAAACTTATAGTTTATAAATCTCATATGCAAAATACCAATTTTACCCTTTTCATTTAAATTGATAAAACTAATATGGTAAGTTTTAACCTTATTACTCTATATAATATACCGATAATTATATTATTTCTATATACATTTTAGAGATATAAATTAAAGTGTATACTTTATCTTTAAGTTTATTATAAAATTTACAACGACTAATCACATAATTTCTTAGTCGATGCGGTTATAACTGCATAGCGCGGGTAATGTACTATAATATAAAAATTAGTGCATGGGGAAATATGTAAATATTTTATCAGTTTGGTGCATACGTTTAATTTTAAATTATATCTAGTGTACATTAAAGATTATATATTTTGTACCAAATTCTCACCTTCTACATTTAGCAAGTTGCTAAATAACTATTTGTAGAACAATGCAATGAATAGTTTTAAATTATTTTTTCTCTTCATAAAGTGTATTCATGTTAAAATATTAAAATTAATTATAAACAAAACTTATATATACATTTAAAGAATATCGTTTCACTTAAATATGAGTTCTTTTTTACAATATATAATTTGGTGCAAGAAAGAAACATAAACACAATACCGGTAGGTTTTTATTAAGATTGTAAGTGTCATTAATATTTTATCAAAATTTTACAAATTAAAGATGCAATTTGCTGTTATTAAGAGCGATATTTTAATAATATGAATCCTGTCACTTTCTTAACATGTCATAATCATATAAGTAATTATTATGGAGTAGTAATTATTATTATTATCGATATGTAGTAGTAGTTTTACTTGAACTACCATTACTCTGAATTGCATATACACACTCATTAAGGTATGATTCATAATTTATTACTAATATTATATATTTTAACTTTTAAGGATTAACTTTCTATTAAATTTTATAATTACATAAAAGATTACTGTTTGTTTTGCGAGAGGCAAAATAAAAGTAGTCATCTATTGTGAATGTATATATTAATTTTATTTACATAGTTTGTATTTTACATTACATTGTCTATTGTTATATAATGTTGATTAAAGATTTTATTTATGATTCAAAGAACTTATATTAACTTTTTTGGATAGTTTCTAGAAAAAGACATCTATGACCTAGATATTTATTTTTGGTAGTAATCAAACTTTTATTATTCAAATTGTTGGACAATCTTTACACAAATCATATAAACTATTATACATTATTTTTTCAGAAAACTACCCTGCAACGTACGGGTTAAAAATGCTCGTTTGGTACAATATTTGAAGATGCCCTAACACACCTAACACATCTAGGAAATACGAAAATTAAGAGCATCAAACCAAGCATTAAACGACATTTTTCATATATATATATATATATGTGTGTGTGTCCCATAGATAATTAACAAATACGGGGTAATATATATTGGTTTAGTTTATTAAGCATTATTGTCTATCATTTATCTATTAACGATCAACCTATATATCATACTGAAACCTTAGATATAAAAATTGATGAATCGAATATCTCGTGACTTGTATACCTTCTGAAAGGTTGTACAAAGAATAAAGGTTTAATAAACGGACAAAAATCGTCGCTAAAGCCAAATCTTTAGCGACGACTTGTGTCATCGATAAAGGCTTTCATCATATCAGCTCCATTTTGTTGTAGTGATATTTAGGCTTGACCGGCTAGCTTATAATTAGTTAAAATCTGGAATTGGAAACCTATATGTGACGGGTAGAGGTGTTTAAAGTCGGATATCCCTGAAAATTCGGCTTGGATATCCGACATGTTGATTACCGAATTTTACTATTCGGATTCAAACTTTTGAATATAATATATATATATATATATATATATATATATATATATCCTTTAAAAATATTAAAAATCTCATATCTTGTAACCAAAACTTAAGTTATTGAGTGTATGTATTCAAAATAAAAAAGATTAAACCACGTAATATCAATAGTAATCAATACTCAATAATTATAATCTATTGATATCTTGTATCTATAGTAATATTAGAAAAATGAGTTTTATAGTATTTTCGAAAATCCAAATTATATAAAAAAATGATATCTGAATCCAAAGTTTCAAATATCCGAAATTTTGATATCCAAATTTTCAGTTAGTTTCAAATCAGATTTTTGGATTTTTTGAACACCTCTAGTGACGGGTAGTCTCAATAATTTTTATATGAAATGGTAATTTACATTTGTTAATACTATTAATTAGAGGTGACAATTTTAGACCCATTGATTAGTTATGAGTCAATTTGGTTAATTTTTAAGAGGGTATGGGTTTGTTGGGTCTCCTCCCCATTTTTTGGATGAGTCTAAATGAGTTTTTCAATATAATTTATAATTGTGTAACAATTAACCAACGGGTTTGGATGTGTCTAGCGGGTAATTTTTCCCCCCACCTCATTTCATTTTTCACTCAAATAAAAAATAGTTTGGTGAACCCGATGATCTGACCCAACCCGAGACCCATTTGACCCGGACCCGTTTAGACCCATCATTCTAAATGACCCATTTAAACCCGGACCCATTTAGACCCAAACCCATCTAAACCGAGACCCGACCCATTCATTTTGCCACCTCTACTATTAATAGTCAATTTAAATTCATTTTTTTCCCCAAAACACCCACCAAAGAGAACTTTGAACATTAAAACATATATAATTAAGAAAATAATAGGGAAAAGACTGGCAAGTCTCGTGCATTTCTCGTTCTCACGTACTTGTCACACATATATCTCGATGGAGCGCCTCCATGGGCGCACTCTCTTCATTCTCCCGTTGTCACCCCAAAACGGTGATTGTTGTGTCCTCCCCGACAAGTGGTCTAACATGAGGAGAGTAAAATCCTTAATGATTTAAAGCTAGTATTTATTACGAGTAATTGAGCTACCATTTGACTAAAAATGGTAGTATGAAAATATGAAATCATATATGGCTTCATTAGTTTTATGTTTACGACTTCATGCATAAAGGTAATAATGGTTTGGAAATTTAGTAATTAATATGCTTTATCCTGTTAAAATTAAGCATATGTTTATGTTTTCAATCTTTTCCTTGTTTAATGTGTGTATAACTTTATTTGATTATGTGTAGAAATAAGTGCAGGGATCATTCTTGTCATTCTCTTGAAGTTATAAGCTGATGGTTAAAGTTTGGATGGAATATGTCAAGTTTATATCTGCAAGGGGTGTTGTGTAAATTGCTTTAGGTTTATATGTATTATTTATTTTTATTTTAGGGAAAATTTCATTTTCTGTATTTTATTGTTGTTGGTGCCGTATATTGTGCTCTCAAACCCTAGTATTCATCTTGATCGATTTCTAAGTGATTATTGATCATCAACTATTGTTGATTGATCAAAGAGTGTTTTGAGTCTGTAGTGAGATTTTGTCTTGTTTTTGGGTGTTAGCCCGGTTTAGTTATTTGAGTATCATTCTGTTTGTTGTTTAAATCTTCTTCTTGTAATAGTATTTGTGAATTTGTACATATCCATATTGTTATTATATTTAGTTTTTCAAATAAATTATTATTATAAGATATTGGATTTGTCTAACGTGTGCCCTAAGGTCATATGTTAAGAGAAGAATATTCTTCTCGAAAAATGATAAATACATTTTTCAAGAAGAATCTTGATACCTTTTTCATTTTTCGAAAAAAATATTTTCAACTTTTTCATTTTTTGAGAAGAATATTCACCTCTTAACCTGTGCCCTTAGGGCACAAGTTAGAAATTCCCTAAGATATTTTGTACCTTACTGATGTAAAAGTATTACTTTGCCATTTTACATGATCACAATACATGAATACATAAAACTATAATACCATGATCTTGAATATGATAATAACCACATAGAAATAATGGGTGAAATACATATCTTGAATATGATAATAACCACATAGAAGTAATGGGTGAAATACATAACATACATGTTATGAGGAAATTGACATCATATGGAGAAGACTTGAACGTGCTACACAACTAGTTTCTCCCCCTTACCTACTTGAGAGTAGAGAACTTGTGTATATTTTGGGTGAGAGAGGACTGATTTATATATGTCTTTTAAGAGTTAGTATGTCCATCAATACTAACATACATAATGGTCTAGAGCTAACAATCCATTAAGTATAATAATGTGTAATAATCATGCCATTAAATTTATGTAACCTAGTGTTGTAGGTAATGCTGACAAATTCTGTCCATTTGCTTCATATCTGGGTAATTCTGGGTATAATGACATAAAGCTTGGGTTCTTATGGGCTGGAGAAATTTTAGGAATTGGCTTAATTGGGTAAAACTAAAATCATGAATGGACTTAAATGAATGACCATCATGCTATATTTTTATATTATGTAGTTAAAAATGTATAACTTATTTTGGAATAAATATATATCTTAGAGAATTAGAACATTTTTTATGAAATTTTTAAATAACCTGTTATGATCCGAGCCCGTTTAGACCCGCACCCAATTAGAGCCGAGCCCGTATATACCCATGTCCGTTTAGACTCGTAGCCCATACTCGCCTAGCCCGCCCATTTTGCCAGCTCTAGTTGTAGGCAATAACATTATGCCATATTCATGACAAATCCACATATTATATACTTAATACATATTATTATAATGATTACTAGGTAAAGGACCCGCGACAACGCGGACTTCTTAATCTTCTTTATACATTTGTTATTAGTTATGTAGTATCCTCACCATAGTTCATTAATATTAATATATGTATAATTTAAAAGAGTCATTTGCATGAATCTGAAAGTTATGTTGTTATATTGTCTTGTTTGAAAAAGGCAGGAAAATGTTGATCATTTGAAAGAGTCGTAACATAATACATGTGTATGTATAATATAAGTTCCCAATATATTTGTTTAACAAAGAATAAGAATACAAAAATGGATGTTCATGTGACAAAGTAGTCATAAAGTAAAGTATAATTGTTATACTGGTTAGGCCAGTTAGTTTCTAATTACTTGTGTTTAGATATATATTATTTAGGTAAAAATATATTATTTAGGTAAATATTGCATATGTAAATTGAGATGTTGATTAGAATATTAATAATGTTGGAATGACTAAATTTTATTGAAGAAGTTTACATCAACAATGTAGTCATCGTCAATGTCACGTCCAAGTGATCGGATGTGGTTGATAAGATTGTCGGCCTTAACGAATTGGCCATTATTTTTTGATCATCTTGCACAATTTTATCTTTGAAGATGTTTTCTTTTAGCCAATCATTAAATCCGTGTAAAGACTCTTTATCTACAAAAAAAAAATATGAATTCTTTGTTCATTAAATAGTTTTATACACATCATTAGTAAATAGTGTGAAGACATAGTAATAAAAAAATTTGTATTAATTTATATATAATATTATTTGAACCTTAACAATTAGTAGTTATCCCTTTTTCTATATAAAAAAAATTGAATCCTTTGTTAATTAAATTGCTTAATACACAGCATTAGTAAACAGTGTGAAGACATGGTAATAAAAATATTTGTATTAATTTACGTATAATATTGTTTGAACCTTGACAATTAGTGGTATCACTTTTTCTTTTGATGCATGATCGTTAAGGTGGGGGTGATTTTTTTGTATATAGTTGCACATGACAATCCAAATTCATATACAACAAAGAGATAATAATTTGAATAATAAAACAAATAAACCTTTTGTGCCTTCATTATTAACGGTAGAAGAAATATCTTGTGCAGGAGAGTGTTCTTTGACATATTTATATAAAAATGTAAACTTTTGTTAGTAAGCATAAAAATACAAAATTTCGTAAGTAAATTAAAACAATATGTATACCATAAAAATTGTATCTAACATACCTATGAATTCTCCCTCGAGATTCATTGTGAAATCGTGGTGGTGAACTGGTGAATACATTGGAAGTGGAATATAATAGATATAAATAGATGTATGGTGTGATTAGGGTTTGGATTTTTATATTTGGCCTATTGTAATATCTTACATTGTGAACCCGACCTTTTTTTTATTCTATAGTTTTATTTATTTTTTGTGGAATTGCGTTGGTTATTTATTTATCTAATTGTTATTTTTTAATTGTGAAACAAAAGGCTTTTTTATTGCGTTGGTTATTTGTTTATTTAATAATTTTTTTAAATTGTGAAACAAAAGGGTTTTTTTTTTGGCCGGAAGATTCTTGACCAGTTTCTTTTTTCCACCCTTTTTGTTTCTAATAAAAAACATTTTTTTATAATTAATATTTAATTAATTGAATTTTAATTTAATAATAATTTGTGGGGAGGAAAGTGTAACTATGAAGATTAAATATAAACCATTAGATCACATGAAAAGAACCTATCGAAGGGTTCAAATTGCTCCATGACATGTCGATTTTAAAGTATTTATTATTTAGTTTGTAAACATTTTGATTATAACAATTACCCATTTTATGAAGCGGCGGATAATCAAACATTCATGTATATAATACACATATAATAAGAAAGCAGTATAGAATTGTAACCTACAAAATAATTTTCTAAAACTCAAATTAACAATGAACTTAGTCAAAGTTAAATAACTGCATTTTGTAATTCAAACCAAAATTTCTATCCAAATCGTACATTGTTATGATCATATACACATATAGATAATAATTGACAATAGATTTTGAATAACGATAATAATAATGCATATAATAATAGAAATTAAAACATAATGAATAATAAAGATGAAGATAGTATTATTTGGGATTACAAAAGTGGAATACATATATTACAAAGATAAGAAACAATAAATTTTAAACTATAATTTTCTTTAAAGAAGTTGAGATCCACACACGACATAATCATCATCAATCTTATGTTCAAATGAGCAAAATTGTTTAGTTAGTATATCAGCTATCACAATTTTTCATCATAAGATCTACTGTTTAGCTTAATATATATTATATAAGGAACTATTAGTTGAATTCATAAAATATTTTAGTTACAACTTTCACGCATTCATCATATTACGATTGTATGGCTATATGGATGACCAGTTTTTAGTTTCATGATGTTGATAAAAAAAATTCATGTAAATTAATCTATATAGATTAATATTTCAAGTATGGTTGGTTAAATATTACTACTTAAAATGTCATGATATTTGAACAATAAGGACTAAAAAAAATATGAAAGTACTGAAAGTTCCAATTTCAATAATTGTGGTTCAACATTTAAAAACTTAAAAAAGATGTAGAAATAATAAGGATTAAAAAAATAAGGAAGTACTGAAAATGCCAATTTCAATAGTTGTGGGGGACATATTTTAAAAATTGTAAAAAAGTGTAGAAAATAATTTTAACCGTAAGATCTTTATGGATGAAATCAATCTAAGGTTCAGATTGTTTCATAGTATCTGTTTTATATATATATATATATATATAAAGATAAATATTATAAATTATCTATTATAAAAGCTTATTGTTATTAATTCTTTTCCGTTACATATAAGTCGTGCTATAACGTAACCTCGTTCAACTTGGAAGTACCACCTCTAAATACTTTAATGTTTGATTCAACTCTAATGGATCCCTGACTCTTTACTGCTAGTATGATTTCATATTTTGGCATGTGAAGTTGGTATAATTATGTATTTGCTCAAAGTAACAATCTACGATTCCTTAAATGATTTATTGTCAGAGTTGAATGTTGTGTGTTTTAGTTTTTCAACAAGGTGGCGAAGCGAGCGGGTAGGTATGGGCTCTTGGTTAAAACGGGTTCGGGTCACAGTGGTCTCGAGTCTAAACAGACTCGGATATAATGGACTATTTAATTTAAGATTTTAATAAAAAAGTGCTATAGCTAATTAACATAATTGTATTTATCGTCTAAAACAAAGAAAAAGATAACATTATATACGCATACCAATACCAATATACTATATAGTATTACTTTTTATTATAATAGTAATAATATTTTTTACTTCATAGAAAAAATGCTTCTTGTTAAAACTTTTGATCTTCGTGCTAACTGCTAACCGTTAAGAATTATTATTTTACTCGTTAGCTAAATACCACGGTAGCACCAAATAATAAAACATGCTTAGACGTTTAGTGGAGTACTTGATAAAAAAGTTATTTGTACCGCAGTAGCATCATATGGATAATAGTTTTATGTAATTAAAATTAGTTACAAATATGTATCCAGTTGCTCTCAGAATTCGATCTAAGGTGGAGTCGTCCTTTTCCTCCCATTCATACCCGTTTTCCTTTTTCAGATAGCCCAGAATAGTCTGGTAACAAAGTACATAGAGTCCATTATATTATTGCCTACCAAGTATTTTCGAATGCGCAGAAGAGACCAATTTTAACTTTTCCGGGCTCTTTGTGCCGGTGCTAATTGGATTGAGTAACATATCTTTTTTATTATTAGTGTGAGTACCTAATTCATAGGTTTTGTGTCAATGTTGGTAGATTGGTATTGTAGTGACCGTTTTAGTTATTGTCAATGCTGATATGTCGCTGACATGTATACTTTTTGGGATAATATCACATGACACATCAGATATATTTAGTGTAGTTACATTTTATAGAAATCTGAATCGAGACAACGATATAAATGAGCGCATCTCAAGGATGAAGAAAACGACACTTAGCATTTTTGATGCTAGTGACTAGTTACTACTACATCAATTAGTTGAAGTTAAGAGTTTAACACTGAATACATACTTTCTAATTAAATTGCTGAATCAATCTAGATGTCACGTGAAACTTTAGACAATAAAACCTATGAATCAAATATGTTGTATACCTTTTAAATAAGGGTGTTCATAATTATCCTAAACCGAAAAACCTAACCGAATATTATTGAACGTATCAAATTCTAGGTTAACCGATATAACACCCCTCTTTCTAAAGATATTAATTTATCATTTTGACTACGGAAGCGTTTAAAACAAAATATTATTTTATAAACTTATAATATTAACATACATCATATGTCAAATATTTACAAAAACCATCATTTACATAATATAAACGGGGTATTATAATGTACAGAACATAGTTTTCAGAAACTATATCAGAGTTGTTAAATATCAAACATTCTTCGTCCCCTTCTTGCAATCCACATATCAAAATAAAACCTGCAAGAAGTAGATTGAGGAATTAGCACGAAGCTAAGTGAATGAATTCAACACTCACTAATCAACTTAGTATAATCCCTTGAATACACCAAATAAGGATATACATCTATATCAACAATCAACAATTCAACTATGAGGATCGGTGGTCCTTGAGAAACCCTACTGCCGCGGTGGCCCTCAAGAACACTTGTCCAACAATCCATATGGCCAATACGGAATAGACCGATAGCTAGTGATTATTGTACTCAAACACAAGTCTTACACACAACAAATGAAGTAAGACTATATTTAATTCACACAATAATCAACTAACCCAACCAACGTGTTGACCTCAAAACAACATTTAATCACATGGCAACTAGCATATAAGATTCAATCAATAACACAAATTAACTAACTCTATCAACATGACAACTATCACTTGTTGTAATCAAAGTAATTACAACTAAATCAACGAGTGAGTTATAAATCCACTCACCGATACCTCTTTCACCTCCACACTCAGAATGTCTATATCACCGAGTCTTTTGTTTATCTGAGAATACAAAATCAACAAGTTAATACTTACTTCTTCCGCTTAACAAACTTAAATACTAAGTATTTAAACAAATAAACAACTTTTATTCATAAGCTAAATCAACTAAATCACAATATTAGATTTTAACCAAACATTCAAATTTACTCTTGCATAAGCGATCCAAGAAATCTTAGTCGGATCGCGTAGCTTAGTTAAAATATTTCTGTTACCAAATTACACTAACTTACGCGATCCAGGATCCATTTACAGGATCGCGTATTCTAGTTCATTTTCGTCTGTAACCAAATTGCACTAACATACGCGATCCAGAAATATTTGTGGGATCGCGTATCCAAGGCAAACTTTGACATTTTGGACGATTTTTAACTAGCTTACGCGATCCAGAAACCAAAGCTGGGATCGCGTGAGCAAGAAGAAAATGACCTGCAACTTATTTCTGCAAAATATCAGCTCGAACCAAAGCAAATTTTCAAGATACTCAATCAACAATTCACATTTTTAGCATCTAAGAAACATCATTTTACTTCTAGTAACATCAAATAACTTCATTTAACCACAAAGATATCAATTTCTTGTCAAATTCAAAGAATCCATTTAAGTCATAAACTTGGTTCCAAATTCACCATTTGAAGAACTTAAACTCACAAGAATAACTACAAAATCAGTCTACAATCATTATATAGCATCAAAATCATTAACCACAACTCAAGAACTCAATCAATTTATCAATTCTCTAATTGACCTAACAACACTTATGTTCAAAAGGAAGAAAATACTTACTTCTTGATGATGTACAAGATGATAGCAAAACACTAGCAACTAGAAGATAATAATTTTAACAGAATCACAACTTGAGATTACAAATTTGATTAAGGGTTCAAGTTCTTGAGGTTAGAAGTGTAAAGAGGAAGGGTAAGATGTATTTGGCGGAAAATTAGGTGGAGTTTAGGTCGGTCTCCTTTCAAAACCGACCCAAATTAGGCATTTTTAATACTCGTTTTAAATCTACAGTCTGGAACTTAAAAACCAATTGCGAAAATATTTATTTTATTGTACTGTCATCTATAACTATTTAAAAGAAATAATATTACACTATTCACAATAAGTTTCACATAAGCAAATAATATTAAATTTACTTATAACTTAATAAAATCAATAAAAGGTAAAGAAATTACCAGACCGTCATTGAGGACGTTACAACCGAACCAAAATATTTTTTAATTTTCTATTTCGGTTAACCGAACCGGCATTTTTCAGTTCTTCAGTTTTGGTTCACGATATTGCCATAACCGGTTAACCGGAAAACCTAAAATTATAAATTGTCTTTTTAAATATGTGCTTACATATAGATACATGATAATATTACAAAATATCTTCTAATTTAGAATGTGATTATTATATTTTTGTATTTATGCTACTACGAATGTTCACATTTTTGCATTTTTAGTAGTTAAATATTTTAGTTTCGTGACTAAATTGGTTCGACGTTTATATATTCATGTTTTGTACATAATTAAAAAGCTTTATGTTTATTGTTAGAATGATCAACGTGTAGAATCTATAACAAATATTCATCAATAGTGTGTATTTAGACATTTATATTTTAATTAATTGGTAAATAGAACCGGCTAATTTGCCGGTTAACCGATTACCGGTTAACTGAATTTTCGGTTTCTGTTTAGGTTCAATAAAATGATGAACTGGAAATCAGGTTAACCGGTATTCGGTTAACCGATCCTCCGATTAACCGTCCATGAACACCCCTACTTTTAAATGGCACTACATCAAGTCTACATGTACATAGGCTTAAGAGGCAGGCTTATACGTAGTTAAAAACTCAAAACCAACTAAAAGTCTAATATTGAACACCAAAAGATGGAATTTAAATTTAAAAATAAAAAATAATTAATACACGCCTTTTTTTTTTAATGCAATTTACTCTGGTGAAGTGGTGATTGGAGTTTCGTGTTAATACAAGAAATGTTGAATAAAAAATTATATCTTAAAAAATCTTGTGAGTTGAGTATTATTCTTCGGCCGAATGGAGTTTGAAACCTAAAACAAAAGACAACTACTGATTTTGGTTTTGTGTTAACCAAATGATTTATTAAAGGTTCTAAGACATAATATACTACTTTATTTCATTAATTAAAATAATATATCTAAAGTTGTTGGTGCAATAATGGCATAATAGGATTAAATAATATATTATGAGTTGGAAATGAGATGTTTTTTATTTTTTTATTGTAATTTTTTTTATTTATATATTTGAAATTGCTATCATTTAATATTGGTAAGTTCGATTCAATTCACAATACCGATATCTCTTAAACTGTCTATGTTTTTTTTGTTGTATTTAGCATTTATTTATTTTTGGAAATAAAAGAAGCATATTAGAAACCCATAAATTAAAAGGATACAACAGACAACAAAACAAACAAATCAACACTCTACAACCTTGGAAAAAAAATCAGTCCCGCAATCCAACAAAGCTTGATACATAGGCCACAGAGACTAACTAGTAACTGTAGTTAAAGTGTGTAGTTGTATAATGATGATCCGAATCTGCATGGGGTTTTATCAAAAACGAAATAGGGTTAAAACCGGTGATTTGACCCCTATCCTTTGGGGATTTTTTCATGGGCCCTCTCAGGTTTTTTTCATCATGTTTATTTCTCTCGCAGTTAAAATCCGGAAAAGGGTGATAAAGTTTCTAAGGGTTAATTATATGTATGTAATGGGTACTTTCATGGCTATCTTGCAACGTGCTAGTAGTCTATTTATTTATAATATATCTCTCCGTCTTTAAAAAAAAGAGTAACTGTAGTTAGCATAATTTATATGGATTTTTTTTAATTTTATGCTAATTTGATAATTACCTTGATTATATTAGTATTAGTATATATCATAAAATAAGAAGTTTTTTAAGAATACTTGTGCTTATAAAATATATTTAAGAAATGATTGTAATTCTAAAGATAATTTAAAAACATAATATAATAGATTTCATTTGTTCAGTATTATACTCACTTAATTTCCCCAACTTGACACGCCATTGTACTATAGTACATTTGTGGGTGATTCATTGTCGTTTCACATTGCAAAATTGTCGTTTCATTTGATTAGTGGCATAATTGTAAATATGTAGATACTATAGTACATTTGTGGGTGATTCATTGTCGTTTCACATTGCAAAATTGTCGTTTCATTTGATTAGTGGCATTATTGTAAATATGTAGAAATTTAGGGTTATTTTATATAATAGTTTTGTTGAAAAGTCATACGGAGTATATGGTTGACTTGATCACTTGAACAGTTGAACATACTAGGTTTGATGTTGTAAAATAAAATTTTCATTTGATCACTAAACCACACAAACAACCCCTCAACGTTATCGGAATAGCCATTATCTAAATCGTTGAATAATTTTCCGGCTAAAGCAGTTTGCCGGAAAATTTTCCGGCCAAATTTGATAGCACCCAATTGTCACTTCATTCGCCGGAAAAGGCTTTGGACTAGCCGGAGAAACTCTTCCCGGCAGGATGCGTGTGGCGGTGCGGTAGTGGTCCGTTGTCCACCGGATTGATATGGTTAATGATATTGAGATCAATGGTAGTGGTGGTGACATTGAATTCTTCATGAGTAGCTAGAATTTTATGTATTAATTTTTGGGTTTTAGAATGATGAAAAGGTTGCAGCTTTTTGTTTATGATGGTTGTGGCTCTCCATCTTCAAACATTAGGAGGAAAAGTAGATGGATCTAAGAGGGTGTTTGGGGCGACTGAGCTTTTAGCTTTCGGTGTTAGCTTACAACTCTAAAATCCTGGTTTTTTTACTTTTAGCTTTTTAACCCTTTAAAATAGGAAAAAACTCCATATACCCAAACACTAAAATAGAGATTTTCAACATTAAGATACCTCAAAAGCTAAAAAGGTCACCCTTAACGCTCCCCAAACATCCCTAGATCTAAATCAAAGATAAAGAAAGATGAAGATAAAACAGTTTATAGAGAATTAATTAGTTACTGGATCTACTGTAACCAACTTTGAGAGATTTTTAATGGTTTTTCAATTTGGAAAATAAAACTGATTATCTAAATGAAATTATTGTTCTTCAAAAATACTATTCCTATTTCCTAGCAATAGCATAACTTATAAATTACACTTGTTAAAAAAGGAGAAAACGACTTACACGTGGGTACACGTGTTTACCTCATTTTGTATAAAGGTGTTTACAATTTAAATTTATAAGTTTAAATTTGAATATAATGATTAAATTTTTATTTGATGTATATATATACTCATTACATTAATTATATAAGTTAATTGCTAAACTTCAATAATGGAAATGTCACACTGTATATTCTGTATTATTAGTGTGACAAATTTTTTATATTTTGTGTTCTAAAAGTTTAGGTGGAACGATTTTGATTCACATATTACATTATAATTATTAATTATAATTTTCTTAATTAATTGTTATAATTAAGAATGCAATTACGTCTTAAACTCTTCATATAAAGAATTTGTATGTGACAAAAAAAATTTTTGGAATACATCTCTAACAGATCATTTATAGCATCTATAACTATTCTACATTTTTAGTTGACTTAGTTAGTTGTTTTACATTAATAATAACAATAAATAAACTCAAGAAACTCAAAGATAACTAATATAAAATATCTAAATGGGAATAAATTGACTATTATGTTGAGTTTTAATTATTTTACATTTAAAATGTCATACTACCTCTGTTCAAAATTATAATTCATCTCAGTTTTTTTATGTTTCATTATAATTGTCTATTTCTTATTTTAACTAATGGAATAGACTTTAGTAGATGAAGATTCTATTTGATTGGGTGAAAGGTGTTGTGGTTCCACTTTTATTAAATTGCATGTTATTTATTGGTGGACAATAATTTTGAGACGGAAAGCGTATTATTTGGTGGATCAATCTTTTTATGGCCAAGTATTTTTTTATAATTAAGAGGCCATTTTTAATCTTTATCTAGTCAGTTGACATTTTCATAAAAAATTTGTTATTTTCTACTATTGACGAGCATATACGGATGTAGAGGGGGGCATGGGGCAATTGCTCCCTCCCAAAAAAAATTCTAAATCATGCGAAAATTGAATTTTTCAAAAGTATTTATGATATTTTAAAAAAATAATCAACTTCTTTCCCCCCTCTAATTATTTGTTCCTAGCTTCAGCCATGTTAACAAGGGTTAGAAATTTAGGATATTTATTTTACATATATGTTAGAATTGCATTTATATTTTATGATTTAAAATTCAACAAAATAAAGTTGGCAGTCTAATGAGAGTTAATATGAACAATGGTCAATGGGAGTGCATGCTCTAATCTTGTGTCTTGCGTCTTTTATTTGGATCTTTTGCCCAGCAAAGCGGGCCAAGTACACTAGTTAACAACAGAACTGAATTTTCAAGTTTTTTTTTAGTAATAAGTTTCTATATCCAATTCCAATTGTTAAAATCAAACCTCAATAGCACTTCTTAATATGAAATTAGCAGCTGACTAAATTAAATATCTCTCAAAACATATTACGATGTGTAGACTTTATCAACAAAATGTAAACTCCTGTTGTACGGAGTTGGAAGTAGTAACAAATAGTAAATACGCAGTAATAAATTAGCCAACTATAAAAGAAGCATATTTTCAAATGAGTTTTGATAATGGAAGTCCTAATAACTTTTGTTAAGATTAAATATATACATTAAATGGAGTTAATCAATCCTTTTTTATTCACGATTAAATCTGATAAAATTACACTTTGTATTTAATACACTCATACTTTAAATGAGATTCATATTATTAATAGAAACCTCAAGTCTATTTATGACGCCAGATTATCTTTACACCATTATAAATTGTTTTCAACTTTTCTTCTTTACCTTAACTTTTTAAAGAATACTAATTACCATTTTACCCCTATTTTCATTACCATAGACAACTATACCCTTATATAAATATGGTAAAAAGCTCGCCTGGACGTCATTCCATATGCTAGCCTCCTTGTGTGTGTGTTATATTTAGAAACTATATTTCATTAAATGATTTTCTTTGTGCATGGTCAAATGTCAGCCTATACTTCTTTCTATTACATATTTGATTTAATTGAAATTGATTTTATTGTTTTATTCCATATTTGCTATGCGTCATTTCCATCATATCATTATATATACATCATTTCCTCCGACCAAATTTTACCACTTTATTATATTCATTTGCAATTTGCAATTTGCACTATTTAACATGTCTTCAAATGTTGCTCATATTCATGCTTCTACTTCCATAGGTCTTGCTTTCAATACTATCGACAAGGTAACATTCTCATATATGAATACCGTACTTACATTCTTATATATCAAGAACTTACGATTATAATTGTTGTCTACTTTTTTTTGTAGCCGGATTTCTATCATCAAACTGTCGAAAACTTTACGCCGCTTAAGCAACACTATGTTTGGTTTAACATAAGAGCTGTTCGGATCTTGGAAACCTGGAAGGATGTTGAGAACAACAAATTTTATTTGTTTTTGCTTGATTGAAAGGTAAACTACAAACAGATTAATACTATCAATCCTTATTTTTCCAATCATAACAAATAAAGTTATACACGTTTTGAATGTCACAGAGAGATCGACTGGCAGTGGTAATCTCTCAAAATTTGATTCAGAAATACGAGCATATGGATTTGTTGGGACGAGTGTTTTCTATCAAACATTTCCAAGTGGAAGAGATCCCCCCATTTTTTTTCAATCAAATACGAGTGTTTTCAATCTGCGCTTGAAAGAGGGTTAATAGAGACAGATGATAATTTAGATGCATGTCTTGCAGAGGACTCTTTATTTCAACTTCCTTGTGCTCTTAGGAGACTATTCACAACTATACTAATCTATTGTGAGCTAGGAGATGTTCTCAAGTTATGGGACTCGCATTATGAATAATTATCTGAAGATTATATGCACCAAAATGAAAGTGACGAGAGAGTCCGGAATATGGTCCTCACTGATATCTCCGTCTCTTTACAATCTATGGGGAAGACTCTTGATGATTTTGATCTTCCCAAACTGAATGCTAGTGTAAATTTGGAATATGGAGGTATTCGTGAAGTGTAAGAGGAGTACTCAATAGTTGTGGAACATGAACACTTACGAGCTCGTGACTCTTTAAATCCTGACCAAAAAGAAGCATATGAAGAGATCATAAGGCACGTTGATGAAAATATTCCGGGCGTGTTCTTCATAGATGGTCTAGGGGGAACTGGAAAAACATATTTGTATAAGGCGTTGTTTGCCGAAGTTCGTTCGCGTGGTCTTATTGCACTGGCTACAGCTTCATTCGGTGCTGCTGCCAATAATATGTCAGGCGGGAGAACTGCTCATTCACGATTCAAGATTCCCCTAATTCTCAATAATAACTCGATGTGCAACCTCAAAAAACAAAGTGGGTCTGCCAACTGCTTCGACTTGCAAAAATAATCATATGGGATGAAGCATCAATGGCAAAGAGACAGGTTGTGGAGGCCGTTGATCGATCTATGCAAGATATTACAGGGGTGAGATTACCATTTGGTGGAAAAATAATGGTTCTAGGAGGTGATTTTAGACAAGTATTGCCGGTGGTGAGACGTGGGACTTGAGCACAGATGGTAGATGCTAGCCTACGAATGTCGCCCCTTTGGCCTATTATAAAAAAAATGCGGCTTACCATAAATATGAGAGCTCTGACAGATCCATGGTTTTCATCTTTTCTATTACGAGTTGGTGACGGTGTTGAAGAAACGATTGAAGAAAACTTTATTCGTGTACCCGATGACATGACTATTCCTTACACGGATGATGAAACTTCGATTGAGACTTTGATTAACGCAATTTTTCCATCTCTTCAAATGAACAACAATTCTTCAGATTTCATAGTTTCGAGGGCGATACTATCAACTACAAATGATCACGTTGACGAGATAAATGATAAACTGATCAAAAGATTTTGTGGGTAGGAAAAAGTCTATTACAGTTCCGATGAAGCAGAAGATGATACGAATAATTACTATCCAATTGAATTGTTAAACGAGTTAAATGTTGGTGTTCTACCCCCTCATTGCCTTCGATTAAAGATCGGATGCCCAATAATACTATTACGCAATATCGATCCACCTAATGGGTTATGTAACGGCACTAGACTGATATGCATAGCTTTTTATCCGAACGTCATCGATGCAAAAATAGTCGTTGGTTAGCATTGTGGGAAAAGAGTGTTTTTACCTAGAATTCCTTTGTGCCCTTCAGAAAATGACATGTTTCCATTTAAACTAAAGCGAAAGCAAATTCCTGTTCGACTTAGCTTCACTATGACTATATATAAAGCCCAAGGACAAACAATTTCAAATGTTGGCGTTTATTTACCGGAATTTGTATTTTCACATGGACAACTATATGTTGCACTGTCTAGAGGAATATCACGCGGTAACACGCAGGTATTAGTTAAACTTGTCAAAAAGTTCAAACGTGCAGGTGTCTACACAACAAACGTAGTATATTAAGAAGTTTTGCATGATGAATAAGGTACAATACACTTTAAATAATCAGGACCCTAGATACATATTATCATAATGTATCTATCTACTATACATCTTCTAACTATCTCTTTTTACTTTTGCAGACTACTTCATTATCGATTATGTTAAACGTATTTATTCACGTATGTGTAATTTGCTTTCTTCTGAATGTACGTTCTTTTAACTTACATTATGTATGAATTTTATCGAGTGTTGGCTTTTCTTTTATATAGTACTTTATAAAAATAATTTCAATACTTGATATTTATTTTATTTTAACATGCTACATTTTTTACATTGTACAAACACTTACATATTTCATGTGTTGTTAATGTTATACATCTTCGTTTAATTTAGTTATATTTTAACTTTATATTTTGATTCCCAATTTTATGTCACATGTATCTATATCATTGTACCTTATCGATCATTTATCTAATTTAAAATACGTTATTCGCAAACACATGAGTTAATCGTTTTTGGTCCATGTTAAAATCTTCACCGCTGCAACGCGCGAGTACTCAACTAGTTTTTAGTTAAAGCTTTTAGGACTTCCGTTAGCAAAATCCTTTTCAAATTAATATGTAAGTCATATTACTGAATGTAACTGATAACATATACGATAAAATTCCAAATCAAACGTAGCGGTGGAGTAACGCTGTTAATGTTAAAACAGTTGCTATGGTGAAAGACCATTTTGTGGGCTGTAGGGAAGATGGATAAAGGGGCAAAGGTCCAGGAGCGACGATCGACTACGTTTTTGTTGTTGAATTGAAATTATTAATCTCTATGGTTAAAATTGGTAAAAATACAGAGAACCAAAATAAACTATTGCAACATTTATAAAATTATTTTTCAAACCACTATCTTATCTTAAATATTTCACAAAATTACAGTACTCGCCTAAAGTAGATTCGAATAATAGGTTAAAGTTTTCATTGAATGCAATTTTAACTAAGTCTAAACGTGAAAAAAAAATCTATTGGAATGAACGAAATATGTAAAAAACATTAAAGTGGTCACACAAATTAATCAACGAGTTGGGACAATATTTTAAAAAATGACGAAAAGAACAAGATATAATGCAAGGGTTGGAACACCAGCTTAGAACAAGAAGATTTAAACGTATATCTTTTTTAACTTGTTCCCAGACGAAGTTTTGAGAAATCTCAGTCCAAGAATTTTAATCTTTATAGAAAATTTAATAGAGTCTGGGTATATAAGTTACCACAAAGAAGGGTATTGTTGGCCCTTAATAAATTTATTAATAACAACGATAAGTTGTAGATGGATGAACGTAACCTTTCATCCTGTTGATAGAATTTAAATCAAATTAATAATATACTTTTGAAGAATTTATTAAAAATCTGTGGAAACATATGACTATATATTTATAAAATTATATTTAGATTGAACTTTTTTAGAAGTGTGTATCGATATACGAATTAAACAAATAAAATAAGGACTACGGAAAATAAGTCACTATTTTCGATTTAGACGGATTTCCTTAAATATTTATAGAGTAAATAATTATTTTATATGAGTTTTCGTAGAAGCACAAATTATTGATGAATTTCAGATGGCAGTTTGTATTTATCTAATGACTCGGGTCATTTAGCGATACATGAATTGACATGTTTAACTCATTGGATCCAAACATGACATTTTCTATTTACTCGAATTGATGCATTTTTCATATGCGGTTTAGATATCACAATCTTTGTTTTTTGGGTATCATATTTGTTATTTCAAATTTGAAAATCACAAAGTTCTATCCAGTTGTCGATCACATTTCGCCAACATTGTTGTAAGCGGAGCCATACTTGTAGAAAATTGGGCTCCATAGACTAGAAAATTGGGCTCCATTGACTTCGATTATTGGTAAATCTGTTTTCATTTCTTTTGGAGGGGGCCGATTACATGTAACCAAATTTTATTATGAATAGCCCAAATAAATTAAATTATATAAATAAAATACTGCATTTCTGCCCCAAAATTTAGGGGGGACAAGAGCCCTTTCGTGTGCCCTTTATATCTTCTGCCCATCATGATCCAAATGGATTATCAATAAAATATAGTGGAACACCGTTGCTAATCAGTTGCGATAGATTAGCGATGGATTAGTGACAAAAAAGCATTTGTCAACAATCCGTCCCAAAAGTAGCGACAAAAGGCGGACATATCAATAACAACACAACATTTATCTCAGCAAATCCGCGAGTAATCTGTTGCTACGTAACATACTATATTATTATATAATATAATTTAGAGAATCCTTTGGAATATAAAATTTCTAATGTATCTGTTGGATCACTGGTCGCAGACCAACACAATCATTGGTGATGCTATCACTGAAAATTGATGAAAAGAAACTATTGTTATCAAAAGAAGATTAACACTATAATGAATTACTTATGATTTTCTAAGTAATATGCAAAGTGTTCTGATCTCTACTTTGTGTAGTAGTTGGTCATTATATTAACAATTACAACGAGAAATTCGTACACTCACTATCTCAATAAAGTCAGTTGTCGCTGATCATGCATAAAGGTAAGTCACTAACAGTTGGTAAGACAAGTCATTTTACAAAAGCACGCTAAATCACCGTGAGTGAGGATAATATTATTCTTTCAGTGACTCCATCATAAATAAATATTATTGCTAATGCATGTACAAGTTGATTGATGGTCCCTGATCTAAGAGCGTGAGCAACATCCAAGTCTTATTTACGTGAAGGATTGTTTGACATCAAGGTTGATTGTAAATTTGTGACTGGAGGATTTCCAAGTCACACAATTCGCATGATCCGAAATGGGGACCACATAATATTCTACAAATGATTTTCAGATGTAAAACCAATTAAGCAGTGACATGTATCATTATGTATTCCTATTTTTTTGAGATATATACGAGCATAACTTGGCTATATGTAGAATGACATATTGTACTTAAAAAGTTATTGTTTTGTTGTATTTAAGTGATTATGTTTGTCTAAGTATAACTTCTTGACATCGTATATTACTTGATTGATTAGTTAGGCCAAGTATTATATCAACGATTGTATTAGTTAGCTTATTTATAACTGATTTGATCTTAGCTTTGACTTGATCATTCCGCAATCAGTTTAAGTGTTATTCGTTTATAATAATAAATTTACTTTGAGCTATCTCTATTGCAAGCTTACTTACAAGCTTTCATACTTAACAATTGCCTTACTCTGTCATTTTATTACTTTGAACGTTGTTAGATAAATAAAATCAGAGAAAAGTTAAAATCAAACAAGTATTAAATTCACCCCCTTTACAAATCACGAGCTATCTATTGTGACTTCAAACACTTAAAAATAAGGTCATTCTCAACCCAAAATCCAAC
Source organism: Pseudognaphalium luteoalbum (assembly GCA_963422505.1). Lineage (NCBI taxonomy): Eukaryota > Viridiplantae > Streptophyta > Magnoliopsida > Asterales > Asteraceae > Pseudognaphalium > Pseudognaphalium luteoalbum. Next base: position 11,976,358 of record OY730192.1, on the reverse strand, counting down.
TGACTAAAACTGACAGAGTCACGTCAGCGCCACGTTAGCTTTTTCAGAAAACTGACTGAAACTGACTGACCACTCCCATCCCCGATCCGTCACTTTAATTTTTGAGTCCCGCATTTACCAATTTACCGTTAATACTATACACACAAAAAACAAAAACAAAAAAAAAACAATTTGTTGGGCCCACTTTTGCCGACGGACCACTTCGGTTTACCGAAGAACGAAACCGACGGGAGCAACCGACAGACCGGTGCCATCCCTGTCGGTTCGCCGGTTGGGAGCCGACGTGAAACGACGAGCTCTGTTTGGAGCAGCCTAAGTGTAATTGGGATCTACACTACCCTTAAAATAATTTTGATTCTATAATTATTTAGAACTATGCGTATATGTGTGTGGATTGATACATAACTTTAACAAATACAAAATGACTATATGAAATCTGTTACTAGTTCTATGATCTATGACAAATTTCTAATGGAATATATTATATATTAAATAAATGTCATAGGATCTGTCAGACGATCCCAATTAGTGACGGATTGTGGTCTATCTTTTGTATTTTTCTTGTGACTTTTGTAGGAAAAGAAAACAGTATTTCGCCAACACTACTCAAGAAGACCAAGGTGTCAAGGCATATAATGGGATCAAATCATCATCATCATCATTTATTTTTATCATTTTTTTTAAATAGAAGCCATTATTGACGCAAAAGAAAATACATCTAAGAAGTAAGAATCATCAAACTTCAATATTACAATCATTTATTACTCAATTGCTTAATTTTTAAATACATTTAGAATCAAACTTACCTTGAATATAATACAAAAACTGACATTTACCCAACATATCTTAAATCACATAAAAATTGTTAGGGGATAATTTTTGTGGGACGGAAGGAGTATTCATTTTTTTTTTCTTTTCAAAATCATCTCGTCCTCTTCAAATAACATTCCGTCATCAAGAATCATGATATAAAAAGATTAAGAGCATCAAACGACATAATTCATATATAGGTGGCCCATTGACTGATAATGATGTTTTAGTTTGTTGTAAATGATTAATTTACTTGTCTGGAACTTATCTTTGACTAATCCTTAATCTCCAAATACTTGTTTAATACTATATAAATGTGAATGGAGACAACACTACAATAGATAGCATCTCAGGGAAGCACAAAAAGACACTTAACACTTTTGATGCTACCCGATTAGTAGTTACTAACTTACTACATTATCAATTAGTTGAAACTCTGAAATCTGAATATATCAAAATGTCCAGTTTACATATTAATAAAACTGTTGAATCAACGTTGTCACGCGAAACCTTAGAGAAGAAAACTTATATACGAATCAAATATCACGTATACCTTTCACATGGCACTACATGTATGTTGGTTTAACCGGCTGGCTTATGCGTAGTTACAAACTGAAAACCTGCTAAATTTCAGATATTGAATACCAAAGATTGAGTTTAAAGTGTGTAACTAAATACGAGTATAATGTAAAGATAAAAAAAATAAATTGATGTTTATTTAAACATGCTATGTATTTATTTATTTATTTTTACTCTGGTGGATTGGAGTTGCATGCTACTACAAAAAAAATTGGAAGATAATATTATATCTTAAAAATTCCTGTGAGTTGATATTCTTCGGCCGAACGGAATTTGACGAACCTAAAAAAGACAACTACTGATTTTGGTTTTGTGTTAACCAAATACTTAAGGTTCTAAGACAAAATACAACTTTATGTCATTATATATAGTAAAATAAATATAAAGTTGTTGGTGCAATGATGCACACATTATTATAAAATTGAGTCCATATATATATGAGTGAAAAATATATAATAAGTTGAAAATGAGATGTATTTTATTTTATTGTTATTAATTTTTTTTATAAATTTAAAATTGATATCGTTTAATATTCGTAATACCGATGTTTAAATTGGCTATGTTTCACGGTGTACTTTGCCTTCTAATTTACCAAATCAAAACCCATATATGACGCAAAAAATCTAAGATAGAAAAACTTATGATTAAAATTGTCTATGCCTTTTGATAAATTCGAATGATAGACAGTAACCAGCTGACTAAATGTTGTATATTGTTGCGCATTGGCCGGCCTATTACTGGACACATAACAAGTAATAAGGAGTGTGCACCTAGCTAAATTACTAAATAATGGGCTCAACTAATACTACGCGCGGAGGTCAAGGGGGCCGAGGGGCAATGCCCCTAGGGGTTTCAAGGGGAAGAGCTCGAGCCCATCGCTACGTTAGCGTTGTAGGTTAGCGGCTGAGGTCAAGGGACAATGCCCTTGCAGGATACGAGGCAGCTCTCCAAAACCTCAACGAAAATGAAAAAAAATCATTGAATCCGAAATTAAACATATTCATCTATGTCCAAATATGAATCTACTAAACAGTTTTGAAAAACTGTGTGAAAAACCAACATCCTGTTGACAAATATTACAAGCATAGTTACCATACGCGAACACATACAACCAATATCGGATTATGATTTTTGGTGCACAAACAAAATCAAACTATGTGTTTTATTCCAAACTGAATTTCGTGAAAGACATGCATGAATTAGCTGGGTTGTAATATTGTATTTGAAAAGTGATTTCCATACACGACTCGTAAAAATATCCGGATCATAATAAAACCCTATTTCACCAAATTCCCCAACGCTAACTTATTAAAACTTGAAAACCTACCAAAGTCTATATCTGAACATTAAAAGACCAGTTTATAGTGTTTAACTAAATATAAAAAATATGAATTATGGTTGATGCAAGTTTTAAGGCCTTCGTATGCAATTCCTTTTGTGATTGGGGTTTCACGTTACTACAAGAAAGTTGGAATATATAAAATCATTTTATACAGTATCAAACAACTTTTGAGTTATTCTTCTTCGGCCGAATGGAATTTGATGAACCTAAAAAAAACTACTGATGTTGGTTTTGTTTTTAATCAATGATTAATTAAGGTTTAAATATATAAAATAATTATAATTAACTTTAATTCATCTAAGTAATATAATCTATTAACGTTGTTTTGGTGCAATAATGTACATTATTGTTCATGTGATTAATATATATTATCAGTTGAAAATGAGATATATTTTTTATTATATTTTCTATTTGATGATTCTATCCTATAGTATTCTAACTATTTTAGACCGTTGATTAAATCAAAATGAAAAATAAACTCTTATGTTCTCTAAATGATCGACATTTTTTGACAATTGAAATAGAAACGTTTTTTGACAAGTGAAAGAGATTTTGTAAATGAGATGTAAAGAGAAGTATAGATTGGAAAAGTAATAATGTTTGCCAAAAAATAAATATTTCGGATAAAGGGTTAAACAATTTTTACAAATAATAATACATGATTGTTTACATAATTCTTCTCAATAAACTTTTGGCATCAAGATACAAGCGATGTCATGAACGGTGAGAGTAAAAAAAATTAACTTATTGGTAGTGATCATATGATCATAACATGATATAGAGATATATTTCCTTTATATGGTTCCTTTTTATTTACGATCGAGAGGAGGGTAGTGATGGTTGTTTATTAAATTAATTGTTATAACTAATTATTTTTTTATTGTAACAGTGAATGATCAAAATACCTTTAATAAGCAAATTAGGTAAGGACACTTGTCTCTTTATAACCGGCTGGGTTAAATCAAGTGGTTAAACCTATTGCCTCTGGAGATAAAGGTCAAGGGTTCGATCCACACCTCCAACAGGTCGGAGCCGCCAGAGGTCCATTTCTAGGAAGCAGTCTCTCTACCTATGGTAGAGGTAAGACTATTGACATCTCATCTCCTTCATACACTGTGAAAGACGGTATTGGGTAATGTTAAGTGTTATGTTTTACTTTTCCCTTTTATCTTTGCTATTATGGAGTTTGCTTGATCTTCATGTTTAAGGAAAATAAATAGGGAAAACCACCAAAAAAAATAGAAACGAATTATTGGCTGATTTTAAATTGTAGAAATCAATTACTCTGTCTTAAAAATAATCAATAACAGAGACCAACATTCAATTTCATCGTAATTATACAGAGATGGATTATATATCAATAACTTAACATAGTAGGAATACTTTTATGTAAACAATATGTGATACCACGCCCCATATAATGGAACATTCGACATGACATTTTTTTAGATATCATCTTTTAAAGATTTTAATGTAATTGGAACTCCGCTCTTCAATCTGTGAAACAAAGTTCCCGTTTCTAAGCTACGATCGAGATCATTAACCGTCCACCTGCAGGATAAAGAGGAAAAATGAGACGGAAAAGAAAAAATTTGGACGGGTATATCAGATCCAGGAAACGTAAATTTGGAACTTACTCATATCCAGTGGTTAGCCTGTGAAAGATAACCAGCATTAACACCTTTGCCATATTAAACCCCAAGCATCTCCTAGTCCCTGATCCATAAGGTATGTAACTGAATGGCTTATGTGTTTCCTAGACACAACGCAAACATATTTTCGTCAATTTCACTACGTTGAACCTAATTTGTTCATACTTCTTAATTACATAAATAATCATCTGTAATTCGGTCAAAGAATTTTAGAATAGATGAAAAGTTTGATACATCAAATCTTGATGGGTTGAACTTCAAAGGGTCCTTGTAGATTTCTGGATCGTAGTGTATGTGCGTAACATCAATATCAACAATCCAACCTTTCTTTATCTCAACATCTGCAGGGAATGAATCAAGAATTAGCAAGCCGTCTACACATGTTCTCACTGGGATTCACCTTGCTGGTTACAAATAAATCAGACGAGTACTTACCCTGAACTTTGCAGTCAGCAAGTGCAAAACGAGGAAACCATAGAACAATATTTGACATTCTTAGCGTCTCTTTTATAACCTGAAAAAGGTCCTACAGATTATATATCCATCCGGAACTGATTTAATTAGGATAAGCAAAACAGCCAGGTAGACCAGGCTTATATCTGTGTTTGTAACCTTTAAGCCAAAGGACATCTTGTTAAGATCCTCCATACATAGAAGTGCCCCTTTTGGTTTACTTCTGAGGATTGACAATTGCTCTTCCTGTAATTTTACATACCATTATCATTGTAAATTCACCAAATATCGATTCTAATAAGAACATTACTCGGGTATAAGCTTACTTACTTTTAACATTTTTTGGACTTCTTTGTTTTCATCTAACAGCTTCACGCTCCACATGATTGCTGCTGCAGTGGTACTCTGTCCAGCTATTATCAGTGTTAATAGATTCTCCATAATTTCCAAATCATCCAGCTTCTCATCATCTGGAAAGGATTCTCGTTGCAACATCAACTGCAATAAGTCATCATGAGGCTCTTTGCTATTCCGTCTACTAGTAATAATTTCTTCAAAAAATGCCATGAGTCTTGCGCGTGCCTGCATCCGTATCTTTCATTTAGTTACATAACATCAATGAAGTTTGACAAGCAATGTTACGACAGCAACAACTACCTTCATGCCTTTGTAGTATCTAGTGCCAGGAATCATGATTGGAACTGAGAGCAGTGAGTTAACAATCATGGTGTATTCTTTTTGTATTTTGTTTAGCGAGGATTCTTCGGTGATGCTCATCAGCATATAACACAGTGCATCGAATGTCATCTGTATAATCAGATGTTAGAGAAAACAAATGAAAATCATATTTTTGTGGCAAAACTCAGTTCACTAACCTTCATGCCGAAGTCAAGAACTGAAAAACTTTTCTCATCTTCGGCCAACTTCTCGAATCTTGCTGAGAGCATCTTATCAAATTTCTGAACATATATGGACAAGGAATCCATGGTGAAATGAGGAGAAAGAATGCGTCTGATTCGTTTATGATTCTCAGCGGGTACAGTAAATACGCTTTTCTTTCCAAGAACATCTGCCGTCGATTTAATGTAGCCTTTCTTGAACAATATAAAATCATTTGTCAAAACTGTTTTCGCACCAACAAGACTTGGTACGAACACGTGAACTTTGCCAAATATACTTGTTTTGAACACATTCCCATACCTGTGTACACATATAGTTCCATCCTTTCACATATAGATCTTTCAATTAAACTACCGTTCACGGTTTCATCACTTAGCTAGCTAAAAAGGTAATTTGTTTGCGAAACAAACAACTCGCATTAATAAAAAAATCCAAACAAAGAGAATTATATCGAATGCATCCTTAGCTACTTGTATTATCTCAGATGCTCAAAATATACTACGTTTTTTTATAAATAAAATGGCTTTCTTTCGGAGAGGTTTGCTGTAACAACTGTTGCAAGTACATTTACGAACAAAATAATATCAAGGAACCACATCAGTGTATGTGAATTGATGGTTTAGTTCCAGATCAAGTCTTTGGTTTTCTAAGATGATTGTTTCAAATAGGGTGTTTATGTGTGATTAATTGATTACTAACCTTAGTTTCCGAGTTCGAACAAAATCATAGCAGCCTTTGGTGCTATTAGTAGCCGAAAGAAAAGATAAGGTTTCGCCAACTAGAGGAAGACCAAGACTTCCGGGGATGGCTTCTGATGATATTCTAAGTTTCTTGGCAAGAAAACTAGTGAGCATCCCTGAAAGTAGAACAACCAAGATTATGTCATAGTTGTTCTTTACAACTAAGTAAAGCTCCTCCCTTACTAAATCCCTCATCCTATTCACACACACACACAAAAACAGTGGTATCCAGACTTAGAAAGATCAGATCATAAGAACTTAAACAAAATAGCTCATATATAGATGCAATAGTAAGGGCTATATATGTCAAAATAAATAAATAATATTTTTACATTGTTTACTTTAGGAATTAGTGCATGGGTATCTGATTATTTGTATGTACCAACTTTATTTTGTTTTATTAGATTTAGTGTCTCGAAATATATCCAACTTGCATCATATGTCTATTGAGTGTAACGTACTTTTACTATTTTTAATGTTGCAAACTTTCCAAAAAATGCGTTTTGATGATGTGTCGATCTCTACTATTGACATATGGCACCGTAAGCAGGTTACAAGTCATGAAAACACATCAAAACACACAATTTTGAAATGTTTGCAACATTAAAAATAAAAAATATAAGTTGACTACACACAATAGACATCTTTAACAAGTTGGGTGCATTTTTAGACACTAATCCATATAGACCAAACTTTCAATAATGGTTATTGTATGTATATGTTAGCTTATTCCTTTGGGTGCCACATCACTGATTACAAGTAATAGAAAATTAGATACACATTACACAATAGATCAAAATTAAAATTGAGTACACACAATAAACATCATATCATACTTAAATACATTCTCCAGACTAATCCCTTTAATCTATTAGAATATTATAATACGTCTAAGTAATTTCTTTAATGTAAAGAATATGAATAAATACAATCCTTAGAAAAGAGCATCTTATATATGAACACATAACGACACTCAACATCAGAGATTCTACGCTGTGATTCATAAGTTATGATCGTTATCACTACACATGATGCTGAATGGTATCTTACAGATCAAAAAAAAATCCTTCATTTATCGCCCTAGGGTACTTATGATGGTTGCTCTAAACTGTAGTTTTAGTATTGCAAAGACTGTGATTCTAATATACTACATTGGTTATTCATATATTCCCTCCGTCTCAGTTAAAGTGTCCACTTTAACTTTGCACACAGTTCTAAGATTATCCACTAATTACATTTTTCACCAATTAAATAACATATATACCCTCTAAAATCTTTTCGATTTGTTGAAATATATGAAAGTGAACACTTATTTGGGACAACAAAAAATAATAACGTGCACATTTGAGATGGGACGGAGGGAGTATGAAGTTTTCAGGTTGTAAAAGTAGATAGCAAAATCACCGCTAGCTTGTGGTTGTCGACTGCGTGGTGGTAAGTTGATGAGTTGGAGAAGCAAAAAAACGAAATTATATATCCACATCAAAAACTGAGAGGGTCTCTACCGGGCACTGGCAGTGGTTGTCACCCAAATTTTATAAATTCAGCACCAACTCAAAGATAGGGGTGTTCATCGGTTCGGTTTTCGGTTTCCTCGATTTATTCGGTTGTAAATTTTTTTTGAGCAAAACCGAACCGAAAACCGAATTCACATTTGAAAACCGAACTGAAAACCGAATTCGAATTCGGTTCGGCTTAAACCGAAAAACCGAATATTTTTTTTTTTAAATAGTTAATCAGTTTCGACTCGTAAATTTTCAAATGTTAGGGTTTTACTAGAGTTGGAAATGAAAGACGTGAAGTTAATTTAGGGAAATTAATTGTTTTACCCTTTTTTCGGAAGGTATAATTGGTTTTGTCCAAGTCAAAAATTTTTTGCCGATATGCCCTACCCGGACGCAGGTCGCAACATGCGACCTGCGACCTGGTCTATGCAGCCTGCGACCAAACAATCACCGAGTAAAAGACAAGCAAACAGAGCTATGTGCCTGTGATAAAACCCGGACGCAAGTCGCAAGCTTGCGACTTGCGACCGTGCGACTTGCGACCGAACACGTCTCCGAGTTGTGATTCAATGTTTGTTACATTTAATTTTCATATATTTTATGTTTCATAATTAATTAACGCAGTATTTCGTTTTTCTTTGATAACTTTTTATATACAATTTATAAAATAATTTCGAATATATATTCATGATCAGCGTAATTTTATCTACATTTCAACATAAATTTTATCGTCATATGTTATGTATTTAACGAAAACATTTTTTAGTCTCAAAATCAACTTTAAATACATAACTTATGACGATAAAATTTATGTCGAAATGTAAATAAAATTACGTTGATCATGAATATATATTCGAAATTATTTTATAAATTGTATATAAAAAATTATCAAAGAAAAACGAAATACTGCGTTAATTATGAAACATAAAATATATTAAAATTAAATTGAACAAACAAGGAATCACATCTGCGAGACGTGTTCGGTCGTAAGTCGCACGGTCGCAAGTCGCAAGCTTGCGACTTGCGTCCGGGTTTTATCACAGGCACATGGCTCCGTTTGCTTGTCTTTTACTCGGTGATCGCTTGGTCACAGGTCGCATAAACCGGGTCACAGGTCACATGTTGCGACCTGCGTCCGAGTAGGGCATATTAGCAATTTTTTTTAATAGGGCAAAACCAATTATACCTTCCGATAAAGGGTAAAACAATTAATTTCCCGTTAATTTAAGGTTTTTATGTAAATATACTTATTTAGAAATTCTAAATATCACACATATACTACATATATTAATAATTTTATATATTATTAAAATGAATTCGGTTTTCGGTTAAACTGAATTCAAAAATTCAAAACCGAAAACCGAACCGAAAATCGAATTTGAATTCGGTTCGGTTTTTTTCGATTTTAATTCGGTTCGGTTTTCGGATTAAACGGTTTCAAACCAAATATTGAACACCCCTACTCAAAGACTATGTGTACCAAATATTTTACGATATACATGCAACCGGTTTGGTATTGGTCCCAAACCGTGCTATGAAGCGGTGATGCAGGTCCTAGCATGGAGGATCGAGCCTTTATATTTTTAGCGGTTCATGATCGGTTGACAAAGGGAGCTTCACGAAAATAACCATAACTTGAGCTATAAGGCTACGTTTTAAGTCCATTACCTGTCAAATGGAAGCTTTGAGCTAGGAGCACAAATATGCTTATGGACACTTTTTGTTTTTTTATGTATACTTTTGGGTTTTATTTTTGAGCTTGTGTTTGGCCCATTTATCTTTTTAGACTCATTCGAATTTCTGCCCATCATTTAGGTCTTTGTTGAGAACATGATAAGTTTGGTTATCATTTTGATAAAAATATTTTCTATCTAGTTGTGTTCATCAACGGAGTTGAATCAATCATAACTATGGTATTCTTCGAATCAACGTGTATTAGAGAGGTTAATCTGGGTATCAAGAGGTTTAATCTGTGTTTCATTTATGGGCAAATAGTCTAAAAAGGTAACGTGAAGTCCTAAATTTCCCAATAAGGGGAATATTACTTTTCCCATTGCCCCAAAAGGACCCTTATATTTATTTTTTGCCAGAAAAGGATTCATTTTGTCAAAAAACTTAAATTAAGGGGAATATCACCCGATCAAAATTGTTTTTATACGAAATTAACTTTTGAAATGACTTGCTAGGGTTCCTGTATATCCAAAAAGTTCACATTCTTGCATCATGAATACACAAACAATCTTCAATCTCACGATTCGCCATCTTTTAAATACAAATTTTTCGGTTCAATTTTAGAGCCTTAAGTAACCATGTGCATGACTCTAAATATTTTAAACCCTAATTTGTAGTATGAAGTGTTTATAATGGCAAGCCTTAACTTTAATTGGCCTTAATTTTGTAAATTAAAACAATTGATCTAGCAATATTCCCCTTAATTTAAGATTTTTGACAAAAGTAATTCTTTTTGGGCAAAAGTTAATAATATGGATCTTTTTTGGGCAACGGAGAAAGTGATATTCCCTTTGTTGAAAAATTTTGAACTTTATATTACCTTTTTGGGCTATTTGCCTTCATTTATTTGTACACTACATCAACTGGGCACAAGCTTTGGGTTAGCCTACTTGTTCACCGAAACAGTTTTGTTAAACTTATAAAAACATAGAAGAAGAAGAACAAAACGGTTTGGTCATAGGCGTATATATATGTATGCCAAAGAATCATTTCATATGTACCAATACCAATTATTATCTATAAGCGGAGTATGGGACAAAATATACCCCGTTCCGGTAACGTTTGTCGCTACCACAGTTTCGTTGTGAGTTCCCGGTCTTGTTCAATGTTCCTTTGACTAGGATTGAGCCACTTAGTACTGGTTACGACCGGGCGGATGGTGGATCGGTCCCAATATATACTTGGACAACTAGGTGTGTTGAAAATGTAATCTGGAAAATCGACCCCCATAAAAGTTGAACCGTAGAGATTTTGAAGTTAACATAACATGGTATTTGATTTTCTCAGTTTTTTAGGTAAGCATTAGAAATTTGGTTTTCTTGTTCGGTTACATTCATGTAAGATTATACCATTTGCTTGCATTTATCGATAAAGAACATGATAATGAATTTGTCATCGTGATACCCCGAAAAATTGGTTCATAGTTAACCGGTTTAGTTTTAGCTTCATGAAGTTTAAATGATGGGGCAAGCTTTTTTATTTTTTTTCTTTTCATAATTTTTTGGGATCAAAATTCTTTTTTTTTTCCTGGTAATTTTAGATTTCTTGGGAGCGATTGCCCCCTGCCCTCTTCTGGATCCGCCCATGGCTTCATGATTTAGTTTATTCCAGAATTATCAGTTAACCATCCACGAACAGTCGAACACCCAATTGAGCATTAGGTCATGCCTAAGGGAAGAAATAATACTTTATTCAATTTATAACATCTTATAACTACAGAAACTAGGAAGATTACAACCATGAGATCGACAATGTGAGGATTACGTCCGTTTAATGGCTCTAACCTTGACACCATATTTGAAGTTTAGAACTATGCCAAAGTTGAATTCCAAAGGGTTTTCCATGTTGGGCGAGTGTTGGAATACGTATCTCTGGTATAAATGAATCAATGTGAGCTTAATCTCTTGCAATGAGAATTTCTGACCAACGCATGCTCGAGGCCCAATTCCAAAGGGTATGAATGCATAAGGATGCCTTTGTTTTGCTTCATCGCAATTTGGGTCAAATCTCTCTGGCTTGAACTTTTCAGGCTCAGGGAAATTCTTGGGATCCTGGGCTAGAACCCCAATTGCCAACCACACCCATGTCCCCTGGAGCACAAGTAAGAATGTAAAAAAATGAATCAAGTTGAGCGAGTAGTAACTTATGCAGTAAATTAAGTACCTTAGGGAGAACGTAACCTCCAATCTCTACTTGTCTTGATGTTTCCCTTGCCACTAGAGGAGAAACAACGTAAAACCTCATTGCTTCTTTGACCACCTACATGTTAGAAAAGTGTGTGACAAATGGTTTCTAGTAGAGGTCGCATATCGTCGACCCAATTACCTATGAGCGGGTCGGGTCAATCAGGTTATGTTTCAACTCTATAATGGTTCAAAGGGGTAGATAATCTGAGTTTATATATAAATGGGCCGAACTTCCCCTAATTGTATCATTAGTAAATCTAATTCATATAAATCATCTTATTCACAGAATTTGGATTATTGCTGAAAATTATCATTTTTGTTATCATATTGACACATTGGTTATCTACAAAAATATAACAATAACTTTCCTAGAAGATATTGTTATGGGTAACCCAACCCGACCCATTTCAATCCCACACCAACATCACTTGCTTCAACCTGAACCCCTTTTTGTGCTCATTTTGCTCGGAAAATACAGGTTCTGTTATATAGCTACTGGACTCACTTGATCAAGATAAGGGAACTTTGTTTGAAGATCATCAGCAGTTGGAACTTGATTGTGAGGACCAAACTTATCGATCTCTTCCAGCAACTTTTTCTCAACTTCTGGATGTCCGGAAACCAGATAAATGACAGAGGAAAGCGTAAATGACGTGGTTGCTGATCCAGCCAAGAGGTGCTCGTATGTTATGCTACTGATGTAGTCTGGTGTGAATAAGTTCTTGTAAACAGTATCCGATTCTGTTGCATTCAATATCAACGACAAGAAATCTTTAGACTTTCTTTCTTTGACTTCCATTTTATTGTGCACAATCTCATCAAGTTGACTACTCAATTTGTTGTTTGTTCGTTCAATTTTCCAGTCCATGGTGTATGGAATTCTCTTAAGTATCTGGCGAAAGGGTTCTTGTAATATTGGCAGAAGGAGGCCTAAGATGATAGAAAATGAGCCCGATAAGTCCATTTTGAGCATGGTTGTGGAGTATATGTGTTGCTTGACAAATGAATCGCTTTGCGTATCATTGTGGTGATGTTGGTTTGACTTAGAGAGACCAAAGTCAAACCCAAAAGCGGCTTCCCCAATCACATCAGTAGCCATTTTGAGCGAAAATTCGTTGAAATTCACATCTTGATCGTCCGTAGGGAGGTTTTGAGCAGCAGTTTCGATAAATGATTGCATCGTTGGGACTAATTTTGCCAAATGTGATGGCTGGTAGACTGAAAGTATGGTGTTTCTCATTGTTGACCATCTTGAATCCCTGAAATGAAAATGGTCAATCACGGGTTGTTAAGATTTTGAGTAATCATACATTACAAGTCATTGATTCAGAATATAAATGGGGGATATACCTTATCCAGAATAGACCTTTTTTATGAAGTGGGGATGCTAAGATAGGAGAAGGGATGCTTCTGTTGGGAATGTCTTTAAATTTCTTGATTCCAACTTCTCTGCATAGCTCTGGATCAGCCACTATCACTAGTGGCTGTCTCCCCATATGAAACCTGATCAACATGTTCACTTTATAGTCAAATAAATTAGTCTCTATTGATTTGACTCTCACACTTGAAAGTGTTTGACATTTTTTAAAGTCAAATCTAACATCTGTAGGTAGTCATGTAGAAGAAAAAGTATAACTTTTGGAGTCGAATCTTGTATGACTTCTGAGAAGACTTTTCAAAGTGGGATCAAGCCTTACATGGCCTAAAACGAACTCAAATATGGGACCTTTTCGGTTTGGTTTTTATATTTCCAGACATCTTTTCATGCAACTGAAATCATCCATGGTGCATCCTGGCTTTTGAAAAAGGATTTATTGTTTCGTTATGTATTAAACTTTACACTTTTTATTGTGTATGAGTCGAACTTTGAAAACTTATATTGTATGTAGTGAACTTGTAAATATGATCTATTATGTAAAACTTCCTTTTTGAGTAAGACCCAATTAAGAAAGTTTCATTGTTTGGCCTTACCCAAAAACAAAATAATACATACAATAGACCATATATACAAGTTTACTGCATACAATAGAACAAATAAAAGTATAACGCATACAATGGTAATAAATGTGTAAAGTTTAATATATAACGAAACAGTAAACCCTTAGAAAAATTATGTGAATTTTTCAAAGAAGTCATTGTACAACAAATCTTATCATATTTGGTTATCTTTGAGGTCTTTAAATCTTGGTTAAATACCTCTTGGTTATAGCTTTTAAGATATTTAGATATTATGGTTTAATATTTTGAGATATATTAAAGTTTACACATTTTTTTCACTTTTTACACTTTATCTATTGTATGTGGCTGACTTGAAAAGTTCTTATTGTATGTATTGAGATTTAAAAATGTCTATTGTATGCACATATTGTACCATTATATCTATATAATAACTTGAAAGAAAGAGTCTAATTATGTAGAAAAAACACGTGAAATTGCATACAATTGAAGTTTTTTGAACCTAAATACTACAAATACGATAGGAATTTTTCAAAGTTTACTAATACAATAGTAAAAAGTTGAAAATTTAATAGATGTTGAAGCCATGAACCTATGATATTATGCCAAAATTGAAAAGGAAAAAAAGTCGGAAAAGATCACTATCCACTAGTACTGGCGAATTCTGTGATTAAAAGGCCTATATTTTATTGGTGCATCGGGCAACCAAAATTCAAAAGCCGGGCCTAATAATCAAAATTTTGAAACCTAAATACATCAAATCGGAAATTAAATATGGAAGTTAAACCTGTAGATGGGGCCATATTTCTGGGCTAGAACAGAGAACAAGTCAGGACCATGTTGAGCAAGCAACGGCAAGTGTCCTAAAAATGGAATGGCAGGAGGACCGGGTACTTTCCTAACACCCCAAATTGGTTGGTAAAAATAGCCTAAAATCCCAGCTAACAGGGCCAATATGGTGAAGATTGATGATGAAATTATGGACGGTGTCGTCGTAAAAGAAAATATACCTATAACCTCAGCAATGATTCTATTAATGATTGATGTTTCCATTTAGAGAGAAAAGGGTATGCTGATGAGAGGGTACTTATGGAAGCAAACAGGAATTCTAAAAGTGGATGCTGGTTTGTTTTGTGTTCATTCTCATTCCAAGCAATTTTTCTGAGACGTGATGCAAGGTAGGGACAACTAACTAAAGTTCTCCGATCCTTGTTACTTTATTGGTTGGTCAAGTGATAGTACGTATATCGATCACTACAACATACGTATCATTTGATCCATATTTTTTTTCATCAACGTTTTTTAAAAATGTGTGAAGTTATGTTAAATTATTTACACTTACAATTGGGTATAAGATTGTTTCATCAATAAGTGTGGAAATCACCACAGTCTTCACAAATATAACTAAAAGTGTGGGAAAAAAAAATAATACCCAATTTGTCTACATTTTCTCTTCTGTGAGAAAATCATGTGTTACAAATATTTTTTCACACCTTTAAGTGTTGAAAAGTTATATATTTTTCATACCCATAAGTGTTAGCTATTAATTCTTACATATATAATTGTTGAAAATCTTATCTTTTACAAAAAGTTTTACACTTTCTAAAAGTGTTAGTTTTACACTTTCTAAAAGTGTTCGAGAAAAAAGCTAAAAGTGTTGAGAAAAAAGCTGTGGTAAAATGATATTTTTTTTATAATGTATACATATTAAAACAATGGTTTCATTTTATATATGGGTTGATATATTGAGAATATATTAAAGTTTACACATTTTTCTATTTTGTGTGTATTGAATTGAATGTTTTACTAGCTATATCGTATTTATGAAAATTTCTGAGAATGTAATTATATATTTATATCAGTTTTTTATGCATACAATTAAGAGTTTTTAGAATCTTTAATACTACGTACATACATTATAAAACTTTAAAATATATATAAGACATAATAGTAACTTTCATATACATGGTTAACATCTAAAACATGAATATATAAAACTACTAAAGGGCCTTTAAGAATGATGATTCAAACAATAATTACTTAATCTAGATATTTGGTTTGAGTTAATTAATTAGATTTTGAGAGGTCATGAATCACCTCAGCCCTCTATATATGCATTGTATGTCTCATTTTATTTTGTTAATGACTTGAGATTTTCTTAAAAGTATAATTTTAACACATCTCTCTCTGTTTTTAGTCATGATATTTTACACAAAAAAGCTACTAATAACAACACTAATATAAGCACACAACGGCTACAACTAGGAGTATCAAAAATACCTGAAGAGATAATCCGACCGGCTCAAATTGGATTCGGGTTTTGAAAAGTTGTTTGACAAATAAACTGAACCTGAACCTAAAAAACCCTAGTCTTATTCGGTTGGAGTTATGGATTACCTAATTTTGAATTTGGATGACTAGAACTACGGAAAAATGCTTTATAGCGACTATTACTTTAGTGACCACTCATTAGTTGGTCACTAATGTCATAACTTATTCAAAAAAAAAAAAGGTGCTCACTAAAACTTCGTCAGTCCTTCAAGATTAGTGACCAATGCATAATAGTGGTAAGTAGCTAGGTTGTCAGTAAACGACGTTACATAAAGAAAATCATATGAGAGTTGATAAATACAACATATAAATTATTTCTTATACCAAACTGTACAACATAAAAAAGCTTATCATACAAATATATCATAACATAGTTTTGGTGTGTGAATTATATTATTTGTTGTACTATCACCTCCCAAATAATATATTAGGAGTAGTATTATTTACCATCAAGATGTGGCATCATGTGACAATAGTTGTGACCTAAAAAGTGGTCACCAATTTTGAAACTTAGAGATCAAAATTATTCGTTACTAGCTAGTGTTTTTTGGATTTGAAAAGTCAACAAGTTAGATAGGTAACAACCAAATAATAATGATAGCTAGGTGTTTGATCCAAATAATAATTATGAGTTAAGTGTTTTACGATCACAATAAATAGCTTAGTAATTGTAGGGGTGAATACAATTCCTCGTTTAATTCACCTTTTAATTGATTTGATGACCAAAGGAATAAACAAAGTATAAATTGTAAGTATGAAAAATTGTAAGGACGCAATAGATATAGCTGAAGGTGAATTCAGTGGGAACAAATTACACCAAAACTGATTGTGGAATGATATATTGAAGGCTAATATCAAAGTAGTATCTAGCTAACTTTTATTATCGCTGAAGTGCTTTTAAGTGAACACACAACTTAGAATTACACTCGCTGACTCGAATTGTACTTAGACAAACTTAATCACTAACACACACATGATTTATATGAAATCGGTATCTTTCAATAGAAATTATACTGCGTATTGATAATGAACCTGTAACTACTGCTACCCCTACCTTCTACATGGCTCCGCCCCTGGTCATAATCAGTCATTTTTATATATATATAAATTTATGATATGTATGTAAAAACATAATATTACTTGATAATATAAGCACATCTATTCTATCTTATATATTAAAAGAAAAATCTTGAAATAATAATGACCATTAGATGGAGACTAACAATTAAGATCTAGCCATTCATTTATTTAATTACATCATTAATCCCATTTTTATGAGAGTAAAATACTAATATACCCTTCCATATTTACAATATACACCCTTTAATATTTATAATATAAAACCTTTATTTTTTTTAAATCCTACATAATCCTCTAAATATTTTATGAAGATTTTAGTTTAATAACTACTTTATTATTTCTTTCATAATTCAAACTCTTCCTATAATCTTCTTTATTTATTTATATTTTGTGAAAAAGCCCCAATAAATTATTTTCAATTTCAAAAATATCATGACTTCATTTCATCGGCCAGTGATTTAAATTCTTATATGACTACCTTTTTTAATTTTTTTTTTACCAATTTCCAATTTACGATTCTTGGATTATGGATGCCAACGGGTCGGGTTCCGGCGGGTTATATGGTATTTGTACCCATACCACTGCCCTTTTTTAACTCTTTTATCATTTTTTTAATATACAATGTATGAATTATGGATGCCAACGGGTCGGGTTCTGATGGGTTTTATTGTATCTGTACTCATACCAGTTTCAAATATTTGTACCTGTACACAGCCCAATACCCTCTAGGTACCTAATTATTATTAACTATTAACCATCGGTTATTCATATTTATTCGCAGGTTTCAGTTATCCACATGTATGTAACTTTGGTCAAACAAAAAAAATAGTTATTCTTATTGAAAATATGATGCAAATTCAAAACACGAAAAAAACAATACCGAATTACAAGATTTGAAATCTTAAAGCTAACAATTTAATTTTTTTAATTATTTAATTCAAAGTTTTAGTACATAATATAAATATTATTATTATAGAACAATAGAAATACAAAAAAAAGGATATTATATACAATATTATCAATAACTGATTAATTAATTTACTCTTTTGCCACTAATTTTTCTATATCTCGATTTACATCCCTAAAATAATTTATCATTTAAGCTTCTAAGGCTGTGTTAATGTCATTCGGGTCAGTAGAGCCTTCATTTGAGTTGTCATATTTTATCAACTTTCGTCAAAGTTAATAAGATAAAGTAATGCATTATAGGTTGTTGATTTTAATTACAAAGAGTAACTTGGATGGACGAAAATCACCAATGCACTAAAGAGCGTTATTTTTTATATACAAAATAGTATATTTACCTGCTGAACCGGTAAATTCGCGTATTTGAAAAAACATACGTGTACGGTTTTAAATAATTTAGTATTATTAAATATTAATACAAATAACAAAGTGATATCATACATAATATTGTCCCTATTAATTAATTAATTTATTTGGACTCATCAATCCAATATCTATCACAATTCAAATGCTTAATACATTTTTCATTTAAAAATAAAACAATACAAACTGATGTACCATACACCAACACCAAAACGTTTATTAAATTCGTATAACACATCCATATAAGACATATTATAAAGTTAACCCGCACATTTTTGCGGGTCTTAAACTAATTTACCATAATAATACAATTTCGCTAGTTTCAAGTCATAGACTCATTGATTAAGCATAGCTTCTTGCTAATGGTTTTTCATTTTTAATATAGATTTCTGACGTTCATAAAAAAACAAAAATAACTTTGAATCACAAATTAGTAATCTTTTTCAAAATAGCTTATTTAGCCTTGTACTTAATATATTTTTAATATGTTTCAGACTGATTTTTTGCAGTTTAAAGTAAACCATTTTGAACCACACGATTCACGAGTCTGACTCGTCTCTTACGATACGGTTCAATTTTACGAGATAGATTATGAGTTATAATAATACACGAGTCAAAAAACGATACGGTTCATTTCTGAGAGGCGAGAAGTATCGTACGAGTCTAACAACTATGGTATCCAACTCTCAAAAAGTGATATTTTGATGTATTGTGTAGTAATTTTGAATATTGTGACCATAACAAGTTATAGTTCGGTTTGTTTTTAAATCACAAATCTTGGTTTATTCTATCACACAAAAGGTATAACGACATGTGATTACTATTAAAGCTCTCGGCATGCTCATTTAATTGCATGTCCTAATCACAAGGAATCAATAATGTTCAGTATTGTTTTGTTCCAGGCTAAGATGCTCTCTTCTGTAATGTTGTCTCTATTCACAAATTTTATATATTAAACATATAGTTGGAGCTTGGGGATTAGTCATACATGAGTTAAAAACGATGCAATAATATATAATAATAACGATACAAAGCAAAACAAAATTAGATAAAACATATATGTCTTGGAGTTTACCTTGCCAAAAAGATACTAATAACAACTACTACCATACAGTGCCAGCAAAAAGTTGATAATGATAATATAATAAAGGGTTGTTAATTAATTGTAGGAAAATAAATAACTAATTCACCTTTTTGCATTTTAGGTATCAAATAATTTTTTCTGGTATAAATAAATACTCTGCCAAAACCACATATTAAATGGTATATGCTATGTACCATTTTTATGAATAACTATCAACAAACTTGCGCAATGCGGCGGTAATAAAATTAAGCAAACCCGTTTAATATATAGCGGTAATAATTAGAAGTTTTATTGTGAATATTTAAGTCTCAAAATCAACACATCATATCTATATTCATAACTGATCTACATCGACCAATTTGACTCATAGACCACTTATCTTTGAACCCGTAATTCGTTGTTTTGAGACAGGGGGAGTAACATGTTTCATGGTTGTTATAAACTTATAATTATAGAAAAAGTATGATGACCGGCTTTGGAAAATTGATGTATTGAATACCCACCAAAAATAATTTGAAGTTTACACATAACAATTAATAATTAATTTGAGTTAATCCACCAGTTGATATATATATATATAGAGAGAGAGAGAGATAATGAGGACAAATAAGTAAGTTTAATTTTTATTTAGGATCTAAGACTCAACAAATAGGAGACTAGCTCTTTATATATAATTATAGATAATTATATGTAATTATAGATTATAGATAATGTAAATTTAAAAGTCATTTTTATGTACAAAGAGCTGATAATGTAAGTTATATGTCATTCCCTATTGTATAGTTGCATTTATTTAAAGTAATTGATGTGTATAAATTCGACATATACCTTTAATGTGTGATTACTTAGTGATCCCTTTTAAACAAAAAAGTTAATTACTTTGATACCTCAAAATGCAAAAATAATAATAGTAATAATATTGATAAAAAAAATTGATTTTTTTTTTTTGACAATTTATTCTAAACTCAAAATAAGTAGAGTATACTACAACCTTTACAACATACAAATGGCATATAGCCATCCAAGCATCCTAAAATGCCTTTCGGCTCATACTTTGGATTTTGGAATGAACCATATCTGCCACAACCACACTAATTAACATAAAATAATGAGTAATTAATTGAGTTTAGTGTTTGGGTTTATTGTTTCATATTGTATTAAACTTTTTACTTTTTACTATTGTATGAGATATAGTTTCATTTATTCAATTGTATATATTGAACTTGTAAATATCGTCTATTGTACATAAAATTTTCTTTTTGGTTAAGGTCAAAAAAGAAAATTTTCCTATTTTTGGTCTTACCCAAAAAGGAAAGTTTATATACACTAGACGATATATACAAGTTCAATACATACAATAAGAATTTTTAAAGTTCGACTCATACAATAGTAAAAGGTGTAAAGCTTAATGCACAAATACAATAAACCCTGATATTGTTTCAAAGTGTATTATACTTTATCGATATGTACTTTTATTTGTTTTATTATATGTATTGAATATGTCAATTACATCTATTGTATGTACATTTTTTTTAGAGTTGATGAAAAAGGAAAGTTCCGATTTAGCCTTTCCAAAAAAGGAAAGTGTACATAGACGACAGATAGAATTGACAAATTTAATACGTACAAAATAAGTTTTAGAATATGTTGCATATAATAGTAAAATAATTATATAAGTATATTATATTACATTTTGAAAAAATAAACCCTATTTAATTTGTAACAATATTTGGTCGGAAATAGAATAGTCACATGCATATAATATACTCGCTACTAGTTTCCATCACAAAGCGTGTTTACCAACGGATATAGAACATATCTTTTGTCGCAATAGGCTGTTGATTTTGCAGCTAATACGTGTGTGATACACAGTAGAAATATTTAAAATCTATATTTATACATGTGGTAAGAGATGATCTGTATGACCAGATTAATTAGTGACCAACTTAGAACAGAACTGAAGATTATGTGATAGTTGGTCTTTACATACACGAATAAATGAATAAAAAAACATGCCAATTTATGTAGCAAAAAACAGGCGCGAAATTAACATACAATATAGTGATGTACAATTTCAAAACGTGAATACTTATACAACAGAGAGTTTCAAAGTTGGATATATATAGTAATAAAATGTGTAAATTTCGATACATAACCAGACCATAAACCTAAAACAAAACAAAGTTAGACGACATTATTTATAAGGGTTTATTATTTCATCATGCGATTAAATTTTGAACGTATTACCATTGTATACTCTCAACTTCAATCGGTTGATGTCCTCATCATGATTGAGTGTTGTTTTGTTCTACCCGAAGATGCTCTCTTTTCTAATGCTGTCTCTATTCATTGTTATATTCTATAAATAAAACATATATGTATTCAGAGCAGAGTTAGTGATTAGTAATTGATAAATTATAAACAAAGTAAAACAAACAACTAAAGCATCATTATCAGTCAATAGACTAGGTATGTATTAGTCTTTTAGGTAAGCTTGAGTTCGGCTCGATGACTTGACAAACTTTCACTATATATGTAGACTCGAGCTCATATCGGAAATGTTCTAAAATGGTTGGAACTCATATAGAAAAGCTCGAGATTCTATATAAGAAATAATTTTTAAACTTCAAACTTATTTTATATCTATTTAAAAATAAAAATCAACAGTGATAATCTTTTAGAATATATATAGTATCAAAATAAATCATGAAAACAAGTCGAAAAACATTTTAAAATAGGTTAAGAATTGTAAAATATAATAAAAATATTATTTTAATATCAATAATATATATATATATATATATCGAGCCGAGCTTTTGAAAACACGGCTCGAGCTCGATTCAATATATATTTCGAGCATGATTTTAAACTTGAGATTGGGCTCAGATTCGATAAACGCTTGACTCGATTAAGGTCAAAGATTGAGCCACGATCGAGTTGTTCGATAAAAGTTTGATTCGTTTGCAACCAAGTATGACCAATATACATTTGTTTAGATGCTCTTTAGAGCATACGGTGTGGGGTGTTATTTTTCGCCATTTTTCCGACGAGAACGCCGTTGGACGGTGTTCTGCCACCCCAGGATGATGTTTTCACCGTTTTCCGACCAACGTCTCGATCCGGACGACGAAACATGCAGCGTTCTCTTTTTTTTTGTTTCTTTTTTTTCTTTCGATAAATAATAATACGTTTTTGTATAATTTTGTATAGTTTGTGTGTTTTTCGTGTGTGTGACTATGTGTTTTGCATTTTCCGACGAAGAACAGATGAAGCAAAGGGACGTAGCAGGAAAATGATGCAAGGATAGGGGTTTAAAATTTAATGGGCTTCTTTATTTGGTCTATTTTTTATTTTATTTATTTATATATTTTTTTGAACTAAATGGGCTAACAAAATGGGATCATTTTATATAAAAAAATGAACTTGACAATTTTTTAATTGGTTTTAATAAATTAAATGTTTGTTTTATATAATTTTTTTATTTTTAAATAATAATTTATACAATTATTTACATTAAAAAACAAATAAAATAAATAATAAAAAATTTTAGAACACTGTGAATACAGTGTCACTACACCACAGAATTCTTAGTCACAACATTCTCCAGAACACTGTTCAGTTAATTGTGGTGACAGTATCACTACGCCTTATGCTCTTAAATAATGCGACTTGTACTGAAGAATTATAATTCGGTCTGTCAATGTATTTTCTATGTTATTTGTTTATGTGTTTATTTATCGTAGCATTAAAGATTCCTTTTGATTTTCTACTATGTCTTGGCACTGTTATTTTTACGTAGTTTTTTACTAGTAATATATGTATCTTCTACTAGTAAAGGAATAAACTCAATAAAGTAGATACATATTACTACCAGAAGTTTAACTAAAAAGGAATAAAATACACAATAAACTAAAGATTCCATTTTCTTCTTCTTTTGTCAATAATGTTTAATTTTAGTTTATTGTATTATTTTATCATTTTTTTAAAATTTAAAACTTATTTTTTAAAATTTTAATCATATTATATTGATTCTACCTAATACGCACGTCACATGTTCTATTTTATGTTTCATGCGGATTATAAATAAATAAGGATGATGTGAATTTTTATCCGATATAAGATTCCTTTTTATACAACAAAAAAATTGGGTTTATTAAGTGGTTAAGCCACTTGATTTTGAAGACAAATGTTAAGGGTTCGATCTTCACCTCCAGCAGACCGGAGGTTCATTTCTGGAGGCAGCTTCTCTATCTATGATGGTATTGAGTAATGTTAAGTTTTGTTAAGTTTTTTTTATATACAACAAAAAAATAGAACAAATAACCGTTTTTATTGTACAAAGATTAATCATTTATATTCCCTTTATCGATCAAAGTATATAATTGTCCAATTTAAAACGTAAAGTAGTAGTTGAACGTTGATCGTTTTGTCACTTTTATAATCCCACTGTCTCGTGAGAGCAGATATAACATCTACTCCCTCGGTATCAAATTTATGATTCATCTTTCGATTTTGAGATGTCTTAAATTTATTGTCCACTTTGTACTTTCAACCGATCAAAACGTTTAAATGTGGTAAGAGATTAACTAAATCATATTATTGGATGTACAACACAACTAACACACTTTTCTTAAATTGCATATATTTTGTCCGTGGACAATAAATTTGGAAATGGGTGAGTGTATCAGAAGAGTATAGTTATGTATCACATTTTCGAAATTAATTTAGATTAATTGCTATCTTAAAAGTAATACGGAGTAAAAGATTGGCATATAGTACATAAACTTTATGATATAGTTGCGTTATGCGCTAATTAAACTTTATACTTGTTACTATTATATGTGTATGCGTCAAACTTTTAGATCATCTATTGATGTAAACATTTTACAAAATGAATCAATCTATGTAGCTAACAACACAAACAAATTTTTGCCGGAGGTGCCGTCCTTTACCAAAAAAAACTACACACGTGAAAAACATACAATAGATGTTTCAGAAGGTTAACCTTATACGTAGTACAATTGATGGTTCATAAGTTTGGGGCATATAATAATAATAAGTTTAAACTTAAGCGAATAACGCAACAATAAATCCTAAACTTTATGACAAGTACGTACTAGAGATTAGTATGCGGGGATGTACTTAACTTTAGCCCGATCGATATTGTGTATACCTAATTTCATTTTAGTCTATTGTGTATATCAAACTTTCAATCACGTCATCTGACATGTAACAAAAGGGTGTCACGTCATTGGTTACGAGTAATAACCTAAATTAAAGGTTTGATACAAGTCACACGTAATAGACCAAACTGAAGTTATATACACATAATATAAATTGGACTAAAATTAAATGCATTTTCATTTACTGATTCCCAATTACTATAGTACTTATTGAAAGGTAGGCAGACCTGGCAAAAATAGCTTGAAACTATTACTCCTAAGTCTTATGTTTTCACAACATTAGTACTAACTAAACTCAATTACCCAGCCAACTCAATTTGGTTGAGCAAACAAGTGAAAGTTTAAACAAAATCAAATGCCTTGCATTCTAGAGTCCAGATGGTCTTAGAGTATTCTTAATTACAGTACAGTATATAGAACATACTTTGAATTTGAGTTGGATTTTCAAGATTGTGTTAGCATTTACGAGTATAGTTAAATTAGAGTTGTTAGTGACCCTCCGGCTAGATTGATCTAGTTAGAAGGTCATGATATATGTTCAATATATAGTAAAAACCCAATAAAAGGGAAACGATAGATAGATACAGGTTCATCAAAACACATGAAAGCATACAAGCTAGAATAAAAGTATCAAGCACGCTGCGAAATAGATTTTAAGAACCCAAAGCCTTAACAGTTACCATCAAGTGCTTCTTCAAAAGACTGGACGCCTTTAACTTCTATAAAGACGTGTGCTTCCACTCCATTACCTTCTGCATCGTCCGTCACAAATGCATAATTCATTGCTGCTGGTGCGGTCCCGGGGGCCATCCAAATGGGCTTTCCAAATCCAAAGTTAGCTTCATAAAAAGGAAACTTGCACCAACTAGTTAGGCTTATTACATTAGTCGATTCAACAACATCGGTCCCTTGGCATAAGGAATCGAAAATCATCAATTGACCTTCTTCGCTATCAAGATGTACTTTTGAGTATTTACTTAAGTCCTTTTTAACAGACTCACTTAAAAGATCTGCCAATTCCATGGTTGTATTTTCGAGAGTCCCTGATTTTGTGGTACAATATGTTGCAAAATTTCCACAAGAATGTTTTGGCGTCGTGGATGCCATTCTATCCCTTAGATTTATTGACTGGACAACAACGGAATATTTGTGTATTCCGCGATCCACACTTATGAAAGCCTTCCATATCATGGCCATTACCGACTGCACTTTTGACCATTGATTATTTGCCCTGAATTTTGATATTGTACTCTCACTGAATGAAAACTTCATTCTCGTGTAATTGCTTAACGTGTCATCTGTTCTAAGTGGTATTGGGTTAGAACGTAGACCGCGAGTAGGAAGCAATGAGGATGAGTTGAAACCTGGTCCAACGAACGATTCTATCTCAATATTTTCTTCTCGGTTCATAGCAGCCCATGCATTTAGGAATGTACATAAAGTAGACGCGTCAACAATCTTGTGTGTAGCATGTACACCAAGTGCTACACCTCCACACTCGAACATAGTAACTTGAATTGAGAGTAATGGGTCACTGAAATTAGGAGCTGCCCAGCTTTTTGATGGAATAAATTCATCAACCAGTATAACGTTCACTTCCGAGTTGAGAAGAATTTCTTGAAGTTTGATGTTAACTTTGGCATGTATGAACTCAACACCTTCATCATTGCACACAATGGTTTTACTTTCATCAACATATCTACCTGCAAGAGGGTATAATCGTGTTAATACTTTTTCGAGGGATTTTTCTAGTTGGGCAACAAACTTTGGGATGTTGGTATTGCTATTCGGAGAGAAGAAAAGGGCGATAGTTACTCCGATGAAGGGGGATGCCTCATCGATGAATCCCAACTTGTAGTGACGATGGGATTCAGGGGTAGGAACAAAGGGTTTTATGAATTTAATTGATTGTATTTCAACATTCATATTCATTTTGTATGATTCGGCTAGATGAAGAAGAGATCGATAAAAGATGGTAGTGATTATAATCAGATCCCAACTACATATAGTATAAGTATTTATACACCAACAACTAACTTGCTTCAATTATTAGTATTTTCACATTTTGTAATCCAAATATAAAGTAGTGATATATATATATATATATATATATATATATATATATATATATATATATATATATATATATATATATATAGGGTAAGGTTCCAATGAGAACACTTCAAAAATAAGAACGGTAAGAACACTTCATAAATGCACAATTAGTCAACAAAATTGTTAAATTCACACTCATACATCTCAAATATGTGTAGAAAAATTGATTAGAATGGATGCGAACTTTCGGAAATATACAAAAATCAAAACAACGATTGATGCACATTTATAAAGATAATCGTGCATCAATCGTTTTTTTCGATTTTTGTGCACTTTTAGAAGTGTGCATTTGTTTTTCTTTGCATATTTGAGATGTATGACTATGAATCTAATGATTTTTATTGGCTAATTGTGCATTTATGAGGTGTTTTCACCGTTCTTATTTTTGAAGTGTTCTCATTTGATCCAAACTCATATATATATATATATATATATGGGAAGGATCAAGAGGGAACCTTTGAAATTGAAGGAAGGACGGAAGCAAACCTCAACCACTCATTTTTTCTCCTCTTCTATATTCATCAACAATACCCATTTAATCAATTTTCATCTAAAATTCAAATTAAAACATGTAATTCAAAGATTCATCAATCAAAAACGTTATAAATCTTCGAATTCATCAATCGCAATCATACATATCTTCAATTCGTCATAATTCGAATTCATCGAAAATTATGAATATTGGAGTAACTTTTGGGTTTTTGAGAAAATTTTGATTTGACAACGAAAACAATAAAATTAAACGAATTTGATCGTACAAAACTTATAAACAAGTAATTAATCGAATTATGATTGTCATTCCAATTGAATTTTACAGATTAAAAAAAATTCTAGATCGTTAACATTCATCTAGAAAGCATGTTAATCAAAATTACAACTTAATACTCTTAAATATTCATTTATGATGAATATTAATTTATATATGTTATTATACACGATTGAATGTGATAACATAACATTAATCGGTGTATAATGTATATGCGTTAACATTCATCGTAAATGAATGTTAACATGCTGAAAATCTGATGTTGATTAACATGCTTTTTAAATGCATGTAAACAATCTCGGAGGGGATTTCAAGTTATTTACAAGTTTGCCACCGCGTGGACTTTTGTGTTGACCAGAATGTGTGGCTGAAAATAGCTTCCCTCCTTCCCCCATTTTTTTACTTCCCTATTGATCTTCCCCATATATATATAGAGTTTGGATCAAATGAGAACACTTCAAAAATAAGAACGGTGAGAACACCTCATAAATGCACAACTAGCCTACAAAAATCATTAGGTTCAGAGTCATACATCTCAAATATGCAAAGAAAAACAAATGCACACTTCTAAAATGCACAAAAATCGAAAAAAATGATTGATGCACGATTATCTCTATAATTGTGCATCAATCATTTTTTCGATTTTT
This sequence comes from Pseudognaphalium luteoalbum, assembly GCA_963422505.1. Lineage (NCBI taxonomy): Eukaryota > Viridiplantae > Streptophyta > Magnoliopsida > Asterales > Asteraceae > Pseudognaphalium > Pseudognaphalium luteoalbum. The sequence continues at coordinate 11,947,969 of OY730192.1, read as the reverse complement.
ATATATTTTCGAAAGTTCAAATCTATTTTAATCAATTTTTCTACACATATTTGAGATGTATGAGTGTGAATCTAATGATTTTGTTCGTTAATTGTGCATTTATGAAGTGTTCTTACTGTTCTTTTATTTGAAGTGTTCTTATTGGAACCTTACTATATATATATGTGTGTGTGTGTGTGAGAGAGAGTGTGTGTGTGTGTGAGAGAGAAATAGAATTGAAGGACTATGTGCGACGTCAATGACTTTATGAACTAGAAATATTGAGGAACGCCACTAATTCCGGCTCAGCTAGTGGATACAATTTTATATATGTACAATTTTCTTTTTTTTTCAGTTGTATTATGTGTGTATAACGTACTCTATAACTAGACATACAATACAATAAGTCAATAATATTGAGAGAAAAAAATTTTACATACAATAATTGACCAATTTACTAGTAATATATACACTAAAAGTAATGAAAATACATCCCATACAGTACTTAAGATATCAAGTGTAATATACTCCGTACTTTAAATCAATAAACTTTATAGTTTATTACCATATACTCGATCCTCACGAACAATAATTTTGAAAGGTAACATAGTATAAGGGTTATCACAATTTTAATATATATAATGATTTTGATGTAGTCTATGAAGAAGTGAATCATTATTGTACAACTAATGCAGCTCATGATACAAGTTGTTAAAAGCATTAACAATCAAACTGAATTCAATTTATGTGTTTGTGTGTCGACTTGGTAAACAAAGAAATGAGATACGTGGGTTCAACTCGGAAGGAAATTAAGAGATTGCAATTGAGGTTAATAGGCATGTAAAGAATCAAATTTTCATATAATGTTCAACTTATGGAACAATTTAATTTCTTTAACAAAATATTAACTCAACTTTTTAAAACCTATGCCTACTTATAAGATCACTCCCATCCATTTCTTAATCACTTCCACCACCTCAACGCCACGTCAGATTTTCACAATTGATTCAAAATTGATACACAACAAATTACCCACTGACATCGATGACTAGCCAACATTTTTCTGGACCTCATAGTTACCAATATACCACTAGTTCTATACACTAAAAAAAAGTCATGCGGACCCCACTTATTCCAACCGATTACAAATCGGTTTACCGATTGAAATCCCAACTTATTAGGAAGTGATTCAAATAATGGCACCACCACTCCAATCGGTTGCCAACCGATTTTGAAGTGATTCCGATGGGAGTGGTCTAAAGTTCATCATTTTGAACGATTTTATAATTAAATCTTAGTTATCTTTGTACATCTTTTAATAAACTTTATTACTTATATATGTACACATTTAAGTAAACTTTAATAACCTTAGACACATTACGTATAGTTAAGGATTTGAGGTTGATTTAAGTAAACGATTTTTAATTATTTCCTAAATTGAACAATTTTGTGAAAATAATCCCGGAGTCATTTGCTCATGATTATGTTATACTCATATTCTGTTAAACCTTATCATTGATTTCACAACAAAGAGAACCATGGACCTTTATTTGATAAAACACACTAAGAACCTGATTCTTGTACTTATCACAGCCTTGAACTTAAGAACAGCAGTGGGGACTCAACAACAAAGAAAATCAAAGAAACCGTAAGAAGACATAAATTGAAATAAAAAAACTCGAATACATCAAGAAAACAGAGCGCAATAGAGCCCCATTTGAATAGTATATCAGACACCACAATAAGCCTTGAGATCACCATCTTGATTTTTGATCACTTGGGAGTAGCTAAACTCGAGGAACTTGGCCATATCAAATGGTTTGAAAAGTAACGGGTGTTCTTCGTCCACAAGCTCTGTTGGGGCTTGAACCATATAACCGGCCTTTGGCGCTGAATATAATGCAACAGAATACCTGTCCTTATACCCAGTCATCATCACCTGATGATATGGTGTATACAGTCGTCCATTTGTCCATGCCTACAATCAGTTATCAAATAATGGAAGTCACAAATCCATTGCTAAAAGGCAACTTCCATGAATCACGACTTAAGTTTAATAAAACTTACATGAAAGGATCCACCAATCAATACAATATAAGAGTTGGGAGAAGGTTGAATCTTTATCCAATCTCCAGATTTAGTTTGCACCTCCAATCCAGCAACTTCGTTTTGATGTAAAAGTGTGAGTATTGCCTTATCTCTATGAGATAAGACTCCAACTTTGGTCTCATCTGTTTCAGGTGCTTTGTACTTTATGAGCGCCACATGGTAAACGGTTGAGCTTAAGTGTTCATCCATATATTTCTCCACCCCCAAGCTTTGCAACACCATCTTCCTCACAGTTTCATCTAGTATGGATAGTTTCTCACAGTACTGTTGTATAGGGTTGCTATATAAACATATAACATAAGAAGTTATATATAGTTAATTAATTAATGCTATGTGAAATCAAATAAGTAATTAGTGTTATGTACCTAAAATCTCGGTTGCCTTCGGGCCACAAGACTTGTGTCAACCTATCGATCTTCTCATGAATTTGAGGATGTAGAATGCCCATTGTTTGGTAGAGTGGCATGTTCGGGTGCTCACCGCAGTATCCTCCAAATGTTTCGACAGTTTGGGTTTTGAGTTTGGTTTCCAATGGGAGATCGTGAAACTGTTGTATTGAATCAATCATGGATGTTCGGAGCTCTGTTGAAATGTTTCCAAATGTTGCTGTAAAAGCACCATATTCTACCAGGGATTCAAGAACTTGGGATTTTGTTATATCCCACTTTTCTTTGTTTGTGTGTTGGTCCAAATTCGAGAAATCGATCGAAGGGAGTTGAAGTACAGTTTCCGAACCCATATGTACTTAATGATCACTAGGTTTGAGCACTTGGAGAGTTAAATCTCGCAAGGTATATATAGACAAACTTAGGACTTCAAAAGTAATTATTGATCCATAAATTTTGTTTTCTTGTTATCCATCATAACAGAAGTAGAAATAAAATATTCTTATAAGAAGCAAATGATTCCTAGATCGTCTCCAATGATAGCTTTTTCTAAAGCTTTTTTTGTATAAAAAAGCTTTTAAAAAACTTTTTATCATTGGAATGTAATTTTTATTTATGTTAAAGCTTGATAAATCTCAAGTTTTTGATCAAAAACTTTTCTTCAAATTTGTGTGTGTAAGAAAAGCTTTGCAAAAGCTTTTCTCATTGGAGATAATGCTTTTCTATAAAGCTTTTTTGAAAGATGATGTGTCATAATAATAATAAAAAAACTTTGTAAAGCTTTTAACATTGGAGATGCTCTTAGACCACTCCCAACCGTAGCTTCTTCATTTCTTCAGTTGTGTCAGCTCAGTGTCACGTCATGACATCCACAATAAAAGACTGATTTAACACTCTCAACTCGCCTTTCATCACTTCAATTTTTAGGCCTCATATTTATCAATATACATACATTTACATACACTAAACAATTAGAAAACAAAGAAAACAAACCGACACGCACACATAGTCTCTCATCGGTATACCGACGCAAGCCCAATCGACGAAGCAAGTGACATGATGGTGCCAACCGTGTCACTTGAGTGATGCATGTCAGTTTTAAAAGTGACGAAATGCATTGTCTTATAACAAGCATCAAATGATTAGGAATTTATAAACGTTGTAAATCATTAATCTACTTTTGCTTTGTTTTAAGGTATGTAACTTAGGGCCTGGCAATTTCTCACTCGATTCAAAACCCGACACAAATCCAACTTGAATATAATAAGGTTTGGGTCGGGATTTTTGAGGCGTCAAACTGAAACCTGCCAAATCGATATTTTTTTAGGTCGGGTCTGAGTCATTAAATGAGTTTTGGGTTGAACCCGACAAGCCAAAGTTCTTTTAATATCATTATGTATTACTTAAATTTAAATATGACACATAATTTATACATTTGCATATATTGATTTAAAACATTTTCTTTGATATCTCTATGTTTTGTTATCAGTTGTAAATTAGTGATGTTTTAACGATGAATCCAAATAGAAATAATATTTATTATAATTACTTTTGAAATTTCATGTATGCTTAAAAATGATTAGCTACTTTTTTCAAAAGATTGATCAATGTGACTAATTTCACTTAAGTGACCTGAAATCAAAACTCGAAAAGAACGCAAAAACTGTTGACAAATTTAAAAAATCGGGTTACTTGGGTTGGGTTTGGGTTATCGGTTTTTGGGTTGGGTTGGAATATTCAACCCGATTATAAAATCAGGTTAGATTCGGTTTAACCATTTCTGATTTGACAACCCGAATCCAATAACCCAACTCAACCTGAATTGTCACCTCTAATGAAACCTTTCATTTTGTTAATATAAGTAACAAAGTATTATTTTTCCCCCCGATGTGTATAACTAAAAGCCGTTAAAGTATAGTGTACAAGTGTTTGAAACATCTCTTCATGTTCCAAATTTTCAATTTAAATGTTTACTTTACTATTTTTGTTTGACTCAAAAACTGTCTACTTGCAAAAAATAATTACGGAAAATTATTAAAATTTTAACATTACTTTCATTCACAACCATTTATTTCTTAAAAACTTTTGGTGAAATTTACCTTGAATATAAAGGTAAAACTGATATTTATCTAATCTATCACAAATTCAACAAAAAAGTCTAGAGGACACTTAAAATGGAATGGAAGGGACTACGATTTTCTTGAGTGCACACTAAGCTTTACAACTTGCAAGTTACGTATAACGACACGAAAAGTAAAATTTCGCTATTTACACTATATTAATTAATGATTAAGATATCTCGTGAAAAAATTAAACAAAAAATCGGTCTCTGATTACATCATTCATCAATTAAAAATGCAGCGTGGTTTTGGTTTTAATTAAAAATCATAAAGTAGTAGTGGTTGTATCAATCCTATTTCAAATCCAATTTTAATTTAATAAAAGGTGATCTTGTCTTATACAAATACAATTATTAATTAATTATTATAGTATTTAATAGTTAAAAATCACTAAGAAAGATTATTACCTTTTTGAATCGTTATATTATTATTTTCAAATAAAGCAAATTGTCAAAAAATGAAAGGTTAATAGACAGTAAAGGTATCCACTTCCAAAAAATGTTCAATTTAGGGAATAATCAAAAATTGTTTATGTAAATCAACCGTAACTATGCGTAAAGTGATTAAGAGTAATTAAACTCTATAAAATGTGCTTAAGGATAACTAAACTTTATTAAAAAATTAAAAAAAATTGGTTGCTAATCTGGTTTTCTTTACACTAGATGTCATGTTTTTAAGGTTAAGTTACTTTTTTGTTAGAAAAACTAGATAATTCCGTAAACTGAAAATTTTGAAAAAGTTTGATATCATACTTTTCTATTAACCCAAAAATTAACAACTGGTCATTTTATCAACCTTTCGATTATCAATCAAATACATTGATTTATCTAAGTATATAATAACCCTATAATCCACTTACAATAAAATTTATATCTAACTATTATTATTATTATTATTATTATTATTATTATTATTATTATTATTATTTGTAATAATATAACAACGTTTTATCATAGAGTTGAAAAAGAATGATGAACAAGAATGTTTTGTATTGGTTTGTTGATTTAATAAAGTCTTTATTTTTGAATACATAAGCTTAGAGTGACTTGTTTCAACATGCAAACTTTACTTAATTTCTTATAGTTAGAAACAAAAAAACAGTTTTAGTATTAAACTGCAAAAAAGTTAACCCTCAATATAGGTATGATTAATTGATTGATAGAATTTAGGTTCCTACCATTATCGGTTAGTTTATTCAAGTTAATTATGTTATGAGAATCTACTTTTTCATCATTTAATAACTTTCAACTTAAAGAGAATATTGGTAACTAAATAAGTATATAAGAATTTGCCGTAAATTATTTTCAGTAATGGAACAATAATCTATCACTTGAACATTATTATAAATCTAGAACACGGTTTAAGAACTACCAAAAATAATATTTGAGTAGGAGATAATGAGACTTAATAAAAAATAAAAAAGAAGATGGTTTGATTTTCAATATCCCATGTTCATACACGGATTTAAAATCTGGTTTAATTTAATAAAAGATGATCTTCTCTTATACAAATACAATTTATAAATAATTATTATAGTTTTTAATAGTGCAAAGTAGCATCTTTTGTAACTCCATACGGCTAATCAACAATTCTATTGTAAATTATTGTAATAAAAAAATTACTAATAATAATTCTTCCAATAATTAAATATACTATCATTTAATAATACAAGGTAACAATGTTTTGTGAGTGTATATGGCCATTAACAATTCTAACATGACAAATAGATGTAATAAACAAATTGCTATTAATAATTCCTACATGATCAACGATGCAAATTGGAAATGAACAATCAACTAATTGATTCTCCATTTTCATAATTTCGTTATCATATAACTAGCATAATACCCGTACTATACAGCGGAGATTAATACTTTTATTTTAGTAGTGACTCACGATAATCACATATTATTTTTGTTATTCACTAATGAATTATCTGTGATTATGAATTGATATTAGTTGTTTACTTATATATATAGTTTGAGATTGATATATACTTGGTGAAAATTGAAAAGTGAAAAATATATTAAACTAATAGGGTTATATTGTAAATCATATAATTAAATATAAATAGTTATAGATGGAGAAGAGTTCAGATAGAAGTTTGATTTTTCAGTGAAGAAAAAAGCATTAATATTCATCACACGTTTATAACGACCATTATTGTTGAATTTACTTTAAAAAAATAACGAATGTTAATTCAAAATTGATATTATGAATTTTAGTAATTATTCACGATTTTTTAATTTATAAATTTAATCGATAATAACATTCATTTGATAAATATCGACCACGGTGAATATGAATATATATATTTATATCCCTTATAAAGAATTCGATACTATCTTTCTTAAATACTTAGAAATCATTTTCTATGCACAATGTATATAAATCACAAAAACACACACAATTATTACACATTACTTACACTTCTACACTAGACTATAATGCATTCAACTCTTAACACATATACAAAACAATATACTACATCAAAAATTAAAATGATTCAGACTTATCAAATTGCATTGCTATATTTTCCGATTTAAAATTATTTTTTTCATAACCAAGTTTTTATCATTTAGCCATTGTTTTAAAACCCGAGTTTTTAGTCGACCCGGAAAAGTATTAATTTCTGGTCGGACCGGTTGGGGCGTAAGGTCGGACCGGAGTTAATAATAGTATACAATAGTAGTATTTAGTGAATTTTTTTATTTTTTATAATTATAATTATATTATTAATTATATCATGTATAATAATTATTATCCATAGAGTAATAAACAGTGATGACACATCAATTCCCTTGTTATTCTTGGAATACACAGTAATATAATAACTAGATAATCCATAGAGTAATAAATGATGATGACACATCAACCAAAAATTCTCTCATTACCCTCATTATTCTTGAAATGCACAATCATTCAATATTCCCTAATTATAAATGATTAAATGTACATAGAAATTGTAAAAAAAAGAAATGAAACCGGGTCAATGCCCCGGTCCGGGTCCCGGTCCAACCCGGTCCGACCGACCGGGTCAACCGGGTCGTTGACTAGTCAACATTTTAAAAAATCCGGACTTTTTTTGTCCGGAAATCTCTAAAAATGTGATCCGACTAGGCCGGTCGAACCGGGTCTTAAAACACTGCATTTCGCAGCATCGCGGGGCTAAACTGCTAGTTTAAAATGACATGTATTAGTAATATTCAGTATTAGTTAATGAATACCAAGTTATATACTCACTGATATTAATTTGAAGATTTAAAAACCATGATTAATGTTACAAGTCAATATTTGTCAAATTCACGTCACTCATAACATTCATCAATCTATATCAACGGACACTAACTTATAACATTCATCGTCATTAATATTCATCAAGGAATATCCATGAATTCATAACCTAATATTCTTTATTGGATAATAATCTTTTTTTGAACGGATTTTTTTTTTTGAACGGTTATTGAATAATAATCTAATATTCATCGGTAGAGGAAAAACTTTATATAAATCATTTACTAATACGTATGAATTTTCATAACGTCAATTTTGATTATTACTCTACAAATAAGTGACTTTCAATGATGATAAAAGATTAAAGTTTTCTTATAAAAATAATGGGAGAATAATTTGTAATGTTTAACTGCATGCACGAATCGGATGATAATGTTAGTAATAATGTATGAGTCATTTAGGTATATATAAAAAAGTTTAAGGATGAGAAAATGTAAAATGTATACTTTTATTTGTTTTGTGATTAGTCAACATTACCAATGTTTTAAAACTCGATTTTTTGAGCGAATCAGAAAATTGGCCGATTCTGATTGAACCGGTTCAACCGGCCGGTCAGACCGGTCTCATAGAAAACAACAATAGCGGCATATAGCTTCATATAGCAGCAAATTCAGAGCATAAATAAATAATTTTCAAGCTTCAAAAACACATATAATCCATGCCACACACCACTGATTCATCATTAAATCCATACAATCCAACACTAAAGCCATACAATTTAACTGAGAAGTTATGTCTCTGCTTTTTTTTCTTGTTTTCAACAACAAAAACAAAATAAAGTTATAATAATAATACAAAAATCGGAAATAAATAACAAAAAATATGTATTTTTATAAAAAAAAATAAGAAAACCGGTTGAATTGATTCTCGATTTTCGGTTCAACTAAAAAAGTCAACGAGTCAACCCGATTCACTAAATGGTCAACAACCAGCTAGATTTGAATCAGAAATGTTTCCGTAGCTAATCAAACCGGTCCGGTTCAACTAGTTCTTAAAACACTAAACATTACAATTTAAATATCAACCTTACAAATTGTAATGTGAACCACCCAAAGATTGGAACCAAGAGAAACATCTTTTACCAATATAATAAAAAGGGTATATTAGTCTATTCCTACCTATGGCGGTTACTTGTATCGTGGCATCTAGTTAAATCCCATTTAAATCTGAAAACTGTTTTGGATTTCCTTTCTGTGCATTAAAACACGTCACCCATCATCATCGGATCATCTTTCTTGTTCCACCGAATACTATAACTATTAGTGCCCGGTTCAAGTACGGAGGACTTTTTCTATACGCACGGTACGCAGCCACTCACATTCAGTCACGTCTACCTTCTTCTCCGATCCCCTTCATCCTTTTGCTCATCCTTCGCACGGTGCTTTTAAGGGTAAAATAGTCATCTTTGCTCACTTTTTTCTCCTTCAATTGAGGTTATAATCTTCAATCCGTCAACTTCCGTTAACCTTCTTCAACTATATATATATATAAATAATTCCTTTATTTCTTCCGAAATTCCGTTCATACTCTCACTTTTTTCGTAAATCGATTAATCAAGATGACAACTTTCGTTATCGAATCTGTTCTTCCAGGTGACGATGACGATAAAGAAGCTGAATGTACGAATTCTTTTTCATATTTTAATAGGCGCATTCTTATAATCGATTAAGTTATATCGTTTAGGTTATTTCGATCATTTATTAGATACTTTTAAATTTAATTACAAATTATTATGACTTAATTGTATTTATATGATCAGTTTTCATATAATAAGATCAAATTGCTTATAATACGCTCATTCTTATAATTAATTAGGTTATTTTGTATTGTGTATCAATTGCCTATATATATTGTTTTATTAGTCATGATGTGTACTGTGTATCAATTGCCTATATATATTGTTTTATTAGTCATGATGTGTAATGTGTATCATTTGTTTATATGAATTATATTGTGTATCAAGTTATATATATTGTTTTATTATTCATGATGTGTATTGTGTATCAGTTGTTTATAAATATTGTATTGTGTATCAAGTGCCTAAATATATTGTTTTTATTAGTCATGATGTGTACTGTGTATCAATTGTTACATGAATAGTTTAAAGATGTAGGTTTTTATTGACTTGATACATGTTGAATTACTTTTTTTTTTTCTGTAAAGGTATTTTTGTTTTTTGATCAAAAAGACGTGTGTGTGTTTTTTTAAGTGATACATTATGATATGCTGTGAACGCATTTTTATAACAGAGTTTTTTTTTGTTGTTTATTGTGTATCAGGTTTAGAAGATCCAGTTGTGATTGTTCAAAAGTTTGGTATTCAAGTTGTAAAACCTGATGGAAAGGTTAACTGGATACCTGATGTAGACTATGCTTTGAAACCAAATGTCGGTACACAATTTGTTTCGTTGGATCAAGCTTATGCTTTTTATCAAAAGTATGGTAAGGTTGCAGGCTTTGATGTCAAAAAAGGTGGGGATTCTAAGCAGAAAAATTGTGATCCAAAGCTTAAGTATTATAACTGTGTTAGGGAAGGTAGAAAACCAGTTACAATGTATAAGCCAAAAGAAAATGATGGAAAAATTAAAAATGAAGTGAATGTAGAGGATGGTAAAAGTATTAAGCCGAAGCAAAAGGAAACAAGAAGGAGAACATCTATTCGATGTGGTAGTGAAGCAAAAATAAGGGTTCAGAGGACTCCACAAGGGCTGTATGAAGTTTTTGAGTTTATAGAAGAGCACAACCATTATTTGGTTAATGAAGATGATGTGAAATTCTTAAAGGTTAGTAGGCAATTGACATATACTAAAAAGAGTTTACTTCATCAAGTTTCAAACCTTAACCTTGGTCCTGTTAGGGGTTTTAAGTTGATGAAAGAAATTTATGGTGGTTTTGAGCACATTGGTGCAACTGACGTTGAATGTAAAAATTTCAAGAGAGATATGACAATTTTTATAGGGGAGAGAGATTGTCAAATGGCCGTTGAAAAGTTGATGAGTAGGAAGGAGTTCAATCTTGGGTTTGCTGCTGAGTATTTTGTTGCTGAAGATGGCACTTTAGGCAGGTTGTTTTGGGCTGATCCAGATGTTAGAAGATTCTATTCTGCTTTTGGTGATGTGGTTTCATTTGAATCAACATTCAGATCAAACAGGTGATACACTGCATACAATATGAAATAGTTTTAAATTTTCATTGTGTATCATACTATTTAATCCAGTGTTCAACTCCTTATCCTTAGCAACTAACTTTGAATTACTGGGAATTAGACCTAAATGAATAAATGAGAAATCAGATTCATACATGTTGAGTTTGATTAATGCATAACCATTTTGTATACATATTAATCTTTTTTAATTAATGTTGTATATATATTACACTTAATTAATCATTTTAATACTCTGTATTTTCAAATTGTAGGTATAGCATGGTTTTCGTGCCTTTCACAGGTATAGATAACCATAACCGGTGTGTAACGTTTGGATCAGAATTTCTGTTCAATGAAACCTATGATTCTTACAAATGGCTGCTTGAGAACTTCAAGAAAACGTTTATTACGGATCCCAATGTAATTGTTACCGATCAAGATAAGTCAATGAAAAAAGCAATTGATGAGGTGTTTCCGAATTCAAGACACAGACTTTGTATGTGGCATATTATGCAAAAGCTTGTTTCAAAGGTAAAAACATACTGATTTGTTCATTGTGTATCATTTTTTAATGGACTGGTAATGGTTTAGGATTTTTTATAATACAGTATCATACCATTATGTTTAATGTTTATGTTCATTAATCTATCTATTTGTTTACAACATTACTTTTTGTAGCTGTATAATCTATCTATTGTTCTAATATTATATTAGAGACTAGAGGGTGAGGTATAGATAATTTAATCAAATGTGCATGGGTTCAAAGAATGTTTGAAAACTGTGAAGATCGAGTGAATAAGTGTGCCACGGAATTAGAAGGCAGACAAAGCAAAACATTTCGTCTTTAAATTCTTAATATTATCACCTTCTGATTTATTTTTTTAATTCTACTAAACACTTATTCACTCTAAACATTGATGGATTTTTCCTCTAAACATAATGGTATGATACTGTATTATAAAATGTTGATGGATGGGTCTCATTGATCCTCTAAACATAATGGTATGATACTGTATTATAAACTAATAACACATTTTCAGTTGATACACAATACACCTATTCTAGATATCTACATACATAGAACATGTTGATACATAATACACAATGAACACAATACCATACACAATCTGTAATTCAATGTCAATTGTTAATGGAAAAATTTGTACTATTTAGTTCATTATTATAAGTTTTTTTTTTGTCCTTACACAGATTGGTGTTAGATTGTGTAAAGATGAAAAATTCAAAAAAAAGCTTTGTTCAATAGTTGGGACTGATAAAATGGATCCAGAAGTGTTTGACCGTAAGTGGGCAGAAATTATGAAGGATTACAAACTTGAGTCACACAAGTGGCTTTCTACTATGTTGGATCTGAGGTACAAGTGGATTCCAGCTTATTTCAGAGACTTATGTCTGGATTGATGAGAACCTCTTCCAGGTCAGAGAGTGAAAATCATTTTTTTGGTCAACTAACAAATACTCATTTGACTATTGTGGAGTTCCTTAGTCATTATGAAACTGCAATGGATTCTCAGAGGTTTATTCATCAGAAAAACCAACATAACTCTAGATATACAACTCCAGACTTGAAAACAGAGATGAGTATAGAAAAGCATGCTAGAGAAATTTATACAAGGAACGTTTTTCATGATGTTCAAGATGACATTTATTCATCTCTAATGCATTGTTATTGTCTTACATCTACTGCTGTTGATGGAGTTGAAAACTTTGAAATATGTGACTCCGAAGAAGAAAACCCAAACAAGATTGATCTCAATCATATGCCTTTTGAAGTAGACAGGGGTTTTGTGTATCAGGTAATCGTTAACTCTATTTTTATATTGTTTTTTGTATACTTATTTTTTAATATTATTTTTTTGTAATTTTAAAATTTTTCAGGTTTTATATAATAAGAATGAGATGACCGTTTCTTGTAGTTGCAAAAAGTTCGAATCATTCGGCCTTCTTTGTAAACACTGTTTCTGTGTTTTCAAATTACGTAAAGTTCACGAGATTCCAAGACAATACATTCTAAAGCGATGGACAAAAGAAGCTTTACCACCAAATTTGAACAACATTGAAGGTTATGGTGAAAAACCTAATGTTGTCGAGGCTACAATTCGAGAGATATATGAAGTTGTTGATCATTGTATAAACCGTTTGGTTTTTGATATGGAAAAGTTACATATTTACAGGGATGAACTCAAAAGCATGGTGCCTAAAGTAGATTTACTAGATGTATCCAGATCTGAGATGAGCGACAAAGAGTTTTTTTCAACAATTCTTGGTGTGTCAGAGCCTGAAGAAGTAAATATCAAAAATCCGAAAAATATTCGTAACAAAGGGTGTGGATCTCAAGGTAGATTCAAGTCAAAAGCAAAATAGCAATGAAAAAGGCAGAAGCAAAGGAGAAGAGGAAGATGTTACAAGAGCAAAGAAAAAAGATTCAAGGGTGACAAAAAAGGAAACAACCTGATAAGAAATTCATCAAGTGCATAATGAACATGATGGTGCAACTACAACTTTCTATATTCATTAGTTGTTTACTCCCTTTTTCCATGACTACAAAATATTTATTAGTTTTTTTCTATTTCTGAATAAGTGTGTATCTTAATTTTTGATTTTGCATTGAATTGTTAATTGGATACACAATGCATTCCTTATGATACACAATGCACTCATTGGTATTCAATAAGTTTATCATTTTTCAGATACTTTTCCAGGAACTAAAAGCCTCAACTGAACATCAATAGATGCCAATTTCTCCAAATTCATATTAGCCATTCCACACCAGTCCTGAAAGATTTTATTGGATCAATTAAACAAATACTTATGTTTATCTTGAAAAGATTGTAGGTATTTATAAACCTCAGAATTGAAGAAGAATACAGGAGTTTGATGAGATGAGTGACGAGGATGATACACAATGTACATCCATACTTAAATGATATGTTGTTGAAATTGATATTTTTTTTAACATGTATAGTTATTACACAATAAACATCAATTAAATAAACTCTCAATGATACAGGAGTATCATTGGGTGTTTTGAATTCTTCATCTGCTTCTTTTCCTTTGTTGGTTTCTTCTTTTTCTTCCTTTTCACCCATTTTAACTTCTTTACCACCTTCTTTGCTTACTGCTTCTTTTACTCCATTCCGCTTTTCAACATCACCTTTGTTTCCTTCTTCTTTTACTTCATCTTCCGATTCACCTGCTTCTTTTGTTCCTCCTTCATCCCTCTTTGCACCTCCTTTTTCGATTCCTTCTTCTTTTCCATCTGATTTCAAAAAGTCCATATTGCCGATAAAATAAATTACATCTTCCAAATTATCAATATCATCATACAAACCTTTTTCATACTCTAAATCGACGCTCTCAACATCAGTGCTTGAATTACATTTTTTAGCAGACATTCCACCCGAATCACTAAAATTTTGTATTTGACCGGCTTCATTCAAATCCATTTCATCCTCATCATTTCTGTTTCTCAAATCATCTGATCCATTTTGATGCTTGTCATCTTCAACTCTACCAAGAAACATCAATATTTCCTTCTTCTCTCCATATGCTTTCTTCAAAAGACTTGTTTAATCCTTGTAGTATATCATCATCCGGATTCTACACTCTTCCTTAACAATTCCCCAGATGCCAATAGAAAAGAACTTGGGGAATTGTTAAGGAATCCACTAAATTCATTTTTTCCCTGATGCATATAAACGACTCCTGTATAGATATAGAATAATAAATTAGAAAGTTGTGTAAGAAAGAAATATCATATTTTTTATAGTATTACCTCTCTGGTCTTTTTTTGACTGCATTCACATAGAATTCTCCTGGGTTATCTTCATTTTGAGTTCCAGAGACTACTATTATCATATTAAACAATAGATATACATTTTAAACCAAATCTAAACCAACTGAATTTTAGGATTGAAAAAATGTTAGTAGTGGATATTGTCTAACCTTGCTTGTGTACACTAAAAGCTGATGCATCAGAGATAGTTACATCTTTAGTTTCAACTACTATATCAAAGACGCAGAACACAAAGTAAGTACTTCAATAAGAAAAAGAAAACTACCATAGATATGCCTAATAAAAAATCTATCAGATCCAACTTCACTAACTAGCTCTTAATAGATCGGGCATTTTAAATTAGTATGATGATCAAAAGTAAATTGAGTCATCTAAATACATAATACAAATAATTATACAATAAATAGTTTATTACCTCTGTCAAAATAATCTGTAATACAAATTTTTGCCTTCTTTGATTTTCTTGAATACACTTTAAAAGTAGAAGAGTCAGAAACGCATGCATTCACAACTTCATCTACGATTGGTGTAACCTTTAGTTTCTTTTCTTTTTTTCTTTGGACGTAAAGTGATCCAAACGCTCCATTTTTCCTTTCTTTATCTTCGATTTCTTGTAAAGAATATGCATCGAATTGCCTGATAACTGGAATATCATTCTGCATTTCGCCTTGTGACTTGATTGCATTTGCATAGTATAGCTATGATTAGACAATACATAAAGTCAGATATATTGAAATGTATATAATATCATAAATAAAATTTAAATTATAATTGAATAAGAGAAAAAAATGTTTACCAAAAGAAAAATCAATGGACCATTGAAATGACTTGATTTATTCCATTCCTTTTTTTTTCAGACACTTCAAAACATAACCACACCAATCCATTTTATCAATTTCACTTTCACTGTTTAGGCAGTTTAGGAATTTCTGATTTACTGTATTGCATTTAATACTTTCAACCAAGGTTGTAATATACAACACTAGAAAATTCAACCTGAAAACAAAATCATTTTGTTTTCTCACACCCATGTTATCGACAAACTCTTTGATGTAAATCCTTTTCCCCGGGTTCCTAAATTGTTGCCTAAACAGCCTAGTTGTTTGATCAACAGATGTTGTTTGATCAAGAGCTTTAATCTTTAATCCTCCACATGGAATACCAAGTACTTGGTGAATAGATACTTTTGTTATATGCATCATCTCACCATTTATATTCAGGGTACACGTACTTGGATCAAAATTATCAACCAACCAATATCCTAATTGGGTTGGTACATCGGAAATCATATAACCAATAATAGATCCAAATCCCATGTTTGTAACAGACCTTTTCTGATCATCTGTAAATCCATGCACTATCATAAACAAGTTCCTTGGAGGAGCTCTAACTCTTATTCTAGATGAATTCCCTATTGCTCCTTTCTTATTTTTTCCTTTTACCTGTTTTTTCACATCAGCTTTCTTTTCTTTCTTCTCAATCTCAGTTTCTGACATACTTTTTTCTTCATTGTCCGTATCTGTTCGTAGATGATACACAACAGGAAATTATAAAAATATATCATTGTGAAATACTGATAACAGCTAAAATGTAATATTATTTTCAGTTGTATTTGTCATTTTTCTACAGAAAAAATAATAATAAAATTGCTCAAGACGATACATAAGGAAAGATAAAACTATCATTTTACCAAACATATAAAGGACATGCAGGTTTCAAACTATGGTATTCTGAAAGACAGAACACCTAAGGTATCTAATGAAACGTATTTGAATTACTTAGTATCTGAAAGGATTGTTAATAATAATTGATTAATTTTGCAATTTAATATAAGTTTCTGAAGTAAAGGAGATGTGATGTTTTATTCATAACAAAGAACATAAGGGACTTTTGACCCATATGACTTATGAGTCTAGATGATACTATAAAATTCAACTTTGTGATGCTGGGAAGTGGAACTACATGTGTTGGTGTATCTTAATGTGTCTGTCAGTTGGTCTAAGTCTGTTATGTGTTTGATATGTAATTAAGTTAGTTAATAACTTTTGTTTTAATTACATTTTGTGTTTTGGCGACACAAGGTCTTTGTGTCGCAATAGTTACCTTGGCGACACAGCTTGTGTCGCATGAGTCGGCTTGGCGACACATCTTGTGTCGCATAGACCAGGTTAGGTCTTTGGTATAAATAGGTTATTTCGGCTCATTTGTCAAGGCTGACGAAATTGTGAGATCAGTGAGCATATTGTAAGTGTTATAATTAATATAAGCTGATCGACTTTTGGTATTGAATTGCTATACTTTGTGATTTGCTTTGTTTATTCGTTTAAACGTTTATATATTCAATCAATTGTATTCCGCACGTTTGATTGAGTAAGGATTCGATTAGGTCCGACTACAGGGGTCCTACAAGTGGTATCAGAGCCAAAATCACACGATTTGGCATTATTGAATCCGTTCTTGATACGTTTCTCGAATAATTGTGAGTATATTGAATTAAAATCTTCATTGAAAGGTGTTCACAAGCTGCTTCTTGCTATTTCTGGAAGATTTTAGGTTTATTTTTCGTCCATCAGTCGTAAATTTTCATGTGGTTATCGAAAATTTTCGATTTTAGGGTTTTTTGGTCGCTGGTCAGCCGTTTCTGCGACATAAGCTGCGACATATCTTTTGTGTCGCGACTAGGGTTATTGCGACATACGTCTTTCATTAGGCGACACTATATTGCGACATAAGACTTGGTTCTCTTCCGTCGCTATCTTTTGCGACATAAGACTTGGCTTTCTTCCGTCGCTATATATTGCGACATAAAACTTGGTTTTCTTCCGTCGCTAACTTTGCGACATATCATCTGCGACATATCCTTTGTGTCGCTTAAATCTTTTGCGACATATAGATTGCGACATATCCTTTGTGTCGCTTAAATCGTTTGCGACAAAAATTTGTGTCGCATAACAGTCTGTTTTCTTTTTCTTGTGTTATTTATCTATTTTGCAGGTAATTCACAATGTCTTCTTCAACACACTCCATTCAATCTGTAGGAGCTATACTAAAGCAAAACAATGAAGTTGGTTCTGGAAATAAACCACCTATGTTTATGCCAGGCATGACCTATTCTGATTGGCGCCAACGCTTTGAGTCTTATGTTGGATTAAATGATCCTGAGATGATGATTTACTTAGAGGAGAGATATGAGCGTCCTCTAAAGTCAGGAGTCTACAATGGTCAAGCTCCTGAGAAATCGATTAAATCAATGACTCCAGAGGAAAGAAAAGCTTTTGATATGGAGAGAAAGACTCATGCTGCAATTACTATGGCTTTACCTCAACCCATTATGAGACAGTTTAAACATCATAAGATTGCTTACGATCTTTGGAAAGCTTTCGAAAAGAAATGCGGTGGTAGCATCCAATACAGAAAGAAGAGGATAGACTTAATCAAGAAGCAGTATGAGGTTTTTGATATGCTTCAGGATGAATCTCTGGAAGATCTGTGTAGTAGATTTTCCCAATTGGTCACCGAGTTGATTGATGGGGGTGTTACTCTTGAGCGTAGTGATGTCAACAAAAGATTATTAGATTCTCTACCTAAGAAATGGCACACTAGGGTTCTTTTGATGGAAAAAGATGAAGACATCATGGATATGGAGCTTGAAGACCTTATTGGACATATTGAGGCTGAGCTTCTTGAGATGCAAAGGAAAGAGACTAAGGCTACATCGCATCTCCAAAATCCAAAACTTTATGGAGTTGATGTTCCAGTATCTTCAAGCAGACCTTCTGTCACTGCATTTGTCGCTAGTAATGCTAGTGGAAATGTATCTTCATGTAATCTATCTGGTTCTAATTATGTTCAGAATTCTGGAAATTCAACTGGGTCTCATTTTCAGAATTCAGGATTTTCTTCTGGTGAAGATTATGCCTCTACCTTTTCAGCATTTTTAGCCTGTGCTGGAGATTTTTCCGATGAAGATTTTGGTCAAATTGACCAAGAAGAATTGGAAAGATTAGATTTAAAAGGGAATATGTCTATGCTGACTAGGAGGGTGAAGAATTTTTTACAGAAAACTGGTAGAACTTCTGTAAATAATCCAGGTGAGAAAGGTATTGGGTTTAATAAAGGGAAGGTGCGCTGTTATAAGTGTCAGAATTATGGACACTTCGCCCGTGAATGTGAGAAAAACAAGGCACCATCTTCAGGTCTCACCAAGCCTTCACCAACAAAGGCAGAAGAGAAAGCCATGGTGTCAGCTGCGTTCATGCTGACAGAAACTCCATGGGACAACAGCTGGTCTGATGGAGCTGATGATGATGAGAACACTGCACTAATGGCTGAGGTTCATGAGGTAGATGATGAACCTTTATCTTGTGTTTCTTGTATTAAGCTTACTAACCAATTTAACAGGTGTAGAGAGGATAATGAGCGCCTTAATACAACAATTTCACAATTAAAGGAAGATAATGAGATGTTGAAAGAAAGTTATAAGGCATCTGAAAAGAAATTAAAGGCTATTTTTGAAGAAAAGAAAGAACTAAAAGCCAAAATTTTTGAACAGCAAGATGAAATAGGGAGTTATGTAGATATGTTAACTCATGTTAGAAAGGAACTTGCTGACTCACAGGCTGTAGTTCTTAATTTAAATCGAAAAATATCAAATTTTTCTACATCCTCTCTCATTTTTGATGAAATCCTTCAGAAACAAAGGACAGATACGAAAAGTAAGGCAGGACTTGGTTATCACCATGTCCCACCTCCAAAAGATTATCTGCCTATGCCTGAACAGGAAATCATTAAAGATTTTGTGCCTAATGTTCTTCGAAAGGACACAAAACCTGTTAATGTTAAGATAAGTAAGCCTGAGGTTGCACCTAAGTCACAAAAACCTAAAACTAGTATGCCTGAGCAAGTTAACGCATCAACTAGTGAACCTGATCATTTAAAGGTTCAAAAGGTTGACTTAGTCAAACCTCTTGATGTCAAGGCTGAACCATTTCAGCCCAAGCCAAGTGCATCTGTTAAGATATCTGAGTCAAAGATAGTTAAGTCTGCTGTTATCACAAAGCCTGAAAAAGTTGAGGCTAAAACAATTCCTCCAGCCAGTTCAAAGGAGGAAATTGAGATTGAGGATATAACCAATGAAGAATACGGTTATTTGAAACGGAAGAAGGTAACAAACGCTCATCATATCTTTACTAGTGAAGGGTATGATGAAATTTATAAAATGAATGGCAAGAAGTTACCCGAACCGAAAAAGAAGATTTTTCAACCAAATAATTCTAATTCTCTTAAAAATTCTTCTAAAATAAACCAAGGCTCATCTGATGCATGTACACATAAGTGTACATGCTCAACACATCCAACTGTTGGCCGAGTTCCAAGGTTGACTCCTCAATCTTCTGATAGAATTGAGAAACGATCTTGTTTCTATTGCAAGAAACAAGGTCATTTGATTGATATGTGCCCATTACTTGCTAAGAAGTATGCTAGAAGGGGAGATGCACGAACCTCTAAAGCAAAAAGTTTTTCAAAAAATTCAATGAGAGGTTCAGCAGTTCTACCAAGTACTTCTTACAATATTGAGCAAGTTCCCAAACCTAAAAAGGTTTGGAAGCCCAAAGAGTCCCGTTCTGACTCTTCATCTAATAATGATTCATCAGCCAGTGATTTCGATGTGTTAAAAAATAAAATTTTGACTGATGTAATCATTGTGGATGATACCACCGGGTTACCCAAGTCTGTTAAGGCTTGGGTTCCCCTTACTCATTAATTTCTTTATCTTTGATGTCGCAGCAATCTGAACAAGTTCAGAATAGTAGATGGTATATAGACAGCGGTTGCTCGCGACATATGACAGGTGACTTATCCTTGCTTTCTGAAGTAAAAACTTATAATGGAGGATATGTTGCTTTTGCCGGTGATAAAGGAGGAGTCATTACCGGACAAGGTACACTCACTAATGGGCAAGTGAGTTTTGAGAAGGTCAATTTTGTGGAGCAGCTTACTCATAATCTGCTCAGTGTATCACAAGTGTGCGACAAAGAGTACACTACAGCATTCACTAAAACTGAATGTTGTATTTTGAAGCCAGGATTTGTTATTCCTGATGAATGGGTGCTGCTTCGAGCACCTAGGCAAAAGGACACGTATATTCTTGATATGAAGACTGTTGAAACAACTCATCATACGTGTCTACTTTCAAAAGCTCCTGAAAGAGAATCACTTTTATGGCACAGACGTATGGGTCACTTGCATTTCAGAAAGATGAATTATTTGGTGAAGCATGATCTTGTGCGTGGAATTCCAAAGCAATCTTTTGGAATTAATGATCTCTGTGTTTCCTGTCAAAAAGGAAAACAGCACAAGAAATCCCATAAGTCAAAGGTGATTAACTCAGTGTCAAAATCTTTGGAGCTATTGCATATGGATCTCTTTGGACCTGTAAGTAAGAAGAGCATAGGAGGTTCTAAATACTATTTAGTAGTTACTGACGATTACTCTCGCTTCTCATGGGTGTATTTCTTATCTACTAAAGATGAAGTTCCTGAAATTCTTACTTATTTATTTGATAAGCTCGAGAACCTATGCAATCTGTCCATCAAGAAACTGCGATCAGACAATGGTACCGAATTTAAGAATTCTACAATTGAGTTGTACTGTTTACGGAAAGGCATTGAGCATCAATTCAGTGCAGCACGGACTCCTCAACAGAATGGAGTCGCTGAGCGTAAAAACAGGACACTCATTGAAGCAGCTCGTACAATGCTGGCAGATTCTAAACTGCCTATTACTTTTTGGGCTGAAGCATTTAACACTGCTTGCTATATTCTTAATCGGGTTTCTGTGGTTAAAAAGCACAATAAAACATCGTATGAACTGCTTAATAACAGGAAACCTTCATTACAGTTTCTTGAACCATTTGGTTGTCCTTGCACAATTTTGTACACAAAAGAGAAGGTTGCTAAGTTTGGTGCAAAGTCTAGTGAAGGATTGTTTTTGGGTTTTTCAAATAATTTTTTTTTTTGTCCACAAATCAAATACCAAATAACTCTCCTAACAAACGAGTGTACAATTTGGCAACTAAGCGTATGGAAGAACATTATGAAGTAACATGTTTTCGTTATACTGAAAATCCGGATGGAAAGGGACCAGCACATTTGTTCAATTATGAAGCTATTTTTGATTCGTTTAATCTGTCTACAGAAGATGATGAAATGGATCAAATGGTTACTTTGCTTCATGGTCTCGATTTATCTTCAACTTCTTCAACGCCATTAAAAGCAACGACACCAAATGTTTCTAATACTCCACAACCTTCTCAATCAAATTCTCAAGCAAATGTTGATATCCCTGAATCATCCACAGGAAACCAAGAAACTTCTTCTGGTAATCCTGAGTCTGATGATGAAGATGAACATTTTGAGAATTCAAGGGAGTTTGAATCAGCACAGGAAGCTGATTTAACAAATTTGGATTCTGTCATTGTGCCTGACAATATTCCAAGTTCGCGTATTCATAAGGACCATCCAGTAGACAATATAATTGGTTCTTTAGATAAGGGGATTCAGACGCGACATCAAGTTGTTACTGATACACATTCTCTTTCACCTTCGGACTCATCTGAGTCCGCATCTCTTGCATGTCTGTCGATTGAGATTCAATCATGTTTCTTATCTCAAGTGGAGCCTAAACGAATAGATGAAGCTTTAAAAGATCCCCACTGGGTTGAGGCTATGCAGGAAGAGTTGCAGCAATTCCGCAAGCTGCATGTTTGGGAATTAGTACCATTACCTAAAGGTGCACATCCAACTGGCACTCGTTGGGTATATCGGATTAAGAAAGATGATCGCGGAGTGGTTATTCGAAACAAGGCAAGACTTGTGGTGCAAGGTTTTCATCAAGTTGAGGGATTAGACTACGATGAGGTTTTTGCTCCTGTTGCTCGATTGGAGTCAATTCGGATTTTCTTGGCATTTGCGTCCTTCAAAAGATTTATTGTTTATCAACTTGACGTCAAGAGCGCCTTCTTATATGGACAAGTCGATACTGATGTATATGTCAAGCAGCCTCCTGGCTTTGAAGATCCGTTGCATCCAGAATATGTCTGTAAACTCAATAAGGCATTATATGGATTGCATCAGGCACCAAGATTGTGGTATGAGAGGCTTTCTACTCATCTTGTTAAAAATGGATTCGAACGAGGCAGTATTGATAGTACATTATTCACAAAAAGAGATGGTGAAGACTTACTGCTGGTACAAGTTTACGTCGATGACATCATTTTCGGATCCACCAAAGATTCTATGTGTAAAGACTTTGAGCATCTTATGAAGACAGAATTTGAGATGAGTGCAATGGGGGAACTCACGTTCTTTCTAGGTGTTCAAGTTGAGCAGTCTGCCAATGGTATTTACATTCATCAGTCAAAATATGTAACTGATATGTTAACCAGATATGATTTGCTTAACTGTAAGACCTACGGAACTCCCATTGAAATTAACCATAACATTGGACCGGCCATTGATGACGAGGACTGTAAAGAAAAGGACTATCGCTCCATGATTGGTTCTCTTATGTATCTTACAGCATCCAGGCCAGACATCGTATTCGCAGTGTCCATCTGCTCAAGATATCAAGCTAGGCCAAAGGTTTCTCATATGAAGGCTGTTAAACGAATTTTTGGGTACCTCAAGCATAGGCCAACACTTGGTCTATGGTACTCAAATGAAAAATCGTTTGAACTAACTGCTTATTCAGATTCGGATCATGGCGGTTGTAGTATAGATAAGAAGTCAACAACTGGTGGATGCCAGTTTCTTGGATCTCGCTTGGTTTCCTGGCAATGTAAGAAGCAGACAACGGTGGCTACTTCCACTGCAGAGGCTGAATATGTAGCTGCAGCCAGTTGCTGTTCTCAGATTCTGTGGATTCAGCATCAATTGCGAGACTATGGGTTACTTCTTACTCTAACTCCTTTACATATTGATAATACTGCTGCTATTTCCATTACACGCAATCCCGTACAACATTCTAGAACTAAGCACATAGAACTTAGATTCCACTTTATACGAGATTGCTATGAGAAACACTTGATAGACCTCGTCCACATAGATACCCTCAAACAGAATGCTGATCTCTTTACTAAGGCCTTCTCTCGTGCCCGATTTGATGAACTGATCAACATGATCGGTTTGCGCTTCTTTCAACTAAAGAAGTAACTTTTGGACTTGGATTTATAATTAAAAAAAAAAAAAAAAAAATTTATAGACGCAACAGCCACTCTTTATACTCTATAGTATTAAAGAAATGCGAAGTTGCAATATTTGTAAAAAGACGTTCAGTTGTGTCTGTAAACAACTAGGAAAATGATAGTACATTAGGATGCATGCATAAAATGAAAATTCTAAGGTTTATGTTTGATGTATCAGTAGGTTTATCTAGCATACTTACTGCAGTTTTTATAAACACTAGCTTCATCATATGATGTACTGGTAGGCATGTCACACTGGGAGTTGAACAATTAAAAAGTAATTCTAATAACATGTCTATTTATCATGTGGTCCACATTCTGTGATGTATGACTAAGTGTCTTAAATCCTTAATATCGCTTGGCATGCTTCCATTTTGGTTAAATAATATAAAATACTTTGGGGGTATATATTTCTTGTTTCCTCTGTTGTACGTAAGTACAGACCTGGTCTCATGTTATATATACTTAAAAGTTAAGCAAACGCAAGTCAATCGCACTTGAAAAAGTCTTACATTATAGGATACCTCACAAGGTCGCCAAAATGGTTTGACCAAGTCTGGTTTTGCTTACACCTGAATCAAGTTATGTTGCTTTGTTGTACGTTTGTACAGACCTGTCACCGCTGTCTTGATTCTTAAAAATGATTTTTATATATTTTCTATCTTGGAAGATATGTTCTTGTCGAAATTAATGGGATATGTCTATAGTGGGGACCACAGATACTTATTCATACTAACAATAAAAATTTGTTTATCCCCGTAGATGTCACATGTTTAGGTGGTCAAACAATACCAGTAATCATCTTGAAATAATTTTTATCAAAAGTGCTTTAAATATGCTAAGTAAACTTAAAGAGGTTCTATACTGATAATCGAGATAACACTTACTATTTTCTAATACTTGCATGTTATCCTAATATGATTCCTTAGCAGACAAAATAACTACGTCACCAAAAAGAAAATTACTTTAAATTTAAGGTTAAATAGTTAAGTTATTTTATTTTTAATATTGTACTTTGTTACTAACAAGTCCAACTAGTTACTCTTCAAACGAGTTACAAAACTTGAAATTCCTTCTCTGGGCACTGCGACACAAGTTATGTTCTGCGACATAACTTATGTCGCCATTTTATGTCGCATGGTAGGACTGAGGTATAAATACCTCACTCCAGTCGCTTTCTTAGTTTACACTTTATGCGACACAAAATCAAATCCTGCGACATAACATAACCCTCTGCGACACAACTTCTGCGACGTACTTTGATTCTGATTCTCGTCGATTTCTTCTTGTTTCGAGCAATCCATCTACTGCTTCTCGTTCGTTTCCTTATACTTGATCGTTAGGTACTAGTTCTAACTTCCTTTACAGTGTATATATGCTCTAATCGTTATTATTTTTTACGGTTTTCAAAGGGTGTTTGGGTTTAGGCTACTATGACACGAAACCCTCACTATTTTGTGTCACTATGACTGGTTTAGTGCTTCTGGTATGTTGGCGTACCCTAGGGTATACCTTATTTACAAAACCCCCAATTTTCACATTAGGGTTTCTGGGTAGCCGTTCGCTGTTCATAATAGCGACATAACTTGCGACATAACTTTTATGTCGCACGATTTCTAAAATCCAGTTTATGTCGCTTGATTCTGCGACATAAAAGTTATGTCGCCAACTGTTCCCTTGACATACTATGTGTCGCTTGATTCTGCGACATAAAAGTTATGTCGCCACATGTTTATGCGACATATCTCATGTCACTTAATTGTATTGAGTAGCCCCTTACCTTTTGTCCGATTATAGCCATGGCAGGTGATTTCATTCAGGATAACGCTGTGTCACTCCACTGTGTTCATTGCTTCTGCCCAAAGATCATCGCTACATGCACTTCCGCGACTTCGAGGCTTACCTTCCAGTCGTGGAAGATTTCATGTACACAGGTGTCGTGATAGCATTATTGCTTGATCGATTACCTTTAGTTTTTTGTGGTCTGGCGGGATCCCTTCATTGTCTTGGATTTTCGCTTGACCTTGTCTTGAATATTGGCCTTCTGTGTAAATTTTCACAGGGCCTTGTCTTGGATTTTGGCTATTTTTTGTATTTATATTATCCGAGGATAATATCTAGGTTTAAGGTTTAGGGTTTAGGGTTTAGACTAGAAATGATTTGTAATTATAACTCTATACTAAATTCCAATTATTAATTAAACTCTTACTTTGTGCATTTTCAATAATTATTGTGCTTTCTTGGTGTGTGTTTGCATTTTGTAATGCGACATATCTTTTGTGTCGCCTGTTTCATGCGACACAAACCTTATGTCGCATCTTTCTGATTGCATTCGAATTAATTGCATACTGCGACACAACCTTATCTGACGCATTAATTTTATGCGACACATTTCCTTATGTCGCTATATCTGTTAGCAATTGATTCTTTTAACTTGGCGACACATTATGTTAATGTCGCAACTGTTCTGCGACATAATTCTCTATGTCGCATATCTTATCAAATTGATAGTTGTGTTTAAAATTCATTTGCTAATGCTAACTGTTTGTGAGTTCTATTTTCTATATGTGTGTACAGCAATGGCAGATGGTGATCTTCTATGGGAGCCACGTCATAATATTGTGGCATTTTTGGATGATACTAAGGACACTGCTGCTCCATACCGGCCAATGGTTGCATTTCTACGACGGTCTCGTATTCACACCGCCATTACAGCCACAACTACTATCTACAAAGATCAGGTGGCTTCTTTTTGGGAAAATGCGGTTATCAACTCTGAGCTTCCTTCTCCCAGGATTATTTATACCGTTGGTGATCGTCAACTTATTATCTCCGAGCAAGTCATTCGGGAATTCTTTCACTTCGGAGATACTACAGAGATGCCTACACTTTATAGCAATGCCTTTATTGCCGGGGCTATGACTCGTATTGGCTATCCAGGCGTCCCAAATGACCAATATCGCAAGGCAAATTTGCCTAAAGTCTGGAGGTACTTAATGCATATCATTATTGTTTGCCTTTCTCCACGTAAGGCGGGCTTTGATGGATTTAGTCATTCTACGGCTTCTGCTATGCTGGCATTGATATACAACAAGCCCTTTAATTTTTCTGGGTATATCTTTCGGGCTATGTTGGATAATCTTCATGCTGGGGATAAGCGTTGGAATCTCTATCCCCGTTTTATTCAGCTGTTTCTGGATAATCAGCTTCCTGGTCTTCCTCAACATCCTCGCGAACGTTTGCGTCCAACTCCAATGAACGTTCGTATTTGGACGGTTTGTGCATCCGGCGGGAACGCAAATTCTAACTTTCCGTTGTTTGGGCATATCATCAACGAAGCATATGTTGCTCCACCAAATGACGAATTTTTGGATGTTTTGCCTGCACCTGGGCAGGGTATTCAGGAGGAGGAATTACACCTCCATGATGCTACTATACAGGTTGATGACCTGTTACAGGAAATCGAAGATTTCCAGACTGGGAACCAGGCTGCTCAGCCTAATCTTGATGACCCGGTTAGTGATTCAGATGGAGGCTCTACTCCTCCAACTTCTCCAAGGGATATTCCCTCTGAAAATGCGTTGAAAAATATTCAACGCTTTGATCCTCGTCGGTACAAAAGAATACAACGTCGTATTCGTGCTGGTTCGAGTTCCGTTCGTCAAAATCTGGGCAAACGACCCAGAAGTACTGATTTGGATGATGAAGACTGGGTTCCACCTACGACTATTCGTCGTACTTCCGAGTCGTCTTCAAGGCCACGGGTTGACATTCCCCGTGTTGAGGTTCCCATTCAACCTTTGCCTTCTGTTATTGAAGATTTGTTGAAAAGAATGGATGAGATGCAGAAGACCATGGATAATCAAGCTACACTGATTCAGTCTCAGGCATCAGTTTTGGAGGGTCAAGCTGCGCAAATTAAAGCGTTAGAAGAACAAGCAGCTTTGGTTCCTGTTTTGAATACTAGGGTCTTAGAATTAGAATCCCTAGCTGTCGTTTCGGGGGAGTCAGGCCTGCGTGCCATAGAAACAACATCCAGGGCTTCTACCGGAACACAGACAGAAAATGTAAATGAAAATGTAAATGTTTCTGATGAAAATGAATTTCTTCGTTTGGATTATTTCTCTGTTGATGATATTCCAGGTCAGCCAAGACCATTAGCTGTAGATTACTCGAATGTGAATTTATCGTTATTTCAGCGAATGGTTAATGGGGAAAGTCAGTTGTCTAGTCCTGAATTTGAATATAATGATGATGTTGAGATTGAGGAGGAGGAATTAAACAATGATGAATTTTATAATGATGCTCCCACAATCGAGACAGATTCTTCAGAAGATGAAGCAGAGCCAGCTGGAACTCAGACAACTGTTCCAGAAACTTCAGAGGCTTCTGATAATGCTTCTACTTCAACTCTTGAGCGACCGGTGATAAGCTTTATTCCTGATGAATTTATTCCTGTAACTTGCAAGACATATAAAGTACATGGGAATTATACAGGAATCATTAAAAGCTGGAAAACTTGTAGAAATATTCTGATGATTAAAAGAAGTGATGGTATTCAGTATTTTAAAAACTCATTTAAGAAACTGAGTACGTTGCCAAAAGGAGAAATAAACCGTCTTGCTCAATTAGATCTAATAAATCCAACCAGGGATTCTCGAGCTGATTTTATACAAACGGTTCTGCGTCGTGAAGTGAATAGCAAGAGATACAACTTTATCAAACCGACGCTTGGTAAGAGATTCATTTTTAAGAAGAAACTAGATCCAGTTACAAAGCAGCCGATTTGTAAAATGCGTTATCCACCAGCTGATTGTTTAACTGAGATCCCATTGGAGTCTGTTCCTTATGATTTTCTAAGAAGATTTCATTATTGGGAACTTGATCCGTATACAGGTGAAGCTGTTTTTGTGTTTGTTCCAGAGTCTGAACATCCGGAGAGAACTTCACTGTATGGTCTTAAGAAAGCTCAATTTAAAGTTTTTGATCCTATGAGCTTAATCAACTTGTCTCAGAATGACTTGAGGAAATTGTTTGATAATCCAATTCGCTTCAACGTAAGAAATGTGGTGAATTCGATTCTTGCTAGACAATTTCAGAAGGTCGTGACTGTGTGTGTTACGCATGGGATTCATGCTGGAGGCAGGTTTCCAACAGGCTGGGCATAATTGAAGAAAGTTTAAAAGACCAAGCTGAAGACACGGGGGAGTTTGTTGGTGTATCTTAATGTGTCTGTCAGTTGGTCTAAGTCTGTTATGTGTTTGATATGTAATTAAGTTAGTTAATAACTTTTGTTTTAATTACATTTTGTGTTTTGGCGACACAAGGTCTTTGTGTCGCAATAGTTACCTTGGCGACACAGCTTGTGTCGCATGAGTCGGCTTGGCGACACATCTTGTGTCGCATAGACCAGGTTAGGTCTTTGGTATAAATAGGTTATTTCGGCTCATTTGTCAAGGCTGACGAAATTGTGAGATCAGTGAGCATATTGTAAGTGTTATAATTAATATAAGCTGATCGACTTTTGGTATTGAATTGCTATACTTTGTGATTTGCTTTGTTTATTCGTTTAAACGTTTATATATTCAATCAATTGTATTCCGCACGTTTGATTGAGTAAGGATTCGATTAGGTCCGACTACAGGGGTCCTACAACATGAAGTCTTATAAGGTACAATCACAATGACAAAATGAAATCTACCAAGTCATTCAAGGAGTTATGTGAGGATCCACCAAGGCTGACTTCAGCTTTAACCTTTTAATCAACACCATTAACAGCGTAATTAGATACATTCTAAGGTATCTAACCTATTTAAACTGTCATTTATGGAATTAGCTTCATGATTAGGTCCAGCCATACATAAACACACTATTACTAAGAAAACTCTATCTGCTACCTAAAGTTAAAGTTCATAGCATATATAAGACCCTATAGCGTTAACGGGCAAACAAATCCTCCTTAAACTAAAATAGAAACCAAAAACTCCCAACCAATAAAATTCACTTGCAATAAAATTCGTTATCTAAATGAAACCATGTCTAGTTCTGAACATATCATGAGATAGATATGTTATTCCAATTGGATCTCAATTTCAAGTATCAACAACTAAATCAGTAAATTCACGACGTCGTACACTACTATAAATCTCATAATTAGTAACCAGGCTACTTATAAAAGTGCTACTTAACTATATTAAATTGGTTCATTGATCATGTAAAGGCTACTTTACCAATTTGATGACAACGTACTGATTTCATAATTGTATTTATAATTTGATACTTGTATTTAGAAAAACTAAATAAGGTAAACAGTTCGATGTTATTAAATTGGTTCCTAAACTAAATCAGGTAGACTTATGTATCAAAAACTAAACCCCTGATTTTAGGATAAACTTAAGTAACCAGGCTTGTAGGTATCCAAATCAGTAAATTCAGGCCACTCATTGACATTTGCAGATGCAGTCAGGTCCCTACTTATTGGCAAGATATTAATTTAAAAAAACTAATCCATGTTCATTATGTATCGATCAAAACCTAAACTAATTATACATTCAGAGAAGATAAATCATGAAGATATATATGAATACAAATACTAAAAAATAATACCTCATGTGAAATCCATAATAACGATAATCTAACATGAATATTGTGTAGCATTCAACCCTAATAAGTATAATCTAACTATATATATATATATATATACACGCCAAACATATATATAAATACACAATATATAACGTACATATATATACATATTTATTATATGAATACAAATTCTAAAACATGATACCTCCTGTGAAATCCATATCAAAAAGTTCAACTTCCACATTTCATCACATCTTTCTTGAACTAGCATAACATCAGCTACATCTTTTAAAGAAATTCTTGGTTTTTGATTATCAACAAATTGTCTTCTCCATGCTCTAGTGACTGGATCTTTAATTGTGGTTGCATCCAATGCATTTATAGGTCGTAAACCATTTAGTATACCAAGAACGTGATGTATAGTATTTTTGGTTATTTTAACATATGTATCTCCAACTTTTAAAGTACAATCATTTTCATTGAAGTTATCTACAACTAGATAACCCAATCTTGTTGAAATTTCATAAAA
The DNA here is from genome assembly GCA_963422505.1 of Pseudognaphalium luteoalbum. Taxonomy (NCBI): domain Eukaryota; kingdom Viridiplantae; phylum Streptophyta; class Magnoliopsida; order Asterales; family Asteraceae; genus Pseudognaphalium; species Pseudognaphalium luteoalbum. The sequence continues at coordinate 11,916,765 of OY730192.1, read as the reverse complement.
AGGGAAGTTTATCATTGTTTCAAAACCCATTTCTTTTAAAGCATTCTTTTTCAAATCAGATAATCCGTTCAATACATTAAACATACTCTTGGGTGGTGACCTAGACTTGATTCTAAGTTCAGTATCAGAATTCTTTTTAATCTTTTTAGTTAAAGACAACTCCACTTTTTTCTTTGGTTGCAATGATTTGATCATTTTGATCTTATTTTTTGTATGTGAAGTTGTCTTTGGTGAACTTCTTTCATTTCCAAAATCACTGACTTCTTTTATAGTTCCTGCAATATAAATTTTAATGCAATTGTATAAAAAACAATTTAAATTGATGCTAAGTGTGTACAATCAGAAACATAAGTATTGTTGATACACAATCATTAATTGTCCAACAATACATATAACCTATTTTGTAGAACTGCACAATTTTTTAAAAACGTTTAATAATATTTTTGATTCACAATACAGCTCAAAATCATAAAAAGAATGTGATAATAAACATTTGATACACAATCATGTATCAATAGGCACATCATTAATTGTTGATACACAATCATTAATTGTTGTCATTTCAATTAATGATGAATGACAAAAACATACAATAATATACACAATACACGACTTTAATGACATACAGTACATATTTTTACCACTTCACAATTCTTAAAAACATATAATTATTTTTTTGATACATAATACACGATTTTGTAAAATATTATTTGTTGTAAAATATGTTTCTTATTTTGATACATAATACAACTCAAGGTGATAAAATACTGATAACAAGCTTTTTGATACACAATCATGTATCACAAATTTAACCATACATAATCATGTATTATTGAGACAAACAGATCAAAATCAATACTAATTAATGGTTACAATACATAATCAGCAATTTAAAACATTACCTCGTGAAGAATTACAATCAGAATCTGAAGAATTCTCTTCTATGTTGATAGTTAACGGCGAAATCCTTGAGGTTCTTTTGAAAGACATGCTGATTGTATTACTTCCTGAAACAAAAATTGAAAGTGCCCTTTGACGTGGATCTAGATGATAATTGACCACAATTGACAGGCGGAATCAATCAATTGCGTATATTACCAATAAACACAAACCGAAACAAATATGATTAACTATGTAAACGAAGAAATCAGCTTGTATATATGAATTGGGAACGATTACAATATTGCTTAGTCGACAAATGGTGCTAGGGTTTCGTCAACCCTAGCCGAAAACCCGTAGGTTTGTATTTATACTAAAAGTCAGCCGACATGCGTCACTTGTGGAAGTGTCGCATGTGGCCGCCTTCATGCGTCACTTACCTAAGTGACGCTATGCGTCACTAAGGCAAGTGACGCCTAAACTAAAACTTAAGTGTCGCATATAACTAAAACAATATATTTCACTATACAACTAAACGACACTTATTACAACTCGATAGACCAACTGACAGACACCTAATATGCATCAACAAACTCCCCCGTGTCTTCAGCTTGGTCTTCAAAATCTTCAAATTCTTTGAAATCGTTGAGTCTTTATTTCCAGCCAGCAGGAAATACACCACCAGCATGTACTCCATTGGCTACGCAGATATCAATAATTTTCTGAAATTTTATCGCTTCGGCTCTATCTCTCTCTTTGAACTGAATCCTATTATGATGTAGTCTTTTCATATCTTGTTCAGAGAGATTAATCAAACTCAAAGGGTTAAATATACAAAATCTATTTCTTTTCAGACCCCAAGTAGACCTCTTTTTAGGTTGAACAGCATCTCATGCTGTTTTCTCTTCAACCTCCAACTCTACATCTAAAGACTCCGAATCCGTAGCTGGTTTCGATTTTGGAATAAAAACAATTACAGCTTCACCAGTAATATCATCATATTCCCAGTACAGCAACCTATTCAAAAAATCCAAAGGAATGATCTCTAGAGGTATCTTCTGTAAGCACTTTGCTGGTGGATAGATCATCCTTACGATTGGTTGTCGTGTAACCGGATCCAACTTCTTCTTAAACTTATATCTCATACCCAGTGTCGGTTTAATCAAATTATACTTTTTGCTGTTAATCTCCCGACGAATAACCACTTGAAAGAAATCGGCGCGTGAATCTCGAGCACGGTTAATCAAGGGTATCTGAGATAATCTCTGAAGCTCACATTTCGGCAAAGTACTTATTTTATAAAACTTTAAGTTGAAGTACTGAATGCCATCACTTCGTTTAATCATAAACACCGAATTGTTCTCATCAAACTTCCAGCTTTTTATCAAACCCGTGTAATCAGTTCTGACTTTGTAGAATTTACAAGTAACGGGTACCTCAACAATAGGTTTGAGCACTATGTCAGGCTTTATCATTGAAGATTGAGCTGTAGAAGTTGATTGCTCATTGGTCTCTGTCTCAGAATCATGATGTAATTCATCTTCTGAAGAATCCGATTCAATAATGGGAGCATCGTCATAACATTCATCACTTTGAAGTTGCTCCCCCTCAACCTCAACTTCATCATTCCCTTCAAAGAAATAATCCTCTGCTACAGGATCATTCATTACCTCTTCCTCCAGTATCGTTGTATTATCATTCATCAAATTTTGCAGATATGTAAGATCTACAAACGAATAATCAACCGCAATAGGTCTTGCCTGACCTTGAACCTCAACGAAGTAATCCAAAGATACGTTTTCATTAATAGTCGAAGGAAGTACATTTTCTGGTTCCGGGGAAGGAGTTACATTTGTTTCTAACTCACTAGGACCAACCTCCCCCGAAACATTTGTAACGGATTCCAACTCTAACAACCTAGATGACAGATTTGTCACTTGAAGCTGTAGAGAGTCAACCGTAGCAGCTCGAGCTTCCAATTCACTGATCTGAGATGCTTGAGCTTCAATTATAGCCTTCTGATCATCAAACCGCTTTGCCAAAAGCTCCATCTGAGCCAAAACCATCTGAAGAGACGGCATGTCAGACGGTGGCGGTGGTTGTTGTCGTTGGGAAGTTGGTTCCTCAATAACCACTGTCGTCCGCTGGCGTCTACGAAGAGGTAGATCAGCATAGGAGGGTGAAGACCCAGCAGGACGTTTGCCCGGATTCCCCGGGACATGGACCCTGCCAGCAGAGATCCGTCTCAATATACGCTTAAAGCGTCGAGGATCGGCAAGCTGAATACCGTCAAAAGCAGATTGTGGTGGCACGTCACCCTCAGAATCTGGAGGAGTGGGCCCACCGTCATCAGACTCAGCCTCAACCTGAACAACACGATCGATATCCTCTAAGTCTTGAGCGATATCGGTATCCACTAAGTCGTCCTCGTTGACCCGAGGCACGACGTCATCCAAAAAACCGTGATCGTGCGGCGCAACATAGTTTTCGTTCACTATGTGCCCGAAAAGTTCACGATCAGCTAAAACCGGCTCGCCCTTTGGTGCGAGCTTGCAGTCATTAAAGACTCGCAAAAGCATCGGTGTCGGCACCAGAAGAGATCGCTGATCTGGAGCGATATCGAGATTGAGGTCATTCAACAAAAGCTGGACAAAACGAGGATACTGCAGCCATTTGTCCTTTCCAGCACGTATGTTCTCCACCATGTTGCTGAAAATATAACCGCTGAAATTATACGGTTTGTTGTAAACTAAGGCCAACATGAGAGATAAAGTGAGATGGCTGGCAGCATCGTATCCCCCCTTTCTCGGAGATAAACAAACGATTACAATGTGACAAAGGTACCTCCAAACCCGGCAAAGGTACTGTTTCCTGAAATCAGAGAGCTGGTTTGCCGGATATCCCATCCTCTGAAGCCCTCCGTAGATAAATGTAGTTGGGAAGATAGTGGGCATCGTAGAGTTATCAGTGAACTGTAAAACTCGTCTAATCGAGTTCTCGGTGATCTCGATTTCCTCCCCAAACATAGTCGAAACGATCCGGGGAACATCGCCCTGACCCCTGATCACTGCATTATCATAGAACTCCTCTATTTGGTTCATGTATACCGGAGTCGTTGCCGTTATCGCATAATAGATCCTCGATCTGCGTAGAAATTCAATCATTGGCCTGAAAGGCGCTGAATTCGCATGTGTTGATTCTAGAAAAGCCGTAATGTTGTGTCTGGTGTTTGTGCGGCGGTAATAATTCTGAAGTTCAGCCATCTGTAAGCTAAAAATACAAAGAAAAATAACCGAAATCGTTATAAAGTTAGCTCGAACACAGAAGGGGTAAAAAACGAATTTTGACTTTAGGCGTCACTTAAGGAAGTGACGCATGGCCACTACCGTCACTAAGGAAGTGTCGTAGTATACAGTGTTTAAAATCGAAATTAAAACATAGCGTCACTTAGGTTAAGTGACGCTATAAAGCGTCACTGATGTAAGTGACGTTTGTATTTAGCGAATAAAATTATACGACACTTATGAAGTGACGGGTGAAGAACATGCGTCAGTTAAAATAGTGACGGTACCCTAAAAGAGTCACTTACGAAGTGACGGTATAAGTGACGTATAGAAATAAGCGTCACTTAGACAGTCACTTGGGGTAGTGACGCATGTAAAGGCGTCACTAGGAAGAGTGACGGTCTTAACAGTTAAAGCAATTATATGCGTCACTACACGAGTCACTTAAGAAGTGACGCAATATCAAGCATCACTTATTAAGTGACGGTATGGTTTTTCAAAATTACCAAATAGCGTCACTTGAGGTAAGTGACGCACGAAGTGACGCAACGATGAAGATCATCGTGTCACTGTTCATACCCAGATTTCAAATTTGGGGGTTTTCGAAATCAAAGTTACCAAGTTATGCGCATCATAAAAACGAATGGAACACACCCTTTATTACACAAAAACATGATCAAACAAGCATTTAAACAATCGTTTTCAAAGTAAAACCCTAACCGTAGCCCTAACTTAAGTTTACAGCATGAATAAAGAAAGAAAAAGGTTAAAATTAGTACCAAATAGATCGTAGGAATGAGGGGAACAAAGATGTAGCACAGGAATGAACAAACAAGCAGCAGAAATCACAAACGATCGAAGAAAGTCGCACAGAGGGAAGTGACGCAGAGACAGTGTGAGTGTCGGTGTGTCAGTGCTAGTGACGGTATAAGTATTTGAAAAGTGATGAGGTTGAGTGTCGTGGGAAGGAGTATTTATACACCGACCCTAGTATGCGTCACTCAACCCGGCAGTTAAGGCATAGCTTACCCCGACACTTACTGCGTCATTTAAGTAAGTGACGCAATATCGAATGCGTCACTGATAGCGTCACTTATGAAAGTGACGCTCAGTTCAATTGTAGTGAAAAAATTGCGATTTCATCAATTTTTCGCGTTTGTGATTGCGGTACTCAAATTTGAAAATGTAACTGTAACTTGGATACTAACTAAAATTACACTAACTTAGATAAAATAAAACGCATACAAAAATGTAAATTGACAATTACAAAATTAACACATTCTTTTTGGTGACGGAGTTGATAAAGTCTGGTTAGGGATCATATTGGAATAACATGCATTTATTAGGAACATTAAGTGTTATTTCGATCATCAGTATATTTGTCCTCTTTAAATTTACTTGACATACTAAAAACACTTTTTATAAAAATTATTTCAAAACGATTATTAGTATGTTTATCCACTTAAACATGTTATACACACCTCTTGGAAGTATTTTATTATTATTGGTATGTGTATTTCGCTGTAGTTCACACCATAGATATACATCTTAACTTAATACATAGATCATGTTTCCATTTACAGATAGAATATAAGAGAATCAATTTTAAGAATCAAGTCAGCGGTGACAGGTCTGTACTTACGTACAACAGAGCGACATAGCTTGATTCAGGTTTAAGCAAAACCAGACTTGGTCAAACCATTTTGACGACCTTGTAAGGTATCTTATTTAGTAAGACTTTGCAAGTACTTTGACTTGTGTTTGCTTAAGTTTAAAGTATATATTAATAGAAGCCAGGTCTATACTTACGTATAACAGAGGAAACTATCAATATATACCCCCAAATGATATCAAATAAACATCTTTCACGAAAGCATGTCTAGTATAAGTAAGAAATTAAGACTTGTGTCATATATCTAATGGTGTTATACCACTTGAAATAGACAATTAATGATTAAGCTTCTTAAAGCTTCTCAAAGAAGTTCGCATACCATGCCTACTAATATATCGTATGATGAAGGCAATGTTTATAAAAACTGTTTTCAATACGTCAGATAAATCTACTGACACATCCAAGATAAACCTTAAATTTCCATTTTTATGCATGTCACCCAATGTACTATCATATCCCAAGTTGTTTACAGACACAACTTCAACGTCTATTTTTAAAATGTAGCAACCTTGCATTTCTTTAATACTAGAAAGTATAAAGAGTGGCAGTTGCGTTGGTTGCCTTTTTTTTTTAAGCAATACTTTAAAAAACAATCCAAGTCACAAATTACTTTTTCGTGGTAAAGAACCTTAGACCGATCATGTTGACTAATTCATCAAATCGGGCTCTAGAAAAAGCCTTAGTGAATAAGTCAGCATTTTGCTTTAGGGTATCTATATGGACAAGGTCGATAAGGTGTTTCTCATAGCAATCCCGTATAAAGTGAAACCGAATTTCTATGTGTTTGGTTTTAGAGTGTTGTACGGGATTGCGTGTGATAGATATGGCAGCAGTATTATCAATATGTATAGGAGTCATAGTTAAGAGTAACCCGTAGTCGCGCAGTTGGTGCTGAATCCAAAGAACTTGAGAACAGCAGCTTGCAGCAGCAATGTACTCGGCCTCCGTTGTTGAAGTAGAAACCGTAGTCTGCTTTTTGCATTGCCATGACACCAATCGGGATCCAAGGAACTGACAGCCTCCTGTTGTTGACTTCTTATTGATGTTGCAGCCACCGTAATCTGAATCTAAATAGGCAGAAAGCGTAAAATTCTTTTCATTGGAGTACCATAGACCGAGAGTGGGTCTATATTTGAGATAACCAAAAATCCGCTTCACCGCCTTCATATGAGAAACCTTTAGTCGTGCCTGATATCTTGAACAAAGTGAAACAGCAAAGACGATATCAGGCCTTGAGGCAGTGAGGTACATAAGAGAACCTATCATCGAACGGTAATCTTTTTCTTTGCAGTCCTCCTCATCATCAGCAGGTCCAAGATTATGGTTGAGCTCAATAGGAGTTCCATAAGGTTTACAAGTGAGCATATCATATCGTGTCAACATGTCATTGACATATTTTGATTGATGAATATACATTCCTTTGGATGACTGCTCAACTTGCACACCGAGAAAGAAAGTGAGATCTCCCATTGCACTCATCTCGAAAGCAGACTTCATGACCTCTTCAAATTCCTTACATAAAGCCTCATTCAACGACCCAAAAATAATATCATCGACATACACCTGAACTAGTAACAAATCATCCCCTTTCCCTTTTGTGAAGAGAGTGCTGTCGATGTTGCCCCGAGTAAAACCATTTTCCACCTGATGAGTAGCAAGCCTCTCATACCATAGGCGAGGAGATTGATGAAGTCCATACAATGCCTTATTGAGTTTGTAGACATAATTTGGATGCACCGAATCTTCAAAACCCGGAGGCTGTTGAACATATACTTTCGTATCGATTTGACCATAAAGGAATGCACTTTTGCCGTCAAGTTGCTTGACACGAATCCCTTTAAATGATGCAAAGGCCAAAAAGATACGAACGGACTCTAATCTGGCGACAGGGGCAAAAACCTCATCATAATCTAGTCCTTCAACTTGAGTATACCCTTGAACAACTAGTCGAGCTTTGTTCCTTGTAACAACCCCTCGATCATCCTTCTTTACTCGATATACCCATCTAGTGCCTTTTGGATCAGCACCCTTGGGTAATGGAACTAGCGTCCACACTTGCAGCTTGTGAAATTGCTGCAGTTCATCTTGCATGGCCTCGACCCAGGATGGATCTTGTAAGGCCTCCGTGACTTTCTTCGGTTCGGTTTGGGAAAGATGGCAAGCATTGATGGTAGCCATAAATCCTAAAACCTGATCAGCTGAAGTATGCTTATCTTCAGCGGATTGCTTTGCCTGAGTTCTCGTTTGAACAGTAGAATGAGGATCACCAATTATGTTTTCAACCGGGTGATCCTTATGAATCCGAGTAACTGGAATAGCATCTGGCACAAGATTTAATTCCAAGTTGTTCAAATCGCCTTCAGTGGCAGAAGCATCTTCGTTCTCTTCATTAGTGAAGAAACGAGAATAATCCATGTCTTCTTCATCCTCTAAGAGAGGCATATCTGGATCATGTGGAAGATCCTCAACATTGACGGTTTTTGAAGAAGAAGGAATGGCAGTAGTTGGTGGTGTAGGAGTAGGTACGGATGCAGCAGAGGTAGTGGATGTAGATACAGACGTTTGTTGTGTTGGAGTAGGTGCAGGAGTGGATGTCATATCGGGAATCGGATTGGATGTAGTAGGAGGAGAATCGGATGTTCGTTGAAAAACATCGAGTCCATGAAGCATTGTAATTAATTCTTCTGTTTCATCATCCTCCAGAACATTGAAAGAACTGAAAAGTTTCCCATAATTAAAGAACCAATCCGGGCCCGTTCCTTGAGGTGGTTCCGTATACCTTAGGCATTTGACCTCAAAGTGTTCCTCTATCTCGTTTGTTGATTTGTTGTATACTCGTTTATTTGGAGAGTTGACCGAATATCCAAGAAAAATCCCTTCAACGGCTTTATCACCAAACTTAGAGACACGTTCTTTGGTAATCATTATCAAACAAGGACATCCAAATGGTTCTAGAAACTGCAGATTTGGCTTACGGTTATTGAATAGCTCATAACATGTTTTGTTCTTTTTCTTTACCGAAAGCACCCGATTCAAAACATAACAGGCAGTATTGACTGCCTCGGCCCAGAAGATGATAGGCAACTTGGAATCTGCGAGCATAGTGCGAGCAGTTTCAATGATGGTCCTATTCTTCCGTTCTGCAACCCCATTCTGTTGAGGAGTTCTCGGAGCACTGAATTGATGATCAATACCCCTAGAAGCACAGAATAATTCAAGAGTTGAGTTCTTGAATTCGGTTCCATTGTCGCTTCGCAGTCTTTTCACCTTTAAGTTGCACAAATTTGCCAACTTATCCAACAAGTAGACCAAAATTCCCGCTATCTCATCCTTTGTTGCGAGAAAGTATACCCACGAAAATCGTGAGTAGTCATCCGTCATTACCAAACAATAAGAGCGACCACCGATGCTCTTTGTAGAAACAGGATCAAAAAGATCCATATGCAGTAATTCCAACGGAGCATTAATCGAATTCACAACCTTAGACTTATGGGACTTCTTGTGGAGTTTGCCCTTGTGGCAAGAAACACAGTCATCCTTCAAGGCGAAGGACTGTTTCGGAACTCCACGAACCAAATCGTTATTAACAAGAAAATTCATTTTACGAAAATGAATGTGTCCCATTCGTCTGTGCCAAAGGAGTGATTCCTTTTCGGAAGCCTTCGAAAGGAGACAAGTGTACTCGCTGGTTGTCTCCACGGTTCGCATGTTCATTGCATAGGTGTCATTTCTTCTAGGTGCACGCATTAACACCCATTCCTCAGGATGAACATACCCCGGCTTCAAGATAACACACTCAGTCTTTGTAAAGGATGTGGTGTAGTCCTTATCACAAACTTGTGAAACACTTAAAAGATTATGTTGAAGTTCGGCCACATAATTTACATTCTCAAAGCTAACCCTTCCATTTGTTAGCGTTCCTCTCCCCGAAATCGTTCCTCCTGTATCTCCTGCAAAGGCCACATGTCCTCCTGCGTATGGTTTAATGTCCACAAGAAGAGACACATCACCAGTCATGTGTCGTGAGCAGCCGCTATCAAGAAACCATTCACTATCTTTTACACGTTCAGACTGCTGCTACACAAAAAGAATGAGGAGATTAGTGAGAAACGGTGACCCAAGCCTTTACAGACTTAGGTCGACCATAGTCATCAACAATAAGCACATCAGATAAAATTTTATTTTTAAACAAATCAGATTTAGTATCTGATGTGTTATTATTGATGACAATAAAGTCCGCAGTAGACTCTTTTCTTTTCCAAACCTTTGATGGTTCGGAATTTGGCTTAGTGGTAATGTCGGGCTTTAGAATTGATAAAGAATTTTGCCCAACATTACTACTTTCTCGGCAGGTTTAGAAGAGTTGGAGTAATGCCTAGAAGGTGATTTTGAAAAAGAATTTTTGTAGAATGATGTCCTAGGCATATCTCTCCCATACCGCTGATGAGAAAGTTTGGGACAGTCGCGGATCAAATGTCCTTGTTTCTTGCAGTAGAAACAAGAACGAGTCTCTCTAAACTGTTGAGGCGAAGGATTTACTGCAGGAAGTGGTGAAGCATTTCTAGAACATGAACATTTCGTGCACGTGTTAGAGAATGCTTGTTTAGGTTTAGAAGTTGAGGCAGAAGTTTTATCAACATGAAACTTTTCATTTGTCACCTTTTGTTTTAAAACATTTGCCGGTGACTTTTGAGTTTAAAGTTTCACATTTAAAACTCTATTTTCCTTTTTATTTTGAACCTTTGATACAGGTTCAACTTTTAAAATTTGTTTTTCAGGTTTAGCCTCAACCTTCTTAAACTCAGGATATTCCTGATCAGTAATATCCTCTATCTCAACAATCTCATCAGTATGAACTTGAGACTTACTTTCAGCTTTAACAAACTGAGGCAATGGATACTCTTGCCTCTTGGTTTTCTCCGTTGTCAGTTTGTTCAGCTTGGCTTCTTTCGCCTTAATACCATATAGTTTGGTATAATCAACTGAAATCTCCTTAAGGCCTTGTTTAGCAATCGGGGGACAATATTCAGCATTAGAAGGTGGTGGTACTTGGTTATAGCCAAGACCTTCCTTCTTTTTGCCGCTTGCCCCTTGCTTACTAACAATCTCATTAAAGACTTGAGTTGCGGATGTTGAACCTAAGATTTTGCTTTTATGATTCTCAAACTCATTTTTCAAATCAGATAATTCTTTAGTCAACAATTCAATTTCAGTAAGGTAACTCTTAATTGCATCTTGCTGGCTAAAGACCTTTGCTTTAAAAGTTTCGGTATCTAATTTATGAGCTTCAACGTGTTGTTCATAAAGTTTTTCATTATCTAGCAAAAAATAATTAGATTCAGTAAGTTTCACTATCTTGTCCCGCATATTTAAATTGTCTTTCTGATAGACCTCAAGGGATTCAGTCAATTTGATACATGAAACACAATTAAAAGGCTCGTTAGGTTCATTTGGTACCTCAGGAGTAATGTGAGCCATCAGGCATTGAAACTGTGCAGCTTGAGCACTCCAATCAGAAGCGGTTGGCTCAAAAACAATCAAAGCGTTATCTACAGCCAACGATTTAGCTTCTTCTTTCTCATTTGCCTTGGGTGGATCTGGCTTAGTAAGACCCGACGATGGCATCCTGGGTTTCTCACATTCCCTTGCGAAGTGACCAAGGTTTTGACAATTGTAACATCGAACCTTGCTTTTATCGAACCCAAGCCCAGTCTTCCCATTACCTTCCAAGCTCTTGCGTCCCGTCCTCTGCAAGAACTTCTGAACCCTCCTTGAAATCATAGCTATGTTCCAGGTTAAATCCATCTGTTCCAAGTCATCATCATCCAGCTGAGCATAATCTTCTTTGGTCATTTCCAAAGTAGTATTTGGTTGAGTAACCAAATCTTTGTAAGAACTAAGGAAAGCTGTATAAATCGCAGCTTGCTCTTGGATTGCTGGTGATGCTGAAAGCTGCTGTTGTGATCCTTGATTTGTGCAGGTTGTACCAGAAACATAGGCAGCATGTGTAGCCCCAGCTGAATAGGATGGAGAATTGGTATCCGATATGAATGTCATTCCTCCATAACTCTTACCAGAGTTTACTTGGCTTCCATAAAGTGAAGGATTTTGTACAAATCCATTCGACTTGCACTCCTTCTTCTTCAATTCCATAGCATGGGCTTGAAGAACTCCTATAAGCTGATCCAAGGTCATCCCAGCCAATTCTTGATTTTCCTTCAAGAATTGAACTTTCACATCCCATGCACTTGGTAAAACATCCAACAACTTTTTATTAATCTCAAGTGCAGTGAGAGTATATCCTCCTTCAGTTAATTCACTCACCAGTTGTGAGTACCGAGTAAACAGTCCAGACGTTGTCTCATTAGGTAAGGAGTCAAACAGATCATACTGTTTCTTTATCAATTCCAGTTTAGCCTCCTTATATTTCTCATTTCCCCCACACCTCGTCTCTATCGCTTTCCATAAGTCATAGGTTATGTCATGAGTTTTAAACAGTCTCATGACATCCTTTGTCAAACACATACAGATAGCTGAATGTGCTTTCCTTTCCAGTTGATAATCTTTCTTTTCTTGAGGTGTCATTGCAGTGAAAGATTTTGGTGGAGGAACACCGCGATAGTTTCCTTCAGACACTGGAGCCTCATATCTTTGTTTTAATGGACCCCACAGTTCCGGACAATGAAAATCCACAAACTGTTCAAATCTATCTCTCCAATAAGCATAGTCCATGTCTGCAGTGAATAGTGGAGGTTTATTATTGGAACCGATATCATTTCCTTGCTTTATCATCTCTCTAATTCCTCTAATATCTTCCTTGTCTGCGGCCATTGAAGATATACCTGAAATTTTACTCAAAAACGAAAGCTTGAAAAATATTAGTACTGAAGGCGTCACTTAGTAAGTGACGCACTGAAGTGTCGCAACGACTAGCGTCACTAGGTAAGTGACGCTATCGAGTGACGGATGAAGTGACTGATGACACTATAAGTAAGTGTCGCTCAATTAGACAAATGACGCACTCAAGTGACGTACTTGAGTGACGTGCTAAAACAGATAGGCGTCACTAGTAAAAGTGACGCAGTAAATCAAAAGGCGTCACTAAATGAAGTGACGCAAGAAATCAAACAGGCGTCACTAACAGAAGTGACGCTTAAGAGTCAAGTGACGTGCAACAGTGACGCACGTAAGTGACGGAGGATTAAAGGACACGGCACTTAAGTTAAGTGTCGTATAAACCTCAAATGACGCTTCAAGTGACGCGTTCAAGTGACGGTATAACCCTAATTTGGGATTAGGTAGTGCCGCTGTAAGTGACGCGTCCAAGTGACGGATCGAGTGTCGCAAAACGGCTGCAAAATTCCAAAACCCTAAAAATATCGAACTTTCGTAAACCAAATGAAAATTCCTTGAACCCTAATGGACGAAACCTGTAAATGTTGAAGAATATCGACTGTAATTCACTTTTGCACCTCAAAATCCGTATGTATTCTTGATTCTTGAATCAAGCAAAACCGAAATCAACCCAAAATACCTTCTAGACGTCAATGTTATCACCTATAGGCTCTGATACCAGTTGAAAGTGCCCTTTGACGTGGATCTAGATGATAATTGACCACAATTGACAGGCGGAATCAATCAATTGCGTATATTACCAATAAACACAAACCGAAACAAATATGATTAACTATGCAAACGAAGAAATCAGCTTGTATATATGAATTGGGAACGATTACAATATTGCTTAGTCGACAAATGGTGCTAGGGTTTCGTCAACCCTAGCCGAAAACCCGTAGGTTTGTATTTATACTAAAAGTCAGCCGACATGCGTCACTTGTGGAAGTGTCGCATGTGGCCGCCTTCATGCGTCACTTACCTAAGTGACGCTATGCGTCACTAAGGCAAGTGACGCCTAAACTAAAACTTAAGTGTCGCATATAACTAAAACAATATATTTCACTATACAACTAAACGACACTTATTACAACTCGATAGACCAACTGACAGACACCTAATATGCATCAACAAAAATAAATTCAATTATTATTATGATTGAATTCAAAAAAATGAAACAAAATTAGATGCAATTAACTAACATTTTGAAGGTAAATCAGCAGCATCTTTGATGTTCTTGTTGATTTTATCCTTCATATTATACGATTTCGAAGAGGATTTCAGTTTCTGTAATTTGGGTTTTTTTTGGAATTAGAGTTCTTCAGAGGTTTAGGTTTTTAAATGATGTAACGGAATTGTTTTAACGACGTTAAATTATAATTTACACGGAGGTGTGAAATTACATTTTTACCCTTTTAAATTTTAATATTGTAAAGTAAGGGACGTTGTTTTTAACGTTCCTGATTGGTGCGTACCGTGCGTAGGTTAAGGGGTCGAGCCCAATAACCGCCCTCATAACTATTATTTAACTTCAAGATTTATGAAAATTTCAACCATTTAAATTAGAAAATCGCGAAGCTAAATACAATGATATGATCAACGGAATTAGGAAAATCCAACATACATAATATGTGTTCACATGTGTTTAAGGAATTTAACTTTTCCATACAAACAAACCATAAGGTCATCCGGCAAGTGTTAACATGTGCACAAATCGTTGCTAACAGGTTCACAAAACCAGTGTTCACCTGTGCACAATCGGTGATTGGAAAAAATATATTCAAATGATTAAGTTATCAAAACTATTCGGACTTTGTTCACACATGCATATATGCAAGGCTTTGTTCACATATGAACTTATAGGTGTTCACAAGTGAATGGTTTACAAAATAGCTTAGCCTCAAGAAATCTGGACATACCAAATTAAATGTGTTCGTGTTCATCTATGAACAACTCAATTTTGTGTGACTCTGAAACTGATTTGATCATAAAAAAACATAAAACAAATATGCATTTTTATCTTAATTAATATATATGACTACAAGACTAATTTGATTTAAACATATTTAATACACGGGTTCTTGTTTTATTGATGGTGTATCCAATGGAGAAGAGGAGTATGGTACATGGTGGAGAAAAATAGATTTTTGTTAAAATCGTAATAAATGAATTAATTATGATAATTACTGTAATTATCTTGACAGAATTCCAATGGTACCCTTGAACGGTTTGCAACAGACCACCCAATCCTTCTTATTTACACTTATATCCCACTTTCAATATCATTCGCTGATTTATTAAATCTAACGGTTCAAACATGGTTCTCAAGGTTCTCTTAATTCATTTGGTTCTCAATTAACCTCCACCTTCATTTTTGTGTTAACGAATTTTGATAAATCCACCGTAATTGTGCGTTAAATACTTGTACATTATACACAAGTGATGCACAATTACGGTAGATTTATCAAAATCTATGGTAGAAATATCATTAGCCTTCCAATTTTCCCTTGCCCGTTTACAATTTAAAGATCGAAATTGACTGTATACCCATTTTTATAATTCAAAGTTTTGTATTAATATTAGATTAGATAATGGAAATTATAATAACACATTAATCAATTAGCTTATTTTTAAGTGCTACATAAAATCAATTAAAATAATATCAATTAGTTATCATCAAAACATATATAAACATATTCGACCTTAAAAACTACTTCGTAAGTACTACTTCCGTTCTATTAGAAGTGTTCGTATTTTCATTTTTTGTTGTCCTAAAATAAATATCCAGATTCAATTTCAACCAATTAAATTAAACTAGTAGTTATAGATGATACTTGATTGGTGAAGAATATTGTTAGTGGACATTCCTTAAACGGGGAACATTTGTTAAAGGTGACACTTTGACTATCATAGAGAGATTATTATTGTCAAAAGTCAAAACTCATCATTTCAACTTCAAGTTTAATAACCAACAAGTACATAAATCAATTCCAAACTCGGATGATTAACTCAAACACAATGTTTGCCTATAATTACTAATCGTCATAGTTGTTAATTCGTGATTCGACTTGTGATTCGGAATGTTAATTTTTAACATGTGACTAGTGACTCGACTTAACTAAGAGTCATAAGTTTACAATAAGTATGTATATATCAGTGGCGGATCCAGCAATTCGTCATTAGGTATGCACAACTTGATATCTAATTTCTTTTTAAACACGACAAGCGAAAAAAATGTACGATTTTTTGGGTCGGTTTCTCTAACTGCTTTAGGAAATTTTTGAATATACAATCTATTACATCAATAGTTACCTATTATTTAACTCTTAACACTACTAAATCAAAAGCTCCTTGTAGCAACAAATTTGCTCTTTTAATTTTTAGAAAAGAGGGCAACTAAATAATATCAAACTCGTATGTGCAACTTCAAGGGTTTACATATAAACTTTCTGTCAACAACTTTTGACAATTGGCTCTTTTACTTACTAATTATAAATTTATATGCTATAAATAGAATTGATAGTAAATATGTTAAAGAGTTGTAAATCGGTTGATAATGATAAATAAGAAAAACAGAGCAACTCCAAATCAAAATAATTACAAGTAGTTGTAAATAAAATGTAAGTCACATATATAGACATGGTTTGTTGATTTTTACTTCACAATAGAGAATAGAGGCCGAGAGGCAGTTGAACAGCGCCGACCCGTAAGCGATGAACGTTGAACGATGGGAGAGAGGAGAGAGACTACTGACTAGATCGTAAGAGGCTGCCGGGGTGGGATTGTCGTTGAGAGCCGAAGGAGCGGTTAATTGGTAATGACAACGTAAGTGAAGAACATGAATAGAACAAAATATTTATTAAGTGTGATTGATTATGGACTTTTTGTGAATGCAAGAATGCTATGATGATACAATTGAGTGTTAGAATTATTGTTCTTTGTAAAATGGGTATGCACCATTTTTATTCAGGGTATGCATTTAGTAGTAAGAAGTTAAATTGCTTCATGAAAATTTATTTTTTTACACTACTCCAATTGCTCCAAGGGTGTGCACGTACATACTCTTGATTACTAATACATCCGCCACTGGTATATATATATATATATATATATATATATATATATATATATATATATATATATATATATATTATTGTTTAGATTTTTATTCTTAAGTGAAGTAAAACATGATGAAAGTTAATAATCAACACAAATGTTAAATTTTAAATTGATTATTTATTCATTTCTTTTCATATTTTGTCATTTTATTTTTTGTAACACATTACATTATAAGTTTGACTGAATTCTGACTCGTAAGAGTCAATAAACGACTCGTGAAAGTCTGAAGTCATTTAAGAGTTGAGGTTTAAGTCACCTCGTTTTTTGAATTTTTTACTAGACTCGTGAATCGTAAGAGTTTAGCAACTATGCTAATTATATACCTTCATTACTAACAACATAAAAAAATACTTACTTCACAGAGCTACACCACACATCATTTAACAATAACTTAATTAAACAATGACTATGAATTCATTGTAACTCCAACCAAATATTTCAACTCTCACGATTTCAATAAGAATAAGATAATTTTATTTTCAAATGCAAGTATAAAACTACATCTATAATCAACAACCATAAACTAATTGACATCAACTTTTGCGTGTTTTACGCAAGTATACTACTAATACGTACGTATACTTCCAACTTCCAAGTTCGTTTGATGTTTTTTTTGTCTATAATGAGCCTGTATTTTATTTTGTATGTTAGTATTGTAGCATAAGAATAGACGAGGGACTATGTTTTATTAGTTATGGTCGTGTCTGAATTTTCAAAAGTAAAAATACTTAGTAATTATTGAAATGAGACATGATGTTCTTATTTTTTATCTAATTAACTTTGAAACAAATAAAATGTATTCTTTTTACTTTATTTTTCAATTAATAATCAAATTAAACATATATTTTATATGTATAACCCACACATGTACATGTACAAACCTATGTATTTTGATGCTCTAATCATTCGAGTTCCCTGGTTGACCACTTTGCATACCATCAAAAACGGACCGGTCAACCATAGACCTACGCTAACCATAACCAAGATGAATTTAACCTGTTCAGAGTATTTTTTTACCCACAAATTCTTCTACATCACGGACCCCTCACGTGCGTTGTAGGCCTCGCCAGAAAGTGTTTGGTTCTTTAAACATGACATTCAACTCTATCTTTTTCTGTAACATAACATATATAACATTGGGAAATTAAAAAAAAACGCCCCAAATTTTTTAAGTGTATATGGTTTTGCCCTCCCGAAAAAAATATTGACGATATACCCCTAAAAATCGCAACAGAAAATTTGATTTTGCGATCCAGATTTTGCCATTTGCGACCTCGATAAGTTTCAATGGCACTAAACGAGATCGCAAAAAGTGACTTTTGTGATTTGCGATTTACCCTCGCCCAAGGATTTTTGCGATCGGCTGTGAATGTGATCCGTGGTCGAGCAAAACAACCCATGGCAAATCGCAAATCATAGTTTTGCGATTTGGCGTTGCCCGGGAACAATTTGCGAGTCGCATTTTACATTATTTAATTTATGTATACTTTATTTTTTATGCATGTACATATTTATATATATATATATATATATATATATATGTATGTATATATTTTTATAAGATTTATATATATAAAATTATAGTCTATATATCATATTATATATTATCCAAAATGAAGAACCATTATTGTCTAAATATATATGTTTTTATCATAAATATATTATCCAAAATATTATATATATTTTTATCATACATATATTCTCCAAAATATTTTGATATATATTATTTATCATAAATACAAATTAAATATATATATATATATATACACACACATTATTTACTATACATATTAAAGATTTTTTATCAATTTTTCCGGATAACTGGATATTTGGATCAGATTTGTCGTGATTTTCGGGATTTAAGATATTTGGATAAGATTTTTGGATAAGATTTTTCGTGATTTGCGAGATTTAAGATTTTGAATAAGATTTTTCGTGTTCTTCCTTATCTTTTGCCATTTATAAATACTGGGACTTCAAGCAGGAACACATTGTCAATTTTTTCATTAATTCTTATAAAATACGAAATTAAATTTATAAAATGGTTCAGTCATGTCACTTTTGGCAATTTCGATCTCCAAATGAAGAACCATTTACTGAAGAACTATACGCAGAAGTTCATGAGTTGTTTTCAATTCCTTTTCGTCACGGTGGACATTTTCAGGGTGCAAAAAGAATGGACACGCAAGGTTTGTTGACGTTTATTGATTGCGTAGATGTCGATGAATTTGACACCAAATTTCTGGATTACGCTTTGTCAGAGCTAGGTTATTGGGCTCCAGAGAGGTGGTTTTGTTACTTTAAAGAGCATGATAAAGACCTAGATGATGGTTTACAATTGATAACTGATGATGTCGACCAACTGAAGCAGATTACTGACTATGCAAAAATACATAGAGAAATTGAGGTGTATGTTACATGTAACGATCTGTCACATCCCTCGAATTCTGAGACAATGATGCCAGTAGCAATTTCTAAGATTATGACTGGTGCTTCAAGTGCAAGACGGTTATTCGATTAGTGATAAGTCAAATCTTGCAATTCGTATGTATGTTTCAGTCAGTTGGATGGTTGCCAAATTATGTAATTTGTTAATCGTTATGTTGCTTATTTAGTATCCATTTACTTGTTATGTAGCATTAATCCTTTTGTAATGAGATGTTCTACCATTGTGTTGACAAGTAAAAGTGAACATCTTCCAAATTTATTGACCTAAATTAACCACGATAATTAAAAGTCCCTAGTAAAAAACGGGAATAGCATTGCAAAGCAGTACATCACATAGGTTTAGTCCTTATAAAAAACTTAAGGGTGACTCAAATGAACACTTGGATAACTCTGAGTCGGTTGAGATGGCGTTGCTGCTTCGTCCTCGAAATGGCTTTTTGTTGATTTTGTGGACGTTTGCTGCAAGGAAAAATTTAACCATGATATTAATAATACAGTGTAATATCTTAGTTTTTATATTCATATAGGTAAGAAGTAACCTTTTGCGATCTTGATTTGGATTTTGATTTGGATCTTGAGTTGGATCTTGTTGTGGTTGTTGATTGGCCTTGCTCATCTGTTCTATCGTAAGGAGCCATACAAGTAATTCGACTATGGTCGTGTTCCTTGCAACGGCTACATTGTTTTGTGTATTTTCCTTTCTCCTCTCCTTTAGAAGGAATACGTGCACGCCCAGGTGGACGACCAGAGTATGAAATAAATCTAACATTAATAATTAAGATGATGCTACCTTACACGCCCAGCCGAAACCACTCAACGTGTACTGCATCCCGTCTTGAGTCAGCAGAGTCTCCAAACCCTTATCCAGCTGCTCATAAGTTCTCGCCCAAATAATATTACCCCAAAGGTACCGGTTAAAAATATCAAAATGCTCAACTATATGCATATGGTCATCCTCAATGTTATGCACACCCTGCTTTCCTAAAAACCCTTTATATATCAACATAAGCATACACACGCGCACACAATCCTCATCGCTCAATTTCCTCGGCCCACTAAACAAACATTTATCGTGAAACTTATTAGAAAGGTCTGACACACGTACGCTGCGTTTCAGAATTTCCGGGAACAAACGCGCTCTAAATGTCGGTGTGGTCCGTCGAACCTCCTTGGGCATATGATCCACTATGTTTTCATTGGGCCCGAACCGTAAACCTGTCACCAGACAAAACTCCCTGCGTCCGAATCGTATAAAATGGTCATCCGTATCCGCCACCCTAAACCACAACTCACCCGCCTCCGCGCGAGGGTGCTTTAACCCTGGACGCTCCTTTCGTCGAAACTGCAGTATATGATGCACAAAACCCGGGTCATTTTCCGGAGCCTTCACATCCAACCAATGCTTAAAACAGTGGCCTCTAAATATCTTTTCTTGATCGCTAGATAAGTGCAACTTGATATGCCCAGTAACAGTGAGTTGACTTTTCAAAGTCAGCCTTCCATTAAAAATGTCTTGCACATTGATTAATCAAGCCAAACAAGTGTCGTTATTAAAAGCGATAAATAACAAACAATTGAGCTATAACTCTAGCAACTATAATCGACATTAAATAAAATAATTATATACATGTTCATTTAACGACTACACGTCAATATAACTATTAAGAATGTATATGATCATTTCAAGTGGTTATACTAATCAAATGCATTTAACCTAACCCGACCTGACCCGACCCGACACAATCCCCGACCCATTAGATTAAACGAAAACAAGTGGTTATACTAATCAATTAAACGGAAACATTTATAAAATGTATAATTAAAATCTTAAATGCATAATTATACAAATTGTACATGTTAGAGATATAATTAAACTTCACAATGATCGTATTTTAATCATTCTTCTTCCATAAAAGCATGACATAACCTCTAATCATAATAACTAAACTCTTTAATTATAATACATCACCCATCACTAATAGATAAATTAAATTTTATCACATTAACAAACGAAACATTCAAACTTAAAAAATAATATGCCAAACACTTTAACTCTTTTTAATCAAAATATAAAGACTTAACCATTATAAATAATCATATCGATCATCATTATCACAACAAATACATATAACTTCTTATTTAGATTCAAATATCAAAATGAATACGTATTAAATCACAAGTTGTCAACTAAAAAAAAAAAGAACCCGTTGGTTAACGGTTGACGATTCCGTATCATTTTAAGATTAACATGAAAACATATAACGAGTTAGAACAATCCAAAATATATGTATTATCAAAAAAACATTGTATTAACCTACCTAGCTTTGTAATATCACACAAACATTGCTTAAAAACCGATCAAATTCTTGAACAATCAAAAATATATGTTGCACACCAAGTGTTCGACGAAATGCCACAATGAAATTTCGGGTTTAAACATACTAAATTCAAAAACAAGCGGTAACTTTAGCAAATATTATACAAAAAAAACATAATACCTGAGAATCATCCATCATTTATCTCGAAACCCGAAGATGTGAGCCGTGACGTTCGTGAAAACCGTGGCCGAATCCGTGCCGGTCGTGAAACCCGTGGCCGAACACTTGGTGTGCCTTTAATTATCGCGGTGGTATGGTGGTGGTGGTAGTAATCACGACAGAGGGTGGTACGGTGGTGGTGGTGCGACGGATGTAGGTTTTCCGGCTAGAAACGGGTCAAGGTGGTGGGGTTTTGGTCGTGAGGATGGTGGTGGCCCGAGAACAAAAGGGGGACAGGGTGGTGGTGGCCCGAGAACGATGGTGGACGGGGATCGTAAATCGCAAACCTTGCGATTTACGATCGTGGTTGGGTGGATCGATCGGGGTTGTCGGGGTGTGTACGGGAGGGGAAGAACAAAAGGGGGTTACGGTTTATTGTGTCGGGGTCCGAACAAGGTTATATTGGATTTTTGGGAGGTCGCAAATCGCAAAACCGAGCCACTTCTTTTGCGACCTCGTTCACGGGATAAAATATGAGTCATTTACAAGCCATCGCAAAAAAAAAGGCCATTTGCAAATCGCAAAAGGCAAAAAAAAAATTGCGATTTGCCATCACACGCTAGTCTCGAAAACGACTAGCAAAAGTGAACGGGATCGCAAAACGTAAACACGGGATCGCAAAACGTAAACACAGGATCACAAAAAAAAATTGCTTTTGCGATTTCTTAGGGCACATTGTCAATTTTCTTTTCGAAATGACAAAACCATATATTTCCAAAAAAAAAATGGCATTTTTTTTTAATTTCCCTATAACATATTACATATACAGATTATACGAGAACCAATATCATAGATGATTATATGAGAGACTACGTAATTAACATTACAACTTTACAAATATTCGACGTTCATTGTTAATTTCCAGAACAAACCAGAAAGAATGAAGAACACTACAATTGTTGTGCAAGTAAATTGGTTCATTCCTCCCAGTTACATTGCAATACCGACGAACACAGATCCAAGACCAGTCTGATTTTTAACTTGAATATTTCGAAAACACGTACACGAATCTTGAATTATGAGGCAACCATTCGATGATCCGTGATATTTTCTAGCTTGTTTTCTTGCAATAATAGATGAACATAGATTCAAAGCCACCATGGTTTTTCAATTAGATCGTTTGAGAACACGTACTTGAATCTTGAGTTATAAGGCAACCATTCGATGATCTGCGATGTTTTCTTGCTGGTTTTCTGCTCCATGCACTTTTTTATTGAATCCCCAAGCTTTTTATCAACATTTTCAGTTATCCATTTAAGAAGATTGTCTGGAGCGATGTCAGTTTCTTTTCCAAATCTTTCAAGTAATTTGGGTATGAAAACTTTCTTTGATTTCTTAACTATTATGTTTGATTGAAGAAACTCCCTTTTTGCTAATTCCAGCTCCTCTTTGATGCTTGATGGTGTGTAGACTTTTAACTGCCAAAAGGGTGAATGATGAGAAGATTGGAGGCGGCAATTGTTGCAATTTTCATGGACCGATTAATTAATGCAAGTTAAACCAGTCATCATTCATGTTTTTTTTTTTTGCCTATTTAGTTTTCAAGACGCACAAGTCAAGATTGTAGATTTTAGACAGAGGAAAGATATAAGAGAATCAGAAACTTACGACAGGATCAGATGAAGTTCCCGTACAAAGGGCAAAACACAAAAGGGGTTGGTAATGCTCGAGACCAAACTTCGTACTGATGCGTTGTCTTTCTTCTCCAGATTTTTTCCACAATGCAGTCGAGAGGATAGTCTCCAGCCACTAATATTTATTTGTTCAGATGAACCAAATTAATGTCAAAGTTGGAAATTACTTGTCAGTTTTATAACAAACAATGGCTATTAGCAAGCAATATAGCATCCATGAAATCTATTTATATCACCTTTTACAAAGGGGGTGTTACGTATTGTACGAACAATCAAATCATTTCTTTAATTCATGTCTTACATCAAAATATTGTGATTTCTATAAAACAGTGGGTTTTCCATATTCATGCAGGTAAAATGATTATGAACTGCTTTAACATCGCTTAATTTCTATACAGACAAGGAAAAGAAGAGAATGAGTAGAACACGTCCCTGGCTTTCTATAAACAAGTTTATTCTAATTTATTTGATATGTTGTTAAAAGGGCAACAAGAAAGTGTTTAGCAGAGTTACAACACCATAAGACCATTCATATTTCTAGTTTGATTGTAGTGTGACACGAAATGTAACACAAGGATGTCTACTCACCATAGCCCATAGGCATCATCATTAGTCTATGACGTATGAACTATTGGTAACCAAAAGAAAGTTAAGTTCAAGAATAGTATGGAGTAAAAAAGGAGAGAAAAATACAAGGTTTCTTGTAGCATGCAGAACGTGTTAGCTTCAAGAAAAACCATATATATTCAATAGATAATGGACTATTCTATCAAACAAATATTTTTAGTTGCATAATATTGGAATATAACATACAAATTGGTTTATTGGGATAGGTAGTAAAACTGTGGTTTGTTAGTCCAAATCCATGTCTCTTTGGATCAATCATTGTTGGAGAACCGCAGTAAAATAGTACTACTAAACTAGTATTCAAATATCCATGAACTGATGAAGAAAGAAGTAGTACCTTTCCAACCCTAGGAGTACGGAACCTAAATATTGACTGCTCAATAGCATTTGCACTTATTATATGGCCACCAATTTTGTAAGCAGCCTACACTACACAGAGAAAAACATACATTATAAAAAGAAGACTTCAAGACAAAGCTTTGATCCTACCTCTAATCAGAATATCAGAGACAGAATTTGAAACAAAGTCAACTCAACGTGTATGCTCCACACAATAAATAAAATAGTAGTTTACTAATAAGGAATTACACTACCTTGTGAAATAAGGCTAACCTTCTCAGAGAGCTGTGAGGTATCCCATATGCCAAATATGCCTGCACAACCAAAATCAAAATGTCTTGATAAATGTGTGCGTTTGAATCAGAATATACCATATATGATCATGGGTACGTGATCTTACATGCATAATCATGGAATTATACATATTGATCCAGAATGCAGTCTTGGCATTTGTTTCCAGTTTGCTCAAATTCAACTTCTCTAGTTGCTCCACTAGAAGTCTGAATAAGAAAAAACGCACAAACTTTACCTCTGTGATGAAAACAAGTTGATGCTCCAACATTAAATTCAGATGCCCACTGATAAATGTCACAATTTTGACTCACCATTTTATGAATGCTTTGAATTGGGTTGTATTTTATCTTAAAAGGGTTATATAAAGAAATTAAGCTAAGGGGTGAACATGTCAAATGGTTACCTCCTATTTATACATATAGATCGTTTTTTTAACGGCAGATTTAAGTCATAAATGTTAATTTGTTATAATATTGTTTTTGAAATCAAACTCAATACGTTAATTAATACTAAAGAAACTTTAAGAATAAACAAAAACTGTTTGCAGGTTAACCCAAACCATCCCGGCCTGTTTTGGCCCGTTTCAACCTGAACATGTTACTCAACCGTCCATCTTTCCTCCTCTACCATATACCTAAATGACAAGATTATTACTTTTATCTTCTTACATAGCTTTCACAATGTTATTCCAAGGACTTGCCTATAATTATTTATGGCATAAGATGCACGAGAAAAATTATTCTTATCAGTTGATATCCAAGATATTTCAACCCTTGATTTGGAATCCTCTCCACTGGCACGTCGAGGAAGGACTAATTTGGTGGACAGTTTACACAATGAAGATGATTTCTTTGGTTCTGAGTTGGTAGATGATGAACTGCGAAGCCAGCAATATGCCGCAGCCATACATTTTACCATCTCTTCTGATAATCTGCTGGGGCACTCGTAAAGATGCTCCTTTAAAGTTAACTGTATCGAAGGTTTCTTCATTGATCCCTTTCTCTGTAATAAGGTACATAGATTAATAGTTAGATAATTAGAAGTTAAACTAGAACATACATTGGAGCACAGAAGTTGGCAATTTCAACCCTTAAGTAAGCAAGTCGACAATTATCGAAAGTGAACTTTTAGCGCATAAAACCTCTCAAATCATTCGTCAAAAATAATGTGATTGTTGACAGAATAAACTTTTGTAAAATCATATTTTACATGCTATTTATTAGAAAATAAAATTTTGGATTGAAATTGTCCAGGTCAACCCAAATTGCCTGGAACCTAGACATCACCAATTATAAAATGTTACCCCAATAACCCTACCCACCTAATCTGCCTATTCAGTTGATTGTAATAAAAAGTTAAGATTTTTTTTACATCATCTAATGATCCTAATGCCAGTTTCTAACCCAGTCTGTGAACCTATTGGTAGCGAGTTGAAGATTCGATACTAACAGGGTTCGTGTAGTTGTTTACTCTTTCCATTTATAAAAAAAAAAACACTGTAATATGCTAATAGCCAAATATTGTAAGACGGTTAAGGTGGTTGTGCCATTAAGCAAGCAACGAAACATTATCTAGCAAATATAAATCCATGAATCATATCATTTGCAAATAAAAAATTAATCATTGTTCAAAATGATCGTGGTCAACCATGATTATAAAACTACGCATACCTTAATATCATCTGAACTAGCTTCAAAACATTTATTAGCTTTGCAATTGAATAGTGAGGAATGCCGCGTCTTAGAGTGTAACAAGTTTCCTTTACGTGGGGTAGATAGAGCATGTAAGTTCCGAAAAGGAAAACGATTTGAAGAACAAAAGGTGCTTGAAATAACAGTCGGATGCTTCCTCGATTCCTTCTTTGCATGTGCAGGAGATGTGGGGACTGAACTTTGTTGAGAAGATGGCCGACTAACGCATTGTTCAAAAATAGTCCTGTATAGAGTGAGGACATGCTGCTCACGGTTCACGACCTCTTCCTCAAGTAATTCAATCTCAGCAATCAACTCCTTTGTCTAAACAAACCAAACGATTTGGTGTTAGTATTTGAGGTGCTTATGTCATTCACAACAGATAATTTCAGAAAATAGAAAGAAGATTCTGTTACTTATAAAGGCAGTTGTTTTTTCGATTGAAAGTGTGCTCAGTCCCATCAAGAGTGCATTTGTAGAATGCATAAAGTGTTTTTATATATATATTAAGCTTCACATTTGTGCTTTTTTAGACTTTTAGTTAACTTCTACTCCATAATATACATCCTTATGATATATTAATGTATTCTATCAAATATTCAATAGACAACTATAGATTAGTTTAGACAAGAATATATCATTACAAAGAGCCTATCAATACCTTGAATATGAGATCTGAATATGTTATTATTTATATGAAAGTCTTATCACAAAATATTTTTGAAGCATCTGTTAAAAAAACTAACTTGAGCCTTAGACGAAAGAAAAATAAATATTAAATATGGTTATTTTCTTGTTGAGTTTTCTTTTCTTCACATACATTTGA
This sequence comes from Pseudognaphalium luteoalbum, assembly GCA_963422505.1. NCBI lineage: Eukaryota > Viridiplantae > Streptophyta > Magnoliopsida > Asterales > Asteraceae > Pseudognaphalium > Pseudognaphalium luteoalbum. Next base: position 11,889,521 of record OY730192.1, on the reverse strand, counting down.
AGATGTACACCAGTCAGTCACCTGATTTGCAGAATGCCTATGCCCAGGGGATAAAGTGCTAGAAGTTCTTCCCAATGCTCTCTCAAGCAACATCCGTACTGATTTCTCTTGCTGCAATCGCAATTGCAGTTGCTTAATCTGCAATTCAAGTGTTTGTTGTAATTTATGCTCAGTCACATACTCACATATTGATCTAAAAGTAATACACTTATGGTGTGCTTACATCCTTTTCCAATGAATCTCTTTGTTTCGATTCGACATCTGTGTCCTTATTACTGCAATATTCACGAATAGGAGAAGATGTGCTGGTACTCCTAGCTTCAGAACACTATATCAGAGTTTAGGAAAAAATGCGACATTAATTAATAATACTATCCGTTGTTAACTAGATATAAGATCAAAGTAGCAGAACATATCTAAAATGCAGCATGTAGAGGTGCATTTCGTTGCAGAATTTATATACCTAGAGAACTGCTGAAAATTCTTATAGCAATTGCATTAAAATTTCACCTTCCTTTATAAAGCATGTGGGGTTTTACAAATCTAAAAGAACAGTTGAAAAAAAAAATGAATTTCAAAAGTGTAGTTAGAATATTGGAAAATGGATTTTCTTTTTCAATGACAATTTTTTCCAAAAAAAAAAAAAACTCCAATTTGAACACGCTTACTGTTTTTCAAGTTTTCTTGAATTTCTTCTGAAAAACTCATTCATTTTTCTGAAACTAAATGCATGCTAAAGCCTAAAGATTTGGAAATCAAAGTAATGCCATCTTACAGCTAATTTATTCCATTCTTCTCTAGGATGTGAAGCTCCACCAGCTTTCAAGATATGATTACTCTCAGAACCAGAAGCACTGAAAAAATCAACAAAATAAATTATTGAATTTGATTGTTTTGTTAGCAAAATTGCTTCTTAAAATGGTATATGCTAAAAATGAAGCCAGCAGATAATATATGAGATCAAAATTAGTGAGTGTCACTGTAACATTCAAAAGATAAGCCAAACTTGTTGAACAAGATCAAATGATTGACATCATGTTAACAAAATTTACCTCTTAGAACGCTTGTGTTGTCCATGAACATGTGGTGTATGTTCATCATTACCTACATATTCCATTCTCGTGTTTATTTCTTTCATCCAGAACTTAAAGCATATAGGGTTCTTCTTTAATGCAATATACAATGCAATTGAATGTACTGTATGTATATTCAAACCGGGTTGGAACAACGGATAACGACACGGTATTACTCATTTGTAAAAGACTGTCACAAAAGTCAGGCCACCAAACCACTTTATTTTTTTGAATAAGAAAGAATTTGTATATATAGTCTTACTATAGGGTTTATATGTGTAATCTCCTATGGTTATCCAACTTCTTAAATGTCTTTGTAGCAGATACATGGAAAGAACCCATAAATCTAAACATGTCATTTTACAAGTGTCTTAGAACACTTGTATGCACAAATTAACATTAGAAAGATATATCATTGTAAGAATCCCACCAAAATGTAACAAAAGTTCACCAAAATATCATGAATAAAACAAAAAAAATTATTATCTTTAAAAGTGTTAAACTTTTATTCCCTTACCTATGTATGTAGATGACCTTATAATCTTCTATAGCACATAAAATGGTGGTGCCACATCACTAGTTTAAGTGTTATGATAAAGTCACTTAGTTTATTGGTAAAATATATATTCGATATATCAAAAAGTAAATAAAATTATATCGTTTAATGAGGATCAAGTCCACCACGATACAGACTTGAACAAGTAAAGCTCTTTTAAGTAGACTGACGTAGCCCCTAAATATTGTTTGTAGTTGTCCTAGCCTCAAAAACTACTATACCACTAGGTTAAATTTAGGTGTAATTAGCAATGCATTCTAATTTCTTATCTCTATCTATGTAACTCCTGCAATTATTTCATTTTTATAGCATCACTATCAAACAAGCAAACTCATAATTTGAAAACAAATGATGTAAATTCACGCACCTAACTGTACGAATTTTGTGATTGTACCAGCAATTGTAAGTAAACGATGATATGATATCGACTAAAAACAACGAAAAATGAAATAATTAAATAGCGTCAGGCAGTAATAATTAAGATGGCGAACGTTAGGATAATAAATTCAACGGAAGCATGTAGTGAGGAATTAGGTGTAATCTGTACATCATCATATAGCGTGCTCATTATTAATTAATTTGAATAAAAATGATGAAAGGACTGGAAATTGCAGTAAATGAATCTATATCTATAAACACTAAAATTGAGATTTGGTTAACCTGTAGCTGCTGCGGTAGCTGATACTGTACACGAATTGAATTGTGTCCCGATTGAGTTGTTGATAACATTGAATGATACAATTTATTACGACTGGACTGGTTTTACCTTACATGCGGATTGAATCTTTCGTTCTTCCTTCCTCACGCGCGCAACCAACCATTTTTCAGTTTATATTTAGGAAAATGATTTACTCCGTTTTAAAATATAAATATACACTTTACCATTTATATGGTTTATATGCAGAGGATAACTATTAAAAAATTATTAAACTTCACATATTACTATTGTTTATTACTTTAAATAAAATTCCAATAAAACATATTTTTGACAGTTTTTTGACACGAAAAGAGTATTATTTTTGTTTTTTGGTTATAATTTAAGCTCTTGGTTTCAACATACATACTTATAAATAAGAGCACAAGGGTGACAGGGCGAAAAATAGACGCTCACATTCACCACTGCTCAGGTGTATCGCTACTCATCGATGTTCAATTATGACGAGTGGAATTAAATATTGCGTTCAACAACTATTTTTTGTATGTTTTCTTTTAGTTGATTTGTTCAAAACTATCATTGTCGACCCTTTGAAACTCACAGTTTAATATTGAACCACTCAATACTACGATTTTCGCTCGTCATCCTTACAATTAAATAATGTCTATGTATTCTCAACATTTTATTACATTTTATATTTATAATGAATAGTAGTTCATACACCATCATTTTTTATTTATACACCACTTTTTTACTTTACAATATTATACAATGCAATATTATAAAGTATATTTGGAGATGTATTAATAAAAATGGTGGTGTACAAATCATCATCCATTTGTAATTGCTATAATTGCAATTTATTAGATTGCTACATAAATGGGTTAAATATGTCTTTAAATTGGTCTAAATTTAAGGAAATGTAGTTCAAATTTCTTTTTTTTTTTTCATTTTTTTCATTTCTTTTTTTTTTGAGAAAGCTTAATAGGGTTTAATAAGACTTTCTTTTAAATTAGATTAAATTAATATCATATATTATGCAACATATAACTATATTCTAGAAAATTTGACGTGTATAATTTTGTCTTGTTACAATTTAAAACATAACATATATACAGTATAAAGCATGACAACCAGTCCCTCTTAGCTCTTACCTAATCCAGTTTTAAAAAGGTGTCATCCTAATCTTCAATCCTAATTTGCAAACGAAACATCATATCATATTTTAATATCTATAGTTTCTTATTCGGTTGTATTAAATTTTGGTCATCAAAACAAGTCGTCATACTGACATATATTATTTGTGGGTACCGGATAGGATAAATTATAAATTGAAAACGAACAATTGAGTAATATTAAATTATAGATATAATTATCAAAAAAATTAATAATGTAAACCAACTATTGAATTCATCATATTTTTGCAATATGCCACAAGACACATCATAAATTTTTCGAAATTCAAAATAACATTTTGATAAAAATATGATGAAAATGATACTTGAATATCATTATTGATAGAGTAAATTATGTCATTAGTTCCTGAGGTGAGGTATGCATGTTATTTCACTTCAAGTTCATGGGTAATTTTTTTTGCGGTCCCAGTCCCTCGACCCGAGTTTATGTTTCACTCCCGATCTCTAACTCTAACGTCGGTTAATTTTTTTTGTTAAGTCATCTAACTTGCGCGGTACAAAAGGCAAAAAGGGCTTTTCATGGGCTTCAAAAATGTAGGTGGCTATTCAAAGAATGAAAAAAGGGTTTAGAATAGACGTAAAAGTTATTTTCGCCCTCTTGTGCCACAACACATTGACTGAATTAACGGGTAAAATTGACCGACGTTAAGGGTCAAGGACTGGGAAAGAAACATAAACTTGGGTCGAGGGACTGGGATCGCAAAAAAAAATGACCCAGTGAATGGGATTGAAATAACGTGTATACCACAAGGACTGGGAACGTAATTTACTTTTATTGATAATTTTATAATCGTTAAAGTCTAATATACAAAATACGTCTATAATTTATTTCTGGTAAACACAATTTGCCATTTTATTTACAGTACTAGTGTATTACAATTGCTATTTTACACAACGTGAGGCTTTCCAGACACCTTTTTTGCCCAACTCTTTATTACGAGTAGGCAGTAGATTTTTTTTCTTACATGCTTATGATTTCGATTAACTATACGATTTTTTATTTTTTTCTAAATCATCCCATTATATTTTTCATCTTTCCTTGTTATACCAACACCAAAAAGATTATTTATTCATTTTCTATAAACAATGTGAAGCTTAGAGAAGATGGTTTGTAATGTCATAGACACAACTTTCCCCTCCTAAATTTCCTTAACTACTTCATTTATATTGTAATCCCATTCAAATATAAATCGGTTGAGTATGATAATGACAAGTAGCACATACTTTTTTATTTTCTCTATAATTTATTTGACTATTATGTAAAGTATGTCACAGTAAAAAATCTTTCGAAGTATATGCACGTGATTAATTGAGAAAAGTATGAACCATATGTACTGATTAAGGAAAAATCTATAAGCGGATGATGATTCATTACTCATTAGTCATTACAATCCTATTAGACATGGGAGTCATATTCGAATAAAACCTATTTGACATGTTGACAAAAGTACATGAATGATATCAATTAAGAGAAAAGTTCAAAAAAGAATGGTAAAAAAATGAAGAATGGAAGAGCTAATAGGATTGCTCTATTTAAAAAAACTCATTTTCATTTTTTTTTAAAGTTAAATATCTCACAAACCGTATATCTATAAATTATAAAAATGACATATTCGAAATCAGCGTTTTTTCTCTCTTCGATTCTAGATCGAACAAGATATATTTTAGACAAAGTTTTTTTTTTCATTTTTATTAGCTTTTAATGTGAAATCACATGTGATTTAACACTAAAAAAATCACACCGGCTTATATCTCCGATTGAACTTTAAATTTAAATCATTGATGATTTAAAGAGATTAAAACATGAAAAACTAAGTTGTAATCACATGTGACAAAATATCAAAGTATCAATCATATGTGATTAAAGAGTAATAAAATACGAATTTTGAAATCATTGGCTATAATTATATAATTAAGTAAAAATCAAGTTGAAATCATACATGAATTATCATATATCATTAAATTTCTCATCAAATATCATTTAGATGAAAATCATATGTGATTATATACAAAATCATATATAATTATATAACAAATAACTTGTGATTAAATGTACAAATAACAATCACATGTGATTTTTAATTAAAAAAATGTAATTTTTTATTTTTTATTTATAACTATTAATATTGATGAATATTAAGTTGTAATCACGTGTTAAATAACATATACCATGAATAAATAATCGTGAACAAAATTTTTATTTTTCATCATGAATCACATGTGATTATATTGTAGAATTGAGTAAAAAAATGAAGAAGAAAAAATTCGTCGAAATTATAGCATATGACATTTTTAATTGAAGAAAAAAAGACGTTGGTTCCAAATATATAATTTATGAACTTACGCTTTGTGAAATAATTAACCATGAATTTTGTAAAGAAATAAAGTAACTCTATTGATTCTCTCATTCTCTATTTTTTTGCATTCTTAAAAGAACTCACTTCTATCAATTGATTGCTTAACAAGCATATGTAAAAAGAATAATCGATATTCTGACGTCTCTCATCGATAAATTTCGTATCCAATATAAAAGATGTTAATTATATGTAGCTAAAAGGGTAACACATATGTGTAATTTACAGTATAAGTGTGAAAATAATGTATGATTTCATTGATTTGCGAGAAAGAGATTCTATGTTTGAAGCAACATTTATGATTTCACTAAGTATTAGTACAATTTTACAACGGGAAGATGTAATGATGTATAAAAATTTCTATATCGTTTTATTACCGATGTTTCAAGTGTTATACTATTATTACATTTATATGTATATTTACAAACTTAATTTCATATTTAATATTTAATATTTAATATATGGTTGTTATTATTATAAAAGTAAATAAATATTTTCCTAGCCGTCGCATCTAACTTTATTTGATTTTTAAAAAACTAAAGATGAGGTGAGTCATCCCTTCAATCATTTGAAGCACACTTCAATTAACTATTCCACAACACATAAGCTTATCTTCATAGCCTTATTTAATCTTCATTTATTATTTTTAACTTTCCATTTGATTATGTTTAATTATTCAGTTTCTTGTCTCCACTCATAATCAAGAAAATATTTCAAATATTAGGCCGGTGGGTTGGCGCCAATGAATGGTCATGACTAACCCCTTTGGGCCCCGGTCGGTGCCTCCAAAACATTCTCTATACATAGAATTCATATAACCACTATATTAATTGATACCAAAATAATTAAATTAAACTAACATGTTCTTTATGTAATTTTTGGATACATGTAACTTTTCAAATTGGGCACTATATAAACCTTTGTTGTAACACTAGAAACTCACAACTCAATTCACAAGTTTTAAGCAAGTCATCATCAACTCCATTTGACCTTTTAAGCTTAAAGTTTCAATCTTAAAAACTCTAAAAATGGTGAAGTTGGCATTTGGTGATTTTGGTGACTCATTTAGCGTCGGCTCACTTAAGTCGTACTTGGCCGAGTTCATCGCTACACTTCTTTTTGTCTTTGCTGGTGTCGGGTCAGCTGTCGCTTTTGGTAAAAAAAAATTTTCATGCGCACTTCTCGAATGATTTGTTTCATGTAACCTAAATAAGTTGTACTTGGTGTATATATTTACCCGGTTGACTAAAAATGTCCGTAATTTATACATGTAGTTACTACTTTCGTTAACTAATACGAATAAAGTTAATTAAGGTACAATCCATTATGTGACATGCTATGTCTTCGAACTTTGCAGGTAAGCTTACATCCGATGCTGCATTAGACCCTGCTGGTCTAGTAGCCGTTGCAGTGGCTCATGCTTTTGCACTGTTTGTTGGAGTCTCGATTGCAGCCAACATCTCAGGTGGCCATTTAAATCCAGCTGTCACCTTCGGATTGGCTATTGGCGGCAACATCACCATCCTAACCGGCTTATTTTATTGGATAGCCCAATTGCTTGGTGCCACTGCTGCTTCTTTCCTTCTCCAGTTTGTCACTGGTGGCTTGGTACAACTCCTTTTCTTCCTTATCAACTTTAGTCATGTTTTATTTCATTTTTTTTTTTCCTTTTAACTAACTTAAGTATAAATTTGATAGGCTGTTCCAACCCATGGAGTCGCTGATGGCATGAATGCTATTCAAGGAGTCGTGTTTGAGATCATCATAACATTCGCTTTAGTCTACACAGTTTACGCAACCGCAGCTGACCCAAAGAAGGGCTCACTCGGAACCATTGCACCTATTGCAATTGGTTTCATTGTTGGAGCTAACATCTTGGCTGCTGGCCCATTCAGCGGTGGTTCAATGAACCCTGCCCGATCATTCGGACCAGCCGTGGCTAGTGGAGACTTCTCACAGAACTGGATTTACTGGGTTGGACCACTTATCGGCGGTGGTCTAGCTGGATTTATCTACGGTGATGTATTCATTGGGTCATATGCTCCACTCCCAGCCTCTGAAGACTACGCTTAAGAAGTTTAATACCTTTATCAAATGTGTTTCATGTTTCTTTCAGGGGTGATTTTGTTATATTCCTTTCATTTAGGGATCAATTTGAGAATTGTGGAAGGTAAAGGGTGAAATTTGATGAGATGCTATGTATCTCATTCATATCTGACCATCCCATAATCTCAAATTTGTGTTTTTATCTTCCTTTGGTAAATTCTCAGCTTGTAATCTTGAGATGTGAATAAGATGTGATTATATCTCCTTTTGAACCTTCAATTTTTGCATCACGTCAGTTTCAAAATCACATTAGTTTAAGGTTATTTATAATTAAATTCAGAAATCAATTATACGTAATCCATACTGTACCAAATCATCAACAGTGCAATTAGCCAAACTTTTTCAGGCATTATTATTAACAGTTTTAATATTAAAATTATAAAAAACTTCTACCACATACAGACAGACATGCGGAGACAAACATGCACACACACAGATCAGATCACTAAACAATCCAATCCTGCAATATTAATAATAAATACTTCTAAGTTCAAACTAGTTCTGGGTTTTGACAGGCAAATGGTTCCAAAATTAATAAACGATTAATAACTAATAATACTTTTGTCTTTTTACTTTTCATATTTATAAATAACTAATTTGTTAAAAATTATTACAAAAAGTATATCACTGGAAAACGATACTCTTAACTTCATTCAATAGAATGATTTATACAGTTTTATGCATTTTGAATACACTTTGAGTAATCGTCAACCCATTTGACCCGTTATAGGCTTATAGCTAAACTTTTATACCCTTTCATTTGAGTATTTGACCCTTTAGAGATAAAATATAACCCAAATAAACCCATTTACTTGTATATGGGTCGAATCCCCAACGCCACTTATGCCACTTGAGTCAACTTAAAACACAGTCACCTAATAAAGGGTTGATCAGAACAAGAATTCACCAGGAATCTACATGAAATCTGAAGCAGATATCCACACTGCACTTTAATCACCCTGTGTGCCATTTGCTTCAAAGAAAGGTTCCCAACAAGCATACCAAAATTCTTCACAAAACATCCATGAAACTAAGTTTGAACCATCAATTTGAATATTGCAGAAACCATATACATATGAAGCTCTGAATGTTTATATATGGAAATTGAAATACAAAAATGTTTCCAGATGTAACATCAAGTAACCAAGAATCGAAATTAATGAGGTAATAAGGTCGTAGAAACTTTCAACTTACCCTTTTCCTTTACATCAAAATACCACTGTCCTATTCTCTTCATATGGTAGAACACGCAACTCACAGTAGGATTTTAATGCTTTTAAAAGGCATTGTTTCTCAAGATTCTCTGATTTCTGCACAAAACTCAGCATATTATCCTTATGTGACACTCGTTCAACCTGAAAAGTCATAATCAAAATAAAAGTTACATTAACTCTTAATATTTTGGTGTCAGGTTATCAACTGGAGTCAGAAAAGAAACTGTAGCCAACACAATTGTTCGGCTACCACCTTAAGTAACTCTCTCAGTTACTTGGGATACATTATGTCACAAAACTAGAGGTGGTAATTTCGATTCATTTACTTGTGAATCGATCGATTTGGGTTATATTTCATCTCCAAATGTTCAAACGGGTAGAAAAATATAGTCAAAAAGAAAACGTATTGAAAACCGTAGATAGAACAAGGTAGTTATAACCAAAAAAATACCATTTGTTCAATGATTGGCCCATCATCAAGTTCCTCTGTCACAAAGTGGCTTGTAGCACCAATCAATTTAACACCAGCATTGAAAGCCTGCCACACACCAGTATAAGATTATGTTTCATATTTTTCCATATCTCGTATGATTAAATATGCTAAGAAAGAAAGAAGGATGGAATACGAACTTGTCTAGAAGGATTCCCACCCTTAAAGGATGGCAATAAGCCATGATGAATGTTGATGATATCTTTCGCATAACTATTTAAAAAGGTTTTGGATAAAACCTGGTTACAATAATATAATGCTCGTTAGAACAGTTACTCCACTAACATTATCAATTCCAAGTTATTTTAGCTGTGGCTTTGACACCACCTTTGGTGGGCCACTATTCCACGGAGACCAAACCCTCCGCCACACAGACTTGGTCAGGTAAAGCTCCCCCTAAGGAGACTGGCGTGGGCCCTAACCAATATTTATATGTTGTGCACTTGTTCATAAGAAGAAAACATAGAATAGAAGTTCAATGACCATGGATCGAGTTAAAATTTATGCATAGTAAAAGTGTACCTATTAACTAACTCAACTAAGTTATTCGAGTTACCTGCATATATCTAGCAAGGACTAGAAAGTCTGTATCTCGAACCAATTGCAGTATATCATCTTCTCTTCTGTTTTCGTTCGATGTGGACAGATAGTGATATGGTATTTCATGCCTTTCAAGAAACCGAGCCACATGGGAGTTGGGAAGCCGATCATGATTACTATTCAAATAAACTTTTATCAATAAGCATATTCAATAAACTAATACGAACGAACGAACACCCATACTTCACCTGATGATACAACTTATATCAATTGGAAGTTTCCCATCTTGCCATGCAAGCAACAAATCAACAAGACAGTGGTCCTGCAGAAGAGCAATAACCATATATAAAAGGTTTAGGTAAACAGTCAACAGTAGAGGTGGCAAGAGGGGGAAGGGTCCCAACGGGTCATATAAGGGTTTGGGTTAAATGGCTGGGTCTGGTTGACCCGCAAACACTTTTTGTCCATTATTCAGAGTTTTTTTTATAAGTAATTAATGTGTTATTTAGCAAATTCATTTATTAAAATGGTAATATAAATTTTCGAATAAAGCAATTAAGGAGTTTCATGCATAAAAAACTATATTTTGAGACTTTCAACCCGTTTGGCCCATTTGACTTATTCCCATTTTAACTAGATTGTAAGATTTGGCCCATTTGGGATAACATACAACCCATATCAACCCAATGATAAGATGGGTCAAAAATTGCCACCTCTGGTACTCAACAGTAAAAACAACACTGGTACTATTTAGATAGTAAAGACTTGTGCAAGACCTGCTTAGAAGCGAGAACTGCAATTTTATATTTGGGATCTACAGATGGCACCCGAACAACAGATTTATAAGCCTTGAATTTCTTTGATAAGTTAAGAATGTCCTCGTCCATTTGTGCCCGTGGCCATTTATTAGGATCGAAGACAAATTCACTGTAGGTTGGAAAAAAGTTTCACCTTCAAGTTATGGAATGCAAACATCAATCACTTGTACCCAATGGGAAGAAATGTCCTGAACTGTAATTGACGTTTACTAATAACTATATCTGGTATTATATCAGCAAGAAAATAGAGAACCGACTCCAAATACTTCGTTCATGATGGCAAAGATTGTTAGAAAATCAAGTTTTACATAAAACGATAAACATCATCGTGTTGAATCAGTGAATAGTGAAAGCATTTCAATTACAAACCAAAGTAAATAAATTTAATATACGTGAAATATGAAAACATATGTCTGTGATGAGATAAGGGGGTGACCTTCTCGAATAGAATACATTTTTGTTTTGAGGTACAAATACATCAGCTTCCAATATGTTCCCACCTCTTGATGCAATAATTTCGGATATCTTGGCCACAATTCCAACACTATCCTATCAGTATATAGTATGGTTAATACAGTTATCTCTCGGTATTTCTAAAGATGAATAAGGAAATAATACATCAATATCTCCAAAGAACAGCTACATGATTTACTTTGGGATCAGATAGGATAGTTTCTCGAATTTTATCAATATTCTAGATTCCACAGTATTCCGAGGACTAAATGATAGCTACATTAAACTTTTTAACAAGAGAGTGAACTTCATTTAAAATCAAGATGATCATAATTTATACGTGAAAATAAAGAAAAACTTAATGGCCGTTCCACAGAGCCGAAATATTGCAAAACAAACCATCATAATCACTGGCAAGCAAAAACTATAGTTTCAGAAATATGTACAATCGTTAACAAAAATCGACAACATTAATGAAAGTCACATTTTGAACCATACAATATCATCTATCTAATCATAACTAATATTAAATCCTGTAAGTAAATGTAAATACCTTTAACACTCCAACATATGTAGCTCTAGATTCCTTTTTTCATACACTTATTAATAACATGCACAAAAGAATGAAATACTCATAACTATCATTAACTCAGTAACTAAAACCTGATTATATTTTCATTGTTCATAGTCACAAACGTTGAACATATATAAAAATTTTCAGCATATATCTCCGTATGTTACTCTAACAAATGTTCAGTTTTGGTGTATATCACATGAAAACGCAAGTTATTGATGTCATTGATACGAAATAGGAACAATCACAATCGATTACTTTTGAGCATTACAGCGATTAGTATTATATAAAAGATACTGTGAATAAAAAACTTACAGGGCAATATAAAACATGGAGTCCGTGAGAGAGAGGGGGAGATTGCGCAGGGAGAGTATTAAGCCATCGATTTGTGGATCTAGAAACCCTAGCAGGAGTAGGAGATAACAATAATAATGATATTTTTCGAACAATACTCATTTGCTGTTTTCTTTCTTTTTAACTCAAAAAAAAGTTGGGAAATTATAGGTGGTAGATGTGTATCTGATCTCAGTAGTGGTTGATCCACTACTGAAAAAAGGTGGGTGTTTCTTCGTCTTGGAGATACGACGTCGTTCCGGAGAAGCTATATTTTTCACTCCGAATCCTTCAACTTTAACATTTCATGTTAATGCCCCACTTTTGATAAGCATGATGCTACTTGCACAAAATGAATAACGTTTTCTTAACTAATGTTATATCCGTCCCAAATTAACTGGGGTAAGGTTTTGAGGAGAAAGGATTCAATTTTCAAATGAGGATAATGAGAAGTAGACCGCATGCACTACATTTAAAATAAAATTTTCTCTCATATTTACTGCGTTTTACCAACGGATTACTACTACATTTTAACAAATACTGCATTTTACACCTATAAATTTTACTGCATTTTAATGACACTGAATTTTAAACCTTCAAATTTGTTCTTGAAATGCGGTAAATTTAGTCTGCTCCTCCTTCTACTCGTTTGAGCTCTTCTCCTATAATCCTTAATTAATTATTAATTGTCCAGTTTTGACTTTTTAATATTTTCTTTTACAAATTTGACTTTAATTATTTTTATTCTTGTAATATAATATTTATACCAATGAAAATACATTTAAAACCAATCTTTTTATATATATTGCATCAAATATTACATAACAAAAACATTTAAAGTCAAAGTTGAATAATGAATACTTCATAAATTCAAAATTGTACGATAATTTTATAATAGAGGTAGTATAAAATAAAAGCATCGATCGAGATCATATATTGCACACAACGCTTGGTAATGGAAAACATAACAATATCAAACGCAACTTAAACAATAATAGCAAATGCAAACTAGTCAAAGTATATATCTAACTCTAGTTTTGAACCAAACTCGAAACAAGTCGTGTTTGAAATATTATATAACTATAACTTAACAGAGAGACTTATGACCTAGCGATACATGATCATATGAGGAACTCTTTAGCTGATAAGTTGTGAGATAATACAATTTTAAAGTCGATATGTATATAACATGTACGGTGATACACATAGCATGTTAATATGTGTATGTTGCCAGTTGCCCTCTGAAAATCAAACTTTGAATGCGCTTTAGTATTAATATACTTTCTGTGATTAGATCTGAAGATTATAGCTGGAGCCTAGAGATTGTAGTGACTTAAAATTATTTCATATTTAATCTTTAATATATATATATATAAGGAATACCATGGAGGATTTTGAGCCCTTGATTAGAGTTCCTAATTAGCAATTAACAGTCTAGACTAATACATTATAATTACACTTAACACCCCTAATTATTTTGTAGAAAACTAAACTAAAAGTGTGGCTATAATAAATAAAAAAACACCCAGCCAAACCATCTATAACAAGGAGTAATAAAAAAAATCCGGCCAAAACCCTAGAACCCTATTCCCCTCTTTCAATCGCTCATTCGTGGGTGTTTTGGGAAGCTTATTTTTGAAGCTTATTGGCTTATTTTTACACAACAAGCTTCAATTCAAGTGTTTGGAAGAGCTTATTTGTGAAGCTTATATGTCTATATTACACGGGATCAAAATAAGCTAGGATTTTCTAGCTTATTTGCTTATAAGCAATAAGCAATAAGTTAAAAAAATAAGCTCCCCAAACACCCCCTTCATCTAAATTTTACTTAACATTAAACTACTTATACTTATATTATGGTTGCAGTTCACTTTATTAAAATGAAATGGATTCCAATTCATTTTATTTGAACTTATATTATGCCTATAGTTCACTTGCGGTTACAAATATATATAACAATGAAATATACATTAAAATTTTTAAGAAGACCGCGTTGTCAGTAAACTAGTTTACTTAAAGCATAGTTTAGTTTGTGATCTATGGTATAAAATAATAACATTCAACCCCTTCGAAGAGAAGTAAAAAATAAGTTGCTTAAATTTTATTCTGCTGTCAAATTAATCAAAATCACGGAGCAATCCCAAACACCCAATCGTGAATCCTTCCTTGTACAGTTCAGATATTCTCTCCAACAATGCCTGTAAGTCCTCTCTCAGTTCACTCTCTAACTAGATCTAGGGTTTATACTATACTCTTTACTCACGCAAACATTTAATTAATATTAATATCTCAATTAAAACATCAATTATTATTCGATGATCTATAACCATTATATATGCATAAACACCGATTTACATCTAATTGAATACTTTAGGTCGAAATTGAATCACAGTTTTCGATTTGATTGCAGATGCACCAGTTGATTTCGGAGGTTGAACCACCGAGTCCAGTTAGATACTTGATCGGATCAGCGATTATGATGATCGGCGTTGTTTTGCCCCTTGGTTATATGATGTTTCGAAATAAACGTGTTCCGTCGAATTCATCTTTCGCTAAACAGACGTAGGTGTGCTCTCCTTTTAATTCACTTTTTTTGTAGGTTATAGAGTTAAGATTATGAATTGTTAGTAAATACTCTATATATTGTTGGTTTTTAGAAGTGTTTGTGTTATTGTTTGGAAATGCAATTGAAACGAGTGCGAGTTTACAATGTGAGTTTATTTTGCTTGGTTATACATGGAATTGCTTAGGGTTTGCACTCTCTCTCTCTCTCTCTCTCTCTCTCTATATATATATATATATATATATATATATATATATATGAATTTGTGTATTGGTATAATGTTACGTTTGTTTAGTGTAATATAGATGGAATTGCTTAGGGTTCCTTTGGTTCCAGTTATATCGATATGATCCAGTGAATTGATCTTAACGAGATGAAGTTTCTTTAAGAAGAGACCGAAATACTCCAAATTGACTAAGACATGACAAATTGTATTTTTTGAAGTACAAAAGATTGTATAAAATGCTGAAGTAAGATTTGAAAATCATGAACTTGCTCTTGCCTCTTGGAAAGAAATATAACTAAACATATAACCAGATATAAAGCAATTGGCATAAATCAGCAAAGAACTGCATTGCAATATAAACCTGATCCTAAGTGAAAAGGCATTGACTGGATCTCGAGGGCAAATACTGAGTTTTCTAGTACCCTGGAGCAGTAGAATAACAATTACAAAGAAAGTAGTGTAAGGATTCGTATCCGTCATGGAAGCAGAGATGGTAGGCAAGTAGGTAAGATGGTATGCAAATCTATCTTCTTGTTGAAAAGCAAGGAGGGTCTTATATTTGGAGGGAAATAAGTCCACACTTATACACTATAGGACTCATATTCAGGAGAGCTTCAGTCTCTATTATGCAGTTGATCATGAGTAAAGTCATGTTCCGTGTCTATGTGATGTCAGGCCAGAAGAACTTTAGACTCTGCATCGGTGCTATAAGTTAGCAGCCTAACTGGCTTGCTTTATCTGCATAATTAGTGTAGTTTCGTTTGCTAGAAACATAAGAGGTTGACCCATAGTTACAGAGAAATGAGTTGTGTCAACTATCTTCTGGACCACTAATAAAATGAACTTTTAATTGTTGGTGCAATTGGCTATTTTAGCTAGCACTCTTTAGTTAAGGGGTTAAGAGAAGTTCTGAAAAAGTGTAATATAAGTTAACCTTCATATATTGCAGTAGCTGAATCTTAATTTACATCGCAACTAATTAGGCTGCTTATGAGGTGTTTGGATCCGTTTTCTGCATCTGATTATTGTGATTTAAAGTTACATAATAAGTTTGTGGTGTTTGGGTAGAGTTAATATGAATTTGATTATCTGATTGTTTAGGAGTCAAATAATCAGTTTAGGGTTAGCTGCAAGCCTGCAATATAATGTTTGTTCATGAGAATTAAAATCTGTATATTAATATATTACCCTCCCTTTAACCCAATATAAGAGACAGAATTTCCTTAGTCCACTTTATATATTAATAGTCAATGCACATAAAAATTTGAACCACAATATAACACAATATATCCACCATGCCAGCAAATCTTTTTGCCCAATAGTTGGCAGGATTGAGGTTACAAGTGATTGTGTGATAAAAAGACGGGGAGTTTGTGCTATTGTACACGAAGTATGACTAAAATTGCTGAACCTCTCCTATTATTCTTTCTGTTTCATTTGTTTTCGAGTAATGAGTTTGGTAATGACACGATTGAATCTGACCTTAATGTGTGCAAGTTCAAAGATGGTTGTTTGCACATCAATTGGGTTTTCATTTGTTTGTAGGTAATGTACTGTATCTGATGGCTAAAGTTGAAGTTAAAGTCATTATGTGAAATGGGGGTGACTACTAAAATGAGGACATGTTTATTGTTTCAGGAACAAAGTTATGATATAGAGAGAAAAAAGGCATGGAATACATAATTGCTTTGTAGTTTGATACAGAGAAGAGATAGACTTTGAGGTAATAGCAAGTATCCACACACAGGGAATGTAATTGCTTAAAGCTGGTAACGCGGATCTATGATGTCCATAAGTTGAGCTGAACTTAGAAACTACGAATTTTTGGGTGTTCAAAATTTTAGATGACTTTATAAGAACATGAAAATACAGTTTATTGTCCTCCTATTTGATCAGTTTGTATTCAAGGTTTAATTTGTCTAATTCATTTTCCTCTATTCTCTGATAGTGATCTTCATATTATTTTTCTTTTCTCCTCCAGCCAAGTATATAACTTATAATCACTATTACTTCCTTGTGCGGGACCCATATACGTAATGTTAAATATCAAAATCACAACATGTGGTCGTTCTACATGATCAATTTGGTAGCGTTAGTTTGGAAGAGGTGGTAGCATTTGAGGTATAGCATATGACTACCAATACTTACAAAAGATGTATTGTTACCTGCAAATACAAGTATACAACACAGCAACAATTTGACTGCACAGTGCTTCTACTACCGTTTGGTCTTAAATATTGTGAAAACAATCTATGTGACATACCATTCGGAGAAATTATACTGTATTTGGGGTCATCATGTTGGTTACTTTGCACCAATTGCAGCGAGTTCGTATAGATATTCTTCCATGCCTGTTGATCATTTAC
The DNA here is from genome assembly GCA_963422505.1 of Pseudognaphalium luteoalbum. NCBI lineage: Eukaryota > Viridiplantae > Streptophyta > Magnoliopsida > Asterales > Asteraceae > Pseudognaphalium > Pseudognaphalium luteoalbum. The sequence goes on along the minus strand of OY730192.1, from coordinate 11,872,004 downwards.
AAATGTCTTTTATTGAATTGATAGCTTGTAAATTGGTAAAGTTCAATTTTTGGCATTATCGTTAAGCTTTAGGCTCCCAGAAAGAGATTGGTGTTTGGGGAGCTTATTTTCAAAGCTTATAAAATTAACGCTTATTTTGGAGCCCCTCCCAAATAAGCAAATGAACATCATATAATGGGCTTATATAAACACTAGTAGGGAAGCTTATCCCCACAAACACCCTGCGAAATGGTTAACAGCCAAGCAGAACATGTAAGATATGATCAACTACAAAAGCGGATGTTCAATTCTGCATAGTCAAATACACCTTCCAAATAGTACTTGAAAAAGCAAATGAACATCATATAATGGGCTTATATAAACACTAGTAGGGAAGCTTATCCCCACAAACACCCTGCGAAATGGTTAACAGCCAAGCAGAACATGTAAGATATGATCAACTACAAAAGCGGATGTTCAATTCTGCATAGTCAAATACACCTTCCAAATAGTACTTGAAAAAGTGGAGGTATTTTTTAATTGTTTTAACCTGATATTTAGCAACAACAAAAATGTGATTGTTCTTGAATCAAGATTTAATATGACAATTCTCATGCAATTGAAATTGGATCTCATATATGGTTTCACTTCTAATCTAAAACGTTTCTGAGGATTTCATTTCACTGATAAAACTTGTGTTCTGTAAAAAGATTAAGACAAAAAGACCCAACTGGACCATGTCCAGGTAATGATTTCCATATACCACTCTACTTAAACTAGACTTCATACTCTCATCTCTTTTTTAAATCTACTGCAATAGTTGTATCCTATCAATCAATAGCTCAACTTCTCTAAGATGTAGTTAACAGGTGGCAAACTAATTATGCACCAAATTTAAGAAAGAAACATCTACATATCATGCCACCGTCCCAGAGCTTCTCCCATCCGAATTCTATCGCCTTTTTCAACACAGAACCTGAATTCTGATGATGATGCTTCATCTTCCTGTTTCTTTTGTGCAGGAGCTTGGAAAACTAGCACCACAGTTGATCCCATATTAAACGCACCTACCTGAAACACGTAATCTTAACTTTATAAAGAGGTAGCATAGAGTCATCAACTGAGAAAAGGAATTCATTATGTTACGTAAATAAATTCTATAATAGTTTATTTTATTATTTCTGATCAAATCCAATTCTAAAAGGATTACTTAACTTTTACACACTTATTTCTTCATTTTACATAATTGATATATCAGGCTTTGCACTGCCGAACAGAATCTAACCTCGTCTCCTTTCTTGAGCAACACTCCTGTGCCTTCAGGTTCATAGACACGTTCTTCAGGGGGTTCTGATTGGAGCAACTTCTTTCTTGGTTGGTTTGTCCTTAAAGTTGGTTCAGTTGAAAGCTCGATAGAGCCAATATTTGTTGCGCCGATTGCAGCCATTGCTATATAACCTTCTTGCCATCTACCTTCAAGAACAACCTGGTAACATGAAAAAAGATGAATCTGGTAAGATTTAAAACTATTCTATAATTTTAATTGACTGAAGTATTCATACAGAACACAAATAGGATGTTCACAATTGATGTTTGAGAGAGTATAATGTCATATAAAATCTAAAATCAATCTGTTTCTTCTGTTGTGTTGAATTTAACATTTAGAACCTTTCGACTATACAATGTTACAAATTCCTATTACTATGACGTCTACTGCATCAATATACAGCATAGACAGAAAATTAAATCAAAACTATAAGATAAGTTGGTAGCCAACAAAAAGCGAGATAAGGAATCAGGCCTCCCCAAGGATCGTGCATACAATCATATAAAACTGTTTGATAGGGAAGCGAGAATTGCAGAAAGCATATCTATTCTGAAGAACTTAGGAATCATATATTATGTTATTAGTACATGATGAAGATGTAGATGATACACACATAAAAAAAAGCACATGAGCCTTGTGTGATCAAAGAGTTATCAAAACTTGAAAGTAAGTTCCATATGATGATAATAAGGCATGCTATTTGTCTATTTTTACTGTGATTTACAAAAGCAGAACATATGGTCACAGGTAATACAATACTCAATCATCAAGTACTCAAGCTTAATATGGGTTTATATCTAATGTGCAATAATTTTCATGATTTGAGGAGACATTCAAGTAAAAGGATCCTCAATCTTCAAGTACTGAAGCCTAATATAATATATAACTTGGATCATTAGGTCAGCAAATTAAGCAAAGGCAAACCACTATGCATCAACTTGAACTGACTCAGCTAGCCCTACAACCCAACCATTAACCATAATAACACTCGAGAAGGAAGTGCAGATTACCCTTTCATTCTCAATATATAGATACTTTATTGTCCTGGTAGCACGCTCATTCACAGGATAGAGGTGACCTGAAGAAAAGGTAACTTTCATAGGTTAAACAATATATATGAAAATAACTTCACCACTAAATTGCACAAATAGATATGATCTCTAAAAGAATGGTATACAACTCGAGATATGCAACTAAATTATGATAGATGCACTAGTCTTGTAAGATCAGTAAAACTATAAACGAAATGCATCTTGAACTCGTTTACTAAAAAAAAAGAACCAAAGCCAAACCACGAAAATAGCAATACTACTTAAATGCATCATTGCAAACAACAAGAATGACTACCAGAAAAATGCCGCCGAAGCAATACATTCCAATCAACTGGAGAATGAATTCGATGGTAGTCTCCAGGCCTCAGGTATATAACACAGTAATAGAGACCTTTCATTGGACTGCAATCGACATCAAACCGTGAATCAAGTTGTTGCACACATGTATCATAGCCAGAATTGTGTCCTCATTTACAAATTACCAGTTATCAGATTATAACATATATACAATCTTCAAAAAGAGCAATGATACTAATAATTGTTACACATTAAAAACGTATATGTACCGTGAAGAAGACGACTCCCTAAGTTTTGGTGAAGCCAATGAAATTCTCCACCATGATTTTGTGCTCTCATCTTTAAGATTATTTTCTTGCAAATTACCATCTTCATGTATATCTTTAGAAGCCATAAGTGGGAGCAATGACCCTGCGCCTAAAAGGGAAGATACAGAATAGGAGAACCCTTTAACTTGCTCAATCATAACACCTTCTCTAAGCTCTCCAACTCTTAAGATGGTACCATCAACAGGACTGATCTGCATTAAAGTTATGTTATCACTAAACTGTAATGGTGACTTGGTGAGTAGAAGTGAGAAAATAAAACCAGTCAACATGGGTTTTGGTTTATCACAAATGGGTTAACTAAAACAAATAGTTTAGTGTGGACCAGCTAAATGGGTGGAGAGTTGCCCAAAGTCTATTTTTAATGCATACAACATTTTAAATCAATTTGTTGAAGGATTTAGATTGTTAGTGTGATAATATTATTTTTGGACTCAAAGTTAACATATTAATATCTATAAGGTTTTTTAACGGACAAGAAGTTTTTGTGAAGCAATCCAATCCAAACTGGCATTTCGACCAGCCCATTTTGACCGAACCACCCATTTCGCCCCTTATATGTGACACATAAGTAAATAATTCAGAAATACAGCAGCTGGTTACCAGTTACCAGACTACGTAGGTCAGAATCAATTGGCCTGCAACCTTCCTTCAGGGTACGAACAAAAAAATCTTTTAGAGATGCATACTGATTCAAAGGCAAGGCAACTTCCTCCAAATCTAAGATAAAAACAAATGAGATAATATATCAGTTTGTTATGAGCAATCACTAATATAGCAAATGATTTCAATTAATAGGTAGTTAAGAAAAAACATCATACTTGAATGAAATGCACGCGCAAAAGCTCTATGAGCATGTGGACGCAACCAAACAGGAAGTTCCTGGAAAGAACATTTCTAGGTTAACTGATGTTGACCAGCATGAAAGCATCTTAAATGCATCACTTTAGCATACAATTTACTATTAGCTTTTCTTTTGGAATAGTGTGTGTCCCATACACTATTCTTGCATACAATTGTAACTTACTCGATATACCTCCATTTTCCTTGACATATATATTAATAAAATTTCTATTGTTTTGATGATAACCACAGCTTGTAGCTGATTAAGTCAGCATATACGAGCATGTGTACAAACAATTAAAAATATTTCAATATAATGGAACTTGTGTAATTACTGATAACCGTTTGGAGAACTCGATTGTATGATTACCCAACATTTATGATAACAAAACGAAATCCTTACCGTACTGGACAAAAAACCCCAAAACCTTGAAATGGACCGCAGAGGTAACATATTCAGGAATTTAGCCTACAGTTGACAAACAATGTAACTCAGAGCCAGAACATCAATCAATAACAATTGTTATACAGTTCTAAACATAAAATAAATACGATACCTTCACATCGGGTTGGAGCTCAAGTTCAATTCCACTTTCTCTAGCCTCTTCAATCTGGATATCAACAAATAGAGACACACGTTTAAAAACAAATAAAATAAGACATTAACAATCTATAATTTACCAATTCATTCTCAAGCAGAAAAATGCTATACATGTATATACGAATGTGTAATGAATTTATGATACATACCTTTTTGTCATTATACATACGTCTAGCATGTAAAGCTCCAAGCATAAGTATGGTTGCCACAGTCGCACCAGGAACCACAAACGGATTACCTAAAACATATACATATAAACAACATTCTAATAAAACCTAAAAGTGAAATTGCATAAATAAATAAATAAATAAGGATAACAGGAAGGAAATTAGTTGTACCTTTAGAGTTGCTGCTGCTACTGGTGTTGCCATTAACGGAAGCTGGAGGTTGCTTAGTGGCAGTATGCAGTTTACGAATCAACAAAAAATTCGATCGGATTCGTTGATAATTGAAGGTTTTGCGATGAGCAAACAACGGTAATTTACCTGAAAACCTAAAATTCATGTTTGTGTCTGAAAAATTGGAACGCCGAATAAGAGGCAAAGAGGGTGGGACTGTGGAAGTGTGGGCTTTTTATACAACGTAGTCGATTTTATAATAATGTGATCAATTTATCGTTAGATTTACACTTCAATGTTGAATTTTAAAATTTTAAAAATAATTGAAGTTCCTAAAATATATTTATTATATTCATACCTATTATTTTATTAATTAATAATTAATGTATATAATATTTGATTAAATTATTTTCATTAACACGTAGATTACTATAAATAAATCAGATTTGTTTCTATTATATCTATCATATAGATAAAATAATACATAACATAAACACCATACAATAAATCTACAAAATATTTGCATTTGTGTTTTATTTTAAAATCGTCACTCACACCACTATCCACCGTTACTACTTTCACCGCCGCATTACGCGGGTATAACGTTAGTATTTTTATATATATAATCAATTTACAAATTAAGTTATTATTTAGTCAATTTATTATGAGAGTTTGTATAGGGTAGTGATTTTGTTTGAATTGAGATAGGTGGAATTATTTTTATAGGGAACCTTTGTAAAGCTTTTCAGCTTCATACATGGAGTTTACAATCGTGGGATTTAACGTATAAATTTAACATATAATCTCATTTGGTTTGCTTTTTTATCTTAGATAATATGTCAAATGGTTTTGGGATATGATCTAGTTATGCATCATTGTAATATTTTTCAACTTCTGTTGAAAAAAAATTATTAATTTATATTCAGAGCGTATTTAATTAAATTTATTTAAGAAATAAATGATTGATCGTGATAAATGCGTGTACAATGAAAAGTTTGATAATTTTGAATAGTTATTTTTTCAAGTGGATAATTATTTTAGAACATATATATATATATATATATATGTATATATATATAGTAACGTGAATATTTATTTTGAAATGGATGAAGTATCAATTGATCATTAGATTTTATAAATATTAATTAAGATATTTATATCCTATATAATCATTATACAAACTAAATTATTATCTTATCATTATATTTCAAGTATATTATTATCATCATACCGTAATCTCTCTTTAATATTATAAGAGAGCCTGATTATATAATCGTCTATGTTTTAGTTTTTCCCAATTTATACCTGAGCCTCTATTTGATTAGCCAATAAATATCTAGCCTTATTGTTAAACTACCAAATTACCCTTACCTATGCAAATACAGGTCACCTGCGATCCATAGTTAGGTCGTGTGTACTTTGAAATTCAAATTTTAGATTTAAAAAATGAGGATATTGATCAATTGTGAAAATTAAAAACCATAAATGGTTTCTTTTATTATGAAGTTTCCTTTATACAATCTCAACTACAATGCGTATTTTCTGGCAAAGATGTTCATGCCCTATCTCTTGTCCTGAAAGAAGCACGCCTACAGGTAATCATCTCATACTAGATAGTTTTCACCTTTCAAACGTATTTTTCCTTTCATTCATTCTACTTTGTTTTTTTATTATTTGAAGATAACTGATTTTATGTCCATCAAAGGGATAATAGCTACCAGATTCTTTATGTTAATTGAAATTCATAAGTTATGCACACCACCTGTTTGACAATATGCTTGAATGATGAAATTGATTTGTTTTATATTCTCTATATTTATTTTCATTCGTTTTAAATTTATATTATTTTTTTTACTGAAAAAGGTTATTGCATGTATAAAATGCAATGATGTCATATTTACATTGGTGGAAATAGTTTGGCTTCAAATGGATTACCTGAAATTGAAGAAAACGTAGAGTTCATTTGATACTTACTTTGATGGCATGCATCAAAACACAAAGAAAGTAAGGTACAACGCTTAATGAAATGCACAATTGAAATTCGATTAATTGCTTAACGAATGTAACTATTCCATGTCCTATATCATTTTTTGATTTAGTTACGGATTTGACATCTTTTAAGATCTTGTAAAAGTCTATCAGTTATATATTGGCTTAAGTGAACTATTCATATGATTTATGTTATGTCATTATGGATTTTATATGACCGATTTGAAAGTTTCTGCCGTTGATTGTTGTCTTATGCCGACTATTATTGTATGTTCTATTTTATCTCATAACTCAGCAAGATGGGTAAAATCAAGCAAGAGCTTTGTGATGATTTTAGTGAACTCTATATCCATATAATAAATGATGATCATGATGTAGTGGCTAAAGACTTCTTTGACTTCCTTACCTAGGGTACTATGTTTTTCTTCTTCATAGCATTCAGGCTGCTTTCTACAACAGCTGACAAGGAAGAGGTGGCAAAGGCATTCACAGGTTAGTTATATATTTCACATGTCTACATCAAAGGTAGAGGTCAATTTTTATTTAGTATAATGTTTTTCGTTTTTAGATATAAATCCTTTTATGGGAAGGCTTTATAAATGTTGGCAACAAAAAATTGGTACCTTTCTTATATATAATGCTTCAAACTTGACAGAAGATAAATGAGCTTGAAACGAAATATGTGTTCCATAAGAAGATAAATAAGCTTGAAGAATCATGTATACTGTGAAGACTGATAGCATGAGACTTTCTCAAGAGACAGATCAATATATGGAGGAAAGCAGCAAAAGCTATAGCTTCTATTCTGGTTAGAGCTGCAGATATATGTTTAAACACACCAGAACTTGAATATATTGTTTTGTATTACTGTAATCAGGCTGCTAAAAGATTGTTAGTTGGAAAGATAAGCAAAGCTTTAGATTACTGCAGAATGGTAACTCGATTGGATCCTGTATTTCTCAAGGTCTGCCTAACATCTGGAAAGTAAGAGTTTTTTGCCTTTTTATAGTTGAAGTAATGATGATAATAATTTGAATAATAAAACAAATAAACCTTTTGTACATCCATTATTAAATAGTGTGAAGATATAGTAATAAAAATATTTGTATTAATTTACATATAATATTGTTTGAACCTTAACAATTAGTAGTTGTCGCTTTTTCTATAAAAATTTTGAATCCTTTGTTAACTAAATTGCTTTATACACAGCATTAGTAAATAGTGTGAAGATCGACATGGTAATAGAAATATATGTATTAATTTACGTATAATATTGTTTGAACCTTGACAATTAGTAGGTATCGCCTTTTCTTTTGATGCATGATCGTTAAGGTAGGGGTGATTTTTTTGTATATAGTTGCACATGACAGTCCAAATTCATATACAACAAAGAGATAATAATTTGGATAATAAAACAAATAAACCTTTGTACATCCATTATTAACAGTAGAAGAATTGTCTTGTGGAGTAGAGTGTTCTTTGACATATTTATATAAAAATGTAAAATTTTGTTAGTAAGTATAATAATACAAAATTTCGTAAGTAAATTAAAACAATATGTATACCATAAAAATTGTATGTAACATACCTTTGAATTCTCCCTTGAGATTCATTGTGAAATAGTGATGGTGAACTGGTGAATACATTGAAAGTGAAATATAATAGATATAAATAGATGTGGTGTGATTAGGGTTTGGATTTTTATATTTGGCCTATTGTAATATCTGACATTGTGAACCCGACCTTTTTTTTTATTCTTTAGTTTTATTTATTTTTTGTGGAATTGCGTTGGTTATTTATTTATCTAATTATTTTTTTGTAATTGTGAAACAAAAGGATTTTTTATTGTATTGGTTATTTATTTATTTAGTTATTTTTTAATGTGAAACAAAAGGGTTTTTTATTGCGTTGGTTATTTATTTATTTAATTATTTTTTTTAACTGTGAAACAAAGGTTTTAGGAACTATTAGTTGAATTCATAAGGTCTATTGTTTAGCTTAATATATATTATTTAAGGAACTATTAGTTGAAAGCATAAAATATTTTAGTTACAACTTTAATGCATTCATCATATTACGATTGTATGGCTATATAGATGACCAGTTTTTAGTTTCATGATGTTGATATGAAATTAATGTATGTAAATTAATCTATATAGATAAATATTTCAAATACGGTTGGTTTATTTATATATTACCACTTAAAACGTCATGATATTTAAACAATAAGGACTAAAAAAATATGAAAGTACTGAAAGTTCTAATTTCAATAGTTGTGGTTAAACATTTAAAAATTAAAAAAAGATGTAGAAATAATAAGGATTAAAAAAATAAAGAAGTACTGAAAATGCCAATTTCAATCGTTGTGGGGGACATATTTAAAAATTGTAAAAATGTGTAGGAAATAATTTTAACCGTAGGAACTTTATGGATTGAATTAATCTAAGGTCCAGATTGCTCCATGGTATTCTGTTATATATAGATATATATATATATATATATATATATATATATAAAGATTAGGTATTAATATATAATTACATTTATCTTTTTAATTTCTAATTAACAATGGTACTAAGTTCTTCTAAAGAGTTATATGGACAAAATAAAAAAAAAATGATATAATATGTTACTCGTATCGTAATTCCGGAATAAGAGTCACTCCAATGTACCTAAGTTCTTCTAAAGACTTTTGAGAATAAAAATGATTTTAGGGACAAAATAAGAAAAATGATATAATATTTTACTCGTATTGTAATAACATAATAAGAGACTTATTAAGTGAACTAGTGTTGAACCCGTCTGTTGGACGGCTAAAAATATAGCATATTAACGATAACAACATATTAGATACTAAAGTGAAATGTTCATAAAATTTAGATGTACCATCACCACGGTTTTGTTCAAAAAAATTATTTTATCAAATTATTTTAAAATTACATACCGTAACAATTGAGTAAAGAAATTGTTGTTTTGAACATTCGGTATCAACCTTAGCTTTACTGATGCTTGAATACAGTCATTCTGCGAAAACAAAAATAAAAAAATTAATGAAATAAATAGATAGATAAGTCATATCATAGTTAAATTAAATCTTTTTATTATTATTTTAATAAGTGGTACATTTAAATTTGGATATATCATGTTCGTTCAATAGAATATACTCCATTACATGTTAAAAAGGAATACTAATATTATCAAATAAAAAAAATAAACATAAAAAAACCCTGATTGAACTTGTATTATTTGTTATCGCATTTCTCTACATCATGCTTGTATTTTTGGTCTCTAGCATCTTGCTAGTTGACCCTCTTTTATTGATATTGATATTTTGCCGTTCTAAAAATAAAACATCAAATAAAGATACACATGTTAAGAAGAAGAGTAATGACATCAAATAATAACATCAAAATAAAGATTAAATCGAAATATAAATGTTCAACCAACAACATATAGAGTAAGAACGTCAACTAAAGATGCACACGTTAAAAAGAAGAGGAATAACAATAAATAAAAATTAAATAGAAAAAATAATAAGATCAAAGGGAGATGTGTAGGCAAAATACCTTGTATATATAAAAAGATGAATGGTTGAAATAAAAATTGAGTTTGAGAGAGGTGAAAAATATATAGAGGAAAAGAATTGAAGATGGAAATATATATATATATATATATATATATATAGATGCAGAAATTAAAAATGATAGAAGATATAATTTTATTTTTGGTAAATATTGTAAATAAATATTAACCTCCGTAGTATTATTATTATTATTATTATTATTACTATTACTACTACGTTGTCTAATATAACTTCTTTGTACAATATTATTATATTATTATTCTAATATTTTATTATTGTATATATTTATAATTTATTATATTATTATTATTATTATTATTATTTTAATTCTAATATTTTATTATTGTATATATTATAACTATTATTAATGAAAAATATATTTTTTAATTATTTTTTGGTTCACTTTCTAAAAGTAATACTCCGTATGATACTATAGGAAAAAATGAATTACATTTTTTAAAAAAAAAATAGATTTGATTGACTTTATAAAAATAATAGGAAAAAATTAATTACAATCTTTTAAAAATATATTCTTTGATTGACTTTATAAAAATAATATATCACGATGAGGTGTCAAATAAATTTTGAAAATTAATAATAGGTCAACACGTAGGATAAAATATTAGTTGTCACAAGGAGAAGCAATCCACGTAGGAAAAAAAACTTTTTGAATTAAAATATGTAGAGATATTGTGACAAGAAGAAGCAATCCACGTAGGGAAAAAAACTTTTGAATTAGAATATGTAGAGATATTGTCACAAGGAGGAGTAATCACGTAGGATAAAATACTTGTTGTCACATTATTGTGATCTAACTTTTAGGACCTCATTTAGATCATGAATCACTCGCTTAGAGTTCACTTATTATTTAATCAGATCATTGAGTCGTTGACTTTCAAGGTGTAGTAGTTTTACTTTGTTACATGGGTGAAATAGCTTTTGACACACAGGTGAAGTCCATTAGACTACTCACAACGGTACTTTGGTTGGAGCATCGGTTTGAATCGACGGAACCGACACCATTGGCACGGTCCATCGGTTTGAGCCCGTCAGTTTGTTTCATTGGTTTGGCGACGAGAAGTGGTGGAGCGTCGGCAAGGAGAGGGGCCCCAGTGCCTTTTCTTCTTCATTTTCTTCTTTTTTTTCCATTGTTTTTACTCTGTTTTTTTTTTTCATTTGCAAAGAGAGTTGGTGGTAACAGTGTAAAGATGGAATGATATACCTGAGAAGATGATGTAAAGATTAAAATATATGGGTTTTACTTTTTAGCGGGGCCCACGATTTTTTTTTACTATTGACACACTTAATCCAAGGATATTTTCGGTTAAAAAACTAATAAAAAAAAGAGGTATCAAAACTGTAATGTTTATCGTTATTTATATTTTTTATTTTCAATAAATATAATTTCATTTAGGAATTGTAATGTTTAATTTTATATTAATGTAATCAGTAATGTAATAATTTATATTATTTAATAAAGAAATTAGTGGGTGGGTTCCAAAAAAGAGAAGTGATGTTAACTGATGTTCATTGTTGGCAGGTTAATGTCAATTTGTGTCAGTTTTGAAAAAAGTTGATGTGGCACCAACTGATGCATCAGTTTGCTTTAACCATTGGGAGGGAGGGGTTTATAGCTTCACTAAATATGATTTAGATCATGCAGACCTTGACGACATTGTGCATCAAGAATTTGGGGAAGTGACACCACCCAGTGTCATTTTTTCAAGTTAATTGGCTATCATTTGTAATTATCTCAGCTGGATTTGATGGCATATATTGATAGTATCATAGTGATAAAATGGTAAATCGAACCTTTCCACACCAAGGTTAAGGATATATTGCTTTCATATGTGTGATCTTCTTGCTTTGCAAGTTGAGCATATTCACAAGTCATATGGTATCTATTATGGCATAGATGGTGCTGGTTACCCAGGTTTAATTCCATCTCACTTCCTATGCTCTTTATTTCTGGACTAGCAAGTATTTTATGCATCATATTGGTATCATTTGTGCATATTATTCTATTTTATATTGAAGGGTCAGATGTTAGATGTCATATTATTCTATCATTAAACTTAAAAAATGTTGCAGATTTGTTGATTAAGTGCAGGGCTTCAATTTTGGTACAATCGTCTCCGGTGTCAGTTTGCTCTTAGAGCACTTCCAATGAAGGGTTTATGTAAAGCTTTTTTGTGTAAAAAAATGGTTGATAAAGCTTTTGATCATTGGAACAAAAGCTTTTTATATGAAAAGATTGAGATTTATCAAGCTTTGAGGCAAAAGCTTTTTTGCTATTTTATGCTATAATATTTTCATATTAGTCCACTCCTTATATCTAAAAAAGCTTTCCAAAAACTTTTTAACATTGGACTAAAAACGTTTTTATAAAGTTTTTTATAAAGTAAGTGAGGTGGAATGTAAAAACGCTTTTTAAAGCTTTTTTACATTGGAGATGCTCTTAAGCCTATTCTTCTTCTTATGTCAAAGTTCCCACATAAATTAAAGGGTTTGAAGATGCAACATGGTGAAAATACTTTGATTAATTCAATCAGATCTTGTGATACGCATAATAATCCATAAAGAATGAATATGCTATCATTCTTTTTGGCATGTAACTTTTTCCTTGGACATGCTAAATCACAAATTGAATGTATATTCGAAGAGTTTATCACCAATATAAGATATCGATTGTGTTCTACAACCTTTATTCTAAAAAATAGTTTGTTTTTTTAAGAGTTGTTTTTGGACTAGAGTACGAGACATAAGTGCTTGAGATTTTAATTCACAGGACCTGAAGAAGAACCAGGTTTCCACTGTATGTATTCTTGGATATTTTTTATACTTGACTCTATCAATTTTAATATCTCACATTGGTTTGCTTCAGAAAGTAACTTAAGAACTGATGAAAATTCAATACCAAAGATCCAATGGCAACTTCAAAGACACAAAATGGGCTAACTGTATTGGATTACTGGCGGAGAGGTCATCCCCCCGAGATCATGAAACGAAAGCTCTGCTTGAAATATTGTCATGTGTTTTCCTTTTAAATGGTACACTATTTTGCTATATGTAATCGATCAGTAAATTAAACAATTGTTATGACTCTGTACTTTAGTCATACTCCATGTGAATCTGCTTACCTCAACCAATTTAAAACACATGTTTCCCTCAACCAATTCAAACAAATTGAACTCATATATATATATAGAATTTCTACTTGATTCTAACTTTTTTTTACTCCCATTTTCGTAGGCTGATCCACTTCGGGAGACTACTTTAGTACAGATTCATGAGATATTGATAACACGACAATCCGCGTTATGATCTAGTAAAAAAAAATACAATGATCTCGCCCGCAATTTTGCGAATTATGATCTAGTACTTGTTAAAAGAGTTTCTTGTCAAAAATATAATATTTTAGCGTCAAGTTTATCTTACATCTCAATGAGATCGTGTATTTACAACAAACGTCATTTTTACGATCCTATATTCTAACTAACAAACCTATTTAGTTTTACTATACGGTAAAAGTAGATTAAATGTTGTGCCAAATTGGTCATTTAAGGTTTTTTTTCTTTTTTTCTTTTCTTTGATATATAACATTTAAATAAGAGGTACAAGATTCGCACCACATTCATATGATTAAACCCAATTATTAACGGGAAAAAAATTATAATATCCCCAAAAAAAAGTACAAATTTCACTTGCACTCCTCTATATATATTCATATAAGATCTTGAAATCAAGAAATGAATTTTATTATAAAATCTTGAAATCAAATCAATACAAAGAAAAGCATGGTGCTCTTAATGTTTATCAAACCATTGTTAAGGCTTGAAGGAAGAAAATGTTTACAAATGGACATTAAACCTATACATCAACTACTAATTGTGACTATGTCATTAGCTTTCTCATCGGTATCAGGCGATTCTTCTGCTGATCATTCATCAAAGATGATGACTGATCATATCTCGACCGCTTCCGCTTGAAGTTCTTCTCTTCATTGTCACTTGATTCAGTTCTAGGAGTTGAGGGACATATTGGAACGTTGACTGCTGGTTGCTTCCGGTGGATGCCATCATCTTGATACAACTCTCTTTCCCTTTTCATTGTGGCTTGAAGTTGATATCTGGTCAACAAAACAAAACCGTCAACACATATCATCATTTTCTTGTTATAACATATGAATTACTATGCATAATAAGTAAGACGATGTATGATTACTATGTTACTCTAAATTCACAATAATTTGAGCTTTTTTATCTAGTTACAAGGAAAACATTTAAGTTCATTATTCTAGTAAATAATGAAAAAATTTGGAAGCTACTTTGTAATTGCGAAACAGAACAAACTCTTTAATTCGCGATGATGAAACCATTGGCAACAACGATTAAATTTATTTGTCATCACTTTCAATAATGTGTGGTGCCGTGACAGTTTCGACATTGTTTAAAAAATGGCAGTTCGGTATTTAAGGATAAGGATATTACGCCATCAGGAGTCGTGGAATTCATAATCTTATATAAACCACTTTCACTATCGCATACAAGTTCTAATATGACAATGTGAACGTCAACATATATATCAACTTGGTTATGACCTTAGTAAGTAGACAGTTATAAATTGAACGTATTAGAAATATTATCTTAAACAAGATTCAAATATATCATTGACAGTTAAGTCACCAAGCTTAACCTCATCGTTAAGCAATTTCACCATACAATCTCATTAACCGTATGTAATGATAAAAGTTTGAAACAAGTTTCTAATTACAGAATTAAAGATAACAAAGTAAACATCATCAGCTTAAACAAGATTTAAATATACTGAAAATTAGTCGAACAAAAAAAGAAGAGGCGATTGAATCCTGCAATAGAATATTGGATTGTACAATAACGCAAAGTATATTGCACGAGCCATATATAGATCAAGGTAGTATTGTTATTCTGGTGGACACAATTCACTAACTGAAGTACTTCACAATTAAAGAGTGAAACTTCTGTCCAGATAGACCTGATCGACCGACCAAGTGGGCGCCCAAGAGCTTAACATGGCGATCGAAATCATAAAACAACATACAAAAATAAAATAGCAATGATAACATGTGACAAGATCTCTCTCCAAAGAGATTCAAAAGATTTATCTACTGATACACCCGACATATATAAATAACAACCGCAAACAAAAATGCTTAACAAATACATTGTTCTTTCCCAAATCATGGATTGAACAGATGTACTTGGACGAAAGGTTGCCGAAATGAATTAAATAATAATACGATGATGAATTTATAAACAAGATATGGACTATGAGATTACATACACGTGCATTCTTTATTGAATTAACATCCCCACTGTTGATAATTTCTCTGTGAGATTTCTGATCTTTAGACGACTCCCTGCTGCACAAAAACAACTCAGATTTAAGAATTGTGTACATGACTGGTAACTTTTAGTGTGAGCCAAAACGAGTCGGTTGGCTTGGATCCAACCCAGAAACACTTATTTATTACTGTAACTTTTTTAAAAGAATAATTAATGTGTTGAATTTGATTACAAAAACTAATTATTACAATCATAACAATAATCTAGACTCTTTAAAAATAAAAAATAAAATACTTTAGAAGGTTCTACAATTTGAATAAACTATCACTTTTGACCCGTTCAACCAAATTGTGACTAAATGGGTAAAATATTTCTGCCACGTCTATTAGTTATGTTCAGGAGTAATACGCTATTACTCTTGTATAGAAATGGCAACAAAAAATATGAGTACACAAGTACACAAATATAAAGTGATTAATTGATTATATTTATATAAGTATGAAAAAGGACAGTATGTGCACGTGACATGATGTGCAGACAGTACCTTTGAAGTGGGATTTCAGGATGCATCATCCCTGGTACTCCAAAAGGAACAAATTGTGGGAAGACACCACAGTATGGATTCATGTATGCTACGATTCCCGGATGGATACCGTTCCAATAAGCATTATAAGGGAAAAGGCCCAGAGTACCATTCATAGGTGAACTGGCTTTCTTCTTGCTTATCGTCTTCTTTGCTGCAACATCAATATCAAGAAACTTATTGAGTTTGTGTTTGCCCAATATTAAATAATAAAGGATTTGGATGCTGATACTTCTTATGTGACTAATTGACTAAACATTCAAACAAATTCATTTCTGTAAAACTACACATTGACTGATATGTATATGTTACTTCATTGATTGAATAAGTATATAGAGTATATATTGGTTTAAATATGTTTGTATATTAGAATAAAGATATGATATATCTATATAAAATACAGAATTAAGTACAATTTTTCTATACTTTTCAGGATATAAATTATTATAATCACTATTCTTATGAAGTTTTCAGTGAATGTTATCTACTTAACGTACCTTGTTAAATGCACTTAATATAAAATGATCAAACTTATCATTACTTATCAAAGACGGCAGAAATGAGATTTACTTACCTATCTCATCAGTAATTTGCTTGTGCTGCACTTCTTTATCAACTGGCAGGGGACTTCCCTGTAATGCTGGTTCTTTTGTAATCACTGAGACTTTCTGATCAAACATTGAGGATTCTTCCTCTTTTTCACCACTCGGTATCTTTGTAGCCTCCACATTCTGTGATGGAGATTGGCTCCGTTTTGAGGCTGCAGGCAAAGCAAACTCCTTGCCTGAAATGAAAAGATAAAGAAATCAGTAAGCTGATCAACTTCGATTTTTTCTTCTTCTCTAGTCAGTTGCACGTACCTTGATCGAGACTGACTGAACTGCTACAGTCGGTTTCTAACATTCGCGTTATTGTATCTCTAAGTGTATAGTTAGGCAACAAGTCATCTGCAAGTCTATCCACAGCTCCACAGACACATATTTTCTCCGATATAATTTTGTCCCTTATACCTGATCAACAATTCAGTATTAAAAAGATCCTAATTTTCTGATTACCAAAACCAAATAGCATACGATAACAGCTTCATATATTGCACCAACAGTACAAGTATATAACAATAATCTTACACTTGTCACAGAAACTCTGGAAACAGCACTTGCTGGCGAAAACAGCATCCTTCATCGCTTGTTTGCATAATAGGCAGTGACATTCAGGAGGCAGTACAGTAACACTCCGACTGCTAGGTATCCCCTCAAGTTCCTTTTCAATTAAAGGACTGTTGCATATAAAATTATAAAATTAAAGAAACAAAAATGCACAAAACCTTCTAAAGTCTATGGTATACTAATGATATGCCAAGTAACTTACACATTTGGTTTAAGAACTGTGACAGCCCCATTTGGTTGAAACCTTTTCTTGTCAAAATTAGGATCCCCGTTTGTGGGGCAGTGCTGGATGAAATGGCCTGAACAAAAGATATATTAAGCATGACATGACATGACATGTTAATATATAACAATATATCAACTTATAAAATAATTAACCTACCAACTATATTGCATCTGTGGCATACATAGCCCTCAGGTGGATATAGTCGCTCAAAGCCGCCTCTGCCTGATTAATACAAATTAGACTTCATCAACATACGACAAAGATAGAGTAAACAAATGTACAAATGTGTCAATAAACTAATACTCCAATGTGTAAGAACCATCTACATGAAGTTTTCTCCTCTGTCTCTACCAAGCAATATTCAGGACGCATGTGTATTTTAATGCCAAATACATGGCAATATAACATACATAAAACATAAACAAACTAACAGATGAAAGAGTAAATAGATTTACCGTAGTCCTGAATGCTGTCCTCAGCAGTTTTGTTTAAATTGTAGAGTGGATAGTTTGGTGCAGCTTCAGGAATATCATATACATCCTTCCCAAAATCGAAAACATTGAAATCATCAACCTGCAAAACATGCCACATGTAACTTATTAAAGTATGGTAAAACTGCCCACAGGCTAGAGAATTAAGCCAGATCACAACTTTAAGTTTCAAGTTAAATACATCGAGACAAAACTTACATGATCACAACTTTCAATCTCAATTCCCTTCCCTACTACTTTCCTGCAATACAAAGGACAATATATGAGTCAACTCAATGCTAAATTCTTATATTCAGCAGTTTATGCATTAACAAATCTTATGTGACTTATAAAACCATCAACAACTTTACATGTTTCAAGCCACATTATACATGTGGACAAAAGAGACTTACTACCAATCAAAACACAACAAAGTCACTGAAGTTCATAAGTCAAGGTTTCAAGAAATTACTCTTTTTTACGTGGGGAGGCCATGCGATGAAATCTTGAACCCAGGCGAACCACGACAGATGTAAATTTAGGGATTAGCTCTGCATCTTTAAGATACTCTGCAATTGCGAACCACAAGTTATAAGTTAAAAGTAAACACCATTACTAATGGCTATAATTCTTTCTGAATCCCTTTAAAAAACCATTTATTCAAGTATGTTTAAAGCAAGATTATCTGGTTTGCATGTCAAAAACACTTGTTTTAAAAGTAAGTAACAAGACAAGGATGAAGTGGGTTAATTTGATGAACCCTAATATTAATTGATTTAATGACTATCAAACAAAAATATCTGTACTGATGTATGAGCATGAAAGATAGAATTTAGAGAAAGATTCATATAAACTAAAATCACTTATTCATCCAGAAACCACTTTCTTGTGGATACATCCATACACATATGTATTTGCATCAACATCAAACAAAATAACTAAAAACCATTATTAGGTCACAACCATTACTGAACAAGATTATACAACATAAATAAATAAAATTGTAAAAGAAGCAGTAAACACCAGTATAATTTGTTTAATTACTCAGATACAGAATACAAAATACAAAAGAATAAATAAATATTAATAATCAAAATTCATTTACAATCGTAACAAACAAACAAAAAAGAACAACATTACAAAATCGCTTAAGAGATTGATACTAAAAATTCGGTTATTAAACCTTCGTTCGTTTGCGCATTAATTAGACCTAATAAATCCTCCCTCCTCTTTCTGAATGGCTTAGCATAAAAGATCTTATCCTTCAGTTCACCAACACTTATGTAATGTCCATCAATCGAAAGCGCACGGAAATTCTTCTGCGATTTGAACTTATAATACACCGCCATTAATTCTTCCTATTTCCAACAATATCACTCTCGATCCGAATATATCGCTCTTGAAATTTGCGTATGAATCAGTAACGACGAAGAACTCGTTCTTGAAATTCCGTATGTATCTGTACCGACGAAGATAGCGACGACCGGAAAATATAAAACCGTAGGAAAAATATTGCGAAGATCGGAAAAGAAAACCCTAACGAAACGATATTTCGATGATTTTTGATTGTTGGTGAAATTTTGCTTGTAGAAAAAGCTATGGGTTACACGCTATTATATAAGCGCGTAATTCCGAACCGAAAGGCCAAATTTATGAAGTTAGTCCCTCAGATATCTGTTACTGTACGTTTTTAATCCATTCTCCTTTAAAATTACCAAAACAATAAAATTTAATGGCGTGTCTTTAAAATTTTTCTAACTCGCTTAAAAGTTAAAATATATCTTGACTAACCAAATAAGATAAGAGATTTTAGTACAGAAATCTCAATTATTATAACAAAAAACATGCAGTTTAAAAAAACATCATCATCTCTCTTATTTTTTAGTAAATTGGTAGTTTTACTATTTATATTTTTACCAACCTATTGTTTTACATATATAAATTACCAGATAATAAAATGAAGACGGAGGGAGTAATAGGTTACACATATTGCATTTTATAGAGGTAGATGAATAGTGTATACTAAAATTAACCAAACTCAAACATAGATGAATGTATTGGTGGATGACAAATAGAATCGGTTTAAAAAATTGAATAATCGTAATCAATTGGTGGATGGAAGTTATCCATAATAGTTATCAAATCTGTAGTAGGGTTTTGCTAACGTGTATCAGACATATGTTAAACCGCATTTAATGAAGTCTAATTTTCCTTAAATATTATCGTTTGCATTTAATGCTCTAATTCAATCTAATATTTACCCTTTTTATACACATATTAATTACAAATTACGATATTTAAGAAAATTTAGATTTCATTAAATGAGACTTAACGTGTGTCACGGGGTTCCTTGAATTATTGAGGTCTAAATCTAGATTGAATATTAGATTGAATTTAACTTGGACAGCAAGTAAATAGTATAAAATCCTAATAATAATTAAATAATAAAGTTCCAGCAGATTTTTACTTGTTGTCTAAGTTAAATTTCTTGCTGCTCAAGTCTCTACATCACAATTTAATAACTTCCAATTTATAATGTGTAAACAATGTGAAAGTAGAGTAATCTTCCTAGCAATTTGCAAATGGCCCAAAGAATAGTGTTTTCTCATAGATTTTAGTCATCTGCCATTCTGCCTTGCAAGGTAAACATAATTTAGAGTAGGTATATTACACTATCAGTCTTGTGTTTTGTCCTAATATTACATTCCCATTTCTGGAGTAGGGTATTTTGTGGATCCAGCACCTTAACCATGGTTTTTGTTTCACTGCAAATCCCTGATCACAACTGAGTGTTAATTTTATCTATTATCTCAGGTCACATATGTCCTACACAAGGCATTTTATATCACCACTAGTCCGTGACACAACGGACATGACATGAAATAACGAACAACATTGACACTCGTTAAGCTTAGGGACTGGTGGTGAAACAAAAATCCATGTCAAGAAACTATATCCGCACACGAAAGCTGAGAATGTAATATATGAAACTGACAATGTAATTTACTCTTTACAGCATTTATTTATAGCATCTGACTACTTGTGACCGTCACAATCATGAACAAAGATTGGAGCTTAACTCACCATATGTAACTCTTTCATCAAAGTTTTGATTATACTTATATATTATCATCTTCAACATTTGAAAATTTACAGAGGATACCAATTCCAAAAATCTTCCCCTTTCAAACGTGTATAAAGACTCGTAGACTTCAAAACTGCACACCATCTGTTCATGAGAAGATAAACAAGCTACGCGGTCCAACTTCAGCCGTCAAACTAACATTTCAACAACACCAAAAGACAAATAGTGTCCCTCTGTCACACTCACACCACATGGAAGTTGGAAAACATTCTCTTGAGTGCACTAAATGCAATGGCCATGAGTACCACTGTCACTATTTTCTTTGAAGCTAACATTCTCAAGTTCACCCTCATGCCATGTTCTCGCATGAACTTCAGAGTCTCCCTACCAAATGTGATCAGCCAAGAGCAAATGGCACCCAATATTAACCTAATTGTATCCACAGTTCCATAAACATTGGTACTCGTGTCACCAGAAACCTCAACATAGGACCATGTGGTAGGACCGGCATGACCATTTTCCCTCGGGTTCAGTCCAAGAATGTCGTTTAGCCACCCAGACAATTTTACGAGTAGATTGGCCAGCCATGCCACCTCATCATTGGAGATTGGTCTCTTCATCCAGTCACCCTTGTACCTTATGTCTGTTGTAGGGCGGTTCCCGGCAGTTTTAGGGCGGAATATCTCATATTGTGATTTGTCAGCATGTTTGCTGCCTTCTGGTATGCTAGTATATCTTATGATATTGTCACCAAAAAGGTATCCCATTTGGGCCTTTATAGAGCTAAGAAGCTGTAGGTTGTTAGAAAGGTTTTCCTGTGAGATAACTTGAAGCTCAGCCTCAGCACGAAGAGCAAGGAGCTGCAATAAGAATAAAAAAGTTGATGGGGTAACCATTATACAGGTGACAATGTACAGAGTAGACAATATGTTGGTATTATGATATGAGTCAACATGAGTTGGGTTGACTCGAGATCACTTTTAATTCAACAGTTCAAACTACTTTGCATATAATAACTAGCGCAATATAATTACAAATACCATGTTCCATTAGAATGAAGTATTTTTTATAGTTTGATTTTAGAAGTTTATGCACTAAATTTAACAAAAACTTTCCCTTTCCTTTCTGTTATTTGGAAATTACAACCACATTCTATGCAGAAAACATTAGGTGTTCTTGTATTTATACCCCTTGATATTTTGGAAGATATAGTACTAAAAACAGTCGAAGGCAAATTACCTGAAGAAGTTGCTGCCCACCATCTTCACTTGTGCTGAATAGTTTAAGATCTTTATTCCAATTTTCATGCAAAAATGACCCATCAGCATCAGTCTCAGATAGGCCATCCTCCCAGTCCTAGTCATCGAAAGTCAACGCAAATTAAAATTAAAACAGATGGTATTACGGACACCTACCTAGTTGTAATCATAAGCCATTTACGCTCTACAGTATCACAGAAGCATGTTATTCACTTCAAACAGCATCAATATCAAATAAGAGACTAAAATATACAGTAAGTCATTCAAATTGAACCCGTAAGTAACTAAAGCCAGCATAAAAATTGCATTACGTTCATCTCCATTCAATATGTCTACTGTCTGGTTATCAGAACAAAATTTACTTGCAATAATACATACCTGCAATTGCTCACGAATCGAGGGTACAAATTTGTATAGCGTATTAAGAATCGACTTGGATGATCCTGCTGGAGTAGAATGAAAAACGGTGTCTAAATTTTTTATCAGACCCACGAGTTCCATAGACGATGTCAGCACATTTACGACCTGCAAAAGACAACCAACAGGCATATTTGTCAAATAATAATTATGGCCGTCTTCGGTCATTTGCATATACACCATATCATGCCTATTTTTGTCATCACATACCAAACACATGTATTAAATAAGGAGTAGAAGTCATCCAGAAGACAAAAAGTACAAACTGAACGTTGCAGTTGCTTTCATACAACACGTGCTATGTGTCCAGCTACTCCCTAATCATTTGAGTGAATCTCTGTATAATTTATATCTAATTAAATAGCCTGACCAGTAAATCCCATACCAAGCGGGCAACGGGGCAAGGCGGATCAGAAGCCATAAGTTAGCACTTCACTCTTAACTTATATTTTGACAACAAAAAAAGCTTAGTAATATATCATGAGCAATGATTCATATGTACACTTTAAAAACGAATAGTAACCTGACGTCCTGACCCTATTCCATTATGACACCCCAAGTCGAAAAGAGATATTATCACAAAAAATATTTTAACAGCATGATAGGGAATAATAGGGAATTGGACAAACCTTCGATACCATCTGGACTATAACTTCTGGATCCGTGTGAATGAACTTATGAGCAAACCCAATGAAGTGCATAACTAAGGAACTGTAGAACAGGTAGTTTGACACCACAAAGCCTTGCCAAGATGATGAATATTCATGTGGACGAGATACATGAACCTCCTTCATAGAATCTCTCTTCAAACTATCAGCACTCACATGAATCTCTGGAAATTCATTGAAACTAACCGCCCATGGTTCCATGTAGGTAACCCATAGGGAAAACACCTGTGAGACATTCTTCACAGAAGTTTCCACCGGGCAAAACAGAAACGTTCTCAAGATGTATCTGTAGAGTGGCCTCTGGATACACGAATTCCAATAACCAACAGATCCCAAACCAGAAAACATATCCCTATACTTCATATCAACAGAACCAGTCCCCCTCCAAGTCGTTACCTTACTAAGTTCCACCTGATCACACCCCTCAACACTACTTGGAACCAAGCTCGAATTCAAATACTTCACAAACACATTAACAACCTCACCCAACCCAGCTGTAGGTGGAACTTCAGCTAAAATCGACCGAAGAGGAAGCACAACACCAAATGACTTACATAACTTAACAGCCAAAGGCGAGAAGTCATTATCCACAATCCAGAAATTTATAAGCGTATGAACAAAAAACTCCGCATTCTCCAGAACCAAACTATTATAACTTGATGAGTAATGCAACAACGAACTTCGGTAAGGTGACTGAGCATTCAAATCACTCAGAGGCACAAAAAACCTAAGATAAGCATTCAATAACCGAATGTACAAATTACTACTGTCCTTATCCTTCCTCTCATTTTCACGAGGTTTACTAGCACTACCAAATACTGGAATCGACTTATAAGCCCAGTTCTCTAACCTAACTCTTTTACTAACCCTAGTATTAACAATGGTATTACTATCACAACTTCCTTTGCAACCCGGATAATAAGCAAACCAAAATAAGTAATATTCCAATATATTCAACTGAACCTGAAACGAAACTTCATTTTTAAGCCTACCTTTGAATAAAGGACATATATCAGCTAAAATCTCACACTGTCTACCGTTTTGTAACGTCAAACGCACCCATTCGGGCAACCTTTCAATCGGAAACACATATTTAACAAGAGATAACCTATCAACAGCTGTAACAGCATTCATTAACACACCAGTAGGAGATAAGAGATTAAAAACCTTACTAGACAATTCCGAATCATTAACGGACGTTATAACGTCAATCCAGCCGTTAGCGTTAGGGTTTTGAGGTTTTTGTTCATCGAAACCGAATATTTTGCAAATTAGGGTTGGAAACGTGACGGAGAAGAACCAGCGTGACTGGTCCGGTGAGTGTTTGTGTAGAAATGATTCGACGGCGGCGCAAGCGGTGGCAATTTGTTCCGGTGATGAAGCGGCGGCAATTGTAGCGGCGAGGTCACCGGATTTTGTCTGAGCGTCTGTTGCGTATGTGTGTGAAATCATCTTGTGGAATGAAAAATGATAAGAGATAGAGACAGAGTGTGTGAGTAGTGTATACGTGTTTGTTATGAGAGAGAGAAATATTATTAGGGCATAAAAAGGAGGAGAGAGAGAGAAAGTGAATTTTGAAGGTTTAAATGGCGCGGTTGAGAAGATTGGGGAAGAAGGGTTTTTTTTTTTTTTTGGGGGGGTTACGTGGGTGTTAAAAGCGTGGATCTGGTGATTTTGATGAGTTTGGGTCCCGTTTTAAATTCGTAATTTTAACGTAACTGAGTCATGATATTTTTATTATTTCCTGTTCATACTTTAAAGTTTAAACGAACTAACCAACGTTGCATGTTATATGTCATTTTCACTCACCGTCCAATCGGTATCTCAATTTTTATAAACTTCCCATACAGATTAAAAATACAAACGAAAGAAGGTTAGATTTTAGGGTGCGTTTAGTTACTAAAAACTCATCCATTTTTCCATAAAAATTTAAAAAATATAAAACGTGTTCAAATTTAATTTTTCTAAAAAAAAATTTCAAATAGAAAGAAAAATTCTCGATTTTTCTATTGATCACTACAAAGTTAGAAAAGATGATCCCCTAATATTTCATCTCTGTTTTCTTTTGGAAAAGGAAAACTCTCTACATTTGAACGTATTTTTCAAAATTTCTTTCCGAGAAGTAAAATACTACTCATTCTATTCAAAACTAGAAAATGAAAAATTAGACACTAAACCGTATCTAAACGAACCCTTACTTTTTCATAGAAAATTTATGCCACCTATAACAAATGGACGTACGACTACATTTACTTTTAAATTCAACGTGACCAACTATAACCTTCCTGCTATATTTTTTTATAGACTCTAATAGCTTGTTGCAAATGATCAAGCCACTTTAATACCAGTACTACCTTTGTACTAATAAACGAATAAGTTAAATTTTATCTCTTAGTAGTTTTATGTAAAAAATAAATCATAAAACATTCTATTTTACACAATCTTTCAGTTTCAAGTCCCCGGAGAAAATTTCTAGTTATTTCAATATTTTCAAGGTTGAATACAATCCCTATTTTGCATTCGCTACAATTTATAACCTTTTCAAATAAGTAGTCAGTAATGAGCTTACATTGATAGAAGTCATAGAACTCAAGGCCATTGAAAGGATTTCACATTTTTCCAAATACAAATTATTTATATAATTTGGAAAATGATAATTCCCGCTCCAAGGGTTCATCAAGAATAGTACGTAGTATATCACATACTAGACGTTACAATATTTTGATGCAACGAGATACTACACTCGAAACTTATAACCCACAACACCATCGTTTCAACTCGCTCGAGGCACATTAACAATAATTACGTAACATCACACACCTACAGAAATATAAGGCAAAGGCTCTATATTACTCTGCAGATTGATACTGAATTTTCAGGTAATACCTAAACTGAAAACTTTTTTAAACACTTGCTGTAATAATTCGAGCTAAGCCCAAGTAGAGTGGCACTTAGTGCGCTCATTGGCGTTCTATAGCTTAGCGGAATGTAACTTCTGCTTCAGAATTGGTTGAATATATTGTTGGAAGCCGTCAATTACATGTGTATCGTTAAGAGGATCTTTCCAAGCTGCCTCGTAGAGTTTTGGATACACGTTCCCATCGTAACGCCCAAGAATTGAACCAAGGTAGTGATCAGTGTAGCTGAATGAATCAACCAACGCTATTGCATTCGGACGGACCTAATGAATTGTAGTTTTCAGAGTCAGTAAACATCAAAACACATCTTTGCAGTTACAGTATGAATTGATTAATTAACTTGGATGATCAAAAGTACAACTTGTTTATCTGAACATTAAAAGCTGTTATTGAAAGTTGAAGTCACAATAATTAGACATGACTTCCAACATTTTCAATAGTTGGGCATCAATTCACCAATCATCACAGCTAATTGCAATGCTTGATTCAGAAAACAAAAAGAAAGCGTTCAATTCTCTGTTTAAGTTATAACTATCATTCAATAAAGTAAAATAAATGAATCCATTTAATTGTAATGACAATGATGGGATATATTAAGAAATTTGAGAATTTACCTAAAAAGATTATATATGTAAAATTGATCAGACAAAGTCTAAAGAGTTGACATTGGGCAATTGGTTATGTATCAAGGAAGAGAACATATGATTGATGACTAACCTTGGAGTACAAAGTTCTGAGTTGCTCGTTAGCAAGTGACGCCTGTTTAGGTGTAACATACCCAGTGGACAGGAAATCACCTTGATACTTGTGAAGAAGAAACAAAGCATACACATAGCACAGCACCTCTAGTGATTGTTTGACTCCCTTTCCAGGGATGTCTTGTTGCAATTTTTCGATGAACCTGCAGAATAAGAACGTATTTCAGGTTAATTACATGTGATAAAAAATTCAAGCAAGACTGAATTCATGTGGTACATGCCAAATACCATCATTTAGATAACTACAGGTGGCAATGTCTACCCATTTATAAAATTCAGGTCATCTTTTATATCTAATGGCTAAAACAGGTCAATAAAAAATTCTAAAAGGAAAAGGATCAAACTGGTCAGATGGTTGTCATCCAAAACGTGACTTCAATGTGTTTGGCTCAAAAAATTTGAGTACTATTGATACAATATATCTGCAATCATACTTGACACGCTAATCGTAGATAGCTAAGTTATAATTTCTGGACAAAAAGTGTTTCAGGTCAACCTAACCTAATCCAAACCCAACCCAACAGTATAGCCCAACTCTACTATCAATACAACTGGGAGACCTTACTTGGACACAACAATTAATTGGCAGTGAGCAACTGCTGCCTCAACTAAATCAGCTGATAGTTCTGCAAAACCTTCTTCTGGATTTTCAAACTTAGCTAACTGTCGACCACACCGTACAGCCATTCTAGCAGCCCTTGCCTCAAATGCTTCCACTATTGCACCGGGGTTTAGCCACTCCTCAGCTGCATCCCATTGTGGTTGATAGAGCGATTAGTAACTCTATTGTAGTACTGATTTATTAATAATATATACTTATTTAGATTAAGTACATTCAAGAGCAAGTTTCAGAGTTTCTTATAGAGGACAATTTACCAGATTGAACAGTGCAATTCTTCTCCACCAGAGCTGCCACTCGCCCCATATAAGCGGTTGTGCCAACTGGCTTCTTGTATCCCAGCTCCGAAACTGTCTTCACAAGAAACCGTGCAACCTAGAAGGTTTTGAACAAGCAAGGCATCATAAATTTCAAATTAGTTCCATGACAAAACTAGAATAAAAATGGTGAGAGCAATATATCTAGATGTCGCAAGATCGGTGCAAAGTAATGGGTCAAACGGGATCGGAATGAGACGGCCACTACTAGGCTTATACATAGGATGAGTAAGGTTAGGTTGACTTGTGCACACTTATCATCCATTTTTTTAAAAAGACTTGTATACAATTAATGAGTCAAGTCTACGATCATCATTAATTCATTTTACTAACAATCTAAATCTAATCTTCCAATAAAAAATATATATATGAAGTTTTATACAAAATACATATTTGGGCGAATTTCAACTACTTTCCCATTTGTACGATTCTTTTTTAACTAAAAATTTTAAGATGACCAGCCCAACTCGATCTATTAAGAAGCAAATGGGTTGGTATTGCCAACTCTAGCATTATCCTTTCCAGGGAAACAGAGAGGCCCCTCACCAAGAAGGCTACAAGCTTCAAACACAGCATATTACTGAAAAGAAGAAGAATTTCTTGACCTGAGTAGCACCATCACATACCTGTAGCATAAGAACAACATTGTCCCCTTCATAAGTACAAGCAGGAATGTAAACTGCAAATAGTTCGGGAAGCCCACTACTGACAAGGTAGCCGTGACCACCACATAGTTTTCGACATTCTTCAATTCCATCCTGAAAGACATGTACAACCAATCAGGTTAAGAGTGATAATTTGTAGAGACTAAGCATTAATCAAGTGCCATGTCAAAGATCTTAAGAGAAGCATAGAGACAGTATAGACATGCACACACCACTTATTTAGATAGTAACTGAATGAACACCAGCTACAGTAATAAAAAATATCATATTCTTGAACGACCCCTAAAAGACACACCAACAGGGTAAAACTTTTTTCATATGCTTGTTAGTGCATGCTAGTGAAGTCACTAGACAATACAACAGAGCATGATTCAAGCTCGGAATCTCTGGCACTGGTTAATTTTACTTTTTACATTATCGTTGTCTAGATATGATTAGGGCTGTTAACGAACCGAATCAAGTCGAATATCAGGTTGCTCAAGTTCGACTCGTTTGCTAATTATCCGGTTCGAGCTCGACTCGAGTTCGAGTAAGTTTTAAAAATTGTGTTTGAGCTCGAGTTCGAATTATTTGTTGTTGTTCGAGCTCGAGTTCGATGCTCGTTTATTTGATTGGAAGTGTCTTTATGAATCAAAATTCCAAGCGCAATTTTGCTTGTTTATGAGCTCGGGATCGCTAAACTCATTCCATAACTCGAAATCAAGCTCAAGTAAGCTCATTTATACTTGATGTCTTAGGTTTAAATATATTAGTTACATACATTTAAAGTTCCAAATAGACAAATTTATTATATAAACTCGACTCATTCGACTCGAATAGCTCGTTTGACTCGAAACTAAACGAGCTTTCGAACGAGCCGAGTCGACCATCAATTTTTTATGCTCGGCTCGTGAAATTAATCGAGTAGTATTTTTCGTTCGAGCTCGACTCGTGTTCGAATATTATCAAACTCGAATTCGAGTTAAACGAGCTCGAACTCGAGTAGCTCGTTAAATGCTCAACTCGTTAACACCCCTAGATATGATGGTACTGCCCAACAGATAGCTGTCTGCTAAGTGGTGAATAAACAATTGTGGTTTGTTTTCTGTGCCAAATGAACAAACTATAACAGATAAACCATTTCACCGTCTAACAATATTAAATGAAAAGGACTATTTGATTATTGTTTTGAATAATGATATGATACCAAACTATCAATTATAAAAGTCATTTAGTTTCAGAATCAACCACATCAAAACAACATAGATAGATAATATGTGTTTAAATGTATGCATGCATCATAATTATCTATAAACTCACAGCTGTCGCGGTAGTTGTTAAGGACTTTAACCCTGCAGTAGATGCATGAGCCTCAGGCAATGTTGAGAAATCATTAGCTGCTAATCTTTGCTTCACATCCAAATACAACCATTTCAACCACTCGCCTGCAAATCTGAAGGCATAAGCAGAAGCCAGCAATGGGAAGAGCCTACTTTGCTGAGTTTTATAATCGATCACCTAAACCCAGAACAAAAATATAAGATCTTCAACTACTTCATTCATATATTAACATATTAAATGGAAATTAAAAAAAAAAAAACAATCTCATTTTTAGTAACCTGGGTCTCAAGTCCACCATTACGTGACCCAAACTGTCTACGAACAGCACTATATCTTGTAGCAATACAAACTGCACGAGATAATGCTTTGGAAGCATCAGCCACAATTGTTTGCCTAACATACACCATAGTCCCGTAAATGAGTTGCCGAGGAACATCAGATTGCATGATTTTTCCTTCCTTTGTAACCTGAGACACCCTGAGCAAATTGAAGCAAATCCAAACACATCCAATATCGATCATATAATCAATGGCAAAAAGCAAATCCAGACACTCCCATTACAAAATTGGAACTACTAGATGACAAAAGAGATAACTGCATATAATCTAACAGTACCTCATCAACATTTGGTTCCTTGGGATGCGCACATGATCAAATCTTAAAACACCATTGTCCATGGTGTTATAAGCCCCATTTCCAAACTTCAACCCAATATCACCAACGGTAATGCCAGGAAGAGGTGAGTGATCCTCCAAGCTCCTTAGTTGGACAATGAAGCCTTCAATAAAATAATATGGTACATCATTGATAACTTTCAAATATAATGAAATATAAGAAATCGTGAGAAAAAATTCAGTACTGGCATATAAAAATGTTCTAAACTAACCATGAACTCCATGGAATTGACCACCTACTATGAGGCGAGCATAAACTACAGCATGCGTCGACAGTTTACCAAGTCCACCGGGCCACCACTGATAGAGATCAAGAAAGCACAAGGAGCACAAAATAGAAGATTGAGTAACCAGAAATAAATACGACTAAAAGTTGTCAAGTATAGCAGGCAATTCTAACTCACTTATGAGTGCATTGATTCAGATTATGTTCGATCTCTAGCAGGTCAAACATATATCCAAGATATGCTAAAATCAGAACAAGTCAAATGGATCCAACGGGTCAAAGTTTCCCAATGGATATTTTTAAAGCATAAGACCCCCTGTATCATTTTTTATCCTAGAAAAAATAGATTATTATTGAAGAATTTAGTATTTGTAATCATAATTGACACTTGCTTTTTTAAGTACTTAGGAGTTAGAACAGAAAGTGTTTTGAATCCACCTTACTTGACCCGTTAGCCTTCCCGACCAATTTGTCACCTCTAGTGTTCAGCATGACGAGCAAAGAGAAACACCCGCTCGTCATGCAAAAACATGTATGTTACTGAAAACTGATTTCATATTACTCACTTTGCTCGAAGTTAATGTTGGACTGTGCATAACAAACTCATCCGTTTGAGGGTCAAATGTTGCAGTTGTTTCAAGACCTTGAACATTGGAGCCATGTCCAAGTTCTGTTTGTGCATAACAACCAATTATTTGCATCTTTCTGGCCAGTGGCAACCATTTATTTTGTTGCTCCTCAGTGCCTTGTCCTTCAATAGCCGGAATGAACATTCCCTGCAGAATCACAAAATAACAGTAGGTCAACAGCAGTAATACACCTCACAGCACAAACATTTTCAACTATTGGAGTAAAAATCAACCATCCAGCTAAAACAATATACTGATATAGTTCCATTGAAAAATATATGTCCATAAACATGTTGACAACTATCTAACAAAATTACCCAGTGAAGATCAGTGTACGCAGGTTCATCAACATACAGTCGCAACCATTTAGCCTCTTCTTCTGTTATTAAGAAAAAATGCATAGTCAAGCAAGAACAACCAAACCATAAACCCCAAAACACAGTCTATAAGTCAACCATAAGTTCCCATCTCGCAAGCTCGAACTAAAAGTTTACCAGATAGGCGAAGATCAACGATCAACTTCCATGCATACGCTGATTTTCTAAGAGTATTCTTCAACAACTCTTTCCTTCCTAACATAGGCCTTGTAAACTTCTCAAATGCCTACAGAAAACAAGACACAACGTTAATATCCATATTTACAGAAAATACACAAAATTATCACATTTCTAAGAAATTCTTAGTTGTTTTTTTTTCTTTCTACAACTGGCACCCATTCACATACTAAAATTTTGAATCACCTAATATCCAAACAATAAGATTTGTTAGTAAATATTACACATAGATGTATGTATGTATATATCATATATGCGTATGTACAAGAACTAAAAATATCAGTAAGCACTGTAAGAACTAAGAGCTAATCAATTACCACACTGTATCACACTGTAAATGACATAAGTTGACATATTCACCAACAACACACATCATAGTTTAAAGTCAATAAATCAGCAGATGCATATGTTGCGATTTGCATCAGATGCATAGCCACAAAACTTTCGAATTTGCCTATTTTTAAGCTTCGAAGCAGTATCATACACTTTATTTGAGATGTGCAATCACCAAGTATATGAACGTGTTAACTTATGCAATCCAGATGTCGAACTTTAAGTATATCATAACTTCATACTCTCTATACATGTGTGTAAATCAATTCTCAACAGTTAGTTGAAAGGTGCATATAGTTGAACAGCTAAAACCCTAATTCATCAACAAATGAAGTACACTAAACTGAAATTGAACATAAATAAAATAAAATTATAAATCATTACAGGATCATTAGCAACGAGTTTAGCCATACGATCTGAGAGTTCAAAAGCTTCACGAGAACCAGCCCAAGCAATCTTCATTGCTTCAACATCAAACTCTGCTTTCTTCCTTTCATCAATCAAGTAATCAACTGCTCCTCCTTCCATTTCTTCTTCAAATCAAACCTTAAAACCCTAGAAACAGCAAAATTAAATTCACACAATATCAATATCGATACGAGACAAAACACAAGTAAATTGAATCATTAACCACGTTCTAAGTTACGTTCAATGATGAATAGTGATAATGATTGATAAATTATACCTGATGAAGACAAAAAAGGGGGATATACGGCTTTCAGAGAAATCTGCCTTGTAAAAATCGTGATTGTGATTCCCAAGATAACAACAATCGATGTGATCTTAATATATTTTATTAATACATTTATGATTTTATTATATATATATATATGGAAGATATAGGGAGTAGTAAATTGCAAAATGATGACGATTTAAATGCCGACTTCATCATTTAAACATGTTTGTTTGGTGGTTGCTGGTGGGGTTTGGTAAGTGTTCACACGTATATATGGAAATGGAAATGGAAATGGAAACAGATAATAACAAGATTAAATTGAAAATTAAAAAAGGTTGCAGAAGGCGGTTAGGTAAACGTTTTCTACTTTTCTTTTTTATATGATAACGCTGGTATTTTGTGATTTCATGTTTATACCATTTGAAAGAGAGTTTAGTGTAAATATATTATTTGATTGGTAAAATATGTAGTTAGTAGAAAATTCTTAAAGTATGTGCAAAGTAAGTGGACACTTTGACTGTGATAGAAGAAGTATAATATATTCGTACTAGAATATGACTTGCAAATTCGTGAGACTAATATGATAAATTTGTATATATGCGGTTACAACAATTGCAATTGCATACTATTGATTCATAATTAACGTGTAATAATTTTCGTGCAGATAACAAATTACTAATAATGTTTATATCTGTTTTAAATGGCAAAAAGGTGTATGTAACCATCAACTATTAAGTTACAACATTAATTATTGCAATGTTTTGAAAACTGGTTGAACCAGCCCGGTCCGACCGGTTCAACCAGGATTTTAAAGTATTCCGGTCGGTTGAGAACCGGTTTTGACCAAAGTTTGACCAGTCAACGAATCGTCCGGTTCGGTCAAAATCGAACGGTCCAACCAGAAACCGGACCGGTTTCAACCTGTTTTGATTTTTTTTTCCTTTTTTTAATTCTCGCGGGTTTTGGACCGGTTTGGAAGCTGCGGTCCGACCGATTCAACCGGAACCGGAGCTCTCTCCAGTCCGATTCGATTTCCGGTTTTAAAAACATTGAATTAATGTGTCAATAAAATAGGTGTGCACTCTAAGGGTGCTTAATGCTTGAAGCCTTAAATTGAAAGTAGTCATTCAATACTTATTTGCCTCATTATCATTTATAATTCCGCTGAAAAAAATAATTAAAATATATTGAAATCTTTGGTCAGAATCATTTTCGAAAAGAAAATTACATTCAAATTTATCAATGATTTCTTTTGATATGGAATTTAAGATAAAGAAAAAAGTGTTTAGTTTTTGTACCTGATAGCGTATCTATAGATTTAGACCGGGTCAAACTCATTGACAAGCCTAATACATTCGATGGCACATGTGAAAAACATTGTCTTGATTTTTAATTAAGTTGAAATTAAAAATGAATATTGAATTGTTTACGTGAAAAACAAACATCAATATCATACAATGTATAACATTTGAAGCACAAAACTTTTATAGTACCACATTATCAATTAAGATCATTTCCATTCAAACCATATGTGATGGATTATCATTTAAGCTCTAGGTCCACAACAAAAAAACTTTGACGTTGATCTTTCAATAGTCCATGTCACATTGTGAAGATTCAAGGAGGTAAAATCTTGAATCTCGGACATTAGTTAAACAAAAACTTTTGGATTAATGTGCAAATTTTTTTGATGATTAATTAAGAGTCATGTTACACTTACACAAAGCTTACATAATTTTGTTTACATAATTAGGTGGACCAATTAAATCATGAGAGAGAATAAAGTGAGAGAATGTACAAATTCATGTGATTGGTCTACATATTTTGCCAACTCATTATGTATATATTTTTGTGTAAGATTTATGTAAGTCTAGACTTTTCCAACACGTAAACATGTAGAAGTGATGAAACATATTAAATTAATTGTGTTTGTATGATAATCTTGCAGTGAATCATTTTTATAATTAAATTAAATTAGTTTTATAATCATATTAAGTTAACGGTAATTATATTTCAACTTCTATTTACAAAATAGGTTCAATAACATTAATCTATTTTATAATTGATGAAATTATATTGATGTTAGTTCAATAAAAAATGATGCGTTTAAGAATGCATTGTATTTTATGATATTTTTTTTGTATAATACAATTTAATGATTCATAATGATTGAAAATCATATCTTATATTTATTTTTGAAAATAACATATTTTAGTAACCGAAAGCTAATCAATTTGATATATTGATTGTCATTTAATGCATTTTTAAAATAATAAATAATATTGATTTTAAATATTACAATCAAAATAGATAATATAAAAGTTAGAAGTTTGAATTTTAAATTCCCTCCATCCATTGAAAAAGTATTCTTAATTTGAATTTGAAATCAATATTAATTGTGTAATTTAATGAGGGGTGATTCGGTAAATTTAGCATGACGTTTGAGACTTATTGCATAGTCAATAATTAAAAATCAAATCAAGGGCTAAAGTTAGATGGATTAACAAAATTAAGGGTGTAGATTACTTCCATGTGAAACTCAATTCAAGAAGATCACATAATATAGTATTTCTTATAATAATATATATACTAGCTTATAACCTGCGAATTCGCGGGATGAAACATGTTAATCATATATGTGAATTCCTCCTATGATTCTTTAGAATTTACCAATATTCATTTAAGATGAATCAAATAAAAGACATGCAATCATGACGAATTACTCATATTGTTTACTTCACTTAAAGTT
The DNA here is from genome assembly GCA_963422505.1 of Pseudognaphalium luteoalbum. Lineage (NCBI taxonomy): Eukaryota > Viridiplantae > Streptophyta > Magnoliopsida > Asterales > Asteraceae > Pseudognaphalium > Pseudognaphalium luteoalbum. The sequence continues at coordinate 11,836,033 of OY730192.1, read as the reverse complement.
TTCTTGGAACATGGGTTCTTGGTGCCATGACTATGGAGAAGGTAATATGGGCTTATTAGTGATAATTTGGTATAAATGTATGCATTGGTCCATTCTAGGTTCTCGAAGTATGCCTCAAAATGTAGTATGTTTTACAGGCTATTGGAGTCCCACAACTCATTCCGTATTAAAGATAATCTTCTTTAATTTATAAATTTGTTGTAGGTACCACCCTCTTTTACCAAAAAATAAAATTATAAAAGAATTGTCCTATTATTTTTTTACAATGTATTGATGTTTTTTAGTCATTGTACTTATAGTTAGAATTTTATAAGCACATTAAGAGTTCTTATATTACAAAGTGGAGAACATTGTTCATTACTAAAGGAAATGCACTAAGAAACCTTTGGAAAACCTCTTTAGAAACCTTTCGTTCAAGAGGTTTCTTTGAGTATATATCTCAACCAAAGAAACGTGTTGACAACATATCTTTATAAATATACTGAAATAGTAATTATTTTGACAACAACTCATCTCTATTCTTTTTGTCGGGGAAAGTACCAAACACACATATTTATCAATATAAATTTAACATAACGGTATTTTAATCCTAAAATTATCATCTTATTTTTAAGGAAATATCGTGATTTGAGCCTAAAAGAATTCTTTTATGAGAAGTATGGTAAAGTGAAGCATTATAAATTAAATAGGATAAGTATATTTTATGCTAAATTTGGATACGTGTAGTTGTGTTCGAGTGTGTAAGCTCTATATGGCTATACCATCAAAGTATTAATCCATTTATATATATATATACATATACATATATATATATATCACCACATAAAGATTTTTGACCTATTCATTTTATCTAGCTAAAGTAACTTCTTATAAAAATTTTAGTAAAAGTCACTTTGATACTATCACATATTCTACGATACTTTCACATATTCTACAAAGCATACAGATAAACAAATACTTATCATGTGACACTATCTAATTCTCAACAATTTGGATGTGGAAAATAACTATAATTGACGCTTCCCATTAACCCCTTCCAACGCGAGGGGCAAGTGAAGTCTAATTTGACACATAGTATTGTATGAGATTTTGAATCAAATTGATAAACTTTATTATTTTGAACATTCAAATGTTTAATTTATTTAATGTCATTCGATCTATTTTAATTTTGGCACACTATAGTTTGTATATGGTTACAAAATGAGAGCCACGTTGTAACGTATAAACTTGATTTCTCAATTGATTGATTGATTGTATGAATTTCGTGATTTATAAAGTATTATCTGTTATTTGTGAATTGTGATTTAATAATTATAGTTAGTAGTGATTTAATAATTTTTTTGAGTGTACGTTGACCATGGCTTAAGCAGATTTTATGGTGTGAATTAGTCAAGGTAATAAATTGAAAATTTAGTGGAAATTATGTGACATTTAATTAGTCCTAACTGAGAGTAATTAGGTAACTTAACAAAGTTTAAGAATACTTATTGCGTGGACAAATATTAGAGATAAGATCAATGCTGATTAAGTAGTGAGGGTATCGTATTAAATGGATGAGATTAATTTAGTGGGGTTAAATTTAGATTTGTCTATATATTTAACATTTTGTTATAATTATAAATAAATAGAAGATAGAATATAGAAGATAGGAGATAGGAGATAAAAAATTAGAGATAGGAGATAGAGAAGAGATATAGATGTTTTTATTATTATTTTTAATTATGTTTTTTCTATTTCTATCTACATGCCTATCTATACCTTATGATCAACTTATTATTATTATTATTATTATTATTATTATTATTATTATTATTATTATTATTGATTATATATATACATATACACACATATTATATATATATATATATATATATATGAGTTCTGGTGAAAACAAGAAGATAAAAAAACAGTAAAAACACATCTTCACCCTCAATCTAATCTAACACACACACACACATATAAGGGGTGGGATAAAAACGGTGAAAAACACGTTTTGATTTACAAATTTTTAAGTTGTGAACTTTCATTTTTGCTTCACATATGATTTTTTTTAACCCTTATATATTTTTTTCACATAAAATTTTCTTCACGAATCTTTATTATTTATTTTTTGCTTCACAATTTTTTTAACTTTTATAATTGTGAACTTTATTTTTTTCGCATAAATCTTTTTGTGATTTTTTTCACGAAGTTTTTTAAGTTTTTTGTTGTGAACTTTATTATTTTTTTTGTTCACCAAAAGTTTTTAACATTTTCAACTGTAATCCTTAATTTTTTTTAGTTCACAAAAAGTTTTTAACCTTTTCAATTGTGAACCTTTTTTTTCAACTGTAAACCTTAATTCTTTTTAGGTTCACGAAAAGTTTTTAAATTTTCAATTGTGAACCTTTTTTTTCAATCGTAAACCTTAATTTTTTTTGAGTTCACGGAAAAAATGTTACCTTTTCAACTGTAAACCTTATTTATTTTTTGAGTTCACGAAAAGTTTTTAACTTTTTAAATTGTAACCATTTTTTTTCAACTGTGAACCTTAATTTATTTATTTTTAGTTCACAACAATTTTTTTAACATTTTCAATTGTGAACCTTATTTTTGTTTTGTTTTGGGTTCACATAAAGTTTTTATGTTTTTCAACTGTGAACCTTAATTTTTTTCTGGCTTTCGGATTTGACTTTTTTTTTTCACAAAAAATATTTTGTTCACACAAAAAATATATTTCTTTGTGTGAACCTTAATTTTTTATGGTTTACTTAAAAAAAATAATAAAAAAAAACACACTTTAAAAAAATTGTGAAAGATAAAATGTTTTCACCATTTTTTTTCTCCACCCCTTTTACACTTACACACACACACACACACACACACACATATATATATATAAAGTTAGATTAGATTTTGGGTGGAGATGTGTTTTCACTATTTTTTTATTTCATTGTTTTCACAGGCTTACGTTCCTATATATATATTTCTATACCTTAAAAGTAAAAAGTTAGGTAGTTAGATCATCCACACTAAAGGGTTTTTTTCCAAAGCTTTTCTCTTAAAACTTGTCATAGCTTTTCTATAAAAGGCTTAGAAAAAGTGATGGTTCCAATGATTAAAAGTTTTACTTACATAAATTCTATTAAAATTGAGTAAACTAGTAAGAAATAAAGTGTAAACGCTTTATATTTCTCAAGCTATTGCACCTTCATCCTCTATATTTCATTCAATTATAATATAATTTGTGTCAATAAGTTTTTCTTAATTGGAGTCATCACTTTTTCTAAAACTTTTAATAGAAAAGCAATGATAATTTTTAAGAGAAAAACTATAGAAAAAGCTTTTGGTGTGGATGCTCTTAAAACTAAACTAGTATATAATAATGTCATGTAGCACTATAATTAATATCTTTTAATCTTTTATGTGTCCAGAACTCGAGATAGAGATAAATTTTATAGTAATAAAGTTGGATTATCGAAATTAAGAAAATTCTTCTATTTTTACTTTGATTTGTATGTATTATATTGTTGTCTTTATCTTTATGTTATCATTATAAAAATAAAAACCTAAAAAATAATTGAAGATTTGAAAATTAATATTATCAAGAAGTAAGTTACCCTCTTATTTATTTATTTTTTTTGCCAATAAAATAAAAATAAATAAGTTAAAAGGACACCACAACTTACTGAGGTCCCACCACTTTTTTATTTGCTTCAAGATTGTAAATAATAATTATGGTCTAATATAGATAACTCTAAGCTTAGAGCCTCTAACACATAATCACGTGTTTCAAGGAAAAATGGTTAAATTAGTAAAAATTAAATGGTATAGTTAGTAGCACCCTTTCAAAGTGAAAAATAAAATATGGTCATGTTATATTGACGTGGTCCCAGAGTTCATAGTGTATAAACCACATAGATGGATATTTGTTTAACTTGTAAAAAAAATGATTCAAGCAACAGAACATAAAACACAAATTTATAATTATGATTTAAGGATGAGATATAATATATGGTTTTATGATGGACCTTAGTTGAAATAAAAGTCGAAATTACCCTTGAGAATATGATAATATATGGAAGAGATTTCAATTAATCACTTTTTCATGATAATATCATGATAACCTTCTTAATATCATGATAAGTTGGCTAATTGGTTGGCAAATCAATATCAATGAGGATCATCTTGCCCCCTCCATTGTAGGGGGTTTAAGTGTACATCTCCTACGTATGAGATGAAACTTTTATATTGATTGATTTTATTTGTTCTCAACGAGGATCATCTTTCCCCCTCCATTGTAGGGGGGTTTAAGTGTACATCTTCTACGTATGAGATGAAACTTTTATATTGATTGATTTTATTTGTTCGAAATTAATGTTCGATTTTAGTACTTTAAAATCTTTTAGCGTGATTCGTATATTATAAAATCCAATTATCAACAAAGTCAAGTAACATGTCTCATAATTCAATCATGGATCATAACATTATTTTAAATCCTAAACAACAAATATATGCAATAACGGTTGGGCCTTAAATATTGATTTAAAGAATCCAAGTTTTGAATCTTCAGGTGGACATGACAATCAGGTTCGGGTTATGCTTTTGTGTTGTATACATCATCACCGTTCACTATGAACATTTCAAGAATCCCATCTTTCTAATTCATCCTCTTTTTCTCCCCAATTTTTCTTTAACTTTGTTATTTACACTAGTAAGTGTATGTGCCGTGCTAACGCATGACCCAGTCTAATGTTGATTAAATCGAGAGTATCTAAACAAATAAAGGGCTCTATAAATATTAACCTAAATTTTTTATGAATACTCATTATATATTTAATAGTAATATTAACCATTCATATGAATTAAATAATGCTAACGTTTTAGGTTTGCTTGAAAAAAGAATGATTGTTTTGATAAAAAGTATGAAGCGTGCGTGTTATTTTTCCACATCTAACAAATATTTTATGTATTTGACAATTCAAAGAGAAATAATATAGAATGATTGAGTGAAGTATACACAAATAAAATGACAATGCAAAATTAAAATGTAAACGTTTCTATCACAAATGTTCTAATAATGCAAACTAAATTATAGATTGTTAAAGTGAAACTATTTGCCGAAAACAATAATCCAAAAAATGATGTAAACATGTCAATGGAGTGAGCATGACAAATTTTGAAGGAAGTTAAACAAATTCTCGTGAGGAAAAGCGAAAAGTTGAATAGGGTTGCACATTATGATTTTTTCTGTAAATTGATGATGATTTGTAAAGCATACAATGCATAATATGTCAAATTTTAAACTCATTTAGTTATTTGTTTTATGTAATATTAAGTTGTTACTATGTTGGCTTTTAAGCCTCATAAACTAATTTAAGAGATCTTTTAATGATGTTGCAATGAGAAAAGAAAAACAAAAGTAGACATAACACAAGTTAAGGTGTGTTAAGTATACATGACACTAAGATGCTAATGTATTTTAAAAAACATTATCATGTGTTTAATGTGTTCATTTAAGATATGTTATGTGTTTTATTAATATGAAATTAAATTAAAATAAGTGGATGACACATGTCCACTTTAGAAGTTCTAATGTGGTAATTTGTGGTGAGTTTGAATGTTAAATATTCTTCTTATATAATATAGAAAACATTATTATGTAAGTTTTAATGTGGTAATTTGTGGTGAGTTTGAATGTTAAATGTTCTTCTTATATAATATAGATATAAATATAGGGTGGGGTTCAAATGAGGATAGAAAATTGTGTGAGAATGAGGGAAACAATAATATCGTGTTATGTGTACAAAGATAATAATCCACATTTACAAAACCCATTTACCCCCCAACATCAATAATCTCACAAACGACAAATCGAAAATTATGAAAATTGCACCATTAAATTCAGTGTTTTCTCCTCTTCGATTTGTCATCCCTCAAGGCATACTTTCGATGAGTTTTTTTCCAACTTTTTTGGTGGGTTTCACATTTACTAACACATGTGTTAAAGTGTTGCGTTTAGGGTTTAGGAGTTATGGTTTAGGGTTTAGAGTTGGGGATTTGGGGTTTCACCCCAAAACTCGAAACCCCCAACCCTAAACCCTAACCCCTAAACCCCAAAGCCTAAACCCTAAACGATTTACAAAATTCTAAACACTAAATCATACTAAAACCTAAACCCTAAACCTTACTAAACCCTAACACTAAACCCTGCTAAACCCTAACCCTAAATCTCAAACCCTAAGCCCTAACCCTAACCACAAATCAAATGTACAACAAATCACTAACACATATAAAACACACCAAAAAAATAAAGAAAAAAAAGTTATCAAAAGTATGCTTTGGGAGATGACAAATCAAAGAGGAGAAAACACTGAATTTAATGGTGCAATTTTCATAATTTTTTGATTTGTCCTTTGTGAGACAATTGATATTGGGTGTAAATGAGTTTTGTACATGTAATACCTCAAAATTTACTGTTTGGCGGAAGCATACTTGGGGTGCTACTAATCAATAATCATAAGCACATAAAATAAAGTGAACGACTCTATATGCGTCGTTTAACAAAATACATTGATTAGATAATTGTTTACAACGTTTGAAGCTATTACCATAGCTCGTGTTCTGAAAATGAGAGATTTCAATACATAATTACTTTTACAAAATATAATAATGCAAGAAAATCTCTGAGGTTTGCATGATGACTCGAGCTAAAAGTATCCTGATAGGCAGTCCAACCTACTGCTGAATACCTGAGAATACATGCTAAAATGTCAGCTAAAAGCTGGTGAGCTCACAGGTGTAAATGATAAAACCACAATGTATGAACCATAAGATTTAATGATATGTTTGAAATTAATCAAGGAGTAAATTCTATAGATGGTCCCTGTGGTTTATACCGATTTACGAAAACGGTCCCTATACTTCCTTTTTCACTTTTTCAGTCCAATATGTTTACATTTTGCTCGAAAATGGTCCCTCCTCCACCTAAAATGACTAAAGTACCCTTCCTTTTGTCATTTTTGGATAGTCACGATTTAAATGGTCAAAGGGTACTTTAGTCATTTTAGGTAGGTGAGGGGCCATTTTCGAGCAAAATGTAAACTTATTGGATTGAAAAGGTGAAAAAAGAAGTTTAGGGACCATTTTTGTAAATCGGTTTAAACTACAGGGACCATCTATGGAATTTACTCTTAAACAAATAAATGTGTATATTACTGCCATGAATCCATAGTTTGAGCTTAACTGAGGGGTCAGGATCCGCCTTCAAGGACCTGAGCGAGTGCCTAATCTACACTCGTGTGAACAAATGATAATGTGCCCGTTTGACATCACAGTCAAGGTAGCACGACTACCCCGGACAGGGATTGTCAATCTCATATGGTATCATACACTAACATTCACGCTAAATCTATATTAACAAACTATGTGGTAGAGGACTTTATGATTAGTAAAACAACTTATGCAGTGAATATTGTTGGGTATCTATTCCCTAACTAGATTAATATACGCAGCGGAATTATAACAAAATAATTAATCTAGGGCAATTAGGAAACTAAACCCTAAGGGATCTTAACTTGAATAAATAAAAACAATAAAACAAATAAGATAAATAAGAAATTACTAACCTTTGAGAAAACCAATTTCTCACGCGTAGACGAACTAGCAGAACCTTCTTACTTGGTGGCGAGTGCCCAAACTAGAACACCTCTAATGGCTCACACCCACAAACAAAGAGAAATCCCAAGTCTCCTAAGGTCACGACTCAAGGTCGCAAAACTCTTACAAGGAGCAGGAATAAGAAAGAGAGAAAGGTCCTTGAAAACTATTCAATTCAAAAAATGGTGTCTAGAACACTAAGGGTTAGGCCCCTATTTATAGGGAATGAGGAGACCTAAGGCTTTGTCATCTGCCCGATGTGGGACAGACATCCATACGACGTATGGATCTTCCATACGGCGTATGGATGGTGATTCCACCGCCTTACAAACCCTAGCATCCATGCGGCGTATGGAACTTCCATACGGTGTATGGATGGAGTTTTCCTGAATTTCCTTTTTCTTTTAGTTTCTAATTAATATCCAATTAATAAACTAAATATAATATTAATTCCAATTAATATTATCTCTCATTTATTTCTCTTAGTGTTCATTGAGGGCGACCCAAAATGGAATCCACTTTTAATGATGTACTTACCAATTAGTTATGATATTGGACACTATTCCAACAGTCTCCCACTTGGACAATTCATCAACTATTATTGGTCTAAGCTTATCCATTAACTAAGCAGAGAGTGCCATCCAACGCAACTGCCGAACTCTGATTCATATCTAGAGACAACCCTTTAGACAAGTGATCATATATTCCTTTGTTTCTGATATCGTATGAAACTGGGACATGGATTTTAATCAATCTCCAGATTCAAGATTGTGTTTTCTGATTTTCGATCAATTTGACTATATAGGACTACAAAATTGTATACATCAATTTAGTCGTGGCTTGGCCAAGCGCTTTATTAGTCAACATTTAATCATCAGAGGGCCCATGATATCGCTTTTCTCATTAGGCGAAAAGGAACAAATAAATTTCGACTACATAGCACTAGTCAACTCATCATGTTATACCTAGCATACCCTTTATAACTGGAATTTACGCACAGCGTTTGAGTAGACTAAAGTATAACAGACTTGAAAAACTAGAAACTCAATGTATCTCCATTTTAAGAATATAAGATATTATCATCTCAGAGTTACTTGTGATTTCAATCCATGAAGTAACTTCCATGAGTGCGGGTCTCTCCTATACTTAAATCCCCATTAAGTACCCATGAGTGTTGCAGCAATCTACATGTAATGTCTAATCTCCATAGACAATCTACTAACACTCCATGACAGTCTTAATTCACCACATACCTCCTATAGTGTGATCGACTGAGGAGGTTTGAGTAAATCTTATTACTCTGGAAGTGGTGTCTAAACATGCTAAACTTGAAACACAATGACGAACAATAGTAAATGGTAGAACTCCTTCCAATAAATAAATCTCCATTATTTAATCACCAAGTCTATTCATGTTTCCATCATTGTTTATAACGTTTCAAAATCAAACTAACAACTAAAACTTTATGTTATATCGTAACTTCATGCTCCTAGCAAGTTTACTATGTCGGACTCAACCAATGACGTTGCGAACTGATTAGTTGGACTATCCTCTAATCCTCACAATCACTTGTCCTTTATGCTCCTAACGGTTTTCTTGTGTCTGGACTTAGTAAGTGTCTTTGTGAACGGATCAACCGGACTATCCTCTGATCTTCACAATCACTTGTCCTTTTATGCTCCCAGCATTCTCTTGTGTTCGGAATTAGTCAGTGTCTTTGTGAACGGATCAGCCGGACTATCCTCTAGATCTTCACAATCACTTGTTCTTTTCCGAACAAAATGGTATTTCTTTTCAAATCGTTTTGAATTTCCATGTCTTCGCTCCTCCATTCAGTAATATTTTCAAATCAGATTGTGAACGACTATCATCTCTATCTGCTTGGAAACTTGCGTCACTATGACCTGTTACTCTGAATTCCTTTTCTCCACTAAAAAAACTGTCTTTAGTATTTCTCAAATACTTGAGAATGTTCTTTACAACTGTCAAATAACTTTCACCAGGATTGTGCCGATGTCAACTCACTTTGCTCCAAGCAAATGAGACATCAGTCCTTGTACATGTCATGGCATATATGATCGATCCTATAGCCGGAGCTTATGGGACTCAACTCAATTCGTCCAATTCTTGCTAAGTCTTTTGGACATAGATCCCTTCTAATCTTTTATGCTATGATGTAAGGGTAAATTCCTTTTCTTAGAATTCTCCATTCTAAGACCTTTTAGAATTTTCTTCTAAGTACAAGTCCTGGCTAAGTCCTATGAAACGTTTCGACCTATATAGTTTAAATCTTTATACCAAGAATGTATGTTGCATCTCCTTAATATTTCATAGCGAAACTTTTCCCAACCAATCCTTTACACCTTGTAATGTTGGGATTCCATTTCCTATAAAGTATTATATCATTCACATATAATACTAGGAAGACTACAACACTTCCACTGAACTTGACATATATACAGGACTCATCTTTGCTTCTAGAAAATTCAAACTTTTTGACCTTCTCATGGGCAGAGATTCCAGCTATGAGAGGCTTGTTTAAGTCTATAAACATCCTTATGAAGCATACACATTCTATTAGAATACTTTATACTTTCAAAACCATCTGATTGTGCCACAAACACATCCTCTGTTAGTTTTCCATTAAGGAAATTGGTTTTGATATCCATCTGCCAAATTTCACAATAATGAAATGCAGCTATGGCTAGCATTATCCTAAGTGACTTTCTCTTAGCTACTGGTGAGAAGGTTTCCTCATAATCAATCCCGAGGGTTTGAGTATAGCCCTTTTCTACCAACTTAGATTTTATAAGTGTGTACTTTCCCATCCATGTATGTCTTCTTCTTGAAGATCCACTTACAACTCACTGTCTTAATGTCACACCCCCAGTTTCACTATTGCGGAAGCGGGTCGGGTCGGGTCGGGGCGTGCTAATCCGGTAATCACAACACATAATCATAAGCAAACGAACTCTACATGAGACGTTTGAAAACAGTTATTACATAACCCAAAATAGAGTGTTCACAATATTGCGAGTTCGCAAAACAATTTCATTACATATTTAGTAGTACAAAAGCAATGCAATGAAAATTCATATGTTGAAAGTATGCGACTCGAGCTAGGATCCTGTGGTCCAATCCTACTGTCTTCTTGTACCTGAGAATGCACGCTAAAACAGTCAGCTATAAAGCTGGTGAGTTCATAGGTTTGTCATGAAAATAGTATGTTGTGTGACATAAGTCACAAAGTAAGTTGTAATGTATGGAAGCCATACATTCATAATACCTGTGAGTGAGTTAACAAAATATTGTTTAACGATGTAAACCAAATTAGTTTTCTTGTTTTCTAGTTTCTAGAGTTCTAGAGTTCCCAAGTTCTAGTTTCTTGTTCTAGTGTTCTTGATTATGTTCTAGTTTCTAACTTCCTGAGTTCTTGAGTTCTTGTTCTTAGTTTCTAGTTCCTTGAGTTCTTGAGTTCTTGTTTCTAGTTCAAGTGTTCTTGATTCTGTTCTAGTTTCTAACTTCTTGAGCTCTTGAGTTCTTGTTCCTATTTTCTAGTTCCTTGAGTTCTAAAGTTCTTGTTCCTAGTTTCTTGAATTCTTGAGATTTCACACCACAGTTTCTAACATACAACAAATTACATATAATAAAACACATAATGCAAATAATAAAACACACATAGTTTCTTGCATTCTTGAGTTTCTTGATCTTGCACATAAGTTCTTGATCTTGCACGTATGGTTCTTGATGTTGCACATAAGGTTCTTGCACACAAAGTTTTTGTTTCTTGAAAATCTTGTTTCTTGAAAATATTGTTTCTTGAAAATCTTGTTTCTTGTTCCTAGTTTCTTGTATCTTAGTTTCTTGAGTCCTTGAAACCTAATTTCTCGAGTTCTTGAAATCTAGGTTCTTGTAATCTAGCATCTTGCATCTAAGTGTGTTTCTTGTATTCTTATTCATAGGGTTCTTGTATTCTAACCTCGAGTATTCTTGTATCCCTAAAAAGGCAGTCTATCATTGTCTTGTGTTCCTGTATCATAGTCTAGAGCAATCTAGTGTTCTTGTAATATTGAGTAAGAGCCTACGAGGCTTCCTATTCTGTCAATAGTTCTTGTATGTGAAACTTATCAGGTTATAAGTTTAAGGATCCTAAATGTATAGGATAAACAGTTGTAAAAACAATTTACAAGAATCGTTTCATAAAACAAATTTTATGAAAAATAACGTGCATGCATTCTCCCCCAAAAACAGTTATAAACAGTTTAAAAGAGTGGGGCTATGAACTCACCTTTGGGTGCTAGCGTTCCTAAATGCGCGTGTGATCCAAATAATAACCTCCTAATGTCCTAAATACATGAGGTTATATAAGTAAGTGGACGTTTAAATAAACTATCCATATATGTGTTCATTTAGTTTAATCATGTCCAAGGTATTCGATTTGTGTTCTTGTTTGAGTTTTGTAAATAAGTACGGCCCGTTGGTTTCGAAATTGAAATTATATTTCAAAAACATAATTTGGTTTGTTTTCTTAAAAACATTCGTCGTGTATATATATATATACAATAAAAGTTGGTTGTTAAACTGATTTGGCAAGGCTGCACTGTTTTGGCCATATCTCCATCATACGAACTCGGATTTAGGCGATCCAGGCGCCCAAACGACCGTCACTCAGAGGGATACAAATCTACAAAATATGGATTGCTGGAACATAGCACTTAGCCGATCGGCTAAGCTTTCTTAGCCGAACAGCTGGGAAAAACTTACCCGATCGGCTGAATGAGTATAGCCGATCGGCTGGAGATGATTACCCGATCGGCTGGAGCATAGCCGATCGGCTGTGAAGTCGCTACAGGTCTATTTCAACTCTGTTCGAGCAGTTCTTCCACAAAACAAGTGGTAAATCTTAATTCGGTTATAGTAAGCGTTTGTAACACTAATATACGATGATATAATCACTCGAAACACAAAATCAAAGTTAAAAGTGAAGTTTTCTTACACGAAAAAATGAAGAACCGAGGGTGGTGATGATGAGCTCGAGGATGATGATGATGATGATGAAGATGATGATGATGATAGTTTATTGCTGCTGCTGCTATTTTGTTGTTGTTGATGATCCACGATGATGAAGATTTTTGGTGGTAATGAACCGAGAGAAAGAGCAGAGGAAGAAGATGGATACGTATGTGTTTTGAATTATTGGGGTTGGTTGGATATAACCAACCCCAATAATTGTTGCTAGTTAGTAGTTTTGCTCCGTGTTCGTGTACCCGATCGTAAAGTAGTATAGTCTTTTTAAACGATAAATTTCCAAATACAAAATCGTATATGTTTTTAATCGAAGTATTTTATAAAAATACTTTTAAGTGCGTTATAAAAATATAACTTTGTTTCAATTGGAACATACGGATAGTTTTTAGTACACAAAATGTGTATAAAATATCAATCGAGTAAATAATTATTATTCTCATTAATAATACATTATTTAAAAATATTTTTCACCAACGTCCGTAATTGAGATTGCGCGTTCTTTCAAATTGTTTGTATGCGATTATTAATAATTATTTTATGTTATATATATATGCTATATATATAATACTTGAATACTTGGTATTAACTCGTATAAAATACGAGTATTTGAGGTTTAAATTGGGCACAAAATTTGCCCTTTTTTGACCGGGTGTCACATTCTCCCCTTGTTAGGAGAATTTCGTCCCGAAATTTAGTTGTCATTAGTGATGAGCGCGGGATCTTGAAGGAAGTGCAAGTGGGTTTCTTAGGAATCTTGTTCTACTATTCTTGTCATGTTCTAAGTTATTAGTTCTCGATATAGGGTTTCTTGGTCAACCCTTTCTTGATCTATTATCTCTTGACTTATGAATTTTTGATCTATGGTTTCTTGACTCCTGGCTTCTTGGTTTATCGTTTCTTGATCCATTGTTTCTTGATTCGAGATTCTTGAATAAGAAATCTTGAAATTGTGTCTTGTTGCTAGTATAACTTTCTAGTAGCTAGGATCTCACATCCTTACGTTATCTAGTTCTTATCTTGCTCCCCTTGTTAGAGTTAAAGTCCTACAGTCTATGTGAACTTAAACCTTACAGTGAAAATCGATGTAGTGGGGAGGTATCTATGAGTAATGTAATATATGCTTCTTGAAATAAACGAGTATTAATAAAGTTGTGATGTAGGGAGGTACGTACCCTAATATTATTTAGTGGCCTTCTCGGCGTGGTTGTTGCGGATGTTATTCTAGTCTTGTTGTTCAGGACAATCTCTCATGAAATGTCCAGTGTGTCCGCACACAAAGCAGGCTCTTGGTGTGTTGGGATTTGTGGCTATGGTTGGAAACCTACAATCCTGGGCCAGATGTCCCCTTATCTTGCACTTTGCGCAAGGTGCGCTGCAGGGGCCTAGGTGATGATGGTTACAGTTAGGACAGTATGGCAGTCGGCCTTCATAAGTGCTCCTGTCCTCAGATCTGGCGATGTAAGCCTGGGCAGTTTCTGGTCGTTTTACCAGTTGTTTGTCTTGATTTTGATCGTCGTCCCCGTCCCACCTTCGTTTCCCAACCCCAGCGGTCATGTCGTTATTATCATTCAAAGTTCCCATCCTAACAGCTTCATCTGTTAATCTTTGAGCTAACTCAACTTCACTCTTAAAGGTGGCGGGGCAGGAAGAGGTTACTAAGCTTCTAATTTGAGGTACCAATCCAAAGATGTACCTTTCAATGCGTTTGTACTCCGGTGTCACCATGTGTGGTACCAGGCGTAGTGTAACCCGTGATGTCAGCACCATTCATCATAATGTTCCACAGTTCAATTTCGATCTTTTGTAACTCGCTGCGTGGACAGAACTCGTCCATTATCATAACCTTCAAATCCTCCCATGAGAGCGAGTAGGCATTTGTTCGTCCAAGTGTTTGAACCTGAGCGTTCCACCAAGTTAGTGCCTTGTCCACCAGTGTGCAGGTGGCATACTTCACCATGCAGTCGCGGGCACAATTGCTAATGTCGAGCACAGACTCCATCTTCTCGATCCAGTGAATGATTCCTATGGCTCATTCAGTGCCATTGAATGTGCTTGGTTGGCAAGCCAAAAAGTTTTTGTAGGAACATCCTTGTTGGACATTCTCTGGGTTCTCAGTAGGCGTGTCTCTTACCGTGTTTTGACTTCCGGTGTTGCGGTTTCTACTTGCCTCATACTGGGCAATGCCTTCAGCAACACGTCGTTCTATGATTTATTCGGGGGTTTCAACAGGAGGTGTGTTGGTTTGTCGACTGTTCCTGGTTTTTCGCTGCTTAGGTGGCATGATTGCGTTCTGCGATGAATAAAATGCAGAAGTCAATGCCAGAGTAAGGAATGTGAAGAACAATGTTTCTCATTAGAGAGGTTCTATAGAGAAAGCATGGAAGGATTTTAGTCCTTAGAAGGGTGCCGATTCAGTATGTTAATCGTGACGGCGAGAAGATAACAATTGTCCATCAACCAATGTACCGACTATTTTGTCAAAATTTCCCGACTCTGCCGGGGTAAGCCTATCTCGAAGAAATGACCCTCCTTAGTTAGGGTACATCCCGGTACTATTTCTCCTGACTCGATTAACTTACCACCGGCAAGCCCTACGATGTTTTTGTTGTTTAGTTTAAAAAGTTTAGGTTTCTGATAGTGGTCGATAAATATTAGATTTCGCCTTCGAAATCGTAAGTTGTTGCAGCGAAATGTTAGTTTCCAATTCCATGGCCGTAGTGGTGTAAATCGAGGCCTATACATACATATCATATATATTATATCCTAGTAAGTATGGTACGCAATAGTTCTGGTCCCGTTTCTATCGTAATCCAAGTCTACTATCGCATCTCATTTTACTATAACCATTTCGGATTTCTCATCAATTCTCCTTTAATTGTACATAGTTGATCAGGCTATGTTAAATTAAAGTCGAATGATAAAACTCCCGAACCAATTATAATAAACAAAGCATACATCTTAAGAGTTATAGTCTAGGGTCACTAATGCACTCCTAGTTCGCTATAACTATGTCTCTGATACCAATCTGTCACACCCCCAGTTTCACTATTGCGGAAGCGGGTCGGGTCGGGTCGGGACGTGCTAATCCGGTAATCACAACACATAATCATAAGCAAACGACCTCTACATGAGACGTTTGAAAATAGTTATTACATAACCCAAAGTAGAGTGTTCACAATATTGCGAGTTCGCAAAACAATTTCATTACATATTTAGTAGTACAAAAGCAATGCAATGAAAATCCATATGTTGAAAGTATGCGACTCGAGCTAGGATCCTGTGGTCCAATCCTACTGTCTTCTTGTACCTGAGAATGCACGCTAAAACAGTCAGCTATAAAGCTGGTGAGTTCATAGGTTTGTCATGAAAATAGTATGTTGTGTGACATAAATCACAAAGTAAGTTGTAATGTATGGAAGCCATACATTCATAATACCTGTGAGTGAGTTAACAAAATATTGTTTAATGATGTAAACCAAATTAGTTTTCTTGTTTTCTAGTTTCTAGAGTTCTAGAGTTCCCAAGTTCTAGTTTCTTGTTCTAGTGTTCTTGATTATGTTTAGTTTCTAACTTCCTGAGTTCTTGAGTTCTTGTTCTTAGTTTCTAGTTCCTTGAGTTCTTGAGTTCTTGTTTCTAGTTCAAGTGTTCTTGATTCTGTTCTAGTTTCTAACTTCTTGAGCTCTTGAGTTCTTGTTCCTATTTTCTAGTTCCTTGAGTTCTAAAGTTCTTGTTCCTAGTTTCTTGAATTCTTGAGATTTCACACCACAGTTTCTAACATACAACAAATTACATATAATAAAACACATAATGCAAATAATAAAACACACATAGTTTCTTGCATTCTTGAGTTTCTTGATCTTGCACATAAGTTCTTGATCTTGCACGTATGGTTCTTGATGTTGCACATAAGGTTCTTGCACACAAAGTTTTTGTTTCTTGAAAATCTTGTTTCTTGAAAATATTGTTTCTTGAAAATCTTGTTTCTTGTTCCTAGTTTCTTGTATCTTAGTTTCTTGAGTCCTTGAAACCTAATTTTTCGAGTTCTTGAAATCTAGGTTCTTGTAATCTAGCATCTTGCATCTAAGTGTGTTTATTGTATTCTTATTCATAGGGTTCTTGTATTCTAACCTCGAGTATTCTTGTATCCCTAAAAAGGCAGTCTATCATTGTCTTGTGTTCCTGTATCATAGTCTAGAGCAATCTAGTGTTCTTGTAATATTGAGTAAGAGCCTACGAGGCTTCCTATTCTGTCAATAGTTCTTGTATGTGAAACTTATCAGGTTATAAGTTTAAGGATCCTAAATGTATAGGATAAACAGTTGTAAAAACAATTTACAAGAATCGTTTCATAAAACAAATTTTATGAAAAATAACGTGCATGCATTCTCCCCCAAAAACAGTTATAAACAGTTTAAAAGAGTGGGGCTATGAACTCACCTTTGGGTGCTAGCGTTCCTAAACGCGCGTGTGATCCAAATAATAACCTCCTAGTGTCCTAAATACATGAGGTTATATAAGTAAGTGGACGTTTAAATAAACTATCCATATATGTGTTCATTTAGTTTAATCATGTCCAAGGTATTCGATTTGTGTTCTTGATTGAGTTTTGTAAATAAGTACGGCCCGTTGGTTTCGAAATTGAAATTATATTTCAAAAACATAATTTGGTTTGTTTTCGTAAAAACATTCGTCGTGTATATATATATATATATACAATAAAAGTTGGTTGTTAAACTGATTTGGCAAGGCTGCACTGTTTTGGCCATATCTCCATCATACGAACTCGGATTTAGGCGATCCAGGCGCCCAAACGACCGTCACTCAGAGGGCTACAAATCTAAAAAATATGGATTGCTGGAACATAGCACTTAGCCGATCGGCTAAGCTTTCTTAGCCGAACAGCTGGGAAAAACTTACCCGATCGGCTGAATGAGTATAGCCGATCGGCTGGAGATGATTACCCGATCGGCTGGAGCATAGCCGATCGGCTGTGAAGTCGTTACAGGTCTATTCAGCTCTGTTCGAGCAGTTCTTCCACAAAACAAGTGATAAAACTTAATTCGGTTATAGTAAGCGTTTGTAACACTAATATACGATGATATAATCACTCGAAACACAAAATCAAAGTTAAAAGTGAAGTTTTCTTACACGAAAAAATGAAGAACCGAGGGTGGTGATGATGAGCTCGAGGATGATGATGATGAAGATGATGATGATGATAGTTTATTGCTGCTGCTGCTATTTTGTTGTTGTTGATGATCCACGATGATGAAGATTTTTGGTGGTGATGAACCGAGAGAAAGAGCAGAGGAAGAAGATGAATACGTATGTGTTTTGAATTATTGGGGTTGGTTGGATATAACCGACCCCAATAATTGATGCTAGTTAGTAGTTTTGCTCCGTGTTCGTGTACCCGATCGTAAAGTAGTATAGTCTTTTTAAACGATAAATTTCCAAATACAAAATCGTATATGTTTTTAATCGAAGTATTTTATAAAAATACTTTTAAGTGCGTTATAAAAATATAACTTTGTTTCAATTGGAAATACGGATAGTTTTTAGTACACAAAATGTGTATAAAATATCAATCGAGTAAATAATTATTATTCTCATTAATAATACATTATTTAAAAATATTTTTCACCAACGTCCGTAATTGAGATTGCGCGTTCTTTCAAATTGTTTGTATGCGATTATTAATAATCATTTTATGTTATATATATATGCTATATATATAATACTTGAATACTTGGTATTAACTCGTATAAAATACGAGTATTTGAGGTTTAAATTGGGCACAAAATTTGCCCTTTTTTGACCGGGTGTCACACTTAAGACCAGGTGTAGCGTAAATCAAAATTCCAAACTTGGTTGTCATACATAGACTGAATTTCTCTTTTCATAGCTTCCTTCCATTTAGCAGCCTCAGGGCCTACCATCTTTTCCTTGTAGTTAGCAGGCTCATCTAAGTCATTTAGTGTACCATCACTAATTTTATCCTCTTCTTCAATATGGAAACCATAATAGAATTGAGGAGGCTTGCTAACTCTACTAGATCTGCGAGTGGGTAAGGATATGTCTTCCGGTTCAACAGGCTTCTCCGTCAGTGTTTACTATAGGTTTTTCATCGGCCGACTCTTGAATTTCTTCAAGATATATCTTACTCCCACTGTCCTCTTTAGATATCGTTTCTCTCTTAAGGAACATTCCTCTTCGAGCTATAAACAAGTATCTAAACGACTCCTGTGGATAACCGATGAGTAATACCTTTTATATCTGGCTTCTGTGCTAAGTTTCTCGTCTAACGTCTAACGATAACTTCACAACTCTAGATCTGGATGTGCTTAAGAGAAAACCTTTCCCTTCCACATCTCTTCTTGGTGAATACTAGATTTAAGATATGCGAGAATGTCTATAATGTCTAATCCTAAAAGTTTATTGGAAGTATTGCCCGACTCATCATAAATTGAACATGTCTAACAAGGTTCTATTTCTCCTTTTAGCAACTCCATAAGGCTATGGTGTTCTAGAAGGAGACAACTGTGAAACTATTCCACAGTATCTAAGATGATCAAGAAACTTGATACTAAGGTATTCTCCTCCCCTATAGGATTTGAGTACCTTTATCTTTCTGCCAAGTTGGTTCTCTACTTCGTTCTGATATCCTTTTGAACATTTCAAAATTATCGGACTTATGTTTAATCTGATAAACATATCCAAATCTATTGAGTAGTGATTTCCATCTTTTGTAGCACATCGAAACTGTCTACACTCATCCATGTGCACTAAGTCCAATGTTCCTTCACCTCTTTCACACGACCTTGTGAATGGTGATTTAGTCATCTTGCCTGATAAACAAGATTCACATACATCATCCGATTTATGGTCGAATGGTTCCAGCACTCCATTCCTTTGGAGTTGGGCGATGCGTTTCTTATTTTGGTGCTCAAGACGAAAATTCCACAATTTAGATTTATCAAGTTCATTAGACAAACAAACATTTAAATTACTTTATTGACCTATTTAACATTTTCATACATGCCTTTGCTAGGGGAAGCTCTATCATCATTCTCATTATCAAATGAAAACTGATAACTATCCTTAAACAAACATGAAATGAAACTATATTTCGAATAACAACAATTATTTAAATGTATCATAACTCCGAATTTTAGCATGAACTCAAACTTTCCAATGGGCGTGACTATTTTGTCTCCCATGACTAAGTTGAGCTCTTCATGCTTCAAACTCCCACTTTCCTTTGGACCTTGCAATACAGTGCAAATGTGAGTACCACACCTTGTATCCAAGACTCACGAATTAGAAGTTTTAATAATGCGGAGTTCGATTACTTATATACATGAATCCTTTTTTCGACCATTCTGTCTTTAAGGTCCTTAAGATATTTTGGGTGGCAACGCTTCTAGTGTCCCACTATGTTGCAGTAAAAGCACTCTGCTTTCCATGGATTACTTGGCAGATGTAATCTCAAATTAAATCTTTCTCTTAGCCCCACGATTGGACCCTCCATTCGTAGCTATTTTAGATCTCATCCTTTCTTTGCATCACGACCAATTTTACCACACAGGAGCTGCTGAGCCAGAGGGCAAATCCTTATTGAGCCCTCGCTTAGCGGTTTGCAGTAATTTTGGAGTTACATTAGTGAGGTGTCTATCTCATTCAAATCCATTTGACATGAGATTACAAACTGTTTATATACAGCTGGTAGACCGGACAGAACTATGGTGACGGAAAACTCTGTATCGAATATCATATCCAATGATTTCAACCTATCAATGTGCCCTTTCATCTCCAAGTCGAAAGCACAATTAGAAGTTCCAGGTTTGGGTATGCAAGCCATGAAGGATCTAACCACATTAAGACGTTCTTTGCTTGCCCTTTTCCTGAACCATTTCTTTTGACTGCTGGTTCATTTCATAAGCCCAAGTATTCTCAAAAGTCTTTTGCAATTGAGGGCTCATGAAGAATACAAGATACTTTATTCGCATCATCATAATGTTTCCGGTGAGATTGAATATGTTCTTGGGTTGAATCATTATCATTTGTGGGAATCTGTTCATCGAGAACATACTCCTTGTTCTCATACCTTAGGCTGAACCTAAGATCCGCATTAGTCCATACAATTTGGACTGGTTAGTCTTTCCCTCCCAAGAACTGAGAGTAGTGAGGAATTCGAGTTGTTTGTTAAATTAGGAACATGAGGATTATTACCATTTTAAACAGACATCTTTGAGATAACCTAGTTTTACTTATTTTGAGTATTCCTTAATTAAATTGCCCAATTTTAAATTAAGGCTAGGATCCATATTTTAGATTCGTTTTATGAAGAGGTTTGCGGTAATCATATCGCGAATTTATTTTAGGTAGACAATGCTCATGAAATTCCTAGTTCTTTTGAGATTCATTGATTTCCATCAAATGCATGTTAATCTCGGATTATGCTCATCTACCATTCATGACTGGTATGTCGAGGATCATGAACAAGATGGTGAACTTAACCATGCAAAACCCGCGTGGTCCCCGGCCCGAGTACGCTCGAGAATCGTGAGTTCCACATCACCTCTTAATATGTTCTCATATTAATGTGTCGGTAAACCACACACGCTCCATTAACAGACCATACGAAAGATGTGCGGTTTTTATGGGTTAGCATACTATTCACATTTTATAGTATCTAGAACGGGATTTTGTTTTAGTACTTTTAGGTCATACTTTTGATCTTAACATCATCCTATCAAAGTCCTCGGCAACTCCATTGAACGCACAAAGAAGCAAAGAATACCTCTCTTATAGTTTGTTCACTATGGGTGAGCCGATTCATCAATTGACCGACGATGTATTTAACTTTAATGATACATATACTTATAGCTTATAATATATGTAACGTCTCTCTTTAAACTCTTAAAGTCTACGGTTCTATTTTAAAACATTTTAAAAATTTAGGGGTATATTTTAAACATTTCAAAATATAGGGTCTAAAGTATAAATTCTTTTTACCAATTTAGACAAGTCAATTTCCAATTTATCTTTACCTACATACTATTGCAGATAATTAAATGCTAGTATTTTTCAAGCTAAGGCTCCGATACCACTGTTGGTTTTCTATTCCCTAACTAGATTAATATACGCAGCGGAATTATAACAAAATAATTAATCTAGGGCAATTAGGAAACTAAACCCTAAAGGATCTTAACTTGAATAAATAAAAGCAATAAAACAAATAAGATAAATAAGAAATTACTAACCTTTAAGAAAACCAATTTCTCACGCGTAGACGAACTAGCAGAACCTTCTTACTTGGTGGCGAGTGCCCAAACTAGAACACCTCTAATGGCTCACACCCACGAACAAAGAGAAATCCCAAGTCTCCTAAGGTCGCGACTCAAGGTCGCAAAACTCTTACAAGGAGCAGGAATAAGAAAGAGAGAAAAGTCCTTGAAAACTATTCAATTCAAAAAATGGTGTCTAAAAACTAAGGGTTAGGCCCCTATTTATAGGGAATGAGGAGACCTAAGGATTTGTCATCTGCCCGATGTGGGACAGACATCCATATGGCGTATGGATCTTCCATACGGCGTATGGATGGTGATTCCACCACCTTACAAACCCTAACATCCATACGGCGTATGGAACTTCCATACGGCGTATGGATGGAGTTTTCCAGAATTTCTTTTTTCTTTTAGTTTCTAATTAATATCCAATTAATAAACTAAAAATATAATATTAATTCCAATTAATATTATCTCTCATTTATTTCTCTTACTGTTCATTGAGGGCGACCCAAAAAGGAATCCACTTTTAATGATGTACTTACCAATTAGTTATGATATTGGACACTATTCCAACAAATATATCGAGTTTGGTACTTATGTTCACATGTAAAACAAAATCTGAGCATGTATTCCCACCCCGGGAGAAAAACAGTAAAATGCGGGGCTATGAGACTCACCTGAGTCTGATGCGTTTATCTTAATAGACGTACGTTGCTAAACCAAGCAGCGATGTCCGAAGACTGTAACCTGAGGGCGTCCAAGACGCGCGTTGGTTAATACGTGAGTAGGTATCTCAAAAGATCACCTATGCTAGTTGTTCATCCAACTAGTTATGTCCAAATACATTGGTTTGTTTGATTGTTTATTTGTGTTTTGAAAACATGTACGGCCCGTTGGTGACGGTTTGTGATAATCTTACATCCTTATTATTATGTGTTGTATCGTATATAAATGTTGAAGTATATGTGTATCATGTACGAGTACATCGTATGTGGTTTGGTTGTTGTAAATGTTTGACACTCAGTGTATAAAGTATTTACAAACTTTAAATAACGGGGGTTCGGGGGCAGCGCCCCTGGTTAGCGGGGTTCCAGGGGTGGCATCCCCTGGCGGGGTCCAAGGGGCAGAGCCCCTGGCTGGGGTCGAGGTGCCAGGTCAGCTCGAAATTTTCCCCCTACTATATTGCTTTAGTGAAAAACGCACCAAAAATCTGAATTTGAGTAACGTAAGTGATAAAATTTCAAGTCTTGACACTTAGTAAAAATCAGTTTTTTCAAGGTTCTAATTTGTGCGACACCGGGTGCGATACCAAGTGCGACATAGGCTGTTGTGTCGCAGGTCATGACTGCGACATAGGTCTTTGTGTCACAATTGTGACATCCGCATTTTAATGCGACATAAGGTGTTGTGTCGCTACTGCGACATTCGCAAATCAATGCGACATAAATCTTTGCGTCGCTAGGTGCAACATAATCTATTTTTAGCGACATAAAGGCTTGTGTCGTAGATGGCCCAGAGCCTCTGCGACATAACAGGCTGTTTGGTTTTTCATGTGTCGGGTTTGTGGTCAAATGACTTCGGTTTGACCCGAAACTTTTACACAAGTCTTAGATGAGTTTATAGAGTTTGCAAAAATTATTGGTTTGTGTCGGGAGTAACCCGAGGTGTCGGTTTTATAAAATGACCAAAACCGCAATTTTCGACAAATGTTTAGAAAACGAGTTTTAACACCTTATTTGGACATAATCTTGCTAGATTAACAACTACATATGTAAACAAGTAAAATATAAGTATTTTCGAAAGTGTCGGGATCTTACAACTTGCCGTATGAAGGATCCGAAAAGATGAAAGTATTCCTCGTGTCGTGGTGATCGTGGTGATCGTTTTATCTTGAAGGAGTCTTGGATGAAGAGGATTATTTGATGGTGTTTTGTGGTGATTTCTTGGGGGGGTTTTTAGAGAGAGGGGGAGAGAAGGGTGGAGTGTGGAGAAGGTTGAATGTGAAGGTAGGGTGTGTTTGGTTAGTTTTGTAAGAAAGCATGGGGGTGCCATGCCCTTGTGTTGGCCGGCTATGGGTGGGGTCCACCAAGGTGTGGACTTCACCCATACTTGTTCTCAAAACTTGCGCTCCGTGCGGTGTTCGTTTACCCGATCATTTGAACGTTTAATTATCGTTATCGGTTTTAACACATGTGTTTCGTTATTGATTTAAGTCGCGATATTTTTATCGAAAGTATTGTTCTAAATTCCTTATTTTGAGTTACTAAAATGTTGTCGGGTCTTGTTTTGCGTGTTCGTTGCGTAATTGTACATTTGTTTAACTCGTGTAACGTTTTTAAACATTTTATTCGCACGCGTGTAATCGTAATATTTTTATTCGAAGTATTTTATCAAAATACTTAATAATGAATTATAAAAATATAATTTGGGTTTATTTCGTTTGTCAAGCGTGTTCCGCGCGTTTCCGTCACGTACTGTTAGTTTTAGATGATACGAAATAAGTTTGTATATATTATCCAACTAACATATACTAAAAATGAGTTAATTAAATAATTTCACATTATTTAAAAAATTGTTCACCAACGTCCGTATTAAATCTACCGGAATTCATCCGATATAAAATTGCACGATTTAATCAAATTGCGTATGTGTGAGTATATATATATATATATATATATATATATCAATACACATAATGATACACATAATTAACCCTAATTACGTGTATTAATACAATTATTAGATACTAAGTACTAGCCCTAATTTGGCGAGTGTCATTATACATGTGGAATAATATCTTTGTACACATAGCATAATTTTACTCATTTTCACTCAAAATTGATATACTCATTTGAACTCTACTCTATAAATATAGAGTAAAACATAAACAAAAGCTTTTTTCATAATGCCTACCTCTTAAAATATATAATGGCATGTCTGAGAACTGTTTTATAAAAATCCGACTAGTTCATATGTTATAATTTATCCATAAAAAATGTAATTATTTGAAAAGGCAAAAATACTACATAATATTTGTTAAAAAAATCCCTAAAAGTTTATTTAAAAATAATAAATTATAAAACCGGTGGTGTGTATAGAATTAAAGAGAGGAATAGAATGAGTTATAGAGAGAAAGGAGATTAGACAGAGAAGGTGAAACATTGAAACTTGGAAGTGATTTAAAAGGATTAAGAAAACTCTTATATTAATACTATATCCGTTCAAAATTATTGTCCAATTTTGACTTAGTGGATGTAAAAAGTTGAGTTAATGGACATTTTTGCCCTTGTTACACCAAAAAACTTCATTGACTCATGAGTTGTGATATAATCGTGATAATCTCTTTGAGTTTCTGTCGAGAATTGCGCGATTTACTCCACAAATTGAAACTAAAGGGACAATAAAAATAAAGGTATAATAGAGAAAAGTCTATAGAGTTGATGTTTTCTGAATTTACTAAATTGATTTTTGGCCTATCTATTGACGGTGCTATCATGTCATAGTCTTATGGTGGTCAAATTATAATGATAGAATTAATTAATGGAAGCCTAATACAATATATAATCGGACATCTCTTCTTGAATCAAAAAGTCAACTGTAAAGACAAAATATGCATATATGAGTATTCACTCACATATACAAGAAATATGAAAGGTTACATAGCGACAGAAAGAGTAGGCCTAAAGGCTCTATGTAATAGTTCCAACTTGAACCCGAATGCTTAAAACAGACCAAAAGCCGTAAATCTTATTTAAAAGCTAAACGTCTTAGCTGGTTATAGCTTCGCAGAGTGTAGCTTTTGCTTCAGGATTGGTTGGATATATTGATGGATGCCATCAGCTACAACTGAGTCATTAAAAGGATCTTTCCATGCAGCCTCATAGAGTTTTGGATACACATTCCCATCATATCGCCCAAGAATTGAACTGAGGTAGTGATCCGTGTGGTTAAATGAATCAACCAACGCTATTGCATTCGGACGTACCTAATGGAGTTATAATTTTAAGAGTCGCTAGAAAAATGGTTCAAGATAGAAGTCAACTCTGCACTGAAGTTTAACTTAGTTGACTATTTACTAATATATATATGGACCAATTATGTTTTAATATAATAATAGGTACATGTTTGATAATGAGTCAATCCGGTTTACTCAAAACACCTTCTGTCCTAAATTTGTAGTTTTAACATGCAATTGGGGCGTCAAATATGTAAGAAAATGTGTATCATTTTGATAATAATCTACATTCGTATATAACATATTTCTGGAGGTTTTATGCATTGAAAGTACACTTTGGGCAGTTCATGAACCCTTTTGACCCGTTAGAGGTAAAACACAACCCATACTGATCCATTCGTACGTAAATAGGCCAAAGGTGCCACTTCTAATAATAGACATATGGTAGTCTTAGCACTTCCCTAAGAAGGAAATATAATACGAGTATGATTTTGGTCAATCAAAAAGAGTACAAAGATAAATTGACATTGTGTGTACTCAAAGGAGAATATATATAGTTGATTACTAACCTTAGAGTACAAACTTTTTAGTTGATCGTTACCAAGTGCAGCCTGTTTAGGCGTAAGGTACCCAGTGGCCAAAAAATCGCCTTGATGCTTGTGAAGAAGATATAGTGCATAGACATAGCACAGCCCTTCTAACAATTCTTTGACCCCCTTTCCAGGGATTTCTTCTTGCAATCGCTCAATAAACCTGAAAGATACATATGTTTTTCACATTAAGGATTAAATAAGTACAAGACAATATGCAAAGAAGCCTAATTTGCTTTTCTAGGGAAGGGGTAGTATTTGAGGCATCTCACAAACTAGAGGTGGTAAATCGGATAGGTCAGTTGAGTTGTTTGACGGGGCAAAACATAAACGGATTTTATCATTATATTTAGTATGGGTCGGGTCGGTTTGACCCCCTAACATGTACTCGTCCAATTCTTATGATTAGTGAATAAGTTGTGTGTGATTACAAGAACTATGCCCTCACAGTAATATAATACACCTTAACTCTTTAAAAGAAAACGTTATCACAAAAATTACACTTTAGACGACTTTCAGACATTTGACCCGTTTTCCTATTAGCTAGATTATTTAAATTAACCCATTTATCATGTGGTATGCATCGATTACAATCCAAATAATTGGCAGAGCTTACTTAGACACAACAATTAATTGGCAGTGAGCAAGCGATGCCTCGACCAAATCTGGTGATAGTTCTGCAAAACCTGTAACAAATTGACATTAAGTTGCATATATATTGGTTACAACTTGTAACTGTTTTGACTAATTTGTTTAGAGGCAAACCTTCTTCTGGATTTTTAAACTTGGCTAACCGTTGACTACAGTCAACTGCCATTCTACCAGCCCTTGCTTCAAATGCTTCCACTATTGCACCGGGATTTAGCCACTCCTCAGCTGCATCCCGTTGTGGTTAGTAAAGCCAATAAAGATACTCCGGAGTAGTAACTTTGTTAAGAAAGTAATCAGATAAATAATAATTATTTATTTCGTTTATGTAGATGTCAAAAGAAAGTTTTAGAGGTTCATAATGAAGATTATTACCAGTTTGAATGGTACAATTATTCTGTATCAGAGCTGCTACTCGACCCATATAAGCTGTTGTCCCAACTGGCTGTTTATAGCCCAGCTCTGATACTGTCTTAACAAGGAACCTTGCAACCTATATAGTAACATAAAAAGTCACTTAAGTCGCTAATAAAACTTCTAATAAAATTGTTTATGTCATTTTTATAAACTGACGAAGTGATGATTAGTATCATGAACATATTAACGGAGGTTTTTAAATATTGAAATTTAGGTTCTTATAGATACAAGATGTTTACTTAAAACGAGTTTGATCACATCGCATACCTGTAGCATCAAAACAACATTTTCCCCTTCATATGTACAAGCAGGAACGTAATATGCAAATAGTTCGGGAAGCCCACTACTAACGAGGTAACCATGTCCACCACAGAGTTTTCGGCATTCATCAATTCCATCCTGCAAGAACATATATTTCAGTACTAGCAAAAAACCCAAGGAAACTTAAAGTTTTATCAAATGTACATGTCTGCTTTTGTCTCTGCGTGTGTGTGTGTGTATGTGTGTGTGAAGAATTAATCATTTACAGCTGTTGCAGCAGTTGTCAAGGATTTTAACCCTGCAGTACAAGCATGGGCCTCGGGCAATGTTGAGAAGTCATTAGCTGCTAAACTTTGCTTCACATTCGTGTACAATAATTTCAACCACTCGCTCACGAATCTGAAGGCATAAGCAGAAGCCAGTAAAGGGAATAGTCTATTTTGCTGAGTTTTATAATCGATCACCTAAATGCAAAACAAATGTAAAATCTTCTGTTATACAAGAAGCTATAGCAGTACAGCTAGTTATTATATATAAGCATAGATATAAATATTAAAAAAACAGAAACTGGTATTGAAATACCTGGGTCTCGGGCCCACCACTGCGTGGACCAAATTGTCTACGAACAGCACTATATCTTGTAGCAATACAAACTGCACGAGACAACGCTTTAGAAGCATCAGCCACAATTGTTTGCCTAACAGACACCATAGTTGCGTACATGAGTTGTCGAGGAACATCAGAGTGAACAAATTTTCCTTCTTTTGTAACCTGTGACACCCTGTGGAAATTGGAGAATAATTTGAAACTAGAGGTGGCAATTTCAACCCATTTACTCAAGGATGCACCGATTTGGGTCATCTTTGATCTCTAACTGGTCAAATAGTAAGCTAGTTGTATTTGCTAAGAAGTAAACGATTCAAACGGGTCGAAAGTGACAGAAAGCGTGTTATCAATGTGTAGAACCTTATAAAATTATATATATATATTTACACACACACACACACACAAACAATTAGGTTCTCGCTCAAAACATTCAAACTTTTGTCATCAAATAAATATAACACAATAATATTTTTTCCCACCAAAAATGTTTTGGTTCAACTCAGCCTAGCCCGACCCACCAGGTTTTACTCGTCCAACACTAGTCATTTACCTGACGTCCTGACCCACCCATTTTCTGTCAATAATTCAGACAGATGTGCAATACGTAATGTCGTAATAAAATTGTAAGTAAAAAGTTATCACTGGATGTCAAGTGACACATCTACATAGATCTGACCACACCTCATCAACATTTGGTTCCTTGGTATACGAACATGATCAAATCTTAAAACACCATTGTCCATTGTGTTATATGCTCCATGTCCAAACTTCAAACCAATATCACCAACAGTAATACCATGAATAGGTAAGTGATCTTCCATGCTCCTTAGTTGGACCAGAAAGCCTTCAAAATAGGGGGAAAGATACTATGGTATAATATATGATAGCTTTTAAATTATCACAAAATGGTATAGTCTGTACTAACCATGAACGCCATGAAATTGACCATCGATAATGAGACGAGCATAAACAATACCATGTGTTGCTACTTTACCCATTCCACCCGGCCACCACTAATAGACATCAACAAACAGAATGAGCACAAATAAGAATAATAATAGTAATAGTAATATTAATAAAAATAATAAAACTGAGTGAGTGAAATAAATTGAAGAAGTATAAACGAAATTCCCTGATAACCAAGTTACTCACTTTGCTTGAAGTTAAAGTAGGACTGTGAATGATAAACTCATCTGTGTGAGGATCAAATGTTGCAGTCGTTTCAAGACCTTGTACATTAGATCCATGACCAAGTTCTGTTTGCGCGTAACAGCCAATAATTTGCATATTTTTGGCCAATGGCAACCACTTCTTTTTTTGTTCCTCGGTGGTTTGTCCTTCTAGCGCAGGGACAAACATTTCCTGTAAAAACACATGAACAAATAAGGTGATATAAATGTTACTCCGCAATATATCTAACTATGAGTTGCAAATGATGAGACATTACCCATTGAAGATCAGTGTAATTAGGTTCGTCAATATAATGTCGCAACCATTTAGCCTCTTCATCTGAGATTGATCACACAAAGTAAGCACAAAATCGAAAAAGATATCTAGAAGTCAAAATGTTGATACCAGTTTGCAGGCTAAATGTAAAACGTTACCTGAAAGACGAAGATCGTTGATCAGCTTCCATGCATAAGCTGCTTTCTTAAGACTATTCTTGAATAACTCTTTCCTACCAAGCATTGGATTGTTAAACTTCTCAAAGACCTACAGCAAACAAAATGCAATACGCGTATATATTTAGAAATTAGATATATACATAGAACAAAGTCACTAAAAGCCTAGTAGATATAATCCGTATGTTGCTAATCAATTCTCTACAGATCAACTAAATGGAATTGAATCAAACAGAAAATGAGGTGAATTGAAAAATCATACAGGATCATCAGCGACCAGCTTAGCCATACGATCAGAGATGTTAAAAGCTTCACGAGAACCAGCCCAAGCAACTTTCATGGCCTCCACATCGAACTGCGCCTTTTTCCTTTCATCACTCAAGTAATCAACTCCCTCCATTTCTTCTTCAAATCATAAAATTATACAAGAATTAGAATTGACATATAACTAACCAAGCTTTACAATCATTTCCTTTTATATATAAATAAATTATATATAATATACTCCGTAGCAGATTAGATAAGTGCAGATATTATGAGCATGGGGCACACCCCCACTACAAGTTGGCATGTTCAGGTGAAATATTTTCATTTTAACCTTTTACTTTGTCAAGACACTCATGATTAACGACTAATTAATTAATACTATGAATAGAGGTGTCAATTTAAAACTCTTTTATCATTTATGGGTCAACATAGTTAATAACTTAATATTTATGAGGTAATGGGTTTGTTGAGTATACTCCATTTTTTTGGATGGATCTAAATGACTATTTAATATAACCTTCAATTGTATAACAATTAATCAACGGATCTAGCAGGTAATTTTTTTTTCCACCTCAATTCATTTATTTCATTTTTCACTTAAAATTTTTTTTTTTTGTGGAAACACAATGGATTGACCCGACTCAAGACTCATTTAACCCGGACCTCTTTAGACTCATCCTCCTAAATGACACATCTAGACCCGAACTCATTTAAACTCTCAACCTGATCTGACCCATTCATTTTACCACTTATAACTATAAGAGTAGTAATTATAATTTTGGAATTTGTCATCACTATATTATGATTCGTACTAATTTACTTATTTAATAATAACTGCATAAAAGTGCAGTATCTTGTTACTGTATTAAACTATTATTTACAAAACACATTTTGATAACCAAGCAAACTGTATGCATTAATTATTTCAACTTAACGGCTATTCGGCATTTCGGTTAATACTATAATTAGAGTAAGTTACAAGGATCATCCTTTTACTTTTGAAATTACGCTGACCATCCCTACTCTTTAAACATATGCATGTCCATAGTCCCTAACATGTGAAGGGTAATATAGTATTTACAATCCCTTCTTCCCCACCCCACTCCACACCTCTCTCTGTCTTTTTTTCTCCATCCTCGATCTTTCCCATCATCCAATCACATTTTTTTGCTCTTCATCACTTATAAAATCGTACACACTTTTTTTTTTTTTAAATCCATTTATTTACAACTAGAAATCAAACACAAAGAAGTAAAAGCTTAATGAACATACAAAATATACTTATAAGCCCCTCGAAGAAAAAAATTCTGAACAAACTTAACCCAATTGAGGATCAAAACGTTGTATTCAAATAAAACATTGTGTTTACACACAATCAAACAAAAAAGTAAAACACAAACCATTTACAGGAAAAGAATATAAATTTAACCCGAAAATCAAAACCCCAATTAGTATTATTTATTAGTAACATATAGGGTGAGGTTCAAATGAAACTAATAGTTTATGTGAGACTAAGAGAACCAATGATATCATGCCACATGTACAAAGAAAATGTTGCATACTATAAAACTCATTTACTCCAAACATCAATTATCTCACAAACGACAAATCGAAAAATCATGAAACTTGCACCATAATTTTCAGCGTTTTATCCTCTTTGATTTGCATTCCCTCAAGGCATACTTCCGACGAATTTTTTTCTTCTTCATTTTTTTGGTGGGTTTTATATGTTACACATGTGTTAAAGTGTTGCGTTTAGGGTTAGAGTTTAGGAGTTAAGGTTTAGGGTTTGGGTTTTGGGGTTTCTTCTCTATGTATAAAATGTCACGGCGATGGTGGTGAAGTGCGTAGTCGGCGATTAATGACTCGTCAGAGATCGGAGTACATCTGAATTTTTTTTGGCCACAACAGTTTTAGGAACGGCACCGAAAATCGAACCGGGAAGTCACCGACACCATTGATGGTTGGAATCGTGACGAAGAAGCCGTTGGAGATCAGTATTTATCTACTTTTTTACTTCATCTATTTAACTTCAACATATATGAAATAGATGATTCATTAAAGGAGATACAACCATTGTGGGTTCTGGCAGTGGCGGTTAGCAGAAAAATTTGGTGACTTTTGTTTCTTGCAAAAGATATAAAGGTTGCGATGGTCGGTGACATTCCAGCTACAACTTTCCTCCGGTGTCGTTACCGCCGTCACCACTGCTAGCGTCGACCCCCGTAACAAATATTTGAGCATCACATTAAAACTTTCAGTTTGTGACCGTTAGTATTTGGAATTCAAATTCAAATATTGTGCCTTTGGTGCTTCCGGAGAAACGTGAGAAAAACATAGTAAAAAAGGGGGAGAAATTGAGTGTGAAATATGGTGTTTTTGGTGTGAAAATGTGAATTGGAGATGATTTTCATCACCGTCAACTACGGACGTCCACCGTAATCGATCATCACGAATTCTCTACAATTTACCACCTATGTAACAAAAGCATAAACATTTTGCTTACCTATCAATACAAATTAATTTTGATGAAAGTAGAATTTTTCTAATTTAAAACGAAAATTATGAGACAAATAAACCCTTTTTGTTAGAGAGATAAATGTAGTCTTCTTTAAAGAAAATCAACATGTGATTTTAGAGGATGGTTTGTAGTTCGTGACTTTGTAAAGTTTTCATTATTTCTATTTATCGTTTTAAAAAAGAAGAGGTAGACACGTATTGTATGATTGTGATTTGTTTCCAAGTGTACGCGACTTCTATTCATTAACTTTGTTGTATCATTTACCGAAATAACTTTTGATTATAATATAAAATTATGGGATTTCACAAATAATACTTTCTTTATTTTTAAAAAATCTTCGTATTATTTTCTAATCTATGTTTTTAAGTGTGCTATTTTTCTTTTAAGGGGAGTATGCTTGGATCTCCGAAAATGTTATTGCTACTACCAAGAATATTAAGTCTAAAAATTAGTGGTGTTTGAGATCGCGTTTCGAAATAACTTTCCAGAGATGTTTAACATCATATTTTGAATTGAGAGAAATTTAAACAAAATATAATTTTAATTTATTTTTCTATATGTCAAAATGTTATCTTTATGGATGTGTACAAGTTAATAATGAAACAAAAATTATTAAATAAAAGTTATATCCATTTAGAATGAGAAACATTATCAGAGTCGTCTAGATGTATATATATTAAACAAAACATACCGTAGAAAGAGCCCTAAAATATGAAGTTTACTATACTTGTAAATAATCAGACGTCTTAAGAGAAGGACGTACAGACATACTAATATTATTATACAGACATACAAATTGCATATGGACTTTCTAAATAAAATTTTGAAGAGTTATACGGCGTATTTTAACTAATTTAACAAGAACGTCTTTAGATAATATGACATTTTACAATGTGTTATAATAGTAGTGTAAGTGTAAAAGCTAAAAACTAATTATTTAATGAAAGTTATATTGCGAAGGATCACAACCCTAGCAAAGCGGGGCAACAACACTAGTTAATAACATTCGAGCAATCAAATGAATAAATGTTATTGGAATATATAAGACTCCATCATTTAGTGACTTTTCGACTTAATTACTATGGAATACTAATTAGTAGTATCGTTTATTACTAATTAACTGTAATCTTCAATATTATACCGTGATATTAAAGGAAAAAGAAAAAAGAAAAGAAAAAAGGTATGGCTTTACCTCTAATTAGGGACTCGACTTAAACACTTGAATTGGCTTCTTCCTTCCTAGTTGTCACTTGAAAAAAGTCAACAAACCACTCATTTTTTTCTTGTTCGATTTGCTCGTATGTTTATGTGATTCTTAAGCTCTAGAGGCTACTCCCCAATGGGTTTTTATACCGCCTAGTTTGCTATGGTAGGCCACATTCACTACCAGTCTACCACAACCATTAGGGTGGCAATCAAATCAAATTTTTATATACACTAATAATTATATTTATGAAATTATACTTTTATATACACTAATAGTTATATATATATATATTTATGTAATATGCTATTCTAGAGATTTGATTGGTGCAAATTATAAAATGATTGAAAGATACAAGGAGAAATAATTAATGGAATAACTCATGGGAAATAAACTGCATGGTTTAGACCTGCATGGTATATTATTTTTTAAATATATTGGTTAATTGAATGTGAAATACTTCATTCTTATTGGTTAATAGAGTTGATTTTAAAATAAAATTGAAGCTAACAAAGTTTTCTTTTATTAATATTTAGAAAGTGAATAAAATTTATAAATATTTTTGAAGATAATGAAAAGTGATCATTTTATAGTATTGCTATTTAGTTCAATCAATACTATCATGTGTAACGTATTATCATAAACAATTAATCAAATAAAACTCGTAATTTTGTAAACTTTACTATTACACAGAAAAAAAAGGTAAGCTTAAAAGGGACCTCTTAATTTGAATTTTTATAATATGTCCCTAATGATAAGATTTAATATGTTTATAAATTATACTTATTCTTATTGAAACAGAAAGATCAAATAGGTTTATAGATTATAATAATTATTTATAAATTAATTTTAGAGGATCAATATCAATATATCACCAATAACCGTGTTGTACAAATGAGAATCCTGACATATCCTCTTTTTACTTTCGTTCCTATTTAGTTTTGGTGATAAATTTCAACGAAAATTGAAATACGCATTATCCTAAGAGTTGATCAACTCAAAACACACATAATGTAATGTGAAATAATTATTCATTATTTTTATGTCATTAATCAATTCAAAACACGGGTTGTTTAAGATAATATAATTATTCAAATTCGTGCATAATTGTAATCTTTCGTACACCGTAACCTATTTTATTATAATTGATTAACTCAAAGTTGTTTTGAAAATTTTAACCCGTGTATATACAAAAGTCATGTAAGATAAAATAAATATTCAGAGTGTTGCATAATTGTGATCTTTCATATTTTGACACATATTATCTTATTATTGATCTACTCAAAGCTAGTTTTGAATTTGAGTAGTGATCTCTACACCATCATTTTTTTATCTACGGATCATCAAATATGTTTTGTAACTTTGTACTATACAATACTGTAAAACAATAAAGGTGGTGTATAGATAAAAAATGGTGGTGTAAAAATCACCACCATGTGAATTTACCATATCTATTAAGTAATTTTTTGTTTGGTGCACTGAAACCCTTATCAACGTTTTTATTTTTTGTTTAACTACATCTCTACACTAATTAAATTATTATTATTATTATTATTATTATCATTATTATTATTATTATTATTATTATTATATGCTATATTATACGCAGTATAATTTTTTGTAATAATTATCTTTTTGAATTACTAAGTTAGTTATAGCAGTACCAATGTTATTTTTTTTGTTACTCCGTATTATTTTATGATACATACGTTAATTAGTATTAGTATAGATATACTCCATCCGTCCCAAATTAAGTGTCTCATTTTGACTTTTAAAAGTCTTTCCTTTTCAACTTTGACTTTAAATATATTTGTTTGTGTTAAATATTACTTGATGAAAATTACACAAATGAAAATACATTGAAAACTCAATCCATTCATATATTTTGCATCAAGTATTATATAACACAGTAAAAAAAATTTAAGGTCAAAGTTGAAAGATAATGACTTTTAAAAGTCAAAATGAGACACTTATTTTGAGACGGAGGGAGTATAAACTTTCCATAATTACAACACATGTTGTTTATCTTTTTAAATATATTAAACATTATGTGAAATATTGTAACACCTAGATTTTGGGCTAGAAATAAAATGGTATTTTTCTAAGTTTTAAATAGTTATTTTAAGAAATGGGAAATGAGTTACCTGAAAATAAATAGGTAAAAGAGTTACAGGATTTATTGTGACTAATAAAATTGTATTTGTTTTAAATTAATAGAGTTGACGGTAAAATAAAGTTATTTGCTTCGCGGATATTTTTAGGTTCCAGATAATATAGTTAGAAGGGGATAAAAATTACATTGATTAAAATAGGGGGCGGTGGAGGTGACCGACTTAAATTTCTTCTTTTTACCTAACTTTAGCCATTTTCTTCTTTTACTCTTTTATAATCTCTAATCATTTATCAAGAAACATTTCATCAAATTGAAATTATGTGGGGGCTGTGATATTAAACTCATATTAGTTTTGTTGCCATCATCTTCATCATTTAGTCATCTATCAAGTTGTAAGTGTTCCTTTCATTATGTAAGAAGTTAGTTTGATTTAATTATTGGGGCAAATTATATATTTTTGAAATATGTGGATACAAGATTGAAGCTTGAATATGCTATAAATCAAGTTTTGATTGTTCTTTATTTAAGTTTGGTTATAAATATTAGGTAAAAGACTTGATAGGAAGATATATATGTTAGATAGAAATAATTGGTTGTGGTGTTGTTGTTTGTGGTATTAAGTTAGTTAACAATTGAATTTGAAGCTGTTAAAATGATAAAATTTGGGTTTGGTTCAAGTTGTAGCAGAAAACCCCAAAACGCAGGTCTGCTGTATCAGACCTCGCGACCTACACATATCGCAATGCGAAATGGTAAAGGTCGCGACGCGATTGGGATAAGGTTGCGACGCGATTTAGTTGATATCAGCAGTCCAGTTTCTGCTTCTTATATGATTTCGTATGTTGATTACTAGTAAATACAAAGGGCTGTGCGATGCACAGTCCACGCCCTGCAGTGTTATTAATGACTTTCGAATTTCATAATTTCATTACACCGTTTATCCTAAAATAAGTGTCTGATATCAGTTTTCACGGAGTTTAAAAAATTACATTGTTTAAGAGTCAATATGACATTGGTCCGTGTGATGCACGGCCTATACTTAGAAATGCTAATATTGATTTGAGTAATATAACGTATATACAACTTTTTGTTGATGCTTGATGGAAACACAAATAAATTTATGTATTCTCATCTACTATTTTCAAATACCGACGCTTTCGATAAATATGTTAACCTGTTCTTTTATACTATATAATCTATGATTGATGGTTAGTTATAGATAAAAGAGACTACACATTTTTATTCTATGCAAATTAAGTTAAGATTATAAATATGTGTGAGTTAATATAAGCATAAAATAACACCATAATATATCATTGATGGTTAGTTAAAAGTCATACAAACCATACTAACTTCATCCCAAAATAAATGTCTCATATCAAAATGCATAAAAATTTGAAAAAGTCACTATCTACCAATAACATCTCATCTTTACCCATTAAATAATTTTCTAGATTGGTGTAATTAAATATGGACACTTATTTTGAGACAACTCAATATAGTAAGTGAGACACGTAATTTCGGACGGATGGAGTATTTACTAAATTTATTATGAAAACGAAGTCATGTTTTTATAGATATAAAAAATTGAGTAAAAATTTAAGTTGATCATAATAAAAAATGGTGATGATGTGTCATTTTGTGGTGATTTTAAGAAGATCAAGTCTTCTTTATATAGACTTATTATAATTTTATAAAAGAATTCGTGAAATCTAAAGATATGTAATTTCATTGTTTAGAATATATATATTGTTTCAATTGAAATTTTATGTTTTATTAAAAATAAATTTCTTATTGTGATAACTTGAATATATATATATATATATATATATATATATATATATATATATATATATATCTTGATTTAGAATAGATAAAAAGAAAGAGTAAGTGATCAACTTATAACAAAATTTTTATAAACTTTAATTCAAACCAAAAATAAATAAAGTAAATGTGAAATAAGTCTTGAAATATTAACAAAAATAAAATAAATATATTAAAGGATGGTGGTGATGTGACAATGATAACTAAAAATGATAACATGTTATAATAATGATATAGAACTAATATCTTATCTAGATAATTATGATGACAAGTTAGAACAAGGTGATGAAATTAGTAATTTCATAGGTAGTTGATGGAAATGATTATTAGTATACTTATATAGATGATATTTACAATTCGGTTATGATGTTTATAACTTTGATTTTATTGTTATGATAATTTGTTGAGAGACTTATCATGAAATATGATGACTTGGTTATAACTTAAGTATTTGTGTAATCTAAGTGTTGTATTGATTTAAACAACATAATGTTTAAAGTTATATAATTGAAGTAAGTTATACCATTTTATAGAATAGCGTTATTAATGGTATAAGTGCTATCTACAAATGAGTTATTATTATTATTTTGATACTACATGTTGAAACATATTATATGTTTATGAAGTAAGTTATACAAATTATGAAATGAATCACTGACTCGTTATTTATTTATATTCTCAGATCTGGAGAAGACTCAGTGAAATTAGACTACTGAGTGGACAACTAGGGTAATTGGTGAGTGGTAACTGTATTCTTCTGTTCAATCCAGTTGTAACAGGTTTGGTTACAACGGGTAAACATAATTGTTTGGATAATTAATTGTTTAATCATTTCAGTTGCTGTTATTATTGATTTGGGTTGATTGGTTGTTATTATTTCATGATGGCATAACTATTATGCATTATGTGACTATGTGGATTATTCAGAGCTCAACACTGGTTGGGTTTGTTGCTATTGTTTGACTGACGGGGTTTCCGATACACATCGTTGATGGATGAACCGTAGTCAGTGAAGATAGCTTCAAACTATCGGTAAATCACTGTGATGACATATCAGTGATTTAAGGTGTTCTTGGTGTGGCTACACAAGAACCACCGGTCATCTTTGACGTTATGTGCTTATGTGTTTATTGGTTGTAAGATTTGTTATTTCTGGATTGAACTGTCGGTTACAGTTCCATTCACTTAGCTGTGAGCTAACCCCTCGATATTTAACATTTTACAGATTATGGTTGGGAATATGGAATGGGCGTTTGGATACTAGATGGAATGTTTGACTACTGATGCGACTACTCTGATAATTTTGGATTATCATTTGTTTTGGGAAACTTATATAACACCCAACTGTTAGTACTTGGTTTTGTAATTAAATATTTATAACTGATATGTTTAGGAGAATTGTAAAGATTTTGTATATATGTTTGAGACACGTTTCCGATGGTTTAAAATATAATAAAATATATTGTTAAAATATGGGGTTTTATAAATATGAAATCCATATACCTTTAAAATTATTATTTATATATCAGATAGATTAATTTTAATAGAATATATGATTGATTTCTATGGATTATTTTTAAGTAGAAATTTTAGGTAAATAAATGTATTTGATTGGTTAATTGGAGGTTTGATGAAATTCAAGCATTTAATTGGTTAATAGCTCTCAATTTTAACAAAAATGTTGTTTTGTTTTATTAATATTTATATAAATGTAGTTTATTTATTAGATATTTTGTTATGGATAAATATGAAATGGATTTCCATATCCGAGTTCGTATGGTATTAAAAGATTAGTTAATTGTAGAATTAATTATCTTATAACTATAAATATATTTCGTTGGTGAGATGAATAATACAATTTCATTATCTTATTATTTATTGTTATGTTCTTTATTTTTACAACATATTTATATTTTCATTTTTACCTATTAAATTTTTTAAATGTGCACTTATTAGCTGCGTCATTCCTTAATAAAAGTTCACTTTTACTCGTAAACTATTATAGTGGGTATAATATGAAAATGTAAGCATTTATTTTGTAACAACAAAAAATAATAATATAGACACTTTTGATTGGGAGAGATGAAGTATTAAAATGGATTACTCCTTTCAAGTTCAATTTATTTCACCATGAGTTAAACTAATCAACAACGTAATTAGGATGGGAATGCATTTTTAACGTGCTTCTAGTTTATTGCGGTTTTTAACGCAAAAGGGAGTTTTAATTTTAATTTTAATTAAAGTAGTCGGATGATGGTGCTTTTAAGGTCAAAGAAGTGAGTGATTCTTATCCAAAAGGTTTGATATTTAGAACAAAATTAAACTTTTTTTTTTACACATCCGTTAGAAACAAATACAAAGATTTAAGTTGTTTTGATTGATTGAAAGTGCAAATTAATTAAGTAAATAAATGTAGGACATACGAAAAAATGGAATATAATTTGGGACTAGTGGAGTGAACCGTGTGTGTTTTGTAGGTGTACGTGGCATGTACGACTGGACGAAACCTTTTAAGAGGCAATAATTACAAACAAACAAATAGCCAAGTAAACTACTAGTAGTCATTTGCACCATCTACCCACTCGTACACATGGAATTTGACATCTAGAAATGATTGGTTTATATTAATATACCTTTTTTTATATGTTTATTTGTGTGCATGAAGCTATGCATATGATATGAAAGAAAAATATTAATGGCCCACAACAAACACATGTTTAGTTACAATCACATGTATGTATCGTGATTAAAGTTGAAAAAAATGCTACGGGGATGCATATGGACATATGGTGATGGTTAATTTTGCAGAGAGAATTAATTAATTAATTAACACAAGGATATAAAAATATTATGTGTCATTTTTCTATTAATATCACTCGTTTTCATCGTTTTAGGTACTTGGGTTATAGTTATATTAGAGGTGATAATTTTAACCCATTGATTAATTATGAGTTAATTTGGTTAATTTTTAGGAGGGGATGAGTTTGTTGGGTCTCCTCTCCATTTTTTGGATGAGTCTAAATGGGTTTTTCAATATAACATATAATTGTGTAACAATTAACCAATGGGTTTGGACGGGTCTAGCGGATAAATTTTTTTCCCACCTCACTTCATTTTTTTCATTTTTCACTCAAATAAAAAAAAAAGTTTGGTAAACCCGATGACCCGACCCAAGACCCATTTGACCCCCGGATCCGTTTAGACCCATCTTTCTAAATGACCCATCTATACTCGAACCCATTTAGATCCAAACCCATCTAGACCCGAGATCCGACCCGACCCAACCCGATCCATTCATCTTGCCACCTGTAGGTTATATATGTACCAACTATATAATCTATGCATATCATACTTTCACCAATTAAAAGATTTGTAAAAAAGAAAGAAAAAACAAATCTATCATTGATTGCGTGACCCCATGTATTGCTGGTGGCCTGGTGCCGTGCCCACTTTCAAAAACAAAAACTTTTTAATATTATGTTTTTAGATTATTTATTTTCAGCCAAATAAAATTTTTATCGTTTCCACAAGAACAAACGATCAAAGTTTTGTGTTTCGTTAAGGAAATATACATAGGTAGGCCATCTAAGTATATCTTTTTATTTTAGTTGGCCACCTATATTTGAAAATAATTTTATTGACCACCTAAACTTGTACATGTTATTCTATGTATATATTTAAAAAATTCATCGAACAATGAATGTAAAAGGGCACAAATACCCCGTCATTATATATTTTATTGTCGAACCTATAATTTATCTTGTATTTTAAATATATACATTAAGCGAGGAACGATGTTATCAAAAATTCAATTAGTTAACTAAAAATTATTTTGATTTTGTCCGATTAGCTAGCTAAAAGTTAGGAAATGATGATATCATAAATAATACGGAGTAATGATTAAATTTTATATGGTTTATTGGACTAATACGTAGTAGCTAATTAAATATATATAAATTCGGTTAAATAACTCAGTTTCTCTCTATCAATAAATACGAATATCATTTATTCATCCTATAATACACTTTTTAATTTAGATAACAATTCAAATTTTGTATAATACCACAAAAATCTATGTGTAAATACGTGTTCAAAAACTACTCCCTCAGTCTCACTTTAAGCGTCCACTACATTTTTTGTTGGATTTTAAATAGATAGAATAAATGTCAGTTTTCTCTTATATTCGGTGTAAGTTTGACTATAAGTTTTTTAAGAAATAAATGATAATTAATGAGAATAAAATTGAGAATTTAATGATTTTTAATAGTTATATTATGCAAGTGAATAATTATTTTGAGACAAACTAAATTGTAAAGTGGACATTTATATTGAACGGAGAAAAACTAAATTCTATAAAAGAGGATTAGAAAGTGTCTGCCAAGTAGAAATTCAGCATTAAATCCAATCCTACTATAAGTCTATAACTATATACACATATATATATATTCCCCAATAAACATGAAGAACGAAATAAGACATCTAGAAGACCAACCCCATCAATTCCATAAGCTTTTGAAATAAGGGAATTCTTCAAATTACATGGATGCAGTTAACTGACATAACATAGTCGAAATAATGTTTCATGAAATAATGACATATTTTGTAAAGTTATTGATAAGATAGCACGTAAATCATCACTTCAAAGTTGGTACTTATATCTCACTCATGAATCATAATGCATAAAGACAAATAGTATTATCAACCGATCCAACGGGTTAAACGTGCTGGTTTATTTTTATTTTTTGAACAGTTGAGTTTAATATATTAAAGAAGTATTGTGTTAACTTACATTTTGAATGATAACCTACAATAATTTATAGTCTTATATGACTTTGTTACACACATAGACGGATTTGAAAGGGGTAACTGCACCATTAAAAAATATCAAATTATATAACTAAAATAGTTGAAGGGCATTCAAGATTTTAATTTTTTTTTTTTTGCCATTTGGTAAATTCTATCAGCGGGCTGACTCTTCATGTTGTAAAGAAGGATCATTGGTCTTGGAATTTAGATCAATATGGTGTTTTCTCTCTATGGAGGTTGAGTAGCCCGGTGCAAACAAAACTTCTCGATGAAGAAGTCTCTACTTGATGTCATATATGGAATTCAAGCATTCCAGATAGGATTAATATTTGTACTAGGCGTATACGTTTAAACGGGTTCCCACTCGTGTTAATCTAATTGCTCGAGGTATCTCCATCACATCGATAGCATGTTTGTTTTGTGTATCTGTTGATGAAACAATCGACCATTGTTTTCTTGATTGCCATTTGGTGCGTTCAGTTTGGAGAAAAGTTTAGAGCTAGTGGAAAATTTTCCCGCCATATTTTTTGTCTCTCAATGATATTCATTGTTCCCGGGACTTTTCGGGTTGCTAAGTTTGTTATGTGGTCCTCTGGTTAGTTTGGAATTGGAGCCATCCTCATCATCATCCTCCTCCTCCTCCTCCTCCTCCTCCTCCTCCTCCTCCTCCTCCTCCTCCTCCTCCTCCTCCTCCTCCTCCTGTGGATATAGCAAGGAGTGATGATATATTTCCTTCCGTCCAACAATTGTCTCTAGTAACAACTTGAAACCCTCATGGAACAATTGGATTCATGACCCGACTAGAGATTGAGTGCATTGGTTTGTTGTTCTTGTGTCTTGGTGTTGGAGTCGCTTGGTTTTATTTACTTGGGGTCTTTAGTTTTTTACTTCTTGTAATGTAGTTTTTTGGTTGGAGGTTCCTGCTTGAAACTTATTCTAACAATATAATATGCGTTTCTAAAAAAGTTTAGTAATTTAGTATTGTGCCTTTTACGTTACATGTTACATGTATTCTATATAATTCTATATAAATAGCTATATATATATATATATATATATATATATATATATATATATATCTTTAATCTTTAATTAACTTATATACAAAAAGAACCATATGCTCTTAATTTGTGACACCTATACACTTTAATTGTTGACACATGTCATTAATAAAAAATTAATTCTTTAACTCTAACTATTTTATATTCTTAATCAATTATCATTGTTTCTTAAATTTTAATTTTACTTTAAACATTATATATATATATATATATATATATATATATATATATATATATAAAAGTATAAAACACCTTAAAATAGAGCACAAACATATTCATCTTAACAAATCATTAGTTTAATAATACAATTTTAGAATCATCCTCGTTTTATATAAAAAAATGTACTATTTTGATAGATGACATATTATTTCATATTTATTACTATATAACAAGGCATTATTATTCAAAAATACTAACACATTAGCTTCTTCAAAGTTGTCATTTATCTTTAACAAAATAAAAAATATATATATAATTAATCGATTACCTTAAGACTTGATCATTCATTTAAAAGGGGAAAAACTCTTACTAGCTACATAAATAATCAAAATAAAAAAGTGAAAAGACATTTTCATTATCATTCTTATATTATAATAAAAAACATCATTGCTTAAACGAATGACATGCCATAACATCCTTAATTAACACATCACATATCTTAAAAAAATTTGTTTGGATGGAGTATTTATCTAAAAGAAAATTATTTATTGATTTTTTTATGTTATAAACTTTCAAATTTGACATGTGTATTATTTCGATAAATTCACATCTCACTTTACATTCTCTCTATTTTAGCAAATACTCTTGCTTTTGCAACACATATTTTTCTTTAAAAATTTAATCATTTCATTTTCTTATTCTATAAAAAGGCTCATGCCACTTCTTATATTGGCACATCATACGTTGTTATAAAAAAATGCCATTCTTCTTGTGTCACACACTTCCAATTTAGTAAAAATTATATTTTTCATTTCAATCTACGATTACACTTAAG
This sequence comes from Pseudognaphalium luteoalbum, assembly GCA_963422505.1. Lineage (NCBI taxonomy): Eukaryota > Viridiplantae > Streptophyta > Magnoliopsida > Asterales > Asteraceae > Pseudognaphalium > Pseudognaphalium luteoalbum. The sequence continues at coordinate 11,791,185 of OY730192.1, read as the reverse complement.
ATAATACACATGTAACATCGCAAAGATTAACATTAATTTTACTGGCTTGGGTCGTGCATTGCACGACCTTATTACTGACTAGTATAAACTATATAAGAAAAATAAATTTGCTTAAAACATGCCACGTAAATGCCTAAAAACTTGACACTTGTCAAACTCTAGAAATTAAAATACATACACATAAATATTTCTTGTAAAAAACACATACACACAAATTTATTAAAATTGAGTAAAAATCACAAAAATAGGAAGAAAAAAAATTCTCGAACTGTGATACATTAGTGATTTTAAAATTAAGTACCATTTACTCTATTCAAATAAGCAATAATGATGTGATGGAGTTTATTACTCCTACTCTCTCATTACAAGTGTTATGTTTTGATTTTTTAAAGCTTTTCTTTTTTTGTTTGTGTTATATAATACCTGACGAAATTATACTAATGAAATTATATTTAAAACCAATCCATTCATATATTTTGCATCAAGTATTATATAACACAAACAAAGATATATAAGATCAAAGTAGAAAAAGAAAGACTCCGAAAAGTCAAAACATGATACTTGTAATGAAACAAATGAAGTAAAAAGTTATTCGTTAACTTACAATATGATATACACACAACACCCTAAATTGGATACTGTAATTATACGATAGCCGTACATCGCACGACCAACAAGACTCACTGGTCTATCCTATATAAGAACAACAACATGCTTTAAAAAATTGACGCATATGCTTCTTTAAACTTGCCGGTGTACACAATTAACAATATTTAATAGTTAAATAAGTATCACTTTGCCTAATTATAATTATCTTTGATCTTTATCTTTAACTACGTATAAAGTATCTCTATTTTATTTCTTAATCTCAAATTTCAACAACCTCTTTAAATAGAAGGAATAACTTTGAATGGTTTACTTTAGTTATCAATGTGGAACAACTTAATGGTACTCTCTTATTCAAAACCAAATGAGAAGAGGTGATCCCACATTGGTTTGCAAACAAAATGTTCAGAGCTTTCTTTTTCTATATAATCATCATAAGTTTGAAAATCTTTTTAAAGTTTTAAATCTTTTTCTATACAACTCCGATGTCATACACTTCTATTATCAACACCAATTTCACATTATCTTAAATAAAATTTTTGTCACATAGCGCGAGTATAATGCTAGTTATTGATAATGAAAATTGCACCCCCTAATCACTTGATCCCATCCTACATAAATAAAAAATATATGGTAATTAATATAATGCACCTCAACACATCTTTATGTATATCAGTTTTTTCTTTTCAAATTAAAATTATTATACATTTTATTCTAAAAAAGAGTTGTTTAATACTTGTCAAATTATAAATTTTTCATAATTACCTTTAAGATATATCGTGTCCACTTTTTTATACATTCACATTTCACTTAAAAATATCTCATATATAGTAGAAAACACTCTTACTCTATTAATCATATAATCTATATTTTTACTTGATCTTCATACAATTATTTTAATATGTTATAAGTTTCATCGCTTCTTAAAAATTACTTCCTATCCATGTAATAAGATTCAAGGTGGATCATACTCATTAATCGAAGTGTTTATGTTTGTCAATAGTAGAGAAAGACATAAAACATAAAAGTTCCTTATTTTTTCAATTTATCTTTTGTTTCGATCAACCATCATCCTTCAAAATGAAAATACGCTTAACATCACAAGATCAAATGTACCTATTTTTAGATGTGGACAGTGTATCACACGGCTCTAAATATTTACTAGTTTAACATATATATATATAATATGATGGAAACCTCCAAATAATATAAACAAAAACCGGTGTATCATGACCAATGTTTTGAAAACTGAAAATCAAATCGGACGGGATAGGGCTCCGGGTCCGATCGAACCGGTCGGACCGTTCCGGCCGAACCGGCCAAAGTTCATCGAAATGAAAAAAATATATTCAAAAACCGGTTGAACCGGTCCGGTTCCCGGTTGAACCGTCCGGTTTTGAGCGAACCGCCCGATTTGTTGACTGGTCAAAACCTTGATCAAAATCGGTTTTCACCGGCACGAAACCCTAAAATTTTCGATTGAACCAGTCTGACCGGTCGGTTTAACCCGGTTTTCAAAACATTGATCATGACAATTTTCCCTGTTTGTTGTGAAAAATAATAAAGGGAAAAGAAATTTTTTATTTATTTTATAAATCATTTAATAAAGAATTAAGTAAAATTTTGAGATTTCTAAAGCTTTTGGTGTAAGAAGAGTTTATTATTTCTCGTGATATGCTCTAAAGAATAAAGAATGGACGTTGATGCGTTGTAGTTGTTGACTAGGGATAACTAACTAAGTAATGATGTGCATTTTGTAATGCGTCAACAAAGACTTACATCACCATTCACCATTTAATTAAAAACGTTTCTAATAATCTTATCATCATCTCCACTATAATACTCTATGAGAAGGATTTAGATAATTTATAATAATAATGCAACATGTTTAATGTGAAAAACGAACGAAATGTTTATTATTATTATCGTGTTTTTTTATATTTCCCGTTTCGAATGAGTTTATTTCCGTCTCTTATAATTTTGATTCATGAATTCTGTAACTCTTTTTTTTAAGCAACTCTGAATTGTTAAAAATACTAGTTACGAACTTTATGAATGACATACAATTTACTAAAAATCAAATATAAAAACAAAGATTTATTTTAATAGCTAATCACTGTAACTCTTTTTTTTAAGCAACTCTGAATTGTTAAAAATACTAGTTACGAACTTTATGAATGACATACAATTTACTAAAAATCAAATATAAAAACAAAGATTTATTTTAATAGCTAATCACGTAAGCAACTAAGCATAAAGACATAAGGAACTACAAATAAACTTTTTTTAAAAAAATGCTTAAGTATGCATCAAATTAGAAGTTTAGCTCCCATATATCACACATTAAAAAGAAATTAAAAGGCTAAAGTAATACATAGTAACAATAACAATATATTTGTTAAAGTATATTACTTAATTGCTCTTACTTGAATATCCGCATTTTTTTCGAATCTTTTAGAAAAAAATAATGCCATGGAAAAGAAAAGAAGAAAGAAAGAAATGGAAAAGTATATAGCATTAGATATTGGATATTCACTCAATTTTTACAAACAAAAATTCCGTGACAAGTTAAATTTACCAATCACATAAAAATCTTTTTTCTCCATCATCACTCTCTCACTTCATTTTATTGGTACACGTCATTGTGTGAACAAAATTTTGTAAATATTATGTGATTTTATCATTTCTCTAGATATTGTACATATATTCAATTATTCATGAGTCGAATGGAAAAGAAATAGGGCTGGATTTAGGCCTGTGCAAGTCGTAAGGCACTACACATGACCCAAAATCCATATATGGCATATTTTTTACCCAGTATAGTGCGGTATATATATTGGTAGAAATACCAGCCCAGTTAAATGACATTGGCCTAGCTAGTGCCAACCCAAGGTACTAACGAGTTTGTAGCCTTTGATTTCCAAATGCTTCTGACGGATTCATCGACCCATTTTTACTTTAATATTTTGAATTCCTTTCATAAATAATTAATATTAGTAAATAAATAAAATTTGAAAACTTAATAATCTAACAAGTTGCAAGACCATCAGCTACAAGCCTACAAGTTTACGATGATTTTGAATTGCGAAATTGCGTCAGGCGACTAGAAAGGTTTGTATTCTAAAATTTTTAAGTTTTATTTTTTCAATTCAATACTAATTAGTAATGTGATTATTCATTCAATTTCAAATTATGCATTCGAACTTTTGCTGATCACTGATATAAGAACCCTAGGAATTAGAACCTCACAATTTATAATACTACTATAATTCAAATCTTCTGACATAATAATTTCAGATACTAAGAATGTTAGGAGAATTGCAATATTCAAGTAATAAACCTCGGAGAATACTTGTAATGTATGAGAACACTTTGTTATCGTATTTGTGGTAGATTTTTGACAATTGTAACATTTATCGTAATATTGTTTAAATTTCATGTTTAGAGGGCCTATTTATAATTTTCGAACAGGGCCTATAAAATCATTCAGACGGCCCTGAAAAAGAAAAGAGGGAAGAAAGAATTGGAAAAGTAGGTAGCATTAGATACTGTATATTCTCGAATCGGATGGAAAACAAAAAGAAATGAAAAAAAAAGAACTGTAAAGTGAGAACTTAAAATTAACAGAGAACTCAAAGCAAACTCATTAAGATGGTAAATGGTTTCGTGAATATTTATTTATCTTTAAGGTTGCCTAGGCAATCGCAGCGACCAAGAAATTAAGATTTAAAAAGCCCAGCTACTTTGGTCCACATGCAAGCAAGTCTATACATGGAAATAGTTGCAGATCAAGAGTTAAAACAACATACCCGCGGGTGGTTAAAGTAGAGGAAGAAGACTGCACGTTAGGTTTTTTCGCTGTGGGTTGTATCGATCAGTACTTTGGTTTACAAGAGTCGGATTGGAGATAAGTTGATCATTAGATAAATATGTAGAATGCTTTCCATTCCAATGCTCAAATATGAGGGGAAAGTGTTATTAACAAGCCTATCTGTTTTCAACCCCAATTCATTCCTCTATTTTCCTTTCCATTATGATATAAACTCGAAAATTACCTATAAACTCAAGAATTCCAGAAGGTAAACCAATAATAACACATGCTTTAATGTAACATAACAAATAGTTATAGAAATCCATATTTGACTAAATTTAAGTTACCAGAAGCTACTGTATGCACTATAAATCTATCTAGAATAATAAATGGTTGTACATGCAATAAATTCGGTGCCAACATGTATACTGGACACTATAGTGCTGTGATGTTTGTATTAAAAAGGTTTTTTACCCACGCGTTACGACGGGGCTTAAGAACATATTTTTAAGTTAGTAAATTAGTAAGTATCAATTTGATAGAAGGCTAGAAGCCATCTAAACATCGATCTTGCATCAATCATAGAGAAATGCATAAAAATGACACATAATAATATAAAGGAATGCCAAAATTTATATGCTTATATAATGTACATACTTGAACTCTTGATGTAAAGTTGATTTTACATCTAGATTTTTTTTAGAATGACAAACACCAACACATCGCACTAATACAAATATCTATATTAATCTAATTAAAATATTTACAATTGTCTTATATATAGAACTTAATTTTTCAACCTCTTAATTGAAAGTGTCAGCACATAGTACCAAAACCATTGGACCCTTAGTTACATCTAAAGAGTTAAACTGCATAATTCATAATCATATGTATCTTAATAACACGTATCTATATTTATTATGCAAGTGCCAAGTTGCCAACACATATCTATTGACTTTATATTCATAGACCATTAAGTACATTTCTATTGGGGTATTATTTAATGTAATATAGTTAGCTGGTAAGGATTACACTGCTGAGGTTGTTGTAATTCATCAATTTTGATAATAAAAAAAAAAGTTTATTGATCAAAAATAAATACAATAAATAAAAAACCATATAATTATCAAACAAATGTGTTTTCCATATATAACTTGCCAAAAGAACATATAAGTAAACCAAAGGAAGCAGTAAACCGTTTAGTAATTAGCATATACTTCATATCTTAAACGTATCTTTTAAGTGAAAATCACAAATTTGATCCTTTGATCAAATTCAATTAACAAAATAATCCTTGAATTTTGTTTTGATAGCTGCTTGGTAGCTGCTTGGTTACGGCCTGCTGTATTTAACTAGATATTGTTTTTATGAATGGTAATAGTCTGCCTTAGCCACATTTATCTAATTATCTTCCATCTCAACACCTTCAAATTTCAGCAACCACCACCACCACCGATGGTCTATCACAATTCACAAACAACAAATCAAACCCTGAATTTGAGGATATAACACAAATATCTAACACACAGACTCCCGTACATAAACCCACCAAATGTGTCGATCTTAATGAAAAAAAAATAAAAAATTAGAGCCTTGGAAGTGCAGATCCAAAACCTGGAATTATAAATCAAAACTTAGTAGAAGAAAAACGAAATATACACACACAAACAAAAACCTACCTTTCATTCAAAAGCAAAAAAAACTTTAGATGGAGAAGAGATGGTAGAGACATGGGAAAGAGAGTAGATGGAAAGAGAAGCATGTGAAATGTGTTTTATATTAAAATCTTTTGTTTTCACTGTTAATGAGTTGCTATAGGTATATATGTGGTATATATGTGGTATATATGTGTTTCTACAGTTTAGGAACAGGGGAATCACCTTTGGTGACTGTAGTAGGATAAATTTGCATAGCCAATACTAATGTTTCATGCTCTCTTAACTACTTAGAATAAGCATTTCTAACCATCGGAAAAATGAATCTGATAACAGTTAAGGCAGAATACAGTTTCATAACACAAAAACTAGAGGTGGTAATTCTGACCCACCCATTATATGAAAAACGGTCACACAGAGTTGTATTTTATCCATAGCGAGGCAAACTAGTATAGATAGAAATATTAGCTATAAGAAAAACGGGTCAAAAGTCACCTTAAGTGTTCTCAAATGCTTACAACCACTGAAACTGTTTTACATACATAACAAATTACATAATTTTTATCATAGTAATTATGGTAAGAATATTTAGTAAATTAAATACTCCATATTAACGAAATCCATATATTAATGTGATCAGCCAGGCAGCCCAACCCGACCTGGTTTCACCGACACTTAAAAAAGTTAGCCATTTTAACCCAAGCCAAGTTTGACTCACTATGCAACTTACCTAAACTGCCCGACTTATCATCTTTAAATTGAAATGTGAAATGTTAAAACTAAGAAAAGTGACCCGGACGTGGGGGGTACATCAGAGTTCAATAATACTTATCTTAACAATGTTTTGTTGAAATAACACTCTTACATATACATCACACTTATAAGAATATATGTGTTCATAAATCACTAATGTGCAAGTCTGAAAAAGAATATAGTCCACCTATCTTGTTATTTACAGTTGCCAAGTTAATTACATTATCTACATATCATACATTGAAGCAACAACATGCTAAATCCATTCCTGAATAGTGGAGGTAAACTTGTCATAGCTAAACCGAAATATATGTGAAGAGCCTTGGCTCCTGGTATATACTTGTCGTCTCTCATCACCACTCAACCAAAACAATCTTTAATCAACATGTTTGTGCTATCTACCGATTTGCGAACCACATAGAAACTGCATTCGGATTCATTTCCAAAAACATGTGTCCAGGCATAGGAAAACTAGATAACAACACACTATACATGCCTCGATGATCAAACTCTATCTACCAGCAAAATCCAAATTGACAAGAATAACATCATAGATTTAACTGAAATGTATAATACTGATTACAAAACATGATGAACACTATTATTATTGGACCAAGAAAACATGCCCTTAACTCCTTAAGTAAATCCAACAAGTCAACAACCGTATTTTAGAGAACCGAATACATTGGTTCAAGCTGATCAACAGAAAATCGAAACTCAAAAAACCTATAAAAGCAAACCATATAACAAAAAATAGAACTACCTGCTTAGCTTCCATTCACACTCAAAACTTTGCATGACGAAAGTACACAATCGCCACCATGGCAACAGCACCGGTCGTTGCTGCAACAATCGGCCAGTCAACCTTGAATCCCACCATCTTCTTCTCATCACCATCAGCCACAATTCCATTCGTATCCTCCGCCAATTTATCCTTCAAACCGCTATTAATCTTCTCAAACGCTTCCAATTCCTTTCGTACCTGCTCCATCTTATCTTCCAAATCACCAACTTTTCTCTCCGATTTCTTCAACAACGCTTCCAAATCATTCTTCCCAATCTCCAACTCCTCTTTCTCCTTACTCAACTTCTCCAATTCACCTCGATTCTTCACAATCACAGACTGAAACTCATCAACCATCCGATTCAAATTCCGTATCTGTTCATCTTTATTTTTAACATCTTCCTCATATTTCAACCCCAAATCCTTACTATCACTTTCTATCGTCTCAAAACCTTTGATTTTCTTGTCGAACTCGTGAACTCGACTCTCCGATACCTTTAATTTCTCATCATATTCATTCAATCGTTCCAACAACAAATTCCTTTCCTTCTCAATAACGTCAATTTTCTCTAAATTCTCGGTCTCACTCAATTTCAATTTCTCAACAACTCGTTTCAATTCAACTACTTCATTATTCGATTCCTGCGAATCGGACATTGCTGAAATTAAATCATGTTGTAGCCTAGATACCTCAGTTTCGAGATCAGAAGCCCTAGCCGCAATCGAACTCAACGCTCGTTTATCAGATTCAGAACTCTGGATCTCATCTTCGAGTTGCTTGATTTTAGCTGCTGATGATTGATTATCGTTAACAAGTGACTGTTTTTCTTGCTCGAGGTCCGAAATTTTTTGCATCAATTTTTGTATAGTTTGATTCGGTGTATCTTCAGAATCTTTCCCCGGTGATGATATTTCGACGTTTACATCGCCGCCGCCATTAACGACTGTTTCTTCCGCCATAGCTAGGGTTTGTAGGGTTTCGAATGAGTTTTTAGGCAAAGGTGTTAAAAGTGTTTGTGAAATGTGCTTTGCATTATGCGTATTCAAATACTTTAGATTCCGTATTCCTCATAAAATATCTGTTACTAGAAAACTACAGTAATATTTACAAAATCATTCTGAAACTAATTTAATCATTATTGATTCTAATAATTGTAATGAGACACGCATTTCCATAGGTTCGCATGTTTTCTAATTATAATGTCCAACATTTTTTAAGCAGTTTATAATTATGTGTTTTATATTGTTTTACAACACTATTATAATTAGTGACTAATGGTGTATGCGAATTATTTTTTTTGATCATGTACGAGTCATAACGAGTTTTCATCTTATATACTTAGAAGTGATGATCATGATGAGCTTTTGTCTAATACTATGTTGATCATCATATTAGATGTTTTTTAGGTGACAGATTATAATAAATTAATAAGGAAATAATTTGCACACCAACAAAATAATGTGTTTTATAGTAAAACACTTGTAAAACATAAATAGTGGTGGTGTACAAAGAATTTTTGGTGTTGTACGAATACTAACGAGCTTTTATCTTGTTTACTCGGAAGTTATAATCATGACTTGCTTTTTGTCTAATACTAGATTGATCATTAATCAACATTTTATAATGGTATTGAATTTTGTTGAGAGGGATAATAACATACGTTAATTCATAACTAATTAACATATATGAAAGAAATCATATAATTAAAGGAGTATGTTAAATTCAGTCTTAGGTTGTGGATACTAAACCAACTCATCTATCATATTTTATGTTTGTGTTTATTTTTTAAGTAAAGTGTTGTATAAGTAAAAATGTGAATTTATTTTGTGAAGCTATGATGAATGGCAATGCTTTATTTTTCTTTTATCTTTTAAGAAATGGACCACATGTTTCTTTGTTTATTTTTCTTAAATGTGACTTTTGATTTGGGAATCTTTAATTTAATTGGCATGTCATAAAAGGCTTTGGGATTAAGTTACTTTATTAAAATTTAAAATAAAAGTGTGATAAAGATTGGGAAATAGGACATCTTGTAAGTAATAAAGATGGACTATTTTAACAAATACTAATGTCATTCCAGTTGCACATAAATAATCTGAGCAACAGACAGCGTGTGTAACTGAATAACTTGATGATACACCTGGGTCTGGATCTTATGGATTGAAAGGGAGAACACTCAAATATACAACAAAATATAATAATACAGTTGACAACTGAACAAAGGTGGTCTCTTCGATAACTCGGAAGATACACATTTTATTACACGCAAATAGGACTCAGCACTTTTATTAGTACAGGTCATACTTTCATTTGACTATTGATTGATAATTGGAAGATGACTGGTTTACCTATATTATAGGTCATATGATGCATACAAAGCATATTATACAAGTTAGATTATTTGAATGAAAAACAAAAAGGGTAAGTTTGATACATTCTTATGTATTTGAGCAAAACAGTATCGAAACATATCTAATTAGACGAAAGAAAAACAGATGGTTCTGGGAATTTTGGGTCAAATTGGGATGCAAATGTGTTTTGGTTGCTTTCGGCAAAACCATCCATTAAGCAACTGCATATGGGTCATATTGGTATGCAGACCCATTTATAAACAAAACAGGGGCTCCTAACAGATTGAAGATGCCTTATTTAGCTTCCTTGGTTCCAACTTCCAACATTATTGAAAAGCCCCACAATCAACTATAACAAGACTAATCATTAGATCACTAAGTCCACATCTAAAAGGTGCCACAAGACCGAATAAAATGCAAATTACACAGGGAAAAAAATAATCTTAATTTTAACGTTAAATATCATTGGTTCCCTTTCTCCTACATCTATCTATTTCATATAGCGAACATAGACATGTGAAAGTTTAAATAAATTTATATATAAAGTTAACTAATTTCCCTTAAGGTATAAATTCAAGATCATTTACAGTGACCAGCAGTATACATTCGAGGCATGATTAAGGGGGACATACTTTGTGGAGGAGCTAATTCTCATAAAATCCTCAGCTCTCCAACATACAATCCAGCATTTGAAACCTGCCCCAACTTCAGGCTTATGCATCCCAGAGTATACAGTTTCTGAATTCTCCATGTTGTGCGTGGAACAGGGTTCAGTTTGTGCGATCTTTTGTAATCAGATGTGTTGACCGGCATAAAGTCAAACTTCAGTGAGAACATATTTGTTTCCTTCTCATCATTTCTATGGAATCAGCGATAGTTGATCCAGCAGTTCCAACAAAACCAAGAGAGGCACAGCTACAAACAGTTTCTTCAACATGCAGCAGAACATCAGGTAACTTTTGATCCCTATGACAATCATTATCAACCCGACTATTAAAAGAGGCTCCAAACTTCATACCATGGCCTTCATCTAGAACTTTCTTGGCAGTTCTCTTAATAAGCTCATCATGTTCCAAAAGCATAAACAACTTAAAAGAATCTGGATCATTTGCTAAATCGCCTAAATAAGTTTCGGTCCAGTTACTTTTTGGCAAATCTGTCATTACAAAAATATTAATTGGCAAACTCTCTTCTTGCCTTAAAAACTCCAGTTTCTGTTTTAGCCCCTGAAATGTAGCCCTGTGGTGGTTCTTGAACTGCCCATCTAGCAGTCTAAGTTGTGCACACAGAAAAGACGACTTTATTGTGTGAAGAGCGTATGCTTTACCTGAATCCAAAATCTCAGGTACAAATGGAAGAAACTCAATCTTCTTTATCAAAGATTGTATCTTTTGATCCCTTGGGGCTTCATGAATATCAATGTATGACTCTGAGCCCTTATATGGGCCTGTAAAAAGTGAACTAAAAGACAATATAGTGGCTAAGTTGGCGCTAGAATGAGGACCGAGAGTATCATATACATCTTTCCTCCGCCTAACAAATGAAATCTTTTTTTTCTTTTTAAGTTGCTCATCAGGTTGGAAAGAATCCAACACCCCATTTTCACCGTCTTTTTGGTATGTCCAAACAGTTGTCCTGCAATCTTCTTCAACAGCATATACACAATCATTTATATTACCATTGTGCCCAGATAACAAAGATCCACATTGCTTAAGTTTTTCTGACAAAGAATCTTCCATCTTCAAATCTTTGTTACATAAGTCGTTGACATCAATGTCACAAAATAGAGGTACAAAATTACGGAAATCTATAAGTCGAACTGCTGAATCAGAAACCAATGATGAAAGATCAATCACATCAGCCATTGATACATATCTGCAACCAAGCATGTAGCGGTGTACATCTAAATTAGAGATCATTCATCTTAAAATTGACTTAATTACAATGGAACTAATGAACATATGTATAATCAGATTATGAAAGATGATCTTTGGCAATTCTTCAAGCATTAGTGTAAGTAACCATGTAGCATTACAGTCATACGGACACATTTTTATTCTTATAAAGTTACCAATAAAGACTCATGATATAAACCACTGGTCGCCAAAGAACTGACAGTGTCTCTCGTATTTGACTTTATGACAGTGAAACGAACGAACAGGTGCAAAATCAGGCCATCAAGCATGAGAACAAGCAACCATGTAGCATTTCAATGATGACAGACAAAAAGTCTTTGCTCTTATAAACTTGCTTACTTACGGGTTGAAACTTGACTTCATTCTTACTTTCCTGCTCCCCGATTCATATGAATCCAGCACCATTGTACTTGATGTCTTGATCCTCTCTAACCATTTGGTAATGTTTTTGGTTGTTCAACAAACCTTTTAGGCAAATAAAACAGCTACGAGTATTTTGTTTTTCTAAAATTGGACTTGCCCAGTTTTTAAGTAACCTCGGTATCTATAAGGGGGTACCCGGACATTGTTGGGATTGTGATTATAGTTTTGTATGCTATGTGTATTCATCTTCCTTCTGATGTTTCAAATAATTTCACCTGCTATGATGGTTGGTATATGAACTATAAAAAGAGTTGGAGTTGTAGTATGGTGGGGCTTTAAACGGCAGATGTGGGCTATAATGAATGCAACCTGTCAGTGAATTATTTTTTGGAAAGTATTTACAGATTGCAGTAGCCCAAGTAGCTTTATTTTGTTGTTGCATTATCGTAGGGGATTTTTGGCTTTCTGACAAAAATTGAAGTCTCACCCAATTTTAATGACCCGGAAATTAGAATAACAGATACCACATTGTCAAATACTTATGTTACAATTCTAACCAACATTCCCAGAAATAAATGAAATAAATACAATTAACCCTATCAATCCCATGTAATTACAGAATTAAACCGTAAGAAAATAAACTTTACCTACGGTTTCGAATCAGTTCAATTGCATGATTCCACACAGCTAACCGAAGCTCATCCGGATCAGAAACCCTAAACTTGGGACAACTTCCGAGTACAACGGCGTGATGATCAAGAACAGGAGGAACAATGAGAGTCCGATTAAGAATAACCGACAATAAAACGGCGTTTTTGAATTCCGAAAGCTGGTTGCTGAATCCACTGTGCGGTGCGTACCACATGAACTTTTGTCCAATTAGGGTTTTGTGAAGACATTGAGTGTGGTTTTGATTTGGGGAAAATAAAGATGTGATTGTGTAATTGTTGTTGGAGAAGAAGAATATTAGAAAGATGAAGAGTGTGAAGATGGAGATTAGTATGAAGAGGTGGTTGGATCTGTTGTTATGAGAATTTTGGGGTTTTTTTCTGAATCTGGTTGCTGTTGTTGTTGGTAATTTGTTGCTGAAGAAGTTAAGAGCTTCCATTGATGCTCGAGGAGGGCAGAGCAAATGAGTGTTATTTTCATAGTCTACAATGTTAAAATAAAATATGTATAGATGGGTATATTTTTGAATGTTGTATTTGAATATTCTTAACAAGGTTGTCATGATTGGATCATACGTAAAATCTTGCCTATGCAAGATTGTGATTGTAACGTAGATCAGATCGGATTATTTATTTAAAGATATCCAAATTCGTGTTGGATACTAACAATTATAGAAATTAATGTAACAATTAAAATTTTAGATTACAAAAATGATGCAATTTGTTGACATATATTTCTAGGATGATAAACGTACTAAAATAAAAGATAGTAGTAATTGCATCAATGGTCATGACAAATTTAAGAAGCATACGAGTCTACAAATGAAAAATGATATCAATTGTAACTTCATATATATACCATCAATATCATTAGATACTAGATCATAACCCGCGAATTTGCGAGGTACCATATAATCTTAATTCAAAAGTTATATTATATTTAAGAATATTTTGGGTATCTATCAATATCAGTGGCAAATCTAATAGTCAAACTAATATGGTCCATAAATGTTTTATTCAAAAATGAAAAAAAGTATGATTGCACCGGCGGTTCAAGTCCATAAAATCCAATGTTTTTTTCTAAGTCTTTATCAGGTATTTGTATACGCTTTAAAAGGGTTTAATAACAAAAGAGAGTGCATTTCGTTTCTTTAATGTATTAGGAGTTTGGTCATATGTAAAAGTAAAATTATTTGGTCCCATGTAAAACTACTAAGAGCATTCCCAACAATGGTTGAACCACTTCTTAACCACTTATCATATTTTCACCGACTAATTCAAACCTATTTCGTCACTACCAACAATTTAACCGCTTTCAAACTACTTTATTTTCATTTTAATTATTTAATATATAAAACACCCTCACAAAAAAGCATGCGGAACCCACAAATACAAGTGATTATTAAGTGAGTCTAACCGGTTATCCAGTTTTAACCACAAGTGATTCTCAAATCGTTAGAAACCAGTTACCATTGGGAGCAAATGCACCAACCGGTTTGGAAGTGGTTTGCCAAAGTGATTCCCATTGGATTTACTTTAGCAGAACTTGGAATATGGTCCTTTTGTATTACATCTTTTGAGACATTATAGTTTTATATATGGTCATGTTTCCTGCTACATATGATGTTTCAATTTAAGTAGTTTAGGCTAGGCAACTGATCATGTTTCCTGCTACATATGATGTTGCAATATAATCGAAGTAGTATATAAATGTCATATAGTTTATGGTATAACAGCAACAAACCTTTTCTAACTGCTAAATCTTCATAACTGGAGATCATGGCACATCCCATATATCCTTAAAGTGCACTCTTCTCTGTAAATTTTCTTGTAGGATCCATGAGCATGTATGAAACAAAGTGCCCTTATAGGAAAAAGACTTGTAAATTTTCTTTTAGGCACATCCCCGCCATTTACCGGGTCATGATTATATTATATTAAAGCTTGTCAACTTTGAGCATTTTCTCCTGTAAAGATGACCCATATGCACATATTAACAATAGAGGATGGTCATACAATAAGTAATTTGTTATGCTTCGAAATATATACCATCACATTGACTATGAAGAAATGATACGATGATGAACAGTTTATCAACTGCAAAATGGGTTCACATCAAAATGGGTTGGAAAGAATGACTGCTGACCCATCAACATAATTTTTTGTCCAATATTTAAACTTCGTTAATAATCAGTGTACTAAATATTATATAGGAAAACTTTATTATAAAGAATAATCTTGGTCGTTTTAAACTGATGTAAATGGATTGTAAGCATTTGAAATACATTTCCTGACCTTTACAATCAAGTTTTCTACTTTTTACCCATTTGACGTGTAATCAATAAAAGTAATCAACGAACTTTTTACCCATTAATCAGGGACCAAAGAAGAAAGTAAGAATTGAGGAATGACACCATAAGTAGTAACTGACAGACATTATGGATGGTTCAAAGAATGCGTACTCAGCTAAGAATATACGCTGCCGTGAAGAAACTGTCATACATAGCACATAGTATTCCATTTGTAAACAGTAACTAAGAATGACACAAGAAAATACAGTAATACTACTATTACTTCAACATACCAGCTAAATCATCACTTGCTAAATAATCAGATTACCATACTATCTAACTCTCTTGATAGATATTCAAAGCTTAACCATTCTAATTCAGCCTAACCCGTCCATTTTGTCATATGTACCATATATAACTTTTTATGCCTTAAACATGTAAACTGGAAAAAAAAAGTTAAACCCACCAGTCAAAGTTAATGTCAACCCAATGAAAAAGTTTAATTTAAACTAAATAAGAAAAAAGGAGACATTAATTCAAGCGATATTAGTACATATCTGGTGATGGCGGTGGCTGAACCCTTGTAAATGATGCAATACATATAACGTTGATGAGATAGCTTGGCAAATAAGAAAAAAAAAACATGATGAGCAACGAATTAACATGTGCTCTTACGTAAATATCCACCGGATCAACTGCAAGGGGATGGAAGACTACATTGTGAAACTTAAATAT
The DNA here is from genome assembly GCA_963422505.1 of Pseudognaphalium luteoalbum. Taxonomy (NCBI): domain Eukaryota; kingdom Viridiplantae; phylum Streptophyta; class Magnoliopsida; order Asterales; family Asteraceae; genus Pseudognaphalium; species Pseudognaphalium luteoalbum. The sequence goes on along the minus strand of OY730192.1, from coordinate 11,775,251 downwards.
TCAAATGATCTTACGCTCAACATCCCTAAAGGTTGTACCTTTTGGATTTAAAAAGTCCGAGAAATTAACAATGTCGGATTAAAGTCCTCTCATGTAGACATCAGATTAAAGTCCTCTCATGTAAGTTTATACGTCGTGTTAACACTAAATCTAATACCTTCCATAAGAAAGACCAATATTATCAAGTTAGAAGCGGAAAACAATATCATTATATATGTGAAATTGTGGATGATAAATGATAAATATCACTACCTGGATGTAATATCAGCACAAAGGCTAAACCTTTCGATAAACATCTTGATTCAGAAACCTGAAAATCCATCACATTCTCAATATTACACATTTACACTCAAACTTACTTAGAACCAACAAACGAAATGCAAGAGATTTATTCATGATAAGAAAAAACCGAACCTGCAAATTGAGAATCTGGGGTAGTTCAGTCTCTTTCAGTTTGGATGCAAGTGATAAACATGCTACAGCTACAAATTTCAATATTTTTCATCCCTATAAAACAGAACCATTGGTTGACCTACAAAAAACACAAAATAAACGATAAAGTATATATAGTCAGCCGTATTGATTCTTGGAAATAGACCGAAAACTCAATCAAATTCTTCACATGAAATACACACTGAAGCCATTATCGCATAAAGTGTACTTTTATATAAAATAAAACCATCAGTTAGAAAATAAAGGGGGAACAATATGGCACAAAACAACTGCATTCACAAAAGCACCTTCGTCATATTTGTCAGACCTACATATACAAACCAACGAATGCCTAACAAAATGACAGCAATAACGTAAAACAAATCGGCTCAACTTACATATAACAAAACAAACTGAATGATTTATATGATTTATATGATCATAAACATTAATTATTCAGCTAACAATTCAGATTTCTGCACAATAAACATAAACGATCAAACATTAAGAGTTATTTTAACAATCACATACTCTAATAATTCATCTGGTGTTCTTTTATTTGTTAATTACATTTGCCAAATCAAACGGTTTGTTCATAATTTATTTGATGGTGATTACTATAACAGTTAACTTCAAATGAAAAGCATCAGCTAGACATCAGCTAGACATGGCACTTACCATACTCCATGATGTACGTCATGATGATTTCAGTGACCCTATAAAGCTCTTCTTTTCTAAGATATCCAAAACCATTTGCATTACCTGCAAACCATTTAGGCAACATACAACATCAAATATATAAGTATATAACACGTTGGCAACCGAATTCAAGAACACATATGTACACATTTTATTTTGATTGCGACTTCACTTTTGAGTATCTGAAAATAGTTATATTATCATTCTCAATTATTGAATTCTTATAGTCTACATCATATGATTTGATTAAGCAGCAAGAAGTAGCTATAACAAACTTGATATGCACATTCAATGACTTAATATAACACCCCTCTTTTTAATACAACAATATTATATTATTTTAATAGGAAGCGTATATTACAAAATACATTTCATTACTTTATATTAAATAATGTACATAAACAGTTTACGTATTAAGATCACACCAAATTAAAACCGTTTAACAAATACTTAAATCGGGGTATTATATTTTACAAAACAAGGTTTATACAAAACCATATCAGAGTCGCAAGTCGTCAAACTTTCCCTGCCGAAGCATCCACTTCCTGACTACCCACATAGTAAACAAAATCTGCAGGAAGTAATATGAGGGATTAGCACAAAGCTAAGTGAATAGATTTATCACACACAATTCAACTTAGCTTAACTATGAGTTTACACCAAATAATCGTAAACACACATATTTCAATGAGGATCGGTGGCTCTTGGGATATCATAATACCCGGGGATTCCCAAAGAACACTTAACGTCAATCTGTATGGCCAATATAGAATAGACCGATAACTATTGGTTATTAAACTCATACACAGGTCTCAAACACAACAAATGAATCAAAACCTGTGTAATTCACATAATAACCAAAAGTCCAACTACACGTTGACCTCAATAATATGATACACATATATTCACATATCACGTAGATTCATAGTCAATAATCAAGACTAAACAGTCTAACACATATCTACGTTTACTTGTTGCAACCAAATAGTTACAACTAAGTCAAATGGTGAGTTCTAAATCCACTCACCGATACCTCTGACGTCTCCACACTCAGGATTCTTATATCACTGAGTCTTAGGTTGATCTGAAACAGAAAATCAAATATAAGTTAGAAATTCATTCCATAATCATCATCAGAGCATATTTATCTAATCAGGTAATCCCTGAAGTCTAAGCAAACAAAAGTTTATTCAAAATGAAATTAGAAAATCCCGGAATGACGTTTAAAAACTGAAAAATGCCATTTTCGGGCCCTAGATGACCCCGAATGGCCAAAAACTGCCTAGACTCTTAGAATAGAGCCAGGATCATTAGGCCGTTTCCGAGTGACCATGCGAATTTCAACCCAATCCGAGTTAATGAAATTGTCATCTGTCCGTTACCCCGAAAAGACTTATTTTCAAAATTTGCGAAATAAAAAGTTTTTAAAAAACTCGGTTCGCAATTATCTCAACTCGCAAAGTCAACTCGCTTCGTAGAAACTCGGTTCGCACCGCAGTTTCAACGCGCATTGCTAATTATCTCAGTTCGCAAGCAATTCAACTCGCTTCGTAGAACTCGGTTCGCAAAGCAAAACTCAACTCGCAAAGCAATATCTCAGTTCGCAAGATCTCGGTTCGCTTCGCAGAACTCAACTCGCTTCGCAACAAGAACTCAGTTCGCAGGACGAACTGGGTTCTGCGAGTTTCGCTGTTCATGCGAGATTTCGAACCAAAACTCAAGAAACTCAATTCTATGGTTTCTAACACATCTACTAACATCATATACCACCTAATATCACTAAATAACAACATAGCAAGCTTTAATTTGGATCAATCATTCAAAACCCATTTCCTATAAATCAAATTTAAACTCACTTTTGTGATAGAGATGAAGGTGATATGATGAAGATGATGATGTTGCTGTTTCGAATTCAAATTCACAGAATCACTAACTAATTGCTAATTTGCTTATGGTGTTAGTTTGAGTTTGAGAGTTTTTGCCAATTGAATAAATGAAGAAGAAAACTTGAAATGGAAAGGGATATTAAGGTCGGCTTCCAAACCGACTTACTGTTTAATTGTTTAAATTTTTATCCCTTTCTAGATCTATTGTCTGGAACCTAAAAACCATTTGCGAGAGTATTAATTTTATTTTACCGTCATCTATAATAATTTAAAACAACTAATATTTCATTATTCACAATAAGTCCTAAGACTTATTTACTTAAGTTTCACCATATAATAATAATATCAAGTAATTTCTAAAATAATTAAATAATCAAATTAAATTAAGAAATTACCAGACTACTGGAGAGGATGTTACACTTAATCATCCTCAACTTTAACCATCAATTAGAAAGGGGAAAAAATGATGACTGTGATTCTCAATTTACAACAATCACTTTAACGATGCACATCCAAAATAAAAAATGTGTGTTATACACTTATATCTCATTCAACTCGTAAAAAATACTTAAAAATACAATTATACAAGAATGCATATAACATATTGTGATACAAATATGTGTGGTTGTGTGAGTGTACCAAATAAAAAGGAAAAATTCTTAAACTGATTGTGTACCTTGAATCCGATGAAGTAGGAGTAAGAACATTAATCTGAGATTCATTGTCCTCGACTCCTCCCCATCATCATACCTCTTTTTCCTCTCCCTTACAAAATTTTGCACATTCTTACACTCATCATCCAAAAAAAATCCCTCTATATAAATAAGAAAAAGAACAAACTAACATTTCATAATTATTATCTGGCCTTCCCACTAAAGATTCAAACTTTGAATTTGAAATTAAATTGATACTTTATAATTTCAACATTTATAGAAATTCTGAACTTTCCCAACAAAATTGATGAAGCAGAAATATGTAAAAACAAAGTATGCATCAAAATTACATCAAAAGGTAAATAATATTAAAAGATTAACCAAATTTACAAACCAAATAGTTTCTGGGTCTCTGATCCTGGTTTCTTTGATATAGCTCAGACTTAATAAACTAATTAGAATCTCAAAATTCAAGAACAAACGTGTTGTATAATTACATAAAACTATACTACCCACAACCAAGAAAAAAAATATCATTAACTTAGTAATCAAGTATAATACAATAAGGTGATGAACATCAGTTGTACATTTGTAGGGAAATCAAAATAATCATTAAATTCAAAACTTAGGCAACATATAATCTACAAAATCAAAACTCTAAAAAATTGAAAAAATAATTGTTGCTACAATATATGAGATTTTCTCCTAATCAGCAAACTTTCAATTATAATTTAAATAGTATTAACAATCAGAACATTAAAGAAAATTTGAAAGATTGTAACATAGTCTTAAATTGTTGAAAAAGAAGAACATGGAATTTTGACTTGTATACAAAAATCTGCAAATAAAACCAATTATTCTTAGCATAAAAACATTAATCATCGATTCATCAATAAACTTCAATCACATCAAATTGGGAATGATTGTTACCTCAATCTACAATAGAAGTCGATTAAATATTGAAAGAAAGTTCCCTGTTATGCATTTTTGGAGAAGCGGTTTAAGAGGATAACAATAAAAATTAGGGGTTAGGGTTTGAACCGTATGAACTGAAGTAGGGAAAGCTATTAACAATTGAACTTCAATGTATGAATGCTTGAACAATCGAATAGAGAAATAAGCAACTGTTCAATTTCTGGATCGTGGATCCTTGTTTGAATGTTTATGCAATTGACGATGTTTCTTCCAGTACAAGAGATAGTGAAGAAAAGTTCTTGCAAAATTCACACGCTATATGGCCATGAATATTCAATCTCCCCAATTTTAGATCTAAAATTTTGAATTTTGATTTTTAAATTCAAAGTACACAGAATAAAATGAAGTGGCGCCCTAACTATGGGTTGGAGATGGCGTGATTTTAAAAGAGGATTTTGCATTAGGAGGGGTAATATGGTACTTTAATAATTAGGCTAGAGATTTATTGGATAATCATAGTTAAGGAGTAGTTATACATAAAAGCTAATTGAAATTTGATTAGGGTAATCAAACCCTCTTTTAATATATAAGAGGGATTGGACTATTACCTTTATGTTGTGAAATGAAAGAGCAAGAATCATAGATGGAGGGGAAGAGATGAATGTTATTAAATGATTAGTCATATGAGTTTACATATGGTCACTATATATAGGGTAAAAGGGAAATACTAAAACCCTAATAAACCATGAATTAAATAGTTGGCCATCCACAAGCCCATGGATTTACAACACTCCCCATTGGATAGTCACCATTTATAATATGTCAAAAACTGTCTCATTAAAAACCTTATCAAGAAAACCCAATGGGATAAAAACTTGATGAAAGGAAAAAGAGTGCAGTGCGTATAATACTCCCCATGAGTTTAATGTATATCCTTCAAGCGCCAAATACCGATCTTCCAAACTAGATGCTCAAAAACTTTTGTTGACAATGATTTTGTGAATAAGTCGACCAAATTTTTGCTTGATTGGACTTGATAAACATCAAGGGTTCCATCAATTTGTAGATCCTATGTTGAGAAGAACTTCGGTGAAATGTGCTTAGTTTTATCTCCTTTGATATACCCTTCATTGATTTGAGCTATACACTTCACATTGTCTTCATATAAAATGTTGAATTTCCTTGATTGTCTTGAGACCGCATTCTTCTTGGATGTTTGAATCATTGATCTTGATCAGTAGATACATTCTCGACTGAACTCATAAAGCACAATAGGTGTAGCATAGTTTGACGACCTCCAAGATATTGTGGTGCCTCCATAGGTGAAAACATATCATATTTGTGACCTTGTGTGGATTAGAGAAATATTCAACATTGGCGTATCCAAATTCAACTTTTAATTCTTTGGTGTGGAAGGGAACCAGAAACATATCTGGATAGTATTTTGAAGATATGAACATCCATTTCATATTAATGCACATCACTCCCCCTTGGATGTCCATTGTTATAATTATTATGCCTCGTTAAAACCTTACTAGATAAAACCCGATGGGACAAAAGTTTAGTTAAGGAAAAAGAGTACATAATTCTTTTAATGTGTTGAGGAGGTTGCATCGTTAAAAACCTTACCAGGAAAATCCGGTGGGACAAAACCATGGTCAAGGAAAAAAAATAGTGCAACATTTATTTTCTCCCCCTCATAATCACATCACTTGTGAATTTCTTGACAAATAATATCATCTCATCGAATTTAATGAGAAAAAACTAACTTTTATGAGATAAGTCATGGATCCATCATTGTTGATGTATCCATCAAGTTGAAAAATGTTTTATATGTATGCAAGACAGTGAGTGTCCTCTCATAGATAATAAGTTATCTTGCTAACAAATGTGAATAAATTATTTTCAACTCTTTTATGACTATTGAGAAATATCAATGTCTAATGACATTTGTCATCCTTTGGGGGTTAGGATTGTCAACATTCGAGAATCACTACATCTTGAGGATGTATGTCTCTTTATCCATGATAAAACGTTTATCTTTACAAGATATTTCTTTCATATTCAATTATGAATATTCATTCGCCTTTAGAAACTTGTAAAAAGTTCAAAGGATGTATGAATTGCAAAATACTCATAAAGAATGTATATAAAATATGGGCTAAAATGTCCATTTAATAAAGAATCTATCATGCCCAAATTGATATAAGGACTTATTTGATTCGATAGTGTCCTCGAGAGCCCTTTATGAAAAGCATGAGACATTATAAATAGTGAAACATGCCTTTATCAGATTTTCCCAATCATTTGATATAAGATCTTATTCAAATTGAATAAATGGTGTTCTCAATTAAGAACGTTTATATAAAGCATGAGGCTGTTTAAAATGGAAGCATCTTTAAATATTTTATATCCTTGAGGGATTCAAATAGCAAATGAGCTAGACTTGTGAGTTATCATATAGCAAAGAGTCTTAGTATCAATACTCTTGCCTTATATCTCGTAGTTTCATACTCATTGCGCTTTTAAATAAAGATCGGCTATACAATAGTATTACACCTTAATGAAAATCTCGTGTGAAGAGAGTTCATAAATTTATTGCATCTTTTTATCTTGGCCAAATAATATTTGCAATTCTTTGCAAAAATAATTTCATGATGCTATATCACAATAGCTAGTGCTATATTATAATAATAGTATTATCGTCATCGATTTCATTTATATCGATTCCACGTTGTTCTAGACATGATATCATTTATTGAGATCTCTTCATTTTTGGGTACCAGAGGTTCTGATAGAACCTTCATGTCTAGTTTCGTTAGATTGAATTGGGGTCTTTAATTCCTCGATTTGACCATCTAAATAATTTGCTCATTTTTTCGAGGATATAATTTGGAATCGACTCACGTTTCACGTGACATAGGCTTATTAGCCATTTTAATAGGAGCATTAACAACTTATCATTCAAACAAATATGTCTGACAACTATCAAAAATGAATTATCTCTTTGAACTTCGAGTTCATACTTGATACAATGAGGATCAATATAATATCTTGATAATTCATTTTCAAGCTGTTTTAATATCTCCCCTTTTGGTCTTATAGTTGTACGTTATGGTTGAGCATATATCGCACAAAAAAAATAAAAATATATATGATTTTTTTTTCAGGACAAAAAATGAATGATAAGGAGGGAGAAATCTATTTCTGTTGGCACGATGCGAACTCACATTATTGCATGTATATTAACATGGCCCCGTAGCATAAATAGTTTTGTTGCTCTCACAATAGATGTTGATTTGCAGTCAACTAAGCCTTTTAACAAAGGCAAATTATGTACACTTATTACAATCAACTGAAAACGTTGATGTATTTAAACAATATATACGTTCTTTGATATTATCAAACAAAATTTGATATTCTTAAATATGTACTCGTAATCTCATTAATCAAGTTACTTAGTCACGCAAACTTTAGGTTGCGATTTTCATGACCATTTAGACGATGCATCGATTTAAAACTCTAAATGATCCATTATGTGGATATATGAAATACCCGTTTGTTGATTTCAGAATTTTAATAGATTGAGTCCCAACAATAGTACGTATGATTTTTTTCTTGAGAGCAATAAATGTAAAGTTATTATGTTGAGGAAACTTGAGGTTCCCTTTATACATTCGCATCATGATTGACTCGGAGTATGATGGTCTCACCGGTCTTGCCAATTAATGTAATAGTCATGGTCCATTAAACATGAAGTTTATGTCCATACGTGCTTCAATTGCACATTTTATTTTATAATCAAAGTCATAGAATATGACGTATAATCAAAACCATGATATTGCAACATGAGGTACATCTAGTTAAAGCGAGTGTTAAAGCATTAATTGCTTTTGATGGTAAAAACTTTTCTTCTAGGTTTTAACATAAAACGGATCTTTCACCGTAAAATATTTTCTTTAGAGTCCTCATTGAGATGAGGAATATCATTGATTTGTCATGGTAAAATAAAAGACCTTATTTGTCAAGATAGATCATTCTTCAAAATTATTCGAAGTGAAATAGATTTTAAGATAAAAAGTCCATATGAGATATGGAGATAATTGTTAATGATGTCAAGAGCCGGGCTTTATATAGTAGGATAAGACATGGCAACTAAAAAAAATAATCTCTTAGACAATTATAGATATATGATATAACAAGCTAGCTATAGTTTATACTAGACCGTAAATATTAATTTTGAAATTGAGATATTGAAATAGAATCCTTTTTTTTTTTCTTTCACTAAGAGTCAAACATAAATCTTTTATTAACTCAAAAAGATGTTAAGGGAATGAAGTCAGAATCTAAATATTATAAGTATTTAGATGATACTTACTTTATCATATATGATAAGTTTAATAACGACACTGATGATAGTAATCTATGAAGTTCCATGTATGCTAACAAAAATAAAATGTAATAATAAAATTCAAAACAACTTAAATAAAAATTGAGATTCTGAAGGAAAAAAAAAAGAGGTAACAATAATATGAAATTATCTATTTTTTTTGGGGTAGATAATCACAGATCATGATGATCTTATGTAAGTTTCTAGTTATTTTTTAAAAGATAACGGTAGATCTTGATGATCTTATGTTAATTTCTAAGTTTCTTGAGGAAATCCATTACAGATCTAGAATAATAACATGTTTTTGTATATGTTGATTATCGATTCTTTCTAAGAATTAATTGAAGATCTTAATGATCTTAGAAATATGTATAACATAACATGAGGTTATATTGTTTGCATAATAACAATAACTTGAGGTATTGTATGTTGATTCTTTTTAAAGAATCATTATTAAATATTTGACAATAACTTGATGTTATTTCATTTTGATTCTCTTTATGAATATCATTGAAGATCTTGATGATCTTAAAAACAAAAATAACAATAACATGATGTTATGTTATTTGATTCATTTTAGAGAAGCATAATGTATCATTATATATATAATAATGAATCAAGTGGACCGATAAACAAATAAAAGAGATTTACACGATCTATTTGAGTTAGAATAGATATACAAACATACATATTTATTTAATTAATGAAGTGTCATTTATATGTGTGGAAACATGATTAATCACAATGAAATCATTTGTATAGATCAAATGAACACCGATTATAAAAAAATTAATAATTAATAAAAACAGTAAGCAATTTAAATAGATAAATAGAATCAAATAATTATGAAATATAAAATAATTAACAATAGAATTTGAGGTTCCAAAGATCATTGTAGATCTTATAAAATAACAATAACTTGAGGTTATGTTAATATTTAATTATCTTTTGAAGATAATAGTAGATCATGATGATCTTTGAAACAATAACATGATGTTATGTTTCTTTTAATCCTCTTGAAGAGATCATAATATATAGATCATGATGATCTAAGGAAAAAAATATATTGTACTACAATAACATGATGTTATTTGATTTGATTCTTGTTAGAACACCATAATAGAATGGTTTAAATCATAACTTGAGGTTATGATATCACTATCTTCTCTATGTAATCACAATAGAACATTGATTGTTCTTGTAAACTACAAAAGAGTGTAGAAGATCAACAAGAAGATAAAACTGATAGTGAAGTTAATTGAAATTCACCGACCGTCGATAATTCACCGAACTCAATATTGTCGAAACCTACGAATGCATAATTATTTGCCGAAACTAGAACTCAAACTTTAGGTTAGAGACTCGTGCTGATAACGTGTTGTGAAATGAACGAGCAAGAATCATAGATGGAGGGGAAGAGATGAATGTTATTAAATGATTAGTCATATGAGTTTACATATGGTCACTATATATAGGGTAAAAGGGAAAGACTAAAACCCTAATAAACCATGAATTAAATGGTTGGCTATCCACAAGCCTATGGGTTTACAACACTTTATAAATATTTTAGCCCAATCGTATTATTATTATTATTATTATTATAATAATAGTAATAGTAATAGTAATAGTAATAGTAATAGTAATAGAAATTTGGCCCATTTGTAGGATAGGATCATTCACCAATCTTACGATCGATATTGTGATTCCACTCCGATCCTACCTCTTTAGTGATTCTACTCTGATCATGTACGTTTTTACTTGGTAAGATTGTAGGATCGTGAATCCTATGATCAATATTGCGATTTTGATAACCATGCTAGGTAGATCAATTGAAAATGAAATATATTCAGATATAGAAAATTACTAAGGTGTTTTTAAGAAACTTTTTGACCAGTTTAAAATAAAATGGTTAGTCAATTGCTTTTCATTTCCCATGAATATCACAAGAGTAACTTGAACACCTATTCACTCGGAATGAAAAGCGTTTATCCTATCTATTTCTCCTATAAGGGAATACGTACCTAGGCTTCAAGGTTATGGAAAAAATAGTATAGGTTGATTAATATGAGAGGACGTTTCAAGTTATATCTAACGTTGGGTGATGGTGGCATGCACACAACTTAATGGCATGGTATTCGGGAAGGAATAATATATACGGTTGGAGAAGAAACAAGATGAAAGCTGTGTGTATAAGTGCAGTGCCGTCGAACCCATGCAGCTCATCGCCACCATCCCGGTTGAAATCACTTTAGAAAAAACGAGAGCGTTCAATAGTTCATTTGCAGTATATGAGTTTGATGAACACGTTTTCAATGTGTGGTGATGTGGTTGCTTAAAAATCACACACATTACAAAATATATGTACTTTGAATATGTATTTGTTAAATGAATAATTTATAAACTTTCATAGTGAATAACTAATTTGCTAGCTAACATCCTAGCATCATGTCCATTATTTCTGCCACATGTGCATGTACCCATCGATCCTTGGTAACTCAAAAGAGGAAACGGTAAAAGTCGATAGTAGTTTGATTCAGTTCGATTCGAATTTGACATACTTTAAACGTCATGATTTTATTAATTACTACATCCGTCATGAAAATATAGTTTATGTGTCTTTTTTCGAACGTCCTAAATAAATTGTTCACTCTCATAAATAGAAAGGAAATTTTGAACGTAATTCAAATTATTATCGCATAAAGTAAGTAGTAATTAATTGGTTAAGGTTATAATTGTTATCTTAAAATTCTTTCTACCATCGAAAAAGGATACAAAGCGACAAAGGTTCACATTTTCCAGTTTAAATGATAGCCTCCGTCCCATTCCCATATTACCTCCGGTACTGCACTTCCAAACCCTAATAATACTTCTTCTGCTTACAAAAAGATTAAATCAATGAAGCGCAAAAGGTGGTCGGAGGTTGAAGAAGTAACGCTTCTCAACAAATACTCCGACCTCCAAACATCCGGAACCCTAACTAAGCTCAAAACCAGAGAAAAAAAATTCAAACCAATCGCCGAACATGTCAATTCCGTTCATCATCTCCGTGATCCGGTCAATTTCCCGTTCAAGTGGTCATGGCGTGATGTATCGATTAAAGTTCAAAACATGCGGCATCAGTATCTCGGAGTTAAGCAGAAAATTAGGGTTCCTGATACTACTGATGAGTTTAATTGGGAAGACGGTGATGATCATTGGGAGAATTTCATGAAATATAAACAAGTTTTTGGCGATATCGAACTCGAATGTAATTATAATAATAGTAGTAACAAGAGGTGTATTGATGATGTGTTTGGGGAATCTGAATTTTTAGGGTTTGATGAATTGGAGAGTAATCGAGATGATGATTATGATGTTGATGATGAGAAAAAGGAGAGTAATGATGATGATTCGGATGCGAAGAAAGTGCGGAAGGGGATTGGTGGGAGGATGCTAGGGTTAGTTAGTGCACAAGTTTTGGAACTGAGAGATGTTGCGATTACGAGAGAAGATAAAAGAAGGGAGAGAGAATGGAGGAGAGAGGAATGTGTTTTGGAGAAAACGGCAGACGGAAATGGTGGTGTTCGAGAATTGGAGTTTTTGTTGGAAGAGAGGCGGGAATTTGATGATGAGCGGCTCAGGTGGCGGATGAAGGTGGAGGAGAGGTGGGAAGAAGAGGAGATGAAGTGGAGGGAGAAGATGGTGAGTATGCAAATGGAGCATGAAAAACAAATGATGGAGTTACATGCTAATGCTTGCCATAATCAGATGCAGATTCTTGGTGTTATGGCTCGGTTTTTTTGTCAGTTTTTTGGGGCGGCTGCAGGCGCTAATGATGGGTTGTTGGGAAATTTGGTTTCTCAGCATCATTCGGTTCCAGGGGGATTGGTGGATGATAATGGGAAACCGGATGCTAATTCGCCTTCAGAATTTTTCTAACAGCTTTTTAGGTATATAGTTTAGTTAAAGCTCATGTTATTACAAATGTCTTGTTGCTAAATTGCTTGCTGATTATTGGACAATAGTTGGTTTAATACACTGTTTATAGTGCACTTTGCTTTTTTAATCTTTGATGGTAAATTGGTCTTTTGATTTGGTTACCTGTTGCTGCCTTACCATTTGAATCATGATACTGATTTGACTATGATACCAAAATGCAAGAGAAACCCAAACTTTAGTATTCTGTTACTCGGATCAAAATTTATATGTGACGATTGACATCTCTGGCCGTGCTATATGTGTTCATCAAAGCTTTTTTAAAGTATAGTATAATAAAAACACAATGGTAATGAAGGGTTTAACAACATAACAAGAATGTGTTCCTCTGTTTTACCCAGAAACATGTCAACAAGAAATGATAATTTCCAGATCTTTCAGAATCTCGTGAACTCTAAAGTTAACATTCATTGTGATGGATTTAAAGGGAAGGTGAAGAAGACAATTAGGAAAACAAAAGTAACAACTTTACTTCCAGTTATTTGCTATGACCATTTATATTTAGTTATATATTTTTTAGTCTAGTCTCTTCGCAGTCTTGCATATGAGTTTCTCTTAGTCAAATATTTAGATAATCATTTCCTAAATAATATGTTGCAATACTTATAAAGTGTTCATAATAATAATGATAAAAAAAAAAAAAACTATCATCAGTTGAAGCTCGTGGTAGGTATTCCACTTGCTTCTAAGTGGCAGTGTTTCATTTGGCTTGTAGAGTGCAGGCATGAACTTACTGTCTTACTCAGTACACGTTAGAAAGTCAAAAAGGCTGGCTAGACATGTTGACCAATCCACAAGCCAGTAGTATCAGGTAGGTTTTTACCACTTTGGACCTCTACTGAACAACATCAAGAAATATCAAGTTCCAGGTGAAAATTACCAAATCCAGATTCAGAATGTGATCACAAGCCAATATGTCAATCTTTGTTGTTGACCCCAAGAAGTCTTGGTGCATCAGACCATGCTCGTAAACATATCTTCAGATGCGTTCTTAGCAGGTTGACAATTACTTCAAGATTTAAAAACCGTTATCCTTTGTTTGGCTAAAGAGAGCATAATGCCAAAGGGAATGAACAAAACTAATAGATTATCAAGAAAAACCAAAACAATCATAATGTACGATGATGAAACCACGAGTGGAGCCAAAGCCGAACTAGATGGTGTGGTAGATTTTATATCTTATGTTTATTCTACTGACAGAAAATGTACTGTCGTAGCGTGAGATTAAAGAATATGGAAACTATTACATTCGTATATACCACGGGTGGATTTAGCTGTGAGCTATAGTATCTACTCTGCAAAATTTGCAGTACTACTTTCAATGCAGAGTTCTCTAGCTATAATTAATCAGAGAATATGTCTGTCCATCAACTACAACTTTAGATGCTATCACCTTCGACACTTCAGATTTTTATACACAAATTTCACTGAATTCACAAGAAATGATAGACAGAGCTAAATGTTTCAACCTGAGTCCACGTTGCTTGTATCCAAATGTCTATGCAGCCAGAAGCTCATTCTAATTTAACTCATCCGGCATCACAACCACAGGAGCAAACTGCAAAACATAGATGTTAAGTTTGTGAGCAAGAAATCAGGGGTGGACCTATGTGATTCATTGGGTATAGTGGTATACACGTGCAAAACTGCAAACCCTAAACATTTTGTTCAAATATTTCCTAATTTAAAAACAATATATCATATATTCTTATTCAATGGCACAGGCTTTAATGTACCATACTAACCTCATCATCTTCTTCGTAAAAGCTGCCATCTCCCATGTTCTCTTGCATAAATACCCATCCTAGAGACTCCTCAAGTAATGCTTTCAGTTTCCTTGTCTACATAAGTACATAGAATATATTTAGATCCCTACTCCATATGTAATTTCATAAAGAATGTGAATTTTAAGAATACCGATTATATATGAAATCATATAATAGACAACATTCTCATAGTAGATTTGGAAGCAAAAAAAACTCACCCAAGACAAAAGGTCCCCATCAACAACAGGAGCTTCAAGCACGAGCCAAAAAAACTCCTGCAAAAATCCAAGTAAACAACAAACCAATTTAAACGTCTCCCTATATCCTATGAACACTGCAACACAAAGACATAGTTCAAGGAAAGTTGTCGACTGTCTCAAGAAAAGTAAAATATCTTAGGCACCCAATTCAGGCTTGTCAGTTTATTCATATAAACAAGAAATTTATCAATAAGAAAACTTTCCAAAAAGGGAATACCTTGCACAAGTGTTGAAGAAAACTGTCAGCAGATAAAATAGAATCATCTAACAATGTCAGAGGCCCCTTTGCATCAGCACTATTATGTGCACGATCTTTCTGAAAGGCATACCTGAGTTGATGATATAGGACCTTAATAAACTACAAATAAATTGGAAACATAAATGTCAGTTTTGTACTGTAGATGATATGACACCCATAGTCGTAAAAATCATACGAGTGACCGAGTGTACCTTGGTGAATAGATGACTTCGTGTTTGGAGAGGCTTTAAAATGGAAATAAAAAATAATAAAAAAGGTTAGAAAAGTTTGTTACAAAATTTCCATGTAAAGTTCATTTGCTTCAAGTACAACTTACCGCTTGGGTACAGCCAAATAGAAGGTTAACAAAAGCTTTCCATTGAAGAAATGCTTCAAGTGATTGTCCCATCTGACAATTGAACAAGTGTTACCAAGAAGTGTATAAAGTAAAAACTGCCCTTTAATAATGTAGACTCTATAATGCTAGCAATCTAGCACAGTAGCACGTACCAAAAATGCAACAAAAGCAAATTGCAGCTCTCCAAGAAGCAAATCTTCAGCTCCTCCATAGTCTTTCGTCAATATGCTTTCCAAAAGACTGGTCTACAAGGATATATAATACTATCAACATTGGCAAGATGATGATTTAGGACTAAACCTTAACCAAAAAGAGATATATTATATTTATTTTCAAAAAAATAGGGAGAAATGTTGTTATGTTGCTACGTGTTTGTACCTTGTCAAGATTTAAGGATGTAAGGTCTTGCCCAGGGATTCCCTTTTGCTTAATTAGATGTGGTATTTTCGTGTAGTAACAACCTCTATTTTTGAGCTTAGCATCAGATGTTCGAATCTTAGAATTCTTCAATTGCTCAGACAAAGCTTCCTCCATTGCAGTTTTAGGACCGTTTCCAAGTATATCGGGTTCATTAATAACTGTAATCTCTGCTCCTATGGGTTCTGCATGTGAACCAAAGATTACATGTCATCCTGTCCAATTACACTATTTACTTCCATTTTGGGGGCCCGTCAGGATTCTATTTAAGTCAAGTAAATGGAAGCTACAACTACTCATACCATATAAGACAAAAGTTTACTGACTTCCAGAACAACTGGTCTAACCTTTTCTATGTTAACAAACCATAAAACTTGTCAAAATACCAAAATTTTTGCAAGAATGAACATCATATGAAGAATGCATTTATAATGATAGATTTTGGTATTATCAAGAACAATGGTTACATTGCAATGAAAAACCCTATCATGGCTCGAAAAGTCGATCTCTTTGTCATGAAAAAGGAAAATATTGAAGCTTTAATGACCTAAAAAAAATAGTATGGATGGAAAACCATTGCGAAGAAAAAAGGCAACTGTTAACAAGAAACGTGTAATACAAGTGATCCAACATGATTTTTGGGAAAAACAGATTCTTAAGTTAAGCATTCCGTAGTTAAAACTTGAGTGATGTAGAATTTACAAGTCTGCATTTTACCATCTTGAAATCTTGCAAAAACCATTTATAATATAATAAATATAAGTTAAGACATTGCCAATAAGCAAGAGCTTAGAAAAGTGAAAACCACAGCATAATCTACAAGGATTGTATGTATACTTATACAGTTATACTTATATATACTTACCAATACGGTCAATGACACTCTTTGTAATGTAGTTTGATAGCATCTTCCACTCTCCAAACTGGCTTAACGTATAAGGCCCAAGGTACTTGTCAAACTCTAAACCTAGTACGGCTCGAGAATACCTCTCTTCCTTCAATGGAGTAGAGATTAATATTTAATAGTGAAAGCGATACCAATCACTAAAATTTGACAGAGAATGAGAGAATCAAATCGAAAAGGTTTTTACCTCTTCTTCATCTGATATTTTGACTAGTCGCTCCTCTTGTAGGTCCCACTTACGAACAACTACCTGTCATATGACCATCATGCAGACATTTTTTATTTCTAGTCAACGTTTAAAAGTGATACTAACAATGACTTACGTGAGCAAGTTAATAAACACAAATGTTCTTATTTGCATTACTCGATGTTATGTCTAGAAGTGCTTTTTATCAATTTAGACAACAAAATAGAAAGAACAGTGGAAAGGTACATAGTCAGAATTGAAAGCAGGATGCTTTTTAAGACAATAAAGAACTGTAAGTATAAAAACCTGCTATACATGATTGAAAAAATAATTAGCTAACATATATGACCTCAGAGGGGTTCAAGTTGATAAAGAAGCCAATCATAGGTGAGAACTCATTCCCAACCCTGCAAGAAAGTAGCAGAATAATAGTTTATTCAACATATCTTCTACCTTATGCGTTACAAGGCGATATGAATATATGGATCTATAAAAAAGAAGAAGAATGAGGACACTGAATAAAGAAAGATAGCTAACCTGTTGGAAGAACTGTAATAGATAAAGTGAGGACCCGGAGGAATCATCTTGATACCTTTAAAGTTAGGCCCTGCAGAAAACATCTGCATTACAACAATCATACATTTAACAACATATACTAATACATCATCAAACAATGAAAAAATGTCCCATATAAACAGTAAGAAAGAATAATACCCAAGAAACAGTATTTTTGAATTCTTTGTTACAACATAACTCTACGACTAATGGTTAGTCAACGAAAACAAACCAAACCAAACATGTAGTTGGTGGAGAGCTAATGCATTGTATTGTATTTTTCTTAAGAAATAAAGCATGTGGTAAGCTTAACGGTAACGTACGCAGATATTGGCTTCTAAACTGATGTTTCGTAGCCGTTTGCAAGCCCTCCAGAGACTACATTCCTAAGGGTATGTTGGGTTTAAGAGTTTGGAAATGGGAATTAAAGTGACAAGTGATGTTTGTTTTGTGGGAATGGGCATTAAAATCAGGTCATCATCATCATACCAACAAAACAAAAGTAAGCATAAAAGTTGAGGGTTTTATCTTTCATTCCCCCTTTCCAATTCCATTACAATTGGAAATTTGTGTTGCTTCTTTGTCGACAATAAAAAAACAAATGGTGGTGTTGAGAGGTAATAATTGAGGTACAACATGTACCTGAGTATCGATGCCACAAAGGGTGTTGAGAGGAACATCGAGAAACAGAAGAGTAGCGCCTCTTTTAACCAGCTCTAAAGCCGTTTCAGCATCCATTTTTTCTACTTATTTATTTATTTTGATCGATTGATTGATTGATGATGAAATAAAATTTGTTTCGGAGGGTTTCTTCTTCTTCTTCTTTAGGCTACAAACTTCCAGAATTTGACTATGGTCAAGCAAGAAAAAGGGGGCTACCATACCAGTTTTCTATTTGGGCTTTTGAGCTCATGAAGAAAAAGGGGTCGGGTCGGGTATTATTGGGTAACAATCTGGAGTTGAAATTGAGTTTGGGCTTGTGTGTGTGTCCCAACTCCCAACCATCCAAGATTTCTGATTTGTTTTGGTTTAGGACCTTAAGGTCGGATACAGTTCAATTAATCTTCCTTTTTTTTCATCATGAAAATATGAAGGGCGTTTCAGATATTTAAGAGGTATTTAACCTCCAAGTTTATTGATTTATTATCTCTCTCTCTCTCTCTCTATATATATATATATATAAATATAAGAAAAACTTGGAAGAGATCTCCCCCTTTATTAAAGAACACTCCTTAATTAATATACTATTAGATCAACTAATGATGTCATTAGTCTAATTATTTGTGTTAAGAATTACAAAAATACCCTTGATTAAAGAAAACCATTCTTCAGACGATCGCAGCCTCCAAATCACCACCATCATGCTACGCCATCGCTTCTGACGCTCCATCGACCGTTAAACCTAGACAACCACCCCAAAAACTCACGTGAAAACGATCGCGTAAAAGGTAGCTCCTTAATTGTTCGAAGGCAGTTTCTTGAACTTGTATAATCGTGACGGAATTGAAACTGTTGGATTAGAAGCAGCAGCATCAAGATAAGGTACTAATTTGTTGTATATAATTATACTTATATTCTGTGTGTGTATGTATGTATGTGGGAAGGTGTATAAACATAAATATATATTCATCTTTGTTGTATCTTGGAGTTAAATATGAGAAAATCTTATGATTTGTTAAGTTGATCGCTTTTTGTTACTGATCTATTTGGTACGGTTTGAATGGATGGTCCCTTACTGATTTTCATGTATTTGATCCAATTTTGTTTCCAGTGAGGTGTATAAAGTTGTAAAGCTTGAGTTGTCTGATCTGTTGCACAATAAGTGTATGATGAAATGCCTCTTTATATTGGAATAACTCTTATCAGTTTCGGTAGTGGTAGTGGTTATATGCGATTTCTGTATAGGATCTTTATTGATGTGCTATGAATATGGAGTTTCATTTTGTGATTTTGAATAGAAGTTACGATGCTTTTAATTACGATGCAATGTATATGGGCTTGAGTACTTAATTGTTGTGTTCTATGTAGGTAAAGGTGTATTGATATAATACTATTTTCAAAGTGACAAGTGTGTGATAAATTTTAATCTTTGTTTGTCAATAAGAATTTAGTTGAGGTTTTTGTATTGCATTATTTGATTGCATCTTGAAGTATTTCTTGTGAAATGGTTGATCTATAAGTAGAATCATAATCTGTTAACCCATGACAGGAAGAATTATGATGTGGTAATGCAACTGTGCATTGACATGTTAAAGGGGGAGTGATTAATATTTTTGATCAGTCATTTTGCTTGTGGTTTATCAACATTATATATCAGCAGCTACACACGGTAATTTTGATCTTTACCTTTTTGTCATTAATTTGCAGCTGCCACAACCACTTGAACTATGGACTGTTTGGTATCGCTGCAATTGTAATCATCTGAAATTCAACCTCCGAATGTGTGGCTGCTGACATGTAAGCAATATTATTGGAAGTCAGGTTTCTTCCCACAGGTTTTATTGAAAAACTTTGTGGTTCAGATGCAGTTCAACAAGTAAGAGGGTTTGGATGCACAAGATGGGTACAGACCGTGGTCATGTGCATTTGGTGATGGAAAGGGTATTATGGGGCCTTCGTTTTCCAATTTATGCAACTGTGAGTTAATCATGCTGGTTGGGTTACCTGCTGTAACACCTCGCAAATTTAAACGCGATTACGTACAGTAAACACTTGCATTATTAGGCTAATTCCCTACTTGAGTGAATTCACAACACATTTTAGAGGTAAGTCTAGCAAAGCCCAACTAGTTAATACGCGTAGTATTACATTTCGTAGTAAATTGTAAATACGTACAAAACAATAGGAACAAACGCGACAAAAATATACGACAGTTGGTGAACAAAATTATTTAATAAAACGAAATTATTAAATAACGTTATTAACTATTAAATATTATGTCGATAATATTTACAAAGTATTTTGCAAACTGAAAACAACTCGAAACATCTCTGGCAAAACAAAACAGAATAAAATTTTAAATTTGTATAACTTAACTGAAACGCCCTGAAAATCTGGATTTTTTTTTTTACCTTCAATTAGGACTCCTCGATCCTAAAGTACCTTAGAATTCATTTTATATTTATCCCATATTGAATTTTTTGACTAAAAACTGATTTTCTGATTTTGTACATACTCACGCGATCCAGGTTTTTGAGCTGGGATCGCGTGTCCAAGCACAAAACTCTCTGTTCACAATTTGCACTGTCATACGCGATCCAGAAATATTTCTGGGATCGCGTAGCTAAGAACAAAATTTTCTGATCACAAATTGCACTGACTCACGCGATCCAGGAAATTTTCTAGGATCGCGTAGCCATGCCTAAAATTGGAAGTCAGCAAGAGTCAACTTTTTGGCCAATTTCAAACAAGCATAACTTTTTACTTGCTACAAATTAGGACCTGAAATTTTGCATACACCTTCCCTATAACCATATAAACCTTTTCTAAATTTTACTTTTTCAAGTTTTACATTTTTCTAAGATTTGACCCGTAGACGGGTTTTCAGCTAAATTAGACCAAAAATCTCAACATACAATTTCTCAAACTATGATTTCTGAAACATTGAGCTTTTGACCTCATAACACATATACTAAAACAAAGTTGTGAAGCTATTTACCACACTCTTAACCTTCTTATAATTCAATTTAAACCGTGTGTACTTTTAAAGACCCAATTTGACCCTTTTTGACCCGTTGACCTTAAAGAACTATTTTAACCCAGTCAAAGGTCAATTACCAATCATAATTGACCAATAGATGTTTGACTACATTCCAACACTTCACATATCTTCAAAATGACAAGTATATTATGACTTGCACTATAACACTTTTACAACATGTTTACTAATCATACACAAAACACTACTATTACACCATATTACTTCTAATCTTTGATTTCATATTCAAACCATGACAAAACTTTAATAGATTGGGCTTTCAAGGGCTGCAAAACGATAATTTAAAGAGATGAGCTTGTGTAACTTACGACAAGCTTGCAACTCCACTTCTAGTCTTTATTTACTTCCTTTCCTTTACCACTTCCGCATGCATCTACAACATGAACTAAACTAATTAAGCACTTTGCTTAGTGAGTATAAGTATAACTAATCAAAATACGCATTAAAACATATAATAAGTAAAGAAATTAGTTTACTTCCCTCTTTCTTGCGATTTCTATTCATTATACTAATCACACAGGCTTATATCTATTCTTTCATTTAGCTAATCTCGATTAGCTATTCTAATCACATCATTAACTAACATAGTTAGCTACTAATCAATGACATAACTAACCTTGGTTAGTTATTCTAATCAATTCATGGTTAATATCCATTAACCATTCTAATCATTATTTTCATCATGATAACTCTTCACTAATAACAATTCACAAGTTCTTATCTAATCATGTCTATATAATTCAATTTACTAATTAACAATCTAAATGCATTACATATACTCACCTTAGCTTATTAAGTAGCTTGAAATAATATGATCAAATGATAATAACTCTTCTTTAACACCTAATACACATTCATATAACAAACATATCAATAATTAATCATGCTTTCAACTACTAATTCATCTAATCACTTCTCCCCCACTTAATGTTTACTAATTTTACTTTGACTAAACTAACTAGCTTCATTCTCATTATCATACTCATAGCTTTAATAAAATTTAAGCTAGTTCAAAATTATTACTAACTTCTATTAATACTTTTCACTTGTAATTCAAACTAATTCACATAATTCATGAAAATCCCATAAACCCTAACCATGATATTTTACTTGTTACATGAAATTAAGCTTCTAATCATCATTTGTAAACTAAACTAACACTAGTAAATCAATTATAAACCCTAATTTCGGATTTATTCATACAATTTAACTAATATCCTTAAAAACCCAAATTTCTAGGGTTCTTGATTAAAGAAAACAACTTACAAAGATTAGAGGATGCTAAAGGAAGATGATTTTGATGATTTGTAGCTTGAATTGAAGATCAAACACTGAATTCTTGATATGGTTTAGCTCCTGCGATTTTTGCTATGTTTATTTAGGGGTTCTGGAATTGTTTGGGCATGTTACAGGGAAGAGACACATATTAGTGTCTATATTCTTTTAAATTTCCTATACTACACAGTCTGGAACTGAACATCTGTTTACGTTTTCTACTATATCTTATTATTAAATGATCTATAATTAAAAAGATGTATATATAATTGTACACTAAAATAGTACCTTAAAAACCGGAGTGTTACATTAACTAAAATATCTTTATAAAATATCTCATCTAAAAATAGAATCGAATACGTATTTAAAAAGTTACCAAATTAAAATAAATTAATATTTAACGATCGGGTAAACGAACACGGGTTAAATACCACAAATTTGGGACAAAAATCCCTCCCCTTTTGATTCCCCAAATCAGCCCCAATACCCCCACCCCCACCTCATTTCCTTCTCATTTTCATTTCACCAAAAACACACTTTCTCTCCTCCCTCTCTCCTCCCTCTCTCTAAAATTCACCACAAATCACAACAAAACTACCACAAAACGACTCAAATCATCTAGCTCCTTTGGAATAAAACATTCACGAGATCACGAGCAACATTTCTACCTTTTCGGATTTTAAAACCGACGCGCGTAACTTTCCGACATTTTTCGAAAACTCTTAGATTTCTTTGTTATTTCATGTTTATAATGATTAATATACCATGTATTAGTGTTATATCAACTTATTATGTCCAAAAACCGACTCAAATTGCGTTTAAAACTCGATTTTTCACAAACAGCAAGGTCTGCGAACTGAGCTGCGTCTCAGTCCGCAGATCGTGCTGCGAACCCAGATCTCACGAACTGACCTGCGAACCGAATTGGCTTGCGAGCCGAACTGAGAACCGAATCTACCCTGCGAGCCCAACTCGGTTCGCATCCCACCTTGCCATGCGAAGCGAACTCAGTTCGCATCGCGAACTCAGTTCGCATCGCGAACTCAGTTCGCATCGCGAACTCAGTTCGCATCGCGAACTCAGTTCGCACCGCAATCTCAGTCCGCAGCCAACTTTGGTCAATTTTTCCGAATTTAATTTCCAGATGCGATTTTCACTAAAGCAATGTAGTAGAAATAAAAAATTTTCAAGCTGACCTGGCAGCTCGACCCTAGCCAGGGCTCTGCCCCTTGGACCCCGTCAGGGGTTGCCACCCCTTGGACCCCGCTACCAGGGGCGCTGCCCCCGGACCCCCGTACACAATTTCATACTTTATGAAACACAATGAAACAATATGATAATACTTTCAGAGATTATTATTACCAACGAGTCGTATACATTTTCAAAACTTCAAACATGAACATCGAGCAAACAATTGGACATAACTTGGTTGTACGAACACTAGCATGGATGGTTAAACTTAGACATCCACATACTTATTAAATCTCATACGTTTAGGGCGTTAGGAGATTTCGGATTAGACTTGGGCTTTAGGCTTTGCTAGCACTCGCGCTTTACTTAACTCAACCGGTGAGTTCACAACCCCTACTTTTATTGTTTAACTGCTTTTGAACAGGGGTGGAAAACATAGTCAACTGTTTTATTAATTGCCATAACTGCTTTTACTACATGATTGTATACTTGTTTACTCGAACAATTAAAGTACTTTGAACAGTTGAACGATTGTGTGAACTAATGTTTGTGAAATAACATTTTCATACCATAAACTAAAACAAACGTGGTAAACTAATTGATAATCTGTTTTGTTTGAACGGGAGAACGACCGTGCGTATTTGGCCGGAGAACGACCGGTACTTTTTATGAAAACGCTGGAGAACGATCAGCAACGTATTTTAGTGCCAGAGAACGACTGGCCAAGTGGACGGGAGAACGACCCGTGCGTATTTGGATGGGAGAACGACCCATGCGTTTTTGACCGGAGAACGACCGGTACTGTGTTTCGCTGGAGAACGACCAGCAGTATTTATTGCCAGAGAACGACTGGCCGAGTTGGACGGGAGAACGACCCGTGCGTATTTAGACCAGAGAACGACCGGTACTATTTTATAAACGCTGGAGAACGACCAGCAACGTATTGCAAACGGTATTTTGGGTAATATCCCACGCAAACGGTATTTTGGATAACATTCCACAAAACGATTACTTGACTATTATGGCAATAACTATTTGTGAACGTATTGGTTTTAACAATTGTGCTTACAAACTTGATTCAACTATTGCAAACATAAAACCTGTGAATTCACTCAACCTCGTTGTTGACTTTTACTATGTTTTTCAGGGAATTAGCTGCGCATGTAAGAACCGCCTGCACGTTGGAACATAGGCGACCCACGATGAATAGGATGCCAACTTTTGACAACTGGATTTCTTTTATATAACTGAAACTGTTTAGTCATATTTACGAAATCTACTTTTGTAAACTTAATACTTTTAACTTGTATGATTCAAGGAATTATAAACTTTGTAACTAATACATTTGACTTCTTAATATATTATGTTCTGTTGAATCATAAGCTCTGATACGTATGCATGTACTGTGTATTGTGGCACTCTCCATACTTAGTTAAAAGCTTCCGCTAATCAAAATCAACAAATTTGGGGGTGTTACACCTGCTTCCCGGAAAACTACATGGGCTGAAAGATGCGTTAATGAGCCCCGAAAAGCGATAAATTCTGCTTGGAACAACTTTGGCTTTGGATCAACTGAAGGTTACTACTTCTGAAACTGTGCTCAGAAAAGAAAATTCTATTGTATGCAATTATTATAATACTATTTACTATGTCACGGGGGTGGCAAATAGGGTGGGTCAGAAGTAGTGCGTAATGGGTCAAAGCAGGTAATTTTTGGGAATGAGATTGGTTGGGTCATGGATCCAAATATTTTACGGCTCTTACAATTTGTGAGTGTGGCAACCATGCTTACAAAATTATGTTGTTTAATTTTTTTTTTGTTGCTTAAACTGATTGAAAGATTTATACTATTAGATGAATCTGTCATGGTAGCACAGCTTGGCAATTTTCAATTGCGTATTCATGATCAGGTGCATTGGAATTCGTATTATTAAATCAATTTGTTACTTTTTATTTGCAAAACAGTATTTGAACTAATATATGTGCCTGTGGACATCAGATGATAATGCTTGAAGGTGCAAAAGCCACCACAGTGACAGTTGCTGCCTAGATAACTGGAGCTCAAGCAATTAAGGCAATGCAGAAGGCTGTGTAAGTTTTAGATTCTATTATGGTACACAAAATGCACCAATTTATCTGTTTCTATGTGTGGATACGATTTTAGTGACAACCGTGTAAGGATTGGCTCTTTATTTATTAGCATATCTACATTACATTTCCATGCCAAAACAAGCTTGCAGTTAACGTCTGAGGTAATTTCTGATCAGATTTAAATTGATAATGTGTGACATATAAGACCCTGTTCTGGCTTTCAAATGTAGTCATAATTGTTCAAAATGCAGTGCAGACATGTGAAAGAACCTTTGTTTGGTATATTTATTAGCATATCATAATTAATGTTATTTCAATACTCCTCTTCGTTATAGAATATCAGTGTGCTTTGATTTGTAGAGAAACTTGAAGCTTCTATTTGTCATTAATACCATTTAAAGCTTATTACTACATAAAATAATACTAATTTTGTGTTGTCTTATACTGATTTGCAGGTCGTGATATTGGAGTAAATCTTCCGATTTTGCTAAATGCAACTGTTGAAGCACTGTTGGGCTAAATTCTTCATATCATTTAATATCAAATTACTCTAAGTGTTTAGTCTGTTGGAAGTCATTGATTGGGTATGGGAAACAAATAAGGAAATGAGGAAACAGTTGAAAATCACAAGGGCAGGGGGTGCAGAAGAAAAATTTATGTCCTTCTGGAGATGCATAAAGACCTTATCTAGAGATGACTTAGATGATATGTGGACTGTTGCAATGAAAAAGTATCAGAATGCTCAGAGGCACAGTGATGAGCACATAATCTATAATAGTCTCTCTATTCTATATGAGATGGATCCAGAAAATGAATTCTACAAGGACACCACAAGGGCAAAAGAATAGTACTGCTATTCTCATAATGGAGTACATGTAGTGCAGTTAGATAGTGGATTGTTTGCATACTTCTTCATAGGAACTGAGTATCCTTGGACTCTTGGTCAGCTAAGCTCAATGCTCTCTCTCACAATGAAATGTGATGACCTAGACACTGCTGCTTCATTAGTCCATGAAGTGCAGCAATATTACAAAAAGGCACAATAGAGACATGTTGCTCAGAGTGAGGAGAGAACACAGAAAAGGATTGCTGAGCTTAAAAGAAAGTTTGCAGACATCATGAAGTGAGAAACTTGGATCTATTCAGGGAAAGATCAAGTTTAGGGGGAGATTGTTGGGCTAAATTCTTCATATCATTTAATATCAAATTACTCTAAGTGTTTAGTCTGTTGGAAGTTAATGCTGCTGGGCTATCAAGACTTAGTTCTGCTAGTGGAGTTAGCTCTGTTCATTTATTGAAGACATAGTCTTCCAGAGTTAGTTCTGCTGGTATGTTTGAAGTTAGTTCTGCTGGGCATTTCAAGTGTTAATTCTGCCAAGTGCCATAATCTGCAAAGATTAGTTCTGCCAGTGTTAAAAGATAGTTCTGCTCGTCTATCTGTTAGTTCTGCTTAGTGGGATTACTGCACAACAACTCTGCAACAAAGTACACCTACTACAGACATGCTTTTGAGGAACAGTGCACGCTGCAGACAAGAAAAGTCAAATGCATTTAATGCAAGCGTGGGTCTTAGAAAACTTGGTTTCAAGAAAGTAGATTGTATGTAGATTTTATACAAGTTTTTAGTATATTAGCATGTACTTGCAGTAAAGTACTTTGTCATATATATATACATAGAGATAGATCAAGTGTAGTAGTAAGTTTGTCCAATAGTTAGTCAAGTTGTAACAAGCTTCAAGGTTTCTTGTAACCCTGATACATTTGTGTATCCGTATTATTCAATAATAATATTGAGGCTTTTGGCTATTGAAAATCAAGTGTGTTCTTGCATTGTTTACAATCTTATTTTCATACATATTACAAATCACAATACATCTTCCTACTTGACAAGTGTTATTCCGCAAACTACTTGTTAAGAATTCATAGCTTAAGTTAAAACATTTGTAACTACAAAGTGTTATTGTGGGACCTCACAAGCACTCCCATCAGATGGGAGCACCATGTTACACATCGGGTTGACTAACCCTCCTTGTATTCTAATACACCTGAAGGAGATAGCTACCATTTTGTGTCACCCTTGTGTTTATTCATCTCTTCATGTACCTGTTCAATCTGGAAGTGATGTTGTAATAACTGTAAGTAATCATATCAGTAGAGGGACATAATACATACGCTACGCTTAGATTGTGGTCAATTTAGACCCAATATCTAACGGGTCATAGGGGTAAAATCAAAAGATTTAGCTAAAAAAGAAATTAGTCAAATGGAGTACATATGTTAAATGTTGTTTGATTTGGTGAATTTCGATTTATGACGTTTTTTTATGTTATGATACAGGAGATATATAGTGGCCTCTTATATGCTTTGCTGCTGTTGCTGTCATTGGGAGCTTTCTTGATACAATGGTCCATTTTGGTGTTTAGTTCTCTTGCAAATACTTATTATAATTTATCTAATATATTTACGGGCCAAAAGCTCCTATTGGAACGACGATGGTTCTATGCCATCAGTTTTTGGTCCGACGGTCACATGCATCCATCATAGATTTGTAAGTTACTGTTTCTTTAATAAGTAAAAACTGAAATATAGTCATGCTAAATGATGTTACTATTGCTGCTAACAATCGCCTACAGATTAAACCTTGTAAACACAATTTCATAAAACCTTCTTAACACAGAGTTGTAGGTTATTAATTGTAACAATATAGTTTATTAGTCTTATATATGACATTCGTCTACCAAAAAGTTTTAATGAAAAAAAAAGTGTTGAATTTTGTAGACACACCACACTTGATAAAAAATTCATTTGCAGGCGGTTGGTCATATTATCAGTTTGCATTAAATTCGCACTACATGTGTTCCGACATTACCCATAGTTTATGGGTCCAGGTTGCTGATCTCCTAAATCCTAAGTAAGATTTTTCTACCCTCTTTCATTTCAATATGTTAATGGTGATAAGCATGTGTAACACATATGTCCCTGACTCGAGTCCTTAATTTGTGGTCTTTTTTATTGTCTATTGTGCGTGCAATTGGTCCAAAGCTGAGAGGTTTCAAAATCGTAAGCAAATTTGGGATTTTGATTTGGTCCATAGTGCAAAACTTAGATGTCCTATTTGCTGATTGAGTAAATAAAGGTGATCATCAAATTAGGATGGAAAGAGCACAATTAACACAAAAAAGAAGATTGTGCAGATTCAATAATTAATTCTGCTTAGGATTAGGCTAGGATGTATATGATGTAGTTACTAATAGGATAATTTGGTGCGTCAACAGGAAGTTATCTGGGTTCGCCTTTGGTTACTCGTATTTTTATTTGGTCATGGAGATTTCGACAAAATATTTGCAAGGTATTATTGTCAGTATACATCTACCATCTATATATTCATGTGAATTGTTGGTTGGTTGGTTGGAATGATTTTTGGATATTATTTTGGTTTCCTCTTAATCATTTTGGTTTCCTCATAATCATCGTCAGCACCTTCCTTATTTCTTGGGTCGCTTATTATAAACATGACTTTTAATGAGTTCATTATTTCTTGGGTCACTTATTATAAACATGACTTTTAATGAGTTCATTATTTCTTGGGTCGCTTATTATAAACATGACTTTTAATAAGTTCATCAAACAATCTGATCAATTGAAGGATGTTAGAGGCTATTTTATCTGATCATGTTTATCTACAAATTGCATAGTAATTTAAAGTCATTTACTTTGATTTTGTCATATTTGATATATCCACACATGCAAAGTAATTAATAAAAGAGGATGGCATGGAACAATATTCATCCATAAGTGGATTCATTTACAATTATACCCTTTACTTTAAATGATTACTATAAATGTTTTTACAATTACGTCTATGCATCTTGTGTTTCTATTGAATTTCAATTTCATTTGGTTGAATCATTCCTATCTCACATTTTGTATAATTTTAAATTTATATATACGTGATATACACTTAAAGGTTATGATTTTAGTTGATATTTTTAATAAACTTAATTATTTTCATTCTCTAGCCCGTAAAATTTGCTGGTTCTAAACTATCAAAACTTTAACGAAATTTTTACAATGTAGCTAAGGCTCTAGCTACGTTTATTTATGTTAATCATGCCGTGAATGCCATGGTTTTATCTAAAAACATGATGAGGATTTTAAAGGCGATTCATAGATCTTATGGTAGGGTTTCGTTGACTTGTCGAACAGTATATATCCAAACCGACTTATATTTTGCTTTATAGATAATCAGAAGTATGCATTTTCCAAGAAAATGAAGAAGTATCATGGTCTTAGAAAAACAACGTGTATTTTCTTTCATATGTCTCTACGGTTTGTGCAACTGCTTACCCGATTTAATGATGCCAAATAATAGGTAACGGATTGAATAACTTATTTATATCTTCTGCACATCAATAGCCAATTTGGAATCTTAGCACAAGTAAAAAAACCTCCACTACCAAAGATTGTAGTTTCATATGCAAAGATTTTAATAATACTGAATTGCTTTAGTGTAGCTAAGCGATCACACCATAAAATAATGGTGAACAGTATATAGTTGTTGTTCGAGCTTTTGACCAATTGCAGTTACTAACGGTTCAGTCAATTTGGTAGATAAGGTAATCCAAGATCTTTATTATTGAAATATGGAGTTTCACGCTTTCAACGAGCATGCCTACATCACACAACATATAGATGGCCACAATGTAGCACTTGTGTACTACATCAACACACCTGAAGGAACATAAATAAAAACTATTATTTAACACACACCAATGACAGTAAAACATAAAAGATACTCGTAAATTTTGCGAGTTTTAAACTAGTTTTAAATTTAAAAGAGATTTGAGAGAAATAAGATGTGACTTTGCTCATTGCTCATAGTAATATACACTGAGTACACTCTGCGCATAAAGTGGCAGGTCAATATGAGTTATATTTTCATTTTTTAATATTTTGATTTGGGTTGATTACTTTTGAAATAATGATTGATATTAAAATGTTTAAATTTCAAAAATTATGTTATACCAAGTCTATGGACAAAGTAGCAGGGGCGGAGTTAGAATGGGGGCAGTGGGGGCAGCTGCCCCCACAAAAGTTTTGAAATTACGTAAAAAATAAAATTTTCTAAGGTATTAATGACAATTTTAAATTTTTGCCCCCTTAAAACTAAGAAGAATTAACAAACAATTTTTTTTTTGCCCCCTCAATTTATATATCCTAGCTCTGCCCCTACAAAGTAGTGTATTACTTTGTTTTGATTGAATTTTATGACCGAGGACTCATATTTGTTATAAAGAGTATAATAGATAAGATAAAGATATTTCACTCGTAACAATTTAATTTGAAAGTTCAAATTACTTGGAAGAAAAGGTGGTGATGCAAATTCAATGTTAAAATTGAAGCATACAATTAGAGTTGAATTGGCCTTGGTTGTTAGAAGCAAATGGTAGAAATTTTTTGTTATACGTGTTGGTCGGGTGTTTGTTAGTGTTGATGAGTTCTTATTTCTTAAGCCACATGAATGAACTTTCGTTTATCATAGAACCAAGATTTACACAAGTTTATCTTAATCTCTTATAAAGCATTTAGCCATTAGACTTAATGTTTATAAATTGAAATATCGGAAATTACAGTTATACCATTCCACCAATTACTTTAAGTATAGTAACTTATAAATTCAAATAAATTATACATACTTGTTTATTTTAACTCAATACTTTAATTAAACCAATACAATCATTTAAATTAAATTGATCAATCAAACTTTAGTTTACAATATATTATTTTAATGTGTTTGATCATATATTAAAAAATAAAAAGAATTGTCATTCTGAAACCATTATTATATATGGTTATTATTATTATGATAAAATAAAAAATAGACAATGATCATGATCGCAAAGTATAAATTATTAAAAAATTTGAAACATGGTAAGCTAAGTTTGTAAAACCATTATCGATGCACTGATCCATCATCATCGACCACTAGAATTCCTTATTTGTTATTGGTTTACCGCTGTATAGCGCAGATCTCCGACTAGTACATATTTATTCATTCAATTCGATGATCTAAATATTTCATTTCCTCACAACCAGTAAAAACCCAAACTTTATTACTATATACGGAGTATATATATATTAAAAAACTTAGCGTGGTTTATTATCGTTGTTATTCGTTGCGATTATGAAACATCTGAAACTATGACAATAATCACCCTAAAAACTTAGCGTGGTTTATTATCGTTGTTATTCGTTGCGATTATGAAACATCTGAAACTATGACAATAATCACCCTAAAAACTTAGCGTGGTTTATTATCGTTGTTATTCGTTGCGATTATGAAACATCTGAAACTATGACAATAATCACCCTAAAAACTTAGCGTGGTTTATTATCTGGTAATCCCATATTAGAACTACCCGAGTAAGAGTCCCATTCATTACTAGAATATGGGATTAATGGGACTTCATAAAGATCAGATTGCCCAACTTCTAGGATTAAGCTTCTAGACTCTTCATCATGTGCTTCTTGTTGAATCCAAGGATGAATTTTGAACTTCTTTAAGCTCTCTAACTCCATTGCCACCTCTTTCATTGTAGGTCTATCATGCCCTTGTACATAAAGGCATCTCTTTACCAAATTAGCTACTTGTTGCAACTGCTCAAGAGTCCCATCACGTAAAAGTCGTGGTTCAACTATTTCAAATAAACGGTTTTCTTTCATTGCCTTGACAAAGTACGTTGCTAGATTCTTTTCTTCGTTGGTTCTATCTGCGCAAAGAGGTTTTTGCCCCGTTATGAGTTCTGCAAGGACCACTCCAAAGCTATATACGTCACTCTTTTCCGTTAGTTGGCTTGTGTGGAAGTATTCAGGATCAAGATATCCTAATGTGCCTTGAACGAGAGTAGTTACTTGATCGTGATCTAATGGGACTAATCTCGAGGCACCAAAATCTGAAATTTTTGTGGTGTAGTTTTCATCTAATAATATATTGGTAGACTTGACATCTCTGTGGATGATAGGCATAGTAGCTTGTGAATGAAGATATCCAAGTGCGTCAGCCGCTTCCGTAGCAACTCTCAACCGATTTTCCCATGATAACCAACTCATTCCACCCGAATCATGATGAATGTGATAGAAAAGAGTGTTATTAGCGATGAATTCGTAAACTAGTACCGGGACTTCCTCTTCTAAGCAACAGCCTAAAAGTTTTACCACATTGCGATGAATGACTTGTGTAAGGATCAATACTTCATTGATGAATTGCTCTGCTTGGGTCCCGTCCACTAGTTTAGACTTCTTTATTGCAACAACACTTTTATCGGCCAAAATTCCTTTATACACTACGCCATAACCACCTCGCCCAATTATTCGGTCCTCGGCATAATTATTGGTCGCTTTCAAAAGCTGTTCAGAGTTATACATAATAACTGCCTCACTAGTCCCTGGTGCGTTGAGCTTTTGTTGTAAAAACACACCCCCATTTTTCTCAAAGAACTTCTCCTTTAGCTTGATTAATTTTCTCTTCCTTATGCCAAAGAAAACTCCAATTAGTCCTGATACTGTTGCCACGAAGCCAAATACTAGAGCTACAAGCGAAAACAAAAGGAGAGCGAAAGGTTCAATTATTATGAGTTAGATTCTTGAATAATCAGGGTAGCATAAACCTTCATGATCTTTATGGGCCATGATTCACTATATAATTTTCAAAGTTCTATATTGTAACTTAATACAAAGTAATTGATTAGTATTGGACAGATTATTACTTGTAGGAACAATTACCTAAAGTGAATATCAGGATCGGGAACTTTGAAGGTTTGGCAACAGGTTGGCAGCCATCTGGTGTTTTTGCATTGCCCTTGTATCCTGGCAAACATGTGCAGTTGTAACTCCCTGCAGTATTGTTGCATATATTCCCATAACAAATAGCATTGTTGCTGTTATCCTCACACTCGTTGATGTCTAGCAAATGAAAGTATACAAAAATTAAACAAGGGGAGTTTCGACACACTAATTCTTTGATTTTACAAGTAAAAATGTTTAGTATAACATAACTAGGATGATCAAACACGACCTTTTGTAACACTAATTTACTTGTTACAGTTATGTATAATAAATAGAATAGATAAATGAATGTTTTAACCTTCAACCTTTTTACTTGTACAAATTGATCTACTCCTTTCCACATAGGTCCACCTAAACTAACTATAACTAGCAGCACATCCAATTTCCATTATTAAATTTGGTCAAACTCCTGTCAACCTTTAAAATCTGTATAACTAACCACTAAATTTTATTTGATTAGTGCATAAACAAATACTTAACACAAAACACACATACTTTCTTCCCTCTCTTATACCACTACCAGGGCATCACAGGGACTACAAGGATCATACTTGATACATAAAACTATAAGTGGCAAAATGAATGGGTCGGGTCGGGTCACGGGTCTAGATGGGTAGGAGGATGGGTCTAAGCGGTTCCGGGTCAAATGGGTCTTGAGTCGGGTCAACCCATCGGGTTTCCACCAAACTTCTTTTTTTAGTGAAAAATGAAATGTGGTAAAAAATAAATTACACACTAGACCCGTTGGAGACCTAACAAACTTATCCCCTCATAAATATTAACCAAGTTGACCCATAAATAACAATGGGTCTAAAATTGTCACCTCTACATAAAACTGAGGCTAGTCTCGAAATTGAAAGTGATTTCCCTTTTAGTTATTAGTTTTAAGTCTTTTAAATCAATTACTTGCTCTCTAATTCTTTATGTTTCTTAGTTTTAAATACTTGAATTGTTGTATATCTTACCTGAATTGTGGATTTAGTAAAGATATAGGTGGTGCAGATTGCACAGCCTGCTAAGATAATTTATTTTAGACCCTGAACAATTACAGGGTCAAGTGGCTAACACGCCCCTAGTGGGGCACTGGCGGTGCCCACTTAGTCATCTTGAGGGCTGGGCTGACCTGACCTGGCGGGTGGGTGACTGGTTTTCAACCGCCATATAATTGTTGCTAAATTTTTAAAAATCTATTTTTATATACCATCTTAACTGCTAACAGCATCCATTTTTGTGGGTAATATATTTTTATGTATGCAAACATGAATTCAGAACCTAGAAACTTTATGTATTATGATTATTTGCCAAAATACATAAGTATCTCTTGAATTATCCCAAAGTAAATTTTATAAAACCAGAACATATCATACAAGGTTGAAAATCTACTTTTGGAAAGAGATTTTCCAACACGATACTAAAGATCATATCCGATCTTAATTCATGCGTAAAAACATTAGGTAAAAAAAAAAGAGAAGAAGTAACAATAAATAAACATCAAAGATAATTTGTAATCTATTAACTGACCTTGGCAGCCTGGATCAAGATAAGGATTGCCCTCATAACCCTGTTTGCAGCTGCAACGATACCCACCAAGAAAAGGATAGCATTTACTATTTCCTTTGCACTCCGTGCAATTCTTGTTGCCTTCAATTACCCAGTCAAGCACAGTTGGGACATCGGACTTTATCTTATAGAAAAATTCGGTCGCATTAGATAAATCCTGAGTACCAAGAAACTGGAAATTTTCAATCTCTCCAAGAAATGCAAAGCCACAACGATTGAAGCGTACAACTCCTGTATGGTTATTTATGGATAAAAGCGAAACATCAAAATTATTGAACCCCTCTGGTATAGATGTCGCACTACAGCCGATTCCTGAGCAACTTCCGTCACGCAAATCATTTTTTTGGCTACATAATCCAAAACCGCCAGTACCAAAGTTGAATTCTCCGTCTGTCCCATTGATAATGGCAAAATCATCACACCCAACCACTGTGAACTTATTCCTCTGCGAAAAAGTGAAGGGAGTGGTGAATAAATTAGTCCATGAATCAGAAAATTCAGTTACATTCCCTAATTGGTTGTAGCATGTGTATGCAACAATTGTTCTGACGTGATACTCAGAATCTGTAATATTCGTTATTTCTATGTTTCCTGATCGGACGAATAACTTGGGGGGGTCATGAGTCGAGTTGCAGGTCAGGTCAAACATGCTGTTTATGGAACAGTTTGAGCCTCCCCCAATAATACCAAAAGGGTATTCAACTGTCAAGCTCCCACACTGTGTTTTGCAGCCTGGCTTTGCTATAGGGAACGACATCAAGTCCACAGTAAATAATGGTGAAGCTAATAGAACAAGCTTGATAAGAAGAAGCATGTTTTTACTCTTATTTTTTTATCAGTTATGTTTGTGTTTTGTAGTTATGATATATATACTCCAGTAGGATAGGAAGTAGGAACTTGCCCAAAAGTTTTAATTTATGTCTTATTAAGTACCAATGAAATGTCGTTATTCATTGACTTTGGAATATGATGGTAAACGATTTATTTTATTACCTATAAATTGAAAAAATAAAAATTCTTTATTACTATATATAATAAACTCAACCACCAAATTTATATATTTATCATATATATATATATATATATATGAATGGCAGTGGGCACAAACACAGATATCAACTTGTAATTTTGTAGCCCCCACTTGTGTCCACCACACTTTGAATATATAAACTTCTGCCATTTCCAATTCTTTTGTTTCATCTTATACTGATTTTTGTTTAACTGTCTCAATCAATGCGCACAATAATAAGAAACATATCAGTTTGAATGAACGGTGATTCGTACACAATAAAATTTTAACCATACACCTTTAAATCTTTAATTATGTATCACTCACCAAATGTACAACACATTAATGCATGATTAGTGGCGTATATATAGGGCTAATCTTTGGTGATGTATAAATTACCACCAATCTTGAACACATATACAAGATATAAAAAACGACAACTGCAACAAAGGAAAGTCAGTTGAAGTTACGTAACTGGTAGAAAAGTATTAATTTTAGGTCATATAAAACATATACAATGTCTAGATCAATCTCAGTCATGGTGGAGCATCCATGGACTGTTTTTTTTTCCGGAAATGGTCAATTTGTATGTCATAATTAACCAAAAAAATAATGCAATCAAATATTAAAATACATCTTTATACAATGAATCAACAATGGTCGACCGACACATAAATTAAAGTGAGTTAATTTTAGATTCTCTCCTTCAGCTAGCTAGTGAAATACAAGTAAAGAGTCTCAGCAGAACCTTCCCTTTTCTTATCTCTCATTTCCCGCGAAAATATTATTAAAAACACTAATGGTCTTTCGATCTAGATGTATTGGAGTATCTTTGGGCGCATTTAATTACAGAAAACTATCTAAATTTTTCCTTTTCCATTTTTCAAGAGTTCTGTGTCACTTGAAAAACAAAAGAATTTAGAAAACGAGTTCAAATGTAATAAATGGAGTTTTCATTTTCCAAATTAGAAAATGTAGGTAATCATAAATCATTAGATTCATCTTTCTTAAACTTCTCTTGAAATTCACAACTTGAACACGTTTTCTAATTTTTCAGTTTTCTTAGAAAATTTTTCTTAAAAAAGAAGAATAATGGGGATTGGGGGCACTGAATCATGAAAGCTAGCTAGCTAACCTATTTGCAGAACTGTAATAGATAAAGTGAGGACCTGGAGGAATCATCCTGATACCTTTAAAGTTAGGCCCTGCTAAAAACATCTGCATTACAACAACAACAATACAGTTAACACCATATACTAATATACTAATACATCATCAAACAATCAAAAAAACGTCCCTTGTAAACAGTAAGAGAAAAACACCCAAGAATTGACATATACATGTAGTCTCTTATGCATCCAATAGAGAAAGATAGTTTCATTCTGAAATTGTTACAACTTAACTCAATGACGGATGGTTGGTCAACGTAAATAACCAAACATCTAGTTGGCGGAGCCTAACACACTGTATTGTAATATGTACTGAGGTAAGCTTCGCGGTAATCAATGTATGCAGATATCGGTTTCTAAACTGATGGTTTCATAGGCGTTCGCAAGAGGCATCTATCTATCTTTTCTTGAATTATGGGCAAACATATTTCCTAAAAATGATTTACTCTTTTCTTGCAAACATTCATTCCTAAGGGTATGTTTAGTTAATGGGGGAATGGGCATTAAATTAAAATCATCATCATCGTACACACAAAAGTAAGCAATAATTCCTTTACTCTATCAAATTACACCTACCCATATTAAGACCTATACTTATATTAAACTTTTTTTGGAAACGACAAATATATAAATAAAGAAACACCCCAATCTTAGCAAGAAACTAAGAAGGGAGCAAAGGAGAGTAACAAGATACATATAACAAAACTGAAAATGGACAACAATTCCAATTCGCCAAAATACAAGGAAATCTACTTCTATGCTTGATCCACAAAAACGAAACTGATGTGATTTCCCAAGCAATTGTGGTGTGAGATTTAACCAAATTGTTGAAGATTAAATCATTTCTCGCCTTCCAAGTACACCAAATCAGCCCATAAATAACGACCATAAAAATTTTTCTTTTTTTCGGACAATTTCCCCAATTAGCTCCAAAGTTTAGAAGCTCGACCACCGAATTAAAATGAGGCATATTGATCCCGCACCAATCAAAAATTAATTTCCTAGCATCCACTGCTCGCTTACAACTTATCAAAACATGATCTACATCCTCATCATGAAGGAAACAAACTTTGCACCTAATCGACCCAATATTAGCCCCTCTATCTAATAAGTTTTT
Organism: Pseudognaphalium luteoalbum; assembly: GCA_963422505.1. Taxonomy (NCBI): domain Eukaryota; kingdom Viridiplantae; phylum Streptophyta; class Magnoliopsida; order Asterales; family Asteraceae; genus Pseudognaphalium; species Pseudognaphalium luteoalbum. The sequence continues at coordinate 11,736,641 of OY730192.1, read as the reverse complement.
TGCCACCGGAATCCTACCCAAACCCGCTCTCCAAACGAAACAATTAACTTTAAGTGGTACCGATTTTAACCAAGACATATCGATGAAGCCCACGGTAGCAAATTTATCATCAATCCCACGACGAACCAAACAAACTGCATATTTACCATCCGACGCCAACTTGCATGACAAACAATCCAAATTGTTATTCAAATTAACAGAGATCAAGAGATGAAGTAACTCACAATATTCAATGATGAAACTAGGAGCACACAGATTATACACCCACTCCCAATTGAAACCATTAGGCTTAATTCTATCACTAACAACGCAGCTCTGATGCAATTCAATGGAATATAGCGAAGGAAATCTGAGTTGAAGAGTACACTCACCAAGCCACAAGTCTTTCCAAAACGAAACACTATTCCCGTTGCCAATCTTGATCGAGAAAAGATCACCAAAATTAAAACCAAGCTTAATAAGATCAGATTTAATTTTGGATATGTTTTGCCATACCCCCGAGCTCCTTTGGGCCGACATGATACACCATGGTTTGGAATGCAGATTGTGAATGGCAAATATCACTTTTTTCTAAATATTATTATTGTTATCTCTAATCTTCCACCACCATTTGACCAATAGAGCATAATTATGAGCTTTTAAAGATCCAACACCAAGCCCACCTTTTTCTTTTGAAGCCAAGACGGTGGACCAAGCAACCCAACTGATTTTTTTCTCATTTTCACAACCACTCCACAAGAAACGCCTTCTGATTTGTTCAAGCTTATCTATGACACACTTAGGAGCATTGAACAACGAAAAATAATAAAGAGGCAAGCTACTTAGAACTGATTTGATCAAAGTCAGCCTACCCCCAAAAGAGAGATTTTTTGCTTTCCAACCAGAAACTTTGGACTTAAAACGATCAATAACCGGATCCCAATGCTTCTTAAGATTCATATTAGCACCAACCGGCACCCCTAAATACTTAAAACGGAATAGATCCAGGAACACATCCAAGTGTCACTGCCCAATTAGCAACCTGGAAGGACTCCACCCCAACCCCAAAAACTTGAGATTTGTGAAAATTGACTTGTAACCCTGATGAAGCATGAAAACACCTTAAGATTCTTGCAAGGTTTTTCATGTTATCCTCACCAACATCACCCACAAATATCACATCATCCGCATAAAAAAGATGTGATAAAGATGGACCATTACTCCCAATTTTCTTACCCGAGAACCTCCCTTTTTTCACATACCAAATTCATTGCAACATTTAGCCCTTCCATAGCAATGATATATAAAAATGGAGATAATGGATCACCTTGCCTTACTCCTTTTGAGATTTTGAATTCCTTCGTCGGGGAGCCATTGACTAAAACCGAAGCATAGGAAGATGACAGACAACCCAAAATCCAATTTCTCCATTTCACACCAAAATTCATTTGAGACATAATTGAATCAAGATAAATCCAATTAGTTGAATCAAAAGCTTTTTCGAAATCCACTTTGAATAAAAACAATTTTTCTTTTGCTCTTTTGCCCCAAGAACATAATTCGTTAATGACAAGAGGACCTTCCAATATATTTCGACCATTAATATAAGAAGATTGCACATTACCCACCACCAAATCCACCACACCTTTTAACCGAAAGGAAAGAGCTTTGGCAATGATTTTATACATACAACCAATTAACGATATGGGGCGATAATCCGCAAGATTAAGAGGATCTTTAATCTTAGGAAGTAAAGAAATAAAGGAAGAGTTACAAGCTTTAGATATTTCCCCAGTAGCCTCGAAGTGCTCGAAGTGCCTTATGAAACATATAATATCATCAATGAGCGAATCAAAATGAACCTTTAAAAATTTAAAGGAAAAACCGTCCGGCCCAGGAGCTTTCTCCCCCCCCCCCCCCCCCAAGCCCAGATTGCAGCTTTGATCTCACTAACAGAAAATTATGATCACCTAGATATTTACCACAACATAAACACTTACTTCAATTATCATTTAATTATGATCAGTTTGTTGATTCTTATTGAACGTCTCCCTATTATATAAGAATAATAAAAATTAGGAATAAAAAGAAATAAAAAATTACCTGAGTATAGATGCCAAGAAGGGTGTTGAGAGGAACATCAAGAAACAGAAGAGTAGCCCTTTTTTAACCAATTCTAAAGCCGTTTCATCATCCATTTTTTCTACTAATTTATTTATTAATTAAATTAATAGTATTTAGTACTAGTATTTGATTGCTGAAAGGAAATTTGTTTCTTTTTCAATGTTTTGGAGGGTCTTTTCTGCTTCTTCTGTAGGCTACAAACTTCACGCATTTGACTAAAGTCAACAAAGAACAGGGGCAAGGGGCCGACTACCTGTTTTTATTTGGGCTTTTGAGCCCATGAAGAAAAAGGAGTTTGGGCTTGTGTCCCAATCAAAATTTCCGATTTGTTTGGTTTAGGTGAGGTCGTCGGAAGTTAACCAAAGTGGGGAGGGATCGCAGATGATTGTTAGTTGAATTTGATGATTTCTATAATCTAAATAAGTTGTTTCTTGATCTAAACTTAAACGTAGAATTAAATACAACGAATCTGAACCATTAATCGAAATAATTAAGATTACTTCTTCCCTTCATATAAAGTAGAGGTGAACAAAATCGGTTTTTGACCCTACCCGACCTAACTCGAAAATCCGAACCGGGTTTTGGTCAACGAAGGGAAAACCAGGTTTTGACTGTTAGTAATTTAGTGTAATTGAGGGATATGGTTATTTGACTTGGTAGTGGGTTAGGAGGTACGAAGTGTACGCCCATCAAGTCAATAACATCCCTGACCCCAAGTAATATTGAAAACAGTCATGAATCTAAAGGAGACAAAAATAGTCAAAAATAGACATTAGTCTATTTTAGGCTGGATTAGTCCAAAATAGACTATACAATGGCTTAATAGTCTGAAATGGACTGAATTAGTCTAATTTAGACGTGTCGCACCCCCAAATTCGGGTTGCGGAAGCGAATCGGGTCGGGGCGCGACTAATCAATAATCACAGCACAAAGATATAATGAACGACTCTATATGCGTCGTTTTACAACTTGTATTGATAAAATCAAACTTTACATCAAAATATAGTTTACATTAGCTCAGTTTGGAATTGAGATATTTACATACATAATTAATTTATATAAAATATAATAATGCAGCTAAATCTCTGAATGTTTGCATGCTGACACGAGCTAATGATTCCTGAATGCAGTTCAACCTACTGTTGAGTACCTGTGATACATGATGAAATGGGTCAGCGAAACGCTAGTGAGCTCACAAGTTTGTATGTCAACACATATTGTATAAACCGCAAGATTTAATTGAATTTAAATTGCAATTAAGCAAAATAAAAGTTTTACAGCCATGAGCACATAGTCTGAGCTTAACTCGAGGTATCAGGTCCACATTTAAGGAATCCTGATCGAGGTGCCTCCCACGAGTGCCTAATCTACACTCGTCTGAACAAATATTAGTACATCCTTTTACCCAGTTAGTGCATGATAACTCGGACGAGGAGGGTCAATCCTATATGGTACCATATACTAATATTCACGCTACAACGTATTACCAAACTATGCTGAGGAGGGCTTTAAAAGATTAGTGAGATAATTCATGTAGTAAATGTTTGTTTTCGTACTTGCGTTCATATAGTTAAAATAAAACGAGCAATGATATCACACCCCTGAGTAAAACAGTAAAATAGGGGCTATGAGACTCACCTGAGTCCGGAGATTTTAACTAAATAAACTTGAGTTGATTAGCCGAGTAGTGATATCCGAAGACTTGTAACCTGAGGGTGTCCACGACACGCGATGGTTATTAATTGATTAGGTATCTTAAAAGACTACCTTTGTAGTTGCTCGTCTAACTAGAATGGCCAAATGACTACGATTTGGTTGATTAACTTGAGTTTTGAAAATATGTACGGCTCGTTGGTGATTGTTTGTAATAATAATCTCAACTATTATTATTATGATTTCGAAGTGTTATACTTAAAAGGTATGTTCCAATGTGTTTTAGAAGTCGTATCGTATTCGTGTTTGATGTTATACAAGTTTGACACTTGGTGTGAAATGTATTTACAAACTCTAAGTGACGGGGGTCCGGGGGCAGCGCCCCTGGTAAGCGAGGTTCCAGGGGTGGCAACCCCTAGTGGGGTTCAAGGGGCTGGTCCCTGGTTGGGGTCGAAATTTTTATTTCTACTACATTGCTTTGGTGAAAAATGCATCTGGACTTGAATTTGGGTGAAATCAAGTGATAAAATTTTAGGTCTCAACAATTAGTAAAATCTGTGTTTTCTTGGTTCTGTTTCATGTGACACAGTGTGTGACATACAGCTTTGTGTCGCTAAGTGCGACATAGTCTGTTGTGTCGCAGATGATGACTGCGACATAAGGGCTTGTGTCGCTAAGTGCGACATCCGCAATTCAATACGACATAAGGTGTTGTGTCGCTATGTGCGACGGGAATAAATTTTGCGACATAGTGTTTTGTGTCGCTATCTGCGATGTCTGAAGGTATTGCGACATAGAGGCTTGTATCGCTATATGCGACATAGGCCATGATTTAGCGACATAAGGCCTTGTGTCGCAGGTGGCCTGGAGCCTCTGCGACATAACGAGCTGTTGGCCGGGAAATGAGCCGAAAAGGTGTTTTCCGATTTCCGTTTGACTTGAAACTTTTACCCAACCCATATTTGGACATTATAAGCTTAAATAAACCATAAACAAGTAAAAATAAGTGAAATCGGAGTGTTTCGGGTTTTGTCGGAAACTTACAAACTTAACGCCGGAGAAATCTGGAAAGATGAAAATGTAGATCGTGTCGCGGTGAACGTTTTCTCCCAAACAAGTGAAGTGATTCGAGTGAGTTTGGTGGTGATTTTTGGTGGTGATAAGTGGTGGTGGTGGTGAGTAATTTTGAGAGAAAAAAAAGAGAAAAAGAAGAAGGATAGAGAGAAAGAAAGTGAGAAATGAGGAGGGGAGGGGGGGAAAGGGGCAGATTTTTGGGGAGGGAGGGGAGGAAATCTCCCAAATTTTAATTCTCCGCGTTTGTGCTCCGTGCGGTGTTCATTTCCCCGATCGTTTAAACGTTTAAATATTTATTTTAAAATACGAATATTTATTAAGGTTTTTGTTGAAGTATTTCATCAAATACTTTTACTTGAGTTATAAAATATAACTTATTCTTGTTTCGGTTGTTCGCGCGTTTATTATTTTAATCGCATAATTGTAGTTTGTGTTGAAATATTATCTAAATAATATTTTGGATAAAATAGAGTTATTAAATAATGTTATATTATTCAATAAAATTGTTCACCAACGTCCGTATTAATTGAATCGAATTGCATTCGATTTGAAACTTGTACGATTTAATCAAATCGCATACTTGTATATATTCAACAATATATATATTGATACATTAATTAGCCTAACACAGAACTAATTACATGTATTACACTTGATTATGTGCTAATTACAAGTCCTAATTTGGCGGGTGTCACAAGACGGAAGTTCGAATTAGTGTAAATTTAGACTATTTAGTGACGTAATAGTCTAATTATGGACGTAACGGGTCAAGAGGTTATTCTGGCCCATTGTGACTGTTGGTTATCCTAACCGATAGAAATTTATGGTCTTAATGATTATGAATATCAAAAGGCTGGAATTGCAAGAGATCAATGATAGATTTAATTGGACAATTAACACCAAGGTGCATTTGCTCTAGTCATTCTTACAAGATATCAAGTCTTGATCTCTAACTTCAATTACTTCAAAAGACAAGTTTAAGCAAGGAAATAAAAAATTTACGCCAATATTTTTGGTTTTAATATAATTGATAGCATCCTCACTAGGATATATCACATTTATGTTTAACTACAATACTTTTAACATCTTTCTAGTTTCTACTATTTCATGTCCATGTAAATGCACAAACTTATTCAGCTACTTGTGCATATTTCAACTTTTCAATATGTTCATGTATGCCTTTTGCCAATAATGAGGTTACTCACTTGATTATTAATTTTACGTATGCTCAAAATTCATTTTGATGATTTGGAAAAATCGCTGATTACAAATATTTACTTTGATTATGAGACGCATAACATTAACGGTTATTAGTGTATGTGATTAAGCTATACTTAGTAACAATGGTTGTGTGTTAATGTACACTTGCCACATTAGTGAACATCTTTCATATCATTAGCCTAAATCGGCATCGCTAAATAATCACATACGTGCTCATTTAATGTACTTAAAAGATATTGGTGTGTCAATCGATAGATCTAGTGAACCAATTTATAGTTATTGTTATCCAATCAGTCTTTAGAGGTTACACGTATGATCGGCATTAATTGCCCACTAATCGAGCTAAGTTTGCCCGACATTGTCCAATAGTTGAGCTAAATTTCATTTCAATATTCATACTTTAAGGTTGATTTTTAGCTATTATAAACTTGGTTCATATTGACTACAAAGTAAGATCTACCTTTAATTAAACTTTTAGGTATTACATACTAATAGCTGATTAAAAGAGCTTATGGCATTACTAGCCTTATCAAACTTTCTTTACCAATTGGGGTTTAAGTATCATGTGTTTTAGGTATCTTGCTTTTGTTTATAGCATCACCCACTATTCGACTATTTAGTGTTCCATACCCATTAATAGGGTTTTTAAGTATCACACAACTTTACCTCGTGTCGCCCACTAATCGAGCTTTCATGATTACCTGCTCAGTATTCGAGCATTTAGGTAGTACACAATTTGATGTGGCATGGTTATCACACAATTTTGCCTTATTTCACCCACTAATCGAGCTTTTAGACTTATTTTCTTACTAATCAAGCATTTTGATTACTTGCTCACTAATCGAGCCTTTAGGTATTACACCTTATTGTGTGACATGGTACACTAATTAGGCTATAACTTCATGATACCTTTCCACCTACCATTTTCTTCTTAGGTTGCCCAGTAATCGAGCTAGAACTTAGTATTATATATTCGTTAGTATTATAAGCTTTTATTTCACATAGTTCACTAATCTAGCTTCAAGTGTTATGTGCTCTTTAACCAACCACTAATGTATTACAAAAGGGTGTCTTACATGTACTATTTGAGAAATTTTAGTTGTACACGCTTACTAATTAGCTTTTGGGATTTTAGTGGTTAGTAACTCATTAATCGAGTGTTACTAAATTTTAACTTTAAAGATACAAAATTTCTAACTAGAAGATCTATAATTTAGCATTGCCTATTTCATTTATCATTCCTTTATGTACTTAAGAAATTTTACTAACATCGTTCACCATTGAGTTTTTAGTGTGGCTAGCCCACTAATCGAGCCTATATGTAGCACATTTTATTTTAAGGATATCAACTTCTATTTGTGTGCGTACATATTCAATATACATAGATTAATATATCTACTTTTCTCCATCTGGTACTTATGTTCGAATGTATTTATAGACACATTCTTTCTTTCTTTGATCATATATTGCACTTCTTCATTTTTGGTGAATGTATATATCTTCGGTACAATTTAATCAACATACTATATACAAAATATTCACAAGTACTTAAATGAAATATTAAGAACTCAATAAAATACGCATATACAAGTATACAACAACACGTACAAGTTATTTCGTAATCAAGTACTCATTTACTCCTTTAAACATTTCTTATGAAATATATATCATTAATAACTTCTTGTTAATTCAAAAAGTATAACGATATTCAATTGATTACTTTTAGCCGTTTTGACTATCATTATCAAAAGAAGCCACTAGGTCAAGTTAATATAAATTATATTATAATATCAATTGAGTTCATATTTCATCACCAATTACAAAATATATGCAAGTATATTATTTTGTTTCTTACTAACTTCGATTATTTCATGTCTTACTTTGGGATGTGAACTATTAAGTTCTTATTTTTCTTCCAAGTGTATTAATATATTACAGTCAAGGACTAAAATAATTAATGGATAATAATTATCGATTTAGTTGTTCGAACGTATTTTAGTTAGGGGTAACAACATACATCTTAAAATTGACATATATAGGAAAAGTCTAAGATGATCCTTATTTTTCATAAACGTCTAAGCTAGTCTTAACAATATGGTTTAAGTCTAGGCTATAGTGTAACCTAGTTCTCTTAAACCGCTGCTCTGATACCACTTTTAACAACCCAAATTCGAAATGGTGGCCTAGACGAAAAACTTAGTGCGGAATATAAATTTTCTAACATCCGAACTTACAAAAGCTTCAAGTAATGTAACTAAATCTTCAGGGCAATGCCGGATGTCATATAATCTTGGTCCAACTTTATTCATCTTACTTTCATTTGGTGCTACCGTTGTGAACCTGAGAATGTACGTAATGCGTAAGCCTAAAAGCTTAGTGAGCTCGTGTGTGTTTGTGTACAAAAATATCACACACAATAATGAACATGATCAAATAATGATTCAACATAATTTATTAATATAAGGGATCCCGATTATAGTGTTACGGACTTGATATACTTAATTAGGTGAATCAATTAATATGATATGAGCTTCACCCGTACTTGAATTAATACCAAGAACTTTTGTAATCGGTCCGCTGCACAATAATCATTATAATCAAATGATTTATAATTTGACATGAATATAAAAATGTACATCAAGACAACATGAATAATCATATATAAATGCACATAAGGTAATTCGTCATGATAGGCTCAACAATCAAGCACAATTAATATATAGCGTACATTCTTATTTTGATAAAAACACGAAAATACGTACTCACCTTGGGTCCAAGCTAAAGTGTGATCCTACTTCGTATCACTTCCTAAAATCACATATTTAACGGATTAAGAAATAACTTGGTAACAAATGTAGACATCTAACTTTTGATATAATTAAAATTACATATAATATAAATATCCAAATGCTACATAATAATCAAATGTCATGATGTTTTTTTTTTTTTTTTTTTTAATTATTATTATTATTAGTATTAAGGGTAATGTGGACAGTTACGTAAAAGTACGTGTAGAAAAGAAAACTTTATTAATTGATCTTCATATACTCCATTTAGTAACAGAGCCACAAAGTTGTCACTAATATAGATGGAAAGACTTTATTTTTTGCAGCACATTAGCGACGGTCATATTAGTCGCAAAAGGTAAAAATCATTCCTCAAGTCTGCTGTAGCTTAGCTAAGATATCTAATATACTCATTTCAAAAATTTTAGCCAATTTTGTATCTCTAAAACTCGTTTAACATCCACCCGATTATAATCGAAGTGTGTTTAATCCTCAATGCTAATAAAACATATATCAAATCATTTTAATAAAGATTTTAGTAACACTTTGATGATTGATGATGAACATTTGAGATACTTCTTGTGATCGAGTAGTTTAATAATTATTTTAGTTGTAAAATTTGCTATGCATGTCTTAATTCATTACATCCTATACTTCACAAAATGTTAAGCTTATATTAGAACCACCTATTGATTCCATTTGAATGAGCAAGTTCACATTTCTTAAGAGGTAATTAAAATAATATATTCCATGAAAGTTTTTCATAAAATTTAATTTATACAAGTCAAGGTCTAGCATAAGGTTTACATAAATGTTAAAAGCCAAATAGTTATATACTCCGAAATAATTAGTTATTAGGAGTAAATAATACAAATACTAATAAAATTTGTGAGAGTTATGATATACATCAGTTTAAGCTCAATTTAATGTTGGAGTTGTGTATCACACCTACTTCTCTTAAGTTTCTTTAAACCGTAGCTTCAATTCCTTCAAGACTCACATCACTCTTTATTTGGATACGATTTTCACTCTAGTTCGATTTCTAAAAGGGAGAGGAATGTAGTTATGTCATTTACTTTTTGTTTATCTATTTATTTACCTAAGTATATAGGTAATATAATGATGAAATTCTAAGTTTAGCTTGTACACTCATATGTAATTGGTTGCTACCTATTGATAGTAGCCTTGCTACTTGTCAAAATTTGAGAGAATACTACATATACACTTAGGTTATAATGCCATTCTCTTAGCTCCAGTAACTAGGTTGCTTAATACACACTTTAGAGCTTTAACTACTTGTACTTTGAGCAAAACCAATTGTAACTCAATTGCTTAATACCACTTTAGAGCTTTAACTACTTGTACTTTGAGCAGAACCAATTGTACATATACTTGGTGCTTACTTCATGAGTTCTACAATTATTAGTATAGAACTAATAGTTGTACATAAAACTTTATATATTTTTTTTTAACATTATAATAACGATGAACAAGTTCACAATATTTTTAACCCATAATCATAACTAAAATATTGAATTCCGTATGAATTTAATCAATGATCTTTATGATAATAATACATATAAGTTTTGAGTTGCTATAAATGTACCTCTCTTTTTTTTTCATTAAGTCTCGTTATATAAATTTGTTTAGAAAGAGAAACAATATCGTTATAATTATCGGCCCTTATGTAACATCCTTTATTTTATCTGGTAAATCTTCTATTTTAAATTGATTATTTAATTATATTAGAAATTTATTTGATAATAATTGTTTATTGAAATTATAATAATAATAAATGAATTAATATCCTTGTAAATGTATAAATTTTAATCATTAGGATGGGAATGGAAGGGACTAGAATTTTAATTAATAAAAAAAGGGGTAAGTCGGTTTAAAGGAGAGCCGACCTCCTTTTATCATGTTTTTCCCAATTCTTAATTTATTACTAGAAGAACTATATTTTCACCTACGGTAACCTCAAACTCAAATAAACAGAAAAGTCTCAACAGGAATTAGAAGAATTAAGGATTATACTTGTGTGAGTATAAATTATCATCTTATACTTGTCCTACAAGTTCCTGTCGAAAGGTAAATAATGAATTTATGTTTTTTTAGGTTAAATATAAAATTGATAAATTTGTTGATTTCTTGAATATATATATATAAGGATTGAAAGATGATATTGATGTTTACAAACTGAGTTACTGTAGGTATAATTGTAATTTGAAGGTTTGGATGTAACAGTGAATTAAGCTTCTGACCTAAATGGGTTATGGAAATTTTAGCATGATAATTGAATTAAAGGATGTTATAGGAGGTACATAGTATTTATAGGTAATGTTTAAATCTATTGTTGCTTCATATAAATCGAATTAGGAACCTGGATACTGGAAAATTAGTTAAATCCTTTTGTACAGTAAAGCTTAGAAGTTGCAGGTTTCTAGAATGGGCCAAAAAGAGACTAACAGTGGCAAGAACTAACAGTGGTAACTCATGAACTAACAGTGGCAATGGACTAACAGTGGCAAGAGACTAACAGTGGCAAGAACTAACAGTGGTAACTCATGAACTAACAGTGGCAATGAACTAACAGTGGCAAGAGACTAACAGTGGCAATAGACTAACAGTGGCAATGAACTAACAGTGGTAACCTATGAACTAACAGGGATGATAAATATAACTAACAGTGGTTAGGCTAACAGTAATGAGAATTAGCAGTGGTAGTAAGTCTAATAAACAGTGATAATGAGTTGGTAAGTAGTAAGAACCATGGAAACCCGTGTGAGTCTTGTGTTTATATATATTTATGTGTGCATAAATATACATCAATTGGTAATATGTGAGTTGAATAAATTGAATTGAGTTACTAACTTCATTACTTTGTGGTGTTTACAGATACGCCAAAGACTCAGTGAATAGAAACTGAGTTAGGAGACTGCAGAGGTATTGGTGAGTGGATTTAGAACTCACCCTTCGATTTAGTTGTAACTGTTTGGTTGCAACAAGTATAAGTAGAGTGATATTATACTATTGTTAATCTGTGTTATTGATTGTGAATCTACTTGATATGTGAATCTATGTGTATCAGATTATTGAGGTCAACGTGTAGTTGGACTTTTGGTTATTATGTGAATTACACAGGTTTTGATTCATTTGTTGTGTTTGAGACCTGTGTATGAGTTTAATAACCAATAGTTATCGGTCTATTCTGTAATGGCCATACAGATTGACGTTAAGTGTTCTTGGGGATATCCCCGGGTATTATGATATCCCAAGAGCCACCGATCCTCATTGAAAAATGAATGTGTTTACTATTATTTGCTGTAAACTGATGGTTAAGCTAAGTTGAATTGTGTGTGATAAATTCATTCACTTAGCTTTGTGCTAATCCCTCATCCTACTTCCTGCAGGTTTTATATATATATATATGTGGGTGTCAGGAACGGATGCTTTCGCGGGGAATGTCTGACAGATTTTGACTCTGACATGGTTTTGTTATAAACCTGGTTTGTAATAGATAATACCCCGACATATATAGTTTTTTAAACAGTTTTATGTTGGTTTATTTTGAATATATAACTGTGTATGTACATTATCTTAATGTACAGTATATAAATATGTTTTAAATTCATACGCTTCCGAGTAAAATAATACAATTTTGTTATACTAAAAGAGGGGTGTTACACCTTAAACTAGTATCGTTCTTAAAAATCAATAGAATAAAAATAGTTGTGACTAAGATGAGAAATTGGGTCGTTACATTTCTCATTTGTTACATATGTACGGATGGTCTTAATAACTTGTTATCAAGCTCCTCTCGGTTGTCTGTCCTAAAACTATCGATGGGTTCTTACTTCTTACGCGACATGAGTATATTTTAGTTATTTTGTTTTTGAACCAGCAACATAATAATTAATTATTATTACTAGAATAAACTTTTGTTTATCATAGAACCAAGATTCATACAAGTTTATATATTCAATTCAGTTATCTAAATATTTTATTTCGCACAATCCAGCTTATTTGAAATTCACAAACACTAAGAACACAAACGTTATTTCTGTATACTAAAAAATGTTTTACAACTATTATAATGTACGTAAAAGTTACAAAACGTGAAAATTGTATCAACGTTGTTATTCGTGACGATTATATATATTAAAAAGTTTGAAACTATGACAATAAGCAACTTAAAAAGTAAAAACTTAACGTGGTTTGTTTTCTTGTAATCCCATATTAGAACTACCCGAGTATGAATCCCATTCATTGCTAGAATATGGGATTAATGGGACTTCATAAAGATCAGATTGCTCAACTTCAAGGATTAAGCTTCTGGATTCTTCATTTGTTTGTTGTTGAACCCAAGGATGAGTTTTAAACTTCTTCAAGCTCTCTAACTCCATTGCCACCTCTTTCATTGTAGGTCTTTCATTCCCTCGTAAGTTCACACATCTTTTTATTAAGTCAGCTACTTGTTGCAACTGCTCAAGAGTCCCTTCGCGTAAAAGTCGTGGTTCAACTATTTCAAATAAACGGTTTTCTTTCATTGCCTTGACAAAGTACATTGCTAGATTTTTTTCTTCGTTGGTTCTATCTGCGCAAAGAGACTTTTGGCCGGTTACGAGTTCTGCAAGGACCACTCCAAAGCTATATACATCACTCTTGTCGGTTAATTGGCTTGTGTGGAAGTATTCGGGATCAAGATATCCTAATGTCCCTTGGACGAGAGTAGTGACTTGATCATGATCTAATGGGACTAATCCTGAGGCACCAAAATCTGAAATTTTTGTGGTGTAGTTTTCATCTAGTAATATATTAGTAGACTTGACATCTCTGTGGATGATAGGCATAGCGGCTTGTGAATGAAGGTATCCAAGTGCATCTGCAGCTTCGGTAGCAACTCTCAACCGATTGTCCCATGATAACCAACTCATTCCACCCGATTTATGATGAATGTGATAATGAAGAGTGTTATTAGCGATGAATTCGTAGACCAATACTGGGACTTCCTCTTCCAAACAACAGCCTAGAAGCTTTACCACATTTCGATGAATGACTTGTGTAAGGATCAATACTTCATTGATAAATTGCTCTGATTGGGTCCCATCAACCAGTTTAGACTTCTTTATTGCAACAGTACTTTTATCGGCCAAAATGCCTTTATACACTACGCCATAACCACCTCGTCCAATAATTCGGTCCGCAGCATAATTATTAGTCGCTTTCGAAAGCTGTTCACTGCTGAACATAATCACGGCCTCACTAGTCCCTGGTACGTTGAGTTTTTGTTTTAAAAACACGCCCCCATTTTTCTCAAAGAACTTTTCCCTTAGCTTCACTAGATTTCTCTTCCTTATGGCGATGAATAGTCCAGAGACTGTTGCCACCAAGCCGAACACTAGAGCTACATGCGAAAATTAATAAAAGGAGATTAATTTCTTCAATTAATGGCAGTTAAAATTGACAGAATTGTGAAATAACTTGTTATGAGAAAGAAGGATATATAGTAGCATGTCAAGGTCTATTAAGAACAAGGGAACCATTTTTCTCCGAATGGATCTGCTTATAGAAAAACTTAATCTGTGATAAAGACAAGGCTTAACTCCTAAAAATTCTTGAAGAATCAGAGTAACATGACCCTTGATGTTCAGTACGTAATTTAAAGATAAAAGTACAAACGAACCCGTTCAAGATCTTTATGGGCCATGGTTCGATCACTAGAGTGTTTAAAGTTCTATATTGTAGCGAATATACAAAATAACAAAATAGTATTGAATAGAGGGTTGCTTGCACGAAAAATTACCTAAAGTGAATATCATGACTGGGAACTTTGAAGCTTTAGCAACAGCTTTGCAGCCATGTAGTGTAGTTGCATTGCCCTCATATCCTCGCGGACATATGCAGTTGTAACTCCCCGGTGTATTGCTGCAATCCCCATAACAATTTCCTTCAACCTTGCACTCGTTGATGTCTAGTAACAAAATTTCAGAAATTAAGACCGAGTGGCAAGTGGGTCTTTGTCATGTTAAGTGTTTGAAAATGTATCCAACTTTATTCAAAGTGCTATTGTAATGTATCGAACTTTAGTTAAACTAGTTGTATGCTCTGGCGACTTGTTTATCACAAGTTTGTTGGCGTGTCAAATCATGACACGTCAACACTCAGAAGTATATAATCCATATGAGGTCCTATACGCAGGGGTGGAGCCAGGAATTATAGTTGAGGGGGCTTAATATACTACGAAATAGAAACATAAATATTATATCCAAAAGACATACAAAAGTTTCATATTGTACAATAGATCGAAGACACATCATTCAAACTTAAATATAGCTTCTACCTTCTTTACAAAAAAATATAATATTAATAAAACAAATAAATGAAATCTTTTACTTATAATTGTTGTAAATTGTAATTGTAATAGTTGATATGTCAAATTAGTATATGAGGCTTGAATACTTTATATAATAGGGTATGCTGAGTTGATGTTGATATCTTTGATTTTTTAGAAAGTTATACGCGTATTAACTTACATATTTTAGTTTAGAAATGGATCAGAGGGGCAGAGGTCAAATGAGGAGCAGGGAAGGCAGGAACAAAATGCAATGCTTAGAATGCAGTAAATTGTGCTTAAAATGCAGTAAAATAGGCTTAAAATGCAGTAAATTTTGCTTAAAATGCAGTAACTTACACTTAAAATGTAGTGGATCAAAAAATAAAATGCATAATTTACTGCATTTTAAGCATAATTTACTGCATTTTACAGCATTTTAAGCCTAATTTACTGCATTTTAAGCATAATTTACTGCATTTTAAACATAATTTACTGCATTTTGTTCCTGCCCTCTCTGCTTCTTATTTGACTTCCGCTCCTCTGATCCATACCCTTTTAGTTTGAGGATTAATTTACAATATTTAATTTTAAGGGCTACATGTAGTTTATTAGTTGAGGGGCTAAATCAAAAAATAACAAAAAATCATCTTCTCCAACAGTCCACCTGCATCTAAGAATTTTTGCATTAAAAAATAACAACTTAGCACCCTCAACTCAGACTGTTGGGTGCAAACCCAATCCCACATCGGAAAATAAAAGAAAGTAATGTCTGCATATAAGCTCATGGGCTACTCCCTCTATCACCAATTGGTTTTAGAGTGGAACCTCAGTGGGCTTATATGATGGACATGTTGTTGGGCTAAGGTATCGGTCCTAACAAGTGGTATCAGAGCTACGGTTGTAGCCCGGATGTGGATGGCGCAGCGTGATGCGCGACATGCAGTGGCGCGTGCCCCCTCGGTTGACCTCAGCGAACGATGAGTTGATCCTTGAGCCTTGTACCGAAAGTCTCCCTGATGTGGACCCAGTCAGGTCGAGTGCCGAGTTTGCGGCGGTACTGAATAAGGTTGGATCGGGACTATCGTTGAAGGGGAGGCCCAGATGGACTTGGGTTTGAGGGGAGGATTGTTGGGTGCAAACCCAATCCCACATCGAAAAATAAAAGAAAATAATGTCTGCATATAAGCTCATGGGCTACTCCCTCTATCACCAATTGGTTTTAGAGTGGAACCTCGATGGGCTTATATGATGGACATTTTGTTGGGCTAAGGTACCGGTCCTAACACAGACATGTGCCCACCTGCATCTAAGAATTTTTGCATTAAAACACAATTACATACCAAATACACCACCACAGTTAGGGGGCGAAGCACCCCTCAGCCCCCTACTGGCTCCGCCTCTGCCTATACGTACAATAGCATCTAATGACTAAACTTTTGATACAACTGCGATCACTTAACCCTTTATAGTACAAATAAGTATCCTTTAGTAGGAACTTGATGAAATTATATATGAAACATGGCAAGCATAATTTCAAAAACTCTTAAGAAGTTCAAAACGACCCGGCAGATCATATCCGATCATATTTATTTATAATATAAAAACATTAGTTTAACAAATTAATTATTTTACTACAGCAATAAATATATATCAAAGATAATTTGTAATCTATTAACTGACCTTGGCAGCCTGGATCAAGATAAGGATTGCCCTCGTAACCCTGTTTGCAGCTGCAACGATACCCACCAAGATCCGTGTCATCGCATTCACTGTTTTCTTTGCACTCTGTAGCCCCTGTGCAATTCTTGTTGCTTTCAATTACCCATTCGAGCACAGCTGGGACAGTGGAGGTTATCCTTTCATAAAATTCGGTAGCATTCTTTAAATCCTGTGCACCACGAAACTCAAAACTTTGCTCCTCTCCGATAATTGTAAGGCCACAATTGTTACCATAGGAATAAACACTTGTATGGTTTGTAAAGGAGGAAAGCGTAGACGTAATATACTTGAGCCCCTTTGGTATAGATGTCTCACAACACCCGACTCCTGAGCAGTATCCGTTAGGCACATCATTTGGATTATTACAGAATCCGAAACAGCCACTAGTGACGACCCCCTCAAAATTCATCCCGTTGATAATGGCAAAATCATCACACCCGACGACTGTGAACTTATTCTTCTGTGAAAATGTGAAGGCCGATTTGCCTAACCTGCCCCAATCGGTAACAGTTTGATCTACATTCCCAGATTCGTCATAGCACTTGTAGGAAACGAATGCTTGGACACGCAGTTCAAAATCTGTGATATTCAATATTTCAATGTTTCCTGATCCGATGAACAACTTGGGGGGGTTATAATGAGTCGAGTTGCAGGTCAGGTCAAACGCTGTGCCTATGGAACAATTTGAGCCTACTCCAATACCCAAAGGGTATCCAACTGTCAAGCTCCCGCATTGTGTTTCGCAGTCTGGCCGCTTTGCGAGGGGGAACAAACTCAAAGCCATAGTAAATAATGGTGAAGATAAGAGAACAAGTTTGAAAAGAAGAAGCATGTTTCTATTTTTCGTTTATCCTGTCACTTAATTACTTGTTTATGTGATACACAATAACTTTTATTTTTCTTATCAAGTTCGATCTTTTGAAATGTCTGCTTCCTAGAAAGTTAGTCATTGACTTTGGAATATGGTAAACGATTCCTCTCATTGGCTATGAGACAATTCTCTAAAATTATTTATAGCATTGAAAGCAAATATAATGTTTGTTTGGTAGAATAATTTTTTAAACCCACTGTATACATTATTTGCTATTTTCTAATGAAAATTTCACATGAGAAACTATATCAAAATACAAAAAGTATATATGAGAATCAATCTGTACCGCTAGTTCAAATTATCTGTGGTTGGCATGATTGTAGTTTAACTTAATCTTCATTTCATTTCTTCCTATATATAGAGAATTTTTTGCATGAATAGGGTTTTCTAGATATTTGTTTGCAGTCATGGTGCAAAAAAAATATCGATTGCAAAAATGGGTTACCCGCAATTCGGGATTGCGGACTTGAAAAGTGAGGTCCGCAATTGGCACTATCAAACTTGTAGAGTAACTGCACAAAGTTTATCAATCTGTCGGCTGATTTGGAACTATTATATGAGGTCCGCAATTCTCACTTGTGAACCCCAAAATTCAATATTTTTTTTGTCAACTTACATTGTATTGTCAAATCATTCCATGCATATGAGAAGAATCCGATGGACCATGTATGCTATATTTATACATGGCTTGCATACATACTATAGAAACTAAAATACTTGTAAATTTACATATTTTGGTGCTCTTTTTAAATTAGCATCTTCGACATTTATTTTTTCTCCAACACTAAAAATATGAATCCTCAAGCCACCCTCAATCCTGGTCCACTTATTTCCGACTTGCTATTTTTGGATGAAGATCACAGATCATTCAATCTATTCAATGGAAGAATAAAAGATTGTCAACTAATGGTTAGACGTTGTGATAGTTATTTTTGGAAGCTCGTTCCACATATTCCGGAGTCGGTGATGTTCTATATACGAGAGGCTGGATTTGGTGGTGTCATACGTTGTGAAAACATGAAGGTCGGTCATGCTCTAATCACTGTTCTTGTCGAGAGATGGCGGCCAGAGACCCACACTTTTCATTTTCCAATAGGAGAAGTTACAGTTACTCTGCAAGACGTACAAGTTTTATGGGGTTTGGATGTTGAAGGTAACGAAGTTTCTGGTACTAATTCTAGACGATCACGACAAGATTTAAAAAATATGTGCGACTAGTTGTTGGGTTTTAAACCAGAGGATGATTCTCTCAGGAAAGGTCAAATTCTTCTAAGTTGTTTATATGATAACTTGTGTTTGCCCCTACCTGATGATGCTTCGGAAGAAGATTATAAGCAAAAGGCTAGAGTTTACATTATGCAACTAATTGGTGGATTTTTATTATCCGACTCGTCAAGTAATAGTGTTTACTTGTACCATTTGTTTAATCTACACGATTTATCGAGGTGTGGACAACTTAGCTGGGGAAGTGCAATTTTAGCTTGTCTTTATAGAAGATTATGCAAGGCGTCACACTATAAAGTAAAAGAGATTAGCGGACCACTTGTGTTATTACATGTAAGAATTTATTAGTTGATTATTAAACTTATATTTTGAATTTGTGGTTTTTGTATTAACTTAATGCATGAGGATATGGGCTTGGGAAAGACTGCCAACTATTCATTCAATTCGGCGTAGTGAAGTAAATGATTTGACAATTTCTTATGGTGCATGGTTAGTTAAATTTAATTATTTTATTTTCATTATATACATAGCTTGCTTACTATTTTATTGATAATGAAGGTGGAATTGTAAACGTAGTCATCATCGTTTAGTGACTTCACATGTTTTACGAGGATTTCATGACCAACTTGCTTCTTTAAAAGATGACGAGGTAACCATAAAAATTAAACCAAAATAAATTAGAAGTTTAATGTTTTTTGTAATATAATTACTAAGGCTATTTTATATTGATACAGTTTATTTGGACACCGTATTCCGAAGTGCTTCATGCACTACCATCATATTGTACAAATAATCAAGCAAACTGGAGATGTGTCACATATTTAATACGTTGGGAAATAGTTGAAGCTCATTTACCGAATATAGTATTGAGGCAGTTTGGGATCCATCAATCAATCCCTGAAAATCATTTTTTGGATAACCATAAGTTTCTACATAATCTGACACATGCTGGTCACCCAGATTATGACTGGATTTCTACACATGGGGAATATGTTACTCACTGACGTAATCGGTCACAACATGTTGAAAATGGGGTTTTTTTTTCCAATCCGTCTCCTACTTTGGAGTACATGCAATGGTATTGGCCTCGCACGGTTATATACATTATCAATCCTGTTGGTAGTCGAGAAAATGTTGAAGGATTTCAAGGCATTGGTCACACTGCTACATATCTAGTAGGATATTTTGGTACTATTTCTTTTAGTACTTACTACATTTTAATAAATTCTAATATTTTTTGTACAATGACAGATTGATGGTTTAAGTCAAATACACACAGATCTAGAAACATGATAGGGAGTGATTCCCTATTTTGTCTAAGCGACCAAAGTCTTATAGCCTTAACCACTTGATCTCTAGTATCAAAGAGCATACCTATTCGAATTTGATTTCCGTGCCCACTCCACTTATCCATGGGCACATCATCATCAAAATCAGGAAGTTCATATTTATCTATATCACCAACATCTCTAAAGAAGTTCATCACACCTTGTGAGTAAGGTTAAGAACTTGTAGCGTTATCTTCAAGCGCATCATCCGAGTCATCCCCATGATCCTCGACCGCCTCACTTTCTTCTTCACCATGTTGTGATCTATCATCATCCGAGTTATCAAAGCCGTCATTATCATTATCACCCTCATAACTATTACTATTAGACAAGGGAAATGATGCACTTGAGAGGTTAGGATTAGAACTTGTATTTTGTTGTGTTAATCTGGGCACCATTTCCACATAAATTTAACCCCAATAATTTTCATTTATCTCGGCTAAATAGTACATCGAATCTAAACTTTCATCACTACACAAAATTTATAACATTATTTTTGCCTTGGAATTCATAGCATAATGATATTTTTAACTTAAATTGGGTTCTTGCAACACCAACACAAGAATAAAGTAAATCAACGAATTCGCCATATCCCATTTTATGCCTAATTACGATTGAAGTAAACATTGTTTGATTATCAGGTTTGATAAATCCATTTTGATATTCGATATTACCACCCCAATATAAGTTTATCATAAACGGACGTTTTAGAGTCATGGCAAAAATATATGAATTTGTTACTGCAAAAAAAATGCACGTTTAAGAAGAAATGAGTAAAATACCAAAATTATAATTAACATCACATTTATAGATTCATGTGAAAATCAAGTAAGAAACATACCTTTGTTATGTTTTCTGTCTGACAGCAGTGACAATAAATTGAATTTTTTTTCCTTTCTGTTTTTTGAGAATAGGAATGAACGATAAAAGTAGATTGAATATATAGATGAAAGAGACGAATTTAATTACATTTTTTATATATCACTCATGTTATCTACACTTTTATTGAAATGAGTCAGTCTCCCACTATCTTTATCATCTTTTATTTACAACCATACAAAGTGAAAATTACATATCCAAAACTCTTGTAAACGTCAAAACCCAACCATACAAAGTGAAAACTACCTATCCAAAACCCTTATAAATGTCAAAACCCTAAAGCGTGATGGAACCCGTCGAATTTATTGAATTTTAGAGTCTGTAATTCTCAAATGCGGACATGATATTTAAATCTAAAGAAGTTTGACATCTTGACAAAAATGTCTTGAAGTATGGAATCTATATTTGTGAATTGCGGACCTTAATAATAAAGAAGATTACAACCGAAAAATCACAAGTTTGATAGTGTCAATTGCGGACCTCACTTTTCAAGTCCGCAATTCCAAATTACGGATAACCTATTTTTACAACCGATATTTTTTTTGCACCATGACTGCAAACAAATATTTTAAAAAAAAATCATATATGGAAGGACACGTTTTTAGTCTTTTTACTGTTCATCATTCATATTCAACCACGTGTCACCTTCTTAATGGTTAGTAGTTTGGTTAACTTGCCATTTGGCTTTTGGTGGTTGCCCACAATAATAACCTTTTCTATATAAATAGAAGATAATGAAAATTATAACAAATGTGCGTTGCTGGTCAACCAACAACAACTGGAATGTCACCTGTTAACTTGGAGGTCTTGAGTTTGAGCCATGTTATTAACATTTTTTTTTTCTTCCATTATCTCTGATTCTCTTCTCCAAAATACACCTTTTAGAATTCTATTTTTTATTTTTACTTTTGTTGTTAACGTCATTTATTTATTTATTTATAGGATGGACAAATTATCTTTGTTTATTTTTAATACTTTCTTAGCAAAAATATTTAATTGCAGCTTTTATATAAAATATACACCTTCCGTCTCGGTTAAAATGTCCACTTTGATGTCGCACTTAATTTTAGAATTTTTCAATAACCAAATTTTTCACCAATCAAATAACATATACATCCACTAAAATCTTTTTCAATTGGTTGAAAATGAAAGTTGACACTTATTTGGGGTAACGCAAAATAATGATGTGGAGACTTTGAGTTAGGGGTGTTCATGGTTTGGCGAAAACCGTTTAAACCGGCCAAAACCGAAGTCACTTGGTTGGTTTGACTGGGTTCATTTTTTTCATAATTGGTTAATTTGGTGGTTTGGATTTTTACAAGCTGTCACATAACGTTTGGTTTGTGGTTTCAATGCTCAAACCGATCATCTAAACCAAACCGGACCGCATAATATTTTTTAATGTAAATTGTTTGGTATATTACATTTAGTTTAAAAGATTAAGTACGTTTTAACAAATAAATTTCGTATGTATTTCCTCTATGATATCCAAATCTTTAATCGTAAATTTATCAACTTATGCAACTACCAATTAAATTCAAATCAAAGATAGTAATATTGCATTAAATTAATCGTATTATGGACATTAGTGTTAGCTAACATAATTTTTACTAAAATATTTAAACTACTACATTTACCAAAGTAAATGTATACTATTAATAACCTATTCATTGTCAATATTTTAGTTAAGTGGTCAAGTACTTCCCCTTTGGTGTATGAGGCTCAAGTTCAATACCTTTTACAAACTTTTTTAACCTTTCAATTTTAATTAAACTATTTAATATTAAATAATTTGAAGTACTACATGTATCAAATAATGAAGAGTTGTTCATGAAATCAATTCTTCTATATCATTTTATTCATACTACTTATTCACACATCATCACCCTCTTTTAATGGACAACTAAAATTTTAACATGAACTAGCATTCTATACATTGACATTTTAATAGTAGTTTATAATAAACATTCTTTTAAATTTGATATATATCTACAATTTCTATTTAAACAATGTAACATTTGTATATGCATTAAGTGTACATTTTTTTTTCTATTTAAAGTTTTGTTTATTGTGTAGGTTATTACTTTCTTTCAATAATTACAACAAACTCATATGTTGTAAGAGACAAGTGATAATAATTATATTTCGTAAGTCAAATGTATTTGACAAAAATGTTACTTCTGGTTATATAATAACAACTATGTAAGATAAATCTTCATTTTAAAGTTTAAGAAGTGTTGTGCGAAACAAAACGAAAAAATAAAGTGTCAATAGTTAGTAAGATGTATATGAAATTGTAGACGCATGACCAACTTTGAATTATGATTGTTATTATGATGTATATAATGTTTTGCAATATTCGATACAAGATATGTAGAAAGATTCTGAGGAATAATCGGAGTCCTAGTCTTCATCTTCTATTTCTTTTATATGTATGGACAAAGAAAATAGTGAATTTATTTAGATTTTTTTTTAATTGTTACTTCAATAAATACATAACACATGACCCTCTCAAAGAAGTTAAGACAATTAAAAGTCAATTAATATTGATAGCTTATTATAATATTATTATGTACTCTAACAAAATAAAGTTTGAGCGATTCAAGAAAACAATCCAACATAGAGTTTAAGCACACTTAACTAATATCGAGTGACCATAAGAAGTACTACTCGATTATCTTCAATGTATTTCTAATAACCCCGCCGCAACACATGGGTAAAAAAAACTCGTTAAACATAAAAAGGAATTGGTTCAAACCGTGAAACAGGCGAACCAAACTGGTTTCAATTTCTTTTGTTGGTTTGGTTTGGAAAAATGGCAAACCGTATTTACTGGTTTGGTTTAAAATTTATGCTAAAACATGCCAAACCGAATTATGAACACCCCTCTACTTTGAGTGGGATGCAGGGAGTATAATCAGAGGAAGTCTTTATTTTTTCTCCTATTTCCATTTTTTTCCTTTTTTTTGTAAGTTCCCAAAATACAACTTTTGAATACTATCTTTTATTTTCACTTTTATTGTTAACATCATGTATTTATAGAATGGACAAACTATCTTTGTTAATATCTACTTTAATTTCTTAGCAAAATATTTAATTGCAACTTTTACATAAAATATATAATTAGAGGAAGGTTTTATTAGTCTTTGAAACAAACCTTATAACAAAATTTTAGAATCACTTAAACGTTACTACTTTCATAATTATTATTACATATATACATAGATATTTATATTTATTTATCTATTTCCCTCTCTTGCTAACTAAAACTAAGAGTATATATCAATTTTTTTAACATAAACATCAATCCCGACCAACATAAATTTATTGATGAGAAGGGTTTCACTAAACGTTATTGGTAAGAACTTTAATTAATAGTATTAATTACATACGAACTCAAGTCATATTTAGCTTTGTAGTTGATATATCTTCATCTATAAATTACAGGTAAATAAATACCACGTCAATCGTCTTGAGCTACCTTTGTATATCGATTTTTGGGACTACAACACCACTATTGTGCGGTTCCTACTCATACTTCTATTCTTTTTGAAAATGTTAACTTATAGTAGCACCTAATGTACAAATTGACGATGTTTTGACACATATTTGTAAATTATGTAAGGTATTGTACCAGCTTCACTTACCCATGCACCCAAAAAGTTAATTATGTTATCACATATAATATAATATGTTGAACAATTATATAACATAACGAAAAGTAGCTGTTTGGTTCAGTATATGCATTTGATAGTTCTAAAAGCATGATTAATCATCTTTTAGTCTGTAACTTTGTAGTTATAATAAGAGTTTAAGTCAACGATCGTCAATAAACTTTTCTTTTTATCCTGAATACACCAATCAACCGGTTTTATTACCATGATCACTAACGATCTTTCAAATTTTGTCCTGATGTCACCATATGGTAACCGGCTAATTAAACCGGTTCCATGTATTATTTGGCATTATTTAGGTTTTTGTTATTGCTTAATTTGGAATTTCTTTTGTACATGTGGCATTTTTACTTAAATAAAAAACTAAAAGAATTATGGTAACATGTATTATTTGGCATTTTGCTTATTTGAAATTTCTTTTGCCTGATTAAACGTTTATGGAAATATCCAGGGAATAAAATTCAATTTAAAATAATCATCATAATCGGAGCTACAATATCCAATCAGGTTACCACAAACACATCGTAATTACTCAAAATAATCATATTTTCATATCAATTCGTGGATGAAACTGACGGGAGATCGACGAGGCAACATTTCCGGTGAGACGACAGAAACGGCAGTTTCCGATTCGAAAACGTCGGTACAAGAGCTACAATACCTAATCCGGAAAATTATTTACTGTTTGAAACACTTACTTCTTCTCCTGCATTCAACGGAGATGACAATGAAGATGAGTTCGTTGACCTAGACGATAACGACAATGACGACAACGTCGTTTCCGTAGTTGATTTATTATTATTATTAAATAATCCGTTTGACTTTCGCGTTGACAGGAACAAAACCGGTGCCGACTGCGTAGAAGTAGATGGACCGTGAGGATCGGAAGATGATAGTGCCGGAGAAATCGCGGTGAAAACAAGCGTGGCCGATGCGTTTGATGACTGGTGGAACGGTGAAACTCTGATTTGTTAACTGGAACATGCGATTGAGATGTTCAGTGGTTTGGATTCCGACGAAATCAACGGCTATGATTTGTTGTTGATGAAGGAGAGACAGAGGAGGAGATTGAAAAGGGAATTTGGGGAAAAGAGGGGGGTTTATTTATGGTAGTAGGGGGTCAAAGGAAATGATGAGGTGGATTCCACGTCATTAAAACTAGTGATGTGGCAATGCCATGTCACATGCTAAATTTCGTTCACGATAAAAAAGTATTGTGTTGGTGATCTCAGCACATAAGTACAAAGTTCGTTGGTGATCATAGTAATAAAACCGGTTGATTGGTGATATCAGGACAAAAAGGAAAGTTCGTTGGTGATCGCCGACTTAAACCCTTATAATAAGGAAAACAAGGATTTTCCTTTTCTTAAAAAGGTTCTTTTGGAAAACTTGAATTTGAACACGTTTTATAATTTTCTTGTTTTCTTAAAAAATGTTTCTAGAAAAGTGAAGAGTTTTCTGTAACTAAACGCACCCATAATAATCCCATTCTCTTTTTTGCTTTCTCATAATTAATCATCTTTTGTGCATGATAAGAAACATACCATTTTGCTGAATGGGCGGTAATTTTATACTACCATAAATTTTAAACCATACCCAGTTATCACTTATCAGTGATCATATAACACAGTATCACACCACCAAATGTACAACACGTTAATACATGATTAGTAGTTAATTCACCAATCTTAAAGTAACAAACTGAGGACTACGACAATGACAATTAGTTGAAGTTATGTAACAGATAGAAAAGTATACTCCATATTTTAGCTAGGTCATATAAGCATATACAATGTCTAGATCAATCTCAGTCATGGTGGAGCATCCATGGACTCAGTTTCCTTGGAAATGGTCAAATTGGAGTCTTAAGTAATCAAAAAACTACTTTGCCTTTAATTACATGTTTCATTTCGTCTTTAAAAATGGATTGGGCCTTTTGTTGCTGGGACCAATTCGTATAAAGGCCAGATTTTAGTTTGGAGCAAAAGCCAAAAGTGGGTTCCCACTAACCCGATAAAAGTCCGTTAGCCACGACTTTAAAAAATAATGGGCCAAATCATCAAGAACTAAAAAACCCAACATATGTCGAGCATCATGCTAATTTCTAACGAGTTTTTACCCTTTGTGCTACAAGTCTACAACTATAGAGTATAGACTAACGTTCGAATAGTTACTTGTCACTAACCCAGTGACACGCTGTCAATAAGAAAAATGCAGTTCTACAATAAAAGTAACATTATCTTTTCAGTTTTAGTTTAACTTAATAATCACTAAAGTTGCATTTGGTTTGTGGAATGCAATAGAATATAATGGACTTGAACGTAAAAGTTGTTTGGTTCACGAATGAATTGATTTGTAAGTTAGCAAATTCTCACTCGAAGTTCACATTCCTTAAAGTTTCAATTCCTTTCATAAATTCTAATTACATCAAATACGATTTCGCAAACCAATCGCACCAAGAGTATATTAGTGATTCTTACACCACAATTTTTTTAAGGATACAAAACAAAATCACTCCATCAATGCATAAAGTACAACAACTTCATGCATATTTTGTGGTATGCATCGCTAACGCGTCTATCTTTGACGATTTAGAAAGAAAGATCAATGTAGTAGTATATAATGCTTGATGCATCTGAATATGATTGGGGTCTCTGTTAAATTCCTGAGCAATTTCGAGTTAACTGCTACCACTTGACTATTTTGATTGAGCATATTTTTTCTATATTTCTGATGCAGACATTATTGTTTTAGAATGCCAAAAAATAATGTGAAAGGGCAAAGCTATTATTTATTAGAAATAAAGAAACAGAATTGACCCTTGACCTGGTTTCTGCAGAAGAAAATCAGTAATAATAATAATATATTAAACTACATATATTCATAATATTAATATGCACTGTAAGTTACATTTGCTAAAGAAAAATATTTTACTGTAAGCTTGGCAAATATAGTGTAAGAATATATCTTGATTACTTATCTAATACTAAATTAGAGTAACAAACAAAGTAGTAACACCATAAGGATGAACCAGAACCCTTTATAACGTTTGTGGCCTTGTGGGTAAAACATAACTCAAACCAACTTCCTAAGTAATTTATTAATTTACCATATAATATAAGTAACATTTCAGTAGCAAATCTTAATGCAATCCATTTTTACAGGTAATTATAAACAAAGAAATCCACACCAAATATATTTAAAACAACAATTATATACACAACCCCGGCCTTTAATCATATCTCGATCCTGAGTCGATCTTCATCTTCAATTCATCTAGCTATATATGAAATGGTTAACTCAAAGGGTGTCAATCGGTACAACGACTTCATCCATAATCCTCTTGTACAACCAATAGATCCATTCGTGGCCATAGTACATGATGAAGACTAGATACACCATTGGCTGAATCATACTCGGTACTAGAATCGATGTTAAAGACGCCACTAACAAAGTGGCGAACACGATTCTTCCATGACGTGCAATATTAATCATGTGCACATGAGTATTCGTATACGTTAAGCGTTCTTCGGCATCACAAGACACCCAGAACATGACCAAATTCACTACAGCCACGAATACAGTTTTCGGGTGTGTCTCAAATGGAGAATGGGGCATGAGTTGGAGGAAACCCAGGAGAGCTGCAACAATCTTGAAAGTGAGACTTATATTATTGAAGATGGGTAGTTGTGGTTCTCGTGATAAGTAGTCTTTGACGTTGATCATAACCTCATTATATGTTTGCGATATGAATCCATAAACACGACTTAAATTGATCATTCTTGGCATGTTTGTCTCTTTCTCTTGCTCGATCTTGCTGTCTTTGTTCTCCTCTTTGTTGTATGCTTTCGTCGTGTGGTTTTTTTTCATATAAAAAAATTCTTATCAAAAAGATTAACTTTTTATGCTAAGTATAGAATAGACTATGTATGTAAATCACAAATTTGATAAAACCCTGCTACCACCCGGAGTACTGTCACGTATGGCCCTCTTTCTGGCACAAAAAGGTGCGCAACTGCATCCACATCGTATCAAACACAGTTAAACTCAAACTAATCAAGACATAACGGTAAAAACGAACAGAAATAAACTCGAATACATATATAGAAACTCACCAAGATCTCGGTTTGATCAGAGCGATTCATGATATGCATGTGATGATGCGTATTTTTTGTGTTTAGTGATTAGTCTAAGCTTAATTAGGGGTGTGTGTGAGTGTGATGAAAACTAACAATTAACGATTCGAAGATCTAAGAGCCAAGGAAAGGTATAGTATCATTTATGGTGGTTTAGTTAATTAAGGAGATGTTAATGAATGCGATCCTTTAGATTAAGCTTGCTCGTACGTACATATAGAGAAGAGAGAGGTAGTATGTCACATCATTTTGGGCTGGATTTATTTTATATTAATTTAAATATGGACTTTTATTTTATGGTCGTTTTTTTAATTGTTAAGTTATAGTCTAGCTGACTAAGTACCGAGTCATTTTTGTATTTGAATCCGGCGTACGTGATGTACTACGTACGTTGATGATATTTTACTATGTTGTATTACTGTCTAAGGTATATATATATCGGTTTATATATGACGACATTCATATTTTGGTATGAGCCATGACTCATGAGGTTTGACCATTTGAACAACTGTAATTGCATTTAGAGTTTAGACTAGAGTTTAGACCACCTCACACCAATAATTATCCAAAAGGGGAGTTGATAAATAAAATACTAAAATTGTTTCATACAACATACTATGTACAGTTATAGTTTACTCTACAAGTATGCAGAAGCATAACTATATTGTACGAAACAAATTTGGTGTTGTATTTATCAACACTCATCCAAAAATAACTCAAATGGCCTTTGGCATAAAGGTGTGCTGGGAATCTTCAACTAAGAGGTTGTAGGTTCAAGCTTCATGGTAGGTATTTATATATTCATATGATGATGATGTATATATTATGGGAAGTATGTTATATTGTAAGGTTCCTTTTAATAAAAAAATAAAAATAAAATTCAAATTCCTATATCTAATGATCCGGCCTAAATATCATTCTTAATTTACGACACCAAATAAAAACTCATCTAGTTGTATGTTCTGATTTTCACATCATTAAATTGTGCAAAAATCAATCGGTTTCAATTTTCAATTAATTGTTGGATTATAATTTTGTGATATGGGTCGACACGCCAAAAGGAAAATCACGCTATCCCTTATATTATTATTCAGGAAAATCACGTAGATGAGTAGACAATATATCTTTGATTTGAAATACCCAGCCAACTTAATCTGTGTTAAAAAGTTCATAATTGAATATTAGCAAATTATATAATTCCAAAATTAAACACTTGATGGATTTAAATTCATAAACTAGAAAGGAGGTTCAGTTGCCATTGGCCAGTTTTTTTGGCCCATTACAATGAGATTCACCAAATATTTTTTGTGGCCCATAAAAGGTTAAAATTAAGACTACAGATCCGCAAATTCCACCAAAATCATAAGTTCATAACATAAAACGTTGATAACTAACATGCCCCGCCCCAAAGATATTGCTAAGCGATACGATATTTTTCAGTAACATACAATCCCTAGCGTGATGGCTATTTTACGTCGTATTTATGCATACGTATCACAAATGTCTGATGACGTCGTGCGTTATTTTTCACAAGAACCACAATTTCTACCATAAGAAATGATTCTACAATAACATTCCCTCATTCTTATATCCTTAAAAAATATCATACATTTTGTAAATATAAATAAGGGAAATTAATAAATATGTCACTTTTTTCGAACTTATAATTCGTTTTTCCCTTTTAAAAAAATTTCACCGTTTTGCCCTACCCGGACGCAGGTCGCAGGGTGTGACCTGCGACCCGTATTTTACGAACTGCGACCCAAGTGATTTCCGAGTAAAAGACAAGCAATACTAGTCGTAGCTGAGACACAGTCCAGACGCAAGTCCACGCATGCGACCTGCCACCCAAAATGTGCGACGTACGCCCGGCAAATCAACCCCCACGTATTGATAGATGGAATATGTGTTTTAATTTAATATATTTTATGTTTCATATTTAATTAACGTAGTATTTCATTTTTCTTTGATAACTTTCTATATACAATGTATAAAATAATTCCGAATATATAATCATGATCAGTGTAATTTCTACATTTCGACATAAATTTTATTCTCATATGTTATGTATTTAACGAAAGCATTTTTTAGTCTCAAAATCAACCTTTTTAAATAATGTAGATAAAAATAAACTGATCATAGTGGTATATTTAGATTTATGTAGTATAACATATAAAGGTAAAAAAAGTCAAAAAGTCAAATTGTTAGTCCACCTTTATATAACATACGTAAGAAAATTTATTAGTCCACCTTTATATGTTATACTACATAAATCCAAATATAACACTATGACCAGTTTATTTTTATCTACATTATTATATATATATAAAAGTTGATTTCAAGACTAAAAAATGCTTTCGTTAAATACATAACATATGACGATAAAATTTATGTCGAAATGAAGATAAAATTACACCAATCACGAATATATATTTGAAATTATTTTATACATTATATATAAAAAGTTATAAAAAAAACGAAACACTGCGGTAATTAAATATAAAACATAAAATATATTAAATTAAAACACATAGGTATTGATATGGTTGATCTCGTATGTCGGGGCAGGTCGCACATTTTGAGTCGCAGGTCGCATGTGTGCGACTTGCGTCCGGACTGTGTCTCGGCTACGGTTCGTTTTGTTTATCTTGTACTCGGAAATTACTTGGGTCGCAGATCGCATAATACGGGTTGCAGGTCGCACCTGCGACCTGCGCCCGGGTAGGACAAACCGACAATTTTTTTAAAGGGGCAAAACGAATTATAATTTTGAAAAAAGTGGCATATTTATTAATTTCCCTGTAAATAAAAATCATTGTATCTTATACATTATGCATTAAAATTGATTTTTAATGGGCTTAATTGGTGTCAATCAAATTCTTGTTGGATGTGGGCCATCAATCCAGAGTAAAAGGTTGGGCCGAAGCAAATTCCCAGTTCCTACAAAGCCAGAGTAACGAGTAGAAGTAATAATATCATTATTTGGAGATATTTACAAGTGTTTAAATTCATCATTTCTCTTGTCATAAATTATCAATGTTACTGCTCAAATAATCTATATTTGTCATTGTACAGTTACTTAGAAATAACGCCAATACGATACTTTATCGTTCTGATGACTAAATAAGTAAATAGTTACATGAGATCAAATTAGTATAATTACCTACATGGCGCATCAAATTGTTAACATATATTATAATTTGATCCCATATAACTAGGCCTGTAAACAAACCGAACAAGCACGAACGGAGTCTGTTTATGTTCGTCCATTAAAGTTTTGACGAACAAACGAACGAACACGAACGGATAAGCGAACGGATTTTGTTGTCATGTTCGTTCACTAAGAAAATTTGTTTGCTCACGAACACAAACGAACGTACACAAACAAACACATAATTTAACGCATTACTTCGTTGATACTTGAAACGAACATCAACAAACATAAACGAACATCTATATACACATCTACACATGTATAATACAGAACTTGAAACTTTTCAATGCATATTTAACATTACAAAACGATCACAATATGAAGATAAACTCCTTTTGTTGATCCGATCGTAGGTAAGAGCAATAGATATGGAATTAGTGGAGGTAAATATGAGGTAGAAATATATAGATATTTAATATTATTGAATGAAAGTATCTAAATATTTAATAATATTATATTTAGAATTTAGTTTAAATCAAAATAAGATATACAAATATGTATTAATTTAATTAAATTGGTAGTTAATAAACGAACATTTAACCGAACGTTCACGAACGTAAATGAACGAACGAGGCATGTATTCATGTTCATTCATATAATCAAACGAATGAAAAAATTTGTTCATGTTCATTCATAAAACGAAATGAACGAACGTAAACGAACTTCTCGTCAAACGGTTCACGAATAGTTTACCGAACGTTCAGTTTGCTTACAGGCCTATATATAACCTTTAAACTGTTGACTAATTGTACTTGGTTAATCTTACTAACTTATAATAAATTATCTCAACTATGTAAACCATCTCTTCATTTATCTTAAATTTATACTCAGCAATGTTTAAACTAAATTGCCCTTCATGATTCATTAACTACTCAATACTAACAATCATTGATTTATAATATTAATATCTATATATTTATAACTGCCTTCAATTTAAACCTTGTATATCCTCTTTGATTATTTTTTTTAATATATATTTCCATTGATTTTCTTTTTATAAATTAATTTTATCATAAACATGTACATCTATTTATCACCATCGTTGTGAGCGGGTGTACTGCTAATATGATGAATAGAGTTATAAAAAAACAAGGTATATAACTAATCATCATAATCGTCACATAAAATAACATGCAGCAAATTCTCAAGGTAATTAATAATTATTTTACACATTTTGCGAAATGAAATAAAGGAAACTAACAAACCTCACAACTATAAAAAAAACCGTTTAGTAATGATTGACAATTGGATTTGTTTATCTTAAAGAACAAAATGCATCCGACATAACATTCAACTTTTATTATTTAATTTAAAACACAAAAGTTAATTATATGTTACGCATAAAATATTGATCATATTAAAATCTTCATAAAAGTTTTGCTGGTTCTGTTTAACCTGTTTATTACCAAATTTTTTGTTACTTGGAATGCATGTTGTGTTTAACTATTTCTTTACTCGAATGTGGGGTTCATTTAAGAGAGAAATAAACCAAAAACATTTGATCGAATAAGATTATTATGATAAAAATAAAACGGTATGATCGACATAACCAGGAGCGGATCTAGAATACATAAATTGACGGGGCAAAATAAGATCTTATTTCATTTTTGAAGGGGCAAAATTTAGTAACTATTATTACCAATACATAAAAAAATCGCTTTACGTTAATTGAAATTTAGCGGCCCTGTCACTCTTTTAAATCCGCCTTTGACATAGCTAAACCTTGTTAATTTCGCTGAGTTAATAGAGTTTTATAACATGGTCCATTTGTGCCCATTAACAACGAATAACGACTCAGCAACGCACGTGCCAAGTTGATGAGATTTGATTGGAAACTTACTAATTAAGTGATCGAAGGAGTAATCGTCTTTAATCACATGATTCCCAGCTAATTCCTGTCACTTAGACCTTTTAAAGCATATATTTATATTTATATTTATGGGTAGTAATTTATAACATGCTAATTAATTTCATGATAGTAAATTTTTGATATCTTAATCAAGTAATTTTCATATTATATAAGATTATTTTATAGTTTCATACATATAACCATATCTTACTTTATAGTTTACATTATTATTATTATTATTATTATTATTATTATTATTATTATTATTATTATTATTATTATTATTATTATTATTATCATTATTATTATTTTCTAACATAATTATAAGTGTACCTATTAAGATTTTTTTAGTAGACTAATGGCAATTAAGTTGGACCTGGAGAATATTATAATTTGTGTGTTTTATTTGCCTTTCTACTACTACTACTACTAATAATAATAATTTTTTGTGTGTTTAGCCTTTTGACATTTGACTAAACCACGTATAGTTTGACTACTAAACTAGACTTGCACGTGTAACTTAAACAATGCCTTGCTGTATTATTTCTTGTACCACATGACTCACAATCATATTGTCCCGTGCTAAACTAAAGTAGTAAAGTCGCTTGGAAGTTTAATAAATATCCTATCGCATTTTTAATTAACTGACAAAAAAATGTTAACAATAACAAAGTTTCAAATAATGCTTCTAATGTCTTCATGTTAAAACCAATAATAAAACATCATTTTTTTTAACCTATTCAAGTACATTTTTAAATTTGAAGCAAAACCAATTAATCGTTGTGAGTATACGTACCGGAGATCGAGTATTGACTTAACTATACACGAGGAGTATATCAATCTAACATGTTGTCTACTGATCGACAGATACGTCATACATGAGTGGTTACTAAACTGTATAGGTCGTGCGCCTAACATATGATGTACGCGCTTACTTAACAGACATCGAGCCAAACTCCCTCGATATGATCCGTGTCCCATGGGATTCAACTTTTAACAAAAGAGTTATGACATTTACTACTTCAAATCGGAGAAGGAAAAACCCAAGGATTGTATATGCATGAGCATGAATCAATTATCTTTTGGCAATTAATTAATTATGTAAGTTTCACATCTTTGATAGTCTGTATTCATTATGATGGTAAAGGTAAATATATATATTCCCAAATCTGAAGATCTATTTTAAATCAAGTAATGTGTAAAAAAGAGAAAACGAGTTAGAGATGTAGAGAGATAGGGAATATGGAAGCATATATGGCCTAGATCACGTGTATACCACATGGGATTCGTACGAACATTACAAAAACAAAAATGATGGGTTTGTGATTGTGGGTTGTGGATGGAATTATAATGAGAAGCATGCATGCATTATTGGAGTTAAGGAGACAAGTGGGACAGCTTACCACGCACCTATGGGGACAACTATAACAACAACTCCATATGTCTCATCTTTCACGCTACACATGCGCGTTAACACGAGTTTTTCCTCTGTCTATATAGAGTCGTTCACTTTTCTTGGGTGATGATTCATGCACCATTAAAAATTATCTATACGTCATTAATTATGCTTTATACTGTTTGCGGATACTTTTTGATAGTGTACGGACTCCCCTTTTTCTTCAAAGTTAAGAAGCTTAAACGTGAAGAGTTCAACATTAACCACTCATCGTCAGTGTTAAGTTAGAGATCAA
The DNA here is from genome assembly GCA_963422505.1 of Pseudognaphalium luteoalbum. Classification (NCBI taxonomy): domain Eukaryota; kingdom Viridiplantae; phylum Streptophyta; class Magnoliopsida; order Asterales; family Asteraceae; genus Pseudognaphalium; species Pseudognaphalium luteoalbum. The sequence goes on along the minus strand of OY730192.1, from coordinate 11,700,885 downwards.
CGTTAAAGACCAACATTTGGTCACAAACGTAAAACCGATATTATATCATTAAACACTTGATCAACTACACATATCATAAAATGAACTGTTTTAATTTCTTCTGAAACGGTTAAAGTGGAATGAATAAAAAGGTTAAAGTGGAATGAATAAAAGTCGCGTCACCCGAGATACAATTATTAAAAAATTGAGCTAACTACAATTTAAATACTACAACCCTGCATGCAATAAAATTGTGGACAAATTCATTTTGAAAGGAAGGAGGCAAACGATCTTAATCAATGATTTATGTAATAAACAGTTAAAAATTGAAATTCTGCATTCTATGTGTAGAATGCAGTGTTTTCAAGATGGAGCTTATATAAACCGTTTGATCATACCTATTAACTGCCGAGATTATATTGTATGACCCTACTTCCTCGTAACCAATAATAGAAGAAAAATATATAGTTTTGATTGAATAATAACATGGAATTAAAGGAGAGTAAACGTGGAAAGTATTTAATACAAGACACCCGTTGCTGAATAGATTTTGACCAACGACTACAAATAACAGAAAGTGACAGGGGAGCAAAAAAAACCCATGATTGAAATTATTAGCCACTCTTGACACTCCAATATTTATCACCATGTCATCATCATCATCATTAGTAATTAATAAATTATTATTATAAAGGAAACTACTACATGCATGATGCATCCATCACCCCCTGTCTCTTTTCTATATAACATACTCATCATTCATCACCATTTTCTCCAAAACACCTCTTCATTCTTTCAACTGTTTCAACTACCACTTACTTCACAATTTTCACCTTGTTATAATTATTTATTGCCATATTATTACTTTAAAAAATATAAAATAAAAAAACTGATCCGGTTTAACTAGCCTAGAATTAAAGATGATGTTTGAGAAGGATGATTTGGGACTAAGTCTTGGCTTGAACTATCCGGAGTCGGTTGAGAAAAACCGGTTATGTAATTCGTCGTTAGTGGCTTCATCAGCGCGCTTCAATATGCTGCACGGAAACGCTAATTGGATGGATGCATTCACTTCAGGTACATTTTCATCATTAATCCAGCTATACCACTTCTTAGTTACATGTATATAAACCAACATATATATATATGTATACGTTTTTTAGATAGGCTATTACAACAACTAGTACGTAACGACGTACAAGAACATGTATAGATCGCGGATCTCTAATTAAAATGATAAATTATTTATTGCATGCAGATCGGGAGAAATCATTTGTAAGAGGAATCGACGTGAATCGGAATCCAGCAAGCGCCACCGCCACCGCCATTGAGGCCGAGGAAGAGGGCGGGGTGTCATCACCAAACAGTACAATATCAAGCATCAGTGGCAAAAGGAGCGATAGAGATCTCGATCTCGCAATCCAAGATCTCGATGTCGAGAGAGCTTCGTCTCGAGGCATGAGTGATGAAGAAGATGGTGAGAATTCGCGAAAGAAGCTTCGGCTTTCGAAAGATCAATCAGCTGTTTTAGAAGAGAGTTTTAAGGAACACAGTACTCTTAACCCTGTAAGTATGCTTGGACAGATTGTACGGTACAAGTATAGTTACATATTATGCTTGTTAATTACGTAATTACTTAATAATTATTAATGAAAATTTATTTGTTTTAATAGAAGCAAAAGCAGGCGTTGGCCAAGAAACTTGGGTTGAGACCTCGTCAGGTGGAAGTTTGGTTTCAAAATAGGAGGGCAAGGTGACTAAAATTATCTTTTCTTTTTAGTTTTTATCCTCAAAAGGTTGTTTTAGGTATCTTAGTAAAAAAAAAAAAACCTTTTTTTTATTTGAACTTTTGTTACATAAGTTTACGGCTTTTCTAAATTCTTTTTTTTTTTTACAAAGACATACAAACAACCTAAATCATGATTATTTAATTATACTCGCCGTCTCAAATGAAGCTTGAACATCCGAACATACTATATTTAGTTTGAGTGAATTAAGTATCTCTAAGAATTATGGTCCACAACCTCAATTATATGGTAGTCGGATGTTAAATGTCATCTTCCTACAAGTGAATTCAAATTTGAAAACTGTACATCCTTTTTACATATAGTATTTTCTAATAATGTGATGAAGGAAATAACCATATTTGATGGGGGTATTCCTCAAATAGAAAGAAAAAAAAAACATATGTATTCTTACAAGTATTTGTATGTGTGAAATTTCAATTTTGCCCTTGAAGTGTGCTAATTTATTATGTTCAAATGTTTTTTGTAGGACAAAGCTAAAGCAAACAGAAGTTGACTGTGAGTTCATGAAGAGATGTTGTGAGAATTTAACAGAAGAAAACAGAAGGTTACAAAGGGAATTACAAGAATTAAGGGCATTGAAACTTTCCCCACAGTTCTACATGCAAAGGACACCTCCCACCACTCTAACCATGTGCCATTCATGTGAGCACGTAACAGCCCCACCACAACAATCATCATCAACCACCATCAAACACCATTTCAAATTACCATTTTACCCTTGGGCCTACCATGGACAATGATTAATAGGGCATATTGGTCAAACTATAGGAATGAGTCTAAGATTTGGTGGTTGGAATATGATTTTGTGGGTCTTAGAATAATTTAGAGATGTTAATTGGTTATTAGTTTTGAATAGTCTCCTAATTTTTCTAGAGGAGAAGAAAGTTTGGTGTTTGTTTGAATGGGAGAAAGAAGTGGACATGATTCATGAGACATCTGTTTCTATTCAAAAATGATGGATTAAAAAGTAGTAAATGAATGGGTCTCATGTCATTTGATTGCTTTGTTTTTGGATGAAGAAATCTTTGTGGGGTTGTAATTTGGAATTGACAATTGTGTAGATTTTCAATTTGTCCCAAGTTTTGGAAACATATATTGTAAACTATTCCTTTCTTATCCTTAAGATGTTAAAGATGTAGATGTAAGACTTACAAATTTTCTTCACAGATACCATCATATATTACCCCTTTAATATCAATTTGCAAATAAATATAAAAGATAAATTGTTTGGATTTTAGTACAAGAAAGGTGAAAATCTATCTATACATATAGAACAAAGATTTTTCCTTGATTTTTAGACATGTCACATTATAATCTTTTCTTTTTCTTCAAACTCTCCTCACTTGCCACATCATCATATTATTTTTTCCTTAAAAACTTAATTAATAATTATTAAAACTATTATTTATCAATTATCAATTATTATACTTATTATAATAGCCTTTAAAATTCCAATATTATATTTAATATATAACAATTTTTACCTACATAAAAAAAGATTTATTTTCTAATCCATATCTTAACCTTAATTAATAATTATTAAAACTATTATTTATCAATTATACTTATTATAATATCCTTTTGAATTCCTATATTATATTTAATATATAACAATTTGTACATACATAAAAAAGATTTATTTTATAAATCATATCTTATACATGGTAATAAACAAATATTATTATCATCAACTACTATATTTTTAAGAAAATTAGCTCCAATAAAGATATTTGAAATTGATTATTTTTGTACATTTTGGTATATATTACTATTGAATTTCAGTAATAAATTTTAAACTTTCAACTATATTAAAATACAGTTGAAAACCTAAAAAACATATGATTAATTTTTACCTTTTTAATTACCTTGTATTGCATAGGCTCAACAAATGTATTATTATTTAAGATAATAAATCACAAATTAATTTAATTGTATTACATATACAAACTTAAACATCATAACATACAAAGTAAATTAAAGGTTTTATATATATGGTCGTACAAGTTCAATGCTTGTTTTTGTATATAAAATAAAGCTTTTTAACTACCTATTAGAGCATATTATTTTAGTTAACGACTAACTATTATTAATTTACAAACTCTTGAACATTGTTTGCAACTAAATTTGTTTATAACTTTATGTTGAAATGTAAAGGAATGATATATATGAAAAATATTGAAGTAAACACAAAGTAATTTGTCAACACCACAAATTAATTGTGTTATCGATAACATTAATTATATACCAATTTATATATTCGACTACTTACAAATTACTATATAACTGCACTTTTCAAACGGTCGTGCATCGTACGGACTCAATGCCTAGTATTATATAAAGTAAATTATTGTGATCAAAGATGAATATTTACACGAGTGATTAGTTGTTTTCAACTTGTTCTAAACCACCTAAGTTAAAGTCCTAATTAAGTTATCATTTTTCCAAAATATTAAATTAATCAACACCTTACATATTTCATAAAAACCCTTAATATTATATTATTATAAATATAAAAATTTTAAGTTAAATTTTACACTAATTTAATTAAATACATATTTTGCACTCAATTTTTAAGTTTAAGTGATTAAACTAATTATGTAAGCATGTATTGATCATTCCATATTATACTACTAAGGCCTTTCCCAACGCGCTCCGTCATTTGGCGTCGGTTGGAACCGACGAGACCGACGGCGATGGCACGGCCTCGTCGGTTGGCTCGTCGGTTTCGCTTATTCGGTTTGGCGACGAGGCGTCGGACGAGCGTGGGACCCATTGCAATGTTTTTTTTTTTTCTTGTATCCGGCCAAAACTAAAAAAAAAAAAAAAAATCAAATTTTTAAAACTTTTACATTCCCCCTTTTTTTAAACTTTTAAACTTTTAAAAATTTTAAATTTTAAAAACTTTTAAACTTTTAAAACTTTTAAAATTTTTAAATTTTAAAAACTTTTAAACTTTCCCCGTCTTTTTTAAAACTTTTACCTATAAATATACTTACATATTACACTTATCTTCACACAACAATTTACACAATAAACTCTTTCACACAATTCTTTCACACAACTTTTAACTTTTACACAATAAAATATCTTTCGATTCCGATCTTGAAGATTTGCAGGCGCTCAACGACATTTTCGATCCGGAATGGGCGATTAATGTTATCAACGCCATATCCTCCGAATCGGAGGACGAAGAAGTAATTCCAATCCCGAGAGCTCCCCGTCGATACTTTCCAAGAGATCGCGAAGCAACGAGCCAACGTCTGTTTCAAGATTACTTTGCCGACATCCCAACATTTCCGGCAAATGTATTTCGACGTCGTTTTCGGATGAGTAAGCCATTATTTATCCGTATATGTCAAAATATTGTGTCTTATTCTCAAGATCCGTTACCCGAATACTTTGCATATTTTCGTCAACGTATTGACGCAATCGGCAGACCCGGGTTTAATGTTTTTCAAAAATGCACTTCCGCCGTACGCCAACTAGCGTACGGTTGTGCCGCGGATGCGTTTGATGAATACTTGCATATGGGTGAACAAACTTCATACGAGTGTTTGGATAATTTTTGTAAATGTGTATTTCATTTGTACTCTACGGTGTATTTAAGAAAACCAACAGTACAAGATGTGCAACGTTTACATCAACGTCATTCCGAGTTGCATGGTTTTCCGGGTATGCTCGGAAGCATCGATTGTATGCATTGGCCTTGGAGAAATTGTCCAGTAGCATGGCAAGGTCAATATACTAGAGGTGATCAAGGGCATCCAACTATCATGCTCGAAGCAGTTGCGTCTTATGATTTGTGGATTTGGCACGCTTTCTTTGATCCCGCGGGCTCGAGCAACGACATTAACGTTCTTAATCAATTGGATTTGTTCTCTGATTTGCTACGAGATAGAGCTCCCCAAGTTAACTTTACGATTGTTGGACAACATTTCACAAAGGGGTATTATCTGGGGGATGGAATTTATCCGGAATGGGCGACAATTGTTAAATCGTTCAGGCATCCACTAACTCAAGCCGAGGCTCGCTTCAAAAGATACCAAGAATCTGCAAGGAAAGATGTAGAACGAGCATTTGGTGTGCTTCAAGGCCGTTGGCAAATCATCAAGAATCCTGTTAGACCATACAGCACTAACAAAATCAAAAGAATCATGTATGCTTGTGTTATTCTACACAACATGATAACAGAGGATAATGGCCGAAATATGTGTGACCTGGAAGAAGATTATCCATCTGAGCCATCAAATAGACCAAATCGCTCATGGGAAGAAAGAGTTGCAACTTCTTTGCGGATGGACAAGGAACTACGGGATCGGGAAGTTCACCATCGACTGCGCAATGCTCTAATCCAACACATTGCGCAACTTCCACCAAATTATCGTGCTCGTTAGGATTTGTTGTCATTTTTATTTTTAGGCGTTGTGGTAATTTTTATTTTTAGGAATTGTGGTAATTTTTATTTTTAGGATGAGTGGTAATTTTTATTTTTAGGAATTGTTGTATTTTTTATTTTTAATGGAATGTTTTTAATTTAAATTATTGTGTTTAATTTAAATAGTTTTGTTTTAATTGATTAAAGAATTGGTCAGTGGGTCCCAGAAAATGAAGTGACGGAGCAGGGATGGGAGGGGTCTGTCAGTTTCAGTCAGTTTCAGTCAGTTTTCTGAAAAAGCTGACGTGACGCTGACGTGGCTCCGTCGGTTTCAGTCAGTTGAGTTTAGGGTTGGGAGTGGCCTAATCCACACATTTAAATAGCATTGAATCTTCAGATATGTGCTCGAGTATGATAGTCTTTGTCCTTTTATCCATTTTCTTTTTTCCTTTCATATATTCTTTTTTATAATTCTACATGTTTAATGATATAACATATATATATATATATATATATATATATATATATATATATGTATGTATATGTATGTATGTATATGTATGTATATATATATATGATATTTTTGTAATTCGTCTATCCAAAGTCTCCGATAAGGGCCTAAAAAGATATCTATCTATCTTATATTCTTATATATTAAAAGAAAAATATTGAGAGAACAAGGACCATTAGATGGAGATTGACAATTAAGATTTAACGCTTAATTTATTTTATACCATTTTTATGCGATTAAAAGACTAATTTACCCTAATATATACCCTTGAATATTTACAATATAAATCCTTCATTTTTTATTTAATTGTAAATAATCCTTCAAATATTTTATGAAAATTTTAATATAATAACTAGTTTATTAAATTTATTATTTCTTTTATAATAATTATTTCTATTACAAGAAAATATTGAGAGAATAAGGACCATTGGAAGAAGATCAACAATTAAGATCTAACCTTTCATTTATTTCGTTACATCATTAATCTCATTTAATGTGACTGAAAGACTAATTTACCCATCTATATTTACAGTATATACCCTTAAATATTTACAATATATATCCCATATTTTTTATTTATTTGTAGATAATCGTTCAAATATTTTATAAAATTTTTAATTTAATAACTAATTTATTAAATTTATCATTTCCTCTATAATTCTAACTATTTCTACAATCTTATTTATTTTATTTTTTTCTGAAAAAAAACCTAATTCAATTCCAAAAAAATTATAACTCCATCACATCGTCTAGTAATTTAAATTTTTATACGACCTACTATTTTGAATCTTTTTATCGATTTCTAATTTACAAATTTTGAATCATGGATGCCAACGGATCGGGTTTCGGTGGATTTTAGTGTATTTGTACCCATATCACCGCCCTTTTTAACTCTTTTATCAAATTCTAACTTACAATGCTTAGATTAGGGATGCCAACATGTCAGTTTCCGATGGATTTTAGTGTATTTATAGACATGCCCATTTAGAATATTCGTACCGATACCCGACCTAAAACCCGTTGGGTACCCAATTCGTATTACCTATCGGTTTCTCATAGTTATTCGTGAGTTTTGGTTATCCCATTTATGTAACTTTGGCAAAACAAAAAAAATTAGTTATTGAAAATACGACGTAAATTTTAAATACGGAAAAAAAACGATACCAAAATACCATAAACAATAGTATATTCAATATTTGAAATCTTAAAGCTAACAATTAAACTTTTTAATTAACTAATTTAAAGTTTCGGTACGTTTAAAATAATGAACAATTTCATGTTTTCGTATCATATAAAATTAAAATGTAATAATCATGAAAATTAAAATATAATAGTGTACGATATAAGGTTCACCTCTTGATGTGTACACTATTTATTATATATATAAAAAGATCGTATATATAGTATTAAAAACTACAAATAATAATAACAATTATATAGTTATGGATACGAGTACTTAAATAATTTCAAAACAAATAATTTTCACAAGCGATTTCATGAATTTCGTGATCCTAAACTAATATATATAATTTGATATATAATTTAATTATATATATATATATATATATATATATAAATAAAAGATAAATTATTTTGGATTTTTAAGATGATATAATTTAATTTACCTTATGTTTTGTAAAAATTGATAATCATTAGACATACTTATAACATTTTAACATATACTTCGTATATCTTTATAAGCTTTAATAATGTATGGTTACTATAACCGTAAACATGTAGATTGTTATAGTTTTTATAAAATATATATACACGATCTAAAAGATATGTATTTCTTATAATTGAATGCGGACAATAAAAAATGTATTATTATAATCTCTTTAATGATTTACGACTATAATTTAGTAATATTAAATATATCATGTCGCAACGCAATAACATATCGTTTCTTGCTATCATCATATACAAGAGTATCATACTCTGTATTTAATTTACACCACTTCTTCAACAAATGTTATTACACCAATTCATCATGTATCTATACTTCTATATATAATATATAAAACATCTCTATTATTAAATCTTAAAACTCTTAAAAAATTTAAGTGACTAAATTACCCCGATTAATGTTGATTGTTGAAACATTATTAAGATTACTAACATACACTTTTGACAACTATATATTCCATATTTAAATTTTCATAAGTAAGTCAAGCCAACTAAAATGAAATAAAATATAATAAAGGTGTTTAGTACAAACTAACAAAAAGTTTAAAATAACTTATGTATCATGAAGTCTAATACGAATTAATCTGTATATATGGAACTTGATAATACGTTACTGATATGATAAATATTTATACATTGACTTTAACGTCTTTATGTGTAAATGTATGTTGCTTCACACGGGTTTCATGCTAGCTTAATATAAAATATATCATTAGCTAGAGAGTTAAGATTCTTACCATCATCATAATACAATAAAAGTATTTTGGAACTTTCGAAGTCAGGCTTGTAATATGTACAAAACAATAATTTTGTAACTTGGTTATACATATTAACAATTTTTTTTTTTGATAATTATACCATATGATCATTAATTTTAGGAATAAAGCATCACCAACCTTACTTGTTATTTGTTGACTTCCTCAAATCGGGGTCTCTTCTTCTAAATTGATAGATTGGCCTGAATTTAAGGGCAATATGGATAGTAGGTGACTAACAATTCGTGTTAGTCAAGATTTATACAGTAAGGTACTTGGCATGACTTCATTAGTAGAAAGATAGATTGGTTAAAAACTCCTATCTCTAGCACAACGCTAGTGTCTTTTTGATTTATATATTTATATTTTTGCTTCTTGTTAAGAAAAAAGACTTGGCATGACTTCATATATATATCTCATGGCAAATTATTAATATTTTCATGACTAAAGTACCGAGTTGATATATTATTCGTGGATAGACGTTTTATCGTGTTATTTTATGTTAAAAAAATTAAGATGTTTCTTTTGGAGATTAGATACGTTCGTTTTTTTTCCTTCCCCTTTTTCTTTTTCTTCATGATAATTCAAGTTGTCACGTTAACAAACTTAACCCCAAAAAAAGAGTTTTCCAATTCGAATTCTTATCCGAGTAAGAAAAATCATTAGAGAAGGTTACGAGTCATGTAACAATAATGTTTAATGTCTACATCCCGTATAAATCCATCTAAATCTAAATTCATACACAAGTGCCATTATGTTTTAGCTAGTTCCAATATTAATATATTTTGTACAGAAGTTAAACATCAATCCGTTGTAGTCTAGTTGATTAGGATACTCGGCTCTCACCCGAGAGACCCGGGTTCAAGTCCCGGCAACGGAAGTTTTTGTGACACATTTTTTAGCATTTGTGTGATCATCTAAGGTAAATCATGTGTTTCATGGTCTGAATTCACAGAAAATATGACTTTTTCATGCCTATCATTCATCAGAGTTCTTTTATCACTTAGGAGCCGTGTGAGATGAAAAGCTCACCTCTCACGCACGGTTTTGAATGAGAGAAAGAAGTGAGATTCCTCTTTTCGACTCTAACTCTCCCACTCCGGTTGTTGCTTATTGTTTTTGCGCATTAAGCTTAGGAATACGTTTATTTGCTAATATGATGGCCGGTCATCAATCAAATGAAACTGAACACAATAAGAAATGAGTTCAGTCGATCTCTCACAAACTATAAACTTGATTGATTTATAACGCGACAAGTATATCTTAGATAATATGATCTGTGAACAACTTTATCCACTACGGAACGTGCATAACTATATTTTGTACCAAATTCTTTGTATGAATGTACTGTTATTAATGAGTAATTAGATATAAAAAACTACAGAGTTTTATAGATGTAAGCAAATTGCAGAACCATTTCTCACTTAACTTACATTCGTATAGGTTACGTATTTCTTTTTACGGAAACATGCTCTAGCAGCAAAACAATATATAGTAAAAGTAGTCTAATGATATACTTATGAAAAGAAAAAGAAGCTGCTTTTATTCAGTGAATTTGTGCATTTTGAATGAACTTTGCACCATCAAATCCGAGCAGAAGAATTACATTAATTGTCATGAGGTAAAACTTGTGTTTATAACATTGATTAGACAGTGTAATGTGGGTTGACATCGATATCTAAGCCTCTTAGCTTCGCAAAAGACTCTACCTTGCCCTTTAGAGTATGGAGTTCTCTTAATCTGTATAGAAACAACCGAACGTATTAGACCATGTATGTTTCTTTGGTAAAAACTAGAAATGGACCCACTACCCTTTTACACCTTGGCCCTTTTGTAATAATATTTAAATTTTTTCAAGTATTTTGAAATTTGGGACGAAGTGTTACGGGTCAACCCAACCTGACCCCATACAAAAGTACTCAGTTTTATTTGTTACCAAACCCGTCTGTCTGTCCGATCCATTTTGCCACTTATAGTATACGCAATGTCAATGAAAAGGATAAAAATAAACCTTGCAATCTCTGCACGGCGTTTTGCTTCTTCTGCCATCATGTTTATGTCTCTGAATGTGTAGTTTTCAGTAAAAATCTTTGCTTCAGATGTATCAAGACCATGAAGTGTTCGTTGTTCGGTTGCCCAAGCTGCCTCACGGGCTTCTCTTCCGAAGTCCTTTTGTGTGGTGAAGGCCGTCTGGAAATGCACAAGTAGATGAGTACATCACGCACTTATGTGTCTTAGTGTTTACCGAATCTTGATCAGTTCAGCAAAGTTCAAGTTCTTTTTTATTTTATTTGACACACAATATATATACATAGAAATTGAATAACATTTTTTCTCACCTTACGATTAATAACATGGCCCCATGCTCTACCGCTTAGTGCATATCTAACCGCAAATTTTATAGGGTCGAGTAACATGTAACTTAAGATGTTATACAACCATATAACCCCGCACCAACCCCAACCAATTGCACCAATCTTAGCATATTTCCATGTCAACAATGCAGACATTACAGTGGCAAACTGAAAGGATACAATTATCATAAAGTTATAAGAAATAAACAATAGAACAATTCTCAAATCGAAGGAACAATATCTAGTTCATAATATCATAGTCTGCTTACCAGTTGAGCTAGAATAAATGCAGCAACCAACAGAAGACCTGGTCTTTCTGTGAAAGACCAACCCCTCGATCGTGTGACAAAAATTAACGCCTGGCTGATTGTGCTGACCTGAAGGTATACAGCCGATGCTAGTTTGAAATTCAAAACTTCTGTTGAGAAAACGCCTTTATGCTTATTGAAATCATCCACACCAAAAACAGTCTGAGGAGAAAATAGAGTAAGAGAATGTTAAAAAAAAGTTTAACTTAAAACTGGAGGATGCAAAATGGATTGGGCAGGTGGGTTGGGTTAGAAGCACTATTGTCCAAAACTTTTACATTTTTCATCCAAAGATATGATTGTATATATTACATTATCTGAATATTACTCCGTAATATAAATTATGCATAACATCAGTTAGCAGGCACACTATCAGCGACCTCCAATCTGTTTGACCCGTTAAGATAAAACATAGCCCGAATTGACCCATTATTAATAATTAAATGGGTCAAATTGTCACCTCTACATAAAAGATGGAAAAGAGAACTTTTGTACCACAAAAAAGCTGGTTCGACTAGCCAAATGGAAGAATATTACTGTCATCACAGCAAGGTAAGTGCCTATAACGACTCCGGTTGCAAAAATTTCGCTGAGCTTCCAGCTATCTGGGCTGGGAGATGGCTTGACTCTATCTTTAGAAATAGTCATGATAGTACCTGGACACAACTGGGTTAGTAGAAGATTGTGGCATGATAAGAACATATTTATCGTAATAGATGTATTCCATCACTCATACCATCATTCAGAATAGCTATGACAAGAACTAGAAGAGGAGGGAAATTGAATCTGTAAAAGGCGGTCAGCAACATAAACCCCAACTGCAAACAAACAATGTTACAGAATAAAATGATGATAGTAACATCATCACATGAACAATAACTTGATCTAAGAAGCATCATTAAAACTTACCACAATACGTATAGTAATTGAAACGGCATATATCTGGAGGAAAGAAGAGAAATTTTTTGTCATTTGAGTCCAAGAAAGTGTAAGTGAAAACTTAAACTTTTGTATAGAGATGGCAAATTCAACTCAGTTACTTATGCATGTATTGGTTTGGGGTTCTATTTTATCTCTAATCGGAAAAAAAGCTAATATATATTTTAATTACCTTAAAAGAAAACAGGTCAAAAGTCGCTAAAGCGTCTTTATAATGTCAAAACCATTTATATCATCTTATTCTAGAAATAATACTATTATTGAAATAATACATTTTTGTAATCATATACCCATGTCTGTAGAAAAAATAAGACCTGTTTTGACATGCTACCCACCCACCGAACCCGCCCATTTTGCCATCTCTATCTCATTAGAAAAGAAAAGTTGAGGAAGGATCAATTACAGTGTAGTTTTTCATTCTCTGGAAGATGGCTCGGCTTGTTAAAACAGCACTAATGATGACACTGAGACCAGGTTCAGTCAGAACTATGTCAGAAGCACTTCGAGCTGCATCTGTGGCATCGTCCACTGCAATTCCAATGTCTGCTATCTTTAAGGCAGGTGCATCGTTTACACCATCACCAGTCATCCCACAAATGTGCTTTTTGCTTTGCAGAATCTTGACAATCTCATACTTGTGCTCTGTGGGGGAAGCAAGTAATTAGATATTGGTTGAATATTAATACATTTGATAATCAATAACAGACATTCTTTTAGCTAAATAATAGAGGTGGTAATTTCAGACAATATACTTATGAATGGGTCAATGTGGGTTGTGTGTTATTCAAACAGGTCAATGATTTTTCTTTAGCCAAAAGACAAAAGGGTAATATGGAGTTATGGACCGAAAGAGTCAAAATGCGTTAAAAGTCACCCAAAGTATAACCTAATGCATATAATCTCCTTATCATTTTTTCAATACCTAGATTATCATTGAGTATATAATGTCAATCTTCTGTAATCACGATAAATGTATTAACCATAATACATTTTCCCCTTAAATCAACAAGAAAAGTAGTTGCTCGTCATCCTAAACCCTCATGTTTAGGCCCATCATAAATAATGACCCATCAAACTGAACCATATTGCCCCGTTGCCCAACCTGCCTGACTTGTCCATTTTGTGACCCTGCTAAACATGGTTACCTGGAAAAACACCAGCAAATCCGTCGGCTTTCTCAATGAGTTCATCAACTGGAAGAGCTGCAACTAACTGATCCTTGTGATTGCCAAGCAAGGATGATGATGGGTACATATTCACACCCATTCCTAGGCGTCTCCCTGTCTCCTTAGCAATGGCCAGTTGGTCACCTGAAAATTTTTCACGTCACAATTATACACAAGATAGTAACAGAGATTAGAATTTCGACCCATTTACGTAGAGTAGGTCTACTCTGGTTGTGTTTTACCCACCCATTTTTTCACCTATAGATTGCAAGATCTATTAAGGTAGACATTTACTGGATTTAAAACATACCTGTGATCATCTTAACACTCACTCCAAGGTCTAAAGCCCTTCTAATTGTCTCAGCACTGTCATGACGAGGAGGATCAAAAAGAGGAAGAAGGCCTACAAATTCCCAAGGAGCACCGGGACTGTCTTTGCTATTAGCAGGTACTTCCTAAGTGTAAAGTAAAAGCATTTATTGAATAAAGAAGTACACGTAATGAAAAAGACTTATTCTTTAAAAAGAGGTTATATGATACCTGGCGAGCTACTCCAAGAGAGCGAAGTCCACGTTCTGCAAATTTGTCAATAATTGAGTGTACCCGATTTTCAATCTCGGATTTGTTCTTTGCCAGATTCAAGATCTATGATATGAAAACAGTATTATAATTTGTAGTGTGGACTAGTTGGATATGATGTGATGCACAATCATTAGTTATTGTGTTTAACATGTAGATAAAAGTGGTAAGATAGGCAGGTGAAACGTGTTGGGTCACGAATGAAAACAGTAAACGATTGAAATAGGCCCTTTATTATACGAGTAGATATGGGCCAGCTACAATTTATGTGTTAATTATTTTTATAAGGAAATACTATTACAATCATAATTTATAATCAAGTGATATAGATTATATTTATATATTACGAAGATAGATAAAGTTTTTCTCCCGGTTCCCTTTTAGACGTGACCCATCTATGATAAAGCACACCCAATGCACGGTTACCTGCTCCGGTGCACCTTTGCTCACTCTATGCATCTTCCCGGCTCCATCAATGTATGTCAAAGCTGTTCTCTTATCAGTCGGATTAAAAGGAAGGAAGTGCACTTCTGTAATTCCATATCGTGCCTTACAAAAATAAACATATTATGTTTGTCATCAAAACTATATGAAAAATAGTAAGAAATTGAGTAAGTGAAATCGCTCTTCATGTTTGTTTTAAGTTTTTTCTTAATCAAATAAGTAGAGATAATACCTCTTTAGGATCAGCCAACATTGACACAATAGCAGTATCTATAGCATCTTGGTTTTCCAATCTTGAAGCTCTAGCAGCCATCAACACAACCGTGTCTTTGTCAACGCCACTGGCAAAAACCTGCAAAATTGTATCTTGGTCATGTATCGACCACAGTACTTGGTTACTCACTTCCTCTACATTAATAATCTAAATACATATCTTTTACTAAAGCGATTTAGGAAGTAAAACTACACTTTCGGAGTTTTGGCCACTCATTTACTATTTAGCTTTATATTGGGGAATTACTCATTTGACCTGCTAGAGATGGCACATATTCAGCTCAAATAAGTCATATAATAAATGATCACATAATACAACATTAAAGCCTCAAAATCCTGCGTGAAAACCATGTCATCCATTGGCAGATCCACAAATTGTAATCATGGTATGCACCATATGATCACTATAATAACGATGTTTTAGTTTTTTACACAACAGAAAAATACAATTTTTTTTACCTTGGTTTAATGTGACCTGTTTATTTAATAATATCTGGATAATCATTTATGGTTTTGTTAATTTTAAAAGGGCCCCAGTAAAAACAATTACCTCGATCAAATTTTTGTCCACCGAAAGTTTGTTGAGAGTTAATGTGCCGGTTTTATCACTACATAGCACATCCATTCCCGCCATTTCTTCGATGGCTGTCATTCTCTTTGTTATAGCACCCTGAATTGAAATTTTGATTTGTTATTACTGTGGAGAATGAACATATAAAATTAATAGTCTGAGGTTAGCAAACCTGTTGAGATAAACGGTGGGAACCAATCGCCATTGTGACTGAGAGAACTGTTGGCATTGCAATTGGGATTCCACCAATGAGTATCACAAGAAGGTTATCAATACCTTCACGATAACCCCTATGTTGATAAGCATATATTATGATTAATTCGAAGAACATGCCTATGGCAATTGAACAAATGCAGAAATTTCCAATTGCAGTCAAAACCTGTTTCCATCATTAAGATTACAATGTCATTAGCAGCAACAGAAAATTTAACATTATATCCCACTTATTTTCTATGTATGCTAGCTGAATATTTATAAACTCACTTGCTGAAAGTGGCCAACGTGTGTAGTGTTGTCCACCAGATGAGCTGCCTTTCCAAAAAAAGTATGAACCCCCGTTGCAATGACAACTGCCTCGATTTCACCTTGTTTACATGTCGAGCCTGAGTATACACCATCACCTGGACTCTTGGTTACTGGGAGAGATTCACCTGTAAGAGCCGACTGAAAACATATACCATTAATAAATGTTCCCAAGATCATATAGTTAAGTATTTACCATAGTATGAAAAACACAGATTGATGATTGATTTATATGAAAATAAATATTATTTTTGGATGCCATTATTAATGCCAAACACAACTGTGCGCAATAGTGAATAATCTATTTAACTATGTCGTTCTACTTAAATTGATGAAGGGATATATGCAAGAAATAGTGACACTTTTTACCTTTGTTACTTATTATTGCAACTTACTTTAAATAATTTTGCAACGGTGTTTGCCGTTGTAATTTTTTTTCATCGATAGCAGTATACTTTATTTTTTATTTTATTTTCTAATAAAGCATAGCACTTTGTATATATTATACTCGTTATAATTAGGAAAATATGAAAGTATATTTTGTAAGTAGTTTCTAAATTAAGGAAAATAAGGAGGATACGTTGCAATTTCTTACATAATAGTTTAAAAATAGATAAGCTTAAATTCTTACTTGATCAATCTTTAAAGGATCTCCCTGAAGCAGACGTGCATCAGCAGGAATAATGTCTCCTAGCTTAATACTGATGATGTCTCCAGGTACCAGTATAGATGCATCCTCTTCGTGCCATTTCCCATTGCGTAAAACCTAGTGAGACCAATTACATTCGCTCTTACCGATCAGATGACTTTACCAAAAATTAGTTTACTTCTATAGAAATCAAAAGAAGTATCGTTATGTGGATATGATAACTAATACTTTCATTTGGTGCTTCCTTCGTTTTCCCAGAGATTTTTAAGTTCAATCCATATATGATTTACCTAGAGATAGATCAATTCTGGGTAAACTTGACCTCTAACAGGTCAAATGGGTAACTTCAAGAAGTTGGTTAAAGTTGGAAAATGTATGGGTTTAACTAGTTTCATTGTTGTGGAATAAAAGCCTTTGTATCGTAATGCACGTATTTAATTAAAATGCCTACAACCTCCTTTAATCACCTCATTCAAATAGACATGATCACTATTCTAATGATATAGTTTTCATATTCATAGCTGAAGCATAACTTATTCTTCCAGTTGTTTGATAACTGGGCACAAAAATGTTTCGGGTCAACCAAACCCATTTTGACCCATAGTAAAGTTTACGTGTTTGACCTGAACTTTATTCAACCACTTAGCCAACCCGACTATTTCACCATCTTTTCATTATATAAGGCGCACCTTAGCTTTGGGAGCCAAGCGAGCCATGAGGGCTGAAGCTGCATTTCCTGCGTTATTCTCCTCTACAAAACTTATGGTTGAATTTATAAGCAGAAGTATCAGTATGCCACAAAAATCATGGTAGTCTGCAGGCTCGCCCTGGAAATTTGAAGTGCAAAAATTAGAGAAAATAATATTTCATATAAACATGTTCATCAATCATATAATACAATTTATAAATAAGATACTCAAATAGACTAACCCCTCCTCGTGCCATAGCGATAGCCATGATTGCTGCTGCTTCCATTACCCAGGACAAGGGATTCCACATAAAGCCCAAAAATTTGAGGATTTTACTTTCCTGTGAATTACATGATAATAATTATAGGATCAGATAGATGAAAAGCGAAAGATAAACATATGTATTTAAACACATATGCAACCATACCTTTTTCTCTTCCAATTTATTGTAGCCGAACATATTTAAACGCTTTTCAACCTCATCAGAATTAAGTCCTTCTTTTGTGCATTTTAACTTTTCGAAAACTTCTTCTAGTGGTATATTTTCCTGCATGAAGAGCTTCTTTGTCAGACAACACAGTATGTATCAGTTGATAAATTTAATCAAGGTGAAAGATGTCTAACCCTGCCACTTTATTTTTTCCAAATATGTAAAATATGGACCTTCTATGTAACAGAAAACTAATTTATTATCAATAAAAACAAGTTATGTAATTAGTTTGTAAAAATCAGTAGTTTCTTTGCTACTCTCTTCATACCAGTTTCCAAGATTATTTGATATTTAGTGATCATAAATATGATGATAAACATCAAGCATATGTATTTGCTTAACATGTCAGCTAGATTTCATAATATCTATGTTTGCTGATTTCTTGCTCATTTATAAATAAGCAATTGTACCAAATCAACAGCTTCTTTGTTAATCGCCTCAAGTGCCACTGCCTTGTCCTCATCCATCGATCCCATTTTCTGCTTCAATCACGATCCTTGACTGCGTAAGCCTCTGCCTATCAGAAATTAAACATAAAAAAACCACTTTATTGGTTGCTGCCCAAATTCTTATGCAATCAAACACCTATATCATCTACTGACATCATAGAAACTTATAAATAACTCATTCAACAAGGCAACACAGTCTTAACGACTCAACTCTTGATTAAATATAACACATTTTTCAGTGAGACAAAATATCAAACACGTGATGTGCTGTGTGCACCTGTTCTAAGTCACAGCATCAAACACAAAACCTTCAACTATGCCACTTCGACTGATCCTCCCAAACAAGCCGAGGATTTCGATGAATATATAGCAATCGAGATAAGACAGATAAAGACATTGTATCGATCACAACAATTGGAGAACACAATGAGACAGATGAGAGAGAATAGGGAAATCGGAATCCAAAGTAGAGATTTTGTTAAAATTAGGGTCTTTAACGTATATTAAAAATTATTGTTGGAATTTGGGAAGAAAATGAAAAGGAGATTTTGGAACATCCGCCAACAGCCACAAGTAAACAAACACAAAAATATTATGTATAACTGAATTTTAAAAAAATTTCTTCTTTTGGCGCCACTTTCCTAAACGCCTATTGGAGGCAACGGCATTGTATATTTGTATGGGTTATTTAATTAACTCATTGTAGTTGCTTTTTTAATAATATTGATTGAGTATACTCTTTGTTATTATTTTGCAAGGAGTCAAACAACTCTTTAGACAAATTATTTGATTTAATATTTGTATTTGTAGTGATTATAAATTTCCTTTGTAAGTCAATTAACTAAAGGTATATTTGTCGAAATTAGCTGATAGCCCGAGTAAGAAGCTTAAGTTATAGCCAGAGCGAGAAGCTTAAGTGTCTAACCCATATACAACTTTCATAACTTTAGGTAAACGGGTTATTGTGTTGGCATGTTAGTTTCAGATTAATATCGGTTTGTGTTTTCTTTTTGCGTCAAATGCGTCAAAGTTAATATGTTACCTTTGGATTGACGGGTTGACTCCTTAACCCTAAATTTGACTCGAGCCCAACCCGAAAAATTAAACAGGTTGGTGGATTCCAGGTTAATATCGGTTGGTGAGTTGGTTTCGCGTTGAACGATTCATATATCATGGGTTACTTTTGGGTTAGCGGGTTGACCCGTTAATCCAAACCTTGACCAGAGTCCGACCCAAACGAGTTGGCAGGTTTCAAATTAGCGAGTTGACGGGTTGAAATATATAATGATATGTAATAATATCGATTAGCCCAAACACCATCATTCATTGTTTTTCTCATTCCCACACATGATACCCTTAACCAAGCACCTTGTTCTGGAACCAAGCACCCTGTTCCGAAGCTTCATTTACAAGATAATAAGATATTATATTATTGTCATTCTTTAAGTGTAACGTCCAATTTTTGATACACAAATTTACATATTCAAAGCCACCGACAAGTAATTATATTGTATTGATTTTACACCATAACGCAGCCATTTAGGCTACTTTCACATAAGAGGTCAAGAAGGTATGTAATATAACATTACAACGTGGTTTCACATGAGCAATGGGTAACTTTAACAAGACATCATTATCATGATACTTTATAATCAAATTACTAACGTATCATAGTTATTAATCCCTCCGTCCCATACTAATTGTATTCCACAGTTTAAAAAAATATAATCATTATTGTTTACCTTTTATCGAATGATATGCTCCGTATATACCTATGACTGATTAATGAATGAGATCCTTTACTTTTTTATTCGAATTTTAAGTAAGGACAATATGATAATTAAATCAAATTTCTCATCCATATTTGATAATGGACGAATAATCTGACACAAGCCAAAATAAGCCCAGAAAAGAGAAGGGGAATATACAACTAAAAAGGCCATCCAAGATGGAAGCTATTAGCTAAAATTTATTGGGACTGAGGGACTATTAGCTAAAATGTATCGATATATATATATATATATATATATATATATATATATATATATATATATATATATATATTCAACCATTGTACGTATTAGAAACAAAAAAAGATTGTCTGACCCTTAAAATTGGTAACTTTTTAGAGATGTCCTGTTTAGTAAGGACAATTTGTGTACGAATAACTTACACAACCAAGTACACATAGGTTTTTCCTAATGGAGTATAATTGTTCTTCATAGGTTGTGTAGATTTGGTTATTTCTAGGCATAAATTACATTGTATGAGTTGTACATAATGCCAACTTTAATTTTATATGCCGCATCACGAGTCTTCTATAGTTTGACATTTGTTATATTAGTTTTGTCATGTGTGAATTTGCAAGTTAAACTTTTAGATAATCCCTCCGTCCCAATTTAATTGTCCCCAAACAAAAAATACGCAATTTAAGAAAACATCAACTTCTCTCTTACTTTTTGATAAGATGACAATTTTACCCTTTACTTTTTAACTGTTTTTTTTGTCTTACATATATAAATAAGGGTTTAAAAGTAGTTTATCACATCATTTTTATCTATTTATGGAAGTTGACAGTTAATTCGGGACAACCAAAAATGAAATATTGGACTATAAATTTGGGACGGAAGGAGTATTATTATTATTATTATTATTATTATTATTATTATTATTATTATTATTATTATTATTATTATTATTATTATTATTATTATTATTATTATTATTATTATTATTATTATTATTATTATTATTATTATATAAAAATATTTAGTTGAATACAATTCTATAGCTGTTCATAATTATTTTTTCATTTTATATATATATAAAAAAAGAGATTAAAGTTTGTTGTTATGTTGTTTTTGCATTTGTTTTTCAGATTAAACTCACTTCCAATATTACTTATAAATTGATAATACATATACAAGTCTAGAGCTAGTAAAATGGGCGGGTTGAGCGGATATAGGCTACGGGTCTAAACGGGTGCAGGTATAAACGGGCTCAAGTCTAAATGGGCGCGGGTCATAACGGGTTATTTAAAAATTTAATAAAAAAATGTTCTGATTCTCTAAGATATATATTTCTTCCAAAATAAGTTAACATTTTAACTATATAATATAAAAAATATAACATGATAACCATTTATTTAGACACATTGATAATTTGAATTTTACCCAATTTACTCATTATTAAAGTTTATCCCGTCCATAAGAACCCAATCTTTATTTCATCATACCCAGAATTATCCAGATATGAAGTAAATTGGCAGCATTTATCAGCATTATGTGTAAGTTATTAGCTTACTTTTATAATAAAAAAATATACATTATATATACTTGTAAATAAACAATGATGTTATATGGAGGAATATGATAAAGTTGACCTATTTAAGACGAAAATAAGAATAAAAGCATACCTTCGGTATACTTGTGAGTTGTGACTTGTCAAAATAAAGATCCTCAAGGTACGGCGCATATACTACATTTTTTAAAACAACTAGGAAGATTTTTCTATGCACGTTATTCATTTTTATTTTGATGTACACGTCATAACTGGGGTATTACATGGTCATTTCTAACCTTTTTTCTAGTCACCCCAAGATATGTAGCTAGTGAGGTTTGAATTTGAAATCGTTTGTAGGGATATTAGAAAGCCAACATCATGCCACCATTTGTTGATATATAATTAAACTTTAATTTAGATTACACATAGTTAGGTCTGTAACAAACCGAACAAACACTAACGGGGTCTGTTCGTGTTCGTTCATTAAGGTTTTGACGAACAAACGAACGAACACGAACGGATAGGCGAACGAATTTTGTTGTTCATGTTCGTTCATTAAAAAAATTTGTTTGTTCACGAACACAAACGAACATACACGAACAAACACATAATTTAATGCATTTCTTAATTAATACCTTAAATGAACCTCAACAAACATAAGCGAACACACACAAACACACACACATATATATATACACACACACACGAACGCGCACGCACACACACACGAGCGCGCACACACACACATCTACACTTATATATATTATATAACTTGAAACTTTGTGATAGATATTCAACATTACAAAACGATCACAATATGAAGAAAAATTCATTTGCTTGGCCCGATCGTTAGAAAGAGCAGCACATCTAGAACTAATGGAGGGAGAGAGTGGATGTGTTTTTGGAGTGGAGGGAAATGTGATATGAAAATATAAGGTAAAAATATCTAGATGTTTAATATTATCAAATGAAAATATCAAAATATTAATAATATTCTATATGATATTTAGCTTTAGCAAAATAACATATACAAATATGTATTAATTTAATTAAACTATTAGTTAACAAATGAACATTTAACTTAACGTTCACGAACATGTTATCGAACGTTTACGAACGTAAATGAACGAACGAGACATGTGTTCATGTTCGTTCATATAGTTAAACGAACAGAAAAATTTGTTCATATTCATTCATATAACGAAACGAACGAACATAAACGAAATTCCCGCCGAAAGGTTCTTGAATAATTCACCGAACGTTCAGTTCACTTACAGGCGTACACATAGTAATTATAAATGATTAATTTATCATGAGTCACGTTTCAGTTATCTAAACTTTTTAAATAGGACAAAAAGTTAAATTCAATACAACAAGGATGAAAATTAACAATTAGAGTGATAATTACTCATGTAATATGGACGTAGTAGATATGGTTTGGAATATAAAATGCACAAAATTTCTACATTTTAAATGATTAAATTGCACAATTCCCTCATTTTATGTTTTTCAAGCATTTATTTATATATATGTAGACAATGTAGATTATTAATTATTTTTTATTTTTAAATAAATATAAAATGAGATATTTATTTATTTATTTAATATGTATTTTAAAACATTTGTTACTCGTATAAGGGCACCTCCAATGAAAGCCTTTCCAAAAGCTTTTATGTAAAAAAGTTTTTTGAATAGTTTTTTATCATTGGAGTGCAAAGCTTTTCTTTCTCTAGCTTGTGAAATATCAAGTCTTTTGTAGAATTTAAAAAGAAAAGCTTTAGAAAAGATTTTAACATTGGAGAGAAAGCTTTTTGAAAAAAAGATATTATGAAAGCTTTTTATATAATTTATGAACTAGCATTTAAAAAAGTTTGTAAAGGTTTTCCTTGTTATGGATACTCCAAGTGAGCCCCATGTACATGAAACGTCAAACGTGTAAGAGTTGGACTAAGCCCATACTTTAACGGCCCAGATTGTAAGCTACATTCTGAAATGAGAGTATTATACTCTTATTAATTATATGCACTGGGGTGTTTTGTTTAAAGAACAAGTCGCTTATGTATTCCGGTTTTTGATACCTAACACAATCAACAAATTATTCGTATTCTGATGTAGATTACACTCAAACGAACTTAACGAACACGAATTAAACTTGTAGATTCAAAAAATACCCAAGAATAATCATAAATATTAATTAAAAAAAACGTCTTTAGGAAAATTTCAACTCAATTGTCCATCACTGTTTGAGAATTTTTTTTTGTTTTCATCAAAGCAAAACTGAATTGTTCTTACACTTTGAAACCCGTAAAAAAGAGATGCAGAAATTGAAATGAGCCGGAAAAACATAATGCGCCAAACAGAAAGTTGAAAATAAAAGCTTAAAATAAACATAAAAACATAAAATAGCCCATAACTTATTCTAGTATCCATTTTTTGGGCCTCGAAGTTGGCGGTTTATCAAGATGTCGGCCTCGTCCCAATCTTTGAAATCAACAGCTCATGAGACTGAAACGAAACCTCATAGCCTAAGTTACAGCCTTTTTCGTAAAGTCACATGATCTTGAGCCTTCAAAAACAAACGAACCCGATCTCCACGCTTGAGCCATTTTTTGATAAGGGCATACGGCCAAATAAGTTAATAACACCAAATCATCGATTGTAAAAACAAATATTTTTGTTGTAAATAAAAATTGTACTCCGTATCAAATAGCTAAAAGAATTAAGATCATTAAAACCAAAAGTCAAGTGTTACAACTAACAAAGTCAATGATTTAAGGTAAGTAAATCAAATAATCAAGAGATAATCAATCACTAATCCACTATCCATGCATGTTGTTCATGTACATTTTTGCAGGAGCGGCTCAAGGATTTACGAGGCCTAAAATGAGTACAAATTCCGAGACCTTATCGATTTGATATATTTAATCATTTTTCAATCATTTTTATGCTAATTCGATAAAATGCGTATGAAGAATGTATTTTTCTAAAAAAAGCGCAATTAATCCATTTCGTTGTGATATAGTACATCGACTTTAATAACGATTTAGTAAAATTTGATAAATAAAAATCTACCAAATCAAGGAGTTTTTTAAAGAATGTCATCCTCAATCTTTACTTATATAATACAATGTTTTAAAAATAGATCGAGTTATCCACTAATTATAGACTTCCAGTCTATATTTTTTCTTTTGAACATAACACTACTTTAGCACTTTTTATCTCATATATAATTTATAAATACTTTACAAATTTCTTTTTATTGGTATCGTATATCTCGAGTTTTCTTCTTCAATAACATTAGATGTTATTATTGTTAGAATATAACAAATAACTATAACAAATTGTCATACAATTGCGGAAGCGAATAAACACGTATTTATAATTAGTTAAGATAGAAAATATGTACCTTTTAGCTAGCTCCAAATAATCGTTTAGTAAAACGAATAGGTTTCACAAATGGTAAAACCCTCTAGGGTTGCACGCACACCACCTTCACAACACGATAACAATGCTAGTCGAACTACACACGTACTAAACTTTAAAACCTCTATTTTGTTTTTGTCTTCTTGTTTGATTGTAAAAAAAACAAAACAACAAAAACAATAAAACCCCTTTGGGTTGTTAGTCGACGGCTAACACAAAAAAGGAGAGGAGATTAATTATTTAGGGTATTATATTAGGATCCTAATAACCCTAACTTAGCCTTGTATTTATAGGCTTTAATTAGGTTTTTGAGTGATATATGGATACCTAAAAATCAGCCCATATAAACTCAATTCAAACCCAATACAAGTTTGTCCACTTAACATTTAAGTCCCTCAAATTTAGTTTATATTAAATGTGTATAATAATTAATACATTATTAATTATTAATCGTGTCTAAATGATTAAGTGTGTGCCCCCCATAGGCTCATTAATTTCCGGACATGCTTAAGTCGTGTACATATATACCAATAATTATCAATGCTTATTTTATGTGACATTTACGATCATATGTTAAGTAAAACATTAGATGCATATAATGCATTCTACAATTCAAAATAACCTATCAAATTAACCATCAGTCACGTGAAATGATTGAGCTGGGTATTTGAACAACATGATAATATATAATTGATAAAATACTAATTTGGGATATGAATTATGAGAAAATATAACTTATGACACGAAACCTTTCTATCTCATAGCTAACCGTCAAAAGATGGGCATTGTAGCTTTTTCACATAAAATAGGTCTAATACCTATGAAATGTTGAAGATCTTAATCATTATCCTATACATATTCATAATACATGACATCGAAATTTTTGGACCTTACAAAATCGGGGGCCTAAAGCCCTAGCTTCACTGGCTTTACCCTTGATCCACCCTGACTTCCATACCAGTATTATACGTCCCTAACCAAACTCTCGCGCCATTCACTTTGGTTCTCTCATCTCGGCCGCATACTTTCCCCACGGCCTACGTCTCACTCCTCTATAATGTAGCTTCACTTCCTCGACGGAATTTTTTTCTCCAAATATGATTTTCCTGATTCCAGGATGGCGAAATTAGTCTAGAATTTGGATAGCGTTTCTTCTTCTGATCGAGTCGAGATAATCTGAAACTGATAAGTCCGATTCAGAAAGCGATGTTTGAGAAGTCAATACATGAGAACTATTATCGGGTGTTTCGTATACGTCTTGAAGATGTTGTCTAATGAAATGTAGAGCTGAAACCTCGTCAAATGTTGCCATGACTAGCTAGCTGTTAATATAAATCAATAACTGTCAATTCGAATAAGAAAGAATTATTAAAGGATATATGAGTAGTTGAGTGGAAAAAAAGAGTGTGAATTATTAAGGGTTTACATATATATAGTAGATGGATAGAGATGGAGATTGTGTTGTTTTATGAAGACAAACAAGTGACCTTCATTGGTGGGTTCTTGAACCACAAAAGGAAAGTGGGATGTGGTGTGAACGCCAATAAAATACTCCATTAATAATTAATCATCCATCCTTGGACTGATTATTTTAGTAACGGTCAATATTATCACTATAAAATACTAGTATATTGTTAATCGTTTATATATTCTGGTTCACATTTGCATGTTCAGAAGTGTCATACTATACGAATAGATCAAAGTAACATTAATATTCGTTGATATTGAAAATATTGTCTAAAAGGTAAGACGGCTAAAGAGAATGCATGTATCGGGATGGGTTTATAGTTTCGTTATCTACCATTTCGTATAATTTATACTTTTTACTATTGTATGAGTCGAATATTCAAAACTTCTATTTATATATTGAATTTGTAAATATCATTACGTTTTCCTTTTTTGGCATTGACAAAAAACGAAAACTTTACAATTTTAGCCTTACCCAAAAATGAAATTTTACATACAACAGACAATATTTAGAGGTACAATGCATACAATAGAAGTTTTCAAAGTTCAAGTTCTACAATAGTAAAGTGTGTAAAGGTTAATACATAACGAAATACTCCGTAATTAACCCTATCAAGATATGCTTAGGGTGTGTTGGGTTGATGAAAATGAAAATCAAGGATATTTGTTAAATGGAATCAATATCCACTTGTCATTTCAAGTTTCAAATCAAATTTATTTATTTTGATATAATATTATATCACAGTCATCTAATTTTCTTTAGTTTACGACCTTTCTCCGACTAATTTATGAGTTGAGTTCACCAATTACCACCACACGAATTCGAGCCCTGTAAAGTTACCCCAGAAGGAAATTTACATGATCAATTTTTATGCAGTAGCAAAAGTTTGAACCTCCGATTATTTGATTCTACGTGATTAAGCTGTTGTACAAATACTTTCATATAAATGTTATACAAGATAAGACAAAAACTGCCAAGGGGCTAGACTATAAGGGAAGCAAGAATGATGATGGTTATGGCAGAGGCTAAAACCATGACTTTCGTACTCAAAACCAACCAATGGAAGAGTGGAAATTTAATTAAGTAATTCATTCAATCAAACACTAAAGAGATGATCATGATCATTGACTATCCAAATGTTTATATACATATTAGTCGATCCACCAAATACAATCAAACAAAATTTCTCGTTTTCGTTAATCTCAGTTAACAATTAACTGAGATAACGGTGACAGCAGAGGTACGTTAAACAAGCCACACCAATCCTCATCCCAAACCCCTGTCCAAGTCGACGGAGTTAACGCCACATTAACCGTCTCCGTTACCTTCTCCTTCTTTACCACCACACACATCTCGTTCTCGTCATCCCTGCTTCTTTTCTTACGCCCACCATCAACAATTGTTGTTGTCGTTTCACTTTTAATCGAATTTACATCAATCTCGAGTGGGAAATTGAGAATGGCTTTACTACCACGCATTTCATACGCAGCTTTATCGTACGCTCTTGCAGCTTCAATACCAGTACTATACGTCCCTAACCAAACTCTCGCACCATTACGCTTTGGATCTCTAATCTCGGCCGCATACTTTCCCCACGGCCTACGTCTTACTCCTCTATAATGCACCTTTATATCCTCAACACACGGTTTACTAGCGCTGCTATCATCATGAGAATCTAGTACCGCTGTGACATTATGTGATACAGTTTCTTCTCCCGAGTCGAGATAATCAGAAACTGATAGATCCGATTCAGAAAGCGATGTTTGAGAAGTCAAGAGATGAGAATTATTATCGGGTGTTTCGTATTCGTCTAGAAGATGTTGTCTAATGAAATCAAGAGCTGAAACTTCATCAAATGTTGCCATTTTTGCTAATGTAAGTCAATTTAAACTAGAAAGAGAGATGGAATTGGAATGACAAAATGTTGAATTGGTTATGGATTTGGAAGATGGGAGTAGAATAAAGAGTGAAGGGTTTATATATAATACAAAGAATGCGAGCTTCCTGAGTTGGTTCATGGAGCCCAAAAGGAAGGTGTGGTATGGACGTGGACATGATAAATATAAGGGACCCTTAAATAAATTATTATTTGATTTTTTCTTTTAATATGTTATCTTGCTTTCTAGCTCATACAAGTTAAATAATGTCATAAAAATAATTAAAATATTCTATTATTTATGAGTAATATAATATATGGTTGATGAAAGACGACAAATGATGGCTAATACATGTTGATGTATAAATAAAAATGATTGTAGTTGTTGAAAACCGTTAGAAAAATAATTTCAAGAAATAATGAAAAAGACTTGTTAAGAGAAGGCTTGAAATTAAGCTCTGACACCATTTAGTAAATATGGTAGGCAATACTTAAACGACTATATTTACCAACTAATTTTTATTTATTCATCATTCTAAAATACGCACGAGTTGAAACAAATTAATTAACATATCATTATTCGTTTATTTGGTACTCCAATATAGTTGATAACATATGACAAAAGACGGCTAATATAGAGGTTCATGTACATGATCAACATAAGACTTATCTAAGCTACAGTTAATAGTTAATATAAAATCCAAATGGTAACTTCACTTATCATGATTAACTTTATTTAATCTAAAATAAGATAAGATGAGATGCAATAAACATAAAGATTAAAGTAATCAGATAGAACTAAAGACGGTTAACTATTATAGCAGACAGTTTAGGTAAATAATAAGAGATTTTGTAAACATTACAACTTATTTACACCTTCAAATATTGAAGAACAATGAGCAAGAATGTCTTTACTAAGTCATCCGTCTCAGTTTTACCTGGGTTATGATATGGGCAACCAACGATTTTACGTACTTCCAATAATCAATCGCGGTATTGATTGCACTTAAACAACATAACCTTGTTAGAGATTCAGATCAGTTATAAAACATCCAACAAAATGACCATTTAAAACTTTGTTCGGTACCTAAAGTTATATGCTGTTAGCTGCATGTATTATCTTCACTTAGTTTACTCTCAATATCCATAATAATATGTGCATTCAAAACCATAAACAAGCGTTGTGCCACATACCATAGTGATGTAAACTGCAAAAATAACAACTACATGTTTGAAAACATCCTACGGTCAACTATACACATCTACACAAGGATCAACTAACATCCCTAATACCAGATTCAAACTACAGAGTATCGGTCATAAGAGGACAACATTAAACAAAGTAGAAAATACAATCTGCTTCTAGTGGATCATCAGTAGTTCAAAATCAAAATCTCATTTGGCAAGATTTTGCTTATACTGCAGCCAAGCTAGCCTACCTGCGTCATCAGGCAGATTCAAAAACAATTCTCGTTTGACAGCATCTTCAAAAAAACTAACTGCAAAGCACCACAAGTCACTACCTGCTGTCATTAATCCTTCATCTACCATGCGGTTAAGAACACTTATAGCTGATTTAATACTACAATTACCAACTTGATTAATACTTGAAGTGTCTGACTCTATTATTTCTGAAGCACGTGGTTGATTAGCGTTTTGTTGAGTCATTAAATCCCTACACATTACAGCTTCTGTTGATTCTCTCCTTTTACTTTTCTTCGTCTTAAGAGGTTTAGGGTTAGTAATCATTTTGGCTATCTTAAGAGATCGTTTAACTCCCGCACTTTGGGTTGGTGCTGATATATCTTCTTTTCTCTCCTCATTTATAAAAGTTGAAAAGATGGTGTTTTCTTGAGTCATTTCCACAGGAGCAGAGTTTTGAGTATATGGCGCATAACCATCTACAATATCATCATTCCCTGCATCCTCATCCTCAAGATTCACATGTAGCACTTCAATCGATGTCTTTAAATCTATAGGAGTTGCCGCACAATCTACCCCAATGGCAGCTACATTGCCAAATAAATGGTTCCATGCTTCTTGTAGTTCCATAGAAGGTTGTTTTTTTCGAAATCTTTTAAAATTGGGGTTCTCCTATATAATATAACAATGAATCATTACATGTTAATGTGATAAAGAAATAACTTATATTGATTAGACAACGAGAGAGTTATTCAATATTACCATAATCTTTTTTTCCCACCAATCATCTGAACAATCAAGTTTCCATGTACTTTCATTCCAACCTAGACCAGGTTCCCAATTCTTCAATGATGTCCAAACATTGTAGTCTCTTCTCATTGAATCATACTTGTTTTTTAAAGCATTTTCACTACTCAATTTGCAGTGAGCAATTTCTTCAAACTCTGATTGAAGATCAGTCCATTTAAATGGAGAATTTCGGCCATTCATCATAATGTATTTTTCTAAGATATCACACAAAGCCAAAACAAACTGATCCGTCCAACTAAATGTCTCTTTAGGGGCATTATCATTACTCGATTCCATCTAGCAACGTGAATACACAAACGATTAAGCATAATCACCATAACATAAGCAAAAGGGTGAATCACTATATATGTATCTACAACCAGCTTAGCAACCCCCAAAACGCTCATGGTGATTAATTAGAGGGAACATGACTGAAAAGGCTAAATAGACTGGGTAACATATAAAATGGGTAGGTAATGGCAGTTAATCGTCTCATCCTAATTCACACGTATGCTAATGGAATGAATAACATATTAAGAAGTAATAAAACACATCTAAGTGATTATGTAACCATTCACTTAATACCAAGAAAGAATGATTGTGATACTTGCATATGAGAGAGAGAGAAAAAAACACAGTGGAAGTAACCATTATGTTCATTGTGATACTTGTGTGTGAGAAATGTAAAAAAAGTGATAATGTAACCATTCACTTAATACCTAATTATGACCTAACAGTATGTTCATTGTAAACATGGATATGAGAAAGTAAATACTTTCTATAATATTTTCGAACATGTTAAGTCTACTACTTGCAACATATATAAAGGCATAGAGCCACTAAAACATAATGTAATTAAGGATTAGAGTTGATATGTTGTCAGGTTTAATTCTTAATACTTGGCTTACAAATACCATGGGGTTGGAAATCTACAACATATAGTCAATACTTTAGGTAAACAAATAACAAATGGTAATTCAATACGCACAAAGTGATACAAAGAGACATAAATCACTTACGAGAGGTGACACATGAAGAGGAGAGTGCAATTGCCGGGGGTTGGAATCACCAAAACCGAGCGCCAAGGGAGGGCAGAACCTAGATTGCCAACAATAAGAAGGAAACAAAACATCAACCACATTTACAATACACCAAGAAAAGAGATCACGATTGTTAACATGCTAAATAAAAAGAAGCAATAGCTTCAGCTTTAAGTAGCTTATTTAACATTTCCTTGAATAAATATTTTACAACCATCGTCCAAACAAAGCTTCTATTCTAATTTCTTAAAAAACATGAGCTTAAACGTCCCAAAATTGAAACTTTCTACATAAACACCTACTCTTACAGTCTTACCCTGAACCATCATCCAACTTAACCGCATCAACCGCGCAACACTCGTCTCCATCGTTCTTTCTATCTTCACCACTTACCGCCGCAACCGCCATCTCATTTCCGTCTCGATCCCTTTCCTGCACACCGTCTCCTTCCACACCACATATCGCCAATGTCACCGTCTCATTTAAACCATTTTCACCCCTCACCTTATCTCTCTTCCTCTTGCGACCGCCACTATTTTCAGTCTTAGTCCCTAGGTTCAATTCATGCGTCAAATTCCCAATCTCAAGAGGGAAATTAAGACTAGCTTTACGTCCACGTATCTCAAAAGCAGCTTTATCATAAGCTTTGGCAGCATCAATTGCAGAATCAAAAGTACCCAACCAAACCCTAGCTCCAACTTTCGGATCTCGGATCTCTGCGGCGTATTTTCCCCATGGTCTTTGCCGTACACCTCTGTAACGGACCCTATCTTCTGAATTAGGTTTTATAGGTGTACTTTCCATTGATTCTGGCACTGTAGAATGGAATTGGGATTCAGATCTGCGAATTCAGGTGTTGAAGTCAAATTAAGGGTTATTAGGGTCTTGGAATTCAAAATTGGAAGAATGAAAAAAGTCAAAGAAAGGGGGCTTTAATTTGGGGGGAAAGTAGAATAAAAGAATTTATTAAATGACCTGTTGCAAAGTCAGAATAGGCGGTCGCGGACTCGAGCCATTTGAGTAAATTCAAATATGGTCCCTCAGATTCATACGGATTTACAAAATCGTTCTTAAACTTTTTTTTTTTGTTACTGTTTCAGCCCAGCAATTATACCTTTTTCCAGGTCTTTTTTCGTTGTTCAAAATATCATTTTTTGGTTCCTCCAGAAACGCTCATTCTCGATCATTATTTTTCAAAAGTGGATCTCTACCAAGCAGAAATTACACTTGTTAATTTTTAACCTTGAGCTTGTGTTCGATTGACTTTGGTAAAATTTTCAAATTGTTTGTTCAGTTTGTTAAAATCTTCTTTTTCGGGAAACTCCATGAGAACTATAGATAAAAATGAACGTCTAGTTTGTAGAATTTTTTGATAGAATTGAAATTTTGGAAAGAATTTAGAATCCAAATGAATTCGAATTTGTAACCGGAGGGGGGAGTTGTACTTCATTCTAAATTAACGGTGATCGGAGATGGAGGATGTGTCAGAGATGGAGGGTTGGCCGGAGATGTAAGGTTGGTCGAAGATGGCAATGAGAGAGGTGAACATTCCCTTGAATTATTTAGTTTTCCTCTCATTTTAACATGGAATGTTAAATTCATTTGGATAAAGGAATTGGGAGAAATTCCGAAAATTCCAATTCCCTCCGAGTATTAACCAAACAAGCTTAGGAATTGAATTCTACATTCTAATTCATTTAAATTCCAAGCAATTTTGCGAACCAAACGCAGTATAAATGTGTAATTGGAAGTATTGGGTTGAATTAATGTGTTTTAAGTGTTTGATAAATAAATATATTTGTATGTAAAAATGATTGGTAAAATTTAAAAGTTTGTATTTTCTTCAACAAAATACTGGCCATTAAAAAAAGAAAAGAAAAAAATATCTTGTTGTTAACCTAAATTTCTCAATTTCTTTTACCTTAGACCGACCGAGATGGGACCGTTATGGGTTGCCTTGGAATTATCGTTATCTATATCACATACTCCCTCCGTCCCAAAATTATTGTTCACTAACAAAAAGCACATAGTTTAATAAAAGCGGAACCACAACAGTTTTCAACCGCTCAAATAAAATCTGCACCCACTAAATTCTCTTCTTATTGGTTGAAATTGGAAGTGGACAATTATTTTGCGACGTCCGAAAAATGAAAGATGGACTATAATTTTGAGACGGAGGTAGTATTATCTTAGGTAACGTTTAGCAAATTTTAAGAACAAATTGTAAGATTGATTTTGAATATCCATGTTTTTAGAAATTTGAT
This sequence comes from Pseudognaphalium luteoalbum, assembly GCA_963422505.1. NCBI lineage: Eukaryota > Viridiplantae > Streptophyta > Magnoliopsida > Asterales > Asteraceae > Pseudognaphalium > Pseudognaphalium luteoalbum. Next base: position 11,666,774 of record OY730192.1, on the reverse strand, counting down.
ATTATAACTATTTTACTAAATAGCAATTAGCACTATCTCTATCACTAAAAATAATTTCTCCTAACACTTCAATGCTCAAATTTTATCGACAGCTAATATACCGGAAAATAAGAAAAATGATATAACACTACTACGATTCATTATTATTTATAGATTTTGTTTTACACCGTATTGGGTAGGTATATACTAGTCTAATTATATTTTAAACTTTCTAAAATAACTATCTACTTTTAACAATTATATACTGTCTTATTTCAATTTACAGTCTTCTTTTTAAATCATCATATTTATGTACTTAAATAAACACAAGTAAAACTTATGATGTAATATATATATATATATATATATATATATATATATATATATATATAAATATATTGGCATGATCCAGAGGGAAGCGTATTTTTTGAGGGAAGGGGGAAGCGTTAGTATGCATCAGAAAGCATATTACCTTCACCCATACAAATCTCGAAAAAAACAAACTGAAATTTAGTAAATGTTAATCAGAATCGATGCTATGAATGTTAAGCTTCCTTGATAAATTATTCTTCAAGTTATAGCATCGATTTATGAATATTAGATCCAAATCCGTTAATATGCATCGCGGTGCATATTAGTTAATATGCATTGTGATGCATATTAACACTCAAAATATTTTTCAAATAATGTGAAGTTTTTAATATGCATCGCGATGCATATTAGTTAATATGCATCACACTGCATTTTAACAGTTTAGTAAATAAATATTCATCAATTAATGTTATGACTTAAAAATGAAATTCATTTGTTAAAATATTTTTTATAGCATCAGTTTTGATTACTATTTACCGATAAAAATATTTTTTTGTTAACATTTTGATTGATAATTGTAATATGCTTCTTGATGCATACTAAGGCTTCCCCCCTTCCTCCCAAAAAGGCACTTCCCTCTCGATCACTACCCTATATATATATATATATATATATAACCTGGTTCTATCTTGTTTCTACAATTTCTCTAATTCAAAAAATATTAAAGTATCTAAGTTTATTTTGAGCTTCTTAAAAATAATCAGTCACTCTCTTCTTGTAACTTTGTCATGGCACTTCTCATGGTTGGTAACATTTCGCTTAAATAATTGGAGTAAATTTTATAAATGATCCATGTAGTTTATACCGATTTACGAAACCCGTCCCTATACTTTTTTAGGTTTTAGGTGGATGAGGGATCGTTTACGAGCAAAAGTCAAAGTTTTTGGACCGAAAACCTGGAAAAAAAAATATAGGGACGCGTTTCGTGAATCGGTATAAATCACAAAGACCATATATGGAATTTACTCAAATAATTGCCTACTATTTTCCACACAAAACAACTAATTATCGACTGCTCATTACGATCTAATCTAGTCTAATAATGAATGAACGTGAATCTTATTAAAGAGAAAACTTGAGTAGCTTTTCAATATAGATTCATGAATTGAACACAATCAAGTCACATTAAAAGTCACGAAATTAAGCTGTTGTTCTTGGCTTCTTCTACCGTAGTTGTAGGCATATAGTTGATTCGATCCAGCTAGTGTCTCGATTAGTTTTGGAATGAACATGATTATCGTACATATTATTTGATCCCAAATCACCATTAACTGAGCTAGATTGAGTAAATGAATGCATTATTTATGAATAAAGAGATTTTAATGTAATCATTGTACGTGTTTTTTTTGGAAGACAAAATATATTAAAAGAGACAAGTAGCAAGATACTAGATGCTAATATGTACAAGTGTACATACACCAAATAAGATCATCCTTACTGCTAATACAACCAAAATATCATATAGTTTATTTTTGATCGTTGTACGTGTTGATCATATAGTTTATTCAATCTATTAAAACTGGAAGGTGTGTGAAAAGAAATAAAATATCACTGCTAGTTGTTATTTCATTTCATTTAAATTAATTTAATGTAAGATGTATAGAGTTGTATTAATTTAATAGATAGATAGATAGATAGAAGATATGATTCTCAATCATTATATTATTCAAATTTAATTAATATAGGGTAAACTGTAAATTTTATCCTTATACTTTTGCCGTTTTACCAATTTTATCCTTTTACTTTTTTTTCTCGCATTCTTTATCCTTGTGGTTTTCATTTTTGCAATGTTTGTCCTTCCATCCACTTTTTGTTAGTTTTCTTTGTTAAATAATACAAAATGATCAAAGTACCCCTTGTCTTCTTCCTAAACATAGAACACTGAACTTTTTCCCTAAAATCCTAAACCTAACCCAATTTCTTTCCCCCTCTATCTCTTGACTTTCACTTCGACAAAATCACAAACACGAATGAGAACCTGATCAAATACCAACAAAATTGAAATCTAAATTATAAATAACACAAACAATACTATTTTACAAAATCATAGTTTGACCAAAATTTCAAAGCCACAATCAATCTCAACCCTTATCATGGCATCATCATCAATGCACCGTCCCCATAAATTCTGACAACCCCATCACCATCCCCCATCGCCGCCTTACACACCACCGCTACCTTTACCACCGTACGAAACCACCACAAGCAGCAAAACGTAGCCGACTGTCACACACCGAAGCCACCGTCAAAGCCACACTTCAAAGCAATCCAATCGCCGCCCACCACCTCCCTTTAGTCCAGGTCGTAGCGACGCATTTGTCCGGCCAAAACAAATTGCGTTTTTCCGACGTAAACAGATGTTTTTCCGACCAAACCAACACGAAACGCGAATTACGGTCGAAGCCATCCATGTATGTATGTACGAAATAGAATTAACCCAAATCTATTGAATGTTTTTATCTATTCCATATCTAATGTTAGATCTGTTAAAAAATTTATAATCTTGTTTTTGTTTTTTTTTTGTACAGGTCTTGTTTTGTTTTTTGTTGTTGTTGATGCAAAAATAGTTTGTTATATTGATATTAATTGTGTTAGATGAGATACTTTGATGTTACCAATATAATCGATGATATTAACTGATCAGGAAGTTGTAGGTTTGAATTGGGGAAGAAGGTGAATGGTATTTTAGTGATTTTACATGACTTAATAAAAAAAGTTAACTGAAAACTAACGGAAGGACAAAAGCAATGAAAATTAAGACCACGAAGATAAAAAATGCAAGAAAAATAGTAAAAGTATAAAATCAGCAAAATCACAAAATCACAGGGAAAAAAATTACAGTTTACCCATTAATATATATGCCTTGTTTAGTAACAAGTTGATAGAAGAATATTGAAAGACGGCTTGTTGATATGTTCATGCATGTACACAGACCTACACAATTTAAACACTACTTCAAAACTAACGTCTTTCAAATCTATGTAGATTAACGATGTTTTATTTTGTCATTGGGTCACACATTATATTATATTACTATTAATAATAATAATAACAAAAGATACAAAAATGACTTTGAATTGATGAAGACCACAAATTAATACTCCGTATTATATTAATGTTTTGAACTTTTGATTTTCTTTCAAAAATTTGAGACCAAACAATACATTTTTAATTAAATTATTAAGATAGCTAATTAATTATGTTAGCCAAATTTAATAGATATTAATACATCCCGGTCAAGATCTATATATTCTTAGATTATTATATATATTAATTAAATATATTTATTTATTTGTGTTATTTTTGTATATGTTGTTTATGTATAAAATTTATCATATACAACTATTAGTAATCTTAAGAGAAAACTAAAAAATCATATATAACGTACTATATATGAAGTCCTCTTAATTAATACATGCCAAGCATTACCATTTATCAAAATCCCTTAAGGGTTAATATATTGAAATTGATTTAGTTAAAAATGACACACTATTTTCAAAAAAAAAACAATGACACACCGCTTAATAAAGCTTTGCAAAATTTTATATTATTTCAATATGTTTGATACGGAGTATTTAATATTACTACCACTGCAACAAAAAATTGTCAATACTTCGTTTCTTCACATTTTTATAAAGTGTTAATTTATTTGCTAAGTTATTTACACTTATAAGTGTGTACAAAATATTTACGTCTTTAAAGTGTGAAGAAATTGTACTATTAATAATATAGAGTATATTACAATGTTGACGCTTACAAACGTTAAAAAATTCAAAATTGCAACACTTTAAAATGTGAAGATCATGTCTTAATACCCAATTTCTTCAAGCTTAAGAAGCGTGAACAAAATGAGTGTTACGAAATCATCTTCACCCTTTTAAGTGTGGAATTTGTTCAATTTCTTTACGTTTATAAGTGTGAACATTGTGATAAATATTGTTATTAGTTCAAATTCTTCACACTTATAAGCGTGAACATTTTGTACACACTTATAAGTGTGAATAACTTAGCAAATAAGCTAACACCCTATAAAAGTGTGGGAAAAAAATGTAAAGAATTAACACTTTTGTTGTATCGTACCTTTTACACAATATTTTATATTTATATAATTAGGGTTATTGTGACAACATGTGACGAACTTTCACTTTATCATTCATGATAACAAATAACTAACCAGCCATAACATTTCAAAAATAAGCCAAATAATGAATCAATCAAGTGATGATTAATGTGGGTAATCTACATACATATCTTATAAATCTTATATCACCATTAAGTGAGATAACGGCGACAATGGAGGGGCGTCAAACTTACATCCGTCCTCATCCCAAAACGACGTCCAACTTGATGCCGTCGTCAATGGCAAACAATCCCTCTCCTTCTTTACCACTACAAACATCTCATTCTCGTCATCTCTACTTCTTTTCCTACTTCCATTAGTTACATTTGTTGTCGTCTTTTCACTTTTAATCGACTTTACATCAATCTCGAGTGGGAAATTAAGAATGGCTTTACTACCACGCATTTCATACGCAGCTCTATCGTACGCTCTTGCAGCTTCAATACCAGTACTATACGTCCCTAACCAAACTCTTGCACCTTTACGCTTTGGGTCTCGAATTTCGGCCGCATACTTTCCCCACGGCCTACGCCTTACTCCCCTATAATGTACCTTCACTTCCTCAGCACTAACTATTTTATTTACATCCGATTCTTCAATCGTGAAGTTACTTATGGAACTATGAGACACGGTTTCTTCTTCAGACTCGAGATAATCAGAAACTGATAGATCCGACTCAGAAATCGATGTTTGAGTATTCAAGACATGAGAATAATTATCAGGTGTTTCGTATTCGTCTAGAAGGTGTTGTCTGATGAAATCTAGAGCTGCGACTTCATCGAATGTTGCCATTTTTATTTGCTAATGCAAGAACGTGAAGAAATATTGGAAAGGTTTAGAGGAAAATATATGGGTTAATTAGCTAGCTTGAAAGATGAGAGTGAGTGAAAGAATTTTATTAATATATATAGAAATTTCATGTTTATTTGTGGACAAAAAAAACCAGTTTCTCGGTGGTTTCGTGAAGGTGGTGATGAGAATAATAATATAACCGTTTATTACCAACTGGATGAGGCTACGACAATTAATTCGATCTTGTTTATTATTAATTTTTCATTTAAACATGTGTGTTATGTATATTAAATCATCTAAACTATAACTATAACAACTATTTTAATTTTGATAGTTGGTATTAAATGTTCCAGAAGTCGGCTCGATAGGTTAAGTTCAATTAATTTGAAGATGTTGGTCAGCGGATCTATCTGGAATTGAAGTCAACTATGTACGTGCAATTAGCATGACTTGGACTAAATTATGTGCAAAAAAAAATGGCTTGGGATTAGGGTGAAAAATCTCAAACTGTTAGACTTTTACTATCTACCGTTCAAATTCACTACCTCGTAAATATACTTCATCATAACATGAACGCATTTTACCCTTAAATTTTTGACTACATCGTGTTCTGCTGAACTAGACCCAAAGATAAAGGATTTACTTGTATATATCGAAATTGGAATTATGTAGCAAACATATGCATTTACCCTAATGATCAATACTTGATTGATTGATTGATTATGTAACTTATGTTTTTATAGTTTGGGCACTCGGGTTCTAATTATACCGTCATATAGTTGATTGAAAGCAAATAATGAAATTGCTTGCAATTTGCAGTCTACCAACGGGCTAGAAGATGGGCCGGTAAGAAGAATGTACAGTACGAACAATGAAGACTGATGGCCCATTCTTCTTGAATGCTGATAGCCTGAAACTACATCTACAAGTCTATACAACACATTAAACAGTTTTTAAAATTTTGCCTTAAATTTAAACACGGGAAAATGGGAAAATCTCAAAATTTCCCTTTATATTGAAATCATAAAAGTTGTCACCAATCTAAGTTTTTTTAGAATTATAGAATCTGAAAACGGTGAATTGTAGAATGTGCACAATAAGTCAACTAACAACTGAGGGTATGGAAAGTTGGAAACTATTATGCTTTGAAGTCTACCAACGGGCCTTTGGGTTGGCTAACAACTATTAAACGTTGGGCTTTTATCAAAGTTGGGCTTCATATCTCACTTAGATTCAAGATCCAACACATGGACTTTTATTAGAGTTGGGCTTAATATCTAAAACTCGAGATGGTCCATCTAAATTACTGTACTACATAGAGGTGCACATTAAAACCGGTTTTTAAAACCCGATCCGTTTATAACCCGAAACCGACCCGGTTAAAACTGGTTTTGACCAAAACCGGTTCGGGTTTTCTGGAACCCGATGGGTTCAAACCGGTTTGGACTTTAGGGTTTAGAAACCGGGTTAGGTTGAAAAAACCGATCAAAAACGCGGTCAAAACCCGGTCAAAAACCTGAAACCGGTCAAAACCCGGTCAAAAAACCGATCAAACCCGGTTCGGGTTGGTCAAAAACCGGTTTTAACTTTTTTGACTAAAAAATGGTTCGGTTTCGGGTTCGGGTCGGGTTGACCCGAACCAGTTTTTGTGCACGCCTAGTACTACACTACTACATAATTTCTCTAATTCTACAAAACTATTAATTTCCTGATTATACATATAAAAAAAATGGGGAGTTTTTGAATAAGCAAAGTAAGAGCTATAATATGAGAAATTCCATTTTAATATAATAATCTTATATTAATTAAAAACTACTCCATATGATTATTTGGATTATTATAAAAAAAAAAAATTACTATTAGCCTAATGGTATCATGGTAGCGGGTAGCCCTTCAAATTTGAGGTTGAAGGTGCAAGTCCTAGAACATGACAAAATGCAAATATTTGTGGGTTTATTTTATATAAACTCAAAGGCATGAGTGCCGACGACTGCCAATGAACGGCTTAGCTGTTAAGGTATTCTTGTGGTAGTAATAGAATACTTGTCTTTCAAAATAAAATGAAAACTTAGATTTCCTTAGTGACAAGTGTTACAACACAACCACTCTCGTCTTTTTTGAGAGTTATTTCACGTTGTGCAAATTACATAAAAAGTCAGTGACAAGTTTCGTTAGAGTAAAACGCTGATTTTATGGTGCAACTTTTATGATTTTTCAAGTTACCATTTGCGAGATATTTACGTTTAAATAAAACGCGAGAGAAAATAAGTTTCATGACACGTGACACATTCCGGCTGATCCTTCCGTTCTTACCCAAAATTGTTTTACTAATCTAAACCTTACTTTCACACACGTACATAATAATATACTAAAGAGATGTCGGATTTATTTATAGTATATTAGCCAGAGACGTAGATTATGGATATACAACAAATCTTTATTAATGGAATTCTTCTAATTAAGTCAAAAGTAATTTGGACATTTTTCATTGTTGAATTTATTTTTAAGATATAAAAAGATACTACATTTTATATAAGCAGTAGAATTTATGTTGCTAACGACATGATTTGATATATTTTTTTCAATTCAATCAAGTTTCGTGCCTACGTAAATGTCAGATCGTTCACCAGGACCAACCTGAAGATTCATGTAGCAGATATTAAGGTCTGGGAGATGTGTTGCAAACCAGGAGTAGATTAAATGGCAAAAATTAGGTTAATTACAAGAATGATTAATAATTAGTAGATTAGGTTTAAAACTTTAAATGGATGATCATGATATAACCAGGAATAAAGTGGTTCATCATGTAGATGTTGGTACATATATGATTGATTTTTTAAATAATTTAACTATATATATTTGTAAAGTAGATACCTTTTGCTATACAAAAGTTGTTGCCTGATGTATTTAATAATTAATTATTTGATTAATCATCAAGACATTTGAAACATGGCCAATGATTTTAACATGGGAACTTTTGATGTCTACATGACTACACATACAGGGAAATAGTTGTTCATGTAGTTAATTTACATGTGAACATATAAATATCACATGTGGCAAAATCACAGGCCTTGAAACATGAATTGATGATTTGATGATACAATATTGTTTACTATTTTATTACTAATCATTCTTCTATCAGTGCAACCTACATCTCTCTTTTTAACACTTCTCTGAAATAAATAAAAAGGTGTCTACATCTAACTATGGAAACTCAATTTTGTAAAGAACTTAAAACACAGAAATAATTACGGAGTACTTTAATTTGTATGACACTTTATATAAATTGTACGTACACCAAGTTTAAATTTAATATAACAGGGTGATGACACGTATACTATTATTTTTTTCTGTAATACACTACTAAGTATGTTTTATGATGTTGTATGATATAACATTGTAAAGCGATTAATGATATACCGAGATAAAAATTGTGATCGAACGAATAATAGTATATAGTTATATACTACTACGTAATCAGCTTATTAGCATGAAAATTTCATCTGTAATATACTACTAAGTATATGTTTATGGTGTTGCATAGTATAACATTTTAAAGCATGGTTAGTGATATAGTGAGATAAATATTGTGATAGAACGAATAATAATACGTAATCAGCTTATTAATTAAAAACGAAACAATAACCTTCACAATGACATGTCGAATTTGTCATTATAAGTAAAACAAAATATTCATCAGTTGCCCCAATAAAAATAATACACACAACTAACGATAACTTTGATTTTAATTAAATTCAGTTAATTCCAAATCTTAATAACGAATAAACACTGAAAAAGAGGAATAAATATATCAACAACCAATCAACTTTCTCTTAAGCAATTGGCCCTTGATTAAATATTATTATTACCATCCATCAAGAATATTAATATTTATATTTACCGCGTGCCATTATCTAATAAAAAAACTAACTAATACTCATCCGTTACAAAATATCCATGGATATGTGACAAAAGCTCTGAAATTGATTCTCATTTTCAATATTCGATCAAGAAAATATTATATTAATAAGAATAATAACATAAATGTGCAGGTTATATCGTTATACCACATGAAATTTAACAACGGGTGCACAAAAATCATACATTCTTGATATTGTTTGTCCTTCCTTTTTTAACAATCACATTTTGCACATCAACTTCCTCGTCACTCGAATCTCTTGATCGTTTCCGGTTACCGTTGTTAGCGGTGTTTGTTAAGTTCTCCGTTAAGTTGTTCTCAATATCTAACGGAAAATTAAGTATTGCTTTTCTACCACGCATAGTAAATGCAGCTCTATCGTATGCTTTCGCAGCTTCAATTGCGGTATCGTAAGTGCCCAACCAAACTCGAGATCCACGTTGCTTTGGATCTCGTATCTCCGCTGCATATTTTCCCCATGGCCTTCTTCGTATACCTCTATAACGTCTTTCGTCCTCAATATTATTATTATTACTATTACTATTACTATTAGACGTTACGGATGGTTTTGCTGACGTGGCACCCAATTCTACCACCTCTGCAGGGACTATTATGTCGGTTTCTTTTGATCTAGGTTTGATTTCGGTGAAACTAGTGGAATCGGGATCAATTAAGTTGTGAAAAGTTGAAGTGTTTTCGTGTTCAGTACTAGTGCTGTTAAAAAAACTAGAAACTGAATGATCAAACAGCGAGTTTTCTGAGCTCGATGCGCTAGAAATATCGCTGGTTGACCAATTGATTGAATCAAAATCTGAAATGAAACAATTGTTTAGGTCGATATTCGATAAGGAGTCTAGAAGATGAGGCGAATGAGAAGTGAGTTCGATTTCATCGAGTAGGTGTTGTCTGATGAAATCGAGCGATGAGAATCGATCGTTAATCGACATTTTTGAATCTAATTGAATTGAAAGACTGATGATGGATGATGGTTTGTTAGAATGAAGGAAAAAGATACATTGTATTATGAGACATGAAACCGCAGTGTTTATATAATCAGAAAATAATTGAGGCTGCCAGGTTTGCTTTGTGGAGCCAGTAGGAGGCTGCGATTGTAAAATTTTTGAAAGAAAAAACTACGAATCAGTCCCTAATGTTTGCAATAATGTAAACTTTGCCCCTCTGTTTTACCATCTCCTAATTATAGTTCACGTATCTATTTTTTTTTCTTTTCCAATTTAATTGTATATTGATACGTGAAAAAGTAAAGTGTAAAATTATGACCGTGTTTACTTACCGAAAATTCATCCTCTTTTCTATAAAACTTCTCTAAGAAAACTAGAAAATTAAAAAAGGAAATTAATAAACAGAACCCTAAGAGCTTCTTTTAACATGCATAAGAATTTGTACATTCAAAATTTGTCTCCTAAATTTTTAATTTGTCCCCTTTGAATTTAATTAAAATACAATTATTTTATGCATGTCTAAATAGTTTAACCAAAGCCCTTAGGGCTCTTGTTAACAAAACCCATTAAAAAAACATATTCAAATTCAAGTTTTCTAATAAGCTAGTCTAAGAAAAGGAAAATTATCATGTTTCTTTTTGTAACTATAAAGTTAAAAATGATTTTTCATGGTTCTCTAAGTTTTCTACTCTATTTCTGATGGAAAAGGAAAATTCTACCCCTCACATTTGAACGTATTTTTCAAATTTCATTGTGTTTCTACAGAATTAAAATACTCATCACTCTTTAGGAAAACGGAAAATGAAATATGAAAAAAAAAATCCATAACTAAGTGCACCTTATATTTTAAATGGCTGAGGGAAAAGAAAAAACTCCTAATTGGTAGTATCTGATCATACCAATGTCAGGACCAAAGAAAAAAAGATCCTAAACATTTGGGCCATGTGGAAAATAATAGGAATCAATAGGGTGGCAAATTGTTCGGGGATGGATTTTGTAAATTTCATCAATATTATTTTTTATTTAAATGTGATATAGGAACGTGATGGAAAAAAATATTTAATATTGTTCACTTGTGCAAGATGATTAATTGTAAAATTGGATTCTTATGATTAAAAAACTCGTTTTTATTTAGAAAAACAATTATTTACTTTTTGATATTCTTTTTGCTGTTTATACATGTGATTAGATATACATGATTGGCATTAATAAGTGATAACATTATGGAAAATTTAGGAATGACGCTCAAAATATTTGTAGCATTAATGAAGTCGTGTTTATTGGTTTCCAAAAATAATACTTCCTTCAACCCAAGTGCGCATAAATAATGTTCACTTCCATATTAACCAATCGAAAAAGACTTTAATGAGTAGATATATTACTTTATTGGTGAAAAATAATGAAAAATTTTAAAACTGTGTGCAAAGTTTAAGTGGACATTTTAACTGAGACAGAGGACGGGAGAGTAATAATAACAATAATAATAATAATAATAATAATAATGATTTAATCATATACGGCTATTTTTTTTACCTCCATACAATATATATCTATAATCTATAACCCTTATACTTAATTTAGGGGTTTACTTAAAACTTAATATTGTCATATCAAAAATACCAATTATACCTTGATGATATAATTGAAAACTATGTGGTAAATATTTAATCATTTATGGTATGTATGGTAATGGACTATTATTTCTTACCTTTATTTCAATGGTCAACATACGTATAACCAATTCATATTATTTGAACAAAACAAATTTCAAAATTAAGATGAGTTGAGATTTACGTACATCATGAGTGAAAGAATTGATTTTTGTTACCATAACGGATTTAACATTTACCACATAATTTTCAATAATATCATTAAAGTTATAGTTGGTATTTTCAATAAAACAAAACTAACTTTTAAGCCAAACCCTTAATTGATTTATAAGGATTATAGATATTAACTTTTTCAAGTAATATTATTTCTACTCTTTAAATTAATAAAAGATATATTATAGGTCGATTTGGAAAATGTTTTAATTAATAAATTAAAACTCTTTTTATATGTAAATGAGTAGTTGGTTACAAAGAAATTCCTTTTTAATAAGTTAGGGACTTTTTTTATAAAATTTACTAAAATTAAATGACTTAATTGACAAATTAAAACTTAATTAGAATGATGTCAGATGTTTTCTATATATAATTTATTATATTTAAGATATGTATATATATTTTTTGGGTTTTGGTAAACAAAGATCTAAGGACTCACAATAAGAATATCAAATGTACATTGAGTGAAGTTAAACATGCCAATTTTTTCACAAAAAATCTTATAATAAACTCAAATTTCGCATTGAAAAACTCAAAGTTTCCTTTTTAAAAACATGTATTTATTGATATTTTAGAACATATTTGGAAAATCTGAGTATAATTAATACATGTGAGTTTCTTTAAAGAGAGCCCTTAGGTATCCTTGAGATGTAATTAGGCTGCATATCTAAAATTTGAATATAATAAATACATTTGAGTTTATGTAGCCTGCCACACCCCTCTGATATGCTCTACATAAGTCAACTTTTAGGTATCCTTAAGATGTAATTAGGCTGCAAATCGAGTTAAGTAACCAACCTGCATTCAACCATGTGGTTTAAAAGTCAGTTTATGATGATATACCTTATTTGACTTGTAAAATGGAACATGGTACTTCCAATTTTCAAACAGTAGACATTCTTTTGTAATTACTAAGCAATGCGGTCATATAATAACACAAGGCAGGAAAAAGGCTCACTGTGATTTTATCTAGGTTCATCATTCTAAAAGATATATTAATAAGAAACCATTATTTATTGTTTCTTACCATCAGAGAGCGCTGAACAGGTTGGGCATGTCAATTGGTTTTTAAGCCGGTGGAAGTGAACGTCGACAAGTAGGGTACTCCATCTTTATATCCATCCATCTTTGTAAACAACCAGAGTATGGAGTAACCTATAAACAATATTTACTTAGATTCATAGTGAAAATAATAAAATACAGTTATTACCAAAGCAAATCACATCCCACCAATTTATGTGATTATTTTTGCCACAAAAAGAAAATTGTCATTAGTTTGTAACGAGCACCTATAAAGTAATGAAACTAGAATTTGCCAATACCATGCAATCGTTTGGACACTGAGTGAGATCAATGGCAGTCATGCATATGACACAATCGGTAGGATGAATTGAATCCTGATCACGCCTTCTATAATAACTATGTTTCTCGGGCAATATCTGCATCAATACATCAAAAATAAAAAATTAGTCATAAAGCCAGTAAAAAAACCAACTAAAACTTTGATTGTTAGGTGTGAAATGCAGGGAGATTAAAGATGGCAAGAGGAATGTACAAAACTGGGAACGAAACAATATTACACCAATTCTTATCAGGTTCGATTCACATGGAGTTATGAGGGCACCCAAACACACAGAAAGGAATTGCAAGCTGTGTGAGAGACGTTCCAACTATATATTGAGGATGCAACGATTTCTTGCAACGGTTTTCTTGAATCACGAACAATGTTTACAATTTGTGGAATACAAAATAAGATGTATAGGATTCCATCCGTAAATAATACATGTTTTAGTGCCAATACATACAAATGCTAAGAGGCCTCAACTACACTATATAAACCACGAAATGGAAAGCCTTGTGATAGAAAAGACAAATGAGCAAAAAGGCTGAATGTAAACAATCTTCTAATGGCAAAAGAACATGCTTTCCAAGAGAAGTACTTATAAAATCGATTGTAGAGAACTGAAAGTTCACGTCTCATTGCTTCCCAACCCTCTCCACTATTCATAGACTGACTTGCCCTCCATATTGCAAGAAGATACATCATCTCAAAGATCGAGAACACCACAAACTTAAAATATAGCAGCTGTAGCAAAAGCATTTAACAATGACTCTGCAAGCCAATTAACATATGTAATGTAAAATCAAAAAATTCTTTTGAGAAAAAACTTATGGGCTAAAAAAGATGTAACGAAAGATGTCAATCAGCACAATCACACTCTCACATAGCAACTAACACAGAGATTAGAGAATATGAATTCAGTATATGATGGATTAAAAATTCCTAATAGACTGAGTTGCATGCATACAGATCAACCTGACCCAACCAACCTTAGACATATCTCCCAACCAGCCCGACTGACCCATTTTGTCACCTATGTTATATTGCACCATTCACCCATTTAAAACAAAGGCAAAGTATAAATTCAACATTACAATGTAATGTTCTAGCTAAAACTATGCAGAAAGTTGGAAAACATTCTCAAATGAAGTGAAAGAGCTTACCAACTAATATCCCCGCAGTCAAATGTAAGAGGCAAAGATATGCATCCATAATAGCCTGTGGAATCCACAGTCCATTGCAGGGGACTGCGAAAGTGTGGAAAACTTAACAAAGAAATACTACATTGTTTGCTCTTCCAGATATTATCTCGCGGAGACTCCTGGAAGACTTGTGACGAGAAAACTCCAAGCTGAAAGTGAATAAAGATACTTAAATTAATAACAAAATATATGGCTGTTTTAATTTTACTGTAATCCACATAACAATTGCAACTTTATTTGTCCCTCCAATGTACTTGGTAAAAAAAACAATTTGAAAAAAGAAAAAAAAAAAGAGAGGAACTTTGCGCACTAAGAATTGTTAATTGTAGGAGTAAAGAATTGCCAGTTTAGAGTAGTATCGCCATAGAATGTTATGAAAATCAATAAAATATAATGATTACCAAGTGGTATGATTAGATAGTATATAATCGTCATCTTGACCAAACTCTCCCTCTCTTCTACTACAAATCAAGAAAATATAAAATCACCATGTCATCCCCACTTCTTTCCAACTTAATTGCTTCATTTTTATTAATATTAGCAACTAAACTTTTGTTCAGACTGTATTTTCAATTTTTCATCCTTTGCCTCGCCATTTGGATTAGCAACTATTCGTGAAAAACATAACCATTTTTCTACTGTTACCTTTGTCTTTTACAGGTCTGTTGTATATGTCTCTGCCACTATGAAGACAGACAACTCCATTTACTTCCCTGCAACTATCACTTCCATTCTGAATGCATCCTGAAATGGATAAGGGAAAAGCAGGATAAGGGAAACAGACTTGTCTACTATGCAAAATTCATCATAATGTACATGAACAGGGTTGAATACCCTTTTGTAGCGGTAAGTGTGCAGGTAAACTCATAATAGCAATTATAGTTTTAAAGATACAATATAAACCCAGATATAAGACAACTTTACATAGGTCGGTCATAGTTACATTACAATTACTTCAGTAAATTGTAGTCCCTCCATGGCTTGACTTTTGTGTGATAACCTTGTTTTTAGCTACATTGGTATTTGGTTGAACAGAGAGGTTTGTATGCATCTACCAATGAATCTTCAATTTTCAGTATTTCATAGAGTGGTTGTCTATAGCTCTGACACAACAGATAAAGGTACTAATAAGTGAACCGGAGGTCAAGGGTCAGAGTAGAGTTGTATAACAGACCAGTCCAATATACTATTTTAAGTGCGGTTTTAGATTTGAAAAATGACTAGGATGATTGTCAGTTTAATGGAAGGTCATGACCATTTGTTTATAGAAAAGTGATGGAATAATCATCTGCTACATATCCTGCAAGTTTATAGAAAATGGCTGTGAATAGACAGGTTTTTATTTATTCAACTTATCAATCATATTTAAAAAATAAAAGCCTATCAGATCTCCAAGTGGCACTGGCATTGATCTTGAAGAAATGATAAAAAAATTGGTACAGGTCATAAGGGCCACATCCTTTCAAGCCAAGCCGAGCCGATCCATATTATCCATGACCGGTACATTAAGGTAACAGAAGAAGCAAGATCACACAGTCAATATGGATTGGTCATTACATATTTATTGCTAGAGAGCTTTAGTCACTCTATGAAACTCGAAGTTTCTATGGTTGATCCAAATTAACCTCTAATTTTTAACCAGATACCAATACAATAGAAAACAACGTCCCACAAATCCATTGAGGGATCATGATTCATCAAAGCAACTATAGTAATAGTGGCAGACTGTTGACCTATTTGATATTTCCCATTATTTTGGTTTTTATTATTATATATGATTATACCTGGACAGTTTCCGCTACAAACGGATATTTTTCAACCTGTTCATTTCTCGCAGGATGACAAAATTTGCAGACTGAAAAAGTTGCTTTCACCCTTATTTATTGCATGATGCATGCACAATTGAAGTGACGGTTGCAGGGAATTAAACGAAGTTCTTCGCGGTATTCATGTTGGTAGAGACATATATAGCAGTCCAGAAAAAGAAATAAAGATAATAGTCGACATGGTTATGTTTCCAAAATTAGTTGTTATTTCATACGCCAAACCGACAATGAAAACTAATATGGAACAACAAAAAAAGTTGGAAAGAAGTGAGAATGGCATGGTGATGGTTCGTTTTGGTTGTATTCAAGAATATACAAGGAACCTTTTGGGTTTAAAGTCACCTGAAGTGAACACTTATGCATACAAGTTACTCCGTATTTTTTTTTATTTTTTTTTAATATTATTGAAATAACAAATATTCTGAAACCATCTTTTACACACTATTTTTCAAAAACGAAAAAGTGTTCAGGTCAACCCTATCTCAACCGAATAGAAGAATAAACCGTTTAACCCTTACAAACCAAACCAACTCACCCATTTTACCTCCTCCACTAACAATGGTCATATAATTCTCCAAAAAAAACTCGAGTAAAAATGTAATGGTCATATCATTTAGCCATTCTACTTTCCTTTAATTTATTGTCCTTTACTTTTGCCACTCACAAGTGCAAGATACCATAGTTTTAAATTTTAAGATTCGTGATTAAACTACCATGGATGAATTTTAGCGAATACTTAACAGTTAACACACATATTCCACTAAGTGTTTTAAAAAGTGATCACAATTACTGAAGTCAGAACTGCAAGCACAGATTGCGTTTTGTATAGATGTACACCATTATTAACTAATGATCATCCCTATTAAGCATTTCTTCTATGGTTTTGATGGTATTTGACAATATGGTTCTAACATACAGGCTAAACATACGTATATACATACACATAGCAATATGTATGTGGCTATGTATACGAACACTCAACTGATATTTTACTCGAATTTGGAGACATTCAGGACATGGGATTTTATTACCATCAATTAGTTAATATCAATCCTTATCTTCTTCTATATATATAGTTTGCCTTACAAATCCTCTTTCGACTAATATTTTTCAACTGACCCATTTGACCTATTTGATTATAATAGAAACAACCTATATTGACCCGTTGTGATTCTTTACAATGGTCATTTTAACACATCATGATCAACCGTTTCGATAAGTATAGTGTCAAACGTTGTGATTCTTGGGGGACACAGCCACACAGGGAGATTTATTTTTGCGGAAACATCAAGGATGACATTTAATCAACAAAAAGAACTATGGCCCAACATGGTACTGCTATATTCTTTAAAGTACAGAAATACAACAAAATTATATGGAAAAACCAAGAATTTAACAAGATCAACAGAAGAAACACTAAATTTTATGAATTTATCAACATTCGAAGAAAAAGAAAACCCAATTTCGAAGAATTTTAAAAAATCAACCGGAAAAACCCTAACGTATAACCATACCGGCGGTTGAGCGCATAAAATTATTACCGGAGTGACAAATAGTGTGAATCGGAGATGGAGGAACGAAACCTGATAGCGGAGACCATCACCGATGTTGCAGAATGAGAAAGGCAGAGGGTTTTGGATGGGGTTTACATATATAGGTTTGTATCCGCTTTACAATTAAGCAACTTTTATTACCGTTATCCAGTAACTTGAATTCTGCTTTACAACTAAGCAACTATTGTTAACGCGTTTTTTAAGCTATTAATTCTACTTATCTGTATTATTATATAACACATTTTTTATATTTTTTTAAAAGGGAATTTACTAAACTAACCCCAACCAAACCTACTTTAAATTACTAAAATACCCCTACATGTATTAAAAACTCATTAATACCATTATTATTAAACTTTAAAGTAATAAATATATAATATTCAATTCTAATTAATTAAAGCTTTTCTCTCTCTCTCTCTCTCTCTATATATATATATATATATATATATATATATATATATATATATATATATATATATATACTAACGTAAATAACTTTTAATAAAAATATGATATAACGTTTAAACCAGAAAGAATTACGAGACGTGTCAATTATGGATGGAAAGTTCGGAATGAAACGCACGTGTTAGAAACTATATTTTGTATGTTTTTGAAGTATTCGACTCAACTTTCACTTTACTTGATTTGTCACATTTATACCATTTACCAAAAAATAAATACCCTATTTTAAATCCGTTTAACTGATTCGACTTTTAGCTAACGCAACATAATTTTTCTTCTTTTCACACATATGCATAGGCCTGTAAGCGAACCGAACGTTCGGCGAACTATTCGCGAACCGTTCGGGTGAAGGTTCGTTTATGTTCGTTTGTTTCGTTATATGAACGAACATGAACAAATTTTTACGTTCGTTTAATTATATGAACGAACATAAACACAAATCTTATTCGTTCATTTACGTTCGTGAACCTTCGATAACATGTTCGTGAACGTTCGGTTACATGTTCGTTTACTAACTAATAGTTTAATTAAATTAATACATATTTGTATATCATATTATGATTTAAGCTAAATTCTAAGTATAATATTATTAAATATTTAGATATTTTCATTTAAAAATATTAAAGATATAGATACTTTCACCTCACATTTTCTCCACTCTAAACACACATCCACTGTCTCCCACTACTAGTTTCAGATCTATTGCTCTTACATACGATCGGACCAAGTTAGTTTATCTTCATATTGTGATCGTTTTGTAATGTTGAATATGCATTGCAATGTTTCAGGTTCTATAATATATATGTGTAGATGTGTATATATACGGTCTTTTTTGTTTGTTGAGGTTCGTTTAAGGTATTAAATTATGTGTTAGTTCATGTACGTTCGTTTGTGTTCGTGAACAAACAAATTTTCTTAATGAACAAACATGAACAACAAAATTCGTTCACTTATCCGTTCGTGTTCGTTCGCTTGTTCGTCAAAACTTTAATGAACGAACACGAACAGACTCCGTTTGTATTCGTTCGGTTCATTTATAAATTATATTTATAAACATATAATTATGAATCTTATTTGTTTATATATACAATTAAATAAATCAAATGTGAAAATCAAGTTATCCATCTATATCTATAGTATTATATAACACATTTGTGATGTTTTTTTTAAGAGAGAATTTACTAAACTACCCCTAACCTTACTAATAATATTTGAAAAATTACTTTAAATTACGAAAATACCCTACATGTATTAAAAACTCATTAATTCCATTATAATTAAACTTTAAAATAATAAATATATGAGATTCAATTCTAATTAATAAAAGCTTTTCTATATCTATATCTATCTATATCTATATATCTATATATATATATATATATACACACACACACATATATATATATACACACACACACACACTAATATAAAATTTTTAATAAAAATATGACATAACTTTTAAACCGTAAAGAGTTATGAGACGTGTAAATTATGGACGGAAAGATCAGAACGAGACGCAGGTGTTAGCAAACGCCGTAGGCGGTTTGTCCACTGTTTGAAGTCAAGTTCCAACTTTAAAGACTTCAAAAGCAACTTTCGGTCAATTTGACACGTTTTTAAGTGTTCTAAAAAATTAGAAACGGACTATTAGGTGTGATTTTTTATGTAGTTATAAATTTACATCTTTGTTTGTATTACTTATTTTGTATTGATACAATTAATTTCTACATTTGAGAGTTTCTATTTTGGATTCAATTATATGATTACAATTTGAAGAACATAATGTTTAGTTATTAAATTACTAATGTCAAAAAACATAAAACAATGACTCCGCTCTACCAACTTGCCAACTGGCTATTAGAGATTCGCAACTCGACTATTGAGTCACAACGACATATCTTAGTGTATTGTCATAGATATTTAATTATTTTATTTTTCTTAAAAATAAATAAATTAAGGTATGTTAAATGTGATATGCATCATCTATAAACACTTTATACCATAACTTAGACTTTAGAACATTTGGGGTCATGAACACAATCACTTAGGATTCGAAAATTAAAAGTGACAAATTCATATCTAAAAGACGAAGAATCTTGAAATCGAATGATGTCAATGATATGCATATGTGGTGATAACGCAAGAATGTTGATCTTTTGAACACATAATATGACCCCATCAATTAAGTTATTTCAAAAGTCAATTTTATATTAAAAATAATGTTGATAATGTGATAATCCCAAAATTGATGAACCCATCAAGTTATTTCAAAATAATATCATCACACTTACATTACATGTTTATACTATTTAGGTAATGAGAATCCCCAAAATATTTTTTAAAAATACAAAGAAAAAAGAAGGAAAAAATCGTCTATTGAAATAAAGGAGAATTGCATATATGCAATTGATAAATAACATAATATCATATTTGCCCAACTACAATTAGAAATATCATATATACCACTCTTTAACTTTAAAAAGATCAAATATATCTAACTTGTTAATGTTTAACCTTTTAAAAGTTTTTTAAAATATACTCCCTCCGTCCCAAATCTATTGTCCCCTTGTTGACTTTGGAGTCTTTCTCTTTCAACTTTGACCTTCAATATTTTTGTTTGTGTTATATAATATTTGATGCAAAAAATATGAATTGATTGGATTTTGAATGTATTTTCATTGGTATAATTTGCATCAAGTATTATATAACACAAATAAAAATATTTAAGGTCAAAGTTGTCAAAGAAAGACTCCAAAGTCAACAAGGGGACAATAGATTTGGGACGGAGGGAGTACTTCATTATGATCAACAAATAATGAATTGACAATTATACCCATATAAATTTACATGTACACCCTCGTCAAACTTAAAAATGTAAAACACTTTTTCCATTTTTATTTTCTTTTTTCTTTTTTACTAATCCTACCTTGAATGTACTGAATCAAAACAAAGAAAAACTTAAATATTAATCACAGTGGCCACCTACAGCTGCTTACATGCCTATGCAATCAAAATAACAAAAAATGACAAGTGTTATTGTTTTAATAATTTATGGAGTTAACATGGCTACAAGTTCATGTAGCTTTTTTTGACTACAAAAATATCAAAAAGATAACAAATTTAAACCATAAAAAATCTTAATATGAGTAAACTATACCGAATTAGAAGAAAATATATCATTTTTAGTTTCAATTTCACTAAAATATTATACTACAAATGAGAATTCGAAAAAACTATTTTCTTCAGAAAAGATAAAGTGTATTCAAAGCTAATTTTATAAGCAAAAAATGTAGAGAATATGCTACAATTACATATAGCTAATATATTCCCATATATATTTGGGTTAATTTCGTTCATATAATTGCAAAACCTTTTAATTACGTCAATACCTTTACAAACTTCAAAATTATTTCAATATCCTTCTAAAACTTCAAAATACTCGTCAATATCCATATAAGAATTTAGATAATAACTAAATCATTTTTTTAAAAGGAATTTATAATTTAAATATTGTAAATAGGTAGTTGTACAATTCTACCCTTAAGGCTAAATGAAATAACTCATTAAGGTTTTGAAGTTCTCATCGCAAATCATCTGATCATCTTCCAAACCTAGATTAGATATTTAGATCTAATTAATACTACAAAGCCCAAAAGAGTAAACGAGCAAACAACCTTTTACAGCTATCAAAACACCCATTTTAAACTAACTGATACGACTTAAATTCATTACTATGAATATACGTATGCGTACATAAACCCACTTCACTTGGTTGATTGATATACCCACTAACCAACAATGGGAATACTAGGGAATGAAATGGTCATTACCATTATCTTTGATAGTGCTTGGTTTAGAAAGTACTAGCGGTCTACCCGCACCATGCGGCGGCAACTAATAGATAAGAAACATTGGTGGTTGACGATAGTACGTGGTTGGCAGGAGGTGATGATGGTTATCAAGAGTGGCCTATTATAGTAAATACTTTTACATAAAATTTGATGGATGTGACCACAACGACTTATTATACCAAGATTTTGTTGAGGTAAAAAATAAGCAATGAAGTTATTTATAACATATAAATATTAAATAAAGTATTAAGATTAAACTACAATTAGTGTTAACTTTCACCTTCTTAGTATATGAAAGAAATCAATATCACAACATATTATTAAACTGAATAAAAATAATTGATCTAAAAGTTGAAATATTACATGAATTAAATGAGAATTGAATCATGAATAGTAACCTCCCTTACGTTCAACACTATATTGTGTATATCATTGTGTTTATGAATTTATAATCAGTTAATTTTGCAATAAATAGATATGTTACATAGTTTTGTATAAATACTTTTAATATTCCAGTATCGTCACATGACGGGTTAATTAAGTTGAGTGTTTAAGGGTATAACAGTAAATTGTGTTGTCCCTTTTTAAGGAGATTAAGATTTAGTGTCTAAATGGTTTATTAAGTAGTATAGATATATATAGTTTGAATAATAGAGAAAATGCAAAAAAAAAAAAAAAAACTTTGAAATAACTATTCGATAAGATACGCTGGAGTTTAGACCATAAATTAATGAGTTGAGACCATAAATCAATGTGATATTATTATCGATCTAACATGAAATTTCGATCTAAAATTAAAGGGGAGGTTTTGTATTTATTCCAACTTATAACCATATTCAGCAAATGACCAATTAAGATAGTTGTTTATTTTTCAAGTAAAAAAGTAACAAAAATCAACGATGGGATTTTAGTGAAACTAATTAAATTGGAAGATGGATGTCACTGATATTGTTTAGGGATGGCAGTCAAAATTAAAAAAAAAAAACGGATGAACACAGCTAATGGCATGTACACTATAATGGCATATTACAAGTAATCATTCCCATAACCCCTAAATTAGTGGGGAATGATTCATTGCCCCATACTCTATAATGATTAATTGCATTATAGTTAACCAAGCTTCATCAATGATTGTCAATTTGTCATTACCATTCCTTACCTCTTAAAACCTCCTATCAAGCACCCCCTTAATATTTGTATGTTATAAAATTAAAAAATTAGTAAAACAAGGCTTATAGAGATTCGATTACTAACCTGCACATGTATCTTACACATGTATCTTAAGAAAGAAGTGTAAGATCGGTAATCAATTCACTTGATTTGGGGAAGAAGGGTAGAAACGTAATATGACTGGCCTATTAGTAATGAAATTATTAAAAATGATTTAGTTATCATTATAATATTTATTTGGACATAGATGGATATTTTGGGATAGTGATAGATACAACAAATAAAGTTGATTCAAACATCATATATACAATAATTACAACACAGAATACAAGTACAACATAACACAGTTTCGTTGTATGAAATAATTTATGTGTTCTATATATCAACTCCCATATTTTGAAAGGATATTGAAGTAATTTTAAAGTTTATTTGGATATTGATGTAATTAGAAAATTTTGCAAGGATATGTATGAAATTACTCCTATTTCTTAAAGATTAAGTTGATTGATGGTTTCGGTATAATACTCCACTTTAGAGTTTAAAGTGGCATACGTGATATTTGTAATTATACTTGGACACACACACACACATATATATATATATATATATATATATATATATATATATATATATATATATATATAATGCTACTTATCAGTGGCATATGTGCTATTCTCACTTGAAATGAATTAAATAACGTTTTAAGGTAAATGGAATAAAAAATTAAAATAAAAGTTAAATATCGTCTATGTAAATAACAGTAAAACTTAAAAAAAAAGTTATCTTTAAGGACTAAAATATGCAATAATCGTAAAACATCTGTTCAACATGTCATATAAAATAATAAAATTATTTAATAGGCATTATATATATATGTAAAGGTTGGCTAATTGTTGAGCAATGGCTTTTGTACTTTACTTCTATTCTTATTAATCCAAACTTAGATGTGTTATTATTTTAATTGTCACGAGATGATAAAAATAATACTAGAAATTTTGTTCATTTGTGCATGAATAGGTGTATTTTTGGGTGCATATGATTAAACTATCGTTAGTTGTTAGTTAATTTTTATATTTTATATAAATAATGTATTTGCTGTTTGATGTTTTGATGCTATTGACTCATTTGAAAATTGACGATTAAAAAATAAATAAAATCCACTTTTTATTAGTATTTTATTGTTATTGTTATAAATTATAAAATATAGTATAATATAATCTGAGTATTACAAAATTGAACGAATAATAATGAACAGAATGATTCACTAAATTTCATTCTCCCCAGAAGACAAAAGTATACATATATACTAGTACAAAACTCGTGCTATACAGCGGGATATAACATTTTGTTGTAGACGATATTGATAAATCAATGATAGTCGTAATAGTCGATAAGGGTTTTAATATGATGGGGAGTAAACAAAATATTAAAAATCTTTTATAATATAAAGACTTTTGAAATTTAAGTTTTATTATATATTGCGTATAAGATAAGATGTAACCATCCATATTTATTTATCATATATACACATCAACAAATGATATGATAAAATTAACTATTTTTTCTCTACGGTAGGTTTTCTTAACAATTAACATAAATTCATTTGACTTAATAATGAGTATAATAATCATTGGTATATTTATAGGAATATCACATAAATACTTTTCATTTTAATTAAATTGATTGAGTAGTAAATTTGTAGAATTACCATAAATAGTGACTTGATAAAAGGTAGAATAGACATTTTCGATATGACATTTGTAAGGTTTAAGGGTATAGATGAAAATGTTTTATAAGGGTTTAAGATATATTTAATATATGAGAATATATATTACTCCCTCCGTCCCATATTGTTTGTTCACCTTACTATTTATGTTTGTTTCAAAATTATTGTTCACTTCCAAAATTAACCAATCAAAATGCTTGAAAATTGTAAAGTTGAAATTCTATTGGTAGTCAACAGTAATAAATACAATTTTCTTAATCTGTGTGTTTCTTGTCTGGTGACAATCATTTTGAGAATGAGGGAGTAGTATATTTATATGACCTCGATCACCTCCAAAAAAACTTGTGTCTAATAAAGTTACAAGAGTAATGCTAAATAGACCTACTTATGTAGGCTTAAAAACAGAACTAATTTTTTGATTGGTTGTTTTTTTTTCTCTCTCTTAATCTCATTCAAATAATATTTCAAATCTACCAATCAAATCTTTAGGTCTAAAATTAGTCCTCTAAATTTAGCCCTATCAATTATTTTTCAAGTTACAATTGTACTTTAAGGAGTGATTTTTTAAAGAGAATTAGGATTATACAAACGACCTGAATGAATTAACAAACTACAAGAGAACTAGAAATATAGATACGAACAGATATAGGACAACTAGAAGAATCGTAACGTGTAGTACTGTATGAATACTCTTATGCAAAAAGCACTTAGTCTTCTAGCTAGCTTTTGATAGACAAAATGTTCGCAAAACTTATATGGCATTTGTATAGACAACCTTAAACTTGAGAACAGATTCTTCCTTACATGGTCAAGTGGTCGTAGTCATGTTCGTTGATTACAAACTACGAACCTAGATTTGTTTGAAAATTACTTCGATAACTTCTCTCTCATAAAGACGATTCAATAGAAATTTTTCAAGAGATGTATTACCATACGAAAGCTTAAACAAGTGACACATGATATTGACATGCGACTACATAGAATTAATCATACATAGAATGATCGAGTGCACAAAATAAGACATTGTCATCTATTGATTGTTTTTGATCTTTGTTTCTTAACCACTACATTTTGTACAACTTCCATCTCCGCCTCATCGATCGCTCTCTTCCGGCCACCACATTCTACATAGCCTGCATTTTCCATCAAGTTCTTCTCAATCTCTAAAGGAAAGTTTAAAATAGCTTTTCTACCACGCATTGTAAACGCAGCTCTATCATAAGCTTTTGCAGCCTCAATAGGAGTCTCGTAAGTACCCAACCAAAGTCTAGATCCACGTTGTAATGGATCTCGAATCTCTGCAGCATATTTTCCCCATGGTCTCCTTCTTACACCTCTGTAGTGTCCTCCTTCACGTTCCGTAGTATTCTTCTTGTTCTTCTTGGACAGTTTTCTAGAGCTCGATTCAATCAGTACTTGTGGTACTGTCGTTACGCCTATTTCATATCTAGATTCAGTTTCGGTGCTTGAACTATTTTCATGTTCAGTGCTAGTGTTGAAAAGACTAGAAACTGAAAGATGTGAATCGAAGGGTGAGTCGTTCTCTGAGCTCGAAGGATCACTAGGTGTGCTAGAAACGTTGTTCGTGCACCAATCGAGAGAATCCAAATCTAAAATGGAACAATTGTCTAAGTCAATATGTGACAATAAGGAATCAAGATGATCAAATGAATGAGAGGTGATTTCGATTTCATCGAAAAGGTGGTGCCTGATGAAATCAAGTGTAGAGAATTCATCATTCATGGCCATTTCAAAAATGGAATTGGAAAGAAATATCAAGTCAATGTTGAGTATATAGAGGGGATTTTGAGAGAGATAGAGATGCTTGTATTTTGGGACTAAAAAGCCGTTGTTAATATATATAGTGGGGGAGAAAGATAGGTGGATTAGAAATAAATTATTTTTTAATGCTAATTTACAAAATGTGACCCCAAGATTTTCAAACACGTGGATTAAGTCCCCTTTAATTCTTTTACTACAAATTTAGGTCGTTACAACTTGGTTGAAAATATTGCTCTCTTATCAATACGGTAAATTGCTAAAAGAGGACAATGTGTCATAGGTAATTTTTGATACCGCTCGTTTTAAGACGGACTTAGTCTTTTACAAAAAAAAAAACAAGTCTTTGCATACGTTGTTGCATATTATTATGATACCATAAATACTTCATAAGGAATTTAAATGCATTCTCATGCGTTATTTTGAAAATTTATTAAGTGATAAGATGTTTTGACCCATGTAATACTTAGCTAGTTTGCTATATGGTGATTGATTTCTTAAAGATGACATATAGCTCCAATGGATACATCATGTTGAATTTGTTACTACAACTGTAAACAATTATAGAGCGAAAGTTAGGTATAAACTTAAAAGCGTTCTTTATAGGAAAATTCCGATTGCATTATTTTCTATAGATTGAATTAGGATCTATAGAATACCATAAAGGTCGACTAAGATGAGACTGAAAAACCAAAATTATATAACTAACAAGAGTTAATTTGAAAGGTACCCCTGAGTCCCTGACCCCGGTAGTATATATAAATGGTACACATTCATTTTCCCCGCAAGAAGCATCAATGTCGGGCAAATCATATGTCCACAAATATATCACATGTTGAGGAACGAATTCAAACTCTGACTTACAGGCAATGTTTTTAAAATCGAAAATCGAATCGGACCGGTTAGGGGTCCGATCCCGATCGGACCGGACCGGTCCAACCGCCCCAAAACCAGCCCAAACTCGTGTTAAAAAAAATCAAAAGTCGGTTCAACCGGTCTGGTACCCAGTTGAACCATCCGGGTTTGACCGAACCACCAAGTTCGTTGACCGAGTTGACTTCTCCCAAAACCGGTTTTCCTCCTACTGGAAACCCTCAAAATTTCGGTTCAACCGGATCGACCGGTCCGGTTGAACCAGTTTTCAAAATATTGCTTACAAGTCACACATGTAAAATTTGAGCATTTGCAATGACGATACCACTTAAGCTATGCTCGATTGGTCCAAATTGTATAACTATGACCAAACAAAAACAATAATTTAATAACATATCAGTGAAAGTGAAATGATCAAAACGTGATATACAGTAGATAACAAGAAAACATAACACTATTTGTTGTAAGACGAAAGTACGAAAATTAATTAAAAACTTGACACATGTTTAACATGTCATAGGATATTCGAGAATCGAGAGGGATTATATCTATAAGTTGGCAAATTGTTGAGGGATGGCTTTTGTAATATATTTCTATATGATCCAAACTTAAATTTGTTAAATATTAAAATAGACACGTGATGGAAAAAATATTATTCCCTATTAGGTGTCCGTTGATTTATGCATGAAAAATAGTATTCTTGTTTGCTTTATATGATTATAATTTGTGTTAGTTCTCTTTTAAGAAACCAACTTTTATGCTTGTTCATGTGATAAGAAATAATCGCATCTTATTGAATAGATTATTATGATATTCAATTCAATTAACTCTAAGATTTTGCGATACATAATGACTATGGATAGCAATTAAAAATTTATGAATAATTGGTACATGACAGTTAATAAACGGAAAGTTTATTATTTAACAAAATATGATTTACGGTTTAACAGTAGTTGACAGTTGTTTTTAGAAATTTGTATTGTTATTTATAATCATACTAGTAAACTCTAGGCTGTGCATATGCACAGCCAAACCCTGAATTAATTGATCAGTAGTTTTCAACACAAAAATGTGATGCTGAATATATGTAGTTTTAAATATCTCTTTTATAGAGACTATGATAGTTCTATAGCAAGATTGCAATTTGATGGAACTCACCTAAAGTTTGATGTGCAAAAAACATAATTGCTGATTAAGCACATAGCAGTGCAAGATAGTTAATACTCTGCATTACCGCATTTTGTAAGTTGTGTGATACAACCCACACTAAAAAAGTGAATGTTAATCCTTTATAATGTTACATTTGTGTTATCTTTAAAGTTGGTGATCAATTAAAACACAAACAAGCTATTATAATTATAATGATGATAATGTATAACTAATTAAAAAATTAATCAAGTTTCTACTTGTTGAAAAAAAACACCCAAAAAGATCTATATAAACAATAAACACTTTATATTAGATTAAATATTCACACTTAATCTTTATTACAAATCAATTTCATTTGCAAGAAAGCTTTCATTTTTCTTTAATTATGAATGCTTATAGATGACTATCTTTGTATATTGAAAAAAAATGATACTTACCAAGTTGGTTTAGATATAATTCTCTATATGAGGTTTAACAAATTTGTTATATAATAGTTGTTTTGATAGAAAAAATTAGGAAATAGTATTAAATAATTTCTAATTTAATGAAACGGATATAAAATATATTATTACTATTTAAAAAATGAAGTATATGGTGTCAAATTTGTAAGAGACATGGTCTTCCTTGTATATATATTAAGATAAGGACTATGCATAACTTTACTATGTTCTCTTATATTTTATTACACTAAAAATAGAGAATAGATGAAACATATTAAGTAAAATTATATATTTGTCCTTATGTTAATGATTTAAATAGTAAGTGTATTTAGGGGTGTTCACAATTCGGATATAACCGGATTATCCAAATGGCCTAATTTGATTGGATCGTTCGGATTGGACAATTTAGTATTTTGGATCAGATCGGGCAAAAACCAAATTAATAATTCGGTTTTTGAATTGGTTTTGGTTACTAGTATTAAAACCGGATTATCCAAATAAACCAAATAGTAATAATTGTATATGTAATTCCCATATGTAATACTCTTGTTTATCTATCAAAGTGAATGTTAAATATTTATTTAGTTATTTTTTATACATGAAACCTTATTATATGATTGATATTGTTAATGTAGATCATTGAATATAACTTAATCTTAAGTTTGGATATAAAATACCAACTCCGCATTTATATAAACCCTCGATACAACATTACAATCGGTAACCATTGATGTCTCTTATGAGTTATGACATTACCCTTTCACGAATCAAAATGATACATTCATGCAAAAAGCCAAACGGTTTAAACCGATCCATCCAAATAGTATTTTGGTTCGGTTTAGTTCGGATTTGATATCATTTGGATGGATTGAATTCATATTTTGAGAACCAAAATCCAAATGGATTTATATATATGGATCGGATTTGATCCGATCCATCCAAACGAACACCCCTAAGTGTATTGTTCACATTAGTTATTGATTTTTGAATCGCAAGTACACACCTAAAAATTAACTATAGGGTTTTGATTGTGCAAGTGGTACCGCACCTGTAAACATACAAACTTTATATATGTGACGTGTGACCTATATGTTAAGGGTTCAAATCCGTGCCGTAGCATATGTGAGTGATTTGTGTGGACATATGATTTATCCGTCATTGATGTTCAATACGGATGGATGGACGTGTACCATTTAAATATGGTACGGGTACCCCAAATTACCCTTTTCGGATAACAAGTACTCTAAAAATTACGGATATAGGTGGTACATGACAAAAAAAAGGTTTGTGTTCATGTGTTAACAAAATACGATTGACAGTTTTACATTGGTTAATGTTTATTTTCAAAAAGTTGTATTCTAATTCATAACCATAAGACCGCTCACTACGGTGCTTCGGTTTGTAGCGTCGGATTAAGCGACGGAACCGACGCCATAGGCATGAGGCGTCGGTTCCTTCCCGTCGGTAGAAAACTTCGCCAAACCGAAGGAAAACTTGAAACGGTGGTGGCCCGCGTCGGTGGTCAAAAGCAAACTAAAACCTTTTTTATTTACATACCGAAGCACTTAACGACGAGGAAAACTTGGAACTTGGAACGACTGTTGAGCTTTTTCTTTTTTTCTGGTTAGCACTTAACGAGGAGGATGAAGATAACATTTAGCATAGAGTTTTTTAACATGGGCTTTAAATAAATGGGGTTTCTAATGATAAATGGGCTAGATTTATAATGGGTTTTTTTCTTTATCATAGATGGGCTTTAGATTAATAGGTGTTTTTTTTATATATATATTTTTTGTAATAAATGAATGTTTTTAACTTAATTAATTAATGTAAAGTTTTAATTTTAATGAATATCTTGTATTTAATTTTAATGAATATGTTTTATTTAAGTTTGTGTTTTAAATAAATAAAGAAATTAGTGTGTGGGTCCCAAAAAAAAGAGAAGTGATGTTAACTGATGTTCACTGTTGGCATGATAGTGTCAGTTTGTGTCAGTTTTGAAAAAAGCTGATGTGGCGCTGATATGCCATCAACTGATGCGTTAATTGGTGTTCACCATTGGGAGGGGTAGCTATGTATCACTTGTTACTCTTATATCTAATTACACTAAAAACAGAGAATACTACGAAAACTTGATAAAACATTTTAATTAATTATATTTTTGCCCTTACGTTAACGATTTAACTAGTAATTTGTATTATTCACATTGATTAACTGATTTTCGAATAAAAGTACGCACTTTCTAATTAAATAATTGATTATAATATATCATTGCAAACATATTGCGATTAGTTATTCTATATAAGAGTAAACTTCATTAATGTTATCTGTGGTTTACACTGATTTACAAAAATCATCCATAAACTTTTACTTTCATATTTTTAGTTAAATAAGTTTACATTTTGCTAAAAAATAGTTCATCATCCAATTAGAAAAACTAAAGTACATCTTCCTCTTGTCATTTTCAGATAGTCATTACTAAACATTAAATGGTACTTTATTCATTTTAAGTGGGTGAGAAACCATTTTCGATAACATGTAAACTTATTATTAGATTAAAAAAGTGAAAAAATAAGTATCTAGACAATTTTGGTAAGTCGATAGAAACCACAATAATCATTTATGAATCTACACTATACATAATTAAATGCATAATTTATGAAAGTATAATTTAGTCTTTTGCACAAGTCTTTACCGAATATGACATAATATGAAAGTGATACACTAATTATGACTAATGAACATAACATATTAACAGATAACTTTGAAAACATAATATAAAACAATCGTTATCATTTTTCTAATTAAAAAACGAATCAAATGATAATTGCTCTACAGTTAGTATGATAACTTTCTTTCTTAAAATATAAGTTACTACAGTAATTTAATATATTTGTTTAGGAAAGAAACGTTATCATGTACAATACAATATTAAAAGAATGAAACGTAATTTGTCATTTATGGGAAGACGCGTTGTCCTTTATCGAAAACGTGGTTACGTTGTTTAAAACAATATATTCTATTAATTAAAAAATTATAGAGAATCTATTAGTAAATATATCTACTTTAGTATGTCAAATCTATCTATTTATATATATTAAAAAGTAGACGAGTTCATAATCACTTAACACTTGTTTAATAGATACAAAAATTATCCAAAGTGGTACTGTATTATATTATGTACGTGTACACGTTAAGTCATATTTAATAAAAGTTTTAATTTCTTTAAATATCATTATTTGTATTTAATAATTATTAATTCAATCTAATATTTATTTTTTATATAATAATAATTACAAATTCTGATATTTAAGGAAATATCAACTTTATTAAATGAGGCTTAACGTGTGTCACATGGGCACACGTTAGCAAAAAAAATTTTTTTGAAAGGCTATATATATTAAAAGGTCTAATAGCAAGGCGCTAAAAGACATAACTTACATACACCAAAGTATAAAGATGCTCCAAAACTACAATACCCCAGAAGACTAGAACCGAACTAGAAGGAAACTAAAAGGGATGAAAAAACCTGAAAAAAATCAGGAAAAACCCCTGGTTATAAAGGCCGCGCCACCGGTTTTCACCCTATAACCGTTTTTGATAGCTTCCCGTGTGGAACTAGACTAATGAGGTATCCAAACTACCCAAAGAACAACAAATTGATTACATAAAAGAACCTTCCCATACTATATTGATGCCCCATTCCTATCTTTTCAAAATATGACTATTATTTCTTCTGATATCCCATGCACCAATAGTAAAAACTTCAATTACTGCTTCTCAAAATCAAAAAGCCACCAGTTTTTCTCCAACTCCAACTTTGTAGGTGCCCTATGTTTAATCCAAAGGAGACTATTTGCTTTGATATCTTTCATCATTTGTGGTACCGATGATCGAATTCCGTTGAAGACTAACATATTACGTGCTTTCCAGAAAACCCAACACGATATTAAAATTATCGATTGAATTAATCTTTTCCTCATTCTTCCACCATCCATCTTTTCAAGGTAACGTAGCAAATCTTCAACCGAAAACGCAATAATTGGAGATATCTTGCACCAGTTTTCCACATCTATCCAAATTTGATGCACTAATCGACATCCCGTAAACAAATGCAGCACATCTTCTTGTGATTCTTCACACCATGGACATAGATTGCTTAATAAGTTTACATTGCGATTTTGCAATGCACACTTGGTGGGCAATCTATTTAGCCACATTCTCTATCCAAAAATATTTACTTTGATTGGAATCCATTTATTCCATTGAATAATAAATTCCTGCCGACTTGAATTCTGGTTTCGACAAAGAGTTCTTACCGATTTAACTGAGAAGATACCATTTTTATCCGGCTCCCAGATCCATCCTAAAGAAGTATCATCAATATTCTTCGGTTTGATCAAGTTCTTCAACATAAAGCCTTTTTTGATAAACTCCTTATCCAATTTACAAATCACAGTCCACACCCCAGTAGCATTACTTCTAACTGGAATGAATTGCTGGTCACTTCCAAGATGAATGGCACATAATACCCTTTTCCACAATCTGCTATCTTCATTCTTAAACCTCCATTGCCATTTCACAAGCAAACTTAAATTGAGATCGTATAAAGAGTTCAAACCGAGACCTCCTTGCTGTTTTGGAGTCGTGACTTTATCCCAACTAACCCAATTAATACTTCTCGTCTCTTTATTGCCAGCTCAAAAGAACTTTCGTCTGATACCATCCAATCTTTGAATCACTCGTTTTGGTGCTTTATAAAGAGAGAAATAATAAATTGGTAGACTTCAAAGACTGAATGCAGCAGTGTTAATCTGCCACCAATCGAAAGAATGGAAGCTTTCCATAAAGAGAGTCTTGATTCAATCACCTCTATAACCAATCTCCAATTCTTGTACAAATGCATGTTAGCACCCACAGTCAAACCCAAGTAAAAGAAAGGAAGTGAACCTGATTTACATTTTAAACATCTTGCTAGCTGCTGGCTTTCAGTTTCATCGCAACCAATCCCATACAGAGTTGACTTTTGCAGATTGATTTTAAATCCCGAAACTAAGAAAAAGGCTCTCATCATCCTTGAAATAAAAGTGATATTTTGAAAGGACCAATCTCCTAATAACATCACATCATCCGCATACATAAAATGTGAGAGAATTGGCCCCTCCAATGGTGTATCAATACCCTTGAAGTGCTTATCCATAATTGCTTTATTAATAAAACACGTAAGCGCCTCCATCCCAATAATAAAAAGAAGAGGTGATAATGGATCACCTTGACGAACACCCTTCGAGTATTGAAATTCCATAGTGGGAGAGCCATTGACTAGAACCGAAGCCCTAGCCGATATTAAAATGCCTTGAATCCAATGTCTCCATTTGCTCGAAAAATTCATTTGTTCAAGAATATTATCAATGAAGTCCCAATTTATTGTATCAAAGGCCTTTTCAAAATCTATTTTGAAAAAAAGAGCTTTTCTTTTGGTTTTTCGAATCCATGAAATAATTTCATTAACCAACAAAGGACCATCAAGTATATTTCTACTCGATATGAAACCAGACTGCGTATCCGAAATAACATCATTGATCACTTGTTTTAGCCGGTTAGCCAAAACTTTTGAAATCACCTTCGAAATACAACCCAACAAACTTATTGGGCGATACTCATTCAAATCTTTCGGATCAATTACCTTGGGAATCAAGGTAATAAAACTAGATGCACAGCCTTTTGAAATCCTTCCCCTACTATGAAAATCATTCAAAATCTTCATAAAATCATCCTCTAGAAGAGACCAGAATCTATGTATGAATCGAAAATTAAAACCATCGGGACCAGGTGCTTTATCATTTGCGCAATCTTTAATTGCAAATTAATGATTGCGCAAATGATAAAATAAATTCTTACTATTTAAAAAATGGAGTATATGGTGTCAAATTTGTAAGAGACATGGTCTTCCTTATATATATATTAAGATAAGGACTATGCATAACTTTACTACGTTCTCTTATATTTTATTACACTAAAAACAGAGAATAGATGAAACATATTAAGTAAAATTATATATTTGTCCTTATGTTAATGATTTAAATAGTAAGTGTATTTAGGGGTGTTCACAATTCGGATATAACCGGATTATCCAAATGGCCTAATTTGATTGGATCGTTCGGATTGGACAATTTAGTGTTTTGGATCGGATCGAGCAAAAACCAAATTAATAATTCAGTTTTTGGATTGGTTTTGGTTACTAGTATTAAAATCGGATTATCCAAATAAACCAAATAGTAATAATTGTATATGTAATTCCAATATGTAATACTCTTGTTTATCTATCAAAGTGAATGTTAAATATTTATTTAGTTATTTTTTATACATGAAACCTTATTATATGATTGATATTGTTAATGTATATCATTGAATATAACTTAATCTTAAGTTTGGATATAAAATACCAACTCCGCATTTATATAAACCCTCAATACAATATTACAATCGGTAACCATTGATATCTCTTATGAGTTATGACATTACCCTTTCACGAATCAAAATGATACATTAATGCAAAAAACCGAACGGTTTAAACCGATCCATCCAAATAGTATTTTGGTTCGGTTTAGTTCGGATTTGATATCATTTGGATGGATTGAATTCATATTTTGAGAACCAAAATCCAAATGGATTTATATATATGGATCGGATTTGATCCGATCCATCCAAACGAACACCCCTAAGTGTATTGTTCACATTAGTTAATTGATTTTTGAATCGCAAGTACACACCTAAAAATTAACATAAGGGTTTTGATTGTGCAAGTGGTATCGCACCTGTAAACATACAAACTTTATATATGTGACGTGTGACCTATATGTTAAGGGTTTAAATCCGTGTCGTAGCATATGTGAGTGATTTGTGTGGACATATTATTTATCCGTCATTGATGTTCAATACGGATGGATGGACGTGTACCATTTAAATATGGTACGGGGTACCCCAAATTACCCTTTTCGAATAACAAGTACTCTAAAAATTACGGATATAGGTGGTACATGACAAAAAAAAGGTTTGTGTTCATGTGTTAACAAAATACAATTGACAGTTTTACATTGGTTAATGTTTATTTTCAAAAGGTTGTATTCTAATTCATAACCATAAGACCGCTCACTACGGTGCTTCGGTTTGTAGCGTCGGATTAAGAGACGGAACCGACGCCATAGGCACGGGGCGTCGGTTCCTTCCCGTCGGTAGAAAACTTCGCCAAACCGAAGGAAAACTTGAAACGGTGGTGGCCCGCGTCGGTGGTCAAAAGCAAACTAAAACCTTTTTTATTTACATACTGAAGCACTTAACGACGAGGAAAACTTGGAACGGCTGTTGAGCTTCTTCTTTTTTTCTGGTTAGCACTTAAAGAGGAGGATGAAGATAACATTTGGCATAGGGTTTTTTAACATGGGCTTTAAATCAATGGGGTTTCTAATGATAAATGGGCTAGATTTATAATGGGTTTTTTTCTTTATCATAGATGGGCTTTAGATTAAAAGGTGTTTTTTTATATATATATTTTTTGTAATAAATGAATGTTTTTAACTTAATTAATTAATGTAAAGTTTTTAATTTTAATGAATATCTTGTATTTAATTTTAATGAATATGTTTTATTTAAGTTTGTGTTTTAAATGAATAAAGAAATTAGTGTGTGGGTCCTAAAAAAAGAGAAGTGATGTTAACTGATGTTCACTGTTGGCATGATAGTGTCAGTTTGTGTCAGTTTTGAAAAAAGCTGATGTGGCGCTGATATGCCATCAACTGATGCGTCAATTGGTGTTCACCATTGGGAGGGGTAGCTATG
This sequence comes from Pseudognaphalium luteoalbum, assembly GCA_963422505.1. Lineage (NCBI taxonomy): Eukaryota > Viridiplantae > Streptophyta > Magnoliopsida > Asterales > Asteraceae > Pseudognaphalium > Pseudognaphalium luteoalbum. The sequence continues at coordinate 11,629,592 of OY730192.1, read as the reverse complement.
TATCACTTGTTACTCTTATATCTAATTACACTAAAAACAGAGAATACTACGAAAACTTGATAAAACATTTTAATTAATTATATTTTTGCCCTTACGTTAACGATTTAACTAGTAATTTGTATTATTCACATTGATTAACTGATTTTCGAATAAAAGTACGCACTTTCTAATTAAATAATTGATTATAATATATCATTGCAAACATATTGATAGTTATTCTATATAAGAGTAAACTTCATTAATGTTATTTATGGTTTACACTGATTTACAAAAATCATTCATAAACTTTTACTTTCATATTTTTAGTTCAATAAGTTTTCATTTTGCTAAAAAATAGTTCATCATCCGATTAGAAAAACTAAAGTACATCTTCTGGTCTCATTAACCAATTATTTAAGTATATATTCTTTATGATTATATACATCAAACATCAATAATAGGCTGAGTTAATGAGACACTTAACGCACTCATTAACCAATTATTAGTGGACCTAATAGCTGTGTTTATATAATTGATTTTGTGGCTGAGTTAATGAAACTCTTTTCTTTAAAATTGATTTTGAGAAAGCATTCGATTCAATAAATTGGGATTTTGTGGATATTGTTATGGGTTATATGAACTTCCCTGATAAGTGGAGGTGTTGGGTGTGGGGTGTACTATCTTCGGCTAGGGCATCCATTTTAATTAATGGATCACCCTCTAAGGAGTTCCAATATGAAAAAGGGGTTCGTCAAGGTGATCCTCTCTCGCCTTTTATTTTTATAATTGCCATGGAAGCATTTACACATTTCATGTCAAAAGGATGCATTTTGGGGAGGTTTAAGGGTGTGCAAACATCAAATGAGGGACCATTATTATCTCATTTAATGTATGCGGATGACGTCATGGTCATTGGTGAATGGTCTAAAAATAATGTTAACTTTTTGACAAGATTCTTGAGATCATTCAATCTAATATCGGGTTTAAAGATCAATTTTCACAAATCTTCTTTGTATGGTGTTGGTTGTAATGAATCTGAGATTAAGAAGGTAGCACTAGATTTGGGATGCAAAGTTGGGGATTTCCCTTTTATTCACCTTGGACTCACAATAGGGGCTAACATGAATAACGCAAAAAACTGGAAACCGGTATTAGACCTCGTGGAAACAAGGTTATCACTTTGGAAGGCTAATACATTGTCGATTGGGGGTCGGGTTACATTGGTAAAATCTGTGTTTGAGAGTCTCCCTGTTTATTACTTCTCATTATACAAAGCACCAAGCTGTGTGATCAGTAAACTTGATTGTTTGAGGAGGAGGTTCCTTTGGGGTGGCTCGAAAGATGATAAAGGGATTAGCTGGGTAGCTTGGGAGACTGTTACTAAACCAAAACGATATGGCGGGTTGGGATTGACTGACTTGAAAGATTTTAATATAAGTTTGCTCACTAAGTGGCATTGGAGGTTTAGAAATGAAGAGGATAGGTTGTGGAGAGGCTGTATAAATGCGTTACATGAAACAAAAAATACAGATCGGGTCATTCCATGTAGGTATACGGCTGCTGGTATCTGGAAAGCTATCGCCTCAATTGAAAATTCCTTCAACACAAATGGAATTGATATTAATGAATGGTTCCAAGGCAGGATTGGCAATTGTGATAAGTTGAGATTTTGGTGTGATAATTGGTCGGGTAAGGGGGCGTTGAGCAAGTTATTTCCAAACTTGTTCATGCAGGAATCGGTTAAGAAAGCCACGGTGGCTAGTAGAATATCAAATAATGGTGAGTTTACATGGAATTGGAAAATGGAGGAGTGGTCTCAAGAGGCGATAAGAGAGTTAATTAATTTGTACAACATGGACATCCAAGTGAGTTTCAATGAGCATCAAGATACATGGGTGTGGGGTTCGAAAGGTAGCAAAAGATTCTCGGTCAGATCAGTACGTTTTTTGTTAAAGTCATATAACTCGGCAGAAAGAGAAGAAGTTTTTCCATGGAATAAGGTGCTTCCTAGGAAAGTAAATGTGTTTGGTTGGAGATTAATGTTGAATAGACTTCCTACTAAGGATGCATTGCAAAGAAGAGGAATATACATAGAAAATTCAGATTGTGTCTTATGTGGGGAGTACGCTGAATCGGGAGAGCATTTAATGACGGGATGCAAAATATCGAGGGAGGTTTGGAATGGTATTGAAAAATGGTGCAAGATGAAACCGATGATCACATTTTCGGTGAAGGATGTGATTTTCTTTCATAAGTAGGATAATGGATCAAGATCCAGAAAAGTTATCATTCAATCAATTATCTTGGTTACGTGTTGGATAATTTGGAAAGCTCGCAATGAAAAAATATTCAAAGGATTGGAAGCTAACGTTGGGGGAATATTGAATGAAGTCAAAGCGGTGAGTTTCTTATGGATCAAAGCGCGTTTCTCCAAATGGAGTTTAGAAGAGCACAAATGGTTAGACTTCAAGATTGACTAATAAGCTGGACGAATGACTATTCTCAATTAGCAACGAAATGAAGACGATGGTGTATTTGATAGAGGCAGGATTGGATTGTTTTTTTTACTTTGGTTATTGTTGTATCATTTGTAATTATTAAACACTGGTGATTATTTGGTAATTATAACACCCCTCTTTCTAATACAACAATATTATATTATTTTAATAGGAAGCGTATATTACAAAATACATTTCATTACTTTATATTAAATAATGTACATAAACAGTTTACGTATTCAGATCACACCAAATTAAAACTGTTTAACAAATACTTAAAACGGGGTATTATATTTTACAAAACAAGGTTTGTACAAAACCATATCAGAGTCGCAAGTCGTCAAACTTTCCCTGCCGAAGCATCCACTTCCTGACTACCCACATAGTAAACAAAATCTGCAGGAAGTAATATGAGGGATTAGCACAAAGCTAAGTGAATAGATTTATCACACACAATTCAACTTAGCTTAACTATGAGTTTACACCAAATAATCGTAAACACACATATTTCAATGAGGATCGGTGGCTCTTGGGATATCATAATACCCGGGGATTCCCAAAGAACACTTAACGTCAATCTGTATGGCCAATACAGAATAGACCGATAACTATTGGTTATTGAACTCATACACAGGTCTCAAACACAACAAATGAATCAAAACCTGTGTAATTCACATAATAACCAAAAGTCCAACTACACGTTGACCTCAATAATCTGATACACATATATTCACATATCACGTAGATTCATAGTCAATAATCAAGACTAAACAGTCTAACACATATCTACGTTTACTTGTTGCAACCAAATAGTTACAACTAAATCAAATGGTGAGTTCTAAATCCACTCACTGATACCTCTGACGTCTCCACACTCAGGATTCTTATATCACTGAGTCTTAGGTTGATCTGAAACAGAAATTCAAATATAAGTTAGAAATTCGTTCCATAATCATCATCAGAGCATATTTATTAAATCAGGTAATCCCTGAAGTATAGTCAAACAAAATTCATTCAAAATGAAATCAGAAAATCCCGAAATGACGTTTAAAAACTGAAAAATGCCATTTTCGGGCCCTAGATGACCCTGAATGGCCAAAAACTGCCTAGACTCTTAGATTAGAGCCGGGATCATGAGGTCGTTTCCGAGTGACCATGCGAATTTCAATCCAATCCGAGTTAGTGAAATTGTCACTTGTCCGTTACCCCGAAAAGACTTACGCATTTTTAAAATTTGCGAAATAAAAATCTTTAAAAATTCTCGGTTCGCAGTGATCTGGTTTCGCAGGTCAACTCGGTTCGCAGAAACTCGACTCGCAACGAAATAACTCAGTTCGCACAGCCATCTCGGCTCGCAGAACTCAATTCGCACAGCGAAACTCAACTCGCTTCGCGAGGTCAACTCGCATCGCAGAGACTCGTTTCGCAGGACAAAACTCAACTCGCAGCATCTCAGTTCGCTTCGCAACCTGAGCTCGGTTCGCAGGATGAACTGAGAACTGCGAATTCCGCTGTTCTTACGAGTTTTTCGAATTAAAACTCACCAAAACTTCAAGGAACTCAATTCTATGGTTTCTAATACATCTACTAACATCATATACCACCTAATAACACCAAATAGCAACATAACAATCTTTTATTTGGTTTAATCACTCAAAACCCCAATTTATAAAACTCAAAATTGAACTCACTTCTTGGTGAAGATGAAGATGATATGATGCAGATGATGATGATGTTGCTGTTGCTGTTTCGAAATTGAAATCACAGAACCTAGCTTAATTCTAATTTGGTTAGTGAGCTTGAGAGTTGTCAAAGGTGCAATTGTGTTAAATCTTTAGAACATATGGATTGTACAGTCGGTTCACAAACCGACTCACACATTTAAATGGTATAATTTTATATCCGTCCTAAATCTATTGTCTTGAACCTAAAAACCATTAGCGAGAATATTAATTTTATTTTACCGTCATCTGTAATAATTTAAAACAACTAATAGTTTAATATCCACAATAAGTTCTGGAACTTATTTATCTAAGTTTCACAATATAATAATAATATCAAGTAATTCCTAAAACAATTAAATAATCAAATTAAATTAGGAAATTACCAGACTAGTGGAGAGGATGTTACAGTAATTTCTAGGCTTAATTCATATGGGATACTATCAAAAACGATATAGGGTGAAAACCAGTGACGCGGCCCCTATTATCGGGGATTTTTTCCTGGAATATTTTCAGATTTTTTTCATCCTTTTTAGTATCCTTCCAGTCTGAATTAAGCCTTTAGATTATCATTTGGTGTTGTAATCTTTGGGGTCTATTTAGCATTTTGCTATTAGACATGTTTATAATATACTTAGCCTTTCAAAAAAAAATATTATAATTGCACTAATTTTATAATGGTATTTTTCAGATCTAGCCCCCAAGTTGTTTTCTGTAGGGAAGTATGAGAAGTGGAAAGAAATAAATATTATATCGTATTATGGAGTTTTGTTTATGGAGAGAATAAGAAAATTAAGAAGTAACAAAGAATTGTTGCTTTTTTTCTATCCAAATCTAGGAAGAAATAGAATGATTAGAGGTGTCAATTTTAGACTTATTAGTCAATTATGGGTCAATTTAGTTAATATTTAGGAGGGGATGAGTTTGTTGGGTCTCATCCCCATTCTTTGGATGAGTCTAAATGAGTTTTTCAATATAACTTCCAATTGTGACAATTAACCAACAGGTCTGGACGTGTCTAGCGGTTATTTTTTTTTTCTTTTTCACTTCATTTCATTTTTTTTCATTTTTCACTCGAATAAAATTTTTTTGGTTAAAATGCAATGGTTAGCCCCAACCCGAGACCCATTTGACCCAGAACCGTTTAGACCCATCATTCTAAATGACCCATATAGACCCGAACCCATTTAGACTCAAACTCATCTATACTTGTGACCCGACCCGATCATTCATTTTGCCACTTATAAAAATGATGAAAGATCAATCAAGTTATTCATATAAAAAGTCATTTCATTCCATTTCACTTCAAGTCGAGAGCACGAAATGCATAAATTTCATTTCTTTTTCCTTCTAACTCGGCTACGCATGCATAAGTGTTCTTTATCTTCCTCTCTTTTTAATCATTTCTTACATCTTCTCTTTTTTTCTTTCGATCAAAACTCGGAAGCATTAACTTGAACATTAAAATTCATGTGTTTGATTTGATTTCCATCAACTCATCATTGGTCATTGCCCGACATAAGCTGTTGTGTCCATTTTGTTTTCTTTAATTTTTTATTTTTTTTTAAATACACATATAAGATGACCGTTTTAGTTTCATGGAGGTAAAAAAACACATTATTTTGGTAGGCTTAATTATAAGGCGTTCCAAGATCAATGATGAACTTTATAGTGGAATTACGAGAGTTAAACATTACTTCATGATCATTTTTTCTAGCGGGTTTCGTCTCAATTTAAATAAACACATAATCAACACTCACTAGGATGTATTTGTTGTCAAAAGAGGTTGGTACTTGGTAGGATCCATGAAGTTTATTATAATTAACTTTTATTTTATGCTAGCTTAATATTATGGGAAGTGATTCGTACATCATCAAAAATTATATGTACACCACTAAATATATTTATACTATTGTACATTAGAATACTTTAAAACACACAATGTTGTTTACATAATTTGGATGGTGTACGACCATCACCCTTTTGCTATGATTGAGGGTTAAGCAGTGACCGATCTAGAATTTATAGTGACCCGTAACAATGATATCTCGATTTTTCAAAGCACATAGCACAAATAAATAATACAAATAAAAATATTATTTTTCAAATAAGTTTACACTTCATATTGCTAATATGGACCCTTACCAACCACTACCACTATCTTTAACATGGCTCCGCCCCTTGAGTTAAGTAACTATCAATACGGTTGGCTCGGAATAACCCGCAAACATTTTGTGATTTTGTCTTTCTTTTATCTTTTCAATAATTTTAAAATTATTGTAAATGTGATATGAATTGGGTCAAATCGACATGTAAACACTTTTTAACTCACTACCTAGTAGTTTATTTATTCTTCTTCCAATCGTGAATTGATATACTTGGTATTGAAGAGTAGTGTTATTTACCTTTTAATAAATAAACGTAGTATAGGTAATACTACGTACTTAATACTTCATCCGTCCTAAAATTATAGTTCATTTTTCTTTTTTTAGACGTCTCAAAATAATTGTTCTCATTTCAACCAATAGAAAGTGATTTTGGTGGTTGAAGATTTTATTTGTTTGGTTGAAGGGTGTTGTGTAGGGGTGTTCATGAACGGTTAACCGGAGGATCGGTTAACCGGATCCCCGGTTCTTCATTTTCATGAACCTAAACTGAAACCGAAAAGTTTGGTTAACCGGTAATCGGTTAACCGGCTTTTTCGGTTCGGTTATACGGTTAACCAAATTAACCGGTTGTTTATACCAATAATTTAAGATATAAATATCAAAACACAAATACACACACATTTGATAAATATTTATTATAAATTCAACACGTTGATCATTTTAACAATAAACATAGAGCTTTTCAATTACGTACAAAACATGAATGCATAAATGTTGAACTAAGTTAGTCACAAAATCAAATAGTTAACTACTAAAAATGCAAAAAAGTGAAACTTCGTACTAACATAAATACAAAAGTATAAGAATCACATTATAAATTAGAAGATATCTAGTAATATATTTATATATCTAGATATAAACACATATTTAAAATAGCAAAATAAAATTTTTGGTTTTTCGGTTAACCGATTGAGGCAATACCGAAAAATCGAAAATACAGCGGTTCGGTTAACCGAAACTGAAAAATAAAAAAAATTTGGTTCGGTTAACCTAAATTTTGCTACGGTTCAACGATATTCGGTTCGGTTTTCTGATTTTGGATAATTATGAACACCTCTAGTGTTGTGATCTCACTTTTATTAAACTGCGTGTTTTTTGTTTGTGGACAATAATTTTGAGACGGAGAGAGTAATTAATAGTCTGTTTTGAAGAATTTATGTGTTTGATATGAGTTCCATTAACTCATCATTGATCATTGCACAACATAAGCCAAAAAGCAGCTGGTGTGTCCTTAAAAAAAAAACTCATACTTACAAGTATCCAGGTTTCATAGAGGTAAAAAATAGTACGGAGTCTCATTTTGGTAACCATTAACAAAATAACCGTAGATGATCATAGAAGAAAGTGGTATTAGAGAAGAAAGATACTCCGTAGAAGATTTAATTGTAGCATTGGATCATCATTTGATTTGAATTAGTGTTTATATGGGATTACATTTTTGTAATTATTATGAAAAATAGAGGTTAAAGTTAAAAAAAAAATATAACAAAAAATTTCACCCCATACCCTCTCCACTATTTTAATTTTTACATTTTAGCCCTACCACTTTCTTTTCTTCCTACTTCTACTTTCTTCTTCCCCTAACCACCGAATTTTTTTCTTTCAATTTTTTGTTTTTCAAATCTTTTTTTCATACAATTTTAAATAAACATATTATTCCTTTTTCATAATATTTTAATTAAACTATAAGCTTTTTTCACTGCATTTTTATATTATTGTTTTTAACTACAACTTAATATTTTACTGCATCTTCTATACACGGCATCAGCAAAATACAGTACAAACGGATAATATGTATAATAAAAAATTCAGGCGAAAGAGAACAATATAGCATAGATGAAATATATGCAAAATGCTATAAAAACAACAATATGTAGTATACTTTTATATAAAATGTAGTACAAATAAATAATATGTATAATATAAAATGTAGTAAAAAATAAAATAATTTTTAATAAATGCAATATACGCAAAACGTAATACAAATAAATTATGTATAGTATAAATGAAGTAAAAATGAACAATATGTAATAAATGAAATATATGCAAAATGCAGTATAAACAAAAATACACATTATATTTTTATACAATATGCAACAAAAATGGATAATATTTATAATATAAAATGTATTAAAAGACAAACAATATGTAATAAATGAAATATATACAAAATGTAGTATAATTTTAACAAAATGTAGTACAAAATAAATTATGTATAACATAAAATGCAGTAAAAATAAGCAATATATATTAGATTTACTTGTATATATAAAATACACTAAGAACATGTAAATGCAGTACACTAAAAAATAATGTGTATAATACAAAATGATGTACAAAATGAACAATATTTACTAAGCATATATATATACAAAATAGTGTAAAACTAAATAAAATGATGTAAAATATTAACAAAATATTGATGTAAAAACAACTGAAAAAGAAATTATATAAAAAAAAACAATTTTAAAAAAAAAATCGACGATCGATGAGTCGGTGATGGTCGACATCGGCTTGGTGAGGTTGGGGTGGGAAGGAAACAAGTATGAAGAAATAGTGAACAATATTAAGAAAGTTACGAGGGTAAAAATGATATTACGTGTCTACGTATTTGATTGTGTGACTCATGATGCAATTTTATTGGTTAAAATCTTATCTACATATCTCATTAAAATACACATTGTCCTCTTAAGCTCATCCTAAATTTAACAATGAAAGTACAAGATATTATAAAATAGTTACATAATCAATCTCATAAATTGTGTTAGCTCAAAAGAACGTATTAATTGCTTTCATCCATCTTGAATACTAGAAAATGTTCAACTTTTTTAAATGAAAAAGATGATTTTAGGGGGTGTTTGACTTGACTTTTGAGATGAGCTTTTCAGTTTTTTAGTATTATCATAACTCATAAACTTTTTAAAATTATCAAATACCATTTTAGCTTTTTAGCTTTTAGACACTAAAAAGCTCCTTTTTGTGAAGCTAGAAAGTGGAGCTTTTTCAAAAGGGCATTTCAACTCTAGAGCTAAAAAGCCAAAAAAGCATAAGCTCATTATCATAAGCTAAGCCAAACGACTAGTGATAAATACAACAAACTTCTTGATCCATACACCAACTTTTACTCATATTATTGCGATATTGTACAACACTACAATGCATACATTTGATGAATAAATCAAAAAATTAATTGTATATATCAACACTCAAGCCAAACACCTCCTTAGCATATGTTACCAAAGACACCTTGGAAAAAAGAAAAATAATATTTTGATCATAAACAAGGGCTTTAAGTTCAACTTCCATCATGGTAGGATCATGATCATAGATGTGAAATGATTTTTTTTCTCTCTCGTACGAGTAAACTTGAACGTTTGATATTTAAGCCTAAATAAATAGGATCAAAAATCAACTAAATCAATTTATTAATTAAAATATTTTCTCTTTGTTAAAAATAAAAAGATTGAAATATTTTATTTTGTTATTTTAATCATTCACGCTGTTTGTAATCTTCATATCATTAGGTTGATTTTTAAATCTACAAATTAGACCCGACAATCATTTTTCATCTATTGATCTAATCACAAAAGCATCCTGTATATTTTGAGTGGCTTGTTAATTCATAACAATATATTTATATTTTTATTGTTCCTTGTGTAAAACCATTGTATATGTAGTTTCATTCCGTCGTTCAAATTGTAAGTGTTTTACTAATGTATTTTCAACTTTTTATTCTAACTTTTGAACATATTTATTATCACAAAATCAAATCTATAAACTTGATCATATCATGGATTGTTATTTTCCGATGGATGGTGGAAACTACGAATAATGATCCCGAGGGACAAAATAAAGTACAATGACTCGCAATGAGATTAATAAAAAAAGTGTGTAGTTTTATTTAAACATGCTCAATTCCAAAATGCAAAACTACAACGTATGTGCCAATACCCTGTGAAAATTATTTTCTATTCACTCATGATCTTGTATAGTCAACCTGGTCATGATATTTCACTCACAACTCGTTAGCTGACCTCATCGACCCAATCATCAAATTTTTACTCTCATGAAAATCGAATTGTAAAGATTAAATCAAATTAAATAGTAGTTTGATTTGTTTTTCATCGAACTTGGTTTAGTTTGGAACTTTTTAAAAATCATATTCGAGTAATGCTAAATAGGTTTACTCATGCATATTTAAAATCTAAAACTAGACTTAATCTTCTTATTGGTTGCATTTTGTATCTCTTGTAAATCTCACTCAATCAATTTTTTCACAATTATCAATCAAATTCTTAAGCCTATATTTAAACTAAGAGCACCTCTAATAGAGACTTTTTCTAAAGCTTTTTTATGCAAAAAAAACTTTAATAAAACATTTTCTTCATTGAAGTAAAAGCTTAATTGATGAATATGTTGCGATTTCTCAAGCTTTATATAAAAAGCTTTTTAGTTATATAAATTTCATATTACTCCCCTAATTTAGTTCATAAAAGCTTTGTGAAAGCTTTTTTAAATCGGAGGAAAAACCTTTTTAAAAGCTTTTAACAACATGGATTAAGGTAGCACGTAAAAAAGCCTTTTAAAAGTTTTTTTACATTGCTAATAAATTTAGACATACCGATCGATTTCCAATTGGAATCGAATTCTAAAGCAAAAGAAAATCAAATTCATCTGATTTTATCCAATTAAACAACCATGATAATTTACGGAGTTTTTTTTTTTTTTTTTTTAGTATTTCAATAAAAATTTTAGCCCAAATATACAAACCCTTCCAAACCCCTTTGTGAAGATCAGACGTGTTTATATTCTTTAATTTCATCTTGAAGCAAATAGTATAGCAATCGAATCTTGAATCAAATCAACAATGGCTTCTTCTGCTAAAAGATGGCTTCCACTCGAAGCTAACCCCGATGTTATGAACCAGGTTTTGATTTCTTTTTAAATCCTTTTATATCAATCTATCTATATCTTGAATTCAATTGCTCCTTTCTTTTTCTTCGTATTTTGATGTTTAATCAATCAAACCACTGCTTTCTGGCATGATCATTTAATATGATTAGTATATGTGTTTAACATTGAAACGTAGCGTGATGATTCTTTAATTGAAATTTTATTCATTAGGGTTTAGCCGTTTTATCGGTGACTATCGACTATCGAGTAATTGATTTTTTTATGTTAGTTTACGATTTCTAGTCACTAATAATTTAATATTGAAGAGCATCTGCAATGGATTAATCATAACTTGCGTCAAATTGGGTGGTGATGATTGAATCCTCTTACACCTAATTTGGTTTCACTGCAATGTCACCAAATATTTATATCCTATTTGAATTTCAGTGCAATATTTTGTGTATATTTAGTTTTTTATTATTTATTTTGAACACTGAAAGTTATATATAACAATAAAGAAACATTGCACAAAGTGGTTACAATGAAATTTAAAACATCGTGTGGCACCAAAATTTTTATGTAAAATTGACAAAATTTATGTTGTTGCACCGGAAATCCTACCGAATTTGGTATTTTGGTTGGTGGTGATTTTTAATACCGAAAATAGGTCAGACCAGGTGGATTTCTTTATTGTAATCAGATTATTCTAGTTCTATATTCGGTGGTTTTTACTTTCTGATATAAAAATAGTGATGTGAATAATATCTTTTTTCTATAGTTTGCTGACTGACTTGTAAGACGCAGTATATAATGTCAATGTGTTATACCTCTGAAATATACATATAATTGTGTAGAGTTCTTTTTACTGAATGTACTTTTGTATTTGGATAGTTTCTATGGGGGCTTGGTCTTCCACCAGGTGAGGCGGAATGTAATGATGTTTACGGATTGGATGAAGAACTCTTGGAAATGGTCCCGACGCCAGTTCTTGCTGTGTTGTTTCTTTATCCTATCACACCAGAGGTGTGTTATCCTTCTGTGTTAATTCCATTATGAATTAGTGAGATGTATATATATGTTGATTACTTCTGTTATACTTGTTATAGAGTGAACAAGAAAGGTTGAAGCAGGACAGTATCATCAAACAGGTGAGTTACTGATCGACATTTACCATATTATTTCGATCGCGTTTATGGGGTTTTTTCTTTTTTCTGTTTACTTGTTAGACTAGAAATCTATGTTTTTGTGATTACAGGAATCTTATGCTGGTGTTTATTTCATGAGACAAACGGTGGGAAATGCATGTGGAACGATTGGACTTCTTCATGCTATAGGCAATATCAAGTCAGAGATAAAACTTGGTAAAACATTAGTTTACTTTGTCACACATACTTTATTGCATCCTGTTTAAGTTGCATGTCTTGTTATGGATCACTTCGCCGCCACCGACTTCCCTAAGGCTTTCTGTGTTTTATGAACATCTCTTATTGTGGATATTCATATTTTTATATGCTTCAGTCATGATTTATCTTGTCTTTGTTTATTTTATATAAGTTTCAGCAAACAAACTAGCCGTTTGATGTCCTCCATGTCACCAATGTGACAAATATCATGAGTATGGTCCTGCTCTATATTTGGCGCACATCACTACCATTAAAAGGAATATATAGACTCTGTTAAAATTATAAGTACTAGGACATATATCAAGAATTCAGAAAGTTACTTTATATGCATATTGTGTTCTCAACTACTAAACATATCAGGAGTTTGCAGCTACTAGGTAATCTATTCCTTTCCAACCTACAAAACAAGAAAATGCACATTGTGACCTGGATATTTAGATGGTTTTATCAACCAACTTTTTGTGTAGGCTGACTGCTTCTCAACTCCCATTGTCTATTCAACAATTAGTAGTACAATGTTGTGGTAAAGATAACTAACCTATCATTCTTTTGGTTGTTTTGATTCCAGTCAATAAGAAATGAAAATGGGAACTTTTGCTGATGCATTTAACTACCCCACCATTCTCATCTTTTACCCTTTTCTTTTATATTTGGTGTTTGAACCTAATATATAGGTATACATTAAAATTCATCAAGATCCACAACTTTGAAGCATTAAGTATTGCAAAAACAATGTGTGTTAAGAACATGCAGGTTACAGAAAAAATGGAAGTCTAAAAGTGAACTAAAGTAACCAATAAGTAGAAACTGGTTGATTAAAACATTACTTAATAGACAAAAGTATCCATGTGTACATTGTTCATCATCCGGTAGTGTAGGCTGAAAAGGAAACCTACTTTTTTATTGACAGGTAACTTGTTTAAGTCAAAGGTTGTGTTAGTGAACATACATAGTCACGCACTATTAGCTCATCTAGTGGTGAGGCTTGTACGCCTTGATACCACTTGACATAAGTTTTAATTGTATTCAATTGCTTATAGTTCAAATTTTTTGTTCATTTCAAGTATAATTATTCTTTTGCATTCCAAATTAATCAACTAATTCTAACTAAATGTCCCTTTATACCAACTAAAATGAATGCTTGATGGGTGAGCGTGTGAAACCAGTATCACATGCCATTACTCTAGGATTTCTATACATAAGGACAATTTTGATTTGCCTTGAGTAGTGGCTTCCTTTAGTTTGTTCATCAATGTGTCTGTTTAGATCTTTCTTGATATTCTTAAATATTACGCGATATGTGCTCTCATTAGTCCCTAGTGTTTAAAATTTGTCATTTCATATCGTACTACTTGGTTTCTCTGATAAAAATGTTTGCTTGTGGTTCCATTGCCTTAACGTGCTGGTGTTTGATTTTTTTTTCAGCTGAGGATTCATTCCTGGACAGGTTTTACAAATCTACAGCAAGCATGGATCCAATGGAGGTATTCTGTTTTCTAAAAAACTACTTTAGGGTGTTTGAATTTTATCATTGAACTTTTTGTATTTGCGTGCAGCGAGCTCTTTATCTTGAGAATGATAGAGAAATGGAAGTTGCACATTCTGATGCAGTAGCTGCTGGTGAGACCGAGGTGAGTTACAATGGTGTGAGTTTGATCCTATTCTGGAAGATTTCTTGTGAATGATGTTTTGTATTTCATACAACTCGCGTTTCTTTGTGCAGGCTTCTGACAATGTTAATGATCATTTTATCTGCTTCGCATGCGTTAATGGTAAGTATCTCACTTTCTCTCTCGATTTAATGTATCTGTTAATTGCCTATAACAGAAGAAAGACCTTTTACTACTTTTGGCAATACTACAAATTTGCAGGACAATTATATGAGCTTGATGGAAGGAAAAGTGCACCAGTTTCACATGGCCCTTCTTCACCAACCACTGTGTTGCAGGTAATTTTTTTAAATACCATGGACAATATAGTTGAAACAAACTACATGGTACTGGTACCCTTTTCAAATGCCCAAAGGCCACTTAAGGTGAAGACTTTCTTGTTATCATTATCGACACCACTGTGCCATCACACCTTATTTTCTTCCTTACAGGATGATAGAAATGTTGGAAATTAAATAGAATGCCTTATGAGATTAAACATCAGTTATAGTAATCAAAATTATCTATGCGAAGTACAATGCGGGGTAGATAGATTTCTTGATTTGTTGTCAAAAGAATGCCTTGGAAGTTATCTTTTATTTGTGGGATATGAATATCCCAGTATCATCTGGCTAGGTTGGTGCATTGGTGGAAACAGTATCCGATCACCTATCAGAAAACATATTTTTACTGTAAAAGTATTAAAAAGTCAACTAGCAAATCCGTAAATTTGTATCCAGTTTTAGTTTGTAGGTTTGGCTTAGAGGTATAGCGCAGGCCCTTATTTGAAAATCAGAGATGTAATCAGTTATGTACACTTAGAAGTAAACTAGCATATCCTGAAACTCAGATGCATAGTTTGTGTATGGGTGCGTCTTATGGTTGACTAGATAGGTCAGAGCAGTTGTGTAATGGGTTGAAAGAGGTCTTCTTTGGCACAGGCAGAAACTAGGTAAGTGAGTATATATTGGACTGACCCACAAACACTATTTTCGCTCTTTATGAATAGGTTTTGCCTTAGTAATGATATCAACAATGTTGCTACTAGAGTAATGAAATCAACCTGTTTGACCCTTTAATTGACTCCTGTAGGATAAAACGCAACCTGCAACCCGTTAGTAAATAATGTTGCCTAATTTGATGAATAAGATAAGATCCTAGCATATCAGTGGATTCATTTTTGTTTAAATTTTCTTATCTCCAAGCCGCACATATGTTGGAATCCCTTTGAGGTTATATTTGGTGTATGTAAAGTTTCATTTTGATGTTTTGGTTTTGCAGGATGCAGCTAAAGTGATAAAAGGAATGATAGCCAAAAATCCAAACTCAATGAACTTCAATGTCATAGCTATCTCCAAGAAGGATGCAACAGCATAATAACCACTTTTTTCCATCACAGTTTTTTCCTTTTAGCTTAGAAATCTCAGTAACCTGTCTTTTACACTTTAAGACTTTGAAAGGTTGTTCATAATCTGTGGAGTAGATGTATTAATTAACGGTGTCGTATGGTGATCCTTAATTA